>OY728160.1:1565324395-1570324395 GCA_963277665.1 Viscum album
CCTTATCTATTGCTCCAGAGCTCTCACCAAAATCTTGAACCAACAAATGCCCAAAATAAAAAAATAGATAATCTATTATTTTATTATCACAAGTATTTGAAAATTCAAACAACATAATTTAATTAAGTGAAGATTTATAATTCATTGATTAACCTGTGTTGGTAATCATTTAAGAGGGGAAGAGGAAGAGGAAGAGTCCTCATAAATTAGAGGAGAGTTTATGGAGGTTTAAAAGAGAGGTAAGGGAATGTGAAAGGCCGAGGATTTTGTGAGCCCCACCTCACTAATATCCTCACATGGGTAGTTAGGTGCTCCAACCCCAACTCCCCCATGTACGATATAACCACTTAGATACAAAAATAAAATTGTTCCACAATTTTATTCACTTCATATTTAATCCAAAATTTTTAACTTATCCTCCCGAGAAAACGTAACTATGGTAAAGGTCCCCTTAAGAAATTACCGGAGTTGCGAGTTCATCGGTGGCCTCAAATTTCAATTCTGAGCACCGGTTCAAAAGATAGAAAAAACACGCTCGTTTGTTCACTAATCGTACCCGAGATAAACTTCATATATTGAATCCAGGCACACCGGGCCTCGGAATCAAGTGCTGTCAGAAGCCACAACATCATAAAATTCCAAAGAAATTATGAAAACAAATTCATTGAAATTTCCGGGTCTTTACATAATAATAGAGTGAGAACATATTCTCAGTAAAGGTTAAAAAACATGGTAACAACTAAAGAACATAGGTGATCATAAGATGAGAATATCTGGAATATTATGGATACATAATAACATTATATTCTAAAAATCACAGATCATATATAATTCCATAAAAAATAATAAATTCATTATATTGCCACATAGAAAATAAACAAGGTGTACTTTGGAACTGTGTCACATACATAACAATATAAATAATAAAATATGGGTTTGGGTATCACCACATATTTTTAAATGTTTTTCTTGCTCCACTCACGTACTTCCTTAGTGGATAAGGATTCACAAACTTGTATTCAATAGTGGATCAGACACCAAAAAAAGAATACCATTTTTGATTGAGTATCTCTAATTGTTTTACCATTATCTCATGATATGTTATGATTTGAAAATTTCATTAAATGGATATATATCCTCTTCCAATCACTTAATTACTAACCATACAAATGTATGAAATAATGAAACATATATCCAATAAACCATTATAACATAGGATTAATAATGATTTACATAATACATTACAACTCTAATCCCTAAATTTTTATACTATAAATAACCAATGTAATAAAAATGGGTTTCAAATAATTTTAAATTGGATTTATGTAATTATATCGTTGATAATTCCATTAATAATTATAACATGATAAACCTATGAGAAATAAATGTGTAGCCAATGAAAACAGGTACCATTCTATCTAAATACATTTTTATATAGTTTGTAGGTATTTTGTATGATAAATAACATATATAAATGGTAATTTTTAATGAAAATTATTTCCACATTCAATAAATGTATGAATATCTTTGTGAATTCCCTACAATCAATGTAATCTAAAATAAGGTACTCATAGAGGAAAAATATTGCAAGAAAAATTATAGTTATAAATTTATGATTATCTAGAATGACAAAGGCTTGGATAGATCATATCTAATAATGTGAAGGGCACAACATAAATCATCAAAATGGGGATTGTGGATGATATAATTTGAATAGTTTCTATGTTCATATATAAGATATGTCAATGAAAAATGACATTGGTGAAAAAATATTGACACTAGTTATAGATAAATTACTTTTAAAATAAAAATTACTTATGATCTATTTAAATATTATTAAAATTAATATTTTATAGAACAAATATAAGAATAATTTATTTTATAAAAATTGAAAAATTGAAAAAAATATCAAATGAATGGAAAAAATCATTGGAATAATATCTTCACATGTAATTTTTAGAGAGGAAATATTATCACATTTTGTTGAAAAGAACCCACATAAAAATCATTAAACATTATATATAAATTTTAAAATTTTGAAATGTAGTAGAATAAAATATAGTTAATTGTAGTGTTAAAGGTAAGGAAAAATTAATAATCCTTAAATAAATACTTGAATGATAAAGAGTGGTTCCAGATAGAGAGGACGAGAAAAGGTCAATTACTTTTAAAACAAACACTACAGATAAAATTGGAGGGAAGGGGTGATAAATTTTAATGGGACTTGTAAAATACCATTAATATACAAAGAAGATTATTAGTGCTTTTATAAATAATAAAAATTCTATAGATGCATAATCATTCAAAAAAAATATTGATATAAAAATTATATTCTAAATTAAACTCATATAGTTTCAGTATCTTTTTAATAAAAAACGTTTTCAAATTTAGATACATTTAATTTAGAAGGCCATAAACAAATAATATTTTATTTCTCTTCATAGACCCATTAATATATTAATATGATCACAATGATTTTGGTACACCATTCTAAGGACAAAATGGTACATAATATGAAGTATGTCTCAATGGGTTACAATTTGATATTAGAACCCCATATATTATTTCCCCACATAGTGGAATTAACATTAAGATACTATATAAAATACATACATATATTATTAAAATATTAATGAAACATTTACAAATACATAATACATTATAAATAAATTTTATATTTATTCTATACAAGTATATAGCTTAGTAATTCTTTATTTTCAATATCCATAACGAGTACGTATGATCATATTGAAAAATTTCATAATTTCGATGTTATTATTCACTATTATCCCAATGTTCACCATTAAAATAACATAAATAGTTGATTTAATGATGTTTTTTAGTTTTTTATAAATTTATAACATCATTTAATATTTATTTAAGTGATTATTCAGGAAGATGAAGTTAATTCCATCCGTGTTTAGGTAACCTATAATGATATGAATGTGTTGTGATAAATAATGATTTAAATATTTATATAACCAAATAAACAAAAAACATATATATATTTTTTAATTAATATCAAATATTACATATCTATATATATACCCAATTAAAAATTATAGTGTTATTCTTGTATAAGGTTAAACAAACCAAATAAGAAAATGTTATGTTATGCATGTGAGTATGGCTTCGAAAGAGAATCTTTTTATATGATCATTATCAAAATATTATAGTGTAATTATTTGTAAGTTATTGAGGTGATGAATAATAATTTGAATTATTTATATGATTAAATTATTTTGAAAAAATGTTATCAATTATAAATAATTTGTTTTTTTCTCTTGGTATGTTCTTTTTTATAGTTATTTTTACAGTAAATAGTCATCTGAAGAATTATTTTTCAATTGAAGAATTTATATTAAAGTAATACAAATCATGAAATTAATATAATATATTTTAAATAATCATATATCTATATTCAACATTGAATGATAGTGAAGGAAAATGAAACGTGTCATTTATGGAAACAATAATGTGCATAAAAGCTTGTGCAACATTTTAATTTTCACTGATTGAATAAGAGGGGTATAGGTAATGGAAACATCGTTAATATATTAAAGTTTCAAAAAAATATTTTTATTTTTATAATTATATAAATGTGGTCATAAGGGATTCTTGGATGGTTAATTTGATGGTTATGGAAATAATGTAAAAGGGTAAACAATGAAAACATTCAGAATTTTAAAATTATGTTGATGAAACATTTTTAAATGAGGGACATGGGGGATAACATGAAGATATGAGACTCTAAAATTCTATAGGGACTCTAGAAGATGCAATTATTTCATATTTTCATTATAATTTTGAACTATATGTCTGATTTGGAGTGGGTTGACAAAGTCACCTTTTATATGTGAAAAAGGAGTACAAATCATTGGAAAAGAAAGTTCATTAAAGGGTAAGAATGAAATTTCATAATATTCAGGTGATTTATGTGTGGAAGTGTTGGAAAACCTATTTTAATGGATTTTAAATGTAACAATTGTACTTTATGAGGAATAATTTTGACATTTATTTAGTAAAAGTTTAGGCAAATTAGATACCCTGTTTTTAAAATTATTAATCATGGACATATCTTAATCATTTTTATTATTATATAAAAAAATAATAGATAACACTTATTAAAAAAATATGAACATTATGAATCCAAATTAAGGATCCATTTTATCTAATTAGTGTTATAAATATTAAAAATTATCTATTAAATGAAAATGTATAGCAGAATAATTAAATGCTTTGTAGAAACAAGTATTATTTAATTTATTTGGTAATAATAATCTTATGTAAGATTGATTAGAAACAAAATGAGTGTTTAATTTAATTTATATAAATTTACAATTTATATTATAGACATAATATTAAAAGAACCCATTTAATATTAAAAACATAATATTTATAAAAGTATACATCTCTGAAGAATAATAGTTTTATCGTGGTAACTAATATTTACCAAAGTAAAATAATGTTTCACTTGAAAATGATATTTAACATATAATATAATATTAAAAAATTAATATAAAATATGTAAATAATCTTTAAAGTACAATTTATCGATTTTATCAAATTTAATTTTCATATTGGCACACAAAAAGCATAAAAATATTATTAGAAAAAAGGGTTTTAATATTAAAATTTATTTGCATTGTAAATTTAAATCTGTCAACAAAATAAATTATATAATTTTATTATTATAAAAAATAATATTTATGGTGATTTTAATGGTATCCAAAACAAAATAACACAATTAAAATGTTTTATTAAAATAGAATAATGATAATTAATTTTAAATTAGATTAAAATGAAATTTATTTTATAACATGTTCGATATTGGTTTTATAACTTCATATTGATATTTTAAAATAACTAATTCTAATCCATAAATAAAAATTTATCTACCTAAAAACAAATTATAATCATTTAATACTTTATTAAAATTGTTAAAACTCATAAAACATTCAATTTTGGTTAAAAATAAAATTGTCACTCTTTACTTCATAATTAGATATTTTAGAAAAACCCATAAAATTGATATTAGTGAGAATTTGATATTATAAATTAAAAAATAATGTAAATTTTTTAAAATGAAATATATAAAATTTATAAATTACGGGTTTAGATGAAAATATAAGAAATATTTATTTTGTTGAAAAAATTCCCTTAAAAATTAGGTTTTCTTAGTATACATTAGTATGAATTTCTAATTGATAATAATTTTTTTATTCTCTAATACTTTTATTTTAATTAAATGTTTTTAATAATATTCATCCATAATGTCATGGTTCATTTTAGTTCTTTGTTTCAAGTCATGAAAACTATAAAACATGATATCAATTTACATAAAATTTAAAGTTAATCCTTCGGTCCTTAAATTTTAACACCTTAAATATTGTGTAGAGTCACAATTTTATTTATTAATATCTAAAGGCAATAGATGAGGTTATTCCTAATATATCTATCGATCTATATGTAACTTTTAATTTTTCTTGTAGCTTACTCTCTTAAGATATATCAATTCCTTATATTTCCTCCAAAAACATTATATAATCTTATAATCTTTTACCACACAATGTTTATAAGAGAAAAATATCTATTTCATAACATATATCCCCAAAATATATTTTAATATCCAATACATTGGACCAAAAAAATATATCAATCTAGAAATTAAATCTATATTTATCCATTAAATGAATTAATAACTTGTTTATAATGTCATAAATTTATAATAATATATCAAAAGAAAAAATATACATATACATTACCATAAATATCATTGTTCACATTTTAATTAAATAAATAATAAATTTTAATTTTATCAATAATATCTAACCTACTTTTCTCCAAATAAGTATACCATTTTTTATCGAAACCCCAAGAATATATTTAACTTTTCAGTTGCCTGTATGTCAATTATGAGTTCTCTAATAACAGTCCCTAAAACATAACATTTAAATAAAATAGTGCTTAAATATTATTGGAAGTATTTTATATATGTTTTGAATAAATTTATGATAAAATATAATATTTTAGTAAAAAAAATTCTTATTACTCATAATTATTATAATAGTTATAATATACCTTAAAATAATTAGTAAATGTCACTCAGATGTGAAAATAAATTCGAATATGAAAAAATAATATCTATTATGATTTCGAACTCACATATGTAGGTAATACTAGGGAAAATAATTTTTTTATCATAACTATAATATTATAAGGTTGTATAATTACATTTATTGGCCCATATTTTTATATATAACATAGATGTTTCTAGATAGATATCATTATTATCATAATTTTATGGATATTGCTTCTGGAAAACACGAAAAGGAAAGGATATGATAATATCTGAAAATCTGAACTTGAAAAAAACAATAATATTTTTAATTGTCTTATTTCTCCTTGATATTTAATATATTATACATTAGTTTCATCCTATGTTTAACACCTCCAGATTTTAAAAAATAAAACTATGTTTGATATAATATTCAACATGCAACATCGTGCATAAACAACCAATGAAATATATAATCTATTTCACCATTACAATAAAAACTATTCTAGGAATATTATTAACTAATTTATGATATATATATATATATATATCCTTCTCAATATTAGTTAATGATAAATTATAATTAATTTATCAAATTAATTTTAAGTAATGTAATTTCATGGATAAATACAATTTTTATATCTTTTTGTGAAAAAAATATTATATCATGTTTTCTTAAAATTTAGATAATTTATATCACAGAAGTAATTTTTTAATAAATCAACCCATCCAAATTATATTAGGTTTAAGCTTGGAGTTTTTATAATTAATGATTTTTCATAAAAAGTTTAAAATACCATTTTTTTAAAATGTCATTTATTTTTTCAATTATTATATAATTTAAATATCACAATTATATTATATATATAATTTAAATAGAGTTAAGTTTTAGTTATATTTATTTAATCACCTTAATTATAGTTTAATCATTTTTTCGAATTTAGAAAATGTTTGTTTTTTATTTAACAAATGGGTTCATCTAAATAAAGAAATTAAAGTTAAACGGTTTATCCATTTTAATGAAATAAAATTAAAATACATTAGTAGTGATTTAAAATAATTTATTTCTTATATTTCTATAAATATAAATTTTAAATACATTTATTTATTATTTATAGTTGAATATTTTATATAAAATCATTATTATAAAAAAAATGCTCTCATCCGAAACCTGGTTTTTCATCGGATCCATGGAATTATTTTAAAATTAAAAATTCCCAATTGTGATAATTTAATTTTATAAAATATATTCCACATTTAATATTAGGATAATTTATATTATATAACATTTTTAACATAATTTTTGGTATAAATGAGAAGTGAAAATATTGAAAATATTTTACAACTTCTAAGGTGAATATTGATTTGGCAGTGGTTAAATTAAAAATATAAGGGTTAAAATTACACAAAAAAACATACCAAAAATTTATATTACTGACATATTTAGAAAATATCATGTCTAAGGATTGATAATGACCAATTTTTATACTTTTTTCTTTTAAAAACATGTGTATCACATTTTATTTCCAAAAACATCATGTTTTTCACCAACCACACATATAAAAGGTCACTTACTATCCTATCCTCCTTTCAACTTCAAAGAATTTTGGTTATTCCATTGACAACGTAAATACCTAAAATAATCCCATAAATAGATACTAGAATAATTTCATTTATTAGGAAGAAAAACCGAGAAGTGTTAATGTGCTAACCTAAAGAGGTTGTTCGAATAAGATGTATTGGGTTTAACTGAGGATTTTCTTTTAAATATTATTACACAACCATTATATATTTTTTAATTATTATGAAAAAATAATAAGCATTTTATAAATATAATGATATGTTATTAGGGTAATGTAATAACCATAATCCATCTCTTACTACATCAAATGTGTATCAAAATCATTATTTGTGTATACAATAGACAATGACCTCATGAATTGATGTGATTTGTGTTTTATAATCACCGATCATTGTTTTTTATAATGATATATTTAAAGGTTATATATATGATTTTCTTATCATAATTATAATTTTGAAAAAATTATATAAATTATACCGTATTACTTTTTATTCATTGCGCGATATGATAGTTTTTCTTATGTCTATGATGAACTACCTCCTTACAAAGAGAAGTGAATTTTCTATTAACCCCTAAATAGAAGGTAATAAAGATAATGATATTGAATTTATGTGATAAATATGAATTAGTCATGATTTTAATCATGTTTTTATCATTATAAATATATAACATGTCCTTTTCATTCTTATCATTCCACTCATTGAAAAATAATTATTTTTTCCTTCTTTCATGTGCACTACCACCTCCACAATATGATGTGATTCTTTTTAAATACTAAAATCCCCTGGATGAAAAAAATATAATTTTATTGAAAGAGATAATATTTTATTTATGATATTAAGATCTGTCTAGAAAGATAACAAAATACATACATTATTTCTGTAATTATTGATGAAAAGTTAAAGTGTTACTCATGCATACATAATGCCTACCGTGACCATGATTGTAAAAGAATACATTTTCATAAAAACAGATTCTTTTTTGGAATAAAAATAATAAATTATGTATAAATTTTTAATTATTTAAATGTTATTATTATGGATTTTATGTAATAATGACAAGTTTTACCATGGTCTGCACATCTAAGCTGTCTTGAAAGAATGAACTGAGCACCCTCAAAACACATTACATGGACTTAAATGACTAAGTATTTTAGTATGTAAAAAAATTAAACCATATAAATGTTTTATGTATATGTTTTTAAACCTTTAATTTTTCTTAATAAATAAGATAATTGACCTAATTTTATTATATAAGTGTCGAAGGATATATATGGATAGCCTGGACTTGAGAATGGGGTTTCTCAAGTCACAACTACTTCTATGAAACATATTGCATATTCGACAAATAATTTTATTATGTGTTTTATATATTTCCCATTAATATATTTTATGAATATTTTCAGTAAAATAAATTATGTATACAAATCCATTTGATTTTATCCATTTCAATAGTTTTTGATCTAGAGATTACAAAAGAACTAAGACACTTCATCTAAATTTCCATTCATTAAGGAATGTTTTAACTTTATTCACCTAATTTTTTATACATGATGTACATACTAGAATATTAAAGTTAATATCATGAATTATTTATTATTCATGGATTATTATGGTTATAATTGTGTTATTTCATCATTGAGAATTAACATTTATTTTGAATAGTAGTAAAACATTTATGAACTCAATTTCATTTAGTTATATTATATTTATTATTCATTAAGTTTCATATTAAAATATTATTTATGTAAGGTCTCCTTTTTGTTGTCACGACCCATCCCTCGGGGCCCGTACCGTGACTACCCCAAGCTGGCCTTCAATAGGCCAGGGGCTGGTGACTAGCACTAAAGGCATAAATCCCTAAAACTGGGAAGACATTGCCTTAATAACCTAAAAACGCACACAACAGAGTAACACCTGGAAGTAAAACACGAAGTAAAACTATATAAAAAAAAGAGTGCTGAAAAGTAAAAGGGGCCGGAAATACCAGCCCAACAGTAAAGTACAAGAAACTAAATGAACAAGTACTAGAAAAAGGGAAAACAACTCCTGGATCATCCACATGGAAATCCTACCTGAAGGATTGGTATAGATAGCCTCCACATCACTCCACATCCATCCGTCTCCTCCGTGTACCGTCACAATGTGTGGTCCAGATCTGGGTACCATCCATTCCTAGTACACTTAGCCTCAGTCAGTGCTGTCTGTCGTCAGCATCTAACACAATGAGGTGCGAGCATAGCCTGTGTAGGGGGGGGGAGGGGTATAAAGATACTCTTTAGGGACCCCAAGACCCTCATGGTCTCACAAAAACCAACAAGGATAAACACCATGTATGAAATCAACTGATAACCCCACTTAGGAATATTCCCATACATATACCTAAGCTATCATGTAATCCATATCAATCATGGGGAAAAAAGTTACATACTCAGCTCACACAGGTAAACAAATCATGTAGAGTGTTAGAACTGATTAGATGCAGCAACTAAATCATCTTCTCTGTCAAAACCACACAGGATCCAGGAACAGAAATCAGAACTGTTGATCCCACATAGGATCCAGGAACCGTCGTCAGTGCTGTCGAGCCCACACAGGATCCAGGAACAGTCATCAGTGCTTTCGAAACCACACAGGATCTAGGAACAACATTCAGAGCTATCGAACACACATAGGATCCAGGAAAAGTCGTCAATGCTGTCGAAGCAACATAGGATCCAGGAACAGAAATCAGCACTGTCGAACCCACACAGGATCCAGGAACAGTCCTCAGAGTGTAACCAGCCACAGGGTTTCCGCACCAAGCACGCTGGATTCCGGGAGGTTTCGCTTATCAAGACAAGTATTGATACATCAACTGCCACGAAGTACCATGAATAATTATCCCAAAGGTCCACCCCATCATAGGGGTCTCAACGCAATCGACAACACGTCAATCGGGCGCCCGGTCTATGAGTTATTATCCTTTTAGTACCGGTGACCCGGTTAGATTTGTGCAAGATCCAACCAGACCATAACTCAACTATACCTTGAACTCCAGAGGAGTATACTCAAAGAGAGATTCATTCTCCAAGATTATCAGTGCCGCTGACAGTTCGTCGAACGGACGTCCTATGCCAAAGATATGGCCAAAAGACTGTGAAGGGGGGTCACAACGGGATTGGGTTCGGTCAGACCCGGTCGGACCGATCCAACCCAACTTTGTTTTTGCCTACCCAATTTGTTCAGGCACACCCATTGGGCCCAGACCAGTAGGCTGTGAAGGTTGTCAGTAGCATGGGGGCGCGGACCGGTGGCAAGGGCGCGGACCGGCCACAAATTAGTGTAAGGGTTGTTCGGCCCGGAGACACCGTGAGGGGCGCGGAAGGCCGGCTCAGCCAGGCACCCGTGGGGCGCAGCTTGAAATCTCGGCCAGAATGCATGAGGCCGGTTCAGCCAGCACCGCAAGGGGTGTGACTCGGGTGGCACAGGGCACGGGGGTCGTGTGGGGAGTGCGGGCCGGGCGATTGGTCCGGGAGGACAGTAGGCGGCCAGGCCGGCTGGGAGGCGGTCGGGCAGGTTGGAGGGGCCCAACCAGGCTTACAGGCAGGCCGGTGGGAGGCCATGAAGGGCGCGGCCAGGCCGGCCGGCGGCCGGGCAAGCCAGCGGGGCGCGGGCCGGCTCAGGGTAGGGGCACGACTCGACGAGTGGCGTGACTAGTGGGGGCTCGATCGGCGGCGGTGTGGAACGCCACAGGGGCAACACAGATCATAGAGGCCGCAGGTAGCACGTCCTTTGTCTTCGCCACCTTCGTCGCCTTGTTGCTTCATCGCCATGACAAAGATCATTATAAACCAGAACGATGGAGGTTTCGTGCCAGGTTGGTTTGGCCCACACACTCTGCGTTTAGGGTGGTAACATTTTGATCATCAAGTAAGAAGAATGATGAAGTTCAAATTTTACTACCACCGCTATGATTCCTTTCCAACCAAATAAGAAAACAACGTAATGTAATATTACACAAATAAACCACCTTCCATTGATCATTGTGCAATGATGAAGTCGTGTAAAGAAGAAGATGGAGATCGTTGTTCGTCGTGTCCACCGCACACTTCCAATCCTGAGATCGCACGTCAGTCGTGGAAGACGCTCCACGTCGGTAGGATTCTGGGGAAGAGGATTGAAGAAGATCGTTGCCTGCAATCTTCCTTGGAAGAATGCGTTCTCCATTATTCGTTGGGAGACGAGGTTCTTCGTTGGAGAACTCTTTTTCTCCCAATCTCTCCTCTCCCCAATATTCCACTCCAAATGCCAAATTATATATTAAATTAATCTATTTTTAATTTTTTGGCACAAAATTCAAAATGGAGGAATTAATTAACTTGGCTCACCTTAATTAATTCATAAGGATGGAACAAAGAATTAATGTGGAGGGGTGGTGACACTATTATGTGGGGAGCTCAGGAGGTTTCTCCCCAGTTAATGGGGAGTTCAAGAGGTTTTAACCTCGGGTAGTCCCCACCAAAATAAACATGAAGATTAGGTTGTGTTTGGGTGGGCCCCACCAACATAACCTCTCATTGGAGGTTAAGGTGTGGTGGTACCCACCTCCAACTTCCACATAGAGGTTTCAAACAACCAAAAATAGAAATAATGTTACATCTTTATCATTATTTAATTTATTCATTATAACACATAATCTAACATTCATTCATGACCAACTGACATCGAGGTGAATGTATTCTTAAGTGAATATCGATGTTGTGAGTTCAAAGGTTCCCTCATATTTCAATTCTGAGCACCGGTTCAAAAGTTACAAAAACCAGCCCATAGTTTTACTGAATGTACCTGAACAAAACATTAAAAATTGATTTCGGGCCCACCGGGCCTCGGAATCACTCACCGTCGGTTTTGGTGGACTCAAAAAATTCCCATGTATTTATGGAAAAACATTCCATGGAAATTCCGACTCTTAAAATTCTCCCCACCCAGGCATTTACATCCCCATAAGCTACAACTTGAACTAAGAGAATAAGTGGGGGTACTGAGCACACATCTGAGCCTCTCGCTCCCATGTGCTATCCTGGAGGATTCCGTGCTGCCATTGAACATGCACCAGAGGAATTGAAATCCATGAAGGACTCACTCGTGTCGATCCTCAATCTCCACAAGCACCTCCATAAAAGTCGTCTCATCGTCGACTTCCAGATCTCTATTGACAATGATGTGAGAAGGGTCATGCACATACCTCCTCCACTGGGATACATGGAAGACATTGTGCCCTCGATGAAACTGAGGTGGAAGAGATAAGTGGTATTCCACCTTGCTGCCACTGCTAAGGACCTGGAAAGGTCCAATGAAGCTCGAAGATAACTTTTCTCTTTAGCCAAATCTTTGTAACCCACGTCGAGATGAGACTCATAGAAAGACATGGTCACCATCCCCAAACTCTAGATGTCTCCGTCACTTGTCAGCATACGAATTTTGTATTCTCTAGGCAGTCTTCATCCACTCATGGATGATCTGCACCTTCTCCATGGTAGCTCATACCATCTCTGGTCCAACTAGTGCTGACTCCCCTCTACCTGTCCAGCACAGTGGCGATTTGCAAGGTCGACCATAAAAGGCCTCAAAAGGTGTAATCTCGATGGTGGAGTGATAGCTGTTGTTGTTTGAAAACTCCACCAAAGGTATGTGATCCTCCTTGCTATGACCAAAGTCATGGACACAAGCACCCAACATGTCCTCAAGGGCCTGAATGGTCCACTTGGTCTGACCATCCATTTGAGGATGGAAGGTGGTGCTCAAATGAAGTTGTGTCCCAAAAGCTTCCTACAACCCCTTCCATTTCCATGAAGTAAAACTTGCATCATGATCGGAGAAAATCATCGAGGGTACTCCATGTAGCTACACAATCTCTTGAACATAGAGGCATCCCACACTCTATACAGAACCCTGATCTCTAATTGGAAGGAAGTGCGCCGACTGGTTGAGTTGGTCAACGATCACCCAAATCGAGTCATGACCCCTAGATGTATGTGGAAGTACTGTCACAAAATCCATGGATATACTATCCCACATCCACTCTCGGACCTCTAAATGCTAAACCAAGCCTGTTGGTACCTGATGCTCTGCCCTCACTTGCTGACAAGTGAGGCATCGAGAGACAAACTCCGCTACTGCCCTCATCCAACCAGGCCACCAGTGCTGTTTTCGAAGGTCCTGGTACAACTTCACCACTCCTAGATGTACCACTAGAGGGTACATGTAAAACTCAGTCAACACATCCTCTTGAAGTGACACTGGCACCATTGTATGTCCTCTAAAGAGTATGACATGATCCCCAGCTTCAAAAAACCAATCAGGTGACTGCCCTTTGGACATCTGAGCACGTCATGTCTCACAGTATGCATCTCTATGTTGTGCCTCGCTGACTCACTGAAGAAGTGGAGGAGTGACTGTAAGAGAATGAAGGAAAGTTGCTCCATCTTAGTCCACAAAGGATATATGTAAAGCAGCCAACTGCTCTGTCCCCTCTCCTAGCAGTTGTATACCAGATCTCCTACTGAGTGCATCTACTACAACGTTCCCTTTCCTTGGAGTATAGACTATCTCTAAATCATAGTCTTGGAGGAACTCAAGGTATCACCGATGTCTCAAGTTCATGTCCTTCTGAGAGAAGATAGACCTGAGACTATGGTGGTCACAGTAGACTATGAAACCCTCTCCCATAAGATAGTGACACCATATCTTCAAGGAGAAGACCACTGATGCTAACTCCAGGTCATGGGTGGCGTAGTTATGATCATGCTATCTCAACTAATGAGAACCATATGTGATCACTGCTTTCTCCTACATCATGGTACATCTGAGTCTGGTCCCTGATGCGTCGCAGTATACTACGTACCCTACTCCCTCTTCTAGAAGCCTCAAGATGGGGCACTAGTCAGCCTCTTCTTCATCTCCTGAAAGCTCTGCTGGAATCTCTCCGACCACACAAAAGGTTGTCCCTTCTTTGTCAAGGCTGATAGTGGTGCAGAAACTCTGGTGAAATCTGGCACGAACTCCAGTAGTAACCAGCAAAACCCAGGAAACTTTATACCTCTATCAAACTCCTGGGTGGCTCCCAAGAAAGTACCTCCTCAATTTTTGGTGGATCTAGTAAAATTCCAACCTCTGAGATAACATGTACCAAAAAGTGAACCCCTCAGATCCAAAATTGGTACTTCGATAGCTTAACATAAAGCTAGTGCTCTTAGAGTGTATCTAGTACTACCTGCAAATAGTAGGAATGCTCCTCCTCAGTAATAAAGTAGATTATAATGTCGTTGATGAAGACTACAACAAAGATATTGAGCTATGGGAGGAAGATCCTATTCTTGAGTCCCATGAACACTGCTAGAGCATTGGTTATGCCGAATGGCATAACCAAGAACACGTAGTGGCCGTGCTGACAACTAAATGTTGTCTTTTGCACATCCTCGTCCCGAACTCTGAGATGGAGGTTGCCTGATCTGAGGTCTATCTTTGAGAACCACCGTGCTCTATTCAGATGATCACAGAGGTTGTCAATCCTTGGGAGTGGGTACATGTTCATCACGGTCACCTGGTTCAGGAAACGGTAGTTGACACCAAGCCTCAAGATCTCATTTGACTTCTAAGAGAAGAGAATCGGGGCTGACCAAGGAGAAACAATGGTCCGAATGAATCTCTTCCCCTACAAGTCCTCTAACTATACCTGCATCTCGTAAAGCTCTACAAGTACCATCCGATACGCTGGTGTAGATATCGATGTCATCTTGGGGTACTGGTCAATGTAAATGTCCACCTCTCTACAAGGAGGTAGACCTGGGACATCATCAGGGAAAACATCTGTGTACTAGTCCACCACTACAAGATAGCTCAGAATCTCCACATCAACTTCTCTAAGGGTAAGGCAACCCAACTGATGAGTGATCGTCTGCACCATCCCCTGAGTAAGTCTGTCCTGCGCTGCAAAGGCTCCCTTCTCACCGGTGAAGGTAAACCTGGTCCCATCCATGCAAACACACCACACTTTTCACCTAATTCTGTATATGAGCATGTACTGTAGATAACCAGTCCATACCCAAGATGACATCGTAAGGACTCGAAGCCGCTACTAGGAGATCCCAGCCGAAGCTCTCACCTCCTAGAGTAAGCTCACACTGCTGGCACTAGTGCATAATCGTCGAATCTGCTCCCGTAGGAGTTTCTAGCTGTAACTATCAAGCCAACGGCTCTGTCGGAATCTCCGAGCTCCAAAGGAGGGTAGTGAAAAAGAAAGAGTGACAGGGCCCTGTGTATATAAGAAATATATCTATGGTAGAGTAGACATAGATCATACCTAGAATCATCTCCGGAGTGCCTTGATCATAAGCTTAAACTACCTGGATATGAACTCTCGCCTGTCCACCTGCTCCCTACGGTCGAGGTGGACCTCCTGGTGGTGGTGGTGGTAACATATCAAAACATCATCCACCGCCAACTGCATGACCAACTACCATGACACGTCCTCCTTCTACCTACGAACCGCCTCGATCAAACCTTTGTCTCTGCCTGGGAGGTCCCTCAACTATCTGTTGATCATCCGAACGACGGGTCAAACAGTCACGTGGCATATGACCTTGCCCGCCTCATGTGAAACACTGCTTATTCCTGGAATGAAAGGATCTGTCTCGTGTGCCTCGCATAACCGAACCAAGGTCATGAGGTCATCCACTGGATAGTCTGGTCCGCTTGGACCTCTGCGACATCTATCTATTGCCAGCTGTAGAAGACTCCACTACGTGATGCCCGGTGGCGGGTCTCGCTACTGGTGACTGCTCAACAAGGAAACTCTCTACTAAGAGGGCTCACTCCAATACCCCTGACTACATCGAGATGCTAATGGAGATCATCAAAGCCCTGATCTCTCACCTGATCCCCTAATCAAAGTTCCGGGAATTGAAGAATGGGTCCCACACCATATCTATGGAGTAGCGCGAGAGGTCTGTGAACCTCACTGAGTACTATGCCACCATCATACTACCCTGTTGTAGATGCAGTAGCTTCTGTATATGGACTGCACGTAGGGTGGCTCGAACAAACTCCAACTGAAATAGGCTATCAAAGTGTACCCAAAAAAGTGTCGCCTCGTCATGCACCAGAGCATCAGGCTCTACCATCTTACTACTACTGTCTGAAGGAGACTCGCATCAATGAACACCATAAGGTCTGCTGGTGTCCCTACTAGTCTGAAGACTCTCACCAGAGCCTCCAACCAATCCTCAGCTACCTGCGGGTTCATCTCGCCCCTATACCTGGGTGGACTCTGATGCTAGAAGTCCTGAAATGCGCTCAGGCAGCATGCACTATCTACTACTGGGGCTGGTGGCATTGGTGGACCAACAGGTAGTGGTACCACTGGTGCCTCTACTATGATATGGCCTTGCAGAACA
The DNA here is from genome assembly GCA_963277665.1 of Viscum album. Lineage (NCBI taxonomy): Eukaryota > Viridiplantae > Streptophyta > Magnoliopsida > Santalales > Viscaceae > Viscum > Viscum album. Next base: position 1,565,341,472 of record OY728160.1, read on the forward strand.
ACCTCGTCGCTCAGTGGGATGCCTTCTCGTACAAATCGTGGAACCCTGGATGACTATCTGTGTGGAGGAATCCTTTAAAAAAATAGGTGCGACATAGTAAAAAAGTTATACGAGGTAGCTGAATCAAAGAGATCACAAAAAAACTCTTAAAAACACACACACAATCAATGTGTTCGTTCATCGAGTTGAAAATCAAAAGTCAGTGTCCTTGTTTATGGATAAGTCAACCATTGCACCAACACTGGTGGTTGCGCCCAAATTTACCCTAATGGTAAAAGTGGTCGATGTAGTACAAGTAGGGATCGAATCCACAGGGACCGACGAAGAAACCTTGAGACACTATGATTTGTTGATGGATTGGATATGAAGTGGCCAACTTTGAGGTAGTTTTAATTGGAGAACTAAAGATATAATTTAAATGACATGTAATAAAAATTTATGTGAACTAAACAATTATTTATGGTGGGTTTATCTTAGGGTTTTTCTTGGGGTGGATTGGATGAATTTCTTTTCTTAGAAAATTTCATGTCATTAATTCAAGACATATCCAATCAATGAGACAATTCTTCCAAATCATTCACCAATTTAATCCCTACAAAATTCCAAGTCCAATCACCAATTAACTTTTAGTATCACTTTAATGAGCACTCAAAGGAAATAGTTTGTACTAGCACTCAAAATGTGTCATTGTTAAAGTTGGAAAAGATGAGAAAGAATGTAACTCATCAAATGGAAATCCTAAAATAACAAATAGATTTAAATATTAAGTACATGAAATATCATTCAATCCCTGACCATACTAATCCCTTGGATCATCCCTTAAAAGGTTATCCCTCCATTGATGCTATTCTACCAATGGAAGCGGGATGTATACTAATGGGGGTGGAATTGAAGAATAAGAGAATTATTAAAAGAACGAACACTCCACCATTGTGTGATTGAAATCACAAGTGTTGGTGTGAATAATTTCATACCATGATTCAACAATATCAACGTGTGAAGAAAAGGAAAATAAGAAATGAAGAAGAATAAATTTTATTAAAATACTGATCGTGAATGAAAAACGTACATTAGAGAAATTGACGATGCCATTACAAAACGAAAGCGGGAAATTACAATTGAAAGAAAAAAACATGGATTTAAAGAAAAATGATTGATGATAATTCCCTTCACCACAATCTCTTTATATAGTCATATTTGGAGCCTTAGGTCCACCCCCCACAATCAATTCAACCCCAACAATTAATAGAGTCAAAACTAGGGTGAATAATCAAAAGGAAATTGACGTTTCAAAGTTGACCTGGAAAACTGTCCAGATTCATCTACCATATTGACGTTCGAATCATTAATTGATGGAGGCCGAATATTGAGGGGTCGTAGATGAGAAATATATTATTTCATGTCCCCTCTATCCGATGTAAAAATTTCAGGACATTTGTCTTAGACATTTGGATGTTTGATCGAAATGGTGAGATGAATTTATGTGCATTAATGTCGGGTCCACCATTTAAATCTCAGCTTCAGATCCCTTTATCATCATGAAAACATCAGAATTAGCTCTGGACACAGTTGAATAAAATGATCCTCGTATTTGAATCTTTCTACTGTATAAATTTTAGCTTCATTGGGATTGTTTTGTGAGCCCCACATTTGTTTGATGGGCCTTAGGCCCATTAGGCTTTCTCCGGAAAATCTATCCATTCGGGCGCAAAATTCTCCATCTTCCCTTGGGATTCATCCATCTGACCTAAAAGATAAAATGTTCCAAACAAAGTGATAAATAATATTAAAAAATTTAAAATTCACAAAATTAATAAAATTTTTTGCACAAACAAATTAATGATTGGGCCCAAATTTGAATTTTAAACAAGAATTGCATTTTAGATGAGAAATGAAGTTCTATTTATGTAATGCACTAAAAGCAATGTTTATGGACTTTGAAACAATTAATTTGAAGATATTAACAATAAATATTAGCCACTTTCAGTGACTAATCACACCCCCAACTTGAGTTTTGCTAGTACCGAGCAAAATAAATTACAAATATGAAATTCAAATCCCCTTTTCCAAAAAAAATTAATACACATTGCATACCCAAATATCTCGTACCAAAAAAAATTATGGAACCCATAAAAATCATTTAAAACAATCTTGGTCCATAAGCATATCCCAAGCCCAAGCTCATTCATTTGTTCAAATTTATCGCCACATTTCATCCAATTTCAATTAAGCATGATAAAGTGTTGTGCATCACAAAAGATATGGGGCCCATTTTATTATTCAAGGGGAAAAAATAGAAGCGCTAGCTGGGAATCACATTAAACCTTAATATGAGTATCCATTTTTTTTGATTTTTTGATGATTTTTTATCCACAATAGATATGAAAAGACTAACTCTGGGTAAGAAAACTATGGAGTTGTGATCCCTATGTGCCGGACGCCACACATATTGTCAATTCCATTCTCTACAATAGAGATATAATGCCTAACTCTGGGCAAGACAACTATAGAGTCACGATCCCCAAGTGCCGAACGCCACACATTTGGACAAAACATTGCTCTATGTGGTCATTATTTTTTTTTAATTTTTATTATTATTTTTTTGTTATTTTAGATACTCAAATTAAACTAAAAGTGACCCAGAACCCTATGATATAATAAAAGGGACCCAAGAACTCAAACATACACCCACAATCCAGTAGACATGCATTGTGGCATTTTTATTAAGAGTATGAAAATGTAAACTTTTAAAATTCACATTAGACAACTGCACTTTCCAAAAACTATGCTCATGACCTAAAACTTGCATTAAAATCCGAATCAAAGCATTCGAATTTATCGATATCCAATTTCAGAGTTTGCAATGTGTGTTATCATGTTCAAGGTTAATGGAATTTTTTCTTTCCATGCATGTTCTTATTGAAAAAAATCATTTTTACCCCCCCCCCCCAACTTGGAATAACACTGTCCCTAGTGTTTAAAGAAAAGAAAAGTTAGAAGGGGGTAGGAGAGGAGTTCAAAAAAAAATTTAAAATGATAATCTTGGAATTATGTCACATGGTGGTTGATGATGATAGTGCATTCCATAGTCCCCCTTCAATCCTGGATTTGAGTCTCAGTGGCTTGGATGGTGGTGAATGGATTTTCCTTATGACTTATGACTTGTCCTTTTATTTTTTTAACCTATAAAAACATAAAAATTAAACAAAACAAAATAAAATGATGATACATTGTCTAATTTATATTTTCTATGTGAGATATTATTCAGAGATCACACCACGTGACACAGATTAATATGGATCTCCCCTTTCATACACATCCTTACTCATAAAAGAAGAACATTTCAACAGCTTATGATAATTTATTATATGAAAAAAATGATACAAAATAATTAGAAAACATGAAAACCATGGGTTTCCTCCCATGTAGTGCTTTTTTTAACGTCATTAGCTCGACTTGAACCCCCCAACTTATCCAATTCCGACTTTCAAAATTTTAATTAACCCATCTTTCTCCACTTCAACAAGATTGAGATTGATTGTTTTTTTGAAATTTGTTTTGTATGAAATCCTATTTTCTACAACGATTGGTAAAATCCAAGGAATATCTAAATTGGTTGATCGTGTTTTATCTGGAGTATTTCCTAAGATTTCAAGGTTCATTCCTACTTGGTGATATTCTTGATGGAAATTGATAATAATTGAATGGTCTTGGTTATCATTAATAAAGGGATTATTGAGTAGGGAAGGAAGTATTAAAACATCGAGCTCAGTTTGATTGAATTTTCCTAAAGAATAATGATAATGTGAATAAAAAATTGTTTCTTCTTTAAAAACATTTGAAAGAATTGGTTCCTTTTGAAAATATTATTCATCCCCAAAATATTCCATTTGAATTTCATGGGTGGGTATAGACACAATATTTGTTATATATCCTAATGGTTCAATGATCAGTGATTCTAAAAAATTGTTATTGGAGCAATATTCCGAACACTCAATCCATGAAGACAAATTCTACCCTTGTGAATCAAAAAAATTAGTTTCCTCCTGATTTAAATACCCTTCAACATTTCCTTGATCTTTTTCAGTTATCCCATATCCAATGGTTATTTTTTTTCAATTCATGGGAGGTTTTTGGGATAAAAGATTCATCTATCAATGATGAGGAAAGAAGATCTTGAGTAGGAATGGGTTCCTCAAAAGTCTTAAGGCTTTGTAATTCTAATCTGAAATATGAAACTTCAGAATTCATTTTATCCATTTGTTCACACAATTGTTCAATTTTTTTTTCAGGATTAGGGTTTATATAGGTCTGTACATCATGGAATTCCTCATTATTTATCTTTTCAATCATTCTTGATAGGTATGGAAATTGATCTTGTAAACATTCACCATCCAATTGATTGTACATTTCATCTGGTGTGGTGTATTCAATTAAGGATTGGTCAATGAAATTCCCTATGTGAGGTGTTTCCCAATATTTATTTCTGAATTGATTACAACATAGATTTATTAAGGGGTATTTTGGAGGATAATCCATTGGAATTGATTGAAAATTGGTTTTGGGGTTTTTTTGGACACACAGAAATAGAAAGGGGAAAAGAGAAGAGAAATTTGGGTGAGAATAGAGAATTTGGGGTGAGAAAAGAAGATGTGGGTCCAAGGTACTTACTTGGGTCCCCGGAAATGGTGCCAAAATTTTTTTGCACCCAAATTTACCCTACTGGTAAAAGCGGTTGATGTAGTACAAGTAGGGATCAAATCTATAGGTACCGAAGAAGAAACCTTAAGACACTATGATTTGTTGATGGATTGGCTATGAAGTGGCCAACTTTGAGGTAGATTTCAATTTGAGAACTAAAGATATAATTAAAATGACATATAATAAAAATTTACGTGAACTAAACAATTATTGATGGTGGGTTGATCTTAGGTTTTTTCTTGGGGTGGATTGGATGAATTTCTTTTCTTAGAAAATTTCATGTCATTAATTCAAGACATATCCAAACAATGAGATAATTCTTCCAAATCATTCACCAATTTAATCCCAACACAATTCCAAGGACAATCACCAATTCACTTTGAGGGTCACTTTAATGAGCAGTCAAAGGAAATAGTTTGTACTAGCACTCAAAATGTGTAATCGTTAAAGTTGGAAAAGATGAGAAAGAATGTAACTCATCAAATGTAAATCCTAAACTAATAAATAGATTTAAATATTAAGTACATGAAATAACATTCAATCCCTGACCTTACTACTCCCTTGGATAATCCCTTAAGAGGTTATCCCTCCATTGATGCTATTATACCAATGGAAGTGGGATGTAGACTTATGAGGGTGGAATTGAATAAGAGGAGAATTATTAACAGAACGAACACTCCACCATTGTGTGATTGAAATCAGAAGTGTTGGTGTGAATAATTTCACACCTTGATTCAATGGTATCAACGTGTGAAGAAAAAGAAAATAAGAAATGAAGAAGAATACATTTTATTAAAATACTGAACGTGAATTAAAAACTTACATTAGAGAAATTGACGATGCCATTACAAAACGAAAGTGGGAAATTACAATTGAAAGAAAAAAACATGGATTTGAAGAAAAATGTTTTATGATAATTACCTTCACCACAATATCCTTATATAGGCATATTTGGAGCCTTAGTTCCACCCCCACAATCAATTCACCCCCAACAATTAATAGATTCAAAACGAGGGTGAATAATCAAAAGGAAATTGACGTTTCAAAGTTGACCTAGAAAACTGTCTAGATTCGTCTACCATATTGATCTTCGAATCATTAATTGATGGAGGCCGAATATTGAGGGGTCGTAGAAGACATATATCTTATTCCATGTCCCCTCTATCTGATGTAAAAATTTCAGGAAATTTTTCTTATCCGTTTGGATGTTATGATCGAAATGGTGAGATGACTTTATATACATTAATGTCGGGTCCACCATTTAAATCTTAGCTTCAGATCCCTTTATCATCATGAAAACTTCAGAATTATCTTCAGAGACAGTAGAATAAAATGATCCTCATATTTTTATCTTTCTACTGTATAAATTTGAGCTTCATTGGGATTGTTTGGTGAGCCCCACATTTGTTTGATGGGCCTTAGGCCCATTATGCTTTCTCCAGAAAATATCTGTATTCGGGTGCAAAATTCTCCATCTTCCCTTGGGATTCATCCATTAGAACTAAAAGATAAAATGTTCCAAACAAAGTGATAAATAATATTCCAAAATTTAAAATTATGAAAACTAATATAATGTTGTACACAAACAAATTAATGATTGGTCCCAAATTTGAATTTTAAACAAGAATTGCATTTTAGATGAGAAATGAAGTTCTATTTATGTAATGCACTAAAATAAATGTTTATGGACTTTGGAAAAATTAATTTAAAGATATTAAAAATAAATATTAGCCACTTTTAGTGACTAATCACACCCCCCAACTTGAGTTTTTCTAGTACCGAGCAAAATAAATTACAAATATGAAATTCAAATCCCTTTTTCCAAAAACATTTTAATACACATTGCTCACCCAAATATCTCATACCAAAAAAATTAAGGAAACCATAAAAATCATTTAAAACAATCTAGGTCCATAAGCATATCCCAAGCCAAAGCACATTCCTTGTTTCAAATTTATCGCCACATTTCATCCAATTTCAATTAAGCATGATAAAGTGTTGTGCATCACAAAAGATATGGGGCCCATTTTATTATTCAAGGGGAAATAATGGAAGTGCTAGGTGGGAATCACATTAAACCTTAATATGAGTATCAATTTTTTTGATTTTTTTGATGATTTTTTATCCACAATAGATATGAAAAGACTAACTCTGGGAAATAAAACTATGGAGTCATGATCCCCATGTGACGGACGCCACACATATTGTCAATTCCATTCTCTACAATAGAGATATAAAGCCTAACTCTGGGAAAGACAACTATAGAGTCACAATCTCCAAGTGTCAGACAGCACACATTTGGAAAAAACATTCCTCTATGTGGTCATTAATGTTTTTAATTTTTTTTTGTTTTTATTTTGTTGTTTTTTTAGAGACTCAAATTAAACTAAAAGTGACCCCATAACCCTATGCTATAATAAAAGGGACCCAAGAACTCAAACTTACACCCACGATCTAGTAGTCGTGCATTGTGGAATTTTTATTAAGAGGATGAAAATGTAAACTTTGAAAATTCACATTAGACAACTGCACTTTCCAAAAACTATGCTCATGAACTTAAACTTGCATTAAAATACGAATCAAAGCATTCAAATTTTTCGATATCCAATTTCAGAGTTTGCAATGTGTGTTATCATGTTCAATGTTAATGGAATTTTTTATTTCCATGCATGTTATTATTGAAAAAAAATCATTTTTTATCCCCCCAAACTTAGAATAACACTGTCCCAAGTGTTTAAAGAAAAGTAAAGTTAGAAGGGGGTAGGAGAGGAGTTCAAAGAAGAAATTTAAAATGATAATCATGGAATTATGTCACCTGGTGGTTGATGATGATAGTGCATTCCATAGTCTCCCTTAAATCCTAGATTTGATTCTCAGTGGCTTGGATGGTGGTGAATGGATTTTCCTTATGACTTATCACATGTCCTTTTATTTTTTTAACCCATAAAAACATAAAAATAAAACAAAACAAAATAAACTGATGACACATTGTCTTATTTATATTTTCTAGGTAAGATATTACTCAGAGATCACACCACGTGACATGGATTAATATGGCTATCCCCTTTCATACCCATCCATACTAATAAAAGAAGAACATGTCAACATCTTATGGTAATTTATAATATGAAAAAAATGATACAAAATGATTAGAAAACATGAAAACCAGGGGTTGCCTCCCATGCAGTGCTTTTTTTAACGTCATTATCTCGACTTGAGCCCCCCAACTTATCCAATTCCAACTTTCAAAATTTTAATTAACCCATCTTTCTCCACTTCAACAATATTGAGATTGATTGTTTTTTTGAAATTTGTTTTGTATGAAATGCTATTTTCTACAATGATTGGTAAAATCCAAGTTATATCTAAATTGGTTGATTGTGTTTTATCAGGAGTATTTCCTAAGATTCCAAGGTTCATTCCTACTTGGTGAGATTCTTGATGGAAATTGATGATAATTGAATGGTCTTGGTTATCATAAATAAAGGGACTATTGAGTTGGGAAGGAAGTATTAAAACATCGAGTTCAGTTTGATTGAATTTTACTAAAGAATAATGATAATTTGAATAAAAAATTGTTTCTTCTTTACAAAAAGTTGAAAGAATTGGTTCCTTTTGAAAAGATTCTTCATCCCAAAAATATTCCATTTGAATTTCATGAGTGGGTATAAACACAATATTTGTTATATCTCCTAATGTTTCAATGATCGGTGATTCTAAAAAATTGTTATTAGAGCAATATTCCGAACACTCAATCCATGAAGACAAATTTTCCCCTTGTGAATCAAAAAAATTAGTTTCCTCCTGATTTAAATACCCTTCAACATTTCCTTGATCTTTTTCAGTTATCCCATATCCAAAGGTTAGTTTTTTTTCAATTCATGGGAGGTTTTGGGATAAAAGATTCATCTATCAACGATGAGTAAAGAACATCTTGAGTAGGAACGGGTTCCTCAAAAGTCTTAAGTCTTTGTAATTCTAATCTGAAAGATGAAAATTCAGAATTCATTTTATCCATTTGTTCACACAATTGTTCAATTTTTTTTTCAGGATTAGGGTTTATATATGTCTCTACATCATGGACTTCCTCATTATTTATCTTTTCAATCATTCTTGATAGGAATGGAAATTGATCTTGTAAACATTCAGCATCCTATTGATTGTACATTTCATCTGGTGTGGTGTATTCAATTAAGGATTGGTCAATGAAATTCCATATGTGAGGTGTTTACCAATATTGATTTCCGACTTGATAACAACATTTATTTATTAAGGGGTATTTTGGAGGATAATCCATTGGAATTGATTGAAAATTGGTTTTGGGGTTTTTTTAGACACACAGAAATAGAAAGGGGAAAGGAAAAGAGAAATTAGGGTGATAATAGAGAATTTGGGGTGAGAAAAGAAGATGTGGGTCTAAGGTACTTACCTGGGTCCCCGGAAATGGCGCCAAAATTTTGTTGCGCCCAAATTTACCCTACTGGTAAAAGCAGTTGATGTAGTACAAGTAGGGATCGAATCCACAGGGACCGAAGAAGAAACCTTGAGACACTATGATTTGTTGATGGATTGGCTATGAAGTGGCCAACTTTGAGGTAGATTTTAAATGGAGAACTAAAGATATAATTGAAATGACATATAATAAAAATTTATTTGAACTAAACAATTATTGATGGTGGGTTGATCTTAGGGTTTTTCTTGGGGTGGATTGGATGAATTTCTTTTCTTAGAAAATTTCATGTCATTAATTCAAGACATATCCAAACAATGAGATAATTCTTCCAAATCATTCACCAATTTATTCCCAACACAATTTCAAGGCCAATCAACAATTCACTTTGAGGATCACATTAATGAGCACTCAAAGGATATAGTTCGTACTAGCACTCAATATGTGTCATCGTTAAAGTTGGAAAAGATTAGAAAGAATGTAACTCATTAAATGGAAATCCTAAAATAACGAATATATATAAACATTAATTACATGAAATAACATTCAATCCCTTACCTTTCTACTCCCTTGGATCGACACTTAAGAGGTTAGCCCTCCATTTATGCTATTCTACCAATGGAAGCGGGATGTAGACTTATGGGGGTGGAATTGAAGAAGAAGAAAATTATTAAAAGAACAAACACTCCACCGTTGTGTGATTGAAATCACAAGTGATGGTGTGAATAATTTCATAACATGATTCAATGGTATCAACGTGTGAATAAAAGGAAAATAAAAAATTAAGAAGAATAAATTTTATTAAAATACTGAATGTGAATGAAAAACTTACCTTAGAGAAATTGACGATGCCATTACAAAACGAAAGCGGGAAATTACAATTGAATGAATTAAACATGGATTTACAGAAAAATGTTAGATGATAATTCCCTTCACCACCACCTCCATATATAGGAATATTAGTATCCTTTTGTCCACTCCCCACAATCAATTCACCCCCAACAATTAATATAGTCAAAATGAGGGCGAATAATCAAAAGGAAATTGACTTTTCAAAGTTGACCCGGAAAACTGTCCATATTCGTCTACCATTTTGAGGTTCGAATATTTAATTGATGGAGGCCTAATCTTGAGGGGTCGTACAAGACAAATATCTTCTTCCATGGCCCCTCTATCCGATGTAAAAATTTCAGGACCTATTTATTAGCCGTTTGGAGGTTATGGTTGAAATGGTTGGATGACTTTATGTGCATTAATGTCGGGTCCACCATTTAAATCTCAGCTTCAGATCCCTCTATCATCATTAAATATTTTGAATTAGTTCTGGACACAGTTGAATAAAATGATCCTCATATTTTTATCTTTCTACTGTATAAATTTTAGCTTCATTTCGATTGTTTTGTGAGCCCCACATTTGTTTGATGGGCCTTAGGCCCATTATGCTTTCTCCAGAAAATATCTGCAATCGGGCGCAAAATTCTCCATCTTCCCTTAGGATCCATCCATTGGACCTAAAAGATAAAATGTTCCAAAAAAAGTAATCAATCGCATTCAGTAATTTACAATTCAGAAAATGAATATAATGTTGTATAAAAACAAATGAATTATTGGGCTCAAATTTGAATTTTAAACAAGAATTGCATTTTAGATGAGAAATGAAGTTCTATATATGTAATTTACTAAGAACAATGTTTATGGACTTTGGAACAATTAATTTAAAGATATTAACAATGAATATTAGCCACTTTCAGTGACTAATCAATTGGACTCCCTAAACTGAAAACCAGACTTAGTACCCTTAGTACTATTGGTTCACAGAAAAGATCAGAGTCCTATGTTTTTTGATAGAACAAACTCCTGTGATTCCAATTTTTCACGACCCGTCTCTTGGGGCCCATGCCGTGACTACCCCAAGACCGCCTTTTATAGGCCAGGGGCTGTCGACTTGAACCAAAAGCATGAATCCCAAAAACATGGAAGGAATTTCCTTTTTATCCTGAAAACACACACAACAAAGTATTAGCTGGAATGAAAACACTGAGTAAAACTATATAATAAAAGAGTGCTAAAAAGTAAAAGGGGCCGGAAATACAAGACCAACTGTAAAGTACAAGAAACTGAAAGTACAAGTACTAGAAAAAGGGAAAATAGATTTTGGATCATCAACTGGGAAATCCTACCTGAATGGTAGGTGCAGATAGCCTTCACATCACTCCACATTCATCTGTCTCCTCCGTGTGCTGTCACGCCAAGTAGTCTAACTCTGGGTACCGTCCAGTCCTAGTACACTCAGCCTCAGTCAGCACTGTCCGTCATCTACATCCAACACAATGAGGTGCGGGCATAGCCCATGCAGGGGTGAGTATAACAATAATCAGTAGGGACCCTGAGACCCTCAAGGTCTCACAAAAACCAACAAGGATAAACACAAAGTATGGAAATCAAAAGATAACTCCACTTAGGTATATGGCCCCACATATACTTAAGTTATCATGTAATCCATCCCAATCATGAGGAAAACAAAAAAGTTACTGACTCATCCCACACAGGTATACAATTCACATAGAGTGTTAGAGATTATTAGATGTAGGCACTAAATCATATATTCTGTCGAACCCACATAGGATCCAGGAACAGAAATCAGAACTGTTGAACCCACACAGGATCTAGGAACATTCGTCAGTGCAGTCGAACCCACACATGATCCAGAAACAATAATCAGAGCTGTCGAACCCACACAGGATTCAAGAAGAGTCTTCTGTGCTATCAAACCCACACAGGATCTAGGAATAGTATTCGGAGTTGTCCAACCCACATAGGATCCAAGAACAGTCGTCAGAGCACAGCCAGCCATAGGGTTTCTGCACAAAGCATGCTTGATTCTAGGAGGGTCTGATCCTCAAGACAAGCGTTGATACAAAATCTTCCACTAAGTAAAATGAAGAAGTATCCCAAAGGTCTGCCATGTAATAAGGGTCTCAATGCAATATACGACACGCCAATCAGATGTCCGGTCTGTGAGTTATTATCTTTTTAGTCCCGGGGGCCTGGATGGATTCGTGCATGATCCATCCTGACCGTAACTCAACTATACCTGGAACACTAGTGGGGTATACTCAAAGAGAGCGTAATGCTACAAGATTACCAGTGAAACTAATAGTTCATCAAACGAACGTCCGGTGCCAAAGATATGGGAAAAGGAAAGTAAAGGGGGATCACCGTGGGCCTGGGTCCAGTTCGACACGGTCAGACCGACCCAGCCCGAATTAGTCTGGGCTGACCCATTAGGTTCGGCCCATCCCGCTGGGCGAGGGCCAACAGGCCACAAAGGCTATGAGTAGGGTAGGGTCGTGGACCAGTCGCAAGGGTGAGTACCGCCCATGCGTTGGTGTAAGGGCGGTTCGGCCCAGAGGCGCCGCGAGGGGCATGGAAGGCCGGTTCAGCCAGGCATGCATGGGGCGTGGCTCAGCGTCTTGGCTAGGATGGATGAGGCCGGTTTGGCTAGCACCGCGAGGGGCACATCTTGGGCAGCATGGTGTGGATATTGCTCGTGGGATGACCCGGTTTGTCAGTGTGCACTGGAATTGGTCGGGCAGGCCGGCGGGCGGGCAGGCGCGGCGCGGCCAGGCTAGAATGCGGGCCGGCAGGGAGCCAGGCATTGCGCAGCCAGGCCGGCCAGTGGCTAGGCAGGGTGCGACCATGCCGGTTGGTGGCCGGCCAGGGAGCAGCCAGGCCAGCAGGTGGCTCGGAGGCGGTCAGGCTGGCCAGCTGGGCACGGGTCGGCTCAGGGCAGCGACTTGGCTCAGTGAGTAGAGCGGTCGGTGGGGGCTCGACCTGGGCTGGTTCAGCCGGTGGTTCTGTAGGAGGCCGCGGGGGCAGTGCTGATCATAGAGGCCGCCGGTAGCACAACCTTTGTCTTCACCGCCTTCGTCACCTTATTGCTTCATCGCCATGCTGAAGATAATTATAAACAAGAACAACAGAGGGGTCAGTCCATGTTGGTTTGGACCGCACCCTCCACGATTAGGGTGGTAACATTTGTTCATCTTTTAAGAATAAAGTTGAAATTAAATTTTTACAACCGCTGCAACGATTCCTTTCCAACCGAAGAAGAAACGTAAGAAGGAAAGTAATATTACACAAATAAACCCCCTATCTTTGATTGTTGTTAGATGATGATGTCAAGAAAAGAAGACGAAGGAGATCATCATTCGTCGCGTCCACCACACACATCCAATCCCGAGCTTGTACGTCAGTTGTGGAAGACGCTGCAGGTCGGTAGGAGTCTGAGAAATAGGATCAAAGAAGATCATTGATGGTGTTCTTCATTGGAAAAACACATTCTACGTTATTCGTTGGGAGAAGAGGTTCTTCGTTGGTGAACTCTTTTTCTCCCAAGCTATCCTCTCCCCAATATTCCACCCCAAATTCCAAATAATAGATTATGTTTATCTATTTTTAATTTGATGGAACAAAATTCAAAATGGAGGAATTAATTAACTTTTATCCCCTTAATTAGATCATAAGGTTGGCACAACGAATTAATGTGGAGTGGTGGTGGCACTATTAAGTGGGGAGACTAAGTGGTTTCTCCCCACTTAATGCGTAGTTCAAGATGTTTTAACCTCGGGTAGATCCCACCAGAATTAACATACAGAGGAGGTTATGTTAGGGTGGGCCCCACCACCATAACCTCTCATGAGAGTTTAATGTGTGGTAGTCCCTATCTCCAACATCCACATGGTGGTTTCAACCGACCAAGAAAAATAAAGCTACAAATTTATTTTTATTTATTTATTCATTAAAACCCAAAAACTAACTTTCATTCTCGACTAACTATTGTCGGGGTGAAAGTATTATTATGCGAATACCGGCACCGCGAGTTCAATGGTGCCCTCAGATTTCAATTCCATGCACCAGTTCAAATGTTATAAAAACCTTCTCATACGTTTACTGAACATATGAGAACAAAACATCAGAAATTGATTCTGGGAACACCGGGCCCCATAATCACGCACCGTCAGTTTTTGCGGAGTCATATAATTCCCATGTATTTAAGAAGAAAATTTCCATTGAAATTCCAGGTCATTACAATTCTCTTATGAATCATTTATGTTTTTCTATTTTTATTTAAATTTGTTTCAAATAATCTAGTCCTTAATTAATTCTCACTTGAATAGTTTGATCATTGTAAGGATTCCTCATCAAAAAATTTACTCTCTACGACATATATTAGGATATATAACTATTTTATTTTATGAGCTGTATATATGTCACATATGATACGTTCTATCATGAATATTATTATTCACATTATCTTTAATATTTTTTTTGATGTTATTCTTTCACGGTTCTTATGATTGAATATTACCAAATGAGGAAAAGGATTGATGTTACAATCTCATTTTTATTCAATATTGTTTATGTAGGAATTTCAATTATAAACATATTTTATAATTTTAATATAATAACCTTAAATATTTTTTTATCCAATTTATATTCCTGAATTTTTTAAATATTGGTACCATTTTCCATCTCTATGGTAGATAAAGACATTTCAAAAATGTTTTTAATAAATTATGAACATTTTTATCTGTTGAGTAAAAGAATACTATTTCATTCAAATCCATGACTTCTATATTTTTTTCAAATATGTTTTATTTTGAATTTTTAGCATTATTTTTACCCATTAGTTTTTATTTTCAATTATTTTAAAAAATAAATATTCCAATAAATTTATGAATGGAGATCATTGATAATTTATTTGAAAATAATTAAAGAATATTTTTATTTACATAGTCACCCTGATCATATTTTTATGTGGTCATGAAAACTCAATAAATTAATAATAAAAATTCATTATTCAATTTTTTCTATAAAATTAATTATTTCAGGTTTTTTATATATTATCTATGAAATATGTGTACCCAAACTGGAAATGATGTTCTCCTCGAGAATTGTTCCAATGTGATATTTCAATGTATTTTTCTATCTATAATGAAATCCTTTGATATTACTTCAAAAGAAAAGGTTATTTTACTCATGAAATATTTCATGATATTTTATTGGTATTTCCATAAAACAATTAAATCAACCATTCGTGTTACTTATGCTTTAATGGGATATGTTGAAATGATACCATATTTATTATTTCTTTTGATGTATTTGGATTGATTAATTGGTATTTTTTTATAACCTATTTCCATTCCATAGGTGAATAATGTTTTGAAAATAATAATTATTCTATATTTGAGTTTTATGATGAAATAAAAGATCTTTATACATTATTCATGTTATTGTTTTTTGGAATTAATTATTGTGATGGGTGGTTATGTTATTAACGAAAGAGGGGTTCTTCCAGGAAAAACTGAGGATAGGTTGTTCTATGATAGAGTAATAATGTGTGGGTCTATGAAAACCATCCAATGAATTGGAAACTACATATATGGATTTCGACCGTATGGATTATTCTATATGTTCCTGTGGATTGAAGACAATTCCCCTAAATACAACATGTTTCCATATTACATTCTATTGGTTATAAATATTAAATATTATCATGGTTGCATTGACATAGTGAATTATTATCGATGTTGATGAATGTTTTCTTTTTTAAGACATATGTGAGGTTTTCATGTTTGATTCTCCTGGTACTGATGGGTATGAATATTTTTTTGTCATTTTCAAGTCCTTTTACTATTTGATCATACTGTTATTATTTTCTAATGATCACTAATAACATTCAAATGTTATTTCATAGGTCTACCATTACTAATAATTTGAGATCAGAAATATTATGTATTTGTTTAAACATATTGTTAAGAATGATGTAGAAAGAATAATTTATGTAGTGGTTTTATATGGGTAATGATGATGAATTAATGTGAAATAAGAAAATATTGTTTAAGTGTGAGAAACACCAATATAAATACCTGGTTATTTTTTATGTAATGGGTATTACTAATTCTCTAAAACTCTAAGCATAAAAATTACATTGGTATGTAAGTGATCCAAATATTTACTTTTAATATGTTGTGTTTTAAAGGGTGAAAATTGGGTCACCTTTATTAGTATCAAATCCATATATGTAATGTTTCAGACATAACAAAGAATATATAAGTGATGTAAAGGGTATATTATACTATTTATATAATTTATCATTATTTTTTTTCAAGGATTATTTTAAAAGGAGATTATATTATATTATTAGCTAGAAATATTACAAATCCATCATCCTGGTACATTTAAAAAAACTTGGGATCTAACAATAGCATATACCCTAAGAGTGTCAATATGGGAGTGTAGTTAGACCTCATTTTCATCCATTAGGTGATGATTAAGTTAATAACCAAAACTCTCTATTCATGGACAATACCCTTCAGCACATAAAAACCAATGCATTTTTCCACATATAGTATCCATATTGGGATTCCATTTATAGAAAACAACATAGTAAAAAACATCATCAGAATTCCCAAATGATAACACACACTTAGACTTATCATTTATACTTTCAAATAATCGATTTTTCTTAACCCAAACATATTAAATGCCTCATTATATAACCTATAGGATAATCAATAAATTTTAAAATACTATCAACCATAAATTATCAGCCATTAATGATATTTCATACTCAAAATTTATTACAAATAGATAACATCCTCTTCTATAAATATCATTAAACTCTACTATAATACCATCCATGAAGAACCAATGACACAACTATATAAATTGCATGAGTTAATTTAAATATTTACTTATAAATACTCCAACAATGTTTTAGGTTTAAAATAATTGATAAAAAAGATATATCATTAAATTATAAAACCCATTTTTTTAACAGATTGACATTTTTCACACTATATTTGAATTTGGTTTATGAAATATAAGTCTTTAAAATCTCCCAAAAATTCTTCATATAATTTACACATCTATTTACTTAAATTTATTAATTTCATATTCTTAAAAAATGGATAAATTTAAAGGGGTGAGCTCAAATTCCTATTAAGGGAAAAAATAAGTTAAAACAATCAATGGACATAAGTAATATTAAGATGATCACTTTGGGATAATTATTTTATAAAAGAATTATATTCCTAATAAATTATATATCTTATGTTATTTGATAACATAATAATAAATCATTAAATTATTTTATATCAAAGAAAAAGGAATATATGATAGTTTTAGGACATATAAAATATTATGTTACGTATAAATTGAATGAAGAAACATAATATGTTTCCTTTCATGTATCAGGACTAATTGACGTATTTTCAATGGTGGATCGTGATTCACTAACATGCTTCCCATAGTGGATCAGGAATCACAACTAGTTTTCAATTTTTGATTGAGCATCAGTAATCATTTCACCATTAAACATTTATATGTAATGATTTATCCAATACAATTGAGGTCTATTTTGGGTCCACACAAAACATCATGATTTTCTATACACATATGTTCCATAAGAAAAAATATAACCATCATACTATTAAAACCAAGGAAAAATAATATATTTTTTAGAACATTCTATTGAAAATCATTCAAATTTTATAAAATGAAAAATCGTTTGAATGAAAATATTCTTCATTAATTACAATATAAATAACATATGAAAATAAAATAGGGTTCATATATTCATCAAATTTAAATACATAAGGATATAATTTTTAATTACATAAAAAGTAATGACATGATAATCCCATGGAAAATAGATGTTCATCAAATGACATCAAGTGGGTTTCTTATAAAATACAATTCAAAAAATTTAATAAAGCATTTTATATTTACCCCATACAAATTAAGTGTATACATATGGTAATAATTTCTTTAATTAATTGATTTATTGATATCTAAGAGATAACCTTTCAATTAATGGGTTGAAAAATAATATATTCAAATAAGAAATGAATTATAAGAAAATTTATGGTTATACATGAAGGGGATTATTCAAGAAAAAGGATGTGAAGGTTAATTTCTCTTATAGAGAAGGATATAATAAAATCCATCCAAATAGAGATTGTGAAATAAATTTCTAGAATAAACATGATCAATTATAATATATGTGAAATAAAAATAACATAGATGAAAAAAATTATACAGGGATTGGAAAAAAACAGTTTAGAAATATTAATTATTCTCAATCCATTTAATTATTTTTAATAAAATATTTTATAAGACTGAGAGAATAATAATTTATTTTTTAAACCATGGAAAAATATAGATAAATATTAATATTTAAATAAAATGTTATAGGAATAACATGTTTCCAAATAAATGTTAAAAGGGAAAGCATTCACATTTTTACAATAACAAACCATATAAAAAACATAAAAATTTACTTAAAACAACAAAAAATTATAAATGTATTTGAAAATTTATAAAACCCAAATTCTAATAAATAAATATTTAATCTATGTAGATGAATATTTAGTATATTATATAATGATCCATGATATAATATTTTAGGTCTAGAACACATTGAAATATTGACACATAAACAACTATTCAAAAAGTGAGCTACATCATCTCCCACAAAGTTCATCATAACTAACACCCCTCTTAGACATATCATACATAATATAACTCTTCATTTTTCAGGGAAAGGAAATTAAATAAATGGTGAGCATATATTATCTGTGAGAGAAAACATTGGAGATGATAATATAAAATGATAATACGGTTATGAGAACATGAAAATAATATTTCAAAACCATACCCTCGGTATAATAGATCCAAAAAATTATTCATGGAATGATTCATGGATGTTCATAAGATATGAATATTTTTGGAATTAAATAACTTGATAAAATACTGAATAAAATTTTAATAAGACATATATTTTTTCATACATATAAATATAGAAAATATTGTGTCAAAGTTTTAAAACAATAAATTCCAAAAAATGTAAGATTGAGATAACCACCAATGTTACTAATTTGGGTTTCGGATAACCTCTTATTTACAATCATTTAGAATTGGAATAACCTCCCATATACCTTTTTTTTATTCATCTGACCACCAGTGTACCATGTTTTGGGCATTGGATAATGTCCCATGTAACCATTAATCTCATAAAGAATCAATAATTATCCAAATTAATGGTGATTGATATAGGAACCACCAATAATATATATATATATATTCAACAAAATCATAAAAAAATAATTTTATTAAAAATAATGAATAGGAAATTGGTTTCATAAACATTTCTTCATCATATAATTCATATAATGAAACTTGATGCCGAAACATCATTTCATCGCAAACAAAAACCTTTCATAGAAAAATAATATGATATAATTGTATCATATAACAATTAAATTATTTGTCATATCCAAGGGTTTTGTCATAGATGGAAACAGATTTTGAAATAATACTTGGATCATTTAATTATCAAAATAGACCTTCTACTTTGAAAAAGAATTTTAAAAAATGAAAACATTTTTTAAATCAATTTTTTGAAGATAACTTTTGAAACATATAATTTAATCATACAACATAACTTTAAAGGATTCATAAAGAAAATAAAATTTTCAACATGAAAAATATAACCCTAAAATTTTAAAAAAATTAATTATTTTGAAATTATCTATTGATTTTATTAATGGAATCCATAAATAAAACAATATTTACAATGTTTAGAAATTATGTTTGGGTTCTGCAGGTATAACGAAATTTTCCTTTAAAATTTTAGTTAAATACCAATAGGACTACTTCGGAAAATAATATTATGATTACATTTTAAAAAATATTATAAAAATTCATACAATGGTATTAATATATTTAATAATTATATTTGACAATATTAAAAAAATTCAAACATTTTTATAAAACATGGTTATTGAATAAATGGTTTTATTAACCAAAAGATAAATAATGTAGATTTTCTTTAAAAGAATAGAATATTATGATCATAAAGATAAGAAAAAAGGAATAAAAACCAATTTTATTATGAAATAACAAGGGGATATGAAAATCCATGGGTTTATTGAGAGATAGATCATAGACTTTTTTTATCATAAGCGTAAACAAAAAAACTCTGATAAAGGATGAGATTTTATAATGAAACCCTTAAAATGTTGATAAAATTGAATAATGAGACCAATAAAATTATAAAATTTAATAAAATATAAAATATCATTATAATAAATAAATCCATTATAATAAATGAAAACTATGTTTTATAAATAGCCCATAAAATAAGGTTGGTGCATAATATAACAAATGTCCCAAATAAGATAAATTGAGACAAAAATACATTAAATTATGCCTCAAATTCCTTTATACATTTTGAAATGTAATTTTTTAAAAATATAAGTTTTTAACCATCTATTAGATAACCATAGTTATATATATCATATCATATTTTATTTTATAAGAACCATTTCTATCAGTTTACAAATAATTCAGGGTTAATATCATGTTCTATGTAATAATTGATTGGTTTTTTGTGAATGTTTTTATTTCTAATTTTTGGTACTCATACATAGATCATGATTGAATTATCTTCCTAATTTTAGCCATGATTTAAATATACTATATATTCAGTATCTATGTATTTTAAGTAATCCCAAAAATTTAGAGATATAAATTGAAATATCGTGTTCATGGAGATAGTAGGTCATACATAATCAGTATTATTGTTTAAATTTTATTGATGATTGAAATTAAATAAAGATTAACTATACATTACCATTAAATACAATTTTAATATCATATAATCATTAAATATCCCATAATTACATTCTATTCAAAGCGTTAGTGAACAAAAATCTCCTCTAATTATGAGGTGGTAGTTTATAATATACACGAAGAATGCTATCGTATCCCAAAAAGAATAGAAAGTAAGAAGGGTTATGTTATATAATAATATAAGTGACATAATTATGATCAAAAATATTATATATATATTTTTTAATTTTGACTTATTATCAACAAAGTGAAATAAAAATGGAAAACACATCACATCATTTCATGAGGTTGTAGTACCTTAATCACATGATTAAACTTTTTGTTTCCCATTTAGTGCAAGTAGAGATAGACATTATTATTCAATTAACATTTATAAATTTAATAATTTGTTATATAATATTATTTTTATATCCACATAATTAAATAAGATTATGTGGAGTTAGAATAAAGATTAACAAAACAAAACATAGATTAAATGTTTACCTCTTCTTCGGGCAACCTCTATAGGCTTAAAATAAATCCATAATATATTGATTTTTGATCTAAAAAAGATATATTTTATGTTCGGAGGGATTTATGGATGATATTTGGGTAGTTATTTATTATGCCAAATTATTTTTTATGTACTAAGAGGAGAGTATATGGGGTGGCCTTTTATAAGTGGGGGAGGGGACAAAGATTGATTTTTTGAAAAGAATAAAAAATAAGAATTTTTTCATATTCCAAAATTGTCCAAAATCTATAATTATAAATCAATATTGGATTCATGTTATATATATTTCCATGAAATGGTTTTTTATGAGTTTTAATGTCATTTATCCCCTATATTATTAGTTAAACCTCCCATGAATTTTTTTTATCCTTAAATATGATATTTATTTTTACACGTTTTATTATTAATATTGAATAATGTTATGATCTCATTAATATATAATATAAAATACTATCACTCTAAATATTGAATTAATATTTCATATTTGTATTCAAATAAATAAAAATTTACATTTAATAACAAACACCAACTATAATGAAACACTTTATTTCAAAAGAGAACATGTTTAAATGTATTTTTAAAAAGTATATTGAAATTCAATATGAAATTTCAATGAATTTCCAAAATTTTATAAATAAAAATATAATTGGAAATAAATTTCTTTTATAATAATATAAAAAAAATAACCTTTTATATTCATTAAATGAAAAGTCAGTTTTCAATAAAAATCAATATTTTTACTATTCATTGAAAAATTATACTTTTATTTGAAATTAAAAAAAATCTACCTATTATAATTATGGGATGTATATTTATTAAATTAAATTAATTTTCTATTTAAATTTTTTAATAGTTTATGAAAAAAATATTATAATGTATTCTCACATATCAATGGAAACATTTACTTTATAAAAGAGTAATTTCAAAAAATTGAAATGCATTAATTAAAATGAAGTAATTTTTTATGAATTTGATTTATTTATATTAATTAGTTATAAATAATATTTATGATTTCTTATTTTTTTTAATTATACTAATTTTAATGGCCATTGAATAATGGTCATGTTTAATTAATAATTTTAACAGTTTTTCATAGTTTCAAAAAACACAGTGTTGTGTGTAACATAATCTACCAACATAATTAAATATATTTCAAAAAAAATCATAAAATATATGGGATATACATTCTAAAACACTTAAAATTAATTTAAATATATAAATTTCTCAATTTGTTTCATATAAATTAGTATTATGTTTCCTCATTTGATCTTATGGTTCCGATGTAGCTTCCAAAAAATGTTGGATTCACCCAAAAATGATGAACACATTTTTTGTATATCTTCATAGAAAATTATGTGTACAAAAAGGAATCAACAATACTATTTACTTATAATAGAGATAATTATTTTATATTATGACCTCTAAATTTAGTACTGGTGAAGGGTCATATATGTTCTTCCTCAGAAGAGATACATGGAATAGATCACGGACATGAGATATTTTTGGTAGAAGCACCAATAGATAGGATCCAATCATGATATCATCATGAAATTTAGAGGGACCAATATACCTAGGTATAAATTTGAACTTAATTATTTAATGGATAAATTAATTAAAACAATTTATCATATGCATAATATTCGAGATCACGCTACAAATTTTCATAATAACTTTTTTGAAATCATTTTGTTGCCTTTATGTTTTGCAAAATATATATATCATATTATGACATTTCATTAGACGAAATTGGTCTTAACAGATTTATTTCTACAAATTCATCCTTTTTTGGGTTTTTACAAATAATTTCACAAAAAAATTCATAAGGAACCATATGAATGGTTGAGTAAAATATATTGTTATAAGGAAACTCAATTACGTGACATTATAGATCCCAACCACCTTTAAATTCCATACAACATATTCTCAAAAAAATCCTCAAGGGTTTGAATTATTCTCTCATATTATCCATCTATATGAGGATGATAATAAATTCTAAATGTAACATCTCTTTACCCTTGTTCAGGTAGATCTCATCTCTAATAGAATTTCCCTTATTAATTTGGTGCATTTTCAGACATCCAAATATGGAGAGAATTTGTTGGAGGAAAATGAACTAATATCTGGGAATGTATGATTTTTTGAATTAATTTAGACCATTTATAAATATATAATAGAATTAACTAGATTTTATTTTGGGTTCATGTTTAATAAAGATGTTCTTCTAATTGTTTATGCATAATCATCATATTGAACACTTTCACTCTGTGAATCATATTCAAGATTTAAATATATTTATAAGGGTATTACACAAATTGGTTTAGAGTGTGAAATGTTAACATACCATGAGACTATTTCACATCATGTATAGTTTGAGTATATAAACTTTAAATACTAAATGATTAATTTTTTTAACATATATAATAACTGTAAATTAAAGTCAGGTAATGTATTTACCACTTGAATATTTCTAGAATTTTGATTTAGTGATTCTACAAGTCCAATTTCATTTTTTTACCATAACCATATCTATATGAACCTATGATATTTCCTATGTGATTTTTTGGATCTCTATTCCTTCAAAAATTTTTAATTCAGTGATTTATCTCTTTGTGGTTACAAAAAAACTCTATGGGTATGTGATATTTCTACTTAATTATTTCCCTTAGATACAAAAACTTCGTTTTTCTTCATTTTCCAATGTTTTGGTCTTATGGTGTGGATTCAAATGAACCCTTATATATATTTTGTGTGACCTTTCTTTTAATCCTTACCAATATGTTGGTTAGGGTCAGTCATGCGAGGTTCAGGACATATGTGTTGTGTAATTTTATACTCAAACCATTAATCTTGTTGAATAAATTATGAGATATAAGGATTTATTTTAGGGACACTTTTGAGGTATTTAAATTCTTCAATGTTTTTGGATCCCATTCGGGAGTGAGTGACCCTTGTTTGAGGATGTAAGTTTCATAAATGTACCATGTGGTATGATTTATATTTTTCTTGTTTGGAAAATTCTTTTAAAAATATAATTTATTTATTGACCATTTGATGGTCTATGTGGAAATGTTTTTTGGATAAAAGATTATTTTCCCCTATTTTTTGTAAAATAAATTGTATTTTTTAATAATTTTTAAATGGATTTATGAAATTTATTTCAAAGAATGGTTTTGAGGGAATTTATTGAAAATTTTGGAACATTGAAATCTAGGGGTACCTAGGTGGAAGGTGTAGAAATCAGCCTCATATATTTATATAATATGGGGGTTAACTCATGGGTGTTCATATTCAACCTAGAATTATTATTCTAGGGAGTTTTTAAACCTTTTTGAAGATTCACATTATTGGGTGTTACTCTACTATTTTTATTTCATGAATATGTCTTGAGACTCGATGATCCCAATTGTCAATGTTTTTTCCCTAGTGGTCTTGATAGCCCAACCTTTATTGAGGTTTAATATGGTGAAAAAAATGAATATTTTTTGTAATAAATTGTATTTTGATATGACAAATTATATATTCATTTCATTTAATGCTTTAATGCACTATATATGGGTAGAAACTATTTTACTATGATTATTTCCAACTGAGTGGAAAATTGATTGGTGTGCCATGTTTTTTTAAACCAAACCCATTTATCTCATTATTAGGCATTTTTTAATTCTATTTTGTCATGTTCAAATTTTTGTACATGTAAAATATACACAACACGTGGTAGGCATTCTATGGAGCCTATTTACTCACAAAATTCACATCTCATTTGTGGTGCATAGACCTTGCATTGTATTTAGATTTCTGGAAAGGAAAGGATCCATAGTGAGTATATGAAGTTTCTATCAGATGTATTGGAGAATATGGTGGATAGAGGGTGAATGTTTATCTAAACAACCTCATGGAGTATCTATTTTAATAATTTCTTATCCTTTTTTATAGGACACACACCATAGAGGTTATTTAACTAATTTTGACATTATAAATTTTGATATTCCATTTTTTCGATGAAATATATTTATTTTTTATCTTCCATCGTTTCTTCCCAGCATGTATATATATATGTCATGTATTCTTCTTTAGTTTCGGAAATATCATTCCATTTCATAATTATTGATTCTTGGGTGCTAGTGGCCAGCATATGGGGGCCAGGAACTCCATTTGGGTACTTGAAGGGTGAGGTGGGGTACCAATTTTTGTGGCTATCTAGGTTAGGTTCATTATAGTATGGTGTCATTTGTAGGTATTGATCAGTTTTGAGAATTTGATAAAGATGATATATTATTTTAGGTATATGAGAGGTAAGATACATTGAGTTGCTAGAATTCCCATTTCATTATAAGAATTGGGATACTAAGGGTTGTTTGGGTGTCTATCTCATATTTTGAGTTCATGATCTTAAACATTGTTTTTTCCTTAGGTTTTTCTTATTCATAATGATCCTTATCTTTTTTTGAACATTACTTTTTTTTGGAGTGTAGCGGTATGAAACCAAACCACATTTCACTGGTTTCTTAGAAGGATAAAATTGATTATCCTCATGTTAATATTCCATTATATCCCAGTATTATCAAGGACATTTTTTGGGTAGTTATTTTTTTCATTCTAAATCTACAAAATTTCAGGAAAGAAATTTTCAAGGCACATCAAGTAGTTGTTGGAGAACAGGATCGATCATGGGAGTTCTAGTGTGAGAATCCACCTTCTATTATAGCAATGAGTAAACCAAATGTGGAAGAGGACTAGATTGAATTGATTGATTAAATATTTAACTTCCTAGATACAACTCATAATATCAAGGTGGTGTGTGCATTGTTAATTCTTGGGTGTCATAATTTGTGATGGGGGCATTCCATGTTACAGTAAGATAGGCATTTGGGCTTAGATAAGAAGGGTTTCATAAACTTGTTCTGTCAATAGTTTCTTTTGGAGTCATTAATGATAGAATCATCTATGGGGTTTCCATACAAGTTATATAGAGAGAATTTAGTGTCGACCTACTCCAATCTATTGGAGGAGCTTATTTATTTTTTTTGTAATAATGATTGACCAGCTAAAAGCTCAAAAGTACCTTCATGGTTTTTGATTGAATATGTGATCACGGGTATTTATATTAACTTTTTCGAAATATGTAGGTATATTAGATTGGGAAATGATAGTAGAGATGCATATAAAATTAAATATAGGTTATTATACCAAATATCATTCAGCCAGTAGATGCTTCACTGGTGCGTAGGGGAGGAAGTGGAATTTCTTTTATCATCATAGGACTAGTGGGGGTCGTAGTCTATAACAAGACTCCAATGAAACTTCACTGAAATCTAGTAGTGGTCCCATATTATGTAATCAGCGTTTCATGTTATGTAACACCTAATGTTACTATTATGAATATAAGATGATTTACAATAGTAGTGTATGCTATGGTTATATGAATCATTTCTTCCAGGCTTGTTCTATTCCACAAAATTATCAATGATCATCGGTTATAAAGGATATTATGGAATATTAATATGCTCTATTCATTATAGGGATCATTCCACACACCTCATGTGTGAATCACCTTAACATAGTGCATTAGTTTCTTGTTTAGGTAGATGTGGGTCTCGTGACACTCATAAGTACAATTATTATTAATTATATAATAGTGGACACTTTATTTGACATTGATTCCTACTATATGATCATATGATCAGGTAAAATTTCTATACATACTATTGGGGGAAGGGTGAATTGTGTTTTAAAACCATTGTTTTACAATTTTAAAATTACTAACACACATTCCACATTATGTTAATTTATCTTACATTGAATAAATCTGATAAAGAACATCATTACATCAGAATAAAGTGTATTCAAAATGAAACAGAGTATAAGAATCACAGTGGAACTGATTTTTATGATATTGATTTTTATAAATAGAGTTATCAGGATGAAAAATAAATAATATATAAAGATAATTTGTATGGATATCATCCTATTATATGAGCATTGAAAATAAAACATATAAACAAAATGTAATACAATTTTAGAAATATGAATGAGATACTTTCAAGATATTTAAAATATAATCCTCTATTAACAGTAAGAGGAAGGTAGTAAATAACCTATAATAAAAGTATTCACTATTTTATACTAAGAGAAATATATGTCCTTCCATTCTAATAAATAACTCGATACGGAGATCCTAATGGCTCTGTCTTTCTATCCTCGGAATCCCTCGATCATAAAAATGATCATAATTGAGTTACAATTAAAAAATTTCTCATGAAAAATACATAACTTGGTTTTATTTGATTTAAATCATTCTAAATAATTAAAATCACATAGAATAAGTGGTTAGTGTTGAAAAATATTTGAGAGAGATAGAAATAAACTACCTCCGAACTCTTTAAATGACCTGTTAATTTTAGGAATATTCAAAATAGGCATATTTTACAATTTTTTTGCAATGACTTCAAATAGGTGACATGTCAAAGATCATAAGGATCGAGTGTAACATAATGTCTTACAATTTATTTATTAACACAATTACAGTGCTTAATATTTTGTTTACATTAGATACATGTCATCATATTCAATTTTTTAACATAGTTAGTCATACGGACTTCGTTAACAATTTGAGTACGGTAATATTAATTTTTGTTATTAAGATGTTATCTATACTAGTATCAGTCTGATTATTAAGTATTTTTCCACATATAGGCATGAAAGAAATTCTAACTTCTAGTTCTGATAAAGATGAGTCCAATTTTATCAAACACATACTCATTCTGATAAATGTAATGAATAAGGTAATGTTTATATTCATAATACTTAAGAAAATTTTATATCTATGGAAAATGTTAATGTTATCTAAAAAACATACAATAACAATTTTTAAATATAAACATAGGAAACCTATTTTTTTTAAAAAAAATTGATTTCCAAAACTAATAGAATAGAAAAGTATGATGTAGAACATCTAAGTCAAAAATTCATCACCTCTTTTGAAATTAAAAATCATAAATGTTAAATGAAAATATTAATATTTAAACAAAACATAGAGTTCATGTACTTTTAATTACATCATATTTATATTTTTGTAATAAACATTAACTCAGTGTAGGATTATAAATCATCTGTTTTTTTCTACGATGGAATATTTGAATAGATATTCATTAACAAAGTTTATCCCACATTGGAAATATTATCCCAATATGGATATTATTATCCTCCTTAATATTAAAACTCATCCTTTATAAAAACATTTATTCATTTAAAAATTTCTCACATATAATGATTTCATCAGCTTTTTAGTTCTCTAAAATAATGGGGAATGATATGAGGTTCCTAATATATTAGTAATGTAAAAAAAAATTAACTAGTAAATCATCCACTATAACAACCCAGGTAAATGACGAATAAAATATTTTAATATTCATTAATATTTTTGAATTAAATATTAATTTTACTTTAACGGGGTTTCTATGTTCGATAGCATAATCGATATGCAACAACGAGTTTCTTTGGAATCTTACATTGCACACTAATAATATAATATTATTATTTTAAATGGTAGTTAACTGCTAGCCGTTGTATTTGTGGGAATGAATGAAATTAACTACAATATGATTATACATGATTTTTAAATGTATTTACATTTATCCTATATAATTTTAGAGGCTTAAAATGTAAATGAATCTAATTTTAAGCACAATTTACATTAAAGGCCGATTTATCGGCTTTTAATGGTGGAACTTTTTAAATCTAGTTTTGGTCACTTTAATAAATTATATATGAAAAAATAAAATCCTTCATTAGAATGGGGACATCAAAATTTACTTTGAGTAAATTTTTGGAATTTTTCTGATAAAGTTCATTTTTTATTGAATAGTGAAAAATATTGTATTTTAATTCAAAAGTGCCTTTTAATATAATTTATTTATATAGTTATATTATATTTTTAATTGTTTATAAAGTGAAATTAAAAAATATTTTTACCATTTAATGCAATTTTGGTCATTGGAATTAATTTCCCTTTGAAATTGTACATAAACAAGTATCAATCTTTTGATAGTTATTGTTTCTCAAATACACGCTATTTGTATTGATAATAGGAATTGATTTTAAAATTAATTAATGACACTTCTATGTTTTGAATTTTCCGAAATAGACATCATTTTTGAATTAGGAATATCAAATATAAGTTAGGCTGAATTTTTGGTATTTTTCTGAAAAACAACAATTTTCGATGAATAGTGAAACCACTTAGTAGTAGATAAAAAAATGAATTTTTCATTTAAATGAAAATTTACCACTTCTATGAATTTAATTTCAAAAAAACGACATACATGGTTGTTTTCAAGAAGTAAAATGTGGTTAAATAAGATGGTAATAATTATTGGTGAATAGTAACTTTTGACTTTTATTTGTTGCGGTTAAAGTTAAATAGGGTAATTCATTGTAAAAAGAATATTATAATAATTTACAATTACCTTAACACTTGTCCAAACAATATTTTTTGAGTCATTAACTACCATGGGAATCTTTGGGTCGATTTTGGGACCCCACTGAGCCACATGAGAGTGAAAATGACAATTTAGATTAATTAATTTAATGTGAAGACAAAATTGACAACAACAAAACCCTTTTAGTAATTAATTTTTATTTAGTGTTATATATGTTATATTTGCGAATAAAAATATTATATGGAAATAAAAAAAGATTTCCTACATCATGGTATTTTTATTATAATTTTTAGACATCAAATTGATTAAATTATTTATGACACAGTAATGATGTAGTATTTACCTCATTAATAAATGATTTAAATAAATAAGATTATAATGGTTAAATTATTATCCAAAACATATCCAATTATTATTGGATAATTTTATTTCTAATACAAGTCATATTATCTTCTAACTTAATGATTTTTGGACCATTAGAAACCGAATATCATTATATTATAAAATAATATTTTCAGACTTTCCTAAAGAGCCCCTCCTCTCCCTTATAAAAAGAGACCACTTCTAACCAATTCCTCACACCTATAAAGCCATTTGGATCATCCAAACTCTACACAATTACACTCCCTACATACATATCTTCCTCTTAGAAGCCTTACCTAAGGCAGACGACACTTCAAGATGTCCTTTGGTTCCAACCAAAGGGAGTTACCCAACTTAAATGTAATAGTTTTTCTTAAATTGTATTCTTTTATTTTACTTCTCCAACCCGTAAACTCTTTTTATTTCCTTTATTTTGTAAGAAAACCAGTATCCTCAATATAATAGGTTTTTGTTATTAGAAATATTCGAACTACACTTACAAACAACTCCATCTAATGGATGATGAAAATAATGTTTCGGGGGATGGAAAACTAACGCCCCATGAAACGATGATTGTTCAATTACATCTTACCACATATCATGGTGGTCATTATGATGGAAATGTATTTATATATGATAGAAATTATGTTTATTATTTCCTTATTCTTCTGTACTTCCCAATTATATCAATCCTTTATGGTTTCCATGGTGGGTAAATACGATAATCTCATTTCAAGAAGTACGGACTACTGCCCCCTTAATGTGATGTGACTCATTAATGCCTTATGTGGGATGTATAAAGGATAGATTTAATGATATTATATATGATATTATACTATAATTATAATATAACTATATATCATTATGTTTTAATTCCATTAAAATAAGAAATAGAAATGAAAGTAGCGTTCATGCGTACGTACAACTTACCGTCTCCATGAACGGTGCATTTCATTTCTTACCTCCAAATGTAATGTACAATTATAAATACATGTATATACTGAATTTATATGATATATATGATATTTAAATCATGAATATCATTCTGTATATAGTGGACTATTGACCAGATGGACCACTTGTAAATATAAGGTGTTCATTTTTTACTCAAGTACCAAATATTGACAAAATGAACATTATTAACTTAAATGATCACATAATGTTTATAACATGGTAATAAGTTATATAAAATGAATAATAATCTTTAAAACGGTTTTTAAGCAAGTATAAATCAACTTTAGTTTATTATTTGTGAGATTAAAGAACGATCGAGTCAAGTCGGACGCGAGGTAAGGGACTTCGTCCCAATCTCCTTTCATTGAGGCATATTTTATTTTAATAAATGACTTTATTTTATATGCTGTATAAACACCCTTGAATTTTCCAAGGAAATTTTTTCTACAAAAAGTTTTACTAAACGATAAAAAGAAATGTTTCTTTTAACGTAAGCAGTGACAACGACCTTTTTTCCACCGCGAGTATTATTTCATGTTTGACTTCCTCAACAATATGTAATGTTTTCAAAATATAATAAATACCATATACTCTTTTATGTATTTTGGTATTGAAATTGGTTTTGATAATTGATTTTTTATGTCAATATATTTCAGTGATATATTGTGATTGAAATGTGAAAATGTTTCCTTTCCTTTGTATTTTTTGTATGTGTTATGATTTTATATTGGTACTTGGACATTTGACGGGTGGTTACGTGATTAACCAAATGAAGGGTGGTGTTGTGAATACCAGGATGGGTGGTTACGTTATAACCTCTAATGCATTGGGTATGGAAGTCAGCCGTATGGATATTCTATTTAGTGATATGCGTGGAAGTTGACCGTATAGTTATTCCATTTAAGTATGTTTATGTCCCAGGTTACCTTTTATATATTATGTGTTCTTTATATGGGTTTTATGGTAATAGTTTGGTTACAAAAGGGTATGTAATGAACTTTTATTCAGTCAATAGTATTTACTACTTCATAAAGGTGAAAAGTATTACTTATGTTAAAGTATTCATGGTTTACTTGTTGTTTTGAAAAACTAACAGTTTTATAGCTTTGTGTATCCCTTACTGAGCTTTTTATGCTCATCCCATGTTTTTTAAATGTGTTTCACAAGAAATAATGTGGAATAGGGTCAAGGATTGGATTAAGGAAAAGTCATGATGTCTTAAACATAGAACTAGCCATAACTCTTTTTTTCAAGAGTTTATGTTTCATAAAAAAATGGAAACTGAGTAGAAGTGTCTACTTTGTAATATTTTGAAATGTAATAGTTATGGCCTAAATCTCTAAAACTATAAACCAGAAAAGATCCTTAACGTGAATTATTCATTTAATTTAATATTATGTAAGGTTTAAGGAAGAGTCCTTATTTTTGGCATCAGAGGTCGGTTTAGATAACATTAGGAGTTAGGGTCTTGTTAAATAAATGTCCATAAATTAATTTATGATAATATTGAAATCATATATCATTTACATATTACCTTGTTTCTTCGTCTAAGATATATTTATGTTAAGAAGGATTTTTCGTAAAGGAAACAGATAAGATTTTCTGGGAAGGCATACAGAAGGGAATGACATTCCGAATCAGCAACTTGAGATGGTCGGAATCAGAATTGAACAGTTTGTTGCAGTGATGGCTCAGTTGAATCAGGTGACAAATTGTTTTTATTGATTATATTTTGGTTTATTCCAAAATTAAGGTGGATAATGAAATTAATTTAAGAGTTATCTTGCAAACATTAAAAGAAAAGAAAATTTATGGGAAATTCAGCAAGTGTGAGTTTTGGTTACAAAAAATTTCATTCCATGGTCTCATTGTTTCAAAAAAATGTAATAACTATTGATCCTACTAAAACAAAGGTTGTTGAATAATGGTCAAGACCGACAAATATAACCAAGATTCGTAGTTTTCTTGGTTTGGAATGTTATTACTGAAGGTTTGTTGAAAATTTTTCACAGTTATCTAGTCCAATAACAATGTTAACTTGAAATGGTGTTATGTTCATATGGACAAAAGAATGTGATGATTGTTTTAAGGAATTGAAAAGAAGATTGTTGAATACTCAAATTTTGGATCTTGCTTCCAGAAATGGTGAGTTTGTTATCTGGAGTGATGCTTCGTTGAAAGGTTTGGGGTGTTTCCTAATGCATAATGATTAGGTAATTGCTTTTGCTTCACATTAGTTGAAACCTCATGAGTTAAATTACCCTACATATGATTTGGAATTAGCTGTTGTTGTTTTTGCTTTAAAAATTTGGAGGCATCATTTGTATGGAGTAAAATGTGAAATATAGACTGATCACAAACGTTTAATGTATATATTCACTCAAAAATAATTGAACACGGGGTAGAAGAGATGGATAGAATTAATCAAGGATTATGATTGCACGATCCATTGCAATTCGGGAAAAGAAAATGAATTTGAGTTGAAAAAGTAATGTCTCACTAGCCATGCTACTTTTTGAACAAGATCCTTTGGCTTTTGATTTGATGAAATTTGGAATAGAAGTTGTTGGTGCAGGAAATTATTCTGTTTCATTTTAGGTGTCAGTGAGATCATCCTTATCAGACAAAATAAAGAAAGCGCAGAAGGAAGATAGTGAGTTACAGAAAATGGTAGAGTTGGTTTAGAAGGGTAAGTTGCCTGAATTTAACATTGATAATGATTGTGTTTTGAGGTTTGGAAAAATATTATGTGTGCTTTGTGATTCACAGTTGAATAATGAGTTGTTATGTGAAGCTCATAGTTCTCTGTTTTAAGATCATCCTTGCAGTAATAATATGTACATAGATATTCAGGAGTATTAATAGTGGGATGGAATGAAAAGAGATATTGATGATTTTACTATGAAGTGTTTAACTTATCAGCAGGTTAAAGCAGAGTGACAGTTACTGAAAGGAATGATTTAGCCTTTACCAGTGCCAGAATGGAAATGGGAAAATATATCGATGGACTTCATTGTGGGATTATTAAAGACCTCTCAAGGTAATAATGCAATATGGGTAACATTTTATCGATTTACTAAATCTACTAATTTCCATCCTATTAGAGATACTTTGTCTCTAGATCAACTTGCTTGATTTTATATTAAAGAGATAGTCAGGTTGCATGGAGTTCCCCTCTCCATTATATATGATCGTGATCCTAGGTTAGCTTATAACTTTTTTAAAGGCCTTTAGAAGTCATTGGGTACTGAATTAAATTTTAGTACAGCTTTTCACCCTCAATCAGATGGGAAATCAAAACAAAAAATTCAGACATTGGAGGATATGTTACGTGATTTCTCCATGGATTATCACGGAAGTTGGGACCAATATCTTTCTTTGGTTGAATTTTCTTATAATAATAGTTTTCATTCCAATATACAGATGTCTCCATTTGAGGCATTATATGGAAATCATTGTCAAAATCTAGCTTTTTGGGATGAAGTAGGTGAAGGGAAGCTTACAGGACTAGAATTGGTAGAAGATATGGCAGAGAAAGATCAGTTGATTCAGAAGCACATGATAAAAGATCAGAGTAGAAAAAAAAAGTTATATAGATAACCCGAGGAAGG
This sequence comes from Viscum album, assembly GCA_963277665.1. NCBI lineage: Eukaryota > Viridiplantae > Streptophyta > Magnoliopsida > Santalales > Viscaceae > Viscum > Viscum album. The sequence goes on from OY728160.1 coordinate 1,565,376,182, forward strand.
ATCTTTCTTTTTAGGTAGGTGATATATCTTTCTCAGACTTTCTCCATGGAAAATTGTGACGTGTTTTGGAAAGAAGGGAAAGTCGAGTCCGGGGTTCATTGGACCTTATGAAATTCTGGTGGATTTTGGATTAGTTGCGTACAGAGTGGATTTACCTCCGAGTTTATCCCAAGTACACAATGTTTTTCATGTTTCAATGTTGAGAAAATATATGCTAGATCCATCTCATGTATTGAGTCTAGAGGTAGTTCAATTGGAAGAGAATCTCTCTTATAAATAACAACCAGTCAAAATTACTGACTGTAGAGAGCAAGTGTTCCAGAATAAAGTAATTCACCAGGTAATGGTTTTGTGGAAAATCCCAATGATTGGAGAGGCAACGTGGGAATCTAAAAATTCAATGAGGGATAAATACCCCTACTTATTTTGATAAGTGAATAAAAATTGTGAGGACGCAATTTCCAAAATGGGGGAAGGATGTAACCACCCAAGTAAATGTATAATAATATATTTTATTATTCATTAATATTTATAAATTAAATATTAATTTTAATTTAAAGGGGTTTCTATGTTCGATAGCGTACCCGATACACAACAACGAGTTTCTTTGGAATCTTACATTGCACACTAATAAAATAATATTATTATTTTAAATGGTAGTTAACTCCTATTCATTGTATTGGCGGGAATGAATGAAACTAACTACAATATGATTATACATTATTGTTAAATGTATTTACATTTATCCAATAAAAATTTAGGGGCTTAAAATGTGAATGAATCTAATTTTAAGCATAATTTACATTAAAAGGCTGATTTATCACCTTTTAATGGCGCACCCTTTTTAAATCTACATTTGTTCACTTTAATACATTCTATATGACCAAAGAAAATCCTCTTTATAATGGGGACATCAAAATTTACTTTGGGTAAATTTTTGGAATTTTTCCGATAAAGTTCATTTTTATTGAATAGTGAAAAATATTGTATTTTAATTCAAAAGTGCCTTTTAATCTAATTTATTTATATGGTTAGGTTATATTTTTAATTGTTTTTAATTTGAAATTAAAATATATTTTTACCATTTAATCCAATTTTGTTCATTGGAATTAATTTCACTTTGAAATTGCACATAAACAAGTATCAATCTTTTGATAGTTATTGTTTCATAAAAACATGATATTTGTTTTGATAACGGGAATTAATTTTAAAATAAATTAATTGCACTTCTATGTTTTGAATTTGGAAAAATAGATATAATTTTTTAATTTGGAATATCAAATATATCTTAGGATGAATTTCTGGTAATTTTCTGAAAAACATCAATTTTTGATGAATAGTGAAACCACTAAGTGGTAGTTAAAAACTGAATTTTTCATTTAAATGAAATTTTACCACTTCTGTGAATTGAATTTCAAAAATCAAACATACATGGTTGTTATCAAGAAGTAAAATTTGGTTCAATAAGATGAAAATAATTTTTGGTGAATAGTAACTTTTGACTTTTATTTATTGCGTTTAAAGGTAAATAAGGAAATTCAAGGTAAAACAAATATTATAATAATTCAAAATTACATACAAAGTTGTCCAAACCTTATTGTTTGAGTCATTAACGACCATGGACATCTTTGGGTAGATTTTGGGACACCATTGAGCAACTTGGGAGTGAAAATAGAAATTTATATTAATTAATTTAATGTGAAGACAAAATTGACATTAACAAAAATATTTTAGTAATTAATTTTTATATGCTATCATATAAGTCCTATTTTCGACTAAAAATAATTTTTGGAAAGATTAAAATCTTTCCAACATCATGGTATTTTTTTTATAATTTTTAGACATCAAATAAATTAAATTATTTTTGACACAATAATTATGCAATATTTACCTCGTAAATAAATAATTTAAATAAATAAGATTATAATGATTAAATTATTATACAAAACATGTCCAATTCTGATTGGATGATTTTATTTCTAATATTAGTCATCTTATATTATACCTTAATGATTTATGGCCCATTAAAAAGCGAATATCATTATATTATAATATAATATTTTCACACATTCCTAAAGAGCCCCTCCTCTCCCTTATAAAAGGAGACCACTTATAACCAATTATTCACACCTCTCAAGACATTTTTCATGGCCAAACTCTGATCAATTACACTCCCTAAATACCTCTCCTCCTCATAGAAGCCTTACCTTAGGCATAAGGCACTTGAAATAGACTGTTGGTTCAAACCAAAGGTAGTTACCCAAATTAAAGGTAACCGTTTCTCTTAAATTGTTTTCTATTATTTTACTTCTCCAACCCCTAAAATCTTTTTATTTACTTTATTTTGTGACAGAAACAGTATCCTCAATATACTATGATGTTGTTATGATAAAATTTCTACCTAAACTTACACAAAACTCCATTTAATGGATGAAGAACATAATGTTTCTATGGATGGAAAACTATCGCCTCACGAAACGATGATTGTTTAATTACATCTTACCGCCTCTCATGGTGGAAATTATGATGGAACTGTATATATATGTTATATATATTATTTTTATGATTTCCTTATGCTTATGTACTTCCCAATTATATCAAGCCTTTATGGTTTTCATTATGGGTAAATACGATAATCTCATTTGAGGAAGTGCAGACTACCGCCCCCATAAAGTGATGTGACTCGTTAATGACTTATGTGCGATGTATAAAGGATAAAGTTAATGATATAATATATGATATAATATTGGAATTATAATAGAAATATGTATAATTATTTTTTAATTCCATTAAAATAATAAATAGAAATGAAGCAGCGTTCATGCGTACGTATGACTTACCATCTCTAGGAACGATGCATTTCATTTTTTTATCTTCAAATGTTAGGTAATATTATAAATACATGTATTTACTGAATATATATGAAATATTTGATATTTAAATCATGAATATAATTCTGGATATAATGGACTATTGACCACATGGACAACTTGTAATTATAAGGTGTTCATTTTTGACTCAAGTACCAAATATCGACAAAATGAACGTTATTAACTTAAATGATTACATAATGTCTATAACATGGTAATAAGTTATATAAAAGGAACAAAAAACTTGAATATGGTTCTTAAGAAATTATAAATTTACCTTAGTTTATTATTTAGGAGATTAAAGAGCGTTCAAGTCATGTCAGATTGCGAGGTAAGGGACTACATCTCAATCTCCTTTCATTGAGACATATTTTGTTTTAATACACGACTTTTTTTTATACGCTGTATAAACACCCATGACTTCTCAAAGGGAATATTTTTCTATGAAGCATTTTACTAAATGAAATAAATGAATGTTATTTTTAATGTAATTGGTGACAACAACCATTCTTCCACAGTGAGTATTATTTGATCTTTTTCTTCCTCAACAAGCCGTAATGTTTTTAAATGAAAATAAATACCATAGACTATTTTATGTATTTTTTGTATTGAAAATGGTTTTGATAATGGATTTGTTATGAAAATATATTTATGTGATATATTTTGATTGAAATGTGGACATGTTTTCTTTCCATTATATTTTTTGTATTTGTTATGATTTTATATTGGTACAAGGACATTTGACGGGTGGTTACGTGATTAGACAAATGACGGGTGGTACCATGAATGTCAGGATTGGTGGTTACGTTATAACCTCCAATGCATTGGGTATGGAATTCAGTTGTATGGATATTCCATTTAGTGATATTCATGTAAGTCGACCATATGGTTATTCCATTTTTGTATGTTAATGTCCCAAGTTACATTTATATGTTCTGTGTTCCTTATATGGGTTTTATGGTAATCTTTTGGTAACAAAAGGTTAAGTAGTGATCTTTTATTCATTGAAGAGTATTTACTACTTCATAAGGGTGAAAATTATTACTTATGTTAAAGTATTCATGGATTACTTGTTTTTTTTTGAAAAAATAACAGTTTTCCTTCTTTGTGTATCCCTTACTGAGCTTTTTATGTTCATCCCATGTTTTTGAAATGTTTTTCACAGGACATAATGTGGAATAGGGTCAAGGATGTGATCAAGGAAAAGTCATTATGGCTAAAAAAATGGAACTAGACATGATTCTTTTTTTCAAAAGTTCATGTTTAGTAAAAAAATGGAAACTGAGTAGAAGTGTCTACTTTGTAATATTTCGAAATGTAATATTTATGGCCTAACTCTCTAAAACTCTAAACCTGAAAAGATACTCAATGTGAATTATTCATTTAATTCAATATTATGTAAGGTTTATGTTTGGGTCCTTATATCCATAAAAAAATTAAATAACATATATCCAGTGTAATTAGGAAATATTCAAGAAAATAATTATTGGATGATATGACTTTTCATATATTTTAATAAATTCAAATTACTTTTCAAATCTAATACAACTAGAGGTAAATGGAAAATATTCATTATTTTTTTCATTATATTTTTTACAATGGACATCAATATTTTGAACTCCTTTCTATAATTTTCTATCTTTTCATCATTCAATTACATAGTCCATAACATTCCTGACCTGAACCCAAAGAATTTTTTTGAGGCATCCCAATGGTTTTGTGGCCTATACCAATGGTTCCAAACTGTTGGTATATGTATTTTTTCAAGTTGTGAAATAAAAAATATATAAGGATATATTGGATGAATATCATCCTATTATATTAGTATTGAAAATATAACATATAAACATAATGTAATATAATTTTAGAAATATTAATGAGATACATTCATGATATTTAAAATGCAATCCTCTTTTAACCTTAAGAGTTAGGTATTAAATAACATATACTAAATGTAGGAACTATTTTATACTAATAGAAATGTATGTCCTTCCATTCCACAAAATCACTTGATACAAAGATCGTAATGGCTCTACCTTTCATTCATTGGAAGACCTCGATCATATAAATGATCATAAGTGAGTTACAATTAAAATATTTCTAATAAAAAATACATAACATGGTTTTATTTGAATGAAAACATTCAAAATTATTACACTAACATAGAATAAGAGGTTAATGTTGATAAATCTTCAAGAGTGATAGAAATAAACTACATCCAAACTCTTCAAATGACCTGTTATTTTTAGGAATATTCAAAATAGTCATATTTTACAAATTTGTTGCAATGACTTCAGATAGGTGGCACATCAAAGCTTATAAGTATCGACTGTAACTTAATGTCTTCCAATTTATTGATTAAAACAATTACAGTGTTTATGATTTTCTTTACATTAGATACGGGTCCTTATATTCATTGTTTTAACATAGTTAGTCATAGGGACTTCTTTAAAAATTCGAATACGATAATATTCATTTTTGTTAGTCTGATGTTATCTATACCAGTATCAGTCTAATTATTAAGGCTTTGTAAACATGTAGGCATGAAAGAAATGATAACTTCTTGTTATGATAAAGATGGGTTCGAATTTATCAAACACATACTCATTCGGATAAATGTATTGAAGAAGGTATTGTTTATATTCAAAATAGTTAAGAAAATTTTATATGAATGGAAAATGTTAATGTTTTCTAAAAAAACATACTGGAATAATTTTTAAATAAAAAACAAAGGAGACCTATATCTAAAATGGTTTTTTTGATATCCAAAACTAATAGAATTGAAAAGTATGATGTATAAATTCAACCTCTAAAATTCCTCCCTCTTTTGAAATTAAAAATCCTAACTGTTAAATGAAAATGGTAATATTTAAACAAAACATATAGTTCATTTCATTTTAATTACATCATATTCATATTTTTGTAATAAACATTAACTCGGTGTGGGATTATAAATCATCTGATTTTTTACTATGATGGAATATTAGAATAGATATTCATTAACAATGCTTCTCGCACATTGGAAATTTTCTCCCAATATAGATATTATTCTCCACCATAATATTAAAACTCATCCTTTATATAATCATTTATTCATTTAAAAATTTATCACATATAATTATTTATCCTACTTTTTAGTTCTCTGAACTAATGGGGAATGATATGAGGTTCCCGATATATTAGTAAAGTAATAAACAAAAACAATTAACTAGTTAATCATCCAAAAATATTAAATAACATATATCCATTTATAATTAAGAAACATTCAAGAAAATAATTATTGGATGATATGACTTTTCATATATTATATACAATTCAAATTGTTTTTCAAATATAATAAAACTAGTGGTAAAAAGGAAAATATTCATTATTTTTTTCATTATGTTTTTTACAATGGACTTCTATATTTTTAACTTCTTTCTATATTTTTATATCTTTTCATAATTCACTTCCATAGTCCATAACATCTTGACCTTAACCAAAATCAATTATATGTCTCTCTCAATAAAATTAATTCATATTCACAAGATCATAACTGAGACATCCCAAGCTCCATGACATGATTCTTTTTTAGAGTATTAACTTCTTCAGTAATATCATCACATTCATCTCAAAAAATTATCAAAAAAATTACTCTTTCATCCAGGTGAGGTGATACTTCATTGGATAAAATGGATGATTCTACAAAATGATTATATGATTCAATAAAATTTTCATCTTCCATTTGAATATCATCATCAACATGAAAATACCATTTAACTAACTGATTAAATTAATTTTTATGTGTCTGATATCATTCTTGAAAAATAATAATTTTTCATCTATTTGGAACACCTTCTCTTTTAAATTCATCAGCGATTCCAATTTTTTATCAATTCATTCCTGAATTATCTATCCCATTGCAGTATATATAATATAATTAAGGGAATTTCCATCCAACCTTCTTAACACATGAATAATATAATAAATTCATTCTAGAAAAATGGTCCATGTTAAATCCCATAGTTTGAGGTCGGGTTGAGGAGGTTTTGTTTGCCTCGTTTACACATCTATTTTTTTCATTTCTTCTTATCATTTAATGTAAGAACAATATAATATTTCATTTTAATTATATTTACATTCTAATTTCCCATTAGTTTCACATCATCAGTGTTATCTTTAGGATCAAAATTTTTTAGAATTATTATGTTATTTTTCTTTCTTGGATGCGGTCTATACAAATTCTCTTTATGAGGATTCTTAATACTAATAAAATTTGAATATTTCTTCTTCCTGTTCATTGGAGGGTAGATACAATTATTATTATTATGATTATTAATCTAATGTATTATTAATATATTGAGTTTCTTCTTTATCATTTGCCTCTTGATTCCCATCATGGTCTTCAACTTCTTGAACTTCCAAAATTTATTCAATATCATCTAAAATGTCTCTATATTTAACTCATTATCCATCTTATAATTTAAAAAAATTAAAGATTAATATCCTTATCAAGCTCCTCCTTGAGCTGAAATTCTATTAGGAGTGTTTCTTTTCTAGCTAGTTCCATTACCGGTAGATTATATGGAACTAATGGTGTTGATTCTTCATCAAAGATTTGAAACTATTTTTTTATTCAGGAAATGCTAGTGTATCATTAAAATTTATCTCCATATAACATTTTTATGGATAATTCATTATCTCTTATCATAGATATTATAGTATCTACACCACTGTAAATACCAATGTGTCTAATTTCATGATTTTTCCAATTACTATTTGAAACTTCACATGATGATATATGACTATAAATTATTATTTTCATGGAACATAGAGAAGTATTATATACATTTTTTATAACCGATACACTTTTATTCATGGTGTGTAAATGAATTAACTACCTTATAAGGAATTTTATAGTATCCATTACGCATAAAAAAATTATCAACCCTAGTGTTGATAAGAAAAGATTTCATCATATCCCCTAGTACTCATAATAACACCATGGAAGAGAGATTTTTTGGATTTAAGTATTCTATATAAGAAAATAATAAGCCTTTATATATTTACAACAAAAGAAAAACATTTTCAAAATGACAAATATATTTAAAAACAATTTAAAAATAAGTTATTTATATCAAAAAATTAATATAAATGGAAATTTTAGGGAATTTTAAAAACTCTATAAGTATATGGGAAGTAGTATAATTCTATGATACTAATTGTAAGATAGTTTAATATCCTAAAATGACAATATATATAATATGATGTCAATTTTATTTAAAAACATAGTTTAATATGTTTAAAATAACTAATATGAAATCAAATTTATGTAAGGTTATCAGACATTGACTTAGTCTGAATAACACAGTCACAGAATCTACACATGTAATATTATTAATAGATCAATGAATCAAAATCACAGTGGATGCAGATTATTTTAGATTGATTTTAATTATGAGTGTTAATATAATAAAATATATTATATATATTGGTATATATGGTAACTATTTCTTATTATATGCACAACGAAAATAAAACTTGTAACAAGAAAGTAATACAGTAGATACAATTGAAACAATGGATTTCAAGGTATTTAAAAGATTTACCTATTTTTACATTAAGATTATGGTTATATATAACCCAAAATAAATTTATCCACTATTTTATACTTACAGTTAACTATGTCATTCCATAACATGATACCCACCATACAATGATCAGAATTGTTCTACCTTCCTATAACCAGAATCCCTCTATGCGATGATTGGATTTTCTTTCTTACTGTCCCTATAACCCCTTGATGAGATGGATCAAATTCTACAAATTAATATCTCCATAATCCCTTTATTGTAAAAATATTAGATTCATGTTACAATTAAAATAGTTTATAAAGATAAAACCTAAAACAATATCTATAGAACTAAAAGACTCTAATGAATTTCAATTACTAAGAATGAGAGGTTCACGTAGAGATATTTTCAAGAGAGAATGTGTTAAACCATATCCTAAATCTTCAAATTACCTGGTATATTTATGTATCCTCCCAATGATTATATTTTCAAATTTTTTTGGAATCACTTAAAACATACTGTGCCTAGAAACTGATTACAATCTGAGGAAACAAAATGTCCAAAGACATATTTATAAACATCATTATAATTTCTATTATTATCATTACATTAGAATTAAGTATTATTATTTTGATTATAAAATTAGTTTTTCAAATGGAATTCCATAAATGAAAATAAAATAATATTTATGAGTGTTAGTATGATGTTATCATTACTAGTACCCGTTCAATTGTTAAGACTTTGTTATTACGATAATGATGACCTAAAGTCTGACTTCATGTTTTGATAGAGATAAGCCCAATTTTATCTGACACATAATTATTCTCAATGAGGATATGAATAATTTAAGTTTAATATTCATAATTAATAAGAAATTATTTTCTGTATGTTAAATTGTAATTTTTTGTATGAAATCAAAGTAAAACACTATGGAAATAAAAAATTAGAAAATAAGTATTTATGAAAGTGCTTATAATTTTCAAAACTGAAACAATAGAAATGTAAGAAGTTGAACATATATCTTTACAACTACCATCCATGTATATATGTTCATTAAGTGGATTTTCATATAAATAAAAAAATTATAGAGTTAGTGAATCCTATTAGAATGTGGATTGTGGATGGGTTTTTGGGTCCTTGGTTGCTATCGATAGCAAATGTAGAGGGAGTATGGTATTTTCTCATTCTTTATCTTGATAAATATGATTTTATTATTAAGAAGTATTTCAATATCAATAATCATGATGAGTTTTATTGTTAATTTTTATATTTCTCATTTCATTCAGTTGATGGGAGATGTCAGGTGTTTTAGGTAGAATGGGATTTGTGGGTGGTTCATGGATGACATTCATAACCAGAGTTTATTATTTTTTTGTCTAATGATATGGATGATCCCGATGATGTTTATTTAATGGGATATACTCATATTTTGTTATATAAAATTTCATGAAGATTCCTTAAATTATTACACTTTTATTTCTCTATAGAGAGCGATAAAGTTTCGGAACGACCGGGATCAATGTATGCAGCTAGTTTTGTACCCCTCTTATCATATGGCACCAGGGGATGTAAATAGTTCCAGATTTAGTTGGGTGATCTAATGTAGAAAGGATATATTCACCATATATTTTCTCCTTATGTAGCCCCAGTCAACCTTTTGGAGATGCAATATTGTTTACTTTGATTGTTTGTGGTGTATCAGATGTTGAAACATGTAATGTTTTATAATAATTTTCATTTTCCCATGTGGATGATTTTACTAAATAGTTAATGCGGGAAAAGGTTTCTTTCAATGAATCATATTTGGCTATATTATCATCAATTCTGTGATTGGGAGACCGATATACCTGTGATATTTTTCAAGAGTAAGTATGGTCATTAAGAATATAATTTGATTCTACTTGCTTACAAAATGCTCCTATAGCATCGATTGCATAAATGAATTGGATATTCCACATGTATCTATACAATGTTTTGTTTGCTCTTGTGGATTATATATTAGATTATTGACATAAATGATTGAACATGATAACTATATTTGTTTTCTTCTGGAGATACTAACAAGTCATTGTTGTATGGAATGATTTATAAATTATGTTTTTGGATCCCTGATGTGATGTTCTTAAGGAATGTTTTTTTCTGACCATGGTGTATTAGTTGATCCTGTAATGTTTAAGGTTGTCTTTTTCATGGGAAGATTCGTGTACCTTTTTTTAAATTATTATAATCTATTGTATTTCTAAATATTATTGAAATTATTTCATGGATTTCCCAAATATGACATCTCTGTTGAGTCCTCCTACTAGTAAATGAGTGAAATTCATATGGGACGAAATTTTTTATTCATTTTAGAAGAGCTGAAATTACTTTTGAAATCCATATCTATTCGGAATTTACTTCATACCTATAAGTGGTCTATGGGTTTTAATGATTATTGGGGTGCTAGTATGGGATGACTGCTTATATAAGGTGATAATGTGGTGGATTACATCTCTAAATAGCTTATAACGCATGAGAAGAATTTCCACAATCATGACTTGGAGTCTCAGGATTTTTATCAATGTGCTTAATTGTTGGAGGCATTATATATTTGGGAGTGGTTCATAGTCTTTTTGGAGCAAAATTATATAAGATACATCTCTTAATTGAAATACATTAACATTATATTGAGGTTGTAGGCGGAATATAATCTAACATTAGGCATCAATATCACCTATACCCTGAGATTATGGAATTTTATTTCAGATAATTTTAATAGGAGTGTACCCTCACATCATGTTATAGAATATATGATTGAGTGGATAGTTATGGGAATCATTGCTTTGTTGCACTTGGATGATCAGGAGGAATATTTAAGTATGATTCTCACTAGTGTTAAAATATCATCATCCCTTCATGATTCGATTATTTAGTATATAATTATTTATGAAAATTATATGGGATTTTGAGAGATAAAATATTATAGGGATACCATTTCTATTTATCATCTGTCTTCAAATCATATACTATATTTTGGGGATCATTTTGATGCCCTAGTACATGTGTGGATCTCTGTTTTGTTTGACTATCACAGTTCCTTAAGATCAATTAATTTGGTTTAATTGAAGATGTATTATGAAATATGATGATGATTGTACTAGAATGGTTCATTATATGCAATTACAGATTATGTGTCCATCTATTACAATTTCCAATAGATGAAAGTAGAGCATGTGATTCCTTCTACAATTCTAAAACATCGTCCATGCATAGATTGGAATTGGGATGAGGTGTCCATGGATATATTGGTATACTTCCATGAAATCTATATAAATGGAATGATATATTTGGTCATTAGTTAGTTGAAAAAGATGGATCGATTCATTTAGATGAAGGATACCACTAATGATGAAGACATGGGTCAACATTTTCTATTGTAGTATGTGAGGTCATGTGGGTAACCTCTTCCATTATTTCAAGTAGGGATCCTACCTCACTATTCTGGCTGAGTCTCCAAGATTTGATGGGAAATCATGTTATGTTGATTATAATTTATCGACAATATAATGATTATAAATGCCCTAGTTATTAAAAGAGAATACAATGCTTAATTGTGTAGGCAATACCCAATACTAAACCTGTACAAAAAATGATTATTTAAAAATAATAGTTTTATCCTTTTATTAAAATTTTAGGATATGAGTTGGATAAATACATTATTAAATATATATGTCATAAATATATTTATATATTTTTACCTATTAATCAATTGTTTTTCAGTAATGTCTTTTTTCTTTAAAGTATGTCTACTTCAAAAATGATTTCAATTTATTTTAATAAAAAACAATTATAAGTAGTTTACAGAAAAATATTGAAAATTTACCTCATAAAACTAAATCCTTTTTGATATCATTATATAAAAATTAACTTTGTTTGAAAATATTTATTCTTCAAGAAATATATATTTTTCTGGGAATAGTGAAAAGCCCTTTAGATATAAAATTTTCAATTATTTTGAAAAATATATTAATTTAAAAGTAAAATTATTAATTTAATTTTATTTAAAGGTAAACTAATTATTATCTATTTATATTTAATTCAACTAAATACATTTAAATAATCACTATATCATATTTTATTAAATGATTATTTTTATATTAAAAAACAATTTTTTGAATAATGGTTTAAAATGTATAATTTTTTTCCATTTTAAATAATTTAAATGGAAAATTTATTGTGAATGAATTAAACTCAAATTGTACGATATATATTTTTTATTATTATTTAAAATTTATAAATTTAATACAAATATTTATTGAGATAATGTAAAATCAGCTTTTACAAGAAAAAAATTCAATTTTCTCGTAAGAACCTTTCCATAGGGCTTTTAGGATTAAAATTAAAATACATTATTCCTCTTATATGTGTTTATTTTGATAAAATATATTCCATTTTTTAATAATCATAATTTATATATTTTAAAAATTGAAACATAGTTTCTTAACAATATAAAGTGAAATTATAGAAAACTTTTATTACTACTATATACTGAAAATATGTTAATTATGGGTAAAATGAATTAAACATAATCTAGATCCAAAACAACCATAACATCATGAATATTTATGTTTACTTTTCATTGAAATTTTTTAATGATTATGTAATAATTTCTATAAAAATTATTTTTTGATATGATAAAAAAATATTGTTTTTGAGTAATATGAAATTATAATTACAAAATTCATTTTGAATAATTAATGGATTTCTGAAATATATTATGATTTAATAAATTATTATTTTTATATTATTATTAATTATTATAAAATATATTATAATTTTTTACAATGTAAAATGAAATTTCTACAATGGCCTGAAAACTATTATGGTTAACAATCCCATAATTTATCAATAACCATGAATTATAATTAAAATTTAGTATTTATATATTTAGAGAATTAGTTTATTAAAATAAACATTTTGTTTGGAATCCTAATGTTATAATTATCCAAAGGTTAATTTTTCAATATTTTATGAGATATTCAAATTTTCAGGTAGAAATGAAATACGGTATAAATATAAAGTGTGTACTATGACATTAGAATAACCAGGAAATAATTTAATAAAAAATATAAAGGGTTTTGAAAAAAAAATAAATTTTTCTTATTAAAATAGTGTGCTTTTATGGTTATTTGATTAATTTTACAAATCTTTTATGAAGCCCCCTATATATATATATTATATTTTAATCTTTTAAAATCATTTCTTTAAGAACATGAATCACTTCGACATTTCCAATTTTATCATTTTAAGAATTTAGATCCTTTAACTCATAAAATGATTAAAAAATCCACTTTTGAAGAAATCGTGGGAAAATTCCATGTTATTGTTTTTGGATTTGATTACTATATTATATAGTGTCCAAAACCTAAGTATGAAAAATAGTGATGATCTCCCCTCCGTTTTCTTATATAAACCCATTTAACCTCACATTCCATTTCAATCAAAAACCTAGGAGAACGTCTATACTATGACCTCCCCTTTCAAGAGTCCTCCCAAGGAAAACCCAATATCTCAATTATCTCCACAAATCATTTGTAAACACCATATTAAGGTAAGGTTTCTCCCTCTCATCCTTTTATTCAAGATGCTCTTCTATGCTATTCTTCTCCAATTTCATTTGCTAATGTTTTGGAATTTTTTATACATCCATATTACCTGAATTTTTATTTTTATTGGATGAGTGACCCATTTCACTTAGATTAATCTCTCCGATGAACATTTTTCTAGACTTTTTATGCTGCTGAAATTTTGTAAGCGGCCTTTCTCTCTCATTTATGTGAGAGGATATAACACCTTCACTCTCATTAATCCCTCCCATGAATCATTATGTACACTTATTATGCTACCAAAATATTATAAGGGACATTTTTCTACCCTTTTATATTCAAAAACCTTTTTTAATAAACCTTGTTAATCTCAATTCCATATATTTTCAGGAAATTATAAAAATACCATTACATTCCAATATATTTTCTATTAATGAGTTATCGGTTATCCCCTATCCTTTTGAACATTATATAGGTCATTACCTTGAAAAAAATTAGTAAGGGATCCTTTAATTATCCTCTATATTGAAGAATATATAGTTTAATATTTCCAATATATTGGTTATGTATATTATTCAATATCCCTATTACTACCAATACGTTTTATAAAATATGTGAGGCCCTTTTAACTCTAATGAATCCCTCCAATGAAGATTTATGTTTCCCCATTATGCTACCGAAATTTCTCTTGTATTTTTACATGCTAGACAATTGTGTAGTGAATACCCATACCCATTTCCTATAACGTGTGTTCATATTTTTGAACATAAAATTACTTTTCTAGATACATACGTTTATATATTCCATTTTTGATGATGTTGAAATCAAATTTGATGAAATATTGAACAAATGATGAATGATATATGTATAATGATTATTCATGTACATCATATGAATGTGACGAGTGTTCCCAAAATTATATAACACTCCAATGAATTGGGTAATGGTTTAGTCTCATGAGATATCGTGGAAGATTATTGTGAGTGAACCTAATCTAGAATTGGGCATTCATCACCATATTATGTTTCCATGGCGGTTAACCTTCACATATGATTATTATGTGAGGTTTAAAGGTGTTTCCAAATATTACCATGTTACCTATATGTTATCATGAAATATTAGGTCTCTTTGTTTATATTTATGATTCTCCCTATTTTTATACCCCATTTAATTCTATATTGTATAATATGTAATAAATTCTTCTAGTATGCCCATGTTTATTCAATTAATGGACTTTATAGTTCTCCCCATTCTGACGTATGTCCCTAGGTTATCCTATACAATTTTAAGTAGAAACGAATAATATGAGCATGTTTTGAAATTTTTCATTAATATAGATGTACACCCTAATTAATATTGTTATGTAATGTCCCTAAATTTAAAATACTCTAGAATTATTGGTCATATAGTTTTTATTATGTGTAATCTTATGCAATAAGTCACAAATTGATTTGGAGTAATGAACATTGCTTCTATAGTTAGTATCAAATTAATTATTTGTCCTTTTTAGCATTAGGATTATGAAACTCTTGCTAAAGACTTAGAGATGAGACTAACTATAAGAATTCATCCTTATATTTTTGTAAAGTATAAATTATGTGATTTCCAATCAAATACTTCAATGATTGAATAATATAAGGGGATGTGGCTCTTGAAAAGATGATCCTTATTGTAGAAAAATGATGCACCAAATTTGGATAAAATCAATCAGGGACTGGTTCTCAAAATGTTCCATGGTTTTAAACTGGTTTAAAAATACACTAGAATATGCATTAATAAATCTACAAGCTCATTATGAACCATTATTATGTAATAAAATCCCATAAATGTCTGTGTTAGTGATTAGATTTTATATGACATAATATAAGGCCAGAAAATTCATATGATAAGTACTATATATAATATATAAGTTATACATGTAGTGTTTTTGGATTCCTTTTAATATGTTTTATAGTCAAAAAATACTCATACCAAATTTTCTAGTTATTATAGTAAATGATTGGAATTAGAAAGAACTGATACAATAATCAATGTCATGGGAAATGTGAGGACTACCCAAATATGATGTCGAACATGATAGGTTCTCATGTATGTCATATTTGGATTAGTCCAATACCAAAAATCCAAAAACAAAATTAACAAATGGAACATAGTTAAATGTCCAAATACATCAAATTACAGAAGGAAAACATCTCAAGAATGTTCATCTAATAGGGGTGTCAATTGAAAGAGGATAAAAATTTATGTGTCTCAAAAATGTTGACAATGACACAAGGGGAAATGCCAAAAAAGAACTCGATGGTGATTTAAGTATGGAAAGATAGTCCAAAATACATGAATTCCACAATATATTTTATTTGTGTGATGGAATTTAATTTATTACATCCTATAGAACCATTTGTTGTATAATGTCTTATGCCTTGTGGTTATGGGAATTATAAGAGATGATTCCTGAAACTAAGTGTCAAATTCTATATGAAGGACTTATATTATGGAAATCATTCAAGTGTAATGATAGAAGTGTTTATGTATTAGTATTCGAGAGTTCTGTTGAATAAGTGGTATACTAATGAAATTATGGGTATATTAATCCTGAATCATCTAATGATAGGTTATAAATATCTTTTCATTATGAATTTGAAAATTATGTTAAATTATACTGAAAAAATATATAAGTGATTTTTTGATAAGGGGATATTTTGGAAAATCATGGATTGAGTGATTCATAAGCATTAATATTTTATTAGTTTTTGGATAAACCTTGGGATTTTAATGATGATATTTATAAATAAATTATTTTGACTAAATGAATTGACCCCACATTTTGAGATTTATGTCAGCGAAGGGTATTTGTGGAATCTTATTATATGATAAAATATTTTTAATTTTGTAGTTATTAGTGATATTTATGAATAATTAATATTTTATTAGTGTATATATACCTAGTAAGAATATTTGAGAAGAATGCTATTATATTTTTGGAGGTGTCAACTAAAGGGTATGAGAAAAATATTTAAGGTAGCATATTAAGTAATGTTGAGGTTATAAGTGTCACATTTGGATATTTACTTAAGGAATGATCATTAGTTATCCTTTAGGATAATTTTTGTAATTTTGGAGATTAATGTAATTTGGTTTATTTATTTTAAGTTTCATCTTACTTTATGATAACAATTTTTCTTTAGTAATGATATGAGGAATACATAGTTATTATTTGGTGGATTATGTGACCCATTAGAATATTATTTTAGTTCTTAAGGAAATAATTTTTTTGACAAGTAATTGTCTAAAGAAAAGATGAGATAGTATATGAAATGTATTAAAGAATGAAATTATACTTATCAAGATAGTATATTCATTTATATACCTAGTATTGATCATAAAGGAATTCCTTAACTATTGTAAAATAATCTTAAAACCTAAATGATGTCATATTAAAATGTTTTTTGATGAATTGGTTGTCTTTTTAACCATCATAAATTTAAGGTTTTTTGGTCAATGACTTTATCCTCTCTATGTTCTCTATCACACTCTATTTTCTTTTGGTGTTATTTTTCTATGGAATGTTTCTGATTTCACATCCCACTAATGTTCCTCTAATTGAAATCTTGTTTTTTGATTACCTATATACATCATGTTCTACCTTTTCAAGTAGATTATTTATTAAAACTTTTTTATAATAACAATTCTCAATAAAGATATATTAAATAATAAGAACATTTTCTACCAAGTACATGATTATGTTGAGAGAACAAATTTGGATAATGTGGGAGGGGAGATGTAATTCCCTATGTTTTTAAATGTTAAATCAATTTTTGATAGTGTATATAATATGAAACACCGAACCCAAAAGAACAATTATTATTTAAATATGGCCATTTTATCCATTCCATTATATTTTTGGATATGAGGATGATCAAATAATTTTTGAAATATATATATATATATACATATAAATTTATATATATTTAAAAATATATTGGTAATTTCTTAGTAAATAATCAATAAAAATTTGGAAATTTTTTTTTGTTCATGAATTTATGTTTTCTTCAAAGATGCTTTTTATTAGTTTAATAAAAATATATTATAATTATTTTATGGAATAATAAGAATATGTATTTGATAAAATTAACTACATTTTTTTATCATCATATCAAACTTATCTTTTGGTTAAAATTTGTGATTTTTTAGAAAATATATATTTTTGAGTGAATCATTAAAAATAATGTTTTTATGTAAAATTAACCTTTTTAATAACTTTACTAATTAAAAATTTTATTTTTATTTTATATCTGGGTATCAATAGTATTATTTATTTATATTTAGTTAAATTATTGATCTTTAAGTCATCTTTATGGTGGATTATAATATATATTTATTTATAGGCTAAAAACACATTTTTCTAAAAATTATTTTAAAATGCCTAATGATTATCCATATTAATTAATTAGAAAGAACCCATAATGGGGGATGCTTAGAATTAAATTTATATGCCAATTATATATATATATTTGTTAATTAAAATTTAAATAATTAGTATTACTATTTATAGAGATAGGGAAAAATAATAGTTTCCATGAAAAAATATATTTTTCAGAAAAACAGCATTCCATTGGGCTCGTGTGTTTCTTATAAAAATAAATTATTACACATCTGTGACATAATTTTTATAAAATTTATTTCATAGTTGCAATAATGTTAATTATTATTGAGTAAAAATTTCAAAATTATTATTGGACAATATGAATATTAATTGTAGTAAATATTTAATACCATTGAAAAAAGGATTGTAGGTTAAATAAGGGCAAAAATAATTTGTGTAAGAATTAAACAAAAATAACTGTAAAATTTTGAGTATTAATATTTCCTTTTTATTAAAATAATTTTTATAATTATTAATTATTAATTTTTACTTTATGAATGATTATGTAATCATATTAATAAAAACTATATTATGATATGATAAAAAATAATTAGAAGTTTTGAGTAAAATAAAATTTCTATTTATGCAATATATTTGATGAGTTAATAGATTTATTAAATAAATTATATTATTACAAATTATAATTATTACATGATTATTGTTAAACATAAATCATAATATGATTTTTATGATGTCAAATATAAATTTTTTAATAGTTCAGAAAATTATTATAGTAAAAAAACAACATTTTATATTAAATATAAATTTTATTTTAAAATTAAAATATCATATATTTATAAAATTATTTTTATAAATAACTATTATTTTTTTAATAAATATATTGTTGTTATTAAATGGTGTTTTTTTCATAATTTTTTAAGACAACGGTATTTTCAGGTAAATATTAATTTCTGTATAAATATTTATTGCTTATTATGACATTATAATGATCCAAAAATTATGTTCTAAATACAATAAGGGTTATCCCTGATCAAATATATGTTTCCCAGGTAATAAAATTTCACATTTGGATTATTTTAATAATTTATTTATGAATTTTTGAATAATCCAAAGACAATTATATTTTTTGGTTTAAAATACTTCTTTACATGCATGATTCACATCCACATCACCAAGGGTAATATTTTAATATTTTAATCCCTTGTAACAATATAATAATGAAAAAACTAATCTTTGAACAAAACTATGGGAATGAACGTGGGAATTTTTTTGGTTTTGTCTACATTTCTATATAGATTCTAGAACCTATGTTTGGAATATATTAAAGAAATCCCCTCTATTTTTCATTATAATCATTGTAAGTGCTCCAATATTATTCACTAAAAACCATCTATCACGCCCTAAATATAACCTATCCAATGTATTTCCCTCCCAAGGTGACCCTAATAGCTTATGAAGCTACAACCAAGCTTTTTGAATCACACACTCATTATAAGGGGTCTCCATCTCTTATTTTTATTCAATCTCCTATGTAATGTTATGAAGATTTATTTCAATTATATAATTTTTTTCTATTTGTTAATATGCACATATTATAAATTTTTGATTCACATGTGTTGATATACCCGTTTTACTCTTGTTAATACCTCACATGAACCATTATGAATGCTCATTATTCTTCCAATATTTTGTATGGGACATTTCTCTCATCCTTTCTATTAAAGAACCTTCTTTATAATTACCCATTAAAATAAAAATTGGTTATATTTTAACGATATTAAAAAAACATAATTTTAAAATTTATGTTTTTGAATGTGTTGTTATTTATCACATCCCATTTTTACCTTTATAAAAGTCATTAATAGGCCTAAATATAGTGAGGGACCTACCTCTAAATTTTTGTTCTAGATCCACTTTTATGTTCTACCTATTTAATTTAATATTTTAATGTTTGATTATTTTTTTTATACATCACTATTAAATCCATATATATATATATATCATTGTGATCAGAGTCCCCATTCACTCTCAATAATCCCTCCCAATGACATATATGTACACACATTATGTTGGGGAAAATTTGTATAGGTCCATTCCCTATTATTTTAAATTCAATCTCAATATTTATAATTAGAATTTGTGAAATCAATTTTTAATATTTTCATGAAATTTTAAAAATAAATTTACATTCAACTTTATATTCATTTAATTATAGGTCATTTATCCCCTCTTCTCTGATCATTATCAAATTAGTTTCTGTGCTGAAATTTAGTAATGATTATTTTCCTTCTCATCTTGATTCAAGAATCTACATTTTCATTTTCACTTTATATTGATTGTTTATTTTCTTAGATATTCCCCTTACATAACATATTTTTCAAAAACTATTCCATTTATCATTCAATCCAATTAATCCATCCCATGAATATTATGTACCATGATAAGTTGCTGAAATACCACTATGAGTTTTTTTATGCCAAATAATAGTGTAGTGAATTACCTTATCCATTTCTTATCAATGGTCTTAACCTTTATGAACATTTATAATATTTAATATTGAATTACATATATATATTATGTATCCCATGATCATATAATCACTTTTGATGAAATATGAACATATTTTTAATGATATATGTCGAATAATTATGCATGTACATGATATGAATGTGACTGGTGCACCCAAAATGATATATTGATCCAATTAATTTGGTAACATTTTAGTGTCATGATATTCCATGAAAGGGATTGGGAATTGAACCTGATACACATAAGTAAATTTTCAATAATGTTATGTTGGCTGGGTGGATATCCTTTTTTTGATGTTTATGATGTCATGTTTAATGTTGTTTTTACATTATAGCATGATTCCTTTATGATATATTGATATATCATGTATCTATGTCGATTATTATGGTTCTCAACATTTTTATTTTCCGTTTAATTCCCTATTATATTAAAGGTAATAAATTCTTCTAGTTTTCCATGTTTATTACTATTATTTGATTTATAGCTAATTGCTTTGTTAGGTATGTCATCTAGTTATCCCATTCAGTTTTATATACTATGAGATATTTTTATTACATTAAATAAGTTCTTAATAATGGCCACATAAATATTATTTTAAGTTTTCATGTAATGTACCAAATTTTAAAATACACTATACCTCCCTGTATTGATGATAGTATTATGCATAATAATGTTTCACAAATTATGAATTAATTTCTAATAATGAAATGAGTTTTATAAAAGATATCCATATAGATTGTGCTTTTTAGATCCTGGAGGATATTCTTCCTTATTGCATATTAGATTTTTGTAGATCATGGGAATGTAATCTAACAATCATTTGTTTTTATTAAATCCAATGATGTTATTCATCGACAAGAATGAATCCTTTCAATTCTTTTAATGGTCTTCTGTGCATATCACCTCCTTGTTTGGAAAATGTGGGTGAAGCCTCTATTTTATAACCGAAGAACATTCTGGATATATTAGAGAATATTTGAGATATACATTCCTCTCTAAATACAGATAAAAATAAAATAAAATATATAAAGATCATTATTTTATTCCTTCGAAGATTTCCCTTATTGAATATATTTTCTTGAATGTTTCTCCTTGGTTCAGTAACTATAATCTTATGAAACATGTAATATTGGATCCAATATATGTTGGACCACTTTTAGACATTGATTGACATGGAAAAGTTTCTTATCAATTTACATTTAATGTCCAATTATATGTAATTCATAATGTTTTCCACATATCCCATTTTATGATGTACCATTCTGAACCCTCTAACATTTTGAATTCTGAGTAGATCGAGTTAGAGATATATATTTCTATTAAAGATCAGCCAATGAATATAGTTTACCCATAGGTGCAGTTTTCATGTAGGAGTTAAATCAATTGGATATAGTATTATGGTGACACTAATTTGATTCTCAGAAGACATGGGCGATTAATTTATTGATGAGGGAGTTGTGGCTTCACCACTTTTTACAAACCATTATTCCACTAGAAAACCCATGGACTAAATGGCTCATCGAAGGAAGTTTATAATATTATATTTCCTTATATCTAATATTTACCTATTTTAATTGGGTTTACCTCTTTAATTGTGTTCTATATAGGATATTCGAGGATTGATATCTTTTTGGGGAAAATAAACTAACATTTGGGGATGCCTATTTTTATTGAAATAGATTGAGACTGGGTATAAATGTAAAAGTGGATTAATAGGATTCAATTTAGGATTGAGTTTACCTAGGGTATTTTTAGATGTGGTTCATTATAATATTATTATAAAACTGACTCACATCATGAATTAGTTACATGATGTGAATATGTTGTTAGGATGATGTCATGAACTGGTTCACAGTGTAAAATATTTACACATCATGAGACATATCAATATTTTTTTAGTGGTTGATTAGAGATATTTATAATTTTAAGTGGTTTTTTTCTATAATTTCTTAAATAAAGATACATTAAAATCATAAAACTATCTTATATCATGTATGTTTGCATCTTTTTGTTAGTTTACATGTTATATGTTTGATATTATTTTATTCCTACTGAAGACTTATCTCTATTTAAACCTAGGATCTCTCCAAGGTGGTTTTTAAGAAGTCCATTCTTTCTTGATTGTTTCTTTTAGGGATTGATCAAAACTGTGGTTTCGTATCATATATCCTAATAATTTATCATTCAAATAATTTGTCTCCCTTGGTCAAAGAACCCACATTTAAATAAGTTTTATGATTAGTTTGTCTTATGGTTTTGAAACTCATGATTCCCTCAAGATTCATTGTGTGACCTTCCTTCATGGTATGACCATGGTGTTTGTTATGATGCAATGTGACAATTTCAAGAGGTGTGAGTTTTTAATCCTTTTCAATAACATTTTTTCATATTTAATAGATTATGATATATGAGGATTGAATCTAAGACCTTCTTTTTTTATATGCCTTATTCAATTTAGGTGGACCCAGTTGTGGTCATGTGAAACTTGCGGCTGAAGTTGGTGGTTTTTTCTCTATCATGGATTATGTGAACTGAATTTCTCTAGTTTTGATAAATTCTATTATTAAAAACATTTCATGATCAATTGTTTGAAATTTTTGTGTGTAATTTTTTAAAATATGGTTTACCCTTTTTATAAATTAAATTTTATCTTATAATAATAATGAAAATAGTTTTATGAATGTAACCACCAAATTTTTTTTAATGAAAAATGTCTCCTGATCTGATTAAATGCCTTATCGTGTAAAATTGTTAAAAATACATATAAAGTTCATTGGTTTTGGGTTTATGTAATTCAATATAACATTAATTTTTTTACCATTCCTAATATAGTCACTGAAAAGTGATCACATGATTAGTAAAAATATATTGTTTTAACAAATCCAATTTACTATAATAATGTAACTGATGGCCTCATCGAGTATAATTAATCCATACAACCCCAATTTTTGGGAGCTCGGTAAGGATGTAGCGTGACTGGGATTACCTCTTGACCAAGCCTAATCTGAGCATCAACATGTTATGCTTGAACAAAACCACCTATGGTAGAAGTGGCTATGAATTGAAATTACCACTCAAGGGATATTTTCCGAGCCACCCCATTAGTCATCCACCATCACAAAACATACCTTTAGGTCTTATGCGGATGTTATTAGGGTTTATTTAACAATACCCTAGAACTATTATTATGTGCATTATTTTTTATAGAATAAACAATATGCATTCATTATTGTTAATTTGTAAATATTTTAAAAATAAAAAATAGTATTTTTAGTTAATATTCAATTAAGAAATTTATTTTGATAAAATTAATAGATTATTGATTTTTTTATTAAATATTATTTCTAAATTAATTTTTATTAAATATAAATGATAGTGAAATTTTTATGAGTAAAATTGTAATTTTTATTCATGTTTGAAAGATACTTTTGTCAAAACCCAAGAATTTTGTATAAATGTAGTTTTTTGTTTTAAATGTCAAAATTCACATATTTAAAAAATTATTTAGATAAATTGAATATTATTTTTGGAATCAGGATGTCTAAATTAACCAATTGTGATTTTTTCTTAATTTTCTCAGACAGTCGAATTTCAGGGTAAAAATTAAATATCAATTAAATATATAATGTGTTTTGTGAAATAATAATGAACAAAGAGAGTTTTAACAAAATAATATAAAAATTATAATCTGAAAAAAAAATTAACCTATAAAATAATGTGAATTTATATTTGATTGATTAATTTTGTGGTTCCTTAGTGGACCCTCCAAAATAATAAAACATTTTATCTTTTTGAAATGATTTCATTGATATTGTGACTCAAATCCTAATAATAAAGGATTATATTTTAATAAGTTAGTCCATTGGACAAATAAAATAATGTTTTACACACCCCCTTTGAAAAAAACAAGGGAAATAACCATGGTATGATTTTTGGTTTTGAATAAATTAATGTATAGTGTCCAAAACATAAATAATAAATAATTCCCTCTCCTTTAATATATAATCCCACTGAAGCTCCAAATTATCTTCAATAAAAATATTTTTAGCTAGAAAAACCTATGAAATCCTCTTTTTATAATCCTCCCAAGGTTCCCCATGTTCCCATGAAGCGTCTCTCAAGCCTCTCCCAATCCTTGGATATCACACTTTCTTGGAAGGGATTTCTTGATTTATATTTTTTGTTCAATTCTTTTAATATTGTTATACCCTTTTTTAATTAATAATGTTGGGGGATGATTTAGAACCACCCCCACACTTCCCTCCTTATGTTTTAATGGTTATATACCTGTTTCCCTCTCATTAATGCCTCCCATTCAAACCCATTACAATTTCTCTTTTATCATTTACATTCATGAAATTATTTTAAATTATGCATGAAAATTCTTTTACATCTATTGGGACATGTATCTATATGACCCCATTAATCTTAATTTCATGTGCATATGACGAGATACCCCTTCATCACTCATCAAAACTTGTTAGAATTCTTATTTCACGTTGTTATGCTGTTAAAATTGCACTTGGATTCTCTAAGACAATGTAATTGTGTAGTGAATACCATGCCCATTTCCCTATCAAGGGTATTCACCTTTATGCCCATTTACTTATTGATTAAAGTGATTAATGTATGAATTTCACATTCTGTTCACATGGAATAATTGATGATGTTTAATAAATTCATGTTGTATGATCTAGGTGGTATGCTTATACGTGAAATGAAATGATTAAGTAGGGTGTGCCTTGATAGCGCTCCAATGCATTGGGTAAAGAATATTATCATGATACACTATGTGAAATGAGGGTTTAATCATGCTAATTCATGTGAAACAAAATTTTACTCATGATAATTCAAGTGAAATGTGGGTTTACTCGTGATCCATGTGCAATGAGCCTTGGCTCCTGCTAATATCATGTTAAATATTGTTTCCATATTTTCATTTTATGGTAATCATGCTATATCATGTCTTTATGTTAATATTTCTCTTATTCTCAATTGATATTCATATTGTCGAACATGTATTGTTTCATTTTGTTTTGACCATTTACTCCCTTATCGGGCTTTATAGCTCACCCTTTTCTTATGCACATCATCATGTTATCACATGCAATTCTATGTATGATGAAATATTATGGTCATGTAGAAGAATATTTCAATAATGTTGTTTTATTTAATATTCTATGTTGTTATATAATGATCCTAATTTCACATGAAAAAATACCTCTTGATCCTCATAGTTTTTTATGTGCATGTTTATGTAATAAATCATGTCTATGTGTATAGTAAAGAGAATTCTTATTATAGTTGGTATCAGAGGAGAAGTTCAGTTATTATTTTGATTGGGATTAAAAGAACCATTGTGAAATCCGTGGGGATAAGACTAAGTATAATAAAAACATACCTAAATTTTTTTGAGAGTTTAGTAAGTGGTTTATAATGATAATACATCTTTTTCGGGAACTGAGCATGTAGAGGCAGCTTTGGAATAGATGTATCTCAGGGTAAAACCCGAAAACACCACTTTCAGATAGACTCAAATAGGAATAGGTTCCTGACAATGGGTCTTTATGAACTCTTGGTTATGACACTCTAGAAGGATATGCTTTGTTAAATTAATAAGCTTAGTAAGAAGAATTATTAAGGTATTAAAAAAAGCCAATATGAATATACATTATGAGATAGATCATGGATATCATTGATTTAATCCTATAAAATTTTTATATTAAGGAAATAAATTTAATTTATAAGTGATCATTTTTTCACTGGATTCCCATTTATGTGTTACCCCTATCTTTCCTTTTATTCCAAAAAACATTCTGCTAATAGGAGGAATTAGGCTAACAACCTGTTCAAAGATAAATTTGATGACTGTTCTAAAGAGATGACCAATCCGTTGGGACTCGGAATGGAAAAATTTTTCACGATACTCTCTCAGTTATCTCTAGTTTTGAATAAAACATGGGTCAAGAGGAAGTTTCAACCCCCCCTCCCCCAATAATGAATAATTCACAATTGAGAGCTTTAGGAGATAATTTCCTCTTACTTTTATTGGATCATATGATCCCTCAATTGTTGAATAACAATTCCACTCCATTGAAATAATCTTCACCATCATTCAATGTTCCTAACAAGAGATGATTCTTCTACATGAATATTTCATAGAGGGTGAAGCAGATAAATGTTGGACATTGATCAAAAAATGAAGTCTGAGTAGGAGACCGAGGCATTGGAATGGAAGGACTCTCAAAAATGTTTTTTGATAAATATTTTCTGCAAACCCTCTGACTGAGGATGGAAAGGGACATTTTTTCCCTTGTGAAAAAAGATGAAAAATCCATCATAGTGTACAAGGAA
Organism: Viscum album; assembly: GCA_963277665.1. Taxonomy (NCBI): domain Eukaryota; kingdom Viridiplantae; phylum Streptophyta; class Magnoliopsida; order Santalales; family Viscaceae; genus Viscum; species Viscum album. The sequence goes on from OY728160.1 coordinate 1,565,403,456, forward strand.
ATCTTCACAAGGCTTTCACGATTTTCCTTAGACTTTTTCGTTACCCCTGAATGCATGGTTGACTGCTTCTTTGGTGGGAAAAATCATAGACTACATAATGCCCTTGTGATCCATGAATTTAAAATCTATGTGGAATTTTTTTGATGTTCCCTTAAATTCAAAATAGGGATCAGAGATTCTTAGGGGTATTAATGGATTAGAGGAGGAAATAGGACATTAATTCTGGAGGTCCAATGGATAAATCCAACAGTGATAATAAATTCTGTGACCCCACTTTCCAAAGGTGTGGAAAGAAGCACCCCATAAATTCCCTAAAGGGGATAATGAAATGTTTTAGGTGTGTAAGGGAAGGGAACCTTGCTATTAACTATTGAGAAGAAAAAACCAATTCTACGATAGGGGAGAGGAACACTCCATTCGAACCTCAATGCATTTCTCATTTCATCAAATGAAAAGAACCAAGGAACATTGAAAACCAGTTCCCCATGATTAGTTTTTTTAGAGGAAATTAACAACCTCCAAGTCAGTAAGGGAATTCTTTTTCCATCGTTAATGCTAAAGAGAACCCTGACAATGAAGTGGTGAAATTTATCTTAGTTATTCATTCAAGAATAGAAAACATATATTTTGATTCTGGTTCTACGGATTATTTTATATCACAAAAGTTTTGTAGAACAATTTGAACACCACCACAAATCCTAGAAGTAATGATTTCAGTGAGAACAAAAAATGGGGAACTAATTTTAATCCATGAATATAACTCCACCCTTATCAAAAAAAATTTATTAAACTTCCCAGATAACCTCTTAATACTCCCTATGGTGGAATTTTATACAATTCCTGGCATGGAATGTCTTTCCCAATATAGAGCCAACATAAATTGATGTGAGAGGGAAATCTCATTCCATATAGTGAATCATCCCCAAATTCTGTACAAGTGCAAGGAGAAGGATGAATCATCTTTTGTACCATCATCTCAAGTGAGGATATTACAAACATATGAGCACACGTATCATGGACATATGATTATGTTTATGGAAGAAACCATCCTTGAAGACATGCGTATTGTTAGTGGATTTGCAGAAGTGTTTCCTAAGGAATTTCCTAGTCTTCCTCCTATAAGAGATGGTAAATTATTTATTGATCTTGTATGTTGGATTTTAAAAGATCCATGTCTTCATATAGAATGGATGTTGTGGAGCTTAAGAATCTATAGAAAAAACTACAAGATAATCTGGATAATGGATTTATATGCCTATGTGCTTCACCATGGGGTGCACCAGTCATCTTCATCAAGAAGAAGGATAGGTCAATGTGCCTTTTCATCAATTAAGGTGATATCAAGAAAATCACGATAATGGAAAAATATACTTGTCCACGAACTGATGAATTTTTCTATCAGCTGAATGGAAGACAATACTTATCCACTGTAGATTTGCAGGTAGGATATTCTCAAGTAAGGGTGAAGAAGGAAGATATCCCCAAGGCTACTATTTTTACAAGTTATGGGAATTATGAATTCATAGTATTTCCTTCTTGACTCAATAATGCACCTTCAATATTCATGAACAAGATGAATATATTCTTTAGGGATTACCATGAAATTTTATTGATGTATTTATAAACAATATTGTAATATACTTTGAAACCAAGGAGGAGCTTGAGAAGAATCTAAGCACTATACTATATACCTTGCAAAAGGATAAGCTCTATGAAAAGTTCTACAAGTGTGAGTTATGGTTGAAGTAAGTCTCATTATTTGGTCATATCATCTCAATAAATGTGATTTCTATGGATACCTCCAATATATCTACAAGTGATGGATGGTCGAGGCCAATATAGGTGATAAATATCCATAGATTCTTGGAATTAGCTAGATATTATAACAAATTTGTGCGAAATTTCATAGGATTGTCAAACCCTATTACAAGGATAACCTAGAAGGGAGTCATGTTTTCATGGATTGATGAATGAAAAGATAACATCAAGGATTTGAAAAGGAGGCTTGTCACTGCGCATGTGATCACATTACCTACAAGTGGAGGACTTTTGTGGTATTGAGTGATGCTTTGAAGAAGGTCCTGGGTTGTGTGCTGGTGAAAAATAAAAAATTTATTGCTTATGCTTCAATGAAATTTAATGTTCATGAGAAAAAAAATCCAACAATTGAGTTGGAGTTGGTTTCAGTAATTGTCACTCTGAAAATATGGTTGCATTACCTCTTTGAGGAGAAGTGTGAAATATATACGGATTAAAAAATCCTCAAGTATAAATTCTCACAAAAAGAGTTGAACAAGTGCTAATGAATATGGTTAGAGGTGATCAAAGACTTTGACTACTCAATCCATTAGTACCCTAGTAAAGTTAACAAGGAGGAGGATACAAATAGTACAAAAGACGCACTTAATTTATCATTGATGTGAATTGAAAATGATCCAATCTGATTAGATTTAATGAAGATGAACATTGGAATAATAAATAAAGGAACATCATCAATCCTTTAACAAATGATTACTCAACTGTATCTTTTGTAAGTGATAAAGGATGCTTAAAAGGATGATATAGGAATTCAGAAGAAAGTGGAAGCTATCAGAAAAGGGAAATACATGGAATTCAATGCTAAGGTAGAAGGAATAGTGAGATTTAGGAAAAGACTATATGTTACCTCAAATCCAAAGTTAAAGAATGCACTTTTGAACAATCCACATGGTTCAAATTTCTCCATTCATCGTGGAAACACAAAGATGTATCGAGATATCTGAGAGATTTATTGTGGGGATAAAATGTAGAAGGATATCACTGAGTATACATCAATGTGTTTGGTATGTCATAAAGTGAATGCTGAGAGGCGGAAGTCTAAGGGGATGATACAACCATTACCCATACCGATATGGAAATGGGAAAACATCACCAAAGTTATGGTCACAGGATTCTTGAAGTCATCAAAAAGAAACAATGCTATCTGGGTTATTGGGGATAATCTTACAAATAATGGAAACTCTGTTAAAATTCGAGAGGATTTTTCATTTGATAAACTAGCATGGATATAAATCAGATAAATGGTAAGTGTTCATCGAGTAATACTATCTATTGTATCCAATCGAGATCCAAGATTCCCCTCCATGTTCTGAAAGAGTCTCTGTCACACTTTGAATAATGTGCTGAACTTTATTACTGATTATCATCCCCAAACCCATGTCCAATCTGAGTGTACTATCCCAAAATATGAGGAAATGTTGAGAGCACGCTCAATGGACTAAAAATGAGGATGGGATCAAAATATTCCTCATGTTGATTTCTCATACAAAAGCAGTTTTTACCAATGAATCCAAATGGCTCTTTATGAATCCCATTATAGGGAAAATGTGTAGAACACCAGAATGTTGGGATGAAGTTGGGGAGAGAAAACACCTAGGTTCATAAATGTTCAACGAAATGATGGAGAAGGTTAATACCACCCAGCAGCACATTAAATCTTCTTAGAGTAAAAAAAGAGCTATGATAATAATCATCGATGAGACCAAGAATTTGATATTGGAGACATGGTAATTCTCCACATATCACTGTGGAAGAGAGTTATCAGATTTGGGAAAAAGGGAAACCTTTGTCCAAGTAACATAGGCCCTTTTCATATCCTTGATATCATTTGAGAAGTGACTAATTTACTAGCACTCCCACCGAACCTATCTCAAGTACACAATATATCCCATGTATAATTCTTGAGGAAGTACGTACATGAAAAATCACAAGTACTCAATACATAGGTGGTACCAATGGAGAATGACATATTCTATGAAGATAATCCACTGAAGATCATAGATCATAGGGAAAATTTTCTTTGAAATAAGACAATGCCCCTCGTCTTGGTGTTTTGGTGAAAACACAAGTTTGAAGAAGCATTGTGGGAATTGAAGGAAGTGATGAAGAAGAGTTACCCTCATCTGTTTTAGTGTGGGAAAATGAAATTTCAGTGGAAAAAATTCATAAGTGTAGAAGAATGTAATGAACCATACTATTCTTAATGAAAAATGACATTTGATCTTATTAAATGTTTTATTATGTAAAATGGTTATATAATACATATGCACTTCCTTGGTTTTATATTTTTGGATTTCAAAATTCATGTTATGAATTTTTACCAATGCTAATATTGTCGTTGAATAGTGATCACATGATTATTATAAATATAGGGATTCAACAAGTCAAATTTACTTTGAAAAAGGATGTGATGGCCTCATACAACAGAATTGCTACACACAAAGACCATTTTTTAGATATTGGAAAGGTGGTAGCATCACTAGGATTCTCTCTTGACCAAGCCCAATCCGATCTTTAACACGTTAAGCATGATCATAACTGCCTATGGAAGAAGTGGATGTTAATAGGGATTATAACACAAGGGATGTTATCTAACAACCCATTGAGCCTATCATCATCTCACACCTTACCCTTAGGTCTTATATAGATGATATAAGTGGTTATGTAACAAGACCCTAGAACTATGATTATGTAAATTATTTTTGAGTAGAATAAAGAATATGTATTCCTTATTATTACATTGTAAATAGATTTTAAAACATAAAGAGTATATTTAGTTAATATTCAATTAAGAAATATATTTTTATGGTTTAATCGAATTTTTATTATTTGAATAATTTTTTTTACTAAATTAATTTTTATTACATATAAATGATCTTCTAATTATTTTGATTACAATTGTAATTTTTAATGGTTCAATGACTGTTTTTTCAAAACACATGCATTTTTTATAAATGTAAGTTTTTATTTTAAAAGTGTCAATTAACAAATTTCAAAAATTATTTAGATAAAATAAATATTTTTTATGGAATTAGGATGTTAATTTTTTCAAATGGTGAATTTTTCATAATTTTCGGAGACAGTCGTTGTTTGTGGTAAAAATTAAATATCGATTAAATATATAATGTGTTTTATGACATTATAATGAACCAATTGAGATGTAAGAAAATATTATTAAAGGTTATATTTCCAAATATATTTTATACCTTTATAAAATGTTATTTTATATTTTTTTGATTAATTTTAGGGTGCCTTAGTGGACCCTCCCAGACTTATGAAACATTTTACATTTTTAAAATTATTTCTTTTAGAGTGGGACTCAACTCCAAATAAGAAAGACTAATATTTTATTAAGTTATGCCATTGGACATATAAAATAATATATTCCACTTCCATTTGAAAAAAACCATGGGCAAAAAGCAGGGGATGGTTTCTGGTTTTAATTAGTTTAATGGGTAGTGTCCAGAACATAACTAATAAAGAATTCTCACTCCTTTCCTATATAAACCAACTTAAGCAAATGTTTATCTTCAATAAAAACCTTGGGAGCTCAACCAACCACTCCCATGATCTTTATATAATCCTCCAAAGGCGCCTAAGCTCCCTAGAGGCCTCTCTAAGTCCTCTCACAATCCATTATGATCACACTTAAAATTAAATAATTTCTTCCTTCCAAATTTTTATCCAAATTTTTTATATTGTTTTACACTTTGGATTTCAGTTAAAAATGTTGGGATATTATTTTTCATCTCCACTATAATTCCCTCTATAGGGTTGAATTATGAGAGTCCTCTTCCCACCAATTAATTCCTCCCATGCACACATGTTACCATTTCTCTCTTCTCATTTACATTCAAGAAATTATTTTAAATTATGCATCTAAATTCCATTACATCTGATGGGACATGTATCTATAGTAACCCCATAATTTAAATTTCATGTACATAAGATGAGATATCACTTTATCTCTAATCATATATTTTTATGAATTCTTATGTCACGATGGTATGCTGCCGAAATTGCACCGCAATTTTCCAAGTCAAAGTCAATGCATAGTGAATACCATGGCCATATCTCTGTCAAGGTTATTCACCATTATACACATTTTGTTAAAAATTAAATAGTTTCATGTATTAATTACACATTAGTTTCCTATGGAATAGAATATTAGGTTCAATGAATCCTTGTTATATGATCAATGTGGCATGCTTAATCATGAAATGAAATGATTACGAAAGGAGCGCCCTGATAACGCTCTAATGGATTAGGTGAAGAATAATATCATGATATGCTATGTTTACTAAGGGTATACTCATGATAATTCAAGTGCAATGAAGGTTTACTCATGCTCCATGTGCAATGATCCTTGTCTCATGATAATATGATTTTAAATGTTGTTTCCACATTTCCAAGTTATGATAATAATGCTCTATCATGCCATTATGTTCATATTTATCTTTTGCTCAATTTACATGCCTATTGCCTAAAAAGTATTTTTTCATTATGTTATGTCCTTATAATCCATTAATGGGCTTTATAGATCACCCGTTTCTTATACAAGTCCTCATATTATCCCATTCAATGCTATGTATAAAGTAATGTTGAGGTCATGTAAAAGAAGTTTTAAATAATGTTGTTGTGTTTTATGTTCAATGTTGTCATGTAATAATAATTTATTCCCAAGACACTAGACCTAGTGATCCTCAAATATGTTTTAACTGCATGTTTATGTAATAAATCATGTTTAACTATGTAATAAAGAGATGATTCATTATAATGAAATGGTTTTCAAATCATGGTTTTGATGTAATGGTTTGAAAATTTATATCACATGGGAATACACTGGTACTTAGGTTAAAGTTATAGTAACATTCCTTTTATAATTATATTTTCGAAGGGTACATTCATGGGTTTTCCCTATATACCCAATGAATGTTATTATAGTGACTAGTTAGGACTCTTGTGGTGTAAAATTGTGGAGGTACCACTTCTTTATCTTGATTTTATACATAATTTTGGAGACTTGATGCACATGATTATCAATGTCTTGGTATGTATGTTCTATCAATCCAGAAATTTAGTAATTTTTGGTGTCATTTCACTAATGATTTTGGTTTATAATTAATTATATTTTGATAGGATCTGTGATAAATTATTTTCTGTGACTTATTAAATAAATTTGATATTATTTGAAACTTATTTACCTTTATTCTTTTGAAATGAGGGAAAAGGTTATTTTTAACACAATTTTGATATAAAAATATTAAACATGTTATAATTAATTTTTTCTCTAGTGTTGTGTTTTTTGGTAGTTCTACTGGGAATATATAAGGAATAAATGTTTGGGATCCAACTGAGATTATTTGACCAACATCCTTTTCAGACCTACCGTGATACATTGAACATGTTATTTAATTCAATGTAAAGAAAAATTTTGTCTTATATTAAGGCCCACATGTTTCATTCACCTATGCCTAGGTATATAGTTGTTATATCATGGGAAATTACCCATGTTATCACTTGGAGTAACTATTCTTATTTTTGTTATATTTTTCTTTTAGAATTTGACCGTGGATATTATAAAGGTACATTTGAATTATATCATTTATATATTTACTATTTTCTATTAAATATATTTATAATTTAATATTCCACTATTTATTTATGTTGTGATTATATAAATATCATTTTTTTGCTTTAGTTTCGGTGAAATTGTTCCATCAGCAGGTTGTTGATTCTCTGGTGCCAATCTATTGCTCGTGGGATCAGGAACTCCCTTCAGGTATGTGATGGTTAATGTTAAGTACAATTTTTTAGGGTATTCAGTTGTTTTTAATCACACTTAAGAATAAATATGTATCAAGAACTTATGAAAGGCTGCACTAGAACATTTAGGTAGATATATGATCTTGAACAGATATAATTGAATGTGGCACTCCATGTATAATAAAATTTCCCTAATTTTTATCCTGGCAGTTTAATCTAGAGAGAAATATTTTTTGATAGCGAGGACGTGTGATAATTCTATAAGTTGATCAACTACAACCCATATAGTATTGTTCCAAGAAGATGTTTGGGGGGTCGATGAAAAAATACATGATGTTATTTTCCATTTCATTTCTTATATGGATAATGGTTATATCATCCACAAATATTTGTCTCTCAATCATATTTTCCAGATATACCATAAACCAAGATACATACCCAAAAAATTATATCTTAATTTTTTAACCACAATACTAATCCATTTAGGATTTTGGTTGGAATTATTACATTTTCATAATTAGGTTATTGGTTGAGGCCCTTAGAGCCTTCCAGTTACAACATGTTATTTCCAGGCATAAATGTTAAGATTTTTGAAAACTATATTAATGCAGTTCCTACAACATTCCAAAGCTAAAAATAACCAAAAATTACCACAACATAGAATATAAGATAAACCCTAAAGGATACCAATAACTTTAATAATATTCCCACAATAGTTTTAGGCATTCATCCTAAAATAATACTTTTTCCCGAAAACATATATTGAACGAAAGTGTTGTATTTCCATATATGTGTGTAAAAATATCCTTAATCTTGATAAACCCACATTACATTTAACAAAAACAGGGATGTCAATGACATCAAACATTGATCATCCTTAAAATCATCATCCCAGGATGGTATCCATAACCCTGGTGTTAATCTTACATAGATATATATCTGCTTCACGAAGATAATTCACCCGTTATTCCATAAATTACATATTATCTTAAATAAAATACTTTACATTGGAATAATGGGGTTGTTCTTACATCAGTTCAATATCAAATGTGATTTCATTATGTCGATATCCATGTATTGGGTAATAATAAATAATTAGAATAACATCAATCTCCACTAAAGGATGAAAACTAATATTTTTATAGGTATCCTCAATGAAAAAATAAATATGAAATTCATAACTAAGGAGTTGAGGATAACTAATACCTAGTTATCTTGATTAATTTCATCTATTTTGATTTCATATGAATTCCCTTTGAATTTTTATATTCTAGATTAATTTGGATTAGCATCCTCTTTATCCACTGGATTAGGGAATTGATTCACTTAATCCCAAAACTCCATCCTCCAGATGCACATGAGTGATGGTGGCCCGTTCTAGGTATTTTTATATCAATTTGTATTATTAAATAACTTCTACCCATCACCTCATAATTCATCCTCTCCAAGATCTTCCTCTCATCAGATGTGACATTTAGTTTCCCCCTTAATACAAATTTATCTATGTTTTCATCCAAACCTCTGGAATAATGGAAATGTTATGTTTTATAGAGTATCCTATGAATACAATCATTATTTGTGATCAAAATAATGAAATTGAAGGGTAAATACAATTTCCATTTCAACCATGATTTGAGAAAAAAATATTTTTCAATATATATAAAATTAACAATCGGCTAACACCTTATAGTGGCTTGGCTTAAATCTTGTGATGAATCGATTGACCTTAGAGTCAAGTTAAAAGATAATAAAAATAGTAAACAATATTGGTGTTGAGAAATCTATAACATTGGAAAAATTGGATTTATCAAACTTCTGTTTTTTTTCTGAATTAATTCCTTCACAATTTACATATGAATAATAAAATTAATGTAGTTTTAGAAAAATAAGATCATAATATCATCTACATCTATCATGTAAATTTCCTTATATTACTTACTATGCTTAATCAGAGTCACCCATTGATATACTTTTCCTTCTAAATGATAGATATACAAAATAGACTTTTAATTCAAAAAAAGTAGGGAATATATAATATATTTTCAATTTTATGGATCCATTTATTATAAATTAGTTATCCAAGAGAAAAAATAAAAGAAGGTTGATGATTCCTCATGGTGGACTCAACATAACATTGTTCCCTCCAAAGACCAATTTCATGTTATACATGATTCATAGCTTTAGTATGTTCTGTTAGCATAAAGAAGTGATTTTTTATTCCAAATAAAATATAATTTAGTTACATAGAATGAGAATAATTAAATTTCCAACCACACATAACATTAATAGGGTTTCATCTTCTTCTAGCCATCAATTGAAATAAAAAATTATAGTTTTAGAAATAATAATTATAGTGTGATATCACATATTCCTAGAAAACCATTTATTGGTTTCCTAAAATATGAAACCTCTTATTAAATCCATGAAACTATCTGTTTAAACATGGTTATTCATGGTCATTATCTATTCAAATACATAATGATGTTTTGTATTGTATTTATGATTTTCAAAAGAATATCTCTTGGGTGTTTCAAACCAGTTGTGTTGAATGGACCATTTCCAAATACCATATAACTTTCATGTGAATCCCGATATTTAATTTTCATGTCTATTACCCATAGGTACATCTGTTCTAGAACCATGTCCATGCGTAGTATCGAGAAAGGGGTATAATAAATTTGAAACTACTTTCTCAATCCTTCAACAATATTGTAGGATATTTTCTAATATGTATAATTATTCTTACACCCATCGTTAGACATATCCATAGGTATCTCAATTTTTTTATTAAACTAGTACCTAAATTTTTTCCAATTATTTATATGAAACCAACTATATAATCCCAAACATTGCATTCATAAATATTATATATTTGTAAATGAATATTTATGTCATAAAATAATAATACATGCCAACAACTTTTAGGTCTAGTTATCCAGGATACCTGAACATATAAAGAAATAGTGTATAAGTGTGTTGCATCATCTCCCACTATAGTGTTCTTAACTAAAATCGTTTTAGAAATTTCATAAATATTACATATCTTTTTATCATTGGAAAAGAATGAATAATAAATGATGAGATCAGATGCAGGATGAGATTAAATAAGTGATATATAAATACAACATGAGTATAAATTTATGAGTACACGAGTATAAATTTTAAATACTCTACAATGATATCATACATATTAAATGTGGGGAATGAAAAAATTGTGACATTTTATAAGATAGGAATCATAATTTATTCAAATAACCTTATCAATCCCCAAAATACATTGGTATAATATACAGATTTGTGGAATATACATATGAATCAAAAATATTATGTCATTTCCATCAACCGAGAAGTTCATAATATGTTAAGCAAGGGAAAACCATCTATTTATCTGCTTCGGGATTAGGATAAACTCACTTGTACCCACTTTTTATCTTTGGATAACCACCAATGTACAATATTTTGGTAATGGTTTAACATCTATTGTACCCTCTTATGAGAATTAGATAAACATGTATGTACCCTTTGAGGTTATATAACATTAATCATTACAAATTTTTTTGGAGGGAGGTATATTTCCCACTAGTCACATAATACATACATGTGTTTGCCATAATATCATAACACATTCATCATATAATAAGAGACGAAAGGGGAATGATTTAATAATAATTTCATCATAGTATAACCTATGGAATGAAATAGGTTTCATAACGATATTTTCATCATAAACATAAATAATTTCATGAAATAATAATAATGATATCATCAGATCATATTCATAGAATAAATTCCGTTACAAAATATATTCCATCTTGTATGGAAAATTATTTTGAAAGATTACATGTAATATTTCATTTGGAAAATATCATTTCTATTTTGAATAGCACATTCTAAAATATAAAACTTTTTAATAGTCCTTTTCATTGAAAATAAAAATTAAAACATATAAATAAATATTTAAAGATCAATTGAATTGTTACTTCTCGGAAACTATATTCTCATATTGATAAAGAAATTAAACATAAAATTTTTTAACATAATTTTATTTCAAAATAAACATGGATTCATATAATGGAATATAAAAAAAATTATGGTCATGATTTTGTAAAGATTGAATGATGTTGAGCATGTTAAAACAAAGAATAATTTCATATTTTCAATAAAATACAATTGGACCTTGTTTAAAAAAAATGATGATTATTTTATGGATCCCATTTTAAAACATCAAACATGGGTAATAATTTCTTTTATAAATATGTTGGTGAATTTCATAGAATTTTGGAATCAAATATGAGAAATCATTGATCTGATTGAAAATGGGGTTTTGAAAAATAAATTTAAATCATGTTGTTTTTCCTTAAAAATAATATTTTTGGAATATTAAGTACATAAATATAAGAAATTGTATGGGAAAACTAAATTTTCAAGAAATAATAGAGTGTATGAAAATTTATGAGTTTCTTGAGAGATATTTCTTAATATTTCAGCATCAAATACAAAAACATATATAGTCAGGATAAATGTTGAGATTGTATCATGAAACAATTACCACTTTTGTACAATCAAAACAATACCCCATGAAAGAATAAAATAAAATGAAACATAAAATATATTAAAAACAAAAAAAAATAATTTAATTACACTTCATAAGGGCTATATATTCACCTCATAAAATATGGTATGGGAATAATATAATTTATGTCATATTTAAGACAAATTGAGATAAAAATCCTTACACTAAATATCATTTACCTACAAAGACGTTAGAAACTCCTAAATAAGAAATATAATTTTAATAGTAATATATAACTAAACGATAAAAATTTATATCGTACCATATATTATTTACTTAGGAACTTTTATTACTCATTTATAAATAATTCAATGTTAAGAAAATATTTTTGGTAATAAAAACGTTGATTTTCATGTATTTTATGATTAATTATTTTTGGTCCTCTTATTTTACTCTGGTTTTCATCATATCTATATTTCTAAAAAAGAAATTTGTACTATATATATTCATTATATATTTAATTATAGTATTCCATTAAATTTATATATTGATTATTAAATACACATTTCATGGAAAAGGTATGGCGTACGTACGCATGAACACTATTTCTATTTTATTTAAGGATGAAATGAATTAATTGTATATAATAATTTCTATTAAAAACATATTATTTATATCATATATATCACAAATTTTTATTAAAATTCTTCTCTTTAACTTCAAAAAAAATTGGTTGGGAATGATAAATCCTATAACTCCACACATTGATTGTATGTCCTACACACGAATGACCATATCGTATCCCATATAGTATAAACGTAATGATGTTATATATAATATCATTATAGATAATGTATAATTATATAAGGATTAAAATATATATTCATTTAATTTATCCTCATTTAAATCTTGGTAAAATAAGAATAAAAAAACATCACATCATTTCATGAGGCGACAATGATTCATACATGTGATTTATTGTTTTATTTCTATATTGAATGGATTTAGAGTTTGATATAATTTGTTAATTGGAATAATAACTTATCCATAGATGGTATATAAGAGTTTTATTATTACATAATAATTTAATAATATTTAGAAGTTTTAGAAAATGAAATAAAACAAAAACACATTGTTTAAGCATACCACTTCTTCAGACGAGCTCTTTATGCTTAAACTAAATCCTTCTTATATTGGTTCCAAAATATCACCAAGGAATAATTTATTTGTAGAGGTATTTGAGGAATTTATTTGTAAATTCAATGTTTTATCCATTAGGTTTTGAGAATTTAGGACGGGAGGGTATGTGTGGCATTTTATAAGTGGGGGAGAGGATACACATAGAAATTATGGAAGGAATTAGTTGTACCCTCTTGATTCAAATTCAAAAAGCCTAAAAAATGGGTCATTTTAAGAATATAGAGGAGATATTGTGTAGTTATGTTATTTAAATTAATTATGTAAATGATTATACTTCATTTTCCCATTACATTTTTTCATTAACCCCTAATAAACCGATTTTATCCTTAACTTTGACATTTTTTTCAAATTTTTGTACTTATAATATGGACCAAAATATTATTTTAAAATTATTATATAATATAAAATATTATAATTTAATATATTTAATATAGTTTTCCAAATTCCATTCATATAATGGGAAATTTTTAATTTAAAATTAATCTCATCAACTTAACGACAATCTGGTTTTCAAAAGAGAAAATATTCAAATGATTAAAAAATTATATAAAAAGGAAATTAGAAATTGAATTCCATGACCTTATTTTGAATAACAAATAAATAATGATACTATTTTTATTTTTAAGAACACATTTAATCAAATTTATGTTTTTAAATTTTAAATAGAAATTCATTTTTCAATAAAAAATAGTATTTGTAACTATTCATCGAATAAATTATCTTTTTAGGAAAATTAAATTAATTAGCCCTCATAAAATATTTCATTTAAAAGTAAAAAATTAGGTCAATTAATAAAATAAATTATCTAAATGTTTAAAAAAATATTTTAGTATTTATTAAAAAATAAACAGAAGAATATAATTTTAAAAAACTATATTTCCAAAACATATATCATAAGTCTCAAGCCATAAATGTTACATAATCATGAGATAAGTAAAAAATTTGAATTTAATTCACATTGAGGATATTTTCAGGTTTAGAGATTTACATAATTAAGTCATAACACATGCATAATAAATTATATATTACAAGTATACACTTCTACTCACAATCCATTTTTATCAGAAAACAAAAACATTTTAAAAAGAAACATCATTTATTTCATGTTTAAATTGAATGAATTTTCCTTGACCCCATCCATGAATCAATTATTCGTTACATCCTATGAAAATAATTTCAAATGTAGGTACTATCATAAAAGTCTTAGTAAGGGGAACAAAAATGATGAAAACTTTTGGTCTTGTTAAAACATGTAAACCATGTATAATTTTTCATAATGTAATATGTTTCACCTTTAAGAAGTAGTAAACATAACTCACTAAATATAATCTTATTGATTACCAATTTGGTACCAAAAATATTACCATAAAGCCCATATAAAGTAAAATATAATATATAAATGTAATTTGGCACATAAACATACATAAATAGAATAACAATAGAGTCTACTTGCACATATATCACTAAATGGAATAGTCATTTGGATAACTTCCATACCCAATGCATTGTAGGATGTAACTTTACCAAACATAGTTGTTTTATCACATAAAAAAACATATTTTGTTTTTCATGTAACAACCCATCTTTGGTTTATCACGTCACCACCCTCCAAATGTCCAATTAACATTATATAATCATTACATGTAAAAGATTGAAATTATCAACATTTCACTCATAAAAAATCACTTGAAATTAGAAGAAATAATTTCAAGATAATTATATAGTAAATCCACACTCAAAACCAATTTCAATACCAAAACATTGAAAAATGGAATAAGGGATTTATTTTCATCTTAAAAACATTAAGTCTTATAGGGGAATCCAAATATCAAATAACGGTTACGGCGATAGGGAAGTCATTGTTTCTATATATGTTAAAAACATTCATTTTGTGCTTTTATTAAAAAAACCATATAAAAATATTCCCTTTGAATGAAAATAAATTTCAAATGTGTTTATTATAAACCATATAAAATAAGGGGGTGTATAACGTCAAAATTTTCCTCAAATAAAGGTGATTGAGATGAAGTCCCTTACATTGGTTCTGACTCATCACTAATAATTTTTATGTTCATGAATAATAAAAATATCTTAATTAATACTATTCATGTGAAAAAATTTCATGTTTATTATTCCTTTTAAATCGCTTATTAAAATGTTTTAAAAATTACATAATTATTTAATTTCAAATCGGTTGTTTTGTTAATATTTGGTACTTGGGTCTAAAATTAACATTTTTTTATGTAAATTCTATATGTGGTCAAATTCCATCATCTGAAGAATAATATTATTGATTTAAATTTCATATATATCTATTATATACGTATTAATAGTAGTCCATAACATATAAAAATAAAAAATGAATGAACTGATCATATAGGTGGTAGGCTATACGTACGCCTAAACGCAACGTTCATTTCCTTTACATTTTAAAGGAATCAAAACTAAATTATACATAGGAATACTATAATATTAGTAAAAAAATAATGTTGTATATGGTACATATTTACATTAATACCATCCTTTATTTATTCCTTGTATGGCATGAATGAGTCATATCACTTTTAAGGGGCTGTAGTCCACACTTCCTCATATGAAATTATCTTATTTACACATTATGGAAATAAAAAAGGTATTCTATAAATAAAAATTACAAAAGAGAAGAGAAAATTTAAATATAATATATATCATATATAAATAAATTTCCATCATAATGGCGACCGCGAGAGGTGGTATGATGAAATTGAACAATTATCGTTTCATGAGGCAGTGGTTCAGCGTACACTGAAACAATATGTTCTATGTCAATTAGATGGTCGTGTGTGATAGTGTGTGGTGAACCCTTAACATAAAAAATCCATGTTTATTTAGGATATTATTGTTTTTATAAAATAATATAATAAAATGATGTCATTGGTTTGGTGAAAGAAAAAAATGAAATTTTCATGAGAGAAGATGTTACCTCTAAATCAGGTAAATCTTTTTAATTTAAGCAAAAATGCTTTCTTCTATTCACTTTTGTCCACGCTTGGACTTATTGGAGGAAGGTAGAGATATTTGGAACTTATTTGAGGTGAATTTGGAAGATCCAAAGGGCTTGAGGGGTGTGAGTACGTGGGTATATGTGGTTGACTTTTATAAGACGGAGGAGGGCCACATTAGGAATATCTAGAAATAATATTTTATTAAAAATTGACTATCAAATTATAGTTTTTAAAAGATAAATATTTCAAGGATAATGTTGGGATGGGTCCAAATTAAAAATAAATTATAAAATTTTAGGTAATAAAATTAAAATTATCTTTTAGCTTAAACGCTTAGTTAAAAACATTAACCCTTTCCATGACTTCTTGTATTTTCATAATATATGGTTACTATAGTTACTATAAAATTAAAAGATATCTAAAATGTAAATAATTAATGAAATGATTAATATTATGTAAATCATTTTTCAGAATATTATATTTTTTAGGAATAGTATATCATTTAATAAAATTAAATTTGTTTTAAAAACTCATTTATGTCAATTTTAACACAATTTATTAATTGATTTTTTTGAATTCAAAAAAACAACATTTCATCAAACGAAATTCATTAAATAATCCCCTATATGTAAATTTCATATTATATAATCATTTATGGCATAAAAATATTCACATTAATTTTTTTTAATATTAATAATATCATTTATTAGAATATTTTATTAATTAGGTAATCATTTTATCATCATGGTGTCCATAATAAATTTATTTATTTAATATATGAGAATAATAAATAAAATACCATGATTTAAGAAAAATTTTATATTTATAATTTCTATTTCTATTCATATATATTAGATATATAATCATATATGAAAATTTTTTTAGAAAAAGATTCAAGTTTATGTTATTTTTCTCTATATAATAAACTAATTATTTCAACCTATCATTATCACATCTACGTGGCTCTATTTGATCCTCAAATAGACCCAAAATATTCCCATGTTTGTCCATAACTCATAAAATAATATTAGGACATATTCTAGTGTTGTTTCATAATATCATAATATTACTTTTACTTTTATATTCCTAATTTACGCTTTAACCGTGGTAAAAAAATAATTACTCATGTTTCTATTCATAATGTCCAAAAACAAAAGGTACTTATTAACAAAATTGGACCTTCTAATTCAAAATAAATAATCCTTTTTTCAAAATTCAAAACACAAAAATTTTATTAGTTATTATAAAATTAATTCATGTTGTCAAAACCAGAAAACAGATTTTGTAAAATAGAGAATATAAAACTATCAAAAACTAGAATTAAATTGGGTTCTCCATCAAAAGGTAGTAAAATGACCTTTTAAAAATATAAGAGTATTTTATGCTTAAAATTGGATTCATTCTCATTTTAAGCCTCTAATATTTATTGGATAAATGTAAAAACATTTAACAAACATGTGTAATCATATTTTTGTTAGTCCTAGTCATTCCCACTAATACAACGTCTAGGAATTAACTATCATTTAAAAAATAGTAATACGATTTTATTGTTTTTAATTGTAACACAATGTTGTGTGCAACATAATATTTTGTAGTAACCCATAATTTGGTGTAGAATATGATATCAGAAAAAGTGTCCCCTTTAACATAAAATTAATATCTTATTTATAAATATTTTTGGAATGAAAAATGTTTTATTTTCTAAATACATGGGATTTTACATCCTTCCCCCTTTTGGAATTTGTATCCCCAAAATTTAATTTACTTATCAAATAATTTGTGGTATTTTTACCTCATGGATATTTCGTACTCCCACAACGCATCATCAACCATATGGTATTTTCATAAAAATGTTACCTAACGAAGGAACTTATTCATTAACACTTTCTATAAGGTTAAATATTTATACTGGTTATTCCTCATATGAAAAATTCTCTTCAAAATAAACTACCTTTGGACTCAATATATGAGATAAATTCGGAATATAATTTCCCAACGGTGAATCATAAAATGAATTTTTTACTTGAAAAAAATTTGAAGGTAACACAACCATCTAGGAAACTAATCCAACTTTTTGGAGGATTTCTTATGATCAAATGAACTTCAGACTCAAAATTCCATTCTTAGGAAAATGCATCACTCTTTTCCACTGAGAAACATTGATTAAAAAAATGATCACCTACCTCAAAAGAAATATCCTTACAATGGTGGTCAACATAACATTTCTACCTACACTAACCTATCCTTAAGTAATTTTGAATAAACTGAACTTTTTCTTACATATCATCTACTAATTCTAGTCCCACCTAGTTCCTATCACCTATTTCTTCCCAAAAAATATTCAATATGACACCGATTTCAAAACAATGGCTCATATGGTTCCATCTGTATACTGGAATGAAAACTATTATTATAAGAAAACATAACTAATGGAATATTTTGATCCCAATATCCATGGTAATCCATTGAACATGCACATAGCATATCATATAAGGTCTGAATTATTCATTCTGACTACCCATATGATTGATGACATAAATATGTACCAAAATTTAATTCTATTCCCAATGACTTCTAAAGGCCATTCCATACATTAAAAGTTATCCTGGGATCAAGATAATATATAATGGAGATAGTAACTCTATGTAACAAGAAAATTTATTTAAGATACAATCATGAATCTTGATCTAGAGACAGTGTATCTAGAATTTGATGAAATGGGAAGATTTAGTCAATCGATCAATAATAATCCATATTTCATTGTTACATAAAAAATTCATTGGTAAACCCACAATGAAATCAAGGGATATATTTTCCCATTTCTACTCCCACAATAGAAAAGGCCAAAGCATCCCTTTTGGTAACTATCATTCTTCTTTACAATGTAGACAAGTCAAAAACTTCACAAAAAACTCAGAAATATCACTTTTCATTATTTCCCACCAGTAATACTCTTAATCATCCATGTACATATTAGTACTTCCAGGATGAAAGAAAAATGGAGAACTATAAGCTTCACATAGATACTCATTCATCAACTATGAATCATAAGTAACATATAGTCTCTTCCCAAACATCAAAACAAAATCTTTATAAATGTTAAATTCAGCTTCCATTCCCTACTGAACCAATTATACCTTCTTCTACAACTCACTATCTTATTTCCACACATTCTTAATTCTCTTTGATATATATGATTTCACTACCACCTGAAAAAATAGAGGAATTTTCAACACGAATAACATCCAATAATAAATTAATCAAATCAAAAACCAAAGGATCTCATTCCAAATCCGACATGGTTAATGTTTCATTACTCTTCCTAATCAAATAGTTTGAAACTTTATTTTTCTTTCCCTGGATGGTAATGAATCGTTCAATAATGATCCTTGATTAATTAAAATTATCTCTTCTGTTTCATGGTTAATTATTTCTATGTGAATTTATACTCCATACATTTTTATCAGTATATATTTCATACATTAAGCCATACAGATGATGCCTCCAAATTTTTAATGCAAACAAAATAGAAGCTAGTTCCATATCATGTGTAGGGTAATTTAACTCATGGGGTTTAAACTAATGTGAATCATAAGAAACTAAAAAATCATTATACATTAATATATAACCAAGCCCTTTCAATGATGCATCATTATAGATAACAAATTCACATTTTTTGGAATGCATGGAAAAAACTGCAACATTTACCAATTTTCTTTTTAGTTCATACAAACAATTATCACACCCTTTTATCGAGATGAAGATAACACTCTTACATCTTATATTGTTTTCTTGTCTAGATAACTGTGAAAAGTTTTCAACAATACATTTTTAATTACCCGATAATCCAAGAAAACAACGAATCTCTATGATATTAGTAGGTATTTTCCACTCATCAATAACTTCTGTTTTAGAAGTGTCAACAGTTATTCCACCTTTAGAAACAACATAGCCATGGAAGGAATTTTTTCAAACAAAATTCACTCTTAATAAATATTCCATATATTTTATATCCATTTATGATTTTAAAAAAAATCCATAAGTGACTTTCATATTCCTCTCATCTTTTAGAATGTACAAAAAAATCATCTATAATCCTATCCAAAAACTGATCAAAAATAATACGAAAGAATCCATTTACGAGATTCATAAATACATATGGTGCATTAAATAACCCAAAGGGAATAAATATAAACTCATAATTCCCATATCTCTTTCAAAAATTTTTCTATGGAATACCTTCCTCCTTCACCTTCAGTTGATGGTACCCAGACCTTAAATCATTTATCAAGAAATAATGAGCTCCCTAGACTTTATAAAAAAACAATCGATGTGAAGAAATAGATATTTCTTCTTAATAGTGATGTTATTCAAGAATCTATAATCAATACATAGTCTCAGAGAAATTTCATTCTTTTTCAAAAATAAAACTAAATCACCCGTTGGTGAAGTGCTAGGTTGAATGAAACCATTATCAAATAATTATTGCAACTATTTTTTGGATTCCACTACTTATACTTGATCTATTTAAAAAGGTGGTTTAAAAATAGGATTTTAATTAAGCACTAAATCAATAGAAAATTCAACATCAAGATTAGGAATAGTATAGGGAAATTTAAAAGGAAAACCATCTATGAATTCATTCACTACTGGAATGTGACAAATCAAAATTGTTTCATTCTTTTCAACAACTTGAGCTAGATAACATTATATGCCATCTTTAATCAATATTTTAGATTCTTGGTATGTTATAAGATGTATGAAATCAATTAATAATAATTTCTTGTTTTTACAATCTATATTATCATGATAAACTGGAAGCTAATCCATTCCCAGAATGATATAAAATTACACTAAGAGAAGTTCAACAATATATAAAGGATAGAATATCCCACTAATTATAATAGGAAGATTCCTATAAATCTTTTCTTCATTAATATACCACCATGAGCCTTTATCAAATGTTATATATCACATTCATGAGGTTCTATTCCCAATTTACATGAATAACTCTCAGAAATGAAAGAATATAAAAATCTAGAGTCAAATAGAGTATTGGAATATTTTTAAGAAA
Source organism: Viscum album (assembly GCA_963277665.1). Taxonomy (NCBI): domain Eukaryota; kingdom Viridiplantae; phylum Streptophyta; class Magnoliopsida; order Santalales; family Viscaceae; genus Viscum; species Viscum album. The sequence continues at coordinate 1,565,424,811 of OY728160.1, forward strand.
CATGAAAAATACCTTCAACCACTTCATTTGACGCTCCCACATCAACCGTATTAGTAGAAAATGATTTTTCATTCCCTTATTCTCTCAATCATGCTAGTTTCCACCCTAGGTAATCGAATTTGGACACATATTGGCATAATGTCCTATCTCATTGAAACTAAAACATCTTACCACTAGTATTTCATTGTTTGAATGACCAACTTCCTGATTGTTTTGAGAAACATAACAAGTATTACCACATTGGAAGAAACTCCCAGACATTGGGAGGCATTCTCATGGTTATTTTTAAACACACATCAAAAAATTTGGAAATTATGTTTTCTTACCTCAAAACTTCTTTTATGAATTCTTTTCCAATGCCTACCAACTAGATCGCTTATTTTGTTTTCTCTCATAGAACACATTTTTGTAAGAAACTCCATTCCTATATTCTAAGCATATCAAAAATGTTTCCCATTGTGTTTAAACTCATGAGAAGCTAACACTGTTGGATATTACTGCATTAATCCTGAGTAAAACAGATTAATATTACGATCAATATCCCAGATAAAATTTGTAATGTACCATGACAAATGGGTGAAATTTTGTTCATATGCATCCACTGAATATTCCTCCTTCTGTCACAATTCAATGAAATGTTTTTCCATTCTATTTTAAATATCCTTAGGAAAATATTTCTCAAGGAATATATTCCTAAATTCTTCCCATTCCATGGCATCAAACTTTTCACTTACTCTGATATTTTTAGTCATTTAACACCACTGATAGGATTCACATTCAAAACTATAAATAACAACACTATCCATTTCATTTTGGTGACACCCCATTACATAAATAATCTATTCCATTTCCTTAATCCAACTTTTAGCTTTCACAATATCTTATGATTCTCTGAATAATGGGGAATGTTGCATCATGAAATTCCTTATGATTGACATTCGCCTCTTTAGCTTGTTTGGTTGATCTTGTTCATGGAGACCACCAACATTTATCACCTATTTCAACTAATCCAACAAAAAAACAAAATATTCTGTTCCAATTCAAATGATCTCAGTATGTTGATTTGGAAGGTTATTTCCCTTTATATGCCTTCCCAACATAGATTCCCTATTTCCTCTATGGAAATTTTTTTTATCAAACATATCTTAGAATAAATAATCTGTTAGTATTCAAATTGTAATTAATATTGACTATATAGTAAAAAATCATCTAGGGATATTCCATTAACAACATTTAAAGTCTTAATGTTATCTAGTATTACATTTCATACAAACATTATGGCCCTAGTCTTGAACATTACATAATCTTGAGATAATTCAACAATTTGAATTAAATTGAATTTGAAGATATTTCTATGTATAGAAAATTGGAGAATTCAGTCTTAAATCATATATAACAACATAAATATTACAATTAGACACTTCTACTCACTATCCATTTTTTCATAAAACCATAACTTTTTTAAAATAAACAAGGTTTGTTTCCTATTAAAAAAACATGACTTTTCATCGATCTCATTATTGACTCTATTTTTATTTATATCCTTTGAAAAGCATTTCAAACCCTGGTATGAGAAAAAAAACATAGTAAGTTATACATAAAGAATGATAACTAATAGTCTTGTGAAAACATGTAAATCATGAATACATTATCATAACCTAATACTTTTCACCTTTAAGAACTCGTAAATATACATCCCCGAATATGAGATCATTGCTTACAATATTTGTAACCAAAAGATTAAAGTAAATCTCATAGAAAGAAATATATTACATATAACAGTTACATTGGATATAAAAAATACTTAAATGTAATAACCATAAGTTTGATTTCCACACACATCACAAAATGAAATTGCCATTCTGCCAACTTCCATACCCAATTTCTTGGAGGCTATAACTTAACCAATTTTAATTGGTTTATCATGGAACTACACATATTTTGTTCATGATCAAACCGCCCATCTTTGGTTTATCACGTAACCACCCATCAAATGTCCATTTACAATTATATAATAATAACAGGTAAAATATTTCAATTATCAATATTTCTCTCATTAAATTTTATTTGCCTCCACAATAAATCATTTCAATATATTGAAATATTAAATCCATATCCCAAAAAAACTTCAATACCAAAAAACCCAAAAAAGAGAATAAGGGATTTTGTTTCCTTTTAAAACCCTTAAATTTTATAGAGACAACAAATATATAATTTCCATTACATTGGAAAAGGATTTGTTGTCACCACATATGTTAAAAACAATCCTGTTGTTTTTTAGTAAAATTATTTGTATAAAAATTTTCCCTTTTAAAGAAATTAAAATTTAAATGGGTTTATTATAAACTGTATTAAAGAAGACGGTATATAACTTCAAAATATGCCCTAGTGATAAAAGATTGAGATGAAGTCCCTTACCATGAGTATGACTCGTCGTGTACAATCTTTATGTTCAGGAATAATAAAGTTAGTTTATTTTTTTACTTTCTTGATAAAAATTTTTGTGTTTATTGTTCCTTTTATATCACTTATTTCCATGTTATAAAAATTACATAATTATTTAATTTCACATCGGTCATTTCTTTGATATTTGTTGCTTCAGTCAAAAATGAACTTGTTCTGATGTAAATTATACATGTTATAAAATTCCCTAATATAAAGAATATTATTGATGATTTAAATATCTTATATATAAAGTATATATTTATTTATACTTATCCATATTATTTGGAGATAATAAATGAAATGCACCATTCATGGAGATGGTAGTCCATACATACGCATGAATGCTACTTTCATTTCATTGTCATATTAATGGAATGAAAAATAAATTATAAATTGGTATTATATCATATAAATATAATATCTATGTTATATATGTTATATATCTTCATTAACACCACCATTTATTCTTTCCATGTATGGAATGAACGAGTCGTGTCACTTTGAGGGGGCGGTAGTCCACACTTCTCGAAATGAAATTATCGTATTTACACATTAAGTAATTAATAATGGATTGTTGTAAATAAAAATCTCTGAGAAAAGAGAAAATACAAATATATTATTTATCATATAAAAATACAATGACATCCTAATGTCCTCCATGATAGGTGGTAGGAGAAAATCAAACAATCGTCATTTTGTGAGGTAGTAGCTCACCACGCACTGAAACAGTATGTTCTATATCTATTTGATGGCGGTGTGTGTAATTGTGGGTATAAGAAACAACATAAAAACACAATAGTATATTTAGAATATTTTTGTTGTTATAAAATAAAGTAATAATGACAGGTTAGTGGGTTGGAGTAGGAAAATAAGTGAATGGATCTTGAAAGAAGAAGTTACCTCTAAATCAGGTAACTCCTTTTGATTTGAGCCAAAATGATTTATTTAATTTCATTTTTCCCAAGGAAAGGATTACAGTAGGATTTTAGGGATATTGGGAATTTATTTGAGCCTAATGTGTTTGAGACATGGGGATTGGTAGGTGTGAGTTTGAGGGTTTGAGTTGGTGGCCTTTTATAAGATGCGGGAGGGGAACTTTTGGAATGTCTTGAAATATTTTTTTTATTAAAAATTAATTTATGAATTATAATAGTTAAAAAGTGATATAATTAGAGAATAATACAAGTTTGGGTCTAAATCCTATCAAATAATTGGTTTTAAGAAAGTATAGGTTTTAAAATTAACCATACCATTTAGCTTTAACCCAATGTTAAAAACATTTTCTCTTACCACGTCTTCTTTTATTATCAAAATATATGGTTAGCATAGTTAGTATAAAATTTCCAGAGAAACAAAAGAGGATAATTAATGACATTAATTAAATAATCTAAGTTATTTAATGAATCTAATAATTTTAGGATAATTATATCATTTAATAAAATATTAATTGATTTAGAAACTCATTTATCTCAATTTTGACACTATTTAGTAATTGATTTTTGTTAAAGTCATAACATGCTGATTACTTCTAACCAAATGAATTAACCCATCCCTCAAATGTTAATGTAATCAAAAAAATTCGTGTATGGAATAAAAATGTTCAAATTACTTTTATTTTAATATTATTAATATCATTTATTTGAATATTTCAATAATAATATAATCACTGCATCATCATTATGTCCTAAATTTTTTTATTTATATAATGTATAAAAATTGAAAATAAAATAAAATTATATATGAAATACTTTAATGTTTATAATTAATATCTATATTCATATATATTAGTTATATATCTATATATTAAAATATTTTTTATAAAATAAACATGTTTATGTTATTTTCCCATAATATTAAATTAATTATTATAACATGTCATTATCACATCCATGTCGATCCATGGGGTCCTAAAATTGACTAAATGATGCCAATGGTCGGAAATAACTCATCCAATAAGATTAATACATGTGTTATTGTAGTTTTTTATTATTAAAATATTATTTTTACTCTTATTTACAAAATTTACCATTTAACTATGGTGAAGAAATAATTACTAAAGTTATTAATCATTATGTCCCAAAATAAAAGGTGACTATTTACAAAATTTATACCTTGTTTTTCCAAATATATAATCCATTTTTCTAAAACCAAATCACAAATATTTTATTTATTAATTTAAAATTAATTCGCATTGTCAAAACAATAATGCGGGTATTTAAAAAAATAATAACTATCAAAAGATTGACATGTGTTTATATCCAATTTAAATGAGGAATTACTTATAATGATCAAAATTGGATTAAATGATAAAAAATAATACAATTACACTTTGAAAACAATAATAAGTATAATCAATCTATATAAATAAAATAAAATAAAAAGCATTTTTGAATTAAAATGAAGAAATTTTCACTATTCATTAAAATCTGTATTTTATCAGAAAGATACCAATGTTTCAACCAAATTAAATATTGATGTCCCTATTATAATTATGTAGTTAATTGTTTCAAACATACAATATAAAAGTGAAAAATTCTTGAAAAAAATGGGTTCCCTATCAAAATGTGGCAAAACAACCTTTTTAAAATATTAGGGTATTTAATACTTAAAATTGGATTCATTCTAATTTTATGCCTCTAAAATTTATTGGATTAATGTAAAAACATTTAAAAAAAAATATGTAAACATATTATTTTTAGTTCTTTTCCCTCCTTCCAATACAATGACTAGGCGTTGACTACCCTTTAAAATAATAATAATAATAATATATTATTTTTCAGTATAACTCACAGTTGTGTGCAATATATGATTTTAAGGAGACCAATTGTTTCGTGTTGAGTATTCTATCGTAAAAAGTGTCCCCTTTAACATAAAATTAATATATTATTCAAAAATATTATTAGATGTAAAATTTTATTATTCTATAAAACCCGGGATGTTACAAATATAGTCTATTCCAATAATTTACTAACTTTTTTTCAATATTAATTTTTAATAAACAAAAAACATTCATAATATATAATTTTTTCTTACTACTCATTATACCATATTTATAAGCTAATTAATAATGTTCACGCTTAAATAATAGTATTAATAATTTTTCAAAAATCATAAAAATTATGCGTTGCGTTTAACCTAAACAATTGATGAAATTAAATTTATTCAAAAAATTATTTCATAACAATTCTGGTGTTATAAAAATTACATTAATAAATTATTGATACAGATATGAAGAATCTTCCAAAATAATATAATGGATACGAATATAGAAAAGGTGTGGCTTTCAACTAAAATGAATAGATGTGGATGGTTTCACAAAAAAATATTATTTAGGAAAAATATGAGTTCTGATGAAATTAAATATTGAGGGGATATAAAAACCCCCATGAATATTGAAAAAATATTGTGAGTTTTTATAGGAAAAAAAATTCCATAAAATATTTGTCTTTAAAAAATATTTTTTTCTTGAAAATGATATTGGGAATAAACCCTTGCAGTTTGAGTAACATCATATTCAAGAAAAAAATTCCATATTAGATTCCAATGAAGAAAAATAATTTTAAAATATAATATGATAAAACACTTACAAATCTTGTGAATATTGTAAAAAAAATTAAGTAGTATTTACCACTTTATAATGAAATAATGTTGGGTAATAAGAAATATGTCTCATGTTATGAAAATTTTATACAGGAAACCATTTCATAGATTCCGTTATAGTGTAATGATCTCTAATATCTTATTTAAAAACATAAATTTCATTATAACCTATTACATAACATTTTTAATTAATATAATTTGTTATAAACATCATTTATGAGTATTCTATACATGCACATTAGTGAGTTATTATCTATTTTTAATATCATGTTTGATAAATATTAATAATTTTTAAATTGTATTTTAATCATTTTGTTTTTATCAAATGTTAAACTGATGTTAGCCCCTAAAATATCATAAAAGATACTAATTTTTTTCTATTTAATTATTTATATTCATATAATTTAATTTAATAAGAATTTAATTATTATTTATTGCAATAATATTGGTGACGTGCTTTTATCAGGTATTTATAATGAATATATGGTGTCTTACTAAATTATGATTTAAATGTTTATATTTTCATTAATTAAAAAAAATCACTACATGATAATTAATATCCAACATTTTTTTATAAATCCATAATTGATAAGAATTTATAATATTTCTCTACTTCATTGTCAAACCGACCAAACATGAGCGTATAAAAAAATTTGTGTCAATGTGGATATAGAGGTTATTATTATGTTATAATATCATAAAAATGTTTAAATGAAATTATTTATATGTTATTATGTTGATGAATCACAATTTAGAAGATTTATAAGGATAAGGTTATTTAAAATTATCTTTTCCCTTATAAATAAATAGTTTTTCATCATGGTATGTTTCTTTTCGGTTGTTAGATTCACAATATACGCTTGTTATTAATATTAAATATAAAATATAAAATTTATAATCTATATATATACATAATTACATAAACAATTTATTTATTGTGTAGACCCATTTATATAATCCATCTTGAAATATGTCGATGAAAAATGAATAGTTTTTTTCGTAGAGTTGGTAGTCTGCAAAAATATCAGGAATAACATTTTACTTTTTTTATTGAGTGGGAGGGAAATAGATGATGGTTATACAATAAATAGAATAAAATTTATTAATATTAAATATAATTATTTAATTATATATATATATATCTTTATAATGGTTTTTAGGTGTATTTATGGTAATGGTAATGAACGAATGTCATTGTGGTGCAATAACAATATTGAGTACTTCGATATTCTCTTGATGTATTCATTGGAAATAAAGGATTTGAAGAAAAATTTTGAGGCTAGGGGATTCTAAAGGATTATAGTGACTCTATAATAATTAAATTGGTCATAATTTCATGTGTATTTATTAATAGATTTTAACATGAAGTGGGAGGAAGTTGATCCTTTTATTACTAAAAATAGGGACCAATCATTAGAAATGAATATTAGGTAAGGGGTAAGAGTGGAATTTAATGATATTTAGGTGAGTTAGGTTGGGAATTTATTTTCAGACATATAGGCTTGACTATAAAACATGAAAAATTAATTTTATATGGTATATGTGTTTAATTTATTTATTATAATTTTTGTGACATTAGATTACCCATTTTAACACTTAATAATATTGCACAAATATTAGTCACTATTCTGTTTCTTCACAAAAAATCAATACGAACCTGGATTCCAAAATATGTGTTTTATTTATAAATTTGGACACCTTTTAAATTAATTGAATTTATAATAGTAGAGATTTAAATTTTAATTAAAATATATAATATTTTAGACAACATTTTTTTGATAAAATTTTATTTTAAAAATATATTATTATTAACTATATTTAGCATATATGTTTAATTAAATTGAAGTTAAATATTTTTATATATACCTTTTATCCATTTATTTGAGTTTTAGTGTAAAATATATCCATTTAACTGTTAAAAATCATAATATTTTGAAAATAAAATTCATTGATATAAAATTATATTAATTTAATAACCATTATTTACATTTGAAAAAAAAATCTTCCTAAAAATAAATTGAAAATATTATATAATATGATAATTTTTACTATAATAAAATTTTACTTTATAATATAATATTTCAAATGGTCATAAACGATTGTTTTAATATTATCGCACATAACTCATGAAATCAATTTTTAGTGAAAATATATTTTTAAGGTTAAAGTTTATATTTAGTATAAATATAAAAATATAATCGAAATTTATTCCATAAATTGATTTTTTATTTTTAAAATAAGATTTATTTGGATTTCAAATCATTAAAAGACTAAGTATTCCAATTTAAATTTTTATTTAAAATAATTGAATGAAATACATTTTTAAAATATAATAAAGTGCGAGTTATTTTAAAAAATTATGACTATACATGTTCAAAATGATGCTTTAAAAGAAAATGCTTTAAAAAAATTATATTTAAAAAATTATATCATTTTATAAACATTATGGTATTAATCACATATTGTTAAAATCATAAATGTTTCAAAAAATTTAAGAACTATAATTATCACTATTCACTAAAAAATCAATTATTATATAAAAACTAAAAAAAATCCACTTGGAAAATTTTCGATATGATATAATAAAAAATTATGTTCTTTTTACTATCTTAAAATTTTAAAATTTATTAAATTTTTTTAGATGAATAATTATAAAATGTGTTTTATTAAAATATTCCTTTTTAAATCATTAGGTGTTCTTAATATTATTTTGTATGAATTTTTAATTTATACACATATTTTTGTTTACTAATATTTTTATTATTATGAAATTTTTTTAATAATAGTCATCAAATATTTTAGATATCTTTTTCCTTCTATGTTTGAGGTTATAAAACCTATGATGTACAATATTTATTAAAGGATAGTACATAGTGAAATCTTACCGTGTTACATGACTAGTATAAAATAGTATTAACATAAAAGTATGTGCATATTGTAAAAAATGTATGAATAATTGTAAACACATCATTATATGGTTACATAAAATCATTTTTCACCATGAAATATCTCAATATGAAATCTTTATCTAGTTAAACATGATAAGTGTTTGTTACACATCTAACTCACAAAAGACTTATCAGAACTCATCATCATGAAAATGATTATCAATTTTTATAGGATTACTAATGTTAATGGGTCATAAATAATAATATCAATTCTTATCAAGATATCCACTTATATTAATGTTTACACAATCTTAACAATAGCTAACCATCATGTCTTCAAGTTTAAAATATTATTTTTATAAAAATCTAAACATAGGAGGATAAAATGTTTAAAAGGAAGACAACATTGTGTTCTAATTGAGAAAATGGGAAAAAATAATCTTGATATTTTATAGGGGTTATTTTTCAATCAATTAGGTATCCAAATGTTTAAAATTATAAATAACTATTTAAATGTTATCAAATCTATTTAATAGCATCAAAAATGTATTCCCAACATAAAAATAAGTAAAGGAAACTACTATTTTATATATACATAACATAAAAAATTACAATATTTAATGACACATGGATAAGAAATTCATTTTAAAGGACCATGATTATTCCACATCTTTTGATATTTATGAATAAGTTCAACACCGATCATGGATTAGGTGTGGAATCCATATATCCATCTATACTCATCCCTTTCATTCCAAATATATTGTCACAACTATAAAACCCCATAACATAATAAAATAATAATTAAATGATTGATAAAAAGGATAAAAAAAATTTAAATTTAATTTATATTTTATAATTAGAGTATATTATTATTTTAATTACCATTACATAGGTATTTGGACATTTATATATAGTTTAAATAGTTTTACAAAAAATATTATTTTCTTTACACTCATTTGAAATCTAACAGACTTTTTTTTATTCAAGATGTGTTACAATAGACATTTTTATAGTTATTATAAATCCTTAGTCCTTATATAATACATTTGAAATTAAGGGATGAGAAAACCAAATCTCAATTTGAAATATAAAAACTAAAACATCATATTACCCTATTTGAATATCATGGATTCTTTTAACAATGTTTTCCCTTTCTAAATAAAAATAATTGAGATAAAATAATCCTTCCTATACATATAAATAATTTTTATTAACAATAGTTTATAATTATAATTCCTATAACAAAGAATAAAATAAAAAACACAATCATAGGGTTTTCATTGAGACATCCCTTAACAACAAACCTTTTTATCTGAAAAGTTCATGAATTTTCCTTAAATCATAATATCGCATTCTTACCTTGTGAAATAAAAGCATTTCAATAGAAAGGAATTTTCATTTCTAGAAAAATATTTAGGTACCTTGGTAACCCATCTTCATATCACTCTGTCGATCAATATTACAATGGAAAAACATTCATGGTTAATTCTATAATGTATATTTGTAGAGAATATATATTTACCCAATATATTGGAGGGTTATATTATACCGAACAATTATAATATATCATATCGAATTCACATAAGATTAATGAAATAAAAAATATATATTTTATTTACACATTAAAAAACATAATTTTGTTCATTTTTTTGAATATTAAAAACAAAATTTAGTTATCATATAAAAGTGAGAAATAATTTAATTTTTTATAGTAAAAATTAAAATTCAAAACATTTTCAATACTAATTGGATTGAAAAATTATTTTAAAAAAAGTAAACATATATATTAATAATAATAATTTATAATGATTATTACAATGGAAAAAAGACATAGTTATCTTAATGTAAAATACATTATTTTCACACTATTATAAAAATTTCCAAATTACCCCTATTGAAAGTCACGAACCAAGTCTGGTCACCGCCAAAACTGACACTGAACCTGCCTGTGACATGGCATGAAGGGAATTCCTGATCCCCATGGGCTGACAGAAGTTCTCGGGTATCATAAAATGAGAATTGGGAATGATTTACTTGAGTTTATAAACATAAAACAACAAATGAATCTAATAAAACAAATCTGGAATTTTCAACCCAAACAATCTTTTACAAAAATTCATAACTGAATTACATAGTATTAAACAACACACCAATACTATAACAAATTAATAAACCAAAATTAAACATCCCATGAACCTCCACATGGTAAGAGGCACTACCCTCAATCCATCCCAAAAATACTACACCAAGAAGAACCACTAAAATCCTGAACCACTAGCACTAAACGTTTTACCCACATCTACATCAAAAGAGGCCAAATATATATACACCCAATGGTTTAAGTATCGTGTGATACAAATCCTAATAGGATGCCACCCCTGGAGTATTCCAATTGATAAACATTCAAAGGTGAAAAGCTAACATGTTTTGATAAATAAGAAATTCTAGTGACAATTTCTAAAATATGTGACTTTAAATAAAAAACATTTCTATATGGGATAATTTATATAATCAACACATTTAAAAGAAATTCCAAATCCACTAAATTTTCATCTAAATATACCCTATGCTGACGGTAAGTGTAAAGGATCTAATGAGCAGAAACAATAGGAAATAACCCCTAGGCACTAGCTCACTATGGGTCCCAGGTACCTCATATCTCGGTGATTGTAACCATGATAATATATATCTGTTCTTATGCACATGACACTAGTATGGAACATACCCATAACCTAGTTTTCCCAAATCATCATCATCATAGTTTACTTACAGTTGTAAGAATCAAAATTTCAATGTGAAACTAAGGCCACACACAACAGATTCAGTAACATATATGTACACATCCACCCACCAAGATACTTGGGGTTTCCCATTGTGGTCAAAAAATTCAAACAAGTCAAGAAATATAATTTTCAAATGAAAATATCCTTTCCACATCACAAAATCACCAATCATCCCACATGTATTCCACACTAATCACAAAATTACACTTTTAATTCAAATTGATTTTCTAATCTGACTCACACCAAAATTTCCCACAACACTTTTCACATTTATTTAAAACTTCCAAAAAAACATTAAAAAATTTTATAAAATCATTCTACGATATTCCAACTCACATAAAAACCCACTCACATGTTACAGAATACCCTTTTCATAACCAAAATCCATTTTTCACATCACACTCACTCAAAACATCACACTTCACTTTCACATCTCTTACACACGTTGGAAAAACCTTCCAACACTTTGATAAAATATTTCCTAGATGGATCACATCACAAAACATCCAATTCCTCATTTAAAATGTTATATTTCAAAATATACAAAATCCAAAATAGTTTTACAATATGGTTTCTCCTCTTACATAAATCATGAAATCATTCAAATCTTTCGTAAAACATTTCTAAAGAGTATACCCAATTTTTCACAAGAAACCAATTTCAAAAACATATTTAAAAGGAAAAACCTCACCAAATAACTACCAAATTATAATTTCAATCCCTAGAGAAATATATAAAACCACATTCATGTGTTATAAAATCTCTTTGAATAATACAACGAAACATACAAATGAAAACACCCATTTTCGTAAAATGCTCTCAAGAATTATAACAATGTTTTACATACCAAACCCGTCCCAAAAACAACCTTACCAGGACCACATGATACTAAGGCATTAAGAAAAGATAATTCCAATCCCATTTTAATAACTAATAAATCAATTTCATATTTTATAAAACTACCACAAAAGATACCACATGGATTACATTCAAAAAGTTCACTACTTCAATAAAAATGCAATTATAATATTAAATACTTATCCAAATCCCTAAAAAACGGTTTTCTCACCACACACAACATATTGGGAACATTAAAATCCCATTAAATAATCAAACTAACTTGTCAATGAAGGGTAAACCATGGAAGCACTTACCTTTTTAGTCTAAACCCTCAAATCTTCGTACGAAACATCAAGCGCACTATCGCCACATTATAATGAAGTGAAAAGAAACATAAAATCTCAATATTACAACAAAAAGACACCATTTAAAACCCTAGGTTAAAACCCTAACTTCTGGACACTTTGAAACATTAGGAAATATGGATGAAACCATAAGGAAATGGATGAAATGGAAGGGAGGAACACTTACATGAAGAAATCTTGGAGAAATCTCCATATATCCACTAGTATCTGAATTTTAAAATAGCCAAACAATAAAGTGAGGTTAGGAAAAGGAATAGGAGATCATGTTGGAACTGGAATGAGGTAAAATAGAGAGAAATTAATGAGTTTTTAAGGAATCAATTTACCACTTCAAATCTTGGTGATTTTTGAAAGCCAGAGAACATCACCCAAATTCGTGATTCTATTGACCACCAAATTGGTGGAGGAGAGACTGGGAGAGCGCCTTGGGTGTGTGGCCTCAGGTGAGAGGTAGAATCAAAGAAAAAACATAAAAATTGAATGATATATTAAATAATTAAAAATATTTTCAATGCAAGGAATGGGATTTTGGGCAGGCCCAATCCGTTAAATAAAAACCCAAACCCCCCTTGATTATGGACTCCTAAATGGTTCAAATTAATATGGTGGTGTTAATAGTTCAGGGTATGAATAATAGGAATTTTAATGGATGAACAATCTTAAAAACTAAGGAGTTATAAAGGAATCAAAATTTATTTTTATATTTGGAATTGAGATCACAGTTTGGCCCAAATCATGAAAACTTACCCATTTCTCAAAAAAATCAAAGTAAACCCCTTAAATAAAGCAATAATGGAAATTAACATAATAATACCTTTAAAATAAGTTATGTATGTGACAATTATTACCACCATGAAATCTTTATTCCCTAGAAAGTCAGAGCAAGGCTGAAGAAACAGCCAAACCCACTGAGAATCCAAGAAGAACATTGTTGCCAAGTTTCACCCCCAATGGCCAAAACACCTTTAGTGATCAATTAAGGAAAGAATAATCTTCCAAACCAAACATACACCACTTTTCTAAAACAATCAAGCACATTCAGGATTTATCCAATGAAAAACACCTCAAACACAATCTAAAAATGACTCATGTAATTTACCCAAACAATCAACAATATCGAATAAGGATACACTTACCTTGCTATAACTAAACCATTGGGAACTCTCCAATCTCAATGTTTACCCAAGGAATATTTAGGTAGTTATATAGTTCCAAATAAGACATACCACTCCCATTCCAAGACCGTGTAAAAAATTGAGTTCATGGTATGAGAAGACACAAATGGGATCCCCACCATAAGAGACAACATAAATTTTTCCTGAGACAGAATCAAGACATTAATAGGGGAGGCCTAAATAGACTCCTCAGTTCAGGGGGCAGACTTCCATCAGACATTTAAAAAAGAACTTATATAAGACTCATAGTGTGTATCCAAACCATAATAACCAACCATCATAGTCGACCTGCATGGGTTAGTAAAAGAATACCCCAAAAATATAAAGGGTTTGGATGACCACACGGTTAGTCCACACGGTTTGGAAGACCGTGCGTTAACCATGGGGATCCTTTTATCTACATGGTTTTCTAGGGAACAGACACTACTAACCATGAGAAAAACATTCACTCAACCTATCTAGACAAACTTAGAACCAATCTCCACATTCCCAGTCGAAACCAAAGGGGGAAAGTTCGAACGTATGCTACAACATTGAAAGGAGGTCCTCCCACTTCTACAACCAAATGGGAACAACTGGAACATGATGATCACACCAGAGGATAAAATATTATTATCATTCATACTTAGGATTGGAAATTTTACTAGGGTTTGAATGACCCTTGGATTTCCCCTAACTATGTTCCAACATCTCTACGGGACCTGTGGCGGGAGCTCAAATGATTAAAGCTTCATCAACCTTGTAGTTAGGCTTTGAAAACCACCTGAACAGAGCTTCTTCTTCCAGTGATATAGAAAATTACACCTCAATCCCTGATAAGTTTACCAAGACATAAAATATTCGAAACTCACTTTACCGTAACACAAAATTTCACAAAAACAAGGTCTTAGAAGATGTACACACATCTCACATTGTTTCTTCAGGTGAGAAACAACAAAAATAAAGGATTCATATAAACACCATCCTATGAAGCCGAGGATTTTGATGTTTTTTCCAAGGGAGACATACTACCAACATAATAGAGACTCTCATAGGATTGCACTACATTCACATTTACAGTCAAACAAGCACATGACATCACAAGGAATCACTGAACATGGGCATTGCAACAGATAGAAACAATACATGGAATGGGACCTTAAGAAAAGTCCCTAAACAACACACATGCCTAAAAAGTGGCCACAATAGCCTATCATCACTTTATTACCAAAAAGTTGTTTAACGTTAACTCCTAATTCAAATAAACTATGAATAACCTAGAGGCCCTCTTAGACAACATTGATATATTCATCCACACTAACAACCATAGACCACTTTCACCTTCGACGAATCATGAAACTTAAGAAACCAAGGCCAATTTCAACCTTCAATGAGCACTCACCCGCTACAAGAGGATACAAAAATAAAAGAAATTAATTGGTGTATACTCAATAAATTGTGATCAATAAAAGATTCATTATATTGATCAACTAGAGGATTTTACAACAGAAGAACAATCTGGGTTGCACTTCAGTTTTATATTAAACAGCAATGGGGGTGTACCTTTTCCAATGAGAGAACCCAAGGACCCAACCAAGATGGTCCATTACAAAATAAATTCAACAAACAAGATCCAAACACATAAAGGGAACCATAGTAAAGGTGCCCCAAAATATATCTCAGAAGAGACTACTAATGGGTCCTTCTACCTGGCTTACTGACAAAACCGAAACCCAAAACACGATTTGAAAAGAAGTGGTTCATGGACTCAAAAAATTCCACAAAATCAACATTTCAAAAAACACATAATAAACACTATCCCAAAAAAATCATCAATACATCAATTTTCCCTTTTAAAAACATTTCCATAAAAACAAACAGTTCAACGGTTTGCGTATCCACCAATGGTACCCCATGAGCCTCACACATGCATGTTTCTATGCTACACTGGGCACCCTCCTTATATCCATCCCGATACTCATATTTTCATGAGATTAGCCATCCATCGTCTCATATAACCCCATGAAAGTGGCCACTCCTAAAAATACCAATGGTTAAAACAGAAACACTTTCCACTTTTCAAAACCTAAACAATCAACCAATACATCTTTTTTCTCAACACCGCTAACCACAAAATCGAACCCAAAGTGCTGTTTAATTTTTTTTTCTTAAAGTCACAATAATTCAAATGAAAACTCACTTTCAAGTCATACACATTAATATAAAAAAATATCATCCCATTAAAAAACCTTTCAACAGTTTAGAAAACTTTATTGGAAACATTTTTTCAAAACCATGTTTAACAAAATTCCTGGTTTCAAAAGAGGCATAAACACATCACTTTCCTAATTCAATAAAAATTTGAAATTTTAGTTCCACCATTTCAAAAATCAATCCCTTCACTATTTATTTGAAAATAATTTCACAAAAACGTTTGACTTTATAAAACCATTCCATTTTTTCTTTAAAACCGAAGTTCCAATATTTCAAAATTAAAGGACACAAGAAAATGCGAGGGGGAACAAGTTTTGGTGGGTGACTTAGACATATAGATGGCAGCCATATTCTAATCTCTTCACCTTCATAGAGTGTATTCTAGGGAATATCTTCAGCTCCTTGTGGATTTCTAGGCCCTACAAGTTCTCTAAGACCGTTAACCCAACTATCTTTTCATTTCCCCTAATCATCATCAAACCATGAAAACCAAAGGACTTAGATATATCCCGACATCCCTTGGAAACATGAATCCCATCATGTGTTGTGGAGATCAGAAACACTACCCATAACTAGAGTTCCGTGTCCCAAAAACCCTAACTCTTGAATATCCCGAAACTTCCCCAAATAACATGACCCAAAGAGTTATCCTCAACCTCCTCTGATACCATTTTGTATCGAACTGAATATGGTTGCCGCTAAAACCGGCACCAAACTCAGACCGCAACATGGTCCGAAGGGCATTCCCGATCTCCACGGGCTTTCACAAGTTCCCATATGTCATAAAATGTGAATTGGGAATGATATACCCAAGTTTAAAAACTGAAAATAACAAATGAATCCAATAAAACTAATCCGTATTTTTCAAACAAAACAATTTTTTACAAAAATTCAGCATTGAATTACATAGTTTAAAACAACTCACCAAACTATAAAAAAGGGAAAAAACAAAATGAAACATATGCAGATCCTTCATAAGGGAATATGAACCACCCTCAAGCGATCCCCATAACACTACACCAAGAATAACAACTAAAATATCGAACCGCTGGAACTAATAGATTTACCCACACCTGTGAAAAAAGGGACAGAATCTACTTACACACAAATCTATAAGTCGGGTGTAAGCCATATCTTAGTAGTATTACACCACTATAGGATTCCATCAGATCAACATTCAAAGATGAAAGTCATTCATGTTTTGGTAAACAAGGAATGAAAGTGACACTTACTAAAATATGCAATTTTAATTTAAAAAAGATTTTTTTAGTGGGTAATATAGAGAATCAACTCTTTTAAAATAAATGAAATAGAAACTGAATTTTCATCCAAATATAACTTATGAAAATGGAAAGTGTAATGGATTTAAGGGGCACCATCAATTGGAAATAACCCTTAGGAACTAGCTTACTGTGGGTCCCAGGTACCTCGTATCTCACTGAAAGTAACCATCACAATATATATATGTTCTCAAACACGAGACACTTCTAGTGAACATAAGCACAACCTAGTGGTCCACAATAATAATTATCATAGATTATTTAGAGATGTAAGTGTCAATATTTCTATGTGAAAGTAAGGCCAAACCCCATGGATTCACTAGTATACTAGTACACATCTACCCACCTAGATACCTGGGGTTTCTCATTGTGATCAAACAAGTAAAACAAGTCATGAATTATAATTTTTACCTGAAAATATCCTTTCCACATCACAAAATCACCAAAAATCCCACATGTATGACACACAAGTCACAAAACTCTACTTTTCATTCCAATTGATTTTGAAATCTGACTCACATCAAAATAGCCCACAACACTTTTCACATTTAATTAACACATCCAAAAATCCCTTAAAAGGATTTATAAAACCATTATATTATATTCTAGCTCACATAAAAGCCCACTCACTTGTTATATAATACACTTTTCATAACCAAAATCCAGTTTTCACATCACACTCACAAAAAACATCCCACATCCCTTTCAAATCTCTTACAAACTTTATTAAATCATTCAAACAACTTTATAAAACATTTCCAAGATGGAACACATCAAAAAACATCCCCTTTCACATTTAAAATGTGCCATTTCAAAATATACACAATCCAGAATAGTTTTTCAATATGGTTTTAACTGTTACATAAATCATTCAATCATTCAATTCTTTCATAAAACAATTCTAAAGAGTATACCCAAACATTTCTCATAAAAACCATTTCAAAACCATATTTCAAGGATATAAGAACACTAAAACTATATCAAAGTATAATTTTCATCCCTATATATATTTATAAAACCACATTCATGTGTTACATAATCTCCTTGAATAATACCACGAATGTTACAAATGAAAACACCCATTCACATTAAATTCTATGAAGAAGTATAACAAAGTTTTAAACACCAAAATTATTCCAAAATACCCATTCTAAGGAACACATGAAACTAATGAAATTAAAAAAAAACATATATTTCTGCCCCTTTAAACAACTAATAAATCAGTTTCATATTTTATAAAACTACCACAAAAGATACCACATGTATTACATTTGAAAAGTTCACAACTTAAAAAAATGAAATTATATAAGTAAATGGTTAACAAAATCCCTCAAAAACGGTTTTTCCACCACACACAACATATGAAGAACATGGGAAACCAGAAAAACAATAAAAATAACAGATCAAGGATTGTTTAACCATGGAATCACCTACCTTTTGAGTCGAAACCCCCAAATCATGGTGTGAAACATCAAGTGACCTACCACTTCACTATAATGAAGTGAAGATAAAACTAAATCTCAATATTACACCAAAAAGACACCATCTAAAACACTAGGTTCAAACCCTAACTTCAGGACACATTCGATAATCAATAACGATTTATGAAACCATAAATAAATGGAAGAAATGGAAGTGAGGAACACTTACATGAAGGAATCTTGGTGAAATCTCCATAAATCCACAGAAATATGATTTTTAAAATAGCCATAAATTCAAGTGTGGTTTGAAAAAGGAAGATAATATCATGTAGGAATTTGAATTGTGGAAAAATATGGAGAAATGAAGAAGTTATGAAGGAATAAATTTACCTCTACAAATCTTTCGGATTTGTGAAAGCGAGAGAGGATTCACACAAATTCATTATTCTATTTACCTTGAAATTGGGGGAGGAGAGAATAGGGGCATGGCGTGGGTAATTTGTCTCGGGTGAGAGTATGAATCACCGAAAAACCTAAAACAAGAATGAGATATTAAGGAATTAAAAAATATTTTAAATATAGGAAATGGGATTTCAAGCTGGCCCAATCCCTTAATTAAAAACCCAAATACACCATGATAATGGATTCTTAAATTGTCTAAATTTATATGGTGGTGGTAATAGTTTAAGGTATTCCATGTATCAATTGTAATGGATAAAAAATGTTGAAAATGAAAAATTTATAAAGGAATCAAATATTTTTCTAAATCAGGAAATGGGCTCACAATTTGGCCCAAATCATGAAAACACACCATTTCTCAAAAAAGGCATTGGAAACCCCCAAAACAAAAAAATAATTGAAAATTAAATTAGAAATACCTTTAAAATAAGTTTTGTATGTGACATGGAAACTATTTGAGAAATTAATTTTAAACAATTTATAAAATAAATCCATTTATTGAATCCCATTATTTTAGTATAAATAATACATTTTGTGAAAATATTTAATTATAAGTGTAGGGAAAGGCAACTGTTGAAAATTGACGATCAAAAAATTTGAAAATGTGGTTTAAAATAAGAAATATCATACCACAACTCCCAACTCTCTACTTATGACTATTACATTCCATAAAAATAAAATAACTGTAGAAAACCCACCCTATAATGCCTAAGGTTGATGTCTTCCATCAATTAAATTATTATGATTTTAAGGAATCATTCCCCAAAAGACCATCAATTTAGTATTTTTGGTAAATGAGATAAATAAATGAGTTTCTTATTTCAAAATAACACACTAATTATAATGTATTTGATTTCATTAAAACTCATTTTATTAATGAATAAATAAATTTGAGAGTAACTCTAATACAAATAATAAATCATGAATATATTTCATAGTATGCTTCTTGGATTATGGAAGAAATGTAAATAATAAGGGTGAGATCAAATTTTTGTTCAGGGTAAAGTATATCGAAATCATCAATGAATCAATAAGAATAGTCAACATAACAAGGTATGTAATTAAAAACACATTCCACAAAAAAAATTGAATTGATGTTCGTAAGTAACAAGGAATGGTAATAAATGGAGACATGTGCCATTAAAATAACAAGATATGGAAAAATACAGATAGAAAGGTACGAAACTAGGCAGAGGGATATTTCGGGGTACTGTAGCAGCACTATAGAAGACACCGTGTGGGTACTATATCAGTTACTGTTGCAGTATTTTGTAGTTGCTGGAGCATGTACTATAGCAGGTACTGTTTGGTACTGTAGTAGCAAGGAACTATTCATCTTCGGTCACTCATTTGGGCGTGCTTTACTTAAGGACATCAGGCCACCTAGGACTTTGGGTTAGTTGGGCTTTCGGGCAACCTTTATGGCTTTCAGGCCAAATCAAGGCCTTCGAGCCACATGCAGATGCCCCAGACATACTCTCCAAAAAAGGAGTAGCCCCAGAGGAGGATTCAGAGCAGGTGAAATCACCAGAGTAGAAGCAAATGGATTGGAAGAGAATGAGAGTGTATGGTTATTCCATCAAGACCAGCCTATGCTTTCATGAGAAGCTTAGCCAGACGACCATGAAAAGTTGGAGAGATACCAACATGATGCAGGTGCTGGGAAGGGGAAGTTACTTTTAGTTAAAGACTAGTTGAATTCCAAAGGAACTTTGGGTCATGTAGTGTCTCTAAATCCTATGGAAAATGTAATCACCTAATCATATATGACTTTTAAGGGTTTCCCATTATATATTTTATGGGGGTTTTCAAAAATCAATAAAACAGAGGCCTTTATGACATTCGGGTAATCGATGAACTAAAAATGATATGTATCCATCGACATGTCGACATAGTATCTTGTAGATGAATGATAACTAAAACTAAATGATGGTAGTTATTTTTTATTAGATTTCATGTTTCCTAGGAACATGATACCTTTACTGTCAAGTGACAGTTTAAACATTTCTTATTTGTGCAACTATTCCATCCCATGAGAAAACCGATGTATCAAGGGGAATTCATTAAACATCCCCAACCTGTAGAGCATTAATTAAAATGTATCTAACCCCGAAGTATTTAATTAAATTATCCCTAACCAATATAGTTCATTTCCAAAGAATTTATATAATCATAGTTCCTTATAATGTATCTGTATTGAATAAATGATATGGATTTTTTTAACAATTCCCAAAATAATCAAGTATCATTAAATGTAAACACCGTTTGAAAATAGTATTCACATTATGAAATTCCAATATCAACAATATAAGAATATGGATATTCCAGTAAATTTACATGAAAAATAAATTATTTTTTTCTAGATAATGTTGACAATCTCAAATGGAAGTGGGATTGAAAATATATTCATTAACAAAAATCTTTAGAAGAATAATCTCTAAACATTCTAAAGTGTCCCATACAACAATGATACATTGGAATCATTATCATCAGAAATGTATCATGGTAAATGAAACCTGTAATATCCTGAGAATAATATGAGTCAGGATATATCAAGAAAAAGTAGTATATAGAGCATATAAATTTGAATTGGTACATGATAACAAATAACACTCAATAAATATTAATTGAGATGAAATTATTACCAATGTGGAATAAAATGTATTGGAAAACCCAAAGGTTATAATAATTAAATAAATAATTTAAATACCATGAATATAAAATAATTCATTATATTTTATGTCATCGTGAGAGTATATACACCATATATAAAAAATTAGGTAAATAATAATGAAGTATGGATCACCCAAAAAATAGTATAACATTAATCCCTTAATATGAATCGAAATACCTAGAAGCAATAATAATCAATTGAAATATCTAAATAACATTAATATATTAGTTTTCATGATATTACATGATAATGTGGTAGTATGTACACCATATACATGAAATTAAGAGATCAACAATAAATTATTCCTCGCATAATGTTAAGTGAGACAAGAGTCCCTTACCCTAAACTTCTTTGTGTTCTGTGAACATTATCCACCTATATAGTGGTTTTAAACATGTTACTTACTTATAATAGAACCATATTAAACTTTATTATGTCATATATGATCCTATTATAAGATTTTATTACCCTTGTTTTAAAAACCATTCATTATTTTATGTATTTTGGGTGTTAGTTGCCTAGTTTGTTGAGTAAGTTTTAACTTGGTATTTTTTAATTTAATTATATATATCCTTGTTTCATCATCGAAAAAAATTTAAACCATGATTTATATAATATATATATATATATATATATATATATTACATGTATTTATAGTATTCAAGAATATTTTGAGTTTATAAATGAAGTGCACCGTTCTTGGATACTATTGGTCATACGTATGCATGACCACCACATTAATTTCATTCTCATATAAAAATAATTTAAAATAAATGATTAATATTTATTTTAAAATTAAATAGAAATATATATGATATATATGTTACATATTTTTATTAAAACCATCATTTATAATTTCCTTTTATGGCATGAACGTGTCACATCACTTTGATGGGATTGTAGTCCACACTTCCTCCAATGAAATTATCATATTTACACATGGTAGAAAGAATAAATGTATGTTATAAATAAATATTAACCAATAATAATCAAATAATAAATATCATATACATATAATACATATATAAACAGAGTTTCCATAATAATAGACATCATGAGAGCTTGTAAAGATAAAATGAACAATCCTCGTTTTGTGAAGCTGTAGTTCACCATAGACATAAATAGTATGTTCATTACCCATTAGATGGAGGTGTGTGTAAGTGTAGGTGGTGAAAATTACATAACAAAAACATATTATATTTAGGATAATGTTTTTGTTATATAAGTTCATAAAAATATTATTTTAGGGGGTGTAGAATGGAAATGAATCTAAAAAGAATATGAGAAGATGTTACCTCTTAATCTGGTAACTTCTTTTGGTTTGAACCGAAAGGAATATGTGGAAATATTTATTCCAAAATTTAGGATTATATGTTGAGTGTAGAGATATTTACATACTATTTCTGTATATCTTGTCCAAACATAAGTGTTTTGAGAGGCATGAAGAAGTGTGAGAGGTGGTGAGATTTTATAGTGAAGGAAATGGACTCACTTGAAATACTTGGAATCAATTTAGGGATTAACAAGTTATTAACTAGAAAGAGTAATTCCAAAACCAAAAAAACATAATAATGGATGTTTTATGGATGATATATATCCATCCATTGTGTTTGGGACACGTGGTTAAGTCATTTTGGCCCTTAAATTTAGGGTTTAATACATTTTTAGCTTAGTTATAACATAATCACTATAATTAATTTTAATCACATTCAATAAAATTATTCATAAAAAATTAGTTTGTTATTTTTATAATATAAATATCATATTTATCAAAATTTAGTATATATGTTTTTTGAAACTCAATTCATAGAAGTGGTAAAATTAAGAGTAATGCTAATCTCGTAAACTAATGAATTAACTAGTTTTAGTTGAAAAATGATCAAAAGATTATTAATTTTTTATTTTAAATATGAGTTTGTAATTAATTATAATAAAATAAATTGTGTTAATATATGTATAATTGATATAATATCACTTTATAAAATATTTTAAATATAAATTATAATTAATAATTGTTTAAACGAAAAGGCAGTTTTAAAATAAAATGCACCATTTTTCCATATTCAGTGAATAATGAAGTTTCTAATATTAAAACCAAAAACTAAAAACAAGAAAATTTTAAATTATTAAATAAAAAATGATGATTATTTTATGAAATTAAATTTATAAATGTGTCAAAAAAATTAAATATTTTCTGTATTAAATGATGGTAAAAATGTTGTAATAAAAAATATAGATTTTTAAGTTGGAAATAGGGATAGTTCATATATTATGAATATAAGAGATAATTTATGATTATAAAAAAATAATTTACTAAATATATGAAATATATTTTTTTATTAAAATAAGGAAATAATTTTATTTAATTATGTTTATTAAGAACAAACTCTTTTCGAATCATGGAAATAATAATATATCATTTTATATCAAATTGGTTATTATATTCCTCTCTTATTAATTTTTTTACATTAATATAAACCATTAGTTTTCATAAGTTATTAAATACTATTCATTAATACTTACATAATGGCTAGGTTATATCAAATTATATTAAATATTATTATTTTAATAAAATGTTGTTGTTTCGTGAAACTAGGTCACACATATAACAGAAGCTATCGATGAAGGTTTCACTTTCATGTAGAAAAACCTATATCAGTGATGGCTAAACTAAAAGATTTATCATTTATTTGATTTATTTAAAATATTAAATATATAGTAGTGGCTTTAGATACTTTATTCCCTTAAACACTTGGTGATGTGTGTCATACACGCTATCAAATACATTATTGTACTATAGAATTTTGGGGAGTTGAAATAACAATAGTGATTTAAATTATTTATAAAAATTTTTGGTTCAGTTTATAATGATTATTAATCTTTTTCAGATATTATAATGTTCTATTTTCTTTTTATATCAGTTATGTACATGTCAGACATTTCGACGTTGTTCAAATCTAAAATAGCCATGGTGTGTTTACTATGGTCAAAGGTTTTATGAATCCATCATATAAATAATACTATAAATTTAATAATTATCATTTATATACATTAAAAAATAATTTAAAACATTTCATTAAAGGAATTAATGAAAAAATACATCATTCATGGAGGTTGTTGACTACATGAACACATTAACAACTTATTCATTTTTCCAATGGATGAAAATAAAACAATAAATATATAGTTTTAACACTATATAAGAATTATAATATAAAAAATATAATATTTATTCATATAATCAATCATTTTTCCCAATTATGTAGGGAAAAATGAAAAACTATTTATATCCCTTCAAAGAGGTGGTAGTCCAAACATACATAGGAGTGACATTTCAATTTTATAACAGAGAGTAGATCGTGATTCCAGATAATATTTCAAATTCAAATATACATAATTATTTAATAGAAATCATGTTTTCCCTTAAAATCCATCTTTTAATCTATCTGATTGTGGTTGATATGAAAAAATAAACACATCACTTCCTGAAGGTAGTATTTTGCATGTATGAATGAGAGATTATTTCATTTTCCTAATATTGAATGGATGTTGAAAATAGTTATTATGTAAACCTAATAATATGTATAATATATATATATATGTGAATTTCCTTATATTAGTATGGATATAATACATTTTAAGTTTGTATAAAATGAAATAAATTTCCATGAGTTAGGAAAAAACTTATTCCTCCACCTTATATATCATCCTTCAAATCTCACCTTATTGATGATAGGATAAGTATTTTTGTAATACCACAACATACCGATGTTTTAGCGGAGATTTTTGGAATGATATAAGAATTTATCTATCAATATTGGTTTCAAAATTTGTTTTGAGTAGCGAGGAGAGTTGGTTTCTTTTTACAAGTGAGAAGAGTGACACCGTTGTAATAAATAAGAACATAAAAATATACCAAATGCCTTTATCATCAAAAATTGATAATATGTAATAAAATTTCTTATTTAATGGAAATTAATTCAAAAAAATTTAATAAATTATAATTTTTTAAGGATTAGAAATATTATTATCAAAATATCATTGTTTGACCAACTTCATTTACCAATTAAGAATTGAATATAGAGAAAATGTTTTACAATACTAATTATTTATTATGAATAAAATTTATAAGTGTCTATATTCTAAATAAGAATATTATGATGAAAAATAAATTATAAATTTTTATGTTTTTATATCTTTATATTATAAAAAATATTTTTAATATATGTGCATAAAATGAACGGAAATAAACAATTTAAAAAAATTCATTTTGTTGAAAAAAATTATTTTAAACCAAAGTGATTTATTACATTGATTATAAAAAATTAATTTCATCATTTTAAATAAAATTTATTTAATTTTATTTTAAAACTTTCCCAATCAAAAATGAGTCTTGTGAAGTCATTTATACCATCAAAGGACCAAAACATAGTTTGTATTTAAAAAAAATTACATAGATTTCTCTAATGTAAAACATAGATATATATGATCAAAATTATATGTTTAGATCATTTATATTACTTATTAATTACATATTTGGTTTATAAAAATGGTTCCATAATATTTCTAGTCATTATAATATCATGATAATTTCATAAACATTATATTATTTTTAAATTATTTAGTTTTACTATTTAATTCAAAACAAACCTTTTTAGAAATAAACCAAAATTTTATCAAAAAATTATTTTAAATGCTAATATCGAAAATTAATTTCAATTTATAAATATAAATATCCTAAATTAATAAATTTAACATTTAATTTTAACCATTTAATATATATATAATCAATTTAGTTTAACATAAATATTCATTTTCTGATTAAAAAAATTACAAAAAATTATTTATAAAACTATAAAGAATAAATTTTATGAAAATGAATACATAAAAATCATGATGTTGTTTTTATAGTATAAAATAAGTGGTTACATTATTATACCTATGGAAAATTTTATCCTCAAGAAAATATCCCTCACCTAACCAACTCAGGATTGTTTCCATCACATCATATTTTGAATCCCATGTTGTTTCATTAGTCATACGATTATTATATAAAATCTTAATTAGGTGAGTCACTTAATTCAGAAATACCAACTCTATATGATTTAAAATATGAACCAAAATATTCTAATAAGAAATATTTTGTTCTAACTATATGGATTTGGTTCTAGAAATATGATACACATCAGAAACAGATTTCTAGAACCACGAAATAAGAAATCCAAAATGTACCGAATATAATCATAATAGGATGGATACTACGTTACTGAATTTTCCCACATAATAATAATTTTAGGTGAAACTTATATTATATTATTAACTAACATTTCCTTCCCATACAAAAAACACTTTTTAAGGGATATATATAAAGAAAAAAACATGTTTCTATATCTGAAAGGAAAATATATATCAACAAGTTATCTACATAATTATTTTTCAGTCTTTTAGATTCCCCCATATGGTTTTGAATCATCATAACCTAATTAACCAGCTCATCTACTAATTTGTGTCCCAAAACCAGATATCATCCATGGTGTCCCACATTTATTTAGTTATACATTTCTTTCAATATAATAAATCCAATCATGTCATATGGATATTTGAATGAAAACATTAATTATCAGAAAATTCTACTTTTGAATGATAATTATCCCAAAATCATTGATAATTAAATGATAACAATCTATGTATAAATTATAAATCCCATATTTTTCACTAACAATGTCCATAATATTGTGGTGTAATAGATATACTAAAATTTTATTCATTAGACAGTGTTCTATGAATTAATTTCCAAAAATTTCATCTAAATCAGGGATCATTATAAATTAAATAGATATAAGAACTCCATGTATCCTAAAAATATATATTATAATATAACCCATAAGGCCTTTAATATCCATTACTAGGGTATGAATGATTCTTAATTCCCATCTCTAATAGTATAGGTGCAATTGACTAGCGCCATGTATTTCTGTCACACATAGGGGAGCCTCATCCAAAGCTAAAAGTAAACACACAAACATATTAATAAACCTTTTTAATGTGAAATATATAACAAAATGATAAAATATGTTCATTTTTGAGAAAAATAACACATAATTGTATAAATATTTGTTTAAAAGTAGTAAATACGACCAAATATTTTTCCCCACATTCTATAAATGATCCCAACCTACTGATAACCTGGGGAAGGCTAACTAGAAGCTACTTCAGGATCCATCTAATGTACATCAAGAACAAATATTCTCATTGTTCCCATTTCCGTTGTAGGACTCCAATGAATGGAATTTCATATTCATAAGACACAACATGAGTAAAAAGAACACATGTTGGGGGATTATAATTATACCAGGTATGACACCCTAAAATCACCTAACATAAATAATTAAAGAGATTTGTTAGATCATCAACATGAAATCTTTTCAATCAAAATATCAGATATAATTATAAAAAAATTACAAAAATATCCACAACATTATACACCAAGTATAAATGTAAGTTCTAGTCCACACTTCTATCCTATGATTCAACTAGAGGCTCTAATGTGAAATAATCCTCTAGGAGAACTCACGACACGAGCATTACTAACAATGATGGATGTCATCTAAGAGAAAATCCTATTATACCTTACAATATGAGTGTTACTCATTAAGATGGAATAATTATTAGGTTATTGCTTTACTTAGAACAAAGAAAACTACGAGTTGCCATTTTAGAGAAAAACTCAATATGAATACAACTCACCAAAATGGAATTTATATTGAAACATATATAGGGGATCACAGTTAGGTCCTATGGGGTATACCAGACCCTACATGAAAAACCACACTAGATAGGGGATCACACCCACAAATTTTTGTCATGTTAATCATGAAATCCTATCTACTAAATATAATGATAGTAATGAAGACACAACCCCATGCTCCATAATGGGATTACATATGTAGTCCTCTGAGTGTATCATTTACAATTCCCTAAAAAATGTCAAACATAAACCTCTTTTTGAATGGTATAGAGCACTCACTCCAGAACTATAGAATAATTGAATATCACAAAACATAAATAGATCAATGGAATATAGACATGAGAATACCATAGTAGAACAAAGAAAAATAAGGTCTCTATCTTCATCTTAAATAAATTTCATGGTGTGTAACAAGGGGTATATAAATTTTCTCACTAATACTAGAACTACCCATGTATCATGGTCCCAAAAGACTTGTTTTTAAAAAATATAATAAATTTCCACTAGGGGTACACAACATATAATGGTTAATCAGTCACTCTGTCTTCCATTTGGTCTTGTCGATGTACTATATCAACATGCTCATAAACTCATGATGTGCATATATTCACAGGATATGTCCAAATACATTCCATTGTTTCTGGGTTACACCCATATCACTTTAAATTTAGGGTATGGTCAGGCACTTGACATGTGTAGTCTACTAAAGAATATATTCTCTCAATAATGTATATCATATGTCCTAAAAAACATGGGGGGGGGGTTCACGTGGCCTAATGGTGGTTTACTCCCTTTATATTGTCGAACCATTAACCAATTTTTACCCAATGTGAGATCTAATAAACATGTATTTTATCTGAAAATGGATTCTTGGTTGTGTACTTCCAATAATAACATATCTAGAAACTATGGGATACATAACATGTGAGTAAATCAGATGAATTTTTATATTTTACACAACTTGTAAACCCAATCCTCCCCACATAGGGGACACCATTGTGTATTCTCTTCAAAGTACACACAATGTATGTTTTGAATATATAGAAAATTTAGTCTATTCAAAATGTATCATTCATAAAAATTTCACAAATTTCACCATGAATCATTCCCATATAACCCAGATCTATTGTTGGATAAGTTTATTTTAATTATGGTGGGCTGATTCTAGCTTCTCCAACCCTTAGGAATCATTTTGTGTCATACTGTGCCAATATAAAGTTGTAAAGTGAACCGATGAACACTAGACCATTCTCAATAGACAACTCTTATCATCAGACCTTGATCTTGTTGTCAATCCTGAATCCAAATAATTAAAAATGTTCAATTTTTGAAATTAATTATTACACAATGACAATACACCATGTATTTTTGAAACTATATGCAAATGGAATACTGATGATGATCATGTGAATATTATTTAAAGAAATTTACAGAAAAAATAAATTTAATGAATGAACCTCAACCACTGTTTAGGTTGGACTTAATTTTATATCATGATGGTGATGAAAAAATGGGAATAACCATGGATAAAAAAACTAAAGACAATATTCATCAAACGTAAATCCATGTTTTACATATGAATAAATTGTTTGAATGTCTGGTTTTCAATCATCAAAAAATATAAAATATAATTCTAACCATTTCAAAGAAACAACCCCACATCAAAAAACAATTCTTATCTTATTTAAATCATAAAACTAGAATTTTGGATTTAATTGAGGTTCTATATTCCCTATCTAAGAATCCTTTGGAGTTTTATTTCATAATTTCTAAAAAGTTGTATTCACAAAATAAATATTTTTTATAGATTTAATATATCCTCACCAATCCTCTCTAGGGGCTTGAATTCAATGTGTAATAGATAACCATCTTATGAAATATTTCATTAAATATTCGAAAATGTTAAACAAAAATTATAGAGTCATTAAATTCCACAAACCTTTTTAGTTTATTTCTAAAAAATTGAGATATTAATTTGATAGGACGGTAATTATCTCATATCTGAATGATTATCCCCCAATAACCACTCTTTGGGGATCCCATATTTTCCAAAAAATTAACCCAATAGATGTTCTTACCCCTAAAGGGTCAGTTGTTATTAATTCTCATATTCTATTATTCTCATAAAAATATAACTCCACCATAAATTTCTAGTTGATCCTAGTAAACATTGTGCAATAGTTGATGTATATATCTTCTTAGTTGTGATATTTAGAAAACTCAAATAACATTATCTAACAATAGTGGAATATAAAATATTCACACCACCTCGCTAACACAATAATTATTTTTGGAACATGATCTTCAAACATTGAAGGTAGCCTTTTCCCCTTACAAAATTTCCCAAATCATCACCATTTAGATAAATTTGAGAATGATTATCCCTACTAAACTCCGATTAACACCATTTTTAATATGAAAAGGAATCGAGGAACTTTTAGGGAGTCCTCATTTACTCGGGGATTAACTGAAACCTCACTATTGACTCCAGAAGAATCTATAGAACCATATGTCTTTTTCCACCTGATGCACCCAATACTACACTTACTACATTATAACTTATACATGGACTCAACTAGTGATACAATGATCATAAATTGGAAACTATTGTGATATATGAACTCTACTGAATGAATATGTTCCTCTCAGTGACAACCCAATTTTTTTACAAGCATTCCTAAATATTTTCATCCAAATCTGGGATGGTATTATTTTCTTATAAAACAATTTGTGTGTAAAAAATATTTGATTAACCATAAAATAGTCTTAAATTCCTCATAAATCATCCCTATAATCATGATGTGATATGAGAAACACATTATAAAATTCTGTTTCAGGTAACACCAAAAATATGAACTACATATTTTATCCACATGCAACCCAACATCAAACTATTCTTACCACATAGAAGGTAATAGAATTGGGACACATGGAGAGTCAGTATACAATCACATAGATGGAGTTTTGAACCTATTTCTCAGTATGGAATCTCTGTCATAAGAAAACAAGGCCCCCAATCCATTACCACTTTAATTGGGGAATCTCACCTCTACCTCTCTACAGGTAACAATAGAGTGTTAAACTCAGAAATGTTCTACACCATCATTGGCCACCAAAAAAATTCCCATGATTCTTGGTGTATCCTAACATATCCTTGATTAATATTGAAATATCAATTGATAAATAGTATTGGGTCTTAAATTTATTGTTTATAACATTTGTAATCAAAATTTTATTTTAATATTTGTAATTAATTTTAATCACATTTAGTATATTTTTGGTCAAAAACTAGGATGATCATATTAGAAATTATATATTATGATGATTAATAATATGGAATCCATTTTATCAAATTTTAATTATGAAATTTTGATGAAATCAAAATAAAATTATTCCTTTAGTTGGGTCGATAATGCATGTTTTTAAAGTAAAAACATTAAAAATATTTCAATGTTTTTATACTCATGATTAATGAAAAATATTTCTAAATGAACTAAATTTTATAAATTTATAAAAATATTATATAACTAAAATTTGAAAAAACTGAAATATAATTTAAACTTATAAATATATTTCATGAAGATGCCACTTTAAATTATAATCCATTATTTATTATTATTCATCAAAAAATGATGTTTCTCAGAAAAAACTAAAAACCCCGCAAAGATAATTTTGACATTATAAATTCAAAAACTAAGATTATTTTATCAATTTAAATCTATGTAGTTCTCTAAACTTAGTTTTATTAATTTTCACCAAAAGTCATTAAAATAAGTTCATTTGAGAAAATGGTATTTTAAAACATTCTTGGATTTTACCGAAAATTATACCATTCATTATCAATAGGTTTTACAATAATAAATAATATTTTCAAATTAGTTATCATTATGTATATGAATATGTTTAAAACCTAGGTTATAATAATATCATATAAATAATTAAAATAGTAAAAGGATGTTCCATAGAAACATCCGTGTTTCGTGTAATATATGAAAATATTGTGTTGCGTGTAGCAGAATTAAAGTCAGATTCATGTGAAAGAATTTTTTGAATTAGTGAATTAAAATAAAAAACTATTATTAGTTTTTATTTATTTTAAAAATATAAAATTA
Source organism: Viscum album (assembly GCA_963277665.1). Lineage (NCBI taxonomy): Eukaryota > Viridiplantae > Streptophyta > Magnoliopsida > Santalales > Viscaceae > Viscum > Viscum album. Next base: position 1,565,457,797 of record OY728160.1, read on the forward strand.
ATAAATTAAATCAAAAAACCATTTATAAAATCTCTATGTGTAACATTCTAACCCCTTATAATAAATTTCACCCTTGAAATTCACCTGGGATAACGAAGGTTTAATACAAGAAAGTAAATTTCATAGAAACCCACATCATAAAAAAATGAATACTAAAACTGTCTTTAAAAATAAGATTTTGTAACCTTAATAGTTACCGAATGTAACAAATAAATCTGTTTCCACATATGAGAACATTGGTTGGGAGTAAATAATTGACATAGTAGAAAAGCGTATTTACTTATAGGGTGAGATTCATGTAATCAATCAAAAAAATGCTGATGATACAAGAAAGTTTGGTACCTCAAAGCCATAAATATTTGACTATTTATAAGGCCATCAGTTTTACAAAAAATCAGGTACTAAGGCTATATTTTTGGAATATTATCCTATCTTTAAAAAAATATTTTATTTACCTTGATTGTAGGGAAATATAATTACTTTATATATTTCTATAAAAAAATTCCTTTATTTTTTCTTTTAACTATATCTAATTTAACCATTACATCTTGAATTTAATTTCCATAAATTATAATTGATTCCCTAAGAACTAAAATTTCCATTTATGAAATATTAAGGTCCATAAAACAATGAGATGTATTGAATTTTCTCTATAAAAATTGTTAAAAAAAATACGGCCAATACAATAATCTATAAACTAAAAAGTAACAATCCTATTTTATCATAAATTATTATTCATCATAAATTATTGTATAGTAAATAAGATATTTTGGGGGCTAGTAGTAGGTGTAAAAGTCTAATCGTCCTTCAATCATGGGTTCAAGACCTACGCCCATTCCAAACAAGATTGGTAGTCACCCGAAATACCTGATGTCCTTTTCTAAAACCATATTAATATAATTTAAAAAATATTAGGGACATTCATGAAATGAATTTTATCACTAAATATCATTATAACTGAGATTTTCAATAAAATATAAATTTATAAAAACATCCTCTAATGTTAAACATAATATTTTTGTGAATGGTTAATCCTATAACCCATCTAAAATATGGAAATAAATAAATTTAGTAATAAATTCATCAAATTAGCTTATCATTTATCCCCCATATATCAAAATGTTTCTCTTTGTTTCCACATTCCAAAAACTGCAAAATATTCATGGTAAATTCCTCTAGAACATGGAAACAAATTGAATTATGGTAAGTCCATTTGGATAACATTCATGATTCCTTTTTTTATATATTAATATATATATAACATAAATCCAAGAAGTTATAAACATGATCCATGATAGTATGAACTACATTCCAACTAGTCTTTAATTAGTTCCAAGGTAATTAGTACCATCAAATTTATTTATTTATATCCAACATATCATTATAAAAAATTTGATATTATAACATAAATAATATATTATGGGTTATAATTCCCCTAATCACTTGTTTTCTATAGACATAACCTATCCATTAAATCACATTTCTATTCTATCAGATCCATTCAATGTATTATAGTAAATTATTCAATAAAAAACATAAACTGTACAATCCATATATATTTCACATTTCATAATTCTGGAATAAAAATAAGTAAAAACATTTATTACTTCATCCATAATCCATTGACAACAATACCCCATCCTATTACATAATACATTTTTCTTTTATCATTTCATCCATATTCTCTTCATCATTATCAATGTAACTATTACTCAAACCACCTTGTTGATATTCTTCAAGATAATTCTTATTTTGGCATTAAGTTGTATAATGATAGTTTATTTCACCCTTAAAACGCTTAAAAATTAATGTTTTCTTTAGGAGGCCAATATTCTCATTTGTTTTTTTAATAGAACTCATCATTTTTCTTTATAGTAACTTGATTTTTGTCCTTATTTTCCACTATCAAGTCGTCTTCTTTTTCCTATAAGACATTAAGTTAAGTGATTCTTTCCACATTCATGACCCAAAGGAAACCAAATATTCATTTTCAATAGTCTCTATTACCTGAACACCCCCACCAAATATTTATTTCTCTTCATTGGTGAGATTGAGTTTTGGTTAAGGTAAAAACTATTAATCATGTTCTTCGTAAAATTATTAGGAATGATGACAATTTATTTCACTCCATTGATCATCCTACATGATTTATCATCACGAAATCATCCATCATATTTAATGTGAATATAGTTCCTTTTCATTACATCCATTTAGTAAATCCAAAAGAATAGTTTGATGAATACTTATTATTGTTGAAAATAACATAATTATGAAAAATAATTACTTTTAGGTTGTGTAAATCATAAAACCATACTTAATCTATGAAACCATATATTCCTCCTAGTCTATTAATAGGAAAATTATATTTTAATCCTTTATGATGGTTAGTGAAGTGTTTTTTTATTACCAAAGTATATCCCTTAGGAGTTACAAACCAGGTGTGAAACAAGGCTTCTTTTTTGTATCATATTACCCCAGGTAAGTACCAAAACATCTTTTCATAATTGATACCTCTATAAAAATATGTACTAGAACTACATCCACTTGTAGTTTCTTGAATGTTATTTTTTCCTTGTAAAACACTTACTCTATATTTTACCATAATTATAGGACATTTTCATAGATGTTAAATGGTTCTTATAGTTATCCTTAGAGACATACATAGACATATATAAAGAAATATATCTGGGGATATGAATAATATTTTTCCCATCATGGTTACCAAATGTTAACCAAACCATTTCACTGATACCAACTATAGAGACCCTCACATTTCATTCAAATAAATTACATAACATTTTTAGAATACGTTAACCAATATATAAATGCATGACCAAATATCATAATAGTCTAGTGCCTATATACAAATCATCAAATAAAAACTTGTATAAAAACGATCTACCATTCCCACCTAGGTAATTTTTGACTAGAACCCTTCTTAGACACATTAAAATAATATATATTTTCATAACCTAGGGAAGGAAAAAAATGGTTGAGCTCAATTGCTCAGTAAAGGTAAACAAGGGAGTTATGTAAGCATAATCTTGTGCATAAGGGTATGAGAACATGATCATGAAAATTGATTATCATAACCTACATATCAAAGACCATATACATGAATCAATTAATTTATCCTAGCGGTTTATAAGACCTGAATCAAAACGATATAAATAACATAATCTATGAAAGAAAAAGATAGAGATAAAATATGGAATTTTGGAAAAAACAATAATCATATAATCCTATTTCCAAATTATACAAGGAATCCATTCTAAGACCATCTTAGTAGTATTGGTTCACACACCATGCCATCTTGGTAGTCATGGTTCACTCCCATGGCATTATTGTTCGCATCAGTTCACTCCTCATACCATCTTGGTAGTCATTGTTCAACACTATGGATATAAAATTAATCTAGGATTACTCCCTTGACTGTTACAATCTACCTTATGAGATATAAATATTTACCCAATTCATTTGAGGTATATATAGGTCCCACCCAACTCATAATGAAATCATACATACATTTAAAAAAACATAAACAATCATATCATAACCAATGAAATTAAATTTGTATCCTAAACATGTAACATATCATAACATGTGGAAACAAATATAGGTTTTTTAAATATTTCATCAAAACAATAACCCTTGGAAGAAAATTAATTTTATATACATATAATCCATGAAAGAGAGATAGATTTCATAAACATATATATCTTGAATGAGAAATAGGTTTCATAAACACCATGACATTATGCATTACCCATTCATAGAAATAATATGAATGAAACCTTAAGATCGTTTCTTAGAGCAGAATGATTAACATAAACATATGTCATCTTAGATGGAAAATAATTTTCAAATATTGTTAAAAAATGTTAATTGGGGAAAATATTCTTTAATCATTGACAATGAATTTTAATACATAAAACAGTTTGAAAATAATTTTTATAGAAAATAAGAAGATGTTTTATAATGAAAATAAGAAAAAAATTGAAAAACTTTTCCCTTGAAAACATATAAAATAATCTTCAAAGAATTTTAAAAACATTTTTCATTAAAACAAAATGATTACTTTATAAAAAATAGTTAAAACGTTTTGAAAACCATTTCATTGAAAATATATAACAATATATATAGAAGTCATGGAATCTTTTTTAAACCTATATATTTAAAAATAATTTTGAAAACATATGATGAAATTGTGAATTTTTTAAAAACATTTTTAATTAAAATATTTTAAAAATACATTATAATGTTTTGAAAACCCATATTTATTTGAAACATTAAACATAAGATTAAAAACATTTTGAAAACAATTTTCTTCAAAATACAACTAAAAATATTTTATTAAAAATAAATAATTAATCTTTAAAAATTAATCTTCCAATAAATTATTGTAGGTAAATTCGTACTTGTTGTATGAGGTAAATTTAATATTACTTTTTCATTGTAAAAATTATAAAGATATTCGTCATTCAGAAAATGGAAATAAGTTTACTTTAAAAACATTGGAGAAAGAAATATTGTGTAAAAATTTAAATTAATGATCATAGGATATTAGTAGAATATTCTTGGAAACCATTTTTTGAAAACATTATTTTGAATGAACATTGATTTTAGACTGAAGAGATAAATACAGTAAGATTTTCCTAAAACCCATTTTCTTAATCATCATTAATAACAAAGAGTGGAAAATTTCTTCTAAAATAACAAAAAATATGGACTGAGTAGAGGTGAAGAAAATTTCATGAGTGTTATTGAAATATGGATCATAAGATTTTATTATTGAAAATGTGATCATAAATAATCTAGATAAATAGTGATATTGTTTGAATAAACTCTTACAACATGGTAACATTGAAGAATACTCACCATGTAAAAAAATAAAATTACATGGATCTTAAAATACCATAAAAATAACATGATTCATGATATAACATGTCAATGTTAGTTTATACACATCATATAAAAATATATCTTTATAACATAGAATGTATCTTAAAGGAGGCAAATAGAGTCAAAATTAATTAAAAAAGTTTCTAAATTTGGAAACATAAAATTGATGATAGAAATATCATAAAATAGTTTTATCAATATCAATATATTTAATTATCTGATTCATAGAATAAATACATGGGAATTATGTAGACCAAAAAATATAAGTGATGGTGAATAAGGAATTTTTCTATCCGAAATAAAGAGTGGGATGAAATTACCTCACCTTGTATCTTCACTCTCTCCGTAGTCATACAAAATAACATTATAATAAAATTTATTTTTAAAATAAATTTTTTATAGAACAATATTCTTATAACTAAAACAATTTATGGTATTTTTATGACCTTATATTTCTCTCAGGGTATCAATCCTATGTTAGGGTTTCACTTTAGTTAATATTCACTTTATATTTCACATGAGTCTTAATTTGTTATAACTTTTTTCCTCATTGTTTTATAACAATGTCCATATTTTAAAACATGATATAAGTATAATTTGTATTCATTATATTAGTATTATAATAATATATCAAATATATAGATACTAAATGGAATACATTGTTCATTGAGATAGTAAGCCATATGTATTCGTGAACAATGTTTCCGTTTTTATGGTAGTATTACAAGAATAAAATTTAATGGGATATTTATATATATTATAATTCTACTAGAATTATTATTTCATATATTTCAGATATTTTTATGTAATGAATCCTTAATACATTCCATGTAGTGTTTGAACGAATCACATTGCTCTGTGGGGACGGTAGTCCACACTTCCTTAAAAAAATTGTCATATTTACAAAAAGTGGAAAGTATAAAGGTATTTGTTTTAAAAGGAATATAGAATCTTAAATGTATAATAAATATAATATATAAAAATATATATATAGTTTCCATAATAATTTCCACTATGAGAGGCATTAAGGAAAAAATGAACAATCATCATCTCACGAGGATGTAGATCGTCGTACATGTAAAGAATATGTTAGTTACCCATTAGATGGAGGTGTTTGTAATTGTATGTCAAACACAGAGCATGAAAAATCCTTGAATATTTAGGATACAAGTTTTGATATAAAATAATGTAATAATGGGAGTTTAGAAGGAGGAGAAATAAAGTATAACAAAGGATATCGAGAGAATATGTTACCTCTTATCCGGGTAACTCAATTTGGGTTGTGAAAATGTATTCCTATGATTTCCTTATTCAAAATTGAAGGCTTCAATGAGGTATTGAAGAATTATGGGATTTGTATTTAATTCATCTTGTCCGACCCTAATTAGATTTAGTGGTTTTTCGGAGAGGAAGACATGGTGGCCTTTTATAGGGATGGAAAAGTGCGCACTTGGAAATATTTAAAACAAGTTATATATAGACAAATTATTTTTTAAAAAGTGAAAAAAACCTACTAAATTCAATAATGGAAGGTTTATGGGAAACTAATTTCCATAAAATTTGTGTTTTATAACATTATAGGTCTCTTTTGATCTTACATTTATAGTTTAGTATAGTGTTATCTTAATTTTCTCCAAATGATTTTAATTAACATTAATCATGTTCACTAATAATTTTGGTAAAAAAATATGTTATTATTATTATATATTAAAAATTATTCTGAATCAAAATATGGAATCCATTTTTCCATATTCTAATCAAAGAAGTGGAAGAAATTAATTTAAAATATATCCCGCAGAAGGGTCTAGAATGCAGGTTTCTCATAAAAATCCCAAATATTCTCCCTAAGATAATTTTGAAACTAAAAATTAAAATTTAAACCGAATATTTTCAATAAAAAATTCAAAATTACTATAAATTAAATGTTATTATTTTTCACAAAAGTAAATTAAAAGAATATCCTCTGAGAAAATGGTATTCTAAAATGTTTAATTAATTTTACAAAAATTATATCTTTCATTATTAATATGATTTACAATTATAAAAAATATTTTTACACATTTATTATTATTTATATAAATATTTTCAATGTCTTGTTTATAATTATATCTTTTAAATAATTACAATAGAAAAGTGATGTTTCATTGAAACATCAGTGTTGGGTGTAACATATGCCAAGTCATGGTATCATGTAGAAAAAAGTCAAGTCAATTCTCTGCAAATTTTTTTTTTGAATTTGTTACATAATATTAAAAAATTATTTTAATTTTTTTATGAAATGAAAAATATAAATATATTAAATTAATTCAAAATTTTGTTTTACAAAATCACAAGGTCTTACACTTTTACTATGTAAAATTCCATATGTGGCTCTCGAGCTAGCCTCTCGACAACTTTGGATGGATCCTCTGTCACTCCCATTATAGAGAATAAATATCTCATGAAATGGACCCCATGATTCCAAATATTATTATTTTAGAGCCTCCAATAAATATTTTACAATTTTGGAATGTTAAGAACCATTATCACGAAACTATCATAGTCCACCTATGGTGTTGAGTACATCAGGATTTCATTGATGAAGGCTACAAAGAATAGATAAAATAAGTATTTAATAATCCAATACTTAGGTCTCAAATAATCCTATAGATCATTAATCTTGCAAAATGGTTTCCCTATTAACTCACTGAAACCATGTATCCTCTACGAATACATCTTCATTTGATTCTCCTCTCATACCTAGGGTTTGTGATAGCCTTCCATAAAATAAAACTCTGGGAAACAATTCACCTATAACCACAGGTCAAATAAGTCATTTAATTACTAGTATCGATACGCTTTTTTGATAGTCACCAAGTTTAGGAGATGTTATTCCAACCCTAACCACAATCTCCCATATACCATCAAGATGAAAAAAAAACTATGATTTCTTATTGAATACACCGGGGATAAAAAATCCACAATTATTATATTTTTTATAACCCCACCCTCAGAAATCACAACATGAATGGGACATATGAAATGTTGGTTCACATACCAGCCCATCCCTGGTGCATATATATAAAGAAATAAAAAATATATTGGGTGATAATTAGGGAACATCCTTAGGAATAATTTCCATGTACACCTCTAACACAATAATAAACAGAATCCTCATAGCATCCCCTGCTCAATGGGTCACACTAGCTAGATGATAAAAATCATCCATATCATCCAACACATGAGATCATCAAGAATTGTTAGGGATCCCATCTCATTAAAGAATAGATATTTCATCCTAATAAATTGTGTACATTTTATCCCACACCATTAATATAATAAAAAGCAATGGATTTTAAAGAACTAATACATATCAATGAAAGTATCATAGGGTCTCTACATAACTATGGAATGATTCTATTCAAGTCTCTATCTGACCCCAAGAATGAGGGAACACTATTGATACAATTTTGTGATAACTAATCCTTATATATAGTATACCCCAAACATAATGATCATTATAAAATCATTTCTACTATCACACAGTCTCAAAAAAGGGTTCAATTATTGAAAGTTTTTAATAGGACTCCACACTAAATCAATAATTGATGTATAAAAAAAATTTCATAAGCTATACCACACTAAAATAATCCATTCAATAGACTACTACAACTAAAATATGTCCCATATCTTTGTCACTACTTCCCCAAAACTAGGATCATCCTGACACCTTATCATATTAAAATGAACTCTAACATAAAAGTTAACATAACTCTTCCACCTTACCATGACACTATAAGATTTTAGTGGCACATAATCACCCAAAAAATTTTATATCCCATCATTAGAATGAGTCTTGGAGGGGATATACATCTTTATCTAATAAATAATGAATTCAAACTTTAATAACACATGAATCTACTTAATTATTATTTCATCCTTGTGATTTTAAACCTCTAGGACAACTATCGAGATGGTTCTTAACCAAGATATACTGTCACATCAATGGCACACTCCATCCCTATTCCACACTAGAAAGAGTTTTAGATCACTATGAGTCCTGGAAAAATATATCATTTCAAATCATTAAACACACAGAACATATGTTCTTCATCCATCAATACCATAACAAATCAAATGAAATACATGATGGGTGGCATCCACCCAAACTACTTGAGGTGGGTAATTGTCATACTAAATATATGGATATATCCCTCTCCATAAAAATCTATTCAATGTAGCCTATACAGGTCCAAAAACAAAATCCATTTCAAAAAAAGGATCATAACTACAAAATATCTATATGATCCTAGATGTATTTATATGTGGAATAATCTAATGATAGACAAGACTCTCTCTTGTTATAGGATCTTATATATGGTTCCAAATCTAAAATTAAATGAAACCAAAAAAATTCTTATATGACTAATGTAACATTTATTTCCTTCTAAAAATTACCTACATGTTTTAAGTCAAAATGTAGTTTGATAAATCCATAGTTAATGGAAACATAGTCTTCCCCACTATCACTAGTTTCCTTAACCTGAATCCCAAAATATATACACACAAAAATATTTATCTGGATCCCAAACGAATTTGAACACTTATAAGAACCCCCAAAATGTGGTTCTATGAAGTCCCTATATAATATGACTATGTCATAAAGCAACCCCGTAGTGCCCACCTAGTTGGGTGTAAATAGAGAATGACTCCCTAGGGCTGCCTTCAATATTCTATAGTATAGTGACTATATGCATGTATGAAATCCACACACAGGTAATTCCTTAGACCATAGTAGACACACACACATGACATAAAATAGTATTTTAATGCATAAAATATACTAAACTGACACTATGGGATCATTCATAAAGCTATAGGTTATCAAAGAACAATATGTAGTATAAAAAAGTGACTACGGTCAAATAGATGCCCAAAAAATGACCAATCTATCTTACAGAATAGGGAAAAACTACCCCAAAGTAACTACTGGGTCAATTTTATGCCTATCTAGAAAAAAACTCCATATCAATGATAATACACCTAGGAAATAGTTTAATTGACTTTTTCTCTACATAAAACATTACATGTAGTGTTCAAAAGAGTGATGATCATCTGGGAATAGTCACACTATGAGCCTTTCTACACTGATGGTTCTCATTCATGAGTTTATGCCTATGAAAACTCACCATAAGTCTAAAACTCATCTAAGATGACATATGTGTAATGTTATTTATTTAAAAAGAACTAAGTTTACAAATAGGGTTCATATGATATAGTCAATTTTTTCAGACTACAACTCACTACAATAAAATATATGTCAATAAATAGATGGGGGATCACACCCAGGGCCTATGGGATAAACCTAACCCTAACTGTATTAACTAACTAGATAGGAGTTCACACCCACATTTGTCAGTCGTGCAATTCCTAAAACCCTACCATAGAACGAAGATGATGGTTATGAAGATAAAACACCTAGGGATCATTAATGTATTCTGACTCTAGTCTACTGAGGGTTTTTATTCTAAATCACAAAAAATGATATACTCAACCCTCATGGTAGTGAATTGAAAAAAATAATTACTAAATTAGAGAAATATAGATCTAAAAGACACAGATATAGACCCATGGGACATGCTCATGCTCACAATAGAGCTAAAAATGAATAATTATTTATTAAACTCTCTCTTCAGTAAGTACATGGTATGTAAAATGGCGTACATGAAATGTATCACTAATCATGACATTGTTAACTTATCATATTATAAAAAATTTTGTTTTCTACAAATATAAGGGGAGTACACAAGGGGAATACTACATGTAATGGTTAGTTTGAAAAACTATGTGATATCTTGTATAGCTCTTGTGCAATCACCAATTCTCATTCACTCATGGAATGAATTTATTGAAAATCCATGTATGAGTACATTACTAAATACATAGGATGTAATACACATCATAAGACTACTGGGGTTTGGATAGACAATCAGCGTGTATTGTTTTACCAATACTATATACTATTTTAAGAGTATAGAATGTTCCCCAACACACACACATAATTTATGGGGTCACATGGCCTCCTAGGTGTATACCCCAAGCACACGTCGATCCATTCCCCAAGGGATATACATCATGTTATCCAACACACATTGTGTATATATCTATTCTATTTTAATGGGATTCACATTATGTACACCTCAAACTGACTGACTAAGGCCCCCAAAACTTGTAAGAAAATCACACAAGATATGATATTAATCTCACAACGTAAACCCTTGACACAATCCTTGTGGAACAACGTGGAATTTGTTCTCTATAGTACTGGTCTTGTTTATCAAGAATTTCTAGAAACTCATGTATATTCAACATGTATTATCTATGAAAATTCATCCACTATTTCAAAAATTAATTTCACCTATAGAACCTTGATATCTAGTTGACCTACCTCATTCAATCCCTAGCCATAAAATTCATGAAACCTATTCCCTACAAAAATATCATATCATCACAACATTACCCTAGAAATATAAATTGATAACTTATTAATTATTGATTAACTAGGGATCACCTGTTGTTTTCATAAATCAATCATCATTCCGTTAATCTAATAATATGAAATAGTAGTAATATTCAAGGAACTAACCTCATTAATCATTACAATTAGCCTCGATTAACAAATATGAAGGAGAAAAACAATGTTTTGTGTAAAAGGGTAAGAAATCCATAACATCAAGGACTATTTTCATTTACTATAATCCAAAACTAGACTTCTAAATCAATTCTATGAATGATGGATCAACTTTAGACATCGAATATAAAAATTCATGATTAAAAAATAAAATAAATCTCAATACGTAGAGTTTGGATCATTCATTGATGAAAAATATTATTAAGTCATTTTTATTATAGAGTTAAAATAGATCCTTAATTGATTATGATCCTCATTTTATTTTATCCTCGCTCTCAAGATCATTTACCAACATTCACTTAAACTATGAATTGCATATAATCTCTCTATCCTCTAATTCCATATACGGTTATTTGGCTATAATTTAGGTATTATCAATAATAGAGTCCATATAAAGGTGTTTTCTAAATTAATAGATAAATTAAAATTAAATTAATAAATGAATTTAACTTATTTAATTCACAAAGGAAATTTATATATCCATATTCACGATTTAAAAAAGTCTTATCTCATGCATATGGTTAAAATAATGTGTATGATTTAATAGTGGTTTCTTATATTCCATGTAAGACCTAATTAAATTGTAACGCCATTATTTCTATAAAAATTACACATATTATATAATATATTCAAAATTATTAATATACAATCACCGGGGTCTCTGGTCCCTAGAATTCATCATCGAATATGTGCCAAACATCGGAAATATTCCTTGAAATAATCTGAATTGTTAAAATGTAATTCTAGGGTCATTAAAACAATTTTATTCTATATTCTATTAATATGATCCAAATAAATTTTTGAGTCAAAAAACATACATATCTTTTCAAATTATCATCATTTTATCAATTCACATTATTACCTTATGATATCATTAAAAAACCCACAACAAAATCCATTGATAAGTACTAATACTTACATTTTGGAACACAGAAAGACTTAAACATCATGTTTTGTAGATTTCATTCAGATTTATCTTATTTACAAGTTCAACATCCCACTGTTAACTAAGTAATATAATTCTTCATTCCATGCAAACAATAATATCTCAGATGGTTTCTATATATAACAATTCTTTATAGATGAACATGAAATAGTGATATATGAGCCTCACTCAAAAAAATAATTTTCAATTAAAAATCCCTCAATAGATGCATAACCATTACAAATATAATGAAATATTATTTTTCAATTTACGACATAATTAATTTTTCTTTAGAAAATAAATCTACTCATTTATTCAAAAAATGATCTCATTTTTATGGATCCTTAATTATTTATTAAAAATATGGATTTTACATATACCTTGGGAAAAAGTATAAACATTTCATGAAAAAAACAACCAATTTTATATTGATTATATTGTTAAAAATTGGTTCATGTTACAATAATAGTACAGTTAAAGATGGCTTATCTTTTTTAATCATGGTATCATCTTCCTTGTATGCTTTACCAAGGCAATAGTAGATCCTATAACCATAATACTTTTTAATTTTTAACCATTCAATCTACCTCAAGGTAAATTTTTTTTGAGTGAATATATACATTAAACATTCTGATCCCTCTATATTTCAAATCTCTCATAAAATATAAGATTAAACAAAATTTTTAAATCAAAAAAACTATTACAATATGATCAAGGTCATGCACTCGATAATTACAGACATATTGTTTCGATTTGAATAAATCCTATTATATTATTTATTAAATTTTCACCTGGACACAACCAAATACCTTAATAAAATCCCACTTATTAATAAACGATTCACTATTTCTAAATGTAATGGTTAATATGGGTGTATTAACAAATATTCATTTCAATTTTTTAAAAACACAACTTTCTGTAGTCGAAATAAATTTTATTCCCTTTTGAGTTACCTTTTTTATTGCTCATAACAAATGGTTAATGTTTTATAAAATCATTTATTTGTAACTTAATAATCGATGAAAATTTTTAATCTCAATTATATTTTTAGGGCTTTTCCACCATTATAAAATTTTATTTTTTTTCATGATCTTCATGAATACCATTTTTAGAAAAAAAATGTTTCAATCGAATGCATTTCAATGTGACCAAAGAACAATTTCTTTAATTTTAAAATATAGATTTTTTTTCTTTTAAAGAATTTAAAATATAAAATAGATTATTTTCATGATATTTTTATATTTTAGAATATACTACAAAAAAATTAAATCATACCACAACAAATTTATCCAAATTTTAATGAAAAAATCTATTCAGGTGATCTATAAACATAGCATGTGCATTTTTTTACTAGAAATCCAAAACAACGGACTTGTAATTCCCATTTCTAGAATGATACAATGTCTTTATAATGTCCTAATCCATCATATTAAGCTGGTGATATACATATTTGTGTTAAATCATTCACAAATATGGATTACTATGAAGTTAATAAAATAAATCATCACTATGATGTGGAAAATAAATCTTATTCATTATATTTATTCTAAGTTCTCTATAATTATATAAATTCCACATTAAACCATACTTATTTAAAAAAATGGATCACCTTAATGAGAAGTTATTGGGTGGATAAATAAATTATCATGTAATTCATGTAACTATTTTTATGATTCCATTACCTCCAATACATCAAATTTTCAAGGATGCTTTCAGATTTGATTCTCCATACAGAACTATGTCTACATCGAATCCAACCACCCAATATTATTTTTTATAATATTGAAAAATTTCATGATATAATATACATTAATGGAATATAATTAATAATTTTAAAATATTTTTTGGAATTTAGAATACTATTATTTATCAATTTTAATCATAAGCCAATTTTTATTCTCACAAAGAAATGATTTACATATCATTATTTAATTTTGATATCACCGGGTACAATTAAGAATTGATTTTATTTTAAAATATATAAATATTGTTTTACCACATATAATAAAACTAATTTCATTGAAATAAAAAATGTTCAAATTTTATTATGGATCTTAATTTTATAAATAAAAATACATGTATTCTAAAAATGAGTTCTTAAAGGATAAATAACTAATGTTAAAATTATTATCTTTACACTATTAAATTATATTTAATTGTTATAATATGTTTATTTAATTTTCATAAAAATATTAATTTTCCTCATTTAATTTTTTGTCATTAAAATTTAATTCCATTGTTTAAAATTATATAACACTATAAAAATAAAAAATTTTAAAAGTGATAAATAATATAATAGTAAAATAAAATATTGTATAAAAATTGTGTGAAAATTAATGGTTGAAATGTTAAAAAAAATTGCATATCCCCTAATCCCTAATATTCCAATTTTGATCCATAAACCACATGAGCCATTTTCTTTAATTATTTTTTAAATTTATATTTACTGTAATTTCATTCCTTTTACATATTTAAGGACGTATCCTCCACAAAATCTATCAACTAATTATGTTTAATTTGCTCAAAAAATCAATCTTAGTCTTCCATAAACTACCAAATAACATCATATAAGCCCTTTACTTTCCATTAGACAGTGTCCAAAATTCTTAAGTTATTACCCAAGGGAGAACATTCAAAATAAGAGGCAATGTTCTCAATTGTGATGTCTTAATTATTTTCATCATCTATATAATAAATCATACTATATAAAAAATTTATGATAAAATTATTATTATTAATGTTATAAAATTTATTAATTCTAATGAAATATATTTTTTATGCCTTACTCTTTGATCATTAAGAAAATGATGGTATCGCCTTATATACATGTGAACTACCGCCTCAATGAATGATGTGATTGATTTCTCATCATAAATTTACACATAATGTTATCAACTTCTAATTAATCTGTTAATATTATATTTAAAAATTTATTAATATTCAAAAATTATAAACAACATCTTATATTCGTGACCATCAATGAAGAACATATTCATCTCCCATTCATAAGTGCATACTACCACCATCACAGAAATGATGTATTTTGTTATTCACTTTAGTCATTTATTATGTATCCAAATATCTTAAAATACATTTATAATAATTAATAATATAAGAATTATAATATTATTATTCTTTAATATTTATATTATTTCAATTGAACATCTTTCATAACCATACCCTCCAATATATTATATCATATAATTGTTCGGGTCATTTTAACCACCAACTTGAAAAATGTTATAAATTTCTATATTAGATGGACATAGGGACATGAAAATTGGATTTATTTGAAATAAAATAGAATATATTATTTTTTTCTGGTTATTGAAATTTTATATTAAAATTTAATTTATAATTATTGTGCCTCCCTTTTGTTCAAAAAAATTTATCTTAAAAAGATCATCAAAAACATTGTAACCCACAATCATAACCATAATAATTATGAAATGAATATATGCAATTTCAAATAATTATAAAAAAATTACAGTCATTATAATTATCTCAATATCTTAAACATTGAATCGATAACAATTAATCGATTTATACATTACAAAATTAGTACTAAAAACAATAAAAGCTAATAACATTTGTTGATGAATGTATAATTAAATAACTAATATATTTGTAATAAGTTACTATATGTAATGTTTAAAAAAGTATATAAGTATAAATAAAATACTAATTTCACTAATTATGATAGTTAGTATTATCATATTTGGGGTTAGAGATCATTCGACTACGCAAGATAAAAGGTAAGAAATTTTGAATATCAATTATTACACATTGAGATTTGTTGTGTATTCACCAATTGTTTTCATTTTATATGTATTTAATAGGATTGGATACATTTAATCATAATTTATGAATTTATTCTATTTACTTACAAATTTATATCATGTTATCCCTTTCAATATTTTTTATTTGAATGATAATGATGATATAAGATTGTTTCACCGCAATTTCCTTCAATTAATATATTTTCTATGAACCTATATTCATTTAAATGGTTTTGAAAAACCTATTTATAAAAATAATTCAATGAATTATTTCTTATTTATTCCATTTAAATTTTAATTTTAATCTATCTCTTCTAATGTATTTGATTAAAATATTCATAATTTGTACAGTTTTTTTGTTCTATCAAACCCATATTATTTGAGTTATAATTTCACTTTATTAATTTATTAAATATGTTTTTGGGTTTTTCCACAATATAATTTTATATTTTATATTATATTTCTTAGTAATTTCATTAATATAAAAGTATGATTCATTTTTAATAATTCTCATTCTCTTTAATAATGTTTTCAAATGGATGTCCATATATTCTACCAAAACATTGATCCCCATTACATTTTAAAACCTTATTATACAGTGTCTCATGTTATAGTAATATTTCCCCATTCCACATTTAAATATAAAATTTTATTATTCTTTTTATGATGTGGTTTTCAAAAAGAAATTTCAAAATATTAAAAAGGGGTTTCCTATTATTGTCCATATCCATATCTTACATTCTAATTTTATTGAATATATAAATTTGTTCCTTTTCAAGGAACCATCATTGAATATAAATTTTAAAAATAAAATTTCTCAATATTTTTCACATAATAATTTTGAAAATGAATTTATAGTGTGACCTATGACATCAGTTTTTTATCAATATAAAAACATTTTATATCAACTATTTTATGATTTGGACTCTATTTCCCTATTTTTCGAAATATATATATCTTTTTTAGAGTATTTATTCATGAGTCACCCACTAGATGAACATGTAAAATATACATTTGGATCCTTTAATTTCTGGTATCAACCAATGTAATTCTTGATCTATTCTTATCTTACTATATTTTAGGTCTACTCCTTATGATAGTGTGGTTTCATCTATATTAACATAATTTATTGATTTCATGTTTCACTTACGATATTTCTTAATGATACCATCCTCTATATTTATTTAGATATATTTTAATCATATTATTAATTATATTTGTTGCCGAAATATTCAAAAAGAACTATACATGTCTTTTTAATATATATTTTAATTGATTACTAAGGACTTTTTGTTTCGTATTTCAATATTTTATTTATTTTATTGTATAATGAATACAGTAGGATTAATTAGTGACTAATGGGGATTGATATACCCCCTAGATTTATTAGTTGGTCACATGAGAGAATATATACTATGTATTTGCTGTATATATACACATTAATTTATATATTTTTTGTAATTGTCTTGAAAACAAGTAGATATCCAGACATAAGGTCTTCATGACGTGTAATTTCATGGAAATGAGGACTTTAAATGTCTAATATTATGATATTTATCACTATGAAAATATGTATTTATATCCTTCTGGATATTTAAATTGTTATGTCATCCATGGATTTATTTCAATCCCACATGATTAGTTAAATGGAAATATTCAATTATAATTTTTATTCTTCCAAATTATTCATGCCTTGTATATTATTTAACAGCTTATGGTATATACTTTATATCACATTGATTTTATCGTAACCATTACTAAATTTCAATTTACCTAGGTAATAATGAAAGGTATTACATATGTTATTTATAGAATAATATCATGTATTTAATGTTTATAAGATATGTTTAGTACTGAATAAAGATCATGTACTTTCATAATTAGTGGGAGAATTTCTATTATTTGAAAAATAAATTTTCATTTTCAATTAATTATTTCCAGAAATTGTATAAAAAATTAAAGATAAATCATTAAGGGATTGTATTTAATGAAAAATATTCTATAATAATGTAATTATTGGATTGTGACATTAAAGGAATCACAATTAGTGTCAAAACATAGTTTACAAAACATTATAGATTTGGATGTTATCATGTGTTGATAATCCAAGAGTCATATATTTCATTATGGGATTAGAATATAGGGTTGATGATAGTATAAATTTATATATATCCATTGTTGTTGGTAAAACTCTGATGGTAAGTTAATATTGAACACATTATATTCATTATAGATTAGGATATAATAAAATTATATAAAACCATAAGGAGGAGTCCATGTATAGTAAGAACTAGTTTTTAGATAACATATAGGCTGTTAGCATCCAAATAATTACATTTATCTCTTTATATTGTAATAATATATGGATCTGATAGAGATGGACCTAATGGTAATAACCATGGAAAAGGCTTTTTAAGTATCACATAGTTCCCCAATCGATGCCTAATGATTGTTCCTATCATAGTACTTCTTGATAAACACACATATCCGATATCTTTTTGGAAATATACATTCATTTCAAACATCATTATGATGTATTTGAATATATTTTGGTTATATAACCTAATTGGAAAATTATCATGTACAACATAAGTTTAGCTAATGTATTTTTATATTAATATAATTATACCACAGTAGAATGGAATGTTTTATAGGTCAAAATTAACATATCATTGGATTAGATATCAGAGGATTGTGTTTTCATATTCACATGATTATTTAATATGATTTAATTGGATATGTTAATAACAATTATCTTAGAGTTTTGGTTATATCATGAAATTGAGAATGATGTTGTGAAAATCATGTCTCTAAAAACCCATATTCCCTATCATCATACAAAGGAATCATATTCATCATATATTATGTTGAAAAATGAAAAATGAAAATAAATGTATTTATAAGTAGAAGATTAGTTTACTAGTCGCACATAATATAGTGATGTTTAATTAAAAATATAAATTTTATCCTTTAGATACAAATAGAAATTTTATTAGTTATGGACCATTAAAATTTTTATAATGAAATTTATTAATGGGGGATATGTAACTCCATAATATTTAATTTTTTTTTATTAAAACTGATGTTTTCAATAGAAGGTTTCACATGGAAAACAAAATCAATTTAAACGTTAGAAACAGATATAACATTCATAATGAATCGTTTTAATTAGCATGTATGAGAAGTGGAAAAAAGGAAATGTATTTGTATAAAAACATAAATTCCACATGTGATAAAAATGCACTTATGAAAAATAATTTGAATAGCCAAATTACTAATAAGATTATTTTTTTAAAAAATATTATTATAAATAATGGGTTTTTATTCCCACAATTTTAAGATATGAAATATATCAGGTTTAAAGTATATTATTTATAGTAATAATTTATTAACAAAAATTTAATTTTTAATTGATATAAAATTCAAATGAGTATTATGAAATTTTGAAATAGTTATTTTCCAATAATTTTTTCATTGTATTTTATGATATTTATTGTATATGAAAATCTAAAATTTTTTACTTTTAATTTGACTTTATGAAGATAATTTTAAAATATATAATAAAAATAATAACTCTGTGTGATTCAATGATATTTCCCTAAGAAAAATTTGTTGATTAGTGAAATTAATGTTTTAATTAAAACCATATCGTTTATGAATATATGAAGAAGTAATTATAACATAAAACATAATGAAACATTTTTCATGATAAATAATCTAATTAATTAATTAATTTACTAATTAAAAATATACAATAAATAATGGTTTTTTTTCATTTTGAAACATATGTATTATTATATTTAAATAAAAGTTTTTTTATAATTTTTCTTTAATTATGATATCAATATTGGTTCTATGTAAGGCGGAAGCATTCATCGATGGGTGATATGTTAAAATTTATTTTAATTCTCTTTTCCCAAAAATATGAGTGAGTATATTTGATGTCCAATTTATAATTTATTTACTTAATATTTGATGAAATAATTTCTTAGGGAAAAATCATTGTTTTTAGATTAATTTTGATCATCCAAAAAAAACACTCATAGATTTCCATCATTACACTTTAAGGATAAAATAATTTAATCTATCTCATGGTGATCCACACATGCTCTTTTGATGTATGAAAAATACCACTCAATCACCAGTTTATAGTGGAGTGAGTTATATGAATTACATTTCATCTTCTTGATTGATCATCATTTAGGCATGAAAAATTCGTTTTTCATTTCATATTCTTGACAGTAATGCAGAATTAAGAGTCAAGTTTGCAATGAAATTCTATATTGATTTCACTAATTTGTATGATACAGAATGTACATAATGGGATATTTATAGAGCTATGGATCAGAATAAAATAAGTATTTAATATATGTTGTGTATTAAATAATATAATAACCATTAATAAAATCCATTCCAAATAATAAAATAATAATATTATAATTATTTTGTGTCATATGATAACTTTCTCAACAACATGTAATAATTAACTAGCTTATTAATTATTATTTTCCACTGGAATAATTCTTTACCATTTTTTACTCCTCTATCATTTAATTAATAATTAAAAATAATAAATTTCTATTAAATAAATTTTCTATTCACAAATAGTGAATAAATATTTTTATATATTTAACAAAAAATATATATTCCATTCAACATATAGTGAATAAATATTTATTTAACTTATAAGATTAAAAAACATGAATAAATTTACTCCTTATTCTTGAGAGTAATATTTATTCCATTAATTAAATTCAAATAAAATTTAATTGAGATCAACTGAAAACCATTGTTTTCCAATAACTAGGATTATTTCTTGTCGGCATTTGGTGGGATTTCTTAAAGTACAAGATTACAGCCTTGTAATGGGTCAAGGGACTAAATAGAATGAACATAATGTTGAAATTATGACAAACACATATGAATTCCCACTGTTTAATGTAATCCCTTTTTCACAATATCTCATTACAATTGTTTCAAATGTTCATCACTATCCTATTTGCCTAATAATCCACTCATTGAATTTCTAGAGTAAACTTTTGTTACCCCATGGAAAAGTAATTTACAGGGTCATATCTATTTCAATCAAAGAGACGATTTATCATCTTCTATTAAGTTATAAGGGAGAAATCCTTTCTCAACACATACATTAATGGATTTTCAATCATGATGTACCCAACAAACCCTACCTCTCCATAATCATGTCTTCGAAATTTTCATTATAAAAACTATGTGTGCAAGTAATGAACTTAATTAATGATAATTGTAATGTATAAGAACTATTAATTTCACACATATAATGCAATGAATAATGAAATAAAAACAAGTGGAATTACTATTGGATTCTATGTTCACATAATCTCCCATCGTGGGGATTAAAAAGTGAAAAAATCATGATAAGTATATTCAATCACATGTGAGTAATCTCACCTATTATTAAAAATACTAAACATCCCATTATATTATGATATCTAACTATAGATCTATATTAAAAATATTATCATGGAATTTCAATGTTCTCATCAAATTGGGGAACTGGTTTGACCTCGTCAATGTGAAAATACTCTAGGAAATTGTCACATCATAGTCTTGTATGAAAATGAAAAACATATATTAAGGATTATAATTATTAATAAATACATAGAATATACAAGTAATAAGTGAAAAAAGGTTGGTCGTTGGATACTTACTATAAAAAAATACCACTTGGGCAAGATCCAAATATCAACAATATTCTTTATGCTGGACCTCACAAAAAAATCATGTTTCTACTACATAAATGATACATTAAGAGGAACCTCCATATTTTCATCCATGGAAATACTTCAAAATATACACTTAACCCTTTGAAAAATTTTTCTCAAAAGGTGGAACTTTTTATGTATGTGCTTCATCTTGTGATGTAATTTTTTTCCAAGATCCACTTCTATAGTTTTATGGTACTACTATGTGATAGGATCGTTAATAAAAAGTACGCCATTAGGATTATTGACAGATTTATTCATCCATAATGCTTATTTTTATAACTAAGAAGCTATAATATAGTTGTAAATAATTGTAGAATATGCAACCACAACCTAAATTGATTTCTTCCACCTCACTAGGAATCCACTAAAAGTGAATATGTATCTTGTATATGAAATTATTTCTTCTTGATTAGTTTTGAAACTAGAATCTTAGTATTATATACTGACTAATTACCCATATCAACTATAAAATAGGAACATATCCATAGTATTACATAGATAATATTGGATTGTCTTGACTACCATCTAGTGGTGGTCACTTAGATCAACATGATATCTTCCTATTGTACATAATTCAATGGCTATATCTAGAAATCCATAAAACATAAAATCCATGGATGAACAAATCATAGACGCTAATGGAATCCATTATATTCTATTTCATTCTTCATGTATATGGGGACCCATTTTCCTAGAATGACTAATGTCATGTGATGTTGGAAACAATACACTGTTTGATTGTTTCATAATGATTACCTTCATTATCATTTCAATAAATATACTTTTGAATAGGCATAGAAACCTCTTGGATCTATCACAATGAATCAAGACCCCAATAATATATGATTCCTTACCCAATTTCTTCCTGGATACATATTGGTTCATCCATTCCTTAATATAATGTATAATGAGTACTTAATTTATAATGAGTATTATTTCATCTACATATAATATTATTAATATGACTACTCAACCACTAAACCATTTTTTAACAGAAGGCTCTTAATCTTTCTTAAGAAAAAAAAATTCTTTAATGGAATCCTTTAAATGATTGTTCCTTTACCGAGTTGATGTCATTAATACATATATTTTTCTAATTTTCATATATTACTTTAATCCATTATCAAACACTTCGATTTGTTTCAGATATAAATCATCCTAAATGATTCTTTTTGGGATGGTTTAGTTGACATTGGTTTTCCTAATATGATATTCATGAAAACCTATAATAGAATGTAGAAATCAGATGGATTTAAACATTTATATTGGTGAAATGGTTATTTCGTAGTCAATTACATGTGACTATTTTAAACCTTTTAAAATTATTTATGCCTTATTAGAAATTACTTTTCTGTCCATTTCTAGTTTATTCATTAATACCCATTTTTATGAAATGGGTATTACATCCATAGGATTATTTACCCAAATCAACATTTGGTTTTGGTTTATGGAATCCATTACGGAATTAAAATCAAATTTCCAAATGAAAAAATATATTCGAAACATAGATGCTTATAAGTTAGAGGTTCATTATTATCCAAAAATAAAGATTTAATATCCATAGTCAAAAGAAACCCATATTTTTTGGTTTCTCTAACCTCTCATGTACTCTTACGTTGTACTTGGGTCGCTGGAATAGTTTCCTCTTCCATGTGGAATTGTATAATCTATTCTTTTACAAACTCCTTTATTTATTGAGCATCAACTTCATAAAATATTATCATGACCCCACTATAACTTTTAGTTATGTTATACCTCTCAATGAATATGGAATTTATTTCCACTATAACATTTTTATGAGAGATATATAGAAAATATCTCTTGATTACATGGGATATATGATAAATGCATGTTTTTTTCCTTTGGGTACATGATTGTTACAGGATGAAGACTTAAAAAATCATTGGAACCCCAACAATACAAGTATGAAATCACTAGTTTCAATGAATTACTAATTTTAATGGTATATCATCTACCAAATTAGTTGAATATTGGTTTAATATTTCCATGTCATGACTTTCCTTCTTCGAGATGAGGGAAGGGACAAAAAAGTGTCACGCCCTTCTATCCTCAAGATGAAGAAGATATAATGACCCACGAGCCCCACATTCAATAGGCCCCAGTGTGGTTACATGAACCAAGTGTATAGAATCTCACATAATATGGAATAAATTACCATTTTTATAGAACAAGGTCATGAGATAATATGTTAAATCCCCAGAAACTCAAAATACTAAGATTAAAAGTAAATCCAAAATACAATACCACATGCATGTTCAAAAAAAAGCTGATACAAGTTACAAAAAAACATAAAAGTAAATCTACCAAAAGAAAAGAGACTAAGAAGAAATGATAACTAATATCTATGCCACAACATGTAAAGTCAAGAATAGTCCTCAATGTCCCCTAGAAACCTGAATATAGTTTTATTGACATTGCATGAGTATAAATGTATTCCCAATAGGAAAAATAAATCCACCCATGTACATGGGGGGAACATACTAATGCCCCTGAGATAAAATAGTAGAACCTCAATGCACATACCAAGGAGTACTGACCATCCCAACATCATCCAGGCATACTCACCTAATAATGCAAGTCTAGTAATGTATTAGTATTAGCACATTGTGATTTTTGTACCCCACACCACATTTCAATTGGTAAACTTCTCATTCTTAATGGATAATGTCTTGATTCTACCACTCTTCCAAACGCAGTCCCACTACCACAACCTGGCCGCACACACATGGTCCATAAACCACACACAATCCCTCTTAAAGACACATGGGCCACTAAAACGACACCTCTCAGCCGAAGACACATGGAACTCATCCCAAAGACAATTGAGAAATCAATCCTGACCCACAGACACCTAGGCATCTCATTCAAAACAAACCTTCCCAATGAATTTGGGATAATATTAAGCATGAAGACATTGTTTCCTTTCCAGATATTCTCAGGCGGTATGAACCTGAAAGTGGGAGTGAAGAAGAAATTTGGTAAACATCCATCCATGACCCCACGGGATAATGGTATATACACCCTCCCCCGTGAAATAGGGTTGTTCAGCACAAGGTTCTCAATAAGGGTGGGTTATGTCTACAAATTTCAAATAACTACAATTTATAAATATATATAATAAAAACTCATCCCAACCTATGGGTTTCAAATAACTAGAAAAATGATTCCACTAGTACCACTTTAGTTGTTACCCCTATATGCACAACCACACAATGCCCACTACCAAGAATAAACCCAAATAATTTTTATTACATCACATGACATTTATTTATTTAAGGAGACTCACTTTAATTTATTCAGGGACTACCGGGAAACTACCAACCACAACCATATCAAAACAATACACTAAACCAGATTTAAAATACCACTATATGCCCCCATTAAACCATTGACAACTACCATTTCTAAACGTTATACCACAAAATCATTCTCTCAAAACCTTGTCCTATAGCCCCACTAGCCAAAAAAACTCCCAGATACAGTCCCACTGCATAACAAGTTTATAACCACACTGCAGTACCACATCCCCACATCATTCCCACAGACAAAACACAAAAAGGCTATCGAACTACATACAATTCAATCTATTCCACAATTAATCAGTCTCTCAAACTAGGACAACAACACATCCCATATACCACCCCATACACATAACCCGCAACAACTACCATTAATCCATAACCCCTCTGTACACACATACCACACCATTTTCATAGAACAAACCAAAAAGAGCACACAATACCACCATTTAGCCAAGAATACTCATATTTATCCAACAACGGTTCATTATTTTCACATTAAATAACATGGGTGAACATAGAACATGTTTCATCCTAGGGAATCCCTTTTTTATCCAAGTAAACATGATTAAACAGATTTCATGTTACATCCATTTATTCAAGAATCCCAACTAAGAGGAACATCACCCGTACAAACATAGAGACCTCAAATGACCATGATTTTCAAAAGGCATGCATCCACAAAAACCCATAAAAATAAAAAAGGAAAATAGATAAAACAAGTGATCAATGTCAAAACATATTCAATTACCTTCCTATTATTATAACACGTCTTATTTTATTTTTATAATCATCTTCCCCACCACTTATTTATTACTTGTTTAATGTAAAGGATTCATCCATTCTTCAAAAATAAACATTAGTACACCCATCCCACATGATGCGCAATTAAAGAAATATAGATGAAGTCCCCAATAGAAACAACAGGTTAAAAAACACCCTTTGTGCCAAGAATATAAGATTTCACGAGGAGCCTGAAACTCATTGAAAGATTTGTATGAGGGGCTATATGAATGGAGCATGACTCATCTATAGAGTAAGGCTCTAGATGCACCAAGGGGAAATCGAAAACACACTACGAAGGGAATATCACGGATTTGAAGAGTCATATACTATATTAAAAGAAGTACCGTTTCCAAAAGTCATTAACCTAGGATCATGGTCAATATCATGCAATTTATTTATCTCAAATTCCTCAGGATGTTAGAATATTAAAGATATAACTATTAACCATTGCAACACCCAATAAAACACCCATAGAAGTAATGAAACTCTTTTTATTCCAAATATGATGTAAGAGGCGAGAAATTAGGGAACCTCAAGAAAGTAGAATTTCTATAAAGGGTGATACATATATTGGTGTGCAACCATTTTGGTGTGGCACATTAATGGTACCACCATTTTGGTGTGGCAATGTTATAGTGCCAAAATATCAGTGTCCTACCATTTTGGTGACACCGTTTTGGTGAAGCCAGTTGGTGAAATGGTATTTTTTGAAACCCCCCCCCCACAAAAAACCACTACAACCCCCAAGAACAACATAAGAACTGGATAATCATATTGTAATGGGCCATGAAATATGAGTTCTTAAATTAGATACCCCTCAATCTATTTTCATCGCCAATAATTTAAAATAAAACTCAGAAAGGAGAGGGGTATGAACAACCACCCCATAAGATATAAATTAGGGTCAATCCACCCTATGTTTTTAAAAAATAGGATTGAAAGCCATGATATCCAAGAACACCTAATTAACATCTATCACTTGAAAACTATAAAATTAATATGTCTCTACTTCCCCTAGAAACCACAAAAACACCAAAGGTCTCACTGTCAAAACACATGGATTAGGGAGCTCCATCCACCTTGGTCACGATACTATATGCGTTAGACAATAATTACTCATATGAAGGTGTTTAATTTCATCAACATTAATGTTTCATGATTAGGTTTTAGGTCCTCCCCAATCCAAATATTGTGATTTCCACACAAATTCAGAGAATAGGGAAATAACTCATTATACACTAAATGAGGTCAAACATTACATCACATGGATAATCACAAAAGTAAAACAATGGAGAAAAACTCAAAATAGTTTGGAGTATTGGGTATGCATTCGTGCCTCCAGCTCCCATGTACACTCCTTGAGGGAAACATGCCTCCATAACACACAAACCAAAGGAATATTATAACCAGGAACCACCTTCTCCTCATAACTCTTTATTATTAATGGTCGCTCCACGAACGTCGCATTGTCCTTGATATCCAACTCTCCCAAATCTAGGATGTGGTAGTCATCATTTAGATGCTGATAGAGTTGAGAGACATGTAAGACGTCGTGAATCCTATCTAACCATGGTGGTAGTGCCGGATGATATTCCACCACACCAACTAATCCCAACACCTCAAAAGTTCCGATGATCCTGGGAGAAAAATTTATTCCACTTCCAAACATCTGCAGCCCACACCGAGTGGAAACCTTCAAAAGAACCCAGTCCCCAACCTTGAACATCAACAGACTCCTTCTATGATTGACCTATGAGTTCTATCTGTCATCATCAACCTTCATCCTCTCATGCACAAGCGGAACCTTCTCTGTCGTGCTTTTCACAACCTCTAGTCCAAGAAGATATGTTTCACCAACCTTTGTCCAGCATACGGGTGAATGACAAGGTCTTCAATATAAGGTTTCGAGCAGTTCCATGCTAATGGTAGAGTGATAGATATTATTGTACGATAAATTACCAGTGGAAGGTGTCATAACAATGATCCTATGAAGTCTGAGACACATTCCCAAAGAATTTCCTCTAATGTGTGGATGGTCCTCTCATTCTTCCCTTCCTTCTGAGAGTGGGAATCAGTTATGTGTTGTTGTTGGGTGCCAAAATCTTGTTTTAATCCCCTCTAGACTCGTAAGGTATACCATGTGTCTCAACATTATATGGTAGATCTTATAACTCTATACATCCACACAACTTGTTCTACATACCTCTGTACTAAGGAATCAATTATGCTAAACTCCTTGATCACTAAAAAGTGAGCCGATTTACTCAATTGATCCACCACTACCAATATAGTATCATAGCCTCCCTAATCCATGGGTATTACATTGAAACAATAATTCAATAAGTCACACAACTTCTACTTGGGAATGTCTAAGGGATGTAACAGACTGTAGGGAACACAATTCTCATCCTTCACCAGCTGATACACAAGACACTATTACACAAACTCGACCACTTCCTACTTCTTCTCGAGTGAAAAAAACTATTCTCTTAGGCCTCGGTATATCATGGAAACTCCTAGGTGAACCACCAAGGGTGAACTATATAACTCATGGAGAAGTCCCTCAAACATTTTTACTAGGCAAAATAGCTACCCATGAATCATTATCTCATTCTGACTATCCTACGACCATCCTCTCAGAGCACTACCCTAGCCAATGCGATCAAAAATCACCTCAGCCTCTGAGTCTCCCCATTAAGACTCCTCCAACTACCAAGCCATGGAATATTGAACTATAATCTAAAATAGATAACCTCTTCCACTATCCTCCCAAGCATCCATTTCCATCTAAGGATCTTTGGATTTCTAAACTACCTCATTTTGTTACATCCTTTTTATGGCATCTTCCACAATATTCAATTTTCCAAAGATGTAAGAGATATCAAATTTGTAGTCTTGGAGGAACTACATTCACCAATGTTATCGAATGTTTTGGTCTCATTGGTAAAATATATACCTCAATATCATGAGATACATGATGACCACGAAGCACACCCAGATGAGGAAATGTCTCCACATCCTCATCATGAACATGACCACTGCACCTCTAGATCAAGGGTGGCATAGTAATGTTCATGAGAACATAACATACTAAACCCATAAGAGATCATTATCCACTACTACATCCTCACACACCCAAATCCTAGTCCACAAGCATAAAAAACACATAAAAACACCCCTTCATCTGGAAAACTAAGCACTGTAGCACAAAACAACTTCCCCTTAAAATAGATGAGGGTTTCCTAACATTACTCACTTCATATGAAGGAATATAACTTTCTAGTCAACACAATAAATGGAGATGAAACCCAAGAAAATATTGGTATAGACCCCTTGTAGTAGCGTGCCAGACCTGAGAAACTACGAAGCTCCACCACTTTCTTTGGTGCTTATCAAGAAAAAACTCTTCCGACCATTGATGGTTCCAATGTCATCCCCAGTTGGGACACCACGTGTCCATGGAAGTGCACCACTCTTGTCAAGAACATTCACTTGGACAAAATTCTGTAGAGCTAGTGGTGTCAGAGGACCATAATGTCTATCCTCAGATACTCTGTGTTCTCCCCCTCTGATCTTGAGTAGATTAGTTTGTCATCAATGAAGAAAAAAACGAACCATTCTAGGTACTTCTGGAAAATAGAGTTCTCGAGCCCCATGTACACCACTGGAATGTTTGTAATGCTAAATGGAATGACCACAAACACAAATTTCCCATTCCTACACCTGAAGGAAGTCTTTGTGATGGCTCCCTCCTTCACCCTCAACTGGTGATACCTACACCATATATTTCGCTTAGAGAACCAACTTGCTACATTTTACTGGTCAAAAAGATCATCTGTCTTTGGAAGGGGGTAATAGTTTATGACCATCACCTAGTTCAGTCTCCGGTATTCTATGCAAAGTCTTAGGCCATCATTTTCATTCTTCATGAACAAGAATGGTAACCCCACGATGGCATAGTTGGATGGATAACACATTCTTCATTAGGTCCTCAACCTAAAACTAAAACTCCCAAAACTCAGAAGGGATAGTCCTATAGGGATCCATCGATATCATATGGGCACCAGTTTGCAAGTGTATCACAAACTGTAGTTCACATTGGGGGGAGGGGTAGAGTCATAACCCTATTGGGTAAGACCTGCAAGAATTACCCAATAACCAATGGAACGTCCACCATCTCTGTGTCTGCTGATTCCACTAACAGCTCTACTAATAAATAAGCAAGAGGCTCTACACACTAACAGCCCTCTTGACAGCTCTAATCTCCAATGAAAACAACACTCAAGCCATCCATAACTGAAACACGACTCTCACTAGGAAAGATACAATAAAATCATTCATAAAAAGAAATTATTCGATGCCTATGATGATACCATATTATATCATTTGTATCATAAGATGATCCTCATAGGATTTGTGCATACCCAACATCAGTCTACATCCCTAAAAAACATCAGATAAAGTAGTTTTTCCTCCAACATGTGTACTCAACACCCGAGGCCTGGGAATCCACTCTATGTCTAGTAGCATAGGATGATCTTGAACAGGTACAAAAAAGGATCATGAATCTCCTAAATCAAACATATCACATTAAAGAGTACTAAAAAAATAATGAGTGTACCTCGAATTACATCTAACCCTACTAGAATTCCTACCTTAGTGGCACATAACTACCCACACCCATATCCTCTACCCCTATTATTTTGAATGCCTCCCTGACCACACCCTTGTTGAGGTTCCCAAGGAGTCCCCTAGGTTTGGCCTCCCTATGGAATGTTTACCCTCTTTGTAGTGGGAGCTCACTTCCCCTACTACTGGAAATGCCTGACCTGTAACAGTTGTTGCTTAAGAGGGCACTGAACCTTCCCACCACCACTGTTTGGTTCTTGATCTAGGCATGGGTTATGAAGATTTCAACATCATCCATAGAAAAATCTCCACGATATCGAATCCATGAGGAAAGGGCATGGACCAGGAGATATGAACTGGATCTACTCAGGCCTACTCCTTTCTGGCCAAAACCTGGAATGCTGTAACACTGAAGACCTACTACGGATTTCCTTCCCCTTAGACTAACTCAAATTTCTCCCCTCTCATAGTAAACCTCCCTGGGAGTGAATCCTCTCCACTAATTTATCCTTCTTCTAAACCTCTATGATTATAGATAGAGTAAAGGGTTTGACAACATTCAAAAGGGATGTTTAGTGTGCCTCCTCCACTCATTTCACATGTGAATCCTCATTTAGAAACAGATCTAGTGTGAAGAAAAAGGGATCATTGAACATTATCCCCAATTATTTTACCTACATACTCCCCTTTTGGTGGGAGATTAGCTCCTTCATCTCCTCTTCATTCATCGTTAAAGAATGTAATCCCCACCGATACTACTTCTCAATGTCAACCCATGAGACATCAGCCTCCTTCCTCTTCTCATTGTAAATTATCCACCACTTGCGCTCCACTACCTGTATCTAGAACACTACAAGGAAAACACAATACTCTTTTGGAGACCAAATCAAGATAAAATCGATCACCAGATCCTCAAGCAAACCCTCCCTCTCTATGTCAGAGATGCTTCCCACGTACATTCCGAGAGTCTTCTGCTAGAAGGCATGAAGCGTCATCTTCCACTAGTCAGCCTCCTCCTATCAATCGGCCATCCACTAATCAATATGGTTAACCTTCTTGCCCTCAACTTCTCTTACCACATGTGGGAAATGTCTTTGTGACATAGATGAAAAAGGAAACAAATAACTCCTAAGCCCAGGTAGTACATAAATATTCTTTTAAATTCATTTTAACTCTTCATTTTTTTTTCCAGAAACACCCAATTCAAATAAGAACAGAGGTTATTATTATGCATATACCTTTCCTACGGTCTCTATTATACAATATTTTTACCCTCACTTGGACATTCAGAAGGTCCAGATTCCTTGCATCGGATCAAAGGGTCTATAAAATCCTGTGTTCTAGTTGGTCTTCCCTGAACAATTTCATGCACCAATGTCTCCTAACACAATTTGCGTACCATCCCATGAAATTCTAACTATTCTTAACTAAAAAATCCACCCTATCCCTCAACTCCATATTCGATCTGTGATTGCACTTTTTCAGGACGTGCCTTTATCGAGATGAGGGAAGGGATAACAATGTGCCACACCCTTCCTACTTTTAGATGAAAGAGAGATAATGACCCCAGAGTCTAGCCTTAAATAGACCCTTGAGAGGAGACTAGAACCAAGGGTATAGAATATCACATAATATGGAAGGAATTACAATTTTATAGAACAATATTGGAAAACAAGATAATGAATTCCAGGAAACTTCAAAAAATAAAATTAAAAGTAAATCCAAAATCAATTCCCACATGCATGTTCAAAAGTAAAGCTGATAATATGTAAAAAAACTCCAAAGGTAAAATACCAAATAGGAAGAGGCTAAGAATAAATAACAACTAGTCTTCATTCTCAAACTAGTAATGTCCACCACAATCCTTGAAGTCTCCCTAGAAAACTAAAACTATTTTTACAAACATAGAGTGAGTATACAAGTATAACGAGTAGGAAAAGTAATTCCACACAAGCACATGTGAGGGAACATACAAATTACCCTAAGAGAAAATAGTAGAACCTAAATGAGCCTACTGAGGAGTAATAATCATCCCAACCTCACCGAGGAATTCTAACCAAATATCTCATGTCATGTAAGGGATTAGTATAAGCACATCGATATTTGGGTACCCCGCACCACTTTCCCACTAGTTAATTGCTCATTCTCAATGGATAACATCTTGATGCTATAAATATTCTAAACTGAATACCACTTCCAAAAAATAGATTGCACACACCTACACGTCAAACCATACAAAATCCCACCCGAAGACACCTAGGCCATAATAACAATGCCTTTGACCCGAAGTCACCTAACTCTCATCCCGAAGACACTTGGGAAAGAAATCCTGTCCCATAGACACTGAGGTTTCCCATACACAAAAAACCTACCTGAAGGATATGGGACAATTGAAGCCTCATTAAATTATAGCCTGCCTAGATACTCTTGAGAGGTATGTACCAGGAAGAGGGTTCAAAAATGAATGTTAGTAAAAAACCATCCATCATTCCACTGGGATGTTGGGAAAGACACCCTCCCCATGAAATGGTGGTGTTCATAAAAATATGATCAACAAGTTTGGGGTGTGTATATAAATCACAAGGATCTACAATTTATAAATATAGTTAATGAAACATGCAACCCAGCCTATGAGATACAGAAAAAAAAAACAAATGAGCCCATCGGTACCACTTTTGCTTCTACCCCAATATGAAAAACCACACAACACCCACTTCCAAGAATAAATCCATACACTTTTTATTTAATCACATTCAATTTATATGTTAAAAGGGATTCACCTTAATTTAATATGGCACTACCGAGAAACCACCAACCACAATCCTATCAAAACATTAGACAAAATAAGATTTGATGTCCCACTGCATACCCCCATTCAACCTCTATCAACTATAATTATTTGATGTTATACCAGAAATTACTTCTCACACAACCTATTCTCATAACCCAATTTCATAAAAAATTCCCAGATGCATTCCCAATACATAACAAGTTCATAACCACCCCGAAGTCCCACTTTTGAACAACGCTCCGACAGCCACACACAAAAAAAATTCATTCCAACTGCCTATATGTTCATCCATTCCACAATCAATCAGTCTCTCAAACTAGCAAAACAACACACCCCTTTTACCACCCCATACCCTACTCCAAAAACAACTACCATTAATCCAAAACCAACGACACACACATACCGCACCCTTTTCATAGAACAAACCAAACACAACACATAGCCACACCATCTAGACGAGCACAATCACATTTAACCAATAAGGGTTATTTTATTTCACTTTAAATAACATGGGTGATCACAGAATAGGTTTGTTCCCTGGGCATCCATTTATTGTCCTTATATACATGATTAAACAAATTTCATGTTACCAACATTTATTTAGGAATCCTAAAAAATCATAACATCACTAGGGCACCAGAGAAGACTCCCAAAGGCCATGATTTCTAGAATTCATATGTCGAAAACAATCGATAAAAGTAATGAATGATATCAGATAAAACACGTGATCAACTTAAAACGACCATCAACTGAATTCCCATTATTATAAGAGGTTTTATTAAGTTTTTATCGTCAACTTCCCTCCCATATTTGTTACTTGTTTAATGAAAATGATTCAAACTTTTTTCATAATGAATCGATAGTACACCCACCCCACATTACGCACTATTAAAGAGATACAGAGTAAGTCCCTAACAGAAATAACATGTGACCAAAACACCTTATATGCAAAGAATATAGGATTTCATGAGTAGTAGGAAACTCCCCTAAAACTAAGATTAGTGGATTTTTATTGGTGCACGACTCTCTTATGGGGGAAGTCAATAGATGCACAATGTGAAAAAATAAAACAAAAATGGTTGAAACTAGGAATTCCCTTATAAACACCCATGTAAGGCTTGATTCTAATTCTTTGTCAAATGATACATAAGAGGGTTGAAACTAGGGAAAATTGAAAAATGTAATTTTAGAAAAGGGTGGGACACCATTTGGTGTGAAACCATTACGGTGTGGAACCATCAAGATGACACCTTTACAATGCCACCATTTCTATGTGGAACCATTATGGTATTACAACCCTGGTGTTTTTATTACACTCTTAAGCATTATTTATTACATAAACTTTGCACTTGATAGAACATGGAAGATCGAGATGTCTAGTGTATTTGGGGATTAGGAACATTACATAACAACTTAAAACATAAAAAACACAACATCGTTTTTGAAAACCTCCTTTACCTAACCCCGACATTTGCTTGTACTTATCATTGCATTGGATAACCTGAGGACATACATGGGAAAAGGGTGAGCTATAAAGACTATTAAGGGAGTAAAGAGGAAATAACATGAAGAATACAATATGTTTTAGGAAATATTTATACCAATGGAGCATAAACATGAACAAAAAGGAATGATGTAGAATGATTATCATATCATGGGAGTGTGGCAACAACACTTAACATAAAATTAGCATGAGACATGGATCATTTCACATGGATCATTAGTAAACCCTCATTTCACTTGAATTAGTATGATTTTATCAACATTTCTCTTGAATTAGAATGAGTAAATCCTTATTTCCCTTGATGTATTATGATACTGATCTTTACCCAATGCATTGGAGCTCTATTAGGGCGCCCCCTTCCTAAACATTTCATTTCTTACATATGTGTGCCACATGGATCATACAACATGTAATAATTAATTATCATTTATTCCACAATAAATGGAAGTGTAATAAATACATTATGATTTATAATGTATATGTAAATGTTCATAAAGTTTAATACCCTTGATAGGGAAATAGTTATGGTATTCACTACACAATTACATTGGCTTTGAAAATCATGGGGAAATTTCGGCTACATAATGGTGTGACATAAGAATTCAAAAAAATGTTTGATGAGAGTGGAATGGGTGTCTCACAATATTTATATGAAATAGAGAGAAATGGGTTCATATAGATACATGTCCCGACATATTTAATGGAATTTATATTTGTAATACCAAAGAATTTCTGGAATGTAAATTTGATGAGAGAAATCCCTTACGGAATTTCAGCATGGTAATAGGTGTATAAGGGGGGAATTAATGAGAGAGAAAAGGGGCATCTCATTTTTAAAATATAAAGAGGGAAGTATGGGGGAGGTGCAAAATCATACCCCAACAATTATAACTGATAATAAAATGGCATAAGAATATTACGAAACTTGGATAAAATGAGAATGGAAGGAATCCCTTACTCAGAAATGTGAACCAAAAGGCATTGGAGAGGCTTGAGAGAGGCATCTTGGGAGCTTAGTAAACCATGGGAGGATACTAGAGAAAAGAGTTCAGTGTTTTAATCAAATCAAAAGGCTTTTAAAGAAGATAGAGTGGGAGATTGGGTGGGTATATCTAAGAAAGGAGAGAGAATTCTTTATTATTTCAGTTTGGGACACCACACATTAAACTAATCAAAACCACAATCCATCCCATGGGTTTTTCCAAGGGTTTTCCAAAAAGGTGAGTTAAAAACACTATTTTATAAGGCCAATGGCCGATCTTCTTAAAATAATAGGGCTGCTTATGTGGAGGTGAGTCACACTCTGATAGAAATAAATTTAAAAAGCTATAATGTTTTATAAGTAATGGAGGGTCCACTAAGGCTTTGTAAAAAAATTCTAACAAACCTAAAATAAATTTATTTTAATTGTAAAATATATATTGGAATAACCTAATATTATTGTATTTTATTACATATCTATTGGGTCATTATGATGTCATAAAACACATTATATATTTAACCGGTATTTAATTTTTACCCAAAAATTCGACTATCATATAAAATTAAGAAAAGATTTCCCCCATTCTAATTTCAATGTCATGATTCCAAAAATAATAATAATTTTAACCAAATAATTTCTAAATATGTGAATTTTTACTTCTAAAATAAAAACCGACATTTATTGAAATTTCATGGGTTTTGAAAAAAACAGCTTTCAAACATTAATAAAAATAACAATTGTATTCATACATATTATACAATCATTTATACTTTATAAAAAGTAATATAATAATAATAATATTTTATTAAAATATTACTTAATTCAAAAATACATTTATTTATCAAAATAGATACCATATTTGAATATTAAATAAAATTACTATTGATGCTTAAAAAACTATTTACAAAGTTACAATAATAAAATGAATGTATATACATTATTATATAAAAAATAATGCACATAGTTATTGTGATATGGTCTTGTTACATAACCCCTTATAAAACCAGAATAAGATAAAAGGGTAAGGTGTGTGATGGTAACTGACTCTTGGGGTGGCTCAGATAACAGCACTCGGGTGGTAATCTCTATCAACTTACACTTCTCCCGTATATTGTTCCATTCGAGCATAACATGTGGAACCTTAGCTTGGGCTTGTTCAAGAGCGATGCCCAATGACGCCACATCCTTTTTAATCCACAAAAAATGTGCTTCATATGGGGAAAGTCTACTAGATGATGCCATTGCTTCCTTTGTTTGAGTAAATTGGATTTGTTAAAACCCTGTATTTATACTAATCAAGTGATCAATGTTCAACGATTATAATAGAAATGATCAAAATTCAAAATGGTATTTTAAAAATAAAAAAACATAAAACCAGATATGTGTATATGTAATATAACCATTTCACATAATAAGACATTTAATTAGATTATGAGAAATTTCTGTCATTAAATGTTTGGGTTCTTACAATCTTCCCCCCTTATGAAATTTCACCCACAAAATTTCTTTTTCCAAAAATAAAATAGATTTGGGTAACTCTACTTCATCACTAACTTCAATTCCCATGTTGCTTCCTCAAACTAGTTGTTTCACCACAACCCCTTGATGTGGGGAATTATCTTATTTTGTAGAACTATTTCCCTACGATCTAAGATCTTCACTGGATATTCCTTGTTAGAAAGACCATCCTCTAAAATTACTACATCTGAAGAGAGTGCTTTTTAAGTGTCTAATAAGTACTTACTTAAGAGGCATACATGAAAGACATCATATTCTTTTTCCATGGTTGGTGGAAGTGCTAGTTGATAGGCCAAAACCCCGACATGATCAAGAATCTTGAAGGGGTTGATGTACCTAGGATGTAACTTCCCATTATTTCCAAAACAATTAACCTTCTTCCATTGAGATATATGTATAAATACCTTATCTCCAACTTTGAACTCAAGGTCTCATCAGTGGTTATCTTCTTAACTCTACTATCATATTTAGGCAACCTTGATATGCTGCTGAATGGTTTTGACCTTCTCCACCACTTCATCGAGCATTGTCGGTCCTAGCATCTTACACTCACCAACTTCATACCAACACACCAGTGTTTTTCACCTTTTCCTATAAAGGGATTCATATGGGGTCATTTGGATAATTTAGTGGAATCTTTTAATGTATGAGATTTCAACAAGTGGAAGATGTTACTCCCATCCACCTTTTAAGTCCATATAACACGATCTTAA
The DNA here is from genome assembly GCA_963277665.1 of Viscum album. Lineage (NCBI taxonomy): Eukaryota > Viridiplantae > Streptophyta > Magnoliopsida > Santalales > Viscaceae > Viscum > Viscum album. The sequence goes on from OY728160.1 coordinate 1,565,496,063, forward strand.
CATATATTCTAGTGTCTGATTTGTTTGACTAGATTGACCATCAGTTTGAGAATGATTGGTCATACTGATCAGGGAAGAAGTCAATGGTAATGTTATCCCACTTCCATTTTTTTATAGGTAGTGGTTGCATCATCCTCTTAAACTTTTTCCTATCAAACTTAACTTTCTGACATACAAGGAACATTGATTGATATTCAGATATCTCCATTTTCAATTTTTCCCACCAAAAGTTTTCTTGGAGATCTCGATACATCTTTGTGCTCCCGGGGTGATTATAGAATGTTAAGCTATGCATGTCATCCAAAATCTCCTCCTTTATTTCAGGATCATATGGTACACATAATCGTGACCTAAATCTAAAAATTCCATCCTTTTTAACCACAAAGTATAACAATTTTCCATTATTGATAGTTTCTACCCATTTCATAATTTAAACATTCTTCATTTAAGTATCATTTATTTTCTCCATTAGGGACGACTATGAAATCATTTGATAAAGGATTGATGATGTTCCTCCCTTAATTATTTTCATGTATATCCTCTGAAAATCTAAAATGATTGGATCCCTTTCAATTATCATCATTGATAATGATGCATGATCCTTTTAACTTATATCATCAGCCACTTTGTTTTCATTACCGAAATAGTAGTGGATTGAGAAGATATAATACATAATCAGTTCTATCTAACTTCTTTGGTGCATATTAACCTCTTTTGGTGTGAATATATATTTTAGGTTCTTGTGATCAGTACATATCTCACACTTCCTCCCATAAGGATAATGCCGCCATATTTTCAATGCAAATATCACAACTCCCAACTCCAGATCATGTGTGTGATAGTCTTACTCTGGGATTTTCAGTTTCCTTGAGGCATATGCTATCACTTTATCATTTTTCATTATCAAAAAAACTAATCCCCTCTTTGAAGCATTAATGTATACCATAATGAGTTCTCCATTTTTTGGGAGTGTGAGTACCAACGCAGTGATAAGCATCTTTTTCAACTCCTTGAAGCTCTCTTAGAATTCGTCACTCCACAAAAAACTTACTCTCTTCTGAGATAGCATGGTAATAGGGTTAGAAAATCATGATAAATTTCTCAAAAATAAGTGATAATTCCAGCTAACGATTGGAATATACAGATATCCATTACAGATGTTGGTATTGGACATCCCTCAATTGTAGTTGTCTTGGAGGGATCCATATAGGACCCAATAATGAGACCTCCTTCCACCAGAACTCACACTTGTTGTACTTTACATAGATCTTCTCATTTCAAAAGGACTGTAGTGTAGTTATTAGATACTCCTCATGATCCCCCTTGGTTTTGGAGTATATTATAATATCATCTATAAAGAATACCACAAATCTGTTGAGGTAATCTCTGAAGAATCTATTCATCAATTCCATGAATAATGTTGGAGCATTAGTTAGTTCGAAAGTAATTACTATGAATTCCTAATTCCTGTATCTTGAATGAAAATCAGCCTTGGGGATATCTTCCTTCTTCACCCTTACAAGATAATATCCTGACCACAAATATACCTCGGGGAAGTATTGTTCTCCCCGTATCTTATTGAACTAGTCATCAATTCATAGAAGAGGATATTTGTGCTTTATTGTGATTTTTTTAAGCTCATGATAATCGATCCAAAGCCACATTGACCCATCCTTTTTCTTGACGAATAGGACTATTGCACCCCATGGTGATGTACATGGGAATCGAAACCCATTATCCAAAATCTCTTGTATTTGTTTTTTCTGCTCCTAAAGATTCAAAACAACCATTATATATAGATTCTTGGATATTTGAAACGCCCCAATTATAAGGTCAATTTAGAATTCGACATCTCTTCTATGATGAAGAGCATTAAATTCCCCGGAAAATACTTTAGTGAATTCCCTCACAATAGACATGTCAATATGGATGGTTGCCTCCTTAGACTCAATCATCTGATACAGATACCGATTCTCATAGGGTAGTAATATCCATGCTTGAAATGATGGTGCTAAAGAATATTCATATTCCTCTTTTCACTTGTATGGAATCTGGAGTCAATTGTCTATATGGAGAGTGATTTCCCTCTCATAAAAATTTATGTCAGCTCTATATAAGGAATGCTAAACCATGCTGAGAATTGCATCAAATTCCACCAGAGGGAGTTTTATGATGTTCTCTGGGATTTTTAATTCACTGATTATGACATGAGAGGAGTTATATTCATGGGACACAATGATTTCCCTATTTTATGTACTCACCTACATCTTTAATTCCATGATTTGTGGTGGTTTTGGAATTGTTCTACTAAACTTTGGGTTTTCTATTCTTGAATGAATAACTAGTGTACCTATCACCACATCGTTGTCGGGGTTCACATCAGTGGTAGTGATGGAAAAAGCTCCACCTTGCTGCCTTGGAGGTTGTTCGTTTCCTCAGAAAACCCTTAGATTGAGGAATTGATTTACAGGGTACCCTAGTTCTTTGAATTTGATGCAATGAACAATGTGTTGATGTTCGAATGGAGAGTTCCTCTCTTCTATTACAGTTGTAGGTTTTTATTTTTGGTATTTAATGGCTATGTTCCATCCTCTTACACACCTAAATCATCTCCTCATACCCTTCAGGCAATTTATGTGGTGATTCTTTCCACACCTTAGTCAAGTGGGGTTCAATATTTTCTTTGTACCATTCGATATATCAATCAGACTGCTAGAATTGATGTCCACCTTACTAATATTTTTCCCGTGACATGCATGAGATTATCTTATCTCTATTTCAACCTTGAGAGCATATCAGACAATTTCATAATAGATATTGAAGTCATGGATCACCAGGGCTTTCCACAGGCTAGGTTTCAGCCCACCAAAGAAGTTGTCAACCTTGCATTCATGGGTAATGAAAAATCCAAATACATACCATCCAACCCTTGTGACATTTTCCTAGTATGCTCAGATGGATTATTCATCTTTTTTTTGAGGGAATAGATGTACCTTTCCATCATATGTCGGTGTGTGAGAGGAAAATATTTGTCAAAAAACTTTTTCCAGAAATCCTTCCATTCCAACAGCTCGATCTTCTCCTTAGGCTTTATATTTTTGATCAATGTCCACCATTGTTCATCTTAACCATCGATACGATAAGCAGCCAGAAGTACCTTCTCTTATTCGGAACAATGAATTATAGAGAAGAACTTTTCGATGGATTTGATCCATTGTTTTTTGATTGAGGGATTAAATGATCCATTAAAAGAAGGAGGTCTTTGTCTTATAAAGCTCTCGATTGTGACTTGTTCTTTCTGGGGGGGGTTGAAAGTTCCTCTTGGCCCATATTTCTAATCAAATCTTGAGTTAACAAAGAGAGTATCACCACAAAGTTCGTTATTCCTGCTCCCATTGGATTGGGAATCTCATTAAAACAATCATCACTTGGATCTTCACATCAGTTGTTAGCTTTTTTCCTCCTATTAACGACCATTGGCTAGAATAAAGGAATTTCAGGGTTAACACATAAAGGGTAGTACAAAGAAAAAAACTTATGACTTTTAAATTACTTTTATTTCCTCAATATATAAATATATATGCCTCAATCTATGTTATCCATGATCTACTTCCCAATAGTTATTCTTAGGGGATTTTTCCCTTAACAATGGTTCATAATATACTTGTGAATTTACCAAACATATCCCCCATGAGTTTCATTAACAAGACTATTTAAAGGCCTACTATCAAGTACCAGGACACCCCAGGTCATGCCTAAATCTCCTTGTCAGAGTTTTCACTCCTATGTACATTTGGGCCAGAGCCGCCTCAACCTAATTGTATCTAGATATGGATTCCATTGCCTAATAAGCCACATACTCATTACTCACCAAAATTTATGGAAGTGTTTATTATACATATTCTTTTTATTAAGGTATTCACTAGGGTTTTCTAATCCTAATCCAAAAAATAACTAAACCTCTCCTCTAATACCAACTATAACAACCTTGCTTTTTTATTACACACTTACACATGATATATTACATAAACACTTCACTTGATACAACATTGAAGATTGAGAGGATTAGTGTCTTTGGGGCTTAGTAACAATACATAACAACATAAAACATAAAACCCACATAATCTTTATTGAAAACATCCTTTACATAACCATGAAATTCCCTTCTACATAGCATTGCACGGGATAACCGGAGGACATACATGTGGAAAGGGTGAGCTATAAATCCTAATAAGGGAGTAAAAAAGCATTAAATGAATAATAAAATAGAATTTAAGAAATATTAATATAAATAGAGAATAAAATATACATGAACCAAAAAGAATTATGTTTCATGTATATCATAACATGGAAATGATGCAACAACAACACATAACATGGAATTTTCATGAGCCAATGATCATTCCACATGAAGCATGAGTAACCCTCATAGGGCATGAATTAGAATAAATAAATCCTTATTTATCTTGAATTAGCATGAGTAAATCCTCATTTATCCTGACTAATTATGATTCAAATCATTTCCCACTGCATTGGAGCACTATTAGGATGCACCCTTCATAAACATTTCATTTAATGCATAACTGTGACACTGGGATCATAAAACCTAAAATCTTAATCATCATTTATTCCAAAATAAATGGATGTGGAATACATACAAAAATATTTATAATAAAAAAGTTAATGGGAATAAAGTTGAATGCCCTTGATAGAGAAATGGGTATGGTATTCACTACATAATGACATTGGCTTGTAAAATCGTGGTGAAATTTCCTAAATATAAATGCATGACAAAAGAATTCATAAAAATGGCTGATGAGAGTGGAAGGGCTGTCTCAGCATATTTACATGAAATGTACAGTAATGGGTTCATATAGATACTTTCCCAACATATTTAATGGAATTTATATTTTTAATACAAAATAATTGCTTGAATGTAAATAAGGATTGAGAAATACCAACGAAATTTTGGCATAGTAACGGGTGTACATGGGAGGCATTAATGAGAGAGAAAAGGGGTATCTAATCATTAAAACATAAATAATAATGTATGGGGGAGGTGTTAAATCATACCGCAACATTTATAATTGAAAATAATAGGGCATAACAATATTAAGAAACCTAGATTAAATGAGAATGGAAGGAATCCCTTACTTGGAAGTGTGATCCCAAAGGTTTGGGAGATGCTTGAGAGTGGATTCTTGGGAGTTTGGGGTACCATGGGAGTATTCTAGAGATAGTACGTCAATGGTTGGAAGAAATTCAAAGGCCTTGAGTTAAGATAGAGTGAGATCTTGGGTTTGTTTATATAGGAAATGAGAGGAAATTATTTATTATTTAGGATTAGGACAACACAACTTAAACTAATCAAAATCACTAACCAGACCCCGATTGTTTCCCATGGTTTTTTACAAAGGGGATTGGAATGAAATATTTTATGTTTCCAATGGCCGAACTTCTTAAAATAACAGGGTTACTTATGTGGAGGTGAGTCACAGTCACGAGGAAATCAATTTAAAAAGCTAAAAAATTTTATAAGTCAGGGAGGAGCCACTAAATCTTTGTAAAATAAATACAACGTACCTATAATAACATTATATTAATGGTAAAACATATATTTTCTGGAAAAAATGTTTATTTTACTTTATAACCTCACTATTGGGTCATTATGATGTCATAAAACACATTATATACTTTAACAGTATTTAATGTTTACCCAAAAAATCGACTTCCTCAGAAAATTATGAAAAATTCACTGTGGGATAATTTCGACATCTTGATTTAAAAAATTATACAAATTTTATCGAAATAATTTTTTCAATATGTGAATTTTCAATTTGAAAAAAAACTGACATTTATGGAAAATTTATTGGTTTTAAAAAATAACAGCTTTCAATTCGTTATTAAAATAACAATTGTATTCATAAAAATAATTAGATAATTTATACATAATAAATAATAACATAATAATATTTATATTTTCTTAAAATATTATTTAATTACAAAATCCATTAATTTATCAAAATAGATTCCCTAGTTGTATATAAACTAAAAATACTATTTTTTCATAAAAAACTCTTTATAAATTAACAATAATAAAATGAATGTATAATCATTATCATATACAAAAATAATGAACATTAATGTAGTGATAATGTATTTTTACAAATCCCATTAAAAAATATTCATCAGAATAAATGGCACAGTGTGCGATGGTGATAGACTCTTTGGGTGGATGGGATAACATTGCTCGAGTGGTAATCTCTATCAACATCCACTTATCCAGTAGGGGGTTTTGTTTGTGCTTAACATGTTGAAGCTCTGTTTGAGATTTGGTCAAGAGAGAATCCTAATGACTGCACCTCCATTCTGAGCTCCGATAAATGGGATTCATAGGGGAAAGTCTACTGGATGAGGCCATCTCTTCCTTTTTCTGAGTAAATCAGATTTGTTAAAGCCCTATATTTATATTAATCATTTGATCACTATTCAACAGCTATAATAGCAACAATAACAATTCATAACAGTATTTTAAAATTCCAAAATCCTAAAACAAAATAATTTCATATGTTATATAACCATTAAATATAACAATACATTTAATTAGATTAAGGGAAATTTTCATTATTAAAAGTTTGGGTCGTTACATATAGTGCCACCATTAGGGTGTTCCACCGTTTTGGTGAAACTGTTTGGTGATAAATGATATTTGGAAAACCCCCACAAAAAAACACTATAACCCCCAATAACACCACAAGAAATGGATTTTAACAAATTAATTTCTCAAGAAAATCTATATTATTACATTATTTTTATGTTGTCAATATATATCCAAAAAATTATAGTCGAAGACTCACATGACTCATAATTGATCTCACCATTCCCAAAAAGGTGTGATTCTTCCTTTAAATTCACCATTCAAGTAAGGGGTATATGGATTTGAGAGTGTGGATAGTTTTTTTAACACCTTTAAATTATCAATGATATTTTGATTATGATAATCTACACCCTGGTTAGAGTGGGGTTGCTAAATTTTCTATCCAAGATAGTTCTCAAATTAATTCTTATATTTCTTAATATTATCAATATAATAAAAAATAAAACTAATTCTATGGAAATATCGATATCTATTAAATTGCCAAAAAAATATATGAATTATGGTTACCCAAAACTAAAATTAATAGGAAATAGTCCACAAATATTGATATAATTGAATTCAAGAATCTCCTTAGCTCTTTCACATCTCCATCTAAATGGTTACTTGGTAATTTTACATTATAGACATGTGCGACATGTACAATTCGGTTTTTCTTCAAATGAATATATATTTCCATCCAAATGTAGTTTAGTGAATCACTTTTTCCTTTACACTTAACTAGTGATTCTAATAATGGGTGTGGAATATGTAATGTTTTCTTGTTTTTTCATCAATTCTTAGACATGGATTATGTATATCAATATATAAATAATGTCATTTAATTGTTACATACCATAAAAAATGATTTCTTTATGAAATAATATTCATTTGTTTGAAAATATTAAAATAAATCAGTGTTTTCCATTTTTAGAAATTGATATAATTTCATTTGTAGTTAGTAGTACATAATAACTAAAATTCAAAAACAAGATCATTTCAATTGGAAATGTGAGGTTGTATTACCCAATTGTTAATTTTCTATGTTTAGATTCTTTAGATACTCATAGATATACCTATACTATGTAAATAATTCTGAATTTATGTAGTTCATATTTTTTAAAACACATTATAGAACATAAATAACTATCTAATATCCAATTTTTTGAAATAGATATATGCTGCTCAATAAAAAAAATGTATCTTTCAATATCTTCATTGGATGGGTTTATATTATCATCGAGTGTCCTTTCATTCCACATGTGAAACAGATAAAATCGTGTTCCCTTCCATTCCACTTGATCTTATTCTTCATGGAATTACATGAAGATGATTGGATATTGATATATTTCTCCATCCCAGTCTGATTTTTTAGAATATGGAGAAAATTATTTATGGGCAGTTAATCCTTATATACTTGGTGATAGATAGTTGGAATATCTGGTAGGGACTTCTCTATTGTTTCAATATTAAAATGTAATATAATTGGGGATATTATCTAATGGTGTGAATCCATAATAAGATATGTTTCTAGTTCATTAGGGACATTAAACCCCAAGAACTCTACATGATAAATGTACTAAATGAGCATGGAAACCTGGGTTCCATTTGGGGAACCCTCTCCAAATTTTATCTAAAATATAGTTTGGGATATCTCAAAGTTTTCATTTCAGTCTCATTTATGGAAAAGACCATGGATGTGCTAATGCATGCAATAAAATAATTGTTTTCTTTGGATTTAATGAGTTAAATTAAAATAGAAAAATACATCATAATTTTTGTTTTAACTACATCCCAAAAATGTTTTTCGTAGACAATAAAATATTCATCAATCACCTCTTTAGTAGGCATGTCATTCATTAAAGATTATTGCACCTAATATTTTTGGTCATTACGTATCACAATCTGAAGGCATCTAAACCGCTCCTAGAATTCATTTATAATAAATAGTGTGTATTTCTATAACATAGTTCATATGGATAATGTGGATCATTATCATTCCATTTTATTCTATAATTAAAATATAAGAGTATTATTACATTTTGTTATTATGAATTATTTTAGAAACAACAAATTCATTTTAAATTATTAATTTTTATAAAATTTCCCACTATATTTTCATGTCCCAATATCCCTAAAAATTCATATCTAAATGTCTAATGGCCAATAAATTATAGTATCAAGGATCTATATTCCCATTTTCATAACATCAATGTGGGATGGTCATGATACATGAATGTTTTTATGTAGGATGGTCTTTTCTATCTATGGGATTTCGTCACCTTGATCTGTTGACTAGATTCCCCTATAATAAATTATGACCATGGATTTACTAAAAACATACCTCCATGTTAAATAAATTATATATAGTGATAAATCTCATGAAGTAATAAGGTTATGTCAAACCATGAAATTCATAATAACACCACAATTAATGAAAGAATCCAAGAAATGGTTGGTCAAACATTTAGTATAAAGGAATTCATTACTAGTTTTGTGATGCAAGGCCAAGTCTAGTAAAATATTTAATTGAAAGATTTCGTTGAATTTTGAATATATTTATTTATTTATTTTTATCCTTTACCATTCTTGTAAATATTATATCGATGCTACTTAATTAATTAACCATGATTTATAAAACATTTATGAAGGATTCATTTGCATAATTTCTATATTATCATAGAAATTAATTTATTTATTTGATCATGGATTTTAACAAATAAAATTAATAATACTATAGGTAAAAATAAATGAATAATTTAATTTCCCATTCATGTGATTTACAGAATGATATAATTAACGTGAAGACCTTAAATATTCTATTGACCTAGTGGAAATAATTCTAATTGTCAGTTTTTTATGAGTTACAACATTCTACCATTACACCTTTTTATCTTCTGATTTGGAATCATAGTGGTTCCATCTTGAAAAACCTATGTGATCAATGGGATAATTCATTAAATAAATTTATTTATTACTCACACACTAAGTAAATTGGAGTTGTTAAAGCACTATATTTATAATAATCAAGTGGTCACTCTTCAATGACTATATTAGCAATGGTAACAATTCTCAATAGTGATTTAAAATACAAAAACCTAAAGCCTAGGATGTTTATATTTTATATAACCATTTAAAATAATAATACATTTAATTAGATCAAGATGAATTTTCATTATTAAAATTTTGAGTCATTACAATATTCCCCCATTGAAAAATTTCACCATCAAATTTTCTTTTCCCCTCACTAAAACAAATGTGGGTAACTTTGCTTCACCACTTCCTCTGATTCCCACATTTCTTATTCACACGTGTGGTTTCACTACAATACCTTGAATAGGGGAATTTTTTTATTTTATTGAATGTTTTCAATAATATCTAAGATCATCACTAGCTTCTCTTCATATTAGTTGTTATTTTCATGTGGTACCACCTCTAGTTTGAGTACATTTGATGGGTCATGTATGTACTTCCTCACGAGTGACATATGAAATACATTAAGTACTTGAGATAGTTTCAGTGGGAGTTATAGTTGATAGTCCACCTCTCCAATGAGATCAAAGATGTCAAAAGGGACGATGTACCATGGACTAAGCTTTCCCTTCATCCAAAATATCATAACTCTCTTCCATAGTGATATTTAGAGGAATACCATGTCTCTGACATCAAACTATAGTTATCGTCTTTGATTATCAGCATAGATCATTTTTCAAATCTGAGAAGCATTGTTGTGTTACTAGATGGTCTTATCCTTATCCAAAAAGTCTTCAACCATATATAGACCTAGGATTTTTTCTCCCCAACTTCATCCCAACATGTCGGTGTTCTGCACCTCTTCCCCATAATGGGTTTCATAAGAATCCATTTGGATGCTTGAGTGGAAACAGTTATTGTAAGAGAACTCAACCAGTGGAAGATGTTGATCTCATACTTCTTTTGAGTCCATTGACATGCTATCAATATTTCCTCAAGTGTTTGGATATTCTGCTATTATTGGGCATCAATTTGACGATGATAAGTCATACTGGAGTCCAGCTCTCTATTCCGAGCATGTTGAAGACACTTCGGGAACATAGAGGTGAATATTGGATCTCGATCAGATACTGTAGATAGTGGTTCGCCATAAAACCTTACCACTTCTATGATATATATCAATTCCATTTTATCCATTGAAAAATCCTCTTGAATTTCAATGTAGTATAAAGTCTTTGTAAGATGATCCAACATAACCTAGATATCATTGCTTCCATTGGATGTCTTCCGATGTCTGGTGAAAATGTTTGTGGTTATGTTCTCTCATTTTCATGTATGTATGGGTAACGGTTGCAAAATCCCTATATAATTCTACCTCTCATCCTTCACATGCTGACATACTAGTCACATTGATGTATACATAGTGATCTCCCTCTTCATGTTATCAAACTAATAATTATCTCAGATATCTCCATATATATTTTTGTTTTGTCGGTGAATTGAGAAATTAGAAATATGTGAATCTTAAAAAAGTTCATTATTTTTCTCTGGATTTGATGGAACACATAGTTTATCTCAAATCTCACAATTCCTTCTTCATAAACAATGAACTCTATGGATTTCCATTTTATAATAGTTTCCTCTTTCTTCTGAATTCCCACATTATCCTTTTGATCATCCATTAACCTTTCCAAAAGAGATGGTTGAGTAATCATTTGTGAAAGGATTGATGATCTTCCCTTATTTATGATTCCAATTTCCATATTCATCAAATATTATAATATTGTATACTTTTTAATTCTCATCAATATAAGAGTTGCTGGATCCTTTCTACATAGAGAATCATCTAACTTGTTGACTTTCCCAGGGTGATAATGGATTGATCAGCCATAGAATTTGACCTGCCCTATCCATATTCATTAGTGTATATCAACTCTTTCAATGTTAAAATATACTTGAGTATTTTTTATTCCTTGTATATTTCACACTTCTCCCCAACGAGGTAATGAAGCCAAATTTTCAAATAAAATATTACTTCCACTTACTCAAGATCATGTGATGGATATTCTTTCTCATGAAAACTAAATTTCATTGAATCATAGGAAATTACTTTTTCATTTTGCATCAACACACAGTCTACACCCTTATTAGAAGAAACACTAAATACCACACAAATTTCTCCACTTGTGGGTAGTGTGAGAACTGGTGCAGTGATAAGACTCCTTTTCAACTCCTTTATTCTCCCTTCACATTTATCACTCCCAGAAAACTGGACTACCCTCCATGTTATCTTGGTAAATGGTTTTGAAAACCATGATAAATTTCTAAAAATGTTTATAATATCCAACTAACCTCCTGAAGCTACGGATATCAGTCACTGATGTTGGCCTCATCCATCCCTCAATAGCATCTATCTCAGAGGAATCCTTAGATATCCCATTTCATGTGATGATATGTCCCAAGAATGAGACCTCCTTCCACCAGAACACACACTTTTTGTACTTTTCATAGAGCTTCTCCTTTCTCAAGGTCTATAGTACAGTGCTTGGATGCTCCTCAAGATCCTCCTTGGATTTAGAGTGTATTAGATTATCGTCTATAAAGTCTACCAAACATTTGTCTAGGTAATCTCAAAATAATATATTCATCAAATACATAAACATTTCTAGACCATTAGTGAGTCTAAAAGGCATTACTATGAATTAAAAATGCTCGTATCTTGTACAAAAAGCTATCTTGGGGACATCCTCCTTCTTCAAACACACTTAGTAATATCCCAACTGCATGTCCACCTTGGAGAATTATTTTTCCCCAAATAGATGATTGAACAAGTAATCAATTCATGTTAGAGTATACTTGTTCTTTATCATTATTTTGAAAAGATCATCATGATCATTGAAAAGGCGCATTGACCCATCCTTCTTCTGGACGAAGTGAACTGGTGCATCCCATGGTGAAGCACATTGGCGTATAAACTCTTTATCTAGATTCTCCTTTATTGGTTTCTTCAGCTCCTAAATATCCACAATACCCATTCTATATATGGTCTTGGATATTGGAAATTCCCCTGGTAAAAGAACAATTGAGAATTACTCATCTCTTCTAGGTGGAAGACTTGGAAGTTACTCGAGAAACACTTTAGTAGATATCCTCACAATAGGCATGTATTCAAGGATGGTTTCTTCCTTAGACTCAATCATCTAAACAAGATACTCATGCTCAAAGGGAAGTAACATCCATGCTTTAGACAATGGTACTAAATTATATTCATCATTCCCCTTACACTTGTACAGAATCGGGGGTCGATTCACCATATGGAGAGTGATTTCCCTCTCATGGTAATTTATGTTGTCCCTATATAGGGAAAGCCAATATATTCTTAGAATTGAATCAAATTCCACCATTAGGATTATGAAGAGGTTTTTTGAGATGTTCAAACCACAAATTGTGACAATGGAGGAGTTATATTCATGGGATGCAATGATTTCAACATATTTCGTTCTCACCAACATATTTATTTATATTATTTTTGGGGGTGTTGGGATTTTTCTAATAAACATTCAAGATATAACACAATTCATAAAACGAAAATAAAAACGGATTTTCACTATTCTTATAATACCTTTCACCAATTCATTTTTGGGGTTCACATTGGCTGCAATGATGGAAAAAGCTCACCTTTGCTGCCTTGGAGGTTGATGGTTGCCTCTGAAAACCCTTGGCTTTGGGTATGGGTTTTCAAATTTCCCCATTTCTTTTCAGTTGATTTAATGAACAACACATTGAGGTTCGAATGGAGCGTTCCTTTCCTCTGTCACAATGACATGTTTTTCTTTTTGGTAGATAATACACATGCGTTCTTCTCTTCCACACCGAGTGTATTTCCTCATCCCCTTCTGAAAATTTCTGAGGTTATTATTTCTTCTCCTTTGGCATGTGGGGTGCTGCATTTTATTAGATCTATGGGATTTATCCATCATACCTCTAAAATTAAAGTCCACCTTATTCTTCTTATCCCCATGATACCCTTGAGATTCAAAGATCCCCATTTCATATTTTACGGATCATCGACAATTTCATAATAGCTATTGATGTCATAGATCACTGTGGATTTCTGTAGGCTATGTTATATCCCACCAAAAAAGTGGTCAACCATGCATTCAAGGGTAACAAAAAATCATGAGGCGTATCATGTATACCTATTGATTTTTTCCTCATATGCTCTAATGGATTCATTGTATTTTTTCTTTTGGGAAAGTATTTCAATTTCCATCTTAAGTCGGAGGGTGCGAGGAAAATATTTATCGAATAACATATTATAGAAATCCATCCATTCAAACTCCATGATAATTTCATTAGGATTCATATTTTTGATCAATTTACACCATGGATCAGATTCACCATCCATAAGATAAGTGGCCATAAATACATTCTCTAATTCATAACATTGAAGGATGGAGAAGAGCTTATCAATTGAGTTGATCCATTGGTCGACAACTGAGGAATTAGATATTCCATTAAAATATGGAGGCCATTGTCTCATAAAGCTGTTGATTGGAGATTGTTATTTATTGGGGGGTGGGGTTGAACATCCCTCTTGACCCATGTTTCTATTCAAAACATCAATTAACTATGAGAGCATCGTAAGGAAGTTTGTGATTCCGGCTCCCATCATATTAGGCATCTCATTAGAATAGTCATCACATTAATCTCCACATAGGTTGTAATCTAGTGTCCTCCTATTACCTATCATTAGTTGGAATAAAATAAAATTTAAGGGTAATACATAAAGGGGGATCCAAAGAAAAATATGGATAACTTTTAAATTACATTTACTTCCTTAACTTAAGAATTTATAGGCTTCAATCTATATTTTCAACGATATACTTCCCAACATATATTATTAGGGGAATTTTTTTATTCCCTTAATAATGGTTTATACTAATTTTATGAATTTATCAAAGCATATACCCCAAGAGTGTTGTAACCATGAGTGCATCAAGGCCCTTATTTTTACACGAGTTATCATTATTGTCTAGCTCAAAGTAGTTTTTTCGGGTTTTACCCCTAGATACATATATTCGAGAGTTGCATCTAACATCTAGTATCCATAAATGGATGTATTTTATTGATAAAAAAATGTTCTCGATAGTCACCAAAATTTAAGGATATATTTATTATACTTATTGTTATCCCCAAGGATTTCACTAGGGTGTTCTAATCCTAATCCCAAAAATAACTAAGCTTATCCTTAGATACCCACTCTAACAACCTTGTCCTTTATTTCACACTTAAACCTAATTTATTACAGAAAATTTAACTTAATAAAACTCTTAGGGTCAAGAGGTCTAGCGTATTTGGAAAATTAGGAACATTAAATTAAAACATAGAACAAGAAAACAATATCTTTATTGAAAACATCTTTTACATGACCACCACATTCCTTTATACTTAGAATTGTTGGGGATGAACTAAGGAAATTAATAAAAAGGGTGAGATATAAAACCAAGTAAGGGAGTAAATAATGTATAACATGAATAATATAGTACATTCTAGGAAATAGGCATATCAATGGAGCATAAGAGAATCATGAACACAAAGGCAAGATATATCCCGATTATCAAAACATGGAAATGTGGCAACAACCCTTAATATAATAATAGCATGAGCCAATGATCATTCCACATGGATCATGAGTAAACACTCATTGAACATGAATTATCAGGATTACACCACCATTTCACTTGACGTTTTATGATACTAATCTTTACCAAATGGATTGGAGCACTCTCAGGGTGCACCTTTCTTAATCATTTCATTTCATGCATAAGTGTTCCACATGGATCATATAACATGGATTCATTAAACATCATCATTTAATACAAGATAAATAAATGTTGAATTTATACATGAAACTATATAATAAATAAGTAAATTTGAATTAATGTGAATACCCTTGTGAGAGAAATAGGCATGGTATTCACTACACAATGACTATGGCTAGGAAAATCACAGTGTAATTTCAGCATCATAACCAAGTGACATAAAAAATCATAACAATTGTTGAAAAGAGTGAAAGGGGTGTCTCATCATAATTACATTAAATGATAAGTACGAGGACATATAAATACATGTCCCAACATATTTAATGTAATTTAGATTCATAAATCAAATTAATTTCTTGAATATAAATTTGGAGTGGGAAATCTCATTCAAAATTTCAGCATGGTAACAGATGTAAATGGGGGGAATTAGTGAGAGATAATTGGGTTTATTATAAGTAAATATTATGTAGGGAATAATAGAGTCTGTGTGAAATCAAACCCCAACATTTTTAATTGAAAATTCAATGGTATTGAAACCTAAAAAAAATTGGGAAAAAAGAGAGAGGAAGAAATCCCTAATTTTCTAGTGTGATCCAATGGCTTGGGAGAGGATTGATAGAGGATTAATAAGAGTTTGGGGTGACTTGGGAGGATACTAGAGATAGGAGGGAAGAGTAGTGATGTTCCCCATGGATTTTATGTGATGGGATGTGGGAGCTTGGGTGGGGTTATATAGGAAAATAGAAGGAATTCATTATTATTTAGATTTTGGACACCACAAATTAAACTAAATAAAACCACAAGTCATCCGATGGTTTTTTCCCATGGGTTTTTCCAAAGGAGAGTGTAAAACAATTGTATATAAGTCCAATGGGAGAACTTATTAAAATATTAGGATTTCTTGTGTCTAGATGAGTCACACTCACAAGTAAATCATTTTAAAATGTTAAAATGTTTTATATGTCTTAGAGTGTCCACTATGGCATCATAAAAATTGTCAAAAAAATATAAAATCCAATTATTTAAAGGTAAAAAATATATTGTATGAACATAATTTTATAGTATTTTATTATATCACTATTGGTTCATTATGAAGTCATAAATAAAATTATATATTTAAATGGTGTTCAATTTTTAGCTAAAAATTTGACTATCTCAAAAATGTATTAAAAATTCACCGTTGGATAATTTTGATGTCCTGATTCCTAAAATAATATTCATTTTATTTAAATAATTTTATAAATATTTTAATTTTTAATTATAAAATAAAAATCGATATTTATAAAAAATTCTAGGTTTTTGACAAATAAAGCTTTCAATCCGTTGTACAAATTAAAGTTGTATTCATAAAAATTATAAGATCATTTATATTTAATATGAAGGAATTTTTTAATAATATTTTTTTAAAAATATTATTTAATTTAGATATCCATTAATTCACCAAAATAGATTTTTGAATTGAATAATAACTAAAAATACTATTTTTCCTTAAAAAAGTATTTACAATGTATCTATAATAAAATGAATTTATATTCTCTATAAAAAAATAATGCACATAATCGTAGTGCTAGAGTCTTAATACATAACTCCTTAAATATTCTGCATAATTCCTAAGGGTAAGGTGCTAGATTGTGAAAAACTCTTGGGCTGGGTCTAATAACATCGCTTATGTGGTAATCCCTATTAATATATACTTCTCCCGTAGGCAGTTCCGTTCATGGGTAACTTGTTGAAATACATCTTGGGCTTGGTCCTGCGTGAATCCCAATGACGCCACCTCCTTTATGAACTCTGAAAAATGGGATTCATATGTAGAAATTCTACTAGATGAGTCCATCACATCCTTTGTTAGAGTAAATTGGATTTGTTAAAGCCCTTTATTTATAATATGCATGTGGTCACTGTTCAATGAATTCATTTACAATCGACACTATTCTTTATGGTATTTTAAAATCCAAAAAAATAAAAACAAGGAATTGAATATTTTATGTAACCATTTTACTTAATATGACATTTAATTAGATCAAGAGGAATTTTCATTAATAAATGTTTGGATCGTTATTGAAAGCATGAAGGTATGTGTCATATAATAATTATATAAGTTTGAATACATTATATATATAACATATATCATATAATAATAGTATGTAAATCATAATTTATAACCATATGAGGTGGTAAAGGAAATCCAAATGATGTCATTTCATGGGGAGACTCTTCACCATACACACGAATGTTTATTTCATTACCCATTTCATGGATGTGTGTGTAGGTAAAGGTAAAACAATTAACATGAACAAATATTTATAGTTTTATGATAAATAGAGAATTATATAAGAATTAAAAATAAAAATTGAATTGGTTGTAGAAATAAATAAAACAAAATGACACCTTTAAGAATGTTACCTCTTCTTTGGGTAACACGTTTTGGTTTACACTGAAGGGCTTCCTGGCATTGATTTATTCACATGGTATGGAATATAATATGATATTAGGGTTTTTGGGAGGTTATTAAGTCAGGTTTTGTATGATCCAATTGGAATTAGTGGTCTGAATAGGTTTGGGGAAGGTGGTTAGTTCCTTTTTATAGTGTAGAGGGAATAGCATTCATGTAAATATTAAAAGTTAAACACTGTTGGGAGGTATAACATATATATTTTTCCCTAAAAATGAACTAATTCAATCAAATATGGGATTTCGTCTAATAGTTTCTATAAAATTGGGTTTTTATAAGTTTCAAGGTTATTTGGCATCATATGATTAATGTTTAACCACTAGGTAAACATATTGTTTACCTTAATAGCTCTAATTAATTTTAATTTCATTCAATACTATTTTTTGAAAAGTTTTATTTTTACCTTAATATAAATTATAAATTACTCTTATTCAACATATTTAATCCATATTTTTAAATTCCATCTACCGAAGTGGCAGAAATTAATTTAAAATTAATCCCACAAACGGAACGATATAGTGGGTTTTTAAAATAAGAAATATTCAAAAGATTGAAAATTTTTTATATCAATTTTCATAGTAAAATTGAAATTAATTAAAAAAATTGATTTCAATAATTTAAACATTCATCGATATATTATTTAAAACAAATAAAAAATATAATTTAACAATATAATTTATTTAGAGAAAAATATGTTTTTAATTATAATTTGGTGTCATTCGTTATTCGTCAAAATACATAAGTTATCATAAAAATACCAAATTTAAACACAAAAAAAATATCGTATTCCATTTTATAATGGATTTTATTTGTTAAAATAAAAACTATAAATGTGTCAATTTTTATTTTTATAACTAGTCATCCATTAAATTGAGGTAAAAACTCATTTTAAACATATACATATTTTTATGACCAATTTTTTTTTTTTTTTTCATAAGTCTATAAAAATTTTGGATGAATTCAAAAAAAATAATTGAACATAAAAAATATAAATTTTATTAATATCCTATTAGAATAGTATTTAATTTAATATATTAATATAAAAAACAATTTTCTTATAAAAATATTTTTCATTAAAACCAAACCATTATGTTTTATTAATTTTTATTTTCATTTAAAATTAATTCATTACTAAATAATTCATTATAAAAACATTTGGAAACCATATATTTATAATACTATCAATCATATTCAATCATAACATTCGTACAGATAGATGATAACTATAATATTAAATATTCATATTATATTATTGTTTAGTAAGACTCAGGATTTTGTGCAATATATCTAATAAATAGAACAGAATGTTGCATGAAATTCAAGATTAAAATATTTCATAAAATTAAATATATAATTTTCATTAAATGTAACAAAAATGTTGAAATAAATTTAAATTTATTTAAAACAATATATTTTTGAAAATCATAGGATGTTAGTGCACTAAAAATTCTCACAATATCAAAAAACATAATTTCGTATAAGGTTCTCATTTGGTATATCTTCCCTTTTAGAATGGAAATGAGAAGATTTGATAATGTGATCTGAAATCAATGATATAGTATCATTGTAACTAAGAGTCATCAGAATCCATGTTCAAAACTCAAAGGAAATATCAACCAACACCCACATAGGAAAAGAGAGAGGCTTCATTAATCAATTAAGATGCTAACTCTATGAATTTATCTATTAAAAACATTTCATCTTGATACACAATATTTAATTTTTCGCTTCACATTTTAATAAAAATATGATTTCTTATATCCTTGTATATCATGGAACAACCCTTGTCAACATTGAATTTTTTACGAGATTCTTCATTTAACTCTCCCTTTAACTCAGATATTGATGAGACACAAAAACATGTTCCAAATTTCAATATACCATCTTCTTGTAATAATTCATTCATCTTCTCATTATTAAAATATTTAATTTTCATTTCCTAAATTCTTTCATCAAGATGATATGTGGTTTCCATATCTTATAAATATGGATTGGAAATTATTTGTAAAATGTTTGAAATTTATAATTCCTAAATAATTACAATATATATATTTAAAAAAAATTTGTATTTAGTTTCGATTTATATACATGTCAATGTCAAAAATCCATGATCATTTCTAAAAAATTTATCTCCCATCCTATTGTATTCCTTAGGGTGGAAATGTATTAAAAAATAATTATCCTTAAGTTGTTCCTTCAATCACCCACCCCTCTTGTTCATAACGTTTTCAGATAATATGAATTCAAATCACTTTTGATCTTTATATATTTCACATATCATACTATAGATATATTTCCTCTACATAATCATGGTAAAAATTATTGATTAAAATTATAGTTCATCGGTTGGATAATTTAATTTTTTTGTCTTTAGCTTCCTTAATTTATAAGTAAAAATATGTATCATTATTTATATAAAAAATCCATTTCCTTTTATATTTCATTATATACCAAAACATCTATCATTTCCCAATGGTAACATTAAAATTCTTTCATTAAAAAATAACTTATTTGACTCTTAAAAAAATTCATAAAATACAATTTACTATATAAACATAAACCATTTCAATGTCAACTTGGGTTATATATTTTCAAAATATGAAATTGTTGAATAAATCGATAATAGTAACCAACTAATACATGGATACTACATATCTCCATTGAATTCATTGGATTGAGTAATTTGTTTCTGAGATTTACCTTAATAGGATAAAATTATATCATATCATTAGAGAAATTATTTCCATGAAATGTAACTTCATGAAGAAAAAGGTAACACAAGTTATATTTCCTATGTATTTCTTTTTCACTAAGAGTATAATGAATTATTTTTAAATAATATTATGTTTCTCATAGATTTTATATAATTGAATGATATAATAAAAAAATATCATAATAATTATCAAAATAATCTTCAAAAACTCAGTTCATAAAATCCAAAAATACTATGTATACAATAGTTAATCCTAAGGTAACTACTGTAAACTCATAATTTCTATACTTCATACAGAATATCATATTATTCATATCATCCTTATTCACTACCAATAGATGATTACCAAAATAATGATTTTTTATTATAAAAACTTGATATCCTTGAAGCTAATCAAACATGTCCTAAATGTGAGTAAGAGAATAATTATTCTTTAAGGTAATTAACTTTATATCCCTATAATCAATGAACAACATTATAGACTCATCATTCCTCAGAAAAAAATTTAAATTCTCTACTAGGTGAAGTACTATGATGGATTAATCCTTTATCACTCATATATTGTAATGGTTTCTTCATGGAAACCAATTATATTGGATCTATTCGATTAGGATACTTTGAAATAAATTTTTCATTAGAAATGATTTCATTATAAAACTAAAATTCATGATGGTGTTGACATCTATTATTTTTTAGGATATTAAACATTCCATTCTTATAAAATGGGAACATATTAAATTCATAGGTTTCCTTTAACATCAATTGATAGTTTCTTCCTTTCTTCTCCAATAATTTCATCAGCGTGATTCACTTAATTTGTATCCAAACATGAATCAGATAATAATTTATTCCTTTTAAAGAAATGAAACTTCATACCTCATTCAAGATTCAAAAATTCCTTCCAGAAAAAATATTTTTTTTATTATACATTGAATCAAAATCCATATATATAATTATTTCAATATTAACCATTAGTATGACAATAAGGATCACAATTAAGGTATATATATGCATCATAATGGGAAATAAATGAAATTTAATTATTGAAATAATACATCCATTTTGTATTTTTATTAACTACTCTCTTCTCAGTGTTGCAACTGATGTTTTATTATTCATTGTAAATAACAAAGATATAAAAGTGTGAGAATATATATAATAAAATAAATCACTTGATAAATGTTTTTTTCTCATTAATTTAATTTCCATCTAATCATTATGAAATAAAAAATGAGAAATAGTAAATGTATACGCTTTTCATATCCACATTATTCTCTTATACGGTGTGTTCCATTGACGCTTCTGCAATTGGTTCGAATAATTCCATGTTCCATTGTAGTTGAAGAATTGGATATTTTAATATTCCTTATATCACTCCATTCCAATGACATATGCACTATAAACCAAACATAAAATAGAATCTCATTAAATTTATAAAAAATCCATGATGTTTCCTTTTATAATTACCACATGTTTGATTCTCCACTATTCCCATATTATTCTACACCACATTTTCTTTTCCTCGACACCCAATTATCTCATTATTCATTAAATTTTCATTTATAAAATATGATTTATATTATTTTCACTATCATGATGGAATCAGATAATATATAATCATTTTATGAAAATATTTTCAATAATAGTTCCTTTCATTGGCTTAGAATATGCCTATAAAAAATAATAAATCATTATTTCTATATTATCTATGATATCTACAACAACATGGAATAATCTTTTAATGTTAAAATCACCAAAATCTAAAATTTCCTTGTATTTATTCACTTAATTATAATATTTCTTTTTTATTTCATATCACTTATCACAAGGAATGGTATTTATCTGAAAAATATCCCCTCAAAATTCACTTATTCCTTTTAAAAATCTATTCATACAAAATTTTATTTTCAATCAATGACCACCACTAATAATTATCTCTCTTTAAAACATATATGTTAATACTATCATTTTAATTATATTTTCTTCCCTAATAATTGAATATAATTTCAAGAGGATTGATCCGCTACTCGTCTACTAATCAGTTAATAGTATCTTAAGGATGGATGATTCTGTTGTTTGATTTGTTCCACCATCATTAATCAATGTTGTGAAGAAATTGGTTCCTCCATTCAGGAAAGGTTATTTTTCATTAACTATAAAAACTAACATTTCCTAGTCCAAATTTTTTATCTATAATACCAGTCATGATGGCCTTATCAGGAGGGATGTATCTAGAGGGAGTATAAATATTGATACATTTTTTACACATTAGGGTATGAACCATCTCTAAACAATATCATATACTTAATTAGATTATTAAATAATTAATATTGATATATAAAATAAAATTTCCCTCTATATAAAAAGTTAATAAATATTATTTAGGTATTATCATAATGATTTTACAAGAGATGTTCAAAACAAATCAAGTTCCCAATGGTCTAACAAATCATTCCTTGATACCAACTGTAATAAGGTTGACTCTAATAACCCAAATCCGTTTTTTCTATATTATAATAGTAAAATATAAAAGATATCGCATCTCATGGGATCAAAATGATTAAATGTTTTGGGATACTTGGTATTTACATACTTGTAATATTAAATCAGAAGCTTTAAACACAACATAACAATTTATAAAAAAAAATTCTTATTCCACTTTGAAATCCCTAAAAGATTCCAACATGTTAATTTGTGGAATGGAAGAAAAAATAAATAGTTATATCATTTTCTTGATAAGGGGATGCATAAAATATAATCTTTCATTAATACAAATGGAATAAAAATATGATACAGAGGATTATAAATTCATGATCCATCTAGACAATAACATGGGCACATAATTCCTTCATGGATAATAAGATATTGTTATTTCAAGGTTAATTTTAATTGATTTCTCAATGATATAATGATCAATTCCAGACATGTTAATCTTTCATCAATTCCTCCTTTTAGAAAAATTATATAATTTTATATAAAATTCACCAAATACCCAAATAATTCATAATCCATTCCAATTTGATTAACTCACAATAACAACTGATGTATCAAGTGGAAATATAATATTGGTCAACACCTATCCATTACACATACCTAATGAATAACCTATTTATTTTCATATTAATACAATATATAATAAATATTCTTTAATAATTAACAATATTATTATTAAATAGGTATACAATATATCAATTTACATATATCAATGGAATAAATTTCATATAAATTATATGTTTTGATATAAAAAATTTGTAAATTATATGTTGTTAAGAAAATATAAATATGGTTGACATATATATTACTCTAGAGATCAATGAAATGAATGAAAAGATAATTTCAAAATAATATAGGAAAATATTAGAGAATATAAATTTAAGGAATTAAAAATATTCCTAAAAAAATGTGGTATAAACCGTATATTAGTAATAGATGAATGAAGATAACAAATTCATCAGAAATGATGGATTTTAATTAAAGGGAATCATTTTTTAATTAATGATGAATGTTGGATGAAAACAATAATTTGAAATTCATTAAACATTTTGATATTTTTCATAAAAATGATGTTATAAATCACTTACAAAACTATTTTAAAAACCATTCAAAGAGATAAAAAAAAATTATTTGAAATAAAATAAATTTTATAAGATTTAAAATAAAGAATATTTTAGAAATAAATTTATTAGTGGGAGGTAATAATATAAATAAATAAAATGAAACCAATTTTTAAAATATTTTGACGAATGATATCCCTTTATTTTTTGTAACTATAAAAATTATAAAATTCCATGAATATTGAGATTAATATTTTATTAAAAAAATCATTTAAATGAATATTGATAACTAATAAAATCTAAAAGGTTTGTAAATTGTGTTCTAATGGTAATTATAATGAAAATAATTCTTTACAAGATTTTGTAATGAGTAAAAAATAAGGAATTCAGAAAACAATAAAAATATTAATTTTAAAAAAATTGAATAGAATGAAAAAGTTAATAGATATTAAACATAATAAATAATTTGTGTATAGAAATGAACATTATTGAATAGAAATTATTAATCTATACATTGAAAATATTACTCATGTCCAAAACAAGAAAAATTATTTTTGGATTTTTTATAGACATACCTTTTTTGTTTTTGAGTACTCATGATAGGGAAAAGCAATGAATGATTTATTTTTATAAAACATTGTTGGACATGAATCAATCTCTCAATTCATTCTAGATAGATATTTAAGAAATAAAATAAAGGATTTAATGTATGCATGAGGAGCAAGGAGCATGCACTATCCAAGATTTGTGGGATATACATAGAAAAGTGATATAAAAGAACAAATGAATGAAAAAAATGTGTCATTATAATATAGATAAATCATTTAATAATCCCAAAAAACATCATATACACTAAAATAATCCAATACATAAATTCAAATAATGAACCTGCATCCCCTAAGAGACATTTCAAAAAAGTAATGAGGTACAACGTCTGGTATATAAATAAAATATAAGATAGAACTATTGTTCCTTCACCCAATATTAATAACCATTCACTTAAGAATATATAATCAAATTCATGGTTCAATAATCCATTAAATGAATTATTTCATGAAAATTGATATCATCTTCTACATAGAGATTAAAACTATGAATGTTAAGGTGAATCTTATCCTGATCAATCCATATGTTAGTAAAACACTCAATAATATCTTTTATAATATATAATAGAATCTTTATTGTCATTATAATATCTTATTTATTTGAATTGAACTTCTCATTAATATGATTTTCCTCCCAAAACTTTTATACTATTTTCCACAAAATTATAACAAAATTTGAAATTTTTTGTATTATTATTAGGTTACATCTTTCATATCAAAAAGTCATCATTAAATCATGATCATCATTAATGATAGCATCTCATCCATGTAGACTCATACAACTATGAGGTTTATCATTTCACGAGTGATACATCATCGATTTAAATAATGACTATTCCCCATGGATGAAAATAAATACCAAATAACCAATTTCTAAAAATAAAAAAGGTAAAAATATTGACAATAAAATAAATGTTCTTATTTAGATTTGATAAATGAAATTTTCATACCATCCAAAACAACAACTGTGATATAACCACAATCCAATAGAACATAATCATGTTAAAATCCAAAATAACAAATTTAAAAACATAGAATTTTTATTTTTTCAGGATAAATGGAAAACATCATGAATAATTTAAAAAAAACAAGCATAAAATGATATATCACTTCACTATGAAGTAAAAACACCTTGGATTAAATGTCATGAATGTTCTAAACCCGCCTTGAAAGAAAAAACATCCCATAGTAAAATCTGATCTCTCTCATAATGAACAGGAGGAAAAACATCTTCAAAAAACACACAAACATGTCAAAACTCCCCATTGATATGAATTAATGAAATATACCAAGTTTTAGGGGTAGATATCTTCACATATAAATAATATATATCCAGAACTAAAACAAAAATACTAGAACATTTAATAGAAAATTCCATGGAAGTATGATTTAGTAGGGGGAATAAACAACATGAAAATAAATACTATGGAGTGTCATTAATTTTATAATCAGGATTTCATTAAATTAATCATTCATCAATAATAACATTCATCATATAATTTAAGGATATGTCACTACGTTAAGATTTGTATCCTTGTATTTTATAACACAATTGATTCTTATTCATTAAGACATGGTTTTAGATCTTCCCCAGTGTAATATATATCCAAATTTGAATTATTTAACTGATGCTCAACTTCCTCATCCATATATTTTTATAATATGTATATGCATTAAACTCAAATATTATTGATGAATTATAGAATTCATATTCCTTACAGAGAAAGAACCTACCGATTTATTCTTTATTTTTCTCATCAAATTGGTATGTTAAATTATTTTCCCATTATAATAATTCATGATGATCATATAATATTGTTTCATTCAAATTAAAATAATAAATGTAAATTTGATTATTTTTTATATGAGGATTGATAAATCCATCAGAGAAAACAAATGTATTCTTACCATCTATTGATTTCTAATACAGATATATATCATCAACCAAATATGATTTGTCAAGAAAAATAGTATTGGAATTGTCAAAATGATCACCTAATGCCTTTCTTAGTTTTGAATTGGCACTGTAGTCCTTCACAATTCCATTCAACCTCATCAATTACAATAGTGATATAATGAGACAATTATTTCAAGTAAAAAACCAATAGTTAAAAATATGATATATTTATGTATACAATTATAAATCCATATTTGTTTTCCCAAAATCACAGGCTTACTAATAGGGTATTATGATTTATATATCTGTGAATATCATGATTTATAAAGGTGATCCAAATTGAAACCAGAAATGAAAAATAGGTACCTATTTATAAAAAATAAACATCAAAAAATCGTTACCATTCTCAATCCGGATTTACTAGGGTATAAAATTGGACAAACTGATTTCCACACATTTTATGACCACTGATGGTTCAGATAGGCTTTTAGTTATCTTATCCAATTTAATTTTCCAACAGAAGTGACATTCAATAGAGTAGATTGTAGAGGTTTGAAAAGATAAATTGGAAGACCAAATAAGAACTAACAAAATTGTGGAAATATTATTTCAACATCATAATAATATTCCACATAAAACATAAGAACATTCAGTTAGACATATGAAAAGAAAACAGAACAACTAAACTATAATCTATTAAAATATATATTTTATTAAAAATGAAATATATTTTGAGGTAGTCCACACATGTGCATGGGTGACATTTTAATTTATCCAAACATTAATGGAATGTAAGTTAAATAATTTTTTCAAAATGAAAGTAACATCATATATAACATATCTATTCAATTAATACATCTTGATACTAAATCATGTCAGGAAGTGATAAAAATGTCATATGTCATTGATGGATGTATCTGTTCACATGAATTCATGATAAATGTTTTCAATTTCTAGTGGAAGGAATCAATTTAGATTATGGGGTTTCTATAAGAATAATAACATTAGAATAAAATTATTATTTTAGTTTCATTATTTTAAAATGGATTCATATGATTTTGAATATTTTTAAGATGAAAAACTCTTTAACATACTTGGTAAGAACATATACATCATCCTTCAATAATCTCATTTTAAAAAACATGTATGCATATCAGAATGATATTGTAGAAATCACGTAACCATTATCTCCTGAATAAGGGTATTGGGATGATATTTGGGAAGATATTGGTCAATATGTGGAATCATTGGGTGTACATATATGTGATGGGAGGAGGATACATTTTTTATGTTATGTGAGTGAAAAATTTTAAATACTCTTAACATTAAATTAATATAAATTCATATTCATGTGAAATTGGCAAAAATGGAAAATGATTAGAATATTTGATAATATAATATATCAATCCACTTATCCTATAAAATTAATAATGCTATTAGAGATATTTGAATACTTTTATCATAGAATAACTCCCTTGTTAACAAATTTAACCCATGTTGTGGTGACAATCATTTACCTTGGTAACTATTCATTATCACTATAAATTAGATGGAAATAATAAATTAATTTAAATATTATAATTATATATAGGGAATCCAGTTTACATGACTCAATTACTATTTTTGTAAAAATTATTTATTCTACAGTTTTGAAAAAAATAATGATAAATGGGTTTTTTGTGAAATTACCTTTTAAATAATTAAAATACATTTTCATCCAAATCATGTAGAATTTTAATTAGCATAAAAAATTTTTATTATTTTTTTAAAAAGGATACTTATTTGTCATTATTTATAAATTATAATAGAATATAACCTTGTGATTAGTAAATTTAGGAAAAATAACAAAAAATAGTGTTTGTTACGGAAAAAACATTACATAGAATCTAAGATATCCAACATCAGTTTCTACATTCAAAATAAAAATTTTAATGTCTTTATTTTGCTTTTAATATATATATATATATTTATATCTAATGGTATAAAAACAACTATGTCGTTATTATATCATGATGACTCAATTAAATCTATAGCATTTGTAAAAACTGAATTTTTCCATATTAACCTAAAAAACTATTTCTAAAAAATGTTATAAAATCATTTCAAGATTATTTTGACCTGTTAATATGATAAATTATATTTTTTAATCAAATTTAGATTACAAAATCTCATGATATTATAATAATACAAAGTTAATCAAGGAAAAATTTCTGTTTGATGTGGTGTATAGTAAGTGTCATCAATGATATAGCCATACATAATAATTTGTTTATTTCAAATTCTTGGAGAATGAAAATATTATTCGGATAAAATATGGAATTCAAAAGGGTTAATATCATATATATTGTATTCCATGTATTAAATATTATTTTGGGAATTAATATCAGATATTGTATTCCATTGTTTATTAGAACCAAGTATTGTATTCTTCAGAGTGTTAAAATTTTATAATTTTGTGGCTATCAGAATGAATGATAATTTACCTTTGTGAGGATGAAAAATTAAGTTATTTTTATAATGATTATTTTTTGGTTTTGTTTTTTTACAATGTTTGGCAGACGAAATTTTTAGAAAATAAATATAAAATATGAATAATAAAAGATTTAAGTATAGAAGATGGAAGGAAAAAAAATACAAATCATGAATATTTTAATTACATGTAATTTGATTCCAAATATAACTATAATTAATAATTTTATTCAATCATTAGGTCCAATATGAGATTTTATTTTATGTGCGGTATGGCATGCATACATCAGTGGGTTTTATTATGAGTGTTTGGAGTGTAATATAACATTACATGTAGAAAGGTAATGTTTATCATTATAATTAATTTTTCTATAAATTGTTATGTTTTATTCTACAGATCTCAATGAGACCAATATTTGTATTTTTATATGGTGTAACAAAAAGTACATATTTAATTGAATGACTTATCACTTACTCATCTAATTCTACCTCATGGTATGTTATATTCCTTAATAATTATTATGTATCGATTAATGTTGTATTTGTTAATGATGATGTCATTTTTGATATGGATATTCTTTGTTTGATGTTGATTTCATAAAATGGTGAGAACCTATATACATTTTTTTGTAATTTTTATTTCCAATTCAAATAATGTTTGTTTTATGTGTATCATTTATATATTTATTATAGTTTTAGTTGTAATATATATATAATTATTTTTTAAGAGTCTTAGTTGGATGTTTTTTCAATAGATGTGGACTTAAACATGGGATAATTGAACTATTTTATTTTTATTCCATCAAAAAAGAATTTTTATTCTATATTTAATTTTACATATGAGGTTCTTAATAGAGGAAAATACTATGTGCAATTATGCATTAAAATATAAAATATGTATTTATGATATATATGATATTGTTTTTAGTGTTTTTATTTGATATTGGCTCATGCATGAGAATTTACATGGTTTTGGAGTCCTATATATTTTGAAAATTTATGTATTAAAAACATATGCAATTATATTTTTTTTCTATACCATTTGTGTGAAATGGTATTCATTATGGATAATTCCTTAAATGATTCTTTGATTATGCACTTGATTATTTTCATCAAAAAATTACATATCCATTGTGGATAAGGGTTTTAACTTACTATCATGTAGTTTTACCTAGATGAGTCCATATTGTTTTAGGTAAAAAAAATCTATTAAAGAATTTTTTTAAGATCAATGCTTTAGGCTGAAGATATTGAGGATTGGATTTGTTTTAAAAAACAATGATATGATATAAACCTAGTTTGTGAATTAATAATGATAAAATGAATAATTAAAAATATGTACCCTATGATTATTAACAAATAAATTCATCCAATACTTATCTGTTATAAGACTTTTTTTATTCATGTTTTATTTTTTTAGGGATCTATAAATTAAATAACATTTAGGACGATGACTTTCTCTATTCTATATAGGGTAGTGTTTTCATGTGGTGAAATAATATATATTTAAAAATTTCATATCCACATCTTTAGAATTAAAATTTATCATTTTTATTTATGTTTAATGTTTAATATAACTATAGATTTGAGGTTGAGGAGGTATGAGGTCTACCACCTATTCTTAAAAGGATCATCCCATCATCTTGTAAATAATTGATGTTAGTTTTACAAGAGTTATGATAATTTTATGATGTATCTAGGACCCATTATATATCAAGTAATTATTTGATGGATAAATGAGGTACAAGTATATTTTTATCCAATTTATTTTGTGGTGGATATTTTTATTCCATTTTCTAGTATTTTATTATAAATACTCAATCAACGGTTGTGGAATTTTTCAAGGGCACTGAAATGTGTGTATTATTTTATTGATATCATATAGTGATCATTATTAATATTTTTTGTTAGTAGTGAATTTTATATATGAGAATCATTATGATTTCTTGACCATTCAATAATGTTTACCCTGTGTATAAAAATTCAATGCGAGGTGCAAAGACTTGTAAAAAGTTCCTTTTAATTGGTATAATAATACTCTCTTGAATTATTGTCATATTACTCTCTAGAATTCATATATTATTATGTGTATATAGATAATCAATTTGATTGGATGTTATATTTGAAAATATGGACTCATGATATTTCATTTTATTTAAAGACCCATGTGGACTCTAAGAGTTATGTTTGTGGTGAGACATAATAAAATATTTCCTAATATTGGCATAGTTGTCAATGTTTTCATTTTTGGACACTCAATTGAGATACTCAATGCATAAAATACATATATATTAAATCTATTTATATAAATAAAAAATAAAATTCATTATTAAATCATATTCCCTTAAATGAATGGTTTTATATATGTTTGAAATAATTTTTATATATATACTATTTCATAGTGTAGTATATATTTTGTATATAATATTTTTAATACATTATTCTTTTTTATGTTTGAAAATGTATAGGATATCATTGGAAAAAACTTGATAAAAAATGAATTATTAAAGGAATAAATACATGAAATCATAAATCATGATCATGATCCATGGTATCATTGTCCATCATTATGATATGTCAACATAGAACCAAAAAAATATCACTAATGTATAATAAGAATTTTTTTGAAATTAATGAATAAAAAATCCACAATCATTAACTTTTACAACCTCAAAAATTTGAATCTATCACTTGGATAATATTATAAAATCATAACATATATTAATTAAATCTATCATGTCCTTCATAAAAAAATGGAAAATCATTTCCAACAATATTGAAGGCTATGATGACCCCTAATGTCCCCTACATGTCATCTCAAGAAAAACATAAAATGTACCAAATAAATTAAATGGATATATAATTCTGTCCCAACCAATAATAAAAGCATGTATCCTTAAAAATATGTAGCATATTGAAATAATCATATATTTATTAAAAATAGATCTTCATTAATCCATGGACATAAAATCAGATATATATCATTTTCCAAAGATATCACTTAAGATGAAGTTAAAAATTGATCTGAAGATACTGAAATTATATCATCCAAAGTAATCATATTAAAAAATAATTATATTGTGATACGTGATTAATAAGAAACATTACAGTGATAGATGATGGATTACCCTGAGAGAGGAAGGTAAAGTCGAAAAAAACTCGTGAAAAGAGTTTTGTTAATGTTTTTGTAATGCTATTGTAAAAATTAATGTATAAGTCACTTTGAAAAAAAATAAAAACAATTATCCAAAAATCATATAAATGTTCATTTTTACAATAAAACATCAAAATATTCTATTTTTTAAAAAATATAAATCCAATATACATAAATTATGTGGATATATTTTTTAAAATGTAATGAAGTAGAATAAAACAATTTTTATTTTTTTAAAACATTTTAGATTTAATCCAAATCAATAAAGGGGATGTAAAATTGTAACATAAAATAATTCAATAAGAATATGAGAGGTTCAAAGGGAAAACATAATTAACTCTCATGATGAGAAAAATAAAACAAATTGCTAGAAAGGCTATGGATAAGGAAGAGAAATACACAAAAAGAGTTGTTGTTATAATATAAAATATCATAGTTATTGGTTTAAAAATTAAAAAAATGGATTCCAAGATGAAAATTTAAGTTATTTAAACAAAAAATATATATATTATATGATAATAAAAGTATAGAATATTACTAGAATAGAATAGTTTAATTCATGAATCCCTTACTATAGGTTACAACATTCACAAACATGTAGCGACTCTAGTTATTGTGAAATTAGGATTATTATTCATTTATATTATAATTTTATTTATTTTTATCTTATTTAATATAATTAGTATATATATTTATCTGCTATTTATAAATCATTTATATTCATTATCAATTTATAGGTGATATTTGTTCTATTTTATAAATTCTTGTTTCCATATAACAATCTCTGTTTTTATTCTATGTTTATGAGTTCACTAACTCTTTAATATATGAGGTAACATAATAATAATTTTTTAATGTTTCTTCATTTTTTTATTTTATTGCATAATAGCTGTCAGTTCTATTTGTAATGAAAATTTTGAGATTTATTCAGTTATAGTAATTTTTAAATTAAGAATAGTTATTTTTAATAATGAATAAATATTAATGCATTATAATTATGTAATTTTAAAGAAAAAATAAATTCATCATTAACACCATATATTACATTTATTTTTATTTTCATAATAATCCCTAATAAGAACTTTATAGAACCATCAATGTTAGGGGTTGAATAAAATAAAGCATATATTTTCTTATAATTAATAGATGATTGGGAATATTATGTGATTTAATAGAAAATATCATTTCTATATTTGTATAATAATTTTTTAATGATATTTTATTTTTTGACAAATAAAATAACATTAGTAATGAGAAAATAGATTAAAAATAAAGATAATGATTATTAAATATAATAAACAACTTGAGTTTTCCTCTAGAAATCCTTTCTTATTGAGAGGGATTATGGTTTCATCATGAAACCCTTGATTTAGAAACCTAATTGTGGATAAATATAAAGAATTTAATTTCATATTGGAAAGTAATTTGAATAATATGTTTGATTTGTAATGGGTAGAGGAATGACGCTTTTATAGATAGAATGTGTATCATTTTTTTAAATATTCCTTCATTAATGTGTGAAGAATATATATAATCATGGAAAGTGATCAAAAAGGATAAAAAATGAATAAATTTCATGAATTAACTCATATAACTCTTCAGTTGATAATTTTTAAGATAATTTCTTAAAGTATTTCTTATTCAATATATTTATCAAATTTTACCATTGGCTATTGTAATCATTTTTTACCTTCATAAATTAATAATTTTGCTAAAAATTTAAATTATTCCTCTTACTTAATTTAGATACCCACATTCAAAATATGGAAAATATTTTATTAAATTGAATCACTGAATAAGAATAATTATAAATTTAAATAACATATAATAAATATATATAATAAATTTTTGGAAGAAAAATGTATCTTTTTTAATATTTTTTATTAATATTCTATAATTATTACATGAATATAAATTATTTATTTAAAAACTATATGATCATTATTCTTATTACTTTTATGTTTATAATAAAACTCAAAAGAAATTTTATTTTAAGTTTAATTTATAAAAAATTAATAATTATATATTGTTAACTCCATATCCTTTACTGATATATCCCCATTAAACATATATGAATTCCTTATGGTTGAGATAATCAATGGTTTTTTTTCAAGTGTTTCATCATCTTATATGTTAATTTTAGTGATATTCATAACCTTGATATTCTCATTTCAATTATTTCTCTCATTTTTCACTTGTTTAAGTTCAACACAGGGTTGTTCAAGGGAATCCATGGGGATGATCCATCCTTCCCAAGAATGAACAAATAAAAATTACATAGGACACATATATTACATGTTCTGATGCCTTTGAAAATTCAAAATGCAATAAATTTTATTTATACTCAATAAATAAACAACTAAACATATCCAACCACTATATATATAATATATATTTGGAAAATAGTGAAATATCCTAGTAAAAATTATTCCAAAACTCTTTAATTACCTTATTATTGTTTTATATTGTGTCACATTATATTCTAAAAAAATATTTTTATTAACTTTATTAAAATTTCAATTATATTTATAATGTTTTGTAATAATTATATAGATATACTTGAAATTTTTTTAATGCATTATATTAGTAGCCCAAATCATAAAATTCAACCTAGGATGACACACTAAATAATGATATTCCCATGACTGTTATAGGTAGCCAAAAGGTTGTAAGGGAAAATTAATAAAACTTATGGGTTTATGTTAACCAATGAATAAATCTAAAAAATGAATTATCTTGTGAAACCCATTTATGTAAAATAAATTAATCAACTTTAATTGTTTTAGTAAATTTCCTTATGTAAATATGACCTTTTATATATTAAAAATAATACACATATTCATATCAAAATAAAATTTTCAAAAGATAAGATACATCTCTACTCTCTCCATCACTCTGAAGATAATTTTTAACTCACCACTAATAAAGAATGAAATATTCCATTTACCTACATCATGTCTAATATTGTAAACATGTCCACCATAGTGCATGTGTTGTCGGTGAGTATTAATATAGTAGGATTTCCCTATGAATACAATTAACATTCATGAAAAAAATCAATATTCAATGCCAATACACCATGTTAAATGAAATTAAATAATTGTAAACATATGATTAAACTATACATTCAATAATTGAAGATTTATTGACAAATAATCCATATTATTCAAAATAACTCATTAAAAATTAATTTATAAAATTCAGGAATACCATTTATTTAAAATGAATTCCCAAGACCTAGAATACACTTCCATTAATTAATACAAAAAATATCCAATATTTATAAATTAATATAAATATCATTTGAGAAAAACCAAATTGAATTCCAAATTTTTCGATAAATACATTAGAAACATGTCATTTCAAAAAAATAAACAGAAAATGTGTAACACTTGATATTCAATTACATCAACCGTTGATTTTAAAAAATAATTCACTTTTTAATTATTCAATTCATAAAAAAACAATTTTTTAGGTTGAAATTTTATTTTAAACATACTGTGTCAAAATAATCATATAATAATTCTTTTAAATGTCCAGAGAAATAAGATTTAATGAATAGCTGAATAAGTAGTAGTTAAATATGAGAAATTTAATATAATAATTTATTTTTAAATATTATTTTTGTAAAAAAGTGGACCCAAATAATGATAGAAATATTTGGATGTAAAAAATATATTTTTCCAGAATTTTTTTTTAAATGCATACTAGCCTTCCATTTTAATTAATAAAAATACTCATTAATAATTTATAATTTAAATTAAATTAATACTATATATATCATGATATAATTTTAAATCCATATAATGATTATTACAAGTCATATTATTAATTTATGATCATCTTATTCAGGAGAATTACTTTTTTTGAAAAATGTGTTTTTATCGAAGTTTTGTGATTAATTTTAAATTAAATTATTCCAATTATTTTAACTAAATTCTTATAAAGTGATTCTATATTAGGAATAAATATTTTCAAATATCTCAATAGGGCCACTTTCAATTTTTCATATAGAATAGTAAAAATTGTAAAAAGTTTTTATCGCGGTTGTGGTTAACATAGATTTAATGATAGTTAACGAAAAAACATAATTGTAAAAAGAATAATGTTTTTTAAATAATATTTTATGGGTTTATTTCATAATTAACCTTATAAATAGATAATATAGCTCATTTTGAAACATTTTCTAAATAAATTTAATAATTTTTTAAAATAATGAAAATTTAAATGTGCACTCCACAAAACATCTATGAAAGGGAACCACTTCCCCTCACCTCATGACACCTCTTGATCAATTCATCTCGATAAAAAGTTATATATATTTCATAAAATAATCATTATCCAAGTTATATTAGTTCCGGTATACCTAAACGTCCATCCCATGGGTCTCTAAGAAGTGATATATATGTGGTTTCTATAAGAGACTGTATTCATCTTAAATAAACTTTTTCACATTACTTATTCGTTTACCACATTAAATTATTTAAAAAAACATAAATATAATAAAATATTGTATATACCATATAGTTATATTTTATTATTTTTAATGTGTATTATTTATCACTCTCCTTCTCTATCAAATGAGAAATAATTCCATTACCCATTTGTATGGCGGACTGTCGCCTCACGAACCCATGTGATTTGTTTTTCATCAGTGAATCTCATGGATAATAATAATAACAGGGATAATTATAATATAGGAAAATTTTTACATGATAAATATTCTTAAAATATATTATATCACATAATTATTTCCCCTTTCACCAATAAATGGAATTATATCATCGCTCTTCCATATGTATAACCTGCCGTCAACATGATGTATTGTAATTCATATTTTTGTACATTCTAGAAATGTATCTGAAAAATGAAAATGATATTTATAATTTTAAAATCATTATATATGTGATGAAATTATATAATACCTATAAACAACAGAACATCTTCTATGAAATATGTGTCAAAAAACGAAACAATTAACACATGAAACATTGGTAGTAATGAATGATTGTTAACAAATATTTAACACGATGTTATATGAGGATAATATATGATATTATAAATATCAATATATATTATTTAATAAATTAATAACATTTTAAGAACCACTATACTATAGTATAAATCATGTTCATGTAAGTGGAAACATGTGTTATGGTATTTCATCTTAGTTTTCACCCAATTAAGGCATATTTTCTACAATACACATGTACATTTTTATGTGGTGTATATACAATACATTTTCAGAATTTAATATGAATATAAATTTATTAATGATAATTACTATATCAATTTAAATATTTAACTTCTTGGGATACTAATTTAAATGAAACCCAAAATGTAACAAATTATTTTAATAATCTCGTTTCTCAGATTGCCTTAATTTTCATTGAATAAATATTATAATATTAAATTCATAAAATAAATATATTTTACTATCCAATATTTATTTGAATTTATATATTATATTAGAACAATTTCTATATATACAACATGAATGATGAAAATAATGTTAAAAAGAACAACCAATCTTATTTCTTTTTGATCATATGTATTTTTCTTCTATCACAATATCATCCAAATAAATTTGAAAATATTTTAATTATTTATTAAAATTAATGATGTAGAAAATTTTATCATATTCATGAATTTTTGAAATGTTTTCATTTAATTTATATATTTCTCTTCAAAAGGTTTATTTTCAACTTTATCTAAAAATGTCAAAAGTAAATGTTTCTTTTAATGTATATACTGTTAAACATTTTCCAACCACTAAAAATATTTACATTTCTATGCTTCTATGACATGTTATTATAGTTTTATAATGAAAACAATTTATTGATAACCAACTTTAATATTAATATTATTTTTCCTTTATTTATCTGAAATAAATTATTTTGGTACATAACATATATTTCTAATAAATATATTGTTATCTTTTATCTATTATTTATTTTGTGATTTTTAACCCTCTATTTAAAAATTCACATTCATATGAAAATTTATTATTAAATTTAACTTAAACATAAATATTCCTTCTCTCATGAATATAATTATTTCCAAAATCTCAAATCATTTCTGAATACAACATTTTACATATAATTTTTTTATTGACTAGGGAAATATCAATAACTCTTATTCCTTAATAATTAAAAAATTGATTGATATAAAATATTGATCATTAGTATAATTGATCCTAAATTAAATATGGAATTTACTGTACATGAAATTAAAGGTGGTAATCCATTATAGATATCCCCTCAACGAATCAATAGTTCTAATTAGAGAAATATGATTGCAAAATTAAATGGGTTGTGGTGTATATCTACCATCAAACACCAAGGATTCAATAATATATATCTCATGATTTTTTCATACGATGAATTAAAAAATTATTCTTTTCCATAATTTATAAGAGATCAATAATTATCTATGACATTAATACATTTACATTATATATGGATTCATTTTATGGTAAAGTTAATAATTAAAAAGGAATGAGTTTCCATTCATTAACATTTACATTGTGATTATGCAATATTTTCTCAAATTATCTTATATTGTACTCAGAATTTCTAATAATTTAATCTCACCCTCATTGTTTTCACTGGGATATGGGGAAGAAATAGTTTAATGGGTTTTAGGGGTGACATAAAATTTATTTTGTATTTTTATGTTTCATTCCCAATATTTAATAGGTATAATGTGTTATTTGGTTATCTGATACTAATAATTAATTCACTACTTTTGGATTAGATCCATTGTATCTATGGAAATGTAAATATGAAGACACTGGATCTAGGTTATTGGTATCAATGTAATTATAGTTAGTAATATAGTAATTTGGTTAGAAAAATTAAGAAATAAATTTCTAAAAAAAATTATTATTGAAAAAACACTTTGATATCCACTTCGGATAATTTTAATCAAATAATAACCCCTAAGATTTTTTACAATATATATTATGTGGTGTTCATATAAATACATCCCTATTTATGCACAAAATGATGATGTCGATTTTAGAGATATGTAATTTGTGGAAATAACCATGAAAATAATAGTTCAATTATATCTCAATCAACATAATGATGAATTGTGATTGTTACATTTTAAGGAACACGGTTTAGATCTCTTGGGGGATATTCTTTATCTAATTAACGTTTTCATTACAATATGTTTTGACATATTTGAAAATAGTTTTTATGATTTAATGTAATTACCCACAAAATTAAATTTATTATTATAATATTAACAAAGAATACATTTTTAATTTATCTTAATTATTATATTAGAAAAATATTTATATATTATTATAAAAAATTCATAATTTTATTATCAATTCTACATTATTTGATTAGAAATTCTCTACTGGGCATGCCACCACAACTGGTGGCGGTACTATGAAACTCATGAACATATTAAATTTTCTAAAATAGGATTTGAAAAATAACATGGAACATATGTATAAACATGATGTTCCATGGATTGAGACACCAATATTGTATCATTTCCTATAAAATAATAATCAATCTTTATGTGAAACTATTAATCCATTGGTAGTTGAGTAACAGATTAAGTCACTTGAAAAGATATTATTGGATTGTTATGAGATGATTGTAAAAAATGTTATACTACTGGTATATTTTCTCAAATAGAGTATTTATAAATGTTAATAATTAATTATTAATCCTTCTATAGAAGAAATAATTCTACATAGTCAATGAGGAGCATTTATAAAATAATCTTGTCCCTTATAAAAAATTAATTCATGATTTATTACATAAAATAAAATAGAATAGAAACTATAATATTGATAAGTCTATTTTGTTTGGAAAATATGTATATATCATAACATCTTAGACATGATATACAAGAATTTTTTTTAAAACTTCCTTATCTTGCTTCTAAAATTCCATGTGTTTTAAAACATCACGAGATAACCTATATAAATACAAAAGTCATGGGTGAGATATTAATCCTAGTAAGTAAAAAATAGAGGAATAAGGTAATATTTGTTTGAAAATTGTCATATAAAAAGGTAATTAATGAAACATGAAAAATAATTCATGATATTGTAGAATAATAATAACATGAGAAATATTGAAACAACAAAAAAAACATCATAAAAACAAGCCAAGGATAAATTCCAAAACCACATGATGGAAAAAATACCATAAAGAAATCAAGTTCACTCACTTTACCAATATGAAATCACATTAGACTAAAAATTACATAATTCATTTAAACGATATACATTTCTAATTACACCTGTCAAAGTCATTTCATTCTAATTATTAAGTGTACCACATATATCCTAAAACATGGATTCATTCATCATTATATCCTATTTTATGATCATGGAGTGTGAAACAATTTAATGTATGTCCCATGTAAAATAATTATATATGTATAAATGTGAACACCCTTGATAGGATATGGGTATACTGTTAACTACAAAATTGTTTTGGAATGGGAAATCACAGAGAAATTTCGATAACATAATGGTGTCACCTAAAAATTCAAAAAAAGGGTTTGTGGGATATAAATTGTTATCTCGTAGTTTTGAAATAAAATGGGATGTAATAGGGATATGTAAATATATTTCCCTACTAATATAATTTTAAATAAAATGCATAACATTATAGATAAACATTTATAATATCTTTATTGTGGGGATCCCTTATTTTCTGTGTGTGACTCTAAAATATGTGAATGATCTTAATGAGTGTTTGGAGGAACCATGGGATGAAAATATAGTGGTTATGGAAAAGTAATATTGTCCACCGAAGATTTTGAGTTAATATAAATTGAATATTGGGTCGGTTTATATAGGAAAAGAATGGGGAATTCTTTAACGTTTCTCAAACATAGATTTGGACTCTATGATATAAAATAACTAAAAACAAAAAACCTAACATGGTATTTTCCCATTTTTTTGTCTAATGTGAGTGTATTTCATTATTTTTTAATGCTATTTTCCATAATTAATAATATAATACCCTTTCTTATGTAGAGGTGAGTCATACTAATAAATTAGTGGCTTTAAAACATTAAAATATATTTTATGTTTTAGAGGATTCATAATGGATTTATAAAATAAGAAAAAAAAAATTATGCTAAAAAATATATTATTTCATCATTATATTACTTATTACATCACTTTTGGGCCATTTTGATGTCATAATACAAATAATATATTTATTCGTTATTTTATTTTTACTTGAAAATTCATTTGTCTCAGAAAATTATGAGAATTTCACCAACGGAAAATTTTTATGTTTTGATTCCAAAAATAATATTCATTTTATCTAAATAATTTTTATAAACATTTAATTTACAGTTTAAAATAAAATTATCATTTATTAATAAATTCGGGGTTTTTAATAATAATAGTTCTCAAACCCTTATAAATATTAAATTTGACTTCATAAAAATAAAATCATTATTTATATTTAATAATAAATTAAAATATTAATATTTTATTAAAATATTATTCATTTCAATTGTCTATTATTTCACTAAAATAAATTCATTTTTTGAATTTTTATATTACCAATATATTCTATTTTGGTTTTATTATATCAAAATAAAAATTACTTATAATGTAACAATAATAGGATGAAAATATATTCATTTTTCTATGAAAAAAAATTCAAATACTAATATTTATCTTTTATTGATACATATCCCTTTAATAATCTATTAATCACACATAGAGTAAGGTTCTTGATGGTTGAACCTTCATGGGGTGGTCTGGTGAACATGGTTTGGGATGTGATCTCAATGTGCTTGATCTTATTCAATAAATAGGTTTTATAGTACATAATTTGTTGGATCTTAGATTGGGATTGGTCAAAAGATAATCCCCGAGATGTTATAGCCCTTGGGAGCTTTGATAAATATTCTCTTAGGGTACGATCCTACTAGTTGTGTCTATATGTTCTCTGGTCTATGTCAATTGTATTTGTTAACAAACTTTATTTATACTAATCATGTGATCAATGTTCAATGGATATATTGTTAATGACAGTGATTCCTAATGTTCAATTAAATATGATACAACATAATAAAAACCAATTATGTTCTTTTTTTTTCTATAACCATATTATGTAATAAAAAATTTAAATAAATCAGAAAGGGGAATTCTATTTATAATTGTTAAAGTCATTATAATCTTCCCCCGATAAGAAATTTATCCATTGAAATTTTCATTTCCCATAATTTAATAGATAGTGATAACTTTATTTCATCACTTCCTCCTATTTAATCATCGCTTCATCAAACATGTGGTTTCTCCATTATAATTTTATAGGGTGAATTTTCTTCCATCACTGATCCTTTTCTTTGTGATCCAGGATCATCAATAGTAGCTCTATATATGAAATTTCATTCTCAAGTAGTAACAAATATAGACTGAGTACATGTGACATTAATGTTTAGTATGTTCTCAAGAGGGATACATGGAATACATCATGTAGTTGGTATAGGTTAGGTGGGAGTGCATATCAGTATGTAACCACTCCTATGAGATCAATGATATTAAACTGGTCGATGTATCCTATAATAACCTTTCCGTTTTTCTAAAATCTATTCAATTTATTCCATGGAGATATGCATAAGAATACCATGTTTCTAAAATCAAACACTATGTCTCGTAAATGATTGTTTACACAACTCTTTTATTGAGACTGAGAAACCTTGATTTGATGCTGAATGGTCCTATATTTTTCAACCATTTCAGTTACTAGAATTTTTTTTCAAATCCATCCCATCATCTTGGTGTTCTTCCCCGATTACCATAAAGTGCTTCATATGGGGTCATTTGAATTCCTTAGTGGAAACAATTATTGTATAAGAACCTGACCAGATGAATTTTTTGGTCACATTTTCCATTCAAATCCATTTATACTCTCCCAACATATCTTCAAGTGTTTGATTATTCCTCTTAGACAAGCCCATAGTTTTAGGTTGATAGACCATACAAATGTTTTTCTCCGTGGTTAGAGAAATTTTTAAACTTTTCAAAAACATAGAGGTAAATATTTG
Organism: Viscum album; assembly: GCA_963277665.1. NCBI lineage: Eukaryota > Viridiplantae > Streptophyta > Magnoliopsida > Santalales > Viscaceae > Viscum > Viscum album. The sequence goes on from OY728160.1 coordinate 1,565,539,388, forward strand.
TTCTCGATTAGATACAATAAATATTTATACTCAATGTATCCTCACCACATCATTGATGTATATTCATTCAAGTGGATCTGGTAAGAAATTCTCATGAATATCAACAATGTGCACAGTTTTTTTAAAGACAACCCCCCCAAACCATTTTGTATAAATCAATAATAAGTTATTTGGAAGACTTATGAAAATTTGTGTGGTTATTTTTCCCATTTCCATGTAGTTATGAGTAATGTTTTTGTCATCCCCTGTGATTTTTATCTTTACACCTTCAATTTTTGGCTAATAAGACATATGGATGTATAATTTGTGATCTCCATCTTCATGTAGTCCCACAAATAGTGTTCTTAGTATTCTCGATACATATTTGTGATTACTATGTGGATGGAGAAGGTTGGGCTTTGTGTATCATCCAACATATCATTCTTTAAGTCAAGATTTGATGGTACACATATTCTTAACCCAAATCTCATGAATCTGATTTCATTAACATCGAATTCCAAGGATTTATCTCTCCAAATATATTCCACTTTCTTTGAAATTTCCACATAATCTCTTTGTTCCTCCTTAACCTCTCTTGAAGTGATGGTTGAGAAATCATTTTTGAAAGGATTTATTATTTCCCATCCATTATAACTCCCATATCCTTTCTTTATATATTAAAGAATATCTATCCATATCAATTATATTTAATGATATAATAACTAGATCATTTATACATAGAATTTGATCCACATTATCCAATTTCCCATGATGGTAGTGAACTGATTAGCCCTAATCCTTGATCAGATCTAACCATCTTATTTAGCACATATTGAGCACTTTCTATGTGAATATATACTTAATGATTTTTTAATACTTATATAATTAACACTTCTACAAAATAGATAATACTACCTCATTTTCAAATCCAATAATCCAACTCAAGATCATGTGTTTAGTAGTTCTTTTCATGAACATTCAATTTCCTTGAAGCATAGGCTATGAATTTGGTATTATTCATTTACAGAAAACCAAAGACCTTCTTTAAAGAATCTCTGAATACCATGAAATGGTCTCCACTAGTGGGTAGTTTGAGTATAAAGGAAATGATAATCCTCTATTTCAAATCCATGAATCTCTCTTCACAATCAACATTCAATGAAAACCTAAATCCCTTTTGATTTATCTTGTTTATAGGGTTTTAAAATAATGTGGAATTTATCACAAATTGAAAACAAAACACATCTAATGTAAGGATTCTATATATACCTTTCACTGACATTGGACTAATAAAACATTCAATTTCTTCTATCTTTGAAGGGTCCATAGGTATCACAATTATTGTGATGATATTCCCCATTAATTAGACTTCCTTCAACCATAACTCACATTTTATATACTAGTCATAAATCTTCTCCTTTTGTAATATTTTTTGAGCAGTACTCATATTCCCCTGATTCTCTAACATGTTTTTGTAGTATATTAAACTATCATCTTTAGAGACTATCAAAAATTTATTGAGGAAATCACTAAAGACTCTATTAATTAATTACATGAAGATTGACAGAGCATTATTGACCCCAAAAGGCCTCATTATGAACTCATAGTGTTTTTAACTTGATCAAAAATAAGTCTTGGGATATCACCCTTCTTCACCCTAATATGGAAATATCCCAACCAAATGTCCAAATTAGTGAATTATTGTGTTCCACCTAGTTGATTGAATAATTCATAAATATGTGGTTGATGATATTTTTCGTTATCGTGATCCATTAGGGCACAAGATAGTGAATGAAAATTAGTAATGACAAATACTTCTTCATGACGAAGAGGAAGGGTGAACCCCATGGTAAAAAAAATGGGCATAGGAACCCTTTGTCATGATTCTATTATAGTTGTTTCTTTAGATTCTCACATTACAAAATAACCATTCAATGTGAATTCTTAGATAAATTCAATTCCACATGTCTAAGATCGATTGTAAAATAAACTTATTTTCTATGAGGAATACTAGGAAATCCTTAGGAAACACATCTATGTATTTCCCTAGAATTGAAATGTCCTCAAGGTTGGTAATTTCTTTAGAATAAATCATTTCATCTAAATATTTTTACACACATGGAAAAATTATCAATAAATTAGATTATCATGCTAAAGAAGATTTATCCTCCTCCTTACAATTGTATATAATTCAGGGTCGATTAATAATATGGATATTAATATCCCTCTCAATGAAATTTAGGTTTGATTTATCTAGAAAAATCTAATCCATTCCTAGAATTTCCTATATTATTACAAAATGGATATAATGAGGTTCAATGGGATTTTAATCTCGAAAATTATGATAGCAGAGGAGTTATATCCCTAGGTTGTAATAATTTTCCCATTTTTTATTTACACCGACTACTAGAATACCATGATTTGTGATGATTTTTGAATAGTTAAACTAATCTTCCATAATATGATAGACATAATTGAAAAATATTAAAAAAGTATGATCACTATTCATGAATAAATAACTAGAGTACCTATATCAAGTTTCTTGTTGAGATCCATCTTAGTGGATGTGATTGAAAATACTCTCCCTTTTTTCCATTGAGGTTGTTGGTTGTCTCTGAAAAGTATTCACTATTTTCATTGGTTTGCAAAGATCCATGGTTTCTGGTAGTTGAATCCATTAACAATGAACTACGTGTTGATTGGGTCATTCGATTCCTCCATTGCATTAGCAGGTTCTTCCTATCAGTAGTCCTTATAAAGGTGTCCTTCCTACCTTCACCAATATAATTCCATCATCTCCTTAAACAATTTTCATGTTGCTTCTCTCCACACCATTTACAAGTGAGATTATTTAATTTATTTGCATCAATATATTTCACATTAAAATTACCAAAAATAAACTCCAATTTCAATTCTTATCGATGTGATACCCATTAGATTATCTTGTATACATTTCTACATTGAGGTAAAATAGAACAATTTATTTATATCTATTAATGTCATGGATCACTTGGGATTTTTATAAACAATGTTTCATCCCACCAAAAAGAGATCAACATTGATTTCAGGGGAAATGTAAAATCTAGTGGAATTATGTGGATGTCTTGTGATAATTTCCTCATTCTCCTTGATAGATTCATTGTATTATTTGTTGAGGTAAAGGAAATCCCTTTCCATTTTTTGTTACAGTGTTTTTGGAAAGTATTTATGAAGAAAATTTTGGGAATTTTTTACACCCCATCACATCGATCACATCCTTGGGAATCATATTATTGTTCATTGTTTGACACTAATCATCTTATCCATCCATATGATAATCATCTGAAAAAACCTTCTATTTTTTAGTACATTGATGGATTCAGAAAATCATCTCAATGGAGTTCACCTATTTTTACTCAATTAGGGGATCAGATGATCCATTGAATGTTATAGTCCTTTATTGTACAAAAGACTCAATTGTAGCTTGTTCTTTATTAGGGTATTTTTATGCTGTTTCAGATCAAGGTTTATATTTAGTACATGAGTTATCTGGGAGATAATAATGAAAATCATTATGATAAATGTTGGAATAATGTTTGAAATCTCGTTTGGTCCATCATTACATTTCCGATCACATTTATTTTTTACCATATTTGTCATATTTTCATACACAAGATAGAATAAAAAGAAAATTATGGATGATTATTTTGAACTATTAAACACATAATTGGGAATCCAATGACATTAATGGGATAACTTATTTAAGTACATTTATATCACTAAAATATGAATTTCTAGGATTCAATATACATTATCCATGATCTATTTCCAAACATATAATATTATTGGAAATTTTTTGATCCCAAAAAAATGTATTATAATGAGCATAGGAATTTACCAAACTAAATCCCATGGGAGTAAAAAAAACCAAGTGCGTAGTAAGGCCCATTTTTATGGAGCAGTTTAACTAGGGCCAAGCTTGATGCACTTTGTCAGAGTTGTTACCCTAAGGTACATCTAAGGTACAACCATGTCAACTTGTATTATCTTAATAGGGATGTATTATCTTTTTTTAACCACATAATCTATAATTACCAAAATTTATGAATGTTTTCTTATATATAGACTTATCCCTAAGGCTTCCTCTAGGGTTTTCTAATCCAAATCCCAAAAATAACTAAAATGTTCCATTAATAATAAATATAACAACCATAAAATTTATTACACATTAAATTGTGATTTATTACATAAATGTAAACATAATGAAACTGGAAGATATATATGTATTGATACATTAGTAAATAGGTACATATAATAACTTCTTGGATTTGGGATACAACAAAATTATTGAAAACTTCCATAACCTTCTTCTATAATTCCATGTATTTCAAAAATGCATGGGATAACCTGGAGATATATATCAGAAAGGGGTTATCTATAAATCCTATTAAGTGAGTATTAATTGAATAAAGTAATAAATGTTATTAATTAGTCATATAAATGGTGAATAAAAATAACTTTAATAATAAGGTATTATATTGCCTCATAATTATAACATGGGGAATGTTGATACAACTTAAAACGCTACAACATAAACTTATTTCAAGGATAAATGAAATGTAATATTAAAGGAAAACTATAATGAAGGAATTAGGTTCAGTCCTTATCTCATCATGAAATCTCATGAGACTATACATTACCTATTTCATTGGACCATTATGTATTTTTGGGTGTACCTATCACATTCATTTCATTCTTATGTTTATGGGTGCTATATAGATAATACAACATGGATTAATTAGGTATCCTATTTTATTATAATATCATGGAGTTTGTAATAAATACATGTAATTTAAAATTATATGATGTATATGTTAATAAATTAGAAGGCCCTTGATAGGAAATGGGTATGGTATTCACTACACAATTATTTTGGCTAGAAAAATCACAATGAAATTTTGGTAGCATAACAACATCATATAAAAATTCTTAAAATGGGTTAATGAGAGGGAATGTGGTATATCAACATTTGGTAATAAAATGAGTAATAATAGGGACATGTTAACTCATTTCCAAACATAAGTAATTGTAATTAGAATCCATGTTATAATAAAGAATCTTTAATAGAGATAAGAAGTGAGTATCACTTACTTGAGTTTGTGATTATATATTCTTGGGAGACACTTATAGATAGATTGGGGGAACATTATGAGGATTCTAGAGAGGGGTATAAAGAGTATCAATTACATTAAAGGATTTTTATCAAATTGAAATGGTACCTAGGGAGGGTTTATATAGGAAACTAGTTGGGAAATCATTATCATTACTCAAACATAGGTTTTAGACACTATAAAATAAAATAACATAAAAAAATCGTCCCATGGTTTTTTCACATGGTTAATACGAAATTATAGTGTTTATCATTATCTTATAATTTAAATATCCTATAATAATTATATAATTTACATTTTTCTACAGAGGTGAGTCATATTGTTAAAGAATTAATTTCAAAACATTAAAATATATTATATGGTTTTGAGCATTCAAGATATACTAATAAAATAAATCAAATAAAGATTAAATAATATTATTTTAAATGGAAAACATATATTTTTCCATTTATCCCATTTAGGAAATTTATTACATCAATTTTTCATTGTTATGATGTCATGATAAATAAAGAATATTTATATGGTATTTAAGTTTTACCTAAAAATTCGACTACCTCAAGAAATTACGAAAACATTCTCACAGGACAATTTTGATGTTCTGATTCAAAAACTAATATTCATTTTATCTATATAATTTTATAAATATATTAATTTTCTTTTAACAAAATTCTATATTTATTAATAAATGATGGGTTTTTGACAATTACATTTTCTAAACCCTTATAAAAATTATCTACGACTTCGTAAATATTCTATGATCAATTATATTTAATAAAATTTATCTAATATATATATTTTATTAATATATAATTCCTTTAAAAAATACATTAATCTATCCAAATAAATTCCTTAATTGAATTAGTATTACTGAAAAAAAATATATGTGAGTTATTGTATCAAAATAATAGTCATTTATAATATTACAATAATAGGTAAAAATTATATTCATTATTATATAAAAGAAAATTCTATAATCATATTTTTATGGTAATGATGAAAATTACTTAAATACACCATCAAATTACATAAGAGTAAGTTGCATGACGGTGGGACTTTAATGGGGATGTTTTGAAAACATTGTTTTGGTCGTGATCTCGATGAGCTTGAACTTCTCTGGTAAAAAGTTTTTCTCCTGATTATGTGTTTAGATATAGTATTAGGATGGGTCCAAAGAAAATATTAGATATTTTATCTCCGTTAAATGCTCCAAAAATGGTCATCATAGGGTACAATCCTACTGTTTGTGGCCATCACTTCCTTTCACTATGATAACTGGATTTGATAAAACCCCATATATATAATTATCAGATAATCACTATTCAAGGGATATATTATCAATATAAATGATTCTGAATTTTTGACTGAATTTGACAGGAAATAATAAAACCAAAATGTTGGTGTGTTTTTATAACCATATTACATAATAATACATCTATATAAATAAAAATTAAATTTTATTTATAATAGTTAAAGTCATTATATTTTAATATAATATTATTTCATAAATATTTCTATCATGAGAAATAAACTATAATAAACAGGTTTCTTCAAAACATGAATAATGTAATGATAATGTGTTGTGATGTGTTGGGATACCTAAAAAGAAATCTAATTATGCTATGTATTACATGCAAAATTATGAAAGAAAGTTTGACCATTTTTATGAAAGACAAAAGACAAACATATGGAGGTCACTAGCTTCTAAAAATTATTCATGATAGTATGAAATAATATTATGTTCATTCAAAACAATTATAATTTTCTTGATTTTTTATATTTAAATAAAATACTGAAAATAAAATTTCATCCAAACATGAGGAAAATTGTAATTATTCCATAAAAAAGAAGAGAATAATGAAATTTTCAAATGTAAAATTTTTAGAAAAAATTACTTGAATGTTCATGAAAGGTATGAGAATTTAATAAAAGTGAGTATAAAAGGGTTAAATAGATATTAAATTTACAGGAAATAATTTTCCAACTACTATATAGTGTATTAAAAATATAGAAAAGGGGCATTATTAAATCCAATATATCCTGAATCATGGGAATATACAAATGTATAGGGTGAGGATATAAAAAAATATTATATTATTACCATAGATAATGATGATGTAACTAAATATATTTTGGTAGGTACATTAATCAAATCACTAAATTTAGATAATTTATTATTTGATTCTACATATTAACACTCTTTTATAACATCATTTTTTCAAATTAAAATAGATATTCCTCAATCACCATAACGATTGTGTTTTTAGTCAAAACATCTAGTGGAAATATCATCTAAAAAGGATGTTTTATTAGATTAAAATTATGACACATTAATATGGTGTATTTTAAAATTATATTTTTAAACCTATGGTTGAATTAGAAACAATCCTTGGTATGGACTGGATTCCAAAATATGGTAGAAATTTTTAATATAATGAAAAATGAATTATTACTCTTTTTGAAGATATTTAATTACTTATCTTTATAATGGAGACTTCCTCATATCAGTCATGTTTAGATATATCCCTAATAGATCTTCTGAGTAATAGTCATAAGGAAGATGAGTAGACATAACCAGTGTAAGGAAAATTTAATATTTAAATTTATAATGAAAATATTATATAGAAATAAATTGATGAGTTTAATAAGGAATTAAATTGACATCTACTATAGTGGGTGGTCGATTATTAAATTTATTTAATCTCTGATGTAATACCTATATCAAATACATCATTTAGAAACGACACTTTATAATTAGTTTAGTTAATGAAAGAACTAATGGAATTGTGTAAAATAGGGTTTATATTCCCTATTATTTCAGGTTGGGAATCCCCTATTATTTTAGTAACCATTAAATAGGTATCTATAATGTTGTTTGTTAATTATATTAAAATATATATTATGAAAAATTATAAGTATCATCTTTCTTATATTTATAACATTTTAAATCACCTTCACGAGGATAAATATTTTTTTTAAAAAATAGACATTTTTTAGGATATGATTAATTTAAATTAATAAAGTAAGATATAATGATGATTTAATTTTTTAATAGGTATGGAAATGGTGAGTTCTAGTTAAAACCATTTTGATTGAATCAGGAGATCTCTCTTATTGGGGTTCTAATGAAAATAGGGTTCATGTCATATATCAATAATTTTTTGTGGTATTTATTAATCATGTATTTCTATATTTTAAATACTATAGGATTATTAGAATCACTTTGGGATCACTCTTGAGTCTCGTAGGGGAATTTATTTAAATGGGATATATAACAAGATAGAATTTTCGATTATGAACGTTTATTTTCTTGGACAAATTTTCTCCATCTATTAAATTTTTGTTTGTATTGTAATGAAAAAGTTATTCAAATAATTTATTATACTTATGAGAATAATTAAGGTATATAGTTTCATGTGTGTTATAGGTTACCATAAAAATCATTTTCATTAAACTTTTTAATTTCATAACCAATTAACCAAGATTACCTTTATTGAGGTTATGGCCTCATGGGAAAAGTAATGTGAGGAATCTTTGGTTGAATTAAAGAGGTTATTATGAAATGATCTAATAAATACTATATTTTTAAAAAATAATGGATTTTTGATAGAGAGTGACACATTGAAAATGGTAATTGGTTGTTTCGTTTTGAAATATGATTACATTATTGCATATACATCAATTTATTTATGGACATATGAGTAGAACTATCCAATTCATTATATATAGTTGGTGGACATAATCATTTATCTTAAGACATGGTTTTATTATCTATACTATAAAATAAGTGATATATACAAATATCATAAAATAATGAAATAAATATTTTCATATAATAAACTTACCATGAGGAAATGATAATGGATCAAGAAATATAGGGATTATCATCAGTTAATATAAAACCACTTAGGGAAGAAAAATATTGTATTTTATGCATTGATTAGAAAATTTAATGATTTTCTATTAAACATTATGATTGAAAATGTTCAAATTTTATTGTATTTAGTAAATATGGATCTGGGAATAATTAAAGAAGGGGAAACATCACACCTGTTTCAAATGATTTCCCAACCAAATTTGATAAAGATGACAAAAAATTCACATCTCAATGATGATAATTTTCCAAAAAAGTTTTATATTCTATATGATGGGAAATTTTATGACATCATATATGAAGATGGGGTTCTAGAAATTTCAAAGTGGTTTCCGTTCAATATATACCTGAGTTGAAAATATAATAATTTAATTTTTATTTGAGCTCAAATTTTCCAATAAACCATAGTAGCACCAAGATGTATTGGGATTGAGAGTGACATTTTTTTTGGGAGAACATGAATATTGAAATTTTTGATTATGTGTCAAGATACATTGTTTTTAAATTAGTTAATGCTAAGAGAAAAATTTATAGATTATTCATACTACATATTTCTATGGGGAATTGGGATTTAATTAAAATGAATTTGGTCACTATATTATAGAAGAGTCCTAGAATGAATGACGATATATGTGATATTATTGCTCACATTACCAAATATGAACATTAACTTACTATAATAAAATATTTTCCTCTTGAGATCCTTTAAAAACCCCAGATTAATGATTTCAAAAGTCTTCATAGTGCACCTATTTTAAATGTTTCTTTTCATGATACCTAGTTTACGTAAATATTCATGAAAAGTGTTCTGAATGATATAGATACAAAGCATCATATGAGAAATGTATACCTTCACCAAACTGATCTCTACTATGAAATTACTATACAAACATTAGAATACAATTTGATATTATACCCATTGATCTTAAAGGAATGTGGTATCAATATTTTCCTCTTTAAGAGTATTCCATTAACAATATATTTTCTTCAAGTATAGAAATGGAACCTTATGAATAATTATATTCAATGAAATACAGTACTACAAATTGATGGGATGAGTTTCAATCAAGTATGTTCATTGGACCAGAACATGTTGATGAGAAAAAAATAATGGTAAATACTATTAAAACTCATACTATTGAATCTCATCATATGGAAGGGATTTAATTTGTTAATTTAAGGAAATAAATGGAATTTCATGTAATAACCCAGATCTCTCGGGTTTATTCCTTTGCTGAAATCCAGTGTCTGAGGTGTTCTAGGAAGTCAAGGGGTTTTATCCCAAACCCTTTTCTAAATTTCTTGTTCTTTGAATAGTGCTTCTAGTTTTGTGAAAACTGTCATCGGTGATACAGATGTGAATTGTGTCATCAGTGAGTCAATATGTGAATAGTGCCATCATCATCATGGAGTCATTATATTAACAGTGCCATCGGTTTCAGTCAGTATTTTAGTGAACAATGCCTTCAGTGTCAGTAAGAAAGATGTGAATAGTGTCATAGGTGAGACAGATATGAACAATTTCATCACTGAGACAGATGTGAACAATGTCATTGGTGAGATAGATGTGTATACTCCAATCAGTGTGGGTGAATCATTTTGTGAATAGTGCCATATGTGTTAGTGAGACATTTTTTGAACAGTTCTATCCATGTCAGTGATTCATTTTATAAATAGTACCATCGGTGTCTGTGATTAATTTTGTGAAATGTTCCATCGATGTCGGAGAATAATTTTTTGAATATGGTCTTCAGCTTCAGTCAGATAGATGTGATCAATGTTTCCAGCATTGGTTGGTGTACAATGTTTCCAGCTTCCTACAGTTTCCCTCCTTTGATGTTTTCATTGATTTAATACGCACTCAAGACCTTGTTTTAAGGTATATAAATATGATTCAAAGCATAATATTCTATATTAATTTTTCTATGGCTCTGGATTCCATTACATGCTCAAACAGTGTGGTTTAATGTGATCTTCTTTTAATAAAAAATCCAGAGTATCATAAATCGTTGGTCGATAAATCTTCTAAAGGGATGAGATATCTTTCTCCCTTATTCTACCTTCTTGTTCACTGGTGCGATATGCTCGAACCGTTCCTTCCTCCCATAGAAATGGTGTGATTGAAACCTAATCCTTAGGTTGTTTCGCCTTGATGATTCTTCCTATTGTAGGTGAAACCCCTATTTTGGTGCAAGAAGCAAGTTCCCATCCTTCATCAATGGAAAGTTTGATCTACCTCCATTATTATCTTTTATTCAATCCTTATTTACCCCATTTCCCCTTTCCAATTAAGGGCATGTGATCTTCATGATTCTAATGGAGTTTTATTGGATTTCAATTGGTAAGGTCATTCCATGACACCATCAGGTGGATACAGTTGTCACGGGTGAGGCGATCATAATCTGTTGTGTGGATCATTCTCATATAAATAATGTCAAGAACCTTTTGAGGTGGGGGATTCATTTCGCCTCTATTATTTTACATGAAATCATATTTTTATTATGATTTAGCTGCAATATCACAATGGAATATACATAATAAATATTTGAACTAGATTAATCAATTTACATTGATAATATGTTATTCTCTCTTGTTTTTATAGATAGTGTGATACCTATGCATTACTTTTATTAGAATGTTGTTATTAATGGAAATTTTCTAAAAAACATAAAATTTCACCAATTGTAATTATTTTTCAATGATAAAGAGGCATGTAAATGAATATGGTCATTATTGTTGCAATTTCTTGTTAATAAAATTGATGCATTAATCATGTTTAATTGATTAGTGATTTCTATGATTTCTTGTTATTTAGGATTCCCATAGTTGTAACATAAAAATAATAATATTTTTAATTTGTTATGTATTAAAGAAATGGTTTTTTGGTAAAAATATTTTTTTAGTGGTGTTCATAGTTACCCTCTTGCATGTAAGGATATGTGCCTTATGCTTTGGAGCCACGATTGCCCATTGTGTTTAAATGATGGATGCCTTATTTAAGGGCCATTATCCCAGTTGATATGATGTCTGTTTCTTACTACTTGTTTTGTGATGTGATCCGTGATGGATGTTTTGATATTTGGTGGTAGGGATGCCCATTGCTTTTGGTAGCAGTTGACACCTAGAGTGGAGAGATGCATCAATTTATGCATGTGAATATCAGGGAGGACTCCAGAGATGAAGAAACGATTTGGATGTGAATGTTTCAATGATTACTGAATCTTTTTGGTTGTTTATCATCTTTAATTTCCCCACTTCTCAAGTTTTTGGGTCTTTCTTACCCTCCTTCTATAAGGGGGTGAATACGCGTAGGGTTTTCCATGTGATTTCTGTGTGATGCTTCTCAAGGTAGGATGGGTCTACCCTCTTCTTATAAGTGCTAAAGACTCGACGGGTAGTTCACGTACTCATTGTATTTATCCCCTTGAACCTGGTAGTATAGATTGTTTATATAGAATGTCTTGGAATATGGGAAAGTAATAATGATGTTAATAAATTATTGAATAAATTATGTTAACCAACAGGGTGGGAGCTTGCTGGGATGGAGTTCTGAGGAAATATTTCTGAGAATCTGTGGACTTGGACTGGATATGCCTAGAGGCAATGAAGCATTGGTGTGATGCCAATGAAATATAATGTGGAATATTTAATGGTAAATTAATATTTAAGGAATTAATTAATGTAAAGATTAATTAATAAAAAGTAAGGAATGTAATATAATTAATCTCATTAAATAGTTGTGTTCTTATAGGACACCTAGTCTAAGATGTGGCAGTGAAGAGTCCATGAGGAATTAGATATAGTTGAGTATAATACATGGTTTTTCCCATAGTGTTGTTGTGATATAGAGTATTTTTTATACATATGTGTTTTTATACACTATTCAGCCACTTTAGTTAGGGCCACTAACACCCTAGGGATTCTAAGCCCTAGGGGTGTTTTATTCAACATTCTGATGGGAGAATAGATAGCTAACTACCCCCTTTGGCCCTGCTCTCTTCTTTTGGTTGTTAATTGTGCTGGTAGAAACAATGGTTAGTTTTCCCCATATTTGTTTGTAGAGGTCTGTAATGTCTTGTGGTTATTCACACATATATTCTAAATATGGTTTCATATGGACTATAATAGTTGTATAGTTTATAGGCTTTCGGATCTTGAGGATCCTTACTCAGTGTATGGTCCGTAATGGCTTGAGATATAATTATCGCCATACGATACTTGTTATGTGAGAGGTGATGTATCTGGGAAAATACCTAGTTACTTTGTTTACATGGACATAGTGGTTTTTCTGCACAAGTTGCAAATTGTGTTTCTTTTACCAGGTATCTGTGGGAAAGCCTTTTTTGAGAGAAATTCTTAGGAAGTGAGATGTTGGGGAAAAGCCGTAAACCAGTGGGGAAGTAGGAGTGGGGTACCGTTGATATTATTTATTATATTATATACTCTTGAATATGATCCTCAGTGAGATTATCCATGGTGAGGATAGGAACATAGTATAATTGTTTTGGTGACAAGTGATTTTTACTTGTTGTTCACTATTATTTAGCGTGATTTATTTACTTTTTCATGAGAGGCTATGGGGAGGATCCTACTAATTATACTATCAACCTAACCCTATATATATATAAACTATTTTTCAGGTCACATGGTGAAGGTTGGGGATTTGGATGGTTACTTCTATCTTGGAGTTGCATGAGATATTAGTCATTTTTTGTTGTTGTTGTTTTTACTTTCCGTTGGTACTTTTAGTTTTCCTTAACAGTTTTAGAAGTTATTTCATGAAATTACATATGTAAACTTTGGATTTATTTTAATATTGTAGTATGAGATGGATTTGGCAGGCATTGGTCTTATCTCTCTCTTTCTCATATTTTTTCTTAGAGGTTAATGACTCCCATTTGTGTGTTTACTATACCCTCAATGCTAGTCACCTACTCGGGGCCTACTGGAGGTGGAACTTTGGGGGTTACGATCTCCCTTCTCATATTTACAGCATATTAGGGGTACACCTTGTGGGGATGGGTTCATGAGATTTCAAGTGAGAGATAACATTTTAATAAAATTATCTCTATAGTGAAGTGTCACAAGGTTTTGTTGGAAGGGAATAATGATCCCCTTGTACATTATACCTTTTAAAATTCAGTAACGAATTGAAATATCGATTAGAAATTATGAATTTCACAAATACACACTAAACAACATGTTGTTTTATATATATCATTTTTATGGAATTAAATAATATACCCAATGCATGTTTCCCCCACTAAAGAAATAGTATTGGAATGTTATTTATCATATTATGGAGAACCTATCTAGATTTTTGAGTCTAAAGATAATGTATTGAGGAATAAAATGAATTTTTGGTAAAGTGATCTTTGGAAAAATAAAATAATATAGAGAGCAACATGGGAACCTGGGGATATCATGAATAAGAACAACCCCATATTTTTTAGCATGTAATATCCATGAAATGTTTGAGTATGATGTATTTTTTTATGAAATAATTTAATAACTAAGTTTTATTTATATTATGTGTGAAATGTTATAATAAAATTATAATTATTAAATTTCATGGAAAAATTTTTATTTGATACGATGCAATCTATTTTAATCTTACTATGTCAATAAACAACTATAATGGATTTTTTCAAATTTTACATAGAAATAAATTTTAATGAATAGTTGAAAATTTGGTTCATTGAACTTCAAAACTTTAAAAATAATATGTTTTTTTATTATTAAAGTTATATAATTTAGTTATTATCAATTTTATTGAAATAATGATAAAATAATTTGATGTAAAAAATGGAAATTTTTTATAAAAATGTTTTTAAATGCATAAGGTATTTCCATTATAATTAATTTAAAATATCGTCAATAATGAATTATTTCAATGAAATTATTTGATTATATATATCAAAATATATGAAATTGATTATATATATTTATTATTATTGGTCAAATAATCAATGTAAGATCATATTAGGCTTGAAAAATGAATTTCTTGAAAAGTGGTTTTACATCGAGATTTGAGGGATTATATTTATATTAAATTCTTCCAATTACATGTATTGAAATAGAAAATGTGGATTCCATATTTTAAATTTTCAGGTTTTTATTTTTTAATAATACATCTTTCATTTTTAATTATAACAAATAGAATATACTATAAAAAATTGTAGCCATGGTTATGATACAAACCGGTTTATAAGGGGCCAACCTATAAAGATATAGGTTAAAATTACATTATCACATGTCAAAAACCAATTGGTTGGTTTCAATTTTTCAATATCCTTATAAACATAAAATTTTACTTATTATGGATTTATTTTCCTAAGTATGTGAATTTATAATATTTTAAACCATTGGAAAATTATGACTGTGTAACTCACATCAAATATAAAATAGAAGCTAGACCACTCACTTCTACACTCCTCTTAATCCATTTGGAATGAAAAATATTTTCCATGATATATCACCATAAATGATATAAAGATTCATTAGTGTTTTTCTTCATAAAATACCAACTATGGGGTCCTTAAAAATTGACCCCAAAATGGTTTCTTTAAGAGACTGAAAAATTATAAAAAAATATTTTTTACTTCTTATTTTACCCGATTCAATTATTTAAAATTAATTCATTTCTAATGAAAAATATATCTCCCATATACTGAGAGGTTAATATTTGTATAGAAAAATTTTTATCCACCTCCTTCTATTTGAAATAGGAAATTAAAAAATTGCTCACACGTATAGCGTTTTACCACCTCAAAAACTATTGATTTTTTTCCACCATCGATGCATATGGAGAGTCATACTGATAGAAATACTATAGTTATATAATATTTATTGAATAATATTGATTATTTATATTTTATATATCACATACTCTTTACCCTTTCTCCTATTAGGGAAATGATATCATCGATTATGTGTACATACAACCTACCATCTCCACCAAGTTATGTGATTCAATTCCTTTTTACACCATTAAATAAAAATTATAAAAAATAGTATAATAAATAAATATTATTTTTATAAAATTAATATAATTATGAATATGATGAAACTAAATCCTCTGTTCTTGAATAGTAATCTTTCTTATAAAACATGAGTGAGAAAATATGTTAGTAAACACCTAAAACAATGTTTATGAGGATTGATTAGCTACCAACTAATGATAAGTTAACATATGATGTTAATATATGATATAATAAATTTCAATATAATTTTGGTATAAATTAATAATATCTGGAAAACCATTAAACAAGAGGTTAATGAACATTCAATTAAGAGGATGAGTGAAGTAATGGATTTTATCTAAATTTCCACTCCATTGAGAAATATATGGTATTACGCAGCTATTTACATTTGTATGTTCTATAAAATAACCCATTGATGTATTTGAAATAAATATAAATTTTTTCATTATAACTAATTATTAAATTAATATTTAAAACTTCAAGTATTTTAAACTTAAAAGGATTAAAATGTCTAAGAATTTATATTAACAATCTAATTTTTTGGGTTAACTTATTTTTTTTAATAGAATCATATAATCCATATTTTATAAAATCATTGAACTTTCTTACTCATTGTATATTTAAGGAGATTCCATATTTTCATCCAAATTTTTCACTCCTAGTAACGTGAAACAATAAAATAAATGTAAAAAATAAATGCATAGCTTGTTTATTTTTTATCAGATATATTTTTATTCAAGGTCAATATATATCCAAATTATTTTTTATTTACTCAATTAATTTATTATGTAATTTTTCGTTATCAACTATTTTTACAAGGTTTTAATGGAAACATTTTAAATTTTTTTAGGGTTATTTTTAACTTTCTCTATAAAATTCAAATGGAATGTCTATTTTAATATATACTGAGTTAATAAATTTTTTCCCCACCATAATTATTTTATACTACTAGATTATTATATAAATTTTCTATAGATTTACAATGAGTACTATTTAATAAATAATTAATTGAATATTGTGATTCAGTTTTCATTATTTCTCCATATAAAATGATTTTCTTAAATACCCTATATTTAGGATATTTTGTAAGTAAAATTTTATCCCTTTCTAAGTTTTTGGTTGTTAACATTATTGTGGACCATTAAATATATTATTATTAGTGGAAATTGAATTTCTCTTAATCATATATTTTCATTATATGATGGATATTATTATTTTAAAAAATTTAATCATTTCTGTGTAGTATATTTTATTATCAATGTTTTTTATTGATTGGGAAAATATATATTTTTTGTATTGTTTAATAAATATGGATATTTATTAATAAAGAATACTTTTTATTATTTAACTTGATCAATATATTTTTGAGGACTGCATTACATATGTAGTGATGGGGTGGGACCAGTCATAGATCAATCTTCAATAGAACTATAGGTGTCATGAGAAAAATGAGTTGGCCAAATTAAATTAGTTAAATGTGTATACATACCTATCATATAAAATTTCATTGAATATAGATTTGAAAGTATAAATACCATGATGTATGAGACTATAACATCCAATATTATGAATTTAAATTATTTTGAATTTAGTTATTATTATTCATGAGATTAATAAATTTATATTATAAAAGTATTTATTTGGGGATTATCTTATTTATTAAATGGTATGTGTTTATAATGGATTGCCATTATATATTGATAATTCAATATTTTTTTATAAAAAATTACATTCTACTAAACCTTACGTTGCATTTTTTCTCACTTTTATTTTAATTCCTATATAAATATATTATGAATAATTATTTGAATGATTTTCTAGGATACTTAATTTTTTCATTTGTTATGTTTTATATTTTATTACCAATATAAAATTGGAGTAAATTATGAATATATTTCTCTAAAACTAGAAAAACATTCAGAAAATGGTGATTAGATCGCATCATTATATTCCAAAAATAAATATTTATTCATTGGTTATGAGTTACTATAGATATTATTGTTAAAAAATTTAGTGCCTGGGACTGTTGGCATCTTTTATAGGGGAGGCAGTGGATCTTTGATCCTAGTTTATTTATGGTTTTTTCATTCAAAACAACCTCTTCCAATAGTAAATATATTTATCCTATAATTATTATTAGTCACACCCATTCTGATATACAAGAATGTAAATATAAATAATCCTCATTAGGATCAAAATGTAATAACCTCAATTGGAGATCCTAATAATTTCTGGGATCGATTATTTTCTCAAGGGAAATATTCCCTCTTGAAAAAATTTAAGTACATAATAATATTTTTTTATTTAAATATTGATTGAAAATATCCCAAAATACAAAATTTTAAGTGAATGGAATGGTTTCCTACTGATGGGTTCATCATAATATATCCAATTAGTCTAAGATGTCTCCTAAAATTCTTCAACTCTTGTAATCTTATCTATAATATCCATTGTCTCCCAATGGTATACTTGTGGTCTCCCAAACGATTGTAAACATTTATTCCAACTCCCTATAACATCAAAAGTTTTAGTCTGTTTATGTTTTTATCATCAATTAAGGTCAATTCCTATCTTTTATCGAATCACTGAACATGTCCACTATCACTTTGATTTATACTTATTGTGGATTCTCAATATTATTCAAATATATAAATTTACTATAGGTATTCAACGCTATCATACATCAACACATGGGTTGTATGTAGTTAGTCTTCTCTAAAATCAGGACATAAATTATTGATCTCACCACATTCTTTAATTTGGTTGGTTTTTATTTTGAAAAATAGTAAAGTTAATGGTTATTAGTTTTTTCTAATTCTACTAAAATTATATACTCTCTAATCTCATTTTTATCATTTAATTATTATAAAAAAACTCAAATAATTATTGATGCAATATTTCATCTTATTTTAAACACATTCATAATAGAGTCACGAAATTCATCCAATTCACCCTAAATACAATGTGTATCCCACTATAGGTGATATAAAAATATCATAGCATCTATTACAACATATTTATGTCTTTAAATTATTATATATTATCCTGTGAGATAAGTGTAATTTTTAAATGATGGATTTTTTTTCAGTTGTGATCTATATTTTTTTCATCCTATACTTTATTCATATTTAATTATGATTTTATAAAAATATTTATGTTTTTTTAAATAACTTAAATTAACATATTCATAAAGAATTTTTGGCATCACATATTCCTTCTAGACAAATCATCTTCGATCTAATATTGTTGCATCTTCTATATCATTATTTTGGAGAACTGATTTCTACCATTGGAAGTCTAATCATCTATATATTTCTTCGGCCAAACACATGTTTAAGAATTCATTAAAATTCACAAAGTACCTATATTTTATCTTTTTTAATGTCAAAATTTTCCTAAAAAAATCTATGTAGTATCATTGAATCACAACATAGTCCACTATAAGGGGAAACACCATGAGGTCAGGTTCAGAAATTATTATATGAATCATTATTTTATGCAGTTCATGTGGCCTAATTTTATATATATGAATAGTAGATAAAACCAATAGATATTATATCAAAATTACTTATAAATAGTTCATATATATTACTTGGGATGCAGATTACTACATCAAAAAAATCACTTTGGGTATGTATACTCATTTAGTAATTATTTCTCTCTTTATAATGCTCTCTTCTTGTGTCAATGTTATTTTCAAAGTTTTGAATGAACTACATAGGAATTATGCATTCCATCCTAATTTTCTATCCCTTATATTTTTCTATCTTCCTCTCTTAGATGTCTTTTTTGGTAGCTCTTTCTTAAGAGTTGGGTAATTTTTTTCATATGGAATTCAACAACTAATACAAAGATACTCATATGAAGTCTTTCATTTCAAACTTCCAAAGTCTCTAACCATTAAAATATTGAATTCTGTAGGATTATTCTTATGGGCATAAAAAATTTATTATTATAGAGTCTCCCCAAAATTATAAAAACACCTCAATAAATATTTTTATGTATAAGACCATATTAGTATTCATGATTTTGTTAATAGAATACATATGTCATGCAGAACTCAACAATCCTCTATAATTCAACATTAGAAGATCTCTAAATAGGTCTATATTTATTTAAACAATTTCTATCCACCAATAAAAAAATTCATTTATTTGACGAATAATAATTCATCAATCATTACATTGGATATTCATGAATCTATCTTCATCGGTTCTTAAAGAATAATATTAAACTTAATAATTATTTATTTTAAATATAATATGGTTATATCATTCTTAAATTCACATGTCAACAACACATACTGAAAATCTATTATTAGTGTAGCTTCATTTCTTATCGATAATAAATATAATTCAATACATGGGGTCGTAAATCTCCCTTTTTGGGTTTGTTTTCTACACGACCAGAAAATAGTATATCAATATGTGTGTTTGACCTCTTCTCGTCCCCTATTGATAATAAATAAATAGGTAATATATATATGTAATAATAATCATGTTCTAATTATTTATCTAGATTAAAATAATTGTATCTTATTAAAAAAATATTCTTCACCTAATTTGATCATTACTACATAGTAGCTCACATATATAGAGAGGTTGTTAAAAAATTATTTAATTGTAAATAATTATTTTTAAATCTAACTATTCCTAGGATTAATTAGTATTGATGTAATACCTTGATATTTTTTAAAAAATAGGAATATTTTGTGTTAAATAGCCTTTAGGTCCTGCAATACTAACCATAAACAAACTACAAAATAATATTATTTTAAACATGACCATTATAACCCAGTCATTAAATTAGTGGGTATAAAAAATATTAAACATTTTGGAATTATATATATATATATATCATACTTAAAATAAATAAATTAAAAACTGTTTATTACATGTTCATTCAATTTTCCGTAGTGTATTTTTATTCATAAAACATATGTATACTTTAAAAATAATTTTTGTATTATGAAATATTATATTAATTTTACGGCTAATATTAAAAAAAGTATAATAAAATTATTTTTAAAATCATCATAACAAACTTATCATCAGGTGAAAATTTTGTCTTTTTTGAAAAATATAGATTTTTCAATGAATAGTGAAAATTCTCATTCTTCGTAAAACTATAACTTCATTTCATTTTATTTAATACTTTAAAATTAGCATTTCTTTTTTTATTTAATTTTAAATGACGTAACATAACTATTAGATTTTATATTATTCAAAATTAATTTATTTTTAATCAACATTATTTTTCATTTTAGTATATCATTATTTTTTAATTTAAAAACACATTTTTCTTAAAAAGATTTTATGGTGTATAATGTTTATCAATTTTGATTAAAACATTAAATAAAAATATGTAAATGTTTTAATTAAAAATCTATATGTTATATATCAATAAATATTATTTTAAATTAATATTGTGATGAATACATATCATAGAGTTGATATATAATCCTCTTATACTTTAAAAATACCTACCATAAAACCCCAATTTTTTGTCATTTCTGCGTGTTTTATTTTAAGATATATTATAAAAATTTGAGGAATTCAATTTGGTAAAAAAGTAAAATATTTTTTATAATAATATATCATATTATATAATAAGTTAAACCATATTTTTTAACAAAATTAATATTAAAAATGGTAACTATATTTTATTGTGGTTCAAATAAAAACGGGTTTAGACGGGTGTTAAAACTAATAATATAATGTTTGAAATGAAAAATAAACTTTTCTAAACGTATTAAATGGAAATAATTTGACATTATCACATATAATTCATGTAAATGGTCCATTTTTTGATCCTTGTGTCCAGATAAATATGTGGATATCACTTTTCATATTCAAAAATTATAAGTGTTCTATGGTCCTTATTTATAAAAGGCCACCACTCTCCTAACCTATTAAGACATCCAATTCCATTGGGTTTTGAAAAGTGCTAGATAAATACATTATATAATTCCATATTCATGACCTAGATCCCATATTTTCATTATAAATTCATCTCATGAATTCTTTTGTGCAAACCTATCGAGATTGTCTAAAGATGAGGTATTTTCCTTTAGTGAGCATTTTATTTTATTTATTCTTCTACGTATATGAAATATTCTTAAATTATGTTTATATAAGGAGACCAGAATCTATCATAGACTAATATTTTATTATATTACTATAATGTTATAAATACATCTCCTCTTCCACCAAATGTTCAATGAAACCATATTTTATGTGTATGGAAGTCTACCGCCTCCCAAACCAGTATAAATCATTTTCCATCGATGGATCTCATTAATTTTTATAATGATGGAATTAAATTTAATATTTTATATATTAATATAACTATAAAATTGGAATTATTATATAACATATATCTTCTTACATTACATTTTGTGGGGGAGTATGATAATGTCACTCGTGCGTATGGTGGACTACCACCTGGTGAAGAAATGTGATTGTTTTACTCTAACGATTTACATAGAAGGTAATAAAAGTAAATTTATTCAATATTTGTGATATATATTACATAATTATGATATTAATGACATATATATAATTCTTAACATATAATATAAAATTTTATTTGTTATCATTCCACTCACTAGAAAATGATAATATCATTCATGTGTACTTGTGGAGTGTTGCCTCAACGAAGCGATGTGATTATTTGTCACCACCAAATCACATATATGACATATATAATTTTATTTAAATAAATTATATTGTATTTATTATTCTATAATCATTATTTAATAATGAAATATTACTCACCCTCTTTCCATGATGATCATTGTAAAATGGAAATGTTACTCTTCTATACGTACGACCTATCTTCTCAGTGATTATAACAGTGATCATTTTTAATATACAAAATAAATTGTTTGTATTAAATATAGATTTTTTGTATAATAATGGTAAATATTTAATTTCAATTATTCTATTTATAATAAAATAATGTTCCCTTTGGCCTTGGTCAACACACCGAATCCATTTTGAAATAATCAACTAAACATCTACAAAAAGATAATGGGGATATAAATTAGTAATTATAAAATTATTTAATTAAAATAAATTATTTAATTTTATGGTATTAAATAGTTAAATGTTTTCTAGTATATTTAAATATTTTATATTTTCATTATATAAGAGTTATATGATAAATATGGAATGTCTAGACTCAAGTTAAGGGTTTCTAATCATGATTTTACTTGTGTGAGACATATACCATATTCACCACATATTTTTACTCTGTGGTGAATATAATTACCATGAATTTATTTTATTCAAATTTCATTCAATGTTATTGGTATTAATAAATAAACGTTAGGTTATCCCTTTCATTATGTTATGATCTAGATATTACCAAAGAAGTAAGGGACTTCAACTCAATTTTCCTTCATTATGACATTTTTTATTTTTATACACCTAATTTAAATTATACGGTGTATATATACTGCTTATTTTGAATTTTATAACAATAAAAAATCATAATTATAGATATTTTATGTTTCAAATTGCAATATTTCATTCATGCATATTTAAATTGAATGATTCCTAGTGGTAAGGGATTTCTTAACTCATTTTCTTTTCATTAGGTTACAATTATTCTTATTGACTCTTTTATTATGTGATTATAATGGAATTTACCTATAAAATCAATGATTTTATATATCCACATTTTATAAATTATATATACATTATATATACATTTATTAACTCTAAATTTATTGACATGATCATTGAATGTGTTGATAGTCCCAAATTCATTTCATTGGGATATATGTTTATGATATGAACTGATATTAATTTATGCGTTATATGCACTGAACATTGGATATATTATATAATTGGTTACCTTATTTTAATTATATTTAACTTATAATTTTATGTTACTCTTTCATGGGTATTATAAATGTGGAGTTACTAAAGTGTAAATGGATTTATTTTATAACCACCATTCATTCAAGGTTGTTTATGTTCAATATATATTTGGAGTAAATCATATAATATTATTTTATTGAAACACTTATCATTATTTTACACTATATATGAACATGTTTAAAATGGTTTATATTAATTTCATCCATTATTGTTTATAGGAACATTAGGAATATCAGTTTTTAGTGATGGTGATCTTATATCTTCTTTTAGATCGATTATCATTCTCTTATATATCCATTTTTTCAAAATAAGTAAAAAATATATATTTCCATATGTAAATGATTTTATAAATATATTTAACATTATCTTTGACCTTATTTGAGAATTTTATAAAATAAAACATCCTAAAACATTTTTTTATGGGTCACTTTGGACACTCTTTACAAAATGGGTGAAAAGATTGTTTACTTTTTATTTTTACATTATAAATATATATTACCAATTTTATTTTACATGATGTATATTTTATAAAATTTCAGAGATATTCTCAATGAAAATAATTTTCATACTATTTTTTTAATTTTCACTTTTTGAAATTCAATTCTAGTTTGATTGTTTTATTTTCATTATGAATGTTTTTAATGTTCTTTTAATGGTATTTCATTTCATCATTATAAAAACACTTCCTGTTACTTATACACCACTTAGAATATTTTTGTTCAGATATTTGAACTTTATTAATCTAGATTTATTATGATTATTTGAAAAATATTTTCTTTTTTCCCATTTCTTTTCCATGGTTTACTAATCTTTTAAAGTTATTTTCAAGGGACTCGTTCTATTACCACATGTAAATCATGTTTTAAGGCAGTTAGCATGGAACCCATTTCTTATCAATGTGTTATTCATGTTATAAATTAATAATAGATATTTTATGAGTTCTTTTTCGAGATGGATGTTTTATGATCATTATTTATGTTATGGTTATTGGATATTTTTATTGAATGGTTGATAACAATTTTAGCTCATGATTGATCTCGATACAGCTTATATGATGGGTGGACCCATATATTTCTGTGTGAGCCCAATATTGATTATATAATGGGTGTTCCTAGATAAATATCCAGTTTATTATGTATAGAAATTAACCATATGGTTGTTTAATTTATATGTGTTCAAAATGTCTAATGTTTCCAGATATCCAAACATATTGATGATGATTTTTATGAGTTTTTAATTATTCCATTGACTAGGAATGAAATCAAATGGATCTTGATTATCAATTCATATGACTTCACCCTTTTATAAATCCTTATTCTATGATGTATGTTTCATGATATAGGTATTGATGTGTAGGAGTTATTTTATTTTATTCTCATGAAATCATATTATTTCATCAGACCCTTATTCTACTGTTATTCTCATTGACAATATTCAGTTGTTAATGATTATGTTTTACCTTATAGTGAATTTGTTCTCAACATTTGTATGTTATTGTTTCCATAGATTCTAATAGTTCATGACAAAATTTATTCATCTAGAAAGGTCCCTAATGTGAAGGATTTTTTGGCATATTTTCAAGGATAAATATATAATATATGAAGTCAAAGAATATTTTAATATGATGTTTATCTTTTTGAATCATTTATTTTTCAATCCAAATTGTTTTGAGTATTTATTAATTATCTAAATCTATAAATCTAAAATTTCATTAGGCATGTAATAGATCTAATATTTATTTTTGATGGTGTTTGTTTTTAAGGATAAAATTTTGTCACCTTCATCAGTATTCAATCCATAAATGAAATGATTTTATTTTTAGCACCAGATTTAGGATTGAGGTTTAAGGGTGTTTATAGTTTTTATAAAAGGGGGATTTGATAGCTTTTGGGATTTTGGTTTTTTCATTAGAGGTTATCGTTATAGATATGGATACCTTGGGATAACAATTTTTGTTTTTTAAATTATAATAATAGGTTTAATATCTCGATTATCACTTTTAATTTTATGTGGTCATTTAAAGGTTTATTTTATTTATTTGTGAATCAGAAATTCATCATGAATACTCATCATTTGGTGAAAAAATGAGATTGTGGCAAAATTTATGAAATATTGAATTTTAACCTATTAGGTAAGTATATTTACTTATTTCATTATAACATATGGTAAGTAGTTTATCATATTTAAGAAAAGTATATTAAAAATTGAAATTCTATAATTTACATTTCCAATGTAAAAATGATATTTTCAGAACCTCTTTTGTTTATTATTTTGTGGTTTTTTACATTCTTATTGTCATTTAAATTATTTTTATTAGAGATCTATTTCACTATAAATTAAAATATGGGAATTATTCTTCTCATAATTTTCCATATAATAATATCTTGGAAATTTTTTTCCAACTTTTATTCATAGTTATTTGTTATTCTAAGTTACATATACACTCCTCAATATGTCTTATCAAGAGGAAGTTTTATTAACAATTTTTAGGATGATGGATATCGAGAATAATATTTTAAAATATAAACCCCTTTAATATAAATATAAATTTCAAATTACTAGGATTAAATTTAATAAATGGGAGAGTGTATGACCATAATATTTTTAAAAAATAATGATATATTCGATAGGGTACGAGAGGCACAACGTAGAGCTTAAAAGAACCATTAAATATTATTTTATTATATAATACCCTTATAATATATCTGTAAATTTAGTTGTTATGAATAGTATTAAATAATATATGAAAAATATATATGTCCTAATTAATATAAATTTATTGATATACTCTATGTAAGTAATCATTAAATTTTTTGAAACGTAATTTTATTCATCAAGAATATATTTTCTTTAAATTTTATTTTTAATTCACTTTATGAGAAAATATTATAATTATTTTTTTTATTTTAAAGAAGTAATTATGAAAAATAAAATCATTTTTTCAATCATAAAAAATTTATTCTTTTAAAAATTAAATATTTTTTAGAAAATATATTTTTTTTATTGAATAGTGAAAAATGTCATTATTTTGTAAAACTCTACTTTGTTTTCAATAAATTTTTTAATTTAAAAGAATCATTGTGATTTTAATATTACATAATGTTATATAGTTATTATTTAGTTATATTAAATATAATTAATTATTTTTTAATTTTATTTATTTCATATTTCTTTGTATTTTTATTTTTGAGTATAAAATGAATTTCTCTGAAAACTATTTTAAAGTGAATCATTTTTCTCAATTTTAATTAATTAAAAATACCACATAATATGTATTATATAAATTAATTGTATATATTATATAAAATTAAACATTAATTTCCATTCATACATTGATAATTACTAGTCATAGAGTTATTTTAAAATATTCTTATGCATGAAAAAATATATTTCTCCCAATGAATATATTTCATTGCATCTGTGTATTTATTTTAAATAAATTTATACAGATTGTTTGAATTTAATTTTATAAAATGGATCCTATATTTTGAATAAAAATAATTTATATTATGAAATATTTTTTACTTAATTATTCTCAATAATGAAAGGTTTAAGCAGTAAAAATATTTTACAATGGTTTAGGTGAAAACGAATATACATAAAGATGAAACTAAAATGATAAGGTCTAAAATGGCTTGAAATATTTATAAAATCTATTTAATGTCCATATTTCTACCATATATCTTCAAATTTTTGAGAAATATCAATTTTAGTTAATATTTTAATGATCTAAATATGGTTATCACTTTTTATTAAACAAAATTACACCTGTGTCACTGACCTCACTTATAAAAGAAAACCCAATATATTCTCAACTTAACACCATAAATTCCCTTTTTATAAAAAAATAACTATCCTATTTATAACTCCCCACTACCTGTATCCCCTTTTATTATAATAAAAATATCTTATAAAAGATTTTTGTGCTAACCTAAAGAGATTGTTCTAGATGAGAAATCACTTATAACTCAGCATTTTTTATTTATTCTTCCAAAAACATGAACTCATATTCAATTATGTTGATATAATAAAAA
The DNA here is from genome assembly GCA_963277665.1 of Viscum album. NCBI lineage: Eukaryota > Viridiplantae > Streptophyta > Magnoliopsida > Santalales > Viscaceae > Viscum > Viscum album. Next base: position 1,565,567,291 of record OY728160.1, read on the forward strand.
ATTATCTACCATATATAGATAGACATTTTTCTTAATGTAATAAGGAAAAACATTCTCATCTTTTATCAAATGGGAAATGTAACAATCATTAATCTGTACAGTAGACTCCTGCCTTGTGGACTGATGTAATTTATTTTCCTCATCACCTCTCATGACTTGTTATTGTGATTGATTAAATTTTTTTATATATGATATTTTTTACATAATTAAATTTATATAAATATTATATCACATATAACTTCTTACTTTCCATTCCATGGGGTCCGATAATGCCACTCTTGTGTACGGAAGACTACCTCCTCACTAAGAAATGTGATTTTTTTGTCAAAAAATTTACACGGATGATAATAAGAGTAAATATAATTAATATTTGTGAAATATGTGAACTAATTATGATGTTTATTATATATCTATCATTATTAAATCTACAATATTTCAATTTATTCTAACCTTCACACACACTAAAAATTGATAATGTAGTTTGTGTGTATGTGTAGACTACTACCTGCACGATGTGGTGTGATTATTATTTATAATAAAATTTGGTAAATGATATACATATATATAAGTATTTTTAAAAATAATATTTTTTTTTATTTTTGACAATTATATCATATTATAAATTTAAAATGGTACTTACCTCATTTCAATAATTATCATTAAGAAGAAAATTCACTCATGTGTGTGTGTTTCCCACCATCTCTAGGATTTCACAATATATTGGAAGTTGTATGCTCTTACTTTTAAATAAAAATAAAAGTTTGTTTGGATACATGTAATATATGTAATAGAGGTAAGTGCTTCTCATCTCACTTTTACTTTTGTGATTCATTTTTCATATTCACATCTTATTTTCATTATGTGATGTATATATGGATCATGAATTTATGTTATCAATATTTTCCATAATATAATCAAGATATTATAATCTGTAATATTTTCTAACTTTTATGATGTTTTAATCTATATTTTTTCATATTACTAATGGTCTTTCTCTCAATTTTACTTTATTTATGGAAATATTTCTTTTATGCCGCTAATTTGTTTGTTGTGAAATATATATAATACAAATAATACATGTCATGAAATTAATCATTAAATTTTAATGTTATTATAAGTTTAATTATGAAGTATTTCATTTAATGGGATTTGAGTTGATAGATACCAATTTGTAAAGTGTTACTTAAATAAATTTTCTTTTCCTGGGTTATAACACTTATTCATTAATTCTTTTATGATGTTATTATATGTGATTTTGTTCATAAATATTATTAATATATATATATATCGTTGTTTTGTTCTAATTTAATAAGATACAAATATTCTCACAATTAATTCACTCTCTATTCATTATAATGATCATTGTAAGTGTAAATCATCCCAAATTTATTTCATTATTAAATATGATTATGATATGAATTGATATCCATTTTTGAGATTAATATACTTCCATTTGGACATAATATATAACGATTAAACATATTTTAATTATATTTAATGTATCATTTGATGTTATTCTTTCATTAGTCTTACCATTTAAGAGTTAACAAAGTGGAAAATGCATTATGTCACAATCTATTTTCTCTTAGGATTGTTTAATTTCTTGATTCCATTAATCCAAATCATATGACATTAATTTTTTGAACAATATCACTTTATTCCACACAATTTAAAAATGTGTTTAACAATTTTTTATTTCCATTTATTCCATTATTGACTATGAAAAAATCAAGAATGTCATTTGTATGTGATACTGATTTTTTATTTTCATTGATATTGGGTATCATTTTCATCAATATCAATCTTTTCTAAAATAAGATAAAAATTATACTTTTGAAAATTTTAAGGATGTCATAAATCCACATAGATTATTCATTAATATTACTTTAATTTTTTTATAAACAAAACATCACATTTTATTCAAAATGGGTCACTTTTGACACTATTTATAATTTTTAAAAGAATCTTCATTTTTATAATTTACACAATGAAAAAAATTTCCATAGTATTTTCCTTTGAAAAATACTATATATTTTTATATCATTATTCTCAATGAAAAATATTTTCACAATATATTTTTAATTTTTTATTTCTTAATGTGATTTTAAATGGGAAGATATTTTTTTCCTCAATATATTATTAAATGTTATTTTAATGATATTTTCGTTGATAATCTTTAACAAGCATTGATGATTCTTATGATAAATAGGGGAATTTTTCTATTGATAACATCCACATTCTTAATCTACATGAATTATTAATACTCCGAGTAGTTTTTCATGGATTCATTTTCATTTTGATAAGTTAATAATGTTATATTGACATTTTCATAAAACATGTTTTTTTCAAAGAGTTTAATGATTTTTAAAAAATATATTCATATAAAAAATTTATTTTATATGGGATATACATGTTTTGAACGAAGTAATGGATATTTTATGAGGTTGATAGTTTTTTTAAGAGTTCTATGTACCTTATTCATGTTATGGTTCTTGTAAATGTTCTTCAATTTATTGAACACTATTATAACTCACAAGTTATCTTTATATAGCTTATACAACAGGTGCACCCAAATAGTGTCATGTGAGCCTGACATAGCATAAATGATGGATTAACCCAAATAGTGCTCCGAATCCATTTTTTCTGAATGTTATATGTATGGTTATTAAATTATTAATGGTTCTATAAGGATTTTTGTAAGGGATATATAAATATAATTTTTCAACATAAAAATATGGTTTCTTTATGATTGATATCAATTTTTAATGTATCCTTTGACCACTATTTATGTCACGTGACCTATGATAATTGATTATTATAACTATTTCATTTGTTAAATACTTATTTTCTGTTTCATGTCTGATGATACATGTATTTATTTTTATTATTTATTTTATGTTGTTATCATAAACCCTGATTATGTCATCATACCATTAGGATTTTCTTATACTAATTGATAACGATCAATTATTAATTTTTACATTCACCCTCACTACTAATTTGATATAAATCATCTTATGTTTCCTTTTCACAGGTTATGATGGATAATGAGTTTTTTTTCTACAAATGATTCCAATGTGAATAATTTTAATTGATATGTTAAAGTCATATTATGAAATATGAAAAGTTGGGAATAGTGGTAGATAATGTTGATCAAATAGAACTAGTTGATTATGAATCCAAAATGATAATTTTTTGACCTATTTATCAATAAATCTAAACATAAAAGGTACATTGTTATAAAATTAACTCTATATTTCCCTTAAATTTTCTATGTTAGTTATGGTTAAAATTGGGTCAGCATCAATATTTTTAAAGCTCGAAAATTTATGATTCTGTTTTTAGAAATGGATTATAGAGTTTCTGTTGGGGCTACAATAGTATAAATCAATAGACATTTTAATAATACTTCTTGGATATCCACAAATATTTATAATGTCATTCCATTTCTAAATTTCTCAAAAACATAGTTGTGGGAAATGATTCTTCATGTTTTTATAAACACGCACTCAACAGATGAAAATACAACAAAATAATTAATGTAGAAGATAAAATACTCTGACTTTATCTATCATATACATCAATAGATACACCCACATGATAACCAAATTTGTTAGAAAAAACTAAATCTAAAAAAATTTCCTACAATACATCTATCATCATTATTTATATATCAGTCTAAAATTCCTAATTTAGTAAAGTATTAAATCAATTCTAGAACCCTTCATGTTTCATATAAAAAAGGGAAACAATCATCTCATATTCTCATTATCGTTTACTTTCATCAATGGAACATCATGATATAATATTATTCTTGTTTAGAAACATCTATATCCTCATGTAACTCCCTCATTCCATTTACTCTAATTCTCTACATGATAGAATAACTATAAAAAATGTAATAGAAATAACCTTGGTTTTTATTAATCCTTTACAATATATAAATATTTTAATTTATATCCCATTCAAGTTATTTCATGATTATGATTATTATCTATTGATGAGATATTTTTTCTTTATTTAATGATTTATTTTTTATACTTTTCCAACGACTCCATTGTTCGATTATTTTCTTTCATCAACTTCCTTGTGTTAGTACTTATTTTTATTATAATAATTAAATGGAAACCATTACAGAAATTATTTAAATCGATTGGGAAGATCTAATATCTGATTTACTTATCTTTTTCCATATTTCTTTTTTTTCACATAAAAATTCATAATATAAACCATTCTGTCTTTATTTTGTAATTTATATATTAAGAAAATAATGGTTAAGTTTTCACATTCATCCTTTTTTTATTCTCAGCTACAATGGTTTGTAGAGTAATTTCATGATGTAATTACATTAAACTTTCAGAATTATTATCTTCTTATTCTTATATTAAACATGTTTCATCCATTTTTTAAAACAAATGAAGGATTGACATGTCAATTTCTCAAAAATAAACTTCTTTTTCAAGGACTACTACATTATATCATATATTTTATTCACTTATTTTATATATATCACACCAAATTTCATGCCACATATATTTGAATGAAATATCTTACCAAAATCATACTAATTATGATCCAATTTTCCATTAAGAAACATTTAAACATTGGTGTTTTATCTGTTAAAATGATGAAGTTTATTAAATTTTCATTAGTATCCATATATAATTTAACATTATTTTTTAATAAATTATAAATTTTATCCTTATAAATTCATAATCATAAATTTATATAATAAGAGTTCATATTTTATAAAACTAATCGATTAATACATACCATTTTTATTTTTATAGTCAACATAACTAGATAAAACTAATTCGGTATTTCAAAAAAATATAAAGTTCGTATTTTTTCATATAGAAAGTATTATTAGTTGATTTTGATGATTCATCCTAAATATTAATATATTTTTCATAACATTCTCTCTTAATAATAAAATTATTTCCATAAAAGTGATACTTAGATTTTACTATTGTGGATCTTCTAATTTTACAGTCATTTTTACATAATTGAATTTTCTATTTTCTAAAATTTTACTCTCCATGTTATACCAAATTTCACTGGAAAACTCAATCACCATTAATATTATTTAGTCTCTTTAAAATATTCTTATAAGAAATAAATTTATATCATTTCAATCATAATATATATTACTTTTATATGCGAATGCATTTAGGAATTTCTATCCCTTTGTGGAAATCTAATTGTGGGAGAATCTACAACTTCATGGATTAGATAAATTTTATATTGGATCACCATGTACATTCATCCATGATAAAGTTTTCTGAAATGTGTAATAGCCCTTGTATTATTAGTTAAATTAATTATATCCATCTTCATTTTATTTTATTTTTAATCCTTCAAAATGGTTCTTAGATTTTCTCTGATGACACTAGTACTTCCCAGGTCTGGTTAGATCACAGAGAGGTTGTTCGTTAATTCAGTGAAAATTTTATTTTAATGGTGTTTTTATATTAAAATATCATTATTGAAGATTTAATAACATTATAATCTCATTTTTTAATTCCTCACCCTTCCTCTTATGAAAGAATATGGACGTAAAGAAATCACCGTATGAGTTAAAATGTTTGGTCTCATAGTGATAGGTTAATCCATTCATAGATTTATTATTAACATGGGACCTATTATTCCACTTGAAAATAATATGTTTGTAAAATAAAAAGAAGTCTCCAATAAAAATTTATAGAAAATATCCTAAAAATCATGAACATAAGTAAATAAAATGGGTTCCACCTAATTAGTTCTTTACACTGCCTCCTTCAAGACATAGTTGTCTCTAAAAATCCAATCACTCCCATATCTTGACCATTTTTTTTCTGATAGTGAGTATATTTTCCTAGAAACTATTTTGGATAGATATTCAACTCCATCTATCATTTTATTTAGTGTTTATATGAAAATTTTCACCTTCTTGATAGTTCATTCTTGGCTACTATGGAATCATTGGCCATTCTCATTATCATTATAACCTATATTCACAGGGGATTCCAAATATTATGGTACAATATAGTTTTATTGTAGGTATTATCCTCCCTTATTAATTAATTAATATGTTTTATACAGTAGTACATATCCTTACACGAAAACCAAAGATTCTGTCAGAACTACTTCTTTGACATGGATGGATTTTCTTTAAGGTCACAAAAATATTGATGGTTATTCCAATTTTATTATCCTTCAATAAATATATATTCACTATTATCATGAATATAATATCCTTATTCAAATATATTAATCTATTAATACTTTATTTGAGATTTCATCAGGATTAAAACTCATTCCTAACAATGTCAAGATGTGCATATATGTATTACTAAAGACTTAGGGTTTTCAACTTCATTTGATATAAAAAAACCACAACATTATTAAAAAATATCTTAGGTGTTAAATTATACATTATTACTTTGTATAATATGAAGAGTTACTATGAAATATATTTGTTCTTTGTGATATTAATCATAATTTCACAGTTCCACCTAATTATGAATCACATCACTTGGTGACATTTTATCAATAATGAATATTTATTAAGAATTTTTTAATTAATGTATTCTATAAAAAAATTATCCTCATAATTTCATTTTGATAACTCATCTTATACCTTTAGTATATAAATAATCTTTTTTCTTCGTTGATATAACTTATTTTCTAGATTTTGTACCTCTATCTTCTCCAAATTTCTTTATTAGAAATCATTTTTTCAATTTCATGTAAATTTTAAAATAACAAACATTTTATACATGTGAACCTTAATAATTATCCTTATAAAGGCTCAAAATAATTATAGTTTATCCTTATAGATTATTAGTTTCACTAATTATTATTATTTCATGTAACTTCACTTTGAGATGATAATAGAGTGTTGGTGAATTAAAATTTAATAATTTGACATGTTAAACACTAAGATCTCATAGTAAGAGATGAGTTTATATATCATTGTTTAATGTAGTGGAAACCCACATTTTATGTCTATAAAATGTATCCATAATGTTTTTATCCAACGTAAAAAAAAATTGGTGTTTTAACACACCAAGAATTTATATTAAATGAAAAATAAAATTAATAGAATTCAAATCAGATAATACTGATATTTACGCAAATTAAGATATACTATAAATAAATTATTATTTAAATGAACCAATTTTGACTTAATAATTGAAGTGGAAGGTTTGAATATATGTAGCATTAATATTATGTGTATGTATAATAGTCAAATAAAATATTATTTTTTGACTAATGCTTTGGAACTAATAAATCATTTTTAGTGGCCATTTTATGCTTCAAAGATAGATTTTTTTTCCAAAAAGAATTTTTCAACATTATTTGAGTGGAAATTATAATTAAATTAATCCCAATTTAAAAAAATTAATTTTAGGAAATTATTTATTATTTTAATTATTAAATCAAAATTAAATTAGTGTTAAAATGTAGAGTTTTCTTTAAAATGATTGATTTTTCCATGAATAGTGAAAAACTATTCATTTTTCTTATAATATTGATTCTTTACATAAAATATTTTTTTTAAATTAACATTTTATTTCTTAGTATTATGTATCATATGATCAATTTAATTTATAATAATTTCATTATATCAATTTTAATCTGTAATATTAATGATTCTGATAGAAGTTAATGTTTTATTAAAACCATTTTCAGAAAAATTGACATTTGTTACATTTTACAAATTTATTTTGAAATTTATTTCCCAAACATATATATATATATATAATTATTCATGAAAAATGTAAACAATATTTTAATTTTATAGGATCAAATTTATTAAATAGGGTCTATTTTATTTTTGGTTTTGTGAATAAAAACCCTGGAAAATATGTGTCACAATGTTAAGTATAAAATGGATGAAACAAAGCTCAAATAATTATATACAGTCTCAATATCAACAAAAAATCCAATTTATTTCATTTTATGATATTAATTAATCCATATGAATCCAAAATATAATATTTGGTGTTTTCAGGTCATTTTTCATTGATATTGAAATTTATATTATTTTAAGACAAAAAGAATCTAAAATGTCACTCTCACACATGTTGTTATTATTATATGTTCACATTGGGGTAAAAAAATGTTTCCAAAAAACTCAATAGTTTATTTTGAATATGATTAATTTATTTTTTTATTTAATTTTTATATTTTTTTAATTGTATAATTATTTTAAACTCGTAAACAACAAAAGTACATTACCAATTAAAGGAGTAGAAAAATCAATGTAAATTACTTTTTAAACATAAAAATTAATAGTTTTGAGATAATTTATTTGTTAAAATAAATATTATGATTAAAAAGAATGTATAATTAATTTTTAAAAGGATTATCTTCTAATTTTACACCAATAATGATGACATTAGGGATAAAATGTTTTAATAGCTCATAAAATTAACTTAATGGTACACTACGTAAATTAATATATTATAAAATGTATAAAAATCACTAAAATCATAAAATAGGATGTTTCTAGATGTGATTGGTGAAACAATTATTCCCATGTCTGTTTTGGTTATTATTTTTACATTAAATGTAAATTTATAGCCCTCGGTGATTAAAAAATCGGTTAGAGTGATTAAGGATAAAAATGGTAAACGGTGGTTAAACTATTGATATTAGGTTTGAAATTAAATAAAACCCTATATAAGTTTTATTTTATTATTTTATGTTGAAACAATATAATCATTATTTACAAATTAATCTAATTTAGAAAATATTATCTAGGAATTTTACTTTATAATATTTTAACATTTTAAAAAATTACAAGAACACCCCTTCTATGCCTTGGAAAAGGATACCCCTACACTCTCTTCGTACACCAAATTAATCAATCAAGATAAAAAAACTACAAAATTATAGTACAAACATCCTTATACAAGATTTAAAGGTGTTCGTCTCTTTAGGGAAAAATCTATGGTTCCTTATTAAGGGATTAAATTAGGTATACAAAAGAAGAGGTAATCATCTTACCTATCCTCCTCCAATTTATTTCTTCTTCTACCCTCTATGAATACATTTTTATCATAATAAAATAATAATTTTAGTGCTATAAACATACTTATTTTTTTAACTATTATGGAACCACCATTTTCCATCTTGTTTTTTAGAAAATGTGAAATGAAACTCTCACTCATGTATACGTGTTGACTACCACATTCCCGAAGCGATGTGGTTCATTGTTCATTTATAATATATATGGAATGTAATTATGATATATTTAACAAATATATATGATATTTTTTATTTAATAATTATTCTATATAGGTAAATTTTTATTTAACTTCCTTTTATTCTACGTGTTGAATGCTAAAATCATCCATTGACCATACCAATGGACTACCATCTCAATAAAATGAAGTAAATAATTTTTCACATCTCCTTTATATAAATAATTATAAAATTGTTTATAATGAAATAATATTATCCTTATATTATGATTAATATACTATAGATGATTAAACTATGATCAAGGTGAATATATCAAAACCATCAAAGGGAAATATATATACAAAATGAACAGGTTTTCAACAGAATTTCCACTTTAATAAAAAAAATTATTAAAAAAAGGATTATTAGATATTATAATAGAATAATAAATGGTATGTTATGCATAAATATGTTTCATGAATAAATTTATAATAAATAAATATTAATTATTCATTAATATTGAATGCATATGAATCTAGGGATGACATATTTTAAGGGAATTATGTTTCAATCACATTTAAATAGATATTTTCTTGAATTTCCATTGAGGAAATAATATTATCATTCCTTAATAATAACCTTTCATTTTTATTCCCCTTTAGTTATTAATTTATTTTTCATTTTTTGAATCATTTAATCGCTTTGAAACTCAAAATCATTAATTTTTTTATATGAAAATATAGCCTTATTCCTCAACTTTCTGGTGGAAAATAATTTCATCCAAATTCATTTTTTCTAAAATATTTTCCATAATTTATTTTAGTAGCCTATTTTTATTTTAGTAATTTATATTTTACCATTATTGAATTTTAAAAAAATAAATGGAAACTTATTTCCTTTTTATAATTTTGGAATATTTTACCAATGTAGGGAAAAAATATCTGTTATAATTATTTTTACATAAAAATCATTTCTCACCTTTATGATTACTCAATAATTTTAAGATTCCTTTACTGGATTCCATGAATTTCTGAATTAAAATATATCTAGTAATTTTTTGCATATTTTTTTATTTAATTTAAGTGATTTGAAAATGAGAAATGGCATTTTCCTCATAAAATATTCAAGTGATATTTTAAATGAATTTTTAATCAATGAAACAACCTTGGATGTTTATTATTTCATACTAGTGATCTAATCCAATTCTAAAATCCTTAATTTTTTATTATTGGATTAGGATTATGATAATGAGTGTTTATAAGACATTTTCATTTAATATATGTTATGATATAATGATATGATGAATGTTTATTTTCTAATGGAATTCATATAATTATATTATGATTATGTTATAAATGAATTCCTTATATCCATTTAATACATTATTTAATGTGATATTTATAACTCATTAGATGATGATGAAATAAATTGATATTATTCTGCATAACTTGGTTGAATTTTTTTCATGTGTATGATTACATTCTGTCTTTTCTCAAAATATTTTTCCTAGAAATAATTGATAATATTTTTGTTCAAATTTTGATACATAAATATGATTTCATTCTGTATTTGCATGTAAGATTATATGTGGAAATGGTCGTGAATATCATTTTCCAAAAGATTATGATTTCTTATTCTTATGATTCCACATGCCTATATAAAGACTCTTTGTTTTTTATTAATACTTATACACCCTTATTGGTCAATATTCACGATATAAATTGATTTTTTAGTTTATTAAATAACATTTTCTAGTTTTGTATACATTTATCGGAATCATGATCTTGATTAAGTTATCATACACTTACGATCAAAATATTCTTTATTTTTTATTTATATATCTCATTTTTACCCTAACTAAGAATATTATCCCACCCTCTCTTAGGATTACAATATTCTAGACATAGAGAATGGATTCAAGTGCATTATGTTTGATAAGGGTTTTATAAATGAATATCATTGTGGGAGATTATAAAAAAATATTATTAAATAATAAGATTATGTATACGGTTTCCAATATATATTAAACCATTAGATTCATTCATACATCATAATGTTAGGTAGTGTATATTCAATTAATATGATGTAATATGTATAAATGAAAAATGTGTAGTTGTAGTTTGTATAAATTATTGTTTACTTATTTTTTTCAAAACTAGGATGAGAAATCCTTAGTAAGAACCCATAGGATATGAATATGTATAGAGGAACATAATATTTTTCTCTAAGGAATGGATTGTGGTTTTATTATTAATAAATCCATGTATGGATACTATATGTACCTGTGGTTTTGTAGCAGATTCGTTTGTGGTTAATAACACAGAAAAGATTTAGTTGATTATATCAACACCTTCATTCAGCTGTTTGGTTAATGGGACCATAATACACACATAGTTTTACTCTCTTAGTAGATATGATTGGGATAATACAAATTTTATTTCATTACATTATGATGTACATGAGTTGATAATTTCTATCTATAACCAAGGTAAAACCTAAGCTATACTAGATTAAAAATAAGGTTCTAGGATTTAGAAATCCTAGGAGTGATTTTTTATGAATAATAAAATGTCCAGGGTGAATTTTTTTATCACAAATATTTTTTTGGATTTAGTCCTGGGATTAAACTCTGATGAATCATGTTCATAATGAATTTCATAGAAAATTGAATGATATCATCATGTTGAAAAATATAAAAATACAGTTGGAATGAGGAAAATTTTTATTGTACTAAGTGAACTACCATGATACATAACTAAAAATATCATGCATCTTGAGTTTCATGACACACATAACCATAGAAAATTGTGTTTTCTAGGAGTTTAGTTAATACAGATTATGATGGAAATAATATTCAATTTCTATCACTACAAGAATATGGAAAGAAGCACATATAAGAATATTTAAAAGGATGTGGATTTTTTTTCAATATGTAAATTAAGGGTATAGAGTAATTAATATCGAAATAATTTCATGTCTTATGTGTATAAATCATATATATTATGAATTCAATTCACTATTTTAATGGCTATCTCCCAGAATAAATAAATTCAAATGTTATTCATCACATTAAAGCAGAATGATCAATGATTTTATATACTATGATTATAGAATCTTGTTATATCTATGTATTATCAATGATATTTTAATTATATGAATCATAAAAATATAAGGATTGTTCTTCCAAAGATTTACCTTAAATATTTTCATTCATATGTTTAATGGCACTCATAAACTAGAAATGTGATTTTCTTATAAGGATATATTTTACCTAATATATTCAATAGTCTAGGATTATTTTATGGATAATGTTAGAGATAATTTTTGGAATCATATTTTATTTTATATATCATTTAGTAATATTCATGTTATAATCCTATTTTACGACAAAATATGATCAAATTATTGATATATTTGTTGTATGTTCTTATGAGCTAAATCATTTTTGTGTGGATAAATGTTAATTTTTAGCTCAGAACAAAAAAATTATTACCACTTCTTTTAGATTTTATGAATTTAAATTTGATCATTATATTTTTTAGGTGTATTTTGTTTAACTATATATGGAATGATTTATATTGAAAATTGGGTGTTATTATTTTTAATATATTAGGTTTTTTTTCATCATATGAAGATTTATCCATTTTTGATAGATTATGATATGTTTTTTTATTTTGGTAAATATATAGAGGTAGAAGGAATGAATTTTATATATTTTATATATCTTATGAAACATTAAATATTAGTTTAAAATTTTTGGCATGAAAAAAATTCATATTAAATATTTATTACATGGAGTATTTTATGAAGTGTAAATTTATTGAATTACAAAAAAATTATGAAATTTTTTTTGCTTAATGGAAATTTGTCATGTATATTTATTTCATTATTTTCTCTATCATGATTTTAAATTAATACCTCATCTTTTGTGAAAAGGATACTAAAATGAAAATGTTAAATGTTTACCACCATTTATAATGAAATGATTTTTTGAACCCTCAATTATTTATGATTTTGTGGTTATTATCATTCTCATGATCTTGTTATATATCACTCTATATTATTTATTAGAAATTATTATCCTATGGTATATATTTTTACTTCCAAATAATTTTATCCATATTTTGTATAACTATTGTGTGTTATAGAAGCTGGATCAACCATTTCCTAAACCAAGGGCTTGTGTAGAAGTGCCATAGGGTAAATCAGCTAAATGGGTAGAGAAAGGGAAACACAAGGTTGGTCCAAGATAGAAATAGGAATCCAAATAGGACTAGGAGAACCAGTTTATCATGGGTACTGCTGGTCGAGGAAGAAGAACAGAACTCATCTTAGGATGACACATTCTACAATTATCATATTGAAGAAAAACATGATACTTCTCTTGAATACTCCCATAATTTTCACTCCATCATGTTTTCAATGCAGACTGATGGATTTTTATAGGATCTTATTTCAACAGACATTGATTCCCACCTATAAGTCTCTAAACCTTCATTAGATTTCTTGAAGAAGAAGAAGAAAGGGAATGAAAGTATCAGACTTTTTTTCCATCATGTGTTAATGGCCCTACAAATGATATGATAAAATTTGTTATAGAGGAATCTGCAATGGAGAATCCAATAGATGACCAGACACGGTTTTCTTGAAGGACTAGGGATCTGGATCCAGAAAAAAAGAAGTCTGAACAGCCATATTCCCAACTAGACAATCAAATAGAATGTAGGGGAAACATATAGCTTTAAATGAATATTTCCCCATCTCATTAGCACCAAATGGAACAACATCTCAATGAATGGAAAAAAAGTAATTGGGGGCCTCACCCCCCGAACAAAGAAATCACGAGGATCCTCTTTTAAACTATTAGGGTACGACCAACCTTGATACTCGAGGTTCCATTAGGATTCTTTCAGGACGGTACAAGCCTGAAATCATAGGAAATTATGTACCAAAGATATATCTTTCAATACATATCTCCCTTTTTAGCAGCAAAGGGTATCACATTCTGAACACTTTCACAGACACAAGCCCTTAGAAAATTATATGGATTATCATTCACAGTAGTGTGGAGATAACATATTTTGTCTCGGAAGATGCCCATATCATCACTACAGCTTCTTGGAATATGGAAGAAATATGTATTCATCTCTAGTTTATGCTTTAAATAATTACATCGATAGGAGTTATTTAGGGGATAATATCATACAGATCTCAAATTCAATTATTACACCCTGATTCATTATAGGGGATTTCAAATTATTTCTTCACATGGATGAAAACATTGGTCTGGGGACTAATTATATATCCACCAAGGATTTAATGGTCTGTATTGAGACGGACGGTTTGAATGAAGTCAACCTCATTGGGGAAAAGTGCACTTGGTACAGGAAACACCTCAGTGGAATGTGTGCTGTTCGAATTGATAAATCCTTTGTAAATAGAGCTTGCCACACCACATGGCTATCATTATCGTGTGTTACCTTGGAAAAAAAATAAAAAAGGTCACTCCCCCATCTTATAAAGCCTCTTTAATAATGAAAATAAACTTCCAATACCTTTAAGATTCAACAATGAATGTGCCTCTCTTCAATATTTATTAAAGTTAATACAGGACACTTGGAACCCAATGATCCCAAATTTTAGCATAAAAATATGTATTTCTAAGCACAAATGGATTAGAATAGTGTTGATGTAATGGATCATGAACATTTTTAGATATCTGGATTCCAAGGTTGATGGTCTTGAATGCTCTTTACATGACATTCAATATTCCAATATAAGAGAAAACTTATTTAGAGACATGGTGCAAGAGACTGAGACCTCATTCAAGCTTTTACATCACCTAAATATATGAGATAGTATAGATATTAATCTCTTCAAGATCAGGTGGATCTCTAATGGGGATAGAAATAAAAAATTCATTAAGACCCTCCAAAGGGATCCAAGAGAAAATAGGCGGCTCACTTAACTTAAATAGTGAAGCAGAATTTTAGAGGAAAGGCATGAGATTTAAAACCATATTTTCACAATTTACAGAGAGCACATAAATAGCCCACCAAATAGTGAAACGCTTTGGGAAAAAAACATTCCATGATTGATCATTGAATAAGATAACCTATTCACCTCAATGCCAATGGAATCAAGAAATCATGGAGGTGTTTTTTGGCCAAACAAGGATAGCTCTCCAGGTCCACATGGGTTCCCTAATTATATTTTTCAGACCAATATGGAAATAATTCATAATGAGGTCAGCCAACATATTAAATATTTTTGACAAGGGTTGGACTTTTAACCAAGGGTTCAATGACCAATTCAATAATTTGATTCCGAACATTTAGAATGCAAGTGAGATTAACCAATTTAGGCTAGTTACTCTAGTTAAAACCCTACACAAATTTATTATTAAAATTCATGGGAATTGATTGGATATGATATTAGGGAAAATTATCACTCAGAATTAATTTATCATTGTTAATGGAAGGCACATTCAATATTTATTTCTCAATATCATGGAATTTTTGAATCTCCTTAGAATAAGTGTCCATGGAGGTTGCATTTTACTCAATCTTGATATTAAAAAATCATTTGAAACATTGGATTTGTAATTAATTAGTAGTGTTCTGTTTAGTTTTAGATTCATCATGACTTTCATTCAATGGGTCAAGTCCCTACTTTAGTTAGCTTTAATATACATTATTATTAATGTATCTCTAGAGGGATATTTCACTTGCTCAAGGAGATTGAGATATAGTGACCCACGTTAAGAAATTATTTTTTCAATTGAAGAGGAATACCTAAGTAGACTTCTCCTGGACATGGTTAAAAAGGGTGACTTGAAGACAATCAGAGCAGGATGAGGTATTACTTCTTACTCTCATATTTTATTTTATAATGTTATTGTCATTTTCTCTCAAGGGGAGAGAAGGAATATAACTTCTCTCAAAAGGCCCTCCAGCATTATGAAAATGTTTCTACCTAAGAAATTAACTGGGATAAGTCATTTATCTACTTTTGTAAGAACATAGTACATTCAGGAAAACTTGTGCTATCAAAACTTGTGCTATCATTCATGTTATATCTTTGGCCAATATCACTTATAAAAAATCTCAAGACAAAGTTGAAATGGTTTTATGGAGTGGAAGTATCTAGGAAAAGATAGTCATCACTGACTCATGGAAATAGTGTTGTCTGCCTTACAAATTTGGAGGCTTGAGAGTCAAAAACATGGAATTTTTTGATCAATCATTAAATTCCAATTTCAAATGGAATCTCGACATAAAAAAATCCTTTGAACCAGGACTTCTCATGAATCTAATACTAAACTTACACCTTTCTAGAAATAAATTATTTCTTTAATCCTTGATATGGCATAGACTCAAATTATGTTTTCAAAAGATCATTAGTCACTCCAAATAGCTTCATATTAATCATTCCACATTAAAATTATTGTATGAAAATTTGAAATGTGGTCCTCTATTTGATAGGTTTAATGGAGAGGGATGTGGTTTAAATCACAACATATGGATAATGGATCAGCTAGAAGCAATGTCTGTAGTCCAGGAAGATATTGTCTCAATTGTGGAAAATTGTGACTTCAATAAAAAAAGGACAGATTCATTTGGCATGGTTCTTTGAATGGAAATCTTGACTAAAAATTTTTTTATATCAATTTGATTCAAGGAGACATGCAGTGGCTTTTTGCAGTAATAATATGTGGATGTTCCCTTCTAGGTAAACTCTTATCTGGGGGCTAATTTCAAACAAACTACCAATGGATTCGAATCTTCAAAAAGTTTTAATATCCTTGTTCTCTAAATGTGTTCTATGAAATCACCACAGAGGGGATATTAATCACCCGTTTATGATCTGTAAAATATCCTCTTCATTATGGAAGATTGTTCTCCAAATCATTAATATACAGCTAAGATGGATGAATTATATCTCCTTCCTTCTTTTAGACATACATAATGCAAAACACTCAATGAAGGTTATTGTTCTCCCACGAACATCATGTGCTAAACTACTACATTTCATATGGGGAAGCCAGAATGACATCCTTCATAATAAGGTGTGTTTCGTAGAATTGATGGCCAATAGAACCATTGATGATGCTATCTACTTTTCCAACTCGATACATGTTGAAAAATGAAAAAACATGGAATCAGACCTCTTAGTGCTTAGGCATCTTCAAAACCTTGATAATTTACTCATCCCCCATGGAACATGTTTTCCGGATTCCCCCTTTTTTGGTTGGATTAAATGAAATATAGACAGAGCAACTTGAGGAAATCCTGTCCCCTCAGGGTATAGTGCAATATTCAGATATCCCTATGTAGATACACTTGAATTCATGTAAGGATCGTGTGGACACTCCACTGCATTGGAGCTGAAAATGATGGGAATTATCATGGAAGTATATCTTGATAATAAAATAGGATAAAAATCTCTCTGTTTAGAATGTTATTCCTCCCCTCTGGTGCAAGCGATAAGAAGAGGACATGTACACATTTCTTGTAAGATGACTACAAAGTGGATTAATTACTTCGAAAATACCTCTTACATGAACTACTTTATTACTCACACCTATAGGTAGGACACATATATTGCTGATGGTCTTAAAAATAATGGTGTCAATGCATGTGGATTTTTCTATTCAAGCACTTTTCAAGATGATAAGCTATCACTTCTAATCTTTGATAAATGTAAAATCCCATCATGTAAACTTGAGTAACTCTAATTTCATTTTATCCAAGGGCCTCAGCGGTCACATTTCAAAAAAAAATCAACAATTTTGTTTTTTATAAAAATCAACATCTTTTTTAAAAAATAATATTAATATTACCTTAATGTTAAATTTTGGTATTTTCCAAAAATGGTTGATATTGGAGTGGATTGTGAACATTTTGAAAATTTTAAAATATTGTAAATTAATTAAATAAACTAAATCTATTAAAATTAAAAATTTATTTTGGATTGGGTCCTAAAATGAAATAAGATCAATTTTATACAGAATAAAAAAATTAATTACACATTAATAAGAAATATTCCATATTTTTATATAAGTATAACTGCTTAAAAACACATTTTTCTATAAATAAAGTTAGTTATAATTTATGAAACTTTATAGAAATTTATATCATTAACGTATAGAGAATTACTAATAAAATGTTTATTCCATATTTAAAATCAATAGTTTCAAATTTTCTCAGCACACCACTTTTTTCTCAATATGAATAGTAACTATATTAAATATTTTTTAGCTCAGTGAGGGTAAATGGGTATACAGTGTTAAAAATAAGTGAAAATGGATAAAACTATAAAAAAATCATACCTTTATTTAATTTTATAGCAATAATTCAACAATATCCATTAAATATTTGAATACATTGATTCATGATCTATTTTTTATTTATAATTACATTTATATTTTTTTACATAAAGAAAAACCCAAAATGTCACTCTCTTACATATAATTTCACTTATATGTTTAGATTTGGAAGAGAAAATGTTATTATTTAATACAAATGATTAGTTTTATACATTAATGAATTATTATTATTATATTTTATTTTTATTTTTTTGTAATGGTATAATTACCATATATTCATACACAATTAAAACATAGTACTCATGAAAGTAGTATAAAAATAAAAGTTATTTATTTCAAAAATAAAATAATAGTAGCTTTTCGATTCCATATAGTGTCACATGATTTTAATGATTAAAAATAATTATTAATATATTTATAAATAGTTTATATTTTAATTACATACCATTCACGATTCATTCAAAGTCTAAATTATTGAATTATTATTAAAATTTATTTAATTAAATTTTAAGTAAATTAATATGTTATTAAATGAATTAAAAATATTAAGAATCAAAAAAGTGGAAAAAGGGGATGATATATGATCTAAAATTTCATTTCATTACTATTTAGTAGATACTTTTTACCTAATATGTAAATATGTAACTCAAAGTAACTGGAATATATGTAATTATAGTTGTGGGTAAAATGTGTTAACGAGGGTTTAAAAAGATAAGGGTTAAAATTACCTAAAATCATTTCTAAATCCTATTTTATGATATTATTTAGTTTTATTAACATATTTAGTTATAATTTAATATTATTTGGGACCACTTTTACACGGATTTTACTTAATAATATTTCAATGTTTTGATGAATTACCAAATTAACCCTTCCCTACCTTATAAAAGGACCTATGTACTATCTCTTAATTACTCAACTTTGAGCCACCATTTTTGAAAAAAACTTAAAATATGACCCTATAAGATACCATATTCTTGATTTATAGCTCCAAGTGATCTTAAAATTCTATTCAAATGGTTTGTATAAGGGAACCTAAAAGAGGTTTACAAAAGAATGGGTATCCCCTTTATTTGAGATCATTAAATTTATTTATTCGTTTACCTCCAATAAATAAAATCTATTCACCATAAAATAAAAATTTATTAACCCTATATTAATTTAAATGTTTCTATGATTATGTAAAAACAATTACCACCATCATTTCTAACAAATGGGAAATGATAATATGACTTGTGTGAATTTGAGGACTACTGCATCCAGGAAGTTATATGATTCAGCCTCCATTATTGTATTTCATAATTGGTTATTATTATGTATTTAATATTTATATATGATATTTATGAGATAATTGATAATAAATAATTTTAATATATCATATACTTTCTTATTATTCCATTCTCGGTAATTTGATGGTGTTGATTGTGGGTACTTGGGGACAGCCACCTCAATGAAGTGAATTGATTCTTTCTTCATTTCATCTATACATGGGTGGTAATAAAGATATTTTTAGTGAATATTTATGCTATTAATGATATAATAATTATTATATATATTTTTCTTTTTATTCAACTATCTTACATTCCACCCATTTAATTCTGTAAACAACAATTCTGTGTACGTATATATTACCATCTCCTATAAGTGGTGTGGATAATTCACCACCATCAATTTTTATAAATAATTATGATGTTTTATGTAATGAATAAATATTATACTTTTTTCATTATTAATATTTTGTAGATTATTAAACCAGGACCATATTTAAGGTATTAGAACCATGTAACAGAATCATGTTTGGAAAACAAACTAGTTTTCTCCCAGATGTAATTTTTATTGTAGAAATTGTATAAAAATGATAATATGAAATTATATTAGATGGTTAAATATTAGTGTATGTGGGAATGTGGTTTTTTAATATAATAATAATAGATGTATATTTATTATACAATATGTCTAAACACACATAATGCATTACATTACTTGAGGTTTGAGAATTATATTTTAATCCTATTTTAATTAGGATTTTTTACGATTGAATATCCCTTATTGATATTATATGACACATATATGATAATCCCATTATGTTCCTTATCCTCTAATATTTTATGTAATTTATATGATTTATTACCATTTACAATCATTAGAATAAGTACTTTAAAGAAATAGTTTTTAAGAAAATATGAAATTATTTCTCCTATTTCAACTTGTAATGTATTTCTTCAATATCCATTCGTTCTACAATGTTTTAAATAATTTTTTTGACTATTAATAAATAATTTTCAAATTAAATTTTATCCATGTAATAAATTTTATAAAAAGGATTCAATTGAATTTATTTCGATTTTTAAAAAAATAATCTTTTTTTTCAAATTTGTGAACAAAATATTAATATTAATAGCTACAACCTGAACTGAATTTCTGTCATTATGACTACTGAATTCATTGATGAATACATTTTCGGGTAACAAATTTATTTTCAAATAAATTTATTTCCCTAGTATTTTAGAAATATTTTTATATTATATAATTTATTTCAAAATAAAAAAAATTACTTAATAAATATTAATGTTAAATATTAATGAAATTTTTTATCAATGATAATATCATTTGATGCTAATGTTTTTATATGGATTTGATCCCAAGATACTATCCCAAATATTTTTATTTTTGCAAAATTGTGATGATTATATTATGTTTTTGAAACATTTTTTATTTTTCATAGGTTATGTAGTGATGATATTATGAATTTTTTATGATATTGTTGTATTAATATTAATGGATTAAGATTATGTAATTGTTGGATAAATTTTATCACACTAATTAATTGGGAAATGTGGCATTGATATCTCATGTGATGATGATGATAGGAGTATACAAGTCTTAACAAATTTTTATTCACAATATGATGTGTGAAGATGATGTATTTGTGACACCCCAAGCTTCTATGGTACGCTTCTCTTTGAATAAGGCGATAGCGTGTGTTGTACGCAACATCGAGTTCTTACACACCACAACCAATCAAACTAGCCGTTATGAATAGTAATACCTACTTTTTGAAATTATATATATTTTATATTTCAAAATGGACTTTATTTTTGGATTTAGAATATCCAATTTAGCCTAACGTGAAATTTTGGTACTTTTCGGATAACTTTAATATTTTGATGAATAGTAAAAATTACTAAATTTTAATTAAAAACAAATTTTTTTAATAAAAATAATTAATAGTGATAAATTATGAAATTCAGTGGTTTTAAAGTATATTTAGAATATATTTTTACCATTTAATATAATTTTGGTCATTGGACATAATTTTACAATTAATCCGGACATAAACAAGTGTCAATCTTTTGATTGTTATTATCTCTTAAAAACACGCTTTTTGATTTAACAACAAGAATTAATTTTAAATTAATTTCTGCCACTTATGTGTATTGAATTTGGAAAAATGGATTCCATATTTGGAATCAGGATTTTCAAATTGGGTAAATAGGTAACTTTTATTTTTATACAATTTAAATAATTACTTCGGTAAATATTTTATTTACCATGGTTAAAGGTAAATCCGGTAAATAAGGGTTAAAAAATAATATTATAATAATAATAAATTACACTAAAACGTGTCCTAAACTTATTGGTTGATACTTGTTCGACCATAGGCATCTTTGGGTCGATTTTGGGACCCCATGGAGCCACTTGTAAGTGATAGGGACACTTTATTTTAATTAAGTTGTAATGAATACAAAAATGACACAAGCATATATCTTTTAGAAAAACAATTTTTACATAGGGTTATATATGTTAAATTTTCGACTATAAATATTCATTAGAAAGATAAAAGGATTTCCTAGATAATGATTTTGTATTTATAATTTTTATACTTTATATAATTTAATTTATTTATGACACAATGATGATGCAGTAATTAAATAATTAATGAAAAATTCGAATAATTGATATTATAAATACCCAAATAAATATAATTTGGGACTTTTTAGGAATTAAACTAATTTTATAGGATAATATGACATATTATTATTGATTTAATTAACTTTTTTTGAAGTAATAATTCTGTTATGAGTTTCACGAAAATCAACTATTGAATAGTGTCAATATTGACATAAAAGAGTTTTTTAAAAACATATTATATTATTAATTGATATTAAATTCCTAAAAATCTAAGGTTCGGCCAAGAGACTTATATCATGATAGGTTCATCATTAATAGACCACTTGGGGTCGCTTGGATGTATATGGTATATTTATTAACCGTATAATATAAAAATAGAAAGAGACATTGTAAAAGTGAAACTAATTAACATAGAGTTAATACTTAAAGATAAGGTTAATATAATGACCCAAACCTGTCTAAATTCTATATTTTGAGTTTTTTTGACCTATTCCTACATTAAAACTTAAATAATCAACTTTTGAGCCATTAGAAACCGAATATGAATTTATTATAAATTAATATTTCTAGCTTTTCCAAAGGTGCCCCTCACCCCTCTTATAAAAAGGCACTCCTCCTTCTCATTTCTTCACACCATCAAAGCCTTTTTGTTCGGCCAAACTCTACCCATATACTCTCCCAACTTCCATCACTACAACCTAGAGTCCATTGTTTGATCAGAAAGCCAACCTAAGGAGCCCTTTTGATCAAATCAAAAGGAAGAACCCGAAGAAGAGGTAATGATTTCACCATCCTTTTCCAAGTTCCTTTCTTCTTCCACTTCTTCTTACTTTGTTATTACCAATATAAAATGATAATTCCAGTATCATATATATACTGTGATGTTATTATAAATATGTTACAACCATATTCAGTATTCTATCCACCCTTTGAATAACATGTCACCATACGTGCGTACGTACAGCTTACCGTCTCGACATCGTGGTGTAATTGTTATTCAATATATTATTATTTGGATGGGTATAATAATGATGTGTAACTCATGTAAATAATAAATATAAAATGTTAATTATTCTGTATATATGATATACCATCCATTTATATATTAGTTTAATATCAAAAGAATGATATTGTCGCTCGTGCGTGCGTACGGACTACTGTCTCCACGAACGCGATGAGATTCATTCTCCATCGTATCCATTCAAGTATTATTATCATTTGATGGTTTAAAAATAATGTTTAAGGACATGATATCATTCTGGATATGAATATGATACAACCTATCCATAAAAAACACGGCTTATGTAAGAAAATATATAAAAGAAAATGAGTAAGTTAACATCCGAAACGACGATAATTCTAAGATATTATTAACAAATCAATGTTAAAAGATCATATATGATATCATATGAATGTATATGATTCTTGTGTAATTTAATAACAATTATTTCACAATTATACAAGAGTTTAACCTACCCCAACCAAGGAAAAGTACAAGGTAAGGGTTTATTTCACAATCTCTTCATTATCCGAGGTTGTTTATATGTAATTATCTCATGTGATTTCATTATCATCCACATCCATGTTTCTTCTAAATGTATTTAAAAAATATTTTACTATTTAAAATAATATTGGTTAAAGTCATTTATACCCTTTTTTGACTTTTTATAAGAGGTTTATAAAGGAATATTTCTGTCGTTTTCCAAACAAGGTGCTTTTATCCTTTTCGATAGAATTGAGGTAAGAATGTTTTTTTTTAACTTATACGGTAGGTGCAGTTATTTTCCGCCGTTATAAAATCGTCGAAGCTTCCCTTACAAGATTATAAGAATATTTTCAATGAAAATGTTTTATTTCATAAAAATAAGACTCTTAAATGATTTCAAAATACAAAGAGATATTTCTCTAAAAAGAGTTTTGATTTCATCTATGTCAACATCCTTTGATGGAATTTACGCTTATTTGAAGTTGATTTATTATGATACAAAACTTCTATATTGTATTGAAGGTTTTGTGATATGTTTGACTATGGATTTTATCTTTTTATATCGTTCATAGTTTATGGTGAAAGTACTAACATTTCGTATACTAGTTTTAATACGAATATTTATGTTATGTTTAAACCTTTTCATATGGGAATGCATTGTACTTAATATGTGACGAGTAGAGCCCGCTATAGCTGCTCGATGCATTAGTATGTCTCATGAGACAAACTAGTGTCTTGGAACAAGGCCATGGCAATATCTTATTTGTAGTATTGGCACGAGGCCTTGGATATGTGGTTATGATAATCTGGCATTATGCATTCCATCATTATGAACGTGGTTATTGATATTGCATGTGATTATTCGATTAGTAGAATATCCATGTGAACAAGTAAATGGCATTATTTCATTTTATTTTTGCCATAATATGTTGAAGTTCAAGTTTAAAAGGATTTTGTTTTAGTTATACATTGCCTTAGATGTTTATTCTTATTTATGAAAGTTTTCGTTATACTGTTATCCTTACTGGGCATTTGAGCTCACCCCTTTTCTATGTTTTATTTTTCCCAGGAAGTGAAGAAGTAAATTATGAATGACCTGTAGGGATATTATGTGGGGATATGAGTGTGGAATATGGAGACAATATGTTGTTGTAGTAGTTTTTCACTTTATGATGTAATGTAAGACTTATGAATATATCTAGTGTTTCCAAGTCTAGTAAACCAATCAGTCTTTCGATATTTGATCTTTCTTGTGATCATGCCAATAATATGTAATAATGAACCGACTCTAGGTAACTGGGGTTGGGGCGTTACAGTTGGTATCAGAGGAAGTTTAGTACAAACCTTGGAAGCTATATTTAGATAAACTCTTATTAGAGCACATAGATTTAAGATGAACTTTGAGGATTAGTATAGAAGAACTTCCTAGAATTTTGGTATTGTAGAGATTTTGTGAGTTTTCCGAGCAATACAACCCTATCTGGATACGAGCAGGTAGAGGTGGCTCTGGCACAGATGTACCTAGGGGTAAAATTCGAAAACACTGCTTTGAGCTAGACTCGAACGGGAACTGGTGCACGACAAGGGGCCTTGTTGCACTCTTGGTTACGACACTCCCGAGGGATATGCTTAGGATTACTCTCATTTTCTTTACAAATCATTATGAAGGGTTTATGAGTATATACTTCCTCAAAGAAAACATTTTTATGATTATGGATTATATCCATAAATAGTTCAATTTATGTTAAGTGTTTTATAAGTATGAGATTATGTATTTTGATTCATAAACTGATCTAGTATATTCCATTGTCTAGAAATGGCGCCTAGTGGAAGAAATGAAAACCGTATCAATGCACACACTCCATGTAGGGATTTCCCTCATGCTCAAGATAATTATAGTGGAGTTGGTGATGCAACTGGTGCTGATCAGCTAATCACTATACTGGGACAACTTACTCAGGTTGTGAATAATAACCTTACCCGTATGGAGTACCCTGATCCACATCGTGGAGGATCAATGGTAGATCGCTTCATGAGGCAACAACCACAAACATTCAATGGGAGTACAAATCCCTTTGTAGCTAAGCAATGGATAAATTCCCTAGAGAAAATATTTCAGGCTTTGGGGAGTAGTGAAAGGGAAAAAGTTATCATGGTAGTTTACCGACTCATTGGATATGTTGATCAATGGTGGTCATTGATTCAAAACACGAAGAAAGATGATAAAGTATCAAATATGGAATGGAGGGAGTTCAAAGATCTATTTTTAGAAAAATAATTTCCTCGCGACCACGAAACAGATATGGAAAGGCAGTTTCTAAGTCTGAGACAAATGGAGGATGAGAATGTCGCAAAGTATGAGGCTAACATTACAATGTTAGCAAGGTATGGTGGAGATTATATACATAACCCAAGAAGTAAGATTGATCATTTCTATGATGGGTTAAAACCATTTCTATGTCGATCATTAGTCTCACAATGCTTCTCGTTGTACGAAGACATTATCTCATGTGATATCAAGACCGAAAAGGAATTCTCTAAGTCTTAGGACTTTAAAGCAAAGCAAGAGAATAAGAGACCTGTTGATCAATCTGGGAATGGAAATAAGGGGAAGAAGGGAAAGGTTGAATATCCATCCTGTGGTAAATGTGGGAAGAAACACCCCAGTACTTGCTTGAAGGGAACGAGAGTCTGTTACAAGTGTGGTGAAAAAGGACACCAAGCTCGTGATTTCATGGGGAAGAGGGAAGCAACCAAGGTTCAGTGCTATTATTGCAGGGAGATGGGGCATTATGCAAATGAATGTCCTAAGAGTCAGGAGAACTTACCTCAGAAAATGCCAAGGGATCAAGGCCAAACTTATGCTATCACTACTGCTGAGGTAGAAGCTTCGAAAGACGTGGTGGCAGGTAATTTAATGGTTTCCTCAAGTTTAGAAAATGCATTATTTGATTCTGGATCATTGCATTGTTTCATATCTTCCCAAATTTTTAAGAAAATTAGATATTTTCAATTTTATATAACATGGGAATTGTTAGTTAAAACTCCTAAGGGACGTATCATTGCAACAATGTTTTGTGAATCAGTCCCCATTATGGCACATAAATGTTTTTTATCTACTGATCTCGTCGTCGTACCTATGATTTAGTTTGATATAATCCCTGGTATGGACTGGCTTTTGGACTATGATGCGAAGATTTATTTTAAGAAGAAAGAGGTTACGATTCTTGATGATGATGATAATGAACACCTTATCTTTAGAGCAGAATTGTCACCACCTAATTCTTATTTAGATCCACTCCCAGTAGCTCAACTAAATTCAATTATTTGAGAGGAAGAGAAAGAAATAACTGTGGGTGAGGAAAAGAATGTTCAAATAGAGGATGTACCTATTGTGAAATAATTTGTGGATGTATTTCCAGAAGATTTACCTGGACATCCTCCAAAACGAGAAGTTGAGTTTTCCATTGATTTAATTCCTGGATCAAGGCCTATATCAAAGACCCCTTATAGAATTTCCACTGTAGAATTAGTTGAACTAAAGAAACAACTATAGGAATTGAGTAATAAGGGATTTATTCGCCCAACTATTTCTCCATGGGGAGCCCCTATTCTTTTTGTTAAAAAAAAGATGGATCTATGAGGTTATGTATTGACTATAGGGAGATCAATGCTATAACAATAAAGAACAAGTATCCCCTACCTCGCATTGATTATTTATTTGAACAACTACATGGAGCTCAATACTTTTCAAATATCGACCTTCGATCTGGATACCATCAGTTGTGTGTGAAGAAGGAAGACATTCCGAAGACAACATTTCGAACCAGGTACGGGCATTATGAGTTTACAGTAATACCTTTTTTATTGACTAATTCACCCTCTGTATTCATGGATCTGATGAATAGAGTCTTCATGGAATATCTCAATGAATTTTTGGTGGTATTTTTTGATGATATCTTGGTATAATCAAAAATCTATGAAGATCATGAAAATCACTTGCGTATTATCTTGAAGACTCTGAGAAGACATGAATTATATGGGAAGTTTAGCAAGTGTGAATTCTGGCTTCAGGAGATTTATTTTCTTGGCCATATTGTCTATAAAGATGGAATCTCTATCGATCCTTCTATGACTAAGGCAATCTAAGAATGGCCACCACCGACGAGTATAACTGAGGTACGTAGTTTTATTGGTTTAGCAGGTTATTATTGACGTTTCATCCAGAATTTTTCCCGATTGGCAAACCCATTAACGAAGCTCACACGTCAAAGTGTTAAATTTGTTTGGACAAAAGAGTGTGAAGAATGTTTCGAAGAACTGAATAGAAGATTAGTCAATGATCCTATATTTACTCTACCATCGGGGAATTATGGGTTCGTTATTTATAGTGATGCATCGAAGAAAGGACTTGGTTGTTTCCTTATGCAGAATGATAGGGTTATTTCCTATGCATCAAGAAAATTGAAAATTCATGAACAAAACTATCCTAATCATGATCTTGAGTTAGCAGCTGTGATCTTTGCTTTGAAGATATGGAGGCACTACCTCTATGGTGAAAAATGTGAGATTTATATTGATCAAAAGAGTTTGAAGTATATTTTCTCACAAAAAGAACTCAACATGAGGCAAAGGAGATTGCTTAAATTACTCGAGGATTATGATTGCACAATACACTACCACCCGGGGAAGGCAAACAATGTGTAAGATGCTTTGAGCAGAAAAGATCATGGAGTTTTGAAAAATATGAGAATTTAAAGGGATCCAATTTTCATAGATCTAGTGAAGATGGACACGGAAATAACTAGGGAAGGAGAAACATCAATTCTTTTTCAAATGGTTGCCAAATCATCTTTACTAGAAAGGATTAAGAGTTCTCAGACCGTTGATGAAGAATTTCAAAAGATGATTAATGATGGGAATGATGGGAGATTGAGAGACATTGTGTATGAAGATAGAATTTTGAAATTCTGGAAGAGACTTTGTGTTCCCGATATACCTGATCTAAAAAGGGAATTTTTGGATGATTCACATAGTTCCAATTTCTCTATACATCCTGGGAGCACAAAAATGTATATAGATTTGAAGGAACATTTCTGGTGGGACAACATGAAGAGGGATATTGCTGATTTTGTGTCATGATGTATGGTTTGTCAACAAGTGAAAGCTTGAAGGAAACAACCACGAGGAGTTATGCAACCTATTCCCATACCGGAGTGGAAATGGGACAATATTATGATGGAATTTGTCATGGGACTACCAAAGACGCCTAGAAGGAATGATGCAATAAGGGTTATTGTTGATCGTTTTACCAAGTCAGCACATTTTCTTGCTATAAGAGAATATCTACCCCTGGAACGTCTAGCAAGACTATATATTAATGAAGTTGTGAGACTTCATGGAGTACCCCTATCGATTGTTTCTGACCGTGATCCCCATTTTACTTCAAGATTCTGGAAAAGTCTTCAGAAATACCTGGATACTGAACATCATTTGAGTACTGCTTACCACCCTTAGACAGATGGACAATCAGAATGAACTATTCCAACCTTAGAAGACATGTTGAGATCCTGCTCACATGACTTTCAGGGTATGTGGGAACAATATTTACCTCTGGTAGAATTTTTCTATTATAATAGCTTCCATTCGAGTATTCAGATGGCACCATATGAAGCGTTATATGGAAAGAGATGTCGTACACCAACCTACTGGGATGACATTGGTGAAGAAAAAAACATGTAGGTCTAGAACTGGTGGAGGAAATGATAGAAAAGTTGAAGGTAATCCAAAATCACATCAAAGCAGCTCAAAGTAGGCAGAAGAGCTATGTGGATAATCGAAGGAAGGATTTGGAATTTCAAGTCAGTGATCATGTTTTCCTGAAGGTTTCTCCATGGAAGGGAGTCATACGTTTTGGTAAGAAAGTTAAATTGAGTCCTAGGTACACCGGACCTTTCTAAATTCTAGAACGAATTGGTGCTGTAGCTTACCGATTGGCAATGCTGCCAAGTTTCTCCAAAGTTCACGATGTGTTCCACGTATCTCTGTTGAGGAAATACATGACTGAACCAACGCATGTACTCACCTATGAATAATTAGAACTGGAACCCGATCTATCTTATTGCGAAGAGCCCATCAGGATTCTTGATACAAGAGAACAAGTACTGAGAAACCAGACGACACGTCTAGTAAATGTTTTGTGGAGAAACCATAAGATGGAAGAGGCAACGTCGGAACCCGAGGAACTTATGATGAAGAACCACCCAAGTCTTTTCATGCGATAATATTCTAGAAATTTCGAGGATGAAATTATTTGAAGGAGGTGAGAATGTAACACCCCATGCTTCTACGGTACGCTTCTCTTTGAATAATGCGATAGCGTGTGTTGTACGCAACATCGAGTTCTAACACACCACAACCAATCAAACTAGCCGTCATGAATAGTAAAAACTACTTTTTAAAAGTATATATATTTTATATTTCAAAATGGACTTTATTTTTGGATTCGGAATATTGAATTTAGCCTAAGGTGAAATTTTGGTACTTTTCGGATAACTTTAATATTTTGATGAATAGTGAAAATTACTAAATTTTAATTAAAAACAACTTTTTTAATCAAAATAATTAATAGTGATAAATTATGAATTTGAGTGGTTTTAAAGTATATTTAGAATATATTTTTACCATTTAATATAATGTTGATCATTGGACATAATTTTACAATTAAACCGGACGTAAACAAGTGTCAATCTTTTGATAGTTATTATCTCTTAAAAACACGCTTTTTATTTTAACAACTGAATTTAATTTTAAATTAATTTCTACCACTTCTGTGTTTTGAATTTGGAAAAATGGTTTCCATATTTGGAATCAGGATGTTCAAATTGTGTAAATAGTTTTCTTTTATTTTTAGACATTTTGAATAATTACTTCGGTAAATATTTTATTTACCATGGTTAAGGGTAAATCCGATAAATAAGGGTTAAACAATAATATTATAATAATACTAAATTACCCTAAAACATGTCCTATCCTTATTGGTTGATACATTTCCGACCATAGTCATCTTTGGGTCGATTTTGGGACCCCATTGAGCCACTTGTATGTGATAGGGACACTTTATTTTAATTAAGTTAAAATGAATACAAAAATGACACAAGCATATATCATTGAGAAAAACAATTTTTACATAGGGTTATATATGTTGGATTTCAGACTATTAATATTAATTAGAAATAAAAAACGATTTGCTACATAATTATATTTTATTTATAATTTTTAGACTTTATATAATTTAATTTATTTATGACACAATGATGATGCATTAATTACATAATTAATGAATAATTAGAATAATTGATATTATAAATACCCAAATAAATATAATTTGTGACTTTTTATGAATTACAATAATTTTCTAGGATAATATGACATATTAGTATTGATTTAATTAACTTTTTTTGAAGTAATAATTCTATTACGAGTTTCACAAACATCAACTATTGAATAGTGACAAAATTGACATAAAAGAGTTTTTAAAAAACATATTATATTATTAATTGATATTAAATTCCTAAAAATCTAAGGTTCGGTCAAGAGACTTATATCATGATTATTTAATTATTAATGGATGACTTGGGGGTCACTTGGATGTATATGGTAATTTTATTAACCATATAATATAAAAATACATAGAGACATTGTAAAAGTTAAACTAATTAACTTAGAGTTAATACTTAAAGATAAGGTTAATATAATGACCCAAACCTGTCTAAATTCTATTGGTTGAGTGGTTTTAGACCTATCCCCACCTTAAAACTTAAATGATCAACTTTGGAGCCATTAGAAACCGAATATGAATTTATTACAAATTAATATTTCTAGCTTTTCCAAAGGTGCCCCTCACCCCTCTAATAAAAAGGCACCCCTCCTTCTCGTTTCATCACACCTTCAATGACTTTTTGTTCGGCCCAAATCTGCCCAAATAATCTCCCAACTTCCCTCACTACATCCTAGATGCCATTTTTGGATCAGAAAGCCAACCTAAGGAGCCCTTTGGATCAAATCAAAAAGAAGAACCCGAAAAGGAGGAAATGATATCACAACCCTTTTCCAAGTTCCTTTCTTCTTCCACTTCTTCTTTATAGTTATTACCATTATAAAATAATAACTCCAGTATAATATATATACTGTGATGTTATTATAAATATGTTACAACCATATTCAGTATTCTATCCACCCTTTGAATAACATTTCACCATACGTGCGTACGTACGACTTACCGTCTCCACATCATGGTGTAATTGTTATTCAATATATTATTATTTGGATGGGTATAATAATGATGTGTAACTCATGTAAATAATAAATATAACATGTTAATGATTCTGTATATATGATATAACATCCATTTATATATTATTTTAATATCAAAAGAATGATATTGTCGCTCGTGCGTGCGTACGGACTACCGTCTCCACGAACGCGATGAGATTCATTCTCCATCGTATCCATTCAAGTATTATTATCATTTGATGGTTTAAAAATAATGTTTAAGGACTTGATATCATTCTGGATATGAATATGATACAACCTATCCATAAAAACACGTCTTATGTAACAAAACATATAATAGAAAACTAGTAAGTTAACATCCGTAACGACGATAATTCTAAGATATTATTAACAAATCAATGTTAAAAGATCATATATGATATCATATAAATGTATATGATTCTTGTGTAATTTAATAACAATTATTTCACAATTATACAAGAGTTTAACCTACCCCAACCAAGGAAAAGTACAAGGTAAGGGTTTATTTCACAATCTCTTCATTATCCAAGTTTGTTTATTTGTAATTATCTACTGTGATTTCTTTATCATCCACATCCATGTTTCTTCTAAATGTATTTCAAAGATATTTTACTATTTAAAATAATATGGGTTAAAGTCATTTATACCCTTTTTTGAATTTTTATAAGAGTTTTATAAAGGAATCTTTCTATTATTTTCCAAAAATAGTGCTTTTAACCTTTTCGACAGAATTAAGGTAAGAATGTTTTTTGTAACTTATACTGTGAGTGCGGTTATTTTCCGCCGTTATAAAATCGTCGAAGCTCCAATTACAATATTATAAGAATATTTTCAAAGAAAATGTTTTTTTTTCATAAAAATAAGATTCTTAAATGATTTCAAAATATAAAGATATATTTCTCCAAAAAGATTTTTGATTTCATCTATGTCAACATCCTTTGATGGAATTTATGCTTATTTGAAGTTTATTTATTATGATACAAAATTTCTATATTGTATTGAAGGTTTTGTGATATTTTTGACTATGGATGTGCTATTTTTATACCGTTCATAGTTTATGGTCAAAGTATTGACATTTCGTATACTAGTTTTAATACGAATGATTATGTTATGTTTAATCCTTTTCATTTGGGAATGCATTAGACTTAATATGTGACGGGTGGAGCCCGCTATAGCTCCCCAATGCATCGGTAGGTCTCATGAGACAAAATAGTTTCTTGGAACAAGGCCTTGGAAAAATCTTATTTGTAGTCTTGGCATGAGGCCTTGGCTATGTGGTTATGATAGTCTGGTATTATGCATTCCATCATTATGAAAGTGGTTATTGATATTGCATGTGATTATTCGATTAGTAGAATATCCATGTGAACAAGTAAATGGAATTATTTCATTTTATTTTTTCAATACTATGTTGAAGTTCAAGTTTAAAAGGCTTTTGTTTTAGTTATACATTGCCTTAAATGTTTATTATTATTTATGTAAGTTTCCGCTATATTGTTATCCTTACTGGGCATTTGTGCTCACCCCTTTTATATGTTTTATATTTCCCAGGAAGTGAAGAAGTAAATTATGAATGACCTGCAGGTATATTATGTGGGGATATGGGTGTGGAATATGGAGACAACATGTTGTTGTAGTAGTTTTTCACTTAATGATGTAATGTAAGACTTATGAATATATCTAGTGTTTCCAAGGATACTAAACCAATCGATCTTTCGATATTTGATCTTTTTTTGTGATCATGCCAATGTTATGTAATAATGCACCGACTCTAGGTAACTGGGTTCAGGGCATTACATTATTTGTAGCATTTATCCCATGATAATTTGTGAACATGATTGTACAAAAATTTGTTCGCATTTTGATGTTTTAGAATTATTTCCTTCAATATTTTCTGACAATATGAATTTTTGACAAGATTACAAATTGATTTATCCACAAGATTATGATTTCTTATGATTATGATGCTATATTCATATATTATAACTCTTGGATATTGATTTCAAATTTGACACCCTTAATGATTATTCTTATTAATATGACATGGATTTATAGTTTATTATGTAACATTTTCTGTAAAAATAATAATGCTCAGAACATTCACTTGATTATTTTATCATAATATTTTGATAAAAATATTATTTATTATTATTGATATATCCCATAATTTCATTCACTATGTATCTGGTTTCACCCATTCTTAAGTTTCCTTTCCCCTGGGATTGAAGACACATTTTTTGGTGAATGTTTTAGAAGAGTACTATATTGGAATACCATCATATAAAATTTGGGATATATTTTATTAAATAATTGTATTATATATCTAGTATCCAAATACACTTAACCTTTATAGTTCTATAATGAATTATAATGTTATGTAATGAATATTCATCTAATAATGTGTAATATTTATGTACAAAATATATTGGTAGATATTAGAGAACACTTGTTAGTTAATCTTACCGCCCCTCACCACATCATCAAACCCATTATGTCTTTCCTACCTTACTGGTCATAGTTCCACCCCACAAGGTACTCTTTTGTATTGTGACACCATTTTTTTATGCACATGCATGTCTTACATAGGCACTCTATATTCCATACTCAAATAGTTTTCATTAATATTCAATGAATAAATATAATAGATAGATTCTTGGGAAGGGTCATCTTGAGTTTTAGATAAGTTTTTAATAATAGACCTATCCACTCATACAACGTCTAATGACTCACTTTTTTGAGGTCCTTAATTATGATTCATATATTTTTAGTAGTTGGAATCATATGACACTAATCAAATGACTCTTCTGAATTCTCTATTGATTATTTTTAACTCTTCATTGACTCTTTTAATGTAAGGTACTATATCAATATGCATTCATCAATACACATATGCTAGTATTCAATCAAAACTTATGTATCCTTTATTGTGAAATTTTATTATTTTCACATATCAATTAAAAATATTATAGAAATTAAATCTTATCCTATAAACACAAGTATTTTGATTTAAAAAAACAATCATCTTATTTTGGTTTTATTCAATGAAACTTCACAATTTCGTCAGGAATCATCTTTAACTTAACTAACAATTCATTTTCATTTACAACTAAAACAACATAGTTAACATCACATATCTCTATAAAATATTGACACTCTATTCATACAATAGCATTATACCATATTGAAAAAAAAAATCCAATGCTTGGGTTCTTTACTCAAGATAGGGCATTCTTCTTCATTTACAAATAGATAATCCTTTTCGTCTATATTAATTTTCTGGAATGTTTTACCTAGGTGTGAATCATAGTTTAGATTTATATTCCTCAAATCATTTTGAGCATATCCTTTGGGATATAGTTATTCAAACCATTCCTCACATTAATGCACACACTACATGTCTCTAATCCTCAAAAATGAAACTTGCAGGTTTCAAAACATGATCTTATGGAAATCTTTTCAACCTATACACATACCAAATATAGAAAATATAGAAACCATTTTCAATCCGTATACATTAAAAAAACACATCCAAATGAAATTTTATATAAATAAAATTAATAAAATTATTCCCTAATATTAATTAAAATCAAACACACAGAAAATTATCAATTTGTTTATTGAAACCATTATTTCAATTCCAATACCAAAACCTCAAAATACCTCAAAACATGATTTTTTTCATTTAAAAATTAAATTAATTTCAATTAATTGAAAATAATTATCTCAATTTCTCAAATCCATTTCCAAATTAGTTGTTATAAAAACAAAAAAGAATTATAAAAATTGAAATATGAAAAAAAAACATTATTTCGGTATAAACCATAATTTCATATAATTTAGTCAATTTTGAAAATTTTAAAGCTATTATCAAATTATATAATAAATATAATTACAATTTTAATTTAAGTGATTAGATCCACAAATCAGGTTTTTTGTTTTTTGAATTCTTGAATTTGATACATCATTGATTCACACTGACAAAATGAAATCCTTCTAATTGAAAATAATTTGAATAAAATTCTTCCTTTCAATTATAATTTTTATAAATCTAATACTAATTTATTTATCATTAAAAATAATTATCGATCAGAAGAGATAAAAAAGAGATCCAAAAACATGTGAATTAACTTAAACATCACTCATGATTTTGTGTCAATTCAATCAATAATTGAATGAAAATTATTTTGTTGAGGTGATGTCTCAAAATAACTCCATGGAATCAATAAAATCAATTAAGGTTGGAGGATATTAATAATCTATATGCTAGTAGTCAACTAGGTATTAAAATAAGTATTTTCCCACCACAATTCCCCAAACCATGAGACTTTCCCTTCCTAGAAAATCTATAGGGTATACTTTATATAAAAAAATAAATTTATTACTATAAAATCATAGTATTAGATTTCCATATATCATATTTGATCATCTTAGACAACAAAAACACTCGTAAAATGGAATTATCCATTCATGAATGCTCATTTCTCTAAAATAAATAATAAAAAACAAACTCTCAAGATAAGAAGTGTCGATTTCAAACATAATTTCCATCCACATAAAAAAATGATTAGGGCCCAAAATATACATCATATAATGAGAAATAATATAAACCATATGAAATTAAATATAAGACTATGGAAAATTTAATCTTTTACATACTTCACTAAACTGGTATATGGCCTCAAATGAACCCTTCAGTCACGACATCAATTTTCATTATTTCACAAGTCATTTGTACCTCAACCTAAGAGTCACTCAAAGAACATGTAATCTAAAATAGTAATACTCATAGGAATTCATTGGTTATTTGAACAAAACACCCCCCAATGTTTTGATGAAATCATATATTATTGAATAAAAATCACCATCTCCAATATATAATAAACAAAAATCGTTTGTATGAGAGTTATCTAACTGATCTCATCCCTATATAATATCAACTAAAAAAAATATAAATCACCTCAAAAGTGTATATAATAATCAATCAGTTGTAAATATTATTTTCTATAAACACTACCATTATAATATTATAATATGAATCGATCCATAAATTAGGAATATATTCCTAGAAAGTTTCTGTAAAATCAATTATAGTTCACTCTCAATAATTATCTATTTATGAAAGTTTTCGTACTCCTATTCAACTAAATCCACAAGGAATTTTGGACACCACTTTGGAATATAATCATATTATGTGGATTTTTATTTGTGATTATAAAAATTTTAACTCCATAAAGGTTAAGAGTATCCTTGATATAATGAATTCTGTTCTCATAAAAAATTTTATTTCTAATATAGGTATTAAATTCACAAACATAATGATATATTCAAATATAACCCAAATATCATTATTATTCCTTGACGATCTTGGAAACCCCAACATGGTTCCTTTATATTTATCCTCCAATTTATATTTTAGAACACATAAATTATAAAAATACCTCATAAGTAAATGGTTCTCTATATTATCTCTTTGATAAATTAGGCAATGAGAAATAGTTGGAAATATCATTCATCATCCCTAGCCATCAAAAATAGCATTAGATTTTAGGATATATCATTATAGAAGTATGAAATATTTCCAAACTGGATTGGGGTTTAGAAAAGAAAAAATTTATTTACAGGTCCATAGGAACCAATATTCATCAATTTAAATTAAGGACCCAATACAATACAATAAATCATATCTTAATGGTATCCCCGATATTTAGTATGTCTTGTATCCTCCTTCAGTTCTCATATATAAACTTGTATTACATAAATTAATCCACTTACAAGGATTTTACATCATGTCTTGAAACAACCATAGGACCAATCATATTAATCTCATAAATATGAAATTCCACAAATTAATTCTGCATTTATAACTGCAACCTTGCTTCCATGGTATCTTGATTTTGACTATTTCCGACTCAATTCATTTACCATTTCATTTACCTGTATAGAGGTATATATAATTTTAATGTAAAATTCTTAATGATATTCCACCAACATTTACTACCTTAATTTTATCTCATGATGTATAAAAATATATTTATAGATCTGTTGATCTCTATACACTAAGAAATTTTCAATAAATTGGTAATAACCTTACATTATGAATTCATGATTAGCATGAAAATAAATTTATGTCATTTACTCTGTAATATTTCTCAATATAACTCATTTTTCTAAATCAATACACTATAATTGTACTCATTTTTATGATGACATAAACCATTCCAAGTTTTTCTGTGTCATAATATATATCAAAACAATCTAAAAATTCGAATTATGATTAGAATTGGTGTTGAATTTAATCTTCCATTCAATTCCTTGAATATATCTAAAAATTAAACTTTCCACTAAAACATTTAACCTCTCTAAAATATTAAAATAACAATGTTGGATGGCCTTCTGCCCCCACCCCTCCATGGGGGGTGCAAAAACATGGCCTCACTTCCTCCTTCTTATCCTATAGTACATACCCATTTCATTAATACCACTTATATTCCATATTTACCCCATATATCAATCTGTTAAATGGTTGTTATAATTAAATATTGAGTTTCCATACTCCTATTAAAAATCATGGATTTCATAGAAGACTATAGCCTTTATCACTTCTCTATGGTGCCTCTCTTTGGAAATCAACACCCATCAACATATTACATTGATAGATTCATCAACTCCAATTGGCGGTTGAAATCCTGTAAAAAGGAAGGATTCCTAACACATTGA
This sequence comes from Viscum album, assembly GCA_963277665.1. Classification (NCBI taxonomy): domain Eukaryota; kingdom Viridiplantae; phylum Streptophyta; class Magnoliopsida; order Santalales; family Viscaceae; genus Viscum; species Viscum album. The sequence continues at coordinate 1,565,606,221 of OY728160.1, forward strand.
TTTTCTTGTTATTCTTGAAAACAATGCTGACTTCAATCTCTCTTAATCTAATGGTACAAGAATTTTTGAAATCTATATGTTCATTCTTTTTGGATGTTCATATGACCATTTTAGGGAGTGATACCCCTCAGTAGTTTAACTTTTGGTAAGACATCCTAGTTTACATCTACCCTTTCAAAACACATTAATTTTGAATATGATTGCATTTTTTTGGTTAACTATTTTTATTTTTAATATCATGTATTCCATATTTCATGTAATCTCTATGAATGACTTCATGGAGGTTGAATCATCCATACAACTATTTCATTTCTTATGAATTGAGGTCGAATAGGAATTCAAATGTATCATAGTGGTAAAATTTGAATCATGATATGATATTTTTTCTTCCTATAAACTATTAAACCACATGATTTAATATTCTAATGACATTATATTATGATTTCTAAATTATTAATTTCCCATGTTTTTGATATTTTTAATGAAGGTAGAAGTTATTTAATAATTATTGAGTAGTTTTATGTCCCTATCCTGAGAGTTTCCCTATATTTTGAATTAATATCCTTGAATTATGGGTTGGATTCAGTGGTAGGGGAATTAGTTTTGAGATCTCCTCTACATAGACAAGGTTCAAAAGATCCACAACATTAATATTTATATGTTTTATTTCTTTATCATGGTCTAATTAGTAGTCAATGGGTGAACACTGCTTATCCTATAACTATATTTTTACCAATTTATAATGTTATTGGAATAAGGTATCATCATTAGAACTATAACAAGCTCTAGGAGGAATTTTTTGGACAGAATAATTGATTTAATTATTCATGAAATAGTTGTGGTTAGTAATCTGAATTGGTGTTTTTCTCCACTTAAGTCTGGTTCAATTTTGACATATCTATCATCACTATAATAATATAAGAAATATAAAAGTAGATTCATTTTATTTGGGAGACTCCAAAATAATATTAGAGGCTATAACATCTATATTAATATCATGATGATTATGACTAAAAGAATATGAAATATGAGTGTCGAGGTGTAGTGGGTCCTAATAATTTCCAGACATATAATTTCATTCAGAGGTCTCTTTCTATGATTGAAAATTATAGTATGTTTATAAAAGTTGATGATGTTTTGTTAAACAAATTTTAGGTGAAGAACAATGTCGAGGATGGGAATAAATGGGGAAACCATCATGGTCAAAAAATGAATTATACTGATTCAAAGAAGGATATGGATACACATACATTATCATTTGAGATAGAGGAATAAGATAATGTGGATGAATTCATTCAGTTATCTTTCAATAAAGGAATTCATATAGTGGATTAATAATAATGAAATACTAATCCACTAAAGTGGGTATGGGCATGAATGTACAATTAATCATTATCTTGGCCAGGATTCATATGATTAGGAATTAAATTGATTCCCCAACTAATGATTTCCCTTTAACTCTCTATATATTTTATCCATGAACTAAATGTGAGACTATAGAAGGGGATTTATTTACCAAATACTATTAATTAGGACCTATAAAAGTATGAATAAGGGGATAGATCATTTCCCAAGAATTTTACATTGAAATTGATATCTTCTAACATCTATTTTTTCCATGGAATATCTTAAGGAATGTATGGTATCCTATGTTAACATTAAATTGAATTAAGAGTGATACATAATAATTTAATAAGAAAAATAACCATGGGTACAAGATGAATAAAAAAATTTGGTTTCAATTCTAATTACATTGAATTTTTCAAGAAGTTGACATGAAAATGTCTTTATTGATTATTACATAGCTTTTATTGAACTTTTCCAATATATTATTGAGGATAAACATTAGATTCATCCTAGGAATGGTTTAAGGGACCTTTTATAAAAATACATGAGTGAACCCTCTATATTGAAGTGTATTGATTCTAGTTGACATGCCTCAATGTATATGTTTTTTGTGGAGTAAGTATTGGTTTCAATGTTTTTTTAGTATCTCAAATTATGATACATTTATGAGGTACCAAAATTACTCATAAATTGGTTTTTGTGAATATATAAATAATGGATTTGAGTGAGTATCATACTAACCCGTGGAAAATCCAAATATAAAAAATGATATTCAATCTTTCCAGAGAAATTGATATTTAATCCTTCTCAAGATAAATTAAGATCCTTTTATTTATTTAACAAAAAAGAGTATCTCAAACTCCTTAACCTGAAATTTGAATATATATAATTTTCTATATATATTTTTCTCATTAAAAACCTCCAAAAATCAATATGTTCCTCTCATTATCATCTTCTAATAATTAATAAATAATGAATTCCACAATAAATATGACCAAAACTTGCTATAGGTAATTATAAAAAATAATTTCTTTAATGTTCCATAAAAATTATAGTGAATTGAAAAATCCAAAAGGATTAACCCAATACAAATATTAGATATATCAATTTCAAATATCCATTTTTAGAATATCCACTTCTTTTACAATTTTCTGATGATCATTGGAAAATTATAAATATTGAACTACCCGAGATATCCCTTTAAATGGTTAAATAGATCAATAGTCTTAGGTATATGATATTCATTTTTTACCATCACTTAATCTTGATTATGATTGTCAATACATATCGTCAAACTATTATATGATCTGTTAGAATATGAAACTGACATTTCCCAAGGGGAATCACATAGCTAGATAAATCTCGTACACTCATGACCATCTGAATAAAATTGTAATTATAATATCTACAATGGTTATATTTAATATCATTGTTATTAAATACATTTTTTCTATGTAAGAACATCAATATATTACTCTACATCTCTTTTAGTTGGTAATCCAGAGAAGTCCCTAAAAATTACATCTGGATATCAATCCACTACCCTTAAAAGTGATGTTGGATCATTTCATATATGGACCTAAAAACTTGTAATAGTAATTTATAATATAATAATGAAATATTCCCAACCATCATATCCTCTATAGTTTCATGAGTATCCCACTCTCCCCTGAAGGTGTTGATAGTCACATATTATACGGAAAAGTGATTGTTGGACTACAAAAGTCAATTTATGATTAAAATTGAATAATAAAATAATTCATATTGATAAAATTATGATTATTTAACAATGTAAATAGAATTTATCATGAAAACTCTATTTTTTCAGTCCTAATCAAGTTATAGGAGAACATAAATTCTTGTTTGATTCTCTCACTCAATAGATTATTAATTACTATTAAATACAAGATCAAATTTATGTGAAGCCCTAATAAATAAAATAATCATGTATAGATATTTGAATATGATTCTAATATATCAAAAAATTAATAAATAATGGTAAATTATATCATTATGGTACCATATACCCTATATTCCCATATATCATTCATGACCTCCTCTGGTTCCTAGTTTTCTATAAGTGTTTCCCCTGATTCTTTTGATGTACCTACTCTTATTACTCTAGCAAAATTTTTCCATTTCCAATTTTCACTTTCTCATCATCATTTTGTTCAACTACCTATATCAAATATCCATTCACTTGGTATATATTAAACCACTACAGAGCTATAAGAACCAAAAATAATACCAATTCATGTATACTTCCTTCTCGCATGAGAAACATATGGGAGGAAAATTAAAAATCATTGAACTTGGTTTACCAACATAACAACTTTGGAAGTATTATATTGTTCGAATCCACATATAATTTTTAGATGATTACATTGATGAAATCCCATGGTTGTTATTAATGATTCTCATCATAATGTTTATTCAATTATTTCCTTTATGTAAACATTGAAGAAAAGTACTCAACTAAGGCGTGTCCACAATATTTACCACAAAAAATTATAATGTGGTAAATACATATACATAGGTAGAAATATTTTGATCTATAATACTTAAATCAATACCAAAAAATATTCACATTTCAAATATCTATTATAAGATATTTTCCATCATCATTATCTCGGAAAAAAGATTCTCCATGTCAATAAATTTCTAGAAAAACCACATTATGCAGATATTAGAATTACTTAAATAATGTATATATATTTATTAGGATAGATTATTTCCTAGGGGTGGTGTTAGTAATTAAATATATATTAAAAAACTATCTAATACCAAAAAAATTAAAGAAATATTCCTCAATAAATTCTCACCTCTTTCAATTCATCCCCTCTTTATGTAATAGCCCAATTAAACCATATATGATTATATAATTTTAAAATAGGTAATGATATGGTTGATATTCTTTAACTACTATTATTTTGTATCTAAACTGACATAACATCTAAACGATGTAGGTGATTTCTAAATAAATTTAAAATTATCTTAGCCTTCGATTTATATATTTAGAAGAACCCCTTTCAATATTCAAGATTTTGTATAAAATATCTCAAATCTGATGAATGTATAATATATCATGTTTCATAACTTTTTCCCATAATTTGAGCTCAATTGGGGATCCTCTAGGTAATATTTTCTATAACACATAAAATATCTCATAAAAACATAATTTCCCTCATTTGTTCATCATCACAAAAAAATACACAACTTACATTATTACAAGGTGTTATCCTATACCTTTAGATAGTTTCATTATAACCAGTTTATCAATGAAATTCATCTATATTTCACAAACACAAATCAAATAAAAATAATATTTACAATAAAAAAAGAATCATTAAAGATAACATTTCATTTAAGAAACAATTTTTAATTAAAACAATATAATGTGTTGTATTGAATATTCTAAATATATAATCAAATAAAATGCATAATAAAAATATAATACAGTGTTTACATTATCCATGAATTACATATTATAATCATGAAAAACACAAAACCTATATGTTTTATGTCTTGAGATATTATAAAATAACTAAAATATTTTATAATCCTTTCAACATCTCCTAAAAATAGTCTTCTCACATTATACCTTTTACACATATCATACTTATTATTCTTTTTCATAACCTAGGGAATGAAAACATAAGAACGGGTAATCATAAATTTTTTATAATGGTAGTCATTAGAGAAAATGATAAAAAAAATAATAAGTGACAATATAATGATCGTATTGGTATGTAAAGATATTCAGGGTAGAAGGAAATAACATAATAATAAAAAATACATAGTAAAACATAGACAAAAAATCATGAGTTAGGGCATTATGATTTTGCGATGACCTATGGTATGGGTAAAAGGTATGTTGAATACGAGATAATAATTATAATCCATGAAAACATAACATAAGAATAATAGTTTGGAACATTTATGTTCATAATAAATAGTTTTGTATATTGTGTATCATTTCAAGGGCCATCGATAGATAGTTGATAGTTCCCCATAGTAGAGTTGGTTCAAACACTATTCCCATAAATATTGTGGAAAAATTACTATAGTTCGTTATGATAGTTTTTATTAAATTAAATTTTATTTTAGGTTACAAAAGTCATTATAAAATTCATTGGATGGATATATTATTCTAGTTCCAAATATATGTTAATTAAATCACTTACATATTTTTCTATATAAATATTAAAAAATTCTTCGCTCCATCATATATTAATTAACAAATGATAATGAAATGAGTTAAGTAAATATTATCATGTGGAATAATCATAATAAATATGGATAATCATGGTATATGTAATCATTATATAAAATTCCAAGGAGGTATAAAAATGAAATTTTATATTTATAATGAATCACAAATGCTTGAAAAGAGTATTTAAAAATTATTTTGAGAAATTAGATTAAAGACATTTTTAATTTTTTATAAATTTATTTTTGAACTAAAATTATTTATTTAATTAGGTTGAATAAAATAATTAATAGAAATATGATAAATTACAATGTAATATTCCTAAATCAAAAAAATAATATGGTTGGAAAAAATGATCATGGATAAACTGATCCACAAAGTTCTTATTTTCACCCATTTCCCATGAATGTCAATGAGTAGAGAAGTTTACTAAAAAAATGATAAAGGAAGATTCAATTGGAAAATAAATTCATGAAAATATAAGACATAATAATTAATAATAGAAGTAATGATAAGGGTTTCTATACAACAATATAGTGATTATAGAAATGGAGAAGAAATATTCTAGAACAGAATAAGAGATATGGTTAGTTCAACATATTGGAAACCATATAGTAGATTTTTCAACTAAAGGGTAGATAAATGGTAATAATACATCAAAACCCAGAAGAATTTAACACATAAGAATAATATAGATGTGGTTTTAGATAAGGAACACAAAAATTTCTTAAATAAGAATTTGAATATATAAAATCTCAATTTAAAAGTGATATTTGAAACAAAACCATTATAATTACTCTGGATAATAACAAAAGATTATTAACCACCTATATAATAAAATCAAACATATTAAAAACTTATTCCATAACCTAATTCGTTTTTATTAACTTTTATATTCTTTATTTATTATCATTAGTTTTACCTATATCTTTTAGTTATTATTCATGTTCATTAAAGGATGTTAACAATATTGGTTATTTTGTACAACTATTTTAATAATGATCTATATAATCATAATTTGTTACTAAGTTAACTAATATGATATTAATAAAGGAAGTATAAATATTTTTATATCAAATATGTTCATAGTATCATGTTAATTTTATGTAATTTAATGGAATGATTCATGATAATATATTCGATAAAGACCTTTTTTTTGGTAATTTACTAATAACAATGAGTCACTTTATCAGGACCATTAATTTCTTTATTTCATAATTCCATAAATGTATTAATAACATAAATTAATATTTCATTTCCTATATTACAAGTACAAATTTTTTAATAACATTCATGTTAGAAATAGTGAAACTAGTATTAAATCATTCACATTTATGGTTGAACCTACCCAATGAATAACTTGTTATAATAGTAATTGAGAAAGAGTATAGAATATTATAATTGTAAAATAAATTCCTCTAAATAATAATTATTATAATATTACATCATTAAAATAGAGAATAATATTTATAATGTGTGCACATAAAAATTTAAATGGAAATATTATATAATAACTTAGATTCATTAATGAATTCTCTCCTTAGCATGAAATATTATAGAATATATTATTTTTTCCCACTTTATTAAAGAATAATATATTAAACATATGGTAACAATTTTGGATTGTATTAACATGTATAGGATCAATAAATAAACAATGGGAAAGAGTTCTTTGGAAGTGTTAAATAGGGGTCTTTTTTAAGTGAGTTTTGAGAATAATTTTTCAAAATATTAATTAATTATTGTATAAGGTTACTATTTTAAAAATAATGTTTAAAAAATTCAAATAATAATGGATATGGGTAATTAATATCCTCATATAAACTACTTATAGATAAGGCTTATTGATATTTTATTTCTTTCCCACTTATTTTACACTTTTCTGTCTCATTTAAACTTTACATTGGTAACTGGATGTTTCCCATGAAAGCATAATTTTATTACAAAATATGAAATTTAACATAGTAGATAATTTTTTGGTAATTATTAAAAATATACTCTCTAATTAATTTAATTAAATTTTAAAAATATGATAAAATTATCATTCAAATTAAAAAATAAAATTTAGCGAATCGTTTTCTTTAAAATGCGGGTATTTAAACATTTTGTGTTTTTAATCTTTTATATAAAAATTACTAATTAAATGGGTGATGATAAATTATTTTATATATTAAAATTATATATTATAAGGATCCTTTAAATTTATCTATTTGATTTATAAAAAACACAATACATAAAGAGAAATTCTTGGATAAGATTTTTTTAAATTAAATGGTTTTAGTCATGTACCGTTAAAATTATTTATTTATATTTTAACCATTAAATTTATATAAATCCACATATATTATAATATTTCATTATATTTTATAAATTAATCATTTAATGATTTTGAAAATAATAATTATAATATGTCGTAAAAAATAATATATTATAGTAAAATATATTGTTTAACTATTTTTTATTTCATACTAGAAATATTTATTATTTATGAATTAAATTACATTATTTTTTTTAAATAATTAAAAATCATCAATTTTCCTATTGGATACCATTATATTCAATAAGCATATATCAAATGATCATATATCCAATAATCATATGTCTTACACTCATATGTTCATCCACTTTTTATCGAACAACCATATGTCCAATGACAATATGTCCAATAGTCATATTGAATTTTGATGTATATATTTAATTATATATACAGAATTATTCATCATACTTTATATTTTCATTCACAAAATATCTACTGTATTTCTAATTATTTTTTACTTTTTCCCATAGTTAAAATCGGAGGTACTATCTTCAATGAAAACCATGATGATAATGATTTCATATTAATGAATTTTTATTTACTTATGGATTATTTCAACTTATACATTCATTAATGATGTTTCATAATAGATAAGAATAATTTGTAAATTATTTAACTTTATTATAAAATTTTACCTCAAAAAAATATCTTGGTTCAATTTAGTTCAGTACTATTTTTGAGTCAATCTATTAAATATAGTATCTAATGGAAAATACATATTAAAATTAAAGGGTTTTATATTTTATGCCAATAAAATTAATTTTAATCTCTATATTTTGATACTATTATTAATAAATTAGGGTACATTTTCATCATTAAATTATCTGGTCCAAATATAACTTCCTCAAACCTAATATTCTTCTAGATAACTTCAACCAGGAGAGTAATCATGTTTTGAAGAGAATTATATCTATGATCCATGATTTATAAAAATATTTCAACATAAAATAGATAATATTTTCCGGAATTTAAATTTGAGTTTAGTTCATTTGAAGGGGTAGGTATGCACATCCTTAATGGTGATATATAAAATAGATCACACTCTTGGGAGAGTTTTAGTTGAATTTTAATAAGATAACCAGCCATGCACAAATGATTGAGGAATTAGAAAAGGAAAATTAATATAGGGTTAATGAATACTAAATTACATAATCTCATAATCCTATAACATAATGATATTTTAAGTAATATATTTCCTTCAATATCAGACACCATATCTTGTTGAAGATTATCAAGACCCCTCTTTTTTTGATTTTGGAATGTCTTATTGATCCACTGAACGGTAAGAATATTTTTTGATATATATTATTAAAATAATAATCCCAATATCTTACACTCTCAATATTCGTCACTAAATTTTATACTAATTCACTTCTCCTCATATAGATCCTTATATGGTTGCATCTGAATACATTAATAGAAATTAATTTTATAAAAAAATAATAGGGTAAAGATTTTACACAAACTGTAACACCGCGTGATTTAGTGAAATATTTCTCAATTAGTTATAATATTTTTCTATTTTCCATTACATATATATCTATTTTATGTTATGTTACATGTAACACCCAGTTTAACTTCAGTCTTATATAATTATGAGATTTCAAAAATCCACTATATATAATTTATATAGTTATTTAAACATTAAAATTATAATTTATTCATCTAAATTATTAATATGTATAGTAATAAAAAAATATAAAGTATAATGATTCAAATAAATGAATCATATTGATTAAAAATGTGACCAATTTTTTTGTAAAGTCTTTATATGATCTAAAATACTATTTTCTTGAAAAATTATTATTACATGTTTTTAGGAAAATCATAAAAATAAAAATTACAGAATTACAAAAAATTAATTTTATATTATGAAAATATTTTTTCAAATAATTATTTCAAAATTTAATATTGATGAATTTTTGAAATATTATACAAATGTAGAACTTTTTTGAATATTGAAAAATATTGATATTTAATTAAAAATTTTATGTGAAATTAAATTTTAAATAAATAAAATTTTTATTTTAAATTGGTTTTTAAGTGAACTTTTTCAGTAATAAATTCATAAATATAATTTAGGTCACTATAATAAATTTAATTTTCACTTATGAAATAAATTTTTTTTAAACTTTTAAACATTTTCACTTTAAAACCCATCTTTCTCATAGCGTCTGTACGATTCATTGTAAATTAGATTTTTTCAATTATGTGAATAGATTCTGGAAAATGTTCAATAAATTTGGATTCCAAATTATTTATATTATACACTGTGTCTATCTTAAATTTTCAGAAAAAGTAATAGTGAAAATAATTACTATTATTTACCACGATTAAGTAAAAATGGTTTTATGGGGCATTATACAAATATGATAAGGGATAAAAATGACCTAAAACAGGTATAATTTCAATTTTATGTTTATATTCATATCATATACTTCCTGATATCTAATATATGGTCACATGGAATATATTTTTTTGGAATGAAAATATAATTTTTCATTCCTTTCAAAAATTTCCATGTAGATTCTAAGTGAGTTCCTCTCCCAACTTATATAATGACACCAAAATAATTCACATATAAAATTCATAATCCCATTTGGTTCATCCATTACCTTCCAAATCACATCCCAAAATCTCTCTTATAATTATAGATGCATTAATTTGAACTAATATCCGAACTAGGAATTATTTTGGTGAAAACAAAATGAGGATACCCAAAGAGGTGGTATTGTTCATCAATAAGCATTTTTGTTTTATTTCTTATTACACCCCATTATTATTATTATAAAATTATTATATCATATCCTTAGTAGATTACATATGAGGATATGTTTTTATGTTACATTAATGATCTCCGACCATCTCCACATCCATCATATGGTTTACGAAATCATTTTTTGTCACTATAGAGGATTACCACCTCATTAATAGACATCATTCGATTTTCAATTACCACATTTCACAGTTGGTTTTGATGATGTATGTAAATTATATTTGTGATTTTTAAATATTTATTATACATATGGAGTAATTATATCATATATACATTTTTTACATTCTATTATGTTATAGTTGTGATAATTCCATTCATTTGTATAATGGTCTACCACCTCGTGAAGCGATGTGATCTGTTTTCAATAGCGCTTTGAATGGAATATATTAAATATAAATATAATAAATATTTATCATATAAATGAGGAATTATTTTTAATAAATACTTATTTATTATTATTAAAACAATATAACTAATTTCCTTTCATAAATTTTCACTCAATAAAATTTGATAACGTCGTTTGTGTTCAAGTGGACTTCCACATTCACAAAGCTATGAGAATCTCTTTTCATCATCATGTCACATGTATGATATGAATATATATATTTAAATAAATAATATGGTATTTTTTATATTATGATCATTCTATATGGATATTTAATTAAATACCACTTTTGCAAAATGATCATTGAAAAATTAAAATCATTCTCAAGTGTCTGTATGTCATATCATCACCATAAAGTAATGTAATTCATTTATCCAAATCAAATTCCATTATTGGGATTAAAATTTCATATTTTTTAAGAAATTTGATTATTTATTCATTATTATTATTTATATGATTTACCCATGATCAGATTAAGAGAATCAAAAATAAAAAATCATTATATATACAAAAAACAAAGAGGTTCTTACCAAAATTGTGAATTTAACATGTAATAGTTAATAAAGGAGTACAACATGGAAACAATTAAATCATATATGGTATGATATATATAATTATAGTTTTTAATAGATTTATAATAAATTTATATTTATTATTCACGATGTGTGACCAAGTAAGAAGGAATATGATGGTTAATATAATTGAGTTGTAGTCTCTCTTTTATTTCGAAGATAAATATGAATATTCACCAGTATTTTTTTTTGGGGGTATATACTACACCATTTTACATGTTATATTATAAAAAACCTATTATTAATGATATTATAAGTTTCTCATAATCTTATTATTTCATTTAGATTATGATTCAATGTAAAAAAGTGGTATGAGTTTTATGTTGCATCTCATCATTTATCCATCCCGCTTATGAATAATTCTAAATTTTAGAAACTATATGATATACCTTTCTTGAAATATTAGTAATTATATTTTCCGATCATTATTCATGATATTTTAATCAAATAATACTATCCTTTCAATCCTCATAAATTAAAATAATTGATTCTATTTTATGAAAAATTGGTTCTATTAATCCCTTCAACCGAAAACCATTTTTTTTACAAAATCTTGTTTTATAATAATATTTTTAAATTTATTTAAAAAATCAGAAAAATATTTATTAATTAATTTTTTAAAATTTTTACTTTTTAAAAAATGTTCTAAAAGGGAAAATCATTTCGTTTTCACAAAAAAACCCATTTTGATTTTATAGATATTGTGAAATGTATATTTATTTTTATCATGAATGGTATATCTAATGTTATTCACTACTCAAATATTTCAATATTCCATTTAATGTTTTCAATGATATCTTCAATGTATTTATTTTAGATTATATTTGTAAAAAATTTATATTTTAAAGAAATTAGTCCAAAATAAAAAACGATGTGTTTAAAAATATTTTAAAATGTTTTTTTAATTAGAAATTTTATATTCCTAAAGAAATTCATGAAATTATTTTTAATGATTAATTTATATGTTTTTATGTTTATTTTCTATGGGAATAATTTCGAAAAAAAATATTTCAAAAAATTTATTTTCAAATAGTAATTACTTTTCCTCAAAGAAATTTTACTTTAGATCATTCAAAATAATTTCCCACCAAAGCTGATTTACTTTGATGTTACATATGATTTATTGGGGTTATGATCTATAGATCCCATTATTATTCTTTGTCTAAATTGTTTATGATTATGATAAATTGACTTTTACGATCCAATTTTCATCTGTAGGTTATACAGTGATATATAAGTTATTGATCTTGCTAATTTTCACTGGATGTTTTATGATGAAATGATGTTATTATTATAAAACCTATATATTTTCTATAAGTTATGATATGATGAAATTTTTATGAAACCCACTTCATTTCAGTAGTTTAGATATGAAGCATTATTTATGATCTTATGGATAACATCTCTCTGGTTTTCATAATGGGATTGGAGTGACATATATCGCACCCCAATTCATTAGTTAATTTTAGGTTTTATATAAGCTGAAAGGGTACATTGGTGGTTACCCCAATACCATAATGTATGGTACATAAGTCGTTATCCCAATAACAAAAATTAGGATACATTGGTTGTTATCATATTCTCTAAAAATTTCCAACAGTGGTGGTTTTCATAATCTTATAGTAGGTACACAAATGGTTATCCAAAGCCTAACATGTTATAAATTTATAGGTGGGTAACCTTGACATATGATTTTCAATTACTATGTGAATGAAAAAATATACTTTTTAGGCCAAAGTTATTCTCTCCTGTAGTTTTTTATTTGATTAACTTATTATTAATGTGTAATGAACATCCAATCAGTATTCCATGAATCAATATTATGATCTTTGATATGAAGGGTTTGTTTTTCAATGGTTTTGATTAGGTTCTAATATCCTTATGTCCATTTTTTATGAATCTCCCTTTATTACCCATAATGACCATATGTGATCACCCTTTCGTATTTTAAATTTTCTCAGGTTTGAATATCTATTTTATATAGGTATGTTTTTTAAGAGAAATAATGGGAAATTCCTTTATGTGATACATTGAATATATTTTGTCATTATCAATGATTATGTCCCAATGATCCAAAGAAAAAAAAAATACATTTATTAGGCATATGTTTTTTTAATGTAATGAATATTAATCTAATAAGATGTAATATTCATGTATGGGACACTTGGGTCACTACAGTTGGTATCAAAGGAATGTTTTAGTTAACCTTTGATACTAGGAGAAGAAAAATAACTCAGATAAATTGGGATTTTAATATGGATATGTCTTGTGATTTATTTAGTTATAAGTATAAGGATGATTTATTGATTAGGAAATTGTATTATAATCTTGTTAAAGGATAGATTATGTTGTTTACATGAAATTAGATCCCTATCTGGATACTACAAGGTGATTTATCTCTAGAATAGTTATACATTGTGGAAATAACTATGAAAAGGGGAATCTAGTTGGAATAAATTGGTATATCATGCATGATAATACTCCTTTCTACACATATAGTTTTACACTCCCATAGGATATTCTTTTAAAATAGATAAATATTTATGAAGCATCGTGATGGATTTAAATAGGTAATTATCATGGATATTTTTTTTTGAACATAAGGTGTTATATATCTAAAGTAAAGTGTTACAATTTAGACATATAGTTTATTTTTCATGATTATGTTGTTCCAACCATGATTGTTGTTTCTTATACATTGATTATTGGTTTAAGTTGATGGTGGGAACCTAAAAAAACTAGATTAACATTGAATATGATAGATAATGTGTTGATGAGAGACAAAATGATATAATAATTGAATTAGATTATTATTTGATTATTTTTAATTAGTTATCACAAAACATAAATAACAACATACACAAAAACCAAATCTCAATATTACCTAATAAGACAATGATTGAGTTCTTGTAAATTTCAGGTATTGGAGACATTGTAGGAAGGAATATTAAATTTACTATATGTCAGCAATATGGAAATAATAACTCAATGGAATGTCTTAGAGGGATTATAAAATGTTTCTTGTGTAGAAATAATGTACATCAATCACGTAACTACAAAGGAGAAAATAGAAAGACCATTTAATTCAATGGATGATATTATTGTTCTCATTAAGATATCATTTTATTTATATAGTTTTATATGTTGATAGTATGGGAATTATAGAAATAAATATCCTACATGGAAATCTAATGAATATATTTGGAATGGTTGTTTGAGTAATGGTTATATGGTGGATGATGAAGACGCCTCAATTGATAAATGGAAGAAAAGAGGTTTTAATGAATAAGATAACAAATCCTTGTTTATATATTGATAAGGTAGTGGGATGAATGAATAATATATCTATTGGAAGAGATGAATTATGAAATATATAAGTATTGGTTAGTATAATGTTTTCATCAATGGTTTTCAAGAGTATTTTTAACAGAAAAAATGACCTAGAAAAGTGAATTAATTGTAAGGTTATATATCATTTAAAACATATGATTAAGGGAGAGGTATCCATTAATATGATCCTAATTTTTATGAAATGATGTTTTAATAATTATATGATTGATATGGATCAATTAAATTAGAGAGTATTAATTACCTTGGAATAGATTAATGGTTTTATAAAATATAGTTTATATTATCTTTGATGGTGTTTATAAAATAATTGGATTTATGGAATATATTTTATAATTTGTGGTATTTTCCAATGAATGTGTAAATATGTATTTTTCATGGAGATTTTAGACTATTACCTGAATTCTAGATGTTATATTACTAAATTATTCATGTAATTGAAATATGAAAATCATGAAGTTAATTATAATATTTTGGGGGTTAATGTTAAGTTGATTTTGAGAAATTCTGTAACCTTGATTATAAATTATGTATATTATAAGGGTTATTATGTTTAGCATATATGGAATAGTTTATGATGAACTTTGGATGATATTTTAGAAATTAATTTATTATTTACCCATCTGATTATTTATGATTAAATTGTGATATACATTTTATTGTTATGGTAAATAGAAATAAATGGAATGAATTATAATTCTATTATGGATCATAATATATTATTTGTGATTAATTCATAACAAATTCACTATTATTTCATGGTGTAAGAGATTAAGTGTAAATTTATCAAGGCTCAACCAAAGGGAGATATTGTGATTTTGAAATGGCATGAAGTAAAGTAATTGTACAATCTCATGGAAATTCCACAACATTATAAAAATGATCATGAAATAAAATATCTTATTATCATCATCAAAATTTATGATATCAGTGGCCTTATTGACACCTATTTTTATTTTGGTTATTTGTTCGTTATCCTTATATATATCACCAAATTTTTTGTTATAAATGATTGATATCACTCACTGTAATTATTTATTCCTTTCTTCCATTTCACATATCCACATACCACCCATGTTCTCCTATGGTGAAACTAAGTGATGAGTTAATTTATTTAACTATTATGTTAATAAATTTCCCTTATTATGGGACGTTTTATTAACCCTTTTATGATGTTTGTTTTTTATGAATGAATTTTCAAATGTTTAACTATTGCAGACTGAACCGATGTTCAGGAATGAAATTCATTTTAAGGGGGTATATTGTAACACCCAAAGATATTTTGATATATATTTCAAATAAAAATTAATATTTTAATTATTTTTTATTACATGAAATATCTTGTTTGTCTATCATTATATTTAACCCTGATATTAGAATGTGTTACATGAAATGCTAAGTTTTAACAAAACCAAGAGATATTATTAAATTCATTATATAAATATGAACATTATATCATATTTGTTAAAAATATAAATATGAAAAGTAATAATTAATTTTTAAATAATAATTATAATATTTCATATAAATTATACATAATTACAGAAAAATTTAAAAATATTGGTACAATTTTTAAATATATTGAATGAACTATTTTCTCAAAATATAATCTTTACATCTTTTTTAAGAATATAAAAATTGAGTTCTCCCAAATATAGAAAACTCATTTGATAAAATGAACTAAATTTTTTCATGAGTAATGTAAAAAATTTGTTTCGGTGAATTTTTTGGATGTCCCTGGAATGTTTCACTAATTATTGAATACTAAAAAATACAAAATTTTAGTTGAATACTGACTTTTCTATTATTTTATTTATAAAGGTAAATTATATTATAAATTTGATTTAATGTAAAATTTGTTCATTTATAAATCCATTAATCTACATTTGGTCAATTTAATCAATATCAAATTTAATTTTCATATAAAAACAGTTTATCCATTTAGACATTTCCTCTTTTAGAACTAATATCTTGTCCTGCCTATGGGATTGATTTTTAATTAAAATCAAGCACATATGTTAATTTAAATTGAAAAAATGGGTTAAATATTGGTAATAATAATTATATATATTATCTAATTAGGTAATGTTAATTTCGCACAAAAATTAATAGTGAAAATAATTAATATTATTTACTGTGGTAAAGAAAAAAACGGATTTAACAGAAGTTAAACTGAAAATATAACAGCTAAAAATGACCCAAAAATTGTGTAAATAATATTTAATGGCTATATATCCAATTTATATTTCATATTTTATTATATAGGGTCATTATAAAGCTTATTTCATAGGAATTACATTAATATTTTAGATTAATTGGGGAAATTTGACAGTATTTTCCAAGTGGGATCATTCTCCTTGTAATAAAATGAAAAAATAACAATTCAAATATTAAATCCATTAAAAAATTATTGATGAAAAAATCACTTGAAAAATAAATTCCCAAGTGTAATCCTCTCATCTTTTAGTCTATATTTTTTATATAATGATAACCTAGTAGGGATGTTGGTGCAATCCTATGCAGGATAACCATTAACGATGCATGATTCACCAAAGAGTGTTTTGCTTTATTTATATATCCAACCCATTAAATTTTTATTATAAAATTATATTATAAAAACAATATAATATTACATATCATGAGATATGGTTATGATAATTTCATTACCTAAAACCATCTTGACATCAATCAAATTGGTTATGAAATCATCATTTATCATTATAGAAAACCACCGCCTCCAGAACTAATGTCATTTTTTTCGCCATTACCAACTGTCTCAGTATTGTATGATGATGGATAAAAAGTATATATATGATATTTAAAAATTTATTATATCAATGTACTAATTATATCATAAATGACTTTTTTTACATTCCATGCATTATGGTGAATGATATGTTATTTTTTTTGTGGTGGACTACTTCCTCATGAAGTGATATGATTCATTTTAACTTTTTATTTAAATTTGTGATAAAAAATGATAAATTTAATAATTATATACTATATAAATTAAAAAAAAATTATTAAAGAAATATTTATAATAACAAAAAATATAATATATCTTTTAATTTCTTAATTTTCACTCATTTAAATATTAAAACATAATTGTTGGATGTGTGGCCTATCGCATTTACAAAGCAATGTGAGTCTCTTTTCATCACCAAAACACAAGGATGATATGTATAAGAATATATAAGAAAATAATATTGAATTTATAATATTATGATAATTCTGAAAATATAATTTATTACTTACCTTTGTTCAATAATGATCATGGAAAATGGAAATGTTACTCATTCAAGAAGATGGTCTAAAGTCTCCATGAACGTGAAATACTTCATTTCACAAAAATAATCATTAAAAGTTATTATTATAAGTATAAATGATTTATAACTATGAAAATTATTTTAGAAAAATTATTCTAGATATTATGAAATCATGATCAATGTTTTAGGAAATAAAATAATATATAAAAACATATATGAAAAACGCAGTTATTTTCCAAGACGATACTTTGATGTGGAATTATTAATAAATGGGTAATAGAAAGACATAAGTATATTATATATGGTTTTATATATTTCATTATGAATCATTAATGGGATTATAATAAATTTATATTTATTATAATATATTTTTGATGATATGATAAGGAATTTCAGACTTAAGGTAAGGGATTTCTAGTATCTCATTTGTTTCTGGGAGATGTATACCAATTACACACTTGTTTCATTTGGGATTTATATATAATTCACCATTTAACATTATATAATGAATCCTATCATTTTAGTGACATTATTTGTTTCATATAATTTTACTCCTTCATTGGTATTATGATTCAATGTTAACAACTGGTAAGAGTTTTATGTCACATCTAATTATTTATCAGGATTGTAGATGATTTTCTATCAAATTTGAAATCTTATGATATTCCTCTCAATAAATATAATGAAATTTATTATCCTCATGTTATTCATGGTTTTTTAATCTAACGTAATATTAAGGTTAATATTTGTCTGTAACACCACGCAATCTATCACTTAGTCATGTAGCTGGAAAGGGTTGGTTATAAGAACTCAAGGGTGTCTCCTCATATTTTGAGGTTGGTGACTAGTAAAAAGGGTATGAATGAATTGTGTGAAGACTATAACCCCTAGTATAAAGTGTGATAGTAGTATATCAATCATACTGTAATGGATATAATCAAATTAATACATATAATAACACAAAATTAAAATCCAACTAAATATCAAATAAATAATCTCAAATAATGTAATGATGCGTTGGAATGTGACTAATGGCATGATATAACAATAAAAGAAAAAATAATAAAAGACTAAATTAAAAGACTCAACGTCCCATGTCCCAAACATGACATCAATACCATCTCCAACCTCTATCACAACTACAAACTAGATATCAAAAGCAGGGTCCTTCTCCCTTGTTGAAAACTACATCTACATAAACTATTGGGGTTCTGAAGGGCTACCTGAATGGGGTGTGAGTATAACTTAGTAGGTCAACAACAACCTGTCTAAAAAAATTAGTCTGATAAGATGATTATGCAATAAAATGAAAACTAGTTTTACTAATTAATTTAACAATTAATAAAATTCCATAACAACCTTCTTCGGATAAATCTCATAATATCTCTGAGAATGTCTTATATCCATACCAACCACAACTATATAACAATCATAAAATAACCTTCATTGACACAATGAAAAAATATCTATTAGCTTGCCTTATGACCAGGAAAACAACAACCATATTTCCATTGTATAGTTACAAAAATCAATCCACGACCAATCACTATAAGAATTACATTGTTTCAGGTAAAATACCTATAAATAATCGATAATGAGACTTAGCATTTCCTTCCATATATAAGAATCATAACATGTTTTTGTGATGATCCCACACAATATCAACATTATAGAATATAAGTGCGCATGTTCCAGGGCCTAGACCAAAATATAAGCATTTAATCATCGAACACAATCCATGTTATACAACATGGATATCATAATATCACATCATAATTCGTAGTGGTTATTTATGATAATTACAATTATTCTTTCATATTCAACTTGAAATTTAATTCAAAATTGATTAACCATAATATCAATAAGAAATTAACCATAATTTTGCAAATATGTAACAATAAATCACCTCTAGTCACATGTAATACTAAACATACTTTATAATTTTTTACAATTCCATTATAATCATGGTTCACCACCCCATGGGTAGAAATAAGAAATGTCAATATCCAATTAAAAATGATGTAATTTTATGAATAATTTCATTTGTTAATTTAATTAATTTGAGTCCATACATTGATGTCATAATCATAATATTTTATAAAGGTGGAACATATAAAACTATAGTTTTGTTATTTAAACCCCTTCCTTTAACTGATGATCCAATAAATCTTCCAATAAAAAATTCCCATGAAAAATAAAGAGAGGGTGATTGAAAAGAGTTTCCTTGGTCAAAAAAATAAATATGGAAACCAAAAATGCAATTGGTCATTGTATATAACTGCAACAGTTGGAGAATAAGGAAGAGAAAGAAGAATACTTACTGAAACGATATACTAGGGATAACTCACACAAACAAGATGTTATAATTGGATATTGGAACCCAAAAAAAATCTTCGAGAATTATCTATGGTCAATAGGATAGGATTTTCAGTCGAAACAATGGGAATTCAGCCGTATTAAAATCTTATTTGAAATTTTTGTTCAAGTTATAGACTAATATGTAAGAATATTTTTTGAAATAGCTTTAAATTTGGAAAATTAATTTTATACAGAAGAATTAAAATTTATAGGTAATATTTTAATCAATAGATTATTCAAATGAGACACTATCAAATATATTATATTATATATAAAAAGATCTACATGTAATGATTTGATTAAAAAATTTAGAAATATCATAATGGGAAACATTTTATAAAAGATACATAAAACATTACAATTAGAAAACTGAATGAAAATAAATGATAATTTCTTTCAAATACATATAAATGGACGAGGAGGACTATTAATATCTATGAATTTCTAGTTATACACATATAAATTTTGTAAATAGAATCACATTATACCATATATAAGATTATTTGTTATCCCTGAGTTGATATAAATTTGTTTTCTCGAAGAATAAAAATTCTTCTATGTGAGGGATCTCAAAATGTATGTATGATTTTTGGGGATAACAATATTGATATGTAAGAAGTTATATTTCTTACATAAGTTTTGATACATTTATAAATATTTAATAATACTAATGAATTAATCTTTTGATATTAAAATTATTGGGCATTTTTATTATTGATATCTATAAAGAGAACGAATCATGATCTATTATTTCATGTTTTAAATATAAAAACTATTCTAAAGTGTTCTAATTCATATTGGGATTGAATAATCAAAATATATCTCACTCATTAAAGGGATAAGAATTCATGTTTTAGAGGATTTTTCAACACCTTGAAGATAATATTTCCTTGATGTTCTAAAGGAAATTAATTTTTTGTGGGATTCATCAACTGGCTGTTGTGATTAATATCTCATTATACATTGATTATTGAATGAAGATATTGACTATGAATTTAATGGGTTCATTATTTTCATTAAAATTGGAAAAGTCTATAATTTTGAATGAGAGTATTTTTTTCATAAAATCGTTGAGTTTCTATAGTTTAATTATGGAATAAATATTTATTAAATTTTCTTAATATTAATTTATTAGACAAATAATCAAAAATAATGTATGATACATATGAAACATAGAGAAAAAATTTATATCAATGAGAAAAGGATGAATTCAAATAATGTAAAGAACCAGAAATTCTGTGGAATTTTTTTTTAAATTCATGGGATTATTTCAAGTCTGTGAAAATTTACGGCGCTTCATTCTGAGGCCCGGTGTGCCTGGAATAAAATTATGAAGTTTTGTTCAGGTACGTTTAGTGAAAGTATGAGTAATATTTTATATCTTTTAAACCGGTGCTCAGAACAGAAATTTGGGGGAACCATTGAACTCGCAGCGCCGATATTCTCTTTAGAATACATTCAACTCAATGGTGGATGGTCGAGAATGAAAGTTAGTTTTTCGCTTTTTATAAATAAAATAAAATAAAATAAAGTTCACAACACTTTATTTTATTATATTCTTCCATGTAAGTGATAGTTGTTTAAAACTGCCACTTCGGAGTTAGTGGTGGGACTGCCACACCCTAACCTCCCATGAGAGGTTATGGTGGTGCCCCCCCCCCCCAAATTTATCCTCCCACGGGAGGTTACAACTCGGGGATCACCCGAGACCATAACCTCTCATTTAAATAATATGGGTGGGGACCACTCGACCCCAATTAATGGGTTGAGAGTTTAGCCTCTCAAATATCCCTCATTAAGGATGGAGAGTCTCCCCATCTCCCTTTTAATTAATTGGACAACGAATAATATATTATGTCAATCCTCCACATTTATAAAATGGAGCCAATTAATTTATTCTCCCTTTTTGAATTCTATTCCAACGGAATAATTGATAACCAATCTACTATTTTTGATGGCATGTTTCATTTTGACAGAATGGATGAAGAGGAGAGCTAGGGAGAAAAGCTCCCAACGAAGAACGAGGAACCCCATCTTTTAACGAAGAATGAAGAATTCCAACAAACATCTTCCACTTTCACCCTCCAATCCTATCGATGTGGATTGTCTTTTATGGCCGAAATAGCCTGGGATTGGGAGTTTGTGACGAATGCAGTGAATGAAGAACATCATTTTCTTCTTTACGCAACTCCGTCAATGAACGACGAACATCGATCGATGAATCAAAAAGTAGGGGGTTTGTTGCTTTTTGATGTTTTACCTTTTGGTTACCCTTTTCTAAGGATAAAATGGGATTGTTGGGGACTTATTAATGATAATCTTCTCCTCATGATGAGTCAAATGATACCACCCTAAATGTAGATGGTGAGGGCCAACCTAACATGGCCCAACATCCTCCGTCGTTTTCACTTTTCTTGTGGTGTTCTACGGCATAGCGATGAGGTGATGGTGATGAAGTTGTCAATGACAAATGCGACGGTATCTGTGGCCTCTACGAATCGCACCGCCCCCGTGGTGCACTGATGCTCCTGGAAGAACACCACTAGCACCCTGCCCGGCGCACGACCCGCCTACCCGCAGCCTACCCGACGCCCTCGCGGCTTGCCCAGCCCCTCGCTGACGCCCCTGTGGCCTCTCAGCACCCTGCCAGCACCCTCGTCACCCGCCCGACGCCTTTATGTGCATGCCACCTTGAACCGGACTCCCCCGAGCCGACCTATTCACGTCTCATGCGCTCCCGGTCGAGTTGGAATCCCAGCACCATCGCACCCTCCGGGCCACGCCCTAACAACGCTCTGGGACGAACCGGCCCAGAGCCCGGGCCGGATCGCCCCCGTAGTCCGCTGGGACGGGCCCAGCAGACCAGGCCAAACATAGCGGGCAGACCCACCCAACGGGCCAGGTCATACCCAATGAGTCTAACCTGGTCAACCAAGACCAGTTTGGCTCAGACTAGGTGGGGCCGAGTCAGTCTGACTGGGTCGGACTCTACCCGTGCCCACTACTGACCCTATTACCTTCTTGGGCAATATCTTTGGCACCGGACGTCTGTTTGATGAACTGTTAGTGGTGTTTTTATTCTTGGAATGCGACGGTCACTTGGAGAATACCCCACTGGAGTTTGGGGTATATTTGAGTTACCGTTAGGTTTGATCGGTCACGATTCAAACCGGTCCCCTGGGACTAAAATGCCAAGAACTCACAGACCGGGTGTTCGATCAACACTCCCTATGTGGCATTGATACCCCAATGACATGGAAGACCTTTGAAATAATTCTTCATTGCACTTCTTGATAGTTGGACTATCAACCAATAGATCACGGAGAAAACCCTTCCAGAGGTGAGCAGGCAGAGTATGGAGACCCTGTAGTGGGATGTGACCTGACGACTGTTTGATCGATTCGACTCGGAGTGACTCGAATAGCCCAGTGGGGAGCGCCTCTATGTGACACGGCAGACCCACGGTGGGGAGAGCCTCTGTGTGAGCACGACAGACCAATGGTACTTGATAAGAGGAGTACCTCTATAGGCTATGAGGGGGAGTGACTCTGTGTGAGCGCAACAGAATCGTGGTGGGGAGAGCCTCTGTGTGAGCATAGCTAACCCACGGTACACGATAAGAGGAGTACCTCAGCAGTCCCGGGATAGTGGGAAGCACCTCTGTGTGATGCGGAAGGCCCACTGTACTCAATAGAAGAGGAGTACTCCACCAGCCATGGTTTTGATAATAAAAATCCTGGTTTGAGCGGTGTCAATGCATTTTATGTTTCCCTCATGATTCAGATGTGTTATTAGATAACATAGGTATATGTGTAGTCTTATACCTAAGTAATCGTTATCCAATGATTTCATAATTTTTTGTTTATCCTTGTTGTATTTTATGTGACTGTGGGGGTCTCGGGGTCCCTACTGAGTATCATTATACTCACCCCTTCACGGACTATGCATGCACCATGTTTTGTTGGTTACAGATGACGGGCAGCGCTGACTGAGACAGTGAGTAGCATAACTGGACGTTACCCGGAGGTGGACCACTAGGTGTGATGGAATACCAAGGAGTCGAACAGACGTGGAGTGATGATGAGGTTATCTATACCTTCCCTTCAGGTAGGAACACTGAAGGATGACCTAGTAGTTGATTTACTTTTCTTCATTTGTACTTTATTTTAAGTTATACTTTTACTTTCCTGTTGGTCTTGTATTTATTGCCCCTTTTACTTTCCAACACTTCTTTTGTATATAGTTTTACTTAGTGTTTTGCATCCAGTTGTGTAATCTAATGTGTTTAATTACTGTTATAAAGGCAATGTCTTCCCAGTTTTGGGATTTACGCCTTTGGTGCTAGTCACCCGCCACTGGCATATGGAAGGCGGTCATGGGGTAGTCACGATATGGGCCCCAGGGGGAAGTTCGTGACTAATTGGTATCAGAGGATTCGGTTATTATGATGAGCATAGAACTATGATCTTTCTTTTATAGGACCCCGACACACCCTGAGATGGGAGGGGTGAATCAGGGTGTCAACTTATTCTTCTTAAATTTATGGATCTTGTTCCCACATTGGTAGGATCTCGTTAAACCTGTATGATGGAGATGATCAGTAATGAATCATTAACATGTAGAGAGATGAAACAACTAGTTTTACTTGGTTCACGACTAAGGGCTATGTCCAAAGAGCATACGCCGACAGGTTGTTGGTCATTCCAAAATCCACTATGCTTCACTAGCTGTAGACTACAAATGTTTGGGCACAATCACTCTGTCCCAGGCTCACTGCCCTTACAGAGGTTTAGGGATAGCTCACTACGTCCCTCGGGTCACTCCCATTGACTCCCCCTGGATCACTACCGTTGGTGAAGTCCCATTCAGTTTCTAGACGTGAAGGTCTCTTCAATTGATAAATATGAAGTTCTTTGTCTCCTGTTCAGAATGAGACTTTTCTTGCATCAGAGTCCAGAGTTGAAGCTCTATTAAAGTCCAAATTTCATCCACTAATGAATACCTCTTTTTCCCTTGTCCACTGGGAAAACAACCTTTGGAAAGGGCCTTCGCAAAGTACCCTACTTCGCAAGGCTCCCAATATTGCAAAACTCAACCAAGCCTTCGTGGAGTTCCTGCCTTTTCGCGAAGCTCAATCAAGAAGCACTCTCGCGATGCACAAGACTTTGCAATGCTCGGCTGTCACGGATCTCCTGCCTTCTCACGAAGCTCACCGAGCCAACGTGGGGCACACGACTTTCGTGGAGCTAGAATAGCCGCCGAGAAGATCCTCTTTCATGAACCACAATGCCTTCGTGAACTTCCCTCGCAAAATGAGAGCAAATAATTTTCTCTAAAAAATCTCTCTACTTCTCTCGAGGGGGTCGGTCTCTATTGATAGGCGATTCCACCGACCCTCGAACTTTCCACATGAATTCAATGCCACATCATCTCAAATATCGAAGCTCCAAAGTTTATGTCAGAATTTTGTCTAAATCATGAAGTGCCACGGAAATTTTCTGATCATGGAGCACATCATAATCACGAAGCATCACCATCAACATTCCTTTGCGCCTTCTCCACGAAGCTCCCTTGAAAATCCCTTCACCGCCGCGATGTGATTCAACTCTTCCGTTCGCGAAGCTTTGATGTAATCGCGAACCATCACCGCCTCCATTTTTCTGGTCATCGTGAAATCCAATCCATGCATCCCATCTTCTGAAACTCATGCCTTTTTCATATAAAAATATGATCTTCAAGAAAAACCTCTTTTCGCGATGCTCACCCAACTCCATATTTTGGACCCCCAAAAACTTGGAAAACACTGGGAAATGGCACCACCTTCAATATTTTTGAATTCTTGAATTATATGACCTCTTTGTAGGTACACATTCTGAACTTCCACTGCTGATTGACAACAAACACAAACCAGACTCCACATCATGCATAAAAGACCATGTTTCCAACAATCGCTCCCTTTGGGTTTGTTGGCAATTAGAAAATAAATTCAACAGATCTCCATCCATGTGAAAACCAAAAACACAAGAATCAACTCAGCTAACACTCTAAGTCTACATGAGCAATGCTCAGTGTAGAAAACAAGAGAGGAAGCTTGAATTGGGTTCCAAATTTTTCCTTCTCATTCTTTTCATCACAGAAGTTTCTGGAATTTATTCCTTTCCCCTTTACCCCCCATTGAAAATAAATCCAAAGACCAATAATTTGTTCAACATTCAGCTCAAACCATACTCCCCCTAGATAGTATCTCCCCCATAAACATGCATCATAGCCAAAAACAGATAAAAAAAGTTATCACAAACGGGGAGAGGGGTAATGCGTAACCTCCTTATGCACTGGGAGGTGGCTGAAAAATGAGGTTCAATCGATGCTTCTCAAACACAGTCGCGGACAGTGGCTTGTTCAAGATATCAGCCACTTGCTTATCAGTTCCCACATGATCCATCCTAATCACCCCTTGTTCAACCTTTTCTTTGATAAAGTGATACCTGATTCCAATATGTTTCATACGGGAATGCTGAACAGGATTCTTCGTAAGATCAATTGCGCTCTTATTATCACAGTAAATCACCATTGGTTTCATTACCTCATCACCAATATCTGTTAACTATTGATTCATCCATAGTAGTTGAGTGAATGCCTTTGTGGAAGAGATATACTCAGCTTCAGTATTACTAAGAGAAGTACTTTCTTGTTTCTTTCTCAACCAGCCAACACATTTCTTCCCAATATAGAAAGCTCCACCACTAGTAGACTTTCTTTCTACTACATCAACAGCCCAGTCAGCATTAGAAAATGCTGATAATTCACTATCCCTGCAGCAAAAAAACCCAAAGTTTTGTGTACCTTTAATGTACCTCATGATTCTTTTTACTGCTGCCATATGTTCTTCCTTTGGATTATTCTGAAAGCGGGCCGCAAGGCATGTGGCAAAGACAATATCTGTCTGTGTTGCTGTCAGGTACAGTAGGCTCCCAATGATCCTCTTGTACATGGTGGGATCAATAGAGTCCCCATCCTCATGCTTTCTAAGTTTAGTTCCAACTGTAATCGAAGTTGACATTGGTTTGGAGTCTTGCATATTAATCTTCTTTAGAAGCACTCTTGCATATTTTTCCTGAGAAATGAAACTGTATTCCTTCTTTTGAATCACCTGTATACCCAAGAAATATGTGAGATCGCCAATCATAGATATTTCAAACTCTGATTTCATGTGGTTGGAAAATTTGTCTATTGATTTATGCCTGCTACCACCAAATATGATATCATCAACGTAGACAAGAACCATGAATAGATCTTTTTTAAAATTATTCACATAGAGATTGTGATCAACTCCTCCTCTTTTGAATTCCATCTTCTTGAGATATGAATCAAGTCGTGAGTACCACGCCCGTGGTGCCTGCTTCAAACCATATAGATCATTCTTCAGTTTGAAGATCATTGTTTCATCAATACCCAAAATAAATCCCATTGGTTGTTCAATGTAGACTTCTTCTTTGAGTACAGCATTCAAGAATGTTATCTTGACATCCATTTGATATAATTTATATCCTCTTTGGAGTGCCATTGTAAGGAAAATCATTATTGACTCCAGTCTAGCCACAGGAGAAAAGGTTTCTTCTACATCAATGCCTTCAATCTGGGAGTATCCTTTACATACTAGTCGTGCCATGTTTCTGATGACACTTACATGCTCATCAAAATTATTTTTAAAGATCCATTTGGTACCAATCACATTGTGACCTTCGGGTCTCTGGACAAGATCCCATGTCTGATTCTTGTCAATCTGATCTAATTCATCATTAATGTCTTTCACCCAAGATTCATCTTTTTCAACTTCTTCAAACGATGATGGTTCTACAACTGATAGGAATACAGATTGTGTGTTATAACTCATCTTTCTTGTTTGAGTGGGTGTACTCCTATCCCCAATTATATTGGATGAATCAATCTCAGCTCTTCGATATCTCTTGTGAGGCTCAGTAGCATTCTCTTCAGCCACAGTTTCTTCTTCAGATTCTTCTTCTGAGTCAACATCATGATGTGACTGCTGAGTGTATTGAACAACATCCTCTATTTCTTCATTTGTATTTTCTTTACGTTCACTTTCTTCCTGACTTTCTATCACATCAGCATATGACATCCTTAAAGCATTTGTGCTTTTCTCTTCAATTATCTTAACATCACTACTTTCCACAATCCTTCCTAAATGCTTGTTGAAACATTTGTAGGCTTTTCTATTCATTGAGTAACCGAGGAAAATTCCTTCATCTACATTGTCGCCATATTTCCCTTGATTTACTTCTTTGTTCCTAATGAAGCATTTACATCCAAAGACATGAACGTATTTTATAGAAGGATTCCGTCCATGCCACAATTCATATGGTGTCTTTGTCTCATCTATATAATGTCCTGTTCGATTATGAATGTACACCATAGCTTGAACAACCTCTTTCCAGTAATGGCGGGAGATACCACTCTCAATCAGCATAGTCCTGGCCATATTGTTGACCTGTCGATTCCGGAACTCAACAACTCCATTTTGTTGTGGAGTTCTCACAGCAGCTACCTCATGCTGTATTCCATGTTTTTCTAAGTAATTTTCAAACTCAATGAACATTTATTCCCCTCCATTGTCAAATCGCAGGACTTTTATTGTCCATCCAGTATCATTCTCAGAAATCCGTCGATAAGTTTTCATATAATCGTGTACTTGTCGCTTCCTGTGGATCACCATTACACAAGCCATTCTGCTATAATCATAAATGAAAAGGACAAAGTACCTCTCTCTGTAGGTTTCAGCAACATTTATTGGGCCACATACATCTGTATGAATGAGATCAAGATTATGTGATTCCCTTTTATTCTTTGGCCGATATGAACTACAAACCAATTTCCCACGAATACAAGCATCACAAGACTTTTTTCCATCACGTTTTAGAATGGGAATATCCATGTCTATCATAAACATAGATATCTTTTCCATGTCTTGTTGGTTAATGTGCCCCAGCCTTCGATGCCACAAATTTTTTTCTTCTTCAACAGACAAATAGAAAGAGTTCACTTTGTTGTCAACCTGATATAAGTTTCCAACTGTTATACATCCTTTCATAAGAGAATTTCCTGTTTTTCCTTTTATAGTGAAGCCTTTTTTTAAGGTTACTATGATCCCTGAGTCACAAAGTTGACTTACACTAAGGAGATTGTGGTGTAGACCATCCACAAAAAGAACTTCAGTCTTCTTCAGCTCCCCGTTGGCGAGAGCAGTATTCCCACTGCCTTTAATCTTCAATGCACCATAATTACCAAAAAGAACTGTTCCATCAACCTTCATTTCAATGTTTTTCAAAAGGTCAGCATTTCCCATCATATGGGAAGAGCATCCACTATCAAGGATCCAGGTGTTGCGGCTCATTGTAGCTTTGAGTGACACTTTTGCATGATTGGATTTCTCAATATTCTTCTTCTCTATCCATGAGATATTGGATTGAGAATATAGTACTGATGTCCATTCAATTATCTCTTCCGCATACCCAGGATCTTCATAGTCAAAATCTTCTTTTAGAGGAGAAAATCTGTTTGAAAGAGCAACACTGTCTTGCTGACGAGACTTGACTTGTCTTGAACATCGGTATGAGGTGTCCATGTCCCTTCTCTTCCTGCAATTAGCAGCCTTATGACCAATGTTAGAACAATAATAACAATATCCAAAGAAATTGATTCTTCTATATGAATTATGAAATGAATTTGTTCTCCTTTGTTGAACTTCTATATCTGATCCATTCATATAGCTTCTTGCCTCTTCGCAATAAGACATGGTATGGCCCCGATAGCCACAGAACTGAAACTTCATCCGAGGAAATGTCTTCTCACTTGAATTTCTCTACATACCTTCTTCATTGGGAGAAAATTAAGACAGCCTTTTATTTCTGAATGTTTGCGGATAATTTTCAGTTCTCCTTTTAGTTTGGATTGTGGGTTCCTTTTTAGGCACTTTAGGTAACGTTTCAACATGTTCAACTTTCATCTTATCTTTCATTTGGATCTTTTCACTTCCCGCAATTGATGCCTCATCCTCACATCCAATTCCACTATTTCCCAAGAATTAAGGTCTTTGATCACTCAAGATTTTCCCAACAACATCTGAACCACACTTGGCTCTAGCTAGTAATTCTGCTTCTGAGAATCTTGAAAACTATATTTTCTTCCTCGATTCATTTGGAATTGATTCAGTCTCAAGTTTACTCCTTAGAGTAATAACTTCCTCTTCAAGACCCTCAGCAGTCTTGGATTTTTCATCAAGTCTGGAGGTTAGGTCATTGATGACCATTTCCTTCTCTTCAATTCTCAGCTTCAAATCCACTACATCATCATTGCTTTCAATTATTTTAGACTATACCTTCACAAATTCCTCCATTCGTTCAATTTCAGCTTCATGTTGATCAACGTATTCAGTTCATTCCTCTAAAATTGATTTCCACTTATTGCAACTCTTACATTTAATCTTAAGCTTACTAACGGCATCCTTAAGTTGCATCTCTGGAACTACACAAGTTCTCAGTTGTTCTTCTCCACCAGTATCTACTGACTTTTCAACAGTGGCCATCATGGAAGCATGGTTCCTAGTTTTGAATTCTGGTTCTTCTTCATCAAATAATTCATTATCATCTGGTTCCTCTTCACAGACAAAGCTCTTCCTTTCCATTTTCTTTCCAGATTTGAAGTCTCCCTTTTTGAAGAACCTTCTATGTGGATTCTTGAAACATTCATCTTCGCTATCTTCATCATTGATCTTTCTTAAGCACTGAGAGGCAATGTGCCCAACTTTTCCACAACGGAAACACATGAGAGGTGACATCCCTTTGAATTTTCCTTTCCCCTTCTGGAACTTCTTTGCAATGAGAGAGAGAATTTATTTTCCTTCTTCATCTTCACTACTACTATATTTTGAGATTTTCAGTTTATCTATGGCCTTGAATTCCATTTCATTGCTCACACGAGTCGTAGCATCTTCTGGTTTGACTCTCATTTCATATGCTACCAAGATGCTAAGTAGATCATCCAGAGAAAGTTTTGAAATATCTCTTTCTTCAAGGGATGACACCATTGCATTGTACAGAGGTGGAAGAATTGTTAATATTTTCTTTACAATATCAACATCTTTGATTTCTTCACCTAGACCTCGAATTTCTCCAACCACTTCAGTAATTCGATTGAAGAAAGTGTCTGCATTCTCGTCTGGATGCATCTTCAGATCATCAAACTGATTGTGTAGCACATGAAGTTTCACCTCCTTCACTTTTCAATATCCTTCAAAAATATTCTCAAGTTTATCCCTCATGGATTTTCTGAGGTGAAATTCATCACCTTTAGGTAGATCTGATCAGAAAGGGCTGCAGTAAGTGCATTTTGTGCGTTAGCATCTACATCATGAATTTTATTGTCTGTTTCAGTCATATCCAGGCATGTTGGGTTAGTGACTTGTATTCCTTTCATAGTAGAAAAGAGAACATCCATTCTAAGAGATCTTAGATGAGATCTCATTCTGTTCTTCCAGATCATGAAATTACTTCCATCGAAGTGAGGGACTCCCCTGACATTGATTGCATTTTCCATGTCGACAAAGGACAGATTCAACGCCAAAAACCTGGCTATGATACCACTTGTAGGACCCCGGGACACCATGAGAGTGGAGGGGTGAATCAGGGTGTCACCTTTTTCTTCTTAAAGTTATGGATCTTGTTCCCACATTTGCAGGAACCCGTTAAACCTGTATGATGGATATGATCAGTAATGAAACATTAACATGCAAAGAGATGACACAACTATTTTTACATGGTTCACCACTAAGGGCTACGTCCAAGGAGAATACGCCGACAGGTTGTTGGTCATACCAAAATCCACTATGCTTCACTAGCTGTAGACTACAAATGTATGGGCACAATCACTATGTCCCAAGCTCACTACCCTTACAAAAGTTTAGTGATAGCTAACTGCGTCCCTTGGGTCACTCCCATTGACTCCCCCTAGCTCACTGCTGTTGGTGAAGTCCCACTCAGTTTATAGACGTGATGGTCTCTTCAATAGATAAACATGATGTTCTTTGTCTCCTATTCATAATGAGACTTTTATTGCATCAAAGTCCTGATTTGATGCTCTATTAAAGTCCAAATTTCATCCACTGATGAATACCACTTTTTCCCTTGTCCACTGGGCAAACAACCATTGGAAAGGGCCTTCACAAAGTACCATACATTGCAAGGCTCCCAAATTTGCAAAGCTCAAACAAGCCTTCGAGGAGTCCTTGCCTTTTCGCGAAGCTCAATCACGAAGCACTCTCGCGATGCACAAGCCTTTGCAATGCTCGACTGTCACGGATCTCCTTCCTCTTCAGGAAGCTCACCGAGCCAACGTGGGGGGCATGACTTTCGCGGAGCTATAATAGCCTCCAAGAAGCATCTCTTTTGTGAACCACACTGCCTTCGCGAACATCCTTCACGAAATGAGAGAAAAGAATTTTCTCTGAAATATCTCTCTACTTCTCTCAAGAGGTTCAGCCTCTATTTATAGGTGATTCCACCGAACATCGAACTTTTCACGCGAAGTCAATGCCACTCATCTCAAATCGTGAAGCTCCAAATTTTACGTCATAATTCTGTCTAAATCGCGATGTGCCATAGAAATTTTCTGATCGCGGAGCTCGTCGTAATCGTGAAGCATCACCGTCAACATTCCTTCACGCCTTCTCCGCGAAGCTCCCCCACAAATCCCTTCACCGCCGCGATGCTCTTCAACTCTACCATCCGCGAAGCTTTGATGTAATCGCGAAGCATCTCCGCCTCGATTTTTCTGGTCTTCATGAAATCCAATCCATGCATCCCATCTTCACGAAACTCATTCCTTTGCCATATAAAAATATGATGTTCATGAAAAACCTCTTTTCGTGATGCTCACCCAAATCCAAATTTTGGACCCCAAAAACATGGATAACACTGGGAAACTGCGCCACCTTTAATACTATTGACTGCTTGAACTGTATGACCTCTTTGTGGGTAAATGTTCTGAACATCCACTACTAATTGACAAAAAACACAAACCGGACTCCACATCATGCATAGAAGACCATGGTTCCAACACCTTTTTTGTGAAGAAATACTGTTAAGGTTACTATGTGTGGTATTCAGTTTAGGGTGTCCAGTGTTGGTGTGGGTGGCCGACATATCCATACACCAGGACCCTTACTTATGATTTCCGACTCAGTGCTTAAAAACACTGATTGCATGTCTGTTTTCTAAAGTTCTATTTATGTCATCTCAACCAGGTAAGCTCACTAAGTATAATCTTTTGACTATGTCGCATCTGTTTCTTTCAGGATGCCTCCCCACAGATGACCAGTTAGAGCCCCGAGAGTCATAAGCACTGATATCCCACCAAGCGATGAGGCCTCAGTGCAGGGCCCTTTACCAGCAAGGGCACCCATGGTACTACTTCTTGTTGGGTCACTGATGCTACTAGCCAGAGCAGAAAACGATGCATGCTGCTTGAGCACGTTGCACGAGTTCAAGTGCCAGGGGCCACCCAGGTTATAAGGAGAGATGGACCCATTGGAGGCTGAGGATTGGATGGAGGCTGTGGTGAGAGTTTTCCGACTTTTAGGGACACCAAGAGACTTCCTGGTGATCCATGCCATGAGTCTCCTTTAGGAAGTAGCAGGAAGATGGTGGACCTTAATGCACCAGGTTCATGACGAGGCAACCCTAATCTAGGTAGACTTTATGAGCCTGTTCCAGGTGGAGTTTTTACCAGCCACCCTTCGTGCAGTGTGGATACAGATGCTACTTCATCTGCAGTAGGGCAGCATGATAGTAGACATTACACCCGAGGATCACCGACCTCTCGTGATACTCCACGTATATGGTGCAGAACCCATTCATTAGGTCTCAGACCTTCAAGAAGGGGCTCATAAAAGAGATCAGAGCACTGATGATCTCACTTATCATCCCGATGTAGAGGGGGTGCTAGAGAGATCCCTCTTGGTGGAGAGTTTCCTTGATGAGAAGTCACTAGCAGTGAGACCCACCACTATCCAACATGCAGTAGAGTATTCTACAGCTGGAAGTACATAGATGTCACAGAGTTCTAAGTGGACCAGACCTATAGGTGGTCGAATTCATGACATATGATCAGTTGTGTGGGAACACGAAATAGAGACACACATGCGAGTAGCAGGCAGTGTTACTCAGGCAGTGGGCTAGGTCACATGGCTCATGACTGTCCAACCCACCATTCGTATGATCACCATATAGTTGAGGGACCTCCCAGGCAGGGTCATAGGTTTGAACGAGGCGGTCCATATGGAGGAGGTGGAAGTGGAAGAGGAGCGGGACACGCAGATGGCGGTGGATGACGTTACGAGGTGTTACCACCACCACCACCAGGAAGCCCACCTCGACGCAGGGTGCAGGTGGAAAGGGGAGAGATCACCTTCAGGAAGCTAGGCCAATGATCCTGGTGCTCCAGAGATAATTTTGTGGTACGATATTTGTCTAATCGAACTTTGATTCAGTTCTTATAGACATAGGTTTCAGTCACTCTTTCATTTCCACTGCCCTCGTTCGGATCTCAGAGATTTCAACGGAGCTGTTGGCTCGATCCTTAGAGCTAGAGACTCCTAAGGGAGCATATTCAACGATTATGCAGTGGTGTCGACAGTGAGAGGTTACTATAGGAGGCAAGAGCTTCAATTGGGATCTCCTAGTATCGGCGTTGTGGCCTTTCGATGTCATCTTGGGTATGGACTAGTTATCTACAGTCCATGCTCAGATAGACTGTATTAGATAAAAAGTTTGGTTTTTCGCATGGATGGGACCACGTTCACCTTCACCAGTGAGAAGGGATCCTTTACAGCACAAGACAGACTTTCTCAGAGGAGGGTGTAGCTGATCACTCACCAGTTTCCTTGCCTTACCATCAGAGTATTTGATGTGGAGAGTCCAACTTATCATGTAGTTGTGGACCAGTACATGGATGTTTTCTGTGAAGATGTTTCAGGACAAGCTTCTCACAAATAAGTGGACTTCTACATTGACATGTACCCCAGGATGGCATAGATATCTATTCTAGAAAATTGGATGGCTCCCTCTGAGCTTCATGAGCTGCGGGTACAACATGAGGACTTAAAGGGGAAGGGATTCATCTGGCCCAGTGTTTCTCCATGTGTAGCCCCGATACTGTTCTCCATGAAGGCAGATGGGAGCTTGAGTCTTTGTGTTGACTACCATTTCCTAAACCAGTTGACCGTGAAGAACATGTACTCACTCCCGAGGATTGAAAACCTCTTTGATCAGCTGAAGGGAGCATGGTGGTTCTCAAAGATAGACCTCAGATCAGGCTATCACCAGCTCAGAGTTCGAGATGGGGATGTGCAGAAGATGGCCTTCAGGTGACGTTATGACAACTATGAGTTCATGGTTATGACCTTTAACATATCCAATGCTCCATCAGTGTTCATGGGACTCATGAATAGGATCTTCCAGCCATACCTCGATCTCATTGTCATAGTCTTCATCAACGACATTCTGATCTACTTGACTACTAAGGAGGAGCATGCAAACCATTTGAAGGTAGTACTGGACAAACACCAAGAGCACCATCTGTTTAGTAAGATCTCAAATTGCTAGTTTTGGATTCGAGAGGTTCAATTATTGGGACGAGTCATCTCGGAGGCTGGAGTTGCAGTAGATCTAGAGAATATTGAAGCGGTACTTTCTTGGGAGCCACCTAGGAGTGTGATGGAGGTACGGAGTTTCTTGGGTTGGGCTGGATAGTGTCATAGGTTCATTCTTGACTTCTCTAGAGTTTCAGCACCACTATCAGCCTTGAAAAAGTAGGGTCAACCCTTTCTGTTGTTAGAGATATGCCAGTAGAGCATTCAGGTGCTGAGGCAGAGGCTAACTGGTGCCCCATCTTGAGGGTTCTAGAGGAGGGCGTAGGGTACGCAGTTTACTGCGAAACTTCCAAGACAAGACGTGGGTGTTTCTTGATGCAGGAGTGAGAAGTGATCGCATATGGTTCTCACTAGGTGAGACAACATGAGCAGAACTATGCTACCCATGACCTAGAGTTAGCAACAGTGGTCTTCGCCATGATGATGTGGCGTAACTATCATATGGGTGAGCATTTTACAGTGTACTCTGAACAAAAGAGTCTCAGGAATATCTTCTCTCAAATAGACCTGAACCAGAGACAGCGACATTGGTTTGAGTTTCTCCAAGACTATGACATCGAGATAGTCTATACTCCTGGGAAGGGGAACATTGTTTCTGTAGAACTCAGTAGTAGATATGGTGTACAGTTTTTAGGCGAAGTGACTAAGCATTTGGCTGCCCTACAGATATCCTTTTTGGACAGGTATGGAGTAGCCTTTCTACAGTCACTCCCCCACTTCTTCAGTGAGTCAGGGAGGCACAACATAGGGACGTTGTCTACGAGGCACGACATGCTCAGATATCCACATGGCAGGAAACTGATGGATTTTATGACAGTGGGGAGAACGAAATCCTCTTTAGAGGACGTACTATGGTACCAGCATCACTTTTTGAGGAAGTTTTTAGGGAGTTCCACACATCCACTTTAGCGGTACATCCACAAGTGGTGATGATGTATCAGGACATAAGATGACAGAACTAGTGGCCAGGTATGAATAAGGTGGTAGCAGAGTTTGTCTCTCGATGCCTCACTTGTTAGCAATTGAAGGTGGACCACCTCGTACCAGCAGGCTTGGACCAGCCTTTGGAGGTCCCAAAGTGGAAGTGGGATGGGATATCCATGTACTTCATGACG
Organism: Viscum album; assembly: GCA_963277665.1. Lineage (NCBI taxonomy): Eukaryota > Viridiplantae > Streptophyta > Magnoliopsida > Santalales > Viscaceae > Viscum > Viscum album. Next base: position 1,565,643,639 of record OY728160.1, read on the forward strand.
GGTCTTCCATGTACATCTAGGTGTCATGACTCGATCTAGGTGATCATATACACAATCACCAAGTCAGCCCACTTCCTACTAATCAGAGACAAGGGTTCAGTATAGAGCAAGGGATGCCTCTATGTGCAGGAGATTGTGCGACTACCTGGATTTCCATCCTCTATTGTCTCTGATCGTGATGCATGATTTACTTCCCAGCCATGGAAGGGGTTGTAGGAGGCTTTTGGGACACAACTTCTCTTGAGAACCGCCTTCCATCCTCAGATAGATGGTCAGACTGAGTGGACCATTAAGACCCTCAGGGGTGTGCTACGTGCATGTTTCCTTGACTTTGGTGGTAGATGGGAGTATCTGTTGCCTTTGGTGGAGTCTTCTAACAACAACAGCTATCACTCCACAATTGGAATGGAACCTTTTGAGGCCTTGTACGAGCAACATTGTAGATCACCCTTGTGCAGGAGTGACACAGGAGAGTCATCACTAGTGGGACCAGAGATGTTATGAGAAACTGTGGAGAAGGTGCAGATCATCCAAGCGCAGATGAAGACTGCACAGAGTAGGCAGAAGTCGTATGCTGACAGGAGATGGAGACCATTGGAGTTTGAGGATGGCGACCACGTCTTTCTATGGGTCTCACCTTGATGAGGTCTATAAGGATTTGGCTGAGGCGACATGTTATCTATGAGATTCATCGGACCTTTCCATGTCCTCACTAGAGTGGGAGAGGTGGCATACCACTTAGCTCTTCCACCTTAGTTGTACCGGGTGCACGACGTCTTCCACGTATCTCACCTGAGGAGATATGTGCACAACCCTTCCCACATCATCGACCACAGTGAGTTGGATGTTGGTGATGGGGTGTCTTTTACGGAGGTTCCAGTTGAGATTGAGGATCGATTGGGGTGGGTCTTACGTGGATGGTTGATACCTCTGGTGCACGTACGTTGGCATCACGGGAACCTCCAGGAGAGCACATGGGATAGGGAAGCATAGATGCGTGCTCATTACCCCCATTTATTCCCATAGTTCAAGTTATTGATTACGAGGACGTAAAGCCCTGAGTTGGGGAGAATGTAAAACATGGAAATTCCATGGAATTTTTTTTCATAAATTATTTATATTATTACAAGTCCGTGAAAATTTACAGTGGTTGATTCTGAGGCCCGGTGTGCCCGGAATCAAATTATGAATTTTTGTTCGTGTACATTCAGTAAACGTACGAGTGAGATTTTATAACTTTTGAACTGGTGCTCAGAACTAAAATATGAGGGCACCGTTGAACTCACAGTGCCGATATTCATTTAGGATAACTTTCACCTTGAAGGAAGATGGTCGAGAATAAAAGATAGTTTTTGGATTTTTATAAAAAATTAAAAAAATAAATTGCACACCAATTTATTTTATTTTAAGCTGCCATGTGTGTGATTGTTGTTTAAAACCTCCACTTGGGAGTTAGAGGTAGGACCGCCAAACCATATCCTCCCATGAAAGGTTATGGTGGTGGGGCCCTTGAATTTAACCACTTGTGAGAGTTTTCGTCGTGGGGACCACTTGAGACCATAACACCTCATTTAAAGAATAGTGGTGGGGACCACTCGACCCCTATTAATGGGAGGAGAGTTTAACCTCTCAACTCTCTCTCATTGATGAGGGGGAGCCTCTCCACCTCCCTTTTAATTAATTGTACAATACATAATTTATTATGCCAATCCTCCACATTTATTAGATGGAGACAATTAATTTATTCTCCCTTTTTGAATTATCTGCCAATGGAATAACAGATAACCAATCTATTATTTTTTTGGCATTTTCATTTTGGTGAAATGGAGGAGGAGGAGAGCTAGGGAGAAAAGCTCCCAACGATGAAATAGGAACCCCATCTTCCAATGAAAAATGAAGAACACCAACAAACTTCTTTGACTTCCACCCTCGGATCCTACCGATGTGGAGTGTCTTCCATGGCCAACGCAGCCCGAGATTGGGAGTGCGTGACAAAAACAGGGAATGGAGAACATCATTGTCTTCCTTTCGCAACTCCATCAATGAACGATGAATGTCGATTGCTGAATCAAAAGGTAGTGGGTTTATTGCTTGTTGATGTTGAATCTTTTTCTAAACTTCGTCAAAGGATAAAATGGTATTGTGGAGGACGTATTAATGATCATCTTATTCTCATGATGAGACAAATGATACCTCCTTAAACTCGGAGGGTGCAGGCCAACCTAAAATGGCCCGATATCCTCCGTCATTTTCTCTTTTCTTGTGGTATTCTACGACATGGCGATGAGGCGACAGTGGCGAAGGAGGCAATGATGAAATCCACGCTACCCGTTTCCTCTATGAATCATGCCGCCCCCATGGCACACCGAAGATCCTGACTGAACACCACTTCCACCCTACCTGGTGTGCGGCCCGCCTACCCATGGCCTCCTGGTGCCCTGCTCATGCCCCTGCGGCCTCATGGTGCCCTACCACTCCCTGCCTGGCGCCCTGCTGGTGCCCCCACGGCGTGTATGGTGCCCTGTGGCGGCCTACCCAACCACCCCCGAGCCGTCCATTGGGGGCGCCACCCCAAACTGGCCACCCCCCGAGTCGGCCTCCGCATGACCCGCGCGCTCCCGACAAAGCTGGTGTCTCGGCTCCCTCGTGCCCTCCGGGCCGAGCCGCGACGAGATGCGCCATCGCAATGCCCTGGGCCAAACTGGCCCCGAGCCCGAGTCGGACCGCCCCCGATGTCCGCTGGGCCGGGCCCCGTGGACTAGGCCAAACATAGCAGGCTGACCCTCCCAATGGGCCAGGTCAGACCCAGCGAGTCAGACCAGGTCAAACCAGACATGGTTGGCCCAGACAGGGTTGGGTCGAGTCTGTCCAACCGGGTCTGACCAGACCCGGTCCCACTACTGAGGCTATTAACTTCCTGGGCCATATTTTTGGCACCGGATGTATGTTTGATAAACCGTCAGTGGCGCTAGTATTCATGGAATGTGACGGTCCCTCTGAGAATACCCTACTTGTGTTCGAGGTATATTTGAGTTACGGTCAGGTTGGATCATTCACAAATCCAACTGGGCCCCCAGGACTAAAAGGTTAATAACTCACAAACTGGGCATCCGATCGACGCACTGTCTCTTGCGTTGAGACCCCTATGACATGTCAGACCTTTTAGATACTTTTTCAGGGCACATCGTAATAGTTGGAGTATCAAATAGTAGATCATGGAGTGGATCCTTTTAGAGGCGAGCAGACAGAGTACAGAGACCAAGTAGCCGGCTGAGACCTGATGAATGCTTGACAGATTCGACTCAGAGTGACTCAACTAGCCTAGTGGGGAGTGCCTCTGTGTGACACGGTAGACCCATGGTGGGGAGCACCTCTGTATGATTGCGAGAGACCCACATTACTTGATAGGGGAAGTGCCTCTGTGTGAGCGCGACTGACCCGTGGTGGGGAACGCCTCTGTGTGAGCACATCAGAGCCACGCTACTCGATAGGAGGGGTACCTCAGCAGTCCAAGGATAGTGGGAAGAGCCTCTGTGTGACGCGACAGGACCACTGTACTCGATAGAGGAGGAGTATGACACTAGCTATGGTTTCGATAATATAAATCCTGGTTTGAGCTGAGTCGATGACTTTTGTTTTTCCCTCATGATTTAGATGTGTTATTAGATAACATAGGTATATGTATGGGCATATACTTACGTACTAGTTTTCCATTGATTTCATTATTTTTGGTTCATACTTGTTGGATTTTGTGAGACCTTGAGGGTCTCGGGGTCATTACAGAGTATAGTTATAGTCACCCTTGTATAGGCTATGCCCACACCACATTCTGTTGGTTACAGACGACAGACATCGCTGACTGAGGTAGAGAGTAGCAGGACTGTACGGTACCTAGAGGTGGACCACTAGGTGTGACAGTACACATAGGAGACAGAAGGACGTGGAGTGCTGATGAGGCTATCTGTACCTACCCTTCAGTTACGATCCTCGGAGTATGACCTAGTAGCTGCTTTACGTTTCTTGAGTTGTAATTTCATTTCTGTTTTACTTCTACTTTCCTGTTGGGCTTGTATTTCTGGCACCTTTTACTTTCCAGTACTTCTTTTGTATACAATTTTACTTAGTGTTTTGCATCTATTTGTGTACTCTGATGTGTTTGTTTACGATTATAAAGGCAATTACTTCCCAATTTAGAAATTTACGCCTTTGTTGCTAGTCACCAGCCCCTATCATATGGAAGGCGGGGCATGGTTTAGTCACGATATGGGCCCTGGGGGACAGTTAATGAAAACAAAGTCTAAGAAGAAACACATAATTGATACCGAAGAAAGAATAAGAGTTTATTGATTCGTTTTATAATAAAATATGATATCAAAGATAAAGGAGGAAGGTCTTTATGATATTTACATATCAAAGAAGGTTTCTGATAAAGATACATATTTATATTGTTTTTTTCCTATCTATATCATCATGAATCTTAGAGATTCATGAAAAAAAATGAGCATCATAGTGTCATATAATAAAATAATTCGTCAAGTTATCATGGAGTGTTTTTTAATATATTATATTTTTTTATAGATCTTCTTCAGTTATTTGAAAGGACCTTTCAAGACTGGGGGTATTAATATAAAAATTTCTGTCATTCTAGTTAGGTTTCATAAGAATTAATAAGTAAAAAACATTAGGGAAGTGGATGATACCTACCTTGGGAATATATATAATACATTCCCAACCGTATTGTGTTGATTTTTTAGAACCATAAATCCTTATAATATTAATAATCTATATCTCTAAAGTAGTCAAATGCATCAACGATTGGGTTTCTCATAAGATCCTAATCGTGTAAATATATTTATCCTTGATTTTAACATTGATTATATGTATTTTAGGTGGAGGTGACTGTTGAGTTCAAAAAATCTGGTCTATACATATTAATAGAGATATAATTTTAAGTAATAAGAGAGTTAGTTATCAGATATGGTAAAACATTATAAAATTAGAGATCAATGATTCAACGTCCTCTGTCTGTTCCCTTACACAATCCCCTGAGCATATGATGTGTTTTTATATAAATCTATGTTCCCATTTAATGGATCTAAATTTTCCCCAATTTTAAAAAAATTCTCTATAAAATATATATGTAAAAAAAATAAACATTTTTTTTCAGATAGAGAAAAATGTCTTCGTTCCTTTTAATGCTACAATGGAGGTCTCAAATAAAATCTTGAGGACCAAAAAATATTTTCATGGAGAATTTCAGTGTTATCAAAATAGAAGTAAATATAATTATGATAAAAATAGGAATGTTCTGGTCAATAATAATTGAGAGGATGATTATAGGAGAATTCAAAAAAAGTAGAAGATAAAATAAATTAATTGTGAATATGACTAGGGTTATAAGAAGGTAAATAAATTTAATAAAATAATGATATGTTTTGATTATACTATACCAATGAAGAAAACTAAACAAGATGTGAAACCAGAGTAGAGAAGATTTTAATGTGGGAGAAAAGATCCATGGAAACCAGAATCAAGGGACTCAAGATGAATTACAAATTAAAATCAATCCAAGATAGTGATAAGATGATTGGTTTAGTATTTGATAACCCAAAATAAAATTTAGAGGAGTTTCGTAAAAGTTTCTACACAATGATTGATAACAAACCGTTTTGAAAATGTTAACAAGTAGAGCATGTTGAATAAAATTTATTAATAATTTTTCCATCTCAACTATAAATTTTAAAATATATAGATAAATCCTAGGAAAGTGAAAATTCTAAAGGTTAAAAGTAATTCCCCTTGAAAATTAATTGTTGATTTATAAAAGGGTATATGAAATGGATGACCTAAGACGTATTAGTGATCTATGTTAAAGTAAAAGAAGGCCATACATGTTTCGAAGAATTATATGAATTCCAAATATAATAAAAAAAATTTAAAAAATTTAAAATTTTATTACAATAAAAAATACACCTTAATATATAATAATAAAAAGAAGTTTCCAAAAATGTGATATATGAAAATTTGATGATGATTCTTCTCAATAAGAAGATAGATGATAAAAATCATAAAAGGAACCATAATTAGAGATTTTTGTCATTTAGTTGGTTATAAATGTGTATCTTGGTTGAGAAGAAAATGTTTACATTCCCAATTTAATTTAAAAACTTTACAGGTTCACCTTATACCCATATTTATATTTTTTTACAAGTTAATATGTAATTAAAGAGGGTGAATTTTATGGGGATATTTTGATGTGTGTTGTAGTCATTTTATAGTAAGAAGATGTTTCCACCAATGAATACACTAACTTCTATGATTAATATATGTTGAAGTATATCCATAGAGGGGGGTCTATTTTGGAATAGCTATCATGAACATATAATTCTATTAAAATCTAGAAGTTCTAGACCGTCTAATTATTAATGTATGAAAACCTAACTTTTCTATATTTGGTTTGATTGAGACATCATTGATTATAGAAAAGTAGAATATGTGTTGAGATAAATATATTTATATATATTATTACCCTTTAATATTTTAACGTGTCTATTAAAAATGAATAAAAGTTATAATGTAACAAAAAAATCATTTCAAAATTCCCCTATAAGATATATTTAAGGATGTTATCACATGATAGGTATTTTATAGACAACATTGACAATAAGGATGATCAAACTTATTTTATACACCAATAATGGATAAAATAGACATATTCTTAATAAATTATTGGAACATTCTTATATAAGATGTTATGCTACACTTTTCCTAAGAAAATATTGAAGATATGAGTTTGACCTACAATTATATGAATTTTTTAATTTATTTTCAATATGCGAAGGAAGATAACTTAATTTAGGTATTAAGTGGTAATTGAAAACAACTCTATAGTGGAAGATTGATTAGCCAAATTGGATTATAAAAAAGTGATAAATTATATTCACTGTTTATAAATATATCATTGAGGAATAATAGTCAATGAATAAATGAGGACCTAGAATAATTTCATGATTTTACGGGGGTTGGGTTACTATATAGATCATTGTATAACAAATAGATTTACTAATCATAAAAATGAATAATGTAATATAATAGTTTTTTCTTGGAATATATTCCTCAATTGGTTCTAGGAATGTGTCCCACACTACTGATAATTGGTTATCAGATCTACTTGCAAAAGATATGTGTTGATATATTTGCGAAGTAATTTCTTTGTACCATCTATAATCATTTCTAGTGTAGTAGAGATGTTTTATATTATACAAGATGTTTAAAAATTACTAAAAAGTGAAAAACTTTTATATATATGGTCAAAACTACCCATTATAAATTTTGTATAAAAGTAGTTTAAATACATGTTTAATTATACTAGATAACGGATAGAATAAGGAATCAATTATGAAGGATGAGTAATGGTATTACAGGTTCTTTAAATACACTAAATTTGGTTCATAAATGAAAAACAATAAATCATAAATAATCCAAATGGTTTTAGAATTATTTTTGAAATTCAAAAAAAAATATTTAATGTTGTTCTATGGTGATTTGGAATGACTTGATAGAGCATACACAGACCAAAAAAGGGTATGATATTATTTGATTAATCTCATCTAGGTTTTTTTCAATGTTAACAATGTTTATTATAAATATGTCAAAATTTTATAAATGAATTGCATCCATAACATGTTTATTTGAGGTGTCATATATTACTCTAGAGTACACTAAAATATGACAAATTAAGATATCATACATGATATTTAAGAAGAACAATATGTTATTATTGGGTTTCTAATTTGTTAAATATCATAAAGTGACTTATCTTACATATGATACATAAATTTTTTAGAGAAAGTAATGGAAAAGAAACAAAGGAAAACATCATTCATATACTATAAATAATATAATTCTAACTTTTAATACATAAAATTTTTACACTGGAATATTAGTAATGTGGAAAAATCAATAACTATAAAAAATATGTTAGTTGATTGGTTCTTATAGTGTTGATATTTAAAATTAGTTTTCGAGACAAAAATTTCCACCAATTGGATCATCTTTTATATTTTTTAAGTTGTTTTATTCATACGTTATAAATACATAAAAATTTATACATTTTTGTATGTTTTTATACGTTTATAAATAATTAATAATTATGAAAAATTAAAAATGTGTTATTTATATATTTATATATTTTAATAAATGATAACAATATAACGGTTGATTCATGATGTCTTTGACCATTTTATAGACATAAAAACTATCCTATCAGTTTTTCAAAATCAAAATAATTTTATTTCAAAGAATATATACAAACTAATTAAATGGGATATAGATTTCATGGAAAATTTAAGGATGAATATATCTTGAGATTTATGGAAATTTGAATAATGATTACAACATGGATTTGAATGTGTTTTTTAGATAATATAACTTGAAATAACTACTACTTTGAATCTAATTATTAACAACCAAAAATAATGGAGTATACAGATTTGAATTATTTAAAATATTTTCATGATATTATGTGAATATAAATGAAAAAATAAAAAAAATAAAATAATATGTTATTACTACATTGCATAAATCATCTTTTTATGGATTATATATGAAAAAAGATTAATCTATATAACTAGAATAATGTGTGATTTGAGTAACAAATAAAATTATTTATAAAATACGCAATATCATTTAAATTATATTGATAATAGTAATAATGAAAGTCTCGATTATATTAAAATATTGTATAAGGATAATGTGAAAGATACAAACTATTATTATTTTTCATATACCACACATCAAGGCTCTAAGAGACTGGAGAACCACTTTGATTAAAAACCTAAATGAAATTGAGATAAAGAAAAATTCCAACAGCCATAGATTATTTATGTTCATTTCGTAATTGTTAAAAAACTAATATATGGTGTTTTCTAAGGATTAATAATGATTTATTGTATCATTATAATGAAATCTAACTGTCTTGTTTGGTGACTGAAAAATATCTCATAAGATATCATGATGCAAGTATATGATACCTAATATGTGGTTTTGGATGATACATTCCTAAGACCAATGTGTTCATTTAATATATTTTATTCATAATTATTTTAGTAGTGATTATTTTTCCCCTATCTAATGTCAACCACAATAGAGAGATGGTTTCCTCAATAAAGCCAATCCATGTTGAAAATTTTAATTTGAGGTTTTTCAGTTAATTATATTCATTTTACATTGAGGTTATTGTTTAGAATTAAAATAAATATCCATATTATTTAAATAAGATTTTGGTTTTAGTACCAAAAGGGTTAATTCAATGAAAATTTAAAATTAGAGAAATTGGAGAACACTAATTAACCCCCCCCCCCCAAAAAAAAATTCTATGTCCCAGCACAATACACTTGGAACATCAAAAATAAAAATATAATCAATGTAAAAAAATTATAATAAATTCAAATATAACTATTTAAATCACTTTAGAAGTGGAAATAATATTTTTTGAACAAATAAAACCACTAAATAATAAAAATGAGAAAAATGTTAATATCACAACTAGATGTTATAAATATTCGTTCAATATCAACAATCATTATATCTATAATATAGTGATATTCCATGAATCCAATGAATAATTCTTTATTAACCTTAACTGAATCATGTTCAATAGTGTTCACATACCAACTATTTTGTATATGTAAGTGATTTGTATAAAAATTTTAGGATTTTATAAAGGTTATAGTAAACATTAATGAAATATAAATTTCATCATGAAATTAAAATAAACTACATTAAATAATATATATTAAAAAAAGAAATTTTATTTGATAGAACTTTTTAAAATTGAAAATTTCAGTTAAATAATACACACTGTGAAAATTACCACAATAAAACATGATTTTTAAACATTTTATAAAAATCATGTTTTCTCCTTGAAAAAAAATGTATATAAAACTATTTTAAAATTATAATAGAAAAAATTTAAATCATCACAATTAAATGGAAATAAGTGTTTCCCAAAATCTAATAGTAAATCCCCATTTTCTATATATCATATGAAATCTCCTTGTTTATTATCAAACTATCCCATGTGTAATGGCATTCCCAATAATTTCGAAATGAAAAATTCTATTTTTTTAAATATATTTATGATATATTTACATAGAATGAATCATTTTTCATTCATTATATACTCAGACCATAGTTATTGCCACATTTTTACCCCAATTATCCCAATAATTTGTTTCATTACTCATATTTATCCAATCCACCCATCCATGAGGATATAACATGGAGGTTCGAAATAATATCAAATTAAACACATTTAATACATGGACACACCTAGTATGAAAAATCAAAAAATCATGTTTAAAACATATACCACACATTATCCCACCTTAATGAAATTTTATGTAGATAAAAGTAATATCAAAATTATATAATTTTCTTAAACATCAAGAAAGATGACCATTATAAAATTTCCCATTTATAACACAATTCCAATTCAAAATTTAAAAGCCAAAATCCATTGAATACACAATTTATAAATTAATAAAACAAATTAATTATTATATTTGAGGTGTATCATATGTGGTAAAAACCATTCATTCATGTATAAAAACCGTCTCATCAAACCAGGTGGGGGAAGATATACATATGTTGTATATAAATGTTGGAACTATAATTGTTGTTATATTAGAGTACAATTGTATTGGTATTATTCATCATAATAAGGAATACATGATAAAATTGATCCTTAGGGACACTAAACAAATGGTATATTAATTCAAAACAAAATTAAATTTATCCATACAACCTCTGGGCTATTACAAATGGGTAAAAGGTGTCATGGATGGATCAGAAAAATGTTTTGGTTCATTATGTGGGCTTGGTTGTATGGGGAAAAATAGGAACCATGGGTTTGGAATTTTTAAAATTTGGTTTAGTGAAAAATATGGTATCAACCAATAATCTTTCCCAACAGATTTCCTATACGGGATGGATGGGTTCATAATGGCATGACTATCAATTTTACAAGAGGAGTTTCATGGTGTAGTAAAATAATCAGGCAATATAGAAATGCACCATGAAGGAATCATTAGGTGGGAGGATTGATAAATAGATTATTTTTTGAACATATCATGTAGAATTATTATCACATGGATAATCAATGTATGAAAAACGAGTTCCATACCATGGTGCATCAGATTAGTATAATGAAATTTTTTTAGAGGGGGTGAAACTTTTTGACTTATAACACGACGTGAGGACTACAAATAGTGGGATCAACAAGGTGTTATGCTGATAACATGGCCTGAATCATTCCATAAATTTAGGTTGAACCATGCATTTTACCTTTGGGATACCAGGCCTTTAGTCAACCATTTCTCTTGGTAAAATTTACCTATAAGGCCTCAATATTTGTAATGTAAAAAAAATAATTCTTTTTCGTTCCTTCCATTCCTTATGGAATGGGGTGAGGCTTGACAAAATAAGGTTTATATATGTGTTTTTTGTCTGGTTTATTGTAATCCCTATACCTATAATAATAATAATATAATAATAATTTTTTAGAAAACATGAATTTTTAATATTAATTCAACTTTTCCTTTTAAAAATCAATAGTCATAGAATACCCCCAAATGAAAAAAAGATTAAATTTTTCAAAAAAAATTTTTTAACATAAATATTATTTATTATATAATTATATAAATTTCAATCATGGATATATAATAATAAATTTATAACACATAAAAATTAGGAAAATTATCAAAGAGATATATTCCACCAACCTAGACATATCACTTTCAAAATTACCCAAATTGATAAACGCAATAATAATATTAATTAAGATAAATTCCTCTAATCCATATTAATGTTTACATAATTCCATTATCCACATGAATGAAAATATACTTATAATACCGAAATATTATAATATTTTAAGAATAATGGTTCATTGGATAGAAAATGATAGAATTTAAAAACAAATAATAGATCAAAATCTAATGTATAATTCCAAATCAATATGATCAATCCTTGAAATATATTATTTATTGTCTATAGAATATGTCCAATTCACCCCCAAGATTCCCTAAAATCAATATCAGTTAGGTGTAGTTGATAATAAATATTAATGGTTTTAAATTAGGTCTTAAATGTAAATTCCATATAATAATACTAACTATATATATTAGGAAAAATACACACCTAATCATTATACTACTCTACGATTATAAATATTTTTGAATAGTAGTAAAATATATTATGTTAAATGTGGTTATAAGCATGTTGATATATTTCTTAATTTTTTTCCAAACATAACCTTTATAAATGGTTTATATAATTGTGATCCAAACCATGTTTCACATAAACTTATTAAGAACATATAATTATCACCTAAAAACTAGAAAATGAAAAATAAAAATATTCCAATAAAATTTATGTATCACATGTATGATATTCATTGTATAAATTGAAGAATGATACACCATAATTTTGATCTTTTAATTTAAATGTGGTAATATTACTATTTTAATATTCATATTTATTTTTTAAAAATATTTATTTTTATAATGTTTATTTGATTAAATGTAATAGTAATCTACCCTATTGAAATAATGGATTATTAATTATAAATTTATATTTTATATTTTACAGGTTATAATACACATAGAAATTATTGGTGAAATTTTATTAGTAATATTATTGAATTTTATATCTCGAACCACTAAAAAATAACCCTTTAAATTTCATTTCATTTATGGAAATATATATGGGCTCTTTATCTTGTTATATAATTTGGTTCCCATGTAAATTCCTTAATCAAATGATTTCACCATAGTTCCTTGACTAGAAATGTTGTCCTTTTTGTAATATTTATTTTCCCTGATCAAATATCTACACTACTTTCTCCTTATTAGAGTGATTATACTCTATTTTTATAATCACTAATTATAGTACATGTGATGGATCTTTTTTTCCACACTAAAAGTGATACTTGGAACATATTCTAAACTTTTTATGCGTTTTATCTAAATTCCAATCAATATGATATAATACCCACATAATAAAACATTTATAAGTGTTTTTGTATCTGGGGAATGACATTCCCTCCTTCCTGAGTCTCATAGACCTATTAAATAGTGTCATTAAAATGTATACCTTTTCACCAACATCAAACCCTATATCTCGTTGAAAATTACCAGTATAAGTCTTTCTTCAACATTATGTTGTATTTAAATGGTTTTAAATATATTGAACCTTCTCTATCATTTTCTTGGAAAGATCAGTTCCAAAATTGATTTCACTCTGTAACATCGTCCTGGTATATTGTTGTTTTATATCCCCATCCATGTTATTCCTTATATGGATCCATTTTAATGATTAAATTAAAAAGTTATTATATGATAAAATTACTAGTGGTTGAAATTGATCATATCCCCCCTTTAAATTCCAACGATCATGATCTAAATATATATTATAATTTTTGGATAGTACTTTATTATGAACTGTTATATTACGATTTATATGTAGTTGTAATTTTAACTCTATGTATACATTTTATTTATTACTTTTGTAGAACAATGATTTAAATCACGGATATTTATGTGTTATGATTTATTTCAGTAAACCATTTATCCTTATTACATTATATATATTATTTCAAGTGTATCAGCTAAAAAATATCTAAATAGTTATGAAGGGTTCTAAATTTATATGGAGTTCAACTATAATTAAAATTCTATTGATTCCATTATATTTCCTTATAATAACATTAATTAAATCTATACATCTATTATACGATTTTTAAATTTGTATGGGTAATGGTTATATCATCCTCTTAGAATTAAGATATTTCTTTGTAACTTTCTTGAACACCATGCATCATGATTTAAACTCTACTTTTCCCACTATAAGTGTTCATAAGGATCTCCATAAATTTTTATTCTACCTTTGTGAAAAATAATGTTGAGCTCTATGCATTATAAAAAATATCATTCATCTTTTCTAGCATGGAAGGAACACATATTCATGTAAAAAAATTTATAAATCTATATTTTTATACTATAATATATGAGACATTTCCTATGTCATATTAAAGATATATGTCATCCTAATATACTTAATTAATATTCTCTTAGATATATGGATAAGTATTTATTTCTGAAAGGCCATGTCATGAACCAGATATGGTCACCATCAAAAACAGCACCCGACCCAGCTTGTGAAATGGCCCGAAGGTCATTCCTAATCCCCATTGGCTGGAACAAGTTCCTGGGTATTAAAAAATGTAATTTGGGAATTATTTTCCTGTGTTTATAAACATAAAACAACAAACAAATCCAGTACAACAAATATGGATTTTTCAAAACAAACCATCTTTTACAAAAAAAATCTGAATTGAATTAAATAATTTAAAACAATTCTCAAAGACTGTAACAAATAAAGGAACCCAAAATGGACAACCCAAGAACCTCATCATGTTAATGGAAACCTCTCTCAATCCATATCCATGACATTGTTCCAAGAAGGACCACAAGAAACCTAAACCACTAGCACTAAAAGCATTACCCAAACCTGCGACAAAATAACCATGTCTACTTACATGTGAGGGTGTAATAAGGGTGTGAGCCAAATACTAGTAGGATTACACCATTAAAATTTTCCATGTGATAAACATTCAATTATGAAAATCTTGCAAGATATTATAAACATGAAATGCTAATAAGTATTTTAAAGAGATGTAACATTATATAAAAATAGATTTCAAGTGGGATAATTTAAAGAATCAACACTTATAAATAGAATGAAAAATCTACTTAATTTTCCAGAAATAAATATCGTATGCGAACAGTAAGCATAAAGTATCTAATGTGTACACACAAAAAACAATAACCCCAAGCCACAAGATCAGATTTGGTCCTGGGTACCTCGTATCATGGTGAAAGTAACAATACAAATATCTATTCTTGTGCACACGAGACACTAGTAGGGATCATACCCATAAAATAGTGGCCCCCCATTATCATCATCATCATAGTTTAGTTACTATTGTACTCGTAAATTATGTTTCGTAAAATTGGGGACAAATCCCATGGGATTACTACCATACTAGTACACGTCCACCCACCTAGATACCTAGGTTTTCCCTATTCGGCTCAAAAATGTTCAATAAGCCATGAAATATGATTATCACTTGATAAAACCAGTTTGATTCCACCCAAACACCAAACAGACCACACACATGTTACATAGTACACCTTTCAAAAACAAATATTAAATTTTCACATTATATTCCCACAAAACAACCCACAAACGTGTTTTACAACTTTATTGCAATTTGATAAATCATTTCATAAATTTATAAAACATTATAAATTTTTTTGACATCTTAAATCACCACTTTACCTTTTTTAACCCATCTTAAGTGAACACACTCAAAAAATAGTAAATGTAAATCCTTTTCCCACTTTTCTTAACTCAATAAATCACATACAATTTTAACAAAACTCTCCAAAGGCTTATAACCATGTTTTTTCCACAAAACCCATTTACAACAACTCTTTCAAGGAAAAATAACCCCAATACCAATAAAAATAGATTTGGAATCCCTAGGAAAATTTATTAAACCAATTTTAAATGTTATCAATATTACTTCAAATGATACAACAAAATATACACATGGGAAACACACATCTTCAATCAAATATGAAACATTCAAACAAAAGGCTTAATCAATACTACCAAAAATTGTTCCTGCACCAAAAATAATGTAGGAGGAGCATGATAAAAACCTAAATGAAGAAAATATAAATCATCTTAGAATGATTACACATGGAACCACCTACCTTTTGTGTCAAAACACCAATTAGTTGTTTGAAACTTAAACTGCACCACCATCGCACCATGAGCAAGTGAAATCCAACCTAAAACCCCAATATTCGACCAAAAATACAACAAATAAAACAATAGGTAAGAACCCTAACATCTAGAAATTTTTTAACATCATGAAATAGGGATAAAATCCTAATGGGAAGGAAGGAAATAAAGAGATAAACACTAACTTAGAGAAGTCTTGAATAAAAGACCCTAATACACTAGTAGCTTAATTTCCAAATATCCAAAAATCTATGTGAGGTGAAAATATTTCTGAGGAGGTCATGATAGAACTCTAATGGGGGGAAAATCATAAAAAATAAAAAATTTAAGATCGAAACATTTTACCTCTCCAAATCTGGGAGATTTGAGAGTTCCAAAGACATTTTACCCTAATTCGTGATGCATATGAGCTCTAAAAAGTGGTAGGAGAGAATGGTGGTGCTCCTTGGGTATGTGGGCTCGGGTGAGAGTTTGAATGACTAAAAAATCATTAATATTGAATGACATATTAAAATATTAAAAAAATGAAATTAGGAAATGAGATTTCGGGCTGGCCAATTACCTTAATAAAAAAACCAAATCCATCATGATTATGGATTCCTATGAAGTCCAAATGGATATAGTGGTTTTAATATTCTTGGGGATCCAATTTTGAAGTAAAATTGTTGTAAAATGTTGAAAAATTAATGCATTATAAATGAAACAAAAATGGTTTCTAAATCTAAAAATGGGCTCACGATTTAGATCAATTTATAGAAACTCACCCTTTCCTCCAAAAAATGTTTGTGAAAGCCCCACAACAAATAAAGAATTGAAATTAAATGAAAAATAACTTTAAAAAATTCATGGATATGTAAATTCTCCCCACTATAAAAATTTCCACCATTGAAATTCCATAGCAAGGCCAAAATAAAAAACAAAACCCAACCGAAAGGTCGTAATGGACTCCTTTTCCATGTTTCACCCACCCCTATGAAGACCCAAAACACCTCCTATTGATAAATCAAGGTAGTAATACTCTCACCAACAAAAACATAAACAACTTCATGAAATGGTCAATCATTTTCAAAATAAACCCAAAAACAAAACACCTCAAACACTATCTAAAAAATACTCAAGAATCTTATCTAGAATGAACAACGAAAATGAAAAAGGTCACCATAGTCTTATTTCAAAAAAACTATTTCGGAAGACCAATCCCAAAATTTACTCAAGGAGGAAGTTGGAATTTAAATAACTCCAACAAAGACAACCAATTTTTAGACCAATACAAAGGACAAACCAAGTTACTGATATAGATAGACACAAAGAGACTCCCCACAATAAGGGAAAACTCAATTTTTCTTAAGATATATTCGGGACACTAACAGGGGGAGGCCCGAACAGACTCCTTTAAATAAGAAGTATACGTTCATTAGAATTTTCCAAAATAACATACAAGATACCCAAAGCAGGTATCCCCACTAGAGAACCAATCATCTTAACCAAATAGCATGAGCTAACCCAAAAAGACCCCAAAAATTAAAGAGTTGGCACGACCGCACGGTTAGTCTGCAATATTTGGGAAACCATGGGCTAATAATGAGGATCATTATATCCAAAGGGGAAACATTTCATGGTTACATGGTCCTAGGAGCATGGCCATGTGGAGACTGTGTGGTAGTTATGGTCTCATATCTCACAATTACCAAGGTTGCCGCATGGTTACTACTAACTATGCACGAACCACTCGCTACCATTTTCATATCCCAATTTTCATAGTTTTATCTAAAAACTCAAAGGAAACCAAAGGGGAAAAAGCATGAACTTAGGAGATAACATGTAAACAAGATTCCCCCACCTATTTACATTGTATGAGAACAAGAAGAGAAAGAAAACAATACCAGAGGTTTAAACTATTCCCATATTTCATACCGAGTATGGTAATTAGAACAAAAACATTTAACGACCCTTTGATTTCCCTGACTATATGCCAACCACACTCTAGGACCTATGGGTGGAGCTCAGATGATCTAAGAATCCTCGGATGCGTAGCCATGCTTCGTGAAACCCCCAAAATGATCTTCTTCTTTTTCTGCCACAAACAAATACATTGTGTTCCCAGATGGTTTCAACGAGACACACTACACTCCAAACTCACATTACCAAAACATGACCTGTTTTCAAAACAAGATATTAGAATATTCACAGACATCACCCCCTGTTTCTTCAAATGAATAAAATTTGAAGAGGAAAGGGCATATGAAAACACCTTCCTCTAAACAGAGGATGTCATGATTTTCTGAAGGAAGGGACACATCCAACAAAAATGAGTCTCTAAAAAGATTGAAAAACCTTCACTTTTGTCGTCAAATGAGCACATGACATCACAAGGTTCTGCCGAACATATCCAATACAACTGATAGAAACCATTCACTGAAAGGGAAGTTATTCTAAGTCCCCAATCAACAGACAATTCTAGAAAGTGGCCATAATAACCTCTCATGATAATATATCCTATGTTGGTGGTTTAACAAGAACCCCTTATTTGAAGAGACTATGAAGGACCCAAAGGCCCTACTAGACACCACACACACTAACAACCCCACACTACTTTCACCTTCGACGAATCTGGTAACTTAAGAATCTGTGGTCTATTTCAACCTTCCACAAGCTCTCTCCCACTATTAGTGGATCCGAAAAACCAAGAAACAAAATGCAGTAGACTTAACCTCCAATTCATGATAAAAATACACCTTGCATTGAATAACTAGAGAAACAAAATGTAGTAGGCTTAACCTCCAATTCATGATAAAAATACACCTTGCATTGAATAACTAGAGGACTTTTCACTGGAGAAGCATTCCGGGCTACACTTCAGTCGTGCATTAAATCTTTATGGGGGTGTACCCTATTTAATGAGAGAAGCCAATGACCCAACCAAGTGGGTACATTGTTCAAAATAGGTCTCTAGTCATAACTGAAAACATTAGGGTAGCCACCACAAGGGCCTCCTAAACATTTCTTAGAATAAACCACTAATTATACCTTCAAACCAACATACGGACCAACAAAAACCCAAAAAATAATTCAAAAAATATAGGTTCTTAACCTCAAAACGTCCCACAAATACATTTACAAAAACACATAAAAACACCACCAAAACTGGACATCAAGGCATCATGTTTTATTTTAAAATAATCATGTTGAAAACAAATAGTTCGGTCATTAGCGTATCTACCAATGGAACCCCCCGGGCCTGACACATGCATGTTTCCATACCACACCGGGAACCCTCTTCATATCCATCTCGGCACCCATCGAGTCATTAAATTAACCATCCATCATCCCATATAAACCAATGCATGTGGTTTCTCATGAAAATTCCAAAGGTTAAAACAAAAATTCCTTCCATTGTTTAAAATCAAAACATTCAACCTATACCTTCTTTTTCTCCAAACCACTAACCATAAAATCATAACCTAATCTACATCTTACAAACCAATTTAGGAAATCACCCATCATTCAATAAATAATCACTTTCATGCCTTGCACAACCATTTAAAAAAATCAACCCATTTCAAAACACGTCTAATTTCATGAAAAACTCAATTTCATAAATCACTATTTAATTAAGAACTCAACACTTCTAATTTAAAAACAAGGTTCTAAAATTTCATAAAAATTTTCAAATGTTCTCTTGTTACCAAATCAAAATCAATTTCTGAAAAGACAACATGACCTCCAAAACATTGCATCCCATTAAAACATGTTTCAATAGTTTAGAAAAATCTGTTTGAAATATTTTTCAAAAACCAAAATTAACATAGTTTTTGTTATAAGAAGAAGTGTAAAAACACTATTTTCCAATTCAAAACAATTCTGAAAATCCAGTAATAAAATTTCAGAAATCAATCCAATTCCTCTTTAATGAAAAATCGTTTCATAAAAGGTCACTATTTTTAAATGATGTTATTTTTAAAAAAACCAAGTTCCAAAATTCCAACACGAAGATCTACAAGACAATGTGAGAGGAAAATAGTTTTTGTGGGTGACTTGGACATATGGTTAGAAACTATACGCCAATGACTTCACCATCATAATGAGTTTTTTAGAGACATATTTGATTCTCCACATGGCTTTCAAGACCCTATGATATAACTTGGACCATTGACCAAACTCCCTTTTAATTTCCCCTATTCGTCATCAAAACAAAGAAAACCAAAGGACCCGGATAAAAACCAACATCCTTGGGCGACATGAATCACATCATGAGGTGTGATGGCCATGAAACCTACTCTTAATTGGAATATCATTCCCTGAAAATCCTAACTTTATACTATCAAAACTCCTCCCAAAATAACATGACCCAACTGGTGAACCTAACCCCCCTAATACCATTTATTCACGAACCAAATCTTGTCTTAATCAAAACCAGAACTCAACCTAGCTTGTGGAAAAGACCGAAGACCGTTCCCAATCCCCATAAGCTGGAAAATGTTCCCAAGTATCACCAACTAGAATTTGGAAACTATTTTCCCTATTTTTTAAACTTACAACAACAGACAAATACAATATAACAAATCTTGATTTCTCAAAACCAACCAACATTTACCAAAAATACATTATTTAATTACATAATTTAAAACAATCTTAAAAATAATATTAAAAATGATGAAACCCAGAATTCACATCCAAAGAACCTCTTCATGGAAAGGGGGACAGCTCTCAAGCCATCCACATGACACTGCAGCAATAAAGACCACTAGAAACCCGAACCGCTAGAACTAAAACCATTACCCAAACCGATAAAAAATAACCATATCTACTAACACCCAAGGGTGTAAGTAGGCTGTGATCAAAATCCCATTAATATTCCACCACTAAAATATTTCATGTCAAAAACATTCAAGGATGAAAATCTTGCAGGTTTTCATAAACCTGAAATACTAATAAGAATTATAAAGTGATTCTATTTTATATAAAAACAGTTTTCTAGTGGAATATTTTAACGAATCTTCACTTTTTATTATAATTTGAATTATAATGAGTTTTCTAAACAAAAATACAGTATTCCAATATTATGTATAAAGTATCTAATGAGAAGAATCAATATAAAATAATTCCTAGGAACTAGCTTATTGTGGGTCTTAGGAACCTCTTATCTCAGTGAAAATAACCATAAAAATATCTATTCTCATGTACATGAGACACTTGTATAGATCATACGCATATCCTAGTGGTCTCCAGACAACAACATCATCATCATCATCCTATTTTTGTTATTTTTTTCCTCATCAAACATTCTATGTGAAACTAGGGCGAATCCCCACGGGATCACTAGCATACTAGTACACGTCCACCAACCAAGATACCTGAGTTTTCCCTCTTGTGATAAACAAGTTCCACAATCCATGAAATACAATTTTCAAATACAAATACAAGTTGCAAGTCACACATACACCAAATAGGTAACACACATGTCAAATAATACTCCTTTCACAAACAAATATTCATTTTTAACATCATACTCCCACAAAAAATCCCACAAATGTGTTTCGTGCTTTTTTTGCACTTTGATTAATCATTTCAGAAATTTTGAAAAATTATAAAAATATTTGACTTCTTAAATCACCCCTTTACCTTTAAAAACCTCATCATAAGTGAAAACACGATTAAAAATAGTACAAGTACATCCTTTTTTCACTTTTTTAACTTAATAAATCACTTACAATTTTCCTAATATAGTCACAATGGGTATAACATTTTTTTGCACAAAAACCCCATTTAAAAACCCTCATTCAAGTCCAAAATAACCCCAATACCAATATAAAATAGATTTCGCATCGATGGAATCATTTATTAATCATATTTCAAATGTTATCAAAATTACATCAAATGATACATGAAAAGATACACATGGAAAACACAATATTTCAAACTAATACGAAACATAGAAACTAAATTCTTAATCAATACTACCAAACATATTTCCCACACCAAAAATAATTTAAGTGGATCATGATAAAATTATCATTGATGAAAATGTAACTCATCTTAGAATGCTTACACATGGAACCACCTACCTTTTTTGTCAAAACACCTATTCATTGTGTGAAACTTGAAACTTACTACTGCCACACCATGAGGGTGTGAAATCGAACCTAAAACCCCAAAATATGACTAATAATACACCAAATTAAACACTTGGTTGAACACTAACTTTGATACATTTTAGAACATCATGAAAGAGGGAGGAATCCAAAGGATAATGAAGGAAATGAAGAGAGAAACTCTTACTTGAAAAACAATTGAATAAAACGACCCAAATACTATGGTATCTGAATTTCAAATAGAAGGAAATTCATTTGAGATATGTATAAGGCTGAGGAGGTCCTTTAGGAATTGGCATGGGTCGAAAGAGTACCAATTGGAGTAGTTATAAAAGAAACAATTTACCTATTCAAAACTAGGTGATTTGAAAAATTGTGGGAAATTTCTCCCAAATTAGTAATGAATATGAGCTCCGAAGAAAGGGAGGATGGAATTTTGGAACACCTTGTGTATGTGGTCTTGGGTGATAGTTATAATCACTAAAAAATCTTAATCATTTAATGATATAATAATGAATTAAAAACAAATTTAATTCAAGAAATTGGATTTCTGGCTATCCTAATACCTTAATACAAAATCCAAATTCCATCATGATTATTGATTCTTATGAGTTTCAAAAGTATATTTTTGTTTTTATATACATAGTTATAGTAATTGGGAAGTGTAATGGGTGTAAAATTCTGAAAATTGAAAGAGTTATATGAGAAACAAAAATAGTTTTTAAATCTGAAAATGGGCTCACAATTTGGCCCAAATCATGAAAACTATCCCTTTCCTCAAACAAATGTACGGGAAACCCCCAAATTAAAGAAATAATAGAAATTAGATGAAAAATAACTTTGAAAAAAATTCATGGATGTAACAGGACAAAGTTCATCTCATATCTTAAAACACCATGATTATCATTTTAATTTTGATGAACATTAGGACAACATAAATTATCATCATGGATAATGTAGTGTGATCTATTCTATAGTGAGAATCAATCACATGACTTACCATCCCAACACGATAATGATTAATGATATCATAATCATTAATTATCTCTAACAATATCCATCATAAAATGTTTAATTCGTCATTTTTGAATACATACTATTTATTCTTTTCATTTGTATTTTTAAAACACTTTCTTTACCAAAAATATAATGCATAAAAATATTTATTATAAATATTAAAACATATAAATCCAGATCACCCATCACATAATATTTCTCATGGGTATTTAATTGACATGATTCAAAATCTATTAGCTTTTTATTTGATATTATAATATAACCCCTTCATTCCATTTATGCAACTCATTATTTCAAAAACTATACTCTACTATAGTTTTGGGAAGGTATAACCTATTCTTGATATACATCACTCCTAATTCACAATATCCTCTCTTAGGAAACTTTACCCCATTCGGAGTTACCGTGGTAAAATTATTTACCAATTTTGATATATATATCACTAAGATTCCATATTATTCATCCACACCCTATAAACTATGTATCTCTATTATATTATGTTGTCTAGTACATTCAACAATCATCACCATATTTGGTAAATCAATATATATAACCTCTCTTGTTATTAAAATACCAAAGAGTTAGACTTTTTTTAGAATAAATTCACACTTTATGAATTGGGAATATTATTTATCATTTAATAATTACATCAATAAAATCCTTAAATGATCTGAATAATATTCCTTGAACATGAAATATGTTAGAATATCATTAATAATTATAATCACAAATTTATTTAGGTTCTATTTAAAGAAACTATTAGTTATATCCATAAATAATTTTGGTAATTTTTTATTTATAAATACATAATTACATATTCATATTATTAATATATTATATATATGATTTCCTTTTGAATATCATTCCATTTTATACTTATTTGATGACATTAAAATAACATATATTTCAATGATATTTATTAACACACATGAAGTTAATTTAATAATCCCTGAATATGAAGTAGATGATATTTTTCCTTAATCATGATCTTATTAAGCTCATTATAACCAATTAAAAGAAATATTTACCCACCCACATTCTTAATAAAATCTAATGGAGAACCCTATATTGACGAATGTGGGTGTATAATTCACTTATTGAAATTCTATTTGATGTTCTTATTCAATTACATTGATTTAGTTAAGGAAATTCACTAAAGAATCGTTAATATAGACACCACATCAAATATAAGGTCAACTGAAAACACTACCTCAAGATATTTAAAAAGACTGTGAAAATAATTGTGAAATAAATCAATATATTCCTAAAAAAATAGATTACCTCCAATGTTGACATTATCATCATCTATTCGACCCAACTAATCGTAATGATTAGTAATGAATACCCATATTAAAGAAATAGTTTCATACAGAGTTCATAATCAACATTGTATCAATATATGGCCATGTAATGATTTTAAATATGAAAGGATATTTCAAATCTATTGTAATTAATGTGAGTTCTATGTTTAGAGATCCAATCCATTTATAATTTGAAATTTAATTCTTACAATTTATGATTCATTATACATACAATAAATATCTTCAAGTAATCATTAATCATAGATGAGTTATATTATATAGATGAAGTAGTCAAATAACAAGGAATTTTAATTATTAACTCAATATAAAAAAATTTATGTGGTGGATCAATAGTGTAAAATAATTTTTAATATATAATTTAGTGTTTAGAACTCACAAAAAATAAGACGTTTAATATTTTTGTAGAGGTCCAAACTATACTATGTATGGTAAATATTATTTCATGAAATACTAGAAGATGAACCATTTAAATTGTCATATTTCAATAATTTATTTAAAATTTAAAATTTGTAAATTTAAATTTCAAAAAAAAAATACATTTTTTATTTTTTCAAATCTATGTTAGCATAGAATGAATCTAGGACATCATTCTTAAAAGCACAAATTTCAGTAAAAAAATATGATTTTCAAAAATCTTGTAATATGCTTGAATGATACATTATTTAATAATGACATATATGTCTGAAAAACATTTTGAGTAATCAAATGTGAATTTTATGAATAGAATTGAAAAATTTAGAAAATTATTTAATGTTATAAAACCAACTGGAAATATTTTAAAAAATACATATAATGTTACATTAATATATAAAATGTTTTTGTCTTTTCATGGAATCAAGTATTTTCCAGAGAAATTTTCTTTTAGATTTCATTTAAATCTAAATTTAGAGTATTTCCATCATTATAAATATATTTTGGTCTATTATGTTGTTATCTAAAATAATTTTACACTATATAAATCTATATCATAAAAACCTTATTTATCAAAAATTAGTTTTTATGGGATTAAGAATATTTATTTTAAAATTAAATACTCATACAATTATAAAATTTATTTAATATAATTTTTTTCAAATATGAAATTATAAGTGTCAAATTACATTGAATTTTCAATAATTATTTATTTATAAAAATTAAATTTTTAAAATTAGAAATTTATTACCAAGGTAAATTTAAAATATTTATATTGGGCATAAACTATTTTAAAATTCTTAAAAATGAACTAGACTTGACTATAATTAAATTTCTATTCTTTTTGTCTACCATTAAATGTTCCCAAAAAATATATTCCCATTTTTGATCAATTTTCCTTTAAATAATTTTATAGAACTATTGAAACATGTAGAGGTGTTCCCAAAATTTCCCTTCCATTGACTTATAAAAGGGTAACATATGTTATACATCAAGACAAAACTAGAATTATAATTTATAAATGAAAATATTTATTTGAAACTAAATATTTCCGAATTATATTTACATAATCCTCTGGTCACTCAAAGCTAGCACAATCCCTTCAAATTTATAGAGACTTCTAGGAAAAAATCAGGACCCCGTAAGGGGTATTATCAACAACATAGTTTCTTTAGTAAATTTTATATATAAATTTTATAATTTCTAAAAAAATATAAGGATATTATAATAATTTATATTATATAAGTTACTATATTATGTTTAATATTATTATGATTTCATATAACCAATCCAATAAGAAAAATAAAATGGTTGTTCTTGTGTTTTGTATACTACCGCCTCCACAACATAATGTGTTTCTTTTTCCTTCACCACCTCTCATGTTCAGATAATTGGATGTTGTTAAAGGATGAAAATTTCAATTATCATGACAGTAAATAATTTTCATGAAAATTTTGAGAACCTATTAATTATATTAACATGAAACAGTAATCATTAATATAATTAATTAAATTTAGTGTACTAAGAGGATTATATTTTATTTAAAATTCTTAATGCATTTCATCCATTTATATTTAATGTAATTCCTTAAAAATATGATATATCACATTGATAAAATTTAAATAATATATTTATACTCATGTGATAATTTTATTACAACTAAACTATCCATCAATCATCCACTAATCTGGGTTGGTTCATTTTTGGGACAGTTTAACTACCTACTTGAACAATATTATATATTTATATCGTAGAAGACTATGATAAATTAAATAATAGTATTATATGATATAAATTTATAACTAATAATTTTTTGGATTTGTACATATAATATAAATATATAACTCTTATATTATGGTGACACCCTACATTCATCAAAAATCACCAAAACATGTCTACTCTCGGCATCATATTCAACGATAATGCCTAAAAAACAAGAATGAGACTTGAAAATAATTATTCTTAAGAATTAATCCATTAAATTAACATTAATGTCGCAATAATAATATTCTTTTGAATAATAATTAATATAAACATTGTTAATATGAAACTTGTTAAAATGATCAAAACTATAAACATCGATATGGAAATCAGATGAATTTGTACAGAAATTGATTTTTATGTAGAGAATATATTAAAATATAAAGGATTAGTGTTTTATTAATAGAAAAATATATATATGCTTATGATAAAGGTGGTTAATGTAAATTAATTAAATTCATGAAAATAATTCAATGTTTTTTATCTCAAATTCATCATTTAAACTCATTATTTTTAATATATACTTATTTTCAATCATATAGTTTTTATAATAACTATTATAGATGTAATATAATGAATTTAGTTAATTTATGGTATTTTATGATCATGGTTAATCTCTATCTTCTATATTTATGAATGAATTTTTATCCAAGGCATAAGTTGAGTTTATTAATCTCAATTTTAATTCTTTGGGAATTGGGTAATAATCACCACCTATTTTATTTTATTACGTGTATTAATTTCCATAAAAAACATCTTGTTATATTACTCATGAAATGTAAGGTCTTTAAAATTTTTATCACTCTATCATATTATTTATTTTCATTTTATATGGTAGAAAAAAATCCATGTTTTGGTAATATAAAAAATATATATAATTTCCTAGAAATTACAACCAATTCAATATACTATAAAGTGATTATGGATGTGGAAAAATTTCTCCTAAGGTTAACAACCAAAAAAATGGATCTCTTAGTATTGACACAATCATCACCCTCATACAATATTTGAGGGCCTAATACCACACAACTAGAGGGATACAATTAGGGGATATGATTTTGAATATTCACACACTATTAAGGATCTATAATGTTTGATTTTTCCTACCATTAACATTATGTCCTATCAATGAAATATACTAAATTAAATTTATATCTTATAATTACATCCTATTAGATTTTACGTTCCTTATGAACTAAATATCTTGGATTATTGAACCTTATGTTACATTGAGGGTTCCACATAGATACAAATATTATTAAATAATGTTCTCCTAGACAACCACATTATTCTATTGAATGTATAATTTTATTATATTCATGCTATAAATTATGAAAGTTGACAAGTTTGGTTCAATAAAATGTTACTTATGGAATGATATCAAAAGGTTTTGATGAATCTCATGGTTAATATATTGTGATAAATCTAGTGATGGGTTATACCAAGCTTTACATACCCATTGATGCACCTATGGGTCTCAATACACAAAACCTGTTGGGTTTTGGTGTATCATTATTCCACATAATAGGATAAGGTCTTTACTAAAGTCCCAATATAATTTAATGGGTCCTTGAACCTGGCCTTGATAGTGTGTTTTATATCAATTATTATGAATTCCTTTGGTAAGATATCAATGATGTTTTTTATCCAGGTTTTCATTTATTTTAAGGGATATAGTTTGTGATAAGTTTTACTTAATTATGAATTCTTATTGTTCATTTGTTATTTTCAGATTAGTTGTTTCATGTTTATGTTATGTAATATTTTCTTTTATGCTACACCTTAATGATCATTAGTTCTTATCCTTGTTTTTTTCCTTTTCCCTGATAACCAAGAGGATAACTATATGTAATTTAATGGGATATTATTGAAGGGTTATTAATGGTGTCTCAAGATGTTCATGTTATATTTTTTTGATCATTAATTTATGTATGTATCAAGTCATCTAGGATTGAAAAGATATTTTATACTTTGTAAAAACTGGAAATTTAAGAGAAATGTGATTTAACTACTAGTTCTGGATTATTGAACTCTATTATTTTGTAGTTGGTATCATATAAATTGTGTTAGAGTCCTTGGTTTTTGGATTTAAATGAACCACTAATGATATAAAGATTACTATAAAAGGGCCTCAGCACTTCCAAGGAACGCATTTAATAACATAGTGGAATTTTTTTTACATTATCATGATATAATTATGGGAAATCCAATATAGAAATATTATAACTATTTAGAATCATGGGAAATATGTAGAAAAAATAGTTAGTATAGGGATATTACACCCTAAAAAAATTAATGAAGATATATTTGGGTATAATCAGTTCCTAACCATATTTAGATAGTTATACCTTTCTATTAAAAATAATATTACTCTCATAGAGCATGATATTGATGAAAAACATGGTATATCTAAGCTATATCACTTTATTAAATAATAGTCTCTAGAATTTAGTGTGACTACTAATCCATTTGAAGCTAAAAAAATGGATCATGACCCTTTATATGTTCATTCATTTGTGGTCTCTAATTAAAAATAATAAATACAAATATGAGCTAAAGTATATGGAGTGAGAAAATTTCAATGAGTAATTCGATGAAAAATACATTCCTCGTGAGAAAAAAGAATAAATGGAAATCCATTTGATCAACATGAGACAAAATGATGTGGAAAATATTATTGAATATTAAGATTTATTACAAGGTTATATAGGGATACTATAAAATCTGTGATTACAAAATAAATAGAAATCCATTGTTCCCTTCATGGATGAAAACCTATATTTTGTGGGTATGTTATATCACCTACTTTTTTCCATATGAAGATATGATCTCATCCTCTATTAAGACATAAAATATGTTCTCCAAGAAAAATAAATTGATGTTAAATCAGGAGAAGAAGATATAACCTTTTCATCATGGGAATAATAATACGTCTATGTGAATCAAAGGAATAATGGTATTTCCCACATGTGATAATGATTTCAAGAAACATTATGGGATTTCAATAAGGGAGAATAAGTTTGTTATATTGTGTTATGAAAATTCCCATCAAGATCACCAATATAAGTGGAATATATTATATATTATTGGTAAATTACTTAACTAATGTTATACGGAAAATTATGAACATTAATGACAAAATTTCAAGGGAATGTACTAGATAAAATGCCCCGAAAACTTGGAAAATAATATAGAATTTCCAAAAATGTTGTCATGATATGTTTTAAATTACATTTATCATTAAATCAATGTTAGTTAATGATATATTTGACTTTATATAATTAATATATTTTATATCTTCCATGACTTACAAAAATATTATATATTTCTCTTGCACCACTATAAAAGAGTTATCAATTAAAATAACAATATAGGTTAGATCGTTCCAAAAAATGATGCGGAGGAATACCCTATTTGATAAAATTTTTATTATACCAATGCTCAGCCTTGAGAACATCGTTTTTTATTGTCGATCAATGTATAATGAAACAAATATTTCCACTAAAAGGATTTGAGGATTCAGGAAAGGGAATTGGAATATATTGCCTCTATAAAGGAAACACAATAACATAAATCTTATATAAATCCACCACCAATTTATATCCTATATTAAATATTATGTTAATCAGAAGACCAGTTGTGATCTATAGATGAGGTATGTTTCCTAATTATAGTGTATTTACACATGGAAAAAAATTTCATTAACGTTTTCCCATAATATTTTCATGTCCATCCATGAGAGTGTGATGTTGAGTTCTCTATTTAACTCATTCCCAAAAAAGGACAATATCTAACAATAATTATAGGAAAAAACTATTTTATTTGTTGGAGTTGAATAAAACAATACATGATTTTATTGTTATGTTATTTATTTTAACTGGTGTTTCACCACTAAGATCCTAATTTTTATTCATGAAAAAGAATGGTGGGTATATAAGATTGTGAATCTATTATATGGAGGATAATTCCACCAATGTAAGAATAAGTATCCTCTTTAATTCATTAATGAATTATTTAATAAAATTTGAGGAGCCCAATTCTTTTTAATGACCGATCATCAATATCGTTACCATCATTTCCTGAAAAATAAGGATGATACAGAAAAGATGGAATTCAGAATATTCTATATGCATTATGAGATTACAGTAATACATTTTCAATTATCTAACGTAACTATTTATTTTATAGATAAGATGAATAAATTATTAAAGGATCATCTTGATAACATTTTAGTGTTATTCATTGATAACATATTTAAATAATATTATAGCTGTGAAGAGCATGAGATCTATTTGTAAATAATTCTTGAGACCCTCAGAAAAATAAATTATATCGGAAGTACAATTTGTGTGAATTTGGTATCAATTAATTTCACATTACTTCCATATCTCCACTTAATATGGGATATATTGTTCCCCCTTAATGAAAAATTTAATCAAATAATGTCCTACAATAATGAACATAACATAGATCCAAATTTTCTAGGACCTAGAAGGTTAGTATTAGTCATTAGTTAAATATTTATCCGATTTTTTCATCTCATTGACTACGTTAACATGTAAAAGGATTGAATTTACATGTTCAATGGAATTAAATGAGTGTTTTTATCTACTAACGAGAAGAATAATTAATGAACCATAATTAAATCTACCACCATAAATCATAATAGTTTTAATTTATAGTGATGTATTAATGGAA
This sequence comes from Viscum album, assembly GCA_963277665.1. NCBI lineage: Eukaryota > Viridiplantae > Streptophyta > Magnoliopsida > Santalales > Viscaceae > Viscum > Viscum album. Next base: position 1,565,674,813 of record OY728160.1, read on the forward strand.
GGACTCGGTTTTGACCTTATAAAGAATGATAGAATTATCAACTATTAATCAAGGCAATTAAAATATCATGACTAGACCTATCAATCTAATTCCCTTGATTGGAAGATGTAATAATTTACCTAAAAATATAGAGACACTACTACTATGGTGAGGAATGGGAGACATATTCAGTTCATAAGATTTTGACATATATATTATCTCAAAGTGGGAACAACATGAGGCATATAGGAGGGTTATAACTACTCAAGGAATATGATTTTGTGATACACTACCTCCATAAAAAAATATAAAATTTGGATTCTTCATTGAGTAGGATGGACCATGTATTTCCACCCTTAATGAAGTTTAACCATGATCCTATATATAGATATTTAGTAATAATGGATATTGTGATTACGGGAAAGGGATAACATAATTCCTTTTGAAATAAATTACTAAAATTTCATTAATATAATGGATTGATAAGTACCAGTATGACAGTGAGAAGATACAAATAATGATTAGGGCATTGAATAATGTATTATTGATAGAATTCACCTGTAGATATGTAGTTATATTGTTTGTAAAAATGTTATATCTTTCATATATTCGAGAGGTGAAGAAGGATCTTCTTGATGATGATCATGTCTCATATATCAAAATAAACCCTGGTAGAATAAATATGCATTGTGATTTAAGAGAAAATTTTATGTTTGATGTATTGAAGTGTAAAATCATCAATTATGGGTCTATATGTTTAGTATTACAATAAGTAAAGACTAAAAGAAACCATCCTAATGGAGTCAAGAAACCACAGTCTATGCGTATATGGAAGTGGGATAATATTACTATTGTATTTTTCACTGGACTCCCAAATACTCAAAGGAATAATTTTGTTATATACATCATCATAGATCATCTTACAATGTTTTGTCATTACATATAATTAAGAGTTGATATTCACCTTGAACTCCTTGTTCGACACTATATCAATGAAATTGATAGGATTCACCAGTAACCTTTATCGATTACATTATATCACTATCATAAATTAAAACTAAAATTAAAGATGAGTTTTAAAGGTATATCAACACTAATAAACTTGTAAGTGTCACAAAACATTCCTAAATTGATTGTAATTCTTAATAGGCTATTCAAACGTCGTAATAAATGAAGATATCTTGTTCTCTAGAATTCCAACATATACTGGATAAATATCTACCTTAGGTTGAATTTTTATACAATAATATTTTAAATTATAGATTATATATGGAACCATAAAAATAATTGTACTGGAAGGGGTTTCATATTCCAACCAGTTGGTAAGAACATTGAAAGAGGATGTTAGTTAGATAAGTTCTTCTACAGTATACACCTATAAATGTACAAACTATTCAGGATCACATTAAGTAATTACAAATTATAAAATAAGCATTATTTGGTTAATCAAAGTAATTAAAAGGAATTTCATGTTGGGATAATGTATTATTATAGGTTAAACCATGAAATAAAGTGGTAAGATTTGGGAAAATGAGAATTAAATCCAAGGGATATTAGACCTTTTGATATACTAGAAATTATTGGGGTTTTGGAATGCCAATATAATTTTTCATCCAATGTTTGCAAAGTAAACACATCTTCCATGTTTTAATACTAAGTAAATACATGCTGGAACCAATTCATGTGCTAACATCTGAAGGGTATAGATTTAAAGACTGACTTGTCTTAAAATGAGGATCATATCCAAATTCTTCTCTCATGATAGAATGTATTGTGTAACCATATAACTTTTTTGGTGAAAGCTAGTGAAATCACAAACAATGAGAGTAAACTGTGGAGAAAAAAAGTATATATTTGGTGGGTTTATCTAAATTTCAACATATATACTACATAAATTAATTTTTATTGTCAAATAATTTAATGGGGGAGAATGTAACACATGAGACTCTACAGTATAAGGTAAACACTATATAATGAACTATTTCACAAATGTCCCATTTAGAGAGAATTTATTTTAAAGTTCAATTTTTGAAATTTAAATTGGCTAAACTAATTCTATATTTTAATGGTCCATATTTAGATTAGATTTCTATTTATTATTTAATGTTTTCTAAAAAGTCATTTTTTTGTAAAACAATATTTTTTTCAAAAAACTTGTAATCTACTAAAATTTATCGTTATATATGAATAAACTGGATATTAAGAATTCCTTTTAATTCATAAAATATGTATTTTAGGAATTACATTATACACCATAAAAATCCATTGAACATATAAAACCTCAGGACATCATTATTATATTATATTAATATGTTGATTTATTATAACAAATAATTATTTTCATGAAATAATGTATTTTCAAGGTAAATTCAATAATGGATTTCCATTATATCCATAAATATTTTTTTTCCCTTTTAATAAATCAATTTAATTTTTTATGATTAGTATAGTAAATATTTTTAAATTACATAAAAATATAAATCTAAAACTTTGTTTATCTAAAAATTGATTTTACTAAAATAAGAGTACTCATTTTGAAATTATCATTTCTCAACATTATATATTTTATTCAAATATAAAATAATAAGAATAAAATTTGATACTACTTTTATGTTAATTTTCTTCATTATAATTAATAACTGTGATTAGTTAATAATATCCACAGTAAAACTAAAATTTGTAAATTGAGTTTATCTTACTATAAGAGTCCAAAGAATTTACAAAACGGGCCATAAATTTAATGGTTGACATTTAGATAAACTAATAGAAATATATAACTTATATGTTTTCCATTTATGATTAATTTTCACTTGAATATTGAAATAGAATTATTAAAAAAACCTATGGTGTTCCCAAAAAATATCATTCGCTTCACTTATAAAAGGGGAACATCTTAACCACTTCAAGACACATATCCAAAAAGAAGTAAACATGGAAACTCTAACATTTATACCCCCATAGAACCAAATTTTATTAACATAATCTCATTATAAATCATATTTATCCAATGCACTTCAAATTAAAGGATACTTCTAAGAAAAAATTAATTCCCTAGCGTGAGTATTATAAACTACATAGCTTTATTTTTATTTATAATTTTTAAAATATAAAACATACACACTAATATAATTCTATATGTAGAATTTATATATTTCACTATTAATAAATTAATCGTATTGTCATATTTATCTCAAATACCCAGTCCATTACGAAAATTAAAATTGTTGTTAACGAAATTTGCAAAATACGGCTTCCAAGACGTAGTATGTTTCTTTTTCATTCACAGCGTACCAAGGGTAAATTTAAGGATAGAATAAAATTGAAAACATGTAATTATGATATCAATAATTTTCTAGTGTGATATATTTAATAATATATTAATGATATGACCAACAACCAATCAGGAGTAGTTTAATCATTTGAAAATACCATATTAAAAAGAAAATGATTTATTCAAATTTCATATTGTTTCTACATATAATACATATTCTTCTATGTAAAACCATGATATTATAAATACAGAACAGAATATTTGAAATTGTATATGAAACACTACACAAATACTATAAGATAATTTTATACAATTATAATTTACAATATATTTATTTTTAAATAAATTCAATCTCTTTAACATCATAAAATGCATGCAACACGAGATTTGAATAAAATTTCATACTCTATTAAAATGTTATTATTCAATCATGAAAAAATAACCTACCCATTAATATGGATAATAATAACAATAATAAATAAATTATAAAAAATATTTCATTTAGACAGGTATAAAAAATTCAATGTTCATTAATTTAATAAAATTAATATAAGAACCATTTGAAAGGGAGTGAAATGTGTTTTGAAAAACTAAAATTTCATAAAAGGTGATTTATTTTCACTTTGTGGGAATAATTTAAAATTTTATTTTTACCAATATATGAACATTAATTGGGAAAATAATCATCAATTTTTAAATCAACATCTCAAAATTTTCTTTGTGTTATTTTTTTATTTTTCTAAAATTATTAAGTTTTTATTAATAGTTAAAATTAATTATTTTTATTGAAAAATACTTTTTAATTTTAATTTATTTAAAATTTTTTGTTATATTTTAAATTTTTTAATGTATTATAAGATAAATTAAATTAAAAATTAACCAAATTACTTCATTACAATAAATTTCATATTGAATTTTTATATTAAATCATTTTATTCTTATAAGATATTTCTCATTGAAACCCTATTTTCCAATTATTCTTGTGGTAATAATATTCAACTGGATTCTAAGACATTATGTTACTATTTTTAGGTATTCCTCAAACAACTTTTTATTTTGATTTTGTTGGGTTTTGGGAAGTTTATCTTGACTTTCTGGTAAGTTGGTGATGTTCGGTTGGGTTGTTTTACCTTTATGAATCTCTAGTACTACTTTCCCGATGAAGGATTCATGATAGAATACAAGAATTTAATTTTTTATCCGATAGTTTTAAGAGAAAAACAATTCCATCTTTTTTATTTTATGATTCCATGTGAAATTCGCCAACCTATGGGGATCGGGAATGATCTTCAAACTATTTAGTGATCAAACTGTGTTTCAGGGTACTAGGGCATCCAAAATGGTTCATTATAACGTGGAATCATATGTGAATGTTAGGAATCACTCTATGATGTTAGTATATAGTTTCAAATCATACCAGATATTGGAGGTTGTTATAAGGAAGTGGTTTGAAAAGACTCATCATAATTATCCTTTTGTTACCTTGGGTAGTTTGGAAAATAATACTTGATTATTAGTTCCATTAATTCCCTATATTTTTATTTTCTTAGTTTTAATCCAAGTCATCATTATCAATCGGAAGAGATTGAATTCCCTATTTCTCTTTTCTTAGTGTTATTATTATTAACCATTCTGATTTCGTCAAGTTTTATTGATGATTTTTTTAAGTATCATGACTTGAAGAAGGTGTTTAAATAGGATCCTAGAGGTATATGATGATGAAAAATAGTAACAAAATCCTCTTAGGTTCTAAAAACTGGTTGGGTTTTTAGTACATGAGGTATATGATTTGGGATAGTTACCCACACCCATTCTTATTCATGCTCTAGTTGTGACCCCAATAAGGATTTATATGGAATCATGATCAACATTTCCATCAATAGAATACCTCTACATTCCAATGCACAAACAACCATCAAATGGTATAGGATTGGTTGATGAAAATTAATTTTTTTGAGTTCTTTGATATTCCTAATGAAATCAATGTGAATGTTTCCGCCTTCAGGATATAGAGACCCAGAAAGAGATGGTGGGATGTGATGACGAAAATGAGGAAGCAAAACAGATTGGAGTGGAAGGACTATTATATTATTTTTTTCCAAAAAGTTATATCTAGAGTATATGGTGTTGTCCAAGGGTATATAGTTTTTCATACATTGGAAGGATGATAAGACCCTGAATAAATATGAAAATCACTTTGTGGATCTTTTTTAGTTTTCACCTGAGATTGTATAGAATGATATTATAATGACTCGATAGTTAAAGATATGTATTAAATATTCCTTTTTTTTTCTTAGGTTCTGTTGTTGAAGTCCTCATCTTATTATGAGGTGTTAGATATATCTTTAATCGTAAATCATGATGTGGATTATAATTCATGGCTATTGAGAGTTATATTTTCTTCTAGTGGATGTTTTGAGAGTTTCTTCAAATGATAGAGAAATTATGATGACTCACACTAGGGTACTTTGTAAAAGGTTTTGTTGAGACCTATGGTAGTGCCAGGAAAATACCATTTGATTTTCTAATTTTTTTCAAAGAATGTAAAATTGAAAAGCTTTTTTACTACGGAACCCAAGATTTGTGGTTCCTGTAGAGGCTCCATTAACATGAAATGGTTTTTTCATATTTATTATTCTCTATATAGTGTAATGGAATAATCAGTGTGATAAAGTTACTATAGTGAAATCATATTTTTTATGAAATAAGGGGTCCCTGCCACATGTCTATGTAACAAATATTCTTAATGCACTAGGAGTGTCTCCATAGGATGAAAATATGGCTCCGGTGATTGTCAAATGGAACATCACTGTAGCTTCATCATTAGTGACTACTTTATTTTTTATTGGTGAATCTAATTCATATATTTCAACACATATTGTAAATCTAATAGATATTATTAAAGAGGTTTATCTCATGTGAGTGATTTTAATACACACTTAATAATTAAAAGAGAGTATGGTATTCATTATATTTATTGTGTTTTTTGGACACTAAATATCACGATTATTTTAGAACTTCTGGTTTATAAAATGAAACCCCATAATTTAATAATTTGGATGAAATTTCATATTTATAAAAATCCAAAATTGATTGTTATCTTTAATACTTCCCCATAAATATGCCAAGTGTAATATGTCATGTCTTTTAGGTAGAATGGAACTTGAATTCATGTAGAGACATACCTTCATATCCAGAGTAAGTGAATGAATTCTAAGTGATATATTTTGACCAGTAGTAAGAATATTTGATCGAATATCAACATCATATTTTTGTAGAGTTTCCTTATGTTTTTTCTTGTGACATCTATGGTTTTCCCCCAGTAAGGGTGGTGTGTGTTTCTATTGGTTTAGTTTCTAGTACTCAATCAGTTTCTATTCCATCATACCACATGGAACTATCTTAAATAAGAGAGTTTAAGACTCATTCAGTTATCTTTTAGAGAAATCCCATAAAACCCCAGTGTTTCACGTTGAGAAGTACTTGTATTATTTAATAAGAAATATTATTGGTCACTTAACCATTAGGATTATTACTGTAAACTATATTGAGTGGTAATATGAAAAAAATTCATTTCAATTGATTATTTATATATTAGACTAGTTTAAGTGGTTAAGTGGTTTTCAAAAATTGATAATTGATATACTTGTCACCATTTAAGAATAAATGAATACCGCACATTGAAAGTCACCTTTTAGAGTTGGTATGGCCATTATGAGTACCTCTACATGACATTTTCCCTATCCAATTCTCCTATAGTAATTATATATTTCATGAATGTTATATTTCTTTAGTATATTGATTATTTTGTGGTCATTTTTGTGGATGATGTCTTTGTTTAGTCAACTTCTTTGGAGGATCATATGAATCAACTTAGAGAAGTTCTGAAAATATTTTGAGATCACTTAATTTATGGTACGTTGTCAAATTGTAATTTCTATGTCTGTGAATAGAGTTTCATTGGAAACATTATGTCGGAACATGGAATATTTATTGATATTGGTAATGATAAATCTATTATTACATGAGAGAGACCACTGAATGTTTTTAGATTCAGAGCTTCTTGGGTCAACTTAGATATTTTCTTTGTTTTGTACATGATTTATCAATGTTTTATTCATAAATGATATCTCTAACATGAAAGGGATTTAAATTTATTGGGATGAAGAATTTCATTTTTTTTGTTTGGTTGAATTTTTTTGATTAATGCACTCTTGTTTACTCTTCTAGAGGATGGACTGTGCCATGTCAGTTTCTGTGATGCATCAGTTTTAGGCTTGGTTTGTGTTATTATACTTTTTTATCATGATGTTTCATATGGATCAAATTATCTTAAAACAAATGAGAATAATTATCCAAACCCTAACATTGAACTTGAAAAAGTTATGCATGTTCATAATACTTGGTGGAATTTAATTTTCATAGAAGTATTTACAATTCATTCTTACCATAAGAGATTGAGTTATTTTCTCTCAAAATTTTTTTTTTCATCACCATATTATTTTAGAGGACTATCTATAATATTTTTACTATGAGATAACCTATACCATGTGGAAAGTAAATGTTGTCATAGATTATTTGAGGAGGAAAATTCCAAACTAGGTTATTCAACAATCATCAGAGCAATTGAACTTGATGGATATTTCATCATAGATTCATAGTGGGGTTTGGAAAACAAAGATTGATATTATTTTGACAACTGGTCGAAATAAATCCTCTCATCTTTAGATTATTCTTCAAGAAAAATATGTTGAAGTTGAATCTTTTAATATTAGATCCTCTCTTAATGGAGGTGATACCATACCTGGCTAGTCATTCTCCACTAAAGTTGTTCAATGTTTTTTAAAATTTATTTTCATACCATTATCCTATAGGAAATTAGTTATCTGATATTTCCATAAATCCCTATTGGAAGGTCACCCAGTAACCAAAAATATGTTTATTACATGTAGCGACAATTCTATTGTCCATGTATGAAATGGAGCACTACTAATTTTGTCTCTCGTTTCAATATATTTTAGTAGGTCAAGGCCAATCTCCAGAGACCTTTAGGTTTTTTTTCATCCACATATAGTGCTGACTTGGATGTGAGATATTATCAATTTATATTTTGTGGTTGGGTTTCCATTTGCCAAGATAATGAATAATGTGATATGGAATGTTGTTGATATGATGACCAAATTTTCCCATCGTATACCAATTAGTGATACAAACAATTTTGATAATATGGGAAATATCTATGTGTGGGAGACTGTTCATTTTCATGGAGTTTCTATTTCTATAATCTATTATATGGATCCCCATTTTTCTTCTAACTTTTTGAGAGGCCTTTAGGATGCAATAATATCTCATGTTTATTTTAGAATTTCATACCATCAACATAAAAATTGGATGATAGAGAAATCTATATCTATTCACGGGGATATGCTTAATTCTTTTATCCAAAATTTATATGTATCTTAGAATGGAAGTTTGAGGATGTATGTGTTCTCTTATAATAATATTTATTAATATGTGAACAAAAGTATTCCTTTTGAGTCCTTTTATGTTAGGCCTTGAAAATATTCGTTGAGTTGTTTGTAGATCGGTGAATTATAATTACTTAGATAGAGTTTTTTATAAATGATGATAGAAAATATATAGTTAATTAGTCTGAGAATGATGATGGAATAGATTTAGTACTTATCTATATTGATCGTTGTCATAGATTATTAGTGTTTTTAGTGGGTGGCCAGGTTTTATTTAGTGTTTCACCTCATTTGGGCTATCAAAAGACTGGGGAGGAAAGGGAATAGTTTTCCTAATTTTTTGGGAACTTTTTATATTGTTGATAAAAGTGGAGAATTTGGCTTATCATTTAGTAGTTCTAACATTGTTCAAAATAAAAAAAAAATATTTGTTCCATGTATGTCATCATTGAATTTATCTTTCTAATCCATCTCATGTTCGGATCTTGATTGATCCTGAAGTTGAGACTGATTATTCATTGATTGAGAATTCATTTGAAAATGTTGATTCCCAAACTAATGTACTAAATGGGAGGAATACGCCATTGGATTTAGTACTATGAAACTATGGTTCTAACACTCATTGGAGATGGGTGAGAGAGGTACAGATGAGATATTAGTGACCACAACTTTTTTTATTGGAGTTTTCTTGAATGGTTTAATGGGGATAGATAATTTCTATGGTGGGGATTTTATAACATCCTGTTACTATATTCATGAAATCCTATAAAATATTTTTATCTATTGTTGGTTGGAACATGGGATATTTATATTGCCTTTATTTCATGTTAGTGATGTTATATTGGGTTGTTTTACCTATTTGAAATTCAGGTACTATTCTACTTGTGGAACATTCTATTGATCATAATAACTGGTATTTATTTTATCCATTATTTATATGGAAAATTAATTCCATATTTACTTTTATGCTTGAATCTTATATTCACTATCCTATAGGGATAGGGAACACCTTCCATTCTAAATCAATATCGGCATGAGTATCAGGTTACTATGGTGTCTAGGTAGGATCCAGAAAGATTTCCCACTTTCTTAATTGAATTTTGAAATATAGATTCCTTATTTTTTATCATAATAATTTATATTATCAAAAAATATCAAGTTATTTATTTTACCTTATGAAAAGTATAAGTAGAAAATGTAAATTATTGTGATTAATGTGAAATTTAGATTATAGGAGGTTAAAACTAAGAAAAAAAGACTAAAAATAACATTAACAAGTAAAAACCCAATTTTATGGGAATATTATGACCATATGTCCTAAATGGTTTAAAAAGTTCATATTTTTTAGGCTTTTTTAATTATATAATTTTAGTTGTTATTCATTTTTTTCCAAAATAACAAGTGTTTCCTAACCCCAACATGTAAAAGACCACCTAGTATCCTACCATCATCAAACCTCAAAAACCCATTGGTTTGAACGAGACCTACCCAATACCCTTACTTACATCCCTGAACAGATCCTATTGTACTTGGATAGATCAAAATCACTATATATAAAAGATTTAGTTTAAACTAAAAAAGGTTTTCCAAAGAAGGGGTAATGATCATAAATACTTTTTTCCATTCACTTATTCTTATATTACATATAATATTCCTAAGATATTATAAAATAACAACACCATTATCAAATATATTCTAATTTTTTATTATTTTAATTTCATAACAATGATCCATATACACTTCTATTGAATCACAAATGAAATTATTGAAGGCGTATACTGGGGATTGTCACCTCGTGATTCCATGTAATTCCTTTTATATAACCACATTTAAAAGCTAGATAAAATAATTATTTCAAAATATTATTATGATAAATACGAAATTATTATAATTTTGAAATTATAATATCAAATATAAATTCTTAATTTCCATTCCATGGGGTATATGATAACACTGTTCGTGTGTATGGAAAACTATTTCCCCATGAAGAGATGTGATTCATTTTCATCCTATGATTACAAGAAATAATGTTTGGTTAAAATTAATTAATATAGGAGGTCGTTATGATGGAAAAATAACTCAGGAAATATACTATCTTGTATAAAATTTTAAATTCCAATCTTGTGGAAAATTATATCAATGTATGTTTTTACGTGTGAACGATCGCTTCCACGCATCGATGTGAAATGTTTTTCATTTAATTTTTTCTTTGATTGTAATATGGATGGATTTTATTTAACTAAATTTTATATATAACATAATTTTTATCCTCTAAATTTGAATTAATTTTTATTTTCCATTCATTTTAGCGGTTGAGAAAAATTGGAAGGGCGTTTATATGTATGTACGGAATACCGTCTCCATGAAAAGTAGAATCAGTTTTCCATAAGTAAAATATATAAAATAATTTAATTATACATTTAATGAATTTATATGATATGAATATCATGGATATATTCATTGATATTATTTTTCCATGATCAAATTAAAAGGACCAAAATTACCCAACTAAAACAGACACGATAAACGAATCAATTTTCACACGAAACAGTGCTTTTTACAAAACTTTGTTAGTAGACATGTGGAAAAATAATATTTTTAAATCATATATTAAGTTCATTATATTATAATGTTTTTCTAATTAATGTAAATTAAACATATATTTATTACAAAATAGGTTCAGAAACATACAAATGATGTTAAACTTTTGTTAAGTGTTTCTCATATCACTTTTACTTCTACGAGCAAATGTCATATTCACCAAAAATTAATTTATGTGGTGTATATAATAATTATTAGTTATGTTATTTAATTATTCCATTTATATTACTGTTATTTAATGTCTCATTTTATGATTATTTAATTTTTGTTATGATGATCTTGAAGTTATTAATGCTGTAAAAGTTTATTTACCAATCCCATCATTGTTTGTGATTATTTTTTGATAAGTATCCCTTATGGGAGTTGATTGATAATTATCTATTAAATTTGATATATTTTATTATAATATGGTTATTAATTAACCATTTTATATAATTATACCATTTTATCACTAATTTTTACATTAAAATAAGAATAAAATGTTTTTATGAAAATCCCTTTGTATTTCTATCTTCAATTAGAAATTTTTTTAATAAAAATCCATAGTATCTTAAAATAATTTCAAAAAAAATTATCGTTAAATAATTATTTATTAAATTATTTATTACCCATTTATTATTTTTATATAAAATCTTAAAGAAATATTCGGGTCTTTTTTAAAACAAGGCTCATTTGTATTTTACTAAAAATGTGAAGGAAATATGCATTTTAATATTTAAGGCATGAATAAAATTTTTCATCCCTAATGACCACTCAATTTTTAAAATATTTTCATAAATATATAAAATTTTTATTTTAAAATAATTTTTTTCATAGAAATTTGATAACATAATGATTTAAGATGTTATTTTCAGAGTAAATGGATATTTTCCTCATAAATGTTTATAATGAAATTTTTATTGTATTTGTGTTCATCAATGAGAAAGACAAATAATTGTACATATGATCCACTAGGGATATGTTTTAATAAAATGATCTTTTTTCATTCATTATATGGTTTATTTTTAGTTTAACTAAGGATGTATGAATTTATTACCCTTCAACATATTACTTTGTGTAGTTGGTGATTATGTTTTTTATTAAATAAGGTAATAACATTTCATATGTTATGTTTTCAATATAAATGTGTATGATGGTTATGTTTTTCTACTTTCTTATAAAGAATGAATTATAATTAGTATACGATGGGTTGTGCACAGTTATAGATATCACCTCTGTAACAGCCCGAGATTTTATGAAAAATATTCTTTTTTATTTTACTAATGTCTTGTGTTATACGCTACACCAAAAGGAGCTTGCACAACACGCATCCTTGACTTGCCTTGCATTACACGCAATCGCAACCTTCCTCGATAGTGTGTGTGGTACGTAATCCTGAGTTTCACGAAACAATGATATGCTATTAAAATAATATTAAAACTAGCCATTATGAATAGTAATAACCTATTTTTAAATTTTAGAAATTTTAACTCTCAAAATGGACTTCATTTTTGGATTCAGAGTATCGAATTTAGCCTAAGGTGAAATTTTGGTACTTTTCGGATAACTTTCATATTCTGATGAATAGTGAAAATTACTAAATTATAATTAAAAAACAACTTTTTTAATCGAAATAATTAATAGTGATAAATCATTAATTTGATTGGTTTTAAAGTATATTTAGAATATATTTTTACAATTTAATACAATGTTGGTCATTGGATGTAATTTCACATTTAAACTAGACATAAACAAGTGTCAATCTTTTGATAGATATTGTTTCTTAAAAACACGCTATTTGTTTTAACAGCGGGATTTAATTATAAAATTAATTAATGCAACTTTTATGTTATGAATTTGGTAAAATAGACTTCATTTTTGAATTCGGAATATGAAATATAGCTTGGGATGAAATTTTGGCATTGTTCTGAAAAACATCAATTTTTGATGAATAGTGAAACTACTAAGTGGTAGGTTAAAAACTGAATTTTGCATAAAACTTAATTTTACCGCTTCTGTGAATGGAATTTCGAAAATCCGAGAGACACGGTTAATATCAAGGACTAAAATGTGGTTCAATGAGATGAAAATAATGTTTTGGTGAATAATAACTTTTTACTTTTTTTTACCACGGTTAATAGTAAATAGGGTAACTAAGGGTAAATATGATATTAATATTACCCTAACACATGTCCTAATTCTATTGTACAAGTGTAATTCGACCAAAAACAAACTTAGGAATAAAATATGACCATTTAGTCCCACTTGGATTAGATTAGGACATTTATTATTAATTTATTTAAAGAAGGGTTAAAATAGTTAAAATCAAAGTTTAATAAGTAAATCATTTTTAATATGGGGTTATAAATAAGATAAATTCTACTATAAATATTCATTAGAAATCTAAAAAGATTTCCTACATAAGGGTATTTTATTTGTAATTTTTAGACATTAAATAATTTAATTTATTTATGACACAATGATGATGCAGTAATTATCTTATTAATGAAATATTGACATAATTGATGTTATAAACACCAAAATAAATTTAATTTTAGACTTTTTATGAATTCCACTAATTTTCTAGGTTACTATGATATATTAATGTTGATTTAATCAACTTGGTTCGAACATATAATTCTGTTATGACTTTCACAAAAATCATATATCAAATAGTGTCAAAATTGACACAAAATAATTTTTAAATCAAATATTATATTATTAATTGTTATTTTATTCCTAAAAATCTATGGTTCGGCCAAATGACTTAGATAAGGATATATATATTAATAATAAACAATTTTGGGTTCGTTTGGCATGTTATAGTAAGTGTATTAACCATATAGTGAAAGAAAACAAAAAGACAAGGTAAAAGTTAAATTAATTAACTTAGAGTTAAATCTAATTGATAAGGTTAAAATAATACCCTAAACTTGTCTAAATCTTATTGGTTTATAGTATTTCGACCCATACCCACTTTAGCTTCGAAATAAGACCCTTTGGAACCATTATAAACCGATTTTGACTTTAATTTAAAATAATATTTTGAGATATTCCTAAGGTGCCCCTCTCCTCCCCTATAAAAGGACACCTCCTCCCCCTCCTCCTCACACCAATTTGAGCACTCAAGCTCGGCCAACCCCTACCAATTTCTCCTCTCCAATTCCATAGCAACATCCTAGAGGTTCTGGTCTTCCTCAAAGGCCAATTTTAGTGCCCTAAGAGGAGGTCTCAAAGAGGCACTTCAAAGAAGAGGTAATTACCGTTACCAATTCTTTCATCTTTATTTCTTGTTCCACTTATTCTTCTTAGGTTGTTTCATTATGAAGTAATAACATCAGTATCACTCATATACTTATATGTTATTATAATTATGAAACAACCCTATTTCACCATCTATCCATCCTACGGAAAAAAGAAATCACCGCGCGTGCGTACGTACGGAATACCGTCTCCACGCCGTGGTGTAATCTATTTTCCACCACCACCATACATGGATGGGTATAATGGTGTAATGAATAACTATACATAGTTATTAAAACATCATATTGATTCTGATATATTGTATAATCCACTCCAATTCAATTCAATATTTATAGAAATGATATCATCGCTCATGCGTACGTACGGAATACCGTCTCCACGACGCGATGAGATTCATTCTCCATGTTAACCATTTAAGAATGATTATAATGTATATATAAGAAATAATAATGAAATATATGACATTATAAAGCTACTGGATTTATGTATATATATACATATGTATGTCATCTACTTACTTCCATTTCAAGACAATAAGGAAAGGAAAACATCGTTCATGCGTACGTACGGACTACCGTCTCCATGAACGGTGTTTTTCATTTTATTTATCTACCTATTATATATATATATATACTGAATATATATGATATATAAATCATATTTTATATTCTGGAAGTAAGTAAATCATGATATAAGTAATAATGATGTCAAGAACAACAAGTCAAAACACCTACGATAAATGAAACGATTTTACCCAAAACGATTCTTTAACATGGAATTTACAAAAGAACGGGTAATATAATGTCATAAGTGAACCATATATGATATCATAACAATGAATATGATTCTTTAATAAGTCAATAACATGATTTAAATCATTATACAGGAGGTTCGGACACTAACAAAGCAAGTCGGACCTAAGGTAAGGGAAATATCACAATCTCATTTTTATCCGAGATTGTTTATTCGTAAGTATTCACCGGGGTGTATTTTATCATCCGCATCCATGTTTCATCAATATGTAATATTATCCACCTACAATTGTTTAAATCCATTTTTACCCTTCGGTGAGTTTTTAGTAATATGTATGAAAGGAATCTTTTGTCGTATGAGATACTTTTTGACTTTTCTGACAAAAGTACGAAGAATGTTTTTTTTAACTTATACGGCATGGATGGATTTTTAAAACATTATTTCCAAGAAGCTTCCTTTACAAGTTATCAATTTTATTTTTAATCAACTTCTTTTATTTTAAAGTCGTATGACATGTTATGAAAGGAAAAATGTTTTTGAAGTAGAAAGGATATTTTCCTCAAGAATGGAGTTCAAGTATTTTATCAAAATTATTTTCCATATAAGATAATAAAAGGGTTCTGTTTTTATCCCTATTATTACATGGATTTGATTATGTTGTGATGGAAATATTTTTATGAATTCCTTTATCTTATATGAATTGTTTTTTGATGTCATGATGTTTCAAGAATCCCATTTTTGATTATGTGGAACACATAAGAAAGGATTCATTATAAGATGGGTGGGACCTATATCTCCCTCCAATGCATTGGGTAAAGATTTTATATCTCATGAGATAGACATGGCTGGAATGGAAGGTTATTTCGGTTCAGTGATACAGGACTGAAACGAGGAGTGAACTCGGTTCAGAAAGGGACTTTGTCCACTAAGATAGTCTTGGCAATGAGTCATGACTAACAAGAAATGATTTTCCATGATTATGTGTGCATGCCACAAAGTTTCAAGTTTTATGTTATGATTATGGGGATCTCATTTTCACTTCTATGATTTGTTCCATGTTAAGATATTATGATCTCTTTTGCAGGTTATGATTTTCAAAAAGATATGATATGACTTTTATTTCCTTTATTTACCCTTGCTGAGCATTCGAGCTCACCCTTTTTTGTTTTACTTTCCCCAGGATATAAAGAAAGGTTTTAGGTAAAAAAAGGGGAAGATCTTTATTTGAGATATTGAAAATCTTTCACCACATTTAGAAGATTACGTTCCGAGTTTCCAAAGACACTAAACTATTACGATCCTTGTGTGTGTGTTTTTGTTATGTACTAAGTATTCCGCAAAAGTAATGTAATGTCCATGTACAATAAGCTTCGGGTCTCTACAGTTGGTATCAGAGGAAAGGTTTAGTCAACCTTTGGAAACTAGGATGCGAAAACGTTAGTGAGATCCCTATAGATATTTCTAAGGTATGTCTAGGGATGCCCCTAAGGATAAGTATACGTATAGGATATAGTTCTAGAACTATGGTAACGATATTAGATTAAACCAAAGATGATAGATATTTAAGTTACTCCCCCTTTATTACGATTTTTGCATCTAACACTATTCTGTTTGGGTTTTAGAAAATGGCTGAAAACAAGATGATTCACAATAATGGAGGATATGATGGACAATGGAATGATATTCTTCATGAGCAACCAAATGAAATGGGATTTGGATGTCCAAACATCATTATTATGCCGAATCAGCAATCTCACAACATGATCAATAAAGTAAAATTTGGTAAGTTTCCTGACTCGACTAATAAGAGAAAGATGGAGTTCCATGATGATCATAGAGGAAAGAAAGTTCAATTTCCCCTATGTAAATCATGTGGAAAGAGGCATCAAGGAGAATGTTTCAAGGGAACTGGAAGATGCTTTGGGTGTGGAAAAGAAGGACACAAAGCAAGTAAGTGCAAAGGAAAAGGGTCGGTTAACACCATGGATGAGGATAATGGTATTGCTATGACATCAAAAATGGTTAAGTGTTTTAAATGTGGAATGTATGGGAATTATGCAAACAAATGCCCTAAGGGAAAGACTCATGAAGAGAATCAGTATGGTCATATGGGTAGTATTTATGTGGATGATGATGAAGAGACTACAAATGATATGTGAGATGAAAGAATTTTTGAAGCTCGGTCAATGGTTTGAGAATGTAGTGGAATGATTACATGTTTATCATGTGTAATTTTGGAATAAAGAGACATCTATGGATTGTTACACTGTTGTCTTTCCTTGTGTTTTGAAAGTGTATGATTAATGTTACCAGTATCCATGAAAGGTTATTCAGATATTTTTGGAATGTAGATGATATGCGCATAATGAAGGGATAAGGAGAAAATTAAATGTTTGATAGTATTCATGAGCTCATGATTGATTAAGTGATATCATGGTTTGAGTATATAGAATTTTGAGGATTTTGGTATGTGGAAAGTGTTAACTTTTAACTGCACTCATGTTTTCACTAAGGTATTCAAGAGAATACACGATTAAGGACTTTGAATGTTTGGAATGTGACCAACAAGACATATCTTATGATATGTGGGGATCAACGACAGTATTAAATCTCTGGTAATCGATGTCACTATATTATGAGAGTAGACTGCAGTATTATGTATAAGCCTAAAGATTAGATTGGATTATGTTGGACATAAGTTAGTATTGTTTAAGGATAGAATATTTTCGATATTATTGATGGGATGTTATAGTAACGTAGTTTTAGAAAAAGGGACAACCTGCAGGACGGGAGACAGCCCATCGCTTCGGACAAGGCTGTAGGAATCGAACCCACAACCGAAGTGCGACTGGCCTTTATCGCCTACCACTGGCCTACAGGAAGTTCCTGTTTAGTAGAAACTAGTTTTATTATATTAAGCAGTATGATATATGAAGTATAAGTCCATTTTAGGAACCATATATGATTAATCTCACTATAGAATGACTTATGTATATTTAATAACTTTGGCTAACCTTTTGTTTGAGACAGATGGAATGGACAGTCATTCTGTCACATGATCTGCTAACACTTTACAAATAACAAATTCAACTTCATTTATTTAAGAGATGAAGTAGAAATTGTTCAAGGCACGAACAAAAGTGAGATTGTACCAAAATAAAGTAAGTATTTATTCTAAGCAAATTTTCAACTTTAGGGAAATGATCTTGAAAACCAAAAATGTTGTCCTGGTGAACTTATACCTGATGAATCAGATGGTACCTTATATCATCACAAATCTATGGATTTGTGATTACTGGCTTTTCCATAGCCATGTTCTCTACCACTCTCCATCAGAACATGATGGTTAGATTTCTCTTCCATATCCATATTTTCACCTATGTGGAAACCCAGTGATTAGTTTATTTGGGTAATCGTTACATTTCATACTTTAGTTTTTAAAGCCAAGTTTTGGTATTCCCTTTTATGATGTGGGTTTCTATTAAAGAAACTTTCGAATAGTAAACCATTTATAACCCCGACGAATTTCGAGGGCGAAATTCATTTTAAGTGGGGTAGAATGTAACAGCCCGAGATTTTATGAAAAATATTCTTTTTTATTTTACTAATGTCTTGTGTTATACGCTACACCAAAAGGATCTTGCACAACACGCATCCTTGACTTGCCTTGCATTACACGCAATCACAACCTTCCTCGATAGTGTGTGTGGTACGTAATCCTGAGTTTCACGAAACAATGATATGCAATTAAAATATTATTAAAACTAGCCGTTATGAATAGTAATAAACACTTTTTAAATTTTAGAAATTTTAACTCTCAAAATGGACTTCATTTTTGGATTCGGAGTATCGAATTTAGCCTAAGGTGAAATTTTGGTACTTTTCGGATAACTTTCATATTCTGATGAATAGTGAAAATTACTAAATTATAATTAAAAAACAACTTTTTTAATCGAAATAATTAATAGTGATAAATCATTAATTTGAGTGGTTTTAAAGTATATTTAGAATATATTTTTACAATTTAATACAATGTTGGTCATTGGATGTAATTTCACATTTAAACTAGACATAAACAAGTGTCAATCTTTTGATAGATATTGTTTCTTAAAAACACGCTATTTGTTTTAACAGCGGGATTTAATTATAAAATTAATTAATGCATCTTTTATGTTATGAATTTGGTAAAATAGACTTCATTTTTGAATTCGGAATATGAAATATAGCTTGGGATGAAATTTTGGCATTGTTCTAAAAAACATCAATTTTTGATGAATAGTGTAACTACTAAGTGGTAGGTTAAAAACTGAATTTTGCATAAAACTTAATTTTACCGCTTCTGTGAATGGAATTTCGAAAATCCGAGAGACACGGTTAATATCAAGAACTAAAATGTGCTTCAATGAGATGAAAATAATTTTTTGGTGAATAGTAACTGTTTACTTTTTTTTACCACGATTAATAGTAAATATGGTAACTAAGGGTAAATATGATATTAATATTACCCTAACACATGTCCTAATTCTATTGGACAAGTGTAATTCGACCAAAAACAAACTTAGGAATAAAATATGACCATTTAGGCCCACTTGGATTAGATTAGGACATTTATTATTAATTTATTTAAAGAAGGGTTAAAATAGTTAAAATCAAAGTTTAATAAGTAAATAATTTTTAATATGGGGTTATACATAAGCTAAATTCGACTATAAATATTCATTAGAAAGCTAAAAAGATTTCCTACATAAGGGTATTTTATTTGTAATTTTTAGACATTAAATAATTTAATTTATTTATGACACAATGATGATGCAGTAATTATCTTATTAATAAAATATTGACATAATTGATGTTATAAACACCAAAATAAATGTAATTTTAGACTTTTTATGAATTCCACTAATTTTCTAGGTTACTATGATATATTAATGTTGATTTAATCAACTTGGTTCGAACATATAATTCTGTTATTACTTTCACAAAAATCATATATCAAATAGTGTCAAAATTGACACAAAATAGTTTTTAAATCAAATATTATATTATTAATTGTTATTTTATTCCTAAAAATCTAAGGTTCGGCCAAATGACTTAGATAAGGATATATATATTAATAATAAACAATTTGGGGTTCGTTTGGCATGTTATAGTAAGTGTATTAACCATATAGTGAAAGAAAACAAAAAGACACGGTAAAAGTGAAATTAATTAACTTAGAGTTAAATCTAATTGATAAGGTTAAAATAATACCCTAAACTTGTCTAAATATTATTGGTTTATAGTATTTCGACCCATCCCCACTTTAGCTTCGAAATAAGACCCTTGGGAACCATTATAAACCGATTTTGACTTTAATTTAAAATAATATTTTGAGATATTCCTAAGGTGCCCCTCTCCTCCCCTATAAAAGGACACCTCCTCCCCCTCCTCCTCACACCAATTTG
Source organism: Viscum album (assembly GCA_963277665.1). NCBI lineage: Eukaryota > Viridiplantae > Streptophyta > Magnoliopsida > Santalales > Viscaceae > Viscum > Viscum album. Next base: position 1,565,695,572 of record OY728160.1, read on the forward strand.
AGCACTCAAGCTCGGCCAACCCCTGCCAATTTCTCCTCTCCACTTCCCTAGCAACATCCTAGAGGTTCTGGTCTTCCTCAAAGACCAATTTTAGTGCCCTAAGAGGAGGTCTCAAAGAGGCACTTCAAAGAAGAGGTAATTACCGTTACCAATTCGTTCATCTTTATTTCTTCTTCCACTTATTCTTCTTAGGTTGTTTCATTATGAAGTAATAACATAAGTATCACTCATATACTGATATGTTATTATAAGTATGAAACAACCCTATTTCACCATCTATCCATCCTACGGAAAAAGAAATCACCGCGCGTGCGTACGTACGGAATACCGTCTCCACGCCGTGCTGTAATCTATTTTCCACCACCACCTTACATGGATGGGTATAATGGTGTAAAGAATAACTATACATAGTTATTAAAACATCATATTGATTCTGATATATTGTATAATCCACTCCAATTCAATTCAATATTTATAGAAATGATATCATCGCTCGTGCGTACGTACGGAATACCGTCTCCACGACGCGATGAGATTCATTCTCCATGTTAACCATTTAAGAATGATTATAATGTATATATAAGAAATAATAATGAAATATATGACATTATAAAGCTACTGGATTTATGTATATATATACATATGTATGTCATCTACTTACTTCCATTTCAAGACAATAAGGAAAGGAAAACAGCGTTCATGCGTACGTACGGACTACCGTCTCCATGAACGGTGTTTTTCATTTTATTTATCTACCTATTATATATATATATATACTGAATATATATGATATATAAATCATATTTTATATTCTGGAAGTAAGTAAATCATGATATAAGTAATAATTATTTCAATAACAACAAGTCAAAACACCTACGATAAATGAAACGATTTTACCCAAAACGCTTCTTTAACATGGAATTTACAAAAGAACGGGTAATATAATGTCATAAGTGAACCATATATGATATCATAACAATGAATATGATTCTGTAATAAGTCAATAACATGATTTAAATCATTATACAGGAGGTTCAGACACTTAAAAAGCAAGTCGGACCTAAGGTAAGGGAAATATCACAATCTCATTTTTATCCGAGATTGTTTATTCGTAAGTATTCACCGGGGTGTATTTTATCATCCACATCCATGTTTCATCAATATGTAATATTATCCACCTACAATTGTTTAAATCCATTTTTACCCTTCGGTGAGTTTTTAGTAATATGTATGAAAGGAATCTTTTGTCGTACGAGGTACTTTTTGACTTTTCCGACAAAAGTACGAAGAATGTTTTTTTAACTTATACGGCATGGATGGATTTTTAAAACATTATTTCCAAGAAGCTTCCTTTACAAGTTATCAATTTTATTTTTAATCAACTTCTTTTATTTTAAAGTCGTATGACATGTTATGAAAGGAAAAATGTTTTTGAAGTAGAAAGGATATTTTCCTCAAGAATGGAGTTCAAGTATTTTATCAAAATTATTTTCCATCTAAGATAATAAAAAGGTTCTGTTTTTATCCCTATTATTACATGGATTTGATTATGTTGTGATGGAAATATTTTTATGAATTTTCTTTATCTTATATGAATTGTTTTATGATGTCATGATGTTTCAAGAATCCCATTTTTGATTATGTGGCACACATAAGAAAGGATTCATTATAAGATGGGTGGGACCTATATCTCCCTCCAATGCATTGGGTAAAGATTTTATATCTCATGAGATAGACATGGCTGGAACGGAAGGTTATTTCGGTTCAGTGATACAGGACTGAAACGAGGAGTGAACTCGGTTCAGAAAGGGACTTTGTCCACTAAGATAGTCTTGGCAATGAGTCATGACTAACAAGAAATGATTTTCCATGATTATGTGTGCATGCCACAAAGTTTCAAGTTTTATGTTATGATTATGGGGATCTCATTTTCACTTCTATGATTTGTTCCATGTTAAGATATTATGATCTCTTTTGCAGGTTATGATTTTCAAAAAGATATGATATGACTTTTATTTCCTTTATTTGCCCTTGATGAGCATTTGAGCTCACCCTTTTTTGTTTTACTTTCCCCAGGATATAAAGAAAGGTTTTAGGTAAAAAAAGGGGAAGATCTTTATGGGATATATTGAAGATCTTTCACCACATTTAGAAGATTACGTTCCGAGTTTCCAAAGACACTAAACTATTACGATCCTTGTGTGTGTGTTTTTGTTATGTACTAAGTATTCCGCAAAAGTAATGTAATGTCCATGTACAATAAGCTTCGGGTCTCTACACCCTCGATGCATTGATGGGTCTGATAAGACAAATCAGATTGAAAAATTAGACTGGTTTTTACCAATTAATTTAAAATGCCATGAGAAATGTCTTGATAGTTATAGATGACTAAAATTATGCATTACAACATTATGATATTATCTATTTCCATGTGGTCATTAAATTTGTTAAATATATATGTTTATGTTTCAATATTATCATATTATTTAAACATATTTATTTTTTCATCATTTATTTATTCCGTATTATGATACATTTATTGATTAAATGGATTTGGTTAAAACTATTTACCATTCAATATTGATAATTCATATTTATTCTTTAAATATTGAATTTTATTATTACCCTTACTCGGCATATTAGGTATCCCATTTGTTATTTTTTAATTTCCAAAGGATACTAGGAAGTCTATTTCAAACTATAAGTTGGGGTACATTATGAGAAATTATAGTGGTATCAAATAAAACACATTATGTTTTTAATGTATTTAACTATTTGATAAGTTCATGTGTGTATCTATTTTACCAAGACTGCTAAACTATTTAGTAACTCAGAATGTGATAACTTTTATCTGGTACACATTTAATTGACTATAAGCAGGCTCTGGGTAAGTGTATTCTGGGACGTTACATTTGATATCAAAAAAAAATTAATGAGAATCCTTGGGAACTTGATTTTGGAAAACATAATATATGGAATATAACATCCCATACATTTTGTACATATTTATTACATATTATTAGATGAATATTAATGAAATAACCTAAAAAAATATACCATAACTGTATGGGTTCAGTGCCATAAGAAACCGGGAAACATATTAAACCGGTTTAGAAAACAACTATATCATCCTTCTATTATTTATTCATAACCGGAACCCTTTTTGAAATATCATACATAATACCTTTTTTCTATATCCTAAGGAAAATATATATAATAATAGGGTGATATTAGATGATTAGTAATGGTAAATAGGGGTGATATAAATCAGAACCTTTGAATAAGTGTATGAGTACATGAACATAATACTGGAAAATTATACCAGACATATCAATGATCACTGTATTCAATAATAGAATAAATTTCTGATCTTTATAAGATTTGAATCATAAAATAAATCAAATAAAATGATCCATGAGATCATATGATATGTGTATTTCCCTAATACCATATATTGTTTTGTAATGTGTTGATTTAGTATTTAAATGAATAATCTTTCCTATTTTGGTGTGAACTTGCATGTTTTCTGTTTTATGGTAGGAAACACTAAATATTGGAAAAGGAATGAATGGAGGAGATTTTTGGATCTAGAAGACCGTTCATGACATGAGCAATGTGGAGTGGCTCAAAAATGGATTTTTGAAGATGAAGAAAGTTGGACAAAAGAAAAAAACCATTACACAACATGCAACTGAAATACAGTTCGTGACTTCAACAAACGAATCTACTAACACCAGCACAATTCGTGAAGTTGTTACATTCTATAAATTCTAGTAACAAATCATGAGTTACAATTTACTTATTGTGAAATAAGTCAATGTTCCAAACCTATGAACGAGATTCTTGCGAGATTTATATAGATTCAAATGATTTTGAGATAAGGTTATAGGCTGTGAAAATATGTTTCACATCGTCTAATTTTTAGAAAATAGAAAAAATATATATACCTAAGATTTGTGATGTGGTTGGAGGTTTTGATTAAAACACCTAAAAATTCACCATTAGAAATTCCATAGAAGATTAATCTGGATAGATCCTTGATGAGGAACCCCTACAAAGATGCACCCACCTCATATGGAGTTATGTTTCACCATTTTCCTTAGTATTGTATTTCAGTCTTTGTCTTCACCTGTGCTTGGTTAGTATGAGTGGTAGATTTCATTCAGCCATGGAATTCATGATGAACATGGATTGAATGTTTAGGGTATTTTATATTTGATTGAAATTCATGTTGGTATTTCAAATTTTTTATTCAATTCTATCTTATCCCTAATTTCTGATTTCATGACCATTGTGAGTGGGGTTGTGGAATATGATAATTTTATTCTTTTTTTTCTCATGACCATTTCCTAGATTGATTGAATTCATTTGTTTAAATATGTGATCTAGGATTCACAAATCCACTAGGAAAATAGGTTTTGTATCTTCCCTATGACAAAAATAGGTTTTTGGTTTCCTATGCTTGCATTCTGACGTAACTAATCAGGATAAATGTATAGATTTAAATGGAGAGTGTTGATCATGACTATTGGACAGGCTAGGACCTAATTCCAAAGACTACATGATTGTTAGTTAATTATTTCATACCTTTTCAACCCCTAAATATTAGATTCATTATTTCCTGAAACCTATTTTATATTTTCTTCTCAAACTTTTGGTCACCAAATCCAATTCTCCATAGTTTTTATTTATTTTCAACAAATAAAACTTAGTTTAGTTTTATATTATTTAATATATATTTTCTCCAACCCTATGTCTGTGGGTTCGACCTCGGCCTCTAGTTTAGTGCTTTATTTACCTCATGTTATAAATTTAAAAATTCAGTAACCTACAAAAAATTTACAATTTATGAAGGGATTTCATCATAACATTGGAAAAAAAAGGAATTTGTCACATGAAAATAATTATAGGAAATCATTTCAATATTATTGAAGGATCACATCTAAGACCATAATAGATGAAAAATACCATTAACTAATATGATTTTCTCCTCGTTCATGACCTATTTTATTAAACTGGGATTACATCCCGTTCCAAACCTATATTACTAAACTGATTTCACCACCCATTCCAAACCTGTATTACGGTACTGCATTCACATCCAATTAAAACTCTGTATTTTTAACGAAGTTTACTCCTCATTCCTCTCCTACTTTTCAAATGATATATAAATCATTACCAAATGAATTGGAGGGAGATATAGGTCTCAAAAATCACATAACAAAAACCCATACTTATTTGTAACGCATTAATAGAAATAATTAATCATGTCATAACCCATTAAAACAAATTGGGCTCATAAAATGTTTATCAATTCATAACCCGACGAAATGTAATTGAATTCATATGTATATTTTAATCATAAAAATAAACCAACCCGAGAATCAATAATAATGGTAGATTTTAATCATATCCTAATTAAATAATAAATAACATCAAATAACGTTTCTTATTTGGAACTTTATTTTGAAAGATAACATTAAATAACTATAGAATAATATATCTTTTTTAATTTTAAAACATTATTTTAAAGATCCACAATTTAAAAGGAAAATATTTTATTTCTAAATAATCTTGAAATATTTAATATTAATTTTCAAAACATTAATTCATTATGATGGTGGTAAAATCCATTCATGTCGTATAAGTAAAAAAAGTTTCCTTTTTAGTTTTGTGAAAATAAAAATTAGTAGTGGATTCTTAAAAGAAATAAATTTAAAATTGCATTGATGTGAACGTTAAAAATTGATTGTTTATATCAGATTAAAATCAAAATATAAATTTTTAGATGAACCATAATATAATCAAAATTCATTTCACAGAAAATCATAGTATGATATAATAAATGAAGTAGAGAATTAACTCAATTAAACGATATTGAGTTAAGAATTATATTACCTCAAGTATTTCCTTTTTTTATTCACATATAATCCAATTTTATGGTAAATATAGATTTATTATACATTTTTTCCGTAAACATAATAATATCATATCATTTATTATTTATTTATTAAATTAGATCACCCTTTTATTACTATTTTGTTTTTAAAATCCCTCATCTGGGTGATAATTGGTTTGTTTTCCAAGAATGTTTCAGTTTGGATGCTTTGGGACTTATAATTTGAACATTGTATCCTAATTTCTAGAATTATAATACAAGAATAGACATAAGAAATATTAATTATAAACATAGTCATAATAATTAATATAAATTATAAATAGAAAAATAAATTACACTATTCATAGGGATAGTATATTGTACCCATGAATGAACGAAATTTACATTTTTCTGATCGATGGAAGGAAAAAAATAACAATTCAACTATATATAATATTTATTATATTATATATATCATATTTATTCACTAAAACTATTATAATACACGTCTATAGTATATGGTGATCAAAAAATAATAATATCTTTATGTGGGTATGATAAGTCGTACTTATGCACAAGTGACAACTTCACATATTTTTTGGTTTGAAAAATTTTGTATAATTATTCTTTAATAATAATGATAAATTTAATGATTAAAAATTATATTAAATATATTATCATATGATGTTAGTATCATATTTATTTGAGGTATAGAGGAGTAGAAAAAGAATTTGATCGGATAGACTGAGTACATCTTCTTTGAACTTTCTCCTTTGGATCTCTTCTAGAGGGATCAAGGGTTGGTATTTTAAGAATAAAGAGACCTCTATAATTTGGATTGGGAATCAGACAAGGTAAATATTTTTAGTATAGTCGATCTAGAAGGATCAATAAGGTGCAAATAAGTTAGGGCAGAGGTGTCCTTTAATATTGGAGTTGAGGATAACTTTGGGGATTTCTCAAAATATTAAATTTTAATAAACTCATTATCTATAAAAATATTACAAAATTGGTCTGTATTAGACGATAATATTAGATAAGGTTTTAATATTGTCAAATAGTGTAAATTGGACATGTTTTGGAGTTATTTTAAACCTTTTCATTTAAAATAACCCTTCGTTAAATGATTTTAATTTTAACTACGGTACCAAATTCCTCAATATTATAAGGTTTTAAATTTTACATCTAAAGTTTAAATTGGAAAATAATTATGAATTTATGATATAATCAACCAAAAATTATCCCCTTGTCATTATTTAATATATTTTTTTATTTTTATGTTACTTTCAAAAATATTATTTTAATAATATACCATTACTATGAATGTTGACACTATTAATTAATTTGTAATTTTGAAAATGAAGAGACAAGATAACTTCATAAAAAATTAATAAACCTGTAATATTTAATATTCATCTATAAATTTTCTATATCATCTTAGTTAATTTAAATTTTAATTACTTTATTATTTTTAATATCATTTGATTGATTTTTCATTTAACCGAATAATTAAAGCATATGAATTGTGTAAGAATTTAGGGTAATTATTTAATTCATTAAATTATTAAATAAATTAACATGATTAAGATTTATCTATGATATTTAAATAAATAGTTATAATCAATAATATTTTCATTATAACCCCATATTATAAATATTCTACTTATTAAAAATAGGAGTCTGACATGTTGTCACTTTCATTTATTTTAAAAATATCAATGTCTATTTCCTAGAAATGTGTATGTTAAATAGATAAAATTTGAACATTTTTTGTTCAGTATAAAATAAAATTCGTCCAATTATATATAGGATGATAATTTATTCCCTTATAATTTATTTTTAAACAAGAATAACCGATTTTACCATTTATTGAGCTGATAAATTTTACAATAGTCAATATTTATATTGAATAAAACTAAAAGGGGTCAAACTACCAAATTTGAACCTCATAAATATAAATATTTAATTAATTTTATTTAATTATGAAAACATAAGTTTCAAAATTTAATTTATGAATAAATGGGAAAATGTAACAAAAAAATAATTTTCTGGAGAAATTCCCTTTCAAAATATATATAGTTTTAATAATAAATTAATGTATATAATCCATTTCAAAAACCATAATTGGATTATTATATATACAAATAAACAAATTAAATTTTAAAAATAATCGAAAACAGAATTTTACCGCATAAAACAATAATAGAAAATATTGTTTTCTATTAAGTTATGTATTTTCACTTTTTCATTAAATATAATTGTTTTTATAAAATCATTAATAAAAAAAATTATGAAGATTTGAAATGATTAATTCAAAGAAGAGATTTTTTTTCAAATTAGTTTTATTGATATTATATTAATTAATAATCACTTGTAAAAAATAATAAAAACGCATTTTTGATAAAAAATTAAGAATAAAATTTCTTTTCTAATTTTTTTTAACATTTCTTATGAATATTACAACACATTAATATTGAATTAGAGTTTTATATTTTTTTCAAGAATTATTAATCCTATTCATTCCCTACAATTTAAATACCATGTTTTAATTGTAAAATAATATTTTAATAATATTTCACGGTTGATATAAAGATGATGTTGCATGCAATTAAAGCAATCAAAGAAATGAAACTATTCCAAAAATAATCTATTTCATAAATATTTTGTGGTGTTACAGGGAAAAAAACCCTACGATAAAAATTTATATTCTGTTTCAAATAAAATACTTTTATTTTTTATAGAGTAGAAAATATTTTTTACCTAGAAATACATGCTTATCTAGGTACTATAAGTGGACATGGTTCTGGTATAGATGTTACATGGGGTACTAACAGTGAAAAAAAAACATGTCGGGATTGACTCAAGCATTACTGGTTACAGGAAAACAGGCCATACAATACCCATAATTGGAAACTTATACGGGACATTCTATGTGTTATTCATATTTTATTTAAAACCCATTGTGATGAATTTGAAAATATATTATTTTTTTTGGAAACATTCCCATAAAAAATGTTTATGATTATGAGATTATCCATACATTTTCCCCATTTATGTTATAGTTTTCATTAGTTTTGGTATTGTAAATTATGATATATAATGTTATGATCTAATCTAGTGTATTTTTTAATTTAGAAATGGTACATAGATGAAAATATAGGAATTGAATCTATACATGTAATCCAAAGTCTGAATGATCGTTTCGTTGAAGAGATTTTGAAATTATTTCAAATAGAAGTAATCTCCCAAACATTCTCATTATATGAGAACAAAAATATAATATGGTATTAAAATAGAGAAATAATTTTCCTAGTTTTATTTATTTTATGAAAAGCTTTAGAGGAAGAGTATGGTAGAAAATAATATATAAGGGAAGAAGGTAAAGAAGTTGTTTCCCACATGTGATAATTTTGGAAAGAAACCTCACTGCAAATTCATGAAGGAAATGTGTGTTTTCAATGAGAATGGGTATAAAACACAAAATGTTTGTAATTTCCATAGTATGAAATAAATTACTAATGTTCAATAATTCGACGATAATATGATGGATCACTATGAAAATGTAGGCCCCAATCATTAATGGAATATACCACATAAGAACATATGTGATAATATTCAAGATTACACAATTACCACAAATGATCTGGAATGATTAATTTTATATTATTTTTGGAGTAAATAATTAATGTACAATAGTATTTTATCAATGATATTCTATTTATAATAACAATGAAAAATAAATTATTTTACTACAATAGTATTTAAGAATAATTTGAGAGAAAATGATGAATGGTAATGATGAATACGAATTGGGATTCAGAAATAAGTTAAACCTATTTAAAAATACATTGTTATGGGTGGGTTAATAATAAAATGTTCCTCGTGTTGAGAAAATAAAGTGTTGTTTATGGGAAATATTTTTGACCATGATATTTGTTTGAGGATTGATGGTTTCTATCATATTTAGTGGATTATACAGCATGTATTGATTTGTGAAATGTATTAGAATATCATTAATCATAGTTTTTGAAGATTTCTTGTTTTATTAAAGTTTTATTGGTAATAAATGTACTACCATATTATGATTTTGATATAAATGGACATTATATATTTTCCGGGGAATATAATGATGATTTAATGACCATTATTCAAACATTTGGAACATTGAATTTAAACAAGAATCTTTTGGATGAGTCTTATGGTTATCTATATATGGAATGGATTGTGTTTGGATTTTGGTGTTATTGGATAACAAAGGATAACTATTTTTTTTAAAATATCTATAGACAAAAGGAATGAATTTTCATTCTAATGATCTATTCAATGTTCTTCAAGAATAAAAACTCTTTTTTAATATTCACTTAAAGTTGTTATAAATAAAGTGGGAATTGATCAATGAATCACTAAAAAATATAATTGTTCATATTAAATAGGAATAGATGATATATGTAAATTTTCATATGTTCATAGTAAAAATGGCAAATTAATTCCTCATCATCAAGAAAAGAATCTTGAATAAAAAATGCTTTTCCAACTGCCTTCATTTCTAATTATTCAAATGGTATTGTAAATCATCATATAATTATGGTTTTTGGGTTTATGAAATTATCTTTTACATTATTGTTTTGGTAATAAATGACCAATATCGTCCTCCATCATTATTTTGGTGTTATTCGTTTCTTCCATGTCCTTATCATCACTTCCCATGTATGTTCTTCCAATCGGAAACATTGTTATGTTATTATTGAAAATGACCATCATAATTCCATTCCACTTTTATCAAGAGGATGTTTTATTAAAACTTCTCATGATGTTGGATTTAAATTATGAGGAAATAATTTATTTAAGGGGGTAGAATGTCACACCCCGATATTTTAAAAAATGAACATAATATATGATAGGATAAATGGGAAACAACATAAATTTTATTAGATAAATTAACACACCTAGAATTTATAATATATTGATTTTTAAATAAATTCAATCTCTTTTATAGCTTGCAATGCATGAAACATTGAGTTTGAATATAATTTGATACTTTATTAAAATATTATTATTTAATCTTGAACATTATGACCTATACATTATTATCGAGAGTATGAATAGTTATAACTAAGTTATGAAAATTATATTCTCAAAATTGGTATAAAATAAATTAAGTATTTATCAACTAATTATAAATAAAATAAAATAAAAATTTAAATATAATGAAACGGTTTCTTAATGATTTATTTTTCTAAAAGGTGGTTTACATTCTCTTTTGACAAATAATATAAAATTAATTTCTAAGAAATTCATAAAATGAATTTAAAAAAATAATAATTATAAAATATACTTATAAAAAATAAATGTGGATGAATTTTTTATATTTTTAAAACATATTTATTTTTTGATTAACTATGAAAATACTGATTTTTATTGAAAAATGCCTTTTCATTTAAATTATGTTCAAATATATATTAAAATTAATTTATTAAAAGTAAAATTAAATCAATTATATTAATATTTAATTAATTTAGTTTACTGAAATCATTTTCATATTGTGTTCTGAGATTGTAACATTATAAACATATATTAATTTTCTCTTGGGAAACCAGCTTTTTCATCACGTTCGTGGGAATAATTTTAAATTGGATTCTGCCACATCTATAAGTTGAATTTGAAAAAATTATTAAATATTTTGAATCATAACAGTTTATATTTTCTAATATTTTCAACTAAATTTATTACGATTATGAAAATTAAAAACATTACAAATTAATTATCATTGTTAATGTAAAATTGGGTTTACTGGTGGGTTAAACTCAGAAGATAAGGATTAATAGTGGCTGAAAAACATTTTTGATAAAACATTTTATTGACATAATTAGACCTTATTACCTCTATTTTTTGATAATTTCTCTTTTGGAAGGATTTTAACAAGATAACAATGTGGGTGTAATTGATCCTTTCCAAACTATAATGTCTTACCTCTCTCCCATTATAAATGAAACCACCTATCCTCCCCTCTTTACTCATACCAACTACACTAATTTTCAAAATACATTCCCCAAACCCTTCCTTAAATCACTCACCGCATCCTATATTAATTTTTTAGTTCATAAATACAAACTATAATGGCTTTATGTTATACCTGATGTAGTTTCCTGGAGAAGAGGTAAAGTATTTAACTATGCGTTTTAATTTTATATCCTTATAAAACACCTTATAATCTATTCTAAAAGTATATATATAATAAAACAAATATTCCTAATATAATGATATTATCTTTTTTATTTAATAACCAATTACCATCTCCTCTTCCACGAAATGGTAGATTATGTTGTCTATATAGTGTCTTTCGAACCACCACTTCACAAATAGATTTAATTTGTATTCTATGAAATATTTTCAAGGATATATATAATGATGAATTTAACATATTTATACAATATAATTATAATAATTATAATTATTATATTATCATATCCAATATACCTTATTACATTCCATTTCAAGGGTGATACGATAATGTTACTCTTCTGTATGGAGGTCTACTACCCCGTGAAGTTATGTGAAGAATTTTTCACTAATGGTTTACATCAATGGTGATGAGGTTAATGTAAATTAAAATATGTGATATTTATTATATAATAATACATTTGGAATTATAATAACACATGCAACTTATTACATTTTAGAGCATTGTAAAACCATAATGTCGCTCATGAATATGTGGGGATTGTAGGTTCCAGGCACAATAGAATCATGCAATGGGCCATGACCAACACTGATTTTGGATATGATTTAGGTTTATTCATAAATTTAGACAATGATTAACAATATATTATATGGAATTAAATCAATGAGAATAGATAAGGGGTAGAATGTCAGAAACAAGTTGAGGATCACCACATATTATTTATAATTTATTTATCAAATAATGAAATACCTTGTGTTAATTTTATCTTTGTGGATGGATCTGAAAGCATATATATCTTTTATTTTAATTATGGTGTGGGAATCAAGATGAAAATATTCATATACATGATCGACAAATGTCTCATATTTTAGTGAATGTAATTATAGGAATCTCTGGGTGCTAGCACAATATATCTTATACCTTTTGTCGATCACTTTTGATCACCACAAGAATCGCTTCCAAAACCTTATCCATGATCTACCTAGAATTTATAGTGGGGGTGGAAGAATATTACTCCCCATTCATGTAAAAGTTAATTAGATAGATTTATCTAGGGATTTAGTGGATTCTCACAGGTTGTTGTTGTGAGCAACACTAATTAATTAGATCTCTTAAAAAGTAATATAATTGGGTTTATATACCACTTGTAATAGAAATAAATAATTTTAAAAGTCGCAATTATTATTTATTTAATACCTAAGGAACCCCATGTCAATAATAATATTAATAATATTTTTATTTCTTGACCAGGGATAAACTCATGAATTTAAATTTAATTTTAGTTATTCAAATAATATTATAAATATATTATTTTTCACCAAACCTAAAAAATAGGCACACAATTCATCGATAATATTTATATAACCTTTATAATAACTATATATATAATAAATAAGTAGTTGGAGTTTCGCTTAGTGGTAAGCACCCCGTAATGCTACATGAAAATTGGGGGTTCAAAACCTATTGGGTGTAGGTACTGTAGCAGTACTGTAGCGGTACTGTAGCAGCGGCGGTACTGTTGATCGACGGGTACTATAGTGGTGGCAGGGTATTGTAGTAGTGGCGGTACTGTGTGGGTACTGTAGCAGCCAATTTACTATTCACGGAATGGGAATTGGGCTAAAAATTTGGGCCTACGGGCTATGTAATGGGCCTCCCTCTATAACACCCCGAGATTTTATGATATGTATTCTTTTTAATTTATTTGATGTCATGTGTTTTATGTTAAACCAAGATTATCTTATGATATATGCAACACCGTATGAGCTTACTGTATACGCAACATAATTCTTGGATCGTGTTACACACAATTTCAAGTTCATTTGATAGAAGTTATTCTACGCAACATTGAGTGTATATATATATATATTCAATGTACAAATGAAATATGGTTGGATTTTGTTATACGCAACAACAAAGGAGTCTTGCACTACACGCAACCTTGACTTGGCTTTAATTACATGCAATCGCGACCTTCCTTGATAGCGTGTGTTATACGCAATACCGGGTTTCACTAAACAACGATATATGGTTATAATATTATCACGAACTAGCCATTATGAATATAATTAACCAAATTTTTAATTTTATAACATTATTATTCATCTTATAAATTTTCTAAAACATTTTATGTGAACAAAATAAATTTTTCGAGTAAAATAAGAATTTTTCGAAAAATGCAGTTTTGCTTCCTTTTGATGGCACACCCACATTAATTATAGTTTTTGACATTTTTATGGGTTCAATTTTACAAAATAAAATTATTCATTGGAATAAGGATATAAAATTTTACCTTGGATAAAATTTTCATGTTATTATGATAACTTTCATATTTTAATGGATAGTAAAAACACGCTATATTTTAATTAAAAACAAATTTTTTTCATCGTAATAATTTATGTGGATAAATAATAATATTTAATGGTCTTAAAGTATAAATATAATATATTTTTACCATTTAATATAATTTATTCCATTAGCATTGATTTTACTTTGAATTCGTAGGTTAAATCAATTCAATCTTTTGTAATGTTTTAAACAAAAACTCATTTTCTTTTGACAACAAGATAAATTTTAATTTAATTTCTACAACTTCTGTGTATTGAATTTGGAAAAATGGATTCCATATTTTGGATCAGTGGGTCCAAATTATATTAATAGACTACTTTTTATTTTTGGGCATTATGAATAGTAACTACGGTAAATTTTATTTACCATAGTTAAAGGTAAATCGGGTAATTATGGGTAAATATAAGATTATAAAATTACCCTAACACCTGAAAAAATTTTATTGGATGACTAAACGTTGACCCATATCACCTAAGTGTCAGATTAGAATCATTTTATGGACTTTTTTCAATGAAAATATCTTAATTATTATTAAAACCAAAGAAAGTGACAACATGTCACTCTCTTAAATCTTATAAGTATATTAATTTTAATTTAGTGATAAACTTCATGAAACTTCAAACATGAATAGTCTCCATAAAGCTAATGAAATTATATACATTATATGAATTTATTTATAATTTTTAGGGATTAAATAATTATAATTAATTGTGACACAATAGTGATGCATAAATTGTTTATCTAGTGAAAAATCAAGAATATAGTTTTTATTAATCTAATAGTACCATAAAAGGCCCCAAACCCAGACCAAAAATTATTGGTCATGTATAGGTAAACCATAATCATCCAATGGTCGAATCTTTGACCATTTTGAGCCTTATAATAGAGATTATGACACTTATATTATTTTATTTTAAATGATGCCAAAGTTGTCACCTTCATAATTTAATAAATATAACAATTTAAATATTGTGATTTTAAGATGATAAATTCTAGTAGAAGTATTATTTTGAATTTTAATAGATTTATCTTCATCGTAGGATTTTATTTTTAATTTTTATGCTACAAATAAGTATATTAAAGTATTATACTAAAATGATGTAGTATTTATTTTATTAAGAGATAACCCAAATAAACGGTTTTAAAAATAATCGAATAAATATTATATGAACTATTTATTGTGATCCACTAATTTTCTAGATACATATGACCTTTTATTAATCTATTAAAGCTTTTATTTAGAATATATCTTCTGTATATATTTTATTTAAATTCAAATAAATGAATAGTGTCAAAATTGACACTATTGTTATTTTATAAAAATAACATATTATAAAATTGTTTAAAAATCACAAAAATATTTTAAAATAATAAATTTATATTTATATGGTAGAAAAGGTTATAAAGTATCCATTTATAGACAATTCACAACAAATAAGTAATTATTTATTATAATTTAAAATTTAGAATGTTATTACCACAAATAAAATTAAATTGATTAAATAAGGATAAATCAAGTTGGTAATGGTTAAAATAATTTCCTAGCATGTATAATTTTTATTTTTTGATGAGATTACAACCCTATATCATAAAATATTTTAATATGAGTCATTTTTTGAGGTTTTAAGTGGGGTTATATTTATTATAAATTAATATTTTTAAGATTTCCAAAGGTGCCCCTCTCCTCCCTTATAAAAGGGCACCTCCTCCCTCTCTTCCTCACACCAATTTGAGCCTTTAAGCTCCGCCAAACCCTGCCCATTTCCTTTATAAGCCTCCCTAGAAACATCCTAAAGGTCTTGGTCTTCTTCAAAGGCCAATTTTAGTACCCTAAGAGGAGGATTCAAAGAGGCATGTCAAAGAAGAGGTAATATCTGTTACCGATTCTTTCAATTTTCAATCCTCTTCAACTTCTTCTTCTTTAGTTGTTTAATTATGAAGTAAAAACATCAGTATCACTCATATACGGATATGTTATTATAAGTATGAAACAACCATATTTCACCATCTATCCATCCTACGAAAAATGAAATCACTGCGTGTTCGTACGTATGGAATACCGTCTCCACGTCGTGGTGTAATCTATTTTCCAGCACTATCTTACTTGGATGGTTATAATGGTGAATGTAATGAATATATATGATTATTGTAAAGTGATATTGATTCTGTAATATTATACATACACTTTAATACAATTCAATGATCATGGGAATGATATCATCGCTCGTGCGTACGTACGGAATACCGTCTCCACGACGCGACGAGATTCACTCTCCATGATAGCCATTCAAGAATGACTATAAAGTATATATAATAATTAATCATGGAATATATGACATATAAATGATACTGGATCTATGTATATATATATATTTATGTCATCTACTTAATTCCATTCAATTCAATAAGGAAACAAAAACAGCGTTCATGTTTACGTATGGCCTACCGTCTCCATGAATGGTGTATTTCTTTCAATTTATTGATCCATTATATATATGTATATTATGAATATATATTATATATAAATCATGTTTTGAATTCTGGATGAAAGTAATCATGATCTATGTAATCATATGAATAATTACAAGTTAAAATACGAACGACAAATGAGACGATTTTACCCAAAACGATACTTTAACATGAATTTACCAAAGAAAGGGTAATATAAAGTCATAAGTGAACCATATATGATATAATAACAATGAATATGATTCTGTAATAAGTCAATGAAATTATTTAAATCATTATACAGGTGTTTTGGATACGTACGAAGCATATCTGACCTAAGGTAAGGGATAACTATTCCAATCTCATTCTTATCCAAGATTGTTTATTCGTAAGTAATTACTGGGGTTATTGTTATCATCCATTCCTTGTTTCCTAAAAATGGTTTAATGTATGTTTAAAGTCCTTTTTACCCATTTTTAATTTTACCCAATGGTATGGAAGGAATCATTCTTTTATTTACCCTAAAAGGAACTTTTGGACTTTTTCGACAAAAGTACGAGAAGAATGTTTTTTTAACGTATACGGCATGAAAGGATTTTTACAATTTTATAAAGCCTTATTTTCATGAAGATTACTCCAAAATATTTCAATAATATTTTAAACAAAATCCTTTTCTTTTAAAATTGCATGTCATTTTGTGAAAAGAAAATGATTTTGAAGAAAAAAGGATATTTTCCTCAAGAATTCATTTCAAGTGTTTTATCAAAACCAATTTTCATCTAAGATGACATTATTACATATGTGTATGTATAAAGAATAATTTCACTATGATTTACATGGATTCAGTTTTCTTATTATTAAATGATATCCATTTCTTTTATATGGATTATGTGATGATGGGATGATGTTTATGAAACAAATTTTATTTATTGGGTTTTTATGAATTATGTATGTTTATTTTGTGGCACAAGTAAGAATGATTTCATTATGAGATGGGTGGGACCTATATCTCCCTCCAATGCAATGGGTAAAGATTTATATCTCATGAGATAGACAAGGATGGAATAGTAAGTTAATCTGGTTCAGTGTTACAGGACTGAAACGAGGAGTGAACTCAATTCAGAAAGGGACTTTGTCCCCTAAGATGGTCTTGGAATCAATGCCTTGGCTACTATGGAAATCATAACATGTGCTTAATGGATTCCACAATTACATTTTTTATTCCCATGCTATGTTATCATGATTTGTGTTCCATTATAATCTATGCCTTATGTACTTCCATGTTTTAAGTCATTGCTCAAGATTTTGATGTTTAAACATTATGTTCATGTTTTTGTGTTCAAATGTATATGGTATGTTTTACCCTTACTGAGCATTTGAGCTCACCCTTTTTTTGTTTTATTTTCCCCCAAGATTAAATGAAATGTTTCAGGTAAGGAAACAAAAAGTGGAAGATCTTTATGGGAGATGTTGAAGATCTTTCACCACGATTAGAAGATTACGTTCCAAGTTTCCAAAGACACTAAACTATTACAGTCCTTGTGTGTCTGTTTTTGTTATGTATTAAGTATTCTGCAAAAGTAATGCAATTTCCATGTACGTCAAGCTTCGGGTCTCTATAATTGGTATCAGCAGAAATGTTTAGTCAACCATTGGAAACTAGGATGCTAAAACTTTAGTGAGATCCCAAGAGATTTTTCTACGGTATGTCTAGGTATGTCCTTAAGGATAAGTATACGTATAGGTTATAGTCCTATAACTACGGTAACGATATTAGAATTTAACCTAAGATGTTAGATATTGAAGGTACTCCCCCTTTACTATGTTGTTTTTCCTAGTATGATTTTTTCCTCTCACACTATTCTTTTTGGGTTTTAGAAAATGGCTGGAAACAGGAAGATTCGTGATAATGGAGGATTTGACGGACAATGGAATGATATTCTTCATGAGAAACCAAATGAAACGGGATTTGGAAGTCCAAACATCGTTATTATTCCAAATCAGCAATCTCATAATATTATCAATAATCTCAACTTTGGTATGTTTCCCGACACACATAATAAGAGAAAGATGGAGTTTCATGATGATCATAGAGGAATGAAAGGTCAATTTCCCCAATGTTAATCATGTGGGAAGAGGCATCAAGGAGAATGTTTCAAAGGAACTGGAGGATGCTTTGGGTGTGGAAAAGAAGGACACAAATCCAGTAAGTGCAAAGGGAAATATTTAGTTAACACCATGGATGAGGATAATCGTATTGCTACGACATCAACAATGGTTAAATGTTTTAAATGTGGAATTTATGAGCATTATGAAAACTAATGCCCTATGGGAAAGTCTCATGAAGAGAATCAATATGGTCATATGGGTAGTATTTATGTTGATGATGATGAAGAGACTACAAATGAAATGTGAGATGAAAGAATTGTTGAAGCTCAGTCAATGGTTTAAGAAGGTAGTGGAATGATTATATGTTTATCAAGTGTAATGTTGTATAACTAATCTCAGGGTACTATGGAGTAAAGAGACATCTAAGGATTGTTACACTATTGTCTTTCCTTATGTTTTGAAAGTGTATGATGAATGGTACTAGTAATAATGAATAGTTATTCAGATATTTTTGGAAAGTAGATGATATGTGCATAATGAAGGGATAAGGAGAAAATTAAATGTCTGACAGTATTCATAAGCTCATGACTGATATAAGGAAATAGTTATATCATGGTTTGAGTATATAGAATTTTGGGGTTTTGGTATGTGGAAAGTGTTTATTTTTGAAAGCACTCATGTTTTCACTAAGATTCAATGGGTATTCATTTTTCAAGAGAATACATGATTAAGGCCTTCGAATGTTTGTAATGTTACCAACAAGACATATGTTATGATATATTGGGATCAACGATGGTATTAACATGCTTGTAATATAAAATCTCTGGTAATCGTTTTCACTATAATATGACAATGGACTGCAATATTATGGATAAGCCTAAAGATTTGAATGGATTATGTTGGACATAAGTTAGTATTATTTAAGGATAGAACCTTTTTTGATATTATTGATGGGATGATATAGTAATGTAGTTTTATAAAAAGGACAACCTACAGGACGGGCAACAACCCATCGTGTCAGACAAGGCTGTGGAAATCGAACTCACAACTGAAGTGCGACAGGCCTTTATCGCCTACCACTGGCCTACAGGAAGTCCCTGGTTAGTGGAAAGTAGTTTTATTTTATTAAGTGGTATGATAAATAAAGTATAAGTTCATTTTTGGAACCATATACGATTAACCTCACCGTAAGATGGACTTATAAATTTTGCTAACCTTTTGTTTGAAATAGATGAAATGACCCATCATTCTATCACATGATCTGCTAACGCTTCACGAATAACAAATTCAACTTCATTTCTTTAAGAAATGAAGTGGAAATTTTTCAATTCACAAAAAATAGTGAGATTGTACCAAAATCAAATAAGTATTTCTTCTAATTCAAAATTTTCCACTCTAGGTAAATGATATTGAAAACAAAAAATGTTGTCCTAGTTCTCTTTTATCTGATGAATCAGATAGTACCTTATATCATCACAAATCTATGGCATTGTGATTGTTGGATTTTTCATAGCCATTTTCTCTACCACACTCCATCAGAACATGATGGTTTGATTTTTCTTCCATATCCATATTTTCACCTATGTTCTCCTATGTGAAAACCTAGTGATGAGTTAATTTGGGTAACTATTAAGTTTCATACATTATTTTTTAAATCCAAGTTTTGGTATTCAATTTTACGATGTGGGTTTCTATTAAAGAAACTTTCGAGTAGTAACCCATTTATAACCATGGCGAATTTCGAGGGAGAAATTCATTTTAAGGGGGGTAGAAAGTAACACCCCGAGATTTTATGATAAGTATTCTTTTTAATTTATTTGATATCATGTGTTTTATGCTACACCAATATTATCTTGTGCTATACGGAACACTGTATTAGCTTTCAGTATACGCATCACAATTCTTGGATTGTGTTACACACAATTTCAAGTTCATTTGATAGAAGTTATTCTATGCAACATTGAGTGTATATATATATATATTCAATAATGAAATATGTTTGGATTTTGTTATATGCAACAACAAAGGAGTCTTTCACTACACGCAACCCTCACTTGGCTTTCATTACACGCAATCACGACCTTCCTCGATAGCGTGTGTTGTACGCAACACTGGGTTCCACTAAACAATGATATATGGTTATAATATTATCACAAACTAGCCTTTATTAATAGAATTAACCACATTTTTAATTTTATAACATTATTATTCATCTTATAAATTTTCTAATACATTTTATGTGAACAAAATAAATTTTTCGGGTAAAATAAGTATTTTTCAAAAAATGCAGTTTTGCCGCCTTTTGATGGTGCACCCACATTAAATATAGTTTTTGACATGTTTATAAGTTCAATTTTACAAAATAAAATTATTCTTCGGAAATAAGGATATAAAATTTTACCTTGGATAAAATTTTCATGTTATTCTGATAACTTTCATATTTTAATGAATAGTAAAAACACACTATATTTTAATTAAAAACAACTTTTTTTCATCGTAGTAATTTATGTGGTTAAATTATAATATTGAATGGTCTTAAAGTATAAATAGAATATATATTTACCATTTAATATAATTTATTTCATTAGCATTGATTTTACATTGATTTTCTAGGTTAAATCAATTCAATCTTTTGTAATGTTTTAAACAAAAACCTGTTTTATTTTGACAACAGGATTAATTTTAATTTAATTTTTGCAACTTCTATGTATTGAATTTGGAAAAATGGATTCCATATTTGGAATCAGTGGGTCCAAATTATATTAATAGACTACTTTTTATTTTTGGGCATTATGAATAGTAACTATGGTAAAGTTTATTTACCATAGTTAAAGGTAAAACGGGTAATTAAGGGTAAATATAAGATTATAAAATTACTCTAACACCTTCCAAAATCATATTGGATGACTAAAAGTCGACCCATATAACCTAAGGGTCGGATTAGAATAATTTAATGGACTTTTTTCCATGAAAATAACTTAATTATTATTAAAACCAAAGAAAGTGACAACATGTCACTCTCTTAAATCTTATAAGTATATTAATTTTAATTTAGTGATAAACTTCATGAAACTTAGAACCTGAATAGTATCCAGAAAGATAATGAAATTATCTACATCATATTAATTTATTTATGATTTTTAGGTTTTAAATAATTATCATTAATTGTGACACAATAGTGATGCAGAAATTGTATATCTAGTGAAAAATCAAGAATATAGTTTTTATTAAACTAATAGTAACCATAAAAGGCCCAAAACCCGGACCAAAACTTATTTTTCATGTATATTTAAACCATAATCATCCAATTGTATAATATTTGGCCATTTTGAGCCTCATAAAAGAAATTATGACACTTATATTATTTTATTTTAAATGATGCCAAAGCTGTTACCTTCATAATTTAATAAATATAACAATTTAAATATTGTGATTTTACGATGATAAATTATAGTAAAAGTATTATTGTGAAAGGTAATAAATTTATCGTCATCATAGGATTTTATTTTTAATTTTATGCAAAAAATAAGTATATTAAATAATTATACTAAATTGATGTAGTAATTATTTTATTAATAGATAAACCAAATAAATGGTTTTAAATATAATAAAATAAATATTATATGAACTATTTATTGTGATCCACTAATTTTCTAGATACATATGACCTTTTATGAATCTATTATACCTTTTAGTTACAACATATCATCTGTTTATAGTTTATTTAAAATTCAAATAAATGAATAGTGTCAAAATTGACACTATTGTTATTTTATAAAAATAACATATTATAAAATTGTTTAAAAATCACAAAAATATTTAAAAATTATAAATTTAAATTTATATGGTTCAAAATGTTATAAATCATCCAATTATGGAAAATTCACAACAAATAAGTAATTATTTGTTATAATTTAAAATTTAGAATGTTATTACCACAAATAAAATTAAATTGATTAAATAATGATAAATAAAGTTGATAATGTTTAAAATAAATTCCTAACATGTCTAAATTTTATTGGTTGATGAGATTACAACCCTATATCATCTAATATTTGAATATAAGTCATTTCTGGTTGTTTTTATGTGGGGATAGATTTATTATAAATTAATATTTTTAAGATTTCCAAAGGTGCCTCTCTCCTCCCTTATAAAAGGGCACCTCCTCCCTCTCTTCATCACACCAATTTGAGCCTTTAAGCTCGACCAAACCCTAATTATTTCCCCTCTCAACTTCCCTAGAAACATCCTAGAGGTCCTGGTCTTCTTCAAAGACCAATTTTAGTACCCTAAGAGGAGGATTCAAATAGGTGTGTGAAAGAAGAGGTAGTATCCGTTACCGATTCTTTCAATTTTCATTCTCCTTCAACTTCTTCTTAATTAGTTGTTTCATTGTGAAGTAATAAAATCAGTATCACTAATATACTGATATGTTTTTATAAGTATGAAACACCCATATTTCACCATATATCCATCCTACAGAAAATGAAATCACCGCGCGTGCGTACGTACGGAATACCGTCTCCATGTCGTGGTGTAATCTATTTTCCACCACCACCTTACTTGGATTGTTATAATGGTGAAAGTAATGAATATATATGATTACTGTAAAGTGATATTGATTCTTTAATATTATACATACACTTTAATACCATTCAACAATCATGGGAATGATATCATCGCTCGTGCATACGTACGGAATACCGTCTCCACGACGCGATGAGATTCACTCTCCATGATAACCATACAAGAATGATTATAAAGTATATATAATAAGTAATAATGAAATATATTACATAATAATGCTACTGGATTTATGTATATATTTATTTATTTCATCTACTTAATTCCATTCAATTCAATAAGGAAACGAAAACAACGTTCATGCGTATATACGGCCTACTGTCTCCATGAATGGTGTATTTATTTCCATTTATAGATCCATTATATATATGTATATTAATAATATATATTATATATAAATAATGTTTTACATCATGGATTTAAGTAATCATGATATATGTAATCATATGAATAATTACAAGTTAAAACACGAATGACAAATGAGATGATTTACCCCAAAACGCTTCTTTAACATGAATTTACCAAAGAACGGGTAATATATAGTCATAAGTGAACCATATATGATATAATAACAATGAATATGATTCTTTAATATGTCAATGACATTATTTAATCAGTATACAGGAGGTTTGGATATGTACGAAGCATATCGGACCTAAGGTAAGGGATAACTATTCCAATCTCATTCTTATCTGAGATTGTTTATTCGTAACTAATTACTGGGGTTATTGTTATCATCCATGTCTATGTTTCCTAAAAATGGTTTCATGTGTGTTTAAAGTCCTTTTTACCCATTTTGACTTTTACCCAATGGTATGGATGAAATCATTCTTTTATTTACCCTACAAGGTACTTTTTGACTTTTTCGACAAAAGTAAGAGAAGAATGTTTTTTTAACGTATATGGAATGAAAAGATTTTTACGGGTTTATAAAGCCATATTTTCATGACGATTCCTCCAAAATATTTCATGACTATTTTCAAAAAAATATTTTTCTTTTAAAATTTCATGAGATTTTGTGAAAAGAAAATGATTTTGAAGAAAAAAGGATATTTTCCTCAGGAATTCATTTCAAGTGTTTTATCAAAACAATTTTTCATCTAAGATGTCATTATTTCATATGTGTATGTTTCAAGCATAATGTCTCTATGATTTACATGGATTATGTTTTCTTATTATGAAATGATATCCATTTCTTTTATAAGGATTATGTGATGATGGGATGATGTTTATGAAAATGATTTTATTTATTGGGTTTTTATGAATGATGTATGTTTTTTTGTGGAAAAAGTAAGAATGATTTCATTATGAGATGGGTAGGACCTATATCTCCCTCACATGCATTGGGTAAAGCTTTATATCTTATGAGATAGACATGGATGGAATAGTAAGTTAATTCGGTTTAGTGTTACAGGACTGAAATGAGGAGTGAACTCGATTCAGAAAGGGACTTTGTCCACTATGATAGTCTTGGCAGAAATGCCTTGGCTACTATGGAAATAATTACATGTGCTTAATGGATGCCACAATTGCATGTTTTATTCCCATGCTATGTTATCATGATTTGTGTTCCATTATAATCTATGCCTTATGTACTTCCATGTTATAATTCATTGCTCAAGATTTTGATGTTTAAACATTATGTACATGTTTTTAAGTTCAAATGTATATGGTATGTTTTACCCTTACTGAGAATTTGAGCTCACCCTTTTTATGTTTTATTTTCCCCTAGGATTAAAAGAAAGGTTTTAGGTAAGGAAACAAAAAGTGGAAGATCTTTATGGGAGATGTTGAAGATCTTTCACCACGATTAGAAGATTACGTTCCAAGTTTCCAAAGATACTAAACTATTACAGTCCTTTTGTGTCTGTTTTTGTTATGTATTAAGTATTCCGCCAAAGTAATGTAATGTCCATGTATATCATGCTTCGGGTCTCTACACACTCTTCCCAATTAAAATAGGTCTTTTATTTTCATTATTAATAAAAATGAGGCTTCGGCCGAAACCTTTTAAAAAATTTATATATAATAAAAATATATAACATTTTTATTATCCTATATATAAATTAGTATAATATTACGTAAATATCATGTAAATATTTATTAAATTTTACACTCTCATAACATTCTCTCAAATTACTGGTGACAGGATATATGTAATCATTATAAAATGAATAATTATTAATCCATATGTGGTTATAATATTTATTCAAATTGTAAAATAATAAATAATAATATATTATTTAACTGAGATTCTTGATACACTAATTGTGTGACTCTTTAAGCCTCTTTCTCAATGGTATTGTGAGAAGTGTCCCAAGCTACATGGTTATCATGTAGCAATATTCCAATTCACCCATAGAGAAAAAAAGTAATGCTGCAATGACATAATACCTCATATGGATTCTCATTACTGAATATAATCATTTTATCATGATATTTATGATCAAGAAATTTTTATGTTGGTTCCATCAACCTATGTGCTCGTTCTCTCTTTCTATGACATTATGAAAATCAAACATTCTAATAAAACACCATGGAAATGGATTAATTTAAGCTATTTCACCTCCATCAAAGGGACTGAGATATTAAATTCTATTAAATAAAATACAGTAAAAATATTTTCTCACATTATTCATTAATTCAATATTACACATGATGCACCAGATATATCATACCTCACTACAAACATCTCCTTTAATTGATTTCATCAATAAATAAAAGTAAGAAACTAATAATACACATTAATCATAATACTGATATTTTAGGATAAAAAAATCATAGATAGAAACATCAAACGGAACATATAAATTTGGATTTTCTACTGGTGGGTATCATTATCATAATATCTAACACTAGATATTACCAAGGGAATACACCCTGAGAAGGTTCCTTAATGTCCAATGAGTCTCCTCCCATGATAGACTATAACATTTTTAACCCACAAATGATAACATCCGTCTATAAAACAAGTTTTAGCCTATATTTTCGTTGCACTTCTAGATTATCATCATAGGGGGGAATACTATGGTCTTTCAGTGTGACCGAAACTTTTAGGTCATTATCACATACCATGTTTTAAAGAATAACAATCATTACGTAATAAGTACTTCATTAATATTCAAACTGAGGAATACATGTTATCATAATGAACATCGAATTTAGTTCTAGGAAACCTACTCCAATAGGCTCCCACATTCACTAGAGCCAACTCCTAACAACCTTCAACATGTTGTCTATAACATGATACTCATGCTTCTGCTAATATATGTCTTCATTCAAGGGGTATACCATGTTCTATTTCATTGGTACAATTTTCAAAAAACATATCCACTTTGATAAAAAGCCCACTATAGGTGATACTTTCAAATTATATGCTATATATGTTGGTGCGACCTTGGCTATTTTGTAAGAGCCACTATTACAGTATTTCCACAATTCAATGTGATTGGGTCTTTACTTATAGGTATGACATAGATCTCTTGGTTAAAATTTCCATTACAAATTTCATCTGTTGATGCATAAGATTTTGAAATATAATTGGACTCTTTTGTATAATCAACAACTGGATATAATGAACTATTCTATCTCACATTTCCTCCATTAGGATAGAAAAATATCAAAACATTGACTTTAAATCAATATGATCTTTTGAAAACCTTCATCAGTAAAAACCATGATGACAATTTTCCAATCTCTTATATACTCCAGGAACATATATTTAGTTCTTCTCATATACTTGAGTACAACCTTAATAGTTTACCAATGTTGTTCTCCTGGATCTGGTTGATATATTCCTAATATGTTCAATACAGATGAATAATTAGGTATAGTACACAACATAGTATAAATGATTTATCCTATCAATACTAAAAAATATACCTTTAACAATTATAAATTGTCCTTTATTAGTGATAAATAAGTTATGACTACCGAAGGGAGAAAAAATACATAGTATTTTATAACCACTAAAAAGTGTTGATAAAGGGGGCCATTATCATTGATTTTGGATGTGATGATAAAGGAAAAAATTTATCCATTATTTTATATAGAACTAATAAAGGATATAATTATCCATTCTACTATAATCTATCATAAAGATGAATTCTACAGTGTCTTGTAATAGCACATCATTGCACCAAAAACACCATGAAATTAGAAAAATCAAGTTCCAATGATGAATTTAATTTAAATAAATTTTTTAACAAAAATACAAAAATAAAAGAATACTATATAATAAAAATTTCAAACATTGGATAATACAATTACATAAGTTTAAATTATAACATAAATTTTAAAATAAGAATGTTCCTTTTTCTTTTGATCATAATCCATTCTCAAGAAGAAAATTCACATGTATAATGAAACCATTTCAACGTTAGAAATAATATAAAAACAATTAACACAAAGTTTTAATTTTAAACAAATATTTTCATTAATACATTGAAAATTGTGTTTCAGATTGAGTTATATATGATTATTACTCCTCACATCATTTCTTTTTCATCTTCAAGAATAATCTCCATGAAAAATTGGCTAAATATGTATAAGATAAAAATGATAAGATGATAAATTATGAAGTATAATATATAATGATGAAAAAACAATCGAGGATCGTTTTCTTGGTTTTGGCGATGTGATATGTGTTTTAAACTAAAATGACACATATATATTGACAATATGAACGTTGATTCATACAGGTCAAACTATGCATCGAATTAATGTGTGGATAATTCTTAAAATTCTCAAATGAGTTCTGGAATATTTTCCTTAAGTATCAAAACTATCCATATGTTTTTTCTCATTTTTTAATATATCACTTTTTGTTATCAACAAAAACCATTTTTAATAGGAAACACATACTTTGACTCATGTAGATCACATCCCATATCAATTTTATGTGAAATTATTTCCAACACGCCACAACTAACATATGAATTAAGGTCCTAAATTACCATTATAATCTGAGTGCACTTTATTTTATTTCTAGTGAGTAGAAATTTTTAAACTAAAATATTGGTTTTTAACTAATAACAGACAAATTTAGTCATACTAACCACAATGTGCATCAGATAAAGGTGTGGATAATTACAAAATGTACCAAATGAGTTATGGATAATTTTCCTAAATTATCAACACAATATGATTTTTATTGGTTTTGAGTAGGTAAGTTGTCCTTTTTACAAAAATTAATGAAACTTTTTAATAAAAAGACCCACTTGTAGTCATACCAGTCACACCATGCATCATATTTAGGTTCATCTAATTCATACCCATCCCATATGCGTTATGAATACTTTTCCTAATGCATTAAATCAATTTGAATGTGTTTTCTTTGTTTAGAGTATATCACTTTCCTTTTTAACAATGTCATTTTAAATTGGAAACACACACACTGACTCATACTAATCACATCATGTATTATATTAACATGAGATTTATTCTTACACATTAAACATGATTTATGAATCGATTTACTAAATTATGGAGAAAATAAAAACACATTTTTTCAATTTTTAGGGAGTGACAACATCTAAAACAAACTATCATTTTAAAAAACTAAAAGACACTTTGTGTAATATGGGCCACAAAATGCATCATATTTAGGTGGTTGACTCTTTTATAACCAAAATGACATATATATAGTTTTCCTAAATTATCAGAACAATAAATATCATTTTTTCCATATTTGAGTAGGTTAGTTGTCCTTTATACTAATATTTATGTCAATTCTAAATTAAAAGACACAAATATAGTCATATTTTCCACAATGTGCATCATATTTAGGTGTGGTTGATTACTAAATATCCCAAATAATATATAGAAAATTGTATTAATGTATCAAAATAATATGAATTTTTTTCTTATCCTTGAGTACGTAACTTTTCTTTTCCCTAAAATGCCATTTCTAACATAAGAAACACTTTTTGAATAATATCGATGGCATCGTGTGTCATATTTATTTTAGAATTATTCTAAAACAAAATAAATAATTTTTGAATCATTTTCATAAATTATTAAGAAAATATGAAAAAAATCTTTATTTTTCATGAGTGACACTTTTTCAACAAAAAATGGCATTTTCAAACTGATAACGAACACTTTGTGTCCTAAAAATCACACCATATATTTACTGAGAAACAATGATTTATAAATGTTTCAAATTAATTTTGGGTTATTTTCCCGAAGTATCAAAACTGTCTAAATTATTTAAATTGTATTTTAGTAGTTGATTTGTCATTTTTAATAAAATTGATGGAAATTTTAAATAAAAATAAAAACTCTCAATCATATTGGGCGTACTATGGATTATATTGAGTTTTTATGACCATTACATATATTAAATGACATTTTTATTATTATACTAAATTATCAAAATAATCCATATATGTCTTCTCTATATTGAGTATGTCACCTGTATTTTTTTCAAAAATATCATCTTAAATTATAAATAATATCTTTTTCTCATTTCAATCACATCATGTATTGGTGTGAAATGAGACTTATTCAAATGTTTAATAAATGGAATATGAATATATCTCCAAAACTATAAAGTTAATTTGATCATTTTTTCTCATTTTTAGTGAGTGTCACTTTTTTAACTAAAATAATGATTTTAAACTGATAACAGACACATTGAGTCATATCGGGTACATAATGGGTTGTATTGAGGTGTGAATAATTCCTATATATCTCATTTAATGTATGGAAAAATTCCCTAAACTATATAAATAATATGATTTTTGTGGTCAGTTTTGAGTATGTCATATTTCTATTCACTTAAAATTGATGTCAATTTAAAATCAAAGGATGCACATTGAGTCATATATGCCATACCAGGATTCAAATTGATGTGCGCCTTATTCCTACACATTTGAAATTATTTAGGGTCATTTTCAAAAAGTATTAAAACAATGTGAAAATATTTTCATATTTTTGATATTTTCAATTGTCATTTTTAGTAAAAATAATGTCAATTTTAATAGAATAATATAGGGTCATACCAGTTACACAATGTTTTAGATTAATGTGTGGCTATTTTCTACATGTCCCAAAGTCTCAGAAAATCATAACACCAAAATATACTTCAATTTCCATTGGATGTATTTATCAAACTTCCAATAATTCATACTAACGCTATATTTTAAACCAAAATTCCATTCTCATTATTGAAATCTAGAATAGAATAGGATGATCATATTCCCATTATTTCATGTGAAGTCACCAAAATGGGCACATGATCTTACTCATCTATTATGGATTTCAAAAAAGGAGAATTGTCTTTTGGCTAAGAACATGGAGTTAATATGCAGTGTTGGAAATTTGCAAATAAAGAAAATTGATGTCATTATAACAATGGTAGTTAGGAACATTTTATTTCATTTATATCTTTTTTCAAATATCTGAATGAAAAATATTACTTCCAAAAAAATCAATGAAACAAACTAAATATGTATTAGAAAAAAACTATAAGGAAGCTATCTTATACTTAGTAAGTAGAATGATGGAAAATAATAATTATACAAGTAATAATAATTCAGGTTTTCATGATGGTTTTATGCATTATTTATTCATTTTACTATTGTCATAACTAAGTTTTTGGTTTGAAAAATGATTCCACCTATATAAGAAAAAAATGTGTGAGTAATAGTAAAAATAAATTAATTAAACTGAAATATGAAATATTACATTAATTATATGGACATTTATTTTAGTGTCAAAACATAAATATTACCTCTGTGATTGGGTAGTAGAGTGAAATTTATCCAAAGTGATAAATTCCAATACTATAGGGGTGAAATGAAATTAGGGGAGAATAATCCTATATAATTTTTGGTGTACAAATGAATGAAATATGAATAGACCATCTCACTCGAATAAAATAATCCATATGTATAATTAAATTGTTTTTGTGATTAATACTAAAAAAGAAATTAAACATAAATTTAAAACATTACATTAATTATATGGAAAGTGAATTTATTTTGAATATGTTAGGATCAATTATTCAATTCAATTAGAATCATAAATTGTAACACATTCACACCACAACAATTTTAGATCATCACTCAATGGATCCACTTAGAAATAAATATGATTTCTAGGTTTTTTGGTCTATAAATTACCATAAAGAAGATAATGCATCTGTGATTCATGCCTAACCATAGAATAAAGTTATAATTTACCAATATGATGGTCCAAGTACAATGTTTAATACTTTTTACAACAACAATATTTATTCAATCTAAAGATGAAAAAAGGTGAAAGTTTATCGAATCATTTCCAAATTCAAGATACATGTAATCAATTGTGTTCCACTGAGGAGAATATAATAGATGTTGTGGGATCCAATTATAAATTCTTCAATCTTAATTACATTTCAATTGTCTCATAGTATCCCATTATCTATATTTTTTTAACCATTGAATGATAAGAATGTTTGATACATATTTCGAAGGACATGGTCTATTTTTCTTATATCAGTCAACACCACACATACATTATTTTATGAGTGATTCATGTTCCTTTCCCAACAATATTTTGTTATTTGGACAAGCATGTATTTTTTTAATGATCATACCCATTGAACCTAGAATTCTTTAGCATCATATGGTTAAAATGGTAGTTAATTTTATTTTGATAGCTTATCTTTCAGGAGACCTAGTAGTTATTTAAAGTTGGTGTCACTCCATCAACTACTATTTTTAAAATTATATAGCTTAAATATATCTAAAAATGTTGTCTATTTGTTAAAAATTGTATATAATGGTCTCTCATCCCAACTATTTAACTTCTAAAATAACTTTCGAAAATCATGATGGTCATATTCAATTCTCGTTGTCATTTCATCTATGTGACCTCCATCATAATTTACATTGTTATTCATATCAAATTATTCATAAAAATAGTATCATCTCAATTGGTGTTCACATTTAGTTTTTCACCATGTTTATTCTGATATTTATAGATTTGATTTGTTCTATGAAAAAAATGTTCTTTCAAATCTTTTGTAATAATATTTTCAGAATAACAACAACTTAAACATGGAAAAATTATTTGAGAAGGTTTTTATGTATGATATTTTGAAAACTGTATGAACTTTTTAACTCCATATTAATACTATTTTGTCAATCTATTAGTATGAATCCATTTTTTATTCATATCCATACTATTGGGTTTATAAAATATTAATTTTTAAAAATAAATAAACAAATTTACCTAACATATTCATTAAAAAAGGTAAATGTTATTGATAATTATAATAATAAAAAACCAACATTTGACTGTTTCAAATAATTTTTATAATTTTATAAAGAAATTTAAAAATTATAATTTAGAAATGAATGACTACACTATTTTAGGTGTTGTCATCTGAAGTCATCCAAAGGTTAATTTTGAAGGCAGTTTTCATCCTCAACAGGTCATATTCCAAATAGTTATCATTGAATATTGTTTTTTGGCACTCATCATCCAAATATTGTGTACATGAACCAATGTTTCATGAAATACTCATACATTTAGTCATCCATAGGATGACAAAGTAACAGAGTAGTCCAAGAAACATAAAATATATGGGGTATGTGTCCCTGGTTAAAAATTAGAATAGTAACTATTTGGGAGATGAAACTAATGAGGATGATAGTTGTACACCATTATGTTATCTAAAAGTTGAAATGTCCCCCATTTTTGGGAATTACATGGATGGGAATCATTATTTACTATAGGTGGAACAAAAAGGAAATGTTAAAGAATGAAATGTTTTATTATGTATTAATATAAAATATACATAATGTTTACTATAAGGATGTTGAAATAAATGAATTTATTTTTATGATCTATTATTGATTAATTTATAATTTTAAATATGGAAATATTTTTAGAAAGGTATAAAAAACTAACTGATTTTATTTGTATTTGGGTTTGTATTAATTTATGGTAATTCTTTTTGTAGGAGGAATTTTATTTTTGGTAGTGGAAATTGATCGTATTATTTAATAATTCAATTAAATATTGATTTATAAATAATGGGTTGATAAGTTATTATGAAGAGAAGATGAAATTGATAGATATGTTTTACTAATTTTAATGGTGAGATAGTTATTAATTATGATAATGATGAAACATTAGTGCAGATTAATGTTCAATTGTGTATCTTATAGGGTGCACATAGGTATAAGGTAGACAAAAAATAATAAATTTATGGTATGGAAAATAAATAAGTATTATCTATTTCTATAAAAACACTGAAGGATGAAATCAATTTTTGAAATTACATTGGTAATTGAATATTTTCTGTGAAAACATGAAGGAGTAAGACTCTATGAAAAACATCATTATCCCTAGGTATAGCCTAACTCATTTGGAGAGCCCAAAAAGGATACAAATTGGATCAAATAAAAGAATGAGAATCTTAATCCGAATAAGAACAATGTGACATGATAAATTGTTCCATCATTGGAAGACATAAATGTTATCAGAACAATGATGGTGTTCTATAATAAACTCACTGACTATGTAAATGAGGCTTAAAAAAGAATGGATTGTGTCAAAGGGGAATTACTAGATCAAGGGAATATATATTTATGATAAAGTTACACTAATTGAATGGTTGGAAAATATTTTACTGTTCCTACCTATTTTAGTAAAAATTTAGTTAAAAGTATACTAGATGGATTTCAAACTTATGTTCCTTAATGGAGTTTATAAGGGAATAGTATACAATGAAGAACTAGATGGGATTATTATGGATAAAAATGACAGAAATTTGTGCAAGTTAAATAATTTTTTGTATAAGGTAGAGGAGTCACTTTGGGTTTGGTAAATAAAGTTTCATAAATACTTAAGAAATATTTTTTTCTAGTGAGGTAGATTATATTATTTCCTCTCAATCATGAATAAGAATTATCGAACAATTATGGTACTCATATATGTTGAAGACAAATTATTTTATTATTGGAAAAAATATAATAAATGTTATTTGGATCATTTGTGGTATGATATAGGGATGTGTATGATTGGTGAGTTAAACATTTTCCTTGGGTTATGGGTGATTAAAAGAAATCATAGCTGATTAATTTCACTTTAAAATTACTAAAATTTGTATCCCATGTGATTTGAAATGTAATATTCCAAATCAATGAAAACATCAACTTTTATAAGGATGAATTTTAAAAAAATGATGATCATAAAGAGGTAGATGTCATAAATTGTACGTTTTAGGAGCCTATTATACCTCACAACAACTTGACCCAACATTGGGTTTGATATATTTGAAGTCACATTATACCAATGATGTCCCAAAGAGATCATCATGCCATTGGGGAATATGATAACTCAATATATCTAAAAAAAGTTAATTTTGGGTTGTTTATTTATACGATAGCACAACTGGAGTTTTTGGGATACACATATGTGGGATGAGAATGTTATGTGAACAGCCGATGGAATGTAAAGATATCAAAAAACATGGATTTTATTTGAGCCATGGTTTTGTTCAAACCATGAATCTTCCAAGCCTCGTATTCAAGACTTAGAAAAGTTAGAGCCTTGATTATAACCTAGAATTGAACTTGTATTTGACAATAAGGAGCACCATCTATAGGTGGATTCTGTGGAGAGATTCAGACATCAGGAAATGGTTCCCTGCGGTAAGGGTTCCTAAAGTAGATCAGGGCACTTTTATCAGCTCTTCCAATAAAGTGTCGATAAATATCTATTTTAATAGTGCTAGGTGAATAATAACTAACAAAATAAATCTCTATTAGCGCATTATTATAGTTGATAAGAATTTATTTTATGATTTTTTTTCTGTTTTGATAAATCCATACCATTATGTGGAACTGATAAAGGAATTATAATTATAAATATAATTTTTTTTTAAAAAATAAATTTATATAATTAAAGGTTTATTTAATAAATATATATAGTGTGTTTATACATTATTTAAAAATAATAATTATAATTTTATAACTCTTTAATTATTTATTTTTTATTTATAATTATATAAAAACTTTTCTAAAAATAATATTTATATATTTTTTTATATTTATATAATTATATAAAGATATAAATATTTAATAAATATATATAAATATAATTATTGTAAATATATTCATCATTGAAATAAATATATTATTATTTTATGCTTATTTATATATACATATTTATTTATTTATAAGTATATAAATACTTTTAAAAAATAAATATATATAATTATTTATAATTATAATGTATAAATTTAATAAATATAAATATATAAATATATTTATTTATAAGTATTAATTTAAATATATTTATCCATAATTATTAATGAATATTTAATCTAAAGTGCATGCATGTTAAAGTTGTGTGAAATTGAATAATTAAGAACGAATACATTTTAAAAAATTTGGAAAATGGTTATGTTTTATTAATTAAATATATATTATTATTAAAATATGGAAATATATTGAAATAAATATCAATACATGTTGAAGATATTAAAATTTATTATATATATATAATAAATAATAGATATTGATTAAATTCCCCAAACAAATACAAAATAAAACATATTAAATTTGAATAAATATTACATAACTTTTCTACTAAAGCAATTTCTCATTCAAAACATAATTTATTAATTTTTTCATTTTATAATGAAATTGTAAAATTAATACTAAAATTTCAATAAATTACATAAAGAATATATGTGTTTCTTTATAATATTTAAATAATTGAATAAATATTTGTGTGTGTGCATTGTATATAAGAATGCACTAATTAATTATATGTATGTGAAATCAAAATGACACACATTTTATATATCTTAAATTGAATAATAAAATGACATTCAATTATATCCATTACTCGATGAAATTAATATATATTTTTAATTAATATTAATTCTTAATTATAAACCATTATTCACTATATATATTTAAATTTAATGTAAAAGAATATATATTTTTTATTATATATATCATATTTATATGCATTCATTTATATCAATATATTTAATATATTCTATTTTTTAACAATATGAATTATTTTTTAATTAAAAAAATGTTTAATATATTTTTAAATTTACTTATTTTTAATTTTTTTGTTTCATTTTTATTAGTATATATATATATATAATTTATACTATTTATAATAATTCATAATTTATATATAATATAATGGGGTTATTTATTTTTATTAATCATT
The DNA here is from genome assembly GCA_963277665.1 of Viscum album. Classification (NCBI taxonomy): domain Eukaryota; kingdom Viridiplantae; phylum Streptophyta; class Magnoliopsida; order Santalales; family Viscaceae; genus Viscum; species Viscum album. The sequence goes on from OY728160.1 coordinate 1,565,732,309, forward strand.
ATTTATTTAATAATTATTTTAATAATTAGACTATTAAGTCATTCTAATTTTGTATTTATCTAATTATAACATTTTTTGACATTTATCATCTCTAAAAATGATTATAAAGGATCACTTTATGGGCTCTAAAAATACAGAATTGATAAATTGAACATTTTATCTGTGTTAAAAATACAGTACAGATAAAGGTTACCCTCTATCAGCACTACAAAAAAATCACTGATAAAGGGAAACAATTTATGCTCTTTTTCTAGCATTGATAAAAGAAAACACCGTTAAAGGCCTAATTTTTAGTGTTGTATCACTGAATCCTAGGTTATTTTACGCATTCTCTCTTTCTCCTGTTATGTCTCAGGTAACATTTTCTTAGAATGATTGATACCATGTGACATTATATCAAAACCCATCTTGGATTTTTAATATAATAATTCTATTTATTATATTTTCAATATATGTAGTTTTTCTTATTTCAAGAAGCCTCTTGGGTAATCATGAATGATCATGATCCCTAAAATGTAAGATTCTTCACCAAAGTCCTTTATAGAGAAATATTTGTTTAAACATTCTTTAATTGATTGTAATACTGGTATGTCATTTCTAATAATTACTATCTCGACAAAATATACTACTAGGATAACAACCACATTCCAACTAACCCTCTTATGAAAATATGTCTCGCATTCATTATTAATAGAACCAAATCCTTTTATAGATTCAACAATATAAATGTTCTATGACCAATATTCTTGCTTCAACCCATTAATGGAACTTAGTCAATTTTATATCCTTTTGGAATAAACATGATTCAGAAAAAATTATGGATTTTTCATATAAATATATTCATGAAGGTCCCATTTATAAAATTTTTTTCTCACACCCAAATTCCAAATTTAATATTCATTGTAAGCTTCTATAGTTAGTATATTTGTAATGGATTTAAATATTGAAATTGTTGAAAAGGATTCATCATAATTAATTCCATGATTTTATAAACCCTTCAACCATTATCCTTTCTTTGTTGTTATTAAATTCACCTTCCATGTCTAGTTATAACTTAAATACCCATTTCAACCCAATATATTTACATAAAAATGTGCATCGACCAAAATGAAATCATTTTTTTGATACGTAGAATCCATTTCAGAATTCATGGATTCATTCCCAATTGAATAATTTGAAATCAATACTATATATTTTCATGATATAGTTTCATCATTGTCAACCAATAATGAGTCACTATCTTCAGCTACTAGAAAAATATATCTATCTTGTTCTTTTACCACTTTTGTGATCCTATGTAGTACTTGTGTTATGGGAACAACTTCATCTATTAGAACTTACAGAATCTATCTCTCTATCATATTTCTTGTATCTTGAGCAATAAAATTCATCAAATTCTAACTTACCATATGTATTATTTTTTATGATGTTCTCCTTCTCATGAAATACGGCTTCTCCAGTGACAAACACCTTCTTATCTAATTGTTTTTAGGTATTATCCCTTTATTTCATTGGGTTACCGAATAAAAATAATATTTTTCAAGATATGATAGTTTATTTCAAATAATGACCTTAACATACCCCTTCAAACCCCAAACATGTTAATAGGAAAAAAATATTTTTATTTCCACTCAATAACATGAAGATAATTTCAGTTTCCACTTTAGTTAGGTCTTGGTTTAATGTATATTCCATATTTTGTGATTAATATCCCTTAAATTAAAATTGAAGATATATATTAATCTTCATTAACCTTGCCATGTCTATCAAGGAACAATTCCTCCTTTCACTTACACCATTCCACTGTATTGTATAAGTCGTAGTGGGTTCATATATAATCAGAAACTCTTGTAAAAGTTCAATAAACTATTGGTTGATATATTCACCACTTTGATCTAATTGAAAATTCATTATCTTTTTTCCATTTTGATTCTATACTTCATTCTGTAAATCCATTAATTTCATGAAGGACTTGTACTTATAACTAATCAAGTAGACATATCCATATTTCCTCAAGTCATTAGTAAATGTTATGAAGTATGAATTACAACCTCGACCTTATAGTAGAAATGGTCCACACACCTCAATGTGTACCAATCCTTGAATATATAGAGATCATTCACACTATCCACTGAATGGAGTTTTATTAATTTTTCCTTATAATCAAGACTGAAATTATTCATGTGGTTTTAGATCAGAAGATTCTAAATAACCCTCTTGATGGATATTTTTCAAACACTTGTCTTTTACATGTAGAAGACGGTTATTCCATATCTGAGAGTTATAAGATTCATTTGATAATGATTTGTTATCAATCTCCAATGCATTGTTATTTAAATAATCTGTACCATAAAATATATTCTCTTTATTAAAGAGACAACATTTATTTTTAAAATTAAAAATAAACCAATCTTCATCTATGAATGATATATATATTATGTTCTTAGTAACAGTTGTCATATAATAACAATTTTTTAAAACCAAAATCATTCCCTTTGGAAATGAAAGGCTTTTTTCACCAATTTCTAGAGCAGCTGGCCTCACATAATTGGATGCTTATAGATACACCTCTCATGAAATCATTCAGAATCTATGTAGAATATATAATTGGATATAGATGTTATCACCATAAGCATTATCTAGTACCCAATGTGGGGATATTTTTAAATTACACTTAATAAAGAACATTCATTTTTCTTTCCCTTTTTAGGGTGTAGTTATTCTTCTAGTATCCTTGATTATCTCAGGAAAAACATACTGCCTTATTTTAATTTCCCTTCCTATGGATCATTCACTCAATGGAAGGATGTTTCTCATGAAATTAATACTTTTTTTAGGTCTTAGGTCCCTATAAATTGTTCTTCCATTTCTTGTTGACCCTAAGGACCGCGGGTTTATCGCACCCCATTTCCATACCCACTTGGTGAATCAATGTGTGTAGTTGAGAAAGACTCTGCTGATTATTTGTCATTTTTAATTAACAATAAGAATGTAGACGCTCTTGGGTAGTGATGAAAGTATGAGATTTGGGTAGAAGTCACCCTTGAGAATAATCCCTATTATTTATAAGTATTAAATGAATTAAATATGATTGAATACATGGGAACCCGCTGTCACAAAATCTCCATGACTAGTTATATGAAAAGAAATGGAAATCGTGTAAACCTCTTGTATTTCCATCTCTTGATAGAGATCCTGAAGGTGAGACATTATTCAATATGCATCCATGTCCTCATCTTTCTTAAAATGATCATTGTCCATGGTTGATAACATGAAATATTGAACACTAGTATCATTGTTCAAATGTTTCTCATAGATATGTAACTCTTCATCACAATCCTCATTTCAAGGAAATTTAGGAATTGGTTCTACAATATCATATAATTTCTTTTCATGGTGAAGGAAAACAAGTAATCATCTTAGCCACTCTTGGAAGAAAATTGATAAAAGTGTTTTTCCTCCCATGTATGGACCGTATGTTAAAAGTTAATTTATCTCTTTTTCTAAAATTATTATGAGTATAATTTTAGTAATATATCTGATAAGATTGAGACAGATAAATAAATAATTTTCTTATTAATATCCCATAATTTTATCTAACCTTAATATCCTTCCACATTAGATTTCAACTATCTTGTTTCCTGGACATTTTAGTAGAAATGATACAAATTTCACTACTCATTTACTGAATATTGGTTGGTCAAGCAACATGAATGGATTTATGGAGGAACTTCAAATGAAAACTTCATTAACTTATAGTTCATTGATCGGTGGAGTCAATATCGTGATCCGAAAATCCATAAATAGGATTTATTCAACTCTTGAGTTTTAGTTACATCATTTACTTCTGTGGAAATCTATCCTTGATGTCGAATAAGTTATGTTAACCAAGAACCTCATGTTAAAATTCCCCGATAATTGAAACAACCCCAACTCTTTGAAGTCATGCACTTTAAATTACGATTTGATTTTAACTAAAGTATTTCAATGCTATACCGAATTAATCTGTTTTGTTGAGGGATTTTTCCTTTTATCTATAAATTAGCAATTATCCTTATTATATTCATGTTAAAATTTTGTGAATTTACTTAATTGATTGACCATGTCTTGAATAATAATTACACATAAGTCAATTTATTTCTATTCTATATTTCATTCCTGTTAATTCGTTTATTCATGTGATCATGAAAAAATATAAAAAAAATATCCATGAAACTTTACAGAAATAAAATAATAAATTGTCATGATAATGATAGTTTACTAAAGGTTATATTATCTAGATTATTAGAAACTAACCATATGTATTGTCCCTGATCCGGAAGCCACTAATTAGAGCTCTGATCCAGGTCACAATATGATCTCATGTGTACCTCCCTACACCCCATAAGTTACTGACTATCAGCAAGGGTCTAATGTAATATGTGAGAATACTATACCATTATTATCATAGTAAACCAAAAAATATATCCACATGAAAAAAATGAAATAATAAAAATAATAAAAAGATGAATTACCAACCCTTTCTCAAAACTGTGTACAACCCACAAAAATGATTTGAATATCCTATTTCATTTTCTAAAGTTTGAAGTTATATAAAAACCAACAATAACAGTAAAAAGATGAATCCCCAAAATGGTTCTTGACTCCATGTCTCGGTCCTTATCCTTGCACAACACAATCCAAAATCAACTCCCCATCATGTAGTCATTTCCCATGTCTTGACATGAAACCATGAGATATGCTACTCAATAAATGAAGAACATGATTTTTTCCATGTGGAATCATCCATTATTAGGAGGACTTAGTGATTCTTAATGAAAATAAGGTCTTCTAAACATGATAGAGTTTTTTAGAATATGATTTTGGTACATTAGTGATTTGAGATTGAATATTTTTTATGGTTTTTAATTAGTATAGAAATTCCTATTTTCTATAAAAGAATGAGTGTAATTTTAAGAAATACATAAACATTAATTTATAATAAAATTAATTCTTCCTGGAAATTGACTCATAAATGAAAATAGTGATCATGGTTTTCTCAATATTACATTTTCACATATTATTGTGGAGATTTTTAGATATTTTTGTAAGTAATTAATTATTTTAACCATTTACCATATTATATCCATTATCGGCTTGATTAAAATTCCTACCTTAGTAACTTATTTTTTGTTAATAAATATAATAATCCAATTTACATAATAAAAAATCCATAATATTTCAAATAGATATATAAGATCATATTCATCCATTGAAAATGAAAAATGTATCATTTAAATAATAATAAAATATATATTGAATGATTTTTTAGATAAAACAATATTTCTTAGAAAGCATTTATTTATTATTATTAGATAATCATTACATGGATGTTAATTATTTAATTTAATAAATATATTATTCTTTTTTTTATAAAATCACTATAAATAAGATACATTTTAAATGACACTAATATAACCTTAACATTTATATACTAAAAATTCAATACCTTCTATTAACATAGCTCCTCACCAATTCTATGTATGACATAAGATTTACATAATCTATGGTGTAATTTATATTATTTGACATAAAAAACATAGATATTATAGTTATTTAAAAAATCATTAACTTCTCTCAAAAATATATTCTCAACCCACACATGATGATGTTTATTTTTTGTTAGGTCAAGAGAAAAAAATTATCATCCATTTTTTATAAAATGATTAGAAAAATAAGCCTTATATTGAAGAATTATAATACGTATTTCATATATTTATATATTTTAAAATGTTATAACTTATATTGATAATCATTATATATGTGACTGTATATATCCAACAACTATATATATCCAACAGTCATATAACAAATGATTGTATATCTAATAATTATATAAAAGTCAAATTACATTTCTATATTTCCTCATATACTTCACCGAATTCATTCAAATTATTCCCTATATAAAAATATCTATCACACTAATATTTTTTTCATTTTTTATACCATTGCACTAATTTGTGTGACCTTATATAGAGACTATGAGAATTAATTCTTGAAGACTATTTTCCTCTAATTTACTTGTGGTTATGTTAAAAAAATTGATATTTTATAAATAATTTTTTTCAAATAAGATCAATCAATTCAATATTTTTTGAAAACCCAATTTCTTCTTATGTTACACACAACACTATTTCATGTCCACATTACACATGACATTGAGTTTTTACGAATCATGATATACTATTATTATTATTATTATTTAATATAACAGTTATCCGCGAGCATTTTGACAGGTGGGTATGAATTGTATTATATTAATTATGAAAATATGGTGTAAAAATGTATATAAAATTAATTATCTAGTGAAAAATTTATTAGAAAAGAAAATAATACCAATTTAAAAAAATTATTATTTTTCTGAATAACTTTTTTTGGGCACAAAAGTGTTTTACATCAATTAATCTGCCAAATCAGTTTTGGTAAATTATTTTATTCAGATTAATTTATTAGGTATTAAATGAAATTTTTAACAATAATCTAGTGTATTTTATAGGCAAGGAATAAAAATAAATCTTTGTTTTTTCTTACAAACTATATTTTTCTAAATATCAATTTTATCTTCTTTTGTGGACTTACTTTAAAACTCATTTTCAAAAATTATTTTATTTTAGAAAATAATATTTATTTTTTTAATAATAATATGAACATTTTCTTATGATTATTTTTTCATATTTTTCTAAAATGATATACATTTTTGAGTTCTAAAAAATATTGAATTTGAATTTCAAAATGACTTATTGTTTAAATTATTTATTAAGATAAATTATAAATTAAATTTTTTTATTTTAAAATTATATAAATTATATTTCAATTAATAGAATATATTTATTTGGAATAATTTTAATATATAAAATGGAAGTAAAAACAGTTTGGACATTTGAGCATTTTCTCTTTGAAACCACAATTTCACATCAACTACACGAGATTAGTTTTAATTTTAAATTTGAAACTTCTTAGAATGGAATTTGGATATAAGGAATCGATATTTTGATTCTTATTATTCTATATTATATAATAGTGTCAAAATATATATTTACCATAATTATTATTGAAAATTTTTAAAATTAATTTCCGTAATTAATTTTAAAACGGGGCTTTGAGTGTTACATGCACCTGTAGTAAAATTACTATTCCACACACATTCGATTATTAGCCAATAAATTATATCTTATATTTAGTATAATTGCATATAAATTATCTAATTAAAATAATTTTAATTTTACTCTTAAAGGATCCATTTCCTATGTAAATAAAAAGATACATGTTACCATAGTTAGAAAACAAAAAGGATAAAATATAATAAACAAAAAGACTAAGGAATGAAAGGATAAAAATTGGATTTTTTGGACTTTTTTTTCAAAAACATAATTCTTAATCACTATTACTGATCAATTTTTATTAACATTATATAATAGTTCCATCCCAATAGTGAAAAGTTTTTCATATTTATATAAATTCCACCCCTCCTTAATTATAAAATAGAACTAACTCCCATCACTTATTCACACATCTCAATCCCATTATCTCAGACAAACCATAAAAATATCACATCCAAAATTTCAAACAATCATCCTATAATCCATATTTTTTACAAAAATCCAATAAAAGACGGATTTTTTCCAATCCTAAGGATGATACCTGAAGAAGATGTAATGTAATTCAATGAGCATATTTATTTAACATATTCCTACACCTTATTAAATTATTATTAAATATTTTAGATATAATAAAAAAATGTTTATTCCATTTACTAAGATGTTTTTATATTTATTTCATATCTTAAAACCATCTCCACTTCCATCAAATGTGTTATGAAATCATCGTTACCTTGTACGACCGACTACCATCCCACGAACCAATGTCATTTTTTTCGCATTACCAGCTCTTAGGGTTGGGAGAGATAATGGATGTTATGTAAATAAATATATTATTTTGTAACATAATTATACCTCTAGAGTCTTTATACAACACACATATTATTTTTCATTCGATTCCTTACCGGATTTCGAAACATCATTCCTATATACAACAGATTACAACCACATGAAGCTATATGATTTGTTTTTCACTAACACTTTACATGGCATGTAATAAGGATATATTCAATAAATATAATATATATATATATACATGATATATATGTTATCATAATTATTATATATGGTTTATATATTATTTATCTTTTTTATGATCGGTCCCTCGAGGAAATGGAAACAATGTCCTTGAGTGTGAATAGGTTCTCGTCTCCATCAATGATGTAATTCATTTAATATATCTATTATTTCTTGTTCAATGGCTCTAAATCCTTCATTTTTATTCTTTTTATATAATCCCCCTTTTAGGGGTTGTTGGGTAACCCTAACATTATCTTTCTTATAGTCTTTATGACATTACTCGACCCCAAGGTCTTAAAGAAATACATCCCTGACTATGAATAATTGAAATTTCCCCTCCCTAGCATCTGTATCGTGATCATCTCCTCACCTTTGAATGGTTTTTGAGATATCAATATTGTACATGGATTAATGGGCCTGGTACCAATGACAAGTTTTATACCCTCTCATTCTTCCAAATCTAAAAACTTGGCTCTGCTGAATGCATCTTCTCTGAATCCTCCTCTCGAGTTTTTTCCTTATAGAATTTTTCTGGTTTTCATCTGTATATAATGTGTCCTGAGGACCTTGATGTGTCCATAAGTTGTTGAGGAGTTTTTACTTCCTTAAGGTGGCCGAAAATCCTTACTGAACCGAAGGAATTTGTGGCCCAAAGGCCTAAAGGACTCTAGACCCAAACCAGTGGCCCGAAGATAAATAGTTCTAACTGATAGAGTACCAAACAGTACCTCATATAATATCAATTATAGTAACTCCTATAGTAACTACTATCATATATGCTATAGTACCATGATCAAAGGGATAAGACCAAAAATAAAAAACCAAAATATATCTAAAAATCAAGAAGATATTAACTAAAATGTAACTTTAACCAATAGTTTTTAATAGGTTGGTAATAAATTGACATAAGTCCTATATGGTATGGTACCTATGAGTAGGTTTCCATAGTTGATGTTTCATATAATTATATTTATTATTGTATCTTTTTGGACATGTACAAAGGACGTAATGACTTAATGTAAGAGATTTTTAATCTCTACTTTATTAATGGGAGACATATAGAAATTTAACAATTTATTTCCTTTTTTGATGAATATACTACCGATTTTACTTGTTATACCATCAGTACCATCATTTTCATGATATTAAATAATTTAATTGATGTTATTAATTATTTTATATTATGAATCAAAATATTACTAAGGCGGTAATAGATTTGTGTCTCAATTTTCCTTCTTTGATATGTACATTATGTTATGCATCTCTATTCATTAATGTTGTATATATACATGAAATTAGGAAATTAATATGATGAGTTTATTTATTCTCATGATATTCTTTTAAATATTATTCCTTCATGTGGAATAATATTCAATGTTACCAATGTGGTATGATTTTTATCTTGCAATATTTTCATTTATCAAGATTGTTTATGAATATATTTAAAAAGATTATATAATATGAAATATCTCTCAACAAAATAATAAATTATCTTAACCTTTTTATATTTCATCAGAATATAAACATTAACATCATTAACCCTTTTATGTTACAAATTGATCTAATAAGATGTTTTTTAAGAAAAATTTTCATTTCTTTCGAAATCCCTTTTTCTTCTAAACCCATTTTCTCTCATAATTTGAAATGTTTTAGGTATTAAAAAGTGCTTCCAAAGTGGAATATGTATATTAATAATTTTTTTAAAATTAATTTTAATTATTTGTTTATATGATTTCATGGTTATTTCCAAATAAAAATATTTTCAAAATGTTTTAGGCATTAAAAAATTTTCAATGATAAAAGAATATTTTCTTCAAAATCTTTTAAATACCATATCAAAATCATTTCCCATTGAAGATGAAATTAATTGATGTATCCTATTACCTGGGATATTTTCCACATATTACATTAATGTTATTTTTCTAAATGGTTTATTGTGAAAATATTTTTTTGAATCCCATTTCTCACCCATAGCTTATTCCATGAAGAAATGATTATGAATCTCATCACTTTTCAAGGGGTCTTGATATTATGATTTATTTTATGAAACCCATTTCATTCCATAGATTCATAGATGATTAATTTCATTATAATATTATAGAATACATATTTATGATATTTATAATTTTATGGTGGGACCTATATATACCTCTAACACATTGGATAAATATTTATATATCATGAGATAAAAATGGGAAAAGGTTTATGGAATTGATCCATAATGGGGAACAAGTGTGTCCTGATCCAATATGGGAAACAATTGTGTCATAATATGTAATGGGATATTGGTGTATCTTAATCTATAATAGAAAATAGGTGCATCCTGATCCACAATGGAATGTAGGTGATAAGTCATGAACCCCTAAATTGATTGTGTTTGATGTTAACCATGATGTATGGAATTGTTTCCTATAATTTTAATTGTTCCACATTTTTAGGAAATGATATTATTTTTCATTTTTTATTTATGATGGTTTATCACTCTTATAGCCCATGATTTCAGAAATGATATTGTTTTATTCCATGATGGATGTCTGTGATTCCTAGTAGGTTGGGTATAGACATTATAAGTCTTATTTGTGACCTCATAGTCTTTTTATTATCATATTATTTCATGTGATCATTTATTGATAACTCTTCTATTTACACATTCTAACCATCCAATATCACCCATTCTTATATTTCCTTATATAGTTTAGGAATAAATTGTATATAGGGTATTCCAAAGAGGAGTATAATATGAGGATAACTTTTTGGGAGATGTTGAAGATATTTCATCAAATAATAATAATGTGTTCATATCCTCTAAATAAAATAAACTATTATGATCCTAGGGTGTCTGTTTCTGTAATTAATTTCATATTATTATAAGTATATGTAATATCCATGTATGATAATAATGGGTCAATATAGTTCGTATTAAAGGAAATGATTTGTTAAAATTAAGAAACAAGGAGGGGAAAACATAAGTGAGATCTCCAAGGATATTTCAATTGATATATCATGGGATATATCTATGTATATTGATATGTATAATTTAATGTATAGAAAATATTCGATAATTTTTTAAATGATAGGGAAAGTGGTTTCCAGGAAACTACGTCCCTTTATGAATATTATAAAGGGATCTCGCTCTGTAAAAGAGTTACCTAGGATTCATTACTCCAAAAAACGGTGCATTGAGATATTCTCAATCATCACCCATGGAATGAGAACGTGTCCTTAAACACACCTGGTCTTATAATTCAAGGGTATATTCTTAGAAAAATCAAAATCTCTTTAAAAAAATCATGATAGATTTAATTAAATGATTTTTTCGGAATGAACATGGATAAAACTATGGTTTCGTAGATTAAAATGATGGTTTTGTGATTTATCCATTCTATAAATTTTTTTCCATGAATATAATATTTTCCACTCTGAATACTTTTTCTCACTCTATTATTTTTTTAATCAATGTATAGATTCTGAAGGTATCATCTAAACATGAAATATGATGGAAAATTTTTTGAATGTGAGAAACCATATATGATAAAGACAAGTTTGAAGGATATTGTAATTTTACCTAATTTTTTATCATGGAACACGATTACAAACATACACCTTAAAAAACTTTTTGACACACCAAAAATGGAATGAGAGAGTTCACTAAGAGTTTGGGTAGTAGAGACTCTTGGGGAAAGAAGATCTTGTTTTATATATTTCATGAATATGGTAATGTGTGCTCAAGGGAATGTCACAATGTAATGAGATTGTTTTTTTGTGGGAAATAAGGACACAACGAAAATAATTACAGATGAAGAAATGATAAGTTTAGTTAATTAAATGGATGATAATAATGGTCTCCCTAAGGTATCACTGACTGTAGAATGTTTTAATGATGCAAAAAATCATAATATTGAAAATCAATTTCCTAATGGGTTTCCATATGAAGATAGTCAACACGGTTTTATGGGTAATGAAATTTTATACGACAATGATGAAACTATGAATAACATATGAACGAAAGGATGTATCAAGGAATATGTTGATGAGGTCTTGTTAATGTCTTAAGGATGAGTAGGAATAATTTAGGTGTTTATATATTGGAAATCAAGAGTTATGTTTTACAAATCATAAAATATATAATGATTTCTTTATATAAGATCATAATTAAGGGCTTTCATGAATATGATGAATGGTGTTGATGACCAAGAAAAGTTATTTAAAAATAATATGGAATTTTTTGAAAAACAACGCATGATAAAGGGAGTATAACCCTTAAACTATTCCTAATGTTGAGATAATTATGTTCTGAAAGATATATGATGGGTAGGAATAAGTAAATTGGACCATACAAATTACCATTTGACTGATTAAAGATATGTTGATAATGTGGTTTATACTATCATTGATGAAGTTTACAAAAATCATGGATTAAGGGAATATATCCATCATTATTATTTTTATATAATTATTGATAAATGATTATTGTTTTCAATAAATTTTTATGGTAATTTAGTTTGTTATTAAGATTCAATAAAATATTTTCTATTCTATTCAAATATTTAGAATGCTTCCATTTGGAGTTATTTAATGATATATAGAGGATTAATGCTACATTAATTTGGTGTCCTTTACTATAAATTTGTAATATTGGAAGGGTTGTAAGGTCAACCTTTTATAGAATGGATTATGCTTAATATTAGATGTGGTTTTAGAGAATAAATTATTAATTACCCATATAATTATAAATCCATATTATATAATATGTTATAACATTTTTCTTACGTAGATTGAATAAATGAATTATCATTATTTTATTATTATTTTTATCATGATTCAAAAAAAAATCATCTCTAAGAGTAAGAGAATATATTGAAATTGGTCATGGTAAAACTAATGTTTGAAATTTAACCAATTATATAAAATGATATGAAGTATGTTAATTTTCATATTTTCACAGAATATATGAAAAATGAACTCCTCAACAAGTGTAAAAGGTTCATGAAATAAAATTTTTTCATGTTATCATCATTTTTTATGATATCAATTACCTTTTATACACCTCTTTGTTTAATAGATTTTTTTCCAATATTTTTCTCCAAGACGTATTATTTATCACTCTCCAATTGTATTTGGGTGTTATTATTCTCTTCTATATCTATGTTTTCACATCACACCTCTATATCCAATATGGAATCCTTGTTATGAGTTAAATTAGTATACCTTTACGATTCCAAATTTCCCCTCATATGGAATATTTTATTATTCATTATTACAATGGGTGTTTCAATGAATGAATTTTCATATGATAAACCATTGATGATGGTGATGAATTTCAAGGGAGAAATTAATTTTAAGACACATAGAATGTAACACACTGAGATTTTGTAAAATATTTTTTTAAAATAAATGTAATATTTTTTATACTTTTCAAAATACCTCATTTGATTTTTTTAAATGAAATATTTAGTTTATGTTTCATTATAGGTAACATTGAGTTTAAAAAAACCATGATATATTATTATAATTATTATTTAATATGATAGTTATCACCTAACTATTTGAATTGTAGTTGGGAATACTGTTAACTAAATTAGTAAAATATTAATTTCACATGAATATAAAATTCATTCTATAATGCCTAATTGATTGGAAATATAAATTAGCACCATTTTAAGAGTAAAGAAATGTTCTTTTGAAAATATTTGTTATGCATAAATTTTTTTTTACATAAATAAATTCACTAAATAAATTTTTTAAAATGATTTTATTAAAATTTATATAAATTTTTTTCCATCATAAGTTTAACATTCATCAAAATTTTTTCTATACCATGGATAAGAATAAATCTAATTTTCTACATAAAAATTCTATTTTTTAGATAGAATTTTTTTATCCTTTTTGAGAACATATTTTGAAACAAAAATTAGTTAATTATAGGAAATGTATTTGAAAAAATATGATTAATTATTGAAAATATCATGTGAAACATATCTTAGTGTTAAATATATATATTTTTTCTAAAAATTTTCTTTTTTTGTTTAATAGTGAAAAATACTAAATTTTATTTGAAAGCTTCTTTTTTTATTACATTATCTATAAAGAAAAATTATATTTCAAATTAAATTAATGTAAAATTATACCAATTATATATATATGAATCTAATTTTTTTCATCCAAATAATTTTATTATTGAATTTTGATACAAAAAACATTATAAACTTTTGAACATTTTCTCTTTGAAAACCCACTTTTTCATCACCCCTATAGGATTCATTTTAAATTAAATTCATCCACCAATATGAATTGAATTTGAATAAATGGATTAAATATTTATAATAATAACAATTTATTCAATAAAATATAGTCAAAAAAAATTCGTTTATATAATGATTATTGAAAACCTCAAAAATGAAATACATTGATTACAGTTAACATGGGGTTTTCGCGTTATATGCGCTTTTTTTATAATTAATTTTCCATATACATATTATTTTTATGAAATAAATTTTATAAAGAATTTATATTTTATAAATTATCTACTAAATAAATTTTTATTTTTATTTTTTTCAGGATAAATTCACATTGTAAATAAAAAGACACAAGTTGTCATGGTAAAATAACTAAAAGGGTACAATTTAGTAAACATAAAGACTGCGGAATAAAATTATATAAAATATCTTTAAATTTTTTGGTGTAGGTTTTTATCGATCAAATAGTTCCTATAAACCTTATTTATCTATTTTGTAGTCACATGAAGATTTATTGACCTCCCAAAATTGAATAATTTTGGGTGTTAACAAAAATGGAACCACTTGTCAATTATAAAAGGGAACTCACTCGCCTTACTTATTAACACTTATATTTTCCTTTTTTATACAAAAAATACTAAAACCATTAATTCATAAATTAAATCATATAATACTATATTAATTAAATTGGTCATAAATAAAACAATGAATTATTTTTGTGAATACCTAAGGTGGATAAATGATGAATAGTTAATGTTCTTCGACGAGCATTTTTTTCATCCTGCACCACCATTAAATTAAAATTAAGTTTAATGATATAATGACCTCAGTATATTACATATAATAAGATTATTTATTTTAATTTGATGAACTACATCCTATCTAATCTCAAAAAATAGGTTACAAAATCATCATTCATGTGTAGGGAAGACTACCACCTCATGAACAGATATCATTCATTTTTCATTTACCACAAATCACATGATGATGGATATAAATTATATATATTATTTTTATTACATAATAATACCATTTGATTTATTAAATAAAATTTACCTTATTATTTTCTATTCCTTATGAGAGATGACAATAATATTCATTTGTATGGTGGACTACCTCCTCAAGAACCGATGTGATTCATTGTTCACTAACACTTTACATGAAAGGTAATAATGATATATTAATTGAATATATATGATATTTATATGATATATATGACATCATCATTATTCATTAATAGAGATATATTATTTACCTTTCTTACGTTCAATCCATAGAGAAAATGGAAACAACGTTCATGTGTATGCCTAACCAACCAACTCCATGAACAATGTTAATAATTTAATATCTCTAGAATTAATGGATTACTGTAAATACATATATAATTAATATATTTTTTAATATCATGGTTAAAATTATGTAATTTATTCAACCATGATGAAATTATAAAATAACTAAATTATGAAAACAAAATATAAGTGAAAAACAAAGCAGTTATGAACCGAAAATAATATTAACAAGGAATATCTAACAAGTGGGTAATGAAATATCATAAGTAAAACATATATGGTATTATATATGTGAATATGGTTCATTAATATATTTAAAATTAACTTATATTTATTATATAATAGTTTTGAACATGTGTGATGGGAGTCAATACATAAAGAATGCGATTTTTAGTCCCTCTTTAATTTCTGGGAGACAAAATAAAATTCACCCCTTATTTATTTTATGTGGAGAATATAGTGCCAATTAGAAAATTCATAATATGAATACCATTATATTAATGATATAAAAAAATTCATTTAATCGTATTATTTATTGGGTATTATGAATCAAATGATTACGGAACATATAAGTAATTTTTTTCTCAATTCAAGTTCATTTCACCATATGTTATGTAATGATATTATATTCATTGATGATGTGTATACACAACCCTTTTGAAATTTTATATCATGATTTTATTTGTTAACAATATTTTGTTATTTTATTTGATGTTATAAATTCATCAGTATTAGGATTTAATTTTAACAATGATGTAAAGGATTTATGTTATTATATCCTTATTTATCAGGATTGTTTATGATTATGCAGTCTGTGTTGATTTATTATTATCTATATATAATGAAAATAATTAAGTTTATTTTACTTATTTATATCAGTAGAAAACATTTTTTCCTTTATTTTCTTATTTATGTAATCAATAGTTCAAAAAATAATTTTTTTTAACAAAATCAACATTTATATTGAATATCATTTTTCTTATGAAAATATTTGTTTAAAATGTTTTTTAAATGATTTATGTTTTAAGAATTATTTCCAATGTTGAAAGGATATTTTCCTCATGAAATATTTTACATGGTTTTATGCAATTATTTATATATTGTAAATTTTATTTTCAAATAATGTTATTTTAAAAATTATTTGTGTTTTAGACAGTTATTTTTAAAGAGGTAATGATATATTCCCCAAAAAAATGTTTTAAATGGTTGATCAAAACTATTTTTCGTCTAATATGACTTTCATTAATTTTAGTTATACCTTAATAGGGATATGATCCAAGGATATCACTCATATTATTTATCAAAATTGTTTATGGTGACATAATGTTTATGAAAATATTTTCTCTTCCGTGGGTTATACCATGATGAAATAATTCTGAAACCCAATTTCTTTTTCATGGGATACTATATGATGAAATGTTTTATGAAACCCATTTATTTTCATTTTTTTGACATGATGAATTTTTTCTTACATTTTTTCAAAAATATATATAAATTTCCTAATTTGATTGTTGGAACCTATATCTCCCACCAATGGAATGTGTAATGCTTTATATCTCAAGAGATAAAAATTGGAAACATATCGATGGTCTTGATCCAGTTTGGTAAATAGGTGTATCCGATCCCACTATGGGATACACATATTCCCATATACCTAATGGGAAATAGGCGTGTCTGGATACATTATGGGAAAATTTTAAATCATACTCTATAATGGTAAATAGGTGATGTTTTTGTATCCACTAAATTGATGGCCTTCATAGTTGAAATTAATGTATTTAATGGTTTTCAATATTTATGATGGCTATACACTTTTATGAAAATATAAAATGATTCATGATTTATTTATGATTAT
The DNA here is from genome assembly GCA_963277665.1 of Viscum album. Lineage (NCBI taxonomy): Eukaryota > Viridiplantae > Streptophyta > Magnoliopsida > Santalales > Viscaceae > Viscum > Viscum album. The sequence goes on from OY728160.1 coordinate 1,565,749,845, forward strand.
TTCTCACTCTTACACAACATATTTTATAAAATAATAGGGATTTATTAAATGACTCATGTTTATGATACATGAATGGACCAGTATTAACCATTTATGTTATGTTCATGATTGTGTAAACATATTATTATATTATTCTTCCATAAGGAAAATGGCTGATATATCTTATATGGGCCCTTATTAATCATCTAAAATCACTCTTTCTTATGTTCCCTTTCCCTAGTTACAAAGATATCACCACAAAAGGTATTACTAACAAGTGTAATATGTGATAATATCATTGTGGGAGATGTTTAATATCTTTCACAAAATAAAAATGTAGTATACCTAGTATCCAAAAACACTACATTATTATGGTCCCCATAAGTTTGTTTTTGTAATGTAATTAATATTCACATAAGAATATATAATATCTATGTGTGAGAATCCAAGGTTACAAGATATATTCTTATTATAATCTTAATAATTATGTTATATATATATATATTATTATAATGTACATTTAATAATATATTATAATATTCTACCTTTATTAAATAAGGAATTGTTCGTTTTATCCCAATATTACATACAATTCATGTTATTCTACACATTGATATTATTATAGGAAATCTAAATAATGAATTTTGATTTCATTTTTTAAACTTTTTGTTATTTGTAATTACATTTTGGGTTAAAATCTCTATTTAAGGGATTGATTAATTGGGTGTTTATAACTTGTCTTGATCAGTTCATTTTATTTTTCGTTGATGATATCCTTTAATTTCCAAGGACGGAGGTAGAATATTTTAAATATTTATGGATATATATTTCACATCATCATCAATGTTATAAGTAAAAAAGGATTTCAAAGTGTCACTTATATATTTGAGAGGTTAATTTGATTAGGCATGTTGTTTTTTAGAAATGTGTAAGTGTTGATCTAGTATTAAATGAAATGGTATTTTTTGGGTAGGTACCTAACAATGTTTCTTATATATATTGTTTTCTTGGTTTATTATGATTTTATCAACGATTAGTGTTTAATTAATATGTTAAAATAGTTCATGTATCATCCTTAAACAAGATGAAGAATGTATTTTATTTTGATGTATATGTTATAGGATGCATTTGGTTGTCTAAAACAGAATGTACTGAGTAATCCCTCACGTTAGTATATTTATGGATTATTTATATTTCAAGTTTATTGCAATGTATCACATTGAGGGTTGAGATTCATATTGACGTACTTGAAATAAGAAAATTATTTTGGTTTTAGATAGTTATAACAAAAAAAATATAATTATACAACCCATGATATTGAACAAAAAATATTTGAATAGTTATGTATGTATTGGAGGAATTATTTTTGTTGTGATTATTATATGGTCGTTGATAATAATAATATCTTTTGTTTTATATTTTAACAATGAGGTATGATTTTTCATTAAAATATATTAGTGGAGTTTCTCTTGGATTATGATAATATTATCATATAAACCCCCTATAAGAGAGAATATTGTTGTCTCCACCCAAATTTTAATGTCTTAAGTAGGAGTACCTTGGGAGGTAATTAAGATATAGAAGATGATGGAGTAATTAGTATGTATGCATTAAGACATTATTAAGGTTGATAGGGGGAATTCATTATACCATATTGTGGTGTATTATCCATTAATGTATAAGGTAGTTAATTTTTACTTTTGTAATCTTATGAACTATGTATGGATATGTCACATTTATAGTGTAATTTCAATCTATATCTTAATATATGTTAGTAAATATAAAATTTTATTTCAAGGATAAAATTTATTCATATAATCTTACAATAGTATCACTTTCATGAGGTTGATAACTATCTTGTGGCCATGGATATAGTTATATAAAATAAGTTTCAAACATTATTGAGACAATTAAATTTGTTGGAAATGATGTTATTGGTGGTAGATTTTTTTGAAATATATATTTTCTAACATTAGGTAATGGTTTTATATATTTTTTCATCTAGATTATTTAAATCATTAATAATAATTTAGTGGAAATGGTGGTATGTTTTATGATTTAATTAAAAGTATTATTGAGTATGATCATATAGAATGATGTTATCTATGTTTTCCCTAATGAATTGATTATGTTTGATAATTTACTATAGAGATACGATTAAGGTTATGTTGAGTGTGTGAATAACTCTATATAGATAATTTGGTTTTACTTTATAAAGATACACATATAATTTCTTCCAATCATGTTCCTCCTTTTACATATGGATTGTGATTGATATTTTAACATTTTTTAGTGTATGATAGTTCATTAGTGAAATATATCATTCATGGATTGATGGTAAAACTAAGGATTTGGTCCAAATAACATTGGATACAGGAAGAGGATGAAAAATTTATTTAGTTAAACCTTGGTAATATTAATTACCATTGGTTATGTTCTATTAAAATAATATTTTTAACTCTTCTATAACTATTGATAGAAGTGATGCATTTTTTGGATGAACTTGAAAATCACCATTGTAACATCGTATACTGATGTCGATCATACTTCCCAATATTTTATTCCACATGAACTCATGTATACTCCTCAATAAACCTAAGATTGTGACTAGTGTCATGGGTTTGTAAGTATATCTATGGTTATCAGTTTTTCCCTAATTTTAACACATGAAATTGACCAATATTTGGAAAATAAGAAACCATAATAAATACCCATCAAATTCAGAATATGTTGGATCATAGAAGAAATTAAATCATAATAAATAAATAAACCCTCTAATAATACAACATGAAATATTATATTATATATATTATAGAAAGAAATATTTATCTAATAGGTTAAGAATTCAAAAATTAGTATATAAAATTTAAAAGTTATGTGAAAACGTTATTTCATAAATAAATCAGTCCAAGTTTGGTATTAAGATCCATAAGCTCTTGTAAAACCACTACTTATTGAAAACCCTATAGAGGTCTACATCCCTAACCTGTGTTATGAAATATAAAGTCTCCACATTCATTGACGCGTGCACAAATTGTATAAATATGAAACGTGGTTTTACACAACCAATTATTTCTTACCATTTTCAATATTATATTTTATTGAATATATGATCATTTATGTAATGTAATTAGTGAGATAAACAATAAAACATAAAACCAAATTGGGTTATAATGTTCTTACCAAATCACTATAAACCCACCCTTCATTGTTTTGATAGTTTTCTATTTTCATGTATTTCATATTAAAATAGAACTAAATTAATTTATATTGAGAGTTGAGGAATAACATAGTCAACCTAATTCATAAAATAGTGATTCAAATGTATCTTAGATAATAACATAGAATATCTTCCTTAGGTATAGTAACATAAGTATTTATATAAGATTGATATCTCATTTATTCGAAAATAATCTCATTTAATAAAAATTTCATTGTGTGAAATTTCCCATTATTTAAATAGTAATAGGTTTAATAGTGTAACATAAACCTTTCGTGAAAAACCTAATTGGTAATCCATCAATGACATTCATATATGGGAAGAAATAAAATTCAATCAATAGGGAAATGTCTGACATAAATATTTAACATACTATTCATACAGTATGCCTAAATTCCAATACCATGTCCTAACACTATCAAATGTAACCCTACGATCATGCTTCTAGATGTCATATATGATTTTTCTGTTTATAATTAATTAAACACATCAATGATATTTATACCTTATATTTATTTTTTTACCCAATATTAACTTTAAGAGGTCACATCATCAAAAATGTATTAGTCACTCTACCCTTTGTAGATCATTAGTTTTGGTTAGAAAAATCTACATAGGACTATTGATATTTTTTCTCATACCAAGACAAACCTTTTCACAGTTCCCTATATTATAATTCCATCTAAGTCAATGAGTAACATTGTCACTGGGAAACCAAAAAATAATCCTTTGTAATGTGTATCATCTAACACGTACTACGGAGAATCCAAAAAATTATTCCCTAATTATATATATATATATATATATATATATATATATTCATCCATTATTTGGATAACCCTTAATCCATTTTGTCTTTCCTGAATCCACTATTTCACACAAAACATATATAAAACTATAAAATTTGATAAGTACCTATTACCACATTCTATAGAAGATATATTCATGAAAAATGATTGTTGGATTTAGTTCCAATGGGTAAATCATGTAAATTAATTTAAAATTATAGGGAATGGTGTTTATGAGAATTAAATGCCAAAAAATGAAGCAAAATATTAAAGAACATCCATCTCACCTTATCTATTCTAGGAGAGGATCACCATCAACTACATATCAACAGTTTTTTTAATAAAATAACGATAAAACACTTAATAGGAGGGATGATGATTTGACTTGATCCATTGGAACACATATAGGGTTATTCATAAGCAACGTGTGACACCATAAGCCTACCTCCAATAGGCTAGGGGATTGTGAAAATAAAAAATATTGAATATCACACTTATTGGAGATCATATCAAAAAAAGTAGTGATTATCCACATGTATATAAAACAATATATATAATAATGAAAACCACATATATTACCAAATATAGTAAAAATGGTATGTGTCTCACAAAAAATATTCCAAAAAATATTCCAAATTAAATTTCTATAAAACAAGAGAAAAATAATTTGCCCAACAATATTGGATCATTTTAGTCTTTTATGGCTTACAGAAAGCATGAATAGTAGTTTAAAATTGAAACTAAACACAAAATAAAAATCCCTTTTATGTAAAATTATCATATTCATACTTCATCTGATGATAATAGTTTAAAAATCATAGTAATATATTTTCATGATTATAATAGATTATTTTCTAATCAATATGATAGATACACTTATTAAACAAGTGATATAAAGGATTTTTAAAACAAACTTTCTATAGTAATACGCATAGTGTAATAAAGACTTATAAAAACAAGAATTACAATAACTAGTGAAAGTAAAAAATCTATACAGTCTATATTAAAATAATTCTCTCTGTTAAAATTATGAGTAATGGTAGCCAATGACCATGACTAATTGGGTTAGTAATGTATGAAATGCAATGTACAAGGCTAGATGTTTCTTACACATTAAGTGCGGTAGGATGATATCATGCTGATCCAGGAGACTGCCATTGGATGGAAGTCAAGACAATCCTTATGAATCTGAGTCGTAATAAGGATATTTTCCAGGTTTATGGAGGAGATAGGGAAATAGTAATTAGAAGACATGTAGATGCTAGTTTCCAGACTGATCAAGATGGCATGATGTCGCATACTAGATACATCTTCAGTTTGAATGGAGGTGTAGTGATCTGGAAGAGCTCAAAGAAAGGTGTGGTCATAGATTCAATAGCAGATTCTGAGTATATTGCATCTTTTTAGAAAGCTAAAGAAGTAGTATGGATACAGAGCATCATCCAAGAGCTTGATGTTGAACCAAGCAGTAAATATCCTATCACACTCTATTGTTATAATACTGCAGTGTTGGGAGTTGAAAAAGAGCCAAGGTCACATCAGCGGACAAAGCTCAGACTTTAGAATTTCATCTTTTGAGGGATTTTTCTCAAAGAGGTGAAGTTGTAGTGAGTAGTATTTCTATGGAGGACAATGTGGTAGACCACTTTCTAAAGGCCGAAATTAGCAAAAACATGATCATCATGTGAGGTCTATGAGGCTAAAATTCCTATGCATTTGGCTCTAGTCCATGTGGAAATTTGGTAGAGTTGGTGTCCTAAGAACCTACTATTTATTCTTTGATTACATGAATGTACACATATTATATATTGTTCATTGTTCTGCATGAATATAATATAATAATGTCCAAGAATATTTGTTGCGTTAGTAAGGTCATGGAAGATCCTTGCTATGATGAGAACCATGAAATTCTATAACAATATTATTAAATAAAGATCTACTTTTGGATGACATAATGTGATTGGACACATAATATACAGACCATCATGTGTGATTACTCATAATAAGATGAGACTCTCTCTCATGGAGTTCACACTTGGTAATCTCCAAGATGGGAGGTTATGAGAACAGACCCGCCAGTAGTAATTCCGCATGTCTTGGTCTCATCAGACATTTCTATCTACGAACATGTGTAATGTTTCTTAGACTATAATAATATCATTAACTCATGTCCTGACTCACGCACTTAGATTTTCTAAATAAAACTTTCATGAAGATAGTTGGTGGAAAGTAGGGTATGTTGGGTGCATCATGAATGACATGTTGTTAATGGGTAAGTCGAGGAAGGATTTGTCCCATCCATATTTAGGGTAGTTGATATCTCAGGACCTTTGATTGAAATAGAAGTATCTCCCCAATTCCATGTCCATGGTGTCACTAAGAGTTTATATTTGGAAGTCAAAGAATGACAGATCAAGCATATATGTTTATGACACTGCCATGAAACTAGCATGATGAGATATTGAGACAAAGGGATTAAATTACACAGTAGGAGTTCATATGAGGTGACACATCAATGAAGTTTCAACTTATTTCTCTTGGGTTCCTTGACCCATTGCTATATGGTAATCTTGGACTTTTGGAAATCCTTCCTAATGCCAACAAGAAAGAGGCCTAGAGGGTCACACACTATGTGTATCCAAGTATCTCAAGTAGAATAAAAATTATTCACTTATGTATTTTAATAATTATTCAATGAGTCCAAAATTGTTTTAATGGTGGAGGAAGAATAAAATGAAAACAAGATATACTTATCGTGTACATTCAAGGTACACGCTTTGTAGTTTTAATTTTGTAAAGGAAATGAAAAATGAGTACACGCTGTGTTTTAATTATTACACGCCATGTAGTTTTTCCAGTCACGATTTTGATGAAATAATATTGTTTTATTAAATGATATTTATTATAATCAGCATGGGCACATGTCACAGAATTAATGATTCGACATGGGGGTTTTCAATAGGAGTTAATAAAATAAATAGAATGCATAACGCATTTATTTATTGTCATAACTCTATAACATCAAACCCGATTATAAATATCCTCACAACCCCAAGAATTTTCCCTAATCATTGTGTACAACAATTTTGGAGAATTCTCTCAAGTCCGAAAGAAAATCTTCCTCCAATAATACTATCAAGACCAAGACAGATCCTCCTCCATCGGATCATGGTGATCTAAGGCAGACAACATAAGCAATGGCTTCTCTACTCTAGCACACGGAGATTCCATTAGCGGCATCCAGAGATATGTGGTGCACATGTGGATCAAAACTAGTGGAAGTATACACTTGGATTCTACGATGCAATGACGAATCACATCAGAATGTGATCAGAAATATCAACGAAGAAATAATTCCCTAAAAGGCACTTCTTGTAAATTAATTAAATTAAATATAATCAACCTGTGGTGATCCTCCTTTGTGGTTATGGTACTATTCTTCTTCTTTGTCTATTTCAGTAATTAGATTTGTGGAGTTTACTATTAATCATCATATTGATCCCAGATTTATCATTTCTAATGAAAAAAGGTCATGTGGGAACATCCACCCATGACATTTTTCTCCGTCATGCAGCTTCATTTAGGATATCAAAAGAACCGTGATGAGTGAATGCTTAGTTTCTAAATACTATTGTCTGAATCCATTAGTATTGCCTTCTATAATATAAACAACTTTTTGTTTATGAATTTTATTCATATAACTCGTCATGGGTTGCGAAAAGGATTGATGATAAAAGATTATTAATTAAATGTTTTTGGATGCAAAGTAGTAATCATAAATACTAAATATAATTTTCATAAATTTCTATAATTTTGTTATGAAGGAATATTTTTCAGTTATTCCACAAATAGTAAGCCTTAATGTTTTTTAATAAATATTACTATACTATTGGGGATATAGTGCTTGTTTTTTTTTTGATGAAATAGGTCCCTTTGTTTTCAAACAACCTCAACCTACATCCTCTAATGTTATTTCTAAAAATAATATTCAACCTGTAGAAAAAAAAATTTGTAAGGAAAAAACTAAAGAATATGTTTCAAAATGTGTTCCCCGGAAATATTTTCATCCTATTATTAATTAATAGACTTTTGAAAACCCATAAAATTAGTTTTTTATTAGGAATTATCCAAGTTAAAGTAACATTGATGATGTAGATAAATTGGTACAGATATCAAGTTAATTATGTAGTATAATTGAAAGTCCAAATTTATTATCCAAATTAAATCCTATGTATAATAATGAGGATTTAGGTGATGAGTACTGGATGAAATCAGGGAAGTATGAGGTCAAGGAATTTGAATGGAATAAATTGTCTACTTTTGATTAAAAATATAATGAAAATTATATAATTACAGTAAAATTGTTTTTTAGAATAAATTTGATGAAAATGGAAAAATAGTTAGAAAAAAATATAGAATAATTAATAAGGTATTCAACTAAATATAAATAATAGACAATGAAGAATATTATTTACTAATATAAAGACTAGAATCTATTTGATTAATTCTGGACTTTTAAGTAACCTTTATTTTCAAATATTTCCAAATGGATTAGAAGTGTGATTTGATTTATGGGTATGATTAGGAAGAATTTTTTCAGAACAATCCCATTTTTTGAATATAAAATACATCCAGAATATGTCTATAAACATACAAAGGAGCGTTATCAACAAAAACAAGTACTTAGAGATTTGTGTGATAGGTTAACTGGATTTTTTTTACAATGGATTTCTTAAGGGATCTATATATAAGGCTCCATCCTTAGACCTTACTTAATCGTGAGTTATTACAAGATTACACATTGAGGATCTTTTTGGTTTTAGAGTTTTAGAGAATTAAATCACAAAACATGCATTACATTCCACATATAATCAAAGTGGTTACATAAAGATAGTATTAATCTTTCCCATCAACGGAAACATATTTAAAATAAAACATGGATTCTTTCTTGACACTTCCTTGACACTATCATCATATCATGTACCTTTCCCTTGAACTGTGAAAAACATTTCAAAAAAACTTGGGATGAGCATAAAAAGCTCAGTAAGGGATATAAAAATATGGAAAGGAACATGGGTACATATATACATAAAAATTAAATCATACTTTACCCATAAAACATAATCACTTTAACATACCTCATCAAATCATGAATAAATCATAGAAATAATAAGACATAAAGGTAACTTGAGGCATTCATAACATTATTACGTAGGGAGTAACCATCTTGGTTACATTTGGAATACCCATCATAGTATATTCCCTAAATCTCTTCGGAGAAACCTTAACGTTACACTCCTTTGCGTTACCCAATGCATTGGAGAGCTATATCGGGCTCACCCGCCCTTAGTTTATCACGGAATCACCCGTCTTCATAATAATTCCCAAGAACCATAACATAATTGTATCCCATAAAACATGCATAAATGAAACATAACATTTCCACATTCCAATCACAAGATATCAATACAACACATTGATATAACTAAAACATTATGAAAACCATTTTCAGTACCAAAATAAAAGAAAAGTAAAACATGGTATTTATTTTTCTTTTAAAAATAAGGTATGGCTTGTAGAGGAAGACGAAACTCAAATAATGGTCACGGCGGCGGAGAAGTCGTTATTTCCGCATACGTACAACAAAAACATTCTCTTTTGTTGTTTAGTAAAACGCTTCGTATAAAAAATATTCCTTTTGAATAAACGTAAAATTCAAAGGGGTTTATACACCGTATAAAAGAAGGTTTTGTATAAAACAAAATATGCCTCAATGAAAGGAGATTGAGACGAAGTCCCATACCTCAGGTCCGACTTGACTCGGTTGTTCTTTAATCTCCTGAATAATAAACTTGAGTTAATTTCTACTTGTTTAAGAACCTTTTTCAAGTTAATTATTCCTTTTATATCACTTATTGCCATGTCATGAAAACTATGAAATTATTTAAGTTAATAACGGTCGTTTTAACGATCATTGGTACTTGAGTCAAAAATAAACCCTTTATAATTACATGTTGTTCATGTATCCATTATATCCAGAATTATAATAATTATGTATATATTATATATATCCAGTATATAAATGAATTTATAATATTACATAATCATTTAGAGATAAGAAATGAAATGCACCGTTCATGGAGACGGTAAGCCGTACGTACGCATGAATGCTACTTTCATTTCTATTTCGTAATTTATAGAATGGAATTATAATGATATAAAGGTATATTATAATTCCAGTATAATATCATATATAATATCATAGTTCCATCCTTTATACATCCAACATATGGTATTTAACGAATCAACTCACTTTGAGGGGGCGGTAGTCCACACTTCCTTAAATGAAGATATCGCGTTTACCCATAATGGAAACCATATAGGTATGCCCAAAATGAAAAATAAATAATCTTAAGTAAAAAATAAACATATTATATATCATATATAAATATAGTGACATCTTAATGGCCACCTTTGAAGGTGTTAAAAGAATGTTGAACAATCATCGTTTCGGGAGGCATAAATTCACCATCCACGGAAACAGTTTGTCCTTTAACCATTAGATGTAGGTGTGTGTAAGTGTAGCTCAAATGCTTATTATAAAATCATCCTATTATATTTAGGATACTGGGATTTTTACAAAATAAAATAATAAAAAGAGTTTAGGGGGTTGGAGAGCAAAATCAAACAAAAGGACTCAAAAGAAGACCTTACCTTAAAATCGGGTAACTCTCTTAGATTTGAGCTCAAAGGATTCCTTGGGACGACTTCTTCCCAAAGTTAGGCTTCAAGGAGTAATATAGGGATGTGGAGAGACAAAATGGTCAGGGGTTGGCCGAGCCAAAGGCTTTGGGAGTGTGGGTAAGGAGGTAGAGGTGGGGGCCTTTTATAAGAGGAGAGGAGGGGAACTCTTGGAAGGTAAAGAAAAGTCACTTTATTTTAAAATGGTATTCGGATTTAAGAGGTCCCACATTGATGTGTTTCGAGGATAAGGTGATAAGGGTTTGAAATCCACCCATCCAATAGGTTTTGGCCATGTCTAGGTATTATATTTTACATTATCATTCCATTTTATTTAAATCGTTAAATAATGAGGTCATCGCTGTATCATCATGATGTCATAAATAATTTAATTTATATAAAGTCTAAAAATTATAAAAAAAATACTATGATGTAGTAAATCTCTTTGTCTTTCCAATGACTATTTATAATCAAAAATATGACTTGTATAACCCCATTTAAAAATTTGTTTAGTAAAACATCTCATGTTTGTGTCATTTTTACTATTATATTAAATAAGAAGTTATTTATGTCATTTCCCAACCAAAGTGGCTCCATGGGGTCCCCATGTTGACCCATGGATTTTCTTGGTCGTCCGTGACACATCCAATGAGGGTAGGACATGTGTGAAGCTCATCTCATATTATTAAAACATTATTTTTTCCTTAAAATACACTAATTACCTCTAATCGCGATTAAGAACTTAAGAGTTACTATTCCCCAAAAAAATATTTTAATCTCATTGAACCACATTTTACTTCGTAATGACAACCATTTATGTCGGATTTTTTAAATTCAAAACACAGATGTGGTAAAATTTCATTTAAACGAAAAATCAGTTTTTATAAGTACCACTTAGTGGTTTCACTATTCAACAAAAATTGATGTTTTTCAGAAAAATACCAAAAATTCACCTTAAGATATATTTGATATTCTGAATTCAAAAATGAAGTCTATTTTAAAAAATTCAAAACATATAATTCAAATTAATTAATTTAATAATTATTTCCTATTGTCAGGACAAATAGCTTGTTTTTATGAAACAATAAGTATCAAAAGATTGACAGTAGTTTAAGTCAATTTCAAAGTGAAATTGATTCCAATGAACACCAGTGGATTAAATGGTAAAAATATATTCTAATTTCACTTCAAAACCAATTCAAAAGATAATCTAATCATATAAATTAATTAGATAAAAAAGCAGTTTTGATGTAAAATGCAGTATTTTTCACTCTTCATTAAAAAATGAACATTGTCTGAAAAATAACAAAAATTCACAAAAAGTAAATTTTGATGTCCCAATCATAAAGAATAAGTTTATTTTGACAGACATAGATTATAAAATTGTCAAAAGATAGATTTAAAAATGGTTTTCCATCAAAAGGCAGTAAAACAATCTTTTAAAAATATTAGTGTATTCCATGCTTAAGATTGGATTTATTTTCATTTTAAGCCTCTAAAACACTATCTTAATCATTAATAGACATAGATAAAAATATCTATTATTCATTACTTACTTGGTATGTTACACTATAGATCCAAAAATATTAAAAAAAATAAGTTAATAAAATCATATTGGTTAAAAAATATATTTTTATGAGATTACATATAGTTGAACTATGAAATATTTAACAGATTCATTTTTAGATATTATGGTGACTGATTTTCAAATAAAAATGATGGATGAGTTAAAATATTTTATCCATTCTCAAATATCATATAAATATGTAGGTTCTTTTATATCACAAAATAAATGCATAAAATAGTTACATAAGAAATTTGGATATCGCAACACAAAAATTAAATGTTCTCCCATTCGTACATCCAATAAATTAGATATTGATGAGGCTGGGAAACCAGTTGATCAAATATCTTCTAGATATATGATTAGTAGATTTCTTTACATAATATCATGTCACCTAGATTTAATGTTTTTAGTATTATTATATGTTATATATCAAGCCAATCAAATACAATCTCATATTAAATCTATAAAATTATTATTTTTACCTTAAGGGAATTATGCATTTAGGTTGATTCTATTCTTATGTAAATGATTTTGAACATAAATTTTTTTAGAAAATAATTTTTTATATTTAGAATTTATAGACAAATTACATCTAAAGCCTATCATTTCAAAAATATACTATTCATATTCATGGTTTTGTAATAAAAAACCTTTAGTACCACATTTCATAGATAAAGCCGATATGTTGAAGATGGATGTTGTTGTTCTCAAGTGTTGTGGATGAAACACACACTTACAAAATATGGAATTTTTTTTACTAAAAGAAAAAGGATTACCATTAGAATATCCTATGTTAATAATCAAAATATATATAGCTTGTTTCAATCATATAGAATTCAATATGGAATAGATTACACCACGGCGTGGAGATGGTATTCTGTACGTACGCACGCACGGTGATTTTGTTTTCTGTAGGATGGATAGAAGGTGAAATGGGTTGTTTCATATTTATAATAACAAATGAGTATATTAGTGATACTGATGTTATTACTTTATAATGAAACTACTAAAGAAGAATAAGTTGAAGATGAAAGAAGCTTGAAAGAATCAGTAGAAGAAATTACCTCTTCTTCGATACGCCTCTTTGAAACATCCTCTTAGGGCACTAAGATTGGTCTTTGAAGTAGACCAAGACCTCTAAAATGTTTCTAGGGAAGTGCAGAAGGGAATTTTTCAGGGTTTGGCTGAGCTTTAATGCTCAAAATGGTTTGAGGATGAGAGGGAGGAGGTTCCCTTTTATAAGGGAGGAGAGGGGCACCTTTGGAAATCTTAAAAATATTAATTTATAATAAATCTATCCCCACTTAAAAACCTCCAAAAATGACTCATATTAAAATATTTGATGATATAGGGTTTTAACCTCATCAACAAATAAAATTTAGAAATGTTAGGAATTTATTTTAAACATTATCAACTTGATTTATACTTATTTAATCAATTTAATTTTATTTATGGTAATAACAATCTAAATTTTAAATTATAACAAATAATTACTTATTTGTTGTGAATTTTCCATAATTGGATACTTTATAACATTATAGACCATATAGATTTAAATTTATAATTTCTATATATTTTTGTGATTTTTAAACAATTTTTTAATATGTTATTTTTATAAAATAACAATAGTGTCAATTTTGACAGTATTCATTTATATGAATTTAAATAAAATATATACAGAAAATATGTTCGAACTAAAAGCTTTAATAGATTCAAAAAAGGTCATATGAATCTATAAAATTATGGATAACATAAATAGTTCATATAATATTTATTTTCTTATTTTTAAAACCATTTATTTTGTTTATCTCTTAATAAAATAATTACTACAACATTTTTATAAAATTATTTAATATACTTATTTGTTGCCTAAAAATTAAAAATAAAATTTTATGATGAAGCTAAATCTATTAAATTTCACAATAAAAATTTTAATATAATTTATCATCTTAGAATCACAATATTTAAATTGTTATATTTATTACATTTTGAAGGTGACAACATTGGCATCATATAAAATAAAATAAAATAATTGTCATAATCACTTTTATAAGACTCCAAACGGTAATATATTAGGTCATTGGATGATTATGGTATAGATATACACTACCAGTAAGTGTTGTTCATGTTTGTGGGCCTTTTAATGGGTATTATTATTTCAATAAAAACTATATTAATGATTTTGCACTTAATAAATAATTTCTTCATCATTAATGTATCACCATTAAAGACAATTATTTAAACCCTTAAAATTATAAATAAATAATCATGATGTAGATAATTTGATTAGATTTCTGTATACTATTCATGTTCGAAGTTTCATGAAGTTTATCACTAAATTAAAATTAATATACTTATAAGATTTAAGAGAGTGATATGTTGTCACTTTCTTTGGTTTTTAAAATAATTAAATTATTTTCATGGTCAAAAGTTCATAAAATGAATCTAATTGAACCCTTAGGTGATATGGGTTGACTTTTTTCCATCAAATATAATTTTGGCATGTGTTAGCGTAATTTTATAATATCATATTTACCCTTAATTACCTGATTTACCTTTAACTATGATAAATAATATTTACCGTAGTTACTATTCCTAATTTCCAAAAATAAAAAGTAGCCTATTAACATAATTTGGACCCATTGATTCCAAATATGGAATCTGTTTTTTCAAATTCAATACACATAAGTTGAAGAAATTAAATTAAAATTAATCTCGTTGTCGAATGAAAATGGGATTTTGTTTAAAACATTGCAAAAGATTGAATTGAATTAACCTAAGAATTCAATGTAAAATCAATGCTAATGACATAAATTATATTAAAGGGTAAAAATATATTCTATTTATACTTTAAAACCATTTAATATTATAATTTAACCACATAAGTTATTATGATGAAAAAAAGTTGTTTTTAATTAAAATATAGCGTATTTTTACTATTCATTGAAATATGAAAGTTGTCAGAATAATATGAAAAATTTATCCAAAGTAAAATATTATATCCTGACTCCAAAGAATAATTTTATTTTGTAAAATTGATCTTATAAACATGTCAAAAACTATATTTAATGTGGGTGCGCCATTAAAAGGTGGCAAAACTGCATTTTTTGAAAAAAACTAATTTTACCCAAAAAAATTATTTTATTCTTATACCATGTTCTATAAAATGTGTAGGATGAATAATAATGTTATAAAATTCAAAATTTAATTAATACTATTCATAACATCTAGTTCATAATAATATTATAATAATATATTTTTTTTAGTAAAACTCGGTATTGCGAACAACACACACTATCGTGTAAGCCAAGTCAGGGTTGCGTGTAGTGCATGACTCCTTTATTGTTGCGTATAACAAAATACATTGAATATATATATATATACTCAATGTTTCTTAGAATAACTACTATCAAAAAAACATGAAATTGTGTGTAACACGATCCAAGATTAGTGTTGTGTATACTGCAAGCTAATACGGTGTTGCGTATAGTGCAAGATAATCATGGTGTATCGTACAATAGAAGATATGAATGAAATTAAAAAGAATATATCTTATAAAATCTCGGGTTATTACATTACTTTCTAAATCTGAAAATATTTTCTGATCTAGTATGTGTTGTAAGGAATTTATGGACATAGTAGTGAGCTATTAGTTGTATTTGTCGATATAATGGATGGTATATTACTATTTTTTGATATTTGGGGTTTTGGATGAGACATTTTATGTAGTACTACAATGATGGTAGTTTTTATGTGTTATTATGTGATAGTTTTCAAGTTGGTATGGATCGAGAAACGAGTAATGATCCAGAACAAGAATTTTTACATGATAGTGAAATGAACAATATGTTTTATGGATGGGGATAGTGATGTTGAAACTAAAAAATGTTTTATTATTAAATAAATACTGTAAAAAAGAATTTAATTTGTTTTTATTGTATGGTGTTATGCATTTAGAGGTGGAAACAATGTGGGGAAGTCATGATTATATTGGTGTTTTATTGGTAAACCCATAGGATGGGTTTGTGCACCACTCTATATATATATTTATAATCATTGTATCTTCCTATGATTTCTATATGCACCCCAACCTTTTCAAGCTTTATGAGATGACACCCACATTGTAATGTTGGACAATGTCTTTCCAAATATAATGGTGGAAGGATGGATGACTGAAAACTCACTCTTCCATACAACCTCTTCTAGGAAATAGTGGTCTTGGGGTTTTTGGGTGAGCTTTGATGTGGTCACCCATGTGTATTTGGGATGTTTTTTGGTGTTTGGTCCTAGGATTATTTGGTGTTATATGTGTTGTGTTTTCCAAGGTTTTTTTGGGTGGGATGTGATGTGTTGTGATGGCCTAGGGGTGTTTGTATGGGATGTACATTGAGGTGTGGCCCAGGTGTGTGGGGGAAGGATGTGATATGATATATTCTTAAGATGTGGGTGCCTGTGGATGTTTCTCAGTGGGGTGGGAGAGTGGATAATCAGTGGGAAAGTGGTGTGGGGTACCCAAACATCGATTTGACTTATATTATATTATATCAAAAAGTTGCATTATTTGGTGAGTGAGACTTAGTGAATTTGGGGTTATGGTTAGTCTACCATAAGTTATGTTTTATTTTTCCGTTTCATAATAGGGGTATAAGTATTCTCCTTCCATTTATAGATGAGAGACTGTGGTTTTACAACTAATTATTCATGAATTCTCATCCTATGTAAATAAAAACTATTTTTTTCTCCCATAGAATTACGTGGACCATGATAGATGTTACTAGCTTGGACCATTGGACAATTATTGTGTTCTTGTTCTAGTTTTTTTTTTGGTTATTTACTTTTCATAATTTTATTTCTATCAGTTCAATTTACACATGCATTGTATGGTTGTTTTTAGTTTTTCTTATATATATTTGATGGAGTTTTTTTGTTTGATACATCTTATCTCTTGATCTTGTTTCCTTATAAAGGGTAATGCCTCCCAAATTATTGAATTTGTACACCCTTGGTGTTTTTCGCCTACCTTGGGCCTACTAGAGGCAGGATATGGGGTCATTATAACCCTTTCTTTATTTCCGTCCTTTGAGGTGTATATTTGGAGGGAGGAAGTCAGAGAAGAGTGGTATTAGAGGTGATATAAGAGATATATGTATGATTTTAGAGTTAGGATCTATGACATTTTCATGGTTTGGTATGGAAACTATGTCAGTTGACCATGACTTGAGACATAGGATAGGGAGATCGATTAGGACATGGGATTTTAGGGCCCCCATGATCCAGTACATGGACTCTGAGATTATTTAGTAACCTAGTGTGGTGGGAATGCTTACTAGGTAGAGACATATGAGAGGTACATGCATCCTGATGAATTGTGTTATTGAATGAATGGTGTTTTTTGGAAATTTTAATGTATATAAAATGAATTAAATGGATTATGTTTAGTTAAAATATGTAATAATTAAAATATATACTTTCAGGCATAGTAAATCATTCTTTCTCTTTTATCAATGGATCTTGGTCATTTTTTGCATGTGTCTTAGGCAGTAGAGGTTCAGAAGGCTGACCCGAATGATCAAAAAAGGGTTGATAAAGCTGAGGATGATGATCAGTGGCAGAGTATGTTGTGTTCTTTTTACCGTCATGCATTGGAAAATTAAGAGGGGATAATTTCATATATAGAGATAGAGAGTTGGATTGATGATAAAGATAATGATTTTTTTTTATCTAAACCCTAAAAAAGTACAGGTTCCCTTTGTAGGTTAGTTAAATGTGAGGATATTCACGTTAGTGGTGGATGTTGTACCTTAGAGAGAAGAGGGAGGAAGATATTTCATGGTGTGACTTCTTGAAAAAGATTCATGCATAGCAAAATTCATCAATAATGAAGGGTGAAAAGAGGCAGGATCTACTCTCTATTTTGTTGAGGATTATGACTATATGGGAGCTTGGGATCATGTTCAACTACCTTCTACACTTTTCCTAGGATCTTTTTCCTGACGACGAGTCTTGAGCGAGGCATCTTGAGGATGTACACAATCCTTCGATCTATTATTCAGTTACCCATTTGACATTTCCAATGTACTAGGTGGTTCATAATAAGGTATAGGTGATAGATTTGATGCAATCAAGAGGTGGTTTCCTATTATAGGGGAACCAATATGGTTCCATAAGCTGTAGAGTGGTTAATGGAAAGCCTCGGGTGGTGGGGCCTTCATGTTTTCCACTAGCCAAGAGATAACCTCAGATGGATCCCTTTATACATTCTTGATTACATGAATTACAAATGGGAATGTGGCCAATTTTTTTCAATTTAGTATGATTTCATCTTCTGGAAAAGTGCCTCCTTGGCTACTTGAGCTTATTTTGGCCAACACGAAGAGGTTCAACACCACGCTCAGAAGTAGTTACTAGAAATATCATTTCAATAGCAGGGGTAGTAGGCTTTTGGTCTATCTATGGTATAAGGATCAGTTAGGGGACTACCATAGGATTTTCCTTGAGCACTAGGACCTCAAACTGATCTTTTCTGTGGTGGAGGCCACCAATAGAGAGTTAGGGTAGATGAGTGTCATCAGTTGCATGTAGTGGAGGTAGAAACACAATATGGACTAGATATTGTAAGATGTACGATCAATTTAACATCCACACTTTTCTATGATATTTTTTATTATAGATATTCAAACTCCTTATGTGGTACACACTCTATTATGTGCTTTGGGACTGTATATAGAAAGGCTTCCCATAATCCAGTTGTTGACTACACTAGTCTGAGGCTAGACCAACTTGTTTGATGTGTGTTGATGGTGTAGATTGATTATGGGGACACATCTGTCCCATGGGGATCATTTCTTGCAATAGATGAAAACATATGATGTCATACTTGTCATTGAATAGTTTCATTATATGGGGGTTTTTGTTGATTACAATCATTAGAGTTTCATGTGTTTTGGATATGAATGGCTAGCACATGGGTTTCCTTAGCGGGAGGTGTTATTGGGTGGGAAGTAAACGTGTGGAGCCCCTTCATTCCATATTGGATAATTTTTTAGTGTAATTAGTGGAATATGGGTCGGTAGTGGTTCACAGGGTAATTGGGGAGAGACTGTACGTTTTCCCTGAGGAGGTTGTGACACTACCCACTAAATGTGACATTGAGTTTGTGATATACTTATAGCCTGAGGCTTCTCTGATTTTGATGGATCCTTATGAGATGGCACCATATGATTTTTGAAAGTTTAGGGTTCATATTGATTCTATAATATACAATGGATTCATCAAGATGATTATGTCATTATGGGGTGCCCGTGTTTTTATTTCCTTGAAGGAGGAGGGTGGTATGAAGTTGTGATAAGACTTATTGAGGTTAGATTAGGAGAAAATCAAGAACATTTACCCACTTATGAGGATCAATGATCTTTTCGAGTAGATGAGAGGGGTGAGTAGGTTTTCTAAGACTGGCCTATATTCTATATATCTCTATTTAAGGTAGAAAGAGGGGGATATCCTAAAGGCTTCTTCCATATACATGTATGTGATCTTCGAGTTTGTAGTAAAGACTTTCAGGGTAATGAATGCCTCATCCATGTTCATGGGGATTATGAACATACTTTTCCATGATTTCCTAGATGAGTTTGTAATTTACTTTATCAAGGAAATATTAATCTATTAAAGGTCAAAGGAGAATAATGTCAGACATCATAGAGCTATATTTCACATACTTCATCGCCTCCATCTCAATGGAAGGCTTCACAATTGTAAATTCTATACAAGGGAGGTAAATTTCTTCAAGTATGTGGTGTCTCAGATGGGTGTTGATGTTGACACATCAAATGTCGAAGTAGTTGTCTCATTGGAAGAAACTATGAATGCAACAGAATTATATAGTTTCATTGTTCTCGTAGACTATTATCAAAGGGTTATGCCTACTTTCTATCGAGATGCATCTTTAATGACATAATTCACTATGAAAGAATAGGCTTTTATAAAGAAAGATATATTTTAGGTATTATTTAGTCTCTTGAAGGGTAATTTGATGAATTCACTAGTTGTTTCTTCAAGAAGTTACAGAATTCACTATAGAAATAAAAATGAAATCTATAAACAAATGCATGTAATAATATTACATGTTATATTGCATTAAAAAATTATATAGTTTTCACTTGATTGGTTAGACATGAATTATAGTATATAATAAAGGGGAAATAGGTAGAGAAATTTATGCCTTCAAATACTTGTATTGAATAAATTTTCAAGTAATTTCAAGCACGAGTCAGTCCATAATGATCATAAACACCTATAATAAGGCCATATAGCTTACCAATATCACAAGACATGAATTCTTTATGTACACCATTGTCATCATGTAGGTCATGGGTTTTAAATTGAGTTACAAATCCATCTTGGGAAAATTAAATTTTCTGTAATATATATGCATTCTAGTATAATCCTGAATAAAATGAAATTAGATGGATAAAAATAAAATGTCATGACTTAGTTGAATTATTTACTGATTTTAAAGAATCTATATATACCAAACATATATTCTGTGAGTATTTTTGGTTTATCATATCCATTATAGTTCCCCTAAATCACATCATTACATAAAAATATTTATGGATTAACACTATTGGATGGTGGAATCACAATGTCTTCCCAACCAATCATAGGTTACAATGTGAGATATCTTTCCCTTAGCATAATGTAATGGGTCGTGACAATTCATAGTTATCACATAAAATCACATAACCTCTTATCAAATTATAGGACATAGCATAACAATTTTAACCATGGCATGATAATAAGATACACTATGGAAGCTAGATAACCCTTGGAATGATTCATTTCTGTAAGATATAAATATAATATCAAAATATGGATAGTAATAAAAATCAAAAAATAGATAAATACATTATCCAAATATCTAAACTATCCACTCATTGGAGAACATAAAATTCCTCACCCAAGTAATCATATACTCTCAATGTGTAACGTAGTATTTCCCATTATTATTAGATAAAAACATATAAGGTCCTTATACTATTCATTTCCATTTTTAAACAATATTCACTACAAGATATCATATAATAATTGATATTATTTAGTCTATAGAAAGATTAGAATTCATGGTCACATAGGATCTCAAAACACTATTTACAAGTTTCTTATGTTGATGGCCCCTTTTAGTGTTCCCATACATCAATTACCATGGGATCATTGATCAACAATATCACCAAGATTCATAAAAGGATATATGTATGGAATATCATATTTCATATCCAACAGAGAAACAATAAACATATTCAATGATTTATAGACACTCTAAAACCCTATTTAGGAATCTTTTACACATTTACCCATTCCTACAAGAGGAATCAGACAAAAAAACAAATATACATATAGAAGGTGAAAATATATCTTACCATTTTCTATAAGGAATCATCACTTGAATAGTGGTTTTCTAGTTTAACTCAAACTGTAGTATTTTACAAAATATTATAAAATTGATAAATTATCATTTTGATGAAAAATCCTTTTATCATCAACCGGAAAAAAATTTGTGTCATATCATTTCTAAGAGAGGATAACTACATTAAAATAATGAAAATACATTGATTAAAAAACTGAGGAAAAGTAGAGAGAGTGATAATGTCTTGACCATTTGTATATAATGAATAATGATTTTCAATATCTTGTATCTATAATGAACCATAAACTACTTGAAATTAATGCTACAACCATAGTTTTAGAGGTTCGTGACTATAGATTTTTTATTTCCATGGTTTAATCAAACAACTGTGGGTATATATTTTATATCACCACCATTTTTTTCAATCTATTATCGGGATTCTTCTCCTCCCCCGATCCTCCGCTCTTTCGTCGCACAACCCTCTTCCTTAATGACCTCTCCTCCTCCCTCTGAGTGGAACCCTACTCCATAACAACTTATCTCACATTGATTCCCTCCCCAATGATCTCTCTCTTAGCATCTCCTTCCTCCCTAATGACCTCTCTTACTGCGGTGCCCTCTTCCCCAATGACCTCTCTCACTACGACACCCTCCTCCCCGGTGACCTCTATCATTACAGTACCCTCCTCCCCAAAGCATCCAATCAATTCTTCCCTCCATGATATTTTATAATCATTTTATGTTATTTATAGATTAAAATATTCACATTATAGAATTTGGAAGTTATATGGGAAATCAAGATGAGTTTCATTCATACCATGATCATTCTCCTACAAGTGTTCTCTTGTATACTTCTGGAAATTTATAGGGGGTTCATATCCTAGTATGGCCAATGAAGGTAATTCATGGTTCATTTGTATTAGTATTGTATCATAGGTTTGAAATTGAATCCATATTTATCATGGTCCTAGGTTACCCCATTAGACTCATGGTTCCCAACCCATGTTCTGCATTATTTTAGGGCATGGATTTATTATTAAGGAATTACGAGGATTCACTTACTAGTGTTCTCATATGTTTATTAACTAGATTTTTCATATAGTTTAACTTAAAGGGCCATCTTACCTTTGGTGGTGATATTTAGAACTTTTTCATTATTTTTGTGATAATGATATTAGATAGTGACCCTAGTAATAAAGAGAAAAATCTTGTTAAATTTTAGGATGTTTAAATTATTATTGAGATGTACTATATATCATCTACTTTTTTGTTCTCTCTTTTTTAGTTTATTTTATAGTTTGGCCTTCCATAAATCACTCATTTATATTTTCCTTATAAAATTAGTCTTCTCGGTTTATTTTTTTGATTGTTACTTATTACTTTTTTGGATGGTTTATTATCTTTTAACAGTTTAATAAATTAGCATGGATTCCCAATGTATGTGTACATTATGTTGGACACTCAATAAGGCTTTTTATATTGTTTATTATATTTAAATGATAAAATAATTCTTAAATAATATCCTTTATAACCTTGGTGCTTGTTAGTACGACATGGTGATCAATAAATCACTTTGGGCCTTGTGGATTTCTAGCTATGGTGATATGGTATGGTATCCAAGGTTTTTATTTTATAAAATTTTATTAGATCCCCCATGTTACATAGCGATTAAAGTTATGCCTAAGATAGTATGATTTGAACTCTAGATATAGGTATGTGAGGTTGCCTGAATAGTTATTTCTCTTACCAAACATTTTGTTAGCATGGAAATTTGGGATTTATACATTGATTTTTATTGTTCTATGAAAATTCATTTTTGGATATTTTGATCAAATCCACTACTATTATGGGTTCTATCAAATTTTTAATAATTGGTTTAGGAAAAATAAATTAAATTTTCTAAAAATAAGAAGAATCTAAAGGATTTATTATTACTATATATCTTCTAAATAATTTTTTGACCAAGAATTTACCACTAGATTGTTTCAAAGAGGATTCAAATAGTTGGTGCATGGGTAGAGAATCCTTGCAACCAAATTTTTATATTGTTGAAAACCATCCAATATTTTAAATTTTGAATCCTTATTATTTAAAATTACTTCTATATTTTTATTATTTTTTTAAAATGAATTATAGAAACGTTTTTTGATATGATGATATTGTTTCATTGTGTAGTAATTTTTTTCATCGACCTTGAATTTTAAATTATGTGTGGATTTGGTTTCTTAATTTATTTTCTATATGGAATTAATCAAAGAATGAAATTAATGGATTATAAAGAGATTTTTACTAATAATAGTCTATAAAGAAATCCTGCATAGGATCTGGATATTATTGAGTCGGTTATTCAGACTATCTGGACTTTAGATATATAAGGTTAGCGTGATTTATCTTGTGTTATGGGGTTTTCATAGAAATTTTTTATAGGATTCAACATCATTTTTATGGACATCAAGTTGTCTAAGTAGAATATGGAGAAACTAGATATGATCGGGTGTATTTTATATTTTCATCAGATACATAAGACATCCATAATTAATTTTCCAACTGTACATTCAACAGACCTAGATAGAAATAATGAGTTTCATTTATTCAGGAAAAGTTACAAGGAGATCTCCCATAGAAAGGTTTTAAGGAGATATTCCACTAATAAATATATCCTAAAAATATAAAGGTGTCTATATTCTAGACTTTCATGACTCTTGATATGGGAAATCATTGTGTGATATAGAATACCAATAGTGTTTCATGTTGATATATTTTTTCTCATATATTTTTTAAAATGATGTGTTACTGTTTTCAGTTCAAAATAGGCTTGAGGCCAAAAATATAATCCAGGTTATTCTCTTATTCTTACAAATATATACTAAAGTGGTTGACATATAAATGATAATTAAAACCAATATTTCTAAAATGGATTATATTGGTAGTAAATTGGCTAATATATGTATGATCCATAGTTATTTATAGGGTCACAAGAGGAAACATGGGAAATTTTGAAGGGGAAGTAGTGGGATAGTTCAATATCTACTAAAACCCATTACAACAATTAAATGAAGGTGTTGACTGATGATATTACATTTCAATTTGAGAGGGTCAGACATTTACAAAAAATATTTTAAGTAGATATGAAGACTTTTCATCTATGTGGTAAATTAGGCCACCTGAAATAATTTTTTTAAGTATCTTACATATCAGTGTAGCAATGTTCCTTCCTCCTTAACTAAAGGCATTCAAATATAGTTTGATTCACCAATGGTAACATGAAATATATCATAAATTTAATACTAATAAATTATGGTTATGTTTAAAGATCAATATGGAATGAAATATTAGGGTGGAACATAATTTGTGTTCCAATATCTAGTAAAGAAAGCACGTACAACGTTGGGAACTAGGCCAATGACTATTAAAGAGACTATGCTTAAAGATTCTTATATAGTTTTATATTTTTATGAAATAATTTCCTCACATAATTTTATCTCATCTAGAGTTGATGGTCGATTAAATCGTTAATTGGGTCAAGACTTATATTAATTGATGTAATTTCAATAGGATTTTCATTATGATGATTACTATATATTGGGGGTGGAGGTGGGGGTAGTGGGGGTGTAGGTGGGGGTAGTGGGGGAGGGGGGTGGGGGGTGCAGTTGGGGGAGTGGGGGTGCATGTGCGGGCAGTTGGGGTGAAGGGGCGGGGGGGGGGGGGGTAGTGTGCAGGTGGTAGTGGGGGTAACAGGGTGAAATGTGTGAGGGGTAGTGGGGTGCAGGGGGAAGAGTAAAGGGATGTGGGGTGCAGGGTGTGTCCAATAGGGGTATAGGTGGGGGTAGTGGGGGTGCAGTTGGGGGGGGGGGCAGGGGTAGGGGGCAGTGTGTATGGTGCAGCGGGTGTAGTGTGCCGAGGGTGTCCTAGCTGGAGGCAGGGTTTTCCAATGGGTCACAAATGTTTTTCCATTGTATAACTTATTAGAAACATCCAATTGATTTTATGGTTTGGGAAAACTTCTTAACTAACCATCAAGAGTTATCGTCGTATAAATTTTCATATGTGACTTATAGATTCCTTTTCTTATAGGGCCCAAGCAGTTGGAAGACTCTATATGGTTTGGATATTAACATGGATAAAGGTCATTTCCTTGTTGAGGATAATTTTCTGTTTCTTTACATGTAAGTATTCCGGTTAGGAACATTTTAGTTTTTCAGTCGGTGCTTTTTTTAAAAATCATTACAATCTACTTGAGATAGTAATTTAATTATGTAATTAGAATGCCTGAAATACATCCGTACATGCATGTCTATGTTATTGGTATTGTGGATTGGATTCCAACACATCATTTGAGATTTCATTGTTATATGTGAAGAGGAATTCATTAATATGAATTGAATTTTCACCACATCATATGTTTTTCTCATTTTGTAGTTGATGAGATATATTAGTGTTTATGTCTCCATATTAAATTCTCATTGCATTATATTTCTTCAATATTATTATATCATTGAGAAAAAATGGTCATCCAATTTATAGTGATGATGGAGTTACACACATATAGGAATATTCTATTATTGATTTCTATCATAAAATTAATCGAGATGATTCTAATTATCCTTATTGTCCTAATCCAACATGTAAACGAACGTTTTTCTTCACTCCATTAATTCGTATATGATTTTTATGATATTTTTATCAATAATCTGAACATTGATTCCATTCTAAACATTATTCCATCTATTCATAACCACTTATATACATCTAATAATTTTTATCCATGTATTTTTAAACATTAAAGGGAAATGATCCATCCCCATTTTCCATCGCTAGATTCTAATAATTTTTAGGTAATGATATGAGGAAAAAATTTGGAACAGTACATCTAAATAATTTACTAGGATAATTGTTTTCATTAACTTAATATAATCTCATTTTGTGTTTTCTTTCCTGTCTTCCGTTGGTAGTGAATCTGTTCCATATAAATTTAACTCCACTAATGGGTACTTCAACAAGATTTTAGTGGGTGTGCAGGGGGTGATGGGGGTTGGGGCAGTGTGCAGGGGGCATATAGGGGTGTAGGGGGAGGGGGTAGTGTGCAGGGGGTAGGAGGCATGGAAGGGTGCTGGGGAAGGTGGTGCAAGGGGAGGGGGTGGGGGAGGAGCGTGCTCAAGAGGGATGTAGGGTAGTGTGCATGGGTAGGGAGGGGGTAGAGAGTGCAGGGGGAGGGGGTTTTCCATGAGAGGGTGTCGTGGGTGTGAATATATGCAGGTTGGGTAGTGTGTATGGTTAGGGAGGGGTTTAAGGTTAGGGGGACCGGGAGAGGGTGGATGGTGTAGGGGAGTGGGGTGTGGGGGAGGGGGCAGTGTGTAGGGTGAAGGGGGTGGTGAAGGGGGTTGGGGGCAGGGGGATCGAGGGAGGGCTGTGAATATATGTAGGTGGGGGGGGGGAGTGTGTTGTGGGCAAGTAGGGTTGTAGGGGTAGGGGTGCAAGGGGATGTAGGGGGGTGCCGGGGCTGGGAAGGGGGATAGGGGGAAGTGTGCAGGGGGAAGGGGGTGTGGGCATGCAAGGGAGGGGTGTAGTGTGTAGGGGGTAGTGGTGGTGAGGGGGATGGGGTGGGGGGATGTGTGTAGGGTGTGTGGGGTGCAGGGGGAGTGTCGAGTAGGGAGTCGGGGGGCTGTGAGTATATGAAGTTCGGGGTAGTGGGGGTGTAGGTGGGGGTCTTGGGGATGGGGGTGAAGGGCGTTGGGGGAGAGGGGGTAGGGGGTGTTGGTGTGTAGGGGGAGGGGGTGGGGAAGGGGGCTAGGTGGTAGGTATGGGGTGCCGAGGAGGGGGATTTCCAAGAGAGGGGGGTTGAATATATTCAGGTGAAAGAGCTCAAAATAGAGATTAGATTTCTATTTTTAGCTTCTTGGTGGCTTTTCATTTTTGATCATTGGTTGATTTTAATGACTTTTATTGGGATGCAGGATAGGGATGTATGCTATGTATATAAACAACAAAAAAACATAGCTGATGCAATTGATTTTCTTCCACAACATGCAACTGGGATTGACGCGAATATAAAATTCAGGAGGTAATGGTTAATTTATTCCAATTTTTTCAATACATTAGTGACCATTTGTTGTGTTTTTAATCATATTTACTTAGTAGACACCATGCTTGCAGAATTGATGATTTCGAGTTTACTTTTGAGTGTGAAATATTTTATTTTCTGGATATTACTTTGTATCATGGTGGGATAGTTGATCCCCAGTTTTTTGCACTTTTGAATCGTATAGCTTTATATTTTTAGAAAAGATATTTTATACATTGACCCATTTTAGAGTTTTCTATTTACCTTTTTTCATAATTCCTTTGATTAATATGAATGTTTTTATGTATATTCATGCATGGGGGTGTCAAGGGGGGTTTCCAAGGGTTGTCTAGGGGGTAGGGGTTGTCTAGGGGGGTCCAGAGGTTGTCCAGGGGGGTCTACTAGGGGGTGTTTTGGGGGTCTAGGGGGATGGGGGTCTAGTGGGGGTGTTTAGGGGGGGAGGGGGTGTCTAGGGGGTGTACGGGGGGTGGGGGGGGGTGTCTCCTGGCCATCTATAAACCCCTCATCTCCCACTTTATCCATTTCCAAAAATCTTGATTTGTCTTCTAGTTTTCAATATCTTCTTTAATAGCATGATTACATTAATTTTGAAATTATCTTATTTTACACCCATCAAATATGGTATTTTTCCACCTGGTTAACTATGCTTTTATTCTTGAATTGGCCTATGATAAAACATATTATATTATTCTCAAAGAATATGAAAATAAATATATCTCTATCAAGTTGGCATGGTCTTGAGTATGATGAAAATGTTACTATTTCGGTATTTTTAATTACGTTCTTGTGATTTGTGAAAGGCAATGTTATAATATTGAGAAACAACATGAATTTGAACTCTGACATGGTTGGCGTGTCATAAGAAAAAATTTCTCTCCCTGGTTTCAGAACGCTTAATCGATTCAAACAGTAGTATCAAAGTAATTTCCCTGTTATTGGCCTCCTAATGGCTTTTCCTTTTTGATCATTTTTTGTTTTTGATGACTTGTATTGTTTTTCTGGATAAGTATGCATTCTATGTAGAAAACTAACAACAAAACATAGCTGATTCAATTGACTAGATTCCACATCCTGCAACTGGGATTGACGTGAACATAAAATTCATGAGGTAATGGTTATTTTATACCATTTTTTTCAAGGAATTAGTAACCATATGTGGATTTTTTAATCAAATTTACATGGTATACACCATTATTTTAGAATTAATGATTTCGTGTTTACTCATAAGTGTGAAATATTTGATCTTCTGGATATTTTTCCGTATCATGGTTGGATAGTTGATCCCCTTGTTTTTTCACTTTTGAATCCTATACCTTTAATTTTTTTGGAAAAAATATTTTATACATTCTCTCAGTTTAAATTTTTCTGTTATATTTTTTCTTCATGCACTTTTTTAATATGCATGTTTGCACATATATGCCTTTATTGGGGTGTCTAGGGGGTTTCCATGGGTTTTATTGGGAGAAGGGTGTGTCGTGGTGGGGGGGGGGGGGTCCACTGGGTGTCTAGGGGGGTCCAGGGGGTCTAGTGGGTGTGTCTTGGGGGGGGGGGGTGTTTAGGGGGAGGTGGTGTCTAGGGGATCTTGTGGTGGGGGGGGGGGTTAGGGGAGAGGTGGTGTCCAAGCGGGGTGTTCGAGTGGGGGGGGGGGGGTATCTCCTCGCCATATACAAACCCCTCCTCTCCAACTTTATCCATTTCTAGGAATCTTTATTTCTATTCTAATTTGTAATGTATTTTTAATTGCATGATTACTTTAGATTTGAAATAATCTTGTTTTCCTCCCATCAGATATAGTTGTTTTCCACCAGATTAAACATGCTTTTAATCTTTAATTTTCCTCTGATCAAACATATTATATTTATATTGAAGAATATGAAAAATAATATATCACTATAGAGTTGTCCTTGTCTTTTGTATGGTGAAAATGTTAATATTTCTGCATTTTAATTACTTTTTGCAAATTGTAATAGGAAATTTTCTTCTAATGAGAAATAACTTGAATTTGAACTCTGACACGGTGGAGGTGTTATAGGAATAATTTCTCCTCATTGTTAAAGAATGCTTAATCGATTCAAACAATAATGTCAATGTAATTACCCATTTTAGGGATTCTTAATAGATTTTCCTTTTCGATCATTTTTTGGTTTTGATGACCAGTATTAGTATGTAGGATAGGGATGCATGCAATGAAGAGAGCCAACAAAAAAACATAGCTGATGCAATTGATTTACTTCCATGACTAACTACCAGGATTGACGTGATCAAAAAATTCAGAAGATAATGTTTATTCTATACATTTTTGCAAGACATTAGTAACCATTTGTTGTGTTTTTAATCAATTTTCTATGGAATACACCGTTCTTGTAGAATGGATGATTTTGAGTTTACTCCTGCGTGTAAAATAATCAATCTTCTGGATATTTCCTTCTATCATGGTCGGATAGTTGTTCCCTAGGTTTTTTCACTTTTGAATCATGTACCATTATATTTTTTTAGAAATAATATTTTATACATTCTCTCAATTTACAGTTTTTCTTTTCCCTTTTTCTTGTTTCCTTTTCTTAATATGCATGTTTTCACAACTATGTATGTATGGGGGTGTCTGGAGGGTGTACAAGGGGGTTGTCTGGGGGGGTGTCCAGGGGGCAGTGTCCGGGGGGTGTCCAGGGGGGACCTAGTGGGGGTGTCTAGCGGGTGGTGTCCAGGGGGATTTCCAGTGGGGTGTCCAGAGGGGGTGTCCAGGGGGAGGGGGTGTCTAGGGGGGAGAGGTGTCTAGGGTGGAGGGGGAGCCTAGGTGATTGAAATTATTTTGGATCCTACTACAAAAATATAGTACAATAAAAATACCCTTCTTCCATATAAAATAATTTATAAATATGATGAAGGATGTGTACAAGGGGGTGTCTAGGGGGAAGGGGTGTCCAGGGGGTGGTGTCGAGGGTTTTCCAGGGGGTCCAGTGGTGGGTGTCTGGGGGGTGTCCAGGGGGGATGTCTAGTTGGGTGTCTAGGGGGTGTCTATGGGGAGGTGGTGTCCAGGGGGGATGGGGTGTCCAGGGGATTTAAATGATATTGGAACCTATTACAAAACTATAGTACAATGAAAAAACCCTTATTCCATATAAAATAATTTATAAATAAGATGAAACTCTTTTTAGTGCATTGGTTTTGATCCTCTATACATTCCCTTTGGTCCCAAGCCTTTTCTTTCTCAACCCACAACCATTTACAGAACCTTACTGTATCATTTTTAGATTCACATCCTTCCCTGCATCCTTCCCACATAATGAGATATTTCTATACATATATATTTTCCATAGTTATTCTATTCAAACAAATTGGTTTTATAAATTCAAATGTTGGTCATTGGAATGTAAACTCTACTGGAGCCGGTTGTAATGTTATACATGAAATGAAATCCTTTTGTGCCCCAAAACACAGAGAAATAATCCAATATTTGCATTGTTACAAGGAAAAATAGTAGTAACCTGCACTGATGTAGCTATATTCATCTACTCTTTCTCCATATTTTTCATCTCCAAAAAGAAAAAGATATATCTTGGTGACTAGTCAGTTTAATAGGATCATGTTCTAGTTCAAAAACCATTTACTACTCCATTCACTACATTTTTACAGGCTCTAAATTCCCCATATCACCCACAGTTTAAGATTCCTCAGTATTTTTATGTTCTTATTTTGTCTGAGTAGTCATAGCCTCTAATTATTCCACCACAACACCTCCAAATCACTTAATCGACACAACTTTGATGTGAATCCAGGTAGGCCTTTTATTTTTTAGTTCAAAACTGAAAAAACAAACCCAAGGAAATACATGAATAATTAATTCTCCCATAAATAACTTCATCATTTATTGTGTTTTTTGATTTGAAATATTTTCTTTTGTTCTTCTGATAAAATGCAACCACGCACCAGACACCATTTTTGAATGGAATCTTTATGCGTTGATTTCATCTGTAGTGTGAATATTAACTACACCAACTATTTTGGCCATTATTCCACTATTAATTATCCTCCAACACTATATGGATTTAATCTTGGATCTACTAGGTGGAGGTGGTCTGTCCAGGAGGACGGGGGTGTGGAAGGGGGTGTCTTAGGATTGGTAGAAGGGGTGTCTAGTAGGGTTGGTGTAAGGGGGTCCCGCATGGGTGGTGCAAGGGGGTGTGTGGTGGGGGTGGTTCAAGGGGGACCATCAGGAGTTGGTGTAAGGGGACGAGGGTGAAAGGGATTTTTAAGGGTGGTGAAAGGGGTGCTATGCAGGGCATGTCCAGTAGGGGTGGTGCAAGGGGAGTCCAGTGGTGGTGGTGTCCAGTGGTGGTGTGCAAGGGGGTGTGTTCAAGGGGACAGGGGTCTGTAGTGGGGTGGTCCAACAGGGGTGGTGCAATGTGGGGTCCAACAGGGGTGCTGTAAGGGGGGTGTCTAGGAGGGGGGTGCATGAGGGTTCAAGGGATGGTTAAAGGAGGGTTGTACAAGGGGGGATGCAAGGGGGGTTGTGCGAGGGGTTTTTTAGCAGTGGTGGTGTGAGGGGTGTCTAGTATGGGTGGTGTCCAGTGGAGGTGTGGACATGGGGACATGGGTGCGCAATAGGGGTGTCTAGCAGGGGTGGGGTAGGGGGCAGGTGGTGTGTACAAGGGGAAAGGGGTGTGCAGGGGATGCAAGGGTTGTTGGGGGGGGGGATGAAAGGGGGTTGTGCGGGGGGGGGGGGGTGTCCATAAGGGGTGGTACAAGGGGTGTCAATCCGGGGTGGTGTAAGGGGGTCCAGTAGGGGTGGGGAAAGGGGATTTCCGTAGGATTGTGCAGGTGTGTAGGGGGTGTGTCCGAGGGGAGATGGGGGTGTCCTTTAGGGGTGTTGTAAGGGGTGTCTTTCATGGGGTGCAGGCGGTGTGTGCAATGGGACCGAGGGGTGTCTGTCTAGGGGGTGGGGGTACAGGGCTGCAAGGGGTGTCCAACATGGGTGTGCAGGTATGGAGCTATGCAGGGGGTGTGCATGGGGACATGGGGTGTATGGGGTGGGGGCTATCCAGGTGCAGTGTCTATCTAGGGGTTGTTTTTCTAGAGGTTGGGGTGTCTTTCCTAGGGTGGGGGGGTGCTGCTATCCAGGGGGTGTCTGTCGAGGGGGTGGGGGTGTTGTGAAGGGGGTGGGGGTGGGGGGTGCAAGGGGTGGTTTCCCACATGGGTGGTGCAAGAGGGGTCCAACAGGAGGCAAGGGGTGTGCATGTGTGCAAGTGACTGGGGGTGCAAGGGATGTGTGGGGGGCGGGGGTTGAAGGGGGGCTGTGCAGGTGGTGGCTGGGCTAATGTCCAGGGGGGGTCTGTCTAGTGGGGTGGGGTGTTGTCTTTTTTTTTGGGGGAGGGGAGGGTTGTTCATGGGGTGGGGGATGTTTTCTAGGGGGCGGGGGGCGGCTATCAAGGGGGAGTCTATCTGGGGGGTGCTACTCTCAATGGGGTTTCTATCCAGGGGGTGGGGGTCTTGTCCAGTGGTGGGGGTGTCCAGTAGGGGTGGTAAAAAGGGGGTCTATGAGGGGGCAAGGGGTGTACATTGGGGTGTGAAAGTGTGCAAGGGGGTGTGTACAAGGGTATTGAGGGTGCAAGGTGGGTGTGCAGGGGGTGGGGTCTATCCAGGAGGGTGGGTTGTCCAGGAGGGGGTTGTAGTGGGGGTGTCAAGCAGGGGTGGTTCCAGGGGTGTGCAAGGGGACGAGGGGGGGTGGGCTACTGTCCAGGGGGGTGTCTTTCTATGAGGGGGTCCATGAGGGGGGGAGGGTAGTGGGGTTGTCTATAAAGGGTGGTTCAAGGGGTTTTCAAGGGGATGAGGGGGGGGGGGGTTGCTGTCCAGGGGGTCTCTATCCAGAGGGGGGAGGGGGTCTCTCAAGGATGGGGTGTAGTGGGAGTGTCTAGCATGGGTGGTTCAAGGGGTGTGCAAGGGGACAGGGGGCCTTCTATCCAGGGGGTGTCTATCCAGAGGGGGGGGGGGACAAGGTCTATCCAAGGAGGGTGGAGTGGGGGTGTCTAGCAGGGCTGGTTCAAGGGGTGTGCTAAAGGACTAGGGGGGGTGCAAGGGGCCAGCACCAGCTGAATGGTGCTAGTTTTTTAGGAAATGCAAATACATATATCCAAAATATTAAATAATTGTTACAAGTCTATAGAAATTGTTTTGAAACGTGGCTATAGGTCTATAGCCACGATTTTGAATCATGGCTATAAATGGTGCGTGATTTTATCCTTTTTTATGGTTTTCAGATCGTGGTTATAGGGTTTTATCCATATTTGGAACTGTGGCTATAGGGTTTACCCAATATCCATTCCAATACCAGCCACGGTTGGGTAAAATGTGGCTATATCCTATTGCCACAATTATTTGGGCCTATATCCATGGTTTAATACTATGGCTATAGCTTTCTTTTCTATTAGTGGTAGATAATCATCTGGTAAATTAAATGTTTTATGGAGTATATTTCACTAATTACATGTCAAATCCCTAATTATGTATATATTCTTAGATAAGTAGTTATTATTTCTCATTATAAAGTGAAAATTTTAACAAAGTGTTAATTTTTTATAAAAAAATTTCATTATAAAGACAAAATATTTTCATTCGTGGTACATCCATAACTAGAAAGAGGACATTGTTAGTATTCATAATAACACATAATCCCCATGAAATTCTTTTGAGAACTAGGTATGATAATAGGAACATGTTATTATGGGACTTAATTGAAATTATTAGTATTTTTTCCTTTTGGTACTTGAGAAATCTATAAAAATGTTTTCCTTTTTCATAATAATCATTTTAGCTTTATTATGTGTTTACATTTCCTTGAAAATGACATAATTTCTCAATATAAATCATAAAACATTTAATATTAAATAATACAAGAAAAAATCAATATTTTTTTTGAAAACAAGATAATGCTTAAATTCCTCTCTTGAAAAAATCATTTTTGTCTTGATTTAAAAAATGACTAAAACATTCCTAAAAAATATTCTCTTGTGGTTACCTTTTGAAATATAAGAATTTCATTTCAAAATCAATTTAATTATATGATATATGTACATTGGGATATTATTATGGAATTCATAATTATAATAACCTCTATAGTGGAGTCACCTTGGTTGATAATTGTTACATCTCTTAAGAGTAATATATCGGTTGTCAACTCTTCCACTTTACCAATACAATATATAGTTATATCAGTCTCTCCCATCATATACATAATATTTACAAGAAATATAAAATAATTTAAACACATATTTCATCCACATTTATGATATAACCAATTTTAATTATCATTCAATCCGATAATAAATAATAGATTTCTCATCTGATAAAAATTTGAATATATTTCCATTTCCATCAAAAAATTATCCAAAAGTAAATTTGAATTGAATATTGTAAAAAATTATTATTTTAACTTAAACATGAAAAAAATGTAATTTCATATTGTGAAATAATAATTTCTATTTATGATTAAATGTAATACAAGAAATACATGTTAAAAACCAATTCCTTTCTCAATTTTGTAAAAATTCAAAAAATATTTATAAAGAAAATATTGAAAACATAAAATTTTATTTCATTGTAAATAAATTTAAATGTAATTGAAATTTTGTATTTGAATAATTTTAAGCATATTATATATTATTATTTATATAATTAATTTATCCTTGAGATGGAATAATAAGTCTTTTAAGGGATACTTTGAATCAATTTTTAAAAAGATATTTCCTTACAGAGAGTTTGAACTCATTTAATTTATATAACAACCCTCTAGAGTTGTAAAATTATGTTAGGATAAAATTTTCATAAGAACTATTTAACTTATATTAAATTTTCTTTATTAAATTTATTTCATTTGATACTAGGTTTTAGTTGGTTACTAAAATTGTTAACTTCCCATTTGATGTTTTTAGGTCGTTTGGTTTATAATTCCAAAATGACTTTCCAATGTTGACTAAGGTAAAATGGAACATGGTGACATTTTATCAAAAATATCATTAATGGATAAATTTATATGCTAATTTATGAAAAATAATTTTATTACAATATCTGGAAGGTGGACATGGAAGGTAAAATATGTCGTATAATAGAGGTGGTAGTCCGTAAGTTCACACATTCGTGGTTTCCATTTTTATACTAAATAGAAAACAAATACGTTATTTATTTTTTTTAAAATTATTATTTATGTTATTAATTTCATAATTACTCTTTATTTACATAATTATTTCTTGTCATATGATTTCTTAATAAAAAAATTAAATCAGTTCATAGTGGTGGTATTCTACACATACAAATAAGATCCAATATTAATTTACAAATGATGAAATGGGTATATAGGTAAGTAATATAATATCATTACAAAATAGAAATAATATCCTATAAATATTATATATATTCATTATTTAAATCTTTCTTACCAGCCATGTGATGTGGTGACAGAAAATTAAATGCATTGATTCATTGAGGTCGTAATACACAAGTAA
The DNA here is from genome assembly GCA_963277665.1 of Viscum album. NCBI lineage: Eukaryota > Viridiplantae > Streptophyta > Magnoliopsida > Santalales > Viscaceae > Viscum > Viscum album. Next base: position 1,565,786,120 of record OY728160.1, read on the forward strand.
ACAAAGGTGAGGTTTTCAATTCCAATATGATGAATAAAAGATATAAAATTGTTTTTACATCAACATAATAAATCTTAATTAGAGTTAATATAATTATTTTATTACTTTATAGAGGTTAGAATATATTTTATAGTGATAGAATAAGAAATATCCATGAAATATATCGGTTAGGACTTATACATCCTCCTTAGAAATGTTCCTATGGATTAAAAAATAATCTATCTAAGATTAGTGTTTTAAAAAGACTATTACATCTAAGACACGTGAAGGATAGTTGGGGAGGGTTTATGGTAGATACTTCTAAATATATATTTCAGAAATGGTGTGAAAAAGTTATAATATGAGGTTCCCTTTTATAATATTTTGCAGTGAAGATCCTATGAGAAAATTAAACAATAATTTATAATGAATTTGTTGTTCTTGGTCAAGAGGAACAAAATAAAATTATTTCTAATAAAAGATTTTTTAGAGTCTAAATATAATCTATAAATCATATCTATCCATTATTTATATATATCCCATTTCTTATCTCTTCGTTCCCCGTGTTAAAACCTGTAACATTTACCTCTGTTAAAAAGTTTTACCACGATAAATATTTAATGTGACCAAAATTGAAATCAACAACATTACCAAGTTTTAACCACATAATTCAAAATAAGAAATAATTTTTTCAAGATTAAAATTTCATATATTTCATAAATTAATTGCAATATAATTTCATAAAACACAACAAATAATATTTTTTATAAATTTCCATTTCTCATCATAAAAAACATTTCATACCAAAATAAAAAATAATATTCATTCATATTTAATTATTTGTATTATGATATTTTAAAAAGTAATAATTTAACTATAAAACCAATAAAAATATATTTGTACTTTTAAAATAAAATAATTTAAATGATATTTTTATCAATATTTGGTATATTTCAAAATTGAACAAAAAATATATATTTTTAGAAATAAAAAAATATTTCAACCAAAGTTAATTTTGAAAAAATAAATAAACAAGTATTATTATTCATATAAATTTAAAATCCTAAAATTTAGATATTTAATATTTAATTAACACAATATCTTTTCTATAAAACATATCAACTATAATAAACCACTTTTTTCAAACTAAAAAATCATATATAATTACCATATTATATATAAATTCATAAATAATATTTATGAAAATTAATAAGACATTAAATTAATTTAATACGAGTATTACTAGGGTTGTCACAGTATCGCTTCTATGTATATAAATCTATTTTCATTTATCATTAATTAATCACATATATGGTCTTCAGTCAATACACTTCAAATTTAAAACAAAATTCTCTTAAAATTATTGAGACAATACAATGTTTATAACTAATTATTCCCTTGGAAGGTCTTTATTAATGGATATAAATATCAAAAATTCTATTTTATTTTTTTAACTAACCTAGATAATATTTTATATGGTTATCTACAAGTATTAACCACTTAATAAATTAGAGATATATTCACCATGTTTCTCGAAAATCAATCCATGTTAAGTGAATCATCGAGAATAAACACCATAGACCCCAATAATTTATTCCCTACTTTTTTATTCTCTGAAAAATCTATTTATCTTCACTATAAATTTAACTACTCCCAAAGACTCCATCAGACATAAAATACACATATACATAGATTATGTGCCATGTACCACATATCTTATGAATTGAAAAATATTTAAGTGAATGATTGTTTACTAATTATAATCTGACTAAAATATGACACTAAATTTTATTAACTGAAAAAAAAATGTTTAAATAAATTTAATACCAACTAATGAAGAACACCTACATCATCTTTGCATTTACATGGTCTTATCACAAATATTGATAGATTAAACATTTCTTCAGTAACGAAGGATGTTGCAGAAAAGTAGAGGGATAGATAAAGTATATCCCATTCATGTATGTTGAATAATGAATTCTAGTTTACCATAAAATCCTTTTAATTGATTTATATTGTTTTAAATGGTTTAAAAATATTTTCTCATGATGTAATAAATATGAACTATGCATAAATTAACTATTATACATAGAAAATCATATAAGTTTTGTTAAATAACCATGCATCATAACTATGAATTTTAAGTTTTAATCCATGTAATTCATTTCTCACCACTCATTGACATCAATGTTTTCAATTATACCCTAAATAATTACATGATATTTTCAGTCATTGAAATAATGATAAAATAAATTAAGAACCACTTTTAATTTTATTCCAAAACCCCCTATTGGGTCTTACAATAACATATTGATTCATAAGGTCCCATCATAGTAACTTAAGAAAAATTACTCTAATTTTTTTCAACAGGGATTAAATATAATCTTTAATAATTATAAAAATCCAATTTCATACACTATCTAATCACATTCCAATAACCAATTTTGAATACCAAAACCATGATAGTTTAATTAATGTACATTTATAAGGAATCCCTATTTAGAGACAATAATATCTAAATTAAAAAAATACATTCTATAATATGAGTTTCATTCGAAAAGTTTAATAATAAGGACTTAGATAATAATTTATTATTTGACTTGAAATGTAGTATAGTAAAATATAGTGATTGTGATTAATTTTATAGTTGATAAGGACTTCTTATAATCAATAAAAATATAATATGAACCATATTAGGAAGCCATTGTAATTGTTTATTGGTGATCATAAACTCATTTAAAATTATCCTCATATTAGGAAATTCATATTTGATAAAGGGAAATATTATTTATCTAATAATGTTTTTATTATATAATGTGATTGAGTATACTGATTAAAATGTTAATCTATTTTCACTTACTATGTAGTTTGTTTAAATTCATGATGTTTGAATGTATCACAAAATAAAAATTATCTTAATGAAGTCTCACGTGATACATATTATAAAGATATGGATATTAATAAAGTTATGATATTTTTTATTAAACTATTGATTTTGAAATGCACATAGATGACATATTACATGAATATATTATCCTTTTAATTAGTTTTCTCTAGATGGATAGTAGAATTAAAGGAAATACATGGAAACATGAGTCTCACATAATGATCATGAACTATAATATTTTGTTCTTTATTAATGTTATGAGATGGAATTTATAAGTATGATTCTAATAAAATATTTATTCAAATATGATTTCACATTATTATGATGATTTTATATTTTCTTGGATAAAAATATTTAATTGAATATGTCATATGAAGGAATATAAAACTATATAGTGGATTTTGTGAAGTGTTTAATTAAATTAATAATTATATTATTCAGGGTAAGAATAGCCATGTTGGTTTTTATTATGTTCTTGAAATATTTTTTTAGATCACCATTGAGTTCAAAATGGTGTGTTCTCTAACAGATGTTTTTTTAAAAGGGTTGAGGTGCAATGGACTCTTTATTGAATGAAAAAAGAAAACAGGAGAGGTACTAAAAAGAACCACAAAGAATTTAAATAACCAGAACCAGGGTCCTTAACCCATGATAGCACCGCATCCTGATTGAAGGAGTCCCGCCTGAGTCTAGGAATTGTTGTCCATCAATTGGTTGGAAGCCTTACCCAGAGGCAGGGCAGGCTTTCTATGAACTCTTGAAGAAGTAACAGTATTTAGAGATCCACCAATACCTCGGGTGTTGTTCTCCTTCTCAATCTGGGATGGAGTTCAAATTGATGTCGTTTCTTCTCTTAGGTTGAACTATTCATCCTTGTCCAGCTCCAGAAACAGGCTGGTCGGCTCCTTTAAGTCTGAAACATTTTCGTCCAAACTGAACCATCAAGTTGCGCCTTTGCTGCTCTTGAGGGTAAGCTCATCAGATTGTGCTATCATCATCAGAGAGTCAATCCATCCATGCATGCCTCACCAGGGTCCTCAAAAGGAAACCAGATAAAGATACAAATGGATTAGAAAGATAGAAGGAAAGAAATATAGATAATAGAACATCACTGGTCAGATAATGATGAATCAAGATGAGAACTAAAATCAGGCCAAGAAGAATAGAAATTCCCAAATCTGAAATTCAGTATCAAGAAATTCATCATAAGACCAAACTGTACAGTTCATATCTTGAGAATGCTGATAAACCGCATTCAGAAAAGCACCAATTCAAGAAATGATCCTAAAAATAGGAGATCTGTCCAAATCCCTTTTCAAGAGGGGTAAAAAACATCAGGAAGCTTGTCATACCAAATGAAGACATCACCTTCAGCTCCTTTGTTAACCAATCCATCTGTAATAGAATTAGCTTCCCTGTAGACATGAGTAATAATATGATTCAAAGATTAAAGGGAATCTAAACAATTAATCCATCGATTTTGAAGCTTCCAGGAGAGGTGACATGAACCATCCCTAATATCAGAGACAATCCTAGTCGAATCACTCTCTTGCCAGATATTATTCCAGCCATATTCTTTGGCCTGCTCCACTACAATGATGATTCCCATTATCTCAGCTTCAATTGAAGAAACAATACAAAAAGAATCATGAATGCAACCAACCACCACTCCCTTATGATATCTGAAAATGGCACCATATCCAGAAGGACCAGGATTCCCTTTCGATGCACCATCTGAATTAACATTCAACCAACTAAAAATAGGTTGTTTCCATAGAACATCAAAAGTGCCAACTGGAGGTTTGAAATTTCCTTTGATACCAATTCGGTCAAGAACAGTGAAATCATGAATGGAATTAGCACAATATTGCTTCTTATGCATGCTAGCCGCACGTGTCTCAGCAAGTACGCGTGAGAGAGCAGAGGTTGCCGAGAAGGATTTATTCTCATGGAGAATTTGATTCCTAGAGAACAAGAAAAAATGCAACAATTCAGAAGCAGCAAATTGAAATGAATCTAGCAGTTGTGAGGAGAGGCCAAGATAGTTCCATCTTTGAATAAAGTCCACAATAGAGGACGTCCTAGGAAGAGAAATCTCAAAGATATATGCTAAATCCTTCCATATTGATTCCGCAGTTGCGCAATAGAGGAATAAATGATCAGCATCCTCTATGTATTGGTGACAGAAAACACAAGAAGAACATCAAGATATACCACAATGTTGAAGATAATAATCAGTTGGAATCTTGCAGTGAGAAATTCTCCAAACCAAATTGGGGCGAGATGGTCTAATAAATTTTTTAATGCAAGTTCCTCATCCATTTATTGTCAAAGTTGGGGTTCAAGGAGAACTCATAAAAAACCATTGTAGTGATAATTCCATGAGCCGCAGGCTCCCAAGCCCAAAAATCCTTCTTGTTTGAGAAACAATAATTGTTGTCAATGTTTATAATGTTACTTGGAAGTCCTTCCAAGTCTTGAAGCTGGTCCATGATGGTAATATCTCGATCAATGTTTGTATCATCCATCACCAACTCTATAAGGGGATCATAATTACATTTAGTTTTCCAGAAATTTAGAGATGAGTCCTTCAAGACTAACCATCTAGAATGAGAATCAATTGAGGAAAATATGTATTTTAAAGCAGGCCAGACAGAGGAATCAATATGATTAAAAGACACCATCTTTAGCCTGTTAACGAATTTTCCCCGAAGGAAGTGTGAACTATCAGAACTTCTGTTAAAAAGCCTCCACAGGAATGAAGCATGTAAAGAATCATTAAAGAGCACCAGATTTTTTATACCTAAACCCGCAACATCATAAGGCTAACAACAATCTGACCAAGGAACCGTGGCAAGCTTTTTTTTGAAGATACTTCCACTCCAAATAAAGTTCCTAAGAGAGGTATTGACACTTTTTATAAGAAAAATATGCCATTTGTAAACCATAAGAGAGTATACCATCTTGGAGATAATAAATGATTTCACTAAACAAACCCTACCAGCCATGGAGCGGGACTTTAGTTTCTAGGTAGAGAGACTCTTTCTAATCTTTCTAACAATATTTGTGAAATAACAAGTTTTAGGCTTCCCCAAAAACAAGAGAACTCCCTAATAATTGAAGGGAAGAGCTCCTTACTTAGCATTAAGCTCATTGACAATAAATTTTTTACTTTTCTCACTTATGTTATTACCAAAGTAAACAGAAGATTTCTCCCAGCTGATATCTTGACCAGAGATACAAGCATAGTGTAAAAGAGCTATAGTGAAAATAATACCTCTGCCAGCATTAATAGACTTCGTCTTCCCATTCCCAGCCATGATATAAATAAGTCTTCTCAAATAATCCTCTACTATAGGGGAAATAATTGCAGAAAGGTGATCACCTTGTCTAACCCCTCTAGAGTAATCAAAGAAACCACAAGGGGATCCATTAATAATAATTGAAATCCAAGCAGAGCAAAATATGGTCTTGATCCAAGTAATGAAAACTTCATTAAACCCAACCATAAGAAGAACATTGCAAATAAAACCCCAACTCATAGTATCAAAGGCCTTTCTGACATCAAGCTTGAGGGAAATATTACCACCTCGTGTAGGTTTCTTAAGAAAATTAACACATTCTGAGGCAGTAATGAGACAATATTGAATAGATCATCCCTTGATAAAACCAAATTGATTTTGGGAAAAAATCCTACTAGCAATTTCTGTGAGTCTTGTGGAAAAGATTTTACAGATGATTTTAAAAATGGTGTTGACTAAAGCCATAGGACGAAACAAATGCATTTCATTAGCATTATCAGTTTTTGGGATAAGAGCAAGGAACTGAGAATTTATTCCATAAGGGAGGTCCCCACCTTTGGAGAAATGAATTACAAGCATACAGACATCATATTGAATGATGTCCCAGTAAGTTTGGAAAAAGAAGTTACTAAAACCATCTGGACCTGGGGAGCTTTCAGGTTTGAGACTAAAAATAGCCTCTTTAATTTCAATTCTCAAAGGAATAGAAGTGAGATTAACATTATCCTGATATGTGACCAATTTAGGGATAATACCCTCCACCGGCTCATTCATTGAAGTAGGGCCATTAAAGAGATCCTTTAAATAAGAAATTACATGTTCTGAGAGATCCCTATCATTGTCAATAACTTGGTCCCCATTCTTGATCATCGAAAGAGGTTTAGAAATCTTCCTGATTCATTGTAGGGAATTGTAGAATTTTGTTTTTCTGTCACAATCCTTTAACCATTTAGCCTTAAAAATGTCCCTTTTTAGAGAATATTTCATATTCAAGAGGTTATTAAGCTTTGAAACAATCTCAGAATCCTCCTGGATCCCATTAGAAATGTTATTCAAAGTATTCTGAACTTGCAAATACCGAAGAGAATCTTCAAGAGATTAGATATCCTGATCAATAAGGCTAAATTCTTATTTGCTCCATGTTCTCAAAGATCTTTTAAGGGCTTTTAATTTGTCAATGCAAACAAACACATTATGACTTGAGCTGATAGAATTCCAAGTGTTTTGAACTACAGAAGCATAGTCAGGATGATTAACCCAGGCTTTGTTGAATCTGAAGGGTAAAGGAGGTCTATATTCCTTGCCACATAGATTAACAAGTATTGGACGATGATCAAGATTAATCATAGGAAGAGTTATACCGGAGATGGATCCCCAGTAATCAGAGGAAGCATCATTAATAAATGCTCTATCAATTCTGCTTGAAACAACTCTATTTAAAAAACTACTGTACCAGGTGATGTTTTCCCCAACCAAATTAATTTCATGCAAATCATTGTAATCTATGCAATTCTTAAAATCCCAAGAGGAGATGACATTAAACATTGCACCCATATTTTCATCCAGATGAATAATTGAATTAAAGTCCCCAAGAATAATCCAAGGACCAGAAATGATAGAAGTAAGTACACAAATATCCATCCATAGTCTCATACGATCCTGATAACTGGTATTGGCATACACAAAAGAGCAATAATGCTGAAGACCAGAGACTTTGAAGGAACAAGTTACATGTTGTCCACCATTATCAATTAAAGACATTTCAGTCAAAGATGAGTGAGCCATGAACCAGAGACTTTTGACTTCAGAGAAACAAATATTATAGTCCAGTAAGTAAAAACCAAGAGAGTTCAAACTAGAAATGTTTGGGGAGAAAATCCTATTGGGTTCAGAAATCCCAATAAGAAGAGGTTTGTGCTGTATAATAATGGTTTTCAGGGATCTCATAGTGTTTGAATTTGCCAATCCCAAACAGTTCCATTACAATATCTTCGTTTAAACTTAATTTGAGGTTTGGAACCCTCTTTTTTTGGGGCATTCTCTTTGATTTTGATTTCCTTAGAGGGTCTTCCTAATTTCCTTTTGAGAATTTCTGAACCTTTAACAACTTCAAGAAGATCATCAATATTTGAAACCTTGAGATTATCTTTCTATTGAGATTCAGGGGATATTCTGTCATTAAAACTTTTATTCTACCCACTTTGATTACCAGTAGAAGTCAAATTAGTTTCAAAATCTTTTTCATTACCCGAAGTAGATAAGGAGATAACAGATTCATGTAATAACTGACTATAAGTAACATTGACATACATTGTATTAGAAGGAATCAAAGTATAAAAAAAAGGATCTGAGCATGACTGAACAGCAACATGCTGATCAGCAGAGTGTGCCTCCAAACATGCAGCGGTTTCTAAAAGATTCTCAGCTAAAGTAGGAACTGTAAAAAAATCCAAAGCATTGCATTCCATGGGAGACATGACGGTCCTATCTGACTTAGGTATGCAAGCATCAGGATTAAATTGAATGGTTCCTAACGAACTTAGAATAGAATCTGGATCAGCAGTGCAATCCTGCTTACCAGATTTATGGTTTCTAGTCTCCTTACTATTCTGTAAGGACACCACAAGATCAAAAAATTCTTTATAATAGTCTAGAAATATTTGGTTCTCCTCCTCTTCCTTATGTGAGGCCGCAACAAGTTTATGAACCTCATTGAATAGTTCAGTAAAATGTTCTATATCATCCTCACAGACCCATTCTAAATTCTGCTCTTCCTCCTCAACCATGTCAGACCAAGAGACCTTGTGTGAAGAGGAAGAAACAGATTTATTTGCAACATAAAAATTGGAAGTATTTGCAGTAAGTAGGTTTTGAACATGAGGGACCAGTGGGTTTTTTAGAATCCCCATTTTCTCTACAAAGACTGACTTGTTCTTTTTTGTTCTTATTAACCTCAGTTCAATCTGAGGTTTTGACTGGAGTACTAAGATACCTCTGAATCATCCTACAATTAGAGACCGTGTGCCCTACAATTTTTCATACATCACAGTAATTGGGAACCTTTTCATATTCCAATATAATATTAGTTTTTAGCATTAAAAATAATGCTACTAGGTATTTTAACTTCCAGATTTATGTCTACCATAATTCTTGTAAAGAATCCAATTTCACCATCTAGTGTACACTGATCCAACCTAATTGGGGTGCCTAGACATGATGCAATGTCACTAAGAATTATTGAATGCCAATATAACCAATTTAAACCATGTAGTATCACCCAGATTTGTGCATTCGATTGTTTAAAAGTAAAAGGATTGAAATTAACATCCCAATCAGATAGTCTTAAAATCCCAGGATTAAGTTGCAAATTACCCATATTCCAGAAAAAATTAAAAGATTCATATGAATTTAGAATGATGTGAAAATAACCCTTACCGATTGAGATTAATCTCCAATCCCTTAAGCCCCAGCAGTGTGAAATTCTACTCTTAATATCAGCTTGAGACCAAGTTTTGTCTCCTTTTGAATATATCAAACAACCGAGTAAAGATAATTTGCATAGATCTAACCTTTGTTGCAAAGCATCCGGGTCCGCCACCACCGAGAAACCACCATTCTCTAATATGATGATATTTGAGGGTTTATACGACACCTCGTTTACCCGATTTGTAGAACCCGAAAGAACCTCCGTGAAGGAGAAGTTTCATCCTCGAAGATTTGAGGAATCTTGATATCCCAATGGTTTCAAGATTTTTTGCTTTTGGATGGTATGATGTTATGTGAATGTAGTGTGGTATCAATCAAGGCCAAACAATCATAATAATAATTTAAAGGCATAGAATATTTTTTGGATGGAGTGAATAATGTGTAAAATGATTTAATTTAGTTGAGTCTGTTAAAAAAATAATTATATGGTGGAAAATTTAAAATTTGATGATGAGGTATGAGTTGGAAGGAATTAATGATAAAATATTTATTTTGCTTAACCATTTAAGAATGTTAATGCATATAAAATAAAATCTCAAGCCATGGTATTTTATATAAATAAATTACTGTTTAGGTATAATTCATTACATTGATATGAAAATTAAGAACTTTTCCAATGATCTCTCTATTCAGACATAGAATATTTTGATTTTTGTAGAATGATGATCTATTATTCTATATTTCATCTCTATATTTCTTACAGGAGTTTAAAATAATCCTTTTTTAAGTTACATAACCATCACCATCATATCCTATACATTGTGGTTATATAACACTTATATATATATTTATATTCTATGATAGATATTTTGAATAGGTTTTATTTTATAATTGTCTTGAGATTTATTCAAATTCGAATTTTTCTTACCTATAATTTAAATATGAGTTATAATTTTTTATAATGGGTCAATGTAGTGTCCAAAATGAATGTTAAAAATTGTTGGCCTTGTAAATTATCATTAATTTTAGATAATGATGTGACTGTAGATATAAAATTAGATATTTTCTTCCAATGGCTTTAAACTGATGTATTATTCTATATGGAGAGAAATAATTGATTTTATTCCAGAGGGTGTGAGACTATATAGTGGGATTGGTTTCACTTTTGTATTCAAGAGGGTAAATATTATATATATATATATATATGATTTGAATTATTAAATATTGGATGTACAATTAATGATAAACATTATATTACAAAGAGCTAATTTATAATTAGGATGGTGAAAGAACAAAAAATATTTCACTTCATCAAAAGTAAGGGATTAAAGTACAATTATATAAGTTTATATTTGGGTGTGCTGTTTTAGATTTCTTCAAATATTATTTTTTAATAATTTAAATGAAAAATATTGAAAATATTGGCCATTTATATGAAATATTTCAAATATAATGTGAAAACTATTCTATAATATTTTCATTATTGTTCATACTAATTATGAGACATGATTAATTTGTTACTATACTCCCTCCATATGACCATTATACAATATTCTATTTTAGGTGGAGGATTGGGTGAATTTGAAAATTGGTATAATTTTTATTAGATGGATGACTGAATGAACTTTCCTGAGTAAAATGAAATGTTTTCTTTTATAAGATAATTTTACGTTTTTACAATATATTTTGTTATTTGACTTATGAATGAAACCACCACTTGTGTTTCTATCTTGTGTCACCCAACATTAATTTTGTATAATAGGAGTGTTTTATGTGAGTTATGAGTAGTTTTATATTTTTCCTTGGGATAAAATAAACATACTATTTTGGTTGTTTTATAAAAAAATGCATTAGTTAGCACAATTCATATTTAAATATGATAATTTTAGGGAATAAAACATCTGAGGGGGCTTATATGTTCACTATTTCATTATATTTATTATTATTGATTTATAATATATATTTTAAGTTGTATTTATAGATCCTAATATCATGCCCAGAGAGTTTCATAATTTTATAGTGAATTGTTTAATATTCCAATGGTATTAATGACTTTTATGGTTAAGGTAATTCCACAACTTTTGACTTGTGGTTATATTGTATTTAGGACATTGATCTATTTTGGGTAAATTTCCTATTGAGTGATATCTTTTTTATTCAATTTTTATTGTGTTTTGAGTTTTGGTAGAATTAGAAGAAGGTTTAAAGAGTTTTGGGAAGGTGGGGAAGGAAAAAACAGAACCCCCTAGGGTATAATGGCCATTGATTTCCCAATGGGGCTCCAATGTGTGTGTGTGGTTTCGTATAACGATTTATGTATGTGGTGTAATTTTAGTTAGTAAATTGTGTCTTAAAAGAGAAATTTACATTAATTTGTAGTATTTATGTATCTTACAACAGATAATTAAACCCATTTTAACTTTACACTTCTAGATTTTTCATATATTATTAGCATTAAACGTCCATGGGATCTATTTTCACATTATCCTATTCTATTTTGGGATCCACCATCAATCTATTTCTGAGTTGGTATCCATTATTTACAATTTTTTTCTCCATTATTTAAGGCCTAGGCTCACCACTTTATCTCTTCTTTACATTATTTCTCATATATGAATGTGTAATAAACCATATTTTTTATTTTTTTCTTACTATATATTTCCTTTTATTTATTAATCGACTAGGTTAGTTTCGATTGGTGAATCTATTAACTAATATTTAGAAATTACAACCATTCACTTCCTTTGTTCCATTTCTTAAATCATGGATGGTTAAATACCTAAATTCTTTTTATTTTTTTAGGTTTCTCCCAAAAGAAAAGGGGCATCCAAAACATTATCTTCAAATACGAAAGGGATTTTCAGCTGTTAATTTTGTATTAAAACCCATTACTAATTTGATATTTATTATTTATTGGGTTAGAAACTACATATGTGTGAGTGAATTATTTAAAACCATTGGGTTTTCTTCTTATTATGTTGTCTTAAATATTTTTGTTAACAAAATAAACCATGTACTACATTAGTTGTTTGGTGTTGCTACAACATTAAAATTCCATGTATTTAATTTGTTGAGTATTTAGTCACATCATCCATAAAATTAAATTAATAAAATCATGTCTTGTATCATCATAGGATAAATAATTTAAATTTCAAGCCTCGACCCTATGTTTAATGCAACCCACATGGATAGGATTAAATATCTCTGGTAAAATAGTATATTGATTTAGTCAAGGATTTTTGTTGTATTTTATTTTAATTTTTATGCCTATAGATGGTAAATAATGTTTTTAAGGTGTTTATTATTCATTTGTAAGTGGTTCCTATATGTACCCTTTTTTATTTGATATGTTTAAGGAATGGGATGGGACCACAATGACCCGATTCTATTATTAATGTTTCCCATACACTAAATGGGGCTCAAATGACATGATTTTATAAAACATGATTCCATTTTCCACAAAAAAAATATGGGTGGTTCTAATAAACATCATTTTTTTCTGTCTCAGATCATATTTTATACCTAAAGTAATATTGGTATATATAGACATTCTAGGTTTTAGTAGTTAAGTATTTTAATTTTAAAATTTATTCCATAAAATGAGTTAAACATATTTTATAACCACTTTACTTATATATATGTGTTGTTTAATTATTTCAAATGCTAGTGGTTATTCTAGTTGTTTTGGTTTGTGTGGTGAATTCATAATGGTTATATCATACTCACTCTCAATACGGGCCCATCTCAAGATAAGTGAATATCGTTTTGTATGTGCCATTTGTAAAGGTAAGGCCCTTAAACATTTTGTATATGTGCATGTGTAGTTTCGTACCTAAATGGAATTATTTTTGGGAACATGGAGTGAGATATAGTTATTGATATAGGGGAATTCCATGAGACATCCTCTCATATTATTGTAACATGGGAAATCAAATTTAGGATTATTAAGATTTTTTTGACAAATATTTATGTACCAATATTTATGTACAAACATAGTTTTTTCACTTTTCCCTTGTCTCATATATGGTATATTTATTTTTTTATCCTTTATGATGTATTATTTATATTTATAAACCATATTATGAATTATATATAACCAATTAATCCATTTTCTTCCACATTTTTCTGTTATTATCAATTGTGTTCTGAGGAAATAAAACTTTTTCCACTATGGGTAGGGATCAAACAAACATACATCCTTATAGAAAAGGATAATTCTACTCTTATCAATTAAAATTGCTTTGTTGTATATTTACCTCAGCTTTCGATGATTAGGTGGTGTGATATAGGTCTTATAGTTACTAAGCCTGATCTATTTGGGGAATTACATCATAGTTGTTATAAGTATTGTATGACATGTCATGTATAGATTACTCATTTTTATTTAATTTTTTTTATCTATCATATCTTTTTTTAGATAGAGTATTCATTATGGGTAATGTATTTTATAATTATATCATTAAAACCTTTATGATTTTCAGAAAACCAGGTCCTATTTGATATGCGTTTGATGTTTAATTTTTATTGATGTGGCCATCATGGATGGATTCATTATATGGTCAAACCATGGTTATTAATTTTTCATTCTACACTCTATGCTACCGAGTGATTACCAAAATCTATGAAATGTACAATGTTTTATATGAATCGAAAGGATATTTCAGTACTATATTTAACCACTTAGATAATAAATATCTTTGGGTATGGTATCACCAAATCATTGAACACTTAAAAACAATTTTTTTGATAATGTATAATATATAAATCCATAAAATTCCATAGTGGTTAAATCCATGAAAATAAAAAATTTAAACACAATTTGTATATTCATAATAGCTTCCAATAAATTCACATATTCCCAATGCTGTATGAAATTAGTATAACCAAAAAAATTTTAATCATTCATGAAATATTCAAATAATGTTTTCCAGTTATATATTTCAAGAAATATTTATGTGTTTAAACCATTAACTATTTTTTTGTTATCATTTAAAGATTATAAATTATTATTGTATTATTAATTTTTAAATATTCTTTGAATTATTTTTATTAAGAAAAAATATTGATGCCCCACATAGGATTATAAAAAATTATATTATCATTAGTCTCTAACTCCATTTTTGAATTTGTATTTTATTTTAGTTTTCCTAGACTAAATGGTTGACCAATAATTTTCAAAACATTTAATATCGCAAATTATTTTTAAATGTGAGTTCCTAGATTTTTACACTGTGTAACTGTAATGTTATAAATATCATTTTTATTATAGTTTTGGGTCTTTCTGGACTCACATAGGGAAGATACCTTGGTAGTTGTGGAATCTTACAATATTAAATTAAAACGTTTTCCTTTCATATGATCATTGAATTAATATTTGATAGTTCCATCTCAATAACTTAATGGTGCAAAAAATAATATTTTATGTGTGATTTTATTATTTTAGCTAATGTATTCTTTGTAGAAAGGTCATACTCACTATGTTGGGTTAGTATATCAAAATTCACTGTCCAATTATTTAGGGACTTCGATTAGATGCACTATCTGTATAGGTTTACAACATATATTATAAAACTATCATTAATTTTTAATAATATATGTTTTATTACAAATTATAACGAGTGTATGAAATTAATAAAATGATAAAGGCCACACCACTAACAACAGTTTAACAATATAATTATCAATCTTCAATTTAATGAATGTTCAAAAGTTATTCATATTTGAAATCACTATTTACCATTTTTATTGTTGAGAAGCTAATCAAAAAATTTATCTTCTATAAATCCCTTATATAATAATATATTGATCAACTCTCTTGATTCTAGAGAATTAATTTCAATTGAATCTCTCAATTAAAGGGCTGTTCAATATTATCTAAAATTTTTTATTTTCAATCTATGAATTATGATTATAGATTTCACCTTAAAATTAATCACAAAATAATTTATAGAATGATCCAAATATTAGATATTTAAATATGAAATATATCCCCAATAAATCCCTATGGTCAACAAATCAATTAAGTGTTTTACATTTCCTTGGTTTTTTTAATTTATTAAATTATTTTATACTAATGTCTATAATTAGTAAATCCACTATTCTTAAAATGTTATTCATTTAAAAAATATTAGATTGTGTATTGTATCATCACCATGACATATTTTACACATTCTATGGAATAGTTCCCTTGAAATATCTTTCTATATATGAATAGATTCTCCACCAGGATTGGAATGACTTATTCTTCCAATATTTTATAATAATAATAGAAAACATCATTCACTATAACTGATTCAACCATTTATTGAAGTATTGTATTCCCAATTTTTGAAAATGGTCTTTCAAAACACATTTATTTTCCATGATCTCCTCCACTATGTAGTTTTTTATCCAATCTATTATGGACAAAATGTTCACAAAATCATACCTTGTAAATTAATACTTCTATGAAAATATTTTCTATCTAAACATTTTCATCTATAAATTTTAACATATACCTATAAAATATGATATATACAACATGGTAATGAATCCTAATTACACTACAAAATTCCTTTAGTATTCATCTGTGATAATAAATGATCATTTCACATAAACACTATAGTCATTCGTAGTCTAAACCGTGGTATGATAAAATTAATGACTACACTGTTTGGTTCTCCTCTATGAAAATTAATCTATGTTATACCAAACTACATGAAACTCCTCTAATGATTTATTAATTTCTATATAATGTTTTTCATTATTATTCTTCATATATTTCCAATAAACAAATCTCAAACATAAAAACACATTTTGGAATCCACAATCTTCTCCGATGGGATTA
Organism: Viscum album; assembly: GCA_963277665.1. Classification (NCBI taxonomy): domain Eukaryota; kingdom Viridiplantae; phylum Streptophyta; class Magnoliopsida; order Santalales; family Viscaceae; genus Viscum; species Viscum album. The sequence goes on from OY728160.1 coordinate 1,565,802,540, forward strand.
TAGACAATATCTCACTTAACCTTATCGATTTAGAAATCTATCATTACTAAAAAAGATCACCTATATTAAGATTATATTTTTTATGTTAATTTCAAAAAGATATTATTCATTTACTCTATGATGACATCGTTCATCCCCATTATAATAAATATGTATAAAAACATTCCTTAATAGTAATCCATGATGTCTTATACCATAATTATCTATACCAAATCAATTTTTTTCGTATATAATTATATCTTCTAGGTTTTATAACCTACATTCTTAAAAAAAATATTTAGTTATCCCCCTTTATGGAAGATCAAAAAATTTCTCCCCTATTGTGATAGATCTCCACATGTTCTCCATTTTTTCAATAATCCCAATGATACATAAACCTAATGTAATGCCCCGACCCCAGTTACCTGGAATCGGTGCATTATTACATAACATTTTCATGATCACAAGGAAATCATGTCTCGAATGACCGATCAGTTTAAAATTATTAGAAATAATATTCATACATAAGTTCAACATTACAACTTGAAAATAAATAAAACTCAAATTTATTCCATTTGAAACATCCAGGAATCCTAGATAATGCCTGCAAGTCACTAATAACTAACATCTTCATATCCTGGGAAAATGAAACATTTGAAATGGGTGAGATCAAGCTCTTAGTAAGAGTATGAAATAAAGTGGAATATAACATAAATGTTAATCATGGCGAATAATTGAAACCACATGCCTTTACCAATAATAAACATTAATACTTTTATGAAAGGAATATGAGCTGAGTAATAATGCCATAATAAAACATAATCATCGTTATTCTACTAGTTGAATGACCACATGAACCAGCAATATTTTTTTCAAAATGAGGTAATGTATAATGCGGGACATTCTAAAACATTTTCTCAAGGAATCGGCCAAGACGTCTAAAAATTATTAAGGCCTTGGACAAAACTATATCACAAATTGGGAAAGGCCTCGGCTAATTCCACATCTAGTTGTCTCATGAGACCTACCGATGCATCGAGGAGATATAGCGGGCTCCACCCATCACTTACTAAGTCCAATACATTCCTCATATGAAATGGTTGAAATATAACATAAACATTCGTATTAAAACTAGCATACGAAATGTCAATACATTAACAACAAACCATCAATGGTATAAAAATAAAACATCCAAAGTCAAACATATCATAAATCATTCAATACAATATGGAAGATTTTATTATAATAAATCAACCTCAATCAAAAATAATATACCGAAAAGGATGCTGACATAGTTGAAAATGATGAGTAAAACTTTTTTAGAGAAATATCTTTTTTGTAAAATCATTTAAAAGTCACACATTTATAAAGGAAGTAATTGAAAATATATTTTTGAATCCAAGTGTCCCATACCACTTTTAAACTTTTGAAAATAATTATCATTTCAAAAACATTCATGTCCATATAAATAAATCCTTGAAATCATTTTGAAAACATGGACATTAATTAAAAATATTTAGAATGATAGATCCATAAAACATTTAAAATTTGGATCATGATATAGAGTACATTTCAAAAATACTTAAAATATTCATTTTGAAATAATTTTTATGAAAAATGGACATGGATGATAAAAATTTCCCAGTAAATACTTACACATAAACAATCTCGTATAATAATGAGATTGAGGAATTAACCATTACCTTGAATATTATACGAGTCAAGGGTATGTTTGACCTCCTGTATAAAGATAGTTGTATATTATTAAATTATACCAGAACCATATTAATATTTATTATATCATACATGATTCATTTATAACTTTATACTACCCATTTAACAATAATTTCCATGTTAAATTAACATTTCGGGTAATAATCGCTTTCTTTATTGTACGTGTTTTCACTTGTTACTCTTTATTGTATCACATAGATGAAGATATAAATAATACCAAAATATAAAAAATTATTTATATATAATATATATTTAGAATATAAATATGTATAATTGACATATATATGAATTGAAAAACACTGTTTTTGGAGACGATAGTCCGTACGTACACATAAACGTTGTTTCCGTTTTCCTATCGTATTGAACAGAACTAAGTGAATAATATATATGTTCATAAATATATATATATATATATCTAGTATCATTATTATGTCATATATTACAAACTTATTAGTAATGTTTATTTTTGTAATCGTCGATGAATTGTGAACGTGGAAATGAATCCTATTGCGTCGTGGAGACAGTAATCCGTACGTACGCATGAAAAACAATATAATTTCTTTAAAGGTGTGTAATTGGTTGGTATATAAATTTTAAAGAGACATTATCATGTTAATTCCATTATTTATATACATATTACTCATCGTTATATCCATCCAAATAACATAGTGTTGAATAAAAAATTACACCACGACGTGTAGACGGTAATCAGTACGTACGCACGCGTGGTGACATTATCATTCATAAGATGGATAGAATAATGAATATAGTTTTTCCATATTTATAATAACATCACAGTATATATAATATATGGGATTTATTATTTTATAATGGAAACAACAAAGAATGAGTATGTGGACCAAAAAAAGAGAACTTGAAAGAGGGTAGTGAAATCATTACATCTTCTCCGGGTTCTTCCTTTTGATTTGATCAAAAGGGATCCTTTGGTTGGCTTTTTCACCAGTGGAAGGCCTCTAAGATGAATTTAGGATACTTTGGAGGATATTCGGGTAGGGTTTGTCTAAGCCAAAGGGCATTGTAGGCATGAATTTGAGAGAAGCGGATGTGCCCTTTTATAAGAGTGGTGAGGGGCACCTCTGGAAAAACATATAATATTATTTTATAATATATTCATATTCGGTTTATAATGGCTCCAAAGTGACCTATTTAGAAGCTAGGGTGGGGATGGGTTGAAATAATATCAACAAATAGGTTTTATACATGTTTAGGTTACCATTTTAACCTTATCATTTAAATTTAACTCTATGTTTAAAAATTTTAACTTTTACTATGTCTTCTTGTATTCTTACACTATTTGGTTAATAAACTTACTATATACTACCAATTGAACCCAAATTGGTTCATTAATGTCATATATATTATTATATACATCTTTTGGCCAAACCATAGTGTTTTAAGACCATTATATCAATTAATAATATAATATTTGTTTTCAAAACTATTTTATGTCAATTTTGACACTATTTGGTATTTATTTTTTGTTAAAATAATAACAGAATGATTACTTAAAAAAATATATTGAACAAATAAAAACATGTCGTGTTCACCAATAAAATTTGTGGATGTCATAAAATGTTGAAATTATATTTATTTTAATATTTATTATAACATTTATTTGATTCTTTCATTTATAAGCTAATTACTACATCATCATTGTGTAATTAATAAATTTAATTATTTAATATCTAAAAATTATAAATAAAATACCATTATGTAGAAATATTTTTATCTTTCAAATGAATATTTATAGTCGAATATATCTTATGTATAACCCTATATTAAAAATAGTTTAGTTATTAAACTTTGATTTTAACTATTTTAACTCTTCTTTAAATAAAATAATAATAAATGTCTTAATCTAATCCAAGTGGACCTAAAGGGTCATATATTATTTCTAAGTTTGTTATTGGTCGAATTAAACTTATAAAATAGAATTAGTACATGTGTTATAGTAATAATAATATCATTTTTACCATATATTACCCGATTTACTTTTAACCGTGGTAATAAAAGTAAAAAGTTACTATTCAAAAAAAAGATATTTTTATCTTATTCAACCACATTTTACTCCTTGATATTAATAGTTTCTCTCGAATTTTCGAAATTCCACTCTTAGAAGAGGTAAAAGTATGTTTTATTTGAATTTGCAAATTCTCCATGGAGGTAGGTAAAAGAGGGTGAAAAGTTCTATAAAATTTTTTATATATATAAATTATTATAAGTTTACACCAATTAATTACATTGAACTTATATATTTATTATGTATCTATTTTGACCTAAAATAAATTTACATAAAATAAATAATTATTTAAATAAAAATTCCGTTTTAAACGATAACTTAGTGTTTTTTAACTATTCATCAAAAATTGTATGTTTTCAGAAAAATACCAAAAATTCACCATAGGATAATTTTGATATTCCGAATCCAAAAATGAAGTGTATTTTACCAAATTAAAAACATAGAGGTTTCATTTATTAATTTAAAATTAATTCCTGTTGTCAAAACCAAGAGGCGTATTTTTAAAAAACAATATCTATCAAAATATTGACACTTGTTTATGTACAATCTCAAAGTGAAATTACTTAACATGACCATAATTGGATTAAATGGTAAAAATATAATCTATTTATACTTCCAAACCATTAAAATGTATAATTTAATAATATAACTTATTTTGATTAAAAAAGTTGTTTTCAGTTAGAATATAGTAATTTACACTATTCACCAAAATATGAAAGTTATCAGAAAAAGACCAAAAAATTATTGAAACTAAATTCTTATGTCCCGATTATAAAGAAGAAGTTTATTTTGTCAAATTGAATACATAACAGTTTCAAATATCGGATTTAAAAAGGTTCACCATTAAAAGGCGGTAAAAGTGCATTTTTGAAAAATACTTCTTTTATCTAAAAAAATGAATTAGTTATTATATTATTTCTAAGAAACTCATAATATGGATTCTAAAATTATAAGGATTATATATAGTTTAAAATTCAGTTAATACTATTCATAACCTCTTTTGAAAGTCTAGTTTGGTAAGTTGTGATGCGCTTGAACATGGTGTTGTGTGTAGTGCAAGTTTTTGAATTAATTTAAAGAATTAAAGTACATTGAAATCTTGGAGTGTTACATTATTCCCCCCTTAAATAAATTGTGTCCTCGCAATTTGAATTTGTTCTTCGAAAATAAAAGGTTGCAAATAGAAAATACCTTTGTTGGAAAACCCACATCAGAAATTTCTTTTTTAAAATTTAGTCTTAATAAGAAGAAAAGGGGAATGAAAAAGTAACCACAAAATTATGATCTCGATTAGGAGAATGTTGGTGGAAATTAGAGAAACATAATTGGAGGGAAAATGTAAATATTTATAGGGAGTGATTGAGGTCATCAATCCCAAAAAAATTTAGAATTGGGGGCCTCAAAGACACCAATCTATGATGATTTAAAATACCATCGGTTCAACAAAACCTAAGGTATTAGGATAACAAATTTTTTTGTTTTAATATCCCTTCCCTAAAGTTTAATAATTAATTTATCCATAAAATAAGAGGAAATATATATATATATATGTATATACTTGACAAGTAAAATTTTATTCCTCAACTAATTGCTACAAGAAACTCATCTTTAACTCTAAAAGATTTCAAAAAAAATATTATATTTATCCTAATCATATAGGGTTCCAAAAATAATGAAATTATAATTCACATATTGGACCCTTAAAAAAGAAATTACATTATACAATACAGGGAATTCACGTAGTCCAGTGGTAGGAAATAAATTTCAATCTCACTATTTTTGTGGGTTCGATTCCCCCAGCTTTGTCCGATGTGACAGGTTGTCACACGGTCTGTGTGTTGTCCATTTATAAAAATCCAAAAATAACCTTTCAAACATAATCCATTCCAACCATTAGACTTATCCAAAGTATTTCTATCCAAACTCACATTCCATAATTTATAAGGAATTTAAACATAATGAATATCCTTTTTTCGATGTAATAACATGTGAACACCTTCATCATATATACTTTTAAAACACTGAAACATCCTGAATTATCATAAAACCTTATTGAGTACATTCATGTTCCCTTATTCATTATATAATACTAGATATATTCCTTCTATCCAAAAATGTTGTAAACTCAAAAAATGATGGAATATGAAAATCATTAATTGGTTTCAAGGTAGTCAAGAATATCAAATATAATTTATCCAAATGAAACATATATTATTCCAAAATCACTACCTTAGTATCAGAACCATATTATGGTTTATCTTTCTCTCAACCATATATTTCCAAAAATTAAATCTTTTATTGAGTCACTTTTCAAGGTTCCACACAATCTCAGGTCCGTAATGAAATAGTACTTCAGTACAATCCTTATAAACTCCAAAATTATTATAACCAGTACAACATTGATACCACAATAAAATGACATAATTATTTAATAAAAACATAATAAATCTAATCATTCCTCTTCATCTGTAGTAGTATCTTAACTTGATTATTATCCAATAGCATCATTTGGGGCATACACAGATTATTTGTACATAGGTTCACGTAGTGTCACAACTTCTTGCAGATGAAGCATTGTATATTTGAAACCTTTTTCTTACCCTTGCAGTCACGTACTCGGTGTCCTTTTTCTCCACACTTATAACAAACTCTCATTCCCTTCAGGAATGTTCCAGGGCATTTCTTCCCACAGTTATCACATATGAGAAAATTCATCTTTTCCCTCTTCCCTTTATCCATATTTAATTCTACCATCCTTTTCTTCTCTGGATTCCTTTCAAAGCCATAGGATTCAGAGAATTATTTACTGATCTTTTTAACACATGATACTATTTATTCATACGATGATAATATGTGGGCGAATATTTCCTTTATAAATGTTAGCTTAATATAATGAATTATATGACCCTTCTTACTCTATGAATCATACATATTACTAGAGTTCTCATTACTTCTTCTAGGCGCCATTTATAAACAGTGGCATACACTGGGCCAGTTTATGAATCACAATTCATAATTCCAAACATGTAAAATACCTAATGTAAATAGAATAGTTTATGGATATAATCAATAATCACAAATATATTTTCTTTGAAGATGAATATACTCATAAACCCTTCATAGTGGTTTGTAAAGAAAATGAAAATTATCCTAAGCATATCCCCCGGGATTGTCGTAACCAAGAGTGCAGTAAGGCCTGTTGTCGTGCATCAGTTCTCGTTCGAGTCATGCTCAAAGCAGTGTTTTTGTGTTTTACCCCAAGGTACATCTGTGTCAGAGCCGCCTATACCTGGTCGTATCCAAATATGGATGTATTTTCCTGGAAAAACTCACAAAATCTCTACATTACCAAAATTCTAGGAAATTATTCTACACTAATCCTAAAAGTCTATCTTACCTCTATGTGATCTAATCAAAGTTTATCTAAATCTAGCTTCCAAGTTTGGTACTAAACTTTTTCTGGTACCAAATTTAATGCACTGACCCCAGTTACCCAGAGACAGTGCATTATTACATAACATTGGCATGATCACAAGGTAATCATTTCTCGAAAGACCAATAATTTTAGTATTATTGGAAACAATATTCATACATAAGTTCAACTTTACAACTTGAAAGAAATGCAACACGAATTTATTCCATTGGAAACATCAAAGACTCCTAGATAATTCATGCAAGTCACTAATACCTAACTTCTTCATATCCCGAGAAAATGAAACATACAAAAGGGGTGAGCACAAACGCTCAGTAAGGGTAAGCAATACACCAGAAGATAACATAAATATTAAGCATGGTGAATAATTGAAACCACATGCCTTTACCAATAATAAACATGAATACTTTTATGGTAGGAATATGAGCAGTGTAAATAATTCCATAATAAAACATAATCAAGGGTATTCTACTAGTCTAATGACCACATGAACCATCAATATTATTTTCATAATGAGGGAATGTATAATGCAGGACATTCTGAAACATTTTTTCTAGTTCATAGCCAATACGTCACAAAATGAATAATTCCTCGGCCAAAACCATATCTCAAATTGGTAAAGTCATTGGCCAATTCCATGTCTAGTTTCCTCATGAGACCTACCGATGAATCAAGAAGCTATATTAGGATCCACCCATCACTTACTAAGTCCAATACATTCCTCATATGAAAAGGTTGAAATATAACATAAACATTCGTTTTAAAACTAGCATACAAAATGTCAATACGTTAACCAGGAAACATGAATGGCATAAAAATAGAACATACATAGTCATACATATCATTACTAGTTCAATAAAATATGGAAGATTGTATTATAATAAATCAATCTCAATCAAAAATTATATCTAGTAAAGGATGCTGACATGGTTGAAAATGATGAGTAAAACTTATTGAGAGAAATATCCTTTTTGAAAAATCATTTAAAATTCACACATTTATAAAGGAAGTAATTTAATATATATTTTTGAATCAAATATTCCCATACCACTTTGAAATTTTTGAAAATAATTATCATTTCAAAACATTCATTCCCATATAAATAAATCCTTAAAATCATTTTGAAAACATGGACATTAATTAAATATATTTATAAAGATAAATCATTAAAATATTTAAAATTCTGATCTCGATAAAGTGTACCTTTCAAAAATCATTAAAATATTCATTTTGAAATCATTTTTATGAAAAATGGACATGGATGATAAAAATTTCCCTGTAAATACTTACACATAAACAATCTCGGATAATAATGAGATTGAGAATTAACCCTTACCTTGAACATTCCTTTAGTTGAGGGTACATTTAACCTCCTATATGAAGCTTGTGGTATGTTATTAAATTATACCAGAACCATATTAATATTTATAATATCATAAATGATTCATTTTTGACTTTATACTACCCATTTAATAATAATTTCCATGTTAAATTAACATTTCGAGTAATAATCATTTTCTTTATCGTACGTGTTTTAACTTGTTACTCTAGATTGTATCACTTAGATAAAGATTTAAATACTTACAGAATATAAAACATGATTTATATATCATATATATTTAGAATATAAATATTTATAATGGACATATATATGAAATGAAAAACACCGTTTATGGAGACAGAAGTCTGTAGGTACGCATAAACGTTGTTTCCATTTTCCTATAGTATTGAACAGAACTAAGTGAATAAGATATATGTAAGTACATATATATATATCTCTAGTAGCATTATTATTTCATATATTACAAACTTATTAGTAATATATATTTTTATAATCGTCGATGGATGGTGAAAGTGGAAATGAATCTCATCGCGTCGTGGAGATGATAATCTGTACGTACGCATGAGCGACAATATATTTTTTTAAATCTGTGGAATTGAATGGTATATTAATTTTACAGATACATTAGCATGTTATTCTCATTATTTGTATACATATTACTCACCATTAAATACATCCAAATAACATAGTGTTGAATAACAAATTACACCACGGCGTGGAGACGGTAAACCGTACAGATGCATGCATGGTGACATTATCATTCTTTGGAAGGATGGAATAATTAATATAGTTGTTCCATATTTATAATAACATCAAAGTATATATAAGATATAGGAGTTATTATTTTATAATGGAAACAACAAAGAAAGATTAAGTGGAAGAATAATAGAACTTGAAAGAGGGGGGTGAAATCATTACCTCTTCTTCGGGTTCTTACTTTTGATTTGATCAAAAGGTCTCCTTAGGTTGGTTTTCTAACCAAAGGAAGGCCTCTATTATGAAGTTATGATATTTGGGAGGATATTTGGTCAGGGGTTGTCTGAGACAAAAGGCTTTGGAGATGTGAATTTGAGAGAAGAGAAAGTGCCCATTTATAAGAGGAGTGAGAGGCACCTTTGGAAAAATATAAAAAAAAATTATAATAAATTCATATTCGGATAATAATGGCTCCAAAGTGATTTATTTCGATACTAGGGTGGGGATGGTTTTAACTCCTCTCATCCAATAGGTTTTAGACAAGTTTAGGTTACCCTTTTAACCTTATCATTTAGATTTATAGCTAAGTTAAATAATTTAACTTTTACCATGTCTTCTTGTATTATTACAGTATTTGGTTAATAAACATACTATATATTGCCAATAGAACCCCAATTGGTTCATTAATGTCATATATATTAGTATATAAGTATTTTTTCCATACCATATATTTTTTAAACCATTATATAAATTATTAAAATAATATTTTATTAGAATCTATTTTATGTCAATTTTGACAATATTTGGTATTTGTTTTTTGTTAAAATAATAATAGCATGATTACCTCAAAAAGATACATTGAATCAATCCTAACATGTCATATTCACCAAGAAATTTTGTGGATGTCCTAAAACTTTGAAATTATATTTATTTTAATATTTATAATACCATTTATTTGATTCTTTCATTTATAAGGTAATTACTGCATCCTCATTGTGTCATTGATAAATTAAATTATTTAATCTTTGAAAATTATAAATAAAATACAATTATGTAGAAAATAGTTTTATATTTATAATTAATATTTATAGTCAAATTTATCTTATGTATAACCCTATATTAAAAATGGTGAATTTATTAAACTTTGTTTTTAACTCTTTTAACTCTTCTTTAAATAAAATAATAATAAATGTCTTAATCTAATTCATGTTTACCTAAAGGGTCATATTTTATTCCTAAGGTTTTTTTTGGTCGAATTAAACTTATCCAATATAATTAGGACAAGTGTTAGGGTAATAATAATTTAATTCTTACCCTTGATTACCATATTTACTTTTAATCGTGGAAAATAAAAGTTAAAAGTTACTATTCATAAAAAATTATTTTTATCTTTTTAAACCACATTTTACAGCTTGATATTAACTGTGTCTCTCGAATTTTCAAAATTCCAACCACAGAAGCGGTAAAATTATGTTTTATGTGAATTTGCAAATTCTCCTTTAAGGTGGGTAAAAGATGATGAAAAGTTCTATAAAATTTTTTATATATCTAAAATTATTATAAATTGACTACAATGAATTACATTGAACTTATATAGGTATTATATATCTATTTTCACATAAAATAAATTTAAATAAAATTAATAATTATTTAAATAAAAATCCGGTTTTAAACGATAACTCAGTGTTTTTTCACTATTCATCAAAAATTGAACGTTTTCAGAAAAATACCAAAAAATCACCATAGAATAATTTCAATACATTGAATCCAAAAATGAAGTCTATTTTACCAAATTCAAAACATAAAAGTTTCATTTATTAATGTAACATTTTTCCCGTTGTCGAAACCAAAAGGCGTATTTTTAATAAACAATATCTATCAAATGATTGACACTTGTTTATGCCCAATCTCAAAGTGAAATTAATTAAAATGACCAGTATTGGATTAAATGGTAAAATATAATCTATTTATACATCCAAACCATTATTATGTATAATTTGACACTATAAATTATTTTGATTAAAGTAGTTCTTTCAGTTAAAATATAGTATTTTTCACTGTTCACCCAAATATGAAAGTTATCAGAAAAACACCAAAAAAATTTGAAACTAAATTCTTATGTCCTAATTCTAAAGAAGAAATTTATTTTGTAAAACTGAAAATATAAAAGTTTCAATTATCAGATTTAAAAAGGGTTCACCATTAAAAGTGCATTTTTTGAAAAATAGTTCTTTTATCTAAAAAATGAATTAGTTCTTACATTATGTATAAGAAACTCATAATATGAATTATAAAATTATAAGGAATATATATACTGTTAAATTAAATTGAAACTATTCATAACCGCTTTTGAACGGCTAGTTTGATAGGTTGTGGTGCACTTGAACTCGGTGTTGCGGGTAGTGCACGTTATTGAATTACATTGAAAAAATAATGTACATTGAAATCTTGGGGTGTTACACCTAATATATATTCATTAAATATAATTATTTCAAGTAATACTCTATATAAAACTATTATTAGTGAAAAAACATAACTTATATTGTAATGGCTATTATCAAAAATATAAATTGAAAATATAATATTAATCTCTATGAGTCAGGTTGTGGTTTTCAAAAAAATCAGTTTAAAGTTCCTTTATCATCAAATAATATACTTAATATAATGTAGAAAAATAATTCAACCAGATAACTACTTAATCCAACTACTACGTGATTGTGTGATACCTAATATCATTGCAATTATTTCTTGAATGACACATTTGTTTTTTTCTCAAATTTGTTTCAATTGATTTATCACATTATTTAGTAATATGTGAAAATACATTTTCTACAATGTATTTAAAAGAGTTCCTTATATTTATAAATTTTTTATAATGTTATGTAGAAGCAATACATTTAACTAATATTTTTCTCAATGAAATTAGATGTTTTTTTATTACATTGAAAAAATAATGCTTACCTCTATGATGTAATATACCTCTAAAAGTTGATTACAAATTATTCACCAAACAAACATAAAAAAAATTCATCAAACTAAACAATTCCTAGAAATTTTTCCCTAATAAATAAATTCCCATTTTAACATTAATAAAATAATTTTTAAATTTATCTAATAACATGTGGGTTTCCTTGGGATCAAAATTATATATTTTTACATGGCATGTGACAAATACTATAAGGGTTCTTGTCACAATAAAATAGTGTAATATTCTAATGATTTTTATATACACTCTAATGTTTACTATTATTCTACCTCATATTTTCAAATTTTAATATTTGTTACATGGTTTATCAAATGGGTTTTTATCATCTATTGTAAATATATTTAAAAAGTACTCATATAAATGTATTGTGAAATATAAATCTCATGAATTTTATGAGAATCAAGTAAACAAAAGAAAAATTCCATTTCTAAAAACATTGAAATTAGAAACATTATTTCCATTAATCTAGTGAATTCTCTAGATTTCTTTACAAGATCCTCCAAAAAGTTTATTATATACAGAGATAAAAAGCATCAATATATCCCCATAATCCTTATTTACATAATGATTTTGATCAACCCCACTACCATTCATATAATCATTTGGATTGCTTTTATGGCTGTTTTTTCAATAAAACCATCATGTTTTAGTTAGTAATGACCCAGATACAATACCATTTTCCATCAATGTCCCTTAAAGTTATTGGTCCCTAAACATCAACATTCACCAACTCAATAAACTACTATATTTAGTTTTTGTTTATCATGTAAATATTATGTTATAGTTTTTCATTCTTGAAAAAATACACATATAAGTCATGTTCTCTTATAAAAGTTGGATGATACCATTTATCTTCACACATCACCATATCATCTATTTAGTGTTAGGAAATGTGCCCAATAAAAGTTTTCATAATTTTTCATATAATTCAGAGATAAATCACCAAAAATTTTATCCAATCACTTAAAAACCATTGTGACTTTCCATTATAATAATTATACCCAATGTTTCTCATTTAAGACACATGACTTTCTGGTGAAATAGAATTCATGGAAAAGGTCACAAAGCTGAATTGAGATAATAAAATCATGACCTAGTCCTTCCAAAAAAATATGAATTTTATTAATATATTTTACACCAATGTTATCCATCACTAAGACATTTTTATTCATATAATCATCATTATTAAATTATATGAAAACTATATTTTCATATTTGATAAATGTAAAAATATTATTATTATTTTCATGTGATATTAATATATAATGTCCTATATCAATACTCTATCATAATCGTTAGATAAAAAAGAAATTTAAAAAACCATTAACTGTGAAAATCAATTCATTAATACTTAATTTCACAATATCATATCAGTGGATCTCTGTGTATCATGGTTTCCTTTTAGACAATTGTTTAACTTCTTATCTTTTTAATATAAAAAACTTCTTTTTATTATGATTGATAATTCATTTAGTTGCGGGTAGGAACTATAATTCATTTTAATGGTCATTTTAGATTAAATTTAAGGAGAAATAAATTTCATTATATCTATACCATATATAAGAGAAAATATAATCAATAAAAACATCAAAATGTTATATAATTTTGAAGAAAAAAAATTTCTATGATTTTTAGTTTCGCTTTACATTCAAACATGATTTTATGTAATATCTCAAATTTTCTTATAAAAACTAAATCAAAGTGCGTCATTTTAATTTTTATTATGTTAAAAATATAATTTTGGGTCTCACATAAGTAAATATTTCTCTTATGAGTAGAACATTCTATTTACTTTGACATTTTTTTACAATTGTTTTCCAACAAGCCTCATGTTAGTAGTTCATCCGATGTTAGATAACAATTTATCTTAATAATTTAACAAGATTCATTGATTATTATCTGAACATATATTTTCATTTATCATCTAATATGGTTATAAATGTTAGAAAAACTCAATTCATCATAACATGTACCATATCTCTTTTTTATTGTCAATATTTCTCCTCATTAACACAAACTCTCTTTTGATATAAAAAATACTATTTCACTTCTATTTCACTATAGTGGGAAAACCATTAGTTATTCATTATTTTTATTATTTTATTATATATATTTAAATACAATATCTTGTTTATATGCATTAATTTTATGATTTCCATGAAAAAAAATTAAAATACACTATTCATTTTTATGATTTGAACATTTATAAAATAGTATCACTTGAAACTATGCATGATTTCATTACTTTTTCTCCCCATATAACTATATCTTCATGTAAAGCCTTTAATTCCATATTGAAGTCAATGATACCTTCCACTCTATCATTATCATCATCACTGGCCTCATTGAACTAGGATTCATTAATAACTACCACCATGACATATTCTATCGGGTCCATTCATTCACGGATTTCTTCAAAATCAGATTTATTTCCACCTTTCCATTCTAGTGTGATAAAAATATTATCATTAAAAAAATTAATTTTTTTTCTAATTTATTTATTTTAAAAAATCTTTGGGTCTTTCTATATTATCACTCTCATAATCATGTAAATAGTTCATTACTTTATTCAAATATTTACAATTTTTTAAACACAAAATAATTTAATTTGAATCTTTTCCTTGAATTTAATTTTTCACCTTTTTATATTACAATTGAGAAATGAAAAATAAAATTCAACCTAATTCTCAATTATACTATACTATACATGAATCAATTTCATTAAATTAAATGTAATATACATTTAATTATTCTACCATATTAAATTATCCCCATTTGTAATTAAAATATTTTGATCTAATATCATATGAGAAACCATAATTGGATCACATTCTTAAACATCAATGCTTTTGAATTAAAATAATTAGGGGATGTCAAAAAAATAAATATGTTCATGTGTTAAATTTCATAAAAACATTCTCTCTTATCATCCAATAATCCATTCACATAATTAAATAACAAATCAATATAATTGACTGGAAGTATGTTTATATCCATCTATTATTCCTTTAAAAAATATAGCTTTTCATACTAGAAATTTTAATTACATTCATAGATATTCAATAACTTCTAAAATATGAAATGGAATTTTTTTAAAACATAAAACTTTTTTAGAACACAATTAAAAAAATTATGACATGAACAAACCCATTAGGACCCCACCAATGATAGTAATATGTTGAGTTACCACCCCAAGCCCACCCCTAATAGACCATGGTTAGGATACCATACCAAAACAATGATAATCATACCTGGTATTCATTAGAATATAACAATATATAACCAAAGGGTATTAGTGATACAAAATAATTTCAAAAAACATAAAATTTATCTAATAAAATTATTTGTATTATAATACATGTTTGGAACTACCATTATCTAATAAGATTCCATGAACGAATTCCCACATTATGATATTAAAATATAAAATACAAAATCCACAATTTATATTAACTCAATAAATGGGATAACCCCTACACTCTATGAGGTATCCAAGAATAAAATCAATCCATCACTATCTCTATTATAAACCACCATCACCTACTATAAACTAGGTCATCCATCTCTACTAAATCCCCTTATTCCATAGTCATCCCTATCCTATATGATATATACAAAATAATAAACTTGTGTGGGAGTGAAGATGGTGAAGGGGTTGGTATAGACAAACCCTATATGAAACTATGAAAACCCAAGGAAATGAAAAAATAGGTCGTCTCAAAACCCCTGCCTATGAAAAAAAGGATGTGAATCTGAGTAATAACTATATTTCATATAGATCAGGGAAACCAGTGTATATGGAAGAATATCAAACATTTTAACACTCAATAACCCACACCAAAATAGAAAATATCTATTCCACAACCCATTGAGTAGAATCTTTCATTATATGCTTAAATTAATAACACAAAAAATAATAATGATCTTATTGAAATACTCCCCAAAGCATCAAAACCCACTATGGAACCGTAGATCCTAAAATATAATCCAATAATATAAGATAGTCTTATTACAAAGAAACTCTATTCAATGTCAATGAATGATGTTGTACCCATCACCATTAAAGGGATATTTCAAGTGAACTTTCCAGATACATTGGATCACATATGATACCTATATCAAAACTGTCATCCTAGACAAATCACATCCATGGAGTTCTGAGGGTAATTAAAATTAGTTAAATATGTACCACGTATCTCATGAAAATAAATCAAAAAAATTATATCTTATTATATATATCCCACATCCCATGAGTATAATAATCTTTACTAATTTAATTATTAATTACGACACCATTGTTCCTCACTAATAACATAATTCCTTACATAATCTTGATTTATGTTGATTATCCACAACACATCTCTCCTAAATATTCTTCTTAAAATGTTGGATTCCTCAAATATAGAAATCTATCAATAAAATATTTACACACTACTATTTTTTCCCAAATTAGATCAAAAACAACCTTAAAACACCTGAGACACTTATCCATTTTGTTGTTCTATAAAATTGGGAATATATGAAGTATAAAAAAATACATTGGTCCCCATAATCACATCATGGAATTTATTACTAAAAAATATCATTTAATTTTTGAAATATCCATATTTATCCTCAAACAGTATTGCTAAGATTTACCCTCACAGAGAAAAGGATGTTACTCTCATAACCCAAGAATGACCTACGAGAACTACTTCTCAAAGTGGTCACAATGAGAGCCTATAAAACAGTCCTCAAATAGGTTTACCAAAAAAACTAAACACTTTATTCTTAGAGAATCTATCCCAATAATATTAAGAAATATTTATACAACCTCTTTAGTAAGATTATATGAAATACAGACACTAGATGATTGTTATTGAGGGATATTCTCCATGATAACATTCATGAGTTGACCAACAATATTTGGTATCCAGGAAAACATTTTTTATTTTTATTTAAAATTTAAACTCCCCAACTAGTGTCTAATCTGCTACAATCCAACAAAAAACCTCTACACTAAAGTGAAATTCGGACATTCTAAATCTATTAATAATGAATGATAGCCATTAGTAAGAGTCTTTGGCCATATGGGTCTATCTAATATTTACATTAGAATATAAAAACTTCAAACCACAAAATTGAATGATGAAATTTCACGCATCATAATTAATTAGAAAGAGTGCATATAAAAATTGAATAAATCATAACTTAAATCATGTTCTTTTCTATCTACTCTACTACATCAATCATGTGAAACCTTCTACGGTTTGGTTTTTGGTCAAAATTACAATGAACAATATTACAAAAATGTATTATAGGTGTTGATACCATTAAAAAGTCTTGTTAAGAAATTCTTATACCATTAAACCAACTTTTGTAACTGACTCCTAGAATACCAGAGGGACTATAACAATAATGTGCCTAATATAGTTCTTTTATTTATCATGGATATACATCCACATATATAATGTCTCTAAATGACTATATATGATTCCTTTTATCATACTAGAGTAGTTAAAGAAGTATCGTAGGTGAATTTGGGAAAAGTGTTTTCACACACTACTACATCACCTGGGGATGTAGTAGTGCTCTTCGTAAAAAAAAGATAGATCATAATATGTATTTATACATTATTGGGATCTCAAATAGACCATCCAATAGAAATGGAACCACCTATAAAGGAATTTATGAATTTCTTGATCAACTAAGAGTTTCTCATTACTTCTCAAAGGGGATCTTCATACTGGATATCATCATCTAAAGGTCAGGATGGAAGATATTCGGAATACATATTTATGTTCAATGTAATGGATCTATGAGTTATAATTTATTCCTTTATAATGAATTAATTATACCATTATCTTTATGAATTTTATGAATAGTTTATTTGGATACTACCTTGACAATTGTTTGAAAGTATTCATCGATGATAATCTCATTTACTCTAAGAATAAGGAGAAATATGAAGAGCATCTAAGGATTTTGATGGAAATATTAAGAAAGTTTAAAATGTATGTTATGTTTATGAAGTGTGATATTTAGATGAAAAAAACAACATTATTGGGGAATGAGATCACAAGCGATGTAATTTTAGTAGAGTCTTAAAATTCAAATGATTTTATGGAATAGAATTGACCCATTAGTTTCTTGGAAATAAATAGTTTCCTTGGTTTTGGATGGTACTATAAAGATTTTGTGATAAATTTACCATGATTTTAAATCCCACTAACTATTTTAACATAGAAAATGGTTGATTTATGTTTATATGGAAAAATTTGAGGAAACATTTAGTGATCTTAACAAGTGGCTAATAATTTCACTTCTACTCACACTACTATCATGTAGATATGTTTTTGTGATCTATGGTGAAGAATAATAGTTGTGAATGGGTTTTGTAATCATTTAAATTGGAAAATTTATGTCTTACACTTCATGAAAACTGATGATCCATTAGAATAAATATCCAACCAATAATTTAAAGATAGAAGTTATGATCTTCACCTTGAATATTTGGTTGTACTTCCTCCATGTGGAGAAGTGAGAATAATATAAAAATCACAAGAGTCTAATGTATATATTATCATATAAGGATATCAATATTCATCAAGGTATATAGTTTTACTAGGTCATGGATTATGATTTATTTATTAAATATCATCACGAAATAGAGAACATGCTATTTTATGTTCTTAACATACAATAACGTACAACTTAATCCATGATATGGAATGAGAAATACCCTATCTTCATGGAAATGTAATGGATGGACATGAGAATCATACTTATTGTAAATATATTCTACCATTCCCAAATGATTTCGCAACTATCTATCCAAGAGAAAATTATGGAGGCACAATGTAATATTCTAGAGTTTTAAAAAGGGTGATGGAAATTAATGAATTGATGTTTCATAATTCAAATATTGAAGATGATCATTTATTTCAATTTGGAAGTAGAATTTTTTTGACTTCCTCAACTAAGGTAAGAAATGAGATATGGGAAAATTTGAATATAATTTTATTCTATACCAATCATATAATCACCAAGATGTACCATAGTATCCTATATCACATCTGATTGAAAAAAATTAAGAATCAGATCTTTTATTACTGCTCTATGTGATTTATTATATAGAATGTCAATCTAATGTAGTCTAATTCCAAGTGGATGATGAAAACATTACACATGCCAACATTAAAATGGGAGAACATTATAATAGAATTTTTAAAAGTTATTTTTATGATGTAAAAAAAGGAACCAATGGGATATGGGTTATAGTAGATAGATTCATAATGATTGTTCACTTCTGGGATTATTTGGAATATTTATATCTTGAATAGATTACTATTTTTAAAAAATGAAGTGGTGATGTTTTATTGGATTCCACTTTTGATCATCTCTAATCATTATCAAATTTTTATATCCAAATTATGGATATGTATTCACTTGAGCTGAATTCTGAATTCAATCTCACCATGATATATCACGCCCAAACATATGGATAATCTGAAATGATTATTCAGACACTCGAGAACTTTTTGAGAGCCTTCACAATGGATATTAATGGTGGGTGAGATCATCAAATCCAATTAGGTGAGTTGTCATACAACTATAGTTTCAAATCAGGTTCTAAAATGGATCTATATAAAGTTTCTTTATGGGATGAAATTTATAAATCCTATTTGATGGGAGGAAATTATTTAATGATTGTTACATGAATGAGATTTTTTGTAGGAGATGACAAATATTTTTACATCAAACCAACAAGATATACAAGTGTATTATATATGGATGAATATTAAGGCTAACAATCATCAAAGGTATATGGACTTTAAATATATAGAGAAATCCTTCCATTTAATATCACTACAGTAAAGAGTCATGAAATATGGAAATAAGTGGAGGATAATCTCTACATACAATATCCCATTCAGATCATTGATCATTTAGTAGTATTGGTC
Organism: Viscum album; assembly: GCA_963277665.1. NCBI lineage: Eukaryota > Viridiplantae > Streptophyta > Magnoliopsida > Santalales > Viscaceae > Viscum > Viscum album. The sequence continues at coordinate 1,565,822,694 of OY728160.1, forward strand.
TATTATCTTGAAAATCCACCAAATATTTCTGAAGTTCATGGTCTCTCCCAAGGAAGTAAAAACAAGATCCCTCACATGTACATAATTCATAGGTAGTACATCTGGGGAATGACCACTCATACGAGGAGAAGTCGGTTGAGATCTTCGACCACTTAGACAATATTATATCAAAAAACATGAATCACCTTATCATTATTTTGTTGTGGAACCATAAATATGGAATGGAAATGTGGGAACTAGAGAAAACAATAAAACAGATGTACCCTAACCTATTCTCAACTGAGAATAAGAGTCGCTATTTTGGGAATGAAATTTATATAGGGGGAAGAATATAATAACCCGGAGATTATTAGTGAATTTATTTCTAGAAAAAAAATATGTTATATTATATATTATAAAATACACATAAAACATTTTATGAAACAAAAAAAAATTATTTCGTTAGTAAAGTTCAATACATTAATTTGATAATTAACAAATGAAAATCCAAAAAATTATAGTGGGATAAAAAATTAATTTTTATACTTACAGAATGGGAAAATTCATATACTTATGATCTATAAGATTCATCACCCTATAGTGAACACTATAAAAATGAAAAAATTATTAGTAAACCAATCAAAATATTAACAAGTGAAAATATAGATCCCTTTGAAGAGTTTTAGTTAATGTTGAACATAATAATGAAGTTTTATTTTAAGAAGTTAATATAAATATTTGAATAGTAATGTGACTATTTAAATAGAAATGTGACAATTGGAATAGAATCCCGACTGTTGGGAATGGTAACCTAACCATGGGGAATAGTAATATATATATTGGAATAGTATTATGAACTAAAAATGAAAAAATTTAATAAAAATAATATTAATCATGCATAATATAACTAAATAAAAATAGTATCAATCCACAAAATAAATATCATGACTATGAACTAAAAGAAAATATTCACTTATTTTTAATAATCCTTACATTAAAGTTTTTTATAAAAAAATAATTTTTATTTTAAAATTTGAAATGTATTATTTTTAAAAAATTTAAATGAATATAATTTATGAAATTATCACATAAAAAATATTTTAGGGATATAAGTTGGTAATTTTTTATGTACATATTGTTTTAGGAGAATAATAATAATGTAGTTTTTTTGTAACATTTTCATTTTAAATTACATCATCCATGATATAATAATGGCCTCATAAATTGTTGAAATATTTTCTAAATTATAAACAATTTAATTTTATTAATTATTCAATTATATGTAGTAAACATATTTTCTAACCCTAAAGAATATTTTCCAAACTCTAAAGTCGAAACAGTTCCCTTAAAATAACATTTTTTGAATTTATTCCATGTTATTTTTAATAATTTACTATATAATAAAAATATTGAAGTTTAAATTCCTAATACAATTATATTTTATTTATATAATACTAGTAATTATAATAATATCACTATTTCATGGATTTATTTAGATATTGAATTTTATTTAATATTATTTTGTAGAAATATCACTCTACTCAAGTATAAATAACCAATCTCCCACCCCTTGGAAACCTTCTCTTCATAGACTAAAAAATACAATTACCTATAAATATAATCTCTATCAAGAAACTTTTAATCTTTATATCCATTTTATATTAACCGACTTCTTGAGTCATGATGGTATGGTGTCATACAGAAGATTAAACCCCGGGATGATGGTATGTTTTCGTCAACTCTTCTTCGCATTTTCCTCTTTCCTTCATCTTTTCCCCTATCCCATCCAAAAATAAATAATTTAATAATATTTAAGTATTATTTTAACATTATATTAATTATTTTATTCTAAATTAATAATCAGATATACAATGTAATTATATTTCATAATTCTCATACCTCCTCCTTAGACAATGTCCGATTAATGGCCAGTTAACCACCAAGGATGTTTTTTCCAATTATTTTCTTATCAACTACTTAAGGATGGTTATTATAAATTATTTCTATTATATAAATGTATAATTATATTTTTATTAATATTATATAAATAATTTTAACTATGTATTAATGAACTTTAACAAAATCTGGTAATTGAAACTGAACATGATTTATTTAGAAAACATGATATCAAAAAATTTACCTTTTAATGATGAAAAATAAGAAATATAATCAAATGATTATAATTTATTATTACTGGTAAAAATTAAAATAATTTACTTCTGTATCAATATTTTAACCGAATTATGTTTATTATTTATGAGAAATAAATGTTGTTAAATAAAGAGGGATTTAATGTAAGTGGATTCTCAATCGCAAACATATTTAAATTGGGTTGTCTCTTATTTCACAATTAATTCAATATAAATGTTCCTATAATATAAAAAAACTATCCTTTAATTTTTTTTTCATTTATTTTTTTATGTACATGTTTTTACCCTTTCAAAATGTTTTCTAGTCTATTTACAATGATTTTTTTCAAAAAGACTTAAACTTCAAAAACAGCTCTTGAATTCCCTTGAGTTATTTTCACTTTTCAATGAATAAGATAATATTTAATGAAAAATTATTATCTACCTTACTCATTTTTGGAATCATCATTTTTAATTCATGAAGTATTATAAGTAAATTCTTTTTTGAACTCATTCATTTCCAAGGGATATTCCCAGGGTATAATTTGTTTTCCTTATAGAATGCATGATTCTGAGAATTTTATTATTTGATGGGTGGGCCTCAAATTACCTATCCCACAAAAAGATTGTATAATTTAATATACCCAAATAGGTAATTAGTATTATTAATGAACATTATTCTATATTTTTCCACATTTATGATAATATGATTTATGCATATATGTTATTTATGAAAATGATGCTGACATTGTTTAAACTATGTGTGTTATTTAACCATGATTTTATTATGTTTCATTATTATGACACATTACATTAATTTATTAAATGTTACCCTTATTATTATCATTATTATCAAATTATTATGCTATAATGATGCTGATTATGGTCACACATATACTACTGGATCGTGCCCTTATTCCTCCTCTTATAAGGCTTTTTTCTCATCCAATTTATTCATGTATATCCCCATAAGACTGTTTTTACTAAGGATAATGTCATATTTTAGAAGGTTAATGATGAAATATTTAAATAAGTTTTTAATATTTATTATTTACTATTGATGTATGAGCCTAATTTTCCCTAGACATGTAACCTTGGGATTAATGATTTGTATTACTATTAGTTTATTTAACATAAAATGATATTATTATCATGTAAGAAAAATACTATTCATAAGAAAACATATAAACATAGGTCATTTATAAGATAAACATGTATGACTCATTAAGTAGAATCTCAATCTAAAATCTTTTTAGAATAATACCATTGAATGTTTGAATAAACATAAAATAATGATTTGTTGAGCAAAACAGGGTAAATAAAATGAATGAATATATTTCATGTTTACTAATTTTAGTACGGGATAGGTATATTATCTCTCAAAATACATCTAATACACCACCATCAAAATATTATGATCATGTTATATTCTCATAATGTTTCTATCCATAGAAAACCCAAGAACATAACATGTAGACAATACAATTCATCACAATATGAAATTTTATCTAATCTATAAAGGATCTTGTAGAAAGAGAATGTGGGGAAGGATCTTCCCACTATGCAAGGGGTAGGGATACAACCCAAAAAATATCATGAATCACTCTACATGGATCAAGTAACTAGGTTCAATGGTCTCCATCATAGTTACAATCACATCATGATTCTAATTATATATATGAGTTTGTTTTCTATGGTTAACAACCTTATTTCTATTGGATAGAACCATAGTTACAAGGGTGCATCCATATAGGATAATATAAAATTGACATCTTAAATCGAAACATCCCACTATACGATTATTGTATAAAATTACCTAAACCAAATAAAAAAGACCCAGAGTTCTAGGTTGACTAATGGGTCATTAGAGTCCTTTTGAATTTATTCATTGGACAGTCTACCTAACATAGTCACTCAAGTTAGATAATTATACTCAATACTGATATATAAATGGTTCCTTAGGTTCTCAAAAAAAACATTTAAAGTAACCTAGCTGCAAAAAAATTCCCTAAGACTGGAACTATTCTGATACCATTCTAAAATTACAAGATCCCTCAAGATTCCACCTATGTAAGAATTAACTTGAGTGTAGCACACCATTCCCATATATTGTAGGCTTGGGTATGGTTACGATAACAACGAAGGAATTATAACATCTTTGGTTTTATTGTGTTCCTCATTTTAATCTTTGATTCATCCTAAAGGATGTAAATAATGATTTTGGGAATGTTTGAGGTCTTTATAGATGTAAATGGCTCAAAAGATAGTAGGTGATAATTTATCATCCGTATGAGAAATTATTCAAGTCACGAATGAGGCTTTTAGTGTATCTCACTGATGAGATACATGTTTCCACATGTCATCCATTCTAAAATTTCAAGACATGAACCCATAATTCACATGATAAATATATTCCTTCATATTATATATTTTTATAATTCATATAATTTCTCATTCACTAGGCTTCATCATCCTATAACCATTGGCTTTCTCCAGGTAATTTTGGGTGATCTGTATCCCTCTAGGAACTATTTTATTTGGATTATGATGTACTAGATCTACTAGATTGGGGTTTTCTTTGCATTTGTGACCTATAACATTGATTTGGAATCCTTTTTTCAATGTTTGATATATTACATTCTATTAATAATTGATCTGTTGGAATTTTTTGATGGCTTATAATGAATCTAAAAAGTCTATTGATCATGGATTGATATCTCTTTATCTCTTATAGATTCGTCAAGTGTTTGTTTCCTAGAGAAAACATTTCTTACTGGTTGTGGTGAAGAGCTTCTGACCATTGATATTTGTGTTAATATATTTTATCCACTGGACATAGGCTTATAGAAACTGGATTATAATTTATTAGAATAGATTTTTCGGTCCACGTAATTATTTATCAATAGTCTCATTAACTTTCGAATATCAAAGCTTATTCTTGTTAGCACATAACCCAATGGTCAGGTTGGTGGTTTATTTGTAGGTTAATTTTTTGTATAATATAATTTCTCTTTGGTTTATAATTCATTTTCTATATTATTATTGGAATGATCCTTGATTTTTTAAAATTTGATTTTAAATACATTTGGATAATATAATGTTTCCCCCATATTTTTCTAAAAGAAATTATCATTTTAAGAGTTGTTAAGTTGTTTGTGAAATTGATTTTCAATGATTTATTTTTTTGGAAAAGGTGTAGTTATTAAATATATTATAATATATTTTAATCCCTTTTTAAATGCTTCAATATATACAAAACATGATATCCTAGGTCACCAGGGAGTTGGTTCAGTTTTTTGAATTATCCTTGTTTGTATAGGGGGTTCACTCATGGGGTGTTCCTCTATTAAATACACAATGTGTCATGGATATTTGATTATCTAATATAATTGGGGGTTTAATATTGTGGTTTTCCCTTATTTCCAATTTCATGTGTCCTATGGACTTTTTAGTAAACTTTTCTTGATTGACCATTGAGGTATGAGTGTCTTAGTCATCCTAGACCTATTTTATCCTAAGGTATATCTTCAATTATCTTTTGATTTGCGTTTTTTGAATTTGATATGATATATGATCTGTGATTTGAAAATTTTAAAATGGTTTATTTGAAAATTTCTCTAATGCTATATTATCTTCCATTTTTCTAAAACTATAGAAATGGATAATCTTTTACCATTATTTTTATATAAATTTAAAAACTATTTTATCATGAAATTTTTTCAATATATTAATTATACTAGGATTATATAACATAATATTTCTATGTAGAACATGTGTGGTATCTAAGAAAACATGTTTTTCTCACACCATTTACACTCCCTTGTGGTTTGTGGACTCAAATTAATCTGATTCATTAAAGAAAAAGGATATGATGTGAGGAAGGGAAGTATATTTGTGATGGGAATGGATTATTGGTGGTGAGATGATGGGATATTTATTATGCATCACAAAATATTTTTTATTATATGGTTTGTCCTTTTTGGTTTGTTTCATGGGTCGATTCCTTAGTTTTTCTTATTACCATATTTATATCACTTCTCTTTTTGTTCATTTTTACAATATAATATTTATTTTATGGTTATAAATATCTATTAGACCAAAGATTTATATTTTAGGATAATAATATCATTCCCTTTAGTCATTATTGGATGATCATTTACTTTTTTTTCTATGGAGATTAAGAATGCCCATTCAGTGTTATCAAAATCTGGTTTGGAGCCTAGGTGTTGGGTTATCGAGTCTTGGTTATGAATATTCGGAATCAAACCCACATCGTGCTCAATCATAGGATCATTCTATATATGAGATAACATTTCCAGTACAAGAGAGGGAGGTTGCAATCAGTTCAAATCTCAATCTTGACATAATGATCCTCAATTATAAATGGTATTTTCAGTTATATACCTTCATTTTTTATATAACAACCCATACTTTACATACATTTTTAATACTTCAAAGATTGAAGCACACTTATTACAACATATGATAAAACCACAAAGGACCGTATAGGTATAGTGTCTTTAGAAACTGGGAAACATAAACAACTGGTTCATAAATCTTCTACAGTGTCTCCCATTTATTTCATCATATCTAGGGTCCCTTTTAGCATATTCTACTTAATATCCATCTTCCTGACCTGGGGAAAAGAAAACATAAAAGGGTGAGCTCAAATGCTCAGCAAGGGAAAATAAAGGAAATAAAAATCATATCATATCTTTTTGAAAATCAAAACCTGCAAAAGAGATCATAATATCTTAACATGGAATAAATCATAGAAGTGAAAATGAGATCCCCATAATCGTAACATAAAACTTGAAACTTTGTGGCATGCACACATAATCATGGAAAATCATTTCTTGTTAGTCATGACTCATTGCCAAGACTATCTTAGTGGACAAAGTCCCTTTCTGAACCGAGTTCACTCCTCGTTTCAGTCCTGTATCACTGAACCGAAATAACCTTCCGTTCCAGCCATGTCTATCTCATGAGATATAAAATCTTTACCCAATGCATTGGAGGGAGATATAGGTCCCACCCATCTTATAATGAATCCTTTCTTATGTGTGCCACATAATCATAAAACATACATCATCGCATAACACATGTAACAAAAATGGGATTCTTGAAAAATCATGACATCATAAATCAATTCATATAAGATAAAGGAATTCATAAACATAATTCCATCACAACATAGTCAAATCAATGTAAAAATATGGATAGAAACAAAACCCTTTATTATCTTAGATGGAAAATAATTTTGATAAAACACTTGAATTGAATTCTTGAGGAAAATATCTTTTCTTCTTCAAAATCAATTTCTTTTCACAAAACATCATGCAATTTTAAAAGAAAGAGATTTTATAGAAAATAGTCATGAAATCTTTTAGAGGAAGCTTCATGAAAATAAGGCTTTATAAAACAGTAGAAATCTGTTCGTGCCGTATAAGTTAAAAAAACATTCTTCGTACTTTTGTCGGAAAAGTAAAAAAAATACCTCGTATGACAAAAGATTCCTTTCATAGATATTACTAAAAACTCACCGAAGGGTAAAAATGGATGTAAACAATTGTAGGTGGATGGAAATAATATTACATATTGATGAAACATGGATTTGGATGATAAAATACACCGCAGTAAATACTTATGAATAAACAATCTCGGATAAAAATGAGATTGTGATATTTCCCTTACCTTAGGTCCGATTTGCTTTGTTCGTGTCCAAAGCACCTGTATAATGGTTTAAATAATGTTATTGACTTATTCCAGAATCATACATATTGATATGATATCATATATGGTCATATTATTAGCTTCTTGTTAGTAATATTTCATTGTTACTTGTTACTCGGGTCTTTATAACTTTTTGTTCTTATGCGTGTTTTGTCGAATAAATTCTTATTCTTATATTAAGGTTATAGATAATTCATTTACAGAATGGTATTAGTGTAGTATATACCATATTCATTCATTCAATTCATTTATATAATCATTATGAAATGAAGATCATGTAGAACGAGTCGCATCACATCGTGGAGACGGTATTCCGTACGTACGCACGAGTGATGATATCGTTCCTATGATCGTGGAATTGTATTGGAGTATATATATATTATTTCAGTATCAATATTACTTCATAATAATCATATATAGTTACTCATTACACAATTATACCCATCCTTGTAAGGTGATGGTGGAAAATAGATTACACCACGGCGTGGAGACGGTATTCCGTACGTACGCACGCGCGGTGATTTCATTTTTCCGTAGGATGGATAGAAGGTGAATTAGGGTTGTTTCATATTTATAATAACATATCAGTATGTAAGTAATACTGATGTTATTACTTTATCATGAAACAACTAAAGAATAAGAAGTTGAAGAAGAAAGAAATTGAAGAGATCGGTAATGGACATTACCTCTTCTTTGGAACGCCTCCTTGAATCCTCCACTTAAGGAACTAATATTGGTCTTTGGAGAAGACCAGGACCTCTAGGATTATTCTAGGGAAGTGGAGAGGAGAAAATGGCAGGGGTTGGCCGAACTTGAGTGCTCAAATTGGTGTGAGGAGGAGGGGGAGGAGGTGCCCTTTTATAAGGGAGGAGAGGGGCACCTTAGGAATATCTCAAAATATTATTTTATATTAAAGTCAAAATCGGTTTATAATGGTTCCAAAGGGTCTTATTTCGAAGCTAAAGTGGGTATGGGTCTAAATCCTATCAGCCAATAGGATTTAGACAAGTTTAGGGTATTATTTTAACCTTATGAATTAGATTTAACTCTAAGTTAATTAATTTAACTTTTACAGTGTCTTTTTGTTTTCACTATATGGTTAATACACTTACTATAACATGTCAAACGAACCCCAAATTGTTTATTATTAATATATATATCCTTATCTAAGTCATTTGGCCGAACCTAAGATTTTTAGGAATAAAATAACAATTAATAATATAATATTTGATTTAAAAACTATTTTGTGTCAATTTTGACACTATTTGATATATGATTTTTGTGAAAGTTATAACAGAATTATATGTTCGAACCAAGTTGATTAAATCAACAATAATATATCATAGTAACCTAGAAAATTAGTGGAATTCATAAAAAGTCTTAAATTACATTTATTTTGGTATTTATATTATCAATTATGTCAATATTTCATTAATAATATAATTACTGCATCATCTTTGTGTCATATATAAATTAAATTATTTGATGTCTAAAAATTACAAATAAAATACCATCATGTAGGAAATCGTTTTAGCTTTCTAATGAATATTTACAATCGAATTTATCTTATGTATAACCCCATATTAAAAATGATTTACTTATTAAACTTTGATTTTAACTATTTTAACCCTTCTTTAAATAAATTAATAATAAATGTCCTCATCTAATCCAAGTGGGCCTAAATGGTCATATTTTATTCCTAAGTTTGTTTTTGGTCGAATTACACTTGTCCAATAGAATTAGGACATGTGTTAGGGTAATATTGATATCATATTTACCCTTAGTTACCCTATTTACTATTAACCGCGGTAAAAAAAGTAAAAAGTTACTATTCACCAAAAAATTATTTTCATCTCATTGAACCACATTTTAGTCCTTGATATTAACCGTGTCTCTCGGATTTTCGAAATTCCATTCACAAAAGCGGTAAAATTAAGTTTTATGCAAAATTCAGTTTTTTAACCTACAACTTCGTGGTTTCACTATTCATCAAAAATTGAAAGTTTTCAGAAAAATACCAAAATTTCACCCTAGGCTAATTTCGATATTCTGAGTCCAAAAATGAAGTCCATTTTGAAAAATAAAATTTATAAAATTTCATAAAGTGGTTATTACTATTCATAACGGCTAGTTTTAATAGCATATTGTTGTTTAGTGAAACTCGGTATTGCGTACGACGCAAGCTATCGAGGAAGGTGGCGATTGCGTGCAAAGCAAGCCAAGAAAGTGTTGTGTAGAAATAGATTCCTTTGATGGTTTATATAACATAAAAGTCTCGGGTGTTACATTCTACCCCCCTTAAAAAGAATTTCGCCCTCGAAATTCGTCACTTTGTAACAAACAAATGAGGATACTTCTCCCTCATTATATCCTCAAGCTCCCATGTAGCTTCTTCAAGTTGGTGGTTCCTCCATAAAACTTTCACCAAGCGAGTGGTCTTGTTTCGTAGGACTTTTTCGCTACGATCCAGAATCTCTATCGGCTGTTCTTCATAAGAAAGATCTTGCTCCAACGGTACAACTTCTGAGCTGAGTACATGTGAAGGATCTGGTATGTACTTTCTCATGAGAGATACATGGAACACATCGTGAACTTGAGAGAGATTCGGTGGAAGCGCCAATCGGTAAGCTACCTTCCCAACACGATCCAGTATTTCGAAAGGACCGATATATCTAGGGCTCAACTTCCCCTTCTTTCCAAATCTCATAACCCTCTTCCAGGGAGATATTCGTAAGAACACTTTATCACCCACTTCAAACTCTAGGTCTTTTCTTCGGTTGTCGGCATAACTTTTCTGTCGACTCTGAGCTGCTCTTATGTGTTGTTGAATAGATCTGACCTTTTCTGCCATTTCATCAACGAGATCAGGTCCTAATAGCTTTCTTTCCCCAACTTCATCCCAGAAAGTTGGAGTCCTGCATTTCTTTCCATAGAGAGCTTCATAAGGAGCCATCTGAATACTGGAGTGAAAGCTATTATTATAAGAAAATTCCACCAAAGGTAGGTGTTGATCCCAACCTCCTTTGAAATCCATAGAGCAAGCTCTCAACATATCTTCTAGGGTTTGACTTGTTCTCTCAGACTGACCGTCTGTCTGGGGATGATAAGCAGTGCTGAAACTCAACTCTGTATCCAGAGTATGCTGAAGACTTCGCCAGAACTTCGAGGTAAATCTCGGATCTCGATCAGATATAATAGAAAGTGGTACTCCATGCAATCTTACCACTTCCTTTACATATATCCTGGCAAGCTGATCTAGAGAGAAATCCTCTCTAATAGGAATGAAGTGTGCATACATTGTAAGACGATCAACTATGACTCAGATAGCATTATTTCCTTTGGATGTTTTAGGAAGTCCTGTGACAAAGTCCATAGTGATGTTTTCCCATTTCCATTCGGGTATGGGTAATGGTTGTAACATCCCCTTAGACTTTTGTCTCTCAGCTTTAACTTGTTGACAAACCAAGCATCGAGAGACATATTCAGCAACATCTCTTTTCATGCCATCCCACCAGAAGTACTCATTCAGGTCCCTATACATCTTCGTGCTTCCAGGATGAATAGAGAATGAAGAACTATGAGCCTCATCCAGCAGCTCCTTCTTTAATTCGAGGATGGGAGGAACGCAAACCCGATTCCTGAACATTATTATCCCATCACAATCAAGGTTGATTTCAGGAACATTTCTCACCTTCTTTTGTAACTCGACATCTTCTTTCTGTGCCTCTTTAATCTTCACATGTATAGATGGTTGAACATTCATTTGAGAAAGATAAGATTTTTCCCATTCCATTATAATTCCAAGATCCATCCTTTGTAAATCCATAAATATTGGATCTTTTGTGATCCTCATCATGGATAAACTAGCATGGTCTTGTCGACTTAATGCATCTGCCACCTTGTTTGCTTTCCCAGGGTGGTAATGGATTGAGCAGTCATAATCCTTAATCAGCTCCAACCATCTTCTTTGACGCATATTCAACTCCTTTTGTGTGAAAATATACTTTAAACTTTTATGATCAGTATAAATATCACACCTTTCACCATAAAGGTAATGCCTCCAAATCTTTAATGCAAAGATTACCGCAGCCAACTCCAAATCATGTGTTGGGTAATTTTTCTCATGGATTTTCAACTGTCGTGAGGCATAAGCTATCACCATATCATTTTGCAAAAGAACACACCCCAATCCCTTCTTGGATGCATCACTGTAGATCACAAACCTTTCTCCACTACAAGGCAGTGTGAGCACAGGTGCATTGGATAACCTTCTTTTCAACTCCTTGAAATTCTCTTCACATTCCTCTGTCCAGACAAACTTAACTCCTTTCTAAGTCAACTTGGTGAGTGGATTAGATAATCGTGAAAAATCTTTTACAAAACGTCGATAATAACCAGCCAAACCAAGAAAACTTCGGATCTCAGTTACTGTTGTTGGTCTTGACTATCTTTCGATAACCTCTTTTTTTGCTGGATCCACAGATATCCCCTCTTTTGAGATTATATGACCCAAAAATGCAACTTTTTGAAGCCAAAATTCACACTTGGTAAATTTGGCATAAAGCTTCTCTTTTCTCAGGGTCTTCAATATAATTCTCAAGTGATCTTCATGCTCTTCCTTGCTCTTTGAATAGACAAGAATATCGTCTATAAAGACTATCACAAATTGATCAAGATAGTCTCTAATGACTCTATTCATTAGATCCATGAAGATAGCAGGGGCATTAGTAAGACCAAATGGCATCACTATAAATTCATAGTGTCCATACCTTGTACGGAAAGACGTCTTTGGTATATCCTCCCTTTTGACCCTTAATTGATGATACCCTGAATGAAGATCAATCTTGGAAAAGTATTGAGCTCCGCGTAGTTGGTCAAATAAGTCATCAATGCGTGGGAGAGGATATTTGTTCTTGATAGTGATCTTGTTAAGTTCTCGATAATCAATGTAGAGTCTCATTGATCCATCTTTCTTCTTAACAAATAGAACAGGTGCTCCCCAAGGTGACGCACTAGGGCGTATGAATCCCTTATCAAGATTCTCTTGGAGTTGCTTCTTCAATTCCTGCAACTCAATTGGGGCCATTCTATAAGGTGTCTTTGAAATAGGCAAAGCACCCGGTACGAGTTCTATTGAAAACTCAACTTCACGATTTGGTGGAAGACCCGGTAATTCCTCCGGAAAGACATCATCAAATTCCCGTACAATGGGCATATTCTTAATCGTGAGTTTCTCACCAACTATTTGAGATAAATAACCTTCATTTAGTGGAATCAATACCCATAAGATGGAAGAAATTTCCACTGGAAGGTTATGTTCATCCTTGCATTGATAGACGATCGTAGTTTGATCTGGAATATGAAATGTGACTTCCCTTATTTGGCAATTGATATGAGCTCCATGTAGAGAAAGCCAATCCATGCCAAGAATCACATCAAATTCCACTAAAGGAAGGATCACAAGATTTGCAGGAAGCACTTTCCCACAAACTTCGATCGGAGAAGAATTATAAACTTTTGATGCGACTGTTGTGCCATTAGGTGTTGTCACAGCTAACTCAACATCTAATTGTTGAGGTAATACGGTGATACCCTTAGAAAATTCTTTAGAAATAAAAGAGTGGGTGGATCCAGAATCAAATAAAACATTTGCTACTTTAGAGTGGATGGTAAGTGTACCTTTCACCACATCGTTATCGTACTCCACATCGCTGATAGAAATTGCATGTGACTTTCCTTTGTCTTTAGCCTTAAGACTTTGTTGACGTCGACCATCATCATCAACCCTTGGATTTGGGCATTGATTGGCATAATGCCCCATCTCCTTGCACTTGAAACATTGAAGTGTAGTAGGTTCATTCTGTGTATCCCTTCCTTTGTTTGCATCATTAGACATCTTCTTCCCATTATCATGGCATTCAAATGCCTGATGACCTTCCTTTCCACATTTAAAACATTTACTTTTCCCTTTAAGACAACTCCCTCCATGTTTCTTTCCACACTTTGAGCATAAGGGAAAGTTCATCTTCTTTTCCGTGTGCTCTTTAGATTTTTCTTTGAATTCCATCTTCCTCTTCATATCAAACCCATGTGACTGATGGGTTACTCCAATCTCCATCTCGACTTTGAGAGCACATCGAAAGATTTCCTCGTAGCTATTGAAGTCCCTTATGGCTAACGCCCTTCGAAGACTTGGTTTTAAGCCACTAAAGAATCGATCGATCTTACTCTCAGGTTGGATAATAATACCAGAAGCGTACCTTGCAAGTCTTGTAAAATTTGCTTCATAGGTACTAACAGATTCATCATCCCTTTGCTTCAGTTCAAGGAACTCTTTCTCCATCTTTGTTCGGAGAATACGAGGGACGTAGTTATTGAAAAATAAGTTCTTGAACTCGTCCCATTCCATAGACTCAATTTCATCCCTTTGCCTCGTATTCTTAACAAGATTCCACCATTGATCCGCATCTCCTTCCAAACGATACACTGCTAGGATGACTTTATCATGCTCAGAACATTGAAGAACTGAAAATATCTTTTCAGTAGTACTAATCCATTGTTCAGCAACTAATGGATCAGTAGACCCGCTGAAAGAAGGTGGACGCTGCCTCATGAAGGATTCAACAGAATGTTGCTCCCTCCTTTGCTCGTTTGGAAATCCTGCATGATTCATAGCTTGAGAAAGTTGTGTGAGCATGGATACAAGATTTTGCATTCTAGCTCCCATATCGTTTGGTTTCTCAGGGGGACAATCATTGCATTGCCCATCGCATTCCGCATTAACACGGTTCCTTCGGGATCCAGCCATTGACTAAAACCAAGAAGAATAGTGTGAGCAACACTAATTATAATAGGAAACCACATAATTCAAGAATAAAATTTTCATGCTTATGGTCTTATCCTAGGTTATTCATGGCCATTTCTAAGATTGTGTTCTATGCTTAGACTTATCCTTAGGGTTCTTACTAAGGCTTTCACATCCTAGTTTCCAAAGGTTGACTATACCTTTCCTCTGATACCAACTATAACGACCCATACATTACATACATTTTTAATACTTCAAAAATTGAAGCACACTTATTACAACATATGATAAAACCACAAAGGACCGTATAGGTATAGTGTCTTTAAAAACTGGGAAACATAAACAACTGGTTCATAAATCTTCTACAGTGTCTCCCATTTATTTCATCATATCTAGGGTACCTTTTAGCATATTCTACTTAATATCCATCTTCCTGACCTGGGGAAAAGAAAACATAAAAGGGTGAGCTCAAATGCTCAGCAAGGGCAAATAAAGGAAATAAAAATCATATCATATCTTTTTGAAAATCAAAACCTACAAAAGAGATCATAATATCTTAACATGGAATAAATCATAGAAGTGAAAATGAGATCCCCATAATCATAACATAAAACTTGAAACTTTGTGGCAAGCACACATAATCATGGAAAATCATTTCTTGTTAGTCATGACTCATTGCCAAGACTATCTTAGTGGACAAAGTCCCTTTCTGAACCGAGTTCACTCCTCGTTTCAGTCCTGTATCACTGAACCGAAATAACCTTCTGTTCCAGCCATGTCTATCTCATGAGATATAAAATCTTTACCCAATGCATTGGAGGGAGATATAGGTCCCACCCATCTTATAATGAATCCTTTCTTATGTGTGCCACATAATCATAAAACATACATCATCGCATAACACATGTAACAAAAATGGGATTCTTGAAACATCATGACATCATAAATCAATTCATATAAGATAAAGGAATTTATAAACATAATTCCATCACAACATAGTCAAATCAATGTAAAAATATGGATAGAAACAGAACCCTTTATTATCTTAGATGGAAAATAATTTTGATAAAACACTTGAATTGAATTCTTGAGGAAAATATCCTTTCTTCTTCAAAATCAATTTCTTTTCACAAAACATCATGCAATTTTAAAAGAAAGATATTTTATTGAAAATAGTCATGAAATCTTTTAGAGGAAGCTTCATGAAAATAAGGCTTTATAAAACAGTAGAAATCCGTTCGTGCCGTATAAGTTAAAAAAAACATTCTTCGTACTTTTGTCGGAAAAGTAAAAAAAAATACCTCGTATGACAAAAGATTCCTTTCATAGATATTACTGAAAACTCACCGAAGGGTAAAAATGGATTTAAACAATTGTAGGTGGATGGAAATAATATTACATATTGATGAAACAAGGATTTGGATGATAAAATACACCCCAGTAAATACTTATGAATAAACAATCTCGGATAAAAATGAGATTGTGATATTTCCCTTACCTTAGGTCCGATTTGCTTTGTTCGTGTCCGAAGCTCCTGTATAATGGTTTAAATAATGTTATTGACTTATTCCGGAATCATACATATTGATATGATATCATATATGGTCATATTATTAGCTTCTTGTTAGTAATATTTCATTGTTACTTGTTACTCGGGTCTTTATAACTTTTTGTTCTTATGCGTGTTTTGTCGAATAAATTCTTATTCTTATCTTTAGGTTATAGATAATTCATTTACAGAATGGTATTAGTGTAGTATATACCATATTCATTCATTCAATTCATTTATATAATCATTATGAAATGAAGATCATGTAGAACGAGTCGCATCACATCGTGGAGACGGTATTCCGTACGTACGCACGAGTGATGATATCGTTCCTATGATCGTGGAATTGTATTGGAGTATATATATATTATTTCAGTATCAATATTAATTCATAATAATCATATATAGTTACTCATTACACCATTATACCGATCCTTGTAAGGTGATGGTGGAAAATAGATTACACCACGGCGTGGAGACGGTATTCCGTACGTACGCACGCGCGGTGATTTCATTTTTCCGTAGGATGGATAGAAGGTGAATTAGGGTTGTTTAATATTTATAATAACATATCAGTATGTAAGTAATACTGATGTTATTACTTTATCATGAAACAACTAAAGAAGAAGAAGTTGAAGAAGAAAGAAATTGAAAAGATCGGTAATGGATATTACCTCTTCTTTGGAATGCCTCCTTGAATCCTCCACTTAAGGAACTAAGATTGGTCTTTGGAGAGGACCAGGACCTCTAGGATTATTCTATGGAAGTGTAGAGGAGAAAATGGCAGGGTTTGGTCGAACTTGAGTGCTCAAATTGGTGTGAGGAGGAGGGGGAGGAGGTGCCCTTTTATAAGGGAGGAGAGGGGCACCTTAGGAATATCTCAAAATATTATTTTATATTAAAGTCAAAATCGGTTTATAATGGTTCCAAAGGGTATTATTTCGAAGCTAAAGTGGGGATGGGTCGAAATCCTATCAACCAATAGGATTTAGACAAGTTTAGGGTATTATTTTAACCTTATCAATTAGATTTAACTCTAAGTTAATTAATTTAACTTTTACCGTGTCTTTTTGTTTTCACTATATGGTTAATACACTTACTATAACATGCCAAACGAACCCCAAATTGTATATTATTAATATATATATCCTTATCTAAGTCATTTGGCCGAACGTTAGATTTTTAGGAATAAAATAACAATTAATAATATAATATTTGATTTAAAAACTATTTTGTGTCAATTTTGACACTATTTGATATATGATTTTTGTGAAAGTCATAACAGAATTATATGTTCGAACCAAGTTGATTAAATCAACAATAATATATCATAGTAACCTATAAAATTAGTGGAATTCATAAAAAGTCTTAAATTACATTTATTTTGGTATTTATATTATCAATTATGTCAATATTTCATTAATAAGATAATTACTGCATCATCTTTGTGTCATATATAAATTAAATTATGTGATGTCTAAAAATTACAAATAAAATACCATCATGTAGGAAATCTTTTTAGCTTTCTAATTAATATTTACAATCGAATTTATCTTATGTATAACCCCATATTAAAAATTATTTACTTATTAAACTTTTATTTTAACTATTTTAACCCTTCTTTAAATAAATTAATAATAAATGTCCTAATCTAATCCAAGTGGGCCTAAATGGTCATATTTTATTCCTAAGTTTGTTTTTGGTCGAATTACACTTGTCCAATAGAATTAGGACATGTGTTAGGGTAATATTGATATCATATTTACCCTTAGTTACCCTATTTACTATTAACCGCGGTAAAAAAAGTAAAAAGTTACTATTCACCAAAAAATTATTTTCATCTCATTGAACCACATTTTAATCCTTGATATTAATCGTGTCTCTCGGATTTTCGAAATTCCATTCACAGAAGCGGTAAAATTAAGTTTTATGCAAAATTCAGTTTTTTAACCTACCACTTAGTGGTTTCACTATTCATCAAAAATTGAAAGTTTTCAGAAAAATACCAAAATTTCACCCTAGGCTAATTTCGATATTCTGAGTCCAAAAATGAAGTCCATTTTGAAAAATAAAATTTATAAAATTTCAAAAAGTGGTTATTACTATTCATAACGGCTAGTTTTAATAGCATATTGTTGTTTAGTGAAACTCGGTATTGCGTACGACACAAGCTATCGAGGAAGGTCACGATTGCGTGCAAAGCAAGCCAAGCAAGTGTTGTGTAGAAAAAGATTCCTTTGATGGTTTATATAACATAAAAGTCTCGGGTGTTACAGTTTATTTATGATCAATACCATTGTATCTCATTATTATGTTTTGGTGTAAACATATATCACTTCCTTTATTGGTTACATCTCCCAATATTTTGAGTATAAAATCATTCCTCTGAGACTTCATCAAATAAATACTCAGATGATGTAGTGAGATGTTATATTTAATGGAATCCACTGAATGTTTAGAATCTCATCAAATCTATCTTGTGGAGAGATTAGGTCATTAATTATAATGTGCTTCATGATCATAACCAAGATAATGTGGTGTATCCTAGAATTGGAGGAAACCATGATTGAGCACTAGATTCCATATTACAGAACCATTTTCATTCATTAGTTCTACTCAAAATCCTCAGTGATAGAGATTCATATAGCATTATTTTACATTCAGTAAGGAGATCTACTGGTGATAGTGTACACCAACTATGTAACTAATTTGGTTTGTTTTTCTCCTAATTTAGACTTGAGTGATAATATAAAGGCTCATAAATACATGCAAGATTTGTAACCTAATACTCTATTTTAGGTGAATATGTTCAAGCTCACCACCTATACTAATGTGGTTGGTATGGATATGATGGTAGATATTTATATCAAAATAAATATTTGTAATTTATCATATTTTATTTGTATTATTTTTTAAATATTATATGTAATTATTAAGAGACCATGTTTTGTGACGGCGTGTGACTTCAAGGCCCGAGGTTCCTGAAATAAATGATTTCAATAAATTAAACTTGTAAATAGCACACGAGAGAGATTCCCAAAGAATGTTGAGTAACATTTAAATAGTTTCCCATATCAGAAATCTGAGATCACTATTTTTTTTAGAGCAGCGACCTTTATCTTAGATGTGGCATACCATTGACTGACACAAGTACAAAACATAACATAGTTTTTGGGAACTATGATATAAATAAAATAAATTATTAATTAATTTTATTTTTAATATTTCCATAACTCATAGACATGTTAATTTGTTTTAAATGATCAGATGCCCAGGGTTAGGCTCATAACCCGGGAAACAATCCCTAGAAACCTCTGGAACATTGGAGAGGTGCCACCGTAGAAAATTTTAGATGAATGACGATGAATGATGGGGCGAGGATTTTTACGCAGAGAGATTGAATCCCGACTGATAACTGCTCTCTCTATTCATCTATGATCAAGGTAGGGGTTGTTATTTAAATTATTCATTCTCGTTCTCAGATTCAAACAACAAACATAGATCAACCCACGAAAAAATGACCCACAGATCATCGTTCTTATGGGAGGTTCTTTTATCTGGTTAATTTTTGGGATTTAATCCATGGTTAATTTATATAATATTTTATTTTCTCTATTTGATCCTTCTTACAGTATGAGATCAACACTGTGAAAAATGATGATAAATGTTCGTTCCAAAATTCGTTATTTGGATTCATTATCTATTTTTGACCATGTGTTCTTTGCATTCTTCATGGGGTTATGAACATTGGATCATATCATGTACTTTTTAAATTAAAAAAATACCAAATCATTAATCATTCAACTTGAAGACCAAGATGATGTAAAATGATGATGACAACAGTTGAATCAACTCGGTTCTGGAGAAATTGTTCTTCAATGGTTCTTCGTGCATATTGAGCGAAACATGTCCTCGGGACTAATCAGAGGTCTTAAACCAAGTTATTCATAATTTCCATGGTGTGAAGACCTTGAACATTTAGTTTTGTGATGAATAGATCACTGAGACGATGAATGAAGGATCAACGGAGGCACGTGGAGAAGAGGCACTGGTTATAGAAAAACTCAAAGAACACAGTGTGTTCTCCAAATAACATAGCATGTGGGGATTGCTCAGTGGTGGATAGGGTTTTAGGATCCAGGAGGCGATGAAACTGTGTGTGACAACTATCACATGGCTTTTGGGTCCTTAAGTAGGACACGATTTGTATCTCAGACGATACAAAAACATGGGGGTGGAGTAAATGGCATGTACTCCACTATATGGCCATACAAGGCCGGTTACAAGGGTTACCCCATGTAATAATGCATGGGTTGGAAAACATGGGTTGAATCCATGTCTGGCCACACAGCTAGATTGCATGGAGTGACCCCTTGATACTATGACACAATAAGTCACGCTCTTACAAGCCATTTATATCTTTTTGAAATGACATTCCCTTTTATGTGGGCCATTGTACACTGGAAATACCTAGGGTCATAGGACACAGAGTTTGACCTTTCTACATTTCATGTACCATTCTATACATGGAATGATCTTCTTGTACACCATTCATGGGACATGTTTCTAGTGGGTTAGTTCCCCCTTTTCTTGTTCCCCTAAATGTCAGGTATCATTTCCATCCACATGAGTATTATCCCTTTACCAAGATATTATAAATAGATTCAGAAACCCTTTAGGAGGCCCAGAGCGAGATCCTCAACCCATTATTAACACTAGGTGGAGTTTGGAATTGACCTAACCAATATTACAGGATGTTGATACTCTACATAGAAGATGAATCTAGATGTTTCATGGTACATGACAAGCCCCTTGTAGTGATCCTCCTCCATGTATTGTGATATTTCCCCACTCAGGAGTTAGTTATCACGTAATGAGTGTAATTGTTCTCTCTTCATATCTATCAGTGTGTCTATCTCTCTCATGATACTTTCTTGATTAATGTACTTATCGGATGGAAGTCATCAGAGCTGTCAGACTCATTGAGTGAGTTATCCCCAACTAGTGCTTCTTGAAACATTTAACTGATTCCTTTGCATAACTATGAGGTCATTATGACTTACCTCTATACTATGGGCCTTGGATTCGAGAATATTTGTATATGTTACAATTTTAATATTTTATGTAGACATATACTATGAATATCTTACTATACCTTTAATTTTTTAATTAAATTTTGGTTTTTGGTGTCCTCTACTGAGTATTTTTATAATAACTGATGCATTGGATTTTCACATACTAGTTGTGTCATGTGAAGATGAGTAGCCTTTTGACGGAGTTCAGGGAGGACCAAGACCGGACAATGAATTTTGAGTTTCTTTACAGGTCGAGGTGTTCCTACAGTTAGGAGCTGCAATCCCATTTCCATTTTGTTTCTTACGGGTTGGCCTTTGTATAAATAGAATCTTTCTTATGGTGGGCTTTTTTTCTATCCCAGTTTACTTTCTGCACATTACTTTATGTTGTACTATGTTGGTTGGGTTTTGTTTTATGCATTCATTTTCTTCCATAGTGTTTTTTACTTTTCAGCATTTTTGGGATTAGAGATGTGTATGTGTGTGTATAAGTGATTAGGAAATTCCTCTCATGTTTCTGATATGCCTACTTGGTTCTAGTCACTAACCCTGGCCTATTGGAGGCGGGCATCGGGAGTCATGGTAGGGGCCCCACTGGGAAGGAACACTACAGAGTGGTATCAGAGGTGGTCGGTTCAACCTTAGGACCAAGAGACTTTATGATTGGTTTTGGGGAATAGTTTTAATGGTTTTGGTGTTGACCTTCAAGCCTGGGAATCTAGTGTTGGTGTGGGAAGCTAACGTATCCATGCACCCGTACTTTGATAAACTAATTTTCAACTCAGTACACTAAAAAAATACTTGGATGGAAGCAAATGAATGGTACTTGCATCACATATGATTGGGTTGTGTTTTCCATGCCTTTTGCATCACCTATATAGATATACTCTTGGAAAATGATACTTCTTGTATCCATACAGAATGCCTCCACCTATCATACCTGCTAGGATTCAACATCTTGATCATGAGGATGAATCCCTCAGGGACGAGGCTTTGATTCGGGGACCAATTACCCATGTGTTACCTCCATCTGGTTCACCTACTATACCGCCACCAGTGAAGCTGAACGTGGTACCTATAGTATCGATATACAAGGAGCATTGGTAGAGTGCACTCCATGAGTTTCATAGACGCACACCCCTCATGTTCTGAGGCAAACCCAACCCTCATGCTGCTGAAGAAAATATTGAGGTGGTGACAATATTATTCCTCCTGGTGAGGACACCTACAGACCAGATAGTGATCCTAAGAGAGAGCCTTCTTCAGGGTTTGAAAAGACGATGGTGGAGTTTGACCATGAAGACTTAAGATGAGGAGACTCTTTGATGGATAGAGTTTAAGAGACTGTTTAGGGAGGATTTCTCTTCAGTTACACTGAGATAAGTGCATATCCAGGAGCTTCTTCATCTTCAATAGGGTAATTTAATGGTGGTTGACTATTCAATGAGGTTCATGAGCCTCACCAAGTACTCAATGGTTATGGGCATGGATCAGTACTCAGATCTCAAACCATCGATTGAGGTCTTCTACGGGACATCCGAGTTAATGTTGTGCCTCTAATCATTTCAACTTATTTATGAGTACTCTAGAGAGATTTGATGGTCAAGAGCTTCTTGGATAAGCAGAGAAAGACTGTGGTAGTCAGCAGTAGGAAGATGGGTACAGAGACGTCAACAGTAGGGAGCCAGTTTTTGGAGCAGGGATTGGGGCATGGGAGACACCATAAGAGGACCAATGATATGGGACATATGTTCAAGGGATCTGACGTAATATCTAGTCTACCTAGGGAGAGGGGTTGCTACTAGTGTGATGATAGGGGACATCTCGCTAAAGATTACCCAACCCATCAATATTCTAAAAAGGATTCAAAGGTTGGACCATTGAGGAAGTGTCAGATATTGGAGAAGGTAGACCTGCCATGTGGCAGACGTGGTAGAGGAGCAGGGATAGAGGAAGGGGTGGTAGACATTTTGTACTATTTCCCACACCACCCCTAGGAGTTCTACACCAGGCTCAGAGACCCGACGCGATAGGGTTTGGGGAAGCTACATGCAGTCAAGGCATAGGACCCAAGGACTCTAGGGATCATCTAAGGAACGAAATGTGCCTTTTATACATTATATTCTATACTAATAGATACAATTTTTTTTCATTCATTCTTCACCACATGTATTGTATGAATCGTTGGGATTATGGTGGAGTCATTGGCTCAACCCTTACACTTGGAGACACATTCGATTGGAGACTCGAGGATCATGAATCTTTTTTAACAGTGTGATATTATCCCTATAGGTGAGATTTTTGTTTGTAACCTCTTGGTGGAAGTGTAAAGGCCTTATGATGTCATTCTTGGTATGGATTGTTTATCTTTGGTCTATGACGAGACAGACTAATTTAGGGGAAGAGTTTCGTGTGTCTGCAACGATGGAACGAGGTATTCCTTTGTTGGTGAAGAGGAAACCCATAAAAAAAATAAAGGTTGCATGACTAGGAGTTTTCATCTGATCAATCTTCAGTTTTCTAGACTTAACCTCAAAGCAACAGATTTTGTGGGCTTTCAGTTCCCAGTAGTAGTGGCGGGGTATGAGGAAGTCATTCTAGAAGATGTTTGAGGGCTAACTCCCCATCAAGAAATCGACTTATACGTTGAATTACATTCCATGAAGACATTAATATACTCATTTTCATATCATATAGATCTTATAGAGCATCATAATATGACCGTTCAGTTGGAGGATTTGCATAGGAAGGGATTCTTAGCACCCAGTGTTTCACCATGGGTGGCCCCAATTTTGTTTTCTCAGAAGGCCGATTGGAGTCTAAGGTTGTGCGTGGATTATGGGTTCCAGAAATAGGTAGCAGGGAATACATGTATCCACTACCAAGAATCGGAGAACTCTTCAATCAGAGAAGTGGGGAACAATGGTTCTATATGGTTAAACTTCAATCCGGTTACCCCCAGTTACAAGTACGATATGAGGATATATCATAGATGAATTTCAGATACTACTACAGTCACTAAGAGTACTTGGTGATGCCTTTTAGTTAGAAGAACACTCTTATGGTTTCATGGGACATATGAAATGGATATTTCATCCATAAATAGACAGGTTTGTGGTGGTCTCAATCGACAAAATCCTTGTGTACTCGGCATCAGATGAGGAGAACGCGAGACACTAGCTAATGGTTCAAGATGTATACTGAGAGTACCATCTTTATGGGAATCTCTTGAAGTGTTGGTTATGGATAGAGGAGGTCACCATTATGGGACATGTTATCTAAGTAGATGGAGTAGCAGTGGACCCAGCCATGGTTGAGGCGGTGTTATCATATGATCCACCCTATAGTGTGACAGAGGTGTGGAGCTTCCTCAGGCTGGCAGGATACTACCAGATATTTTTCCCTAATTTCTCCTAGATAACAGCACCAATGACAGCCTTGAATTATATGGTGAGTCCCTTCATATAGGAGAAGATTTTCTAATAGTATTTTCAGTATTTTAGTCAGAGTTTTACAAGCGTACCAATGATGAGATTTCTAAAAGAGGGTGTTGAGTACGTAGGTTTCTGTGACACATCATGGATCGGTCTTGGTTGTGTTCGAATGTAGATATAGGAGGTAACTAATTTTGTTTCTTGCTGCCTAAGTCCTCAAGATAATAACTACATGACCCATCATCTTGATTTGGAAATGGTAGTCTTCACATTGATGATGTGGGGACCCTACCTAATTGGATAATGGTTTATCGTCTACTCTAACCATAAGATCCTCAAGTATATCTTCTCATAGAAGGATTTGAATATGAGGTATAGGAAATGGATGGAGTTCCTCCAAAATGATGACATTTAGATCATATATACTTCTGTGAAGGGGAACACATGATTTGATTATCTCAGTCGGAGATTGAGTTCATAGCTACTGACTGAGGTGTCAAAGTATTTCACCTCACTATAGTTATCCTTCATGGATGGAGATGATGCGGCTTATCTCTAGTAAATGGTGGTAACCACTACACTTTTATATTGTTTCGAGGAGTCCCATCAAGGGGATTTTGACTACGAGACTTTATGAACATAGTTATCCATTGGAAAATCTCTATATAGATATTCTCGTAGAGGGGAGATCACTGTCCTTTTAGAGGATTCATAGTTGTGCCAGTGGCATTGTAGGTGGTGGTTCTAAGGTATTTTCAAACATCCCCCTTGGAGTTACATCCTAGAGTTGTAAAAATGTACCAGTAAATCCAGTATCAGTTCTGGTGGATAGGTACAAAGATGACTATAGTAGAGTTTGTTTCTCGATTCCTTACGTTCCCCCAGGTGAGGGATGTGCACCAGGTTCTTTTAGGATTATCTCACCACCGAGAAGTTCTGTTGTTGAAGTGGGATGGAATATCTTTTGTCTTTATGATGGGATTACCATGAAAATTTTTGGGACATAATTCTTTCTGTATGATCATTGACTGACTCACCATTTTTTCCCATTTCATATCTATTAGAGAGAAGAGTTCTATAAAGAGCATAGGATTCTTATACATGGAGAAGATAATTAGGCTTCTTATATCTCTTCGGTGATAATATCTGATCATGATGCTCGTTTCATAGACTAGTATTGGAAGAGATTGCAAGAGGCATTTGGGACCCATCTATGCTTGAGAACATCATTCCATCCCCAAATAGGTGGTTATATGGAGGGAACCATTTATGTTACGAAGGATATGATGCATGCTTGTTTCATGGATTTTGGTTGAAGTTAGGTGGACCACCTACCACTGGTGGAGTTTTCATATACCAATGGATTCTACTCCACTGTCGGTGTGGAACCATTTGAGGCTTTATATGGGCGACCCTTCCAGTCATGGCTTTGCAGGACCAACACCAGAGAGTCATCACTACTGGGTCCAATTTTGGTATGAGATACCATCGAGAAGGTGTCAATCATCTATTATGGGATGAAGACTATAGAGATCCATTAGAAGTCTTATACTAATAGATGATAAATACCTATGGTGTATGACGAGGGACACCATGTATTCCTTAGTGTCTCACATAATCGAGGGTTTCAGTGATTTGGATGTGGTGGAAAGTTGTCTTCATGGTTCATCTTCCCTTTTTAGATAATGTCTAGAGTTGGTGTGGTGGAAAACCACCTAGCTCAACTGCCACAGTTACACCTGGTATTTGATGCCTTCCTTGTTCTTTAGCTAAGGCAGTACATGCCTGACCCATCACAAGACATCGACTGGGGTGAGCTAGAAACCGATCATGGAGTGACTTTCACAGAGTACCCAATGAAGATCGAGTATAGATAGGGTTTCACGATGTAGGAGGTGAGGACGAGGAATGTGAAAACTATCACATGGTGTGTGGTTCCTTATGTGGGACTCGGAATATATAACGTATGATACATAGACATGGAGTGGAGTACACGACTTCCACTCCACCACACAACCATACCAGGCCGGTTACGCGGCTATCCTTGTGTATCGGTACATTGTTTGGTAGACATGGTTTGAAACCATGTATGAGAACACAGAAAACGTATATAGAATGGCCCTAGATAGTAATACATGACATCTCATGCACTTAAATGTCATGTATTTCTTTTTGACATGATATGCACTTCAAAATGGGCCATTGTACACGGGTAATACCTGGTGTCACAGGACACGGCGTGTTACCTTTCTACACATCCTATTCTTTTCGATACATGGCTTCATCTTTTTTTCCACTGTTCCTTGGATAAGTTTCGTTTGTGATAGTTCCCCATTTTCTCTTTCCCATGAAGATCAGGTATCATTTCCAACCACAGGAGCTTGATCCCTTCAGCAAGAATTTCTCATAGAGTTCGAATCTCTACAAGAGTCCTAGAGTGAGATCCTCAAACCATTTGTGACCCAAGGTAGAGTCACGTATCGACGTGACCAATATTACAAGATACTGATCCTATATTTAATAGGTGAATCCAGATGAGTTTTGGTATACGCCAAGGCCCTGGTAGTAGTTTTCATCTGTTTATCATGATCTTCCCCCAATCTTGAGTGATTTCTCTCTTAAGGAGTGTATTAATTCTCTCTTATGATCTATCAGTTCTTATTTCTCTCTCATGCCACTTACATATGCATGTAATTCTCATATTTTTATCATCAGAGCTACCATACGCATGGATTGATTTCTCCCAGATGAGTGCTTTGTGGAACCTTCGAACTGAATCCCTAGGGTCGGTATGTGGTTGTTGTGACTTACCTCTAGACTACAGGTTTGGAATTAAAGTATATTTGGATATGTTACTCTTGTTATATGTTTTGTAAACTTATAATGTGTAGAGATGACTAGACCTTAAATTTTTTAATTTTTTTGTTGTTTTTGAGGTCCTCTATAGAGAATTGTTATACTCACCCCTACATAGGCTTTCCCGCACAAGTCATGCCCTATGCAGACGAGCGGCCTTCTGATGGAGTCCATCATGGACAAAGACTAGACCAATATTTGTGAGCTTTCTTATAGGATGAGGTGTCCCTATAGATATTATAAGTAGTCCCAGTACCTATTTCTTTATTATAGGTTGGACTTTGTAGTTTGATGACTCTTTCTTTAGGTGGGCTTGTATTCTGT
This sequence comes from Viscum album, assembly GCA_963277665.1. Lineage (NCBI taxonomy): Eukaryota > Viridiplantae > Streptophyta > Magnoliopsida > Santalales > Viscaceae > Viscum > Viscum album. The sequence continues at coordinate 1,565,850,578 of OY728160.1, forward strand.
CCCAGTTTAGTTTCCACATATTACTTCATATTATACTCTTTTGGTTGGGTTTAGTTGTATGCATACAATTTTTTCATTAGTGGTTTTTACCCTTTTTCATTTTTGGTCTTGGATATGTGTGTGTCTTTGTGTGTTTTTATAGGTAATTTGTCAATGCCTCCCATGTTATTAATATTCCTACTCTGTGCTAGTCACCAGCCCATGGATTATTGGAGGATGGATTGGGGAGTTGTCTTACAAGACCCACTAGGATGGGCCATGACAATATAATCTTGTTTTTCCATCCTATTCAACACATTATCAGTTCTATTATTACATATAAGAATATTAAGAAGTTTAATGATATTCATATGGTGGTAGAAGTAGGACTCAGTAGAAAGCATTTTATACTCAATCATAATGTAGCTAGTAGTGTTCCATGGTCTTGATACTAGGGTGTAAATTAAGGAACACATGATGATGATTCCCAATTACATTTAAGAGATGAAATAATTGTGTTTACTATGTTCAAATATATAAAATCTAGTACTAACTATCTATGCCACATTATGGTCGGGTATTATCAATTCCAAACTCCACTATAGTTTAGTTGGAAGCCTCAATTTTAATATGTATCCAGCCTAAATCCATAAAGTAATTAAATTTTTTATAGTGTAGGAACTACAAATGGAGGTTAATGTAGTCCATGATATAGTGATATGTACCATATTTTTTGAATCTTCAATAGAAATAGATAATTTTTATACTGGTTCTTTAATTATTTTAAATCTTCCCATTTTATTGATGTGTTGATTTTTCTTACTGAGGTCATCTCATATGAAATAGTGCTAGAAACCATATTTTCAAGATGAAGGATAAGGTTTTTCATTATATTTCTTATTCTCCCTCATTTTATTATGTAGAGTTACCCTGAGACATCTTGGTTCTTGACCTGGATCTTTTCAAAAATATCATCATGATGGATTGGTTGATTTCCCATGGAGCCAAGATTGATTTAGATCATTGTCATGTTATTCCCTTACTATCAATGATATCTCTCACATATTTCAAGGATATTGGGATCCGTGTCATGTCTATATAGTACCTTCCAATTTTCATACTAGGAATACTTTTATTCTATTTTGGTTGGGCCTAATGATGTATCCTTTCATGCTTCTCTTCCATTTTTTATTCAATAATTTCCTATATTTTTTTACAAATGAATTCTTATTTCATCCTTAAAAATTGGGGTAGTTTAATCAATTGATCTGGGTCCTAGTACACCACTAATTTATATATCATATTATTTCATGGTATATGATAAGTTGAACGAGACCAATATCAAGTTGGATAATCTCTTAGGGAATGTATCTATTCATCCTACAGTTTCTTCATGTGTGTCCCTTGTGATATTTTTCAGGTAGCCTGATGGTTTCATTTTTCTTATTAAATATTATTAAAAGCCTAATTGGATATCATTTACAAAAAAAATAAACTTTTACCAATGTGTATGAAATATTTAATCTATTAAAGGGGGAATTGGATATTGAAAATTGATCTCTAGTTGACTTATCATCATCTCGGAGATAAGGAAAAAAATATCCCCAATAACACATTCAAGTGAAGTTATGGAAACTATGAATAACTTTTGATGTCTTTTTTCGAAAATAATTATCTTATAGTGTTTATGTCTTTGATGAACTATATTTTCCACCAATATCTTGATACTTTTTTGTGTTATTTAAGGATGGTATCCAAGACAATTCAAGAACTAATCAAGAGGATGGGTACCATCTAAATACAAAATTGGGAATCATTATGAGTCATTATATTTATTTGAAGATATTGGAATTTTATTTTTGGATTTTAGAGGATAATTTAGTGGGGAATGTGATTTTAGAAGAAGACCTCATAGTTGTTCCTAAAATGATAATAGTTTCCTTCTCATACGAACAACCATATAATGTATACGAGTTATATATTACTAATCATATCTATATGCCATTGGTGGTTCATAAAATATTTATAAATCATGTTAATACCATTGAATTATATTACTAAGAAAGGGGTTCAATTTTCATTTTATTGTAAGTGTCATAGATATTTTTATGAGTTGAAATGGTTCTTGTTATCCGAACATATTTTGATATTTCATTAACAAGGTAAGGGGTTTGTAGTTTATTGTGATACTCCTATTGTAGGAATTACATGTGTTATTATCCAAGTTGATCATTTAGTGGATATGAATCTTGATAGTATTGGTCATATGAGAAGAATTATCCCACTCCTAACATGGATCTCTTCATTGTTATGAATGATCTTTAGTTATTCCAATAATATCCTTTTGAGGAGTGGTTTACAGTCTTTTTTTATTACAAGAAATTGAGTTAACTATTCTCTTAGAATGACCCAAACCTTAGATAAGGGATATCTGTGGAGTAACTCTATGAATTTGACATTGGAATTTCATATAACATAGGTTAGTGGAATTTTTTTTGGAAGGATATTAACATGAATTTTATTTCTCAAGACATCATAGAGGAAAATGTGGAGTTTAATTTTATGGGGATTTTTTTAATTTCATCTAGATGAATAGGATGATGATTTCAGTATAGTATATATTAGTTCTTGGATTTCATCATCACTCCTTCAGTCAATTCAGCATGGTTTGTAGTCGGAGGATGAGTTTATTGGGATTTTGGAATCCTTATATCATGGGGAGACTGCCCTATATTTCTCTCACCCCTGATATAATTCATCACTTTGGGAGTAGATTAATCATCACTTTTCTTCTTATAAATTCATTGATGCCGGATTTTTATGGTTCATTGTAGAATTGTCATCTAATTAGATGGAATATTTCAAATAACATGAGACATTTTATATTGGGGCTAAGTGTGAAGCAGGATATTGATGATTACGTGTCTCACTTTTACACCTATCAGTAGATCTTGGTAGGGAACCCAAATCCTTTGTATTTACCTTATCCTCATTTGGTATTGGTATGAAAAATGGACAATACATCCATAGGCTATATAGTTATGTTTCTATGGACATTATGATGAAATTATGTTATCTAAGTAGTGATTTTTAGTTGATGAAATTAACTCATTTTATTCTTATTAAAGAGACCTCCATGTTTAATGATCCTAGTTAGATATACATGTAATAAATTATAAATTTTCATTAGGTTAACTCTACCATTATCACTTACAAGGATCCTAGGATTACATCCCAATTTTAGAGATGTCTCCAAGAGGTGATGGGGAATTATGTCAAATTGAGTGCAGATTATGATCCACAAACATATGGCTAGATGGAGGATATTATTTCAATTATAGAGGATACTGTCAATGTATTTGTCTTGGATTTAATCGGATCATATTATAGAAATATTTATCAAATATAGTTTTCTTATATCAATTGTTACAACTAATTTATGGGGATGGATCTATTGGAGTTGTTTTATATTCATCTATGCATGTAACTTAATTGTTCATTATAGAAGGGTGTGGCCTCTCCCATGTTAATGAGTATCATTACAGTGTCATTAATAAGTATCCAAGATTCACATAAATTATTTATTATATCTCATAGATAGAATAATATTATATGGACCTTAAATTCCATCTTTTTTTCTTTTTAGTGAATGTGACTTTAAAAATATCTCTCCTTGATTGGGTTATCATCGACATGAGAAATAGGGGATGTTTTCACTAAGATGTGTTCGACCATTTGACATCACAATGTGGATTGTAAGGTTTGGTTATTGGTTTTATTGACTCACACATTTTAGGGTTATTCATGACGTTTTCCACATATTCTATCCCAAGATTCATCACACTAATACTTCACATGTTCTAAATTAGAAATAAATTCAGTTTGATCCAATTGTATTAGTTTTGGAATATAAAGTGGAGATCATTGAATCTCATATAAAGTTTCTATATTGCAAGTCTATTCCTTTTTTCAATGTGTTGTGGTAGAAGGGATTAGAGTCTCATGAGACTTACAACTATGAATAATTGGTTTGGAATAAGTGGCATCACAATGTTCTGGATAATCCTTTTTCCATGTGACTTTATGGGGATAGAATGTCCGATAGTTAGATGAACTCTAGCTTCCTCAGTTTTAAGGTATGCACCATTTTAAGCATTGAATACTTTTAATGGGTGTAATTAAATGTGTTTGGGAATTTTATAGATGTTAGAAGAAGGAAATGGATAAAAATATGTAAAACTTTCCCACATGTTCCAATTTGCGATGTGAACGGTATTCATAATGTAAATGGATTCATGGTAGATGAAACAAAAATACATTCATTATATGAAAATCCATCCACGATCTAAGGCATTATTCATTATCTGTGAATGGATTTTATTATTTTAATCTACGGTAATGTTATTTTTTGTTATTTCATCCATTTTGAATGTTTAATATGTAGATCCATAACTATCATCATGAATATTTTCTATTCTAGTTTTTTAAGGTTTTTAAACACACATTTTAATTATCATTAACCTCCCACATTCCTATAATAATCATAGGCTATATCCAATTGATTTTTTTGGGTCCATATCCCTTTAAAAACTATTTTCTTTGTATCAAAAACTGTTAAATTAAGAGGATTTTTTCTACTTATCATTTTGGACATATAACTTTGATTTCAAATATTTTTTGGTATATTTGATCCTCTTTATTCATTTCAGACTAGATATGTTAGAATTGGTAGTTGGTTTATTCTATTGGGATTATTTATATTTATTATTTTATCATATCTCTCAGTCATTTATATATTTATTGTACATTTACATCTGTGAGTCTATATCTTTTGTTTATCATGGTGAGGAGCTTGTTTTCTTTGAGTTATGTCTTGATCTATCTTCCATTTTGACATTATGCATATTTAAATATGATTATAAAATGTCGGATCTTATTTTTATTTCCTCCTCTCAATTAGTTTTATTGTTCCCTTTCTACCCTGAGTGTCGATTCCAGTTTTGTTGATATACATCCTAAGTGTGAGGTGGGTGGTTCATTCTCAAGTTGATTATTTACAAATCATGCATTCACTTTGTTCTATATCTCATTATCTAAATAATTATTTTCCAGATCTTTATTTTCCTTATATGCATGGATAAATAAGTTTTTATAAAATATTGTTTCTTATTATTTTGGGAAAATAAAAAAAAAATTTAATATATTATGACATTGTTTCAGAAAATTGTTTTCAAAGCCTAAATTTTTAATGGAAATTTTTTCTTTAAAATTTTAATGTGATGTTTAATAACACCTTTTTAATCCATTTTCATATATATCACATGGGAGCCTTAGTTAAAATGGAGGGGGTTAAATATTTGGTCTTTTTATTATATATGTAGGTAATTTCTCACATTTGGTGTTCTTTTATTCCCATGCTAATCTGTCCTAAGGACTTCACTAATAAAAATAACCGGGATTTCACTCATTTGGTCTTCCTATATTTAGGGGGCCCTATGAACTGGTGACTTTTTAATTCTCTAGAATTGATTGATTAATAATTTACAAGTGAAATAGCTAGACCATGCCTTGGATATCCTAATGGTGATCACAATTTTGATTTCGCATTGAATATTTTTTTCATTAATATGATAGAAAATGAATTATTTGATCAATTTAAAATGTTTGTATAATTTTTTTAAAACAATTTTTTCTATCATTTTTTGAATTTTGGAATATGGAAAGGTTTTTTAGTTATTTTGATATAAATTTTTAAAAAATAATTCTTCCATGTTTTCATATATTGATTGTATTATGATTATTTTATAGAGATGATATATAGAACACGTGGTTGGGATACATTTGGGATTTTTCCCTCACACCCATCACACTCCCATAGGGATACTTAGACCATGTTCTATGTGATACGGGAATGGGGAAGTTTCAATAGCGAGTTTCTGATATTTATGTCATCTGGGAATGGGCAGAAGGTTGAGAGATGATTGGATGTTCCCATATATCCCACCAATTATTTGTCAATACTTTGGACTTTTTTTTGACATGTTCTGTGGATTGTCTTGTTACCCTGGTTGTATCACAAAAAATGATGTTTCTTTTTTACTTTGACATATTACCATTGTGGTTATATTTCTCTATGTATTCCATGTATCTATTATAATTTTTGCAAAATAATTCCCTCTATTCATTTTTGAAAGCTAGGGAACTTTTTTCTAGCTAGTGAGGATCATGACTGCCCTCAATGTCTAGTCTCTACCTTGTTTGAGTAATTTATGCATGAGTAGTTTGGGTCAGGACATTGTAGACATAATTATACACGGTAGAAATTATCCTATATCAACCTAAAGCATAAATTCAAATTCTATAAATTGTAATATCTTTTAATTTCATTAATATATAATAAACTAATTTTTATAATAATTAATGTATAGAATACCCTTTATCCACTATGATTATAAGTATACAAACAAAAAATGGGAAATAAAAATACTTATGAAAAAATCAACTAGATACTAATGACTCCATAAATGGGATAACACCTTTTATATATTAGGTCTCTTAGGGAAAAATTCACCTAAAATCATTTCCACCAAGAAAAATAATCAAATATTATGAATTAGTTACTCCGAATCTACAAGATCTATTTCATCAACGTTCATCATTGAAGTTTGTGACATCTTCATTGTGTGGGGGTGATTACAGGAATACCCAATAGGTTACCCCGAAAACATGATTCAAAGACCAACACATTAGGTCATCTCAATACCCAAAATTAAGATAAATAGGTTTGTTAATTCAAATAATAATAAAAATACTCTATGCTAAAGTCGACCTCTATATAAAGAATATTCTCAACCATCTCAGCACAGATCCATGATGATTAGTATCTCATCAGAATCTATAGAAACATACTTTATGTCAAATCACTACAAAATACCATGTTAACTACCCATTAGTTGAACACTCTTCATTGGTAACCTAACATTATTGATATATAACCAAACCCATTTTTTTTACTTAATTTATAAAAATTAAAATGAATCCCCAAAAATTTCATGTTGTCTCATCGACCATAATAGGTGGCCCACACAATGATTAGTAATCTGCATCATTCATGGTTATTAGATAGTTAGGAATGATATAAACTTATAAAATATATCACAATAAAAATACCATACACTCTCAAGAGTGTACGTACTCCCTTGAATCAATATGTTTTAAAGGGGGTTATCAACTATTCCTATGGTTTGTGGAATATACCTCGTCAATATTGAAGGGGTACTGACCCCATGTCTCATTGATTGACCTATAACTAGGGATATAAATTATAAAAACTAGACCTAACGTAGGGTTACCTACTATTAATTACATATGAGGGATCCTTTACCTATCCAAACACTCCATAGGGGGAGTTTATTAACCCTCTATCTCCACCAAACACCACATAATTACACCATTATCATTTCCTTGATGTTTGGGGAAATAATTTTCCTAATTTTTTTTAAATGTCCTCTAATAGAATAGATAAATGTACCATCAAGTTCAACTTGAAAAATATTCTTATGGTAAAATACTCAAGAATCCAAATAGGTTGTTTGGAAAGGGACATAGGAAGAACTTACATGAACAATACACCTCATGTTACCCTATTGTATATGCTGTGTATCCCTCAGCTGGAAACTAGTCAAGTACTAATATAGCCTTATAATTGTGGAGAAGGTATACATGATATTTTACTAAGGGTACATAAAATATATTCCACTTAGGTAAGTATGTTCATCTACCATCGAGAGTATTCATTTGACATTTAAATGTACAGGAAAGGTACTTTAAATTCCATGATGTGTAGAAATGCTCAAATTGTAAAGAATATAATCTGCGTACACACTGAGTTCCCCAAAAAATATTACATTGTATATAATTGGAATACCTGGTGTGTATAACTTATGAATATATATAAATGGATTCTAATCTTATCATAAGATGAGTTATTATATCTCAATGTACTAACATGGACATTGATACAAACTAAGGTTTATTGTTTGGATACAAATGGTGTTTGACACATGATTACATGTTTTGTTATATTTAACATAATTTAGAAACTATATCCCCACATAAAAAGTCATATTCGATGTGTATTTACTAAACTACTTGTCGTGTGGTTGGGTAATTTCCCAAACTCGAGTGACATGCAATTTCATTGTCCACTATTCTCATTTCCTCCATAATCACCTCCCAAAACTATGTAAAAATCATCTACCATATAATATTTCATTATCACTCACTAATATAACTCCTTCATTACTCCATGTCAGTACCTTACTTGATTTCAATTGATCCATCACTATTTCAGTAAACTCCATTACCTCATCCATCATTAGCACTTCAAACCTCCACCATCTATTTGAATGTTATGTTTTAATACCTAGAAAACTGAATTCCCCATTGTGAACAATAAACAACATATGTATTTTTATTTAAAATAATTATTAATTTAAATGTTTTTTCATAATAGTCATCATTAATTATTAAATTTATATATTTATTCTAGAACATTATTACCAATTATATTAAAAATATTTATTAAATTATTTTCCAAAATAAATTTCACGATCAAACACTGATAAATAAAAATTAATAAAAAGATATGATGAATAAAATCTCATCAATTAACATTTAAAAAATATTTATTAATAAATGATTTATATATCAAATAAATAAGATTCTATCAATTAATGAAATTGTTACTTAATTCATTATCAATTCCTATCATAATCATGTAATTTATTATTTGTTTGATTTAATATCATTTATTTACATTGAATCAGATGTCAAATAAGTTTCCATTTTTATCTTATTGGGAAATTCATCTAATAATAATGAGGTGGTTTCAAATAAAAGGCATTTATTACAACTTGGAATTTACATCCTTAATTATATCTATTATTATGATGTTGTTAATTTATCATCACTATGTGAGCCTTCCATCAATTGACTCTCATAATCATTGAATATTTCCAAAATATAAATCTACATATGATTCATGAAAATAATATTACTAGAAATATAGATAAATGTTAAAACATATTTTATAATGCAATTATATAATTACGAGGTATTTTAAATAGATACCTAAAATGGCTCCACGATGGACTTGATACAAGATAACACAAATTACACCTATACTAGGGTAAACCCACATTCAATACACAATTTTGATGTCAAAAAATTTATAGTATTATATTTCGTATATCATATTATACAATCCCATAGAATAAATATTATTAATTCAAGAAAATTAAATATACCAAAAAGGTATACTTTCTAGAAATAATATAAAATATATATCATTTGTAAAACCAACATTTTGGATTCAATAGATTCATAAAAAATTGACATAGGTTTTAGGGTAAAATTATGTTTTTTTCTATTATGGGACCCAAGACTCATTAACATAAAATTAGGGGTAATACTAAACTATAAAAATTAAGGTTATTTATAGTTCCACTAGATCATTTAATAATTTGGAATCCACATCAAATAATGGTTGATACGTTTTGGGTATCAATATTTTATTTCAATGATAATTACATGCATTATAACACCATATACATCCATTTCAATATATTAAAATTTGTATTTCATTTGATTATTCCATGGTTAATTTTATTTCTATTAAGGATATAAATTCTTTTATGATTGATTATCACTAACAAAATATATAATAAGAGAAAAAAATCCACAAATGTTTCTTTTGGTTTTGATATAGTTTTTGGGACCTAAATAGAGAAGATACCTTATTAGGGGTAAATCTGGGTATACAAAAAAAGTCTATTTGATATGATTTTTACTAATGATTTGTTAATAAAATCCCCCATTTTCATTACCATAAATAATAAATTAAAAACCCTAGACAAAGAATTTTAATTATGTTAACTAAATTTAGTCCAAATCCATTGAACATATACTTTATGATGTTCTAGAGTAAAACTATTTTTTGATAATTACATTAAATATTTTTATATGATGATCTATCCAGGATGGTTTGCACAACTAAAAATTCAAATCCTTCACCTTTTCCAAAAAAAATATTGAGGTACTAAAAATTTCAATTAAAAATATAATAACTGGAATAATAATGGATACACCATCAGTAATTTTTTAATCAAATATCTATTTATATCCACTTTATATAAAGTGAAAAATGGCATAATAATAGTTAACTCGTTGTTCTATTTTTAACATTCATGACTCATCAAAAAATTACTCAATGTTTAGCCTCTCTCATTCCCAATTAAACTATGTTTCTATCTATATTTCACAGCATTCCTTTGAGATTATTTATTTTATAAAACAGATCCCCAATATTTATCAAAATTATAACTTATTCATTTTAGAATAAATATAATTAAAACACCTACACATTAATTATAAAAATTTACATGGATTTATCCAATTAAATATCCCATTATTCATATTTTAAATATGTCATATATATTCAAGAAATTCATATAACTAACAAATACATGATATTTGTTTTTAATTGCAACATTGAATTTTTTTAAGTATTAACATCCTCAAACCATTTTTAGGAAATAATCATTGTGCCACCCTGACATCTTATGTTAAGTCAATCATTGAAGACCTCAAGCTACTTTCAGAAAAAAAAATCTATTCTTAAAATCATTAACTTTTTTAAAATTATATATCTTGTATATAATATACACCTTGATGTGTTCCACACTTTACATGGGTTCATTCTCTTCAAATATTATACTCAATATAAATAGATTATCATCAATGACTTGAATCACTTATGAGGACTTAAAATTACTTTTGATTCCTCATAAAATTTTAATATATTCCTTTAGAAATCAAATAATGATATTAGAGAATAACACACCATCATTATATTTCAAAACAAATATGTAAATAAAGAACAATTATGTCATAATTTATGACATGTCATATAACAATTTACTATATGGAACGGATCAATATAGGTGATTTGATAGTTTATGGTCTCTATTACATGAATTAATATATATGACATATTAAATTGTGATTCAATCGCATTATAAGGATTGGAATATAATAAATAATGATAAACTTAAAATAATTTGTTTTTAAAGTATTTTTAGTGTACAGAATGGGATAACATTGTGTTTGATATAGAGTTTCACATTGTTTCAACGTTTCGTAGTACTATTCATCATGTTATATTTATGACACAACCAAATTATAAATTTATATTCACCAGTAGCTTGTCTTATCTGATGATATTAGACAATTGTAATTTAAAATTTCAATGGTATTTTTTTTACTTTTTTCATTTATTAATTTATAAAATGATTTTATATTTCAATAAGTTCATATAAATTATAGAAACTGATATTTTATCATATTTAAATATTTTAAAAAATAATTATTAATTAAAAAATTATAAAATATAATTATAACAATTTTATGAGACATTAAATAATTATATCCATTTAATATTAAGAGTTAATTTAAAAATATTTATTTACATGTTATGAAATAATTATTTCAGTAAATATATATATATTTATACTTGAACTTAGTTTATAAAGTTTTTATAAAATATAAAAAAAAATGTAATAAAAAAGCTCTATACATAAATTTATTAAATTTTAATAAATAAAAGTAAAAAATAATCATATTTAATATCCAATATTATGAAAATTATTTAAATATTATCAAATTTATTTTTGTTGAATATTTATATGGGTAAAATAATATAAAATAAATAATTTTTTATTATGTAAAAATGTCTATATATAATAGGTAATGTTCAAATGGTATAAATATGGTTTTTATTTTCTTAAACATCACATATTTAAATACTAAGGATATCATTTTAAATACCATAAAAATGACAATTTTAAAGAGTTAATATTAAAAATGTGAAATATTCATGTTTATTGATATTTAAAATTACCTTCAATAATCAATAATTATAATTTTTTTATAATTATTTATTTATGAAATGATCATAATGTTTAACCTCGTGTCTAAATTTAGGGACAAAAATTATTCTGATATTATCTACATTATTTAATTTAGTAATATCAATATTTTATATTATTAATGAATGTTAACATTATTAAAAAATTTACACTACTTATGAATTTATTAATATGAATATAAAGAGTATCATACTAAGAATTCCATAAGGTTTACATACATTCAAAAAGGATATGATTTTCTTTGGTCTATGAACATGATAAATAATAATGATTTTTATTTACAAATATGATGTGTTTTTATGGAATTTGAGTAAGTGTATCTCTTGAGAAACTAATTGTTAATAGTGGGATGTTGAATTTTTCTTGTCACTCAATTGGGAGCTCATGCGTCTTCTAAAAATATGGGGGTCAGATTACAACTGCATTGTACTTTCTATTATAAGGATTTTAGTTTTATATGATTATAATCAATTATGTTAAGGGGTTTCAGATTTGACATTCATGAGAGGAATTTTTAAGTGTTTAGATGTATATATATATATATATATTATTTTTTGGTACCTTAAATTATTAGTTATATAAAATGATACACATTAATATGTTTAGAAAATATTTTTTTAATTTATATGATATATAAATAAAGTTTACAATATTTCAAACATTTAGATATTAAAAGTGCTAAAATGGAGAAATTTTACAACCCATTAAAATTAATAAGTGTTATATTCCTTAAAAAGTGAACAAATGTCAATATCATGATCATCCCGATGAGTTGGTTCCAAAAAATCTGGTTACAAATGGATTATATTGCGTAATACCTATAATAATATGAGTGAAACTAATTGGATTAAATTTTTAATCTAGGTTTATCTTTGGGTTATGCCTAGATTGGAAGTCCTAAACTTTAATAAAAATGAATAGTAATTTCAGGATCATCTATATGAATGATTTGGGAAAGTGGTTGTTAACCAAACTATTCCTGAATTATATGTGATATAATTGATATAAATTACAATATATATATATATATGAAATGAAATTAATACAAATGTTTAATTAATTATTTTATAAAACATGAATCCTTGACCACTAATAGATGTAATGATATTTTAAAAGTGATTCTCATTTTATTAGGTTTGTATTTTATAAAATTCAATATTAATTGTCTCAAAAAACGATATCATTCCAATAAAATCATCATTTGTAGATAAAAACTATAGTAGTATTGATACAAATGTTGTTAAAATATATTTTATAAAATTTTAATCTTAATATAATTTATTTCTTAGAACTAAACATAAAATTATGGAAATTTCATAAGAAATAAGAAAATTTGTATATATTTTAGAAACATGTAATTTGAAAATTGGTTGGTGGAGATTATCAAGAAGATAGTATAGATGATTATATAAAGAATACAAATTTTATTCCGATGTATTTAGTCTCAATATTGTGTACAATGATCCAATGATTCAAAAGAAACATAAAAATATGGATGATTTAATGATTACAGATAAACTAAAAAGTCTCTAGAAAGAATAGGATATTCCTGATATCTACAAGTATTCAAATGAATTTTTTATATGAAAGAATCAAAAAGTAACTTTATACTCCACTTATATAGTCATTATAATTAGTTATTTTAATTACATGGATGTATTAGGTATAAGGCCCCAGCCTTAAACATTACTTAATCTTGAGTTATTACAAGATTACACATTGAGGATCTTTTCGGGTTTAGAGTTTTAGAGAATTAGATTATAAAACTTGCATTACATTCCACATATAAACAAAGTGGTTACATAAATATAGTATTCTTCTTTCCCATCAATGGAAACATATTTAAAATAAAAACATGGATTACTTCTTGACACTTCTTTGACACAATCATCATATCATGTACCTTTCCCTTGACCTGTGAAAAACATTTCAAAAAAACTTGGGATGAGAATAAAAAGCTCAGTAAGGGATATAAAAATATGGAAAGGAAACATGGGTACATATATACATAATAATGAAATCATACTTTATCCATAAAACATAAGCACTTTAACAAACCTTATCAAATCATGAATAAATCATAGAAATCATAAGACATAAAGGTAACTTGAGGCATTCATAACATTCTTACGTAGGGAGTAACCCTCTTGGTTACATTTGGAATACCGATCAAAATATATTCCCTAAATCTCTTTGGGTAAACCTTAACGTTACACTCCTTCGCGTTACCCAATGCATTGGAGAGCTATATCTAGCTCACCCACCCTTAGTTTATCACGGAACAACCCGTCTTCATAATAATGCCCACGAAACATAACATAATCGTATCACATAAAACATACATAAAGGGAGCATAACATTTCCACATTTCAATCACAAGATATCAAAAATAGTGATATAATAAACACATTATCAAAACCATTTTAAATACCAAAATAAAAGAAAAGTAAAACATGGTATTTATTTTTATTTTAAAAAAAGGTATGGCTTGTAGAGGAAGCCGAAACTCAAATAATGGTCACGGCGGTGGAGAATTCGTTGTCGTCGCATACGTATGACAAAAACATTCCATTTTTTAGTTTAGTAAAACGCTTCATAAAAAAGATTCCTTTTGGATAATGGTAAATTTCAAAGGGGTTTATACACCATATAAAAGAAGGTTGTGTATAAAACAAAATATGCCTCAATGAAAGGAGATTGAGATGAAGTCCCATACCTCGGGTCTGACTTGACTCGGTCGTTCTTTAATCTCCTGAATAATAAACTTGAGTTAATTTCTACTTGTTTAAGAACATTGTTCAAGTTCATTATTCCTTTTATATCACTTATTTCCATGTCATGAACACTATGTAATTATTTAAGTTAATAACGGTCGTTTTAACGATCATTGGTACTTGAGTCAAAAATAAACCCTTCATAACTACATGTTGTTTATGTATCCATTATATCCAGAATTATAATCATTATTTATATATCATATATATCCAATATATACAAGAATTTATAATATTACATAATCATTTAGAGGTAAGAAATGAAATGCACCGTTCACGGAGACGGTAAGCTGTACGTACGCATGAACACTACATTCATTTCTATTTCATATTTTATAGAATTGAATCATAATTATATAAAGGTATATTATAATTAGAGTATAATTTCATATATAATATCATAGTTCCATCATTTATATGTCCCACATATGGTATTTAACGAATCAAATCACTTTTAGGGGGCGGTAGTCTGCACTTCCTTAAATGAAGATATCGCGTTTACCCATAATGGAAACCATAAAGGTATGCCCAAAATGAAAAATTCAAAAGCTTAAAGTAAAAATAAAAATATCATATATCATATATAAATATAGTGATATCTTAATGTCCACCTTTGAAGGTGTTAGAAGAATGTTGAACAATCATCGTTTCGGGAGGCATAAATTCACCATCCACGGAAACAGTATGTCCTTTAACCATTAGATGTAATTGTGTTTAAGTGTAGCTCTAATAATTCTTATAAAAACATCATAGTATATTGAGGATACTATAGTTGTTACAAAAGAAAATAATAAAATGATTTTAGGGGGTTGGAGAAGAAAAATCAAACAAAAGGACTCAAAAGAAGACATTACCATAAAATCGGGTAACTCTCTTAGATTTGAGCTCCAAGGCTTCCTTGGGAAGACTTCTGACCAAAGTGAGGATTCAAGGAGTAAGAGAGGGAAATGGAGATCCAAAATGGTCAGGGTTTGGCCGAGCCAAAGGCTTTGGGTGTGTGGGTAAGGGGGTAGAGGTGGGGGCCTTTTATAAGAGGAGAGGAGGGGCACTCTTGGATGGTAAAGAAAAGTCACTTTATTTTAAAATGGTATTCGGATTTAAGAGGTATCACATTGATTTGTTTCGATGATAAGGTGATACGGGTTCTAAATCCACCCATCCAATAGGTTTTGGCCATGTGTAGGTCTTAGATTTTACATTATCATTCAATTTTATTTAAATCGTTAAATAATGAGGTCATCGCTGCATCATCATGATGTCATAAGTAATTTAATTTATTTAACGTATAAAAATTATAAAACAAATTACTATGATGTAGGAAATCGTTTTATCTTTCTAATGACTATTTATACTCAAAAATATGACTTGTATAACCCCATGTAAAAATCATTTTAGTAAAACATATCATGTTTGTGTCATTTTTACTTTATCATTAAATAAAAAGCAATTTATGTCATTTTCCAAACAAAGTGGCTCCATGGGGTCCCCAAGTTGACCCATGGATTGTCTTGGTCGGCCATGACACATCCAATGAGGTTAGGACATGTGTCAAGCTGATCTCATTTTATTAAAGCATTATTTTTACCTTAAATTACACTAATTACCTCTAATCGCGATTAAGAACTTAAGAGTTACTATTCACCAAAAAATTATTTTAATCTCATTGAACCACATTTTACTTATTAATGACAACCAGGTATGTCGGATTTTTGAAATTCAAAACACATAAGTGGTAAAATTTCATTTAAACGAAAAATCAGTATTTATATGTACCACTTAGTGGTTTCACTATTCATCAAAAATTGAAGTTTTTCAGAAAAATACCAAAAATTCATCCTAAGATATATTTGATATTATGAATTCAAAAATGAATTCTATTTTACAAAATTAAAAACATATAAGTCACATTAATTAATTTAATAATTAATTCCCGTTGTCATGACAAATAGCGTGTTTTTATTAAACAAAAAGTATCAAAAGATTGACACCAGTTTAAGTACAATTTCAAAGTGAAATTGATTCCAATGACCACCATTGGATTAAATGGTAAAAATATATTCTAATTTCACTTCAAAACCAATTCAATAGATAATATAATCATATAACTAAATTAGATTAAAAAGCAGTTTTGATGTAAAATGCTGTATTTTTCACTATTCATTAAAAAATGAACATTGTCTGAAAAATACCAAAAATTCACACAATGTAAATTTTGATGTCCCAATCATAAAGAATAAGTTTATTTTGGAAAACATAGCTTATAAAATTTTCAAAAGATAGATTTAAAAATGGTTTTCCATCAAAAGACAGTAAAACAATCTTTTAAAAATATTAGTGTATTCAATGCTTAAGATTGGATTTATTTTCATTTTAAGCCTCTAAAACACTATCTAATTCATTAATATACATAGATAAAAATATATTTTACTCATTACTTACTTGGGATGTTATATCCTTCCCCCCTTTTGAAAATTGCGTCCCCGATATTTATTTACTTATTGAATAAATGGGGGTACTTATCCCTCATTGCATTTTCAGATTCCCATGTTGCCTCTTCCATCATGTGGTTTTTCCACAAAACCTTTACCTGATTAATCACCATACTTCGTAACACTTGCTCCCTATAGTCAAGAATCTGGACCGGTTGTTCCTCATAAGATAAGTTCTCTTCCAACTGAACTACCTCTGGACTCAAAACATGAGATGGATCTGGTATATACTTTCTCAACATCGAAATGTGAAAAACATTGTGTACATGAGATAAACTCGGAGGTAAAGCTTCCCGGTATGAAACTGATCCAACTCTCTCCAGAATTTCATATGGTCCAATAATCCTTAGACTCAGTTTTCCTTTCTTACCAAATCTCATCACACTTTTCCAAGGAGAAACCTTGATAAAAACATGATCACCTACCTCGAAAGATAGATCCTTCCTCCGGTTATCCGCATAACTCTTCTGCCTGCTCTGAGCTGTTCTCATGTGCTTCTGAATCAGCTAAAATTTTTCTGCCATCTCTTCTACCAATTCTGGTCCCATAAACTTCCATTCACCCACTTCATCCCAGAAAGCTGGAGTTCAACACCGCTTCCCATATAATTCCTGAAATGGTGCCATCTGTATACTGGAATGAAAACTGTTATAATATGAAAATTCAACCAAAGAAAGTTGTTGGTCCCAACTTCCCTGATAATCCATAGAGCAAGAACGTAGCATATCCTCAAATTTCTGAATTGTTCGTTCTGACTGCCCATCTGATTGAGGATGAAAAGCTGTACTAAAATTTAATTCAGTACCCACTGACATCGGAAGGCATTTCCAAAGTTAGAAGTGAACTTGGGATCACGATCAGATACAATGGAGAGGGGAACTCCATGTAACCTGACTATCTCTTTAAGATACAAACGGGAAAGTTGATCTAGGGAAAAAGTATCTCGTATAGCAAGGAAATGAGCAGATTTAGTCAAGCGATCAACAATAACTCATATTGCAATATTACCTCGAGATGTCTTCAGTAATCCCACAACAAAGTCCAGGGATATATTCTCCCATTTCCACTATGTCACTGGTAAAGGCTGAAGCATCCCTTTCGGTAACTGTCGCTCTGCTTTAACCTGTTGACATGTCAAACACTTCACAGTAAAATCAACAATATCTCTTTTCATTCCATCCCACCAGTAATACTTTTGCAGATCTCTGTACATCTTAGTACTGCCAGGATGAACTGAAAATGGAGAACTATGAGCTTCACATAACAACTCTCTCTTCAACTGTGAATCACAAGGCACACACAATCTCTTCCCAAATCTCAAAACACAATCATTATCAATGTTGAATTTAGGTAGCTTACCTTTCTGAACCAGCTCTACCTTTTTCTGCAACTCACTATCTTGCTTCTATTCTTGCTTGATTCTATCTGATAGAGATGATCTCACTGATACCTGAAAGAAAACAGAAGAACTTCCTGCACCAACAACATCTATGCCAAATTTCATCAAATCCTTAACCAAAGGATCACGTTCCAAACGAAACATTTCTAATGAAGCATTACTTTTTCAACTCAAATCATCAGCCAATTTATTTTCTTTTCCTGGATGGTAATGAATTGTTCAATCATAATCCTTGATTAATTCCATCCATCTCCTCTGTCTCATGTTTAACTCTTTTTGAGTGAATATATACTTTAAACTTTTGTGATCAGTATATATTTCACACTTTACTCCATACAAATGATTTCTCCAAATTTTTAAATCTAAAAAAACTGCAGCTAATTCCAAATCATGTGTAGGGTAATTTACCTCATGAGTTTTCAACTGTCGTGAAGAATAAGCAATTACCTGATCATTCTGCATTAGGACGCAACCAAGTCCTTTCAATGAAGCATCACTGTATATAACAAACTCACCATTCATGGAAGGTAGTGCCAAAACTGGAGCATTCACCAATCTTCTTTTCAATTCCTGAAAACAATCATCCCATTCTTTTGTCCAGATAAACTTAACACCCTTCGGAGTTAGCTTAGTCATTGGACTAGATAAACGTGAAAAATTTCTAATAAACCTTCGGTAATAGCCTGTCGAACCAAGGAAGCTACGAATCTTAGTTACATTTGTGGATCTTTGCCATTCTTCAACAACCGTTGTTTTTTAAGGATCAACAGTTATCCCATATTTAGAAACAATATGACCAAGGAAAGAAATTTGTTGCAACCAAAACTCACACTTGATGAATTTTCCATAAAGATTCTTTTTTTTAAGGTTTGCAAGATAACCCTTAAATGTCTTTCATGCTCCTCTTTACTTTTAGAAAACACCAAAATATCATCAATGAAAACAACCAAAAACTTATCCAAGAACTCATGGAAAATTATATTCATTAAGTCCATGAATATAGCAGGTGCATTGGTTAGCCCAAAAGGCATTACTACAAATTCATAATGGCCATATCTTGTTCAGAACGCGGTCTTCAGAACATCTTCTTCATTTACATTCAGCTGATGGTACCCCGATCTAAAGTCAATCTTTGAAAAATACTGAGAACCCTGGAGGTAATCAAAAAAATCATCGATATGAGGAAAAGAATATTTGTTCTTAATAGTGATGTTATTCAAGGCTCTATAATCAATGCAAAGTCTCATTGAACCATCTTTCTTTTTAACAAATGAAACAGGAGCACCCCATGGTGATGTGCTAGGTCGAATGAAACCTTTCTCTAATAAATCTTGCAATTGCTCCTTCAACTCTAAAAGTTCAATTTGAGCCATTCGATAAGGGGGTTTTGAAATTGGCTTAGCATCAGGAACTAAGTCAACAGTAAACTCAACTTCCCGATCTAGTATTATTCCAGGCAACTCATCAGGAAAAACATCAGGATACTTATTTACCAATGGCACATCATTAATCTAAACAGTTCCTTTATTTTCAACGATGTGTGGAAGGTAACATTCATTTCAAACTTTTACAAGTTTCTTGGCGTCTTGATAAGTTATCAACAGTAAGGGTTCATTCTTGTACACAAACTAAAAGTATTGCTTAAAAGAAACTTCTTTAGCTCTACAGTCAATCTTAGCATGGTAAATAGAGAGCCAATCCATACCCATGATAACATCAAACTATACTATAGGTAGAAAAATATGGTTGGCAAGTAGGTTCTTTCCACAGATAAGGATAAGAGGATTCTTATAAATTCTTTTTGCCTCAACATTTCCACCAGGTGTTTTTACCAAAAGTTCAGGAGTCATTTCTTGAGATGGTATTCCCATTTTACTAGAAAAGGTTTCAGAGATGAAAGAATGTGTAGATCCCGAATCAAACAACACACTGGCATAATCTGAAAAAAAAAAGTACCTGATACAACTTCATTTGATGGCCCGACATCTGCTGAAGTAGTTGTAAAGGATTTCACCACCCCTTTCTGCTTGTAGTCTAACTGCTTCCCATCACCCAAGCTCTTTGTCGGACACTCGTTTGCATAGTGACCCATCTCATTGCACTTATAACATTTCACTAACTGTAAATCAAATTTGGTCTTACCATCACCCTGATCTTTTCCAGTGCAATCACGAGCCTTATGTCCCATCTTACCACATCGGTAGCACTTTCCAGAATTCAGAAGACATTCCCCAGCATGCCTTTTTCCACATTTATCACAAACTAGAAACTTAGTTTTCTTACCATCAGAGTTTTTTGAAGAATTATTACCTTTCCCATGCCATCTCGGTCTCTTCTTCTGTTGGTTTTTATAGAACACTTTTTCATCGGAAAACTCCATTTCCACCTTCTCAGCACATCGAACAAGATTTTCATAACTTTTAAACTCACAAGAAGAAAATTCCCTTCGATATTTTGGATTTAATCCTGACTAAAAATGATTGATTTTACTATCAAGGTCTCGGATAAAATTTGGAGCATACCTTGCCAATCGAGTGAACCATTCTTCATAGGCATCCACTGAGTCTTCCTCTTGCCTCAATTTCAAGAATTGCTTTTCCATCCTAAGTCAAACAGCCTTAGGAAAATACTTCTCAAGAAACACACCTTTGAATTCATCCCAGTCGAGAGCATCAATCTCATCAGCGTCCCTGATATTTTTAACCATCGACCACCACTGATCTACTTCACCCTCCAAACGATAAATAGCAAGACTAACCTTTTGATTGTCTGAACACCCCATGACATCAAAAATCTTCTCCAGTGCTTTAATCCACCCTTCAGTTACCACAGGGTCAGATGATCCTCTGAATGATGGGGGATGTTGCCTCATGAAATGTCCCACCACTGACATGTTCCTCTGCGGTTGATCAGGCTGATCTCATGTGTGGATACCACCGCCATTTATCGCTTGAGTCAACTGCGCCATTACTACAACAAACTATTCAGTTCCAATTCTGACCATCTCAGGATGCTGATTCGGAAGGTTATTTCCTTCTGCATGCCTTCCTATCACTACTTCCCTATTTCCACTGCGGAAAACCTTTCTGAACAAACATGTCTTAGATGAAGCAACATGTTAATCTTCAAATACAATATCACTTCAATTTGACCAAAAAAAATATTTTTGGTTAATCATTTAATAGAATTCCTACTCCTAAAGTTATCTAAACCGACCCTCTGATACCAACTATAAGGCCCCAGCCTTAAACATTACTTAATCTTGAGTTATTACAAGATTACACATTGAGGATCTTTTCAGGTTTAGAGTTTTAGAGAATTAGATCATAAAACATGCATTACATTCCACATATAAAAAAAGTGGTTACTTAAAGATAGTATTCTTCTTTCCAATCAATGGAAACATATTTAAAATAAAACATGGATTTTTTCTTGAAACTTCCTTGACACTATCATCATATCATGTACCTTTCCCTTGACTTGTGAAAAACATTTCAAAAAAACATGGGATGAGCATAAAAATCTCAATAAGGGATATAAAAATATGGAAAGGAAACATGGGTACATATATACATAAGAATGAAATCATACTTTACCCATAAAACATAAGCACTTTAACATACCTTATCAAATCATGAATAAATCATAGAAATCATAAGACATAAAGGTAACTTGAGGCATTCATAACATTCTTACGTAGGGAGTAACCCTCTGGGTTATGTTTGGAATACCCATCACAGTATTTTCTCTAAATCTCTTCAGAGAAACCTTAACGTTACACTCCTTCACGTTACCCAATGCATTGGAGAGCTATATCGGGTTCACCTTCCCTTAGTTTATCATAGAACCACCTGTCTTCATAATAATGCCCAAGAACCATAACATAATCGTATCACATAAAACATACATAAAAGAAGCATAACATTTCCACATTTCAATCACAAGATATCAAACAGAGTGATATAATAAAAACATTATCAAAACCATTTTAAATACCAAAATAAAAGAAAATTAAAATATGGTATTTATTTTTCTTTTAAAAAGAAGTTATGGCTTGTAGAGGAAGTCGAAACTCAAATAATGGTCACGGCGGCGGAGAAGTCGTTGTCGCCGCATACGTACGACAAAAACATTACCTTTTGTCATATAGTAAAAAACTTCATAAAAAAGATTCATTTTGGATAAACATAAAATTCAAAGGGGTTTATACACCGTATAAAATAAGGTTGTGTATAAAACAAAATATGCCTCAATGAAAGGAGATTGAGACGAAGTCCCATACCTCAAGTCCGACCTGACTCGGTCATTCTTTAATCTCTTGAATAATAAACTTGAGTTAATTTCTACTTGTTTAAGAACCTTTTTCAAGTTCATTATTCCTTTTATATCACTTATTTCCATGTCATGAACAATATGTAATTATTTAAGTTAATAACGGTCATTTTAATGATCATTGGTACTTGAGTCAAAAATAAACCCTTTATAATTAAATGTTGTTCATATATCCATTATATCCAGAATTATAACCATTATGTATATATCATATATATCCTGTATATACATGAATTTATAATATTACATAATCATTTAGAGGTACGAAATGAAATGCACCGTTCATGGAGACGATAAGCCGTACGTACGCATGAACGCAACTTCCATTTCTATTTCATATTTTATAGAATGGAATCATAATAATATAAAGGTATATTATAATTCCAGTATAATATAATATATAATATCATAGTTCCATCCTTTATACGTCCCACATATGGTATTTAACAAATCAAATCACTTTGTGGGGGTGGTAGTCTGCACTTCCTTAAATGAAGATATCGCGTTTACCCATAATGGAAACCATAAAGGTGTGCCCAAAATGAAAAATACAGAATCTTAAGGAAAACATAAAAATATTATATATCATATATAAATATAGTGACATCTTAATGGCCACCTTTTAAGGTGTTAAAAGAATGTTGAACAACCATCGTTTCGGGAGGCATAAATTCACCATCCACGGAAACATTATGTCCTTTAACCATTAGATGTAGGTGTGTATAAGTGTAGAACTAATCCTTATTATAACAACATCCTATTATATTGAGGATACTTTATTTGTTACTAAAGAAAAGAATAAAAAGAGTTTAGGGGGTTGTAGAAGCAAAATCAAACAAAAGGACTCAAAAGAAGACATTACCTTTAAATCGGGTAACTCTCTTAGATTTGAGCTCAAAGGATTCCTTGGGAAGACTTATGCCCAAAGTGAGTCTTCAAGGAGTAAGAGAGGGATTTGGAGAGCCAAAATGGCCAGGGGTTGGCCGAGCCAAATGCTTTGGGAGTGTGGGTAAGTAGGTAGAGGTGGGGGCCTTTTATAAGAGGAGAGGAGGGGCACTCTTGGAAGGTAAAGAAAAGTCACTTTATTTTAAAATGGTATTCGTATTTTAGAGGTCCCACATTGATGTGTTTAGAGGATAAGGTGATAATGGTTCTAAATCCACCCATACAATAGGTTTTGGCCATGTGTAGGTCTTATATTTTACATTATCATTCCATTTTATTTAAATCGTTAAATAATGAGGTCTTTGCTACATCATCATGATGTCATAAGTAATTTAATTTATTTAAAGTCTAAAAATTATAAAAAAACTACTATTATGTAGGAAATCTTTCTATCTTTTCAATGACTATTTATAATCAAAAATCTGACTTGTATAACCCCATGTAAAAATTGTTTTAGTAAAACATATCATGTTTGTGTCATTTTTACTTTATCATTAAATAAAACGTAATTTATGTCATTTTCCAACCAAAGTGGCTCCATGGGGTCCACAAGTTTACCCATGGATTTTCTTGGTCGGACATGATACATCCAATGAGGGTAGGACATGTTTCAAGCTCAACTCATTTTATTAAAGCATTATTTTTACCTTAGACTACACTAATTACCTCTAATCGCGATTAAGAACTTAAGAGTTACTATTCACAAAAAAATTATTTTAATCTCATTGAACCACATTTTACTTCATAATTAAAACCATGTATGTAAGATTTTTTAAATTCAAAACACAGAAGTGGTAAAATTTCATTTAAACGAAAAATCAGTTTTTATAAGTACCACTTAGTGGTTTCACTATTCATCAAAATTTGAAGTTTTTCAGAAAAATACCCAAAATTCACCCTAAGCTATATTTGATATTCTGAATCCAAAAATTAAGTCTACTTTAAAAAATTAAAAAAATATAATTCACAATAATTAATTTAATAATTAATTCCCGCTGTCATGACAAATAGCGTGTTTTTATGAAACAATAAGTATCAAAAGATTGACACCAGTTTAAGTCAAATTTCAAAGTGAAATTGATTCCAATGACCACCATTGGATTAAATGGTAAAAATATATTATAATTTCACTTCAAAACCAATTCAAAAGATAATCTAATCATAAAAATAAATTATATTAAAAAGCAGTTTTGATGTAAAATGCAGTATTTTTCACTATTCATTAAAAAATGAACATTGTCTGAAAAATACCAAAACTTCACACAAAGTAAATTTTGATGTCCCAATAATAAAGAATAAGTTTATTTTGGCAAACATATCCTCTAAAATTGTCAAAATATAGATTTAAAAATGGTTTTCCATCAAAAGGAAGTAAAACAATCTTTTAAAAATATTAGTGTATTCAATGCTTAAGATTGGATTTATTTTCATTTTAAGCCTCTAAAACACTATATAATTCATTAATAGACATAGATAAAAATATCTATTACTCATTACTTACTTGGGATGTTACATCAGGTGTCCATTACTGATTGATCTAGTAACATTTATTTTGTAATAATTTATTTAAAGGTAATTATAATTTATTAATACTTAAAATATGAATGTGTTCAGAAAAATTGTATCATGATATTTTCAATGTGTAAAAATTATGTGAGTAGAAAATTAGATTTCTAATATTTGGTTTTGTATTGAATGCATATAAGGGTAAAAGTTTAATCATGATTAAGATTATTTGAGGGCTCAATTATAAGCATTGGATTTTTAAAAGATTAGTGGGATTATGATGGAAGGGAAATGTTTGAATTATGGAAGGCCAAGATAATAGAGAAAAAATTGTCTATAATACATAAAGGAATGTAAGAATCTCTATGGAAATCCTATGATAAGTAATAATGTTATATATATAAATTATTTTATTTTTAAGGGTATATTATACATATTATAAATTAAGATACTATTTCATAATAAGAAATGGGTAACAAAATAAAGATTGAATTAATTAATCTAAAAGTTCTGATAAATAATGTGAAAATTGTTTCTACCATGGATTATATAATTTAATTCATTGATTCAATCCTTATAGTATTGTATGTTGTGAATAATTTATATTTATCATTTCATGGTTATCTTATGAGATAATGTAATTGTGTTCTCAGTAATTGTTATTTGTTAATATATGAAATGATGTTTTTTATCCAAGGTCTATAATTTTACCATTTTTTAAATGGTTTGAATGTAATTGAAGAAATTATATTTCTAGGATAAAATCTATTTATCGAAGTTACTCATTAAAATGTGAGGGGGAGAGTTCCAGGAATGCATTAGTGCTATATTTGAATAAATATTTATTTTATATTAATGGATATTACCTTAAATAAATACAATTTCATATGAGATATGTTAATAAATATAATAAATTTCAACATTCCATAAATGAAATAAGTTTCATTTCCTAACATAAAATTATTTCTATCATATAAATATAATTTGGAAATATATAACATTAATAGGATAATGGGAGTATGATTTGAATGTGGAGTGTAAGACCCAATATTCTAAAATTGTAAATAAATTTGGTATCATAATAACCATAAAAATTACATTCTAATATATAACCATAATAATATAATGTAAAAAAATTACTCTCACTATAATGGTTGAAACTACTATTATATAACACTTAACAGTATAGGGTGACACCTAAATCTGAAACACTAGAGGTAAATATTATAAAAATAATAGTATCAAAAAATGATATATTGTTACTATAAAAGAAAAATATATGAAAATTAATTAGAATATTATAAACTAAAAGAATTTTGTGAATTAGTTTTTTGGAAATAGGAAAATGAAATTATAAAAAGAGGACATTTGACCATATGAAAGAAAATGTGACAATTGTAATAGTAACTTATCTATATAAATAGTGAAATGGTATATGATTTTTACAAAAATAAAAAACTTATAACAAAATAAATTATATTATTTGATATTATAATTATTTATAAATGTAAATAATGAATATTTATAATTGAATATTATTATAATTGCATATATATTTATTAGAATAAAAAAAATATTAAAAAGGGTTGAAAACATTTCACATTAAATGTGTGTTTTTGATATACAAAGTGGACTTTATTTATTAATAAATATTTCAAATAATAAATTGTTTTCATAAATTATTACATCAAATTTAGAATTATAACGTCCAAACTATAAAATGTGGATGTTTGGATACTTTTCTAAAATATATGATTTTCCACTTCCGCAGAAAAATATAATATGTATATAAAATGGGTATTATGACTTAATTATTATATAAAAATGTTATTATAATTATTAATAATTAATATATGAGAAAAAATATATTGATTTATTGAAAAAAATGTATTTCAAAGTTTTAAAATCAATTTTTAATCCTCTAATAGACTTTCAAAATTCTAAATGGAAATTTAAATAATAATAATAATACATTTTTTGAAAATTGATATTTTCAAAACCTAATTAATATTATAAAAATTTATTTCAGTTATTTAACATATAAACTTATATACCCATGCCTTAAATGTCAAGTACCTTGGTATAAAACCTTGGGAAATCGAATGTTTTTCACTTTTAAAAAAATATATTTCCAAAGCCTATGCAACATAATTAAAAAAATTATCACATATTTTTTATAAATACCCACCCATCAACGAATTATCCTATAATCTAAAACCAATAATAATTTTTTTCCTTTGTATTTCTCTCTAAATATTTCATCATAGGGAACTTATGATTTTAGGGATTTCTTTCTCATGTTATAGGAATCTACATAGCATGGTAAGACTTCATAATTTCATTATTATATTTCCCATTTTCAATGATTATTAATTGATTATATTCCCTTACCATGTAATGTTTTTATGTTTCATTATACATACCTTATTTTAATATTAACGATAGATTACAATTCCATCTCATTATACCTCCTTCCTCTATCGTTATAATGAAAAAATATTTTCATAGCCATAAAATCCATAATAAATATCATTATATAACCAATATATTTGTCATGTTACAAATATATTATTTGTAAGAGGGGGGATTTGTCTTGAGAATAATAATGAATATATATTTATTGGGTCCTTTATTGGGATTGAAGTAGGTTAAA
Organism: Viscum album; assembly: GCA_963277665.1. Classification (NCBI taxonomy): domain Eukaryota; kingdom Viridiplantae; phylum Streptophyta; class Magnoliopsida; order Santalales; family Viscaceae; genus Viscum; species Viscum album. The sequence goes on from OY728160.1 coordinate 1,565,878,642, forward strand.
CTGAATTTTGGAACATGTTCACCTTTTCCATCAAAGTATATCAACCTATAAATTTCCCGTTAGGGAAGTTTTTTATTCTTAATGTGCGTTAATTATGTGTTCCACATAATTATAATTTTTTAAGTGTGTTTTTATATCATTTTTTGGCCTTCAATCAATTCATGCTCATATAATCATTGGTTAATCCTTATTGAAAACATTATTTAACTAAATATTCTTACCCTACTACCCCATTATCATAACTTTGTTAAAGATTCTATCCTTTATTTTTTAAATTTACAATTTTTTCATACTTTATTAATAGATATTAACAAATATTGATATATTATTTCATTAACAAGGTAACTAATAATATTTTTAATAACTATTATTTCTACATAGGCTAATATTTATTACTCAACCATGTCAATGTATGAGGTTCCTTTGGGCCCATCATCTATTGTATTGATTGGACACTCTATTTATATGGTGTATATAATGGTATTTTTATGTGATGGGAAGGTATAATAATTGTTTAAACCATAGAGGTATTATTATGTATCTTGAGATAAACTAGATTGGTGACTTGGTGTATTACTACCCATTTATGTATGATTTCTTATAATAAGGCCTTGATGGTGTGGTTAAGTACTACTACAAATACTGCTTTTATCAGTGCTAAAAATGGCATTTTACAGTGCTAGAAAAGCGCTATTAATGGTGGAGAAGATAAGGGGTGTCCCCTTTATCAGTGTTCCAAAAAGCGCTGATAAAAGTGTCCTTTATCAGCTCATTTTTAAAAGCGCTGATAAAAGTTAAAAAAAATTATAAATAAAAAAATTTAAAAAATCCTGCCAATCTGGGGGCTTTTATAGCGCTTGAGACCCTCTTTTACATCGCTTTTCTACCCCCCTCCAACGCACTCGCACGCACCCCTCTACCCTTTATCAGCTCTAGCCCCATATTCACCTATGCGCGTGTGTCCCTGCCTCCACCCGGATTTGACCTCAAGACCTCCCCCCTATGCGCCTGAAGCCTCTTCCACTCCCCTATCTTGAATTGTCCTCCAATTATTGATATATCTATTTATTTATATATATAGTTAGTTATATTTATTTTTATAGTAATATATATTTATATTAATATATATATAGTTATATTAATATAAATATATAGTTATATTAATATATATATATTTATAGTGATATTAATATATATATTTAGTTATATTAATATATATATATTGTCAGATTAATATATAGGTATTTAAATATTCATATATCTATATTTTAAATAAAATGGATTTTAGTTATTATTTAGATAAATCTAATATATTTTATATGTAAATTTATTTTATTATTTATATTTATAACTAAATTTTTATGTGTGAATATATAAAAAATATGTATATATTGTTATATATTTGATTATAAATAGCAGTTCATTATAAAAAATTATAAAATTTCAAAGTCATAATATCAATATGAATGTAATACCTTGAAATAAATTCAGTCCCCACGAAAAAAAGCCAATAATACCCCCTTAAACATGGCTGAAAATCCAAACAAAATGTTAAAAAAATCGGTGTACCCCGACTAAAAACACCATTTTGGAGGCATTTGGGGAATTTTTTGTCCTCAAAAAAACTTTTAACGGGATTCCCCTAGTCATAACAACGTATATCTCGTCACAGGCTTCGATTTGATATGTGGTAGAGCTCAAACGGACACCCAGATCAAAATTTATGGCCATTTAAAGTTCGAGTTGCGTTTTCATCATATTTTGGATATTTTTTTAATTTGTTTATTTTTTTATTCTTCAAATTGTTACTAAATGACTATTACTCCATAATTATTAGAAAATTATAAATTTATAATATTTTTTAAATTTTTTTTATAATCCATTTTCACTAAATATCTTATATATTAAGTGTAACTGTATATTTATACTTATCTAAAATAAATTTAGAATCATATTTTAAATATATATATTGTATTTATATCAATATAACTATATCTATATATTTAAATATTAATATTTTTTTTAATTAATTGTTTTTTGGATGTAGAACCTTTATCAGTGATTTTTAAAAAAACGCTGATAAAGACCCCCTTTACCAGCGCTACAAAAAAAGCACTGATAAAGGGGTACCTTTAAAAGTGATAAAAAAGTGCTATTAATGGGGTACCTTTATCAGCCCTAAAAAAGTGCTGATAAAGGGGTACTTTTATCAGTTCTTTTTTTAGCACTGATAAAGCCCCCCACCCTTTATCATTTCTTTTTCGCCAGCGCTGATAAAGGGTGGCGCTGACCTTGGCCAGTTTTGTGGTAGTGAAGAAGTTTGAGGTTGTATATTATTTTAATATCATATCAGTTATTATTATCCATTTGATTATATAATTTCATTTTTATGTCATCCATTGATATATTAGGCTCATCTCTTCAATTATATAACATTATTTCATTATTTATTGTCACATTTTTATGTTTGTTTTGTTTATCTAGTGATATCATTTTTTGTATGCAACCTATTACAAACAATATAAAATCACAAAATTACATTGATTGTCTTTTCCATAAGAAACCATCAATATGACTACGATTTTCCTAAGGATAAGAAAATGAGTAATAATAATATTTCATGTGTTATAAAAATTTTTCTCATTTAATGTATTACTCATAAATATATCTATATCCATAGGATAGTAAATTGTTGGATAATGTGTATTATAATAATATGTACTATGTGATACTAAAATAAATAACCACTAGTTATAGGTTTCTAGATTCAGGTTATTTAGAGATTCTATCAAATATTATTAAGTAAAAACCATAATAATTAGACTTAGAACAACATAATTTCGAATATAATCTTACGAAAAAACCACTATGAAATTATAAAAAATATATAATGGATAGAATACCAGATATTTATTTTGAGATAAATTTTGGTTATTGATGTACTATGATTCAAAATTAATAGTGTTATTCATGAACTTATATTGTATATTCCATTTTCTAAAAATTCTTCCTAAGGGAAGGAATGAAAACCCTATTATAACTTGTAATCAGTTCTAGGATCTCACTTGTGAAAAAACTAATGAATCATGTGTTTGGGTAGAGATTATTAACATTATATTACGGTTGTCAACTCTTGTTATGAAAAATAAATTTTCTCATATATATAAATCTATTTCCCATTAATATAGTGTTAAAAAATTCAGTTGTTTCAAGAGGAATAAACCACAATATTTCAATTAATACACTAATATATTATCATTGGATAAATATATATTTCTATAGGTAAAATATTGATAACAATAGGATATAGTGAAAGTAAGAATATTGTGATAACTACATATCATCAACAAGGATATAGTGATTAATATATTTATTTGATTCAAGACTCCATGGAGTATTAAATATAAATATTAGAACAGAAAATCATAAAGTGATATTACATGGAAGATATTTTTATTGAGATAAATGATCTGACATGGGAAGGAAATTTTTTAATTTAAAAAAAAGGAAAGTGAAATTATTTCTGTAAACGATGCTCAAATTAAATGTTTAGTGAGTCTTCTAGAATACTATATATATAATATTTAAATTATTATCAATAAATTATATTAAAGATTAATTATAAGACTTTGAAGTCATTCGTTTATCAAATAATATAATCATGTAAGGATATTTTCGGACATGATTGATAATGATTTTTACATGTCCTTTATTTTTAGATAAAAGTAAGAGAAAATATGGTTGACTGACTTGTATAAATAAATTTGGTAAGATATAATAAGGGAATGAAATAATTTCAAGTATGTAATAATTTTATAATGAAACGCCATGGTGGTACTTTAAAAGTATCATTAGATTTCGTCATACGTGAATAAAATGCCTATTAGGCTCGTGCATACATGGGAAAAAGACAAGACACTAATTTCTAATGCTTCAGTTTCAAGGATATAGAAAAATTCTCTAATCATTTCCTCAATTCTTAACAAAATTTACATTAGATGATACCAAGGGAGAATGGATGATCATATAAAAGGACTATAATAGATTTAGAATACCCAAATTATGTCTTAGAATGTAAATTAATCATAAAATTAAAGTTAACTAATACCAAATTTAATACTATAACTAAGAATATATTGATATATTAATAATTTATAAAGAACATTTCATCTCCCCCATATGAATGAATGAATGATTTTTCAATTAAACCATTTGATGGAAATATTACTATGAAAAATATATATTGGATTCTCATTATTAACATCCATGGAGATTATCTAGTTGAAAACCAAGTTATTGTACTAGTAGTTGACTTTGAAAAAATCCTTAAGATAAAATGGTTCAAAAAGTATAACGTATGATTTAATTTTGGAGGGATCTAGGTCATAAATTCTTATCCAAGTATATTAAACCATCTTTTTGGAGGATAGTCTTTGTTTTATGAGTTTTTTCTAGAACATCATATTAATTAGATTCTTGGATGAGATGAAGATCAATGATAATAAATGAATGATAAGAATATCAAATTAATAGAGGATATATATATTCGTTAAGATTAAATCTATGTATGTTTTAGGAAATTCATTTATATCACCAAAATCCTGATGTAAAATTCTCCAGTAACCTTATACATAATTAAAACCCCAGATATTATCATCTTATGTAATGGATTTTCTGGAATTGGTTTAATTAATAAAAAAAGTTATAAAGTTGTGTGATAAGGTATTCATAGGTCATAATATCTTACATTTGGGATCTCGTAACCAATTTGTGAAGAAATAGGATATATCTACAATGTTTTGAATCAATTGTAGAGAAAGAAATTCCATAATTGTAAATTATAATTACCCTTTATCATAGAAGGATTATTTTTTTATCCAATATATTTGGATCAATACTTTTTAATGATTGATCATTATTTTTTATCTTAAATTAAATGGAAAATATATCATTATATACTTTTTTATAACTTAGTTATGTATTCATATTAATTTCTTTTGGATTATAAAATTCACTATCTGTGTTTATAGATTTTAAGAATAGAATATTCATAGATTATCATAATAAAAATTTCATAGAATTTATTGATGATATCTTGATAGACTCTAAAATATAACATGATTATGAGAACCACTAATGAATTTTTCATAAGTCTCTTAAATTGAAGTATTAATATAGTAAATTCAGTACGTGTAAATTTTGGATTTTGTAAGTTTATTTTCCTAACAATATTGTCTCACAAGATAGAAAATATGTATAAACGTCAAAGATATATCTTGTCATAGAATTCTCACACTAATAAAATAAGTAATATACATAGGTTCTGTAGATTATCTTGTTACTTTTAGGAATTTTATTAACTGAATTTCTTGATTGGATAACTTTTTAACCAATTTTCCAAGTAAAGGGGTATAATTTTCAGGGATAGTGGAATACGAATAATGTTACAAAGAACCAAAAAAGTTAATATTTAATTCTGAAGTATTATCTTTGAAATTGGGGAAGGAGTAATTTTATATATATATAATGACACATCAAATAAAGAACTGGGGTGAAAACCTATAAAAAATGATATAGTTTTTGAAAACACATCAAATCAATTAAACACAAATGCATAAAATTATCCAACTCAAGATATTGAGATAATGGATGTAATAATTTCTTTGATGATTTTGAAACACTATATATATGGTGAAATATGTCACATATATATAGATCGTAAGAGTTTAAAGTATATATTCTATAAAAAATAGCTCAACGTGAAATAAAGTATATATTTTTTATATACTCTTGGACTATAAATGTATAACACACTACAGCCCATGAATGGAAAATAAGGTTGAGAAATCATTGAGTAGGATTAATATTGGATTAATATTTTTCAGGATAATGGGAAAATATCTAATACATATGGATTTTGTAATGATTAAAATAGACATTATTGGGGAAGGTAGAACGTCATTTTACATGATATTTCCCAACCATCCTAATTAGAGAATAAAAAGTACCAAATAAGAATGAAATGGTCTACAGACCATGGTTTGGTCCATGGAATATGGGATAATGAGGGACCACAAATATGAGGATAGAGTTTTCAGTTTGGAAGGATACTACATGTACCAGCAGATCATGATCTAAAGAGGGAATCAATAGTTTAAGCTCATTGAAAAGATTTATCATTAAACTCCAGTTTCACCAAGATTTATCAGAACATAATATAACATTTACGGTTGGGTAACATGAAATAGAAAATTACTAACTATATATTAGGAATCATGTCATGCTAGAAAGTAATGAATGAGAGACAACTTCTGAAGGGTGTTATGAATCCTTCCCATGTACTAATGTGTAAGTGGGGTAATATATCAATGGATCTATTGATGGTTAAAATAATACATCTGACAAAAATTATGGCATATATATTACTATGCTTCAACTTTTTCATTTTAAGTATTTCCTAGGAATAAGTGATGATTTACCCCTTAAACGTCTCACATGGCTCTATATTAACGAAGATCTGTGGTTTTATTGTGCAGATATATCAATAATATCTTACTGTAACCCTAAATTGTAATTTAAATTTTATATACCTCATTATAAATATATAAAAAAATATACCTTTGACCATCAACTACTGCTTGCAAATTTATCAATGGTCTGAAAGGATTATCAAAACATTAGGTGATTTATTGTGGTTATAATTTTTTGATATACAAGTAACATTGAATCATAAAATTCAGTTAGTGTAATATTAAAACTATAATTGATTTCATTCAATAAAGATAATTTTACCTTATATGTACTTATGTATAAAAATACCTTGTACATCAACTTTATTTGATGATGTTAGGGAAATTAGGATAGATATAACAACACATATTGTGAAGTCAAATAAAAAAATTCAACTCATCTAGAATTATATCATGATAGACACAAGTAATCAAAAATTTATGTTTACGCAAAGGTGAAATACCTTGAATTTCATGTCGGGTCATATGTTCATTGAGGATTCCTCACATAATAGATTAATACAGGTCAATAATAATAGGATTCAAAGTCTAAACTATATTAAACCTTTTGAAATTTTAGAGAAATTTTATGTTTTGAATTATCATTTTTCTATCTCGTCCAACCTCTATAAAGTGAATTGTTTCTTTTATATGTCATTTCTACGGAGGTTTGTATCATATCTAATTGAAATACTCACCACTAAAGAAATTAATCTAGAGTAGAGCTTTTATAATAATTAAGATCTTGTATATATTATTCATAATATAGATTAAGTGTTGTAAAATTGAAAAACATGGCTACAGAAGGTACTTTAGTGGAATCACAAATAAGTGGAGAAAACATGGGATCCCTATGGAGTTGTGATGATGAATTAACCACATTTTTTCATATATTGATGTACACTCTAAATTTTGAGAATGAAATAATTTTATGGGGATAATATAAAGCCTCATATTAAATTATTGTAAATTAAAACATCATTATATTGATCTTTCCACATTTCACATTCTATAAAACCATTATAAAAATTCATCAAAAAACTAGAAAATTACATTAACTAAACTGGTTGAAACTAGTGCTACAAAATACCTAAAAATATAAATAACTCCTATAACTATCTTCTCTATTGGATCATATTCTATAATGAACTGTATTAAAAAATAAAAATACTCATATTGTGTAGAGAATAATAAAAAAATTGGTTGAAATTTTAAAATATAATAGAATGAGGGGAATTATTTTAGATTTAAGAGTGATGTTAATTTATAAGACGGGTTAATTAGGTCATTGGAATGGGAAGGTGAAAATTAAAATAATAAATTATCCCTATATTCAATGTAATATTAATGTGAAACATATTTATATATAAACAAGTGTCTCGAAAAATACATAACATCATTTGGGGATATTATAATTATTAGTTATAAATAATAAATATTGATAAATGAATAATAATACAAATACATATATATGCATTGCAATTTGTTTGTATTAAAAAATGATTTAAAATTTATCATACCAATTGATTGATTAAGAAATATACTATTGGATTTAATTAGTAATTATGAGTTTAAAATATAGAATATTAGTTTCATAAAACAAGACTTTAAATTTACAATTAGTATTTCTAAATTAGTCAATGGTAATTTGTTGAATTTTTTTGAAATAGATAATTTTTCACGTGACTAGAATAATACGGATGGTATACATAGTACATATTATGAATTAATAATTATATAAATAAGCTGTAATAATTAATTTAAATAAATTAATGACAAAAATAATATTAATTTCTAAAAATATTTTATTTTAATGTATGGGAATTTGTTTCCAAACATATAATGGACTTTTGAAATTATAAAAAGGATATCATTGACATAAAATATTAATTTGTGGAAAAATTATTTTTACATAAGAAATGTAATTTTATAAAGTTTTTTCTTTTACATTTGGATATAAATTTCAAAAATAATAATTCAAATTCCAAATGATATATTTTTTAAACCATAGTAATGGTAAAAAACCTCATTTTCCACAATAGAGATTTCCAAATACTAGGTCCCAAAATTAATAAAAAAAACTCCCACATTTTCTACGAAAACCCACTAATACTCTTATTTTACATATATATCACCCATTATTTTTTAAAGATCATAAAAATTCATTTATGTAGCTAGTTATTTTCATTTATCGTGTCCGTGTTTTTCTAATAAAATTCGCTATCATGTTCTTAATGAATAAAATTGTGGAATTAAATGAAAAAATGAAAACATTTAATAGTCATGAAAGATCTTTTTTAAGATTATGAGTATTAATATACATATTAAATCCTTGGATAGTGGTTGTATCTTCCATATAATGAAATTATATGAATTGGACGAGCCACTTATTAATTTTAGAAGAAAAACTACCCAAACATCTATTGTCAGCATGTGGTGGACCTCTACATGGAATCGTGAACCTATGCTAGGGAATGGAGGACGTGAAAGTGTTGGATAGGAATGATGTCTTGGAAAAAAGGCATAGTTTATTTGAGAAAGGAGGGGTAAAAAGTATTTTATTGGAAAAAAACAACCAGGGTTATGGTTCAAGTGTATGCGAAAAGTCGTTTTGGAAATTGATGATTATCAAAAGGACTTAAATATTAGAAAATCATTATTGAATCCTATATTAAATGAATTCATTTCAACCCTATGAATTATAACGGGGTTTTCATGGATCTAAAATCTATAAATAAATACTATGAGTGAATTATAAATATACCACTCATAGTCAACTTGGGATTTGACTCTCTCATCAAATTGACTTCCAAGTCTCTCTCGAATTTCATTCTTTTATAGATCCTCTCATCATAAATCTAATGTGTGTTCTTATTTTAATTTTTTCTCAGTCTTTTTATTTTTCATTCAATCTAGTTTTTCTATATATTCCTTAGTGATAATAGAATCCATGATAAATTATGATTGGTTCTTAACAATCCTCTCTCATTTCCTCATTCCTACAATATTTTTTATCACTATTTTTAGTGTCATGGACGTGGATCATGATTCAAAAACCACTAAAATGATAAGGAATATTCTATTTGATGGCATATAGAAATTCCCATTAAAAAAAAATTCTATCATATTTCAAATTTCTTGATATAACCTTAAAAGAAATAATTTTTTTATCTTAGATACAATTAAATCCAATGGACTAATACATAAGCTCCTAATATAATTGAGTTGGTAGAAATAGGTAAAAATCTTGATCTATTTCCCAAATTCATCACCAAATTCTGTTTCTTATTTAATTTCCACATTTTAGGTTTACTTATACTATCCATCATTATAATATCAACATTCATAAACATAATAAATTTAATTCTTCATCTTTCCACTATACTTCACCATAAATATCTCGTTGATATTTACAATATTATATGAATTGAATTTATCATTTTTACATTAATTAATATTATCTCCATTATCTATTTATGTTTTTGAAATAATTTTATATTAAATTTTTGATTTATTTTATCGAATTCATTTTTTAAAAGGAAACTCCACCTAGAACCCCCCCCCCCCCCCACCTCCACTCTTTCCATTTATTTACTTTCAAATGGATTTTTTTTGAAAGGAGAACTTTATATTTATTCTGAAAATAATTTTATTTAAAAAAATTCATGATTTTGTGATGATTTATATTAAATATATTCCCAAAGTATATTCCATTTGAAGTCATCTCTTCAGGATTGTAAAATATTCATGCATGGTTATAATCCTATAAATAAATCAGAAGATAAATGCACTCCTTAATATATAGATACACTTGAACTTAATGGAAAATCCATTATTTCTTTGCATTTTGGATTCAATAAAAGTAATTTTATTTGAATTTATTCTTGAATAAAAACACATGGAATATGTAAAACCAAAGATGTAACACAAATTGGCCCAAATAAATTTAATGATTCTATATTGGATATATCTGTACAATACTTTGAAATTTTTTCTATACTTTTAAATCAAACTATTAACAATATATTATCAAAAATTAATTATATGTACAATGGTATAAAACAAATCTATGATAATTTATACATAGATACACTCTTAATGAAAATATTATAGGTGTTAACTAAATATTTGGCTCCTAGAGCCATGATTGTCTATGAATCCAGATACATAAATAATATAATTATCAAATAAATCATCATATCCCAAATTACTTATTGAATAATGATGAAATTCAAGCCAATGAAGAAGAAACGGAAAAAAAATAATCCAAATGAAAATTTTGTTTCAAAGAAAAAAAATATGATTATACATTTTAAAGTGACATTGGTAGTCAATAAAAGATTTTATAGTTAACTAGATGGTTTAAAAAATGGATGAAACCATATGAAAATACAAAAAATAAAAAACAATTTTTCGTTTTGTATGTAACTTTTTTGGTTTCAAAAAAAGTGTCACATCAACCCATAAGTCCCATTTAACAAAGAGTAAAAAATTATGAGGGGAAAAGGATCTTAATTATTCTACATGGAGAGAAAGTGAGGATTATAATTTAAAATATCATTCAATAAAATCAACATCAAAATACCCCAAGGCTCATTTCGATATAGGTGAATAAGTTAGTTATCACCCTCATTATAAATACCCTTCTTCATATAATCCATAATCAAATTAATGCTCCATCTATAAAAAATGAAATTGAAAATATTTTTTCAGGTAAATAATTCAAAATATATTAATATTTAAAAGAAATATAAACAATTTATTAATAATAAAAACACACTTTATAATGAAATGGGTTAACATTTTAAATAAAACAAATGGTTTTATATTGAAATTAAAAAATTAATTGAATATTGAAATCTTTATATCTGAATTATAGGATCTCAAATTATCACTTTAAAAATTCAACCAAGGGGTATGAAATCCTAACAAGATCCGTATATCTTAATATGTTGAAATAAATCTTCATGGTTTTGGATTTTTAAATTATTAATGCTCTTTCAAAAATAAATATTTTGTGAAAGGTATTTCTCAAAATAGGATGTTCAATTTTTATCATAAATATATTCATTATATTTGTGAATTCTATTATAGAAATAAATATTTTGTAAAAGATAATCTATTTATCATTCCTTACAAATATCTTAATGAATTCCTATTGTAAACATGACTTGGTTCATAAATTCCAATATAAAAATCATAGCAGGACCAAAATATTTTCTTCATCTAATTGCTTATTAGATCACCTTGTAGAACACATTAGAGTAATAAAATAAAATTATATTTGAATCATTTTTGTAGGAATATTCCACATAGAATCATTTATCTATATTGTGGAAACTTATTAATAAAATGGAATTTTAACCTATGAAATATTTAATCACCTCTCACCATATTGATTTCTATATTAATTCACTTTTTGAGGGGGATCCAAGATCATTCTTCTCAAGTGAATGTTCAGATATCAACGATTTTATACATTAAAAAATTATTTTTTCAATCCCCTTTTTAGTTCTTACATACTATGTTGAACTTATTTTCTAGGTCTTCTCTACATCTCTCTATAATGTTTCTGGAATATTCATTATTTCTATTGTCCATTTCATTATTATTTTTCTTATCCTTCTCAAAATTTTATTTTATTTTAGTTTAAAATTATTAATTTTATTATCTATTTCATAATTTTTCTTTTATATCAATCTCAAAAATATAATTTATTATCTTTTTTAAAAATTTCCATTATTATTATTTTCAAAATGTTCATTTATAATTTTAAAAAACTCAAGTACTTTTATCTATTTTATATTGTGATTTACTCTTTCCTGTTCTTTTTAATATTTTTGATAATATTTTTTTTAATTCAATATTTTTTAAATGAGGAGTAATTTTATTGATCTTTTAATTTTACTTCCCATATCTATGCATGTTTTTTAATCTTCTATTAAGCATGTACAAAATTGAGAATCATTTAATAAAATGAGGTAATATATTTCTATCGCATATAATTTACTTCCAATTTTTTGTAAAATCACATCTATTTCCCATACTTGTTTTATTTTGGATAGTCACAAATGGGAATCCTTCTTTAGTATTGAGTTTTTTGGTTTTTTCAGGATAAATGTTTGGTGAATGTGGGAAGAAATTGTTTTATTCTTAAATGGGAGGTGTCTTTTTATAATGATAATATTTTTATTTCATAATCATATTGATTATGATTGATATGTTAAATCATGTTGATTATAAATTATTGAATTATTTTGTTATATCATTAATATCTTTGTTTATGAATAATTTATGTTTTATTGTTAATTGTTTTTTATAATAAAAAATGGGTTATTTGTTACCTATTTCTCCCTTTTGCAGTTTTCATGATCATAAAAGCTCATTTTTATACTGAATGTTTTCGTTGAGTGTTTCTAAATTATTTCAGTAGAATTAGAAATCATTTTATTAATGAATAAAGCAATGTAATTAAAAGACATTTTAAACATCATTAAAGTATCATATTTCATTTTTTTATAACATAATGATTGTTAATGGACTTATTGAAGCATTTTATGTGGTCAAAAAAACATATATGGATATTCCATAATTTTTCGGACATGACCATTGATTTTATAGTAACAACTAGTTAAAATAGCCAGTTATAAGAATGATGGAAACATACTAGAAAATGCTGAACCTATATCTAGGTATGGTGGACTTGGGTGTAGCGGACTTGAATTTTTACAGGGAAAAACATCCCACTTGATGTGCACCACGGCATGGTTCTTTCCATTTTTAATGAAAAAGACATTATATTTTGTACACCAGGGCATGTTGTAAACTGTTTTGTCTATGATGAGCTTCTGGATACATTTTATATTCAAAAAAGGTTCTTGAATATATAATTCATTTCTCACCATTATATTCTAGAAGTTTTCATAAGGATTTGAAGTCTATATATTGTGACGTTGCATGGATTGGAAATATAAATCAAACAATAAACTTATTGTTCAATGAACTAATCAAATTGATCACCAAATGTTTCTAAATGTAGTTTATTTTTCTAGATCCTCTCATATTATATCATGGGATTCTGCCTATTTTTATATCATTTCAAACTCTTCTTATTTATCATTAACTCTTAGTTTTATGTCAAATTACATAGATATAATTGAGGCTAGGATAAAACATGATTCATTCCTAGATATCCTCTCTATTTCATCATCTTTTTAATATTGGTTCTCACATCCATTAATGTGGGGAAAATTAGTTTTATTTCAATATATACCATAAGGAAATGGATTATTCACTTTAATGTTACTAGCTATACCCCTTAGCATTGTATTTATGTTTTCAAGGTATTACATTAAAATCATAGGAATTTTGGTATTTTGGAAACCATTAAATCAATGTTAATAACACAACAATCACTCATGTAATTGAGCTTGTATATTTAGGGGCTCTTATTGGGCTATTAACAAACTTCTTTACCAAATGTTTTTTCTTATTTTCATTTCACATTTTCTTTTTATTTCAACATTTCAACATTATAATTATGAAATGCATTAGTTTATGAAATTTAATTCATCATATTTATTTTTTGATTATTCATCTAATTCAATATGATGTTAACATTATTATAAATATTTATATTAAAATTTGTCTCTTAATCTATTTTATCAATTTTTTTGAAATCAATTTATTTTTAATATTATTATTTTTTCTCTTTAATTTTTTAAATGGAAATTAATCCACACCTCCTCTGTAAATTTCTTTTCAATAAACAGCTCATTATCCTTTACTCCAAAAATATTGATTTCGGTTCTCCTCTTGATTTCCAGTTCAATATTATAGGTAATAATCACTAAAGGATCTATGGATATTTCTCCCAAGTCCTAGAAAACTACATAGAAAGTAAAGGGTTATTAGTCTCTAATTCCCATTTTTAATTTTCAAACACGATTAAATTACTTATTTCCCATTATAAAATGTTATTTTGATCTAGTATTATATATCCCTTATTTTAATGTTAGTTATAGATTACTATTTCTTCTCATTATACCAATTTCATATGTAGTTATAATTCTAAAATACATCCAAATACCTAAAAATCATTATCAAGATTACTAAATATGTAATATATTTATCATATAATAGTTATTTTGTTTTTAATATGGATTATTTTTCTTAGGAAGAATACATTTTATGTATCTGGTGGATCCTATATCAGGTACTAAGTAGATTAAACTCTATTTTATCCCAATTTCACATTTTTCATCATAGAATACCCACCTATAATTTTCTCTTTAAAGAAATCATATTTCCCAAATGTAGATCAAATATGTGTGCCACAACTATTAATTTTCAAAGTGTATTTTTATACTATTTCTTTGGTATCTTACTATTAAAACTATTTTAATAACTGGTTTAGGTTTATTAATATCATTATTTGATTAACCAACACTACCCCACAACTACATTATCGTCCCTTTGATAATGATATTATATATTTTTTAAAATATATTATATTTTTATATATGATTGATTAATATTCACGTAGCTTTCCATATTACTCACCTGATTAGGTAAATGATGAAAATGTATAAAACCATTTTTTAAAAATGGATAACTATGGATTACTCATCCATTCTTATGTATAAGGATCCTTAACAAACAAAATGTATTCTGTTAATTTTCCACCCGATTAATATGATGGGTGAAATAGACGTATTATGTGATTAGTGGGGCCTACTATTATATATCCCCTCAATGTGTTGGTAGGCCTCCTGAGACAAACTATCATGGTTATTTGGTGTATTTATAGACTTTTATATTTGGAATCTTAGTATGGGACCTATACGGTATGGTCCTGATGTATGGTATTATGCATTCTATCAACATGATATTTGTAATTATGTTTCTTGAGACTAATTATTTTCAATATTATTTCCACCATTGATATATTATACTCATGTAAAAATTTATATTAATTTTTTTGATTATTTATTCCTAATATGTTATTAATTTCCTTTTTATCTCATGATGTATTTAATTTTATACTACACATTATTATGCACCTTATCTCACCACTTTATATTCATTCCCCATTTATCTAAGAAACAATTATGATTATTATTAATGATTTAAGGATAATAAAAGGTGGAATAATAATATATAATGAGTTTTAATTTTTTTTCCTATGTAATTTATTTGTGATATGTGTATCTAGTATTTTGATAATACTAAGGTGTAAAATCATGTTTCTTGTGATTTTTTTTTATTTCTTAATTGTTATAACAAATAACCACCAACTCTTGGATAAAATATTCATGGTTGTTTTATAGATATTTTCAAATTGAATTAAATAAAATATAATGATTGTTTTATTCAAAGTGAGTGTAATAATATATCCTAAAATTATTGAAGATATATAAGGAAAAAAAATATTGAAATAAATGGTTACTTTTGAGATTGTTTCTAAATGATTTCAGAGAAAATATTGAATGAAAATATTGAAATATTATTATATTATAATGCTTTCAAACTTTTCCACATGTTTCAATCAACCTAAGTCATTAACATCCTGAAATTTTATGTTTGGATCTAATGTTTTTTAATGTAATGTTTATGTTGTTGGTCATATAGATTATCAATCCCAATTTAACTAAAATTAATTATATTTCTCATCAAACATTTTAACCAATTAAAATATATAATTCACATAATTTATCAAATGACCATGTAATGATGTGGAAAAAATTGTATAGTGATGTATTTATTTTAGAAAATACTAAAAATATAATTAATGTATTGTCTCTCTAGTAGTTTATCATATGGGGTATGATTAGACTATCACCTATATATGATTTTGTTTGTATTATTTATGTATTTTAAGAATATATGGTATTTATCATGTTATTGAAAAGGAATATTCAATTTATAATTATTTTATTTTTTGTTGAACATGTTATATAACATGAAATGATAAAAAGAAACTTCTTAATGTATGAATTTGTTGTATCCATAATTGAATTTCATCATAAATTTTTATAGGTTATTATAACAAGACATTATTATCATTGGTTAGGTTTCATTCAGAGATGTTGAATTCACCCATGATCCACAAAATAAGTTTTTTGTGTTGAATAACCAACAATGTATACCACATAAACTGGCATATATTATTTTATTAGTATACTAGGGGTGGAAAATTCATATTCAATCCATATTAACGATGATTAAAAAGTTAACTAGAATTAAAAACTAGAATCATTGATAAATTTCATATAATATCCATAAGGTTGTGATATTAAATGGGTGGTTAGTTATTTTACTAATCAGATCATTGTTTGAGCATAACTAAGATATGGTTTTCTATATTAAATTATGAGCATGAAATATAGTCCCCCAATTGAGATAGACTATAGAATTCTATGTCCATACCCAGATATGTGACATGTGATTTTTCTATGAGTTTAGATAATGGTATTGTGATCTGTTAATTTGTTTGGGTTGAATGATATGTGATATATTCATCCATTATGTCCATATATACATAGAGAATCCATAATATATGAGTTGGATATACGTGAATTAAATAAATAATTCACCTTCTTCACTAATTGTATTCAATAATGGTTTATATAATTATTCATGTTATATATTATATAGTTGGTGGACACATGTATTGAGATACATTTGTTCTAAAAAGATCATTCTAGATATTTTTATTATTCGAGTAGTGATAATTTATTTCTATAAGATACTCTTTTCTTATTATTATGGATTAGAGAATTCAAATTCTTTTTCAACAAAAATTTCTAATTTGCCTAAATAGAGTGTTTGTGTAGTGAGGTTTATTGTTTTTACAAACATTTCGGGAAACATCAAAAGTTCTAAAAACAATAACCAAATGGATTTTGGATTTATTTTTTAAAAGTTATTATAAATTATATAATATATAGAAAGATTTTATGATTTATTATCTAAACTGAATTTGGTATATTATTTCAATTTTTTTATATAATATGGGATATAATATGAAATTGTATGTAATTATATGAGACTTGGTTTAAGTGGGATATTTAAGGAAATTTATCTTAAATCCATTAATTATAAAAATTGTTTCTATTATATAATGATATATGTGTATATCATATTCCTTGGAATGGAAATACCATACATTATGATATGTGGATATTATATCATTGTGCAGTATGTCATGTATAATAACACATTCAATCATAATATTGTATTTTCAAAGTGATAGTTATAAATCATTTTTGATTCCATTTATTTTATAATAAATGGGTTTAAATGAGTTTAAATTGAATTTAAATGTTAAAATTTTGATCCTATAAGGAGTTATGTTTCTTAATTTTTTCTATTAATTGAAATTTTGAGATAAATTAAACCATAATGACCAATGGTTTTTCACCACGGTATAATTCCATGGGAATTTAAATTTTTGAATTCACTAGATGTTTAATTTTTAAAACCATTCATTGGAATATAAAATTGAGAGTTGGATCACTTCAATGTTTTTTTATAGACTTGGGTAAAGTTCCGAGAGGTTACTCAGGTTTCTTATTGGATTAGTAAAAAAAGTGGCTAATATTAATTTTTAATATCTTAATATTTATTGTTTCAAAGTCCATAAAAAAAAATTATAGTGCATTATATAAATAGAACTTTATTTCTCATCTTAAATGAAATTCATGTTTAAAAAGAAAATTTGGTCCCAATCATTCATTTGTCTCTAGAGAGCATTATATTCATTTTCTGAATTTTATATTTTGGGATATGATTGATCACTTTGTTTGTAACGTTTTATATTTTAGGTCTGATGGATGAATCCCAAGGGAAGATGGAGATTTTTGCACCCAGATGTAGGAATTTGCTGGAGAAAGCATAATGGGCCTAAGGCCCATCAAATAAATATCGGGCCCACACACCAATCCCAATGAAGCTCCAAGTTTTAAAATAGAAATATAAAACTAAGAGGATCATTTTATTCAATTGTGGCCAGAACTAATTTTTAATTTTTCATGATGATAAAAGGATCTAAAGTTGAGATTTAAATGATGGGCCCAACATTAATGCACATAAAGTCATCCCACCATTACGACCATAACATTCAAAATGTTGCGCCAAATGACCTTAAATTTGGAAAGAGGATATAGGAAACATGGAAGAAGATATTTCCCTTCTTCGACCCTTATGTATTCGGCCTTCTTCAATTATGAATTCACACGTCAATATGGTGGATGAATATAGACAGTTTTCCGGGTCAACTTCGAAAAGTCAATTTCCTTTTAATTATTCACCCTCCTTTTGACTCTATTAATTGTTAGGGGGTGAATTGATTGTGGGTGAGGATCTAAGGCTAATAATATGCCTATATAAGGAGCTGGTGGTGAAGGGAATAGGATCAAATATTTTTCTTATCATCTTTTGGTTCTTCTTTAATTGTATGGTTATGCTGCAAAAGTTCCTTTGTAATGTTTTCAATTTCCATGTTTCTTTTTTTGTTCTTAATCAACATCTTTCTCTTCTATATTTTCCATTAATTTATTAAAAACAAATTTTCACAAAGAAGAGTGATATCTATGAATTTTGGTGAATTAGTTCACACATAGGTGAGAATTTCATTCACACGCACGGAGGAGTGCTCATTATTTCCGTGGTTTTAATTTCTTCAATCCAATTCTTGTAAGCCATATCCACCCACCATTGAGAGTATACCATAAATAGAGGGATAACCGTTTAATGGGTTGATCTTAATAGGATTCAAAGGCTGTATTTAATGTTATTTTATGAACTAATTGTTGTTAATTGGATAATTAATTTAAAACATCCATTTTCAGTTATTTCTACTCTTCATCTTTACTGTGTTTGAGCAAACTAAATTCAATTAGTAAATGTCAATATACCTTGTAGAGATCATGAATTTGTTTCTCTAAGTGTATAGGGGATTAGTAATTTTGTTTACTACGCACCAAACTAGAAAATTATGAAGTTAGTGTTATTTTTGAAGAATGGATTCATCAAGAATTAATAAAACCAAAATTTCCTAAAGAAGTAAACTTCATTCAATCCACCCCGAGTAGAATCCTAAGATCAACCCATTTTATTTGAATTGAATTCACTTAGGTTTTTTAGTGTTATTTAAAACCATCCAAAATCAAAACCAAATTTGTCTACTTCATAGCCCATCCTTCAACATATTTGATTGTCTCAAAGTTTCTTCTTTGGTCCCTATGGATTCGATCCCTACTTGTACTTCAACGACCACTTTTACCAGTAGGGTAAATTTGGGCGCAACCAAATTTTGGCGCCATTGTTAGGGACCAAGTAAGTTCATTAGAACAAAAACCTTATTTTCATACCCCCATTCTTCTATTATCATCCCAATTCTCTTATCGTTTCCCTTTATCACTTTTTTTTTCTTTTGGCGCATGTCCGCCTACACCCGCGAAAACTCAAACATATTAGTTAGGGTGGATACTACTAGGGTTGGTGAGTCATGAAATCATAGAGGTTTTTTTTCCATCAGATCCAAATATTCCCAATACTCCAGATTCAGAAGTTGAGTTTGATACAATGGAGAATCTCCCACAAAACCAAATCATAAACCCGGGAGGGAACCGAAATAATGAGCAAGACCCTAACTTGGGAATTGTTGTAGACCCGACCATGAATGACTACCTCACACCAACCTGGACCAATGCACCCTCATGCATTAGGCTTGATAACACAGGATATGCCCAATATGTTTTCATACCCCATGTCCAGAACCACCTTCTAACCTTTCATGGGATGGAATCTGAGATTCCTTACCTTCATGTTAAAGAATTTAATGTCATTGTTGAAACCATGTTCCCTCCAAATAAAATTGAATCTCCTAAAATGAGACTTTTTCCATTTTCATTGAAGGACCAAGCAAAGAATTGGTTAAAAAATTTGAGACCAGCATCCATTTACTCTTGGGACCAACTTCAACTAGAATTTTATAAAAAATACTTCCCCCATCACAAAACAATTTCACTTAAAAAGATCATACAAAACTTTTTTGAAAGAGAGGGAGAAAAATTCTATGAAACATGGTAAATATTCTAGGACACATTGAACATGGTACCGCACCATGGTTTCTTAATCCCAGAACAAGTGATAATTTTCTATGAAGGGTTAAGTCCTAGAAACAAACAATTCACTGATATGATGTCTAATGGAACCTTCAAAAACAAAGCCCCAAATGATGATTACGAGTATCTAGAAAATCTTGCTGAACAAAACCAATCATGGGGAAAATAAATATATTATGAGAAGCCACCCAAATCTAGTGGAATGTACAATCTTGGAGAAGAAGAAAACCTTAGAGAAAAACTTTTTTCACTCACAAGGAAAGTTGAGGAGATTGATCTTAGGAAGGTCCACAAAACCCAAACTGTTGAGCTTGTTTGTAAAATTTGTGAAAAAAATGACCACAGGACTAATAATTGTGGAACCATTCCTTCTATCAAGGATGTTATTTTAGGACGACCACCAGAAGAAGTTAATGCAATGAACATTCAAAAGAAACAATTCCCAAACACCCTCAATCAAAGTTATGATGACCATTCAGGCATTCATTGGAAGGACAATCAATAACCAACACAACAATAATGTATCATCCCGTACCCTCAACAAAACATTCAACCTCATAATCAGTTCCAAACACAACCGATCCATTTCCAACATCATCATTTCCAATATCAACAACCTATCCAACAACACATTCAACAGCTAATCCAATAACCAAAGTATCCTCCTGGGATAAACCAACAAGCTCAAGCACCAACCCAAATTGTTCCACAAAGCCTAATAGAACAACTTTCTAATAAAATGGACAAAAGGAACTCATAATTCTCATCCATTAAACAAGAAATTCAATCCATCAAATCTGGAAAGGAACTCATGCCTACTCAGGCAGTACCATCCTCAAATTTAAGGGGAGAGACAAGTTTCACTCAAAAATCTCATGAACAAGTAAAGGCTGTGCCTATTCTATGAAGTGGGAAATCAATTGAAAAACCAGAACAAATAAGACAAAAACCATGTGAAGCTTCACATTCTAATGAAAATCCAAATGAACCACAATATCAAACTGAATAAATTGATAACAATGTGAAAGAAACAAATCTTCAACAAACAACCCCACAACCTGCACCATTTCCTCAATGCTTGAGGGGGGAAATCAAGTCTGAATTGAGTGAAACATTGAGGGAAATATTCTCATAAGTCAAGTTGAACATTACACTCCTAAATTCTATTTAAACCATTTCTGTATATTCAAAATACCTAAAGGACCTCTGCAAATTTAAAAAGAAATTATCACATAAGAACCAAGTCCTTCTGGCAGAAAATGATAGCCCAAAAATCCAAGGAACCCTTCCACCAAAGATGAAAGACCCAGGATGCCCTTACATCAATATTGAACTCGGAGAGAATAATGTTGTCAAAGCCTTATGTGACCTATGTTCCAGTGTCAATCTCATTCCCTGTGCTGTATACTACCAATTAAGCCTAGAAGAGCTCCAACCCACATCGGTAACACTTCAACATGCTGATCGTAGCCAAGGGTTCCATAGGGGATTTTAAATAACGTTCCTGTAAAGGTTAAAAACTTCATCTACCCTACTGAATTCATTGTCCTTGACAGCAATCCGACCATGGAAAATAATGAAAAAACCCCAAACATCCTTGGTCGTCCCTTCCTTGAAACAATCAACTTAGTAATCCGAGTCTGAAATGGTAACATGACCATCAACTTTGGAAACATGAGTCTAGACTTGAACATCTATAATGAAATCTCACAAATAGGAGATTATGAGGATATTCATGACGTAAAAATTATAGGATGCGTTGATAAAGAATCCATAGAAAATAAAGGGATATTTGGGGAATGTTTAAGTAAGGAAGAGATTAATTTCCTTTGTTCACATGAAGGAAGATTATCTCCATGGCTAGAATCACATTCAGATTGCTCCAATGATGAAATCATAGGCCCAAGAATCAGTGAATCCTTTCCGGAAACCACTTTCATGAAGACC
Organism: Viscum album; assembly: GCA_963277665.1. Taxonomy (NCBI): domain Eukaryota; kingdom Viridiplantae; phylum Streptophyta; class Magnoliopsida; order Santalales; family Viscaceae; genus Viscum; species Viscum album. The sequence goes on from OY728160.1 coordinate 1,565,901,227, forward strand.
TATCAAAGTTTCTTCACTAAATCTGATCAAACCAATCTTGTTGCATAAATTTCTACTAATGGGGATTCAATTCTATCTAAAATCCTAGAAAACAAAATCGATCTTGATCCAATGTCCCAATATTTTACTAAAATTTGGAACCAACCTTATCTTGAATTGAAGGAACTCCCCACGGCACTCAGGTATGACTTCCTAGGGGACAATCAAACACAACCTATTGTCATTTCTTCTTCTCTTGAAGCCAGTCATGAGAGGATTCTTTTAGATGTACTTATGAAACGTAAGAGAGCCATTGGTTGGACCCTGTCTGATATTCCCGGGATGAGCCCACTAATAGGAACTTATAGGATTTTTCTACAATCTGATTCAGAGCTATGTCTTCACCCTCAATGGAGACTCATTCCTAATCTCATGGAGGTAGTAAGGAAGAAACTTCTAAAATTTTTAAAAGCTGGTATCATCTATCCTATAGCTGAGAGTGAGTGGGTGATCCCAATCCAAGTGGTTCCCAAGAAAGCAGGAATCACAGTGATAACCAATAAGGATGGAGAAATTCTTTCAACTAGAGTGAGCGGTGGATGGAGGTTCTGCATTGACTATAGAAAGCTAAACTCATTCACCACGAAGGACCATTTCCCCTTACCATTCATTGACCAAGTCCTTGAGAGATTGGAAGGTCATGAGTTATATTGCTTCTTAGATGGGTACTCAGGGTACAATCTGATTGAGATCTCCCTAGAGGATCAAGGGAAGACTACATTCACCTGTCCATTCAGCACTTTTGCCTTCAAATGCATGTCGTTCGAGTTATGCAATGCCCTTGGAACCTTCCAAAAGTTCATGATGTGAATCTTCTCAAATATGGTAGGGGATTTTCTTGAGGGCTTCATGGATGACTTCTTTGTCTTTGGGAATAAATTTGGGGAATGTCTTAGGAATGTGGATAGAGTTTTGTCATGATGTGGGGATAAAAACCTCATCCTAAACTAGGAAAAATGGCATTTCATCGTAAAGGAAGGACTTGTTCTAGGCCATCTAGTCACTAATAGAGGGATTGAAGTTGATAAATCTAATGTTGAAATCATTCCTCACCTTCCCTCTCCTAAAACTTTTAAGTAAGTGAGGTCCTTCCTAGGACATGGTGGTTTTTTAAGAAGTTTCATTAAGAATTTCAGCTCTATTTCTCAACCACTTTGTTCTCTATTGGTAAAAGATGCTCCATTATTATGGACATAATGTTGTGAGGAATCATTATCTACACTCAAGTCAACTCTTATAACCCCACCTATCATGAAATCTCCAAATTGGAAACTTCCATTTGAGCTCATGTGTGATGCAAGTGACTTCGTTGTAGGAGCAGTCTTAGGACAACAGTGTGAGAAAACTCCATGTGTCATTACTTATGCAAGAAAATATTTAAATGATGCACAAATAAACTACACCACCATTGAGAAATAGTTTCTTGTTTTTGTCTTTGCCTTAGTGAAATTCAGGTATTATCTCTTAGGATCACCCATCATTGTCTTCACTGACCATTCATCCTTAAAATACCTTTTCCAAAAACAGGATGCATATGCTAGATTGATTATGTGGGTCCTTCTTCTTCAAGAGTTCTATTTAGCCATTAAGGATAAAAAAATGTGTTGAAAATATTGTAGTTGATCGACTCTCTAGGATAGAATTCAAAGACAACTTACACCACCTCTCTATGTGTGATTCATTTCCCGATGAGCACCTCTATTCAGTGAGTGATTTCCCTTGGTATGTTGACATAGCAAACCATTTGGTGACGGGTGACATTCCAAAATTCCTGGGGACCCAAGCTAAGAGGAAATTACTTTCTGATGTAAAAAACTAGTGTTTTATGATCCTTACCTCTTCATGTTTTGTCCTAATCAAATCAACAGGAGATGTATTCCTAAGTACGAGAAAGAGTCCATTCTAAAATTTTGTCATGGAGAGGCATGTGGAGGCCACTTTTCTACAATGAAAACCACTGAAAAGGTCCTCCAAATTTGTTTTTACTAGACGAACCTCACTAAGGATTCCTTCCAAATCTGCAAAAGTTGTCCTCAGTGTCAGCAATTAGGATCCATTACCAAAAGGAATCAAATGCCCCTCACTCCCATTCTAGTCATTGAAATCTTTGATTGTTGTGGAATTTATTTCATGGGACCCTTTCTAAACTCTAAGGGATACCTCTACATCTTCTTAGATATTGATTATATCTCCAAATGCGTTGAATCTATTCCCACCAAGTCCAATGACCACCATGTTGTGATCTGATTTCTGAAAGAGCATATATTTTCTCGATTTGGAATTCCTAGGGCTATAATCAGTGATCGTGGAACCCGTTTCTACGACCGCCCATTCTCTTCACTCATCTCTAAGTATGGTATTACTCATAAAGGTTCCACTGCATACCATCCTCAATCCAATGGTCATGCTGAGTTAGAAAATAGGTAAATTAAGAAAATTCTTGACAAAACTGTCAATCCCTCTAGGAAATATTGGTTTGAGAAACTCTTAGATGACCTTTGGGCATATCGAACTTCTTTCAAAACTATCCTATGCATTTCACCATATAGATTGGTTTATGGAAAAGCATGTCATTTACCTGTTGAAATTGAGAATAAGGCCTTTTGGGCTATAAAAAATGAACATTGACATTTAATTGGCTGAAACAAAAAAAAATTATATATTAATTAACTCTAGGAACTTAGGATGGAGGCTTATGAAAATTCAAGGATCAATAAATCTAAATTTCAATCCTACCAATCTAGGAATCTCAAAGTTAAACACTTTGAATTGGGAAAATTTGTGCTCTTGTATAGTTCAAAACATCATCTACTCCCAGGAAAGCTAAGGTGTAGATGGTCTGGTCCATACCTAGTGCATCATGTGTACCCTCATGGGGCAATAGTGATTTAGGATCCCATAAGTGGTCATGTCTTCAATGTCAATGGTCATAGGTTAAAACCATTCATTGAATCATTCAATAAAAAATAAAATAAGGAGGAGTTAACTGAGCCAACATATGAACCAGAGAAAAATTGATAGATTTAGGTTACAAGTCAAGCTAATGACGTTTAACAAGAGTGCTACATGGGAGGAAACCCATGGTTTTCATGTTTCCAATCATTTTGAATCATATTATTTTTCATATAATAAAATTACCATAGACTTTTGACATGTTCTTCTTTTATGAGTAAGGATGGGTATGAAAGGGGAGAACCTTATTAATCTGTTTCATGCGGTGTGATCCCTGAGTAATACCTTACCTAGAAATTTAAAAGAATACAATGTATCATCAGTTTATTTTTTTTATATTTTTGTAGGTTAAAAAAATTAGACTCTTGACCTGTTCTTCTTTTATGAGTATGGATGGGTATGAAAGGGGAGCACCTTATTCATCCATGTCACGCGATGTTATCCCTAAGTAATAACTTTCACAAAAATTTAAAATAAGACAATGTATCATTAGTTTTATTTAAAAAAACATGGAAAACCATAAACTTTATGATTCTTGGAATTAAATAAATCATTATGTTGTTTGTTTTGTCTGCTTTGTTCTTCTTTTTATGGTTCATGAACTATTTTGGGTGATACATGTTCAATCATGGAGGTGCCTACATCCCCCAAGAGATCAAAGGAGTAATCTCGAGCATCATGAACTTCAACTTCAAAAACCAGGTAAATTTTTTCCATTATTATCATTTTCAATTTCCTCTTTTAACTCCTCTCCTACCACCTTCTAACTTTTCTTTTCCATAAACACTGGGGACAATTTTATGTTTAGTTGGGGGGAGATAAAAAATGATATTTTTTTATTTTTTGAATAAAAACATTCATGAAAAGAAAAATTCCATTAACCTTGAACATGATAACACAAATTGAAAACTCTAAAATTGGATATCAAATAATTATGCATGCCTTGATTTTTATTTTAATGCAAGTTTGAGTACATGAGCATAGTTTTTGGAAAGTGCGGTTGTTTGATGTGATTTTTAAAAGTTTACTTTTTCATCCTCTTAATAAAAATCCCACAATGCACGTCTATAGGATCATGGGTGTAAATTTGAGTTCTTGGGTCCCTTTCATTATATCATAGGGTTTTGGGGTCACATTTATTTTAATTTGAGTATAAAAAAAACAAAAAAATATTGAAAAAAATAATGACCACATAGAGAAATGTTTTGTCCAAATGTGTGGCATCGGGCACTTGGGGATCGTCACACCATAGTTTTCTTGCCCAGAGTTAGGCTTTATATCTCTATTGTACATCATGGAATTGACAATATGTGTGGCATCCGACACATGGGGATCGTGACTCCATAGTTGTCTTTCCTAGAGTTAGTCTTTTCATATCTATTGTGGTTAAAAAAACTAAAAAATAAAAACAAAAAAAATCATAAAAAATGGATACTCATATTAAGGTTTAATGTTATTTCCACCTAGTACTTCCATTTTTTTCCCTTGAACAATAAAATGGGCCCCATATATTTTGTGATGCACAACACTTTATCAGGAATAATTCAAATTGGATGAAATTTGGTGATGAATTTGAACAAAGGAATTGGATTGGGCTTGGGATATGCTTATGGACATAGCTTGTTTTAAATTATTTTTATGGGTTCCATAATTTTTTTTGTATGAGGTCTTTTGGTGAGAAATTTGTATTAAAATGTTTTTGGAAAAGGGGATTTGAATTTCATATTTGTAATATATTTTTCTCAGGGCTAGAAAAAATCATGATAGGGGGTGTGATTAGTCACAAAACGTGGATAATATTCATTGCTAATATCTTTATACTCATTTTTTCAATGTCCCTAAACATTTTTTAGTGCATTATAAAAATAGAACTTCATTTATCATCTTAAATGCAATTCATGTTCAAAATGAAAATTTGGTCCCAATCATTCATTTGTTTGTGTAGAGCGTTATATTCATATTATGAATTTTATATTTTGGTATATGATTGATCACTTTGTTTGGAACATTTTATCTTTTAGGTATTATGGATGAATCCCAAGGGAAGAGGGAGATTTTTGCGCCCGAATGCATAAATTTACTGGAGAAAGCATAATGGGCATATGGCCCATCAAAAAAATGTGGGGCCCACACACCAATCCCAATGAAACTCAAATTTTTTACAGTAGAAAGATAAAAACATTATGATCATTTTATTAAACAATGGATGGAGATAATTCTGAAGTTTTCATGATGATAAAGGGATTGAAGTTGAGATTTAAATGATTGGCCTGACATAAATGCACATAAAGTCATCCCACCATTGCGACCATAACATACAAACGGTTAAGCCAAATTACCTGAAATTTGGTCGGCTGATAGAGGAAACATGGAAGAAGATATTTCTATTCTAAGACCCCTCTGTAGTAGGCCTTATTAAATTACTAATTCACACATCAATATGGTGGACGAATCTGGAAAGTTTTCCGGGTAAACTTCGAAATGTCAATTTTCTTTTGATTATTCACCCTCCTTTTGACTCTATTAATTGTTGGGGGTGAATTGATTGTGGGGGAGTATATAAGGCTCCTAATATGCCTACATAAGGAGTTGTTGGTGAAGGTAATAGGATCTTATATTTTTCTTATCATATTTTGTTGCTTATTTTCTTGTAAGGTTATGGTGAAAAAGTTCCTTTGTAATGTTTTCAATTTCCATGTAAGTTTCTTTTTTTGTTATTAATCAACACCTTTATCTTCTATATTTTCCATTAATTAATTAAAACTAAATTTTTACAAAGAACAGTGATATCTCTGCATTGTGGTGAATTAGTTCACACATAGGTGTGAATTTCATTCACACACATGGAGGAGTGCTCGTTATTTCCAAGATTTTAATTTATTCAATCCAATTATTATAAGCCATATTCCACCCACCATTGAGAGTATATCATCAATAAAGGGATAAACCTTTAATGGGTTGATATTAGGAGGATGTAAAGGCTGGATTAAATGTTATTTTATGAACGAATTGTTGTTAATTGGATAATTAATTTAAGACGTCCATTCTTCAGTTATTTCTACTCTTCATCTTTACTGTGTTTGAGAAAACTAAATTCAATTACTAAATGACCATATAGCTTGTATAGATCATGAATTTGGTTCTCTAAGTGTATAAAAGATTAGTAATTGTTTTTAGTAAGCTCCAAACCAGAAAATGATGAAGGTAGTGTAATTTTTTAAGAATGGATTCATCAAGAATTAATAAAACCAAAATTTTCTAAAGAAGTAAAATTATTTCAATCCACCCCAAGAATAATCATAAGATCAACCCATTTTATTTGAATTGAATTCACTTAGGTTTTTTAGTGTTCCTTAAACCAATCCAAAATCAATACCAAAGTTGGCCACTTCATAGCCCATCCTTAAATATATTTGATTGTCTCAAGGTTTATTTTTCGGTCCCTGTGGATTCGATCCCTATTTGTACTTCAACTGCCGCGTTTACTAGTTGGGTAAATTTGGGTGCAACCACTCATCGAGTTTAAAGAGTGTCAAGTCCCTGAAATCAAAGGTTTGGGTTCTCTGAACAAGGCGCACAGTTTGTTTGAAACTGAATGGACCCTAGAAGTACATTGTGTTGTGAAAATATAGGAGTTAATGTGTCCCACATGGGCTTCACACAGTTTTCCAAAACCCTACGCCTATCCCATTCAGATCATGCCACTTATGTAGTACCTATGCAGTGTTCATCAGGAAGTTGGCATAGGATTTTCCAATCCATGATTCCCAGTCATGGAGGTGAAATTACATGTTTTACCATAATCAAATATTACGATTTATATTCCTTTTATTTCTCCTCCATCTAGGGCCATGACCCTCCCCCATGCCAATGGATATCTCAAGATCCTCATACAAATGAAGATAATGTATTCAAACATCATCTGATTCTAGCAACATCAAGGTCTATGGATCCGAATTGTTAATCCATTTAATCATATCATATCTATTTAAAGTTAATATTTCCATCTATTAGACATTTTTTGTGAAAAATAATTCACCCTATTTTTTGGGAAAAAATCGATTTCATATACTACATCAAAATTGAACCAAATAAGATCTTGGTGTTGTATTACTAATATATCTTAAGCACAAGGATGGTGTTCTCAAACATTTTCTTAATTTTTCCATCATTTCATAAATTTTTTCAGTTTCCCACATTCTATCATTTTTCATGAATTACCATTAAATTGGAATCATTATGTTAAATTGGTATACACTCCCGATACAACTCCCATTGATTGTTGTTATGTATTTGAGGATGTCAACATTAATCATGGACACCATGTGGGTGTTCCATCTATTATTTATGATTTTTTGTTAAATTGATTTTATTTCAAAAATGCCTTCCAAGTTTTTGTACTAGCTTAATAAATGATATTTCTCTTATAGGTATTTTCTTAATTATTTATAGAACCTCTTGAGTTCCATGGTATCCATGTATTTTTTTCTTTATTTTTAGTTTAGTTTAAATTTATTCTTAAAAGATTATATATTGGTGATGATTAATTTATTAGTTAAATTTTTTACATAAAAATATCTTGATTTTGTAATAAAATACCTTGGATGAGGTGTGTCATATTCTAAAATGAAATTTACTGATTGGTTGTTTAAATCATACTTTCAGTTATAGAGATGTTGTTTACTTATGATTTGATGTCAATTTTTTATTGATGTAATGTTTAATAAATTAAATTTATTTAATATATTAAATGAATTTCCCTTATTCTATAAATGATAAATAGGATCAATTAACCTTCAAAGTATATGACTTAGCCCAAAATATATTATGAATTACCATGTAGGTAATCTCCTAAATTATAGGAGAATGTTCTAACTATCTCTTGTATCTTTGTTAATGAATTTCAATGTGAATCTTAATTAAATGACAGGTTTTGGTTTGAATTTATTTCTCGCAATGGATTTTATTAGATGAACATAATAAATGGTTTAAATTAAATATAATAAAATGTAAAATGTTGAAAGGTCATGCCATTTAGTACATTCATAATTTTAATTATAATAAATGGAAGTCCCTTTTTTATGAATGGGATTATTAAATGTAGATCATGATAGATAGTGCCTCAAGGATCATGTTATTATTATTGTTATATGATGAGTCCTTTATACTGGCTTGATAAATGTAAGGGGTGATAGGTTTTTTGTCATGGTCGATTGTTATAAATATGATTACACCTTAAACATATGCTTTTGATTGATGTTAAGGGAACTCTTATGTGTAGTGATATTCCACTCCCGTATATCAGGTGTTGAGCATTATTTCTCACACTTGTGATACTATATGGTCGTTAGGATTCACATGCCACAATCTAGGATTAAATTGTTCCCATGGTGACTCAATTAACAATAATAGTGTTGTTGTCTGATTTCTCGTGCTCTATTGAGATGTAGGACACATAACATATTGATTGATATTATAGGACCATTCAAAAAAATTTTGGATGACTGAGTTACTCCCCGATCCATCAAGCACCTAGTATTCTAGGTATATTTCCAATTACATCCACGCATACTAGGTTCATATAGGTGGGTGTAATATATAACTACACTATCTACATACTATTATAATATTCTTATGGTTATGGTTTTGATACTATTTATAGCCATGATCCAAAGCTAGTATGGTCTGCCAATTGTCCGAGTGGAACCTGAGATGGCTGGTTTATTTTTTTATTCATCATTGCTTATAGTTATTTTTCTTATAGTCACTACTTCACTTATTATTGATGATATGGATTTAGTTGTAGACACAATGTGTTGTAACCCACTAGGATTTATATCTCACACCCAAATGAGTACTCTATTTTCACTGGTGTACCTCAGTAGACCTTATGTTGGTAACACCGTGGTTGAATGAGTATCATGTTTTGCATATACCTGGGATTTAGGAACACATGACCAAGATGGACCTTAGGATTCTCATGGAGATTTCCCTTAGGGCGTTTTATTCTTTCCTTTTCTTTTATATATTGTTGAACTATGTAGTATCGTGTAGAATTATGTATGTATATTTTTTTAGTATTATATCATCAATGAGACATTCATTCATCAATTTTATACATATAGTTGGCTATCTTTTATATTAATTTTACTTTATTATTCCACTATAATGTGTTTCATTTATTATTATTTCTTTTTTTTCTGATGTTTAGTTCTTATCATATCATTGTGATTATTTGATCATGAGGGTATAGTCTCCCCACTATCACCTCCTAAGACCCTCGATGGTAGAGAGAAGCCTGGGGCGTATAGGAAGTCATGGTTGTGGCCATGTAGATAATCGGGATCACGGTACTCTTGAATGTTATCTGAGACCGATACATCACAAATTAGTATCATAGCATTATTTTTTCTATTTGTTACTATTTAAGACTAATATAAAAGAGCCAATAAATGTTTCTATTCTTGGTATATAGCTATTTTTGGGACTGGTCACCCCACCCATGGGGAAAAGACCATGTGTCCAGGGATGGGATTTTTGATCATGTATTTTTCTATTATAGTATACTGTGATTTCACCTTGAGATAATGGTTAATTTTCAACTATATAATAATTTATTAATTTTATAGTATTTTGAACTTGGCCTGGTATAGAATGGGTAAAACATAACATGAATCATTATAAGAACACATAAAATTAATATATCATGAATTCACCATGCCATGTAGTTTCATTTATTTGTTTCTTGTAAATTTTTATTTTGTTCCTTGAGTGTTATGACTTGCTTTGTTTTGTTCCTTTTTAGATTTTTCTCCAGCACACATTCTAGTTTAACATGCATACATGATTATATTCCATTTTTCATTTTTATTAAGCATGTATTTCCAGTGTATAATTCTTCTATGCCTATAGCATGATTTCTATGTTTACTTCTTGGGATCGAATCCTTTTTTTTATGAATGAAAATGATTGTGTGGGTTGATTTTATTGGTTTTTATTAGATGGGAGTGGGTTTTTAGTTTTAATATACATGTGCACATTATAATTGGGAAAAGGTAACCCATGTTTTCAAAACATCATGTGAGATTTTACATACATTTGGAGTCCAATGATAAAATGTAACAGTTTATAGTTCAAATTCTAAAGGGTATTTGTTAGTATATGGGAGCCAAATTACAAACAATAAAGTATATGGGAACTTTATTGGATGTTAAATGGACACCCACATAAATGGACCATTAGATAAGAACATGGTTTATTTTTGAAATGATTATAAATGAAAAGGTTGATAATGTTCATATTTGAAAGTGAGTAGGTTTTTATTTAATGGGAACTAGACTAATGTTTATAAAGTTTATGGTCTCTTTGTAGGATGGGGAATGGAAACCCATATAATAATACAATGATATATGACCGTGTTGTATTCTGAAATGGTTATAAAATGTAAAATCTATTTAATATTAATCTAGAATGAATTGGATGCCTTATTATGGCATGCACATTTATTACTATGGCATAATGATCCATGTGTCTATGTTCATAAAAATACATATCTAGAATGAAGTAGGTCATTTGGGGCATGATTCTTATCAAATAACCCAATCTGGGTGTTTTTAAATATTAATAGTTAATAAAATATTATTGGATTGAATTTTAATGAACCTAGGGTGGCTAAAATAGACCCTTTTAGGTCACCTTATCATTTAAAACATAAAAAGGAATTTATGTGAAAAACATCCAGGTGATGAAGGTATGTCAATAAAAGTTTAATTCTTAAAAATGAAGATTGATAAGAAATTCATGGTATGCCTTTTTGTTTCGACATAAATATTTTAAATGATTAATGGGTATAATTTAAATAAATGTATTGACCTAAAAAATGGAACCAGAAGTGGCATCATTTGTTTAATGGTAGTTTAATGTTTTTTTTGTGTTTCTATGGAGTAGAACCAAAAAAAATTTCATAGGACATCCTATTTTTAGTAATGGATTAAATGATAGTATTTTGAGATGAGTGACTTTTTATTTGTTGTGAACTAGTGATAGGGTCTTTTATATTAATTTTTTCTAGGTATATCCCAAGGTAGGTAGCACCCTTAGAGCTTAAATGCCTTGATGAATTTCATGATACATTTGAAATATTATTTCATTTCTGTACTATTTTCCCTTGTATGACAATTTTTATCTAAATGACACCATTGTTTCGATGCTTGTCCATTATTTAAATGGAATTTATTATGGTTCTGAGAATCAAGTAATTCTCCATTTCACCAAGTTAGACATTCCATGGGAATGGTAGGATACATTATAGGTATCATGACCATCATTTTTTTCCCTCGCTGACTCATGAGGTTACCATTCGGTTTTATAATCGTATGAGATAATGTGATTTTGACAAAATTTCTGATAAGTACACCTAATACTTTAATTCATAGGGAATACATCCTATAGATAGTATTGAGGGAGTTATATCATGTGTCTAAATATTAGGGTAGTGAATCTTGATATATATTGTACCGTTAATTTTTCTTCACGTTGTAAAGATCCAAAAGAGTTTGGTGGAATCATTGAGACATATAATGATGAGTATGATCTGGAGTTATCTCCATAATAGATTTACATGGTTGTTAAAGTAAAAAAGTTTTTTCCAATGATTAGGATGACTTCGAACATAGTTATATTTTTTTACAGATCAGTCAGTTGGATTTGGTTTACATGACAAATTATTTGGAATTATGTTTTTGACTCATAGGAGTGAAATAACATTAGGTTGGTCTTAATCAATCATTCTCATAAAAGGCTTGTCAATATCTTCTTTGTAATACTGTGAAACTCTTAAGGAGGAGAGATTTGTTTCGGTTATGGTAAATATGTTCCCTTCCAAGTAGAATGAACACAACTGGAGAGGATAATTTGGAAATGGTTGGTCTTTCTTGAGTTCCTTTGAGGATTTGGAGTTTCAGATTCTGTCAGTGATTTCTCAATAACATTAAATTTAAATGGTTGGATGTGTATACAACCATTTTTTAACATTATTAGTCTTCGATAAACATCGTTGGTTAATAAAGAAATATTAGAAGATACCACAAATGGTAAATATTTTTGATTATATAATGATGATATGTTTTCAGGTGAACGTGGGCTTCTTTTAGGTAGTCAACTAGTAGTAGTTTGACAAGTATTCTTCTGATTTTATAGGTTTTTTCCTACTATAGTGTTCCATAATAGATTATCTTTCCCTCTTGTATAGATATCATCCATTATACACTAAAAGTGTTCTGGTCTTATTTTTCACTAAATTTTTAATGATGTTGGGTTTGATATTTGATCTTTTTCAGAGTTATGCACTAGATGTGTGGTTTTATTTGAGGATTGGTTAGTCATGAGGGATAACAAGTTTTTTTAGGAATTCCATAGAACGAGTCATGGACACTACCATTTTCCTTTAACATGATATCCATGAGGATGTTTCTCTGGGATCATTCAATTATCTAATATGGATGTTTTGTCTTGGTACTAGTATCTCTTTGTAAATAATAAATATATACTACCTTGTATTAGTTCATTATAATCCATGTAAATGAATCTGTGGATATCCTAGACATGTTTTAGGGATCTGGGGTAATGCTAAAAGGGTAGTGATTCCAATGGGCTGGTTCCAGGTTCCCCCTTGTCTGTGATGTGACACAATGGTTAATTGTTCATGTGATGGTCTAAACATGGAACATCATCGAATATTAGGTATGTGCTTCAGTGAACATGATATATGTAAACTCATGTTTCCTTGGAATAATGCACTGTGGTTCTATTGTAAGTCTTTTAAAAGTCAAATCCCATAAATTTCAAGATAAAGTAGATGATGAAAAATGAATTTTTTCTATTCATATTTTATGAGTACTATTGGAGGGAAAAAAATTAAAAAAACATCGTCGGGTTAGTGAGGGTGTGTTGTAATGATCAGATGTGTCTTTCAAGGAATTCTCACATGAATTGATTGAGTTTGGTTTATCGAGATTCAACCTTTCCCTCATAATGAGTCCTCTGATATGACCTTCGAATAAATAATGTTTTCTTTATTATAGAAACCACTCCAGAAGCATTGTAAAAATATTTGGGGATTTCATTTTAAGGAAATTATTTTGGTGTAGGTACCATTTTTTGGAATTGGATCCTTTTTATGTTTATTCTTGATGTGGGGAGAACCATTTTTCAGATGTTTAATGAGATGAAAATGTGCATGTGTCTCAAGATAAATGAGGTTGTATAAGATCTATTTTTTTATTTCATTTGGAAGACAAGTGTTGGTTAGGGTTTTGATGGATTATGTTTTGTATGCTTAAGTGATTCCTTGAGGTGTACTCGATGTCTATAAAAGTATCATTACCATTTTATTAATACTTCATGAAAATTTTAGTTCGTCTTACATTTCATTATTCCTAGATACATCTCATGGATGATAAGTTCAATGTTGGGACAGATGAAATTTTTCGTGTATTTGAGCCAAGGTAGACTTCGAAGGGAATATGAATTTTTTGAATTTATTAGACATTATATTTTGAAAATAGGGGTTTTGAAGATAACTATGAGAGGTGGAACACTTCAATGTTTTTTTTTTCTAGACTTGGGTAAAGACTTGAGAGGTCCCCTGTGTATCTCGTAGAGTTTTGGGAGCACTGAATCCCAGAAACCAATGGTTTGGTTGCCTGGAATAGGGCAAAAATTTATCTAAAACCATGTGTCCCCAAAAGCAAACCATGATGCTAAAATATAGTATCATAAGTTCCATGAATTGGTTGTTCATGGTTTTACCAAACCATGCACCAATCTCTCATGGATAGTGTAACTTAGGCAGTACATATTCATTGTTGATCACATGGTTGGTGCACGGTTTCACCAAATTGTTCATACAAATGGTGTGACACTATCATGATGAGGAAATTACAGGTTTTACCTTAATTAAACATTATTTTTTCTTTTCCTATAATTTATCCTCCCTCTATCCATGTGCAGCTCCCCCCTTTCCCATTTGGATCTCTCAAGATCCTCCTCCTAAGGGTGAAGATAAATCCTCCATCTATCATCTAATTTTAGTCCAGATAGCCTCTATTGATTCAAATTGGTAAGCTATCTAATCTTCTATAATCAATCTCAAGATCAATGTTCCATATGCTTCACAATTTTTTTGTCATCTCAATTTCCATATTTTTAGGTAAAAGGTCCATTTCATAGATTTATTTCAACCCAATCCAAATCAGAGCTTGATATTGGATGAGTGATACATCCTAATCATGAGGAATATATTCTATATATTTAGTTGTTTTTTCATAATTTTATAAATAGTTTTGATGTTCCTCATGATGGAATTTTACATGAATTAACATTAAGTTTAGTTCATCATATTATGTTGATATATGATCCCTATTTAACTCTACTTGATTGTTGATATGTTGTTGAGGATGTCAACCTCAATCATAGACACTTCGTGGTTGTTCTTTCTTTTATTACCCAATTTAATTAAATTCATTGGATGTATGGAATTTCTCCCAATTGTTCATCTAGGACTAATAAAGGGGAATTATGATTTAGTCATTTTATTAATTATTTAAGGCACTTCCTGAGCTCCATGGGATCTATTTATTTCTTTTTTCCTTGTTGGTATTTTATTTTAATATTCTTATTTAATGTGAATTTATCGTTGATGCTTAATTGATTAATTTATTTTTTTAAACAATGTCATGATTTTGTAATAAAACCACTTATATGAGTTACACTATCTTCAAAACTAAAAATTAGTGATTGGTTGTTTAAATAATGATTTTAGTTATGGTTTTGTTGTTCAATTATGATTTGTTATTAATGTTTGATAGATGGAATGTTTTAGAAATTGCCTTTATTGAAGTTATAAAATGAAATTCCTTCTATTTAAAAATGTAAAATGGGGATAACTCACTGTATAAGTCTATGAATTCCCCCATCCTGTAAAGGAAATTATCTATGTAGGTAATTTACTAAATTAAAATATCACCTTCAATGTTTCTATTTGATATTGAAAATAAATTTTCATGTTTCTTTAAAATAAATGACATGTGTTGCTTTTAATATCTTGTTCATGATGGATTGTATTCACTAATTGTAATAAATGGATTAAATTGTATAAAATTGAAATGAAATTAGTGGGAAGGCCATGTCATTTAGTACATGCCCAATTTGACTTTTAATAAATGAAAAACCCTTTTCTAGGAATGGGATTACTAAAATTAGATCATGAGAGGTAATTTCTCATGGATTCGTTTATTATTAATTGTATATGATGATGCCATTATTCAGGTTCTATAAATGTAATGAATGAGTGGTATTTCCTCATATATGGTTATTATAAATAATATTACACCTTGTTTATAGGTTATGTAATTATGGTAAGGGATTTTTTGATCATGGTGATATCACACTCTCTTACATTAGGTGTTGAGCAAGACATCTCCCACTAGGTATATTGTACGGGATTTGGGATATACGTGCCACGTTCCATGATTAATGTGTTGTCATGGTGGATTACTCACAATCTCGAGTGTTGTTGCATGACGTCTCACACTATATAGTGATGTAAGAAATGTATCCTATTACTTGAGATTATAGGATCATTCAAACTAGTTATGGATGACTGAGTTACACATTAGTCTAGCTAGCACCAAGTATTCCATGTTTTTGTCTGGTTACATATGCACATACTTCAATCATATATATAGATTCAATAAATAACTAAACTATGTATATATTTTTAATATACACATATGGCTACTATTTAGAAACTACTTTCTGTAATGACTCTAAGCAAGTAGAGTCTGTTAGGTGTCCAAGTGGATCATGAGTCAACTAGTTTATCTTTATTTATTCCTCATTGCTTATTATTATTTTTCTTGCCTACACTGAATTACGTATTATTCTTGGGTTGTATTCAGCAGTAGAAACTGTGGGTGGTAACCTACTTGGATTTATATGTCACACCCTACTTGGGTATCCATTTCAATGGGCTACATGAGTTTACCTTATGTTCATAGGAACATGTTTGACAATTTATTCTATTTTTCTTGTACCTATGAGTTAATAGAACCTCAACGAGCTAGAGATCAGGATGCTCGTGGAGATCATCCTTGGGGCCTTGTTGCCTTTTCTTTTATTTTATTTATTCTTTTACTACATTGTATCCCATATAATGTTGTATTTCTATTTTTTTATCATTATTAGTACCTTCATTTCAATGTTGTATACTTGGAGTTAGCCATATTTTATATATAGTTGACATGATTCTTCTACTGTGATATCCTTCGTTTATTATGGCTTCCATTTTTTGTCTCCTATATAGTTTCTTTTATACCATTGTTCTACTATTATAATGAGGGTATGACCTCCCAACTATCACATACATATATAATCTCTACTAGTCGAAAACCTCATGAGTATGGGGAGGCATTTCTGATTCCATGTGGCTAACCGGGATCGGGGCATTATTGAGTGGTATTTAGATCTAGAAAATTACATAAATGACAGAACCTATGTGACAATCCAAAAAAATTATATATATATATTAAAAAAAATTCTATAATTATTTTATATGTTGAAATATAATTATTAAATAAAATATCTCATTCCTTCATACCTCTTATCAAGGTTCTTTTAAACAGTGGTTTGATGGAGATCTTTTATAAGTGTTATAATAATTTTATATCTCAAGGATACTCTATAAGGTGGGTGTTTTTTGGATATATCATATTATTTTTCACCAACCAGGGTAAAGAAATATGGTGTAGGGTATTATCTTCAATCTATTAAATTTATTTTCTTCATTTATAATTGATTTATTTTCATTTCAAATATGTGAATAATCCTATCTGTTTTAACGATTTAAATTTATTTTAATTAATTGTATTGGTGTTATCCATTCCATTAGAAATCTAATAGTTCCACTACAATGTGATGATATTGTTTGCGGATCCTAGGAATAGATCTTGAAAAATAATTTTCTAGACCACATAATCATCCATATTGATGTTTTTTAAGTCATTTTTGATTAAAACAACATATATCATTCTTTTGAAATGATTACATTCACAGTGTGATTTGATAAGTGACATTTCAACCTCTTCTATTTGAAATGGAATAAACTATGGAATGATATCTCAATTTTGTACATTGTAGATTTCAAAATCATTTATAGTATTCCACATTCATTTACCATAAACTATTTATCCATTTTTGAAAACCATAATGGTATGTAATCTGATGTTATATAATCCATCATATTTTGGTTGGGTACTACTTAAAGAATACCATTATATATTCCTACATATTTTATGTAACCCATCCCAAAATTCTTTAATGTTTATATAAAATGTTTATTAATTACCCTTTATACATTTTTCAAAAAATTCAACCCATATTTAAAATATTTTGTAATCCATAGGGTTTTATAGTCATTAGTTGGTCTCACTTACACTTTAACATTATATAAAAAGAAGATAAATTTATTCATTAATGAATATACATCTTTAGAATTCATAAAATTAGGGTAAAAACATGAAGGAACATAATCTTTTATGATATTTTTTATTTATATATAATAGGTAGTAGTGTCATATTCTTGTCTAATCCATTGTATTTGTTCTTTATGATTTAGTTTTAATTCTAACAATTGACGTTGAAAAACCCCATGAATGGACACTAAAAGAATATTATTATGGGGTTATATCATAGGATTATTGGTTTATTTTTATATTTTTTGTGAATTAAGTATTATACCCATGATCCAAAAACTTTTTCTGTAAATTTATACATTCGTTACATAATTTCAAAATTATTTTTGTACATATTATCCCCATAATCATTTATTCATATTTCTTTCAGAACTAATTCATTGTATGTGTGAAATAATATATAACTAAATATTTAAAAATTATTTTATATAAATCCATGAATCGATTTTCCATCTTCACACTAAAATAATCTTATTTTCTTACAAATATAGAAAATGTATGAAATTAGTGAGGTCATATTCTCAATAAGGGTAATAGTATTCAAGGTAGTGTATTGGGGAATATACCTCCATAAAGAATAGAATATACATAAAAATGATAAGGATCTTGTTACATGTGAAAGGAATGCTAAAATATTTATTTAAAATAATTTTATAATTATAAATATATTATTAAATACCTCCAAGGTTAAGGATATTCATTAATTTCATGTTATCAAAAGTGTTCTTATCGAACGACTACCCAAAAATATGATGTTATCATTAACATTTCATATATATAGTATCTTCAGCGATAAAAAATTACCTGATTTCTTATAAGGGAATATAACATGTTCCACCCTATTGTAACATTTTTAATTTAAAATTCATGAGTAAAAAAAGTATTACTTCATGACTGTATAATCATAAATATTTCATAATTTATATTATTATTCAATGATAAAACATGAGTCCGTAATATGGGTATCAATTTAGTTTAACTCTATTTATAAAATGAAATTGGTGTTTAAGTGAAAGACAATTAATAATAATATAGAGGGTGAGTTATTAACAATTTAGATTATATGGAAAAGACAACCTCTACAACAATGTTTCACAAAGAGTTGATTAAAGTAATATTATATGTTACGTTCAAGTATATCACTATCAAAGGTGATTCCAAGGACATTATTATACCAAGGAAATAATGGAGATTTCATAGGATATATAATCAGTATATGGAAAGAAATATATTTCGATTGTCCCCCACATACCCATAATTATTTCTTCAAACTCTATATCCTCAACATCACTCCTTAGGGAGACAAAATGATCGTGATGATAATAATTTTTTATGAATTAAGTATATGGTATGGTAGTGGATGAGAATTTATAGTCATGAATAGTTTGTAATATTAAAATAATAAGGTAGTAATGGACTGATCCACTGATATATATTTCATTTCTAAATCTTCAAAAATATATAATAACATGGCTAATAGAGTTTTATCCTTAAATCATTTCAGTATGGTAAAGACTTATGAAAAAGTTATAAAGATAGTAAATGAATAATATAAAAATTAAAATACATTAAATAGATGTTAATATACTATAAATAGATGTATATCATCATATGAAAATGAATTTTAAAATATATTAAAAAAATTTAATCTTTAATGGGAAGATAAAAATAGAGGATTATAAACTCATACTTTAGCATGATAATGACTTATGAGAAGGTTATAATGTAATTATTTAGATAATAAATCAACAATTATATATCAAAGAAGCTTTTATACAATGTATTATAATCATATAATAATTTTCCATGGAATTGTTTAAGATATTTCAACAATATAACTACAAGTTGGAAATGAAAGAGAGAGAAATGGTACTGTTACCTTACATAATCTTATTTTCTTATAAAAAAACATTCAAAACACATACAATAATCAAAATAAAAGAGATAGGTATATAATATAGGATTATTAATAGAATTATGAGTTTATGATTCTATCCTTTTCATGGAGAAATGAAAATATGGAGAGGGTATTATAGGTTTAGTGAGCGTAATTCCATAGAATGAAGTATTGAATATATTATTTTTACATATTTTAAAATTCTTCAACACATCCCATAGTACCACATTAAACCATTAATTATATAATATAATTTTTAATGAAAATATTTATTTAATATGACAATCTCAAGTGAATTTGTTCATTATTACATATATTTTTATCTATATTTTCTAATTTGACCATATTTCACAAATTTTACCATATTGAAGAATTATTACAAATAATTACAAAATTTTATGAGTTATCTAATTTAAATGTTCGAATTTAAAATACTAAATATTGTTTTCAAAAATTAATCTTTTAAGAATGCGAATTATTATTTTAAAAATACATGAAACATTTAACAAAAAATTTATTGTTAGGGTAAGTGCCAGTTTTGTACAAATAGAAACATTTTATTAATACTACATTAAACCCATGATTCATGACCCGTTAATAAAAAAGAATAATCAATATGTTTGTGGTGTGAATGTTTTTTACTTTAATTGGTTGGTTTTTCCAACATTGATCTCATGTTGATTTCTATTCTGTTAAACTTCCCTAACTAACTAATTCACCCAAACCTCATTTGTTAAAGTTCATCAGAATCCTAGTGTAGGGGAAACCATAATGAGGCTACCTATTTCAAAATATTAGATAAATTTTTTTATAAAATATTTATATAATATTCAAATCCATAGTCTCTCTTTTCTCCAACCATTAAATTATTCCATTACCTTTATAATGTATAATAATTCTTATAGTTACTTTATAATAATATTAATATTAATGAACTCAATTTGTAAATATAATAATGAAAATCTTTCATAAAAACATCCTATAAAATCATTCAATCAAATGGAAATGGTTATTCACATTTTTATTTTCCACATAAAGTATATTTTGTTCCTTATAATAATTTCCTTTTTTATTGTGCATGTTATAATTATGATGTTAATTAATGAATCAGATATAGGAGAGTTTTACTTTAAAATAATATTATTTTTATTTCTATATTGTTCATTATTAATAATAGAAGTCATAAAAAAATCCATGTAATAGATACATTTTCGAGTATCATATAAAAATGAGATATTAATTTATTTGTATAATTTATAAGGAATTACATTCTCCCCATTATAGAAATCCCCCAAAAATGTTAAACTCCAAAGAATTCAGAGAATATTTTTAAGTACATCATCTTCATTACCTAATATATACACCTTGTTTATTTCTCAAACATCTAGTTACTCCTTATAATATTACCTTGTTTGGATATCTTATTTCATTACAAATTCACCCACGAGTTGATAATCCTAATCGATTTCTCCTTATATGATTGAACAAATTTTAATTCTATAGATTCAATATAAATAATTTTTTATATACCTAGTATAATATTCATTGTCATATAAAAATGAATGAGATCATGTATTAAAAAAAATTAGTGGTAAATTCAATCGATAATCCAGTAGTTCCATTTTCTCTATGATATCATAGATATGATTATTTATTGGTCTTAGCTTTCCCTCTCTTCTAAATCTCATGATTCCATTATGGTTGATATATTTAAAAATACTATATCACTAACATAAAAAATTAATTCATGATATCATTTATATATATGGTTATTTCTTCAAGGTTTTTATATGATTTAATTTTCAATTTGATAACCTTCAACTTTTTTATTTTCAATTAAATCAATTCTAATGTATAGAATTTCCACTCTCTAACTACATATAATTTTGATAGAGTTTGAAATTTATTATTCTTGAGAGCCACATAGGGTATCATATCAATGATTAAATGATAGTTATCATCGTATGATAATTAAACTAAGGGAATGTGTTGATCCTAGTTTTCCAATAAATCGTGTGAACAAGATATTATCATTTCTTGTATTATTTTCATAGTCCTTCAAGATTTGCAACCAATAAAAAGGTGGAATACATTTATTATATTTATCTGATTACATATCACTCATTAATTTTTAAAAAAAAATCATGTTTAACACTAGCTCGTGATCAAATAAAATCAATAGATGTGCACTAAAAAACCACACCACTTCAATTATTAATAGATTACTTTTCTGTTAAGGAAGGTGTCTTCTCTTTTTAATAGTAAATGTGTTTGATTTTTTAACCAATCAACCATTACCTATATAATATTATGTTTTTCCTGATATCATTTTATGTCTACAGATAATTCCCATTATGATATTATCCCACTTCTACATTAGTTGAAAATGGTTCCACCATCAATCTGGGTAATATATACTTATCTATAAATTTTTGACACATAAGTTATATTGATATATATTCTATAAATTTCATCTTTATGTTATCCCACTAATATTTATGGAAAATTTCCATATACAACATTATATTCCCATCATTTTAAACGAAATATAAACTATGTATATAATCTAGATATTCATTCTTTAAAATATACATTAATGGGACATAAAATCTCTTCTAAAATTGAAATACTACCTCCATATAGATGTTGAACTGAGGAAACATTATTTGTTTCAAAGATTCAATTCTCGTTAATAGAAAAATACTATTTCATTGAAATATTTTTATTTTCTTGAGTAATTGTTGTTAAATGACCATATGGTAATTCTATAAGGTTATTATTTACTTTATGATTCTCAAATCCATCCTTTCAAAATCATTGTTCATTGAATTATATTTTACACTCTAAGAAGTGAGACTTCCATTATGCTTTTAATTCATGGAATTAAAAACATTCCTATCTAATCCAAGATTATATTGAATGTTTTAGTTAAATATTATCAATATCTCAAGCCATTTCTTCCTCATATTTAAATCCTTTTATATTAATTTATATTTCAATATATATATGATATCCATATATATAATTTTTTGACCAATAATATTTTTGAGATTGAAAGTGAACTTGAATTTGTTTTTTAAAATGGGGAGATTATTGAATGGGTAATATTATTGGTTGATGGGTAGTTTATGTGGATATTATTTATAGCATTCGTGTTTTCATTTTTGAAATTAATTTATAAAAATAAGAATCATGTTCAGAATCTATTAGATCATTGAAATTTAGCTAAGGAAAAATAAATTTGGAATTTTAGAAAATTATGGGAAAAAATTAGATTTGATGAATGATTTTTATGGTTTTTGTTTAAAGTTAAAACCATGCCAGAATAGAAGTTATAATATCACAATGAAACCACATAAGATTACAAAAAAATTTGATATAAATATAACTATTGTTGAATGGAATTTCATTACATTATGATTCAATTCCAAGATGTGTTGATTCTTAAGTTGGTCCCACATGGCATGAAAATCATGATGTAACATGATTGCCTTAGTATCTTTTGTTCCTTCTAATTAGCATGGGAAATGAAATTTCATGAAAAAATATATGATTTAACAATTAATCCTAATAAAACACCACAATATTGTATGTTATGATATATTTTTTTCTCCACTATATGACCAGGTCTTATGGGTTGCACCATAATAGGTTTCTTCACATCGTAATTCCCTTGGAGGTCGAATAGTTGTAGGTAATTTTTTTGAAACTAAACAATATATTATTTAATGCAATTAATAATTTCGAGATTCTCATTATCAAACTAAAGTAAAAATATCCATGTTATGATTCTTAAATCTATCCATTTTCAATTGGTTTATGAATATGGATTTATAAATAACTCAAAATCAAACATACAATATACTTTAAATGGTTTAAAGGTAATAAATAATTCTTGATTGATCAATGTGATCCTCTTGATTTTGAAGATGTTATTGGTGAAGATTGTTTTTATGTTTTAATGTGGAATTAAATTTATAATCAAATTAGAAGTGTGTTTTGAGTATATTTTTATGGTGAAAAATGATTTAAAAAATTAAGAGATATATAATAGAGGAGTGGGAAGAAGAAAACACTAAAGATATTGAATAATGTATACGATCATCATCAAATCATGTCCTAAAGTTAATACACTTGAATTTTGAGGTTGAGAATACTTTAGGAGATGAAGTCGACCATTATGGTATGTGTAATGATATTTTCGATACATTATTTTTGTTTAAATTTATAATTTTCTCCTTCATCATGATTTCCTAGTGAATAAGTTAAATATTTTGTAACCCCAAGCTTCCACAGTACACTACTCTTTGAATGAAACAATATATTGCGTTGTACGCAACTTCGAGTTCTAACACACCACAACCAATAAAACTACCCCTTATGAATAGTAATACCAAATATTTGAAATTTTATAAATTTTATTTTTCAAAATGGACTTCATTTTTCGATACAATGTATATTTATTAGCTTAGGGTGACTTTTTGGTATTATTCTGAAATCTTTCAATTTTTTATTAAGAGTAAAAAACACTGCCTTATTATTTAAAACCGACTTTTTATTTGAATAATTATTTATTTAATTTAAATATATTTTATTTCAAAATAGATACATAATACCAATATTAGTTCAATTTAATTCATTGAAGTCATTTTATAATAATATTGGACGTATAAAATTTTATTAAACTTTTTAACCAGTTTTACCCACCTTCTAGGCACGTTAGAAAATTTGCATAAAATGTAATTTTACCGCATCTAAAATTTGAATTCCAAAAATCCGAGATACAAGGTTGACATCAGTAAATAAAATGGGGTTTAATAGGATTAAAATAATTTTTTGTGAATAGTAACTTTTTAATTTTATTTACCACAGTTAAAAGTAAATAGGTTAACTATAGGTAAAAATGATATTGTAATTACCCTAACACATGTCCAAATTCTATTGGATATGTGTATTTCGACTAAAATAAACCTTTGGAATAAATAATATTCCTTTTGGTCCACTTGAATTAGATTTGGACATTTATTATTATCTTTTTTAAAGAAGAGTTAAATGTGTAAAATTCAATGTTTAATAACTAAAAAAATTTTAATAAAGGGTTATAAATAAGATAAATTCAACTATCAATATTAATTAAAAATTTAGAAATATTTCTTACATATTTTTATTTGAGTTAAAGTTTTTATAAGTTAAATAATTCAATTTATTTATGATACAATGATGATGCAACAATTAAGTTTTAAATGAAAGATTAAATAATTTATATTATAAATATAAAAATAAATGTAAATTGAGACTTCTGATAAATTAAACTAATTATATTGTATATCATTACATGTTATGGTAGATTAAATAAATTTGTAAAAATTTGTAAATTTGTTATGACTTTCACAAAAAAAAATACCAAATAGTGTCCAAATTGACATAAATGCGTTTTTAAAACAAATACTATATTATTAATAGATATAATATTCCTAAAAATATAAGGCTCAGACCAAGGACATAGATAAGGTTAGATATATCAACATTTAACCATTTTGGGTTCTCTTTAATTTTTATAGAATTTTTTTTAAACATTTATTATAATAATACAAGAATACATTGTAAAAGTTAAACTATTTAACGAAGAGTTAAATATAAACAATAAGGTTAATACGGTGACCTATATCTATCTAAAACCTATTGGTATAGAGTTTATCGACCAATCCCCGCATTAGACTCTAAATAAATACTTATCTAGACATTTAAAACCCAATATGACTGTATAATAAAATAATATTTCAAGCTCTTCAAAAAGTGACCCTCACCTCTCTAATAAAAGGGTACTTCCCCTCTTTCAAAATCACCCCTCCAAAGCAAATTGGCTCGACCAAACCCTACTAAAATATCCTCCCAACTACCATAAAATCGACCAATAGGACTTAATTTGATTTGAAATCTGTCTTAAGGAGCCTTTTTTATCAACTAAAAAGGAAACACCCAAGGAAAATGTAACAATTTCACAACCTCATTCAAAGTTCTTTTATTCTTCCACATCCATTTTATTGGTTGTTTCCATAAAAAAATAATATCTAAAGAACCTTATACATACTGTGATGTTATTATAAATATGTTACAACCACATTTATTATTCTATCCTTCTTATGAATGACAATTCAACATAGGTGCGTACTTAAGGCTTACAATCTCCATGTCGTGGTGTAGTTTTTTATTCAAACACTTAATTATTGGGATGGGTGTAATAATGAGTATAAATGATGTAATTAATAAATATAAAATTTTAATGATTATTTATTTATGATATTACATCTAATTACATATGATTTCAACATCAATAAAATGAAATCGTCGCTCGTTTGTATGTAGGGAAAACTCTCTCCACGAATGCAATGAAATGCATTCCCCGTCATAACCTTTCCTGAATAATTTTCTATTAATGATTAAAAATAATTTTTAAGAACTTAATATCATTATGGATATTAATCAAATATATCATATCCTTGAAAAAAAATGTCTCACACAACCAACCATATAAAGGAAAACAAATTAGTAAACACATGAAACTCTGATACTACTGAAATATTATTACCAAAGCAACATTAAGAAGATCATATGTGATATCATATTTATGTATGTGGATATCTTATAATTTAATAAAAGTTATTTAACTATTATAAATCATTTTAACTTACCCTCAATCAAGGAAAAGTACAAGGTATGGGTTAATTCTAAAATCTCTTCGTTATCTGAGGTTGATAAACATGAGTATCTTCTGGGACCTCCTTATCATACACATATGTGTTTCTTAAAAAAGTATTTCAAAACATTTTTACTATTTCCTAGAATATGGGTAAAATTAATTTATACCCTTGTTTGACTTTTTATAAAATTCTTATAAAGGAATCTTTATATCGTTTTCCAAACAACGTCTTTTATGACCTTTTTGACAAAATTAATGACAGAATGTTTTTTTACTTATAAGGTGATTGTGGTAAATTTTCACCAATATAACACCATATAAGATTCACATAAAATCTTATAAGAACATTTTAAAAATAATTTTTTTCTTTTATAATGATGTGAATATTAAATTATTTCAAAATAGAAATAGATATTTCTCTCAAATAGTTTTGATTTCATCTATGGCAACATCCATTGATGGATTTTCACTTTTTTGAAGTTGATTTATTATGATAAAATCTTCCATATTGTATTGATGGTTTTGTGATATATTTTATTGTGGGTGTGTTATTTTTATACCATTCATGGTTTATTAATAAATTATTAACATTTAGTATGCTTGTTTTAATACAAATTTTTATGTTATGTTTTATCCTTTTCAAATGAGGAATGAATTGGACATAGTAAGTGATTGTTGGAGCCCACTATATCTCCTCGATGCATCGGTATGTCTCAAGAGGCAAAAAAGTGTCTTGGTACAAGGCCTTGATAAAATTTTATTTTTTTTCATGACATGAGTCCTTGACTATGTGGTAATGATGTACGGCATTATGCATTACATCATTATGAAATTGACTATTGATTTAACATGTGATTATTTGACTAGTAGAATATCCATGTGAATAAGTAAGTGGTAGTATTTGATTTATCTCTTCCATATTATACTTATTTTTATGTTTAAAATGATTTTGTTTTAGTCTTATACATTGCCTTAAATGTTTGTGGTTATTTATGAAAGTTTCCGCTATATTGTTATCCTTACTGAGCACCTGAGCTCACCCCATTAAATGTTTTCTTTTTCCTAGGATACGAAGAAATATATTATGACAGACCTGCAGGGATAGTCTAAGGGATATTAATGTTTTCAAAGGAGACAATGTTGGGGTTGTTTTTAATTTTATAATGTAATATAAAACTTTTGTATGTATCTAGTACTTCAGAGGCTACTAAAATAATCAGTCTTTCGGGATTTGATCCCCTGTGATCATGCCAAAGTTGTGTAATAATGCACTGACTCTATGTAACTAAGGTTGGGTTGTTACAAATTAATTGTGTTCTAAATGATGGAATTTAATCACTTTTTGATAATTGGACTAGTGTGTGAATAATGGAAGAGGATTTGGTACTCCTTTAAAATAACATGGAGTCTCATATTGGTTGGATAATATTATTCTTATTATATCATGGATGAATGTTTATTTATTTATATTGGATCACATTACTTTAGTCGAGATACATATTTATATAACAAGGCATCAAGGATAAACCCATACTCATTTTTTCATAATGGTTCTCAGATCATTTGATCTTTATTTTTCTATTTCAATCCAATGATCTATCAATTCATTTTAAATTAAGAACCCTGTTAATTCCTTTTTCTTACTATGGTTGTGTTTTTTAGAATGTTCGGAAAGTAAAAATAGTTGTCAAGCCAATCACTTTAGTATCTCGAATATTTTTTCAATTCATGAATGTAAATGAAAAATATTCAACCATACAACCCCAATGAGAATATATAATTATAGTAATATTTACTAGTGTTATGGGATCTAACATATTAGATCATTTTTTACAAAGAAAAAAATAATAACTTATTAAGAGAAATATATTAGATTCTACTCGTAAATCATTGGTTGTATTATTATGTTCATTAATATTTAACCATAGAGATAAATATTCTACAACCTACTTATTTTGAAAAAAGATACATTTAAACCCTTCATTAATTCCTAACAATATATGATAAATATTTTACCTTTATAGAGTTTGGTGATGATATATGTAATAACCAACCATATCTTGGTATCTTTTAATCTTTCTTCATAATCCAAACTCTATGAATACTTATCCCCCTTCTCCATTAACTTGTTTAGTTGGTTTTATATTCTTGAAAATTACATCAAAAAGAACTAATTATATCAAGCTTTACTAAAAATATAAGGATCAAAATCACTATCAATTTCTTAGAATAATCTTCCATAACATTTTTCATTATAGGATCAAATAAAATGACTTCTTTAATGATTCCATGACCTAAAAATATCACTTGTTTCACACATAATTAATAATTACCTAACCTAGAATATAAAATATTCCTATTTGTGATTCTGAAAAAAAAAATCCAAAAAATGAAATCAATGTTCTCATTAAATTTTGATTACAAAAAATTTCATCAATAATGATTACCACAATCATGTAAATATAATCCATAAATACTCAATTGAAAAAAGTCATACACATAGTAGGTGAATTCTTAAAATTAATGGGAAACACGAATATTTCATAAAGTCAATTCCTAGTTCAAAATGACGTCTTTGGGATATATTATGTTTATCCATTAATCTGATGATATATGGAACTTCAATCATTCATAGAAAAGCATAAATCCCCATAAATTTGATCTAATATATCATAAATTTTTGGGAATGGACAATTATTATGAATATTACTAACATTAAGTTCTAAGTCATTGAAATGTAACAACATTGATCAATACTTATTTCTGAAAATAAAATATGGGAATTCCCAGGTGACACACATGGATGGATAAATCCCTTATCCTAAAGATATTTCATCCACATCATTAACTCCTCTATATAGTCTAGTGAGGATATTATTAGGATGAAATCATCAAATTTATGTTTAATTGGTATATTATTCATCCTTATTATCTATTTATACTCTATTATTAAGGAGGTAATTCAATAAACATTTCTTGATATTGGTCTTTAATTATCCCAAGAAGTTGATAAAACACGATTCATTGTCTTTATTATATTTGAAAGATGACATAGCTTAATTATATATATTAAAGGTAACACATTTATCTCAACAATATAAATTTCCCAAATTTATTGAGAGCATTTTAATACCCAAAATGAACTCAAATTGTACTAAGTGAATAAGTACTAGATTAATGTATATTTATTTAGCATTTTCCTCCAAACTAGTAATTCCTTTTTTAACACCTTCTTCTCTAGACATCTTCATAATTAAAAAATAATTATTATTATTCACTTAATATTAAAAAATTTAGTAAAAAAATTGAACAACCTATAATTATTATAGTTTTCTAGAACTAATGGTTTTACCCTTGGGATATTTTCCTAAATCCCAAAAAAATGACTAAGATATTCTAATATAAATATTTATGTTCCCCAGACTCACGCTACTAGATCTGGTAAAATAAATATATACATATTATATATAAAAATGAATTTATGATATATAAACAATTTATGAAATGTTAAGGTGTATTAATTCAAGTGTAAATGACATAAATAATACATTTGTCACGTGATTTAAATAATAAAACTAAAAACATTCACTTAAAAAAAGACCTAAACATTTAGTGTCCTAGAGACTAGATACACAAATAATTTTTTTTATAAAACATGCATAATTTTATCCATATTCATGCTCCCTGATACCCCTTATAGAAACATCACATTATATAATCATCTTCATAAATTTGGTATTTTTATCATAAAAATGGTGAACTCTCAGATGATAACTACGTGAAAAAAATGTCATTACATGAACTAACACAAGGGGAAGAAATAAATGTCAAAATAAAAGTTCTTAAAATATAATAAAAAACAAATCAGAAAAAATAGATTATAAAAAGACCATTATTGAAGCATTGAGGATATGACATGACAAAAAATATATCCAAATAATCACATAAAATGGGAGCATGACATAAAAGTGGTGAATAACTTAAAAATAAGGCTTAATCATTAGAAGTTTTAATTTCGTGGAAATGAAATACATTATTAAAATTTTGAATAACATAATGAAAAAATTGTAATTTGGTAAGATAATAAGAAAATATAATATTATAAAAAAAATATTTCTATATCTAATTCACATAAAAATATTATTAGTAAATATTTAAACATTTTCCTTTGAAAAAACCTTCATAAATCTCATTCATATAATACACTTGGGAAAAAAATAAAACCTCATCTCATTCCTACAAAAAACATTGGAAAAAATAATCCCAAATCACATTCATAAAAAATGACATTGCCTCATGTAATATGAGACTATAATAAATGAATTGGAGGTAGATATAGGATCACACAGTTCATAATTAAAAAAAATGACTTCCATAATAAAAAACATTCATCATCTCACAAATAACAGAAGGAAAATAAGTTGGTTTCCTAAAATACTCAATAGAATGAACTTTATAAATCATATAATATCAAAAATACAATTTTCCAAAATACTAGGTATCATAATAACTTAAAAAGGGTGACCAAAACATGATTTCCTGAATGATAAACATTGGATGTTAAATATATGTGAAAATAAAAAAAACACAAAAAACAATTTAAAACATTAAAGTGAAAATTAATTTTTAAATATATTTTTTTGAATGGAAAGATAAGACATATGAAAACATTATTTTAAAGAGTTCAAAATTAAATATCAATAAAAATACATAAACCTAAAACAAATTATAAGTAAATATATGTCAAAATATTTTAATTTTAAAATAATATTTAATAATTTAGACTTGAAAATAATATAAATTTTTCACAAAGGGTATGTCGAAATACTTTTAAAACGAATACTTTTAAAAATTATTTTATAATTGAGACATGAAAAATTAATAATCATTTCATAAAAGTAATGTGAAAATAATTTCAAAAAAATTACATTTAAATTAATCCTTAATAATGGTGACTTGAAAATTATATAATTTTTGAGAAAAGTGATTTATATATACTTTGAAAGTTATTATGTTTAAAATAACATATAATAGTGGAGACATGAAAACGATATTATGTTTTCACACTGGGTAATTGAAAGAGAATTGAAAAAATTTACATTTGAAAAAAATATTTAATTAAATATACTTTCAAAATATATAATGGATATCAAAAATAAAATGTGTATCTGAATATAAAACCTTTTATCTTTAAAGGATAAGATAATCCTTTTGAAAAATTTGAAATCACCCTATTGAAAAACTGAAATCATTAAAAGGATGATCAAACATTCGATTTAAAATGAATTCAGGGGAGAAAAACTGATTATTTGTGACAAAAAAATTGATTCTCAACCAAAGAATAGAGATCATTTTAATAATGTATAAATATGGATATGGAAAAAAATCCATTAATAGAAAAGGGGATTTAATAAAATGGAATTTTAACCAAAAATATAATAATAAAGGAACTAAACTTTTGTGTAAAACATTATTTCAATATAAAATGAGGGTTAAATAAAATATAAAATCTTAATAGTTTATAAGAGAACAATCATTGAATATTTTAGTCAAAGAAGTCAGATTATGATGAAATGATAAGACATGATCATCAAAAACCCAAGACAACCTTCATAAATTTTAAATTTGATCCCCTTGGTAGGCATAATATTAAATATAAAATTTAATAACCTTAAATATAAAAATATAATGACACAAATTGACAATATTATCTTATTTAATACTTTTAAATATAAATAAGTTGTATTACACAAACACATCTCAATGATAATAGTTTTAGATGAAAACCATTACATCTTAAGTAAAATTCAATGAAAAAACAATTGTAAGATATATAGTTTAAGTTGAAGTTAAAATAAAATTAATAGGGATAATAAATGATATTGATTAACCATTTTTTTCATATATACACCATTTAAAATAAATTACATGCATAAAAGGACATGTGTTTCAATGAATCATGTTTTGATATAAAAACCATATCTTATTTCCTTTTATAGTATATCGTAGTATAACCTCATATAAAAAATAGATACCTTAATCATATATTTAAAATAAAAAATTCATTTATTTTACCGTTAATTTCCACCATTTTTACTTATTTCCTATAGCTATATTGGTTATTAATAGATTATTCCAACAATCAGGTGTTATTAACTTTAACTATTTTCATATATTTTATAATATTGATGTTGTTGACCATCCTTTGGAACAAGGTTAATTATTAAAAAATTAGTTAATATACTGTATTATTTTTCTTATATTTATTATTAAATATCTTATACCATTCCATATGTGTTATCGATACACTCTTTAAACATGTACTCAATGTTTTCTTAAATCGGTGATTTTTTGAAAAAAATGATACTTCAATGAT
Source organism: Viscum album (assembly GCA_963277665.1). NCBI lineage: Eukaryota > Viridiplantae > Streptophyta > Magnoliopsida > Santalales > Viscaceae > Viscum > Viscum album. The sequence continues at coordinate 1,565,933,722 of OY728160.1, forward strand.
AAGTTAAGCACTTAATACAATAGTTAAATAACCATATTCCAACCCATTGATTATTATTATATTAGAAAAATATTTTTTCAAGTTCCCATTTTTATCCATCATTGGATTTTAAAGCATCATTCTTCTATGTAGTTACACTGACCCAAACATGAACATGCTTGAAATTGTTTGGTGATATGGTAATCTGTAGGTTTATTTTGAAAATATATAATTTTGATAGATTAATGATGATATTATATTTATTTAGATATTATTTTAAACTAGTATTTAATTTATTGGATAAAAAGTAAAAAACATGATTAAAAACAAAAAATTATCCATCGTGGAGGTGGTAGTCTATGCACAAGAGCAATTGATGTTCATTTATTATTCTAAGTGAATAGAAATGATTCAAAATGGTATTAAAATTAATAAAAAAATATTTAATTATAATTATGATTCATAATTAATTATATATTTATTTTAATATCATATTTGGAATAGTTATATTAATAAGAAAAACTTATGAAGATGATAGTACTTACATTGGAGAATTAATTTTTCCTTGGCTATTCCCCTGGAATTGAAGGGATTATGCTAACTATGAGTGACATAGGGAATATGATATTGGGATAAAGTTGTTTGTACAGTAAAATAGAATAGTTTAACTGATTCATTCGAAGGTGAATTGTATCTTTGAAGGGTAGATTAGGTATCCTTTTATAAGAGAAGAAAATAGGTAGTTTTAGAAGAAAACATCATTTTTCATTAATTCCATGACATAATTCATTTATTCATGGATCAATAATAGATATTTCGAGATTTTGGGGTAATTTTGGGTTGATAGAGGATCAAAAAAATGTTTCATCACCTATTTTAATCATATTTTATGGTTTTATGTTTATTTTTTTTACATTTTACCATTTTACATTTAAACTAGGTAGCTAATTTTTAACTAATTGATCTCATATATTATTAAAAATATAATAAATCTAAAATAACAATATTTCGGTGTAATGTAATTAAATTTAAACTATATTTAATCTAATTCAATTTCTAAATATTTTAAAATTAACTTTCAAATTGAAATAGATAATGTATAGAAAAACAGTTTCATTAAGACAATGACATTTTGACCATTATAGATTTAATTTTTTTTTTAAATTATTGATTTCCATTTAAATGATTATATATATAATTATTAAGGAGTCTATAAATACTATTATATTAATTATTTAATAGATTTATATTTAATTTATTGGACAAAAAATCCTTACTATTAACATTGCAATAATTTTAAAATAAACATTTCACCATTATCAAGATAATTATCATTAATCCAAATAATCTAAATCTTAAAAATAACAATGAAATTGTAAAAATAAAAAAGTATAAAAGTATTATTATATTTATAAGAATAAAATTTTCAAATTATTATTCTATGTTTATTGAAATTAGTCTTATCGTTAGTGCATATAACGTGTAAAAGCTGGTTTTTTGGAAAAGTTTATTTTTATTGAAAAATGATTTATTATTCAGATAGAATTATAAATTCCATTGATTATATTGAATTTAAAATATTTTTCAACCTTAAAAAATTATTTATTTATATATAAAATAAATTCATAACATTATTTTATATTCATGTAATTAATTAAATGAAGAGTTGAAAATTTAGTTTTCTTTAATGCGTGACGTAAATTTTCTAGATGATGAGCAAAGATTTATAATTTAATCATAGAATTATAATATGATTTATAAGATTTTATAATATATAATATTATATGAAATTTTTTTACAAACATTTTAGTCATATAAAATTGGTGGTATTATAAAAAATATTACTTTCACTATTTACCTCAAAACCAAATATTTTAGAAAATTATAAAAATTATATATTGAGATAATATTATTGTGGAAATTAATAATTAATTTTACACTATCAAAGTTAAATTATAAAATTTGTATATATATATTATAAGACAAAATATTATATATGAATAAAATTATTTTTATTAATAATAAGCTTTTCAAGATAACTCATTTTAATTATTTACCCTCTAATAGTAATAACTATTAATGGATTACCATATTAGTTTATAACATATATTTATTATTAATAACATATTAATTTGTGGTTATTTATTTACACTATATCCTATTATACAGGTTATATAATATAGTATGTCTTATAAAAGATCTAAAATCGTATTTTGTTACATTAAGTATAATTTATTTAAAGATGAAGGATTAATAAATGAGAAATTATATGTGTACTTTTTTTAAAAATATTCTAGAGATATCTATGAGCCCATTTTATATTTATATTATATTATATAATTATTTTCTTAGGAATTATGGAAATATAAGAAATAGGTGAACTCAAATGATTTTTAATTGTAACTATAATTATAGTTTCATATTGAGGAATATAACCTCATAAATCATGTAATAATAATTAAACATATTAAAAATGTAATATAATGAAAATTATGTTACAAATGTAATTCATAAAAACTAGACCATCATAAATGTGTAGTTAAATACCATTGATGACAAGCATACTCACCAATGTTGTGGTATCATAATGGCTCAGATGGAGAAGACTCATGCCAATACCATGATATCATATTCAATCCACATGCATGGTATACAGGGAAATAAGAAAATACCCAATTCATTATAGGGATATATAAATAGGCTCGCCCATTGGATAACATGCCCGGTATGGAATGCATAACCTAAAAAACAGATATTTTGGTGATTATAAATATAAATAAATCATAATGTATATCCATATTCATGTTTAACCATTGAGTAATTAATACGGTTTTTAGTCAAGTAAACAACATCCAATGGGTGATAATGTTTTCTTAGGTATTATACTTTAGTCCAAATATGAAAGTATGAGGTATTCACCACTTGTAGAATATGAACAATATGCAGTAAAAATTTTAACAATGGTTTTAAAATATATGGAATAAAAATTCTTTTATTTCATTCATTTAATTTTTATTTTATAGAAGTACTTATTGAACACATTTAATAAAGTATGTACAAACACAATATTTATATCGCACCAATATATATCTAGAAAACCAAATTTATTCTTGTTTTTAAACTAATTTTCCTTTGAACCCACCACTTTTTCAGTGGATTCCTCTTAGTTTTATATCATTTTCCCCCATATTTCTCCCTATATGCTCTTCCACCACCTTCAGTCTCCTTCCACCACCCATTGTAAATTTTTTTTATCATTACCTATCATCCTACAAAACATCTCTATTTTTTGAGATCCAAATTATTTCCTTTGTCCACATTATTTTATAATTTTAAAGTATGATTTAGTTTATAAATTTTAATATAGTAAATAACTATTTGTATTATTTATTATGGGATATATGTTTTATAAAGTTTCAAATTAAATAATAAATATTATGTATTTTTTTGACATTTTTTTGGAACAATTATATTTGTTTTTTGAATTAATTGTAATGTAGGTTGAATTATTATTTTTAATTATTAAAAATTTTTAATTAAATGTCAAATTGGATTCTTCTATGTTATAATAAAATTAAATTATTCATTTTTATATTTTGGATTTAGGTTTTGTGGTTTGGATTTTTAATACGTATTCAATTATTTATCTAGGTGTTTACTTTTTTATGTGTTTTGATATATATGAAAAAAAAATTATATATTATAAATATATATTAATATGTGTAAAATTTATATGTTAAAATTATTGTTTTATTTTTTATATATTTTTATATATTTTTTAAATTTTTATGTATTTTATTTTTATTTACATAATTAAAATTCTTAATTCATAAATTTTTTTAAAATTTTATGTCAATATGATTATATGCTTTTATCCATATATTATTTTATAGTTACATGGTTTAAATTTATAAGTATATTCTTATAAATTTAAGTGTTTTAAACTTATATATTTTAAATTTACATGTTTATATTTTTATATGTTCCAAATTTAAATGTCTATATGTTTATATGTATTTATTATTTAATTTTATATTATTTTATATTTTCAATGTTAAATGTTTTAAATTTATATTTTTTTATATGTTTACATTTTTTTCATTTGTGTATGTGTGTGTATGTGTTTTAATAGGAATAAACATTTATATAAATGTTTTTATAAATGTTTTCAATTTATATATTTATATATTTATATCAATATGTTTATATGTTAAAATATTTTAAAAAAAATAGTTTGAATTATTTTTTCAACACTAATGAATCATAATATGATAAATACATGGAGAACAAGTGATGGATATGGCATGTTAATGATTTCCTAAAATTTTCTAAATAGAATCCTGAAAATAGGGACATTTTTCTATTAATGAATGAAGTGTTTCAATCTGAGAAAATTAATGTCTTTAGGAATAAAATACAATATTATTTTCTATGGTTTTATTTATAGATATAAACCCTAAATCCTCCATGCTTAAATAAAAAGAATTTAAGATTTGACACTGATTAAGATATTCAGTATAAGATGATAGACCATCTTGATAAATTAATTTATGATATGTGTATTGAAACCATTGAAAAACACAATATGTTGGATAATTATATAGTCATATAGAAAACCATTCTTCACATAATATACTAAATTAAATATATTATTAGTGGTCTTGATATTGGATAACTTAATGATTGAAATGGTTATAGTTATATATTGTTTCTAAAATACTTGAAATTTTGAAAGTGATACTTCCAGAATACTGTGAGATTCTAATTTATAATTATAATGAGAAAAATATTATGAAAAATGGTACTATGGTATATTAAAATAAATGATTTCCCCAATTAATATTTTTTTATAAGAAGGAATATTATGGTTTATCAAAATGATCAAAATTTGAGACATTAGGATATAAAATAGTTGGGATATCAAACTGTGATTCTTCCCTAATGATAGCCACCAATACTCCATCAAATTTAGTATAATATTTTCCAATAATTACTTGTTTAAAGTATTTATTTGAAAATTTAATTGATATAAAGAGGTAGAGATGATATTTTGAGGAGTAAATCTTCAATAGAAACCAAATCACCCTATTGATTCACTATAATGAAATTTATTTGAGGATAATTTATTGATTATAAAACTGAGGTAATATATCTAATAATGGGAGTGTGAATAGATAGCATGAATCCATATCAGATCCCCAATGTCCAAAATAGTTCATGGTTAGTTATGTGGGATATTTATAATACCCCATGCATATATTTATGAAGAAAAAATATTTTATGATGATATTGAGAATTCCTGGGGAAAATTACTTTGCAAATGATATTTATGTTTACCTAAAGAAATTAATACGTGATTTTAATTTTCAATTTGGTGTAGGTGTTAAATAATTTGATACATTCAAGGAAGGGTATTTTATTTTATAGTTATGTTAATTTTCACTATAAAGGAATTTCCTCTATGTGAAGACTTATCTAAATAAAATGTTAATGGAAATAAATATTTCTTAATTTGAAAACAAGGGACATTGTATCATTAATTTTTGAATGGTAAAAACAAATTGATCATGGGTCATTGAATATTTTTTTCCAAATTGATCTCCCTTGATTAAAATAATTAATTTAATATTGTATATTATTGGATTTAGGGGATCACCATGTTATCAACTGAAAGTGAAATAAATCCTATATAATATATGATATATCCATGAATAAATCCAAATATAATATAAATTAAGAACATAAACATGAATTCATATGTAAAAAATATGTATAACTGATAATGGAAGGATTGCACTTGATGTCTATCTCTAGAGAAGTAGATTAAGGCCTTCTTCCTCTAGGGGAATTAGACTAGACATTGAATTTCATAATGATTCATTAGTGTATATAAATATTGAATTGTTTCTTGAAACTTTACCTAGTGATATATTATATTTTGGGATGAATATAACATTTGGATTAATCCACACAATAGTGTTTACCCAAAAAGAGGGATCACATCCACTTATATAACCAACCTTGACATGTTTCAATTATTGAAATGTGTCAACCATATTTAACATGACTGTATACATTTATTACTACTAGATTTATTCATTGAATTACTTGAATGCATTGAATCAATTTAATGTATTCATAATGTATTCTGTTTAATCTATTAATAATATATTACAATCAATTAAACTACAAGGAAATATACATGAATCTAAATGCATGAATATGTTTTAGTAAACATCTGTAAATAAATGACAAGATCTTAAATCCCATAAATAATGTATGTACAAATTCACCACTATTTTTGAATCCATCCAAATAACATTTTTGATGTAGTTTTATCAAACTCGATTCGTTTCTAAACCAAAAAAAAATTATACATAACATAATCCTTATCCAAATTCTTAAGATTGTGACTATGTTAGTCTAAGTAGCATTGACAATAAATATGAAATAAGTACTTTAGTGATTTGATCCAAAATATTTCTCTTACAAAGAATCAATTCCAATCAATCTAGTGAGTGGGATTTTGTGATCTATATAAAGTAAAATCATATCTCTAAACTATCATTTTCACCACATGATGTATAATATACATCATATTTATACCTATAGTATCCTTTCTATTGGAAATCGTGTGACCAGCTGACATAGAACATGTGAATCGGTTTTATTACAACTCTTTCTTTCATGATTCTTCAAAATAAACTAATCTAGTCTATGAATAAATCATATATCAATAATATAATATAATAGTACATAACTTCTCTATAATTTGATTAGCTAGACCATAATATATGACCAAAACAATAATTTTATTACTTGGTCAAATTCAACCAAGGTTTATATTTCTTCTCTCATCAATAAACTAGAAAAGTACCATCTTTTTTGTGTTCTAATCGATGAAATAATAAATAAAATAACCAACCCCAACCCAATTATCTATGTAACTTTTGACTTGTGTAAAAATGTTGTAAAATTATGAAGGTTATCATTATCTGTATATCACTAACCATAGGTAATAAGGATTGATAATCAGAATACACCCCCTAAGAATATCAATGACTGTATGAAATTCCTTCGGATAATGTTTTGTTAGTCAGTACATGTAATAAGTCTCAACTTATTACTTCATGAATCTATTATTCATATCATAAATAAAACCCTTTTTAAAAATTCATGGTATTATTCCTGATATTATTAACAAATCATAAAAACTCATACTAATTTTTAGTGATCATAGATTAGGGATGATTCAAAGTTGTGTTTTTAGGTGATATAATAATTTTATTGTTCATGTAACATTAATTATATCACAAATGAATTACTAATAAATAGAGATTTACTTTATTATAAAATCCTGTTACACTATGCATCCAGTATATCAATCCCTTATTTATTGAATACCAATATATCAAACATTTTCCTCATGATGTTGATGTAGTGATGGATCTGTCAATGGATCTAGTAAGATTTCCTCTATAGAAAACTAACTAATCACTACATCTGCCTGATCAATGGTCTCTTATATGATATGGTATTTTAATGTGATTTTTTGGTCCTTTGGTGAGCTTAGGGTTCCTTTTTCTGAGTGATGTATATATTTTTATCAAAATAAATCTTTATTTTTTCCTCAATCCTATGGACCACCTCTTGTTCAAAGATGAAATTCTTAATACAAATATATACCTTAACAGAACCTGATATAACAATGTACTCTTCCACTATTTATTAGTCTGCTATGGTAGATTTTTTTGAACTCCTCCATGTTATATCACCACTATTTAGGGAAATAAAAATCTATATTATGATTTATTTTAATATATATAATATTGAAAATAAATATCTATGTAACCCTTTTCAAAAATCTAAACTTCTCATATAAAGACCTAGAACATACCCTTAATCTTCCTCAAGTAGTTAATAATGTTCTTCAGGTCAATCAAATGACTATCAATATGACAGGATTTATATCTACATGTTATTTTTAGGGAATATATGACATAATTTGTATTATACAACATGGAAGACTTGATAAAAACTATAGTGGATATATTTGTAATTTTATCTATCCTTTATAATCTTTAGAGGGATCCAGAATCTTCTTAAGACTTACATCATGAAACCCTTTTATAGACCCATTTCTTGGATTAATCAATGTCACACCACATAAGAACATTAAAAATGTTTGTATCATGACTAAGTCTAAGTATATTATTTGATCTATCTCTATATATTTTCAAAACTAGTATGTTTGATATATGACCAATTTATTTTATTATGACAAATTTACCCGGCCATATCATCATGGAGTGTATTTTCATGATTCATTTCCAATAAGTAGTATTTCAACCCCATAAAATATCAAAAAGTCTCACTAATTTACATATATATATATATATAATATTCATTCTTGATGAAAATAAACTCTATAATTATATCATCAAACAAAATATTCCAACTCTGTGAAGGTCTCTTTACTCTATAAATGGACCTTGGTAGATCTCATTTTTTAGTAGCCTCATTTTTAAAATCACATCCTTCGACCTGTATCATATACAAATCCTCGACTGAATTCCTATTATTTTAAATGGTTTTGATATCAACTTGATATATCTCATAATACTAATATTTTATTATCAAAAGTAAAATATATACGGTATTAATAATTTCTACTATTGAAAATATTTTTTCATAGTAAATTAAATTAATTTATCTATAATTCGTTTCCCCTAGGTAACCTTATTGGTTGACACCCTGCCATTCATACCAATTTTCACATAAAACCCCCAATTAATCCTATAAATATTATAACATAAGGTGAATCAACTAAGTTCCTAAAATAGTTAGTTTACATATAATCCCTCTTTGATTTCATTGATTTAAACGATTTCTCAAAACTATAACTCTAAATGACAATTTTATAGGTAATAGGTTCATAAATTATGAACACTACACCATCATAATTTAGAATAAGAAATTAATATCTCTTGGGGTACTAATGAATGCTTCTAGACCATCAATGTTCTTGTGTAACCTATGTTGGTTTATCTTACACAACTCATTGAGGAACTAGATCAACTTCTATCATAGTAATATTTAATTTTTTTTCTCTTGAACTTATCTAATTTCAACATTCCTCACACTAAATACCCAATACATGTATTATCTCTTAGGAAAAACACTATCTCGAGCCCCAAATTTTTTGAGTTCAATAGGGTTATTGGAATATTATTCTTTTTTTTCTTAGGGATTACAAACATGTCAAAAGTTTTCTTATATTGGGAACAGATTATAAGAATCCAATCACATTAATAGTTATTCAATTCCCTAAATCCTCATAAAATATATAATGAGATGTTATTAATCCATACATGTTATGTTTTTTATGACTTCATTATATGGATTTTTATTTTGTATCAAAGAATTGTTCTCTAGAGTATAACCCTAGAATGAAATTTAAGTCATACCCTTACTCCTCATCAATATTACCATGTCCAATAGGGTACAATGCCACCTCTTGAACACATAATTACTTTGAGGTATTTTTTTAAGAGTGAGTTATAAAAAATTAATTGATATCTTCTATGATGAATTAATTCCTAGCTTATTTATCCCACCCCAATATCATCATGGAATCTTGAAAATTTTCATAATTTATTTTGTAATTAATTTTGAAACTCATTAAACATTTTGAAATGTATAATAATTGTGTTTAATTAGAAATGCATAATAATATAGAATAAATTCATCATAATAGGTAATGAAGTATCTAAAATCAATACTTTATTCTATTCTAATTAGTCTAAATACATCCCTATATATGAGATCTAACAAACTGAAAACCCATTATGATTTTCTATTGTAACACCATGATATTCTAAATGAATAAAATTTTATTCAATACTACATCTGACACGAAACACCTAAAATTGAATGGAATATAAAATCCCAATACTTTATGATCTATTTATTTAAATCCCTTAAATATTATCGAATACATAAAACACTAGATTTATATTTAATTACAAACAACAATGAGTTTATATGAATGAAATAATTACACACAAGTACGAGTTTTGACAAACAACAATATACTATTAATAATATTATTTAAAATGATAAATATCACAGTACCGTTGGAATGGATGGTTAGAATAGAATAAATTTTGTCATGAAAATATATGTCCTACACACATTTATTATATATATATTTATTATAAATAAAATAATAATCATTTAAAATAAAAAAGAAACATTTTTTGGAAAACATTGTATTTCTAAAAGTCAGATTAATCATGCTTAGCAGGCATAATTTAAAATTAATTTTTACCACTTTGATAAAATATATACGGATAAAATAAACCTAATTTTTGAAATAGTTATATTTAAATAATATTTGGGTGAATAGTTTGGGATTATTTTAGAGAAGTTTTTTTATGAATATTGAAAAGTAATGAATTTTAATTCAAAATTAAATTTTAATTTAAATAATCTATAATGTTAAATTATATTTTGAATTTTTTTAAAAGTAAAATTATTTCAATATTATATCTATTAAAATAATTTAGTTCATTGGAATCATTTTTATATTGAATTTAGATATAAAAACATTGTAAACTTTTGAACATTTTAACTTTAAAAACTCACTCTCTCACCCCCATCTATAGAAATATTTTTAAATTACGTTCCACAACATATTTGAGTTAAATTTTCATAATTGGATTCCAAATTTTGATTCATAATAATTTATATTATCTAATATGATAAAAATAATTTATTACCATAGTTATTAGTGAAACTGTTAAAAATTAAATACCGGGATTTATTTTAAAATTGGTTTTTCCGCATTACATGCATTTGTGTTAAAATTATTTTTTCACACAGATAAGTTATTTATTTAATAAATTTGATTTAATATTTAGAAATAGTAGTTATAAATTATCTCATAAATCTTATTTTAATTTTATTATTAACAGATAAATTACATAGGTATATAAAAATATACAAGTTCCTATGTTAAAAACAAAAACTGTAAAATTGACTAAACATAAAGATGAAGAATCTATATGATAAAAACGTGTCAATTTTTTACAGTGGAGGAATTTATATACCAAATTGAACCAATAAACAAATTAATACTAATTTTTTGAGCCACATGAGGTAAGGGATAACTCCAAATAGAGAATATATTTTTGTATTTATAGTAATACCAGTCCTCCTCGACTATAAAATGGAACTCACTCTTCCCCATTCATCACATTTTAAAAAAAACATTTTAAGAAAATACAACCTGAAATAAATTAATAAATTACCTAAAAAATAATTTTATCCATATTTATGGAATAATTCCATCCTTCGAAATTTTTATTATAAACCCAAGGAGGATACCCGAAAAAAGAGGTAATGTTCATTATCAAGCTTCCTTATATTATTTCTTTCTCCACCTCTTTCAATTACTATTATACCATGGTTATATAATAACCACATTATCTTCCATATACATAGATTTCATTATGTTATGTTTATGACCTATATCCTCACTCACATTAAACCAATGGGTTATTAAATCATCATTCTTGTGTATGGTGGACTATGGCCTCACGAATAGATGTCATTAATTTTTCCATTAAGACCTCTCAAGGTTGGGTATGATGATGAATATATAGGATATATATAATATATATAATATATTTATATATCATGGACTATTTTATCATGTTTATTAATTTTACGTAACATTTCTTAGGTGATACAATAACATTGTTTATGTGTATGGAAGTATACTTCCATGCGAAGGAATGTGATTCATAATTCATGGACATTGTACATGGAAGGTATTATGGAAACTTTTAATGATTATATGTGATATAATGGAAATATTTATTATATTAATGACTCATAATTCTGAATATTTAATATATATATATATATATATATATATGAATGTATTTTTATGTATATAATTTTCATTTTACACTAGAAAGATGATAACATTGTTCTTGTATGTGTGGACAACCGCCATCCCCAGGTGATGCGATGGTCTATTCATAACCATCATTAATGATTACTCTTAACAAAATAATTGATATATACATATAATTATTATTTAGTGATTATTATTCTTTAATTTGTGTAAAAAATAATATTTATTATAATTGATTATTTAATGAGAAAACATGCATAATAAAACAAGGCAATTAACACATAATACAATGAATATAATGTATGATTATTAAGGAATGGGTAATAATATGTTATAAAAAGATCATATATGATATTATAAATATTAAAATTATTTTTGAATATGTTAATAACATACTTAAAACAACTATACATGAAGTTAATAAACGTTCATTCGAAAGGAGGCGTGATGTAACACCCTGAGATTTTATGAAAAATATTATTTTAATTTCATTGATGTCTTCTATTATACACCACACCAAGTTTAGATTGTACTATACGCAACACCATATTAGCTTTCAGTATACGCAACGCTATTCCTGGATCGTGTTACACAAAATTTCAAGTTCGTTTTATAATAGTCATTCTAGGCAACATTGAGTGGGTTTATATATATATATATATTCAATGTATAAATGAAATATGGTTGGATTCTGTTATACAAAACAACGATGGATTCTTGCAAAACACAAAACCCTGACTTGGCTTGCATTACACGCAATCGCGACCTTCCTCGATAGCGTGTGTTGTAAGCAATACCATGTTTTACTAAACAACGATATATTATTATAATATTATTATGAACTAGCAGTTATGAATAGTATTAAATAAAATTTGAATTTTATAACATTATTATTCATCTTATACATTTTCTAGAATGTGTTAAGAGAACAAAATAATTTTTTCGGCTAAAATAAGTATTTTTAAAAAAATGCAGTTTTACCGCCTTTTAATGGAGCACCCACATTAAATATATTTTTTGACAAGTTTATAAGTTCAATTTGACAAAATAAAATTCTTATTTAGAATAAAGATATAAAAATTTACTTTGGATTAGTTTTTCATATTATTCTGATAACTTTCATATTTTAATGAATAGTAAAAACACGCTATATTTTAATTAAAAACAACTTTTTTCATCGCAATAATTTATATGGTTAAATTATAATATTTAGTGGTTTAAAAGTATAAATATAATATATTTTTACCATTTAATATAATTTATGTAATTATCATTGATTCTACCTTGATTTCGTAGATTAAATAAATTCAATCTTTGGCAATGTTTTAACTTTTAAAACCTGTTTTCTTAACAACGGGATTAATTTTAATTTAATTTCTGCAACTTTTGTGTATTGAATTTGTAAAAATGGATTCCATATTTGGAATCAGTGGGTCCAAATTATTTTAATAATCTACTTTTTATTTTTGGGCATTATGAATAGTAACTACGATAATTTTTATTTTCTGCGGTTAAAGGTAAATAGGGTAATTCAAGGTTAAAATAATATTATAATAATTCAAAATTACCTTGAAACTTGTCCTAACCTTATTGGATGAGTAGTGGCCGACCATGGGAATCCTTTGGCCGATTTTGGGACCCCAATGATCCACTTGGTAGTGAAAATGACAATTTGGATTAATTAATTTAATGTAAAGACAAAATTGACTTTAACAAAACTCTTTTAGTAATTAATTTTTATAAGGGGATATATAAGTTATATTCTCGACTATAAATATTCTTGGAAAGCTAAAACTATTCCCTACATCATGGTATTTTTTTCATAATTTTTAGACATCACATGAATTAAATTATTTATGACACAATAATGATGTAATGTTTACCTCATTAATAAATTATTTAAATAAATAAGATTAAAATGATTAAAATATCATCCCAAACCTGTCCAATTCGTATTGGATGATTTTATTTAGAATATTAGTCATCTTATCTTTGACATTAATGTGTTTTAGACCTCTTGAAACTGAAGATAAGTTTATAATAAAATAATGATTTCACACTTTCCTAAAGAGACCCTCCTCTCCCTTATAAAAGGAGACCACTTCTATGCAATTACTCACACATCTCAAGCCTTTTTGCTCGTCTTAACTCTGCCCAAATAATCTCTATACATCCCTATCCTACCCCTTTAAGCCTTACATTAGGCATAAGACTCTCCAAGAAATTCTTTTGCTTCAAACCAAAGGAAGTTACCAAAATTAAAGGTAACAGTTTCTCTTAAGTTGTTTTCTTTTATTCTACTTCTCCAACCCCTAAACTATTTTTAATCCTTTCTTTTGTAACAAAACCAATATCCTAAATATACTATGATGTTTTTATGAGAAGGATTGAAACTAAAATTACACAAACCTCCATCTAATGGATGAAGAACATAATGTTTCTTTGATGACAAACTAACGCCTCACGAAACGATGATTGTTTGATTTTCTCCTACCGCCTCTCATGGTGGCCATTATGATGGCACTGTATTTATATATAATATAAATTATGTTTATGATTTCCTTATTCTTCTTTACTTCACAATTATATCAAGCCTTTATGGTTTCCATAGTCGGTAAATACGATAATATCATTTGAGGAAGTGCAGACTACCGCCCCCTCAAAGTGATGTGATTCGTTAATACCTTATGTGGGATGTATAAAGGATGTGGTTAATAATATTATATATGATATTATACTGTAATTATAATATACCTATTTATAATTATGTTTTAATTCCATTAAAATAATAAATAGAAATGAAAGTAGCGTTCATGCGTACGTACGGCCTACCGTCTCCATGAACGGTGCGCTTCATTTCTTACCTCCATATGTTCTGTAGTATTATAAATGCTTGTATATGCTGGATATATAATGAATATATATGATATATAAATCATTATTTACATTTTGGAAGTAATTAAATCATGATATAAGTAATAATAACATCAAGAACAACATGTCCAAACATGTACACCAAATAAGATAATTTTACCCAAAACGTTGCTTTAACATGGGATTTACAAAAGAATGGGTAATATAAAGTCCTAAGTGAACCATATATGATATCATAACAATGATTATGATTATAGAATAAGTCAATGACCTTATTTAATTCATTATACAGAAGGTTCGGACACTTACGAAGCAAATAGGACCTAAGGTAATGGAAATATCACAATCTCATTTTTATCCGAGATTGTTTATACATTAATATTTACTGGGGTGTATATTATCATCCAAATCCATGTTTCCTAAATATTTAATATTATTTCCATCCACCTAAAATTGTTTAAATCCAATTTTACCCTTCGGTGAGTTTTTAGTAAAGGATATGAAAGGAATATTTTGTCATTTTTCGTATGAGGTACTTTTTTACTTTTCCGACATAAGTACGAGAAGAATGTTTTTTTAACTTATATGGCATGAATGGATTTTTAAAACATTATTTCCAAGAATCTTCCATTACTTGTTTTCATGTTTACTTTTAATCAACTTCTTTTAGTTTAAAATTTTATGACATGTTAAGAAAGGAAAAAATGTTTTTGAAGTAGAAAGGATATTTTCCTAAAGAATGGAGTTCAAGTGTTTTATCAAAATTATTTTCCATCTAAATAATAAAGGGTTTTGTTTCTATCCTTATTATTACATGGATTTGATTATTTTGTGATGGAAATATTTTTATGAATTCCTTTATCTTATATGAATTGTTTTATGATGTCATGATATTTAAGATTCCCATTTTTATTACATGGGTTATTCAATGATGTATGATTTATGATTTTGTGGCACACATAAGAATGGTATCATTATGAGATGGGTGGGACCTATATCTCCCTCCAATTCATTGGGTAAAGATTTTATATCTCATGAGATATACATGACTGGAATGGTAGGTCATACCGGTTCAGTGAAACAGGACTGAAACGAGGGTGACTCAGTTCAGAAATGGACTTTGTCCACTAAGATAGTCTTGGCAATGAGTCTTGACTAATAAGATATGATTCTATATGATTATGTGTGTATGCCACAATGTTTCATGTTTTATTTTATGATTATTGGTATTTCATTTCCCTGCTATGATTTATCCCATGTTATGAAATTATGCTCTCTTTTGCAGGTTAAGATTTCCAAAATGTTATGTTCTTATGAATATGATGTGATTGATATTTCATTTGTTTACCCTTACTGAGCATTTGAGCTCACCCTTTTATGTTTTCTTTTCCCCAGGATATAAAGAAAGGTTTTAGGTAAAAAAAGGAATATCTATTTGGGAGATGTAGAAGATCTTTCACCACAATTAGAGGATTATATTCCGAGTTTCCAAAGACACTAAACTATTACGATCATTGTGTGTCTGTTTTTGTTATGTACTAAGTATTCCGCAAAAGTAATGTAATTTCCATGTACGTTAAGCTTAGGGTCTCTACAGTTGGTATCAGAGGAAAAGTTTAGTCAACCTTTGGAAACTAGGATGCGAAAACGTTAGTGAGATCCCTAGAGATATTTCTAAGGTATGTCTAGGGATGTCCCTAAAGATAAGTATACGTATATTATATAGTCCTAGAACAATGGTAACGATATTAGAATAAACCAAAGATGTTATATATTGAATTTACTCCCCCTTTATTATGATTTTTGCATCTCACACTATTTTTTTTGGGTTTTAGAAAATGGCTGGAAATAAGATGATTCACGATAATGGAGGATATGATGGAAAATGGAATGATATTCTTCATGAGCAACCAAATGAAATGGGATTTGGAAGTCCAAACATCATTATTATGCCGAATCAGCAATCTCATAATATGATCAATAAAGTAAAATTTGGTAAGTTTCCTGACTCAGCTAATAAGATAAAGATGGAGTTTCATGATGATCATAGAGAAAAGAAAGTTCAATTTACCCTATGTAAATCATGTGGGAAGTGGCATCAAGGAGAATGTTTCAAAGGAACTAGAAGATGCTTTGGGTGTGGAAAAGAAGGACACAAATCCAGTTAGTGGAAAGGAAAAAGGTTCAGTTAACACCAGTGATGAGGATAATGGTATTGATACGACATCAACAATGGTTAAATGTTTTAAATGTGGAATGTACGGGCATTATGCAAACCAATGCCCTAAGAGAAAGTCTCATGAAGAGAATCAGTATAGTCGTATGGGTAGTATTTATGTGGATGATGATGAAGAGACTACAAATGATATGTGAGATGAAATAATTGTTGAAGCTCGGTCAATGGTTTAAGAATGTAGTGGAATGATTACATGTTTATCATGTGTAATGTTGTATAAGTAATCTCATGGTACTATGGAATAAAGAGACATCTAAGGATTGTTACACTGTTGTCTTTCCTTGAGTTTTGGAAGTGTATGATTAATGTTACCAGTATCCATGAAAGTTTATTCAGATATTTTTGGAATGTAGATGATATACGCATAATGAATGGATAAGGAGAAAATTAAATGTTTGATAGTATTCATGAGCTCATGACAGATATAAGGAGAAGGATATATCATGGTTTGATTATATAGAATTTTTGGATTTTGGTATGTGTAAAGAGTTAACTTTTGACAGCATTCATGTTTTCACTAAGTTTTAATGGGTATTCATTTTTCAAGAGAATACATCATTAAGGTATTCACATGATTGGAATGTGACCAACAAGATATATGGGGGATAAATGATGGTATTCACATGCTTGGTTGACGACATTTCATGTTATCATTTTTTTTATACTATGAGCTTGGACCGAAGTATTTTAGATAATCCTAAAGATTGGAATGGATTATGTTAACCATAAGTTAGTATTGGTTAAGGATAGAACTTTTTTTGATATTATTTATGTGATGTGGTTTTAGAAAAAGTAAAACCTGCAAGACAGGCGACAGCCCATCGCGTTAGACAAGGCTATGGAAATCCAACCCACAACCGAAGTACGACTGGCCTTTATCGCCTACCACTGGCCTATAGGAAGTACCTGTTTAGTAGAAACTAGTTTTATTTTATTACGCGGTATGATATATGATGTATAAGTTCATTTTTGGAATCGTATACGATTAACTTCACCATAGATGGTCTTATGTATTTTTGATAACTTTTGTATCCTTTTGTTTGAGACAGATGGAATGACCGATCATTCTATCACTTGATCTGCTAACACTTCATGAATGAATAATCCAACTTCATTTATTTAAGAGTTGAAGTGGAAATTGTCCAAAGAATGACCAACGGTGACATAGTACCAAAATCATGAAAGTATTTCTTCTAATTCCAATTTCATCATCTTTAGGGAAATGATCTTGAAAACCAAAAATGTTGTCCTAATGCTCTTATATCTGATGAATCAGATGGTACCATAGATCATCACAAATTTATGGCTTTGTGATTTCTGGATTTTCTATAGCCATGTTCTATACCACTCTCCATCAGAACATGATGGTTAGATTTCTCTTCCATATCCATATTTTCACCTATGTGGAAACCTAGTGATTAGTTTATTTGGGTAACCGTTACGTTTCATACTTTTGTTTTTAAATATTGGTTTTGGTATTCCTTTTTACTATTTGGGTTTCTATCAAAGAAATTTTCAAGTAGCAAACCATTTACAACCCCGACGAATTTCGAGGGCGAAATTCATTTTAAAGGGGGTAGAATGTAACACCCCGAGATTTTATGAAAAATATTATTTTAATTTCATTGATGTCTTCTATTATACACCACACCAAGTTTATCTTATACTATACGCAACACCATATTATCTTGCAGTATACACAACACTATTCTTGGATCGTGTTACACACAATTTCAAGTTCGTTTTATAATAGTCATTCTACGCAACATTGAGTGTGCATATATATATATATATATATATATATTCAATGTATAAATAAAATATGGTTGGATTATGTTATACAAAACAACTAAGGATTCTTTCACAACACGCAACACTGACTTGGCTTGCATTACACGCAATCGCGACCTTCCTCGATAGCGTGTGTTGTACGCAATACCGGGTTTTACTAAACAACGATATATTATTATAATATTATTATAAACTAGCCGTTATGAATAGTATTAACTAAAATTTGAATTTTATAACATTATTATTCATCTTATACATTTTCTAGAACGTGTTAAGAGAACAAAATAAATTTTTCGGGTAAAATAAGTATTTTTCAAAAAATGCAGTTTTACCGCCTTTTAATGGCGCACCCACATTAAATCTAGTTTTTGACAAGTTTATAATTTCAATTTGACTAAATAAAATTATTCTTAAGAATCATGATATAAAAATTTACTTTGGATAAGTTTTTCATATTATTCTGATAACTTTCATATTTTAATGTATAGTAAAAACACGCTATATTTTAATTAAAAACAACTTTTTTCATCGCATTAATTTATATGGTTAACTTATAATATTGAATGGTTTTAAATTATAAATAGAATATATTTTTACCATTTAATATAATTTATGTCATTAGCATTGATTCTACCTTGAATTCATAGGTTAAATAAATTCAATCTTTGGCAATGTTTACACTTTTAAAACCTCTTTGCTTAACAACGGGATTAATTTTAATTTAATTTCTGTAACTTTTTTGTATTGAATTTGGTAAAATGGATTCCATATTTGGAATCAGTGGGTCTAATTTATGTTAATAAGATACTTTTTATTTTTGGGCATTATGAATAGTAACTACGGTAATTTTTATTTACTACAATTAAAGGTAAATAGGGTAATTCAAGGTTAAAATAATATTATAATAATTTAAAATTACCTTGAAACTTGTCCTAACTTTATTGTATGAGTAGTGGCAGACCATGGGCATCCTTGAGCCTATTTGGGTACCCCAATGAGCCACTTGGTAGTGAGAATGACAATTTGGATTAATTAATTTAATGTAAAAACAAAATTGACTTTAACAAAACTCTTTTAGTAATTAATTTTTATAAGGGGAAATATAAGTTATATTTGAGACTATAAATATTCTTTGGAAATCTAAAACGATTCCCTACATCATGGTATTTGTTTCATAATTTTTAGACATCAAATGAATTAAATTATTTATGACACAATAATGATGTAATGTTTACCTCATTAATAAAAGATTTAAATAAATAAGATTAAAATGATTAAAATATCATTCAAAACCTGTGCAATTCCTATTGGTTCGTTTTATTTATAATAGGAGACATCTTATCTTAGAAATTAATGTGTTATAGACCTCTTGAAACCGAAGATAAGTTTATAATAAAATAATTATTTCACACTTTCTGAAAGAGCCCCTCCTCTCCCTTATAATAGGAGACCACTTATATGCAATGACTGACACCTCTCAATCATTTTTTCTCGTCCAAACTCTGCCCAAATAATCTCCATACATCCCTCTCCTCCCCCTTGAAGCCTTACATTAGGCAGAAAACTCTCCAAGAAGTCCTTTTTGTTCAAACCAAAGGAAGTTACCAAAATTAAAGGTAACAGTTTCTCTTAAGTTGTTTTATTTTGATCTACTTCTCCAACCCCTAAAATCTTTTTAATCCTTTATTTTGTAACAACACCAATATCCTAAATATACTAGTATGTTGTTATGAGAAGTATTCAAACTACACTTACACACACCTCCATCTAATAGATGAAGAGCATAATGTTTCTATGATGTCAAACTAACGCCTCACGAAATGATGATTGTTCGATTTTCTCCAACCGCCTCTCATGGTGGCCATTATGATGGAACTATATTTATATATAATATATATTATGTTTATGATTTCCTTATTCTTCTTTAATTCCCAATTATATCAAGCCTTTATGGTTTCCATAGTCGGTAAATACGATAATCTCATTTGAGGAAGTGCGGACTACCGCCCCATCAAAGTGATGTGATTCGTTAATACCTTATGTGGGATGTATAAAGGATGTGGTTAATAATATTATATATGATATTATACTGTAATTGTAATATACCTATTTATCATTATGTTTTAATTCCAATAAAATAATAAATAGAAATGAAAGTAGCGTTCATGCGTACGTACGACCTACCGTCTCCATGAACGGTGCGCTTCATTTCTTACCTCCATATGTTATGTACTATTATAAATGATTGTATATGCTGGATATATAATTAATATATATGATATATAAATCATGATTTACATTTTTTAAGTAAGTAAATCATGATATAAGTTATAATAACATCAAGAACAACAAGTCCAAACATGTACGATAAATAAGATAATTTTACCCAAAACGTTGTTTAACATGGGATTTACAATAGAACGGGTAATATAAAGTCATAAGTGAACCATAAATGATGTCATAACAATGAGTATGATTCTGGAATAAGTCAATGACATTATTTAAATCATTATACAGGAGGTTCGGACACTTACGAAACAAATCGGACCTAAGGTAAGGGAAATATCACAATCTCATTTTTATCCGAGATTGTTTATACTTTAGTATTTACTGGGGTGTATTTTATCATCCAAATACATGTTTCCTCAATATGTAATATTATTTACATCCACCTAAAATTGTTTAAATCCAATTTTACCCTTCGGTGAGTTTTTAGTAAAGGATATGAAAGGAATATTTTGTCGTTTTTCGTACGAGGTACTTTTTGACTTTTCCGACAAAAGTATGAGAATAATGTTTTTTTACTTATACCGCATGAATGGATTTTTAAAAAATTATTTCGAAGAAGCTTCTTTTACAAGTTTTCATGTTTATTTTTAATCAACTTCTTTTAGTTTAAGATTTTATGACATGTTAAGAAAGGAAAAATGTTTTTGAAGTAGAAGGGATATTTTCCTCAAGAATGGAGTTCAAGTGTTTTATCAAAATTATTTTCCATCTAAGATAATAAAGTGATTTGTTTCTATCCCTATTATTACATGCATTTGATTATGTTGTGATGGAAATATTTTTCTGAATTCTTTTATCTTATATGAATTTTTTTATGATGTCATGATGTTTAAGATTCCCATTTTATTACATGGGTTATGCAATGATGTATGATTTATGATTTTGTGGCACACATAAGAATGGTACCATTATGAGATGGGTGGGACCTATATCTCCCTCCAATGAATTGGGTAAAGATTTTATATCTCATGAGATAGACATGGCTGGAATAGTAGGTCATACCGGTTCAGTGAAACAGGACTGAAACGACGGTGACTCTGTTCAGAAATGGACTTTGCCCACTAAGATAGTCTTGGAAATGAGTCTTGACTAATAAGATATGATTCCTATGATTATGTGTGTATGACACAAAGTTTCATGTTTTATGTTATGATTATTGGGATTTCATTTCACTACTATGATTTATCCCATGTTATGAAATTATGCTCCCTTTTGCAGGTTATGATTTCTAAAATGTTATGTTCTTATGAATATGATGTGATTGATATTTCTTTTTTTTTACCCTTACTGAGCATTTGAGCTCACCCTTTTATGTTTTCTTTTCCCCAGGATATAAAGAAAGGTTTTAGGTAAAAAAAGGAAGATCTTTCTGGGAGATGTTGAAGATCTTTCACCACGATTAGAAGATTATTTTCCATGTTTCCAAAGACACTAAACTATTACGATCCTTGTGTGTGTGTTTTTGTTATGTACTAAGTATTCCACAAAAGTAATTTAATGTCCATTTACGTTAAGCTTCGGGTCTCTACACGTGAGTTAAAGGATTTTATCTCAATTAACATTCCATTGAAAATTATTTTTTTATTGCACCAATTCTCTTTTTTATGGTGTATATACTGCACCTACAACATGTAATATCACGATTCATTCATAAATATGGTTATTTTAGTTTTTCATTACAATGTATTATCCATGGTGATTTTACATAAAAACTACCAAGGTGAACTGATTTCGAAAAATCTCATATCCTTTTGTGATTGTTAATATTATCTTGAAACTATAAAATTCATGTAATCATTTTTCATTGGAAACTATATTTTTTTAAATATGAATATTCTTATATTATGGATACTAATATTTCCAAAATTTTATAATAATTTTACAAACAATTTTTACATTGAAAGTTAATTGATTTGTTGATGAATATTGACAAATATGTACCCTTTACTAAATAGTGATATTTGATAAGGCACAATGTTCACAAATTTAATAAATTATTCAATATGTGAGGAATGATTTGGATAGAAAAAGATAGGTGGGGCCCAAACCATATATATCCCTATGATTCATCAATTGGTCCCACGAAAGGATTTAGTTTCCCATATTAAACGGTTTGATACATGTAGTTTTAAGAATTATTTTGAAAGGTCTTGATGGTGGAGGTTTTTATAATCTGCGAACATGACGTCCAATAATTTATAATTTTCATTATTCACAATTATGTTTTTATTTCCCATGATATTTCCATTTTCACATTAATTATGGATGCATTTCCTTCTCTATAATTGATTATATGAGATGTGTGTTAATTTATTTACCATTACATATTGATTATGCCTTACCATTTCAAGTTAGTAACATTATTTAAAAGGAATGTTTGTTCATTTATTTACCTTTACATATTGATTATTCTTATTGATTGAAATTTATTTAACTATATAAAACCCTTATTGATGATTTGATATCACCGTTATTTTGTTTCATTTCCCTAGGATATGAAAAATAATTCATGAAATGTGTTTTGAATGTTGTAGTTCATTTGATTTTATTATTAATTTTTTTATTTTCTATTTCAAATATAAAATGGGAATCATATATGTATACAGTACTCTAAAAATACCAAACTGATATGTCCATCTAGATTTGACACATTTTATCTATTCTAATTTAAAAAATGTAAGGCACTATCTCCATAATAATTGGGTTAGAGTCCTTACAGATGGTATCAAAGGATGTTTGGTAGAAACCATGGGAACTAGATTTAGGAAAACATTGATTTGGGAACATAAACCTTCAATAGACTTTGAAGATAATCATATAATAACATGTTATTTTTTTTAGTGTAGGGATAATGTGGGTCTACTTATGTAGTCGTCCCTTTCTGGACACTACAAGTGGTTCTGATTCTAGAATAAAGGTGGCTAGGGGTAATAACTCTGAAAAAAGGCACCTCAGTCTTAACTTGATCATTAAGTGGTACATGAAAACTGGAATTACTATGCACCTGGTTTGAATCTCCTCAGGGATATTATTATTATAATTCACAATTTATTTACAAAGCATTATGATTTATTTTAATGAAACTATATCCTTAACCAAAACATGTTTATGAATATGAGATTCGTTACGAATAAAATTTTCATTTTAAGATAAGTATTTCAGTGGGTTTGGGATTAATCATTATGTTACATTATGTAGTGTTCTAATATACATTTTTCAATTTTCAAGGAATGTCACCTTGAATGAATAAGTGTATTAATACTCTTTTCTAGTGTAGATATTTCCCTGATGAGGAAGCCATTGTTAATAATATTTTAAATGATAATATTATAGTTATATTATGGATACATAATTAGGTTGTAAAAAATAAACATTGTAGATTGATCATGATATTACATAGTGAGATTATCCAATATTTGGTTACATTATTCAACAAAATCCACATTCATTTGGTGGGACAACTATTCCAATGACACCTAATCAAAGGATTAAGTCTCAAGAGAATATATTTATGGTTTGGGGATGTTGTGAAAAGGAAAACGTTACACTCACAGTGTATTATCTCAAAAGGGGTTCTAAATAATGGTTCTTGTTGATCTAAAATAATAACGATGAATTTGAAATAGAAATCATGGAATGTAATATATTTATGTTGACATTCATAAACATATATTTCTCGGATGATAAAAAAATTACATGAAGGGAATGTTACATAAGTAAAATAACAATGAAGAATACATTTTTTCTGGTTAAAAAAGAAACATTGGCAAGGTTATCCAAGTATTATAGGGAATATATAAACCCCAAAAAGTTCAAGATTGACCATTAATTTGAATTTATTATGAAAATTCTATGAAGGACACTAGTTTTTAAGAAACAATTCTTTATATGATAAAATAGTTTTATTTATAATAATGATAGAGAAAGAATTCTAAAATTATTAAGGCTTTAAAGGGATGAAAATAAAGGATAAGATATAATATAAAAGAAACAAATAAAGGGATGAAGAAATAGAAGGATTTTTTCATATGTGATAAGTATGGAAAGAATCACCCTGGGAAATGATTAAATGGATTGAGGTTTTTTTATAAGTGTAAAGAAAATATCCTGTTGGAAAAATAATGAAAATAGAGGACATAAAAAGATGTTATTTCTTGTTTGAACTATAATCATATAGATAACAACATAGATTAATGACCCATGTGTCAAGGGAATATACCTCTGAAGAAGATAAGGGGTCAACGTCAAGCATATTTTAGTGATATAGCTTAATTTAATTTATTAATGTGATAATATATTTAGATCATTGGAATATATTGTAAAGGAATTTTAATGATAATATTATTGATATAAGAATTACTAAATGTATAAGGATTATACAGCATTATGATTTCAGAAGGGATATGAAAACATGTGTTGAATTGTACTAAGAAAAATGATTTATTGGCAAGATGAAAATTTTGAATATCAAAGGATTGATGGAAAGATACCCCTTAATATGTTTTGGATGATGAGAAAATGATATTTTAATTAATAGATGATAGATGTGGATAATGTAAATTGGATAGTACAGACAGCCTAGGGTCTAATTAATAATTTATTGACAATTTATTTTAGGTTATAATTGATGGAGTAAAGAATATTTTTATATTTAAGGAACATTTATAATAATATTTGTGTTACTTAGGGAATAAGGAATCATTTGTGTTTTCAATATGGTTTTATGGAAATTCAATTCATTACCAAGTTTCAATAGAATAAATGAAAATGGTATTCATATGTTTAGCATGTGGAGAATAAGATACACATTATTTTTCATTGGAATATAATATTGATTTAGTAACCTTCCTTCTAAATTTGATAAAAAATATTTTATAAGATCATTATAGTTAAACATTTATGGAAGGTATTAGGTTGATCTTCGGTTGTTATTGGATAACATGTGCTGACCATATTGGTTTTAAAAAATAGTATAAGATATATTGAAATAATTTTCACTCTTTTATGGGTCTTACAATTGGCTAAAAGTGAGTTTAATGATTCATGAAAAGAGTCAATTTTTGATAACATTTTCATGGATTATGGGTTTATTTAGTAATTGATCAAATAATAAATAGAGGATGAAATTATTGTTATGAATTATATAAATATTATGTAAGTATTTTTTCTTATATTATTAGATAGTAAAATAATTCCTCAACTTTATGAAAAGGATCTTGAAAAAAACCTTCATCTGATTACATTCATACCTAATTAATCAGATGGTCCATAACATCATAATAAATTGTTGGTTTTGAGACCCTTAACATTTCATTTATTAATGACATTATTTTCATAAATGACCTCAATCACTCTCTAAAGTTATTTACATATTTTTTTTCTATGTCAACATTTTAATTTCCCACATATGTTCCCCTACATGGGAACATAGTTACATGACCTTCTTACTTCCCTTTCTCTGGTAATGAAAGGATGTTTTATTAACACGTTTTAAAATGTGAATGTTTATGAAAGGTTAAATAAATATCTAAAAACACTGGTTTTGATGAAAATATTAAATTTTGAGTTTACGATTTTTTTTGTGTAGAGAATGTGACACCCCAATGTTCTAAAAGAACAATAGTTTATAAAATAGCTCATGTTACACACAAACCCAGTGTACAAGGGAATCTAACATCCATATACATTATGATATATTTATTTAAACCCCTAAAATAGTGTAAAATACATGAAGCATGTATTTTATCTTTTGTTAGATGCATCAATAATTTTCATTAAAAACAATTGTTACATTCATGACTGGGTTTTACTGAACAACTATATAATATTAATATAATTATTTAAAATTTTTGTTATCACATAGTAGTTGGAAAGGAGGGTATGGATATAAGTAACTAAAATATGAAAATATATGGTCTACACACATTTATTATCTATATATTTATTATAAATAAAATAAAAATCATTTAAAATAATTTTTGTTTTGAAAAAATGTTTTTTTATAAATGAGGGTTTAATCATACTTGGAGCTCATAATTTATAATTAATTTTTACCACTTCTAAAAAAATTATATGAAATAATAAACTTCACTTTTTAAATTTTAATATAAAAATTATCATAGGGTTGTTGTTTTGGATTTTTATAAGAATATTCTTTTTTAGGAATAGTTAGAAATAATGAATTTTAATTTAAAATTTCATTTTCATTTTAAATATTTATATTGTTAATTTAAATTTTTATTTATTTATAAATAAAATATATATCAATTTTATATAAAATAATATAACTTATGTCATTTTAATAATTTTTATATTTAATTTATATATAAAAATACTTTAAGATTTTGAACATTTTCACTTTAAAAACCCACTCTCTTATCCCATTTATTGGACATATTTTAAATTAAATTATTCCACTTTTGATAATTAAATTATGCATAACGGATTATATTTTTAAAATAATAAAAATTTATATTATATTATATTTTCAATTTAGTTATTTTCAATTATTACCAATAAAAAATAACAATTAATTATCGAGGTTAAGGTGAAAACACAATTTTCAACATTTCATGCATTTTGTTTAAAATTAATTTCACACACTTTTATAAATTTTAGTTTAAAATTTTTATTTCTTATATAGAATAATTTGGTTAAAATTAACTAATAAATATAATTTTAATTGTATTCTTAAATTATAAATTACCTAGTTAAATAAGAAGACACAAGTTACCGTGGTAAAAATTAACAGGGTGAAATTGCGTAAACATAATGACTGGGGAACAATATGATAAAAATTTGTTTATTTTTTGGTTGTTTTTATTGAATAAATAGACCCTAACTTCCATTATTATTCAATTTTTGGGCTATATTATGTATTGTATACCTCCTAAAAGTGAATACATTTGGGTATTTCTATGAATGAAACTGCTCATCTATAAATGGGAACTCACTATCCCCCCATCATAACACCATAATACCACATTGGATAATCCAAAAACATCCAAAATAACTTTATAAATTTCCTAAAATAATTATTTATTCCTTAGTTTTGGATTAAATCCTTCAATTAAAATCTTTTTCATAAACTTAATAAGGATACCTAATGAATGGGTAATTTTTTCAACAAGAATCCTTATTATATTTCATTCTCCCCCTCCTTAAACAAATTAAATTACATATATTGAGATTTTTTTATGCTTTTGTTACTACCTAAAACCTCAAAAAAATAAGAAATAGGTTACAAAACCATCGTTCATGTGTACGAGGGACTACAACCACACGAACCGATGACATTTGTTTTTCATTACCACCTCTCAAGGATGGTATGATGATGAATATGAACTAAATATATAATAATTATAGAATATTTATACCTGTAGAGTCATTATAGAGTATATATAATTTTTTTATTTTCTATTCCATAGGTGATATGATAATTTATCTCATGAGTGTGACAGACTACTTCCTCGTGAAGCAATGCGATTCTTCTCTCATTAATTCTTTGCATGGAAGGTTAAAGAGATAATATTAATTATTATATGTTATATAACTGAAAAAATTATGATATTGATGAGTTATTAATCATTCTAAAAATATAATATATATCATTTTCCATTTACACTATAATGATTATATTATCATTCATGTACGTGTGGATTTCCACATTCACAAAGGGATGTGACTCTCTCTTTTTATCCATCATTCATGATTGGTCTTAAAATTATAACTAATGAAAAAATTTGATTATTATTTCATGATTATTAATATTTATAAGAATAATATTTATAATATTTAAGAAGAAGTGTATATTTATTGAAAAAACAAGTAAAATAGAACAAGGTAATTAACACCTAAAATAATGGAAATAATATATGGTTGTTAATGAATGGATAATAAGATGTTATAAAAGATTAATAGATGATATTATAAGTATTAATATGGGTTTTTAATAATTTAATAACTCTTTTAATAGCACTATAAATTTGTTGAAGGAACATACAATCAAAAGTATGTGTGAGGTAAGTGTATCGTCCTGACTCGGAAGCTGCTTGGAGGTTCCTTATGACAGACAGTCAGAAGACCTCAAACACACCTCACAACATCAGAAAGGCTAATAACTGGTAGGTAAGAACTATTATTTCCATGTGGTAACTAATTTTTCATAAATTAGAGTTTATCACAGAGGTATATAGTATATATAAGCAGCAGAACAGAATATTTGGCAAGAAGTTGCAGAAAAAATAATGATAAATCATCTAAGATAAATAAATATGTGCCAAATGAAAAGAAGTATTAGATACAAAATGATAATTATAATTTCATGTATATATAAAATATGAGTTCATGAAATACAAGTGAAACAAACATAATCTAGATGAAAAAATATATAAAATAATAAATTTTATACAACTAGCATCATAATCATAGGCTCAGTCCTCTTCTCCAATAATCCATGTTAGAACATAGAATGAAAAATCAAAATTATGGATGCATACCTTTATTTATACCAAAAATCAAAAAGTTTGATTGTGTACAAGGTTATTTAAAAAAATATATTAATATATACTATGTAGGCCACCACCAATAGTGTCTTGATCAATGTAGTCTATTCATATAAAATGAGCAGTGTTCCAATAGTATAAAATGAAAGGAAATAAATAAATATATATATTCTCCTAGTAACCTCAAGGGATACCCAACCAATTATACCTTTTTCTTCCAAATCTATATGTATATATCCCATGATGAACCTATACAAGTGTGATACATTAAATAATGGTTCATAATTAAAAAAGTATCAAGATATGGACCATTCCCAAGAATGTAATTTGGCATGGGATAAATTTCCCTGTAATCTCGATTACAAATTATTATTATTTAACATAAAATCATCTTTATAATTTTAAAATATTCACTCTGATCCCTTTCAAGGTGATATGGAAGGAATCCCATGTATCAGTCTTGAGGGACTCTAAAAGACCAATACCATAAGAGTCCATCCCAGGTGATTTGTAAATGGAATCCCATGTATCACACTCAGCGTTGTGTGAAACTAACCCTCTGAGTCCATCCGAGGTATCTCACATAGGAGACTGATTGTCAATTCGGGCTTGTCATAACCTTCTAGAGACCAAGACCATCCACAATTTCTCTCATTGGGAACTAATATAACTCAAACAGAGGAAAGCTAAATGCACTGTAATCCCATCCTATGAATAAGTATTATCACTTTCAGTGTCAATATAATTCAAATCAACCCTTGTTGACTTAGCACGATGATCTGGTTCTAGGTTTACTTAACTCAGCACCCTTGTATCACCCTTTAAATAATATATAAGTAAGTTATCTATCAATAGTGAAGGTAATTTTTCAAGGTATTACACATTTAAATTTACATTATCTGGGAAAATTATTTATTTTAATTAAGGAAATATGTAGAATAAAGCATATGGTGTAACTTGTGTCCAAAAAGCATTATGATTTATTTAAAATTTTGATATATTTTTATGATAATGGAAAACACAACTCAAAGTTGTTTTAAACCACGTCATGAAATGTTAAGGTTTTACTTTAAGGTTAAGCACACCTATAGGGGTGGCTCGTGTAACGGTGGTCAACCAAGGGTTTCATTATCATCTATTTATGATCATAAAGGTTCATCAAAACTAATTCAATTTAATTTGTTAAACTGTATAAGAACATTGCTGGAAAGGTCTGGAAGATGAAATAATGGGTGACAACATCAATTCAATCAAACATGATGGAAAGAAGCTGAATCACCTACCTTAGATTCATGTATAACACCACATCCATTGTCAGCCATTGATTTGAGATGGAATGGGATAAATTTTAAAAGCTAAAAAACCTCAAAAAATATGGCATATCATCTCACACAAAAATAGTACAGTAGATAGGAATAAAAACTAAAGAAAGAAGCATGAGGATTTTAGATCTTACCATTATAGATCTAATGTGACCAATAGAGAAGTAAATAGAGTTCAGGTGGGATAGGAAGAAGCATTCATGGCATAGGGGTGGTAGGTGGTTTCATGTGTGTCTCCACTTCTATATAGAGAAAAAGAGGGGTTATGTTTAAATGATACCCTACCCCTTTTTAAAACAAGGACTACGCATATACACAATTTTTAATTTCTTTGCATGCCAAATATATCTCAGGGACATTCCCCTTGGGAAAAACCAAACTCTTGATATGAAAATCAATTTTCCAACCCATTACATATTTCATACTAAATAGACATCATTTCTTTTAAATAAATTGTGTTCATTCAGTGCACATCATGTACTTGGCCTGCATCCAACCTCTATCCCCCTACATTCGTACCCTAAACAAGATAACAGAACCTCCCTTAATAGTGGTTTCTAAGTATAACTATAACTAAAATTAAAATTTCTCTCTCTGAAAATGTGGTAGGCTAAAAACTCACCTCTGTAGAATAATGTGCCCCCAAGTAACCCTCTGAGGGAAGTATGGAATCATCTGAGAAATGTGTCATCCATTGATCACACACATCAGCTCTCTCTCATATGTCCCAATATTCATGTAGCTATGCTTTCATAACACCCAAACCAATAGTAGTAAACTGCCTCGTAGAGCCATCTCACTCTTATCAACAATACATATCAGGTTTTCCATGATGCACTTATTTTCCTCTAGACCATTAAGTAAAAATTAATGAGATGGGTCAGCATAATACTATAGAAACAATGATACATGGAAGGCATCATGCATGGAATGATACCTCTAAGGTAACTGAAAACGATAGGATATCATTCCAACTCTCTCAAAAATCTCAAATATCCTCATATAATGAGGTGATTACTTAGCTTATCTATGAATCCATATATGACCCAATATAGGATATACTTATACAAAGACCTGATTTCCAACCATCAACTCTAGAGGTCTATAGAAAGGATTTGTATATGGATTCTTCCAATATTAAGCATTACCCAACCTTTTTGAATTAGTTATACTTTTTTTGAAGCCTCTTAAATGATACAATAATCTAGTTGTTCTAACTCGCATACATTTAACTACAATAGGGGTGAACAGAATGGGGTACTGTAAGGGGCTTCATAAGGATCCAGTTGAATCATTTCCTATAAACTATTATTGTAGGAAAAAAAGAGGTAAATATTTCTCCAATGAACCACAAAAATCAATGATACATGTCTGGATCATGTCCTCTAATACTCATATCTTCTTCTTGGACTTCCCATCAGTATGAGGGTGTTATATTAAACCCAAGAGTATATTTTGAAACCAATACTTTATGGATACCCTACCAAAACCATGATATAAAATTGGAATCTCAATCTAATATGATATAAAAGTTAACACCATGATGGAAAAAAACCTAAATATAAATCTTTTCCAGGTCATAAATTGAGAAGTTGTCCCAATTCTATAGAAAGTGTATGAAATTGTTCAAAGTGTAAAAAATTACCCACAATGTGTCACTGCATTATGGGGATCGTGGATAGCTTATCATAAAATCTATAGTGAAATCATTCCATTTCCACCACGGAATGGATAAAGGCTATAGGATCTTAGGTCGCTGTTGGTGTTCATCATTCAATTATTGATAGGTAGAGAACCAAATTATAAAACTTGTAACATGACACTTCATAACAAGCCACCAATACTAATGACATATGTCGCAGTACATATTTGTAATCCAATGGTGAACTACCAAAACAGAGACAATTGATTCTTGCATCAACTCATCACATATTTCTGCAGGTTCCTAGATACATCCAGGGAAATTTGTAATATCATCCATGCCAACAACCCAACAAGGCGATGGTATCTCACTAGACACACAATCCCATAGGGTGATTCCCTTGGGATATAAAATAAATCTCGCTTACACTCACTCTGAAAGAGAGTATTTCCACTCTTGAGATGCTAAAATAGGTTTCCCCAGCTATTCTGTAACCTCCAGGTGCATCTCAAAAAACAAGTTAATCTATTTCTACTAAATTTTGGCCTCTAGGATATCCTATGACTAAGTCATCAGGATAAAATTGTAAGAGAATACATTACCCTTTAGGGAATATAAGAGATCTCATATTCAAAGGATTGTAATTAATCTACCCTCCTGCACTCCCCTATATTCAAGCCTCACTTTGAAGCTATGTGTTAGATAATTTTATGATTTATGAAAGTATTGAATTTATCACCTAATAAATAAATA
This sequence comes from Viscum album, assembly GCA_963277665.1. Lineage (NCBI taxonomy): Eukaryota > Viridiplantae > Streptophyta > Magnoliopsida > Santalales > Viscaceae > Viscum > Viscum album. Next base: position 1,565,967,035 of record OY728160.1, read on the forward strand.
ATATATTAGAATAAATCTTGAAAATTGGATGATATATCGATGTCATGAATATGTTAATTCCCCTCATGATGTCACAACTAGAGGGAACCATATGTTACAACCTAATCTCCCTACATCAAAACATTTCCTATATCAATTCCTAAATAATCAAAATAAAATGTATAGCTTCTTCCAAGCTCTAGAAGAATATGTGTTAGTGATGAAGTCAATATCACTTTCAAATCTGAATGGATGACTCACAAGAATTAGATCAAATTAATTCCACAACATTATTAGTCAATTCTGTAAGAGTGAAAACTGTGCATTAGAATTCCGGAATGAATCGCCTGTAATTGGCAGCTAGCTCCATGAAATAACATATTTCAAACACATTATTGCGATTCTAATAGGAAATAATAGAGGTCACCTTCTCTATTTAAATAGATACACCTTTATATGAAAACATATTACCCAATAATTTACCCTTATTGATCCAAAATAGGAATACTCTGATCTTAGCATATAGTTGATGCTCTCACAATGTGTTCAGGACTATCTAATGATGAGTGGAATAGTCACTCCTAGTGAGAGAATACACTAAGATATATTCATTTACTGGTAATACAAATGAATCTATGTATGTTTTGTTGTCATAATTCATCAAATCCATAAAGACTATTAGTGTGTTCCTATGTCTGAATGGCAAAACCAAATACTCGTAAAAGATGTATCTACTCTGGAATGCTAGAAATGGTATGTATGATGGTCTTATAAGAACCTGAGGGGGGGCCCAACCACAAAGCTATCATAAATAGAAATGTCACTCATCAAATTTCATTTAATATTACTTCTATATGAGGTAATGGATATCGTTTCTTCACTATAATCAAGTTCAACCACCTTTAATTCAGAAAAAACTAGATGTTACCATCTTCTTTATTATAGAAAATTATAGGTGAACCATATGGTGAGGTGTTCAGATAGATAAAATCATTTTCTTCAAGATCTCCCAACTACTTATTGAATTCCATAAGATACATATATTCTATCCTATATGGAGGAATGGAAAATAATGTTGCACATAGAACTAGCTCGATGGTGAACTCCACCTCCCTTACATATGGTAATCTAGAGTAATCATTTTAGAAGATGTCCCTCAAGTAATCCACTATAGAAGGGAATTCGACAAGATGTACTCCCTTAACATATATAAAGAGACTCACTATATGGGTTTTCACCCTTCCCAACCCATGATGCATGGATCAATCTTGAATTGACACTATACCCAAATTTCCCTTATATATGTTCATGATGACCTCAGGTGATGTAAATGACACCCGCTGGTAATAGAAATCAGCATGGGCATGAGAAGTTACTTTCCCATCCACATCAAGAACAATGTCGAAGATAGATATCTTGAGGATGAAGACATTACTTAAAAAATGGTAATCAGCAATCTCATGGGGGAACTTCTTGTACTATAATATTTTGTCAAATCGTACTCGTAATAGTGTGTTAGGTGTCCTAACACCACTAAATTACTCTATCATTGGGATCATAATTTATATGACTATAGAGGATATAAAATAGTGTGATTCACCAGAATAAAATTGTGAATAAAATAATTTACTCGCTACCAGAGTATTGCCTCATATAATATAATTCCTCAAACTACATTCTTTTGGTGTAGGTTACACTTCATAGACAAAGCACAAACTATGGTCCAAAGATGCAAGCGGACTAACCTATAGAGCATCACTCTTCTAGTGTTGAGCCTCATATGACTGACTACCTTAGAAAAGTCCACCCATCTTCCAAATCAGATGGTAGTAAACCAACTACCAACCTAATGTGGAGTTACACATCTTGTAACTAAAAGTGGTGTTAATATATAACCCTTATCAGAAGGTAAATTTGGAAATGTTCAGCAGAAAATATACTGGTAACCAATCCTACATAATGTTCGACACTCCATTGGGTTCCTCGTATACTGGGGTTTCCTATGATTATACAAGAACATTGGTGAAACACATCATATATTTTGGTACATCAATATTGATATAATGTCTCCAACTTCAACCATTGAAATGATACTTCCTTTAGGTAGGTAATTTATCTCCCTTTGTAGATGTTTATTTTTCTTATATCACATTTCCATCATCCTACAGGTTCTTCCCTCTGGTGAGGGCCTGGTTGACAATCTCTAAATAGTGGTTAGCATAAAAATTTTCATCTCGGAGAAGATGGAATTCACAAGACCATCCTAAAATCTTCTTATAGTTGTAGTCCCATCACTCGTATGATTTGGGTTAAAGCGCTAGAGTTGGGTGAATCCAGACGAGTACTCCATCTGTTACATGGGACTCTGTTATAGGTGAATAAACTCTTGAGAGTTTTATGTTTACAAAATTTGTGGAAATAATAATTAGATAAGGATATCTAGAATCCTTCCTAGACAATACCCATATAGAGTTTGGCATCATTAACAAGACACTGTCAATGTTTAGCAGAATCATGTAGTATGTAGGGAGTGATCTTGACCTTCTGCTCTGGAGGAATTTCATGATGGTCCATGATTGAAATAATTGCATGTAGCCATGACTAAGTAGCCTAAATACCTCCATCCCCTAAAAAGGGGAAATTATTTAACTACTGTAATTTCCACATCATCGCTTTCATCAAAGGGGAAGGTCATGGAGCTCCCTTTATGGATTATATAAAGATAATGAAATTATATTAGAACTGAGAATTGGGGAAAATGGAATATCAAAAGGAGATGTCTCGGGTGGAACTGTAGGAGGTTTCACGTGTAGATCAAGGCCCACCACCTCTAAATCATGGTCTCATCCACCCATTTTTCATAAGACTTAAATATTTCAAGGAAGTATAAGATCATAATTTCCTAGCGCATTGCTCAGATAAGATTTACAAAAGATTGGAATCTGTAAAACCATGAAAGTATGGGAAAAAAACTTTCCAATAATGAGTCACACTTCTTGGTATGCTAAAAAATCTTGGTCTAGGTGATAATGAAGGATTCAGAGAAGGATCATAGGTGACACATCCTTATGGACACTACTAAGGTTGGGTTAGGGTCAAGTTCTCACACAACCCTATAGAAGTTACAGTATATAGAGTGTCAATTCCATGTTATAGAGGAAAACACCCCTATGTTTTCAATTGGTACCTCCATATGAAGGAAAATTTTCAATTTAAAAATTATAATTTATTTAATTTTATTACCATTCATTTGAATATAGATATATTATTCTAGTTAATTGTTTCATCATTTACAAATTTATAAAGGCTTATTCTCTTTTGAAAATGTAATTGGTATGCCAATTACCTATTCTAAAATATTTATGTCAGTTAACATGAGGAAATAAACCATGTATTGTGATTTTCTTAAATGGACTATCATTCTCAATTTAGACATGTTCATGCTTTATATATTACCATTGGCATTAATGAGTAAAATCAATGAATATTTTACCCTGTATAATCATCATTTCACGACTCAGATATGAAATAATTATCTCATTAAAGTTTATTCATTAATATATGATGTAAAATTCCATTTGAATTTATATAGGAACATTAATCAGTACTATTATGTTATTTATCCATGAAACACAGCACATTTCAATGCCATAAGTTCACATAGAAATATAGTTATGGCATTTCATAATGCCTGACATTTATGTCCTATAGTTCCAAATATGTTGCATGAATTTATATGACTTTATCTAATCTAGAAAGGTTAATAATTTCCATCATAGAAATGTCAACAATGATAACATCACAAAACATGTGCATCACCCAATGGAGAAATTAAAACAACTGTAACTGGAGAAATCTATGAACAGAAAGAACCCATCAAATAAAATTTGTGTTTCACCTGTAAAAGGGTTAGCTACTCCATGGAACAGGATTATTTCCAAATCCAATTACATCAATGCTTCCTGACTAGTACCCAAATGGAATGAGAAGATTAAAATGGCATTAAAACTAATTTTTAGTGTCCTACCCCAAAATAAAATTAGCGGTGTGCAAAGATAGTAATCCACATGATGTCAAGCATTACTCCCCATACTATATACAGTATCAACTAGAAAAAAGATCACAGGGTGTGTCCATGGGGAGACAATTCCACCATATATCAGAATATAACATACTGGTAGACAGTAAATATAAGAAATGGAATATAATAAAAGACAAGAAATATCATAAATAACAATGATAAATCATCTAGGAAAATAACGAGGTAGATTCTAATAAAAAATAATATATACAAAATGATGATGATAATTTCATGTAACTATAGAAACTACATACATGGAATTAAAGGTAAATATTTATATTCCACATGATAAATAAATACTATACATTTATTCTACAACTAAATCACGAGGATAGGATTTTTCTTCTCTTCTGTAATCCATCCTATAGCCCAAAATGAAACGTTGGAAGTTGGATGCTACCTTTAATCTATACCTTCAAAAATAACGTCTTCATGGGTCCTTAGGGCACCCATTTTTTGGTGTGATATATACAAAGTAGGGAACCCACAACGGTGTCTAGATCAATCTATTCTGTCTATATAAAATGAATAGTGTTCCCATAATACCAAATTCAATACAATAAATAAATAATTACATCATCCTAGGTTCCTTAGGGGATACTAGACTGATTCTTACTACTTCATCCAAATCCAAATGTCACTGAACAAATGTGAACCAGTACATGTATGATTAAAGGTATAATTTTTCATAATAGATAACATATAAAGATATAGACCATTCCCATGCCTATTATTTGTCTTGGCAGATGTGTCTCAATACTTTTGATTAAACATTCGTATTCTTTGACTAAAAATAATTATTATAATTTAAGAAGAGGAACCATATTCCCATCCAAGGATATCTAGGAGGAATACGAAGTATCACTCAATGGGTACCGTAAAATCACAATACTATTGGAGCCTGTCCAGGGAACTCCAAAAAATGAATCCTGACTATCACTCTCATCAAGGTGCAAAACAAACCCTCTGATCCCATATAGGGGACCATGTATCACTCCTAACTTGGTATAACCATCTAGTTCTTGAGCCCATCCACATGTCTCCCCTAGAGAATCAGTATCAGTCATATTTATGTAAAGTATACACATAGTTATATAGTCCCTGGAAAAACTAGTATCTCTCTCAACATGTATAAAATTCACAAAATGTAACATTTAATAATCACGAGGACCTTGTACCATGTATCATTAAGTTGGGACCCTTGTATCACCCACGGCATAATATAGAATTAATTTAGTTATCCATAACTCATTTCATTTAAAAATGTGTTACACTTATAAAAATTTACATTATGTATTCCAAAAAATTTAATTAAATTAAGAAAATCTATGGAATAAAGTATAGGTCATAAATCATGGCTTAACATCTTGCTCAATTTATTTCAAATTCAGATATATTTTTATGAAAAGGAAAAACACACCTCAAAGGTGTTTTATATCATAACCTATAAATGTAGAGTTAGTCTTTAAGGAGTTGCACACTTATAGGGGTGGATCGTGTTAGTTCAATCAACTATGGGGTTGATTAACTGCCATTAGGAACAAAAAAATAGCAATTGTAAACAATGCTATTTAATATATTAAACATTTTAGATGTGTCTCCCAAAATTTCCATCATTAAGAAAAATAATTCAAAATATAAATGCAACCAAACATGAGGGAAAGAATCTATACAACCTACCTTAGTTTTTTATATGACCACTCACTAGTTTTCTAACTTTAAAATGAGATAGAATAGGAGATAACATCAACGAATATAAAAACCCAAAAAATATGGAATTTCAGCTCGCACTAAAATAGAACAAGAGACTCAGAGAGAAACAACATATGGGAGAAATGGGATTTCACATCTTACCATTGTAGATCCAACATCAGTAAAAGTGAATAAAACTGAGTCTGGATGGAGTTGGGAGATGGATCCATAGATTTGGTGTGGGGGAGGCCCCTCACGTGGCTTCTCTTCTATGTGGGAGAGAAAGAGGGTTTCTATTAAAATGATCCCAAACCCTTTTTTAAAATCATAACCTAGGAATTTACATGGTGTGAAAATAAATTAATTTCCCTATAAATCATGGGATCCTCCCCCTTTGGAAAATATTACTCATAACATGAAAAGGGTCTAGCGAACCCATTAACTGTTGTGTACTCAATACATTGTTTATATTTAGTACACATTATGTACTTGGCCTACAGCTAGCCTACATACGCTTGTATCCTTTCCTTGCAAAAGAAAATGGTCTCGTCCTTATCTAGGGTTTAAATTTTTAACAAAAACTAAAATCAAAACATACCTCACTGAAAATTTGAGAAGATATAGTACAATATTTCATCATAATTTATATAACATTATAACGACCCATAATTTACATACATTGTTAATACTTCAAAATTGAAGCACACTTATTACAACATATGACAAAACCACAAAGGACCGTATAGGTATAGTGTCTTTAGAAACTGGGAAGCATAAACAACTGGTTCATAAATCTTATACAGTGTCTCCCATTTATTTCATCATATCTAGGGTCCCTTTTAGCATATTCTACTTAATATCCATCTTCCTGGAATGGGGAAAAGAAAACATAAAAGGGTGAGCTCAAATGCTCAGCAAGGGCAAATAAAGGAAATAAAAATCATATCATATCTTTATGAAAATTAAAACCTGCAAAAGAGATCATAATATCTTAACATGGAATAAATCATAGAAGTGAAAATGAGATCCCCATAATCATAACATAAAACTTGAAACTTTGTGGCATGCACACATAATCATGGAAAATCATTTCTTGTTAGTCATGACTCATTGCCAAGACTATCATAGTGGACAAAGTCCCTTTCTGAACCGAGTTCACTCCTCGTTTCAGTCCTGTATCACTGAACCGAAATAACCTTCCGTTCCAGCCATGTCTATCTCATGAGATATAAAGTCTTTACCCAATGCATTGGAGGGAGATATAGGTCTCACCCATCTTATAATGAATCCTTTCTTATGTGTGCCACATAATCATAAAACATACATCATAGCGTAACACATGTAATAAAAATGGAATTCTTAAACAACATGACATCATAAAACAATTCATATAAGATAAAGGAATTCATAAAAATAACTCCATCACAACATGATCAAACCAATGTAATAATAGGGATAAAAACAGAACCCTTTATTATCTTAGATGGAAAATAATTTTGATAAAACACTTGAACTCCATTCTTGAGGAAAATATCCTTTCTTCTTCAAAAACATTTTTCCTTTCATAACATGTCATACAACTTTAAAATAAAAGAAGTTGATTAAAAATAAACTTGAAATCTTGTAAAGGAAGCTTCTTGGAAATAATGTTTTAAAAATCCATTCTTGCCGTATAAGTTAAAAAAACATTCTTCTCGTACTTTTGTCGAAAAAGTCAAAAAGTACCTCGTACGAAAAACGACAAAAGATTCCTTTCATACATATTACTAAAAACTCACCGAAGGGTAAAAATGGATTTAAACAATTGTAGGTGGATGGAAATAATATTACATATTGATGAAACATGGATGTGGATGATAAAATACACCCCAGTAAATACTTACGAATAAACAATCTCGGATAAAAATGAGATTGTGATATTTCCCTTACCTTAGGTCCGATTTGCTTTGTATGTGTCCGAAGCTCCTGTATAATGGTTTAAATAATGTTATTGACTTATTCCAGAATCATACATATTGATATGATATCATATATGGTCATATTATTAGCTTCTTGTTAGTAATATTTCATTGTTACTTGTTACTCGGGTCTTTATAACTTTTTGTTCTTATGCGTGTTTTGTCGAATAAATTCTTATTCTTATCTTTTGGTTATAGATAATTCATTTCCAGAATGGTATTAGTGTAGTATATACCATATTCATTCATTCAATTCATTTATATAATCATTATGAAATGAAGATCATGTAGAACGAGTCGCATCACATCGTGGAGACGGTATTCCGTACGTACGCACGAGTGATGATATCGTTCCTATGATCGTGGAATTGTATTGGAGTATATATATATTATTTCAGTATCAATATTACTTCGTAATAATCATATATAGTTACTCATTACACCATTATACCCATCCTTGTAAGGTGATGGTGGAAAATAGATTACACCACGGCGTGGAGACGGTATTCCGTACGTACGCACGCGCGGTGATTTCATTTTTCCGTAGGATGGATAGAAGGTGAATTAGGGTTGTTTCATATTTATAATAACATATCAGTATGTAATTAATACTGATGTTATTACTTTATCATGAAACAAATAAAGAATAAGAAGTTGAAGAAGAAAGAAATTCAAAAGATCGGTAATGGATATTACCTCTTCTTTGGAACGCCTCTTTGAATCCCCCACTTAAGGAACTAAGATTGGTCTTTGGAGAAGACCAGGACCTCTAGGATTATTCTAGGGAAGTGGAGAGGAGAAAATGGCAGGGATTGGCCGAGCTTGAGTGCTCAAATTGGTGTGAGGAGGAGGGGGAGGAGGTGCCCTTTTATAAGGGAGGAGAGGGGCACCTTAGGAATATCTCAAAATATTATTTTATATTAAAGTCAAAATCGGTTTATAATGGTTCCAAAGGGTCTTATTTCTAAGCTAAAGTGGGGATGGGTCGAAATCCTATCAACCAATATGATTTAGACAAGTTTAGGGTATTATTTTAACCTTATCAATTAGATTTAACTCTAAGTTAATTAATTTAACTTTTGCCGTGTCTTTTTGTTTTCTTTCACTATATGGTTAATACACTTACTATAACATGCCAAACAAACCCCAAATTATTTATTATTAATATATATATATCTTTAGCTAAGTCATTTGGCCGAACCTTAGATTTTTAGGAATAAAATAACAATTAATAATATAATATTTGATTTAAAAACTATTTTGTGTCAATTTTGACACTATTTGATATATGATTTTTTTGAAAGTCATAACAGAATTATATGTTCGAACCAAGTTGATTAAATCAACAATAATATATCATAGTAACCTAGAAAATTAGTGGAATTCATAAAAAGTCTTAAATTACATTTATTTTGGTATTTATATTATCAATTATGTCAATATTTCATTAATAAGATAATTACGGCATCATCTTTGTGTCATATATAAATTAAATTATTTGATGTCTAAAAATTACAAATAAAATACCATCATGTAGGAAATCTTTTTATCTTTCTAATGAATATTTAAAATCGAATTTATCTTATGTATAACCCCATATTAAAAAATGATTTACTTATTAAACTTTGATTTTAACTATTTTAACCCTTCTTTAAATAAATTAATAATAAATGTCCTCATCTAATCCAAGTGGGCCTAAATGGTCATATTTTATTCCTAAGTTTGTTTTTGGTCGAATTACACTTGTCCAATAGAATTAGGACATGTGTTAGGGTAATATTGATATCATATTTACCCTTAGTTACCCTATTTACTATTAACCGCGGTAAAAAAAAGTAAAAAGTTACTATTCACCAAAAATTATTTTCATCTCATTGAACCACATTTTAGTCCTTGATATTAACCGTGTCTCTCGGATTTTCGAAATTCCATTCACAGAAGCGGTAAAATTAAGTTTTATGCAAAATTCGGTTTTTAACCTACCACTTAGTGGTTTCACTATTCATAAAAAATTGAAAGTTTTCAGAAAAATACCAAAATTTCACCTTAGGCTAATTTCGATATTCTAAGTCCAAAAATGAAGTCCATTTTGAAAAATAAAATTTATAAAATTTCAAAAAGTGGTTATTACTATTCATAACGGCTAGTTTTAATAGCATATTGTTGTTTAGTGAAACTCGGTATTGCGTACGACGCAAGCTATTGAGAAAGGTCGCGATTGCGTGTAAAGCAAGCCAAGCAAGTGTTGTGTAGAAAAAAATTCCTTTGATGATTTATATAACATAAAAGTCTCGGGTGTTACATTCTACCCCCCTTAAAAAGAATTTCGCCCTCGAAATTCGTCACTTTGTAACAAACAGATGAGGATACTTCTCCCTCATCATATCCTCAAGCTCCCATGTAGCTTCTTCAAGTTGGTGGTTCCTCCATAAAACTTTCACCAAGCGAGTGGTCTTGTTTCGTAGGACTTTTTCGCTACGATCCAGAATCTCTATCGGCTGTTCTTCATAAGAAAGATCTTGCTCCAGCGGTACAACTTCTGAGCTGAGTACATGTGAAGGATATGGTATGTACTTTCTCAGGAGAGATACATGGAACACATCGTGAACTTGAGAGAGATTCGGTGGAAGCGCCAATCGGTAAGCTACCTTCCCAACACGATCCAGTATTTCGAAAGGACCGATATATCTAGGGCTCAACTTCCCCTTCTTTCCAAATCTCATAACCCTCTTCCAGGGAGATATTTGTAAGAACACTTTATCACCCACTTCAAACTCTAGGTCTTTTCTTCGGTTGTCGGCATAACTTTTCTGTCGACTCTGAGCTGCTCTTATGTGTTGTTGAATAGATCTGACCTTTTCTGCCATTTCATCAACGAGATCAGGTCCTAATAGCTTTCTTTCCTCAACTTCATCCCAGCAAGTTGGAGTCCTGCATTTCTTTCCATAGAGAGCTTCATAAGGAGCCATCTGAATACTGGAGTGAAAGCTATTATTATAAGAAAATTACACCAAAGGTAGGTGTTGATCCCAACCTCCTTTGAAATCCATAGAGCAAGCTCTCAACATATCTTCTAGGGTTTGAATTGTTCTCTCAGACTGACCGTCTGTCTGGGGATGATAAGCAGGGCTGAAACTCAACTCTGTATCCAGAGTATGCTGAAGACTTCGCCAGAACTTCGAGGTAAATCTCGGATCCCGATCAGATATAATAGAAAGTGGTACTCCATGCAATCTCACAACTTCCTTTACATATATCCTGGCAAGCTGATCTAGAGAAAAATCCTCTCTAATAGCAATGAAGTGTGCGGACTTTGTAAAACGATCAACTATGACCCAGATAGCATTATTGCCTTTGGATGTTTTAGGAAGTCCTGTGACAAAGTCCATAGTGATGTTTTCCCATTTCCATTCGGGTATGGGTAATGGTTGTAACATCCCCTTAGACTTCTGTCTCTCAGCTTTAACTTGTTGACAAACCAAGCATCGAGAGACATATTCAGCAACATCTCTTTTCATGCCATCCCACCAGAAGTACTCTTTCAGGTCCCTATACATCTTCGTGCTTCCAGGATGAATAGAGAATGAAGAACTATGAGCCTCATCCAGCAGCTCCTTCTTTAATTCGGGGATGGGAGGAACGCAAACCCGATTCCTGAACATTATTATCCCATTACAATCAAGGTTGATTTCAGGAACATTTCTCACCTTCTTTTGTAACTCGACATCTTCTTTCTGTGCCTCTTTAATCTTCACATGTATAGATGGTTGAACATTCATTTGAGAAAGATAAGATTTTCCCCTTCCATTATAATTCCAAGATCCATCCTTTGTAAATCCATAAATATTGGATCTTTTGTGATCCTCATCATGGATAAACTATCATGGTCTTGTCGACTTAATGCATCTGCCACCTTGTTTGCTTTCCCAGGGTGGTAATGGATTGAGCAGTCATAATCCTTAATCAGCTCCAACCATCTTCTTTGACGCATATTCAACTCCTTTTGTGTGAAAATATACTTTAAACTTTTATGATCAGTATAAATATCACACCTTTCACCATAAAGGTAATGCCTCCAAATTTTTAATGCAAAGATTACCGCAGCCAACTCCAAATCATGTGTTGGGTAATTTTGCTCATGGATTTTCAACTGTCGTGAGGCATAATCTATTACCATATCATTTTTCATAAGAACACACCCCAATACCTTCTTGGATGCATCACTGTAGATCACAAACCTTTCTCCACTACAAGGCAGTGTGAGCACAGGTGCACTGGATAACCTTCTTTTCAACTCCTTGAAATTCTCTTCACATTCCTCTGTCCAGACAAACTTAACTCCTTTCCGAGTCAACTTGGTGAGTGGATTAGATAATCATGAAAAATCTTTTACAAAACATCGATAATAACCATCCAAACCAAGAAAACTTCGGATCTCAGTTACTGTTGTTGGTCTTGACCATCTTTCGATAACCTCTGTTTTTGCTGGATCCACAGATATCCCCTCTTTTGAGATTATATGACCCAAAAATGCAACTTTTTGAAGCCAAAATTCACACTTGGTAAATTTGGCATAATGCTTCTCTTTTCTCAGGGTCTTCAATATAATTCTCAAGTGATCTTCATGATCTTCCTTGCTCTTTGAATAGACATGAATATCGTCTATAAAGACTACCACAAATTGATCAAGATAGTCTCTAAAGACTCTATTCATTAGATCCATGAAGATAGCAGGGGCATTAGTAAGAACAAATGGCATCACTATAAATTCATAGTGTCCATACCTTGTACGGAAAGCCGTCTTTGGTATATCCTCCCTTTTGACCCTTAATTGATGATACCCTGAACGAAGATCAATCTTGGAAAAGTATTGAGCTCCGCGTAGTTGGTCAAATAAGTAATCAATGCGTGGGAGAGGATATTTGTTCTTGATAGTGATCTTGTTAAGTTCTCGATAATCAATGCAGAGTCTCATTGATCCATCTTTCTTCTTAACAAATAGAACAGGTGCTCCCCAAGGTGACGCACTAGGGCGTATGAATCCCTTATCAAGATTCTCTTGGAGTTGCTTCTTCAATTCCTGCAACTCAATTGGGGCCATTCTATAAGGTTTATTTGAAATAGGCAAAGCACCCGGTACGAGTTCTATTGAAAACTCAACTTCACGATTTGGTGGAAGACCCGGCAATTCCTCCGGAAAGACATCATCAAACTCCCGTACAATGGGAATATTCTTAATCATGAGTTTCTCACCAACTATTTGAGATAAATAACCTTCATTTAGTGGAATCAATACCCATAAGATGGAAGAAATTTCCACTGGAAGGTTATGTTCATCCTTGCATTGATAGACGATCGTAGGTTGATCTGGAATATGAAATGTGACTTCCCTTCTTTGGCAATTGATATGAGCTCCATGTAGAGAAAGCCAATCCATGCCAAGAATCACATCAAATTCCACTAAAGTAAGGATCACAAGATTTGCAGGAAGCACTTTCCCACAAACTTCGATCGGAGAAGAATTATAAACTTTTGATGCGACTGTTGTTCCATTAGGTGTTGTCACAGCTAACTCAACATCTAATTGTTGAGGTAATACGGTGATACCCTTAGAAAAGTCTTTAGAAATAAAAGAGTGGGTGGATCCAGAATCAAATAAAACATTTGCTACTTTAGAGTGGATGGTAAGTGTACCTTTCACCACATCGTTATCGTACTCCACATCGCTGATAGAAATTGCATGTGACTTTCCTTTGTCTTTAGCCTTAAGAGTTTGTTGACGTCGACCATCATCATCAACCCTTGGATTTGGGCATTGATTGGCATAATGCCCCATCTCCTTGCACTTGAAACATTGAAGTGTAGTAGGTTCATTCTGTGTATCCCTTCCTTTGTTTGCATTATTAGACATATTCTTCCCATTATCACGGCATTCAAATGCCCGATGACCTTCCTTTCCACATTTAAAACATTTACTTGTCCCTTTAAGACAACTCCCTCCATGTTTTTTTCCACACTTTGAGCATAAGGGAAAGTTCATCTTCTTTTCCGTGTGCTCTTTAGATTTTTCTTTGAATTCCATCTTCCTCTTCTTATCAAACCCATGTGACTGATGGGTTACTCCAATCTCCATCTCGACTTTGGGAGCACATCGAACGATTTCCTCATAGCTATTGAAGTCCCTTATGGCTAACGCCCTTCGAAGACTTGGTTTTAAGCCACTAAAGAATCGATCGATCTTACTCTCAGGTTGGATAATAATACCAGAAGCGTACCTTGCAAGTCTTGTAAAATTTGCTTCATAGGTACTAACAGATTCATCATCCCTTTGCTTCAGTTCAAGGAACTCTTTCTCCATATTTGTTCGGAGAATACGAGGGAAGTACTTTTTGAAAAAATAAGTTCTTGATCTCGTCCCATTCCATAGACTCAATTTCATCCCTTTGCCTCGTATTCTTAACAAGATTCCACCATTGATCCGCATCTCCTTCCAAACGATACACTGATAGGATGACTTTATCATGCTCAGAACATTGAAGAACTGAAAATATCTTTTCAGTAGTACTAATCCATTGTTCAGCAACTAATGGATCAGTAGACCCGCTGAAAGAAGGTGGACGCTGCCTCATGAAGGATTCAACAGAATGTTGCTCCCTCCTTTGCTCGTTTGGAAATCCTGCATGATTCATAGCTTGAGAAAGTTGTGTGACCATGGCTACAAGATTTTGCATTCCAGCTCCCATATCGTTTGGTTGCTCAGGGGGACAATCATTGCATTTCCCATCGCATTCCGCATTAACACGGTTCCTTCGGGTTCCAGCCATTGACTAAAACCAAGAAGAATAGTGTGAGCAACACTAATTATAATAGGAAACCACATAATTCAAGAATAAAATTTTCATGCTTAAGGTCTTATCCTAGGTTATTCAAGGCCATTTCTAAAATTGTGTTCTATGCTTAGACTTATCCTTAGGGTTCTTACTAAGGCTTTCACATCCTAGTTTCCAAAGGTTGACTATACCTTTCCTCTGATACCAACTATAACGACCCATACTTTACATAAATTGTTAATACTTCAAAATTGAAGCACACTTATTACAACATATGACAAAACCACAAAGGACCGTATAGGTATAGTGTCTTTAGAAACTGGGAAGCATAAACAACTGGTTCATAAATCTTCTACAGTGTCTCCCATTTATTTCATCATATATAGGGTCCCTTTTAGCATATTCTACTTAATATCCATCTTCCTGGCCTGGGGAAAAGAAAACATAAAAGGGTGAGCTCAAATGCTCAGCAAGGGCAAATAAAGGAAAGAAAAATCATATCATATCTTTATGAAAATTAAAACCTGCAAAAGAGATCATAATATCTTAACATGGAATAAATCATAGAAGTGAAAATGAGATCCCCATAATCATAACATAAAACTTGAAACTTTGTGGCATGCACACATAATCATGGAAAATCATTTCTTGTTAGTCATGACTCATTGCCAAGACTATCTTAGTGGACAAAGTCCCTTTCTGAACCGAGTTCACTCCTCGTTTCAGTCCTGTATCACTGAACCAAAATAACCTTCCGTTCCAGCCATGTCTATCTCATGAGATATAAAGTCTTTACCCAATGAATTGGAGGGAGATATAGATCCCACCCATCTTATAATGAATCCTTTCTTATGTGTGCCACATAATCATAAAACATACATCATAGCGTAACACATGTAATAAAAATGGAATTCTTAAACAACATGACATCATAAAACAATTCATATAAGATAAAGGAATTCATAAAAATAACTCCATCACAACATGATCAAATCAATGTAATAATAGGGATAAAAACAGAACCCTTTATTATCTTAGATGGAAAATAATTTTGATAAAACACTTGAACTCCATTCTTGAGGAAAATATCCTTTCTTCTTCAAAAACATTTTTCCTTTCGTAACATGTCATACAACTTTAAAATAAAAGAAGTTGATTAAAAATAAACTTGAAATCTTGTAAAGGAAGCTTCTTGGAAATAATGTTTTAAAAATCCATTCTTGCCGTATAAGTTAAAAAAAACATTCTTCTCGTACTTTTGTCGAAAAAGTCAAAAAGTACCTCGTACGAAAAACGACAAAAGATTCCTTTCATACATATTACTAAAAACTCACCGAAGGGTAAAAATGGATTTAAACAATTGTTGGTGGATGGAAATAATATTACATATTGATGAAAGATGGATGTGGATGATAAAATACACCCCAGTAAATACTTACGAATAAACAATCTCGGATAAAAATGAGATTGTGATATTTCCCTTACCTTAGGTCCGATTTGCTTTGTATGTGTCCGAAGCTCCTGTATAATGGTTTAAATAATGTTATTGACTTATTCCAGAATCATACATATTGATATGATATCATATATGGTCATATTATTAGCTTCTTGTTAGTAATATTTCATTGTTACTTGTTACTCGGGTCTTTATAACTTTTTGTTCTTATGCGTGTTTTGTCGAATAAATTCTTATTCTTATCTTTAGGTTATAGATAATTCATTTCCAGAATGGTATTAGTGTAGTATATACCATATTCATTCATTCAATTCATTTATATAATCATTATGAAATGAAGATCATGTAGAACGAGTCGCATCACATCGTGGAGACGATATTCCGTACGTATGCACGAGTGATGATATCGTTCCTATGATCGTGGAATTGTATTGGAGTATATATATATTATTTCAGTATCAATATTACTTCATAATAATCATATATAGTTACTCATTACACCATTATACCCATCCTTGTAAGGTGATGGTGGAAAATAGATTACACCACGGCGTGGAGACGGTATTCCGTACGTACGCATGCGCGGTGATTTAATTTTTCCGTAGGATGGATAGAAGGTGAATTAGGGTTGTTTCATATTTATAATAACATATCAGTATGTAATTAATACTGATGTTATTACTTTATCATGAAACAACTAAAGAATAAGAAGTTGAATAAGAAAGAAATTGAAAAGATCGGTAATGGATATTACCTCTTCTTTGGAACGCCTCTTTGAATCCCCCACTTAAGGAACTAAGACTGGTCTTTGGAGAAGACCAGGACCTCTAGGATTATTCTAGGGAAGTGGAGAGGAGAAAATGGCAGGGTTTGGCCGAGCTTGAGTGCTCAAATTGGTGTGAGGAGGAGGGGGAGGAGGTGCCCTTTTATAAGGGAGGAGAGGGGCACCTTAGGAATATCTCAAAATATTATTTTATATTAAAGTCAAAATCGGTTTATAATGGTTCCAAAGGGTCTTATTTCGAAGTTAAAGTGGGGATGGGTCGAAATCCTATCAACCAATAGGATTTAGACAAGTTTAGGGTATTAGTTTAACCTTATCAATTAGATTTAACTCTAAGTTAATTAATTTAACTTTTACCGTGTCTTTTTGTTTTCTTTCACTATATGGTTAATACACTTACTATAACATGCCAAACGAACCCCAAATTATTTATTATTAATATCTATATCATTATCTAAGTCATTTGGCCGAACCTTAGATTTTTAGGAATAAAATAACAATTAATAATATAATATTTTATTTAAAAACTATTTTGTGTCAATTTTGACACTATTTGATATATGATTTTTTTGAAAGTCATAACAGAATTATATGTTCGAACCAAGTTGCTTAAATCAACAATAATATATCATAGTAACCTAGAAAATTAGTGGAATTCATAAAAAGTCTTAAATTACATTTATTTTGGTATTTATATTATCAATTATGTCAATATTTCATTAATAAGATAATTACTGCATCATCTTTGTGTAATATATAAATTAAATTATTTGATGTCTAAAAATTACAAATAAAATACCATCATGTATGAAATCTTTTTAGCTTTCTAATGAATATTTACAATCGAATTTATCTTATGTATAACCCCATATTAAAAAATGATTTACTTATTAAACTTTGATTTTAACTATTTTAACCCTTCTTTAAATAAATTAATAATAAATGTCCTAATCTAATCCAAGTGGGCCTAAATGGTCATATTTTATTCCTAAGTTTGTTTTTGGTCGAATTACACTTGTCCAATAGAATTAGGACATGTGTTAGGGTAATATTGATATCTTATTTACCCTTAGTTACCCTATTTACTATTAACCGCGGTAAAAAAAAAGTAAAAAGTTACTATTCACCAAAAAATATTTTCATCTCATTGAACCACATTTTAGTCCTTGATATTAACCGTGTCTCTCGGATTTTCGAAATTCCATTCACAGAAGCGGTAAAATTAAGTTTTATGCAAAATTCGGTTTTTAACCTACCACTTAGTGGTTTCACTATTCATAAAAAATTGAATGTTTTCAGAAAAATACCAAAATTTCACCCTAGGCTAATTTCGATATTCTAAGTCCAAAAATGAAGTCCATTTTGAAAAATAAAATTTATAAAATTTCAAAAAGTGGTTATTACTATTCATAGCGGCTAGTTTTAATAGCATATTGTTGTTTAGTGAAACTCGGTATTGCGTATGACGCAAGCTATCGAGAAAGGTCGCGATTGCGTGTAAAGCAAGCCAAGCAAGTGTTGTGTAGAAAAAGATTCCTTTGATGATTTATATAAAATAAAAGTCTCGGGTGTTACAAACATTGAGACTTATTTGTTTTTATTCATCAATTATAATGACCCATAATTTTTGAAACGTAATTAATTCCAAAACATGTGTGTTATATTATTTTTTAATAAAAAACTATATTCCGTTATTAATTAAGTTTTTATAATTGAAAAGTGACATTTGGGTTTTGACCATTATATGACTGTTGATCAATATGGCCATTGGAAACAATACTCTTGATAATAGTTTTAATGTTATAATTTATATTACAAATGTTAATGGTTAATTAATACAGAAGTAATAGTTGATGGCCTCATCTAGTAGAGTCGTATAGTATAAATCCCATTTGTCAAAACATGGGAGGGAGGAGAATCATTGGGATTCACTCTTGACCAATACCCACTTGAACATCAACATGTTAATATTGAAATAAATCCCATATGAGATATGTTCAAGTTAGTATATTTTACCACTCGATCGATGTTAGTCGAGCTACCCCACAAGTTTATCAGCATCACACACCTCTCCCTTAGGTCATATTAGAATATTATAATGGGTACTTTGTTGAGGTCCTAGTTACTTAAAATTGAATCCCATTGTTTAAATAAAATTTCCATTTAATCATTTCTATTTTAAGATTGGTTTTATATAAAATTTCAGAAGAAATTTAAAAAATTGATTTTTTGGGAAAAAATTATAGTTTTAGAGATATAAAAATTACAATATTAAATTATAGATTTATTTAAAAAATGTATTATTTTTAAATATCGTTATAAGAAACACTTTTTTTATAAAGTCAAAATTATTATATTTTTTCAAATGTCCTAAATTTTACTTTGCATGCACTATGCATTTTCTGTCCAATTTTATTTTTAATAAATATGTTTTTTTATTGTTAAAAGTTAAATTCATCATATTTTTAGAATTATTATGATAAAATAAATTACAGTTTTTTAGATTATATTACTGATATATGGTTATGGTGAACTTATGTAATGACCCGCCAATTCTCAATGGCTTGAGAGCTCAACGAGTCATTACTAGGCCTTAAGTAAAATCCCCAAGACGCCAAATGCTGGAAATAAATACCAAAGGGTTTCCAATACATGTTGGGGGAAGATTTACCCTTTATGAAATAAACCAAATAACCAACCAAACAAAAAATCCACTAACAACAACTACATGGTGCATGTCAATGAAACAACCAACACATCCATTACCAAAAGGGAAACACGCTATTCCACAATACAACCCACAAAACCATACAACCAACACAAAATTAGAGTGCTATGTGGAAGAGTAAAAAAAGAACCAAAGTAAACCAAGACACACTCCACGGATCTATACCAAGCTCTATGCTCCACGCACCACCAATTATCCCATGCATCACCACGAAACACTGGCAATGAGATGCTTTACCTTTACCTATGTCCCGGGATACAACATATGAAAATGCACCAACTTAGAAAAGCAGGGTCAGTATAGAACTCAATAGGTTTTCCCCAATGACTTCCATACTCATGCCACTAGGATAGAAGAGTTAGCCACATTTATATAAAAATAGTTTATATAAAAAATATTCTCAAAAGTAGTTTATAACTAAATATAAACAAGTTTCAAAAACCATTCATAACAAAAGTCATTACATGAGAAATTGAAACCAATTTTCTAGCAAGTTATTTTTCCAGAAAAATACCCAAACAATCTTAAGAAACATTTCACAAACATTATTTTTGGCATGCCCAACCATTTCCACAAACCCATGAAAACAACCTTGCATGCTACTTGGAAGAGGGGAGAAGCCCTAACCCTTATCAATCCCAAACATGATGGGGGATACTTCTTACCCTTATCCAACCCAAATTCACATGAATGATTGACGGGGGAGAGCCCTAACCCTTATCCATCCCATCACTGATGGGGGAAACTCCTAACCCTTATCTGTCCCGAATGCAATATGAATGTTTGACGGGGGAGATCCCTAACCCTTATCCATACCAACACTAATGGGGGAGACTCCTAACACTTATCCATCCCAAATTCAATATTAACACACAAAATAATATGCCATTACACCTTTGGCACATAGCACAAGGTCATATTTCAACCAAGCCTCGTATATGCCATACAAACACACCGCATCTGCCCATCAATCATGCCAAAACACCCCTTCAATAAAAAAACCTTTTTATTGAAAACCATTTCCATCAAAACCATTTAAATCTCAAACCATTTCAATAAAACTCCCTTTTTATTGAAAACCAATTCCATTAAAACCATTTCAATCTCAAACTATGTCAATAAAACTCCCTTTTTAATGAAAACCAATTCCATCAAAACCGTTTCAATCTAAAACCATTTCAATAAAAAAACACTTTTTATTGAAACCCATTTTTCATCAAACCACATCCAAATTATGAAAATAAATAATTTAAAATCAACATTTTAAATTCAAGAATCCGCACCATTTTTCACAACAATTCCCCAAGATTTCACAATCTCATCAAAACCATAAATCATCACTAAAGAAGATTTATTATATGCTTTTAACAATCAAATCCATTAAAATAAACCAATTTGAATCTAATCCAATCAATTATAGCAAGAGTATTATAGAGTGAAGCCTACAACCTCAAAGGTTTTGATGAAAACCACAATGGTGGAAGAACGCTCAAGAAACCCGGGTCGATTCCCCAAAAACCCTCCTTAGATCTCTTCTCCTAACAAGATAAAGACCAATCCTCATCATATTTGGAACCCACACTCTTAGATATACCTGTAATGGTCATAGATCTATGAAAGTGAGAGAAGAAGAGAAGTGGATCTAAGTCGATCTAAGAAACCGATCAAGAATGAAGAGGAATGATCACATACCTTATGAATCCAGCTCTGATTTACCAATATAATCCTTCATATCACCTATCGAATAATGGGAGAACCTTCTATGACCTACGGAGAATCAAAATCCCAAGTTATGGCCACTTAGGAGGAAAAACGAGCCACTAAGAGGCAAAACATGTGATATCCACCTTTATTGGATCTCGTTTATGTAACTGCATGGTTTGTTCGCAGGGTAAGACAAACCGTGCGTTATCTACTTCCACAGCCACCCTTCTCACTAGGTTTGGCTTCATGGTTATACAAATCATGCACTGACCGTGCAGAGGCTACTGCCTCCAAGACCTACTACACACAGTTTGGCCGCACGGTTTAGACAAACCGTGTGTCGCCCGTGCGACTTCCCCTTTTTCCTCAAAACATCATTCCAAGTTATTCTGACTCTCTCATTCGTCACCCCTAACATTATAAACATAAAAGTAATCACAAAAGGGTTACATACTAGAAACTGGGGGTACTACAACTTATAATAATTTTATAAAATACTTTAGTTTATTGTGAACAGTAAAATATACAGATTGAGTTTTTTAGTATGTTTAAGGACACCATAACTAATACATTATGATTTAATGAATATTTTAAAATTATATTAAATTATTTTGGATTAAAATAATTTAATAGCTATCCCAAGTTTCCAATACCATTGGTAAACACCATGGGAAAGCCCATGGTATGCAAATACCACTATTAAGGTTTCCAAAAAATTAATAAAAAACATTCTCAAATTTTTTGTAAATACCTACGAATTTATTCATTCCAATTCATTACAAATTCATCTTTCAAGATCCTTGGATTTTTTACCTCCCAAGAAGTCTTCCCAAGGATTCCACTAGCCCCAAAGCTCCTGATATTCTATTTTTTGCAGTAACTCTTCATGGTCCGGGAAATATCAACTTTTAATTTCATTTCAAGTTCCATCATTATCTAGTATGCCTTTCAAATGTCCATAATATATTATTCTATAAATTTTATTCTATACCTTTATTGTATTAATATTATTTTATTATTGTTATTCCCTTGTCCCCACTCTTTTTATGTTTTCTAAGTCCACTTTTTATACCTGTTATGCTGCGGATTTTGCTTCTCAAAATTTCTCTCATTTTGAAAGAAACTATTTTATATTATTTATTATATTAAAAAAACATTTACTATAAAAGATTATTCATATGGATTTTAAAATGATCAATTTTATTATATTATTAACATACGTGAAACCCACAGTCCTTTTCAATGGGTATAAAATGAAAAAGGATCTTGTATTTAAGAACATTATAAAACCCCGAGATTTTGATATGAAACTCGATTCATTAATTCTTCAAAAGATATTTATGAAATTTTTATTATGATATCTATAGATAAAATCAATTAATTAATATTAATGGCGATCCCTAATAGTTCTCTAATGCATTGGGTAATGAATTTAATCTTTAGATATGACATGTTTTATGATACCTTGGTGAATAATCTTGGTAATTTTTTTGAAACCTTGATGAAAAACCTTGCTGATATACTAGTCGATGATTAATCTAAATGTTGTATCCATATTTAAAATATATGATTCATGTTTATATTATAAAGATATGTATTTTTTCCATGAATTTATTATATTCCTTAAGTTCTTATTAATATTCTTCAATATCACAAATAAATTGTTTCCCTTGGTTTACCTTACTAGGCCTTAAGCTCACCCTTTCCATTGATATATGTCCCATGATTATGAGATACAATAAATTTACATTGGATTAACTTTAAATAATCCTTTCATGTTGAATAAATTAATTTTTTATGTATTTATTTATTATGTACCTTTTTTCCAAGACACTGAAATTTAAAAGATCCTCTATTTAATGAATGTAATGAAAAGTTCTATAATAAAAATGAGAGATTCCATAGATGTTATCAAAGGAAAAGTTTAGTTATTTTTTAAAATTAGAATTTCAAAGAGATAGAAATAATCCTATAGAAATGTTTAATTAGAGGAAATGTTTCTTGTATTTTTGTTAAATATTAAGTAAGTGGTTTCCGAGAAAGGAAATCCATGTCTAGATTAGAACAACTGGATGTTTCTCTAGCATAGATATATCAAGGGGTAATACCTAAAAACAAAAATTTTAGACAAACTCTAATTAGAAGTAGTTCACGACAACATTCTTGGTTTTATTCCTAGTTTGACACTCCTAGGGGATATGTTCGGTGAATCACAAGGTTTTTATGAATCATAATGAATGATTTTAGAAATTTTAGTTGTGTTTAATGAAATACATGTTTAATAATGATGTAATGTAACATAAAAGTTCCCTTGGAAAAATAAAATTATTAAATGAAACATGTTTCTCAATAATATTTTCTTCTTTTTTAAAATGGAAGGAAATATGAGAAACTACCTAAATAGTGAGAAAAACGGATCAGGCTCTGATGACTATCTAATGGAAGGTGAAATGGAATACTTCATTGGAATAATAAATACACAGACATGGGTTATTAGAAATAACTTGAATCAAGCTAAGAGACAAGATTAATTAGAAAGGGAAAAATTTATATCGAGTCTGTTATGCATCAACGACCACCATCTTTCAGTGGATGTAATGACCAATTGATAGATGAATAATGGATTCCATTAATAGAAAATATATTTTCTATACTATATTGTTTATAATAATATTATTTTTCCCTAGATGTGTACTATTTAGAGGGATAAGCTAATTAGTGGTGGAAACTAGTCAAAAACAAGAATCAAGGATGGTAGATCGAAGCAATGGACTGGTACGAGTTTCAGAGAACCTTTTCAAAAAATATTTCATTAGTTATATGAAAACAAAAATGGAGAATAAATTCCATGATTGGGACCATAATGAAAACAAATATGTGGGATTATATTCGATGAACTTCACAAGACATTCACATTACACATATGTCATTGTCATAGATACTAATGGGAAGGATGATAGATTCTTCAGTGGACTAGAACCTCATCTACAGAAGAATATTTCCAACCAAGATAATGAAAACTATGTGGATATCATTAGGAGTTATATGAAAGTTTAAGTGTAGTTTTTTGAGATTTATTGGTCTCAGAAATATAATGAAGAGAAGATATCTTTTGATCCAAACATGAAGAGGATCTTTGAATGAGGAAGAGGAGGAAAAAATTGAACCGTTCATTATGCAAAAAATGTGGGACGATGCATTCAAGGAACTTCCTGCTTAGGAGTGGAATGTGTTACATTGTGGATGATATGGACATATTTCTCCGAACTGTCATAGTGAGTTGAAGACTCCACCTCTCAAAACTATCGATAAATGGAAGATGGTGCATGACCTACCTGAATTCCAATGCATCAAGTGTAGATAGCTTGGCCACTTTTCTAGTCACTATCCAGATCCAATGTTAGTGGAGTAGAATCCCCAACAACATCATCATATGCTAAAGGATAAATTTTTCTCTTATATTATCACGATGGTGGAACATGAATCTTCAAATTATGTGGTTATAGGTACTCTCATTTTTATCCAAAATATAACAAGTACTTTCTTTGACTCTGGTTCTATGCATTCATTTATTTCTACAATGTTTTCAAAGAATTAAGATTCAATACCTAAACTACATGAAGTATAACTATCAGTACAGAATCCTTGAGGTTCAATCCAATCATCAATAGTGTATAGAAACTCTCTTATTCACTTTGGAGAGAACAGTTTCATAAACAGTATTTTCATTATTCCCATCCTGGAATTCAACATTATACTAGGGATGGAATGGATCTCAAAGTACAATAATAAAAAAAACTATAGATATAAGTAAATCTCAATATTGTTTAATGGACAACCTAAAATTTTCATCAAAAGAGAGATGTCTCAATATAAGATTTGTCTTGAAGCACCACCTGTAGCCTTCATTATAGAGATAATCAGGGAAGATAAAGAAGGAAATAAAAGTGTAAGATTATAGAATTTCCCCATCATTCAGGAGTACATTTTCATATTTTCCAAGGAGTTATATGGTACTCCCCTAGAAATATGGGTATATTTATCCATTGAATTCATTCTTAGTTCCATGATTATTTCACATACCCCATTTAGTATTGAAAATTTTGATCTAGAGGAATTAAAGATGAAACTAAAAGATCATTTAGAGAAGGGGTTTACCAGGAAAAGTGTTCCTCCTTGGGGAGAACATGTTCTCTTTGTGGAGTGGATGGATGGATCAATGTCGTTATGCATTGATTATAGAGAACTGAGCAGGGTCACAGTGAAGAATAAGTACCATCTCCCAATAACTGATGATTTATTTTACCATCTTTCTGGGGCTCAATTATTCTCCAATATTTATCTTTGATCTGATCATCATCATTTAATGGTTAATAAATAAGATTTTCAAAACACCACCTTTAAACCAAGATACTGGAATTATGAGATTATTGTTATGCCCTTTTTCATGACTAATTCCCATGTTATATTTATGGATTTTGTGAATAGAGTCTTCATAAACTACCTTGATAAATATTTAGTACTTATAATTAATGATATTATAATATATAATAAATTTTTTGAGGAGAATGAAAATTATATAAGGGTTATATTCAAAACACTGAGAAAGGAGATGTTATTTTGAATTTTTAGAAAATTGTTATTTTGGTTGCAACAAGTTTCTTTCTTAGAGAATATTGCATCCAATGAAGGAATCTCAATTGAGCCTATAAAGACAAAGGATGTGGAGGAGTGGCCTCAACCCAAAAGCAGTATTTGAGATTCCAATTTTTCTTGGTTTTGTGGGATATTATATGATGTTTGTCAAAAAAAACACGACTTTCTATTCCAATATCCAATTAAACTATAAAAGGTGTCAATTTCATCTTGAAAATGGAGTGTGAATAATGTTTCCAAGAGAAAAAGAAGAGTTTTTTACTAAACCTGGGTTAAATCATCCCTCTATCCGAGAAGGATTTATTATTTTTAGTGATGCATCTCTGAAAGCTCTTGGGTGTGTCGTCATGAAAAATGAAAAGGTGATTGCTTATGCATCTCAAAAATTGATGCCTCAAGAGAAGAACAATCCTACGCATGCCGTAGAGATGGTTGTGGTTTTTTTTCTTTGAAGATTTGGAGGAACTTATGTTATGGGGAGAAATGTGATATAAACATTGACCATCAAATTTTGAATAATATTTTCATGGAAAATGAATTGATCCGGAGATAATGGACATGGTTAGAACTTCTTAAAGACTATGATTGATCAATTCATTATCATCGTTGTAGATCAAACAATTTAATTGATGCATTATGTTTGAAGGACCTTATTGTGTTAGAAATGAGGAGGATTCAAAAAGATCCTTCTACCAAACACCAAGTACAACTTGGAATGGGAATCATAAGGGATGGTACATCATCAATCCTATCCCAAATGATTTATCAACTGTCAAAACAATAGAATATTAATAAATCTCAAAGAGAAAATCATATGTTATAGAAAAAGATATAGTCTTTGAAGAATGATATGTTTCAAGAGTTCAAAATTGATTAAGAATGTGGACTGAAATTTCATACAAGACGTTGGTTTCTATCCATTCAAAAAATAAATAAGGAGATGATGGATGAAGATAAAAACTCCTCTTTCTCTATACATCCTAGAAGAACTAAAATGTATAGGGACCTTTGTGATCATTATTGGTGGGATAACAAGAAAATAGTGATTATCGAATACACTACAAGGTGCCTAGTTTTTCAACATGTGAACACAAATAAAAATATTCCTAATGGGGTATTACAACCACTACTCTTACTAACATGGAGGTGTGAAAATATCACAATGGGAATTGTCACTGGTCTCCTAAAAAACTAAAGGAAACAATGAGATATGGTTATAGTGTACGACTCACCAAGACTACCCATTTTATCTCTATTCGGTAATATTTCTCTATTAAACAACTCCCCATGATTTATAGTAATGAAGTAGTAATGCTTTATAGAGTTCCACTTTCTATCATATCAGATCATGATCTAGGGATCCCATCAATATTATGGAGAAGTCTTCAACATGATCTGAGTACCAAATTCGATTTCACTAAGGAATATCACCCACAAACTAGTGACCAAACTGAAAGGACTATTCAGATGATTGATGACATGTTGAGAACATGCTCGATGGAATTTAACGGTTGATTGGATCAGCATCTCTTATTTATTGAGTTCTCATACAAAAATATCCCACATTTGAGTATTCAAATGGCACCCTATGTGATGCGGATCATGGTGCACACATGCAGCAAGGAGTTGAGGGTGATCATGTCATTGATCATGAAAGGATAATTAATAGACAAGACCCATTGCATGGGATTGGTGGCCCAATGACAAGAGGAAGAATGAGGAGGATGAGAGAGGCTTTACATGGCCTCATTTTGAAATTACAAGAGGAGGCCCAACATTCATGCATGGGAGGAGCAAATGGGCCTTTAATCACACCTATTAAAACCCAAAAGTGAACCTAAAAGCCCCACCCATATGCTTCCACTAAATTTAATCCACTTGCATGATGGAAATCTCAAATGTCAAAAGTGGTGGGCCCCTTGTCTCCAAATCCATGGTGGGAATCTTCAAAGTCTTTGGGGTGGTTCCTAAAAGTCTTCTTTAGAGATATCTTGTCCCCTAAAGACATGGACATGTGTAAACAAAGTCAAATTCGTGGGATAGGCTTTAGACTTTTGGGGGATAGGTATTTTGACATGTATTCCTCTCATTTGGCTATAAATAGCCACCTCTTGTACCCCCTTGAAGGTGATATTAGAATTTGAGAGTTTCTAGCATTATTATTCTTGTGTTTCTTGTGTTCTTAGGTGAATGCAAGTAAGGCTCATCAAAGGAGTGATAAACCTTTGTGGCACATTATAATTAGAGTTTCAAGGGGCAACTCTCCTTGGGGTCCTAATTGATCATCCCCTTCCCCTTTTATTCCTCTTGCATTTCTTTTAATTTCTATTCCCCTATTCTTTCTTCGCTTGTGTTTCAGCATTTTTTCCAACGAATACTGCACTCGCATATGGTATCATATCATTTTGTATCAGAGGAAGGAAATGGAAACCAGGTTCTTTCATTTCTATTTCTCCCATCTTTTTTTTCTTCCCCTTCTTCCATTTTCTTCCATCACCAATTTTGGACAGAACATTCTTCCATATTTTTGTTTGCTTTTTCTTTGAGTTTATGGGCGTATAATATGTCATTTTAATAGTTCCGAATCTCATCTTTCTTCTGGATTTTGAAACACTAAAATCCGACATCTATATTTGGAGATATTTCCGAATCAATTCGTGCTACAGTTTCACCCTTGTGAAATCTAACAATATCCTAGGAGAATTTCCATTTGAGTTTGATGTTCAAGTTATCACAATCATTTACATCATTGCAATCTGATTAGTACATTTTTCATTTGTTTTACTTTGAGCATGAAAATCACACTCTTTGCAATTCTAGTTTGTTGAGTAGAAAAAAAATCAAAAAAATATCAAAAAAATATCAAAAAAAATCAAAAAAAAATTAAAAAAATCACAAAATAAAAATAAAAATAAAAAACAATAAAAAAAACACAAAAAAAGGAAGCTTCTCATTTGAAACATTGCGTTTGCTCATATTTCATAAATTTGATTGCAATTTTCTTATCCACCATATTCTTTCCTTCATCCATATCTAACTTTATACTATAACCATTTCTCCCATTTTCCTCTCATATTTCTTGGACTCCAATGAATCAAAACCTTTTTAAAATTACTGATTTTTAAATATTTCAATGAATTGATTGCTTCTTACTAGTTTTCTTCATGATTCTATTTAGTAACACTTGTAGGAACCAAGTTGTTGTTCTAGAAAGTGTGAGAATCCTTTTGAGAGACTAAAAAAAGTGAGAGAAAGAGTGTGCGAGGAATTAAAAAAATGGCAAGTGAGGGAGAAAGAAGTGAGATCGACATTAAATTATTCATGAAGGCAGTCGCTGACTAGTTTACAAGATTGAATGCTAGGTTGGATGATATGCAAAGTTCCTCATCTTTGAAGGCTCCAACAAGGAAATAAATTCCTGAAGGTGATGATGAGTACTCCGATTTCGATGAATCAATTCCTAGGTGAGGGAAACATGATTCTTGGAGAGAAAATGACTTGGGAAGCATCAAAGTGACACTTCCATCCTTTCAAGGGAAGAGTGACCTTGAACTGTATTTGGAGTGGGAGTGGAAGGTTGACCAAGTGTTCGGACTTCACAACTACTCAGAGGAGAAGAAGGTAAAATTGACAGCGCTTGAGTTCAATGACTATGCAAGTATTTGGTGGGACCAATTACAAGTAAGTCGACGATGAAATGGAGAACGGCCAATTCGAACTTGGGACGAAATGAAGATAGTAATGCGCAAAAGGTACATTTCTAGTCATTACTATCGAGACTTGCATTTGAAGTTACAAAAACTTGTGCATGGTTCCATGTGTGTGGAGGAATACTACAAGGAAATGGAGATATCAATGATTCGAGCCAATGTGGAGGAGGATCGCGAAGCTACCATGGAAAGGTTCATCAATAGATTGAATCAGGCAATTAGAGATGTGGTGGAACTACATACTTATATTGATAGGCAGAAGTTTCTACATAAGGAAGTGAAGGTCGAAAAACAACTACATTCTCGAAGGAGTCAAGTAAGTTCTCATAATTTTTGGAAGGATAACTGGAAATATCCAAAATAAACTTCTAAGTGGAATGAAACAAACCCAAGAGATTCAAAATTTGTTCCAAAACAAATAGAAGAGGCCAAAAAAAAATTCTTCCCCACTGTTTCAAAAGAAAAAATGGATGCAAATATCCCTTCTAAATCTCGTGATATAAAGTGTTTAAAGTGTCAAGGACATGGTCATATTGCATCTCAAGGCCCAAACAAAAGGGCCATGATTATTTTGGATAATGGAGACATCCTTAGTGAGCACTCTAGCGATGATGAGATTCCATCTTTGGAGGAGGGTTCGGATGTCGAAGTTGAAGAACCCGTACATGGATATGCATTGTTGGCAAGAAGAGATTTAAACATTCAACCCAAAGATGATCATGATGAGGAGAAACGTAAGCATATTTTTCATACGAGATGCCACATCAGGGAGAAGGTATGTAGCATGATCATTGATAGTGGAAGTTGTACTAATGTGTCTAGTACCTTGTTGGTGGAGAAGTTGAGTTTTCCTACTCTAAGGAATACTAGACCTTATAGATTGCAGTGGTTGAATTATAGTCTTGAAGTGAGGGTCACAAAACAAGCCATAGTTTCTTTTTCCATTGTAAAATATCATGATGAGTTATTGTGTGATGTTGCTCCGATGCAAGCTGGACATTTGCTACTTGGGAGACCATAGAAATTTTATAGGAGGGTGATGTATGATGGCTATACTAACCGCTTCTCTTTTAATTTTAGCGGTAGAAAGATTGTTTTGACTCCTCTAAGTCCCATAAAAGAATATGATGATCAAGTGAGGATAGATAAAGAATACAAAAATAAAAAAGAAATGATTGAAAAATAAAGTGGGAAAAATAAAATTTTGAGTCACAAAAAAGATAGTGATGAGTTGATGAAAAAGGAAATTAGAGAAAAAATGAAAAGAGTGGAAAAATTAATAGTGAAAAAGGAGAGTCGAGTGACATAAAAATAAATGAGGGAAATCAAAGAGTTGAAAACAAGAGTGATGAGCGAATGGTGAGTTTATTTTCTGGAAAAATTGAGGTGAAAGGTGCTTTATTGAGCGGGAAAGTGTTCTTACTCATTAGTAAGGATTCTTACCTTGCAACTAATAAAATTCACCATTCTTTTCCTTCTTGTGTTTTGTATTTACTGAAGGAATTTGGTGATTTGTTTCCTGAAGAAACACCCGATGGGTTACCCCCTTTGAGAGTCATTGAGCATTGGATTGACTTCATACCCGGTGCCGCAACACCCAACAAGCTAGCATATAGAGATAATCTAGAAGAGACTAGAGAGATTCAATGTCAAGTTGAAGAACTCACGAAGAAAGGATTAGTAAGGGAAAGCATGAGTCCATGCACCATTCTGGTGATCCTAGTACCCAAGATAGATGGAACACGGTTAATGTGTGTGGATTGTCGCGCCATCAACAAAATAACAGTTAAGTATCATTATCCCATACCTCGACTTGATGACATGATTGATGAATTAAATGGGGAATCTCTGTTTTCTAAAATTGATCTTAAAAGTGGATACCACCAAATTCGAATGAAAGAAGGAGATGAGGGGGAAACTACTTTTAAAACTAAGTTCGGTTTGTATGAGTGGTTAGTTATTACATTTGGTTTAACTAATGTACCAAGTAAATTCATGAGCTTAATGAAACATGTCCTTCATTCATTCATTGGAAAATTTGTGGTTGTCTATTTTGATGATATCTTGGTGTATAGAAAATCTCTAGACAACCATGTTGAACACTTGCATTTGGTGTGTGAGACCCTTAGTGAAAACCAACTTTATGAAAATATTAAAAAATGTTCCTTTTTCATGGATTCTGTTGTATATCTTGGCATTGTTGTAGGGTTGTAAGGTATTCGTGTTGATGATGAAAAGATCAAAGCAATTCAAAAGTGTCCCACACCCAAGAGTGCAACCGAGGTTAGGAGTATTCATAGATTGGAAAGCTTCTATAGGAGGTTTGTAAAGGATTTTTCATCCATCGATGCATGTTTTAATGAACTTGTAAAGAAACATGTGGTCTTTAAATGGGGTGAAAAACAAGAAAAAGCCTTTAACACACTCAAAGAAAAATTGGTCAATGCTACCCTTTTAAGGCTACCCGATTTCACCAGAGTCTTTGAAATTGAGTATGATGCATCGGGAGTTGGTATTGGTGTTGTTTTGACT
This sequence comes from Viscum album, assembly GCA_963277665.1. Lineage (NCBI taxonomy): Eukaryota > Viridiplantae > Streptophyta > Magnoliopsida > Santalales > Viscaceae > Viscum > Viscum album. The sequence continues at coordinate 1,565,999,145 of OY728160.1, forward strand.
CAAGATTCGCGTCCAATTTCTTACTTTAGTGAGAAATTGAATGGGGAAACATTAAATTATTCAACATACGATAAAGAACTTTATGCTTTGAAACGAACCCTGGAAACATGGAAACATTACTTATGGCCTAAAGAGTTCATTATTCATTCTGACCATGAAAGCCTTTAGTATTTGAAGTCCCAAGGTAAGTTGAATCGGAGGCATGCATCTTGGATGGAATTCATTGAGACTTTCCCCTATGTGAACAAGCACAAAAATGGTAAGGAAAATGTGGTTGCTGAAGCTCTTTCACGAAGGTATTCACTTCTTACTTCTCTTCATTCTAGATTACTTGGACTTGAGTTACTAAAGGGAATGTATGAAAATGATGGAGATTTTTCTAAAATTTGGACTTCTTCTGAAAAAAATGGTTTTAAACACTATTAAAAAAGTGATGGGTTTCTTTTGAAACGGGATAAATTGTGCATTCCAAATTGTTCAACTCAAGAATTGCTTGTAAAAGAAACTCATGGGGGTGGTTTGATGGGGAATTTTTGGGTTGATAAAACACTTGCTACTTTTCATGAACATTTTTATTGGCCAAGCATGAGAAAAGATGTTATTGAAATTTGTGCTAGGTGTGTCACTTGTAAGCATGCAAAGTCCAAGGTTCAACCTAATGGATTGTGTTCCCCCTTTCCCGTTCCATCACATCCTTAGACTGACATCTCTATGGATTTTGTGTTGGGATTGCCTCGATCCCAATCAGGAAAAGATAGCATTTTTGTTGTTGTGGATCGATTTAACAAAATGGCCCACTTCATTGAATGCTCAAAAACTAATGACGCTATACATATAGTAGATTCTTTTTTCAAAGAAATTGTGAGATTACATGGACTTCCCAAAACCATTGTAAGTAATAGGGATGTGAAATTCCTTAGCCACTTTTGGAGGTCACTGTGGAATAAATTGGGAACTAAATTATTGTTCTCAATTGTTGCACATCCACAAAATGATGGGCAAACTGAAGTGGGGAATATGAATCTTTCTACCATTTTGGGTGTAATAATTCAAAAAAATCTGAAGAATTGGGAAAAATGTTTTCCACACAAAGAGTTTGCATATAACCAAGTGGTTCATTCCGCTACTAACTTCTCACCTTTTGAGATTGTATATGGATTTAATCCAATGACTCCATTATATATTATTTCATTGCCTACTAATGAGTTTGTTAATCTCGCAGGTGATGAGAAGGCCGAATTTTTTCGGGATTTACATGCCAAGGTGAAAGCCAACATTGAATGAAGAAATGAACAATATGCGAAGCAAGCAAACAAGGGTAGGCATAAGGTTGTACTAGAACATGGAGATTGGGTGTGGGTGCATTTGAGGAAGGAAAGGTTCCCGGGGCAAAGAAAATAAAAACTTCAGTCGCGAGGAGGTAGTCCATTTCACGTTTTAGAAATAATCAATGATAATGCCTACAAGATTGACTTTCCCAGCAGGTATAGAAATATGACTGCTACCTTTAATATTTCTGATATCTCTCCTTTTGAATATGAAGATTTGAGGACGAATCCTTTTGAAGAGGGAGGGGATGATGCGGATCATGGTGCACACATTCAGCAAGGAGTTGAGGGTGATCATGGAATTGATTGTGGAAGGAGACTTAATGGAAAAGACCCATTGCATGGGATTGGTGGCCCAATGACAAGAAGAAGAATTTTGAGGATGAGAGAGTCTTTACATGGCCTCATTTTAAAATTACAAGAGGAGGCCCAACATTCATGCATGGGAGGAGAAAATGGGCCTTTAATCACACTTATTAAATCCCAAAAGTGAACCTAAAAGGCCCACCCATTTTCTTCCACGAAATTTAATCCACTTGCATGAAGGAAATATCTAATGTCAAATGTGGTGGGCCCCTTGTCTCCAAATCCATGGTGGAAATCTTCAAAGTCTTTGGGGTGGTTCCTAAAAGTCTTCTTTGCAGATATCTTCTCCCCTAAAGCCATGGACATGTGTAAACAAAGTCAAATTCCTACGATAGGCTTTAGACTTTCGTGGGATAGGTAGTTTGACATGTATTCCTCTCATTTGGCTATAAATAGCCACCTCTTGTACACCCATGAAGGTGAAATTCTAATTTGAGAGTTTCAAGCATTATTATGCTTGTGTTTCTTGTGTTCTTAGGTGAATGCAAGTAAGGCTCATCAAAGGAGTGATCAACCTTTGTGGCGCTTTATAATTATAGTTTCTAGGGGCAAGTCTCCTTGGGGTCCTAATTGATCATCCCCTTCCCCTTTTATTCCTCTTTCATTTCTTTTAATTTCAATTCCCCTCTTCTTTCTTCGCTTGTGTTTCCGCATTTTTGCCAACGAATACCGCACTCACATACAGTATCATATCACAGTGATTCTCTATATGCAATCGATTTAGAACTCTTACGTGTTGGGATGAAGCTGGTGAGATAAATCTTCTTATCCCTAATCTTGTGGAAGAGATGATATAGAAGGTTCATGCTATCCAGAAAAAGACATAATGGATGCTTTGAGTCAGTAGAAGAGCTATGTTGAAATCCATCAAAGGGACATGCAGTTTGATGTTAGAGGCAATGTCTTCATTTGAATTTAACCTTGGAATACATTCATGATGTATATGATTAAAGGGAATCTTAGCTATTGGTGCATTGGCACCTAAAAAGGCCTTGATCACATAAGATCGTTGGAATATCGACTTTCATTTCCTCCATATATAGCTCAATTTCATGATGTATTCCACTTCTATATCTTGAGGAATTACATACCTAACCCTTCACATGTTCTGATTATAGGGGTGGTACAACTGGAACTTGACTCTCTTATGAGCAGCATCTGGTGGATATCGGGTACCATAGAGACAAGGTTCTATACAACAAGACATCCCACCTCACTAAAGTGTTGTGGAAAAACCAAAAATATGAAGAAGCCATGTGGGAACCAAAGATGAAAATGAAGAAAATTTACACACAACTTTTCTTAACTGATGGAATGAGGTTAAAATTTGGGGATGAAATTTCATAAGGGGACATAATGTAATGACCTGAGCTTGTAAAATTATTATTTATTTCTGAAAATGTGTGTTATATTATTTTTATACTCAACAAAACTATATCCCATTAATAATTAAGTGAGTATAATTGAAATTTGACCATTGGGTTTTGACCTTTATATGATTTTTGGTAGATTATGAACATTTTCAGTATTACCATAGGAAATAATACTCTAAATAATAATTTTAACAATATAATTAATATTATAAATGTTAATGGTTAATTAATGCAGAGAGAAGAGTCGATGTCCTCATCCAATAGATTCATTCCATATAAATCCCATTGGTCATGAAAGTGGGAGGGAGGTAGAATCATTGGGATTCTATCATGAGCAAATCCATGATGAACTTCAACATGTTACACTTTAACGAAATCACTTACGGAAGAAGTTTATGATAGTGGAGATTACCACTTTGGTGATATTAGCTGAGCCACCCTAGGAGTCTATCATCATCACACACCTTAACCATTTTTTGTATGTAGGTATTATAAGTGGTTATGTGTCGAGGCCCTTATTACGTAAATTTTAATCCATTTTTTTAAAAAAATGTTATTTCATCATTTCAGTTTTATTAAAAAAAATTCTTAAAAATTGAGGTGGAATTTGATAAATTTATTTTTCTAGAAAATGTTTAAATTTTTACAGAGATAAATTATTATATTAAACTAATTTTTTTATCAATAATGATTATTATAATGAAATTGTTTTATAAAAACACTAATTTTTTATTATAAATGATAAAATATTTTTTTTCAAATGTATGATATTTTACTCTACATTCAATGTGCATTTTATGTCTGCTACTGTTTTAAATAAATATTAATTTTAAAATTAAAAGATAAATTTATAATATTTAAAGTATTATTATGAAGAAATTAATTTAATTTTTGAAATCATAATGTTTATATTAGTTTATGGTGAATATATGAGAATTTCGTAAAATTTATATGGTTTTTTTGAATAGTAAAAACATTATTTGAGTTTTTTGGTACGTTTAATGACATCTTAACTATTTATTAATGATGAAATGAGTATTATAAAATTATTGGATGCTATGTTTTATTAAAATTACGTAATGGAAGTCCCTTGTCTCCAATTCCATGGACCAAAACCATGGGAAAGCCCATGGTTTTTCAAATACCACTATTGTGGTGTCCAAAGAATTTAATAAAAAAATTCCCTCACATTTTCAATAAACACCCACACATTTAATCCTTTCCATTCATGAAGAATTCATAATTCACTATGATCTTATTGTTTTTCTTTATAATGGGTCCTTACAAGGTGCCTTCAAGAACCCAAGAATGATATCACTGAGTTTTAGGGGTCACTCTTCATGGTATGGGAAATCTCAACTTCTCGTTTCCATTCAAGTTCAATCATTATGTGGAATATCATTATAATCTCCATAAAAATGTTTTACCTATTTTTTATTATATCCCATTACTGTATTATGATTATTTTATGAGTGTTATAACCTTTTACAATTTTCATTTATATTTTTCTACAACCATGTTTTATATTTATTTTTCTGGTGATTTTACTTTTCAAAATTTATTCCTTTTTTCAAGAAATTATGTTATTTTCTATATTGAATAGACAATCATATTTATTCAATATGCTATTCACATGGATTTCCAAATGTTATATTTTATTCTAGGATTAAAAAACATGAACCTCACCTTCCACTTCCATGGGATAAAAATGAAAAAATGGTCTACTTTTTAAGAACATTCTAAAACACCATAATTTTGATATGAAATATTTTTATTTCATTCACCGCCATTTATTTATGAATTTTTTTTATGATTTATGTGGCTCACATGAATTAATACAGATGATGGGTGAACCCTGATAGTTCTCTAATGCATTGTGTATAGAATTTAATCTCTCAATATGACATGTTTTACGATACCTTAGTGAATAACTCTGGTAACTTTTACGACACCTCAGTGACAATCCTTGGTGACATGCTTATGAATGTATAAATAAAATGTTATGGTGAAATTTTATTATTATAATTCATGTTCTTATTATTATTATATTCCTCTTTCTCATTCCTTTATCATATTCCGTAATTTCTTATTGATATTCTTTAAAATCACAAGTAAATTGTTTCCCTTGTATTCCTAGATTGGGCCTTATGCTCACCATTTCCATTGATGTATGCCCCTATGTTATGAGATGAAATTAATTTACATAATATGAACCATGGATAATCATTTCAAGAAGAATATATGAATTTTTTATGTTTTCATGTATTATTTACATTTTTTCCACGACATAAAACATTAAAATGTCATATTTTTGTAAGAAGTAATGAATATTTATGTAATTATAATTAGGGATTTCATAACAACTTTTTCAACTCGGCCCCATAAATTCAATATTCATTTTCAAGCGACCGTTACATTGGCATAAGATATATGTAAACTATGCCCTAAAGTATTGAGTGGATTAGTAGTCTTGGAAAACTAGATACATACACGAGTATTGTGTTATAAATATTATAAACTATTTTTTTGAGGATAACTTTATTTCTTCTAGTATATCCTTAAATATATTTCCATGTAATATTAATGTAATACTAGGTAAAGGAAACATAATAACATTGATCTCAAAGTCTCTATAATGGTTAAGTAAAGAGGAAAAAAATTAATCAATAAGAACAGTCAATAGGGAAATGTAATAATGGAATACACATGACATGTAATCAATAAACTAATAAGGAATAGATAAAAAATATTGAAGGGTAAATAACATAATCACATCCCCATAATTAAATGAAATTAGAGTGAATTGAATCCATAGATAATGGGAAATAAATAATTTATTGAATAATAATAACTGAATATTTAATAATATAAATGATTAATTATTTGATGCCTTGTTTCCAAGGTACATCATACATTTACCATCAAGACATTTCACAAGAAATTTTAGTATACCACTATCAAGAAAACTTACTATAAATTACAAAACTACTCTGATTTGGAAGAAAACTCAAAGGATTTTTTGAAACTGATTTTGTCCCAACATACTACCAATGCATCAAGGGTATTTATATAATTAGGATCCAAATATTTCATAACTTCCATGTTATTCATTATATATAAAATAATAGACATATTTAATGACCAATGTGACTTATAATCTTGTGTATCCTAGTATTTAGTTCAATGATAATAGTATAAGGATTATATTGGTTCTTAGTAATCATTAGGGGATGTTAAAATTCCTTTTCTATATAGCATTATAAGGGTTAACTATACGTAATATTTTTCTAATCTTGGGGAGCCTAGTATTTGGTGAAACCAAAAATTATTATGATAATTTTCATCCATAAATATGTTTTTCTATATTATTTAGATCTTTTTTAAACATATTTTTTTATATATATTCAAAAAAATTATCAATTAAAAAAACAATGTTCCTTATAATCTATTTTTATTGAATAATGGATATTGATTTCCAAACATTTCCCATATAATCGAGTAACTAAAAATGAAATCACCTTTTGAAAATTTATATATAGTTCCGCAAATAATCATATCTATGAAAATTGATATGGATATTTAGGGTAAATTTTTAGTTCCATACCCACAGGAGAGTGAATATTTTAAGGGGACAACAAAAATGATTCTAGGAAGTGAATATAAATACTATCCTTGGAAAAATCAATCAGAAACCATTTATAGTAAAAATATGGTTAGTACTGATATTTCATATCCCAAGTGGTGTAAAAATAATGGTTTTCTTCATTGATGAATGGAAATACAACAAATATATCTAAATATCATTTTTTAGGAAAATATCCTTTCGTATTGAAAATCATTTTGAAACCCCAATTATTACATAATAAATTTTAAATAAGTAATATATAATGGGTGAAAATTAATTTTATATTTTATTTTTATATGGTTAAAAACATACCTGAAAACATTTATATAAAACCTGTTTTTAGATAAAAATGATCTTTAACCCAAGAGAGAAATGGAGTCTAGTTTTTTTAGAACATTTTCTAAAACATTTTTAAGTAACAAAGAGTTAAATTATGGTATGGTTATATAGAAAAGGACATTAATAACTATATGAGAACAAAATTAAATGTTTTTTTTGAAATGATCCAATAATTTACTCTAATTTAAATTCATGTCTAAACAATCCCAAATAAAATCAGATTGTGAAGTAAACCCTTGAAAATAAAATATTGTTGATGTGAGAATAAATAAATGAATAGATTATGTGTTTCAAATTTAAATCCACATAAGTAATGTATAAATACAAAAATAGATATTAAAAACTGATTACACACATAAAATGATATTATTAATGACAATAAGGAAGTAATATAACTTAATGAAAATAAATTCGGTTGTGAAATTTTTACTTCTTAGAATATTTTAATTAAAATAACCTTAAAATAAATAATTAAAATATAAAAACATAATACCATGAATAATTAATTAATAATGATATTACAATTCAATTATTTAGTATGTACACGATATATAAGTAATTAGGTTCACAACAATGAAGTATAACTCAAAGAATGTAATTTGTGATGATGTCCCTAAAATCAAGGTAACATTTGAATCAGAAACCCCTAAAATAATCGTCAACAAATGAAACATTTAAATAATATTTATATAAAATAATTAATTAAATAATATAACAAAATGGGTAGTAGATACACCATATAAAATAAGTTAGTGGTGAATATTGTTTACACATCACAGAAAGAAAATTGAGACCAGAATCTCTTATTTGTGTTTCCTTTTGAGTGAACATCCTTAAAATTATTGTATAAGGGCTTTAAAAAAGTTAAAATCATATAAAAGAATCATAATTATATTTATATTATCATATATTATCTTCAAATAATATCTTATTACTATTTTGTTAACAATATTTTATTATTTTAATTATTTTCGGTGTTAATTAGAATGTTTTTTGGGTATATTTTGATTTGTTATTTTTATTCATATTACTTAGATCATCATTTACTCATATAAATAATTTGAACCATTACTTAATTATAATATGTATTAATTATAAAATTATTTTTAATAATCCATAATATTTTCATATAGAAAATGGAATGCACTGTTTGTGGAGATGATATGTCATATGTACGCATTAACACAACTTCTGTTTCCTTGTCGTAGAAAATAATGTAAAGTATATATTTATATTACAATTAAATAATATTATTTATTAAATATAGTTAAAATATTTCTATTAAAATAATCATAAATGCATTCCATGTATATTGTGTGCAAATCACATCGCTTTAAGGAGGTAGTAGTCCACACTTCCCCAAACAATATTACTATATACCCACAAAATGGAAAGATTGAAGGTATGTTTTGTATAAAAATTTAAAAAGTATAAATATGTAATATATATCATATATATCATATATAAACTATAAATACATCATTATTTCCATTCTTCAAATTTGGTAAATGGAATAATGAATGACAACAGTTCACGAGGTGATAGATCACTGTACACATGAATGAGGATTGTTTATCCCATTTTAAGGATATGTGTGGAAGTGTTGGTAGAACTCTATTAATAATAACATCTCAGAATATGTAATATAAAAAGGTTACTATATAACCATTATATATAGAATATTTTAGGTGAGTAAAATTATATAAAATGAAGTTGATCATTGAATATTGTTACCTCGTTTTGGTGTAACGCCTTTTCTTTTATACCAATTGACATCCTTAGCTACATTTTTGACTTTGGAGAGGAATTTAATATTGGGTTAGTGATTTTATGAGATTATTTTAGAATATTTTGGGTTAGATATATAGCTTTTTGGGAGTGATTAAGTGATAGGGGTGAGTGCCTTTTTGTATTAGAGGAGGACTTACATTCTTGAAAAATTTTATAGGGAATTCCACCCACATTTTTACCATTTAATCTAGATAAAATAATTTTATAAATTATATAATAGGGATTATAGATTATAAATATTTACATAAAATTAATCTTGGACCATGTCCTAAGAATGTTGGGCCCTTAAATTTAAGGTTTAGTATGTGGTTAACCTACTTTTTATCTTAATCACTAAAATTAATATTAATTACTTTCACATGTATTTTGGATAAAATACCAATTTAACCTTATTATATATTATGAAATATTATGATTAAAAATATTTCATCCATTTTTTAAAATTCACATCACATAAGTGGAATAAATTAATTTAAATTTAATCCCGAAGATGGGATGACATAGCGGGTTTTTTATGTAAAAATGTTGAAAATATTGTTATGTTTTTATATTAAAATACCAAGTGAATTTTCTTAAAATAACATAATTTTTATTAATATAGGTATAAATAATAATTTAACTTTAAAAAACTTAAAATAAAATTTATCCTTATAAATAAATTAAATGAAAAAGCAATTTTGAATGAAAATATTGTTATTTTCACTATTCATCAAAAAAGGATTATTTCATTAAAAAAAATTCCTAACATGATATTGATATTTTTATATAAAAAATAATATCTATTTTTACAAATAAAATATATTAATTTTCAAAAATTTGGATTTAAAATAGGTTTGTCATTATAATGCGCCAAAACTGCAATTATAAAGATATAGCTTTCTAATCAAAATTTTCTATTTTTTCCTATCTTATGACTATAAAATATACATGATGAGTGTAAAAGCATTTTATTTTGTATATAATATATATACTTAGCCAATACTATTCATAATTGCTAATTTTAACATCTTGGTTAAGTCTTATTTTATTAAATAATAATGTTTTACCAATATATAGTGGATCTGTAAAACTTGCTCCTCCATGTAATGGAAGTCATCAAATAAATTTTTATTGATTTAGATTAAATATAACATAGTGTTTAATTCATTTAAATATATATAATATATTGTATTTATATAAGATTTTTAAAATAACATAATGTCTCAAGATGTTTCACGCTGTCAACTAAAGATGATTATTTTAGAATATTTACAGTGTTATATTTTTCCTATCTTAAATAAATCATGTCCTCACAATTTAAAATAAATATTAGTACAATTTTTTTTGATATTTTATATGTCTTAATCCCACATAATGAGAAATAATTATAAAAACTCCTCTTGGAAAGAGATAATGGGAATTACAAAGCTCACATGGACTAACATATATTTAGGTATCTAAGTTCAAGAACATTAGTGGAATGTGGATAAATGGTATTAAAGGGAATTAATAAATATTTATATAGAGTGATTGAGATCATCAATCAAAGGAATGTGAATGATCAATGGATTGTTAAGTTCAATAAGGCCATCAATCTGTGATTATTTAAAAGGCAATTAGTTCAGCATGAATTAATGTTTTAGGAAAACACTTTTTTGATTATTTTCATAATGTTGAGTGTTTATTTTATTGCTTAAAAATAAAATGCAATATTCTTACATGATATGCTTAAATTTAATATGAACAATTCAATCATTTTTTTTCTTCAACAAAATTCAAATTTATACCTCACTCTATGAAATGTATATCCTGGAATGAACACTTTTTGAATCACTACAATCTTTTTTAATGGATCGTAATACCTATAAAACTAGTAATTATATTAAACTATAATAATTTCCAAAAACCAATATGATTAATACATTAATATATATACCCCAAAAGTGACAGTACTTTTTCATTATTAATATTGTTTTATAAATTTATTTAATAATAAGTAATTACATATTAACTAGGACATCGCGTTGGCTTGTGGTAGGCTTGAAACCCTTGTCTTCCTTAAGTAATGGGTTCAAGACCCACCACCTTTTATGATTTCATTTTCCTAAAACCGTATTAATAATATTTAAAAAATAAATATGATTGACACCAATCAAATTTACTCATTAAATGTCCTTTACATTTTTTTCAATAAAAAAGATTTCAAAGCCTAATAATCATATTTGACAATTTTAAAAATTTCATTAATAATCATAATAACAGTAATGGTTATCAATATCTTTAAAATTGTGTCTCTTAAATTTGAGTTCATTATTATTCAAAAAAAGTTTCCACTAAAACAAATATTAAAAAAATAGTTGTATTTCCATGAATTTCATCCATTGTACCCTTAATCACATAAAACATAAAGATATGTTTAAGACCAAGGACATATGGTAAACCATTATATCTTAATCCTAGGATGGTATTCATTACTCTTAAGTGAATTAAAATATATTTTCTTCTAAAATTTTAATCAATACATTGATTTTTCATGATTATTATAATAGAACTATTTGTAAACTAATTCTAAAATTTAATGCTACATTCCAAGTAAATAAATCATGCATTATATTTTAAAATAATTTGTTCATTTGTTTAAGGATTAAACTAGGTAATTATTTTTTTTGTCCATTTAAATCTGGCTTAATGGTTTATAATGAAAATGTGAATTATCCTAATTATATCGTAAGGGAGTATTAAACCATGTGTGTAGTAAGGCCCATTGTTGTGTATCAGGTTACTCTTGAGTTTGGTCCAACCCACCATTCATTGTTTTTACACCTAGGGACATCAGTTTCAGAACCACATCAACTTGTAGTATCCATACAGATACATATTTCATGGAAGACCCACATAATCACTATATTAAAAATATTATAGTATTTTCTTCCAAAATTATCCTCAAAGTATATCTTAGGTTTATTTTTTATAATCAATGATTTCCTTCAATTAGGTCCCAAGGTGGCTAAAAAACCTTCTTTGACAGCAAATATAGAGACCCGACATCAAAAATCCTGGAGATGGTGTCAGGATACTATTGCATTGGCATAAGATACAAGTAAATAGAGTTGCAAAGGACCCAACAGTTTCATCATTTTATTAATCTAGACAGAAAAAGGACTATTTCATTATAAATTATGACACAAGTTAAAACATAGTTTTTTTTCATATGATATATTAATTCCATATAGTATACCATCACATGTCTTTATTAATAAACTCTTTGAAATATTGGGAAAGGAAACATAATAAGGGTTAGCTCAAATGCCCAATAAGGGTTCTCTATAATGGAATAAATAATTAATCAATGAGAATAGTCAATAAGGAAATGTAATAAATGAGGACATATTCCATATAATAAATAAACTATGAAGGAATATTGTAAATAATATGTAAAGGTAAATAACTCTGACAAATACCATTAGATAACTGAAACCAGAATAAAAATAATCCATATATATTGTTAAAGAAAAAAATATCACGGATAATATTAACTAAACACTAAATAAAATAACTTCTAAATTATTGGACACCATGTTTCTTATTTACATGGTAACAATACTGTCAAGACCTTCAACAAGATAGAGTAGCATATTACTGTCATGAACTTTCATAAGACAGTTTAAAACTACATGGATTTGGAAACAAAATCTAAAGTTTTTTCTCTAACTAATTTTGTCCCATAAGACTACTAATAAATCAAGTGTATATCTATAATCATGCCCCATCCTAGTCTTACTAGTCCAAACCATTCCTCATATATCTAATAATCAATATAATTAATGAAAAAAATTCCTTAACAAATATCTGTAAAGATTAAATAATGCAGATTTAACAATATTTCCCCAAATAATTCAATAAAATCCAAATTAAACACCATATAGAAAATTGGTTTACAATTCAGAAAATAATCATATCAATGAAAAATGACATGGATGTTTAGGGGAAATATAATGTTCAATCACCACAATAATTTTAATATTTCAATGGGACTTTAAAAATGCATTAAGTAAATATCAATACTATCCTTGTCCAAATAAGTCAAAAACAATCCATATGAATATTAAGGATGGTATCAATACAAAATATCTAATGTGGATTAAGAATAAAAGTTTTTTCTTATTTTTTATGGAAATACTTTAAAAGATATATTAAAAACATTCTTGAGGAAAATATAATTTTGTATTTAATAGGCTTTTGAGAACCAATTTCTTCTAAAACAACTTTTTAAAAAAATATTTAAAGGGAGAAAATTAATTTTATAAATCATTTTTTAAATGATTAAATCATTTTTAAAAAAATTATAAAACATGTTTTTGAGATAAAATAATTCACCGTCCTAAGAGAGAAATGAAGTGGTGTAATTTTAATTTAGACATTTTGAGTACCAATAAGTGGGAAAATGGTACTATTACTTATAAAAGGGTTTTAATAACCATATGAGATGAAAATTAATGTATTTATTATGAAATTATTCAATAATTTTCTCTAATGGAAATTCATGTGTAAATAGTCGTGAACCAAATGAGATTATGATGTTATCTCGTGAAAAGACCATAATGTTGTTTTCAGAATCAATCAAGGAATATATTGTGTCCATCAAAAAAAATCCACTTAAAAAATTAGAAAAAAATATATATAGTAAAAATTTAGTACACACATAATCTTAGAATATTATCAGCAACAAGGATGTAATATAACCCAACGAAAATAAATCGAGTTATGAATTTTTTTACCATATGTTAACTTTTAATACAAATCCCATTAGAACAAATAATTAAAATTGAAACTAAAAATATGATCAATAGTGACATAATCATGATATTACAAGTCAATGTTTCAGTATATACACAATATAAAATAAATTACATACACAATAATAATGTATGCCTCAATGAAAGGAATTTGAGACGAAGTCCCTTACAACTGCTGTAACATTTGAATCAGAGAACCCAAAAATAATAGTCACAAAATGAAACATTTAAATACCATCACTCTAACATAATTCATGATATAATGTAAAAAAGAATAAATATATATATTATATGAACATTGGTTTTGGGAACGAGTCAAAATCTCGACCCTTCTTGAATTTTTTACTTGTTTCTGATAAAACTGGGAAAATTTGGGAAGTTCTAGAAATTTCTAGATTACAAAACATGTACTCCAAAGTACATGTCATGTATGGGTTAGGTTTTTACCAGCCTCATGCTCACTAAGTACATGTCATGTGATGACCATGTAAGAATTTCTGACTATACGGCGTGTAGTGTTTCTTAAATGTTTGTGTATTATTTTTTACACGTACTGGCTAAGTTCAAGATGTATGTCGAACCATGCGGCACGTTCAAGCTGTGTGGGTACCTCTTCTTAGTCAGAGTATGGAAAATGCTACTACATAGTGTGTCGACTTTTATACATGCTGTGTATTTTTATTTTTATTCACATAAATTAAAGAGTGTCGCGTCTCTTTTCTATAAATACCATCTTCTTCCCCTTTTTCGAACCTTAACGCTCTTAGAGGCCAAATTTTTTTCTTCTCCTTGATTATTCATTTGATTTATTTTATTCAATATTTTGGTGGCTATGAGATTTCATTATCATGGTTAAACCCATGCACCTTGTTTCATTCTTGATCCTTTTCCTCACACATCAAAGTTTCCATCTGAGTAGAATTGCTGCGATTTGAAGGAAACGTAGTACTACAAAGATTGAATTCAAATTTGATCTCGATATCAGACATGCCTATGTATAATTTTCTTAGGTAAGTAGTGCATACCATCATTCATTTTTTCACAAACTTTTGGGTGATGCGGCCTTTGGTGCGTATTTCGGTATTTTGAGCGAGATGTTTTTTTATCTGATATTACAAATTAAATTTCTTATTAGACCTATGGAAAGACTTTGGGTATTCCATTTTACCTATTTTGATTGAGCAGGGTCAGTTGAGGGGTCATCTCCCAATTGTATAATTTTGGTCAGTTATACGAAAATGTGTTAAAATGAATTGTTTGATTAAACTACAGAGTTCTGTTTATTAAGTGATGATATGAATGGTTAGAGGCTCAAAAGACCTTAGGGATGGTATGGGACACCACATGGCTAGTGAAATTCAACTGTTTAGTTTGTTATTCCTATTTTATGTTTTTTTATTATATAAATGTGATGTGTGATATTGAAAATGCTGGAACCTTCGGGTTGTGCTTAGTATGGCCTGGGTATTGTTGAGTTATGCTGATCATAGGTTGTCCTTAGCCTGGGATACATTGGGTGGTTTGGACCACAGGATTGGGAGTCATGGATGTCGGCTCGAGGGAGTCTGACTATTAGGTTTGGAATGGCCCCGGTTACTTGGATGGCGATGCCATTGCACATGAGAGACATGGTCTTAGAGGCATGAGCTGTTAGAGATGTTTTTTCTTGGGAACATATTTTGGTGATTATCCCTCACCCAGAACATTGAGTAGTGTGCACATAGAGAGACTCCAAGATGAGGCAGTTTTGACCACTAGTGTGGGTAGAGGCCCCTATTAGATGTAATTTATATAATATTGGTTTGGGGGTTCTTATTGTTGGAATCCACGTGAAAGGTGAGGAGCCTTCAGGGGATTGTGTTGACGCCATTGGTTTTGGGGCAGAGGCTCACCATGGTTTGAGGGATGACAATGCTATCCCTATGGTTACTGATTTGAGGGCAGAAATAGTTGTCCCTCCGATCACATTATTGATGGAAGACATCACTATCCATCCAGTTACTTATTTATGGATAGGAATCCTTGTTCCCCAGAGTTACAACTTCTTGGGAGTACATTTGGGATGTCGGTACTTGAGAAACACGATGTTAGGGGGAACATGGTGTCGGGTTACATGATAGTGATTCCGACGTTGGTCAAATGAGGTGACAGTTCCTGGTGAAGACTGGGCACCAGTGGGGTTTATGTTTCTTTTACCATTGTAATCATTACTGTTTTACTTATAAATTAATTTCTTCTTAATCACTTATGTTAGTTACACACTGATGGTTGGTATCCTACTGAGATTCATCTCACACCCTACACGGGCCCTTCGAGACACTTGTAGACTTTATGTAGTTACATTCAAGAAATATACCAACTTCTGGAGCTGGACTATGTTAGCTACCGCATGGAGATGGTAGGGACCTTGAGGTCTTTCCTAGTGGGATTTTACTTTGTCTCAATTTGTTTCATTTACCAGCTTGCTTACTTTGTTTATTATAGCTACTGTTGGTTAGCCATTGGCGCCCTTGTATATATTGATGTGATATGGATGCATGATTTTTCTATACTAGTAGTTGTTACAATTGGTCCAGCTTGCTGTTGTGTTTTCATTCCGTAGTTTTTGTTATATTTATTAATTCCACTGTAATTTCTATTGATTGTTTTTCTGCAATGCGGGTCTGGTTCGAGTTTGCAGAGTCTTCTAGTTTTATATTATTCTTTTACTTATACCATTTTTATCCTCTGAGAGGGTATAGAATCACCAAAAAACCTATAAGACCCTCGCTGCTAGTCAGAAACCATTAGAATTTGGTGAAGTGTGCCTAAGGTAGTAACACCCAACCTATTTAACATTGTTTGGGTGGCTGATCGGGTCTGGGATGTTAAAAAGTGGTATCAGAGGAGTTCTTGGCATGGATTTAGTAGCAGTGTTTTATTGGATACTAATGAGACTATGATGTCTCTTTTTATTTCTTCTGGTTTTACTTTTTGGGATATGGTAGAATGGAGAGAGGTTATTACTAGAACTGGCTTTCTAGATGGTGTTTGGGTGCCTGCAGCCCCAGGTATGAGGGATAGACCATGTTTCCATGTGTGGGAATTTCTATTTTCGTTTTCATAGATTACAGTTTATATGATTTCCACCTCGGTGGTTCACTTGATGTGTGATGTTATATATTTTGATATGTAACCCCTGACCCAGTGCGGTTAGGGATAATTGGTCCTTGGCTTAGTATGGCAAGGCATGATTGCATGGATTTTTATTGGCACATTTTTAGGGTATATCAATTTCATAACTACATGCATTCTTTGTGAAGTGATAATACCATGTGATTAATATCCATTGTCATACATTTTATGCTTTGAAATGGGAAAAAGAAAAATTTCAGTTAAAATTCATATTTTATTGTAGTGTGCTATGACATGCTTATTATATATTGTTATTTACTTGGTTCTAGAGATTTTGTGCCTGGATATTGTATGAGTAAGAAGGTACTATGGTTGAGTTGATTTTGATCACCATGATTCAGCGTCCTGGATGTCGGTTTGAGGCAGTTTTACTATCAGTATTGGGAAACTAGATCATCGTTTTGACTCAACGTAGGTTGTCAGGATGGGCATGGCCCATGGTACTTTGATACTTGGCTCTGTTGAGGGCAGGTAAGGAGGCCATGAGGTCAGGTTTCCATGGAAATGGTTAGCAATGGGGGAAGAGTAAGGGTAGTTGTTATATTCTCCCTCTTTACTACTTTACTTATTTTCATGATATATATATATATATATATATATATACATATATATATATCGCTATATATGTGGGTTGTCTGACCATTTTGTTATTCAGCGGGTTCCACCTAGATGATTTGGATGGAGCATCAGTCAGGTGATAGTATAGTCCCACATGTGCACGATCAGGATTCGACACTAGAGGGATAGGCAGAGCAAGAGATGTAGACATAGGCTCAGGGATTGGATTCGGTTCAGGATAGAGTGTAGGTAGGGCATGATCCGGGTTTGGCAGCGTTCGGCTTCTGGCTCGATGAGCAACTCTGTTCTGGTGTTCTACGTGTCTTGCAGGGGATTGTCTAAGTAGCATAGGGTACAGGTCCATCTTTGGAATATTTGATGCTGGGGTTTGATTCATATCTACTGTCACTTTTTTAGTGTGAGGGTGGTCCACTGGTGGCTGAAAACTGGATAGAGAGAATGTAAATGATCTTCGAGCAGCTCGAGACGCCTCCTAGGCGGAGGGTCAAGCCAGTGATGTACATGTTGAGAGGACAAGTGATTCATTTGTGGGATGTGTAGGTTCAGGCATGTAGATATGAGGAACTAGCATGGAAAGGTTTCTAGGATAGGTCCTTCGATCACTTTAACCCAAAGACACTTAGGGCAGAGATTGCTCGAGAATTCTTAAGCCTTCAACAAGGAGACATGTATGTGAGGAACTATGTAGACAGATTCACTGAGATGCCTTTCTTTGCACCTGGTATTGTAAGTGATGACTCGACAAGGTTGAGGCCCTTCGAGGATGTCTTATAACATGCCATTTGGATCTAGGTAAATATCTTTCAGCTGGGTTCTTTCCCAGAGGTGTTGAATCAAGCGCTCGTAGTAGAGGGGACCTAGAAATAGATGTCTCACATAGGCCCGAAGACAACATTAGGTGATGTTTCAGATACCAGGAATAGAGTATTTCAAGAGTTCCTACCTAGAATTCAGGCCAAGGACTCAGCTAAACCCCCTCATAGTAGTTCTTTAGTGGTATTCTATCATTTTGGACAGCCAGGTCATGTTTAGACTCAGTGAGATAGGCCTCCAAAAGAGTGTCGGGAATTTGGACAGGTTAGGAATCTAGAGTGGTTCTACAAGAAGCCTTCTCAGATAGCCAGTAGGTAGGGACCAGGACAGACGGCGGCATCTAGAGTTGGTTTAGGTTCGGTACTAGGTGATGGTAATCGAGGTATTGATGCACATGGAGGACATGATAGAGACAGCGGAACCCATGTGAGGGGTTAGTGGCTGGTGACACGAGTATCACCACAAGGAGGTCAAGCATTAGGCAGTCGTATATCAGGTCAGGTGCACGCCGTGGAGCTTTGAGGGTCAGAGAGGGATATTAAGCCGATGATAGTTATAGGTACACCGTCGGTGTGGTCGTGATCTATTTTGTTTTTACTTTTTTTGGCACGCCTTATTGGGGCATGTCTACTTTTAGTGCACGAGGTGAACATGATTTATGTTGACTGACCAGATGCTAGATAGTGGGATTGACCCCAAATCAGGTGTGTGGTGTGTATATATATGTGTGTGTGTGTGTTAGTGTGTGTGTGTGAGAGAGATAGAGAGAGATGTGTAGCATCAAGGTATCGAGGCTGCGGGTTACTAGAGGTTCCATGGTCATTGGTGCATCAGGGCATCAAGGATGTGGATTTCTTGAGTTTCTAGGCACCTGGATCTTTTTGAGCATCCATGGAATGTAGGACCTCATGGAGGTGAGAACTGATGTAGTGCGGAATATTTTTGGTGTGTCGAAAAAGACACAGGAGCACCAATTTGGCATAGGTGCGACGATTCTTTATGAGAGGACCATGATTCCAGAAACAGGTTAGTAAAATTTTACTTGTTTTGGGTTTTTTTGTGTTGAGACCGAGTTTGGAAATTCCTAAGGTGCGGAGCCCATGACGAATTTTTCCAGAACTATTGAGACCAAGGTAGTCAGAGTTACTTTGATTGGGGTGGTATGTTTGGTGAAAACTCCAGGTTTCGTTTTATAGCTCGGGGATGAGCAATGTTTTTTTGTGGAGAATGTAAGAAGCCATGTTTTTGGAATGGGTCAAAATCTTTACCCTCTTTAAATTTTTGACTTCTTTCTTAGAAAATTGAGAAAATATGGGAAGTTATGGAAATTTTTGGACTTCATGCCTTTTACTCTAAATTAAACGTCGTGTATGGGTTAGGTGTGTACTGGTTGCGTTCTCACCGACTGCATGTCGTTTGAGGTCCAAGTATAAATTTTAGACTAAATGGTGTGTAGTGTTTCTTTCCATGTCATGTATTTTTCGATCCGCGTACCGGATGATTCCTAGTTGTGGGTCGACTAGTGTGACGCATCGTAGCCATGTGTCTACCATCACAAAATTTGGAGTATTAACTAGGATACTATGTAGCATGTAGTCCTTTATACATGCCAGGAATTTTTATTTTTATTCAATTAAATGAACAAAATTTCATGCCTAATTTCCAGAAATTCCTTATTCTTACACGTTTTTAGACCTTGATGCTCCAGGAGGATTAAAATATTTCATCTCCAAGATTCATATCCAATGTCCGTTCTTCAATCCGTCGGCGACTGCGGGATGGTATCAACGAGGCAAAACTACGCTCACTGTTTCTTTTTTGATCATTTTCCTCACACGTCACAGTTTCCATATGAGAAGAATTGCTTGGATTTGTTGTAAACGTATATCTAAAAATATCGACTTCAAATTGGATCTCAATATCAAAATTTCCTACATCTATGAGTATCAAGGAGGTGGTGCATACATTATTTCATGTTTTTGTGGAATTTTGGTGATATGGACTTTGGTGCGTATTAGTTTATTTTGAGAAATACCTTGTTTTATATGCTATTGCATATTAAATCTATTATTAGACCTGTGGGATGCCTTTGGCTATGCCCTTTTTCCTATTTTTCTTGAGCAGGGCCGGTCGAGGGGTTATTTCTCAATTAGGGCATTTTGGACAGGTTTTCCCAAATGTGTTAAAATGAATTATTTGATTAAACTGATGAGTTTAATTTGTTATGTGATGATGTGAATTGTTAGAGGCTCCCAAGACCTTAGTGCTGGTACTTGACACCACATAGCCAGTTCAATTCAGTGGTTTTGTTTTTATTGCATTTTTAAATTATTTCTTTTGATAATATAAATGTGATTTGTGATATTTTAAATATTGGAACCTTCGGGTAGTGTTTGGCATGGCCTGGGAATTGTTGAGTGATGCTGGTAATTGGTTGGGCTTGCCCCAGGTTACATTGGGTGGTTATGACCATGAGATTAGGCGTCATGGACGTCGGCTTGAGACAATGTGACTGTCAGGTTGGACATAACCTAAGTTAAATGGATGGAGAGTCCATATGTCGTGATAGACTTGGTTTTAGGGGCACGAGGTGTCATAGATGTTGTGGATTGGGAACTTATTTTGGGGATTACCACTCACCTGGAACATTGAATAGTGTGCACACAGGGAGACTCCGTGATGAGGTGGTTTTGACCACTCATTTGGGTAGAGGCCCCCATTAGTTATGGTTTAGGTACTATTGGTTTGGGTTCTTGTCATAAAAAGCCAAGGGAAAGTTGAAGATCCTTAAGGGGATAGTGTGGAGGCTATCCAGTTGGGGGGAAGAGACTTGTCATAGTTTGAGGGTAGACATCACAGTCCCTCAGGTTACATATTTGTGGGGAGACATCATTGTCCCTCTGGTTACATTATTGAGGGAAGACATCATTGTTCCTCTAGTTAATTATTTGTGGATAGACATTGTTCTTACTCTGAGTTTCTACTTCTTCGGCATGCCTTCAGGATGTCACTACTTGAGACATGGTGTGTTAGGGGGAACATGGTTCCAGGTTACATGATAGAGATTCTAACTTTGGCTGAAGTAGGTGACACTCCATGGTGGATATTGAGCACCAGTAGAGTTTGTGTTTATTTATACATCATACAGTTCAATATTTTCCTTATAAATGCATGCCTACTTAAAAACATAGATTAGGTACGCATTGTTGGGTGGTATCCTACAGAGATTTGTCTCACACCCTATACGAGACATTTGGGACGTGTGTAGAGTTTATGGATTTACATGTAGGGAAGAGACCAGCTTTAAGAGCAGGACTGTTTTAGACGTCACATGGAGATGGTAGGGACCTTGAGGTCCTGCCTATTTGGAGTTTACTTAGTTTTTCTTCCTTTCCTATACCATCATACTTACCTTGTTTATTGTAGATATTGTTGGTTCCCTATTGGAGACCTTTTATATATTATTGTGTTGTGGATGCATGATTTTTCTATTCTATTAGTTGTTACAAGTGCTTTAGAGTGATCTTGTGTTTACATTTCACTAATGTTGGTTATATTTATTACATCCACTATTATTTCAATTGATTATACTTCTGCTATGTGGGTCTGGTTGGATTCTGTAGAGTCTGATGGTTTTTTATAATGATTGGACCAGTACCATTATTATCCACTGAGAGGGTATAGCCTTCCCACTATACCTATAAGTCCCTCTCTGCTATTCAGAAGCCTTTGGCATTTGGGGAGGTGCGCCTAAGGCAGTAACACCTGACCTGTTTAACATTATTCAGGTGGATAATTGGGCCCACAAGGTTACATATACCACATTAAATAAGTAAGTTGTGAATATGGCTTATGCCTCATAAAAAGGAAATTTAGACAAGAATGTTGGAGTTGGTGGCCTAGAACCAACTAATTTGTACTTTATTCATTAATAAATACCTTATCAAATATTGATTGTTCTTATTCTTGACAATACATGTGATAATATCCTATAGATAGTCGTTTCACTAAAAGGTCATAGCGGATCCCTACTATGATGAGAACCTTGAAGTTCCATAACAGTGTTGTTGAATATATGTTTTATGGCCAGATGATGTTATTTGAGGGACCAAAATAATAAAAGCCATTAGGGGTGAGAACTCCTAAAACATTGAGGCACCTACTCATGATGTGCACCCTTTCTAAAATCTAGGTGGATATTATGAGAGAAAGACTAGCTAGTAGGAAATCCACATTTCATAGTTCCATTGGATGTTCTTCTTTTCGAATGTTTGTATTGGTCCTTAGACTTTATGATGATTATTTATGGGTATTACCACTTGCACACTTACTTGTGTTGATGAAAACTATGATGAAAA
Organism: Viscum album; assembly: GCA_963277665.1. NCBI lineage: Eukaryota > Viridiplantae > Streptophyta > Magnoliopsida > Santalales > Viscaceae > Viscum > Viscum album. Next base: position 1,566,021,666 of record OY728160.1, read on the forward strand.
ATTGTTCGTAGCGAGGTAGGATATGTTGGGTGCATCACGAGTAATGCTGCATTAATAGATAATGTGAGAAAGGATTTGTCCCTTATACTCTATAACGGAAGTAGACATCTCAGACCATTTGATGGAATTTATATTGCCTAAATAAATCCATGGCCATGGTTAGGAATTGGAAATTTCATTTCCATAAAGTCAATGAAATAATATTCGAGCACATGGATTGATGGCACTAGCATTCAACCTGCTTGATTTGAGATATCGATATAAAGGGATTACATTACACATTAAGCATTCTTAGGAGGTGATACATCATTGCGACATTAACTTCTTTCTCTATGGGTGCCTTGGCGTGTTTCTAGACCATATCCTTGGACATTAGGCAGGCCTAGAGGGTCACACATTAAGTGTGTCCATGTGTCTCAGTTAAATATTAATTTAACAAGTTGAATAAAGATTATTCTTGATTGGGGTTTAATAATTATTCAAGGATTCCTGATCGAATTTATTTCGACACTAGTGATTCGATAGAATATATTTTATTAAAAATAATATATATATTTTATCCAGTAATGCAGTGATATTTATTTGAGAAATAAATATCAATTATTCAAGGTCTAATAATTTTGATGGAGGAGATAATGAAAATTGAAAAACAAAAGTACACGCCATGTAAATTATTATACACATCGTGTGGTTTTTTTGAGGACTTGTGAGAAATAATATTATTTATTTTATTAAATAATAATTGGTGTAATTCGTTGGGAACATTTCAAGTAATAATAATAGTCAAATGTTATTATTAGATATGGGGTATTACTAAGAATTAAATGAAATGAATAAATTCTTTTGGGTAATTAATTCATTTTATTATTATATGAAATTAAAATCCCAATTATATAATTCTCATTAGTATTACCATTTTTTGGGGGGTTGTGCACAATGGATCTAGAGAAATATGACAAGCCAGGAGAGAATTTCTTTTCTTCCCAGAACACTCTAATGTTACGAGATACATCCTCCTCCACTAGATCAAGTAGAGAACTTTGCAAGTGGATCTCAAGGTGATCTAAGGTGGAAATTCCAAGTGAAGGATCTTTCGCGCTAGCCCTCAGAGATCCCTTTGGTGATATCCAGAGATATGTGGTGCATGTGTGGATCACTGCAAGAGTAATCCTATTCATGGATTCTACGACGCAATGATGGATCACATCAGATCAAGACCATATACATCAACGTAGAGAGAATTCCATAAGGTAATTCTTGTATTTTAATTAAATTAATTACAACCAACATATTATGATCCTTTCTATGGTTTCAGGACTCCCTTAATTTTCTTTTTTTCTTCATTTTATTACAATGATATGGCATTTTATTATCCAGATGGATCTCAGAAAGATCATTGTTAACAGAAAAATTAAAGTTGGGCACACCAACCAATGTGCTTCCTCTTTACCTGGAACCTACAAGTGCTATCATAGGGGTCATATCATTGATTATAATTATTTAGTTTTTCATTGATGATTTATGAATTTAATAATTTAGTTTTTTCAATTCCAGATTAATCATTTTTCAAATCTAAATATCTAGATCTGTTCCTTCACTCTCGTTTCTCATCCACCTTACAGAAGCAACTTTTTCATTCAATTATTTATTAAAATAACATAGAGGATCTAATTCGGAGGTGTCAAACATTCCTAACCGTACTACACTAAAACACAAGGTGTGTATTCGACAATATACACCAAGTTGTGAAGATTCAATGCATTAGACCGGTCCACCAATTCAGGTTGTGTGTTAGAGTCTTTCTAAGTCTTAAATGACACTGTGTATTGATCCGAAATAAGTGGCACAAGGTTTCCAGATTAAATTTCATGTGGTCCACTAAACACACCGTGTAGTCCCTTTAGGTTAGGGTTGGATAGTGTACCCCATACATGGCTTTCCCGGCTAGAAACCATGTAACGCAGATACTACAGGGCATGTGTCCAACTGAACAAGCTGTGTACTCCAATGATTTCTGAAGTACATCTACATGCCATGTTCATGGGCAATTACTTCGGATGGATGGTGAAAGAAAAGTACACAATGTGTAGTCAGAAATAGATTCTATGTAATCTTCCAAATTACAAAAATTTATTAGAATTTATTATTATATTATACAAACCCTAGAGACGTGTACCATAGTGTAGGCCTAAAGCTGAGGCACAACACTTGATAGGTGTTTTATGGATATTTGGTTAATTTTACATCAGTATAATATTCATTTCTACACATTGTGTGATTATGAATGAGATTTCTTCAGGTTCCCTCCAAGGTACAATTTACATAAAAGGATAATTTTAAATGAATTTATTCATTTATAATTGTGATGGATGAGAATATCAAGGAAATTCAGAAAAGGGTTTAAGATAAAATGATTCATTAATTAATGATAATTAATTGATTTGAGCATGATTTATCTTAAACAAGAATGATTAAATAATTGAATGCTATTTTTATTTATGCGTAAATATCGTTTCATGTATGTATGATCATGAGATAGACCGATACCTTTGTATTTGAATGGTTTCTTTTATTTTATTTATTTAAATTAAATTTGTTGGCCTATAAGCCTTATCCTCATTAATATGTAGGGACTACATGCTCAAGGATTCTATTATGTAAAACCATGTTTTACACCTCACCTACGAGTGAGATGAAATCATATGTAATGGATGGAGCACCAAATCTAGTGGAGGCATCTCAAGTTAGGATCCAAGGTGAAACCAAACAAAGGAGATACAATGGTGGACAGGTGGAAAGTTGTAAACACGAACCCAAATGTTTCAAGGTGTTTCTCACCTAGGTCTTTGGTTAGTTTATCAATAAATAGATAAATAAAACAATATAACAAGCTCATGATCATATGATTTATTTTATTTCTATCAGTGGAATTGTTCATTTATTAGGTATGTGTTCTCAGGATAACACAATTAATGAATTAAACAAGCATGGACATCTGAACGAAAATAAGACCTGATTATGTGTAAATATAATCGTAGACATGGTTAATCACTTAATTATATCCCAATTAATATTAAAAATCATGTAATAAAAGATAAAAAAATGACAATTTATGTTTAAAGATTAAATCCCTCAATGAAAATATTAATTCGGTATAGCCTTGAATAATATTAGTTAGAATAAAACCATAGTTCAAAGTGCTTGACAAACCCTAGTTGGGGTGATTTCAATTATAGTGGAATTCTAATTCAAGGTTTTTGATTGAATTTACTTGGGTCACACCAAGGGTTGACTGCCAAAACAGAACATGGTATGACCAAGAGGAAAAAGTTGAGGAAATCCTAAATAAAAGGGCTTCAGGATTGGGGAGTCCACTCAACAGATCAAGGAAGTGCGAGTTCATGCAGTTGGAATTTGGGATTTCTACCTAAAACCCTTCATGTTTCTTGAACAACCCTAGTTGGGGTAGTGAGAAGTTGAATATGGATCCTTTCAACTAGAATATTAAAGTAATAGAATATTCAAAAATCAATGGCGAGGGTAATTGGATTTCGAAAAAATAATGGGAGACTAATTAGTATTAAATTATTTATTTTTCTCAGCTTTATCAGGATACAGTACTAAACCTTTTCCCATCATAATTTCAAGAAATGGAATGAAAAATGACTTCAAACATATCATTTTGAACCATACTCGATAAGTAAAACCTTCTCACATGCACCAATTTCCTGGAATGGCCGAGGCGTTTACATGTCATCCTTCACTATGAGAGGAAACTGTACGTAATGGAGGAGCCTATTCCAGTTGCGCCTGGAAAAGAGGCCAGTGATAATTAACCATCTCTCTATATGAATTTTATGGATGGTGCGACACATGTCCAATGTTTCATGCTATCGTCCATGTCTAATGAGCTCTTATAGACACATGAAAACATGGAAGTGTAAAGCATGATGTCTCACCTTGAGGATCTCTATCAAAGGAAGGCGAGGTAGGAGAGAAATGATATCTCCAACTCTTTGTTTACAACTATGCTAAGAGAGTTTTCACTTGCTGGGACTCATGTAGTCATGCTTCTTGGCTACATTTAATGTCTGGACATCTTAGGTATTAAGTTCCCGGATGAGTTACGTAAAGATCTCATCCTATCATCACTGCCCAAGACCTTCTCTAGCTTTATTTTCAACTAATACATGAACAAAAATGTGAGAAATCTATTGGAACTTCTGACATTAATTCTCCCGGAACATAAGGACATGAGGCATGGAAACCCCACAGTCCTTTTGGTGAATAAGAAAAGGAAGTACAGGGAAAAGGGGACAATGATTCAAAAATGGTCTGATGCCCCTAAGCACTATCCCTCCAAAAAGGGGAACATCTAAATGAAGGGAAAGGAATGAGATGTGATATGATTTTCATGTGGTAAGAAAGGCCACTCGAAGAGGAACTACACCCAGAACTGTGGGGACACTAAAAGTTTGTTTTTTATTGAGTGTAATCTTTCAATTTATTCATATTGGTTATTAGATACAACTTTTGTGGATCACATCTATATTAAAATGTAGGAACAAAGTAGATTTTTAAATATTTCCATAGGATAGGTGGATCTTCGAGCTGCCAATTGTGCAAGTCTGGCTCTGTTGGCCATTGGCAATTACCATCTCTCCTTGCCGACTGGAATGCTTTTGGTTTTCTGTAACTGTTATTATGTTCCTAGTGTTACCAAGAACATTATTTATATATCATATATGGATATGGATGGATTTATTTTCATGTTTGGAAATAAGGGTTGTTTCTATTATAAGAGAAATGTATGTTATGATATGGTTCATTTAAATAATAGTTTGAATGTTTTCAATTATGAAAACCAAGTGTCAGAAATCAATAAAAAACATACTCACATGACTCATACATAAACTAGTTGTGGAATCACCATCTTGGTCATGTAAACGAGATGTTGTTGACAAAGCTATGCCAAGATGGTTATTTAGACTCTACTGAGCTAAAACCACTTGATAGATGTCATTCTTGTTTACAATGTAAAATTACCAAGTCGCCTTTAGGTGGACATGGTTAAAGGCCCACAGAGCTTCTAGGATTGGTGCACACAGATGTGTGTAGACCATTTCAAGTAGAATCTAGAGGTGGATATTTTAACTTCATTAATTTTACTGATGATATGACTGGATATTCCTATGTTTACATAGTGACATATAAATCAGAGACCATGGAGAAATTTAATGAATTCAAGAATGAAGTACTAAATCAGCATGGTAAGAAGATAAAGAAACTTTGATTGGATCAAGGTGGAGAATATATGATCCAGGAGTTCATCGATCATCTATGGGAGTATGTGATTCTATCTCAACTCACTCCTCTTTCTATGCCACAGTAGAATGGTATTAGTGAAAGGAGTAACTACACCTTGTTGAACATGCTGTGGTTCATGACGAGTCATGAAAATCACCCATTATCCTATTGGGGATATGCATTTCAAACTGCAGCATACACATTAAACCAAGTACCAACTAAGGTGGCTACTAGAATTCCCTCTAAGTTATGGGATGAAAAGAAACTCATTTTGTCACACACACGTGTATGGGGATGTGAGGCATTTGTTAAGGCCTTTTTAGGCATAAACTAGCACCTCGGGGCATGAAGTGTATCTTTATAGGATATCCCATGGAAACAAAAGGATATTAACTATAAAAGCCTTCAGACAAGAAAGTATCTTCCCCCAAACAAGTTCTCATTCTTGAGAGGGATAACATCCTCAAAAAGGATTGTGGGAGAAATATTGACTTCAACGAAGTTGATGCTCGAGATACACAAGAGTTGGTACAGGAAAAAGTTCCACAGGTCACCGTAGAAGAGGTTCCAGAAACACAAGTATTGCATAGGAGTTCAAGAGAAGTAATGGATATAGAGAGATTTGGTTTCATAGTTACCTGAGGATGGTGAATCATTATTGTTGGACAATGATGAACCTACCTCATACATGGAAGATGTTGAACGCTCAGGATCAGAAATATGTCTAGAAGCTATAAATTCTGAGTTGGATTCCATGTATCAAAACCAAGTCTGGGTTCTGGTCGACGAGCTAGTTGATATAAAGCCTCTTAGATGCAAATGGGAATTAAAGAGAAAAATGGACCTGGAAGGCCATGTTAGCACCTATAAAGAAAGTCTAGTAGTTAAAGGATTTAGATGGAATCAAGGAATTGACTAGGATGAAACCTTCTCACCAGTTTCCATGTTTAAATCACTAAGAATTATACTTTCCATAACTTCTTACCAAGACTATGATATTTGGCATGTGGATGTCAAAACAGTGTTCCTTAACGAGAACCTTTATGAAGATTTCTATATGACACAACCAGAAGGGTTTCTGAAACCAGGTGAAACAAAACAGGTTTTCAAATTGCAGAAATCCATTTATGTATTAAAGAAAGCATCCAGGTCATGGAACATTCGATTTGATGAATCCATAAATGAATTTTGATTCATTAATAACAAATTTGATACGTGTGTTTATAAGCTGTGTAATGGGAATACGTTCATTATCCTAGTAGTATATGTTGACGACATATTTCTTATTTGAAACAATGTACCATTCTTATAGTAAGTTAATGGCTGGTTGAACAAGTGTTTGTCCCTGAAGCACTTAGGTGAAGCAACCATTATTCTAGGTATCAATATCTTTAGTGATATATCAAAGAAGCTTCTTGGACTGTGTCAGGTTACATACATTGACCAGATACTAAAGACATTTAATATGGAACAATCCAAGAGGGGATTGGTTCCAATTTCACATGGCCTACATCTTTCTAAGAAAATGTGCCCTCGAACACTATAGGAGAATGATATAATGAGAAATATCACATAGGTTTCGACTATGGGATCCATCATGTATTCCATGTTATGTACCAAGCTTTATGTTTCCTATGCACTAAGCATGGTAGAAAGATATGAATTAGAACCAGGAGAATAGCATTGGACTGCAATTAAGACTATCCTTAAGAATCAATAAAGAAAAAAGGATATGTTCTTAGTGTATGGAGGTGTTGAGGAGCTTGTCATCATATGGTATGCTGATGCTGGCTTTTAAACAGTTCATATTGATCTGAATTCGAAATCTGGATATGTTTTCTATCTCAATGGAGGAGCGGTGAGCTGGAAGAGTTCCAAGAAACCCATTTTCACTGATTCTACAGTGGAGTCCGAATATATTGTGGCGTCGGATGCATCCAAGTAAGACATTTGGATTCGTAACTTTTTACATGAGCATGATGTGATCCCTAGAAGTAAATATCCTATCACAGAGTATTGTGCTAATACTGTAGTGGTGGCTCTTGCAAAAGAACCAAGGTCACATCAATGAACAAAGAACATACTCTGGAAATATCACCTCGTGAGGGATTTCTACCAAATGGGTGATGTTTTAGTGAACAGAGTGTCCAGGAACGATAACATGGAAGGCCCCACTAATAAAGGTGTATCTCATCAAAATCATGAATATCATGTGATGCCTAATTAGTTAATGGTTTTTTTCAATTAGGTGTAGTCCAAGTGGGAGTCTGTTGGAGTTGGTGGCCTATAACCAACTACTTTATACTTTATTCGTTAATAAATAAATTACTATTTCATGATTTTTATTCCACATAACAATGCATGTGATAAAGTCCTGAGGATAGTTGTTTCACTATAAGGTCATATATGATTCCTGCTATGATGAGAATTTGGATGTTCCATAACACTGTTCTTGAATATAGTTTCTATGGCCTGATGATGTTATTTGAGGGGCACAAATTATACAAGCCATTAGGGGTAAGAGCTCATAAGACATTGAAGAACCATCTCATGGTGTTCACCCATGTTAATATCCTAGAGGATATTATGATAACGAGACCTGATAGTAGGAAATCGACATTTCATATTATCATTATGTGTTCATATCTGTGGATGTGTGTATTGGTCCTTATACATAAAGATTATTATTAATTGTTATTATAACTCACACACTTAGATGTATTGATAAAAACTGTGAAGACACATTTTTTGCAGTGAGGTAGGATATATTAGGTGCATCACGAGTAATATTACATTAATAGATAATGCGAGAAAAGATTTGTCCTTTAGGTTCCATAATGGAAGTAGATATCTCAGGCCCTTTGATGGAATTGATATAGCCTAAATAAATCCTTGTCCATAGTATGGAATGGGCATGTTCAATTCTGGAAAGTCAAAGAATGAATAATTGATCACATGGGTTGATGGAAATAGCATGAAACCTTCTTGATTCAAGATATCAAGACAAAGGGGTTACATTACACAATAAGCGTTCGATAGTGGTGAATGTTATTGCGGTCTTAACTTCTTTCTCTATGGGTTACTTGGCATGTTACTAGATGTTAACCTTAGACTTTAGGAAGGCTCTTCCTAATGGAACTGAGAAAGAGGCCAAGAGGTTCACAAACTATGGGTGTCCAAGTATCTCAGTTAAATATTAATTTAAAAAATTTGAATAAAAATGTCAGAAAAATATCCCTCAAGGTAACATTGCAGTATTTTTGGGTTGGTTATGTTTGTTGACAATGCAGATGTCTGTGGTAAATTGTCGAGTTCTAGAGATGTTGTTGACAATCCATGTTCACAAAGAACCATGACAAAGGAATGAACGATCTGGTGGCAGTACAAAAGAACAAATAAAAGGTGGCGTTGTTTTCCAGTGTTTGCCAAATTTTTGGTGTCCAAAATTTGGATTTTGGTGAGCATCGTGAAAAGTGGATATCCTTGAATATCTCATAAAAATATAGAAAAGGAATGAATTTTGTGAAGATAGGCTTCATGGATTGGATTTCTCAACGACATGAAAAATGTTGACTGTGATTCTTCGTGATTACGAAAATCTTCGTGAGTGGAACTATTGAAGAGCATTGCTGTGGAGAAGGGAATTGTGAGTAGATCTTTTCAGCAAAGGAGTGAAGTAATTGATGGAATTATCGGTGATTACAATGAGCTCTGCAATAGGTAAATTTTTGTGGTGCCTCACGATATTTTGACAATTTCAGCGGGAATTTCAGAGATTCACGATTTGTGATGACGTGGAGCTACAATCGCACCGAATGTTCAAGGGTTAGTGGAATCTCTTATAAATATGACTCAACCCCCTTGAGAGAATTAGATAGTTTTCGAAGAAAATATTTTTCTCTCGACTCGCAAAGGTGGTTCGTCAAGGCAGTGTTCTTGGCGAAAGGATGGAGATTCGCAATACCTAATCTATCTCTGCGAATGTTGCGTGCTCCACGTTGTATCAGTGAGATTCGTGGGGGAAGTCACTCCATGAAGGCCTAATCATTGAAAAGGTCTAAGCTTCATGAAATGCTAGGAACTTCGCGAAGCCTAGTTAGATCTTCATGAAATTTCGAGCATCGTGAAGTAGGGTTCTTTGCGATGGAACTTTACAATGGTTGGTGCCCAGTGGTCTGGGGAAAAGGGGTATTTGTAGAGACCCAAAGATTGACGTACATGGACAATAAATTACTTTTGTGGAATACTTAATACATAACAAAAACAAACACAAAATGACCGTAATAGTTTAGTGTCTTTGGAAACAAGAAAAAATAATCTTCTAATCATTGTGAAAGATCTCCAACATCTCCCATAAAGATCTTCCCCTTCTGTTTTCTTACCTAAGACCATTCTTTATATCCTGGGGAAAAGAAAACATAAAAGGGCTGAGATCAAATTCTCAGTAAGGGTAAACATAGAGAACACAAAGCAATCCATAACATTTTATTGCAAAAACTTGAACATAAAATCTAAACATAAAAATCCTGAGTAAATACATAAATCATGGATATACGTAAGGAATATATCATAATGGAACATCAATCATGATTAAATATCCTGAGAAGAAAACATGTAATTGTGTAAAACCATTAGGCATATTTTATGATTTCCATAGTAGCCAAGTCATTCCTGCCAAGACCATCTTAGTGGACAAAGTCCCTTTCTGAATCAAGTTCACTCCTCGTTCCAGTCCTGTATCATTGAACCGAATTAAATTATCATTACAGTCATGTCTTTCTCATGAGATATAAATCATTACCCAATGAATTGGAGGGAGATATAGGTCCCACCCATCTCATAATGAAATCATTCTTACTTGTGCAACAAAATAAACTTAAAACATTCATCATAACCCAGGGAATAAAATGGGTTTCCTAAGCATCATCCCATCATCACATAATCCATATAAAACAAATGGATATTTCATCATAATAAAATTGAAACCATTTAAATTATAGAGACATTATAATTGAATCATACACCTATGAAATAATGTCGTCTTATATGGAAAATGGTTTTGATAAACACTTGAAATGAATTCTTGAGGAAAATATCTTTTCTTCTTCAAAATTATTTTCTTCTCACAAAATGCTATGAAATTTTAAAAGAAAAGGGTTTTGTTGAAAATAATCATGCAATCTTGTATAAGATGCCTTATGAAAATGAGGTGTTATGAAACCGTAAAAATACGTTCATGCCATATAAGTTAAAAATAACATTCTCCTCATACTTTTGTCGGAAAAGTAAAAAAGTACCTCGTATGGTAAAAAAAAGAATGATTACTTACATACCATGTATTAAAAAATAAAAAATGGTTAAAAAGGAAATTAAACATACATGAAACCTGTAACACCCCGAGCTTCCACGATACGCTTCTCATTCAATAATGCAATAGCTTTCATTGTACGCAACTTCGAGTTCTAAAACACCGCGACAAATCAAAGTACCTGTTATGAATAGTAATAACCACTTTTTAAAATTATAGAAATTTTATATTTCAACATGGACTTCATTTTTGTATTCCTAATATTGAAATTAGCCTATGTTGAATTTTTTGTAATTTTCTGAGAACTTCAAAATTTTTATGAATAATGAAAAATACTTAAAACAACTTTTTTAATCAAAATAATTTATAGTGATAAATTATAATATTGAGTGGTTTTAGAGTATAGTTAGAATATATTTTTACCATTTTATCCAATGGTGGTCATTAGAATTAATTTAACATTGAAATTGGACATAAACAATTGCCAATCTTTGGATATAAATTATTTCCTAAAAACACGCTATTTGTTGTGACAGCTGGAATTAATTATAAAATTAATTAATTCAACTTATATGTTTGGAATTTTTTAAAATAGACATTATTTTTGAATTCAGAATATCAATTATAGCCTAGGGTGAAATTTTGGCTTTGTTCTAAAAAACATCAATTTTTGATGAATAGTTAAACCACTAAGTGGTAGTTAAATAACTGATTTTTCGTTTAAATAAAATATTACCACTTCTGTGATTTGATTTTCAAAAATCCGACATACATGGTTGTCATTAAGAAGTAAAATGTGGTTCAATGAGATTAAAATAATTTTTTGGTGAATAGTAACTTTTAAGTTCTTAATCGCGATTAGAGGTAATTAGTGTAGTTTAAGGTACAAATAATGTTTTAATGATATGAGATGAGCATGACACTTGTCCTACTCCTATTGGATGATTCATGGCCGACCAAGACAACCCATGGGTCAACTTGGGGACCCCATGGATCCACTTTAGTTGGAAAATGACATTAATATATATTTATTTAATGTTAAAATAAAATTGACACAAACATGAGTTGTTTTACTAAAACAGTTTTTAAGTGGGGTTACACAAGTCCAAATTTTGACTATAAATATTCATTAGAAAGATAAAAAGATTTTCTACATCATAGTTTTTTTTATAATTTTTAGACATTAAATAAATTAAATTATTTATGACATCATTATGATGCAGTGATGACCTCATTATTTAACGATTTAAATAAAATGAGAAGATAATGTAAAATCCAAGGCTTACACTTGTCCAAAGCCTATTGGATGAGGATATTTCGAACCCTTATCACCTTATCCTCGAATTATATAAGTGTGGGACCTCTAAAATCCGAAACTCATTTTATAATAAAGTGACTTTTCTTTACTTCCCAAGAGTGCCCCTCCTCTCCACTTGTAAAAGGCCCCCACCTCTCCCACCACATTTACACTTTCAAGCCATTTGGCTCGGCCAAACTCTGCCAAAATACTCTCTCAACTTCCCTCTCTTACTCCTAGAAGCCTTACTTTGGGCAGAACTCTTCCCAAGGAAGCCTTTGACTCAAATCAAAAAGAGTTACCCGATTTTGAGGTAATGTCTTCTCTAATGTTGTTTTGTTTTATTTTTCTTCTCCAACCCCCTAAACTCTTTTTATTCATTTCTTTTGTAACAAAACCAGTATCCTAAATATACTAGTATTTTGTTATAAGAAGGATTCGAGATACACTTACACACACCTACATCTAATGGTTAAAGAACATACGGTTTCTGTGGATGGCGAATTTCTGCCTCACAAAACGATGATTGTTCAACACTCATATAACACCTTCAAAGGTGGCCATTAAGATGTCACTATTTTTATATATGATATATAATATGTTTATGTTTTACTTATGCTTCTGTATTTCTCATTTATATCATACTTTATGATTTCCATTATGGGTAAAACGCGATAATTTCATTTTAGGAAGTGCGGACTACCGCCCCCTCAAAGTGATTTGAATCGTTAATGCCATATGTGGGATGTATAAAGGATGGGGTAAATGGTATTATACAGTATATTATACTGGAACTATATTATACCTTTATATAATTATGATTTCATTCCATTAAATATGAAATAGAAATGAAAGTAGCGTTCATGCGTACGTACGGCTTACCGTCTCCATGAACGGTGCATTTCATTTCTTACCTCTAAATGTTACGTAATATTATAAATGAATGTATATACTGTATATATATGATATATATGATATCTACATCATGAATATAATTCTGGATATAATGGTTATTCTACCACATAAACAACTTGTAATTATAAGAAGTTTGTTGTGGACTCAAGTACCAAAGATCGATAAAACAACCGTTATTAACTTAAATAATTACATAATGTTCATATCATTGTAATAAGTGATATAAAAAGGATAATGAAATTGAAAATAGGTTCTTAATAAGGTATATATTAACTCTAGTTTATTATTCATGAGGTTAAAGAACGGTTGAGTCAAGTCAGACGCAAGGTAAGGGAACTTCTTAACCCAACATTCATTCTTTGGGTTAATCTCCTACTTTCAAATTATGTCATGATATTATTATATCCTATTTTGTATTTTTACTTTCTTTATGTGTACTTATAGTGAATACACATAATAGATCTATTTTATTTTAAAAATGATCTTTTTAAGGACTTCGTCTCAATCCCCTTTCATTGAGGCATATTTGGCTTTATACACAACTTTCCTTTTATACGGTGTATAAAACCCTTTGACTTTTACATTTATTCAAAAGGAATCTTTTTTATACGAAGCGTTTTTCTAAATGACAAAAGGGAATGTATTTCTTTCCGTACTTATGCGGCGATAACGACTTCTCCGCCGCCATGACCATTATTTGAGTTTCGGCTTCCTCTACAAGACATCAATTTTTTTAATGGAAAATAAATACAAAGTTTTAACTCTCTTTTATTTTGGTATTGAAAATGGTTTTGAAAGCGTTTTTATTATATCAATGTGATGTATTGATATCTTGTGATTGAAATGTGGAAATGTTATGTTTCCTTTATGCATGTTTTATGTGATACGATTTTGTTATGGTTTATGATATGTTTAAACCTATTCATATGAGGAATGCATTGGACTTAATAAGTGACGGGTGGAGCCCGCTATAACTCCTCGATGCATCGGCAGGTCTCATGAGACAAACTAGTGTCTTGGCACGAGGCCTTGACAAAATCTAATTTGTGGTCTTGGCACGAGGCCATGGCTACGTGGTTGTGATAGTCTGGCATTATGCATTCCATCATTATGAAAGTGGTTATTGATATTGCATGTGATTATTCGACCAGTAGAATATCCATGTGAATAAGTAAATGGAATTATCTCATTTTACTTTTTCCATATTATGTTGAAGTTCATGTATAAAAGGCTTTTGTTTTAGTTATACATTGCCTTAAATGTTAATGTTTATTTATGAAAGCTTCCGCAATATTGTTATCCTTACTGAGCATCTGAGCTCACCACATTCAATGTTTTAATATTTTCCAGGATGTGAAGAAGTATTTTATGAATGACCTGCAGGGATAGTCAGAAGAGGATATGAGTGTGGACTATGAAGACTTTGTTATTAGTTTTTCACTTTATGATGTAATGTAACACTTACGAATGTATCTAGTTTTTCCAAGGCTACTAAACTAATCGGTCTTTCGAGACTTGATCTTTTGTGATCATGCCAATGTTACGAAGTATTGCACCGACTCTGGGTAGCTGGGGTCAGGGCGTTACAGTTGGTATCAGAGGCAGTTTAGTACTAACCTTGGAAGCTAGATTTAGATAAACTCTGATTAGAGCACATAGCCCGAAGATAGACTTTGAGGATTAGTATAGAAGAACTTCCTGGAATTTTGGTATTGTAGAGATGTTGTGAGTTTTCCGAGCAATACATCCCTGTCTGGATACGAGCAGGTAGAGGCGGCTCTGGCACAGATGTACCTAGGGGTAAAACCCGAAAACACCGCTTTGAGCTAGACTGGAACGGGAACTGGTGCACGACAACGGGCATTGCTGCACTCTTGGTTACAACACTCCCGGGGGATATGATTAGGATAATTCTCATTTTATTTACAAACCACTATGAAGGGTTATGAATATATACTTCCTCAAAGAAAACATTTCTTTTTATGATTATGGATTATATCCATAAATAGTTCAATTTATGAAAAGTGTTTAACAAGTATGGAATTATGTATTTTGATTCATGAACTAATCTAGTTTATGCCATTGTTTAGAAATGGCGCCTAGTAGAAGGAATGGAAACCGTATCAATGCACGAACTCCGTGTAGGGATTTCCCTCCTGCTCAAGATAATTATTGTGGATCTGGAGATACAACTGGTGCTGATCAACTTATTACCATACTGGGACAACTCACTCAGGTTATGAATAATAACCTTACTCGTATGGAGCACCCTGATCCGCAACGTGGAGGATCAATGCTAGATCGATTCATGAGGCAACAACCACCAACCTTAAATGGGAGTACAAATCCTATAGTAGCTGAGCAATGGATAAATTCCTTAGAGAAAATATTCCATGCCTTGGGGAGTAGTGAAAGGGAGAAGGTTGTCATGGCAGTTTACGGCCTCACTGGAGATGCCGTTCCGTGGTGGTCGCTGATTCGAAACACAAAGGAAGATGATGACGTATCGAATATGGAATGGAGGGAGTTCAAAGAGCTTTTCTTAGAAAAATACTTTCCTCGTGACCATCGAGCAGATATGGAAAGGCAATTTCTGAGTTTGAGGCAGAAGGAGGATGAGAATGTCGCAAAGTATGAGGCTAACTTTACAAGGTTAGCGAGGCATGCTGCCGATTATATACATAACCCAAGGAGTAAGATTGATCATTTCTTTGATGGGTTAAAACCATTTCTCCATCGAGATTTAGTATCACAATCCTTCTCATCATACGAAGATATTGTCTCGTGTGCTATCAAGACAGAAAAGGAATTCTCTATGTCTTATGACAACAAAGTAAAGCAAGAGAAGAAGAGAACGGTGGAACAAGAGACAGATAAAGGGAAAAAGAGAAAGAAGTATTTTCCATTATGTGATAATTGTGGGAAGAATCACCCTGGTACTTGCCTAAAAGGAATGGGAGTTTGTTATAAATGTGGAGAAAAGGGTCACCAGGCTCGTGATTGCAAGGGAAAGAAAGAGGCTATCAAAGTTGAATGCTACAATTGTAGAGAAATGGGTCATTATGCAAATGAATGTCCTAAGCGTCAAGCAAACATAACTCAGAAAAGGCCAAGGGATCAAGGCCAATTTTATGCTGTGACTACAGTTGAAGCGGAATAATTATTTTATTTGTGTTTTTGGACTCAAGAACTAGATTATGGTTATAAGAATAATGTGATATATATAAGGATTGTACTGCAGTACTTGTTGATTTCAGTAAGGTTTTAATATGATGAAGGTAATCATATTTTTAGTATGTGACAATAAGAGAAACTTTACTTTGTTTGGGGAATCTGATAAATTGATTTTGGAATTAAGAGACCTTTTAGAGAAAGTCTGGACAGAGGTATTTTGGATAACTATAAAGGTTGGAATGGATTAAGTTGATCTTTGGATAGTATTGTTTAAGGTTAAAACATTTACGAAGATTATTTTTGGAATAGTATAGTACTATATTTTTAGGAAAAGGACAACCTGCTGGGTGGGGCATAACCCGTCGCGTCGGACAAAGATGCAGGAATCGAACCCACAACCATAGTGCGACAGGCCTTTATTTCCTACCACTAGCCTACATGAAGTCCCTGGTTATTACAAAATAATTTTACTAATCTAAATTGTATGTGTTAACATTTGGAACCTTATACAATTAGGAAAAGTATAATATTTTTGGGTTCTATTATCTTTTTGAGTGAAAGGTGAGTTGAAGGTTGAAACTCCAATTGTCAGGCATAAATATATATATACCTATCTGTTATTCAATGAATAAATTAATTCTTAAACTTCAGTAAAGGGATATTAAAACAAAAAAATGTGTTATCCTAATACCTTATGTCTTGTTGAACTGATGATATTTTAAATCAACATAGATTGAAGGCTTTGAGGCCCTCAATTTGACAGTTGATTGTGATTGATGACCTCAATCACTCCCTACAAATATTTACGTTTTTCCTCCAATTATATGTCTCTAATTGCCACCAATGTTCTCCTTATCGAGATTATAATTTGGTGGTGACTTTCTTATTTCCATTTCCCTCTTATTAAGGCTACATTTTATTAATCTTATTTCCGATGTGGGTTTTCCACAAAGGTATTTTCTCTTTTCAACCTTTTATTTTCAAAGAAAAAAATTTCAAATTGCGAGGACGCAATTTATTGAAGGAGGGGAGAATGTAACACCCCGAGCTTCCACGATACGCTTCTCATTCAATAATGCAATAGCTTGCATTGTACGCAACTTCGAGTTCTAAAACACCGCGACAAATCAAAGTAGCCGTTATGAATAGTAATAACCACTTTTTAAAATTATAGAAATTTTATATTTCAAAATGGACTTCATTTTTTTATTCCTAATATTGAAATTAGCCTATGTTGAATTTTTTGTAATTTTCTGAGAACTTCAAAATATTTATGAATAGTGAAAAATACTTAAAACAAATTTTTTAATCAAAATAATTTATAGTGATAAATTATACTATTGAGTGGTTTTAGAGTATAATTAGAATATATTTTTACCATTTTATCCAATGGTGGTCATTAGAATTAATTTAACATTGAAATTGGACATAAACAATTGCCAATCTTTTGATATAAATTGTTTCTTAAAAACACGCTATTTGTTGTGACAGCGGGAATTAATTATAAAATTAATTAATTCATCTTATATGTTTGGAATTTTGTAAAATAGACATCATTTTTGAATTCGGAATATCAATTATAGCCTAGGGTGAAATTTTGGCTTTGTTCTGAAAAACATCAATTTTTGATGAATAGTGAAACCCCTAAGTGGTAGTTAAATAACAGATTTTTCGTTTAAATAAAATATTACCACTTCTGTGATTTGATTTTCAAAAATCCGACATACATGGTTGTCATTAAGAAGTAAAATGTGGTTCAATGAGATTAAAATAATTTTTTGGTGAATAGTAACTTTTAAGTTCTTAATCGCGATTAGAGGTAATTAGTGTAGTTTAAGGTACGAATAATGTTTTAATGATATGAGATGAGCATGACACTTGTCCTACTCCTATTGGATGATTCATTTCCTACCAAGACAACCCATGGGTCAACTTGGGGACCCCATGGAGCCACTTTAGTTGGAAAATGACATTAATATATATTTATTTAATGTTAAAATAAAATTGACACAAACATGAGTTGTTTTACTAAAACAGTTTTTAAGTGGGGTTACACAAGTCCAAATTTTGACTATAAATATTCATTAGAAAGATAAAAAGATTTTCTACATCATAGTGGTTATTTATAATTTTTAGACATTAAATAAATTAAATTATTTATGACATCATTATGATGCAGTGATGACCTCATTATTTAACGATTTAAATAAAATGAAAAGATAATGTAAAATCCAAGGCTTACACTTGTCCAAATCCTATTGGATGAGGATATTTCTAACCCTTATCACCTTATCCTCGAATTATATAAGTGTGGGACCTCTAAAATCCGAAACTCATTTTATAATAAAGTGACTTTTCTTTACTTTCCAAGAGTGCCCCTCCTCTCCACTTATAAAAGGCCCCCACCTCTCCCACCACATTTAGACTTTCAAGCCATTTGGCTTGGCCAACCTCTGCCAAAATACTCTCTCAACTTCCCTCTCTTACTCCTAGAAGCCTTACTTTGGGCAAAACTCTTCCCAAGGAAGCCTTTGACTCAAATCAAAAAGAGTTACCCGATTTTGAGGTAATGTCTTCTCTAATGTTGTTTTGTTTTATTTTTCTTCTCCAACCCCCTAAACTCTTTTAATTCATTTCTTTTGTAACAACACCAGTGTCCTAAATATACTAGGATGTTGTTATAAGAAGTATTCTAGCTACACTTACACACACCTCCATCTAATGGTTAAAGAACATACGGTTTCTGTGGATGGCGAATTTCTGCCTCACGAAACGATGATTGTTCAACCCTCATATAACACCTTCAAAGGTGGCCATTAAGATGTCACTATTTTTATATATGATATATAATATGTTTATGTTTTACTTATTCTTCTGTATTTTTCATTTATAGCATACTTTATGATTTCCATTATGGGTAAAACGCGATAATTTCATTTTAGGAAGTGCGGACTACCGCCCCCTCAAAGTGATTTGAATCGTTAATGCCATATGTGGGATGTATAAAGGATGGAGTAAATGGTATTATACAATATATTATACTGGAACTATATTAAACCTTTATATAATTATGATTTCATTCCATTAAATATGAAATAGAAATGAAAGTAGCGTTCATGCGTACGTACGGCTTACCGTCTCCATGAACGGTGCATTTCATTTCTTACCTCTAAATGTTACGTAATATTATAAATGAATGTATATACTGTATATATATGATATATATTATATCTACATCATGAATATAATTCTGGATATAATGGTTATTCTACCACATAAACAACTTGTAATTATAAGAAGTTTATTGTGGACTCAAGTACCAAAGATCGACAAAACAACCGTTATTAACTTAAATAATTACATAATGATCATATCATTGTAATAAGTGATATAAAAAGGATAATGAAATTGAAAATAGGTTCTTAATAAGGTATATATTAACTCTAGTTTATTATTCAGGAGGTTAAAGAACGGTTGAGTCAAGTCAGACGCAAGGTAAGGGAACTTCTTAACTCAACTTTCATTCTTTGGGTTAATCTCCTACTTTCAAATTATGTCATGATATTATTATATCCTATTTTGTATTTTTACTTTCTTTATGTGTACTTATAGTGAATACACATAATAGATCTATTTTATTTTAAAAATGATCTTTTTAAGGACTTCGTCTCAATCCCCTTTCATTGAGGCATATTTGGCTTTATACACAACTTTCCTTTTATACGGAGTATAAAATCCTTTGACTTTTACATTTATTCAAAAGGAATCTTTTTTATACGAAGCGTTTTGCTAAATGACAAAAGGGAATGTTTTTCTTTTCGTACTTATGCGGCGACAACGACTTCTCCGCCGCCGTGACCATTATTTGAGTTTCGGCTTCCTCTACAAGCCATCATTTTTTTAATGGAAAATAAATACAAAGTTTTAACTTTCTTTTATTTTGGTATTGAAAATGGTTTTGAAAGCGTTTTTATTATATCAATGTGCTGTATTGATATCTTGTGATTGAAATGTGGAAATGTTATGTTTCCTTTATGCATGTTTTATGTGATACGATTATGTTATGGTTTATGATATGTTTAAACTTATTCATATGAGGAATGCATTGGACTTAATAAGTGACGGGTGGAGCCCGCTATAGCTCCTCGACACATCGGCAGGTCTCATGAGACAAACTAGTGTCTTGTCACGAGGCCTTGACAAAATCTAATTTGTGGTCTTGGCACGAGGCCTTGGCTACGTGGTTATGATAGTCTGGCATTATGCATTCCATCATTATGAAAGTGGTTATTGATATTGCATGTGATTATTCGACCAGTAGAATATCCATGTGAATAAGTAAATGGCATTATCTCATTTTACTTTTTCCATATTATGTTGAAGTTCATGTTTAAAAGGCTTTTGTTTTAGTTATACATTGCCTTAAATGTTAATGTTTATTTATGAAAGCTTCCGCAATATTGTTATCCTTACTGAGCATCTGAGCTCACCCCTTTCAATGTTTTAATATTTTCCAGGATGTGAAGAAGTATTTTATGAATGACCTACAGGGATAGTCAAAAGAGGATATGAGTGTGGACTATGAAGACTTTGTTATTAGTTTTTCACTTTATGAAGTAATGTAACACTTACGAATGTATCTAGTGTTTCCAAGGCTACTAAACTAATCGGTCTTTCGAGACTTGATCTTTTCTGATCATGCCAATGTTACGAAGTAATGCACCGACTCTGGGTAGCTGGGGTCGGGGAATTACAAAACCATTTTTAGGAAACATGGACATGAATGATAACAATAACCCCAGTAAATACTTACTAATAAACAATCTCGGATAAGAATGATATTGGAATAGTTATCCCTTACCTTATGTACGATATGCTTCTTATGTATCCAAACCTCCTGTATAATGATTTAAATAACATCATTGACTTATTAAAGAATCATATTCAATGTTATGATATCATATATGGTTCACTTATGACTTTATATTACCCGTTCTTTTGTAAATTCCATGTTAAAGAAGCATTTTGGGTAAAATCGTTTCATTTATCGTACGTGTTTCGACTTGTTGTTCTTGATATTATTACTTATATCCTGATTTCCATAATTTCAGAATTTGAAACATTATTTATATGTAATAAAAATTCAGCATATACATATATATGATAGATTGATAAATGTAATGAAATACACCGTTCATGGAGACGGTAGGCCGTACGTACGCATCAACGTTGTTTTCGTTTCCTTATTGAAATGAATGGAATTAATTTGATGGCATACATATATATATATATCCAGTATCATTATTATGTCATATATATAATTATTATTAATTATATATACTTTATAATCATTCATGGATGGTTAACATGGAGAATGAATCTCATCGCGTTGTTGAGACGGTAGTCTGTACATACGCACGAGCGATGATATCTTTCCCATGATCGTGGAATTGTATTGAAGTGTATGTATAACATTTCAAAATAAATAACACTTTACAATAATCATATATAGTTATTTATTTACACCATTATACCCATCCATGTAAGGTGGTGTTCAAAAATAGATTACACCACAGCGTGAAGACGTATTCCGTACGTACGCACGCGTAGTGATTTCATTTTCTGTAAGATGGATAGAAGGTGAAATAGGGTTGTTTCCTATTTATAATAACATATCAGTATATATTTAATTCTGATGTTATTACTTTATAATGAGAAAACTAAATAAGAATAAGTAGAAGAAGAAAGAAACTTGAGAGAATCAGAAGAAGAGATTACCTCTTCTTCGACACACCTCCTTTAATCCTTCTCTTAAGGAAGTAGAGATGGTATTTTGAAAAGACCAGAACCTGTAGAATGTATCTAGGGATGTGGATAAGTGAAATGGGTAGGGTTTTTCTGAGATTTAGGGCTCAAAAGGGTGTGAATAGAAGTGGGAAGGGGTTTCCTTTTTATAAGGGAGGAGAGGGGCACCTTTGAAAATCTTAAAAATATTAATTTATAATAAATCTTACCCCACGTAAAAACCTCCAAAAATAACTCATATTAGATGATTAGATGACATAGGGTTGTAATCTCATCAACCAATAAAAATTAAACATGTAGGGAATTTAATTGAAACATTATCAACTTGATTTATCCTTATTTAATCTATTAAATTTTATTTGTGGTAATAAGATTCTAAATTTTAGATTGTTATAAATAATTACTTATGTGCTGTGAATTATCCATAGTTAGATAATTAATGAAATTTTAGAGTATATAAATTTCAATTTATTTTCTTTAAATATTTTTTTTAAACAATTTAATATTATGTTATTTTTATAAAATAACGATAGTGTCAATTTTTACACTATTAATTTATTTGAATTTAAATAAAATAAAAAAAGAGGATATATTCAAAATAAAATATTTAATAGGTTCCTAACATGTGATAGTAATCTAGAAAATTATTGTAGAACATTAAATAGTTCATATAATATTTATTTCACTATTTGTAAAACCATTTATTTGATATTTCTCTTAATAAAATAATTACTACAACATTTTTGTATAATAATTAAATATACTTATTTGTTGCATAAAAATTAAAAATAAAATACTAGGATGAAGATAAATCTTATATCTTTCTTATGAAAACATTTAGTTGGATTTATCCTCTAAAACACCCAACTGTTAAAATGATATATTTATTAAATTATGAATGTGACAACAGTGACATTATTTTAAATAAAATAATATAAGTTTAATAATAACTTTTATAAGACTCCAAACGGTTATATATTAGGCAATTGGCTGATTATGGTGTGGATATACACTACCAATAAGTTTTTTCCGGTTTTTGGGACTTTTAATGGGTATTATTATTTCAATAAAAACTATATTTCTGATTTTTCACTTAATAAATAATTTCTGCATCATTAATGTATCACCATTAATGAAAATTATATAATCCCTAAAAATACTAAATAAAATATCATGATGTAGATAATTTTATTATCTTTCTGTAGACTATTCATTTTTGATGTCTTATAAAGTCTATCACTAAATTAAGATTATTATATTTATAAGATTTAAGAGAGTGACATGTTGTCACTTTCTTTGGTTTTAATAATAATTAAATCATTTTCGTGGTCAAAAGTCCATAAAATGAATCTAATACGACCTTTAGGTGATATGGGTCTACTTTTAGCTATCCAATAGAATTTTGGCATGCGTTAGGGTAATTTTATAATATTATATTTACCCTTAATTACCTGATTTACCTTTAACTATAGTAAATAAAATTTACCGTAGTTACTATTTATAATTCCCAAAAATAAAAAGTACCCTATTAACATAATTTGGACCCACTGATTCAAAATATGGAATCCATATTTTCATATTTAATACACAAATGTTTCAGAAATTAAATTAAAATTAATTCTGTTGTCAAATGAAAACGGGTTTTTGTTTAAAACATTTCAAAAGATTGAATTGATTTAACCTACGAATTCAATGTAAAATCAATGATAATGATATACATTATATTAAATGGTAAAAATATATTCTATTTATACTTTAAAACCATTCAATATTATAATTTTACCATATAAATTATTACGATGAAAAAGGTTGTTTTTAATTAAAATATAGCGTGTTTTTTCTTTTCATTAAAATATGAAAGTTACCAGAAAAATATCAAAACTTTATCCAATGTAAATTTTTATATCCTGATTCAAAATAAGAAGTTTATTTTTTAAAATTTAACTTATAATCTTCTCAGAAATTATATTTAAAATGGGTGCCCCATCTAAAGGCCGCAAAACTGTATTTTTTTAAAAATACATATTTTACCCGAAAAAAATTTATTTTATTCTCATACCATGTTCTAGAAAATTCATATGATGAATAATAATGTTATAAAATTCAAAATGTAGTTAATAATATTCATAATTCCTAGTTTATAATAATATTATAACCATATATCGTTATTTAGTGAAACCCGGTATTGCGTACAACACACGCTATCGAAGAAGGTCGTGATTGCATGTAATGCAAGCCAAGTCAGGGATGGGTGTAGTGAAAAACTCTTTTGGTGTATCGTATAATATAATCCAACCATATTTCATTTATACAACGAATATATATATATATACACACTCAATGTTGCATAGAATAACTACTATCAAACAAACTAGAAATTGTGTGTAACACGATCCACAAAATAGTATTGCGTATAGTGAAAGCTAATACGGTGTTGCGTATAGAGAAAGATAGTCTTGGTGTAGCGTACAATAGAAGAAATCAAGGAAATTATAAGGAATATTTTTCATAAAATCTCGGTGTGTTACAGTATTCATGAGTGGATGAAATTTTAACTTTAACAGAGCATCTATCAATAGTTGAGGATGCATCTATTCATGAAAATGAAGGGAGATATAGGTCTATAAATTTTGATTGGATCCCTTCAAAGTGAAGTGAGAAAAGGAAGATTAAGAAGATTATCCTTTCTACTGGAAGTGATATAGAGAGAGAGGAATAGGGAGTGACCCTTGGGAAAGAAGTGAGCTGACCCTAAACATTGTAAAGGTAGTGAGCCTGGGAAAATAAGTGATCTAGCACGATCATTTTTGGCAGTGAGCTTTAGTGGATTTGGTAAAGTGGCACATCATTGTTGTATACTCCTTGGATGTAGCCTAGTGAGGGTGACCCATGTAAAAATCTATGTGTCTCCCTGGTTTCATCCATGTGTTGCATCTAACACATCACCATCCGATAAATATAAAATAAGTGATCAACATAAAAACACAAGAAAAAAAAAGTGACCCTAGTAATAAAGAGGTCATTATCCAGTGGGGCTGGAAGAATTTTCATAACGAATAACCATACCATGATTCACCCCCCCCCCACTCTGTATATCTAGGCCCCTTTTTCATAACAATTGGTATCAGAGGGAAAGATTAATTTATAATATTTGTTTTTTGTGACTTGGTTCAGTAGATTTCTTAAGTTAAAGATCCAATCTACTCTTATATCAGTGTGCCAGGGCCAAGGGAAAAACATCAAAGAGGAATCAGAATTCAGATGGTCTTTTTCATTTTGGATGTTTTTATTGAAAATGTGATATTCAACTAAAAGAATAAAATATATTTCTGATGTATGTATTGGATGAACATAATAGAGAAAAGTTTGATTCACTCAATAATTTTGTAGGAACAAGTGAAGTACTTAAAATTCAAATTCATGCTGAAACTAGTGATGATGATGAGGTTTCCAGAAGGCCACATGTAAAAAATGTCGACATGAAAAATGAATTAGATCAGATATTGGATGATGAAGTGAAATATAAAGATATCTGGATCAAAGTACTAGAAATTGAGTTAAAGAAGCTAAAAGGATTAAATAAAAGACGTATTGATGTGGCTAAATAACTGAGGAAGAAGAATGATTCCTATGTTGTAGAATTAGAAGATATGTCTTCAAGGAGATAGAAATGTAATGTTGATGATAAGGGAGAGAATCAGAAGTCAGATGAAATTCAGAATCTAAATTCAAGAAATGTTGATCATGCTACACAGCTAACTAAGCTAGTTCAGAAAAATAAAAGGCTACAACAAGAGAATGCATGTTGGTTTGATTATGTAGCTCAAGAGAAATTGGAATTAAAAGAGCATATTGACATGGTGAATAAGCTTACACATGAATTGGAAGATGAGATGAGTAGATTAAAGATTGTCAATAGATAACTTGATGCTCAACTTGAATCTAGAGTTAAAATGATTCAGCAACTAGAGGAAGAAATAGAATCAGTCAACAAAGAAATGGATAAATATTAATCTAATGACAATCCCAAGTTGAAGGATACACTGCACTTATTATTTGATTATCCTTCAACAAGTGATGAAAAAATGATGAACAAATATTCTATTTCTAAAGAGAAAAACAGAATAATTTCTCATCTCAAAGACCATATAGTTTGGGAAAAACTGGCATTGTTTTTGAAGAATTCCCTCTCGTGCATGACAGAAAGAGAGCCGTGAATAGTTCTAGAAGTGGAGAAAATATTGTGGGTGTTGGAGACCAGCCTAAGAGGATAGTTGCAAGAAGTAGTGATAGCATCTGATATTTCTATGGGATTCTAGGACATATATCAAGCTTCTGTTCAAAGGCTCTAGAATACATTTCAGGTTGAGAAGATAGAAACTTTTCAAAATTTTAGAATTAGAAGAACTGTTATGAGAAATCAAAAAGAAGTTTCTCTCATAGGAAAGAATTTATTAGATGCTATTACTGTGGAAGAATGAGACACACCATGAGTATGTGTCAAGAAGATTGGGAGCTCAATGTTATAGGATTAACTCATGCGGCATCAACACCTTGATAGAGAAATGATTAAATAAGGTATGCCTTTGATGGAAAACGTTTTATATGTCTCGATTATGGTCATTTGGAAAGACATTGCATTAAGAAGAAGGTAGGAAAGGAAAAGGAACTCAAAATGGGATTCACGACTCTAGTAGTTTATAATGAGAAATTGTACAATTGAAGACAAAGAGGTAAATTGGAAAATAGGTTTACTACCTCAGGAGAATGACAAGGAGTTAAACAATAAGTGTATCAGTCACCTCTTTTTTCACACTCACAACAACTCTCTCAGAAGGAACATGATCAAATCTAGAAGAGAAAGGGAGGAGATGCAGCAACTGTGAGTATGAAGAATGTACGTTTAGTGGAGGACCTACCACTAACACAAAACAGTGTGGGGACTAAGATATCTGATAAAAGAAAAATAATCAAAGGATTAATTGAAATGATCGAATGTCATCTGCCACGATGAGAATAAGAGGAAAAAAGGGAAGATGATAAGAATAGATATTCCTACTCAGAGAAGGAATCAAGGGAAATGGAATTTTGGTGCAAAATCAAAGAAGGAAATGTGTACTGGTGGGTTTAAACCCCAAATGGTGAGAAAGGCCAGGCTGCAGAATCTAAATATCATAAACAGACTCAACCTGTGGGTAATGAATGCTTAATAATATAGCCAAAGTAGTTTAAGTTGGATTGGAAGTTAGAATAATCAAGGAAATAGTGTTATTATCTATAAGAAAGAATAAAAGGGTTCACCCGTCAGGATCTACCAAAATCCCCATCATGAGGATTCCAAAATTAACAACTCTTCCTATGTTTATAAATTCTGGTAACTGATGATTCATGTGTTTCATGATTTAGGGATATACAATCCAAGGGGAAGTGGCGTCTAAAGATGCACCGTGAAAATTGATATGCTCCATAGTTTCAATTGCCTCAAATCAGGTACAAAAAATGAAGAAGAAAGGGAGAAATAGATCACAGTAGGAAGTGACTGTGTTATTAATATTGTCTCTGGTTTCTTAACCTGAGTTCCAACTTATTAGGTTTTGATATTTTTTTAAAGGCTAAATTTTGAATGGAAGATGAGAATAAATGATGCAGTAGAAGTAGAATGTTTATGGGTCTAAAAGGTGGGAATAACCTTAAAAACTGTCATATATATTGGGGAGTGCATTCAAGTACAAAATCAGATGAAAGATCCATCAATACTATAATTGGATAACTTAGATCAGTTGTTTCTTATCGAGGGAAGACATATTTCAATAGAAGTAGCAATAACCATGAATATCATCATTATATATTTTGTTCTAACAATGTGGTATCAGATGACTATTTTCAGGATACCAAGAAGCTGCAAGATAGTATCAACAACGTTTCAACAAGAAGCATAGAAAAGTAGTTGAAAGAAATGATGCCACTGAAAAATAATATAGTGAGAAATTTCCTGATGAAAGTGATGCGGAGGAAAGCAACACAAGGGGAGCTTAATTGGATGATGCTGATTCAAAAAAATAATCAGACATGGGAGATTTTTTTGAGGCCAGTAGATAAGAATTTAATCGGGACTAAATGGGTATATCGCAACAAGATGAATGAAGATGGTACAATGATTTGGGTGAAAGAATGTCTAGTATGCAAAGGATACTCCTAGATAGTGGGAATAGATTTTTATGAGGCATTTTCACTGGTTGCGAGACTAGAGACAATCAAATTATTCCTAGCCATTGTAGTGCAACAAAAGTTCAAGGTGTTCTATATAGACATAAAATCTACATTTTTGAATGGGGTTATAGAGGAAGAGGTGTATATTGAGAAGCCAAATGGATTTCTCATTCATGAGGATGAGAACAAGGTTTTCAAAATAAATAAGGCATTTTATGGGCTGAAACAAGCACCAAGAGCATGGTACTCAAGGTTTTATCATTACTTGGAGAAGCTTGGTTTATAGCGTGGGGGAGTTGATTACAATCTCTATTTCAACAAAAATGGTAATCCAATGATGAAGTTCGTGGTTTATTTCGATGACATAATATTTGGTGTTTCAAATGAACATCAGTGCAGATAGTTTTCTGAATTCATGAAAGGTGAGTTTGAAATGTCAATTATTGGAGAGATATCATTTTTCCTTAGTCTACAGGTGCCAGATAGATGGAATGGAACATTCAATTCTCAATCCATATATTACAAGGAGGGTTTGAAAAGATTTGGAATGGAAAATTACAAGGATATGATGACTCTTGTGGCGACCTGAACAAAACTGCCCAAAAATGAGGATGGAAAGGAAGTTAAAATCATAGAATATAGGCAAATAATTAGAATTTTTCTATACTTTAATGTGAAAATGCCTGAAATTGTATTTTCCACATGCCAAGAAGCAAAATATCAGATTAATACCAAGGAAATACACATTCCTTTAGTGAAATTAATACTTTGGTATATCAATGGCACATTGGATTTCGTCTTGATATATAGTGACAAATCTCAATTAGAATTACAGGGATATAATGATGTAGATTGGACCGGTTCAGCGGATGATAGGAAATCAATGAAAAAAGGTTCTTTCTATCTTGTTGGATTGTGTGTTTCTTGGATATGAAAGAGTCAAGATTTCATTTCATTGAGCACCGCAAAAGTTGAGTATATTTCCTCCACTCAAGATTGCACAGAGTTATTTTGGATGAAGTAGTAGCTTTATGTTATGGGCATCGAATGAATCCAGTGTGATAACTCAAGTGCTATCAATATCAACAAAAATCATGTACATCACTCAAGGACAAATAAACTTGAGATAATGTATCATTTTATCTAGGAGAAGGTTGAGTAGGTCATTGTGAAGTTGGAGTATGTGGCTACAAAGTTACAGGTTACAGAAACTCTGGTAAAGGCATTATCCAAGGAATATTTTGAGAAGCATCAACTGGATCTTGGAGTTCAGTCGACTCCCCGCACTTGAAAGAGTGTTACTGTGCCCCCCTCCCCCTCTCCCCGAGGTATGCTATGTTTTTCTCTAATGTGATAATATATGTTCCTTCTAATGTTGTGGAACACAGAGGAGTGGCCTTTGGGCTCGTCGACAATGGGGGAGAAATAGTTACTCCTATAGGGGAGAAATTGTGGCTAAATATGGGAGAAAATGTCTTAGTCAAAGACACGAGGAGAAGATGACAAGTGGAACAGCAAGATTGGAGGAGAGAAATGAGATAGGTGGAGAGTTTTTAAATATGAAGATGCTAGAAGTGATTGATCAAATAGTAGATATCACAACAGCTGAGGATCGTGATAAAAGTAGAAGCATGGTGTTTGAATGCTGTCAGAAGGTTTCCAGCTATCACCAATTTGTATCAGTGTGGTATCAATAATTGGTATTAGTTGGGTGTCAAAATTTGGTGTCTAAAATGAACTTATTCATTGATTATCTTTTCATTTACTCTTATTTCTCACAATGAGAATTGCTTACATGGGCTAAAAGTATGTGGTGAGTGAATATTTGGTCGCTATCTGAATCGTAAGGGGAAAAGGCTGGGTGATGATGGAAGGAGCTTCAGAGAGGTATCAAAGTGAAGATAATTGTTATGAGAATAATTGTCAACAAACCCAAAGAGGGGATTGTTGGACAAATTTCCCTCAAGATAACATTGCAACATTTTTGGGTTGGTAGTGTTTGTTGACAATGCAGGTTTCTATGGTAAATTGTCAAGTTCTAGAGATGTTTTTGACAATCCATGTTGACAAAGAACCATGACAAAGGAATAGATGATCTGGAGGTGGTACAAAATAACATATACAAGGTGCTGTCATTTTCTAGTGTTTTCTAAATTTTTGGGGTCCAAAATATAGAATTTGGTGAGCATCGTAAAAAGTGTATATCCATGAAGATCTCATAAAAATATGGAAAGGCATAAATTTCACGAAGATAGGCTTCATGGATTGGATTTTGTGAAGACATGAAATATGTTGACAGTGATTCTTCGTGATTACTACAAGCTTCGTGAACAAAATTGTTGAAGAGCATTGCAGTGACGAAGGGAATTGTGAGTGGAGCTTCGCAGAAATGGTGTGAAGTAATTGATGGAATGATCAATGATTATGATGAGATCCATGATCAGAAAATTGATGGGGTGCTTTGTGATATTGAGAGAATTTTGGTGGGAATTTCAGAGCATCGCGATTTGAGATGATCTGGCGCTGACTTCATGTAGACGGTTTAACGGTCAGTGGAATCACCTATAAATAGGCATCGACCCCATTGAGAGAAGTAGAGAGTTTCCGAAGAAAATATTTTGTTGTTATCTGGAAAAGGTGGTTTGCGAAGGAAGTGTGCTTCGCAAAAGGAAGGAGCTTCGTGGCGGCTAATCTAGCTCCTCACAAGTTGTGTGCTCTATGTTAGCTTAGTGAGCTTCGCGAGGGATGTTGCTCTATGATTACTTGAGCTCCACTATGGCCTAAGCACTACAAAAGTGTGAGCTTCGTGAAAGGGAATGAACTTTTTGGTGGCTTGTTTGAGCTTCATGAAATTAGGAGTTTTGCGATGTAGGGTGCTTTGCGATGCTACTTTCCAATGGTTGGGGCCCAGTGGTTAGGGGAAAAGGGGTATTCATCAGTAGATAAAATTTGGACATTAATAAAGCATCTATCAATATTTTAGGATACATTTATTAATGAAAATGAATAGACCTACTGGTCTATAAATGGTGAGTGGATCCCTTCCAAGTGCATTGAGAAAAGGAAGAGGAAGAAGGTTATCTTATCTACCGGCAGTGATCTAGAGAGAGAGGAACAAAGAGTGACCCTTGGGAAAGTAGTGAGATGACCCTAAATATTGTAAAGGTAGTGATCCATGGCATAGATGTGATCTAGCCCGAACATTTTTGGCAGTGAGCTTTGGTGGATTTGGTACAGCGGCACATCATCGTTGTATGCTCCTTGGATGTAGCCTAGTGAGGGTGAGCCAAGTCAAAATCTATGTTTTTGCCTCATTTCTTCCCTTTATTGCATCTAATGCGTCACTATCAGATAATGATAAAAATAAGTGATCAACATAAACACATAGGAGAAAACAAAGTGACCATAATAAAAAAGAGGACAAGATCTAGTGCGGCAAGAAGATTTTTGGATACAAATATCCATACCCTGATTCACCCCCCTCTCAGGGTATCTTGTCCCCTTTTCATCCTAACAAAAAATTATTCTTAATTCTGGTTAAATAATAATTCAACGATGCATGATCACATTTATTTCGACACTAGTTATTCGAGAGAATATATTGTGGGAGAAATATTATATATTTATTAGAGATTAATTCAGTGATGTATATTTTAGAAATAAATAGTCATTACTCAAGGTCTAATAAATGTGGTAGAGTAAATAAAGAGAATAGAAATACAAAAGTACATGCCATTTATATTAATATACACGCTGTGTAGATTTTATAGGGATTTGTATGAAAAAATATTATTTATTTCATTAAATAATATTAGGTGTAATTCGCTGGGTGCATGTCAAGTAATAATAATTGTCCACGGATACTATTAGACATGGGGAATTAATAATAATTAAATAAATGATTAAATGCGATTTTAAATTAATTCATTTTGTTATTCTATGTAATAAAAATCCCAATTATATAATTCTCGTTAGTCTAGAAATTTTTTTCAGGGTTGTGGACAATTGATCTAGAGAAAGCTCTCAAGCCAAGAGAGAATTTTTTTTCTTCCAAGAATTATCTCAAGCTACAAGAGAGATCCTCCTCCTCAAGATCAGGTAGAGTTCTTTTTAAGTGGCTCTCAAGGCGATCTAAGGCAGACATCATAAGGAAAGGCTCTTCCATGCTTGCACTTGGAGATCCCTTCGGAAACGTCTAGAGATACATGGAGCACATGTGGATCACCTCTAGAGGAATCCAACACTTGGATTATATGACATAATGACGGATCACATCAGATCATGACCGAAAACATGAACAGAGAGAGAATTCCATCAAGGTAATTCTTGTATTTTAATTAAATTAATTTTACCCAATATATGATGATCCTCCCTATGGTTTTGGGATTCCCTTTATTTTC
The DNA here is from genome assembly GCA_963277665.1 of Viscum album. NCBI lineage: Eukaryota > Viridiplantae > Streptophyta > Magnoliopsida > Santalales > Viscaceae > Viscum > Viscum album. The sequence continues at coordinate 1,566,054,082 of OY728160.1, forward strand.
ATTCATTTTTCATTATATTCTAATGATACAACATTTCATTATCATGATAGATTTCGAATTGATCATTGTTAACAGAAAAATTAATGTTGGGCACACCAACCAACGCACTTTTGCTACTCCCGGAACCTACAAATAATCCCTTACCTTGTGATTCGATTTGGATGAACATCTATTAAACATAATTATAAGATATTTTAACATGTTTCCAAATTATAAAAAAAATGTAATAATATTTATAATATCATGTATTATCATTTTATAATATCTTATTATTTGTTTATCTAGAATCTTTAATTATTTTCATCACTTCAGGTGTTAATTATCATGTTTTCTAAGTAAGTTTTTACTTGTTCATTTTGATATACTTACATAAATCATGGATTCCCCATTGCAATATTGTAAAAAATGATATAATTAACATATATAATCAATTTATATGTATTTATATTAATCAATAATACCAAGATATATGTAATGAACTTCATCGTTTGGGGAGACTATAGGCCATACGTACACATGAATGTTACTTCTATTTGTTTTTCATAGTAAAATAGTGTATGGTATATATGTACATTATAATTACATTTTCATATTTATTTCTTACATGTAACATGTTTTTATTAATACCAGCTTGAATACATTTCTTTTAAATCATGAATGAATCACATCGCTTTGATGAGGTAGTAGTCCACACTTTCACAAACGATGTTATTGTATTCCCACAAAATGTAAGGTATGAATGTATGTTTTATATAAAAATTAAAAATAATAAATATATAATAAATATCATATATAAAATTTAAACAAATCATTATTTCCAATAATTAATGGTGTAAAATTGAATAACAGATGACGTTGTTTCACGAGGTAGTAGTCTTTCGTACACACGAATCTTTAGAGTGTATCCCATTTGATGGATGTGTGTGAAAGTGTATTTATAAGTATTAGTATAATAAATTATCAGTATATTGAATATAATTATATAATTATATATTTAAAATATATAAATAATTTCAAGGTGAAGAAGTAATGAAAATGAATGTGATCATTGAATAATGTTAACTCAACTTCGAGTAACTACTTTTGGTTTATACCAAAATACTTCCTTAGTTGGATTTATTCCAAAGGTAAGGATTCTAGGTTTAGTATATGAATTTTAGTGGCTTATTTTTCTATATTTATGGTGATAAATAAGTATTGTGAGTTGTGATGAAGTGGAAGGGGTTATTTCTTTTTGTAGTGGAGGAGTAGAATTCTTGTGAATTTTTGAAAAGGGAATTCCAACAACTATTATCCCTTGTAAAGTCGATCAAATAATTGTAAAAATTCAATATAAGGTAGTATAGGGTTGAAATATGAATGTAATGATACTTTTGGACTAGTTTCTAGTTTATTTTGGCTACTAGGATTAAGGTTAATTCCCTTGTCAATCTAATTTTTCTCTTAATATCTGTAATAAATTTTAATTATTTTAATAAAATTTATTTTGGTAAAAAACTAATTTGAAATTTATATAAATTGTAAAATATTCTTATTAAAAATTTGGAATCTATTTTTTATAGTTATAATCACATTATTGGTAGAAATTAATTTATATTTAATCCCTCATATAGGTCGATCGAGTAGGTTTGTAAAGTAAAAATGTTCAAAAGTTTGCTATGTTTTTATATCCATGTTCAAAGTAGAATTGATTTCAATGAAATAAATTGGTTTAATTGATTTAAAATTAATTTAATTTAAAATTAAATACAATTAAAAAATATAATTATCTCTATAAATAAATTATATGAAAAATAAATATTTATTTAAAATTCAATAATATTCATTATTCCTCAAAAAATGAAATATTTCATAAAAAACAAAAAATTCACCATAACATAATTTTAATTTTTTTTATTTAAAAATTTAATGTATATTTACTAAAAAATTATATAAAATCTTTGAAAATTTTATTTATAATAGATTCTCCATTAAAAGTGGGAAAAACTTCCTTATACAAATATTGATAGTTATTTGTATTATTGGGTTTATTCTTTTCTTATGACTATAACATATAATGGATTAATATAAAAAATAATTTTTGGCTATATAATATATATGTATTTTCATAAGTTATTTGATAATATTCATAATCTCTAATTTTAATGCAATTTTATGTCGTATAATATTAAATAATATTTTTTTAATAATATATTATCCTTCGATAAAAATCATTCATGCGTGTAATGAATGTAATCAAATAAATTCACTATTGAGTGTGAAAAAAGCTGACACAGTTTTGTGTTCATTTCAAAATATATAATATATTAAATTTAATTAAGATATTAACTACAAAATAATGTCTTGAGAGATTATGAGCTATCAAATAAAAGATACTCTTTTATAATTTTTGGGGTATTACACGAATTCAATTTTAAGTGGTATATATAATACCTATTTGACATGAAATATCAGGATGCATTCCGAATTCATGTTATTTTATGTCTCAATTTGAGTTATCTAATCCATGGGCATTTGAATTGAAAATTACCAAGTGTGGAAAAGTTATCATACAATGTCAATTCCATTTTTATTGTTAACATTATATTTAAACAACAACTTTCTTGTAATATTTTTCAATGGAAACTATATTTATATTAAATATCGATATTCATTCATGATGGATATGATTATTTTATAAAAAACACCATTTTTTATATATGATCTTTAATTAGAATGTTATTTTATTTTTTAGGGAAATATTGATAAATTTGTATCATTTACTCAATAAAGATATTTGATGAGGATATTTGTCTATGAATTAAATTGATTTGTTTATATGTGATTATTTCCTTTTATAGACAATGATGGGTGGTTAGCAAACTTTATATATCCCCTTGATGAATCAATAGGTCGTATAAGACAAATCGTTAGACCAAATAAAATGGGTCTTATATTTTTAATACATCTAGGGAATGGAATTTATGGTAATGGTGTTCATGTGCGTCAAACATGAAATCCAATGATTGTGTTATTCCATATTTCATAATTCATTTATTATTATCCATGATAATTTTAATATTATATTATCTATGTATAAATTCCATTTTTAATTATTGATTAAATGGCATGTGTGTTTAGTTATTTATCATTTCATATTCATTATGACTTATCTAATTAATATATTAATTTTAATTACATGTAATGTGTGTTAATTTATTTATATTTCCATATTTATTAATGATTACATACATTTTACATAACCCTATCTGAGAATTTGAGATCACCCAAATTTTGTTTCCTTTCCCCAAAATATTAAGAAGAATTCTTGTAATGAGTATTCGAGGATGTAGTTCATTTGATTCTATTAGGTATTATGTTTTATTTTCTATTCTATGTGTAATGTTTGTATAATGTATATATTTTGTTCTCAAAAACTAACAAATTGATCCGTCCATCAGAATTATAAAAATGTTTTCTATGAAAATGTAATAATGTAATGAACCGGATTTGTGATACTAGGGTATGGGCCTCAACTTCTCCTAAATGTTTCCTTTCACATTTTATCTAATAAATAATATTTTAATGTATCAAAATATTCATAATTTAATTATTTCAACAATTTATAGTTATGGAGCCTTTTAATTTGTTTCTCATTTATTTATAAGAGGGGAAAATTCCAAAGGTTAGTGGGATTTTAATCAACTCAATAATTTTTTTTTCATAATATTATAAATGTATCATGCATATCCATAATTTATAAATATATATTATATTAAAAATTCCATTAATAAAAATTATAATAATTTATATAAAATTATTAATGGAGAATAAATATCCCTTCTTGTCTAAACAGGATATGGAAATCAAATTTCCTTTTATGGATGCTATAGAATATTAATTCTCTAATTCTCATACTAATCCACTAGGTAGGCATATATTATATGTTTTTACCTCTATTTAAATAAATATATATCTTTTTCTCAAATTAATATATACTTCACCCTTTCCCATTTCCCTTTTATCTCTATGATTGTGTTTGTCAACACAAATTAGTGAAGCACACCCAGTATCTAATACCTAATATTCAATATTTTTGAAGTTTATTTCCATAACTTTTACATTTTATTCCTTTGAATTATTCTCTTTGGGAACAATTCTCAGCCTTTTACATTAATATATAATTATTTTATAGGTTATACCGACAATTTATCTTAATTTGATTACGAAAAAGTATGTCAGAATATTTAAAATACATTTCAATGGGTGAATATAATGTTTTAAACATTTTCATCATATAATTTTAATTAAAGTCCTCCAATTTAAAACAGTAACCTCTTAAATCATCTCTACTTAGTAATATAGGATCCATATTTCATTATTCAATTACCCATCTATGGAAAAAAACTCATAATTTTAGTTATTTGTGTAGGATATCCAAACAATCACAATTGATGTGATTTTAGGATAGTTGAGTGGGAAAATATTTTTATGTGTTCATAATATGGATAATATTCAACTTTAATCCTTACTTATCATAATCCTTGGGGATTCCTAGCTTGTCACAACCTATATAAAATTTCAAAAATGGGATAACACAAGAAAATATAGGGGAACCCCAAGATAGTCTAATACAACATTGTATAATAATATATAGTTGAAATTTATTTGAGTTAATTATGTATGATAATCAAGGGGAACCCCTCTTTGGTGTGAAACTACCCTACTAAATGATCAATGTCCAGAAAAATGTAATTTTGGAAGTAATATAACACTTATAATTTTAGAGTTAATCTAAATATTATCATAAATTTTATATACATCATGATCATATTTAAATCATAACTATTACATCTTATGTAACATTTATCATTATATTTTTATTAATTTTTGTATACAAGAATATAATGATTTATTTTTTGAACCCCTATTCCATCCACCAAATCAATTTTTTCACATAACATTAGTGATTAAATTTTACAAAATACACAAGTTTGTGTTACTCACTCAAGAACAAAATCAAACTAAGCTAATAAATATAAAAATTATTATTATAAATAATGAACATTAACATTTATTGTGAGGGAATATAGTAATTTGAGATTGATAAACCCCACATGAGTAATATATTATGGTTAGAACTCCTTGTCATTCCATAATGAGGTGTATGCCTCCTAGACAGTGGTAGTCTGGCCAAAAATCCCTCTCCAAGAGAAGGAATTACTCAATAGATAATTCAATTAATTATTTCTCTAATACCTAAGAGGAAAGAACTATATCTAATTACTTTTATTAGGCACATAAATCTTCAAAAAAAATATCGAGGTAGTTAAAAAACTAAATTTCATAGTTTCTTACCATGAATTTATTATAAGGATCAACTCATATAATATTTTTAAACTAGGTACATGATTTACATTTAAAAAATTATTTAATTTAATATAGAAGTATATAAATTATATATAAATTAATATTTCATCATATAACTTATTATAAAAATATCATAAATAAAACAATACAATAAACATTTCATAGTAAAAATAAACATTATGGAAATTCTATTATGTTGGATATAAAAAATTTATATCATCTTTAAAAATAAATTCTTCTGTATTATTCACTATATAACATTTCAATTTATATATATGAAATTATTTTTAATTAGTAACATTTTATAATCCAGTTTTTATTATCTAAACTATTTATACCATCAAAATAACACATTTTAACCATTATTTAACCCTTGAACAAATCTATTATTAAATAAATCATGTTATGGTGAAAATGATATCTAAAATAATGTATCCTTATTTTCAATAAAATTCAATTTTTTTAATTTTCAACATTTTATAATTATAAATATAAATGCGTTTATATTTTTTCTTTATTTACATAATTTAGGATTTCATTAAAAATTACCATAATAATATCATAATAAACTATTTACATAAAATTTTTAAGGCAATCCATATAATTTATTCTATGGTAAAATAAATTTTACAGTTATTTTTAAAACATTTATAACCCTTATGAAATTGAAAAAGATATTATTAATTTTAACTCATTATTATTAATAGAAACTTTAAAATTACACATCCAAAAATATTATCAAAATTAACTATAAACAATATATTATTAATTTATTTATTAAACATTTTGTTAATTCAAAATATCTTCCAAAATATTTATCGCATTATTTAAAAAAAATAAAAAATGACCTAAATATAAAATTTGTGGTTCTACCAAAATTACATTATCATATAATGTAACATATATTGGGGAAAACCAATTGGGTTTTCATAAATTATTTTCTTCATTTAATAGTGAAAGAAACAGGTTGATTCAACGATGTTGATGAAGTACCTAAAGCCATTGATGGGATTTAGGGAATCAATATATGGTCAATTATAAGTAGAATTATATCCATATTATTCCTGATCAATCCATGAGAATATAAAAATAAAATAAAATAAATAACATAAATGGTCTTTGTTAAATAACATAAATATTTATCTTTAATCTCTAAAAAAGTACACTAGATTTCAATGAATGGAGTAATAGATAAAAATGACCCTACCTCTAAGTGGACTATACAAGTCAAAGGATCTCATAATACTTTGTGAGGATCCATAATCATAGAAGGGGTGTTAATACCTTCACCTAATGATACATAAGTTTTTAGGAGAAACATGGTATCAGGATGCCTATAAAAATCATTGGTACCTAAAAATAGGGGTATCATCCTTTTATATATCCATACTCAAAAAAATAATTTAATGATACAAGTTAGAAATATTCAATTTATTGTAATATATATATTCCAATTGGACTTATACATTATATACCTTTAATGAATGAAATAAATTTTATCCATTCATAATTAGGTAATTTAATCGATTTTAATGTATTATAACTGATAAAAATTCATTGGAAGATGTTTAAAAAAATTATAATTTCTTTTTAGTGAACGTCCAACATTTAATTAGAATGATTTCCCTCACAACTTTTATCAACAGAAGAATATTATGAAAATATAAAAAAATATAAATCATGCATTTGGGAAGATATAAAGTTTGAGAGATCAAAACAATAAAAGGAATAAATGATATATATTATTTTATCAACCATATTAGAGATGTTATATAGAGAACCTGTCATTTTAAATATAAAATTACATAATTTTAAGCATAAATATACATTAGAGTACAAGCCAAGGATCGTAAAGTAAAGTGTCTAGGAAGACTAGGTACGTAATAAAACATTTTATAAAAATCTTTTTATTTAAACTCCATAATGAGATCCTATATTCCATTGTGATCATACATCTACATAGGATATCCTGGGGATAACATGAACAAAGGGATGAGATAAAAAACCTGTATGGGAACAACTATAAGAATAAAGATTTTGCACATGGGATAGAAGGCATGAAATGAGGATATAAAAAAAGAATGTGACATATGGAATCATAACATATAAATATGGGATCACATAAACAAATAATCCTAGAAATGTAGTAAAAGAATTAAACATGAATTTAGTATGATTCAAGGAAAAGCTCTAACATTGTTTCCCATAATAGCACAAGCCAAGGCTAACCGCTAAGACCATTGCATATAGTAGCATAAGCAAAGGCTAACCCCCCATGACTGTCGCAAATAACGTATCACGAGACTCAACATTACCCAATGCATTGGAGAAAAATTTTGCCACACCCATATTACATTTCATGAATATGTTCTATACATAAATAATAATATGTAATCAATCTTACATAAACACAAGGGTTACCCATGGAAATATTTGGGTTCCACAATCATTAAATGAATCTTAACCAATGGTTGTATCATGAATGTGTCCATGAAAAAAAGTAATTAGAAAATAAATGAACTTTTATAAGGTAAATAGGAATATATATTGGTAATTTATGTAAAATAGAAGTGAAAACTTTTAAGAAATGTATTTGAGAAATTTTTTCATTAAATCATTTTTGCACAGTTTTAAGGAAAATACTATAGAGCTTTTTAAAATAAAAATTTGAAAAATATGTTATATAAAAAAAAGTGACCCAATAATGTTTTCCTAATAAAGCAATTATTTTATATATATAATTCTAGATTACAAAAGGATATAGTTCACTTCAAATTGGGTAAAAATTTTGGAAGTTCCCTTAAACTGAGTTTTCTTATTGGGGAGTATCGAGGAGGGAATCACTTAAAATCCAGAATATACCCAAAATAGAATGAGGGGTGAACATTGAAACATGATTATGGAGAATATAAATTGAATTTAGATTTTTAAATAATGAAAATAAAAATCCATTTGTGTAAAAATAATGATTGAGAAATCTGAATAAATAATGGCGATTTGGGTAGAGTTCAATACGGATTATCAGCATGGTATCGAGTGTACTTAAGATGGCTCCATGAGAGAAAAATGGGTTTCTCATAACTTATAAATCCTGAGGAAAGAATGGTAGAGGTTAAAAATTATAGCTAATAATTCAGGATTTCACATAAAATGGAATAACATACAGGCCATTCTTGAATAAAATTGAAAAGTTGAGGATCCCTTACCATAAGTCTATCAGTGTTATCCAATTGGTATTGATGACCAGAATAAAAAATAAGTTTTTTTAATTAATAATTCCTTATCCTATTATATATTTATAATATTTATTATATCATTTTTATTTTTATGCATGACCTTTTTAATGGGTTAAGTGGTTCAATTTCATTGTTAAGGTCCAATAGTTTTATTGGATTTTATGATGGATTTACTTATTTTCATGAAGGGTTAAACTTGTAAGATGAAAGTGGTTGTCCAGAATTTATGTTATATGACATTAATGAACATACATTAGATTGAATGTTTCTAAATTTAATTTTTTTTACTTATAGTGAAGTCGAATCATTATATAAAAGATTAATGATAAAGACATGTATTAGTTTTAGACTTTTTCTCACAATTAACTTGTTTTGTGTTATTATTTTATATCATGAGTTAATAAAGATTATAGAACATTAAATAAGATAAAATAAACATATTATAGTCTTTTTTAACCATAAAAATGTTTTAATGTCCATAATTTATGATAGTAATAGAAATTGATAACATGTCAACCTTGATTGTGCTAAATTAACACATCTCAAATAGTGTTTTAACTTCTTTAAAAATGGTGGGGAAAGGAGATAGGATAATTAATTATCCCATTATCATAAAATAATTTTTTTACATGTATGTTACTGGAGTTATCATACCATTTGGTTTATGGGAGGTGATGAATGAAACATGAAAAGAAAAGAACTTAAAATAATTGGAAAGATGAATTTACCTCTTGAGTTTATCTCATTTGAGAGCCTCTTAAGTTGAGAGGATTTGGTCTTATGAGAAGACCAATCACAGTTGGATGTGGAAGAGGGTCTTGGGGAGTGATTTTGGAAGAACTTAGTTAAGGAACAAGGCTTGAGAAGAGTGATGGTAAGAGGTATGAAAGGCGGTATTTACGGTGGAGGACATGAGGGTTTTCATAATAGTTAATTTCTGAGTTTATTATTTTTCATCAGGAACAAAAATAGTGATGATTCCAATGAAAAAAATATTAATAAGTGAATGTGAGTTATAACCAATTGGGATTACATCATCAAATCATCATCAATGACTCAATAAATCCATTATTTATAATTTATCGTAATTATTTGTATTTTACTATTCAGAAAAAAAATTGAATTACTTTGGAAAAATTCTAAAAATTCACCAAAATTATTATTCAATGTGTAGAATCAAATTTTGAAATCCATTTTTCAAAAAAAAAAACCTAATTATGATTATATTAATTATTGATTAAAATTACAACTTACTTGAAAAATAACCATTTTAAAACATTTATTTTCTTATTCCAATATATTGGTATATCATACTCCAACATGAATATTATTTATATACAATCATAGACAGTGTTACAAATCATTAGGTCATGTCACTATTCATAAGGGTAACATTAATATTCATAAGGTTATGTTACTATTCACTAGAAATTAATTTGGTCACATTATAAGCCAAATAACATACTGATCACAACCATTTTTTTTCTAGAATTTTGAAATTCAAATCACAGAAGTGACAAACTTTTTTTAAAGGATAGATAGCACTTAGTAGTTTATTATGTTGTGATTTTATGTGATTATATGTCATAATCATAAGAAGTAAATTTCAATTGAAGAACATTGTTTCCATACATTCTTCTCCTATTAAGAAATTTTTTCCTTGAAATTTCATTTTACATTCTAGGCCAGAAACAGGTGTAGGTACTTTTCCTTCATTTCCTCCCCCGGTTACCATGTTGAATCTTCGTACTTATGGTTCTGCCATAGTACCTTTGCTGGGTGATTAGTATTTTTAGGTAGAACATAATCTATATGATCTTATATCTTCATTGGCTGCTCCTCATAAGAAAGATCATCCACCAAGTGTACAACCTCTGAAGAGAGTACATGTGAAGGGTCTGGTATGTACTTCCTTAAGTGGGATACATGAATGAAATCATATTCTTTTTCCAGGGTAAGTTCGAGTGCTAGTTGATAGGACACAACCATGTCACAATCAAGAATTTCAAATGGGCCGATGTACCTACGACATAAATTTCATTTCTTTCAATACCTCATGAACTTTTTCCATAGATATATGCGTAGTAATACCATGTCTCTATATTTGAACTCATGGTATCATCAACGATTGTCGGCATAACTTTTATGTTGACTTTGGGCTACTATGATATGTTGTTGAATGGTTTTCACCTTATCCATAATTTCTTCAACCATTTATGGTCCTATAAGCATACACTCACTGAATTCACCCCAAAATGACATTGTTCGGTGCCTTTTACCATAAAGGGCCTCTTATGGTGTCATTCACATGCTTGAGTGGAAAATGTTGTTGTTGGGTAATTCAACCCATAGAAGATGATGGTACCATCTTACATTGAAGTCCATAGAACATGATATCAACATATCTTCTAATATTGGAATATTTCCCTCAAATTTTCCATTAGTTTGGGGATGATTGGCCATACGAATGTTCAGGTCAGATATTAGAGAATGTTGGTGACTTTTCCATAAATTCTAGGTAAATCTAGGATCACAATCAAATTCAATAGATAGTGGTACTCCATGTAGCCTTACTGCTTCTTTGATGTAAATCAATGCATGTTTATTTAATGAGAAGTCTTTTCTAATTGGGATAAAGTGAGATGTCTTCATTAGATAATCCATAATGACCAATAAAGCATTGTTTCCTTTGGATTTCCTTAGAAGTCCAATGACAAAGTCCATGGTAATGTTCTCCCACTTTTGTGTTTATTTGGTAGTGGTTTCATCATCCCCATAGACCCTTTTCTCTCAGCCTTAAGATACTTAAATACCAGGAACATTGATGTATATTCAGTAATCTCCCTTTTTATATTATCCCCCCAAAAGTTTTCACATAGATCTCGATACATCTTTGTGCTCCCTAGGTGAATAGAGAAGGTCAAGCTATGTGCGTTATTCAAAATCTCCTTCTTCATCTCTGGATCAAATGGTATATATAATCATCACCCAAATCTTACAACTCTTTCATCATCAATCATGGACTCAGATGATTTTCCATTTGTAATAGCATCCACCCTTTTTAGAATTTCTACATATTTTTATTGATCATCCTTTATTTTCTCCATGTGGTATGGATGAGAAATCATTTGAGAAAATATTGATGATGTTCCTCTCTTAATGATTCCCATGTCCATCCTCTAAAAATATAATAAGATTGGATCATTTTCAATTATCATCATTGATAATGATGCATGATCCTTTCTACATAGAGAATCTTCCACCATGTTTTCCTTACTGGGATGGTAGTGGATTGGGCAGTCGTAATACTTGATGATATCTATCCATATTCATTGGAACATGTTAATCTATTTCTTCCTGAATATATATTTCAAAGTCTAGTGATCATTATATATCTCAAACTTCTCCTCATAGAGATAATGCTGACATATTTTCAATGCAAAGATCATATCCTCCAACTCCATATCCTACATGGGAAGGTTTTTCTCATGTATTTTCAGCTTCCTTAAGGTGTAGACTATCACTATATAATTTTTCATCAGAACATATCCTAAGAACTTCTTTGAATCACCACTATACACCACAAATAGTTATCCACTTCTTGAGAATGTGAGTATCGGTGTAGTGATAATCCTCTTATTCAACTCCTTAGAATAGTCTTCACATTCCTGAGTCCCGACAATCTTTACTCCCTTCTGTGTCTTATTGTTAATATGGTTTGACAATCACGAAAATTTATTCAAAAATCATCTATAATACCCATCTAGACCCAAAAAATATTTATATCTCCATTAAAAATGTTGGCTTCATCCACTCTTCAATTGCCTTTTTCTTGAAAGGGTTTAATGATATCCCTTCATTGGTGATAACATGCCCCTTGAATGATACTTCCACCATATAAAACTCACATTTAATATACTTTTCATATAGTTTCTCCCTTCACAATGTCGTTCATGTAGTATTCAAATGATCCTCATGTTCAACCTTTCTATTGGAGTATATCATAATATCATCAATAAAGAAAACCACAAATTTTTTGAGGTAATCTTTAAGGAATCTTTTAATTAAGTCCATGAAAATTTCTGGAGCATTAGTGAGTCTGAAGGGAATCACTATGAGATCATAGTATCCATACCTCATTAGAAATTTAGTCTAGAGAATATCTTCTTTCCTCACCTTTAATTGGTGATATCCCAACTGAAGGTCCACCTTAGAGAAATAGATGGCCCCACGATGCTGATCGAACATGTCATCTATCTAAGGAAGGGGATACTTTTTCTTTGCCTTTATTTTATTGAGATCAGGATAAAAAATTCATAGGTGCATTGATCCATCCTTCTTCTTGATTAAGATGACTAGATCACCACTTGGTGAAGCACTTGGGTTTATAAAACCCTTTCCCAGATTCTCCTGTAACTTCTTCTTCAGCTCTTCCAACTCTACAGTGGACAATATATAAGATTTCTATTATATAGGTATATATCTAGGAATATTTTCAATTGATAACTCAAACTCTCAGTCTGGAGGAAGACTAGTAAACTCTTTCAGGAATACATTAGTGTAATCCCTCACTATGGGAATGGCTTCAAGTATGATTCTCTCTTTTGTCTCAATCATTTGGGCTAGATATGATTTCTCATAAAGAATCATTATCCACACTTGGGAAGATGATTCTAAAAGAGGTTAATATTCCTCCTTACACTTGTAATTAATTGGGGGATTCTTTGGGATCTGAAGAGTGATCTACTTTTCCTGACAGTTGATGTTGTAGTTGAATAAAGATTGACAATTCATGCCTAGGATATCATCGAACTCCCTTAAAGGAAGTAGGACATGATTTTCTGGGAGGTTAAATCCACAAACATTAATGGGGGAGGAGTTATATACCATGGATGAAATAATTTCCCCATGCATTGTTCTAACAGATAATATGTCCTCCAAATTTTGAGTTGGTGTTGAATAGTTCTACTAAACATGAAATATATGAAAAAATGCACAGAACTAGAATCAAATAGTATGTTCACTATTCTTGAATGAATAACTAGCTTTTATATCACCACGTCGTTGTCTAGATCCACCTCAATAGTAGTGATTTCATAATCCATTATTTTTTTCCATGGAGGTTATTGTTGATTTCCTCCTAAAACCCCTATCTTAGGGAAATTTTTTGCATAATTTCACTGGTCCCTACAGTTGTAACACTGAACTGCTGGATGAGCGTTGATCTGAACCTTACATTCTTCTTCCACATTAGTGGTATTTTTCATATCCCATCGGTAGTTCTTTGATATATGTTCCATCTTTTCACATTTGAATCAATTCCTAGTTCCCTTTAGATAGTTTCTAGGATGATTTTTTCAATAACCATTACAAGTGGGATATTTGTGCTTCTTTCCATTTTGGGATTTGTTTGGTGAACCACCCATGTTGATCTCTATTTTTCACTTATTTTCACTAAGACCATGAGACCACTAAGAGTATCCAATCTCCATTTCAACCTTGAGGGCACAACAGACAATCTCTTCATAACTTTCAAAGTCTTGAATCACCAACACCTTATGTAGACTTGTATTTTTCCACTAAAGAAGAGATACACCATGGTTTTGGTGTTCATGATAAATCCAGAGGTGTACCTTTCAATCCTTGTAATTTTTTCTTCAATATCATTGATGTAATCATCTTCCATGTTCTTGAGACCAGGAAACTCTATTTCTATCTTAAGACAGAGGGTTCAAGGAAAATATTTATTGAAAAACTACCTGCTTAATTCCTCCCAATCCATGGAATCAATTTCCTCTTGGGACATCATATTCTTGATTGGTGTCCACAACTGATCAGCTTCCCCGTCAATTTGATAGACATTTAGTACAAAATTTTCTTATTCTGAGCACTGGTTGATGGAGAATATCATTTCAAGGTGTTAATCCATAGTTTTGTGAGGAGGGGATAAAAAGATCTTCTAAACATGGAAGCCTTTTTCGTACGAAGGGTTAAATAGAAACATTCTCTTTCCATGAAGGGGCATGGAATTCCATGTGATTCATGTTATTATTAATAACATGAGCCTGCTGAGAAAGTACCGTCATGAAGTTTTTATCACCCATTCCTATCATATCTGGTATATCATTTTGGAAATCTTCACATTTCCTATCACATTAGTTATTGGAACATGTTCTTCTATTTCCATCCATTAACTATGAAAAAGAGTGTACAATTAGTGGTCATGAATACATAGTTATTGAACATAAAAAAACATTTTATCATTAAAGGGTAAACATGTAGAGGAGAAGTATACACTAACTCTTGATTTTATATGTTTAAATCTATGTTATCCTCAATCTATTTATTAACCTATATTCTAATGGGATTTTTTATTCACTTAATAATGGTTTGTACTAAGCTCATGAATTTAAAAAATCATATCCCCTGGGAGTGTCAAACCAAGAGTAATGTAAGCTCCATTGTTGTGTACCAGGATACCCAAAGTAAAGACTAAAACTCTTTGTCAGAGTTATAAATCCTAGTTACCTTTGTTCCAAATTCGCCTCAACCTATTTGTATCCAGAAATGGAAAAACTTTCTTGATAAACCACTTACTCTATACTTACCAAAATTTAGGGATGTTTTCTTATACTTCATGTCATCCATAGTGTTATTACTTAAGTTACTTAATCCTAATCTGCAAAAATAACTAGACCATCTTATGATACCAACTATACTTACCCTAGCCATTTACATATAACATTACATGATTTTAGGCATAATTATACATCATATTAAAATCCCAGGATCGTAAAGTCTAGTGTCTTGGAAGACTAGGTACATAATCAATAATTATAAACACATCTTTTTATTTAATCTCTATAATGAGATCATATCTTATATTTTCATTATACATCTTCATAGGATAACCTAGGGATAACATGAACAAAGGGATGAGCTGAAATCCCAATAAGGGAATAACGATAAGAAGAAATCATTAGCACATGGGATAGAAGTGATGACATGATAATATAAAAAAAGAATGTAACATATGGAATCCTAACATATAAATATGGGATCATTTAAAAATGGAATCATAGAAATTTTTAATAAACATAAAACATTAATTTAGTAAGAGTCAAGGCTAACCACCACACTATTTCCCCTAGTAGCACATGGAAAAGCTAACAGCCAATACCATTGCACATAGATGCACAAGCCAAGGCTAACTACCAAGACTGTCACACATAACGTCTCATGAGACTCAGATTTACCCAATTAATTGGTGTTTTATGTAGTTGCACCCATATTAAATTTCATGAATATGTTTTATACTTAAATAATCATACATAATCAATGTAACATAAACATAAGGGTTACCCATGGAAATAAATGGGTACCCTAATAATGACATAAATCATAACCAAAAGGCGTATCATGAAAGTGTCCATAAAAAAAGAATTTGGACATACATAAAAATTAATATGGTAAAATAGGAATATATCCAAGTAAGTGATTTCAAACTGAAGTGAAATCATAGAAGAAATGTGTTTGAGAAATTTTATCATTAAATCATTTTTTGCGGTTTTAAAGAAAATAATATAGAGTTTTTTATAAAATGAAATTTTAAAATCATTTATATAAAACCATAAGGGAACCAAAAATGTTTTGATAATAAATGGAATAATTTTATAAAGAAATATTTGGAATAAAGTATAGGATATAGTGCACATTAAATTGGGTATAATTTTGGGAATTTTCGTAAAATAAGTTTTCTTATTGGGAAGTATAGAGGATAGAATCACTTAAAATAATGTATAACACTGAAAGAGAATTAGTTGTGGATATTGAAGCATGATTTTGGAGAAAAAAATGAATTTATAAGTTTTACATAAAAATAAAAGAAAAAATCATTTGGGTAATAATAAATATAGAGAAACCTGAATGAATAAAGGTGGTTCGGGTTGAATTCCTTACGGATTATCGTCATGGTATCAGGTGTACATTAGAGGGATTAATTAGAGAGAAAGGGGTTCCTAATAACTTATACTTAATGAGGGATGTATGGGGGAGGTTAAATATGATACCTCGTCATTATGGATTACACATAAATGGGTTTAACTAAGAGGACATTCTTGATAAAAAGTTAAATGTAGAGGATCCCTTACCTTAAGTCCATTGGTGTTCTCCACATATTATTAATGACCTGAGAAAAATAATTATGTATATTAATTAATAAGTCAAAAAACTCTTACATGTGTAAAATATTTTATTATAACCATGTTGAGTTCATTCATTTCCATTTTTAGTTCAATTTAATTGATTGGTTTAGTTTGTTTTCTTCGGTATTATGATGGATTTAGATGTTTTCATGAACGGATAGAAATATAAGATGAATGTAGTTGTTCATAATTGGAATTATATGAAATTAATGAAAATCCATGATATTAAATGGTTTTAAATTTAATTTTTTTTCTTATAGTGAAGTCAAATCATTATATAAAACATTAATGATAGAAGCTTTAATTAATTTTAGCAATTTTCTCACAATTAAATTGTTTTTTATTATTTTTTTACCACATGAGTTCATAAGGATTATAGAACATTAAATAAGAGAAAATACACATATAATAGTATGGTTTAACCAATAAAATGGTTTCATGACTATAATTGTAGACAGTAACCGAATTTGATAAAACGTCATCCTTGATTGTGCTAAATTAAGACATCTCAAATGGTGTTTTCATTTCTTTCAAAAAAAGGTGAGAAAATGAGAAATGATAATGAATTATCCCATTAGAATAATAAAATTGTATTACATGTTTGTTACAAGAGTTATCATACCATTTGGGTGAAGGTAATTTAGGAAATAAATAAGAAAAGAAAAGAACATAAAAGAATTTGAAATAGAAATTTGCCTCTTGGGTTTATCTCCTTTGAGAGCCTCTTAAGGGGAGAGGATTTAGTTTTTTGAGGAGAACAAGTGATTTTGGAAGTGGTGGAGGATCATTCGGAGTGATTTGGGAAGAACTAAAGTAAGGCACATGGCTTGATAGGAGTTAAGATAAGAGGTAAGGAGGGGTGGTATTTATAGTGGTGGAGAAGAGCGTTTTCATAACATTTAATTTCATAGTTTAATATTTTCCTCCAAGAACAGAAATAGTTTTTATTCCATGAATTTTTTTTAATAAGTGAATTTTATCTATAACTAAATTGGCTTACATCATAAGATCATCATCAATGACTCAATAAATTCATTATTTATCATTTATTATAAATAAAAGAGTATGGAACCTGTCATCGGGACAAGCCTGTGCATGCATGGGAAAGCCTAGCCTTACAGCCATGCGGAGGTGGTGAGATGATTTCACGATGAAGATACTGGGGAGGAGCAGTTCCATGTAGTTAGTCTAGGTTGTATGTAATGTTTGAAGCCTACTGGGAATGAATTCCTCTAAGGCCTACGGGTAATGAATTCCTCTAAGGCCTACGGGCCATGTAATACTTACGCCTACGAGCCTTGTAAGGGTTCCACCTCACCCCTTGAAAGGTGAATTATTATAAAATCAATAAAAAATGAATTCCCTCTGGTCATTGGAGTATAAATTATCATATTTTACTATTCATCAAAAATGTCACTTATTTTAGAAAAATCCCAAAAATTCACCCAAACCATTTTTCAAAATGTATAATATAAAAATGAAATCAATTTTTCAAAAATATTTTTCTTAATATGATTAATGTAATTTCTAATTAATATCACAATTTACATGAAAAATAACAATTTAAAATAATTTATTTTCATATTCTATGATATAGGTATATCATACTCCCACTTGAATCTTATTTATATACTATCATAAGAAAGGTTAATATTCATTATGGTATCTAACTATTCTTAAGGGTAACATTATTATTCATTAGAGTATGTTACTATTGTCTAAAAATTATGTCTATCATATTAAACTCCAAATAACTTACTGATGATGACGGTGTGTGTCATATTTTTTAAATTAAAATCACATAAGTGACAAACTTTTGTTTAATGGTCACTTAACACTTATTATTTCATTATGTTGTGATTTAATATGATTAAGTGGCATAATCATAAAAACGAAATTTCCATTGAAAACCATAGGGTCATTACATGTTAGGTAGTAAAAGATTACCTTCATGTAATGTATTTTGAGAAACTCATATGGGATAGTTTCATTAGAATTTATTTGATATAGAAAGAAAGAAAAAATATAGTTTTCATGAAAGATATTAATTAATATCAATGGGTATAAATTTGTATTTATCTCCTATTATGAAATGAAAATGAAATGTATATGCTAATGGATTTTCATACGTTATAAAAGAGTGAAAGGATAAAAAAATATCAATGTATACCTGATAATAAGACACCATTTAGTAATTCTAGAAATTTGAAAATATTGGTTTCATTAACACATTTTAACATAGTAGGCAATAAATATCATGAATTTCATATATTGATGCAATAACTACAACATGTTGCAGTATGATGGGTGTTATTGATGCATGTTGGGATTACTATCATTGGGGTTTTCTACTATTTAAATTCTATTTTAAATAAGTTCATGGATATAAATTATTTAAATTACTTGGATACTAAATTTTTTCTCATACATTATTTACTATAAATGTATTTTCTACCATTGTTTATTGATATAATTGTTTATAAAGTGACTCATCTATAACCTGATAAAATGTTTTATTGTCTTGTATATTTATATTTGATGTATCATTTTGAATGATTTATGAAAATTTTGAATGGATATGTTAAAAATATGTATCTAATATAGGGCTATATATTTCAATTATATATATATAATATAAGGATGTTGAGATTTTTACTAATTACACGTGTCAAGTGAATCCCATTTTGACCTTTTACCTAACATATATAATTAAATAGCTAAGTAGTAGGGATATAAGGATCTAAATTAAAGTCAATTGGATGTGATGTTGTAATGTATGAATAGTTGTACATTTTTAACAACATAGTTTAGTTTTTATGATATATATTACCATGTATTATTGAATTGGTGGTAAAATTATATTCCTAAAATATGTTGGTACAAAAGTTAATATTTATTTTCCTATAGAAGAACAATTGTTGGCCAATTTCATCTCACTTGAGGCCTTACCATTTCATAAATTTCTAAATATAGTTCACCTAAACTTCTTCTTTTTTGTTTTTTATATTATTTTATGAAAAAATGGATGTAAATTGGGGAATAAAATGAGAATGTTAATCTATACAATAAAAAATTTAAATTAAAAATATAATGATGTTTGAATGAAACTACATGTTCTTATGTATGTTTTCTGGATTTTTTTAAATTATTCAAATTTGTTATCATCATTCAGCTTGATAATTCAATTATGAAATCTCACACTTGAGTTTCTATCTTAATATTTTTTATGTGTGGGGTCTTTAATTCTAATGATAATTTTTTTTCACACTAAACACCACCTCCTCTTAAAATAAATTTTTATAGAACACCTCAATCAAGTCTATGGAACCTTCAAGGATCTAGCTCCCTCATATGTCGATTTATTCATTGAAAAACTCAACTACATCATGTGAAGATTAATTTTTAAATTTAATGGAGGGAAAAATTTAAATTTATTAATATAATTAAATTTTAGATTCATGTCATGTGGAAAAATAACCACACTCATCCACTTCAACCACATTCACCAAATTTAGAATCAAAATGTTTTTAAATAGAATAAATATTTCAGGAATATCGATATCCTCTCCCAAGGCCATGCCTCAGGACATTCACTCATTAACAAGGGATAGATTTCACGTTGGAAACATTGAAAAGGGAGAGAGTTAGTTTGGGAAAGATGGAGAAAAAACATAGAATAAAATATGTAAAAAATCAATTAAAAAAATGAATTAGTTACACAAGAAAAAATATAAAATATAGAAGTAGAGAATGAAAATAATGTATTAACATCACCCTAGAAGAATAATCATTTTTCAGTGGGGTAACACCTTATTATTTATAGAGTGTTGAATATCCATCAATAAATATCCTTATAATCCCCCATAAATTCAATTATCATTAGTTAAAGTTCCTCTTTTAGTTTTATATCTTGGTCATGTTGAATCTCCTAATATATCAGGCATTAATAATTTTTAATGTGACACCCTACTATGATCTTATAAAGTAAACAACAGAATATCCTCTCCTTACCTCTTCCTAGAATTGTATGGTTGTGGTGTATCCAAATTATCAATTTATCAGGATCCTATTAATAATTTTTCCTCCAAAATTCATCATTATGAAACCTAGCTCCTCCACGGTGTAGTGAAAACTCATTGGTGTAGCCTCCTGAAGGACATTTTCTGTGAAAACTCTAATATACCATATTATGAACCTACAAGGTGCATCTCAAATTCCTATAACACATATCCCAATTTATCATTGTCCTTGTTTCTTTAATAAGGAACAACACCTTAGCCCATGGAATACCACTTCTTTCAAGTTATTTTCTTCCTCGCTTCCATTTTTTTGGAAGATTTAGAGTATAGATATGGTGGGTACGGCGTAAGGATTCATGTTTGCAGAACCCATAACATGGAACAAATGAAATGGAATAGGGTTATTTCTTTTTCCATAAAAACATTATTGTGTCCATATTGAGATCTTCGTCTATCCATTGATTCATTCATTATGTAAAAGGTATCATCAAGGTCTCATAAAGTGGAGAAGATCATTCATGTTTCTCCAAAGCCTCGTTTGTTATTCTTTATCTGAAACTAGATCATTATAGGTGGTATCAATCATTTTCTCTATAATACTTACATGGTGATTTGGTGATGTCCACTGAAGAAGATTTAGTTTGGTTTCAAAGGATCCCATCTAAGGAAACACTCATGGAACAACCATGGAATGGAAATATTTTGTTTAATGATAAAAATTGTCTCGTATAGTGTGTCCCAAATAAGAAATTTGGATGATAAGCTTCTTGATAAGAAGTAACCCCTTTCCAAATATGTATAAGATTCCTATAGAGGGTATGGGATCCCATAACACCACCCACACACAAAAATAGTTCATATTGATATGCACGACCTACTATGAGCATCGGCCAAATTTTTTCACGTTCCCAACTATGTGTGGCCTGATCTCCTCCTATCACTTGGAAGACATAAAACATAGGTAATTCTAGGATGGATATTCCTTCTTGGTCTGTTTATGATCCTTTCATCTAATTTGGAATAGAGAGATCATGGTTTGAAATTTTTTGTTTGGCCTAAAATTAATTTTAACACTTCGTCAAAATCTACCATAGAGTCTTAAATTTGATCAAACATCAAATATCACCATTTTTGTTATTTTTATCCATTTTAATTATTCATATGTAATATCCCACATTTTAGTAAAACAATTTATTATATGGTAAAATTTAGTTCAAACTATTAAAAATCCATACAAATTTTTTATAAAAAGTTCATGAAAAATGAGTGAATCAAATACTAATAAACAGGAAATATGATTATCCAGAAGAAGTGAATATCAAAATTAAAATAATAATGATTCAAATTCTATCAAAATTTAAATTGTAATGAATAAAATAAAATTATTTTCTGAGTAACAAAAATTCATGTTCCATATAAAACATCAACTCAACTTCACATTTTCCAAGTTAAAAACCAATCTAAGTATTTTACTTTTTTCGATTTGAAAATGGTGTATTTTCTATTTTCGTTAATTCACACTTATCAATTCATTATTATTGAACATTAAAATTCATAATCTACCACACATTTAATGTTTTTCTCTCATTACTCAAGGTATAAGTGGAGGTAGATTTATTCACATACTATGAATACATGCATCATTCCATAATATTGAAAAGGATATACATTCAAGCATTTGAAAAGAAAAAAATAACATAAAATCTCGAGAGATTTTTAATTAAGGAACTAATGAATCTATGGGTTATGGTTTCTAGGAATAATTGTGAAAAATGTTAAGTCTCAAAAGTGGTGTCTTATCTTTAAATCACAATGAAACATATAAAAAGTAAATTCCCATTTAAAATATCCCCATAAAATTATGAAAAGACCCCCTTAAATGATCAATATAATGACATGATCAATTAAACTATAATGAATTATTTTCACCTTCTTAAATTTTCTATACGTTTTAGTCTTATTTTCTTCTATATTTTCCCACAATTGTTTTTCAAATATATTTAATTTTTCAAAAGTTATTCTTTGAATAAACCATTCTTCCACCTCCAGACCACATATAGTAAATATCCCCTATCTGGTAATGAGGGTTCATCATTATATAAAGTCAAAACCCATTTTTTCATTCATTGTTTCCGTTTTTAAATTTTTTAAATTTTTTTAATAAGGGAAAAGGTAAAATTACCATGTTTGAATTAGGATAATTTCCCATTATCAAAAATAGAACCCTTTCTCATTTTCCTTATAATTTAGTGTATCCTTCCAACATGACCTCCTCACCCCCACACTTCAAAATTAAAATATCCTGAAAATTTAAATATTAGGGCATGCATGTATATAATTGTATTGAAATATAGCTCATTCCTTACAAGGTCATCCAAGTTATTTATGGGCTAAAAAAAGATTCATGTTAAAGGTGGTTTCACAGAAAAGGTCTTAACAATAAAATTGGCCCAATAATATTATGTGGGATTTTTAAAAATAATATCATTGAGAAGTTTAAATAGATTTCATATATAGTGTCATGCCCCCAGATCACTCATTAAATATTCTAAAGATATTATGGAAATATTGAGTCTTGAAATTATTTTGAGTAGTGAATCATATAAATTTTGACAATTACTCATGGAATGAAATAATAACATATTAATTAACATGAATTTTAGATTTTAAAATTCTAAAAAATGAGAGGTTAATTTCATCTTCTTGAATCAACCAATTTTCTCTATTTATTATTTACTAAACTAATATCCATGCTTCACTATAATCATTCAATTCTCCGTCTTACTCATTCAATATCATCATCATTAAAATATAAAGAGTGGAATTATATAGATCCTAAGAAACAAATTCCTCCTAGATAATTGATGTACATAAATTATATTAAGTGTGGCATGAAATTTATGTTTTAAATCTCAAAAAAATTATAAAAATATAGAAATTATAATGAAAAGTATCAATGTCATCTACCTTTTCTCATAAATCTTTAGACCTCCCCCTTTTCATGTTTGAGGGATGTATTGTTCCATCACGGAACTATAAAAATTAATGATGTTAATCATAAATTCATGTCAAATTAAGCTAGAGAATATAGATAGATTGGATTAAATCATTATATAATTACAAAGAAATAAATAAAAAGTTCATAAATATTAAATATAAAGGAAAGTATTTATTTAATCCCCCATGTGGGTGCTATATTTTTACTTCCATGTGTTGGGTTGTATAAGTTATCATCCATAATCTGATGGTTGGTGGTGTTACATGAATTTGAACCACCACATGTTTCTTTTCCCATCATTCTCTTTTTTTATGAGCAATCCACAGATATAGTAAAAGAAATCCATCCCCATCGCAATAAGATATATCTTTCATAGTGGGTGTGAGATGATGTATAGAGATTCGTTGTTCTTGGTGACTGATTTTGAAAACTCCTCATTATAGTAATTTTCTTTCTTAATATGAGCTTTACCAAATTTATATTCGAAAGGAAATTGAAATTTTAATTTTACTTTAAGATAATTTAATCATCAACATTAAATATAAAAATATTTCCTTTAAATATGTGTATCTTAGGTTTATGTGTCTTTAATAAATTCTGCATGGAACTCCTCATGGGATTCCTTAAAAAATGAGAAATGTGTTTTGGAATTTTCATGTGTTCCCTTGAAAGTGCATATTTTTTCTTGATATTCCACCAAGAAAAGACATTAGAGGGTGAAATATGAAAATTTAAAAAAAAATATTCTAGAGATACTCAAGTGAGTTTCAAAAAAATCATATGATATAGATTCTAAGATAAAATGTATAATTTCCTGAAAATTCTTGTGTAATTTTTCTTAAATTATATGGAATTATTTTGAGGCCAGATGCTCTAATAACACATGATTTCGAGGCACATTGAGTACAAAATAGAATTTTATAAATTTTTTAGTTCATTTAAATAAACATGGGAGTTGGTTTTTCAAACATTTAAATAGGTGCTTGGATAAAAAATATGAGGGCACCATTGAACTCAAAATTTCATAATTCTTCTATAATGGACCAAACATCGACCTACAAGGTTTGACCGAAAAAGTTAATTTTTGGACTTTTTAGATGAAAAATATAAAATAACATAAATAGTTATTTTATTTGTTTTTTTTTTCAACTGTTTGGTGGTGGCATGGTGGTACTATAGTGTGACGGCAAAGAGGCAATGAGTCACATTAAATGAATCTCATTAATGTCTTATAAACATGTAGTGTGATGACACATTAAATGAAATGTAATATATACGTTGTTTGACAAATTAAATAGCATAACTATGCGACGACGCAACATAATAGAAATGTTGTGATGTGTTTTTTTAAGGGTTAACACATTGGACAAATCAGGATCAAGACATGTAATTTCATTGAATAACCTACAGAGGTACACACTCTCAGACGACAAATGGAAAACAATGAAGAATCATTAACGACGTCGACGCATCTCGAAGAACGGGACTAAAAAGAGGATAATTCCAACGGAACATGAATCCTCATGGGCGGAGTGCCTCAAGGACTAAATCAATCAAGGTTGGGGTTTGGTTTGTTTTATGTTTCCCCATTATTAGTTCTAAAATGATGTACATGTATCAACCCATGAATATATTGATCTGTGAATTGCTCATTCTGGCGAGAGGGTACTTTTCTTGAGGTTTTACAACTTGATTCATTGATTAATTGTGGTATAACATAATACCTTTTTCCCTTGTTTGTAAACCTCTAATGCAGAGGGTGTGGGCTGAAATGAACAAGGCTGGAGCCCATCCTCTTTTTCAATTTTTCTGAGTTATTCATGGTCTCATCCTATAAATAGTGGAAAAGAGGATTCAAGACCATTGTAGAGAATATGGCATCCCCCAAAGGTTGTAGGCAGAAGAGGCACAAAGGATAGACAATTGGGACAGACCTGGTAGTCTACATAAGAACTTGTCAGTGCACCAGTGATGGTGGTGGTGGATGCAGGTTGGTGGCGGTGCTCCAAGATGGCACACCAGAAGAAGCGCCACAGAAAGATTGGGTTTGGCTGTGTTCCAGGAGCTGACGTCCATCCTGTCGGCAGCTGATGGTAGGCAGAGGTAGCCACCTAGTCGCATTGGTTCACTAGGGACATGGCATCGCGCCGCTTCTCATAGGGAAAAGGCCATGGTATGTCAACCGTGGGGGAAGAGGTCACCCCGCGGATAACCCATGGTGTAGGGTGAGGTGAACATGGCTTCCAGCCACGTCCCTCTCAGGTTACAACCGGCCCACCCTTGGGGGGCTGGGTAGGGTGTGGGCTACCTCAATGGGCCATACCTGCCCCATCGGGTCAGTTCGGACTCACAGCTCGATAGAAACACGGAGCAGCGGGCCTATCTAGGGTGACCTAGGCTGGGTCGGATCCGTGTTGGGTCGTTCTGATCGGGTCAGATAAAACCTAGAAGTAACCAACCCCTTTTCCAAAAATAACCAATTTTAGTCAAATTGGGTGTTTGATTGATGAGAAGTTTGCATTTTTGGAACCCTTATGATATGTTTGACTATTTTTAATAATCTAAGGAGTATTTAATGGATGTTTAAATATGATTAATGACATGTGGATCAACTCTCTCGGAAATCAAGCGCACTACGTGTGGAAACCCTACGATTGGATGAGACCTGAAGACTTGTATGATAAACAAAACTATTTGGATCACCAAAAATTGCCCAGTGGGAACTAGATATGTGTGAACCAACATGCCCATGGTAGGGAGCAGCTCTGTGTGACCCGGTAGACCCACGATACTCGACCGAAGGATTACCTCAGTGTGGCCATTGTGAGAAGTGGCTATGTGTTTCCCGGAAATCCCATGGTGGGGAGGGGCTCTGTGTGACCCAACATACCCATTCTACTCATCCGAGAATAGTACAACAACATCCCAAGGATAGTGGGAAGCGGATCTGTGTGATTTGGCTTTCCCACTGTAATCATTGTGCAGGATTTCTCCAGTAGCCCAAGGTGTTCGATGATCTGACTAATGGGCATACATTCTTTACTCTAAATTATACATGGCGTGAGATGTCTTGATTCATGATCATGATTCCTGGTTTGCTTGTGGATTACATGGTGCTATTTCCTTTTTTTGATCCCTATTGAGTATTTTTTTACTCACTCCTGCACGGGCTTTTCCAGCACGTGTACTGTCGAGTGCAGATGATCGACGACTTGGAGGAGGAAATGGTGGACCAGGAACAGGCACTACCTAGTGAGATCAGGCAGTTAAGACATGCTTCTACAGCTTCTAGTAGCTACTCCACACTTACCCATCAGGTGGGGTTTTTAGTAGATGGATTTCACTATTTCATTGTATATTCATATTTTTAGTTATTCTTTTTTTGGGTTTTTATTCTGGACTATTCGACTGATAGTTTGTACATTTACTCGGTGTTTGTTTAGTGGAATGCATTTTTACCTTTCCATATTTGGGATGTAGTTGTTTGTGCATGCATACAGGTACTAAATAATATTCCTCTTACTTGTAGGTTGATGCCTTCAGTGCTAGTCACCAACCCCTAGCCTTTAGAAGGAAATCTTGGAAGATGTCATGGCATGGACCTCGAGGGATGGGTCGTGACAAAGTGGTATCAGAGATGGTTAGTTCTTCCTCAATGATTGATAGTCTGTTGTTTTCTATTTAGGAAATAAAATTAAATATTTCGAGTTCAACTTTCAAATTTGGGTGTCCAAGGTTGGTGTTTTGGCGGACGTATCCATACACCATGTCCTTAAATTCTTCTTTTCAGCTCTGTACATAAAAACATTGGTCGCATGCTTCATATAGTAATTGAGTGTTTCTTCATATTCTTTATGAATTAGAGTCAGCTGACCAGGTATAATCTATTGACTTTGGTATATCATGTTATATTTTAGGATTCCTCTTCATATATATCCTGCTAGGCTTCTTATGTGGGACTGTGAGGACATTCATCCTAGTGATAAGGCATCTGTTCAGGGACTCGTGCTAAAGATAGCCCCTCTCGGTGGTACACTAGTGTTACCACCTCCCGTTGATCAGCAGTTACTACTGACGTTACTGGTAGAGGAAGCATGAATGATCAGCACCATTATCGAGTTCCAGATATATATAACCCTTAGTATTGGGGGAGATATAGATCCTCAAGATGTTGAGTATTTGCAGGAGGCGGTGTTGCTGGTCTTCCACATAGTGAGGATTCCACTTGACCAGACGATGATCTTAGTTGTGAGCCTTCTTTAGGGCTTTATAGGGAGACGGTGGAACCTGAAAATTCACACTCATTATGAGGTAACCCTCTCCTGTGATAATTTCGAGAAGATCTTCTAGGAGGATTTTTCCCCTCGACCTTGCACTTAGTGAGAATAAAGGTGCTGCTTTACCTACAATAGGGTAGCATGACAGTGGCTAAGTACTTTTTGAGGTTCACAAACCTCTCCTGCTACTCTACAGATATGGTGTAGAAACCTTTATTTAGGGCCTAGAACTTTTATAAGAGATAATGATTAGATATTAGGGCATCATGATTTCTCTCAGCATCCCCACTCATGTTGTAGTGATAGAGAGGGCTTTAATAGTTGAGAGCATCCTCGTATAGCAAGCACCGACGGTGGGAGATTCCACAGGGTGACAGGTGGCCAAGTCATCTATGGCAGGAAGATAACAGATGACGTAGAAGTAAAAATGGGCCAGATCATCCAGAGGGCGACCCAAGACACATGATCGGTGTTGCGAGGCCACCGGAGTAGTAAGGGTCAGCAAAGGAACAATGATTTCTACTTGTGTGGCAGGAATGGACGCATGGCTTGTGACAGCCTGACCCGCAACACAGATGATTAGTAGATGGTCTAAAGACCACCAAGGAATAGGTATAGGTTCAAGCAAGGAGGTCTGTAGGGTGGTGGACAAGGCATGGTATCAGGCCAAGCAGTGGGCAGTGGCCAACGGTTTGAGGTACTACATCCACCACACCATGTGGTCTACCACAGCATCAGGGAGTAGATGGATAGGAGTGAGCTCAGCTTCAAGTAGTGGGGGACTATGCTCACGATACTCTAGTGATGATTAGTAGTACAATTTGTATCTTCTCCATCGTAGAAAAATTTATTATAGACACAAGTTTCATTCACTTATTCCATTCCACAAACCTTGTTTGATTCTCGGAGACTCTAGTGGAGTTATTGGCATGATCCTTAGGATTAGGTCCTCCCACACGTGGGGATTCAACGATTACACACTGGTTCCAGCAGAGTGGGCTTACTCTAGTAGGTGAGATATGGGCTGGTTATCTACAATTCATTCTCAAATCAATTGTATTAGGAGCAATGTACATGGTGTCCATGAGGATGGGACCAGGTTTTCCTTCACCGGAATGATGGTAATTTTTTCATCATAGGATGGACTTTCTCAAAACAGGGTGCAGGCGATCACTCACCATTTGGATAGACTCGCCCATGGTGCAATGGAAGAGAGGAGTCCAAGATTTCCTTTAGTATTGGAAGAGTACGAGGACTTCTTCCCTGAAGATGTTTCGGGACTACCTCCTCATAGAGAGGTATACATCAACATCGATCTTTACCCCAGGACAACACTGATATCCACACCATCATAATGGTTGGATCCCACAGAGCTACATGAATTGAGGGTATAGTTGGAGGACATACAAGAGAAGGACATCGTGAGACCCATCATTTCACTATGGGCGGCCCCAGTGTTGTTTGAAAAGATAGAAGATGGGAGCTTAACGATATGCGTGGACTTCCAGAGCCTGAACCAGGTGACCTTGATGAAAAATTATCCACTTTTAAATATTGTTGACTTCTTCAATCACCTGAAGGGAGCGAGGTGGTTCTCAAAGATAGTCCTCAGATCGTGATATAATCAGCTTCAGGTATGGGATAAGGACATATATAAGACAACATTAATATGCTAGTATGGCCACTATGAGTCTTTGCTAATGCCTTTAGAAATAACTAATACCCCAGAAGTGTTCATGGGACTCACGAATAGGATCTTCCAACATTACGATGATCATTCTATTGTGGTTTTCATTGATGGCATCTTGGTGTACTCAGCGTCAAAGGGGGAGCACTCTACAAACATGAATATAATCATGGATACACCCTATGAGAACTAGCTTTATGGTAATCTCTCAAAGTACAAGTTTTGGATTCAGGAGGTCCACTTTTTGGGATAGGTCATCTAGGAGGCTAGAGTTGCAGTGGATCTAGCGAAGATAGAGGCAGGGGTTTCTTGGGATCCACCCTAGAGCATGACTGGGGTGATGAGTTTCTCAAGGTTGTTTGGAAACTACTTGAGGTTCATGACCAAATTCTCAAGAGTAATAGAACCTTTTTCAGCCTTGGAAAAAGAGAAAACCCTCCATGTGGATAGAAATGTTATAACAAAGTATCCAGGTGCTAAGGTGGAGACTGACGAGTACCCCTATATTGAGGCTATAAGAGGAGGGTGTTGGGTATGTAGTTTTTAGGATTACTCAAGGATTGTACTAGGTTTTTTCTTAATATAGGATCAACCTGTGATCACTTATGGCTCACAAAATTTGAGGTAACATGAATAGAACTATGCAACCCATGACCTAGAGTTAGTAGTAGTGGTATTTCTTTTGAAGATGTGAAGGAACTACTTTATGGGTGAATGGTTTACTGTATACACTTACCATAAGATTCTAGGGTATATATTCTCACATAAGGACCTGAACATGAGATAATATTGATTGATGGAGTTCCTCCAGGACTATGAATTTGAGATAGTCTATACTCCAAGGAAGGGGAATGTGGTGGAAGATGCGCTAAACAGAAGGTCTGGTCTACAACTATTGAGAGAAGTGAGGGAGAATTTATCCATGATGAAGATATCTTTTGTGGATTATGACGGATAAAAATACCTTAAGTCAATGATTTTCAACCCTCCACTCTTATAGCGATTCAAGGAGGCATAACTTGGTTTTGTTGACTACAAGGCCTGACAGGCCCAATTATCCTTAGGATAGGTTCCTGGTGGATTTTTGATAAGTGGTTATCACTTCATCCTTTTCAAACGGCACATAGTGGCACCAGTGATGTTATGGAGGGGGTGTTGATGATGTTCCATACATCCCCTTGGTGGTACTTCATGACATGGAAAAGATGTATCAAGACATCTAACATTAGTGCTGCTGGATAGGGATGAAGAAAGAGGTGGCAGAGTTCATTTTGAAATGCCTCACTTGTTAGAAAGTGAAGGCTTAGAATCAGGTTCCAGTAGGCTTTGCCCAGCAGCTTGAGGTATCGAAGTGGAAATGGGATGGTATCTCTATTGACTTTGGGGCAATATTAACATTCACATTCAGGGGCCACAATTCTATCTGGGTGATCACCGGAAAACGCACCAAGTAGGCTCTATTCCTTCCCATCTGGTAGAAAGTATCAGTATAGGGAATGGGACACCTCTACATCCTGGATATAGTGTGGATACACAGGGTGACTTCGACGATTGTCTCAAACTGTGATGCTCGCTTTACATGTTGTTTGTGAGAGGGATTGTAGGAGGCATTCGGGACTCAGAAGTGCTTGAGCACAACCATTCACCCTCAGACAGATGGTCAGATGGAGTGGACTATACAAACCTTATATGACATGCTTCGTTCTTTCATCCATGATTTTGGTTGTTGTTGGGAGGACCACCTTACACTAGTTCTGTTTTCATACAACAACATTTATCACTCCACCATTGTCATGGCATTAATTGTGGCCTTGTACAGGTGGTCATGTAGATCACCTCTATGCTAGGTAGACCCAAAAGAATCAACACTAATGGGTCCAAAGTTGGTACGCGCTCCCACTGAGAAGATGCAGATCATATAGGATAGGATTATGAATACAAAGAGTAGGAAAAAATCTTATGCTGACATGTGATGGATACCTATAGATTTTGAGGAGGGAGACCATGTTTTCTTTCTCGTCTCACCCCTTTGGGTATTGCAGAGATTTGGCTGGGGCGGAAAGTTTTCTCCAAGGTTCATCTGACTTTTCCAGATTTTTAGTAGAGTTGGGGAGGTGGAGTACCGCATAGCCCCCCCCCCCATAGATGAACTGTGTTAATGCCTTTTTCCATGATCTACAGATGAGGAGGTACGTTCATGATCCATCACACATCCTCAATATGGGTGATCTAGAAACTGACGATGGGGAGATGTTTGTGGAGTTCCTAGTAGAGATAGAGATTCGATAAGAGTGGTTCTTTTGTGGATGTTCAATTCCTTTAGTGCGTACTGAATGTTATAAAGGGAATCTCTAGGAATCTACATGGTAGAGGGAGTCTCAAATTCATGCTCAGTATGCCAATTTTTTTGTTTAGCTTTGTTGTGTCTTATGGGGATGTGAAGCCCTAAAGTTGGGGGTAATGTAATGTCTCGAAATTTCAATATAAATATTTTTTAAATTATATGAAATTATTTCAAGACCAGATAC
Source organism: Viscum album (assembly GCA_963277665.1). Taxonomy (NCBI): domain Eukaryota; kingdom Viridiplantae; phylum Streptophyta; class Magnoliopsida; order Santalales; family Viscaceae; genus Viscum; species Viscum album. The sequence continues at coordinate 1,566,086,380 of OY728160.1, forward strand.
TCTAACGTCACCTGATTCTGAGACCTAGTGATACCAAAATAGAATTTTTGAACTTTTTCATCTCATTTAAATAAACATGCGGGCGTGGTTTTATAACATTTAAATCGGTGCTTAGATCAAAAATCATAGGTCACTGTTGAACAAAAAATGGAAGTATTCTCCTATAATTTACCTAACTTTGACTAATAACGGTCGACTAAAAAAGTTAATTTTCTAACATTTCGTAAAAATATAAAAAAATAAAAAGTTATTTTATTTGTTTTTTCAAACTATTAGGCAGTGAGACAGCAGCACTGTGGTGCAGTGACAAAGTGGTGACGAGTCACATTAAATGAATCTCATTAATGGATCATAAATGTGATACATAACAACACATTAAATGAATAGTAATAGATACGATGTTTGATAAATGAAACACCATAATGATGCGACGACATAGCATAACAGGAAACTATGCAACATGATTTCTTTTAATGGTTTAACGTTTTGGAGAAATCAAGGTCAATATATGGAATTTCTCTGATGAACCTACGGTGAGAGACCCTCTATAATGATTAATGAAGAACACCAGTTAATTGCTAATGAAATCAATGCATCTCGAAGAACGGGACCAGAAAGCAGTAAACGCCATCAGAACATGAATCCTCATGGGCAAAGTTCTTCAGCAATGAACTCAATCATGATAGGGGTTTGTTTTCTTTTCTGTTTTCCCATTATTCATTCTAAAATGATTAATATTGATCAACCCATAAATGGGTTGATATGCAGATTGCACATTCCTGAAGGAGTGTACATTTCATTGGGTTTTTCACGAGGATTATTTGAGTAATTGTGATAGAACACAAAAGCATTATCCCATGATTGTAAACCTCTAATGTAGAGGGATAGGACTGACACGAACAAGGCCTAAGATCCTCCACCTTGTGATTTTTTGTGCGTTCATCATTTTCCACATCATTGAAATGGTATCAAGGAGGATTTGATACCATCGAAGGGAAGATGACATCCCCCGAAGGTCATATGAGAAAGTGGTGCAAAGAACAGACCACCTGTGTGGACCTGATGGTCCACAGACGAACCCGCCCGTGCACTGGTGCCAAAGGCGGTGGTCGCTGGTAGGAGGCATCATTCCACCATGTCCAAGCAGAAGAACAGTTATAGATGGCCTGGACCGCAGCTAGGTGGCAAGATCCACTAGCCTCTGTGCCGAAGACAGGCGGCAGGTAGAAGTGACCACCTGGTCACGTCGGTGTACCGTAGACACGGCACTGTGTCATGTCATATGCAAAAAAGGTGGTAATAAATCTATTGTGGAATAGGAGGTGGACCTATGGATGACCCACAAGGTAGGGGGAGGAAAAAGAGGCTTTGAGCCTTGTCGTGGCCAGGTAAGAGTTGACCCGCCCTTGGCGGGTCGGGTATGGTGTGGGCCAGACCCGCCCCATCGGCTTGGGCTGAACCTAGGCTGGGCTGGATCTGGTTTGGGTCAGCCGAACTGCGTTGGTTCGATGGATCCCAAACCTCGTCGGGTCAGGTCGGCCCATCCTGGTCAGCTCATCCTGGTTGGCCCGGACCCAGACCCGACCAACCCCTTTTTGGAAAAATGCCAATTTCATTCCATTCTAGCATCTAATTGAAGAGTTGTTTGTGGCATAGGAACCCTCATGACGGGACATATATTTAGGAAGAAATAAAGGAGGATTTCATGGAATTTTACATATGATTAATTGTTTGGGGAATGGTTCTCTGGGAAATCAAGCGCACAATGTGCAAAAACCCTATGGTTGGTTGAGACCGAAGACTGCTGACAGGTGACTCTGTGTGGATAAGATATGATGTCTCTCTGGGAAGCGGATATTTGTGACCCAGCAAGCCTATGGTGAGGATCCACTCTTTGTGACCAAGAAGACCCATTGTACTTGACAGGATGAGAAACCTAGAATAGAAAAGGTGGGATGAAGCTATGTGTGAACCGACAGTCCCATGGTGGGGTGCAGCTCTGTGTGACCCAGCATACCCATGGTACACTATAAGAGGAGTACCTGAGTATGGACAAGGTGGGATGCAACACTGTGTAACCCAACAGGCCCATGGTGTGGTGTGGCTCTTTGTGACCTAACATACCCATGGTACAGATCAAGGATTAGTACCAGAGCCACCCAAGGTTAGTGGGAAGCGGCTTTGGGTAACATGGTAGGCCCACTCTACTCATAAATGAGGATTTCTCCAGCTTCCCATGTTATTCAATGATATGACTAATGGTCATACATTCCTTACTTTGAATTATACCTAGTGCGATATGTCTTTCTTCGTGATCAGGATTTGGGATCATACATTGTGGTTTTCTTGAGGACTACAATGTGGTCTTTCCTTATTGGTTTGGGGTCCCTACACAGTATATTCTTACTCACCCCTAAACGGGATCTGTCCACACATGTTGTGTCTGGTGAAGATGATAGATAACATGGAGGAGGACTTTGTGGATGAAGACTATATGGTTCCAAGTGAGATAAAGCAGGAAGGACAAGCTTCCATGACTTCCAATAGCTACTTTACACATTCTTATCATGTGGGGTTTTCATCAAATGGATTTCATGGTTTCCTTGTAATTTCATGTTTTCAACTGCTCTTTTTTTGGATTTGTATTCTTGCTCATTTGACCTATAGTTTTCAATTTTACTCATTGGTTGTTTATTATCTTTCATGTTTACCTTTCCAGGTTAAGGATTTTATTGTGTTTTCATGTGTACAGGTACTCATGAAAATGCCTCCCACATGTTGGTTGATGCCTTCTACGCTAGTAGCCAACCCCTATCCTTCGGGAGGTGGCCTTGGGGGATGTCAGAACCCGAGCTCCATGGGATGGATAGTGACTATATAATGTCTATATCCTAGTCCATATTTATTCACTTCTTCAATATAAGTTGAATCTTGAATATGGACATCACTAGATAGAGGTAGAGAGTCCAGTTCCTCCATCATTTCTTCAAATTCCACTACATAGGTATTTTCTTCTTCATACATTTCTAGAGATATATGTAATTTAGTTGGATCATATAATTTTTGAAGGATAGTGATATCATATTTAATTCTATACTCATTCCATAAATTATCCAGATAATATCGATCCCTAACACATAACTCAGAGGGCCATTTTTCGGCATCATGAATCCACTCTAGCTCATTATGTTTATTTTTGGAGATTGATCTTGATTAGCTTGGGATGTGGATTTTAATTAAGAAATTACTCAACCTCTTAGATATATTCAATATAATAGGGAATAACCAATGATAATTCCCTTATAGCCTTCAATATCTTCTAATATTTTTGGAATTTATTAATCATGTCCATTTATTGTTGAATCAGTAGACTAGTCTCCTTATTGTAGGGCCACAACAATATTTTGATAAAATTTCTCTTATATTGGAACATCTAATTATTAATTTCATTCACAATAGTAATCATTTGAAAACATCATGGTAAAAGTTTTTTTTTTGAAAAAGCTAAAATCTATATAAAATTAGATAAGGAAAAGTAAGAAAACAACTAGTTGGATCCTAAAAAATAGCCTCATCTTATGAAACACCTATCATGTAGTGGTTCAAAAGCAACAATTAATTTTCCTAGTAATGCAAAATGGATTACTAGGTTCATATAACTTGACGATATTAATAATAGTTCACTCATTAATTCCAATTCTCCTAAACTTATTTTTTCATTGTATTATATTATTTAAGAGAAAAAATGAAAATATTTTTGATAAAGATGATGAAAATGAAAATCTAAAATATCATAACATGTAATGAGAAATATAATGTTGTTATAATGAAAGTACATAGTCCTAAGTTTATTTTCATATATTCCTTCATTATTCATATTTATTGTCTGAATTCAGTTTGATAATTCAATTATGAAAACTCACTCTTGAATTACTATCTATTAATTTATTTACTATGAGGTCCTTCATGCCTAGGAAAATATTTAGAACACTAAAATACACCTCTAATTATAATTAAGGTTGATTAAATACCTCAATAAAGACTATGGATCCTTCTATGATCTGACTCCATCATATTTCATTTCATCCATTATAAAAATAAAATACAACTTGTGAAAAGTTCTCATTGAATTGAAGGGCGGGAAATATATATAAATAAATCCATATAATTCAATTAAAGATTCATGTTGTGGTTGAAAATAGTTATACTCATACACCTCACCCTCATTATACAAAAATATAATCAAATTTGTTTTGAATTAAAAATCATAATTTGGGAACACCAAGATCCTCCCCCAATGACATGCCTAATGTGAGTCCCTTAATATTGATTTTTAGAATTCATGATGGAAATAATGAGAGAGATAGAGATAGTGACAGTGGGAGAGTGAGAAAGTGTGAGTGACTGAGTAAGAGTGAGAGTGAGAATGAGTGGGTGAAAGAGAAAGACAAAGAAGGAAATAAATAGATAGGAAACATTAATTAAACACAATTCATTAGTTTTAAATTAGTGAATCTAAAAACTATAGAAGAATAAAATGAAAACAGAGTAGTATGAGTACCCTGGATGGGTGATTGAGTTTTAGTGACACAATACCCTCTTATTTATAGAGGGTTTAATTTCCATCAACCATTATCCTAAGAATCCCTATTATCTACCTTTATCTTTAATTATAATTTATCTTCTATTTATGGATATTGGTCATGTGGAATATCTAAAGATATCATGACTCTAAATATTTCATTGTAGATACCATTATTTGGAATGGGTAGATCAACTACCATGTAGTTCGCTTCTTCCCTTTCTACGGAACTGCATGGATATAGTGTGGCAAAATTCAATATGGTGCATGCCCCTTTTAACCTTTTCATTAAATTTTAGCATGTTGGAACCCATATCCTCCATAGGGTAGTGAAAACACATTGGTGAGCCTCTTGAATTCCTTTTTTTAAAACAATCCACTATTACATATCGACCACCTCCACGGTGTATCTCATCTCCCTACAGAATAACTCCTAGTTGTTTATTCCCATTCTCTCTTCTCTAGAGTACACCTCTTCGTCACATGGAAGAAAAATTCTTTTTTTACATTCATCCTCATTTTAATTTCTTTTAATCCATAGTGTGGATATTATGGAAGTGGAATGGGGATTCATGTTTTTTTATCCCTCAAAACAAAATGGGTGCAATGAAATAGGGTTCCTCATACATCCACCTAGACTTTATAATAGCCGAATGGAGATCCTCTTCCATGAAAGGCTTATTTACTCTTCAAAAAGGGTTTCTATATAGTTTGATGAGGTGGAAATGAACATTTATGGTGATCTTGGGCCTCAACAGTGGTTCTTCAAATCAAGCACAAGAATACCCAGTTGAAGAAATGTAGTTCTTCAGAATCCTTGAGTGTTTTTCTTATGATGTGCATCAAAGGAAGTGAAAAGGTATCTTCAATTTTTTTGTATGATGTGATGCATGAAGTTGTATCATGGAAGGATTATGTTTTCTTTACTTTTGAACAAGGTCACATATAGGGTTCCCCATAAGGGATACATGCTTTGTTAGAAACCTGTATATAATAGATCTCATCCCAAATATGGATCAGACACCTACAATATGTTTTGGTGCCCACAAGACAAGTACCACCAATAAATGGGTCATACCGACATGCACAACTGGATATGTGATTTGGACCAATCTCTTAATGATCTCACTTTTATACAACCCAATCTCCTCTAGTAGATCACATGACCTTCCCCATAGGGCTTACTGAGCCTACTGGCCTTTTGGAGCTGACTATGACCCTTTTATCCCTTTCGACGAGGTCTATCCCAGATGAACACTTTTTTGGAATAAAACTTATAGAAATATTTAGTAATAACCCACCATTAATTCATAAATAAAATCAAACATAAAATTTAAATATTTTAATTATTTTTTAACCAAATTATTTAAATTATTGTATTTTCCAAAATTTCAGTAAAGTTATTAATTATAAGGGAAAATTGAGTTCGAACTATTTTAATTAGTAAAATATTATTTAAATAATTTCTTGAAAATGAGTTAATCATATAATATCCAAAAAAGTAAAATGTGGTCAATGAATAAGGATAAAAAATACATTTTTTCATTCTTTAAAGAGAAAAAATTATTGATTCATGTACATAAAAAATGAAAATTGTTGTATGGGGGAAACTATTAAATTGATCACACATTCTGGTTTCTGAAATTAATTGTTAAAAATTTCATAGAATCACTAGTGCAGAAAATGTTATTTACGTCGATTATTTTTCATTTTTTACATCGGGTTTTAGCCGACGTTAATATGGAAGACGTTATAAATAACGTTTTTTACGTCGGTTATTTAAAAACTGACATAACATACATAACATCGCGGTGTTTATCACATCGGTTAATTAATAACCGACTTGAAAAAACCCGGGGGGTGGGGTTTATAACGTCGGTTATTATATAACCGCCGTGATAAACCGGGGGGCTTTATCACTTCGGTTGTACAATAACCGATGTCATAAACACGTGCGAGGGAGTTTATCATGTTTGTTATTTAATAACCGATATGATAAACTCCTGGGCTGTGGTTTATCACGTCAGTTATTAAATAACCGATGTGCTAAACCAGTCCCGGGAGGGGTTATCACATCGGTTAATCAATAACTGACGTGATAAAACACCTGGGAAATAGTTTATCACATCGGTTATTAAATAACTGACGTGATAAACCCCTCCCAGCACTGGTTTACCATGTATGTTATTTAATAACCAATGTGATAAACCATGCCACAGGTTTTTATCACGTCATATATGAAAAACCGATGTGATAAACGCTTCTCAATTTCTTTATCACGTCGGTTATAAAATAACCGACGTGAAAGACAAATTTTTTTTAAAAAAAAATCCATTGCAATCCTCTTCTCTCCCCCAAAATCAACCAGAAACCAAATCAATAATTCGTACCACAAAAATAGAAGATCAAAACATGAACTAAAGCAAATTTAAAAATTTACATTGATAACAGATAAAACTTACCCACTCGATAGCCCCCACCCTCATATATACCCCCCTGTACAGCACTCCCCCACCCAATTGAAGCTCCTACCACACCCCTAGACTTCCCCGACCCCCTGGACAGCCCCAAACACCCCTCGAAAACCCCCCCCCCCCACCCTCCAGAACAGCACCACCTCACCCCACTTGACAGCCCCCACCACACCCCTGTACTGCCCCCTGACGCCCTGGACAGCCCTAAACACCCATCGACAACCCCCCCCCTCCTAAACAGCACCCCCTCACCCCACTTGACAGCCCCCCCCACACCCCTGGACTGCCCCCCCCCCCCCCCGACCCCCTGGCCAGCTCCAAACACCCCGGGACAACCCCACCCTCATGTATACCCCCCATACCCTGGACATCCCTTCACCACCCCATTGGAGACCCCCACCACACCACTGGACTACCCCCCCCCCACCCTCCGGAACAGCACCCCCTCACCCCCTCACCCCACTTGATAGCCCCCACCCCATTGGAGCCCCTACCACACCCCTGGACTGCCCCCCGACCCCCTGGACATCCCCAAACACCCCTCTAGAACCCCCCCCCCCCACCCTCTTGAATAGCACCCCCTCACCCCACTTGACAGCCCCCACCACACCCTTGGACTTCCCTCGACCCCCTGGACAGCTCCAAACACCTCGAGAACCCCCCCCCCCCACCCTCATGTATAACCCCCTACACCCTGGATAGCCCTCCCCCACCCCGTTGGAGCCCCCACCACACCCCTAGATTTCCCCCCAACCCCCTAGACAGCCCCAAAAACCCCTCGATAACCCCCCACCCCACTAGACAGCCCTCTCAGAACCCTGGACCCCCCCAACCCCACTGAACACCCCCTACACCCTTGAAATCCCTCCCCCCCAGACCAGAATCCATACCAGAAAAACCATCATAAGTAGACCTAAACAAGAAGTAGAGAAAAATTAAACATTCACATATATAACATTAAAAACATACACTGTAAACTTCAAAAAAAACTAAATCCAACCTAAACTACTACCAAATACACAATTAGTATGAAAATATTCAAAATTACATTTTACATTACAAACAACTAAAATTTAATCAAACCTGTAAAATAATTTGACCACTCCACTTGTAAGTGTTTGATGTCTTCAGAATTATAGGGTTGAGGGTCATCAAAAAGATAAAAATGAAAAGGATAGAATTTAACGTGTATAATGAGTAAATCAAATTGAAATATTATGGAAATGTTTAAGAGGAAATCTTTCCAGGTCAAAATTCAAAACTGTCCCAGTTGTTATTATTTCATACATAACTCTTAACATATAATATCCACATTCGATGATGCCTTGTTGTTCATGAAAATTATGTTTGAATGAATGTAAATTAAATAAATTATTTTAATTTAATAAATCAAAAAGTACAAATTATAAATGGATATTTACCTTCGCATTTACATATTTGATCATTGCATTCCTTTTCTTTGAATTTTTTCGAAAGTAGACCCTTGCCCTGTAAGAAAATAATACTAATGGGGTAAATTAAGAATTCATTATAATATATAAAACTATTGAGAAATTGAAACTTACTTTTCCAATATATTCTTAAAACATTCCCGCACATCATCATGGATATAGCATATCCAATAAAGTGCTTTCTCCCTTGGGCAAAAAACCCCTAACATCCAATGATCACTAATAAAAGAAAATTTAATGTTAGTGGCTTATTATGTTCAAAGATAATTAACTCTTTGAGAGAGATGTGTTTCATACCTCTCACAAAAAGGAATCATCCAACATTGTGTGACTATATTCTTTTCAAGTCTTTCAGCAATATAAAGCATTATTTGTTCCTCATCCAATGAACATGCTTCAGGGGAAATCAATTGTGGGTCCATGAATCCATATACATCTATTAGCTCATTCCTTTCACAAATTTTATAAAGACACCTAATATAAAACAGACATAAGTATACATTTTTAATAAATATAACGCAGGGAAAATGTGTTAAGACTTACATGGAAAAAATTTCCACCACATTGATGCCCAACTTACCTCCTGTAACAAGCTCCATGATATCAGTTTTCATAATCCCCACATTTATTTCACGTCCAAAAACATGAGCTTCCATTGGAAACTCATAATGATCGACCAATAAATTTGAATATCTTGACAATCTGTCAAGACTACTAGATTCTATATCTGATGTCATAGCTATTTGTCTTTGTTGTTGTCTATACATTATTTCTTTAACTTTGAGGTATTCCTGTAAAAATAAATTGAAAAATATATTAGTTTTCAAATGATAAAACAACATTAATAAATAAAATAAAATAAAAGATATAACATTCATACCTCTATGTTAATGAGTCGAAAAAGTCTGGATGGTCAAATTAAAAAATGGCTGATACTATGTCCAACTGTCGCCACCACATCTGTAGGTAATGGTACCCGAGCTGATCTATCAATAATATCTTGTACAGTGAACCTCTTATTATCTACCTCTAATTGTTAATGATGAACTGTATCTCCTATACAATATACCAACCCATATGCTACTATATGCTGTTGAGAATCATCAACATACAACTCGCAATAAGTATGAAGCTGCGGCGAAGGAGTAGGATAAAAAATGGGGTCAGCAGGCTGAGGTGGGGGAGTGGGAGCTACTGGCGGAGGTGGAGGATAAATAATGGGGTCTACAGGGGGAGGAGGAGGAGTGAGAGCTGCTGTCTGAAATTGTGTTTGCATGTATGCAAACATAGACTGCACCGATGCTCTAATCTTGTCCTCCATCGTCACATTAATATTATAAATTTCATCCTCCAAGGATTCAATTTTTTTCTATAAACCCCCTAAATGATTGAAGTTGAAGAATGTGGCAACACTTTTCTTACCGATACACCTGCCAGATATCCTCTTACACGACCTGGATGTTCAGGCCTTCCCAATGCTATAGATAAAATATCTTCCCTCCTAGTAGCTGTAAATGTCCCCTGTGAACTCTACTCCTCAAGATAGTCCTGTATTAATTAATTGAACATTTCTGTAATGATTGAAATTATATGAATAAAATGGTTAACTTAAATAAATAAAATATATTTCTTACAATCCTTTTAGCTATGATTATTGATTCATCCGAAAGATATTGCCCTTTTTTACCCTTCCGAGCTCTCTTCCATTTTTCATGTCTAAATGAAGGGGATGGAGGGGCCACCTCTCCAGAGCTTGAAGACTCAGTTCTTAGTTGTTGAAATTTTTCTGCCATCATTTGTTCTTCCAATAATTCATACCCACCCCGAGATAAACTATGAGGGTATACATTTTTAGATTGGATCTCCTGATGATCTTTCCTTGTTTGCTGTAAATTAAGAATAAGAAATCTTTAACAAAACATTAATAAGATCATTTATATAAGAAACCTTATAAAAGTTTACACTACCCTTACCAAAAATGACTCTTTTCTTCTACATTCAAAAAACTGTCTCCATGTGTCTTCATCTATAAAAGGATATATACGACATGGATTTTCATGACTCCTATGACCATAAATGAAATCAGATGAGAGGGTTGATTTGAAATCCCTCCATCTCTTGGAAGCCAATGATAAGCATTTCTTCCTGACTCCTCCAGTGTCAGGAATATCAAATGTCATCTGATAAAGAAGAGGTTAAACATATTATATATACTAGAAACATTTAAAGAATATTCAAACAATAGGAAAATATCTTACCAAAATCGTCTCCCATAAATGAGAGATTATCGCTTTACCCACACTTCTCTAGTCATCATATAGAATTCTTACTTTTCTCTTAGCCTGAGTTGCTACAAAACTCTTAAAATATTTTGCATTTGGACCCCTAGAAATATCATCATCATCAAACTCAACAAATATCCTCTGATCCTGCGTACGGGCAATTGATAATTTTGGTAAACATGTGCACCCATGTTTACCAACCTCTGAACTCTTTGTTCTAATAGGAGCATGTAAATGTTCCTCCCCAGAGGTATGCCTAAAATGCTCATCTCTAGAATCATGTGGTTGATCAACTGAATGATCTGTCATTATCCTTCAAATCAAAAAAACACACGTTAGTTCAAAAATATACAAAATTCAAATATTTTAATACTTTTGTAATCAGAAAATAGAAAAGTGTACTAAGTTACGTAATAGTAAACATTGGTAATATGGTAAGCATGTTAAAAAATGGTATATATGGTAAATATGGTAAAGATGGTCAAGATGGTAAACATGGTAAACCTGGTAAACATTGTAATGTAATTGTCACTGAACAAAAATAATAGATATATAATTCATGTAATGGTAAACATGATAAAGTAAACTAAACAAACTTAAAACAAACAAAAAAATATACTTATTTTGTTTTAAAACATGTCTTAATAAATAAAAAACTTACAACATCTAACATTTATGAAAAAAATAAATGAAAACAAGAAATAAACATATGTTACCTGTAATTTTTGGAATGTACAAATGGATTTTTTTTCCCAAATTTCTTCATCGTGATCGTTCCTTATAGCACAAACTGTGTTTTCAACATGCTCATCATTATGTTCTGTTAATATTTCCATGGAAGTAGGGATCTCACATAAATCAACATCTTCATTAACATCATCCTCACCAAAATATTGTTTTTTCCCTTATAATACAACAACCCACTACATATCTGATTGATCTACTACATAGAAAATTTTTTTTGCATGTGTTTCCATTATAAAAGAATCAGTTGTGTCTTCCAATTTATTCAGATTAACAAGTGTCATTCCAAATTCATCGTGTCTGACATTGTTGTTACTGATAAACCATTTACAGTTAAAAACATGAACTTTAATTATAAAGTAATCAACCTCCCATATGTCTTCAATCACTCCATAATATGCACTTGATTCAGAAATTGGGTTTTTGTCCTTAGCACTCGAAAAATGCATTGCTTCTGCAAACACCAATACACCACTATTCTGAACTGCACTTCTGTTGTCCTGATATTTCGTATGAAATGTATAGCCATTAATGTCATAACCGTACCATGTTATCATATTTAAACATGGACCACCCACTTTCCATTTTAATGTCTCTGATACATCTAATCTACCAAGCAAAGTATTTTTAATCCATGACAAAAACGTTTTGTTGCGCTCATTCAAAATCCACATTTCTTTCTTCTTTGGATGACATTGTATCCACTCATTAATATTCAATGTGATATACGGTTGAAAATCAGCTATGTTATTCAAGATTTATGATTCTAACTTCTTCATCTGTTCATCTAACAATGATTCAGCTTTCATTCCACGAATCCCCTTTCCCTCATTATTAACTCATTCATGGCGAGAAGGAGGCAAACCTATGTGTTGCTCCATAGCCAAGTAGCTCATAAAAAACTCTTCTACCTCCTCAGAAATATAATTTTCAATAATGGATGCTTCAGGTCGACATGGATTTTTAACACACCCCTTTAATATTTTCATATACCTTTCAAAAGGATACATCCAACAAAGATATACAGGTCCACAAAGCGTTATTTCTCGAACCAGATGAATCATTAAATGCACCATTATATCAAACAAAAGTTGGAGAAAAATACATTTCCAACTGACAAAGTATAAAAATTGCATCCTTTTCCAAAATATTCAAAGCATTCACATCAATCCCCTTATTACAAATTGAATTGGAAAAATAACAAAACTTCATCATAGTCTTTCTCACACGAATGGGCAATATTCCACGCAATTCAACTGGTAGAATTGTTGCATCATGACCCGACAATCATGTGATTTCATACCTATCAACTTCAAGTCCTTCAATGAGAAAAAAAATTTTACAGTTGAAGAATAACCTTGAGGCAATTTGATATCATGAAGACATTGAAAAAAGCTAATTTTATCCCTCTTCGATAATGTATGACAATCCGGGGGAAGAAAAGTTCGTCTTCCTTTAGGAGTGGGAGCTAAATCCAAAGGTATTTCGATTGATAGTTTGTCTAATCTTGCATTCAACCCATCTTTAGTCTTTCCTTTAATATATAAGAATGTTCCAATCAAAAAATCACATATATTCTTCTCCACATGCATGACATCAATATTATGTTTAACATCATGATACCTCTAATATGGTAGCTCAAAAAATATTGACCTTTTCTTCAAAATATGTCTATCATTACCAGATTTCTGTGTCTTTCCCAATGTCACATCAAGGTTTTTCACCCTCTCAAAATACAGATTCGGGGATAATGGTTTTGGAGCACTATCAAATTCTTGTGATCCATTGAATGCCTTTTTTAGTCTTCTATAAAGGTGATCCATAGGCAAAAACTATTGATGAACCATGTACACTGTTTTCCTCCCATGATGCAATTGACAATATGACGTCTGTTTTTCGCAAATTGGACATGCTTTATTCCCTTTAACACTGTATCCAGACAAATTTCCATACGCTGGGAAGTCATTTATAGTGAACAGAAGCACTGCATGCAGTTGAAAATATTCCATTTTATAAGAATCATACACCCTAATACCATCATCCCATAACAGTTTTAAATCATCAATCAACGGTGACATGTAAACATCAATATCATTTCCGGGTTTCTTTGGACCAGAGATCATTATACTCAACATGACATATTTGCACTTCATACAAACTTCAAGAGAGAGGTTTTAAATTACCAATAAAATAATCCATGTACTATGTGTGCTACTGAGGGTTCGGTATGGATTCATTCCATCTATGCACAACCCTAATCTGAGATTTCTTATTTCATTTCCAAATATAGAATACTGCACATCAATTTTCTTCCATTGTGGATAATCAGCTGGATGACGTATTTTTCCATCACATACCCGCTCATCAGCATGTCATCTTAACCTTTTTTCATCATGTGAATTAGAGAATAAACGTTTGAAACGATGAATTATAGGAAGATACCAAAATACCTTTGAAGGGAGATTTGTAATCTCTACATCAGCCTATGATTTCTCTTTCACCTAATACGGTGATGTCCCACATTTAGGACACTCTGACAAAAATTCATATTCCTTCCTATATATAATGCATTCATTCGGACAGGCATGTATTTTCTTGTATCCCAATCCCATCGTACATAATATTTTCCTGACCTTGTAATGTGAATCTGGAAGATCATTATCTTTTGGAAGAATGTATTTCATCAATTTTAGCAGCTCTGTAAAACTTATGTCACTCCATCCATGTTTCGCCTTCAGGTTAATCAATCTTAACAATGCCGAAAAAACTGTAAAATCTGTACAACCATGATATAATGGTTTTTCAGCATCACCATATAGACGCGCAACTATTTTTTCTATCTCAATTTGTTCTGTTACAATATCACGAATCATTTCTTCAATGCCATCGGAGTTACCGTCTAGTGAATCATCATGATCAGTGACATTTTGTCCAGTTTCACCATGCCAAATCCAAGGGCTATAACTCGGATTAAAACCATGTCATATCAGATGATCTTTTATCTCTATACTTTTCAACTTCATCATATTCAAACATTTCAGACATGGATAGAAAAAAATGTCACTACTTGGAACATTTCGTTTAGCAAATTCCAAAAAGGCATCAACACCTTCCTCATATTCATTGCTCATTCGAGGTGCCGTAATCCAACTTCGACTCATTATTACCTATAACAAATATCAAATATATATATATATTTTCAAGATAAGGAAAATAAAAGTTTATATGAAAAAAATCATAATTTGAATGTAAAAAAATTTTGAAATATAAAACAAATCTATGCGTATTTAAAAAAAATATGCGTGAATGTTATTATTAAAAGAAAATATAGTTAAATATAATAGTTTTAAATTCCATTGAATAAAAGAAAACCATGGAACCTACATGGTTGATAGAAAATTGGAGAGAATGGAGTAAACTTGAGAATCAAATCATATTTAAAATAAAAACTCAGATGGAGAAAATCACCCCTCTTGGACACCACCCCCCACCCCTACCCCCTTGGACATCTCCAACCCTCTGGACAGCCTCCACCCCTGGACAACCCCCAAAACCATCTGGATAGGCCCTCACCCCCTTGGACAGTGCCCCCCCTCCCCCCACACACCCACCCCCTTGGAAACCCCCCTGGACACCCCCCAACCCTCTGGACAACCCCCCACCCCCAGCCAACCCCCAAAACCCTCTGGACAGGCCCCCACCCCCTTGGATAGCCCCCCACACCCACCCACCCCCTTGGACACCCCCAACCCTCTAGATAGCCCCCCAACCCCCTGGACAGCCCCCACCCCTCTAGACAATACCCCCACCCCTACTGGACACCACCCCCACCCCTACCCCCTTGGACACCCCACTGAACACCCCCCCCCCCCAAACCCTTTGGACAGCCCCCCCCCCCCAACCCCTGGACAGCACCCCACTCCTCCAGACAGCACCCCCACCCCTCCTGGACACCACCCCCACCCCGACCCCCTTGGACACCCCCCTGGACACCCCCCAACCTCTATACAGCCCCCACCCCCCAGACAACCCCCAAAACCCTCTGGACAGGCCTCCACCCCCTTGGACAGCCCCCCATAGCCACCCACCCCCTTGGACACCCCCTTGGACACGCCCAACCCTCTGGAAATCCCCCCACCCCCTGGACAACCCCCAAAATAATGGTTTACATATAAAAACTAGGCATGGTGAACAACTAAAAACACATGAATTTAATATATACTTCAGCATGAAATAGATGGAATTAAATATTATTAAATATGGCTACTTAAATGATCATATGATAATTAAAAATAACCATTGATATTCTACTAGTCAAATGATCACAAGTTTTCTCGATAACTAATATCATAATGAGGTAATGGATAATTCTAGAAATCTTAAACATATTGTCGAGGCCTTGGCCAAGGCCTCAAAAAATACTAGGGTAAGCCCTCAGCAGAACCCATTTTTATTTGGAATTATGAGACATAGCGATGCATCGAAGGTCCATAGAGGTCAACAGCCATTACATTATATGTCTAATAGATTCTCATATAAAAGAGGATAAACATAAGTATCAAAAACACATGAAATATCATTTCCGAATTCATACATTTAATCAATGACCATTCTATGTAGTAATATAGGTGAATGAGACCATTAGTTGTCAATAACATCAAAAATTACCATCAATGTCGGGCATTCGCGAAACAAAAACAAACTAAATAATAGTATTTGAGGCTTACATGAATATTTCGAGTCGATCTAATAGATCTAGGGATGATAAATAAGATGATGATGGAAAAAAGAGGTAAGAGGGTTCGAAATCTAAGAATCTTACCTAGTTTAAACACAAAAATCGCAAAACATAAATATAGACTATCCGGGAAACAAAATGAACAAAATAAATTCGTGGAAGGCTTGCTTGAGTGATGCGAGTTGAGATGACATATCCAAGGAGAGTAAATATGATAAAATATGAAGGAAAAATGAGTTTAACGTAGTGAGATCGACGAGTTGATTAGGGTTTACCATGCGAGAGAGACGAGCCGCCGGACTATTGATCGAAAAAACGTAAATGACAATCCATGGGGGGTGTTAATTTTTTAAATGTTTTATAACATCAGTTATTTAATAACCGACATTATAAACTTTTTTTTTACATTTATAACATCGGTTATTATAATAACCGATGTTATAAATGCATCAGATAGAGCTTTTTTACGTCGGTTATTTTATAACTGACGTAAACAAATCCGCGTGTTGGGTTTTTACGTCGGTTATTGTATAACTGACATAAAAAAAACATAAAAAATCACAGTTTTTTAAGTCAGCTTTGTATAAGAGACGTAAAAAACATTCTGCGGGTTGTTTTGTTACGTCGGTTATAAAATAATTGACGTCAAAAAGGCCTCCAAAGCCGCGTTTTTTACGTCGGTTATAAAATAACCGACGTAAAAAAACCCCGCGCTTTGGTTTGTTACGTCGGTTATTTTATAACCTAAGTAAAAAACTCGTAGATATCTCATTTTTTATAAACCCCCCGCACATTTGTTTTTTACATCGGTTAATTTATAACCAACGTAAAAACTGAACAGGCGTGATTTGTAACATCGGTTATTCAAATAACCGATGCTAAAAAGCTACTCACCGCATTTGTTATGTCGGTTATAAAATAACCAACGTAAAAAACCACGTTTCACAGATTCTCACGTCAGTTATATATAACCAATGTAAAGAATGGTGACATAAATAACGTTTTCTGCACTAGTGAATAAATAAAAAAATATTACCATTTTAAATAGTAGATTAATGATCAGCATTGTAGATATGAATTTTTCAATTGCGAATGATAAAAAATTCTACATCAAAAGTATATTTTAGATTTGTTATGTATATAGTGGAACTTTATTTCACTTAATTTTTAGTAATAATGTTTTAGGATAACTGGTTTGATAGTACCAATAGTGTAAAATATTTAGTTTCAAATTGTAAATGGTTATCATGTAAAAATATGCATAGAAAATATTTTCTGTTTCTAACCCATTGAATGAATGGTGGTCCATCATTATTCAATAAAAAATTCATTTGGGTGATGATTATGGTAATTATATTATTGATTTTCATGCTACTTATTCATTTATTACCTGATTACTGTAGGATAACGATGATTAGGATGTAGATATACTGCATACTATATAAAGTGGTCATGTATTAGGGATATGAAAAAACACGATGTTCCCCTCAAAATAATTCAAATAAATATAATATGTTTTTTCTTTTTTTAAACATTCACATGTAAAAAAATATATTTTAAAATTTAATATTTAAATCAATATATGTTGATCATATGTTCAATTTTTTTATGATTTTTTATATTCATCAGTTTCATGGAAACATTTTTTACTAATAAATCCAAATATAATGATTTTCTTTATATTTCTTTATTTTTCAACATTTTTAGGTATTCAATATTCATAAAATTTTGTACTTAATAAAATATTTATGGTTTTCATTATAATAAGTATAATCAAATTGTTTAAAAAATAATAATAATTTAATAATAATAAAATATAGGTATAATATTATCATCCAATTAACATAAATATATATAAATGACAGTCTCAAAGGATGAGGTACATCTACTATGGTATGTGTTTATCTATCCTTGTAAATATATCTACAATAATTTAATTATTTACTGAAATTAAACTTGTGTTTGTTTAGATTATTTATTACACAATCAGTGATCCTACTATTTTTTAGCTTTCTTATATAGAGAAGGTAAAATAAATAGTTAGTAGATATGGGATTATAATTTTATTAAAAATTTCACTCACTCATGGGGAAAATGTTTTATAATTGAATATGATTAAAAAATAACCCAATTATCCCATTGAAAATAATATTAGGACTATCATAGCCATCCAGTTTAACGGTGATATGAGTATGTTATATCCTAATTGGGGGAGCTTTTAACTGCTGAGGAATGCTCATTTTTTAGAGTGTATAATGGTAAAATAACTTAATTGATTTAATAATTAACAAATGGGTTAAATATTATATATTTCATATCACCATGATTTTATATATTCAATTAGATATTACAATTAACATTACTAATACGAAAGTGATTAACAAGAGTTATATTTTACTTTTTAGAAATTAGATGGCGTGATTTTAAATTATGTTGACTTAATTTTATATTTACAACAAGAAATAGAATGAATATTCATGTCTCAAATATAAATTTTTAGATGAAGGGGTGTTAAAGAATGTTATTTTTAGCCTAAGGGAGGCATACTTTCTAGTTATAAGGTTAATTTCAAATGTTATTTATTGATTATTAAATTATTTATTCATTTATTCTTATATTAAATGAATCTAGAAGATATCAACACGAGATATTTTCTAAAATGTATACATGAATTCCTTTTCTTGATGAAGGTAAAATTTATAATAGGGAAGATAACATCCAAAATATTGGATGAGTTGTTATCAAAATCTAGTAGGTCCTCTGAAGAGGTTTGGTTCATTATTCTTTCTCCCCCACTCACAATGAAAAATTAGAAATGTTGAGAAGGAAAAAAATAGAAAGTTTCTTATTAATCCAACAAAAAATTAGCTTATATGACTAAAAAAATATTAGTTATTATTATTCATGTATATAAGTATATAAAAATTCATCACACTAAAATAATATTTAAATTTATCATTTCATTACTCACTTCAGAATAAAGTGACATAAGAGAGATTTATCCCTAAATATTGTAAGGACATACTTGAAAATGATTAAGGTGTGAAATAACATCATGGCCATATTAGAGGATATGAGTTTGGTTTTAATATTAGAAACAAAATGATGATATCCTAGTATAACATCAAAGGTGGTATAATATTTCGTTAAAATAGTTTCTTCAGGTTTGTACATTGAGAGATAAATAAATCAATATATAGATGAATTAAATCAACTATACAGTAAATTTTCTGACATATAGTTTGACGTACACTACCTACATTGCATTCCAATCCAAATCCTAAACCTCCTCATTCAGACCCAACTCTTTACAATAAATTCCTTGTTGGGGATCCTCATTTAAATATCAAAGTGTATTGAATTATAAATAATATGTGGGATTATGTATGACATCATCTTATATAATTATATCAGGTATGATTATGGTATAATATATTACTAATATATATACTCTAGTTTCATTGGATATCTATAAAGTAGCCAAATTTGGATAGAGTCTAGGTCAATTTTTTTACTTTTTTCTAGATATCCTTTTTCATAATTCGACATATGTGGCATGGTTTTTTTTAAATTTTTATTTTATTTTAATTTAAAATTACATGAAATATTTTCATACATTTACCTTATATAGAAGCATCTGAAACCTAATAAACCATTGAAAATGAATGAAATTAGTCAAAAAATAGTGCCATCAAATACTTCTTGTCTTTTGTAAGGGAAATCATAAAAATAGGTGAATTAGTTTATGTTTTATAATTTTTATGACTTTTTATTGAGTAATGAAATATTGGGGAGATATTATATCTTTATAATATTAAAATAACCAATCTAGGATGTTTTTATTTGTGAGGATCTCTTGATACCCATGTTTCAATTATTTTCAGTGTAATTAAATTTCAATTTAAATTTTTGTTTCATTAAGTAAATATAAGATAAAATGACCTAATTTATTACATATCTAATTAGGTATCTACACACTCTTTTCATAGAAAATTATGGAATTCTCATTCCTAGATTTATGGATCCCGAATACATTTAAATCGCTATGAATTACCTAATAAAACATACTTGAGTTAATTATATAATTCAATGATTAAAAAATAGAAATTAGGTATCAGTTCCTTTTATTCATGTACTTGTAATAATACTTCTCTAATTATTAAATATTATTCATTATAATGTCATTCTTTATAATATTTTTTATTTTTAAGGGGGTATTATTTGTTTTGAACATTTTAACCACATGATTTGAAGTTTCAATGAACAATGAAATTCAAGAGGTTCAACAATTATCACATTCAAATGATAAAAATGAACTTGAAAGTATTAATGAAAGAGTTTATTCGAAGTCACAAGATATGTAATTCAAACTTGTGGAAAAAAGAATATTTTAAAAGTATGAAATTTTTTGGATTAAAAACATTAATATAGAAAATACCATAAATACGGACTTGAAAAATTCAAAGAATATTTTTAAAGTAAATAGGGATGTTTTAGAAATATTTTAAAATAAATTTTCAAAAAATTAGACATATTTTTTGTCAAAATATTTAATAAAATTTGGAGATAAAATACAGAAAACGTGATTTTTTAGAGGAAAAAATGAAATTTATATATATTTAAGGAATAGTGGGTGTGTTGGAAACATGAAATAGAGATTTGGTTAAATTACCAATATATGAAAAAGCCTAGAATATTTTGGAGATAAATTATGAGGGGGAATAACTATTGTTTTAAAGTTATATAATAAAAATTAATCATTGAAATGGAATCATATAAAAACATTAATCCGTGATATATATGTTATTAAAAATGAAATACATATAATAACCCCAAATAATGAATACTATAAAAAAAGTTTTTTTATTAGTCACTAAAACTCTTTAAAATATGTTTTTAATGTATATAACTATCGTGGAATGCATAAGCCTTCCATATTTTGAGGTATCTAAGGGCCAATAGAATATTTTTAAAACTAAAAATGGGATTACCATTTTGAAAATTATGTTCTGGAGACACATTTTGAAATGGTGGAAGAATATTAGAGATGACAGAGTTGAGAGTATCGTCTCATCACACCACAACATCCTTTCCATCATATGGTAGTAGAGTTTTTATATTACTCCAGGACACCACTTGATAATTATGTATATTAAATTATATGTTTTATCGTATGAGTTAATACATTATTCAATGCATGAATCTATAACATTTGATCCCTTATAAGTGTTATCATATAAAATGATCCTATAATGATAGCCTATATGGGAGAGTATAGAAACCAAATCTAATGAAGAAAGGTGTCACTGGGCTAGATGTAAGGTAAAAAACTATTTCTCATAATGACTAAATGGATTTAATTGAAAAGTAAAATATGATATAATGTATCATAAATGAAGATAGTATGCTTGAAATACCATTTCATGCATACAATTCCTTGTGATTTACTTAAAATCATATAATGAAAACCAAATCATATATATTAAAAATAAGTTTATACCACCTGAATCATATTATATTATATATGTATGTCATACCATAAAATACACCAGGTGTCATATATTTGAATATAGGCTTTAGGGAATAGTCCCTTCAATGTCCCACTAATAATAAATCCAAAAAGGATTTGTTCTCCCATCACCTTATATCATATCTTGTATCATATCTTATGAAATCTACATATGTTCTCAATTTTCTGATTTTAGACTAACCATATTGATGAATACATCACAAGTCATTCATCTTCAAGGATAATCACATCACATGTACCCCATCTAAGTAGATTAGAACATCAAATAAAAAATATTGGTGTCGATGAACACTCCCTATTGTACTCAATCGAGGGCCTGTATGTTATACTCATCATATAAGGCCCCTGCCTTAAACATTACTTAATCTTGAGATATTTCAAGAATAAACCATGAGTATCTTTTCAGGTTTAGAGTTTTAGAGAATTAGATCATAAAAAATGAATTACATCCCACATTTAAACAAAGTGGTTATAATAAAAGATAGTATTCATTTCTTCCAATCAACAGATATATATTTAAAATAAAACATGGATTCTTTCTTGACACTTCTTTGACACTATCATCATATCATGTACCCTTCCCTTGAACTGTGAAAAAAATTTCAAAAACATGGGATGAGCATAAAAAGCTCGGTAAGGGATATAAAATTATGGAAAGGAAACATGAGTACATGTATATATAAGAATCAATGAAATCATACTCTACTCATAAAACATATTCACTTTAACATACCTCATCAAATCATGAATAAATCATAGAAATCATAAGACATAAGGGTAACTTGAGGCATTCATAACATTCTTACATAGGGAGTAACCCTCTTGGTTACGTTTGGAATACCCATCACAGTATATTCCCTAAATCTCTTTGGAGAAACATTAACGTTTAACTGCTTCATGTTACCCAATGCATTGGAGAGCTATATCGGGCTCACCCGCCCTTAGATTATCACAGAACCACCCGTCTTCATAATAATGCCCAAGAACCATAACATAATCGTATCACATAAAACATGCATAAAGGAAACACAACATTTCCACTTTTCAATCACAAGATATCAACACAACACATTGATATAAAAACATTATGAAAACCATTTTCAATACCAAAATAAAAGAAAAGCAAATTAGGGTATTTATTTTTCTTTTAAAAAAAGGTATGGCTTGTAGAGGAAGATGAAACTCAAATAATAGTCACGGTGGCGAAGAAGTCATTGTCGCCACATACGTACGACAAAAACATTCCCTTTTGTCGTTTAGTAAAATTCTTCAAATAAAAAAATTCATTTTGGATAAATGTAAATGTCAAAGTGGTTTATACACCGTATAAAAGACGGTTGTGTATAAAACAAAATATGCCTCAATGAAAGGAGATTGAGATGAAGTCCCATACAAAGATCATTTTTTTAAATAAAATAGACCTATTATGTGTATTAACTATAAGTTCACAAAAAGGAAGTAAAAATATAGGATAGAACATAATAATTTCATGACATAATTTGAAATTAGGATATTAACCCAAAGAACGGAAATTAGGTTAAGAAGTTCCCTTACCTTGGGTCCGACTTGACTCGATCGTTCTTTAACCTCATGAATAATAAAATTGAGTTAATTTCTAATTGCTTAAGAACCTTTTTCAAGTTCATTATTCCTTTTATATCACTTATTACCATGTCATCAACACTATGTAATTATTTAAGTTAATAACGGTCGTTTTAACGATCATTGGTACTCGAGTCAAAAATAAACTCTTTATAATTACAATTTTTTCCTGTATCCATTATATCCAGAGTTATACTCATGATGTAGATATCATATATATCATATATATCCAGTATATACATGAATTTATAATATTACATAACGTTTAGAGGTAAGAAATGAAATGCACCGTTCATGGAGACGGTAAGCCGTACATACGCATGAACGCTACTTTCATTTCTATTTCGTATTTTATGGAATGTAATCATAATTATATAAAGGTATATTATAATTCCAGTATAATATAATATAAAATATCACTAATTACATCCTTTATACGTCCCACATATGGTATTAACGAATCAAATCACTTTGAGGGGGTGGTAGTTCGCACTTCCTAAAATGAAGATATCACGTTTACCCATAATGGAAACCATAAAGGTATTCCATAAATGAAAAATATAGAAGATTAAGTAAAACATAAACATTTTATATATCATATATAAATATAGTTTCATCTTAATGGCCACCTTTGATGGTGTTAAAAGAGTATTGAACAATCATCATTTCATGAGGCAGAAATTACCCATCCACGGAAACAGTGTGTTCTTTAACCATTAGATGTAGGTGTGTGTAAGTGTAGCTCGGATAATTCTTATAAAGATATCCTAGTATATGGAATATACTGGTTTTGTTACAAAATAAATGAATAAAAAGAGTTTAGGGGGTTGGAGAAGCAAAATAAAACATAAGAACACAAGAGAAGACACTACCTTTAAATCTGGTAACTCTTTTTGATTCGAGATCAAAGGCTTTATTGGGAAGACTTCTGCCCAAATTGAGGCTTCTAAGAGTTAAAGAGGTATGTGGAGAGACAAAATGGGCAGGTTTTGGCCAATCCAAAGGCTTTGGAAGTGTTGGTAAGGTGGTAGAGGTGGGGGCCTTTTATAAGAGGAGAGGAGGGGCACTCTTGGAAAGGTATAAAATGATACTTTATTATAAAATGATTTTCGGATTTAAAAAGTCCCAAAATTATATATTCTGTGGATAAGGTGATAATAGTTTTAAATACACCCATAAAATAGGTTTTGGACATTTTTAGGTCTTAGATTTTACATTATCTTTTCATTTTATTTAAATCGTTAAATAATGAGGTCATCGCTGCATCATCATGGTGTCATAAATAATTTAATTTATTTAATGTCTAAAAATTATAAAAAAATACTATGATGTAGGAAATATTTTTAGGTTTCTAATGAATATTTATAGTCAAAAATATGACTTGTATAACCCCATTCAAAAATTGGTTTAGTAAAACCACTCATGTTTGTGTCATTTTTACTTTTACTTTAAATAAAAGACAGTAATGTCTTTATCTTACCCAAGTGGCTCCATGTGGTCCCAAAATTCGACCCATGGGTTTTCTTGGTCATCCATGACACATTGGATAAGGGTAGGACATGTGTCTAGATCATTTTATTTTATTAAAACATTATTTTTACCATAAATTACACTAATAACCTCTAATCGCGATTAAAAACTTAAAGTTACTATTCACCAAAAAATTATTTTAATCCCATTGAACCACATTTTACTTCTTAATTACAACCATTTATGTTGGATTTTTGTAATTCAAAGCACAAAGGTGGTAAAATTTCATTTAAACGAAAAAATCATTTTTTTAAGTACCACTTAGTGGTTTCACTATTAATCAAAAATTGAAGTTTTTCAGAAAAATACCAAAACTTTACCCGAACCTATATTTGATATTCCGAATTAAAAAATTATATCTATTTTAAAAAATTCAAAACATATAAGTTACATTAATTAATTTAATAATTAATTCCACTGTCAGAGCAAATAACATGTTTTTATAAAACAATAAGTATCAAAAGATTGACACTAGTTTAAGTCCAATTTCAAAGTGAAATTAATTCCAATGACCAACATTGGAATAAATGTTAAATATATATTCTAATTTCACTTCAAAACCAATTAAAAAGATAATATAATCATATAAACAAATTAGATTAAAAAGAGGTTTTGAATTAAAACACAACATTTTTTTTAATTCATTAAAAAAAACATTATCAGAAATATACCAAAAATGTACCCAAAGTAAATTTCAATGTCCCAATCATAAAGAATAAGTTTATTTCAATAAATAGAGATTATAAAATTTTCAAAAGTATTATTTAAAAAATGGTTTTCCATCAAAAGGCAGTAAAACAATCTTTTAAAAATATTAGTGTATTCCATGATTAAGATTGGATTTATTATCATTTTAAGCCTCTAAAACACTATCTAATTCATTAATAGACATAGATAAAAATATCTATTATTCATTGCCTAATTGGGATGTTACATCCTTCCACCCTTTTGAAAATTCCATCCCTGGAATTTATTTACTTATCTACTAAGTGGGGGTATATCGCCCTCATTGCATATTCAGATTCCCATGTTGCCTCTTCAATCATGTGGTTTTTCCACAAAACCTTTACCTGATGAATAACCTTATTCCGTAACACTTCCTCCCTATGGTCAAGAATCTGGACTGGTTTTTCCTCATAAGATAGTTTATCTTCCAGCTGAACTACCTCTGGACTCAAAACATGAGATGGATCTGGCATGTACTTCCTTAACATTGAAAGATGAAAAACATTATGTACCTGAGATAAACTTGGAGGTAAAGACAATCAGTAAGAAACTAATCCAACTCTCTCCAGAATTTCATATGGTCTTATGAACCTTGGACTCAGCTTTCCTTTCTTACCAAATCGCATCACACTTTTCCATGGTGAGACTTTGAGAAAAACATGATCACCTACCTTGAAAGATAGATCCTTCCTCTTGTTGTCTGCATAACTCTTCTTCCTGCTCTGAGCTGTTCTCATGTGTTTCTATATTAGCTGAACTTTTTCTGCCATCTCTTCTACCAATTCTGGTCCCATCATCTTCCTTTCACCCACTTCATCCCAAAAAGCTGGAGTTCAACATCACTTCCCATATAATGCCTCAAACGGTGTCATCTGTATACTGGAATGAAAACTGTTATTATAAGAAAATTCAACCAAAGAAAGATGTTGGTCCCAACTTCCTTGATAATCAATCGAACAAGCACGTAGAATATCCTCCAAAGTCTGAATTGTTCGTTCTGACTACCCATATGATTGAGGATGAAAAGATGTACAAAAATTTAATTCATTACCCAATGACTTCTAAAGGCCTTTCCAAAAGATAGAAGTAAACCTGGGATCACGATCAGATACAATAGAGAGGGGAACTCCATGTAACCTGACTATCTATTTAAGATACAAACGAGAAAGTTGATCTAGGGAAAAATTATCTCTTATAGCAAGGAAATGATCATATTTAGTCAAGCGATCAACAATAACCCATATTGCATTATTACCTCAAGGTGTCTTCGGAAATCCCACAATGAAGTCCATGGATATATTTTCCCATTTCCACTCTGGTACTAGTAATGGTTGAAGCATACCTTTCGGTAACTGGCACTCTACTTTAACCTTCTAACAAGTTAATCACTTCATAGTAAAATCAGCAATATCTCTTTTCATTCCATCCCAACAATAATACTCCTGCAGATCTCTATACATCTTTGTACATCCAGGATGAACTGAAAAGGGAGAACTACGAGCTTCACATAACAACTCTCTCTTCAACTGTGAATCACAAGGCACACACAATCTCTTCCCAAATCTAAAAACACAATCATTATCATTGTTGAATTCATTTAACTTACCCTTTTGAACTAGCTCTACCTTTTTCTTCAACTCACTGTCTTGCTTCTGTGCTTGCTTGATTCTGTCTGATAGAGAATATTTAACCGATACGTGAAACAAAATAGAATGACTTCCTGCACAAACAACTTCTATGTCAAAGTTCATCAAATCAAAAACAAAATTATCTCGTTCCAAACATAGCATAGTTAATGAAGCATTGATTTTTCTACTCAAAGCATCAACCACTTTATTTGCTATCCCCGGATGGTAATGAATTGTCCAATCATAATCCTTGATTAATTCTAGCCATCTCCTATGTCTCATGTTCAACTCTTTCTGAGTGAATATATACATTAAAATTTTGTGATCAGTATATATTTCACACTTTACTCTATGAAAATGATGCCTTCGAAATTTTACAGCGAAAACAACAGCAGCTAATTCCAAATCATGTGTAGGGTAATTTACCTCATGAGTTTTCAACTGACATGAAGCATAACCAATTCCCTGATCATTCTGCATTAGGACACAACCAAGTCCTTTCAATGAAGCATCGTTGTAGATAACAAACTAACCATTCCTGGAAGGTAGTGCCAAAACTGGAGCATTCACCAATCTTCTTTTCAATTCCTGAAAAAAATCATCACATTATTTTGTCCAAAAAAACATAACACCCTTCCGAGTTAGCTTAGTCATTGGACTAGATAACCGTGAAAATTTTATAACAAACCTTCGGTAATATCCTTCCAAACAAAGGAAACTACGAATATCAATTACATTTGTGGGTCTTGGACATTCATCAACAACCTTTGTTTTTGCAGGATCAACAGTTATCCCATCTTTAGAAACAATGTGACCAAGGAATGAAATTTGTTGAAACCAAAACTCACACTTGCTGAATTTCCCATACAATTTATTTTCTTTTAATGTTTTCAAAATAACCCTTATTCATGCTTTTATTTACTTTAAGACAACACAAAAATATCATCAATAAAAATAACCAACATTTTTCACCTGTGTCAACTGAGCCATCACTGCAACAAACTGTTTAGTTCTAATTCGGACCATCTCAGGATACTGATTTGAAAGGTCATTTCCCTTCGTATGCCTTCCCAGAAAAGATGCTCTGTTTCCACTATGTAAAACCATTATTATCATAGAAATACCTTATTTGAAGCAACATGGTAATCTTTAAATGCTATATCATTTCAATAATACCATAAACTAATTCATAATTTAACAATTTTCTAACTCCTAAAATTGTCTAAACCGACCTCTGATACCAACTATAAGGCCCCAGCCTTAAACGTTACTTAATCTTGAGATATTTCAAGAATACACCTTGAGGATATTTTCAGGTTTATAGTTTTAGAGAATTAAATCATAAAACATGCATTACATCCCACATTTAAACAATGTGGTTACAATAAAAGATAGTATTATTTTTTTTCCCATCAACAGAAACATATTTAAAATAAAACATGGATTCTTTCTTGACACTTTCTTAACACTATCATCATATCATGTACCTTCCCCTTGACCTGTAAAAAACATTTCAAAAACTTGGGATGAGCATAAAAAGCTCAGTAAGGGATATAAAAATATGGAAAGGAAACATGAGTACATGTATACATAAGAATCAATGAAATCATACTCTACTCATAAAACATAAGCACTTTAACATACCTCATCAAATCATTAATAAATCATAGAGATCATAAGATATAATGGTAACTTGAGGCATTCATAACATTCTTACGTAGGGAGTAACCCTCTTGGTTATGTTTGGAATACCCATCACAGTATATTCCCTAAATATCTTCCGAGAAACCTTAATGTTTAACTCCTTCGCGTTACCCAATGCATTGGAGAGCTATATCGGGCTCACCCACCCTTAGTTTTTCATGGAACCACCCGTCTTCATACTAATTCCCAAGAACCATAACATAATCATATCACATAAAACATTCATAAAGGAAACATAACATTTCCAGTTTTCAATCACAAGATATCAACACAACACATTGATATAAAAATATTATGAAAACCATTTTCAATACCAAAATAAATTAAAAGTAGAACAAGGTATTTATTTTTCTTTTAGAAAAAAGGTATGGCTTGTAGAGGAAGCCGAAACTCAAATAATTATCACGGCGGCGAAGAAGTAGTTGTCACCGCATACGTACGACAAAAACATTCCCTTTTTTCGTTTAGTAAAATGCTTCGAATAAAAAATATTCCTTTTGGATAAATGTAAAAGTCAAAGGGGTTTATACACCGTATAAAAGAAGGTTGTGTATAAAACAAAATATGCCTTAGTGAAAGGAGATTGAGACGAAGTCCCATACAAAGATAATTTTTTAAATAAAATAGACCTATTAGGTTTATTCACTATAATTACACAAAAAGTAAGTAAAAATATAGGATAGAACATAATAATATCATGACATAATTTTAAATTAGGATATTTACCCAAAGAACGAATATTAGGTTAAGAAGTTCTCTTACCTCAGGTCCGACTTGACTCAATCATTCTTTAACCTCATGAATAATAAACTTGAGTTAATTTATACTTGCATAAGAACCTTTTTCAAGTTCATTATTTCTTTCATATGACTTATTACCATGTCATGAAGACTATGTAATTATTTAAGTTAATAACGGTCGTTTTAACGATCATTGGTACTTGAGTCAAAAATAAACTCTTTATAATTACAAGTTTTTCCTGTATGCAATATATCCAGAGTTATACTCATGATGTAGATATCATATATATCATATATATACAGTATATACATGCATTTAAAATATTACATAACGTTTAGAGGTAAGAAATGAAATGCACCGTTCATGGAGACGGTAAGTCGTACGTATGCATGAACGCTACTTTCATTTCTATTTCGTATTTTATGGAATGGAATCATAATGATATAAAGGTATATTATATTTCTAGTATAATATAATATATAATATCATTAATTCCATCCTTTATACGTCCCACATATGGTATTAACGAATCAAATCACTTTGAGGGGGCGGTAGTCCGCACTTCCTAAAATGAAGATATCGGGTTTACCCATAATGGAAACCATAAAGGTATGCCATAAATGAAAAATACATAAGTTTAAGTAAAACATAAATATATTATATATCATATATAAATATAGTTTCATCTTAATGGCCACCTTTTAAGGTGTTAAAAGTGTATTGAACAATCATCGTTTCGTGAGGCAAAAATTCTCCATCCACAGAAACAGTTTGTTCTTTAACCATTTAATGTAGGTGTGTGTAAGTATAGCTCAAATACTTCTTATAAAAACATCCTAGTATATAGATTATATTGTTTTTGTTACAAAATAAATGAATAAAAAGAGTGTAGTGGGTTGGAGAATCAAAATAAAACATAAGATCACAAGAGAATACACTACCTTTAAATCAGGTAACACTTTTTGATTTGAGCTCAAAGGCTTCCTTCAAAACACTTCTGCCCAAATTGAGGATTCTAAGAGTTATAGAGGGATGTGGAGCGACAAAATGGGCAGGGTTTAGACAAGCTAAAGGCTTTGGAAGTGTGGGTAAGGTGGTAGAGGTGGGGGACTTTTATAAGAGGAGAGGAGGGGCACTCTTGGAAAGGTATAAAAGGATACTTTATTAGAAAATGCTTTTCGGATTTAAAAAGTCCCAATAAAATATATTTCTAGGATAAGGTCATTATTGTTCTAAATCCACCCATCCAATAGTTTTTTGACATGTGTAGGTCTTATAATTTACATTATCTTTTCATTTTATTTAAATCGTTAAATAACGAGGTCATCGCTGCATCATCATGATGTCATTAATAATTTAATTTATTTAATGTATAAAAATTATAAAAAAACTACAATGATGTAGGAAATCTTTTTAGATTTCTAATGAATATTTATAGTAATAAATATGACTTGTATAACCCCATTTTAAAATTGTTTTAGTAAAACAACTCATGTTTGTGTCATTTTTACTTTTACTTCAAATAAAAGGCATTAATGTCTTTAACTTACCCAAGTGACTCCATGAGGTCCCAAAAATCGACACATGGGTTGTCTTGGTCGGATATGACACATTAAATAAGGGTAGGACATGTGTCTGTGTCATTTCATTTTATTAAATCATTATTTTTACCTTGAATTACACTAATTACCTCTAATCGCGATTAAAAACTTAAAAGTTACTATTCAACAAAAAATTATTTTAATCCCATTGAACCACATTTTACTTCTTAATGACAACCATGTATGTCGGATTTTTGAAACTCAAAACACAGAGGTGGTAAAATTTCATTTAAACGAAAAATCAGTTTTTTTAAGTACCACTTAGTGGTTTCACTATTCATCAAAAATTAAAGTTTTTCAGAAAAATACTGAAACTTCACCCTAAGCTATATTTGATATTCCGAATTCAAAAATTATGTATATTATAAAAAATTCTAAACATATAAGTTACATTAATTAATTTAATAATTAATTACCGCTGTTAGAGAAAATAGTGTGTTTTTATGAAACTATCAGTATCAAAAGATTGACAGTAGTTTAAGTCAAATTTCAAAGTGAAATTAATTACAATGACCACCATTGGATTAAACGGTAAAAATATATTCTAATTTCACTTTAAAACCAATTAAAAATATAATATAATCATATAAACAAATTAGATTAAAAATAGGTTTTGAATTAAAATACAAAATTTTTCACTATTCATTAAAAAAACATTATAAAACAAATACCAAAAATTCACCCAAAGTATATTTCAATGTCCCAATAATAAAGAATAAGTTTATTTCAACAAATATAGCACATAAAATTGTCAAAAGTTTGATTTAAAAAATGTTTTTCCATCAAAAGGCAGTAAAACAATCTTTTAAAAATATTAGTGTATTCCATGTTTAAGATTTGATTTATTATCATTTTAAGCCTCTAAAACACTATCTAATTCATTAATAGACATAGATAAAAATATCTATTATTCATTACTTACTTGGGATGTTACACATCATACAAGAGAAAAAATCCCATTTTGTTGATCTCTAACCCATGACAAGATCAGTTACATAACCAAACACCACTTTATTATATGAGTTTATATTTAATTTTTTAAGAAAGGTATCAATGATTTAAGGTCCTCATGATAGTTTTTTTTCATCATAAAATTGTGGGGACCTCAATATAATCCATGATCCCCATGTATACCAATGGAATCATGTATGAAACTCTATGTTATATACTTAGTGGGTCATCCATCATAGAAAAAGCACATTTTATACCTCCTGAGTATATTCAGTATCCCTATAAAAGAATCATACTTATGATAACCATTACAAGTCACTATAATATATTATACCACATAATGATATTTGGTTAGGGATAACAAAATTTCATACATTTAGAAGCCAATTATCATTTCATTTCATAGAATGTATATATGTGTGTGTGTGCATTTTTTCCTCCAACATGAAAGATTGATAAACTGTGAATTTCCTATTGTATTACAAGATTTAGTTTAAATATTAATATTTTTAATAATCCAAAATAAAACTATAAATTAGAACCTATCAAAATTTTTAGATATTATAGACTACCAAATTTTCCTTATGTTTAGTACCATTTCTAGGATTTTATAGCTTATTACATTTATATGTACTTTCTTATACATCTCTACATGAATATATAATGAAAATATCACATTAAATTTTTTACTATGTAATTTATATGAAGATATAATTTTAAAATAATGATGATATTTTTGAATCATGTTCATAATGATCATTTATTTGAAAATATTAAAAACACTTCCTAATATGAATATCAAATATTATGTTGTGAACATATGTTGTTTATATAGTACTATTTTTGAGATCATCATCTTCATCATTTGAACCTTTTTATTATGTTTATAATTGAAATATACACAATTATTTATATTAATGCAGACCAAAAGATCCTAAACTATTATAGGATAATTTAAATTTACAATTAATGAGTAAAATAATTCACTATTTACATTTTCTCTTTTATCGACATACCATAAATTCTTTTTGGATATTAAGGGGAATTCACTATTTATAAATTTTGTTATAATACTTTTTAAAGGTACTGATATTCACATATTCAAGGTAACTATAGACAACTCTTTAGATTATTGTTTACCATCAAACATCAATAACATTTCTCTATATGTAGTGAAACTCATTTTTTATTTATACTAGTTTCATCTTGTATATGTTATTATTTTAACTTATCGAAGTTCAGTCATACATACACCAGACTCTAAGACACTACACTACATTTAGAATATATTGTCAAATAATCAACAAAAACATTATACTAGGAAATAACACTTATTTCCATATAGTTAAAATATTTATGAAAAAATTATTTTCTTAATATTATAAATGGAATTCTACGTGTTTGAATCATTTTCCTATGAAAAAGAAATTATTTTTAAATTTCAACTAATGGTTGGTAGAATTATCATACCTTATATTTAAATATCCTCTTTTATCCAGGATAATATAATTTTATCCATGTATCATTTTAAAGGATGTTATATAATTTTTATGAATCATATGTCTATCAAAAAATCCCATATTTTAAAATAATGTTTGTTATCATGATCTAATCAAGAGAGTGATAATTTGACAAATAAGTACATAAAAAATATGCCTCACAACAGGAATTGTCCCGCCCATCTATGAATTTAACATAGTAACCACATTCTTTTTTACATCAAGATATAACCATCAATTATTCCATTATTTATAAACTCCTATATATATAAACATTTATAACATATATTTTTGGGATCATTTATCTATGAGAATGTATTAATTATTATCTATAATATGTTTATCAATAGTGGGATCTCCACATGGATTATTACAATAATTGAAGTAATCTAAAATATTCTTTGTCCAATTTCCTATCAATGAAAAATGATTTAATGGTCAATGCTTCTTATTCTATTATTTAAACTGATGTGATGACTCTAAATAACCAATTTAATTTTTGTTATTTCCAAAACCATTACCCTTATCTTTCTTCAACATCAACATGAATTTTGATCCTATAATGCCCAAGTAATTATTAGCCACCATCGCTATATTTAATATATTATGTAAGGTTTTATTTAAGTCATTAATGTTATAATTAACCAAAAACTATAATAACATTTAAGATAGTGATTGATTAGTGAAATATATAGAAATTTCTAGTTCAAGAGGTGAACCCAATACCTCCAAATAATTTATGTACTCAACAATATGGATTACATGTGCAAACACTAATGTTTCTTCTACTATTTTACATCAAAATATATACATGGATGATTCATCCCTTTCATACCTAGCTTATTATTCATCGATCATATCTAGGGTTTCTATTAAAATGTCGGAATCCATAGTATCATATTTCTTCAACAAAATTAGACTCTCTGATAATAAAAATTAGGGTGGATACCTCTAGAAAAACATTTTATATTATTATGATTGGAGTATAACTCCATATATCTAATGGATTCAATAGTTGTTTTTTTAAAGTGGCTATTAAAAAAATGTTATCATCCTGATTGAGAGAAATTATAATGTTCTTGTACTCGTTGAGAAAGATACTTTTATTTGGTTTTTCCTTTTTCCAAAAAAAATCTTAGGCTAAAACTGGATGATATTGATGCCATTATCTAAAATATAAGATTTTATCTGGTGATTATATATTTTTATTAATAATAAATACTTTTATTAAATGGTTCTACTAAAATGATTACCGATTTTATATTCATAACATCATATAGATAACCCCCACTCTATTCCATTATTATCCTTCCATAGTGTTTCCTAGGTAAATGTGAATTCAATATAATGTAAAGAATAGGATATAAAAAGACAATCCATGTGTTCCATACTTTATAAGAACATAACCAAGGTTGATATAGTGTCACCCATTACCTTCTTTCATTACACCAAATAATCTAGGGGCACCATTATTTAGTATAACCTAGTCAATTGAATAATCAATTTCATGAAAATTGATGCATTAGAAGGATTCTTACACCTAGAGTTTTGGGTGGATTTAATCTAATAAACTTATCTCATTTTAATTACCATATATATACTTGCTTATTAAATTTTAGTTTTAGAAAAATATTCCATCCACCATATAAATATTTTCAATCCATATTTATCTGTACCTCTATATAGGACCCACATGTTTGCCTTACTCTCCAAAATATAGGAGTTAAACATTTTTATACTCATCAAAATTAATCTTATCAATATGTTACATGAACACTTCATGTAATGTATTGAATTTATAAATATTAATAATCTATACATGAGCAATCATGGAGTTATAGACACCTAAACCATCACATTTCAAGAACCAGGCATAATCCTCTGTGTAAAATGGTAGAATGGATTTAAGTCTCTCAATATAATGATACTTTACTAAAAATAGAATTAATTTAGTAATATTTATAAAATTTAGTATGTATGAACTAAGATCAACAATTAAATTCAAGATAATTACTTAAATAAAAAACTAAGGTAATGATAGATGAAAACTAAATTTGGTGTTGTTGTATTTAGAATGTCCGACGAGGATTTAAAATTTCTAAAGAATATTTTTAATATATCAAAAAAATACGCATATTAATAGTATTAACATTAAAAAATAATGAATTGTAATGGGAAATATTATTTTAAATAAATAACTATTTAAAATATTTAATCTTGATATAATAATTTCCAAAAAAATATTTAAATAAGCTTTAATTATAAAAATTTTATAACTTTTATTTAATTATTATAGTCAATCCATAATAATGAATATTGCCACTATATATTCAATTCATTATAAGAACTCTACATATTATAAATTATATGGAATTTCCTTGAAGTATATACATGATAATTAAATGAATTAAAATATATATAATTTAATTCATATTATAAAAAAAATTTACATTATCAAAATATCACATAAAATGAAATTATTTAATCATTTGATCAAATAATTTATAAATTCATTTTCATGAGGTTTAAATAATTTCCCAAATAAGGCACTATAATTATAACATTTGAGGAAATATATTATGGATACTTTATACTTTTTCTTATATATAAATAATTTTAATTATGAATTATATAACAACTTATAAATACTTTATAAATTACCCTTATTGATTTATAAATGAAAATTTTATTTATAGATTTCTATTGATGTCACATAGTTCTATAAAGTAATTTTAAATATTAAATTTTAATATTAAAGAGATATGGGTTGATAAAAGTTTTCTCAAAGATAGTTAACTAATTATAAACCCTTAATAATTGAATAATTTGTAAACCTTTTGTAAATTAAAATATATTTCCAAAATACCATTTACCATTATTTATAATTAATATAAAAATAATTAATTCAATTCACTAATGAATATAATAAAACATTACAATTTTCTTAATAATCATATTTTATGATTAATACCTAATTATAGACCTATTTATTGGTATATTGACACATTTAAGAAATTTAAATAACATATATCATATTTTATGGTAGATAATTGTATATTAAAATATGATATCTGCATTACATAAGGAAATGTTTATATAATACATTTAGACTGACAAAGATATCATCAAATATGTTGTCTCTTATGTGTTTTGTTTTTCGGATAAATCATATTTAACGACATTAATTTTATAAAATTTATGATAAGATACTATGTTTTTTTTCTTAAAATGGTACATGTAATTGTATGTCATAATAGTAGAGAGTCATACATTGGTACCTTTATAAAATAATGAGTTTTAATCTATATAATTACTTAGGATACCTTATATAATATATTATGACATTAATCGCATAATAAATTTCAACATGTCATATTTCAAAACATTACAATGATATGAATTTTGATTCAATTATTCTTCATTTCATGCATGATTTTGTAAAACTAAATCCATGGATCACTATAAAACAACTGTAAGGTTTCTAGGGGAATTGTAAATAACTAATATATGTAGTATAATTATAATAAAAACATACATCAGTATATCTACGCTATGATAAACAAAATATATTCAATAGTATCAAATGAAGAATACTATATATGTGTACTTTATGAAATATCAGTTTCTACAGTAGCATTGAATATGTGCTTAATATAGATCAATAACTACGAAAATATAATCCTCCCACCTTTAGAGGTCCCCATAATCCAATTGAACCATTTCTATGATTAATGTAGGTTTTCCCATTTCACAATGGCATGATATTTTATCTTATCATAAAAAAGGATAACAATGAGAGTTGAGGAATCAAAGAGTATTGAGAAGGAACCACACTACATATCCCCCATCATATTGAAGTAGGGATTATATTTAAGCTGAGGACACCCCATGTTTATTATGTTTCTTAAAAAATGTGACTTATAAATTGAGTTAAAACATTGATCAATATATTGATCTTATTCATTTGATTTCATACTTATTTTATCACATAAAACACACTTTTAATGATAGTTTATGTAGGAGATTATATCCACTGAATCAGTAAATGAAAGGTATCATATTCCCATCACTACAAAAAACTCAATAATTAATTAAAAATATATGGATAGTATGGAATAACTTCTTATGATATAATTTATTGTAATTGATGACTGCATACATGAAATATCATTTCATTCATAGAATGAAATATAATTTCATTATAATCTTGTAACTAGATTGAAGACATATATTTTTAAAACAATTTTACAGAACATCAACCATATTTCATGATTTTTGTATATCATATAATATAAAATACCATATATAATATATATGAATATAGGATCTAAGACATATTCCATTTATTGTTGACCCTCTTAAACAGTGAAATCTTAGATACTATCTAAAAATATTAACTAAATATTGAGAACATGTTTGGATAATTGAAATATGTATTTGGATGGTGTGAAAGACCACATCACCTTAATATATAATGTATCACCATTATACCCTCCCAAATGAGTATAGATTGAAACACTCAAATATGTAATGAACCAATTCAGTCAAAAACCTAAACTGACACCTTACTGAATTTTCCACTTTCTCTTGGGGATTTCTTGATCCCTATGAGCTGGAAACTATTACCTGGGATTCAAAGTAAAATACTTAGGCTAGATTTCTTCCTAGAGTTATAGTGAAAGATTAAATGTACTTTTATCAAAAATAATATGGCATAACCAATCCATAAGTTGAATATCCATGCAAAATAATATCATAAAAAAATGATAAAAAGGTAAGAAGGTGAAAACAAATTATACAATTTAATGTAAATTGAATACCTTATTTCACCCTCAAAACCCCCCTCCCTCCCACTTACAGCCATCTCTGAGTTCTGTAACAACCGCACCAGATATAATTTAATCCACAAATAACCATAAATAAAAGCATTAAATGTGTACTTGGCCCATGAAATAAAGTAAACATAATAAAAAAATAACCAGCGTACAAAGACCTAAATCAATCGATTTTTCATGAGAGGTGATAATATGATCCCAAAACTAGAAACTGTAATGTAAAATAGGTGTGAGTATAAATATCCTCAGAGGTCCAACAACCACCCTAACACCTTCCAAACATTTAATTAAAGATCCAATTTGAAGATAGTTTTAATTTAAATTGAAAATAAGGATTCCAATTAAACAATAATTATTACAAAGTATCATGAACTAATTTATTTTTCAAAATTCCCCGTACTTTATAGAGCTAAATTATAGAGAAACCAAACCCATTTTTATAATCCAGGTTATCAAAATTTAGAAAAAAATGTGGCTCATACGGCCTAAAAAAAACTCTCCAATCTAATACATAATTCAAGGAATTTCATAAAAAAAAATTCAAACCAAAAAAATAGAAAATTTAAGATCCATTTTAATACATAAAATCTCATCCTATATTCCCAAAAATTTAATAAAATTCATTTTTAATGAAAAATTATTTTCCATTTTTTAAAAAAACATGATTTTCATGGAATTTAAAAAATTAATTTAAAAATAAAACCTAATCCATAGAAGTATAAAGAGTCATTATAGGAACTCAAACATAATAACATTTATGAAATGTATATATAGAAATATATGTAAATAAATAATCTATGTGTAGGTTATGAAATCGAAGAACAAACAAAATCCCCTATGAAATCCAACTATAAGATGTTGTATTGTTGTAAATTAACTAAGGAACTAGTAATTAAAACTAGAATGTGATATATAGAACCTAGGGACACAATACTAATCATATCCATTTCCGTAAGAGCCTCTTCATATTTTCTAGAAAAAAAACATCCTTAGATCTTATTTTCTTCCATGGGATAGAAATTGTTTCAAGCTAATGCAACCCAATATCCTCTCAAATTAACTAATAATGTGTAGTTCTGTAACATTACCTAGATATTATACTACTTCATACTAGGGATATATCTTTTTCAATTCATTTATTATCTACCTAGGTCTCCTATGAAAAGTAAAAAGTATGATAGAATTTAATAATCACTTGAAACAAGTAGAATAAATTTGTGAGTAATTCACAAATCACCTTCTACACCAATAAGAAACAGACGTAATCACATATTTTTATAAGAATCATAACATTAAAAATAAATTAAAAACATTTCTTAAGGGGTTAAAAACCATTAAGTGCATAAAAATCACATGATCTCAAATGAGGGTCTCACCTAGTTTGTAAAATCGTAAAAAGGGATAGATAATAATTTTAAAAATAATTCTAAAAATGTTGATAGATGTCATGAACTTTAAAAAACAAATTGGAAACTCATTTAAAACATCCTTTAAAAAATATATTTCAAATATACACCCTATTTGTCCAAAAAATGGGTAATCGACCATTTCTCAAAAAACAATATTTAAACCAATTATTAACCCAATCAAGGTATAACATACATTAAGATTGAAATTTACAAAAAATATCCTTCTTGTCCTATTTCTAAAAAAACTTGTTATTATGAAAATAATTTTTACAAAATATGAAATTTCAATCATAATTAAAAATTCCAATTGTAACTAGTATGCCAAGCATGATCTTCATTTAAAACGCATTATTAAGACTTGAGATTTCCATGAATAATTTGTAATTCCAAGTAACCCATCTATGATTTCATTTTGATAAATGAACACCCTTTTAAATCCTGTAATCCAATCATAATGGCCACTCGAGAAATATAGAAATCACACTGTATGCTTGGTTTGCTAAAAAAATTAAAACAAAACCTTAAAATTTTGATAACCCTTCACATTCCATGAAAATAATGAGGAAACATAATTTATTTTTTATAATTCCAATAAACACATAAATCCCATCATTGTAGTATTAAAATAATATGAAATAAACCAATAATACTATAATTAAATGTATTTTTAAAGGTAAAACCTGACATAAAATGACATTGGATTATCCAAAACTCAATAA
This sequence comes from Viscum album, assembly GCA_963277665.1. Taxonomy (NCBI): domain Eukaryota; kingdom Viridiplantae; phylum Streptophyta; class Magnoliopsida; order Santalales; family Viscaceae; genus Viscum; species Viscum album. The sequence continues at coordinate 1,566,127,126 of OY728160.1, forward strand.
TTGTATAAACAAGACCGAAAAATGGAATCTCCAACCCTAGAATTAAGGATACCAGAAAAATTAGTTATCTCATCACCCCTAGGTTTGGATGAGTCATGTAGTAAGAGGAGAGGAAATAAGATTATTCCTTTCCTTGAAGAATAGGATAATGATTAGGGTGAAACTGAGAGGATTCTCTAATGGAAGAGATAGCTACAAGGGGGAGTTCAAACACACAAGGAGGGAACATATAGAGGAATTCATGTGTTGTGGGAGGGGGAAAGGGATCAAAACACTAAAATATGAATATTAAAAACATTTTATATTTTTTTGAAAAATCAATTTACATTGAAGATGGAATGAATAACATGCATAGTTTAAAAAATTGTGTGGTACTAGTATATCGTTCATTGGACACCCCCTCAACACCTCTCATGGTCTCCCCTAGGAACCCACAAATCTTGAATACTTGTGCATTAAGCATTCTAAATGGAACTATCAAGAGACAATCATGAATACAAGGTAGCTTCATAGCTATTCCAAATCATGCACATCCCATTTGACACCCAATAACCATCCATAAATTTTAAATTCAATTTCAAAAGTTATTGGAGCATAAAAGATCCCAATATAAAATAATTTAATGCAAAATAACAACCATAGTGACATGGAGTGTATCCCAAAAATGAATGATAATAATAAATACAATATAAGGTAGAATTTATTAATTTTAGAAGTGGTTTCTTCACATGGTTCTTCGAGAAAAAATTATAATAAATTAATAAGTGTGAATTTATCGTCGAAAGGATTGGGTATGAATTATTAAATTATTACAAAAACTCTGTTTATCTGAAATTGAACTTTAATAAAGTGATATACGTGATAATGGTTCTTCCTCAAGTGGTATAAGTGAGAATACATTCCTTACAATAATATTTGATAAATAGTTTAATAGTGATATTGAATATAAAAATGAAGTATATGTTTCACCAATTATAGGTTTGTTTAAACCAAATGGGGATAATGTTATATTTTTATCATTACATGATAATTATAATGATTAATAAACTGGTATGAATTGATTCAGGAAAGTGTTCTGAGTTTAAAATTGTCTATAAGTTTTAAAGAATGTAAAAGATCCTGAAATTATTTATTTTCATGAATATATATTTAATATCTTGAGAATATTAATATTTTTATGATGAATTTTTTTTTGAATTAAAATTATAAAATCCATGTAGAATATATTCATTTTTTGTACGAAAAACATGTTGAAGGAGAATTATGGATTTTTTGGAATTGTTATAGGTAATATTTAATATGTATATATTTTTTTGGGACTTTTATAAGAAAAATGGAAAATAATAGCTTCCTATCATGAGAAAGATGACCCACTAGTGGAATTACTAACATATAGGCTCAAATGAGGGTCTTACACAAATTTTTAAATCACTTACTTTCTAAATAGGCCTTTAGAAAATAATTCTCATAATGTTGAGCCATGTCACTCACTTTTTCCAAATTACCTCAAAACACATTTTAATAATCCTTTAAATTATACCATTTCAAAAATACACCCTCATTATCCAATACAATTTTGGAAGTCAAGTATTTTTTCTAAAATAAGATTTAAACCAATTCAACAAACAAAAAAGGTAAAACATACATTAAACATCACATTAACCAAAAAACCTTCTTTTACTATTTTCAAAACCACATTGAATTCATAAAATATGTTAAAAAATTATGGAATTTAAATTTAAAATTTAAATTTATCTAAAACTACTCTATCGAGAATGGAATTCCATTAAAACATTATTAACACTTGGAATTTCCATGAGTAAAATTAAATTCCAAGTAAAACCCTTGAGAATATATCCTGAAGAAAGAAACCCATTTGATATCTTATAATACCCACATAATTCCAAATTATAAAATTTATAACACACATGAAATGATTCATTTATTAAAAAATTTAAATTAATCTTAAAAGTGTTATAAGACTTTTCTTTCCTGGAAATAATGAATACACATAATGTATTTTATTGAAATAAAATAAAAACATATGGTACCATCATTATAAAATTAGTATAATAATATATATTAAAATCCATCAATAATACTATAATTAAAATTATATAAATTTGGAAAACCAACCTCAAAACAATAGTCTATGGAATTTGACTAGATAACGGGATGAATGAGACCAAAAAATGAGATTTCATACAGTAGAATTAAGGAAACCAAAAAACATTGGTTAGATAAAAACCCCTATGGTTTTCTTTTATCATGTATGGAAAGAGGGGAGGAAGAAAACAAGGTGGAAATAGAGGTATAATAGAAGTTGTGTACTTACCCTGAAGAATCAGCCAATTATTATAATGAATCTGGGATGAATCGCAGAAGGAAAAGGGGGATATAATGGTGTGGTAAAACTCATAGGGGGCTTGCATAAGGGTGTTCATGCCAAATGGAGAGGGGTAGTATAGGGATAAAAACATCAAAAATTAATATAAGTAAAATTATTATTATTATTTTTTGAAATTTTATTTCATGGGAAGCTCACTTGGTTAAATTTCATAGTTTGGAAAATATTATCGTTCCCAAAAGGCATGCACTAGACAACCTAGAACACCTCAACTTTTTACTCGAATGAAAATACATAACATTAAAACTTTTTATTTTCGTGAAGAGATATTAATGACCATAAAAATTTTAATCAATTCATAAAGAAATGCATGGATATGTATAATTATAAAAGACATGAAAAAGATATTTATTATTTGCAATAAGAACATATTTAATAAGAATTATGGATTGGTTAGAAATGTTTTACATTTTGTTTTCTTAGTAAATATTGTGATACAACTTTGATCAAAAAACATAGCCAACCAAATACACCTATAGTGGTCTAGCATAACCACAAATGGATAGCTACTCAAGGATCTACCACATGGGAACCATCCCAACAAGTTCAAACATAGTTTCAACAAGGCGTATAATAGAAATAAACTACATTCATAGGAAGGCATGGGTGCACATGGGTCATCATGAACTTTAGGGGGTTGTTTCATGGTACATCATCATGGGGAATGCCAACTGTATAATTCATTACTCACATACTGCAAGATAATTAGATGCATAATAATAAATAGATGCAATCATTCAAAGTGTAATTCGATGTGGGACATGCAGAAGTGAATAATTTTTCATCCATATTAAAATGTTATGGATATAACCTAGACATCTCAATCATATGAATCTCATTGATCTGATTCATTCATGACATCATATTAAACCTCATCGTCATTTATGTTCTGTATTCTTCATGAGATTGTGGTTGTACCCAATGTCTGGTCGTCTCTAGTAATCATTATGATGATCTCAATCAAACGGATATCAAGATGATGCGATCATATATTGAAATTCCAACAAGCATTTATTTTCATGAAAATTATCATTTTAAATTGATCTAATTATGTGAAACAAGAATGAGATAATTTAGTAGATGATGATCATGCATGTTTGATGATGAAGAATGGAATTTTTTTTACATTCATGTGACTTGTTTATATGATTGAAGAAGATGAGATCATGAAGGAGAAGATGTCATTTTTCTCAGTGTCATGAGGTGTCACAATGTAAATGAGAACCATGAGAATTTATTTATAAAAATATAATATCTTCATGTCGATCAATTGGTAGTTCTCATGGAATAAAAATATATCCAATGTGGTGAAAGCACGGTGAACCAATACCTATAAAAATTGAGTCAAGGAAAAGGGGTTGATCTACTATACTGTAATCCTAAAAGTTTATTATCATCTTCACCTGGAAATTGAGCAGTGGATATCTGATTTGTGAAAATAAGAAGAATATTTCACAGCTTCACCTATGTGAATGATAAATGATTTGGTTTATCCATATTTCAAGAATAATAATTCTTTCAATTATCTCCATTCATTAAGGATATGCTTCACATTTTACACACGAATAGAGAAGAAATTGTGCACAACTTTTTCAACATGAAAAAAATATGGATTCTCATAACCACTATTTTGTTGTTACTTCAAATATACAAACTATACTAAAAAAAGAATACAGTGAAAAGTGTCACATTGTGGAAGAAGGAAAGAATAAATTTTTAGATATTGTTTAGAGGCTTATGCATTCAATTATTATCAAGTATCATATTTTTTATGTTGTATTTGTTTTATGAAAACACCGTATTCGGTATAAGGTTATTCCCATACCCATTTTCTCATTGATAATAAATTTTATGAACATTGTGTGGAATAAAAAAACATGTTAGGGGTGCATTCATCCTGAAGAATCTCATTAAAAAAATTTGATCAATGATTTATCTGTATCATTAATTATCTTGAGTGAACAAGTATAGAATAAGAATGATAGTTATTAGGGATTCATGAAAAAATTCAAACAAAATTTCACCAACACTCATAACATTTATCCTCCATCATTTGATCATTTGAATTGGTATTAGAGAATGGGTTCACTTTATGGTATTTCTCTCAAGTGTCTCATTTAGATCAACATAATTTTATTAACAATAGTGGCATTCCAATATTCAATGGAAATGGGTTTCATTACTAGAACGATAGATTGGTACCTTATCTCATCTATATTGGGATTCAATTATTTGATTCTGTTCAAAATTATTTTATTGTGAAAAGTGGGACCTTGGGTTTTATTTTTACTAATAGGATAAATATTTAAAGTGATGGAAAAGATAGAAATTATTTTTTTCATCATTATCTGAAAAGAATCCGAAAATTTTATGGGATACCAAACCACAAATTCCATTTGGAATAAACATAATTGAATTTATAAAAGAAAAAAATGATGTATGAAACCATGACATAAATTAGTAGGAAAAAATTTTAAGATATTAGAATGGAGGGAATAAAATTTGTTTATAATTTCAACACAGGGAAAAATATGATCTTTATCACAATTATGGGATATATAAAAACTCATGATTATAAAAAGGTTGTGATGATGTTTAGGAGAATACTACAAGATAATTTTTATTCTAAGATCTCAAAAATTTTAAAAAGTGATCATGATAACATTACTATTGAAGAACATCGCATTATAGACATCACTTTGAAATGAGAGCTGAGTATCACTACAAAGAAAAGGTAAAACAAAAATAAATATTTCCTTTAAATCTTTTAATGTTTTAAAAATAGAAGAAGAGAAAATATTTCTTGATGAATATAAGATCATAGGATTCTTTATTGAAGTTTTATTTATAATGAAAATAAGTTTTACACATGGTATAGGTATATATATGGGTAATCATCCATTTAAAATATTTAATCATATAAATATTGTATTCTTCTATACAAATTATCCCATGAAAGTGAGATAGGAAAATAATGATGATTGAACCTTTATAAAGGTGGGAAATAAGAGATATTCCCTCAAAAAATACATCTATGGTAGAAGAAGATGTTGTCTCCCATAAAATTAAAATGATATTTTCTATTGGTTGAGAAGAGGATTTTTGGTAGTGAAGAATGTAGTGAAGATGGGAAAAATTTTCAAGAACCTAATTAAGAGTTTTATGGGATAAGAGGAAGAAAATAATTTATCAAATAACGATTTACATTACAATAATGAAAATGCAACATATGAGGCTGAGATAGCCAAAGATTACTCTATGATAATGGAGATAAAAAAAATTTCAATGATATAAATAATCTAAGAAATATTAATGCTCAATTAAAAGAATATTTATATGCATAAATTGAAAACCATGTTGAAAATGATTCATTCTTAAATAAATTATTATGTATAATTTTAAAATTAAAAAAGAGATGAAAAAATATTGAAGGCATGACTTCAAAAAAATTTCATTATAATGAGTAAATAAACAACATTAAGAAAATTATAGCTAAAAGATATAAATAGAAGGAAAAGGTTATGTTTTAATTAAACAAGATAAAAAAAAGGAAACAATATAATTTTGATAATGTCTTGTTTCAAAAAACCACTTTCATTTAGAATATTGAAAGTGTCGATGAAAATATTCCTTGAAATGATCCTTAGAAGAAATTCTTGGTTGAAAAAGATTATAGTTAAAGTAAAAGTGGAGATTTATCTAGATATTTGGAAGGAAATGAAAAAATAACTCAATGTTTAAGGAAGAAGGGTTTATAAAATATTTCAGAGTCCTTTTCTGGAGTTCAAATAGGTAAACTATAAGAAAACATAATATGGAAAACTCAATTGATAGTAACATTAGAGCATGAATAAAACTTGATTAACAGTAAAAAAAAATCCTTCAATAAATATGGTTTCAAGGTTTTTTCTTATGTATTCGTATATTTTATCATAGATCTTAGATCTTCTTATACAACATGACTTTATCATCCTTATAAAAGGACAATGATTTTATCAGGAGAAAAAAATAAATAATAACACCAAAGAATAAGAATCAAAATTCCATGATATTTGAAGAGAGAAACGGTTTTCAAATATTGTAAGAGGCTTTTGGATCATGGGATCAGGAAAGAAATACATCATTTGTTTGTTTTATATTATACTAGGTCAGTTTAATTTATATCATATTTAGGGAAATAAAAAAAAATAAGAATCATATCCAACACCAATCTAATGTTTTGGATGTTGAATTTAAATCATTTAAATCTAGATGACCTTAGATCATGGAAAGTAATTATCCCTAACACATTATCAATGATCTGAAAAATCAAAAAAGTATTAAGAAGTTTTGATGTGGAGATATGAACTTTTGGAATTCCAAATCTCTAATAATCAATGAAGTTTGAACAAAACTATTTGGAAGAATAAAATTAGTTTGGAAAACATATTTGTTTTCGATGGACTAAAAAATAGTATGTTGAGTGTATCTCATCACTTTTGTGTTGGAAATAATGTTATCATTAGGAAAAATGGTTTATTAGTCGTGAGAATAAAATATTCGGTAGTTATAACTATGGTTTGGTTAACCTCATGTGATTTATTTCATGCTAGATAAGCCAGAACATATTTTTATCCAAGCAAATTAGAATAAAATAATTTCGATCATAGAAGACATTGTAATCCTGGCTAGAAGAGAATGAATAAAATTATTAGGGAATAATATATATGGAATGTACCTATTTGGAAATAATATATCTCCACTGTATATAAAATTTGAGAAATGGGGAAAATGGTCTACAAAACAACAAAAGAGATCGAAATTTGAAATTCAAGACCTCTTGAGTTAACCAATCCAGATGTTTTTGACCAATGATAAAAAGTTCAAAAAGTAGAGACTTGTATTTTATTACTTTCATAGATGATTTCACAAGGATGGAATGCATCATCTTCATCTCACCTATGTTACATGTCCTGGATAGGTTCAAGATTTATAGAAGACTTATAGAGAAGAAAACCATATTATTCATGAAGTGACTCAGATCAGATAATGGTACTGTGTCTTCCAAAAGTTATTTCATTGAATATATTGATAATCATGGTACCAAAAATATGTTCATATCTTCATAAAAACATCAGTAGAATTAAGTGTCCAAAATTAATAATTTGAGTCTAGTTTATATGAAAAAACTATTATTTTAGATCATGACATATCAAGATACTATTAGTTTCTAGATTTTTAAACATTTAGAATAATTCTGATTATGTGTCTCTTAAGGATGAGTTCATATATGACTATACATGTGTTTTGGTTTAAGAAAATTATAAATTTTAAGAAAATTATATTGATTGGGAATCTATGTTTCATAAATCAAAAGGATAAATGTCGAAGAAAAGTTTTCTAAAAGGTGGAAGATGGAATCTTCCTTGGTTATAAACCAAAAGGATGTTCCTATAGATGTCATAATAAGAAATCTGAGAGAATTGATAATAGTGATGATGTCATAGTTTATAAAATAATGAATAAATGAAAAATAATATCATTGTTTATGATAAGGATTATGTTATCCATAATGAACACGTCATCAAAATTTGAGAAAAAATTGAAAAAATAGATATTGTTGACTCATACTACTCAAGTGATAATGATGAATATAAAATATTAAATGAAGACAAAACTTGATTGAAGATTAATATTTATAATGAGAATATTATTGGTGGTCATAATCTATGAGAAAAAACTAGGATTAAAATTATGAAAATAAACCATAACTATTTTTTCAAATCATAAACCTCAATTAGTTGAGGAAGATTTGGAGAAAAAGTAGTAGTTTCATGATATAAAGGGTGAACTGGACTAGATAAAGAAGAATGAATCTTGGGAGCTTGTTCCTAGTAACAAGGAAATTAATTAATTTATAATAAATTTGGTTTGTATGAATAATTTCAATGAAATGGGAGACGTTTCCTAGTTCATGTTTCATTTTTAATCTTTCGGATTTTAGATGGAAGGAGGACGATTGTGATTCTTGGGAGGGGAAAGGAAAGGATGTGGTGGATTTTGAACATTCTCACCGGCGGTAGGATTTCACTACAGGTGTAACACTAGAGAATATTATGAGAAATATTTTGTTTTTATGTTATATACATCATCAAAGGAATCTTTCACTACACACAACACTATCTTGGCTTTCTTTACACGCAATCGCGACCTTCCTCGAGAGCTTGCATCGTACGCAATACCGAGTTTCACTAAACAACGATATACTATTAAAATATTATTAAAACTAGCTATTATGAATAGTGATACCCACTTTTTGAAATTTTTTAAATTTTATATTTCAAAATGGACTTCATTTTTGGATTCAGAATATCGAAATTAGCCTAGGGTGAAATTTTGAAATTTTTCTGAAAACTTTCAATTTTTGATGAAGAGTGAAAACACTGGGTTACTATTTAAAAACTGACTTTTTATTTAAATAAGTATTTATTTTATTTAAATTTATTTTAGGTCAAAATTGATAAATAATAACTATATATGTTTAAATTAATTCATTGGAGTCATTTTATAATAATTTTAGATATATAAAAAATTTATTGAACTTTTCGCCGTCTTTTACCCACCTCCTAGGAGAATTTGAAAATTTACATAAAACTTAATTTTACCGCTTCTGTGAGTGGAATCTCGAAAATCTGAGAGACACGGTTAATATCAAGGACTAAAATTTCGTTCAATGAGATGAAAATAATTTTCTGTGAATCATAACTTTTTACTTTTTTTACCACGGTTAAAAGTATATAGGGTAATTAAGGGTAAAAATGTTATTATTATTACCCTAACACATGTCCTAATTCTATTGGATAAGTGTAATTAGACCAAAAACAACCTTAGGAAAAAAATATTACCTTTTAGGCCCACTTGTATTAGATTAGGACATTTATTATTAATTTATTTAAAGAAGGGTTAAAATAGTTAAAATCAATGTTTAATAAATAAATAATTTTTAATATAGGGTTATACATAATATAAATTCGACTATAAATATTCCTTAGAAAGATAAAAATATTTCCTACATAATTTTATTTTATTTGTAATTTTTAGAGATTAAATAATTTATTTTATTCATGACACAATGATGATGCAGTAATTATCTTATTAATGAAATATTGACATAATTGATGTTATAAATACCCAAATAAATGTAATTTGAGACTTTTTTAAAAATTCCAATAATTTTATAGGCTAATATTACATATTAGTACTGATTTAATTAACTTTTTTATAACTAATATTTCTGTTATGATTTTCACTAAAATCAATTACCAAATAGTGTCAAAATATGATATAAAATAGTTTTTAAAACAAATATTATATTATTAATTGTTATTTTATTCATAAAAATATAAGGTTCTGCCAAATGATTTAGATAATGTTATATATATTAATACTAAACAACTTGGGTTTCTTTTGGCTTGTTATAGTAAGTTTATTAACCATATAGTGTAAGAAAACAAGAAGACACGGTAAAACTTAAATTATTTAACTTGAAGTTAAATCTAAATTATAAGGTTAAAATAGAATCATAAACTTGTCCAAATTCTATTGGATGAGATTATGTCGACCCATACCCACCTTAGTTTCAAAATAAATCAATTTGGAGCTATTAAAAACCAAATATGACTTTATAATAAAATAATATTTTTAGTTTTTCCTAAGGTGCCCCTCTCCTCCCTTATAAAAGGGAACCTCCTTCCTCTCCTCCTCACACCACTTTGAGCCTTCATGCTCAGAAAACCCCTGCCAATTTCTCCTCTACATTTTTCTAGAAACATCATAGTGTTCCTGGTCTTCTTCAAAGACCAATTTTAGTTCCCTAAAAGGAGGTCTCAAAGAGGCGCTTCAAAGAAGAGGTAATGTCCGTTTCTGATTCTTTCAACTTTATTTCTTCTTCAACATCTTCTTATTTAGTTGTTTAATTATGAAGTAATACTACCAGTATCACTCATATTCAGATATGTTATTATATGTATGAAACAACCCTATTTCACCATCTATCCATCCAACAAAAAACGAAATCACCGCATGTGCGTACGTACGGAATACCGTCTCCACGTCGTGGTGTAATCTATTTTCCACCACCACCTTACTTGTATGGGTATAATGGTGTAAAGAAAAACTATATATTTTTATTGTAAAGTGATATTTATTCTGAAATAGTATACATAAACTCCAATATAATTCCACGATCATGGGAACGATATCATCGCTCATGCATACGTACAGAATACAGTCTCCACAATGTGATGTGACTCGTTCTACATGATCTTCATTGAATAATGATTATATAAATGAATTTAATGAATGAATATGATATATATTACACTAATACCATTCTGTAAATGGGGTATCTATAACCTAAATATAATAATAAGAATTTATTCGACAAAACACGCATAAGAACAAAAAGTAATAAACACCCAAATAACAAGTAACAATGAAATACTACTAATAAGAAGCTAAGAATATGACAATATATGATATCATAAAAATAATTATGATTCTGGAATAAGTCAATGATGTTATTTAAATCATTATACAGGAGGTTCGGACACTTATGAAAAAAATCGGTCCTAAGGTAAGGGAAAATATCGCAATCTCAATTTTTATCCGAGATTGTTTATACTTCATAATTTACTGGGGAATATTTATCATCCAAATCCATGTTTCCTCAATATGTAATATTATTTATATCCTCTTACAATATTTTAAATCCAATTTTACCCTTCGGTGAGTTTTTAGTAAAAGATATGAAAGGAATCTTTTGCCATTTTTCGTACGAGGTGCTTTTTGACTTTTCTGGACAAAGTACGAGAAGAATGTTTTCTTAACTTATACGGCCTAAATGAAATTTTAAAACATTCTTTCAATTAATCTTACTTTACATGTTTTCAAGTTTAATTTTAATCAACTTATTTTATTTTAAAATTGTAAGACATTTTAATAGAGGAAAATATTTTTGAAGTAGAAAGGATATTTTCCTCAAGAATGGAGTTCAGGTGTTTTATCAAAATTATTTTACATCTAAAATATTATAGGGTTATGTTTCTATCCCTATTTTTACATTTATTTGATTATGCTATAATGGAATTATTTTTTTGAAGTCCTTTTATCTTATATGATTTATGTTATGATGGCATGATGTTTAAGAATCCCAGTTTTATTACATAGGTTATGATATGAAGTATGATTTATAATTTTGTGGCACACATAATAATGGTTTTATTATGAGATGGGTGGGACCTATATCTCCCTCCAATGCATTGGGTAAATATTTATATCGCATGAGATAGACATTGCTGGAACGATAGGTTAAACCAGTTCAGTGAAACAGGATTGAAACGAGGAGTGAACTCGGTTCAGAAATGGACTTTGTCCTCTAAGATATTCTTGGATATGAGTCTTGACTACTAAGAAATGATTCTCTATGATTATGTGTGTATGCCACAAAGTTTCATGTTTTATGTTATGATTATTGGGATTACATATCACTACTATGATTTATCCCATGTTATGAAATTATGATCTTTTTTGTAGGTTAAGATTTCCAAAATGTTATGTTCTTGTGAATATGATGTGATTGATATTTCTTTTGTTTACCCTTACTGAGAATTTGAGCTCACCCTTTTGTATGTTTTCTTTCCCCAGGTCAGGAAGAAGGTTATTAAGTAGGATATGCCAAAAGGGACTCCATATATGATGAAATAAATGTGTTACAATGTAGATTCTTTATGAACCAGTTGTTTATGTTTCCCAGTTTCTAAATACTCTATACCTATATGGTCATTTCCTAGTTTTGTTATATGTTTTAATAAGTGTGCTTCAATTCTGATGTAATAACAATGTATGTAAAGTATGGGTCGTTATAGCAGGGGTGTGGCTCAAGGTGGCGTTCTACCTGAGACGCCTTGGTACTAGTGTTTGAAATGTTGGAATGGCTTTTGAATTTTGAATTTGGATGGTTGAATATGTGGCTGGGGTGTTTGGTTGTAACTTGGATCAGTTGTTGTTTGGTTACCGGTAACCCATAAACCAGTTTTGACAAAATAAAAAAAATATTTCCAGATGGAAGTTACATTGATGAAGACTTCTCTTTAGTGGATAGAATTGAACCCATTATTATTTTTATATCTATAATATCTTAGAGAAGTTTTAAAGTGTTTTAAATGGATCTTATGTCATATTTTTTGAAAGGTGATCTCAATAATTAAATATACATGGAACAACCATAGGGGTTCATGCTAGATTCAGATGTCTACAAGGTTTGGATGCTAAAGAAATATCTTTATAGGTTGAAATAATACCCTAATGAATGGTATTTTATGTTTGGTTAATATCTGGGTATAATGTAATTCAAGAAATGAGATGCTTATTACAATTTATTTGTTAAAAATAACAACACCACATCACTTTTTATGATTTTTTATATTGATAAAATAATTTTTTCTAGGGATGATGAAAAGTTATGTGAATATTTTTCAACACATATGAAATAGTGATTTCAAATTTCAATCCATAGTGGGATGAAATTTTTATTTACCATACAAATTTACTAATCAACAGGTTATCTTTCCATCTCAATAGAGAAATAAGTAAATGGAATTTTAATCAAATTTTACATGAATGAATGTACAAGTGTGTCTAATCCCATTTTGGTAAGAAAAAAACTGAGAAAGGATGATGAATGTAGATATATGAATGAACAAAAATTATAATATTGATTGGAAATTTAATGTAAATGATAGAAACCACAACTAATATTGTAAATATTTTCACTCTCATGCCATATATCAATAAAATTATAAGGAATCACATATATTAGTAGAAAATATAATCCTGATATACATATCAAATACATTCAATCATGTATTGATTTCTAATAAGAAGGGAGTATGGGATTGTAATGTATATATAGATGTTGACTGGTCATGAGTTGTTGATGATAAAAAATATAAATTTTGTGGATAATTCAAAATTAAAAAAATTCTAAGAACTCATAGAAAGAAAATACAGTCACATTTATTTTACCTGATGCTGAATATACGGTCACATACCATGCAGCTGCTCAGATGAATCAGATAAATAAAAAACTAAATGATTTGAATGTTCATGTTAAATATCCTCTAATCATTAAATTTGAAAATCATAGTTTAATAAATTAGTCAATGAATCCATTTCAAAATTCCAGATCTAAACACATTGATATCAGGTATCTTGTCGAAAAAATAAGTTGGTTGATGGAATCTAAATTTTATAATTGTTTCATTCCATGGAACATATTACAGACATCCACACCAATCTAGTGACAATTGAGAACATTTAGATGTTAAGGAATAATAAGGGAGTCCACCACACTACCCTTCACTGAGTTTTATATTTATTTTGTTTTATTATCTATTCTTTAATGGTTACATTTCTATGTAGATTTCATATATAAGGGGAAAATCAGTTCCCCTTGATTTGTGAACTATTTTGATTTGTTCATTATGATTTTCCAGTAATAAATATTCAAATATTCTATTATTATATATGTGTATAAAGGAAAGGACATTTTTTCATAATTTATAAATATATCATTGATATCACTATTGTTCGCTCTTTATTTATACATTGAGCTATTTCACATAAACATAGAGTTGATCAATTCATAAATCATTTCTCTTGAAAAGTTTTTCACTATATTCATTCAATTTTGTTTGATTCAATAATAATGATAAGTGATGAATGATGTATTATCAAAATCCAAAAGAAGTTTTTTCTAAAAAAAATGGGGATAATATAATATTTTTTCAATATAATCCATGTTGGATGTTTTATGAACCTATATTTATTTATTCAAGAACATGTATTGAGGTTCACATTTTTTATAACATTTAAATGAGGTAAAATATCATTAAAATATTTATTTTCATGTAGAGATATTTAAGTCCATAAAAATTTTAATACTTTTTTGAATAAAATATTATTAAAGTATACTCATAATATCCAAGAAAAAATATATATATGTATTTCTAGATGAACATGTAAAATAATAATAATGTATTGTTTGGAAATGTTATACATAGTATTTACTGTGTATATATTGTGTAGGTACTATTATAAAAAAATTTGGCCATCCAAAGACACCCATAGTGGTCCATCTCAACCACGTAGTGATGGGAGGCTAAGAATCCACCAATGAAAAGTTTTGAGAAGTTAAATTATAAAATCCCAATAAAATATATTCAACATTTTCTTGAAGAACATGTTGAATAAAATTTATTGATTTATGGTAAATTCCATACATTGTATTTACTAATTATATATTGTGATGGTCCTTTCATCGAAAAAAATATATACAACCATAATGGACTAGCATAACCACATATATATGGTAGATGAATGCTCAACAATGTAGGAACTAGACAAACTATAGAAGCCACCATGGAAATAATATTCATAGAAAACATAAATTCCTATATTGGAAAGCATGGGAGAATATGGTTTTGTGTGAGCATGAGTGGGCCATGTCAGGGGTTAATAGTACGGTGAAGGTTGGGATTAAACCCTTTTAGCGACATATGTTAGGCTAATAGAATGATGAATAATAAATATAATTTCTTGTTTGATGTGAATTTTGATATGGGACTCATGGGTGTGCCTAACTATTCATCCACTATAAAATGGTATGTATATAACATGGAGTGCCTAAAAAATGAATATGATATATCCTATCTAAAAAATCCATCATCTTAAACCTTCAAATCACTAACATTCTCCCAATGATACATCTTTTTCACTGTACCCGATGTCTTTCCATCCCCAGCAATCAGCAAACCAAGCTTGATTATAAGGATCCCTATAGTAAAATATCATGAATTTAAATTCATACAAGAAATTATTTTCATGAAAACAATAATATGAGATTGATTCAGTTCCATACAATTATAATAAAAAAATGTTGAAGATGATGAACATACGTGGTTTATGATAAATTAGGAACTTTTTATTGCATGTATATGAGTTGTTTCAATTAAAAAATATGATGAGATCACAAAGGAGAGAATTCCATTCCTGAATATTCCAAAAAAAAGTAACCCGTGTGAATTTTAAGAGTTACATCAAAGATCTTAGGATCCTTAAATGGGTCTTGGGAATGGCATAAAATGTGGATCCCATGTGGTGAAAACATAGTGAACTTACACCTATAAATATTGAGTTATTTTCAAGGGTTTAATTTGATACAATATAAGCCTAAGATATTTTTCTAATCATAACTAAGAAACTGGGAATCATATATATAATTTGTGGGAAAAATAAGTAGCCTTTTAAAATTAACCTTCACGAAGAAGAAAATATTTCATGTATCCTTCTTGTAAGAGGAATAAATACTTCACTTAACACTATTATCAAATGATATGATTCCTATTGTAAACTTGTTTGAAGAAGAAACGATGTACTACATATACTATAGGATAAAGAAGATATAATTTTTTAACCACAATTACTCAAATGTTATTAGTTCATGGACACACATTATTCTGTATATAATATGATAGTTACAAGATTCCCATTGTTGAAAAAGGAATGAATATACATTTAGATATATTTTGTATACACATTCACTTAATGGTTATAA
Organism: Viscum album; assembly: GCA_963277665.1. Lineage (NCBI taxonomy): Eukaryota > Viridiplantae > Streptophyta > Magnoliopsida > Santalales > Viscaceae > Viscum > Viscum album. The sequence continues at coordinate 1,566,143,187 of OY728160.1, forward strand.
AGCATCATGTTTTATTTGTTGTTTTTTCATAAAGTTAACAATGTATATATTCAAAATTTATTCCCTTTATTGGGATGTTCATGATAATAAAATTAGAGTGGTGTGTGTGGAATAAAAACCACAACACAAAGGATACATAGTTATTCTAAACCACCATGTTAATAAAATTGTTCATTTATTTAAATACGTCATTCATTACCTCACAGACTACTTTTTTAATAAACATTAGAGTTAAAATGGAATTTTGAAATTCTTTAAAAATTGATTTCCCCCATCTCAGTGTTTTTCCCACATTGTGTGATCCATTAAAGGTGAATAAACACATGAATCTAAAATAGAGTTGAGGAATATAAAATTAGTTAACATTATCTCCACAGTTTTAAAGATTGAAAAATAAAATGGAATAATGATTAACCAACCACAGTTGTTTAATTGTATAAGGTTGAATTCAAATATAGAGAATTCAAGTTGCTTCTAAGTATTGAGGATGTAATATCCTTATATACTAATGAGAAGAAGTTGTTTAAATTGTTAATAGATAAAATTACTATAATGTTGTTAGAACATGGTTCTTCCATTGAGGTGTGGTTTCTTCTTTACTTCTTCCATTGAGTTGTTTTCGAGAAATCAAGGGAAATTTGGAAAAGTACTGGAATTAGGGGTTACATATCATGTACTACTAGGAACACGCTGTGTAGTATGTCCGCATATAAAGGGAATACATTGCATGTGGGACTGTTGGTAACAAAAGGGGGAAACCAACTACATGCTATGTGCTTCCTAGTACATGTTGTATAGTCATATTTTCATGCCCTGAAAAGTAAGTCGATGAAATTCAACCACCAAATGAATAGTTAAATTGTATACACATCATTTATATGGACTTACACATCGGGTAATTGGTGTTGTTCTCTCAAAATGGGCATTAGCATCATTCTTATGTCATTTGGGAAGAAGCCACACTGGCAGAACTCAAGAGGAGTGTTGTAACTTCAATCCCTTCTTTGTAGATCATCTGAACTCCGAATCAATCAGTGTCGGTCTCATTTGAACCCAATAGGTAAGCTCCCAACTAATTATGATATGTTATTGGTTATTTTTGTTCTTAGATAGGATATTTAAGGTTGAGTTAATATACTTGTTTTTTAGATCTACATCATTCTTCTTGAATTGAAAGTAGAGGCTAAACAATGAGAGTAATACAATGATGAGGTAGGTGGTGTTGTGCTTGTTGCTTAATATCAAGTTGTTTATATGTGTCATTGTGCCATACACCCATGTTTAGGGTTTCTATTTGTTGGAATTTGACCCATTTTAATTCCTATGGTTGTCTAGGTGATTAATTATATAAATAGATGCATGTTGAGACTTCTTTTTTTTATTAAGGGCCATCCCACGGGTGTGTTTCCCATGGATAATTGTTGTCAGGCCTTTTGGATTTGGATAACCACAATTATGCCTATGTTTTCCTTATTATAGGCTGTTTGAAACAAATTGGTTAGTTAAATTCTTACTAGTGTGAATTGTTTCCTTGTTAACCATGTAATAGTATAAAGATTTCATGTGGTTCCTTATGCTGAATTGATTATGTGTCGGGCTTGGTCCTGTTAAATTATTATGCCTATATGAAGAGATTTTTTAGGCCACTGGGCAAGGATTTCTGTGCTAGTGGCCTATGTTTTGTTATTCTTGTGGGTAAGAATTTGATATTTCTTTGGACTGGTTGAGGGAATCGTTTTGAGCTGAGGTTTTACTGTTGTAATGACTTCTGACACGTCTTCTAAGCTAAAGAACAATATTGGATTTGATTTTGATTTTACATGATAGATTTACTACTAAGGTATATGTTCTGTTTTCTTGAACAGGGGATTGAATGGTCATGTTTGGATTCCATGAACATAAGATTCGATATAATTGAATTTCTTAATGAATATGAATAGTATAAATGGAACAAGACTTGTAGGATTTTTTACTTTTGAGTACTTCATAGTTTAATGATTTCATTATTATACACTATTGCTGCATAAACTCACTGACAGATTGGCACAAACGTTATGTGGTTTCTCACTAAGATTTATTTCTCAAAGTGTATTTGGGTCATGTTTTTTAGCCCAAATAGACTATATTATTGGATCTGTCAATAGGGGAAAGGCTCTATATATTGGTACTTGATTTCTGCATAGGATTAGGAGAGAAAGGGACCATTCCAAGGCTTGAGATTCCATTATTTTTTATTTTTTATTGTTGTACCTTATTATTTTATTGTACCTAATAACATAGTATCCTTTTTTGTAGCTTTCATAGAACATGTGACATATTGTATCATTTTGATATTATAAACCTTCTAGATATCTTTACCTTTTAATCTTCTATTTTTTACTTCATTAGAATGATTTTTACTACTTCTATTATTATTATTATTTAATTCACTCTGTTACACTCTACCAATGATGGAATATTTTTCCACTATCTCACCCTAGGCCCTCGCTGCTAGTCGGCAGCCTCGAGCATTTGGGGAAATGCGCTTGAGGCCATGTGGCCAACCAGTATAGGGAACCTTTTAGTAGAATCCATATTTAGAACATTACAAAGTGGTATCAAATGTATTCATTTATATTTTGATTTACAATTTAGAGAGAATATAAAGGAAATTTAAATTTTTTATTAGTTGTTCCAGGGTGTAGCTACCCCATGTACATGGTAAATCCAAATTTCCTTGAATTAAATTGTGGTTTTGGATTTTGAGCTATTACAATTGATTCGATTTCACCGTTGAGTTATGCACTAGTTTTGTACTATTATTATTAATATTATTGTGGTTTTATTTTATCAAAACTCGATGAGATGAGGGTATTCCATCTAATGAATCATATAGTCACTTGATAGAAATCACATTCCATGCATTATTTCCATGACATATAAAGAGTATTACTAATTTCATGTTGTTTTGATTGTTTTCAGGATAGAGATTCTTATTGTTGTAATAGTAAAATGATAGATATGCACACTTTTAGGATAGGTGTATTGGTATGTGATATACTTTTAATTGGATGGATGTCAAACATTGATCTTTGAGGGGTATGGACCCTCCAAGATCGGAATTTGGTGGATCATGTTTTAGCCTTTTTTATAGAATTGTTTTTGAGATTTGTACCGCTTGGGTTACAAATATTGATTCGTGGGGAGTATGTTCCCTCACAGATTTGAATTTGGTACACCACTGGTCAGTTTTTCTGTAGAATAGTGCTTTTCTGGGCAATTTGGGGTTTCTGTCTAGAAAAACCCAATATACATGGATTGTAGTTTAGCCTAACACTCCATGTGTTCATCCTTTTTGGGGTAGATGATGTTCCATATTTTAAGATGAACATGTCGTGTACCATTTGTAAACGCAGTTTAGTATCTGACCGTGTAACTAGACATGTGAGAGGAAACATCATATTTTTCTTTTTTATTAGAACATGCATGGTACTTTCTATACACACCATGTAGCCTACCCAGGTAGAACCCCTGTGGACTAAGACGTGTGGGAGTACATGGAAAAGAGGATAGACCTGTGTACACCTCATGTATGCTTGGAACACACTGGGTACATGGGGTTGACACACGCTCTGGATGGTGGTAGAACACGGCCTTGTGAAATCATAAGGGTATATGCCGTGTATTCGTTCTACACAATGTGTAGTACCTTTTTTCCAAAATATGAGGGTCTTTTCCTATTTTTTTAACTCTTTAATAGAGAACCTTATTAATGATCTTGAAATATGGAGTGGTCTTGACCTTTTAGAGTCATTCTTCCATGAAAACCATGATCTATATGCTTGGAGGGAAGTGAAGATCATACTCTAGTGATAGTAAGCCATGGGCTACCGATGTATCCTCCAATTGTTCCTGCTGCAGCACCAGCTATTATATGAGATGCAGCTGTTGATGCACAGTTCTGCAAAGGCTTTATGAGTTTCATGTAGACCTTTCAAGGAGCATAGTAGGTTTCCACATCTATGGAATAGCTGACAGGTATATTCCAATAGCATCACTTGGCTACATTTTCATGGGATGGTGGGAAATAGGCTACAAAATAAGGGCTAGAATCAGTGATTACTATCTTTGAGAATCTAGATAAGCCTCTCAAGATGAGGGTCAATCTCATGACATATAGGCATTGTGATTCTAACAAAAGTTGGTGAGATGTTACCACACAGAAAGAGCATCATTGGGGCATGGCATGGGAAGGATTTCAGAATGAATTCTTTGACTATTTCATTCCCAATATGCTAATGTCCAATTGATCTCAAAAGTTCATGCATCTAGATCAGGGTGTTATATTAGAAATGGAATATTCTTCCCAGTTTACTGAGCTCTAGTGATTCGCCCCAATTCTTGTGGGTGATAATGTATTGAATTCTAGATGATTTAAGGATGGTCTCATGTTCGATATCCGCTCATAGGTGAATGTATTCAGGTTTATTTCTATCTTTGCTATTGTGAATCAGGCACTGATCACCAAGCCCAATTTGTAGGAATCTAGTGGTACGAGGCATGGTGGTTCAGCAGAAGATTCTAGTACTATATCAACAAGAAAGAGGAATAATCTTGTGATGTTCTCTCACGGTGATAGTATCTGCCTAAACGTTTCCTCTGGTGGCCAGGTGACATGCTACCAGTATGAAAAGGTTGTTCACAAGACACTTCACTACATATGGGACCCAGTTGAGTATCGGTCTTGTGGTAAGATCGGCCATCTACAGTGCTACTATAGGGAATTTCCACCAGTGGCTGGTGAGAGAGGTTATGTACATACTCAATGTGAAGGAGTAGGGTTAGTAACTTCTCACCAGTCAAGAAACTGGAATATGTTAGAGCATTCCGACCAAGGTGGTGTTCGTTTCCATGGTAGTCAGACCCCAGGATCTCAGCGATGGTCGGGAGGATTAGCTCAGGGTATCCAAGTATTGTCTCACGGTAGCGGGGTAGGTAAGACTTATGCAGTGGAATAGACCCAGCAGAAGCAGGATCCCAAACCATCTACTATCGTAGGTACTATCCTAGTCACCTTAGTTTTATCTTCTACACTTTTTGACACTAGGTCTGCACATAGTTTTATATTCATGGAAATTTTTTAAATACATGGGCTATTTTCTTATACTTATCATAATGATATGATTCTAGACACTATATTATGGTTTATAATGGTAGGTTTGCATCAGTGAAAGGAGTTCGCCCATGATATTGGTGGGTTTCACTTTCTATGGAACCTCTATGTCTTAGAGATAACAGGCTTCAACGTCAATCTAGAAATGGACCTGTTGGTTCCTTTTAGAGAATTCTTTATTTATATAGATGTAGGGTGAGTTTCACATCACCATAGGGTGGATAGTTTCTTCATAATTATGATTTGGATGACTCGCCACGTAGAAATGGACCCAAGCATCATGGGTTGGATAGGACGATAGCCTATATTGCAAGTTTAATTATGGATGACCAGGAAACTTTTCTAGTATATTTTCCTCTAGTGGTTGATTATTTTAGGTTCATTTTCCTTGATGACTTCCCAAGATTACCTCCAGTTATAGAGGTAGCGTTCACTATTGAGCTAGTGTCAGGAGATGCACTGGTATCCATTCCTACTTACAGGATGGATATGACACAGTTTCAAGAGCTCAATAGGATTTCGGATGATCTAGAAGCTTAGGGTTTTATTTGACCCAATACTTATCCTTGGGTTTCACTGGTCCTTTTGTGAAGAAGAAAGATGGTACCATTAGTCTATGCATGAACTATCAAAAATTTAACCAGTTGATGGTTAAAAACTTATATCCCTTGCCACAAATAGATGAAATGTTTGATCATCTTCGAGGAGATCAGGTGTTCTTGAAGATTGATTTGAGTTCAGGATATCACCAGGTACATGTTTGACCAATAGAAATACCTCAGACCACATTTATTAGCATGTATGGTCTATATGGGTCCCTAGTTATGCAATTTGGTCTCATAAACGTGCCATCATTTTTCATGGCGTTGATGAACCGATTGTCCCATCCTTACCTGGATTATTTTTTGGAGGCTTTCATGGATGATATCCATGTGCATTCTTACAATAGACAAGAACCTTAAAATAATCTTGAGTTCATTTTTAATAAAGCTTGATAGCACCAATTATACGCTAAGATCACAAAATGCCACTTCTAGATGGATCAGATTCACGTCCTGGGTTACATAATCTTAGAAACAGGAGTATTAGTGGACCCAAATAAGATGAGAGTAGTAGTTACCTGAAAGTATCCCAAGAAAGTGTTTTAAATACAAATTTTATCTGGTCTAGTTGGTTACTATAGGTGATTTATATAGGACTTCTCATGTTTACCAATTTTGTTGATGGGATTGACTAACAAGGGTGGGAAGTTCGTGTGGTCATAATATTAAGAGACAACATTTCCTGAGCGGAAGGGAAGGTTGACATTAGCACCAATCCTGATACTTCCAATTCAAGGAAAGAGTTATAAAGGTTATTATGATGCTTCAGAAATCATTTTTGGGGTTCTACTTATGCTGGAGGATTGAGTTGTTGTGTACTGGTCATAGAATTTGAGGCCAGATGAGAGGAACTAACCGATGCATGATCTCAAGTTTGCTACAATTTTTCATGTTTTGCGAAGTTGGATACATTACTTATTGGGAGTTCATTTTACAGTGTACATGGACCACAATAGTCTCAAATATATATTTTCTCACCATGATTTGAATCTAAGATAAAGAAGGTGGGTTGAATATCATCCGTCCTTCGATTTTGAGCTTGCTTGTACACTTGGGATAGGTCCTAAAGTGGCTGATTCACTGGGATAGAGGACTCAGACAGAAGCAGTACACGAGGCCAGTGGAGAGTGGAAGCTTATGGAAATGTTATCTAAGATGCATTTGGAGGTGCACGACAGTCATGGATAGACTTAAATTTCATATTTAGTTGTGAATTTTACCCTCCTAGATAGTGTGAGGATGGGGAAGCTGTCTAATTCTGAAGTCCTAGTTCTACAGGAGTTAGATGTTGGGGAAGTCCCTCCTCCTAGTTGGATGGTTGTCGATGATGAAATACTTCATATCCATGGATGATTATGGGTTATAGGGAATGAAAAATACGTGATGATGTGGGAGTTTCATGCTTATGCTTGGGAAGTGCATCCCCGAGTCACCAAGATGTACCGTGACTTGCAACATTAGTACAGGTGGCTGGGTATAAAGAGAAAAGTAGCTGGTTTGGTTATTGGATGTTCCACCTGTATATATGTGAATGGGTAATATTTGTGGCCTGGGGAGATTTTACATTAGTTACATATTCTTGATTGGAAATCGGATGATGACATGATGGCTTCTAGGAAGGGTTTACGGAGGACTCCTAGAGGCAATGATGTTGTGTGGGTCATAGTTGACAATCTTATGAAGGTCACTCACTTCTTTCCGATAAAGGAGACCTTCAATGTTGATGATATTGGAAATCTATATATCCAAGAGGTGGTATGACTTCATGGGGCCCCTCGTTCTATAATTTCAGATAGGGACATCCACTTTTTGTATCACTTCTAGAAGAGTGTTTATAGGGTGCTAGGAACACAGGTGCTTCTGAGCAAATCATACCACCCTTAGACTGATGGCCATTCAGAGTGTACAATGCAAGTGAGAAAGGACATGTTGGGTTCATGTGTCCAAGAATTCGGGGACTCTTGGGAGAATCATATTACCCTGCTAGTGATTGCCTACAATAATAGTTTTCATGTTACTATACAGATGGAACCTTACGAGGCATTATATGGTAGGCCATGTTCTCTCCCATATGCTGGTTTGAGGTAGGTGATGAAGCCTTACGTGGACCATGTCTTGTGAAGGAAACTTCGTAGTAGGTAACCATTATTCAGAGATGGATGGTTATTGTGCAGTCTCGTCCAAAATATTATGTTGATCACTACATATAACATTTGGAGTTCGAGGTCATGGTTCAATTTTTCCTATGTATCGCATTGAGGTTGAGACAAATAGAATCATGAGATTGGGTAATCATTAACCGAGAAATTTTATAATTTTTGAGATTCTAGAACAAGTTAGGTTGGTTTCCTATTATTTAGAGTTGCCTCAGAGGTACCATGCCATACCTGACGTCTTCCATGTATCCTAGCTACGTCGCTATCACTTCTACTTGTATCACGTTTTTCATCTGAAGGAGGTTGAGCTTCAGGTTGATGCATCCTTTGAGGAGAAACTGATTCATATAGTTTATCAGAGCAGGAAGGTTCTCTGAGGCTAGAAAGTTCCTCTCATATGGGTGTTATAGTATAATGGATGAGTACATGATGAGACTTGGGAGAGGGGGCTGACATACCTTCTTAGTGGATAGCGTTATTCTCATATATTCCTTCGCCACCCTTGGATGGGAAATTTGGGGATGAATTTCTTTAAGTGGGAATTATTGTAATAACATAGTTCTTCTTTTGATGTATGGTTTCTTGTTTTAGTTTTACTTTACATTTTTTTTTAAAAAGTGAAATTTGGGAAATGTACTGGAATTCGGGGTTACATGTATTGTACTCCCAAGAACACACTGTTTAGTATGTCTATATGTGAAGGGAATACATAGCGTGTGGTCATGTCGGTGAAAAAAGGGGTCAAACCAACTACACAACATGTACATCATAGTATACACTGTGTAGTCATGTTTTCATAACATGGAATGTAACTTGGTGAAATTCATCTGCCAAATCAATAGTTAAATGATATACACATCGTGTATATGGAATTACACGCCGTGTAAGTTTTTGTTTTTTCTTAAAATAGGGACTAGTATTATTCTTCTGTCATTTGGGTAGAAGGTTCATTGGGGGGAACTCAAGAGGAGTGTGGCAACCTCAAACTCATCCCAGATGATCATCTGAACTCCGAATCAATCATCATTGGTCTCGTTTAAACCCAATCGGTATTCTCATGATTACTCTAGAGCAGTTCTTGGCTATATTTTGATCTTGACTATATTGTCTATGGTTGATTAAATATCCTTGCTTCATTGATATACATCGATATAGCTTTAATTGACAGTAGGGGTTAGTCGAGGTGAGTCATACTACGATGACGTAGGTGGTCTCATGCTTATTGATTAATTTCATGATTTTTATATGTGTTGTTGTCCCACGAGCCCATGATTTTGGGGTCACTTTGTTGAGACTTTGACCCATGTTAATGCCTAAGGATGTTTATGTGATTAAATATATTAATTGAAACATGTTGAGACTACTTGTTTTGATTATAGGCCACCCCACAGGTGTTTTTACCTTGTATAACTATTGTGGGGACTTTAGGCTTAGGATAACAGTGGTTATGCCTCTACTTTCCTTATTATGGGTTGTTATAAATGAATTGGTTAATTAAATTCTTACCAATGTAAATTGTTTCCTAATTGACCATGTAATAGTTTAAATATTACATGTTTTGCCTCATGCTGAATTTCTTATATGTCAGGCTTGGACTTGTTGAATTATTATGCCCACATTAAGAGATTTTTCAGGCCTCTAGGAAAGGTATTGTGTGCTTGTGGGATATTTTTTGTTATTCCTCTGGGAAATTTTCTGTTTGAAAGGATTTTTCATGTATGTGGACATCCTAAAAGAAATTTTTTGAACTATGGATTGACTGTAGTAATGATTTATGATGTGTATTCCATACTAAAGAACATTCTTGGATTCGATTGTTATTTTTCTTGATAGATTTCCTGCTAAGGTATCTCTTATTTTTTTCTTTAATATGGGATTGACTAACCATAAATGGATCCCAAGAATATATTATTTAATATAAATTAATTTCTTAATGTACATGAATGGTATAAATGGAATGATACTTATAGGATTGTTTAATTTTGAGTACATACTTGTTTAACTCTTTCATTATTTTACAATATTGTTTCAAATACTCACTGATAGATTGTCACATGCCTTAGATGGTTTCCTAGTTTGATTTATTTCTCACACCTGGATTGGGTCATGTTTTTGGTCTGGAACATAATATATTGTTGCAGCTATCGATAGGGGAAAGGCCCTGTATATAGGTACATGATTTCTTCTTAGAAGTAGAAGAGAATAAGACAAAGCCAAGGTTTCTGATGTTGCTATATTTAATTTTGTATTACTGTACCTTAGTACTGTATTATAGTTGATAGTTTTGTATCTTGTTTCCGCTACATTAATAGAACATGTGACATGCTACATCATTATTATATTATATGCCTTCTGGTTATTATTAAATTCCATTATTCCATTTTTTACATTAATTGAATGTTTTTTACTACTTCCATTGTTGTTATTATTTATTCCGATGTGATACACTCTTCCAAGGAGGGCATAGTTTCCCCACAATCGCACCATAGGCCTTCGCTTCTAGTCGGTTGCCACTGACATTTGATGAAATGATCTTGAGGTCATGTGGCCAATTGGGTATGAGGCACCTTTTAGTGGAATTCAGATCTGATATGTTACAAATGTTGAAATAAGATGAATCACTCAAATAAATATTTATAGAGAATGAAAATTATATCAAATAAATTAGATTTTGTATTTTAAATTCCATGAATGGGGTGAAATTATTATATAGTCAAGAGAAGTGTATTTTTTATGATATGTGACTTGATGAATTTTTCAATCATTATATACATAAGAAATGATTCATAGAGATCATGGATACAAAATAAAGTTTTTTTAATCTTAAATGAATGTATGAAGAGTGAATATCAGCACAAAATTGATGAAAATTCATAACACGGTTTCTTTTAAAAAATATAACATTAAATAAAAGTATGTTGTTGTGAATAAATAGAAGTTGTGGGGGGAAAATTACTAAAATTTCTAGAAATATATGTAGATTATCCCAAATTATTTTCATGAATCCTAGGTCAAGAAGGATTAAAAAATGATGAATTTCATATAAGTACTATCATTGGATAGTGAGGTGGTTTTGGAAAAACATTAATCTTTTATGGAAATTACAAGTTCTGTGGAGGATATGGGAATAAGATAATATGTATTCAGTTTATGAGAATAACATTTCAATATATTAAAAGATATGGAAGGAATAGTATTATGGGGAGTAAACACTATAAATTAATTAGAATGAAGAATATTTATGTTCAATAAAAAACTACATTGTGGCATAATTCCTTTGATTGTTTGGATAAAGTGTATAGATGAGTTCACAAAAAAGTTCTTATAAAAAAATACTCTCTTCTAATCCTATCATCCTAGTATATCTACTAACATGATACACTAGGATTTAAAAAATATATATATGAGAAATAATTTTATGTAGAAGAATATTCCTCATAGGAAGAATTAAGAAGATATTGTGAAGTTGTGGGAGATTTTTTAATCCAACCATAATTTAAAATCTTTTATACTCAAAAAGAATATGGAAAGAGTTATCTAAAGTAAAATATATCATAAAAATAAGGATGAATAATGTGATTTTAATTCAATGTAATGATGTAAAAAGATAAAAATGAAGAAGTAATGAATAATTAAAAAGAAAGTGACTTTCGAATGTCATATTAGTGAATTAAAGAAGAAGTTCAGTTCTCTAAATATATTATGGAATTTATATAATAAATTGGATAATCAAAATAAATTTTTGTGAAAGATTATTTTGAATATCATTACTTGGAGGTTGAATAAGAAATATCTTCCTTTACTCATTCAAGACTATGGTTTAGTGAAACCATTACATCACTCACATGTTCATTGTATACTTTTTTTCAAAGTGGGTTTAAGAAAACGTGAATCCCTTTCTGATTATCATTTATTTTACTTCCCATATATACAACAGTTATATTATTTCTAATGGGGATATTAAAATATTAGTACATAATCCCAAGATATATAATTAAACTAATATTGTATAGATATGTTATTTTAGTGGATAATATATTATGGAAAACATTTTAAAGGTTGGATTTGTGTATTAAACATGTTTTTTACTAAATTGTGTTAACTATTATAACATGTTTTTTGAGAATTTGTGTGGGAAATTATTAGACACAGGTTCAAAGAATAGTATTGAAAAGTGGAACAACAGTTTTTTTTAAAAAGTAAATCTCATTTAGTATCAGTATCTATTAATATTTCGATGTAAGACATATTTAATATAAAACAACAAGTTTTAATTATATTTTCTTTTTTTGATATCTATTTTACTCATATAGGCTAGTAATTATTGGGTAATGAAATATTTATAGGTGTTTCCAATTTGAGAAGTGACTAATTTTAAAAAGTTAGTAAAAAAATCCATAGGGGTAAATTTTTTTGACCAATAACAACTTTTGGTAGAAGAAAATATGAACAATAATTATTACCTTTTGAAGATTATTGTGATTAATATAGAGTTTTTTTAGATCAAGAATTGAAGAATAATCCCTTACATTATAGTTTATTTTTAAATGATATATTATATTTGAATATAGTATATTTTATATATATTTTTGTTGATTTTTTTTTCAAAACCTAAAACATGTTCAAACTAATATAAAATATTTTTTTCTTTATTTTAGTAGAAGGATGTTTTAAATTATAGAAGTACCAAAATTAATTATAGATTTATCTAAATGAATTTTCAAGAATTTATTACTCAGAAGATATGGGCCGGAAAATGATAATGTATTTCATACGAATGGTTTCTTAGTACAAAATATTAAATATTTAATACACAAAATTATTCGTAAGAAAAGTCTAATTATGTATTAAATATAAAGATTAAATATATTATATGAAATATCACATCTTCAGTTCATAAGATTAAATCTTTAAAAAAAATCATAGATAATAATTTTTAACAAAAAATCAAGGCTTATTTGTTTTCTAAAAGATTGAGTATCATAGAAATAAGAACTGTCAGATAAAAACTACTTGAGTGTAATTAAATTCATAATGGAATACTCACAGGTGATTAAAACTCAATCTAAAAATCCTCATAAATTAATAAAAGGTTACTTACATGTTAGGGAGGATATTTGGGATCATATTTGAATTAGAATAATTTGATTTTTAGTTAATGGAAGATTCCTATTTTAATTTAAAATTTAAAATTTAAATTTGAAGTGGGAATATTTTTTATATTAGACATAGATTAAAAGAATTTAAAAAAATTTAATAGAAAGGTATAGAGAAATAGATTATAAGGTAATGGAATATAAGAAGAAGAAAAAAAAGAATAAGTGCACACATTAAGTTTTTTATGTTGAATGAGAATTCATCACCGCAATATTTCTTCAATTATTAAAGAATTATTCAATAATTCCCACTTATTATAAATTGTGAAGAATTTTAGGCTAATTATTTATTTTTGGAATACAATTTCATAGAGGAAAAGAATAATTCATTCCTTAGTTAAGGTAGTATAGCTTTATCAAAACAAAATTACCTACTCACTATATCATCATGGATATCATAGTCAAATGTGTAACAAAAAGTTATACTATATCATTCCTAACATGTAGCTACACATTTTGAGTTGTGAACCTTGTAAATTGAGTGTTCTTTGTCTATTTGCTTTCATTGTAGTGTACAAAGTTTAGTATTCAAATAAATCACTATAATAAGTGATATAGGATAATATCATAAGAAATAAAAAGGTTGAATTGGAATATTTTTCACTTATTTGACCCTCCCCTGTAAACCAACCACATACTTATGGGAGATATCAATCTATAATACCATAGAAGATGATTCTTGTTGTTTGACTATTAGTAATAAATGGTTACTTTTTAATTAAAATTTTATGTTCTAATTTTTTATTAAAGATATATAAATACAATTTAGTGAAAATTATTGGATTTACACTTTCTTTGGGATGGATTATTATATTTTTAAATATATAACATTTAAATATCTTTTTTCAAATGTGTTTATATGTTTTGGTGGCTATGGGTGGGGTTCTCTTTCTTCGTGTTGATGGTGATTCCTTGATATAATAGAAATAATCTAGTGACTGAGTGTTGTTCTAATTATTTCACATTTTTCCCATTCCTAAAAGGATTTTATCAGGTTCAAAGATATTATTAGTGCAAAAAGAATTTCAGGTATCTTGGAAAATGATTATAAATATTATGGGAAATATTATGAGTATAGAGGTTAAAATAGAAAGATATAAAATTGAATGATGTTGAAATAGTGTATTATTTATTTACTAATTTTAATAAAATTGAGAGCACCATTAGTGGTTTTGGTGAGAAGATTAAATACTATATAGTTGTTGAAAATATACTATGTGTGATTCCATAAATAATTATTGAAAACATTTTTCTTCTCGAATAACAAGATACAAAGACACTTTCAATTGATGTTTTTCATAGTATTCTAATTTTATATAATATATAAAAGTAAATTTATTTCAGGAATAAGAGAAAGGAAAAAAAAGGAAATATTCTTTAAATCATTGTTGTTAATTAAAAGTAATAAAGATGTCGATGAAGTTAAAGAATAATTAGTTGATGAAGAAAATATAGAAATGAAATTTTATGAACTCATTTCATTCAATTCAATAAGAATTGGATTGCTAAAATTATAGTTTTGAAGGATCTTTAAATTAATAATTTCAATATTCGTTCGATTAATCATTTCATAGAAAAATCTTCTACGCTAAAAGAAGATAATGATTGTGATGATGAGGACGAGATTCCATGAAGTTCCTAAAAAAAAGAACCAAAATATTCTCAAAATTGGAGAAGTTAATAATTTATAAAAACCAAAGAATAAAATATTATTATATAAGGAATAATATGATGATAGTAGTTATTATGTAGTTAACTATGAGACATCCAATTGTGTTAGTGAACAATTACTGATTACTAAACTAAAAGATGATGAAATCACTAGTCATGAAAGTCAGAATGATGGATGATATAAATAATTGAATATAAATTTCATCGTTAAAAGATAAATAAAAAATTATCTCAAATATCTCATAATTGAAAAAGGATAAAAAAATTATTAAAGAGGGGTTTCCAATTTCTATCATCAATGATTACTTATATTCTAATAACTGGATAATGCGAAAAGCTGAAATTGAACATTTTAAGAAGTAACTTAGTGATGAAAAAAATAAAAATTTCAAAATTGAAGATATTTTTTATAAAAATAAACGGATTTTTAATTTTTTAAATAAAAGTTTTTAAATGTTGAGAATGAATTGAAAGAAATTATAATAAACCATCGAAATTTGTTTGGAGGAATTTGGATAAAAATCAAAAGATATGATTTTTGAAATATGTATACTATCAAAGAATTATAAAAATTAATGTGTATTAGAAAAATTACATTTAATGTCTGAATAATATATGAAATGTTTTTATGATAATGTTTTTTTTAATTTATAAGTACAGAAAGTCAAATTTAATTAAAAAATGATTCTAAAAGTCTTCAAATTCTAGGAACTAAAACATTAATGTAAAAAACAAATATTAATAGTGTGTTTCAAAATTCCAAAAATATATCTACACTTCATATAAAATTGTTGAGATTCAATAAAAAATTTATATGCAAAAATATTCTCATTTTTATTGATGAAATTTGTTATTAGTGTAGGTTTCAATATAGTCATATAAATTTTTTGTTAGAGGAATTTATAAATTTTATAGATACTTATAAATATTAGATTCATTAGGAATGTGGAAAAGGGATTTGTTTATAATTCAAAATATTTATATGAGAATATAATTTTTATATGAAAAGGTTTTTAAGATAGTCAAGGGACATATAGAATAATAATTTCAGAAACAATCTGAAAATTTTAAACTAAAGGCTAAGAACAAGATTCAATTAGTGAATTAAGTCTTTGGAAGGTTTGATGGATTATTTTATATTATCTAATATTTTATACCCATTTTAAAAACCTATATTATTTTGAATTATAACACTCAAATGTACCATAAGAATAAAAAAAATAAAAAAAGAAATAATCATTTATTAAACTAGAGTCCTCCCAGGGTATAACAAAAAGACATCTAAGAACTTCCAAATTTGTATGTTATAATTAAAATGATTGATTAATAATTTTTACATAATCAAAATGTTAAATATTTATATAAAAGTTATATTTATTTAAGTAATGGAAGTGATATTGGTTTTTTTCTAGTGAGAAAGGTGATAATATATTAATTGCAGTTATGGTTCTTATGGAATCGAGAAGTGAGGTTTACCTAAATAAATAATAAAATATATCATTACAAAGATTTATAGATTCAAATAAATATTAATTTCTTTACTTAATAAGTAATGAAGTAAGAATGTCTCCAATTTTTTCATGTTGGTGAGAAAATAAAAATTTTGAATGCATCAAATATAGTTAAATTTGATTAGGAGAAAAATATAATAATGGAATGTGAGTTTCTTATAAGTTTTTAGGATGTAATAAAATTACACACCAAAGAGAAGAAGACAATTTATTTATTGAAAAATTTAATTCTTAAATATGAAAAATAACTTGAATCACTCAAAATGTGATTTATATTGAATGGAAATTATATCAAAAATTTCATATATGATTTTTAAAATTCCAATAATAGAATAAGTGATTTCTCAAAAAAGATGTAGTTTATTTTCAATGATGTGAGACATGAAGATTATTATTATAGACAATGATATCAACCAATTATTCATAAAGATCATGGGATCATTGTGAATAATAATATCCTAGAGTAAGTTGAGGAGATTTAAGAGGAAAAAGGTGAAGACAATTATGAATCTGGTTTCTTCTAAAAAGATAAAATTTAAATGAAAATCTATTATTGGGTGGATAATAAAAGATCAAATAAAATTTGGAAAATCGAGAAGAATTTATTTAGTTTGTCCTAGAGTTTTTTATTATCAAATTAATATATGTATGTATTTTAAATTGGTGAATTTAAAAGATGTATGGTCAATGGATGGACTCGTTATTCTGTATAGAGATTAAACATTTATGGCCACTAATGGTTTTCTGGAGGATAAGAGAATATGATGGGATGCTTTTTGGTTCTATAGAATCCAACATTAGTCAATAAAATGATTTTTGAGATACACATTTAGATGATAAAATCGTTTCAAGTAAAAAAATAATGAATTTTTCTCTTAAATAGAAAAGTTTCTTGTTAAATAATTTCTTTGATGGACTGCATTATGTTTGTATCATATCTAACTAAAAATGACTTATTATATATATTATTTTGATTGTGTCAACATATTTTACCCAACATCATGATCTAATAGTATTTTAGAAAAGGGGAAATAGAAATAAATATAAGAAGAATAATTTCCTCAAAAGAAAAAAATAAAGATATAAAGAAGTTGTTTGAGATTATTGAATCCAAAGATGGCTTCCAAACTTGTCTATATAAATTTAATATTAAAGGAGTGATCTAAAGTGTAATGAATTAGAAAATGGTATCATAATTACACGAAATTCATATAAAATTTTTAAAATAAATAAATAATGAATATAAAAAATAGCCTTTGGAGTGTAATGTTTTTCAAATGAATGAAAATATCTCAATTACAATAAAATATAAGTTAAAGAATAATTTTAATGATGAATTTAGTTTTAATTTAAAATAAAATAAAAAAATTAAGATATATAGTTTAAAGGATAAATCTCAGCCTTCACTAATCAAAGGATAAGGTATGGTCAAATTGTCACCTATATCACATGTTTATTGGTAATTTATCATTAATGGGATATTAATAAAACAATAATCCCATAATTATTATTTTTATCTAAAAACAAAGAATATTACTAAGGTTGGGAATAAAATAAAGTGAGAATCTAAATATAAATGTTTAACCTAATAATAGAAAGATATCTCTTATGTCAGGGGACAATATATTTAGGGTTTTTTAGATGGTAATATTATGAATTCATATTGTGTGTCGATTGAGGCAACTTAAGATTTTAGAATATATTTCAATTTAAATAATTCTGATTTCCTAGATTGCTTGTGTCAAATGAAAAATTGAGTTTAAATAAACCATGTTATACTATTAAATTAATTTTATTAAGAATATATGTAAAAATTGGAGGTTTGAATATGAATAACCAATTGTTCAAAATTATCTAAATTTTTTTTATATAATCTATGTTTATTTATTAATTCATAATAATTATGTTCCTAATTTTTGGTGAAGTCATTTTGTGATTCAGAAATATGTTTTCTTAGAAAAATATTTTAATTGTATTTTCATGGATTATATAATTAATTTATACCACATTTAGTAATGGTATTTTATAAAAATGGAAAAAAAAATTAAAAATATTATATAAAAATTATCTTAGGGTGATGTTTTCATAATTTTCTTAAAATGTGTGTTTTTTCATGGATAGTGAAAAATGTCAATGTTTCTAAACCTATCATTTCTTGTCGTTAAATGAAGTAATTTAAAGATCGATTGTATTTTGGATTTGGTATTAAAATAAAATATGATCCATTTTATTTAGACTCATATAATTAATTAATTTTTAATCTGAAATTTTCATTATTTTGGTATAAATCTATTTCTATGCATAAAAACCCATCATTCTATAAATTGTTTTCAACTGACTAATGTTTTTAAATTTTATTTAGATAAAATTACCCCTAATTAGTAAATATATAAATTAAATTCATATTATATATATATGAATTTAAACTCATATTAAGAATATTACTTGTCATATAGGTGATGTAAATTCATCTTTTTTCTAGAAAAATACATTTTCCTGAAAACCACTTTTTATTGACATATTTGAGCCTAATTTTAAAATAAATTATTCCTCTTATTTATATTGAATCATTAAAATTGAGTTCTATATTTGAAATTATGAGGTCCATATTGGTTAAACACACTGGTTTTATTTTTATTCATTATAAATAGTAATTGTAGTAAATAATTAACACCCCAATAAGGGTAAATTGGGAAATTGTGGTATAATCAAACTGGATGAATGTATTTCTTCCATTCCCATAAAAACCTCAAAAAAATGGCCACCTGGTTCCATATTTGATTTATTTAGAACATTAAAACATTTATTTGACATATAAAGATAAAAATGCCACTTTATTACTTTTAATAACTATAATATTTTGTGACCATGATAAAAATAACTTCTGTTAAATTATAAATATATATTTTAAGTATATATTTTTTTCATGAAAACTTATTTATAATTTTTATTATTGTAAAAATTACAGCAAATACTTATGTAACACTGACCCAGTATTAATTTAATTAATAGAAAAATAAAAAATGATTTTAAAAACATTAAAAGTAATATAAATTCAATGATTTATTAAGTTCCATGAAATTTTTTAGATAAATAAAATATTTTCATGTTATTTAAAATAATTATATTTTAATTATATGGTTTTGATGTTGTTTTTGAAATAAAATTAAATGAATAGTTCCAGAAATAGTATTAATGATAGTTTTACAATAAATTATATTTTATTAAATGATTAAAATTTCCTAAAAATCATATTTTATCTAATGATATTTGAATATGGTTCAAAAATCATTCCTAATGTATTTATTCGGTAATTTTCCTTTTATATTAAATAACCTCACACATAAAGGCTATAAACATTATTATCATGCTAAATTTCATTAAGTGGTTAATCTGGGTCAAAATGAAAATATTAGCATAAAACCTAATTTAAAGTTGTTGAATTTTTTTTATGATATTATAAACTCAAATAATCATAATATAGTTTAATTATATATGTCTTTTTCATTTTTCCAATTAATGTTTATTTATATTAATTTAATATTTTTTAAGATTTCTAAAATACCCTTCCCATCACTTATAAAAGGCCACCTCTTATCCACGTGTATTCAAACATAGATGGAATTATGGTTTCTAAAATATGTACAAAAACTCCCTACATGCATCCCATTCCTTGTTTAAGAGGCCTTATTTTGATTAAAAATCCCTCTTAGGATAGATTTTGATGTAAACCAAAAGAGGTTGTCTGAAGAATAGGTATCATTCTTAATCGAGTTTTTTTGTTTTATTTATTATTCCACCTCCATAAAATTTTATTCAAAAATAAATATATATTTTCATCATTATATACCACATGTTAATATTTTTTATGTTTATTTAATACTCTATATCCATAATATATTCCATAAAATGGGAAACTAATATTTTCCTCATGTGTACATAATATTATCACCTCATGAACAGATTTAATCTATTTTCCATAACCACTACTCATTGATAGATTCAATGATTTATTAACTATAAATATATTTTATCAATTAAATATTTATCATTATTTAATGATAATTTATCTTATAATTTATTTCTATTCCATTCCTTTAAAAATGGTAATGTCATTTGGGTGTACGTGTCGATTACCCCCTCCACATAGTGATATGATTATTTTTTTCTAACGACGTCATAGGAATACTATATATAAATGTATTTAAATAAATAATATTACATTTTTTTTAATTTTTATTATTTAATAAAATAATACTTATGTTCTTTCCATCACGACTGTAAAAATATGGAAATGTTACTCATGTGTACGTATGGCATACCCTCTATATTATTGTAACATGGTTCGTTTTTTAACCATATTTCCTGGATGTTATTAAATGTGAAATTTCTATATAAATATTATAATTATTCCATATTAATTATCGTGTATATTATTCAATAATGACCTATTTTACCATAGTCAAACAACAGAAATCACCTGGGATTTATGATCTTAATATTTTAAAAATGTACAAGGTGAACATAATTGATTAAGTCATTAAATAAAAAAATATAAAATAATAGAAAATGAAAAATAACCATGAAATAGTTTATTAATATAGTAAATAAATTACATAAGTTTATTATTATGTAATCTTAATAATGTATGTGATGTGTCAGACTTGGGGTAAGGGGTTTCATAACTCAATTTTTTCAATAGGATATATTACTTCTTCATTATCATTGATATTCTAAGATTATGTGTGTGATGACTTTTTATTAATTTATATTATATATCTAATTTTTTTTGTTTATTGAAACATGATACACATAATTATTATTTTTTTAATTATCACTTCAGTGATATGATCATAGTAAGAGATTTCATTTCAATTTCCCCACTATCGAGACATATTTGGTATTATGCACCTATTTATTTTAATGAGGTGTATATATTACCGCTTTGATGTTTTTTATCATGAATATATATATATATATTCATGTTATTTAGGGTCTCATTTTATTTTATTTTGTTCTTGGGGGTTATTATTCAAATGTTAACAACGTTGTAATTGTTTATTTCATGATCTCAACTTTATTCACCATTATTTATGAGTAAGTCTACAATAGGGGTATTATTTTATCTTTATATATTAAACCCATAATATTTTATTCTCCTATTGTTATTTCTAGAAATTATAAATCTCTCTTTCATTTTCCACACATCAAGTACCCAAGATACTGAAATGGTGTTTTTAAGTAAAACAGTTTTGTTTTTCTACTCTATTAGAGATCTTTTTCCTACATATCCTTATTTTGATTAAAATTTTAAGACATAATATTTTTAATATTATACACTGATTTATTAAATACATTATTATCCTTGTATTAATTATTTTAGATTAGTTTAAAATAAATCTTCTTTTTATTGTATAAACAACATAGTTTTTGACTATTTACCAAACATGTGAGAGGAATATTTGTTTTAACATACTCATCATGAATAGAATTTAAAAAAAATCAGGACCACATATAGAATTTAATATCACTTTAAAAGCTTCCATTATTATTTTCATATAAAATTATAATTCTCATATTTTGGATTTTTAAATTTTCTAATACTGGATTTCAAAATTAAAAGGCTTAGTTTTCTTACGAATGTTTTTAAGGATCATTTTAGGGTATTAATATTCATCAACAACAAAACCCCTTTTATTATCCCCATGGGATGTGTTTCAATTATAATATCCTCATTTTTTGAATGGATGGTCCAAGATCAATTTTAATTGGGGAATGTATTGACATTGTATATGCTAGTTCTTCATATATGGGTAGTTTTATAATGAGTGTTGATTGAGTTGTATTTTTTATTCCTATGATTAATTAATTGTACTAAATAAGTTTAGGGTAGGGCTCTAAATTACGTATCCCCTGATGCATCAATATAACTTATCAGTCAAATAAGCTTAAGTCACTAGTGAAATATATTATTTAAATATTATTGTTATAACCTAGTTGTTGAATTATTAGGTAAATATATATATATATAAGGGTCCTAATAAATAAAAATTTATTGAAAAATATTTATCAAATAGGAACAGAAGTTTTAGTAAATTCATTTTATGATTTAGAAATATGATTTCTTCAAAAATCATTTTTATTTATTATTGAAAAAAATATAATTATTTTTTAAAAAAAATTAAATTTCTATTTAATTAAAATAAATTCATTTTATAAATAAACATATCAAAATTGTCTTATGGAAAATATTTTGGTATTTGTCTAAAATAATTTATTTTTTAGTAAATAGATAAAATTAATGATTTTTCCAATATTTCAATGTCTTCTAATTAAATCAAGTAATTTAAAATTACAATTATATTTTAAATTTATAATTATTGTTAAATATGAAATAATTTATTTATAATAATATAATTTATTTCATTTTAATCATAAATTTTCTTGATTTGGGTATAAGTTTATCTTTTTGCATAAAAATCATGTTTTCTGGAAATTGTTTTTATGTGAACGAAGTATATCAAATATAATTAATGAAAAAACTCATAATTACGAATGATTTAGATGAAAATTTTAGACTACTTACATATGAATTTAAATTAATATAATGGATATTACTATTCATAGAGTTAATATAAAATTATCTTTTCCATATAAAATGTATTTTTTGGAAAAATGTTTTTCTTGCGCACTTTCATGATTAATTTTAAATTAAATTAAGCCCCTTATCTGAATTGAATTTGATGAAAAGTATTAAATATTTTTAATCAACATAATTTATAGTATTCAATAAGGTAAACATAATTTTCTATCATAATGAATAGAAAAAATAATAAAAATCAATTACTACAGTTAAGGGTAAAACATGTTTATCAAAGCTTAAACTAAAGGGATAAGGGTTACAATGACCTAAAAACATGACTAATTTATATTGGTTGACTATATTTCAATCCTATATTCTCTAAATCCAATTAATTTCCCATGTTGGAACCACTTTTCTAGGATTGTGTCCTTCATAATACTTTAGTTAAAGAAAAGAAAAAAATGTCACTCGTTTCTTTTAATAATTTTAATTTTTTTTATAGGGATAAAATTGACTTATTTATAGTTCCTAAGAGTAATTTGAAATATAAGTTATTTTTTCGTGTTATTTTACTACTAATTTTATGTGATGAAGTAATTAACTTATTTTATTATGTAACGCCAATATAGTAACTATTTACCAAACGGGAAAATTATATAAATTATTTTAAAAAATAATAAATTTAATATAAATTTAAAAAATAATTTTCATTAATAATTTTTCGGTACATATAACATTTTTAGAGGTTTTGATTGAATTTATTTAGATTACATTGTTTTCATGTTATTTTTAATGTCATATTTAATGAATAGTTCCAAAAATGTCATTCATAATTTTTTATAATAAACAATATTGTATTAAAAGATATAAAATTCCTAAAAGTAATATATTATTAGAGTTTATTTATATATGGTTAAAAATATCATATTTTTTCCATTTATTTTTCAATTATCCTTTTCTATTAATTATATTTATCCCTAAAGTGTACAAACATTATTACCAAGGTAATTTTCAAAAAGGGTTAATGTAGGTTAAAACAAAACGATAAGGGTAAAAACCTTATCTAAACATATATAAATATTATTTGGTGATATTATTTATCCTCTCAATTATCTTTTTATATTACTTTCTCGATTTTTATCCATTTAATATAATAATTCATTTAAATTCATTTAAAATTTTATGAAATTTTATGAGTGCCCCCCCTTACTTATAAAAGTGAACCTCTTATCCTCTCACATACACTGATAAGGAGAGTTTTTTAAGGAAATTACTTTCTAAAATACCTTTATTATATCCCTCCACATTCTCTAGAATCATTTTTATCATAAAACTGTTATAGAGAATATATCGGTGCACACAGAAATTGGTTGTCCAAAGAAGAGGTATCGTTCTTAACTGAGAATTTTTTTATTTATTCTCCCACAACATAAAAATATAATTAAAACATGAGGATTTAATATCATAATTATATCCCATATAATAAAATATCATTACATTAATGGAATTCCCTATATCTTTATCCTCTTCTATAAAGTGGGAATCAAAACTGGTTTTCGTGTGTGCAGAAGAATATCATCTCATAAACCGATGTGACTCTGTTTCCATAACCAACACTAATTATTTAATTAATGATGTATTATATATATATATATATATTATTAATTAAATTTAATTAATTCTTGGAAGATAATATATCATATAATTCTCTATCTTAAAATTCATTTAAAATTGATAATGTCATTTGTCCATACGTGTGGATTACCACCTCCATGAAGCGATGCAATTCAATTTTTTGTAACCACATCCCATGAGTAAAATATATTTTTTAATTTAAAAAAATAAAATGATATTTATGCAATAATTATAATTATATAAATATAAAATAATACTTATTTTATTTCAACCATTATCATTAAAAAATGGAAATGTTGTTCATGCATACGAAAAACATATCATCTCCATGATTATAATGTAGTTCCATTCTCATAAAAATATTATTTTGATTGTCTAAAATGTATTAATATTATATAAAAAATATTATTATTTTATAAATATTATTCCATATATGATGAAATAATGACCACTTTAACCAAAACCAAATTATCAATGTCATTTTGGGTATATAAAGTGAATATCATCAAAACGTTTGATGTGATCTTATTTGATTAAGAAATTAAATATAACATGGTAAAAAAAGAAATATATTGAATAATAATCTTCAAAAGTGTTCTTAGTAAATTAAATAATTAACATAAGGTTATTATTTAGGAATATAAGGAACAAACCTAACGGTTCGGACCTGAGGTAAGGGATTTTCTCGTACTTATCTTCTATTGAGGTTTATTTTATTTCTTTAAACCAAATTTATTTTATATGGTGTATAGAATTCCATTTTACATGTTATATAATGAGTCCTTCATACATCATGGTATTTTATGTTTCAATTTAAATTACTTAATACATTGGTATCTTACTTTAAAGTTACCAAGTGGTAAGGGGTTTCATAACAAAACCACTTTACACATGGTTATATTACATATTAATTGTCATAGATATTATAAGATTGTGTGTATAATGAGTTTTTATTGTTTTATGTTTCATTTACAATTTTTTATTGGTATTTACACTTGATAAACATATTAAATTCAATGATTAATCCTCACTTCCATAGTATGATCTTAGTACTATATTTCTTTTCAATTTCTATTATATTGACACCCATTTCACACTATGAACCTATTTATTTATATAATGTGTATTGTAAAAACCAAAATATTCCTTGAGTTATAGATCATATTTTTTTATTTCATTAGTTTTATCCCAATTGAAGTGCCTTGTGAGGTCACAAGGGTAATGGGGGTGTTGAGGGCTTATACACGGCCTGGAGACCTAGCTTTTGAAAGAAACTATTGGGCCACACGATTTGTAGAGACCCAGTCTCCAAGTATCATGGTTTGGTTAAAACTTGTTCGGTGGTCCAGTACTCTACATAGTGCCTCATGGTTTTTCCTAAACAATCAATCTAGACTTCATGGTCATACAAGATCTGGAGGTCAAGTTCCATAGTGGTTTTTCATGGTCTTTGCATGATTAGTCCAATCATGCACCGAGCCTGTTTGAGGGGTTTATTGGGACAGTTCTTGGGGCACGGTTTAAAAAACAATGTTTCCAATCCATTTACTATATAAAATTGTATAGATTTATCATTTCTATCATTTTTATTAACACTGGATAACAATGTTTTTCCTCTTCTATTTCCAGAAAACTGCTCACCCAAGTAGAGCTCTCCTATCCGCTTTGCTATTAATTGAGGTATCTCACTCATCTGGACTCTGAATAAGCCACCTTCTATCTTATTGGCTACATACTGGTAATCTCTTAAGTCCACATACAGATTTCATCATTTATCTCACTATCACTAGAGTAATTTTGGTGTTATATAATATTCCCTACTTCTAGGGAACATGTTTTTTTTACATATTTCTTCTTTTCTATACTAAATTAGAGGCTAGTAATGAAAAATAATTCAACTAATAAGATATGGTAGGTTGTCTCATGAATTTACCATAAAGTATTGGCTTTTATGAATTACACCATTATTCCATGTACCATATTTTCTAAGAAATGATTTTCACATGAAATTTTCCTTAAATTAAATGAATTAGAATGACCTATACATCTCACAAGACCTATTTTTGTATCATTAAATGTTATGGATTTCAATTAATACAATCCCTTATGTGTTTTGATAAATTTGATGAAACCACCATGAGTGGCCTACAAAATTTATTCGCATCTTATGTTTTGTTCTTTTACATCTTTATTTCAGGATGTTAATTGAATTTATTAGAGTGTGAATTAAATTAAATGAATGATGGAATAGAATACCATGTCCATGTTTCATTGGTCAACATATCTTCTCATATCAGCTTCATATTCTCTTTAAAAGCCAAGAATCCACATTATAATGAAAGGGAAGATTCATGATGCTAGTAATTCTAATCCTTGGGTATGATTGGAGCCACCTTCTGAGGTAAGTAAATTTATTATATAAATTTGATAAAAAATAAATTAGTTTTGAATGTAAATGGTATGGTTAGACTTTGGGATCATGGTTATTAATATTTCCATGCTGAGATTGAAACATGGGTTCCAATTCCGAACTCCATAACAAACTCATCATGAATATTTGATAAAATAATTATATATGAAACTATAATGCATAATGGCTGAAATATAGGTTCTCATATGAACACCATGTAAGGACTCAATTGGCTGCTAGATTATATACGACCAAGTGATACTTGGACTCCCTATGTGGACTTCCATGGGTGTACTCAGAGGAAAGATCATTATAAACCCCCAAGTGGTACTTGGAATATAAATGTGGTTTTTCTACAATGGTCTCTAAGGGCGGATCGTTATATATTCCATGAGTGACATGTCCTCTCTTTATGTAGAATGCTTTGGACAAACATTGGGTGAATATCATTATAAATACCTAAGTGATACTTGGACTCTCCATATGGTCTTCTAAGGATAAAATATATGGGGAAATAATTATATACGCCATGAGTGACACTTGGGATTTCTTGTGGACTTCCCATGATAGACATACATGTGGGTGATTTATACCAACCCTAGAGTGATATTAGGGTTATGATGATGAATAATTATGTTGATCCTATATGGAGATGGGTATATATTATGCATGGAGTGATACAAAGGTTCTAAATTAAGAACTCCAAGGATAGGCTCATGTTACCTTTGAATTTTTTAATGATTTAATTACACTACATGACTTCCAAGAGAAATAATTAGCATGGATTCAGTTAGAGACATTCATTTTTTAGATGGTCTTATTATAAATATTTCTTATGTTATGAATCACATTGGATTCCATGGATAGAATCTAGGTCCCAATACATAATTATAAATTAAATCATTAATGAATATTTACTAATAGATATTCTATCTTAGATTGTAGAAGAACTACTACAAAAACGGGCAAGGGAAGCGCCCCCTTATATCAATGCTAAGAAAAACCGCTGATAAAGGTTACCCTGTATCAGCGCTAGAAAAGAGCTGATAAAGAGGTCATGTATCAGCGCTAAAATTTTAGCGCTGATAAAAGGTAACCTTTATCCGTGCTAAATAAGTGATGATAAAACAACACTTTATCAGTTCTAGAGAAGCACTGATAAATATTCTCTGTATCAGCGCTAATCTTTTAGCGCTGATAAATCATACCATTATCAGCACTAAAATGTCAGCACTGATAAAATCTTAGTCCATTTTTTTATAAAGTCGGTCACATAGTGCCCTCGTTTTATCGTGACCTAAATCTCTGGCGGTACTGGAACCCTACAACTCCCCTCTTCCACCCACTGAGTTCTCGTTGTTGGACCTCTGCTACCCTCGCTTCTCTTTGCCGGTCCTCCGTTGCCCGCAACGCCCCTTCGGTTTTTCGTTCCTCCACCGCCAGCAACGCCCCTTCGGTTTTCTGGACCTCTACCGACCACAACGCTCGGCTTCTTATTGTCGGACCTCCGCTACCCTCAGTTCGCGTTGCCGGACCACCGCCGCCCACAACTTCCTCTTCGGATTCCCGGATCTCTATTGCCCGCAACGCCTGAACCTCCCTTTATGGCATGATTTCCAAATATTTTTTTTAATATTCTTCTTGTTGTTGGTTGAATCATTTATTTGGGTTAAATATTTATGGTTATGGTGTTTAACTGCATCCTTAGGGCCTTTCCTTAGTTCAGTTGGTGGTTTCATTCTGATTTTGTGAAGATATCAAGAAATGGGTGGGTTGTTCCATTATTTTACATTGTTTTAGGTGTTTAACATGATTTATTTGGTTCTAAAATGGTTTTATAAATTTTATGGGTTGTAGGAAACATGTTTTCCAATTTGTTTGTTGTGCGTAAGGGTTTGATAATGACTTGACTATTATAAATGGTTTTTTTTCATGTGTGTTTCTATTATTGGAAGTGTGATTGTATAAAATAGATATAATTTTTTTTAGTGGGTGGAATTGAGAAAAATGGAATCCTAGTTATCTAGGTGGGTAGACTAGGTCTAGTATATTAGGTGAATTAGTTAGGCTGATGATTGGTCTTCTTAATAAGGATATACATAACAACACTAACTCAACATTCATGTGCTAGGGATTGGAGGCTCAAATAGGACCTTCATGTCAAAGAGATGTGATCACCAAGAGTACAAGGATCCTAGTTCCCTAGTAACCTTAATACCTTAGAGATTTTCTATAGTGCTCATACTATTCTTACCATTATCTTGTCACATTTACTCTCTCTTTTATTTCAAATAATGTTTTATTTAAATTGTATCTTCCTTTTTCTTAAAAAATAACATGTTAATGTTTATCATAATGTCATTACATGGAATCTATTTTTGTTGTGTCCTATTAGGAATGTTGGCTCACACCTTATATACACCCTCAGGTTTATGTAGACCTTCTTTTGTTTTACCCAGTTAAAGGAAAGGTTCCCTTGGTGGTGATGGTGCATATATGTTCTGGTAGTTCTCCTTTTGGTGACTGTTATTGGTTGTGGAATGGGGATGTTTACCCTCATGTTTCATGGAGGCTTGGTTGTATTGTTGGTTCCCTTACCTTTTTTTTGTTATTTTGGTTTTTGTTGAAATTGTTAAATGATTATCCCCTATTGTAGTGTTATCTTTTGATCTATTATATTGTGAAATTTGGTTATGATATGGTGTTTGATTTTTATGTAATGTTTATGGTTTTTTACATGAAAATACCATTCCCAAAGGTGTTACTCAATTCCTAGGAACTAGTTACAACCCATGGGGATTGGTAATTTCCTCTGGACCTTCCCACGAGTTGGGTCAGGTGTCAAGTGGGATGGAAACCTGGCCTAGTTCATGACAAGAAGTCTACACCATAGTATGGTTTTCTAAATCCTTTCTGTACCGTGTCCATGGGAGGTTGAAAGATGGTATCTTTTTTTATAGTCTTAAATTCCATGAGCCCTATTTTATATTCTTTTTTCTCCTACACAACTCTCAGTTGAAATCTTGATTCTTTAAGGATTACAAGATTCATTTTAACTCCTCTAAAATCCCTTCTTCTCATATAGAAGCTCCAGTTGATGTGTTTCGTTTCTCTCTGATAAGGGGATCTCTCATCGATTGGAAATCCTCTATCTCCTCTTATATCCTCCATATAGAGTGATAGATCATCATCTTTTTAGTGAATCTAATATTCATTTTTATGAATCTTCATTATAGGTTAGAATATTTGATCTTCTTATAAGGAAGTGGTTCACATCTAATATATTTGGAAGTCTTTCTTTATGTACATGAACCATAAATACTAATATTTGAGATTCAAATAGGATGAAGATGAAGAAATATTGGATGGATGCTAATCATTTAACAATAGAGTACGATAACGGAGTGAATGAGTTCACCAAGTTTGCAAAGGATCATGCAAAGGATCCTTCTCAAATCCTTTGTTTGTATTTACATTGTTGTTATTCTAGACTAATTACTCCAGGGGAGTTGGTAGAACATTTGATATGTCACGGAATAGATCGGAGTTATAAATGTTGGAATAAACATGGAGAAAAAGAGAATGTAGCTACTGGCTGGGATAAAACTATGTTTTATGGATCGTCAGATCTGAATATAAATATGGATAATGAAGAAGACCGTATGGAGGATGTGATTACAGATGTCAATGATGATGAAGATCGTATTGAGTAAATGACAAAGGCAATTCAATATGAACTCTTTGATTGCCCAAATTTGTTTGAGAAGTTAAATAGTTGTGCAAAGACGCCATTGTATACTGCTTTCACTAAGTATACAACATTGTTAGCTGTACTGAAGTTGTATAAATTGAAAGCAGGAAACAGATGGAGTGATGTCAATTTTATGGAACTACTTGCTCTCTTGAATGAGATGCTCCCAGAAGACAATGAGCTCCCAAGCCGGACATATGAATCTAGACGAATGCTACGCTTGATGGGAATGATTTTTGAAAGAATACATGCATGCCCGAAAGACTGTATATTGTTTCAGAAGGAGAAAAAATCACTTACAAAATTCCCAAAGTGTGGTTCTTCTTGATACAAGAAAAATAAATCCAATCCTACGAAATTTGTATGGTACTTTCCAATCATTCCAAGGTTTAGGCGTCTATATGGAAGTGAATAAACTGCAAGACAATTGTTGTGGCATGCAGATAAAAGAAATAACGATGAGTTATTACATCATCTAGAGAACTCTCCTTAATAGAAGAAAATTGATCATGAGTATCCTGAATTTGGAAAATAGCTGAGAACCCTTCGTCTTTCATTATCTACAGATGGAGTGAATCATTTTGGTTTTCAAACCAGCACTTATAGTACATGGCCTGTTATATTGGTAAATTATAACTTGCCACCCTAGTTATGCATGATGTGGAAATACATCATGTTATCTATGCATATATCAGGACCAAAAACAACCAGGTAACGATATTGATTTTTATCTGGATCCTTTGATCAAGGATTTGAAGTTATTGTGGGACTCAGGTGTAATGTTGTATGATTCTTATAAAAGTGAATACTTCACGTTGAGAGCGATGTTGTATGGGACAATAAATGATTTCCCTGCATATGTAAATTTTTCAGCCTATAGCATTAAGGGAACTAAAGGGTGTCCCATGCGTGAAGAAGATATAGAATCAATTAGGCTGAAACATTCATCCAAATCTGTGTTTCAAGAACATCGCAGATTTCTACCTCTTCGACATAAGTACTGATCTGGGATGACATCATTCAATGGAAGTTCAGAAAAACATGTAGCATCATCTCGACTAACAGGTTATCAGTTGTTTGAGAAATTAAAATATCTGAACACTGTTTTTGGTAAACCATTTTTGAAAAACCTTACGAAAATCGTTTGGAATAAGAGATCAGTTTTTTTTGAATTACAATACTAGAATTTTGTATACGTCAGACATTTTCTTGATGTGATTCATGTGGAAAAAAATGTATGTGACAGTGTTATAAAAATGTTTCTAAATTCCCCTGGCAAAACAAAAGATGGAATTAAGGCAAGTTTGGACATGGTTGACATGGGAATACGAGAAGATTTGGCTCCCGTGAAGGGTGAAAATTGAATGTTTCTTCCTCCATCTGCTTATACTATTTCTAGGGTAGAGAGATATCAGTTTTGCAACTCCTTCAATGAAGTAAAGGTTCCAGAGGGGTACTCATCAAATATTAAGAACATTGTGTCAATGAATGATTTGATGTTAAATGGTTTGAAAAAACATGATTTCCATGTTTTGATGCAAGATCTAATTCCTATAGCTTTAGGTTTAATTTTTCCCAAGAATGTTCTCCATACGTTAACCAAACTTTGTTTATTTTTCAAAGTTATATGTAGCAAAGTTTTAGATCCGGGGAAATTGCCAGCTATGGAAAAAGAAATTGTCATCAAATTATGTGAATTAGAAATGTTCTTTGTGCCAACATTCTTTGATATGATGGTTCATTTGATGATTCACTTGGTGAGTGAGATTCAACTTTGTGGTCCTGTGCACTATAGATGGATGTATCCTGTTGAACGGTATATGATAATTTTTGAAAGGGTATGTCAAAAATCGAAGTCGGTCGAAGGGTTGTAAAGTGGAGCGATATATTGTTTAGGAATCCATTGAATTTTGTAATGAATACCTATTTGATGTGGAAATAATTGGTCTCCTGAAATCTCATCACACTGGACGCATTGAGGGTGAGGGAATTTCTGGAAGAGAAGTTGTGACAATCAGTATTACAGATCGAGAGCAGGATCATCCTTATGTTTTGCATAATAGTTGGGAGGTTGCTCCATATATTGAATCTCACAAAAAAAATTATTAGGCAGTCGAATCCATCGAGGGCTGAAAAATGGTTATCAGATACACATAATCACCAGTTTATAGGATGGTTTCATGACCATATTTTTATGCAGTTGGATGAAAATCCGAATTAAATTTCAGAATGACTTTGATGGCTAGCCGCTGGACCAATTTTGTATGTAAACCCTTAAATTGGTTATGTAATTAATGCTTATACATTCTATACAGATAAACATTATGAAGATAGTACCATGAAAAATAGTGGATTTACACTAGTGGCTGAAGCGATGCATGTTTCTTGTAGTAAGGAATGAAATCCAATTTATGAAAATATGTCATACTTTTTCATTATCAAACTAATATGGGAGTTGGATTATAAGACATTACAATTGCCTATTTTTCAATGAAAATGGATTGATAACAATAGTGGTGTTAAAATTGATGAATGGGGATTTTTGAAAGTTGATTTTAGTAAAGAACGGTACAAAGAAAAACAGTTTATAATGGCATCACAAGCAGTACAGGTTTTTTATGTTCCAGATCCCGCAAACCAAAAGTGGTCGATTGTTCTGTTATCATCCAAAACTACTGAAGGTTCTGATGAAAATTCAGTTGAGGAAGATCCTTTTAGTGGTACATCGCAACAATTTTGGAGATGTCCCAATGAATATGATGTTTTTTATTTTAGAGGAGACCACAATTAAGAGATTTGGATAGTCGATAGAGGTGTCAAATCCCTTCAACCTTTGAAAAAAAGAAAGAAAGTTCAGTAAAGAGGATATTTTTTGTTTGTAATATTGATCTTGTTATCTCATGTCATTATCTTATCATTACTGAATTTATGTAATCTGAATTAACTATTCAACAACTTTTGTAGATAATGACTTCTGCACATTCTGGTTCTCCTAACCTTGAGGCTGAACAAGTCTCTCAAGCAGCTGCTGTTGCTACTCCTGCTACTCCTGCAGCTCATGCTGCTGCTGCTGTTGCTCCTACTGCTCCTCATGCTACTCCTGCAGATGATGTTGTTGCTGCTCCTCCTGCTGCGACTCATGTTGCTCCTACTTATCCTCCTGCTGTGGCTCCTGCTGCTCCTATTGCTCCTGCTGCTGCTCCTACTGCGGCGGCTCCTACTTCTCTTAATGTTGAGTTCCAACAACCATCAGCACATGTCGTTGATACCATTCTAGATGAACATATAGATGATGTTGATATCGATGAAATGGTTGGGAATGAAGTACCGGCATTGCAGAAAACACAGGTGCGTCATAGTTTGACGGTGTTTGCCAAAATTCTTAAGGCGAAAAGCAAAGGCATCAAATTTGAAGTCGGATAGAATGCATGAGGCCAATATGTGAATCCAAACAAGGCTATGTTTAGAAGATACATTGGAGTTGTCACTCGAAAACGCATGTCGATTGACATTATTCATGGCACCATGTTGTGTTCGTGATGAAGGCTGTGATCTAGGAAGAAATTACTGTAACATTATCAATTTATTTCATTAATTTACTAGCAAATAAAATAATGAAACAATGTCTTACTCTTCTTAATCTCTTGTATATTACATTTATAGTAAATGATTCACACAAGGATTATGTAATAAGGCTTTCAGGATAGATTCATTGAGGTTTTCTCACTATTTTAACAAGATCCCAGCTAAAATATTATAAAGGTAAAAAACCCGCACCCACCTATTGTCTACACTCACCTGATATCCCAAGAAGTATGGGATGCATTTATTGGGGGTCGTGGGGATGAGAAGTTTCAGGTACATTTTGGGTGATAATACGTTGTTTGAGGATACCTGTATTCATAAATTTGATTGTCAATATTTCATTTATGAAACAGAAACTCTGTACTAAAAATAAAGAACGTGCATCAAAACCAACATACCCCTATCGTAAAGAAAGGATGGGTTACGCTTAATTAGAAATGAAAATGGTACGTATTTTAAAATTACAGTAATATTGTTAGGTGCCAATAAACAACATCATAAATATCTTTCTATGTTTATATGTAGATTGATGAGTCTAAAACCAAATTCACATCCATCCCAGGTCATGTGCTATGGAAGGAGGCACGTCTGAACAAAGAAGGGAAGTTAGTATATGAAAGCACACAGAAAGTGTGGGAAATATGTGTAAGTATGACATGATGATAAAAAAATTTGTTTAAAATTTCTATTACATAAAAATAATTAGTTATATTCATATATCCGATAGTCACAGGAATCAGCCACTTCTGTAGCTGATACGGACCTATTATCGACATAATTGAAGCAGCCAGAAAAATACGGTCGTGTCAAAGGTGCAAGGTTTGGGGTGACACCCCGATTATATTTTGAGAAGAAGAAAAAAATGGATGATACAGATGAAAAATTGGAACAAATGAGTGAAAAAAATATCAACCCTTAAAAAACGATTGCAATGGATGGGGGAGTTTCTAGAAACTTTTATGAATGGGAAGAAAAGGGAAGACACAACGTAGGAACAACCGTTGCATGAACATCCCGCCCCACCCCCCACCAGCTTTGAGGAAAGCCATTCGCCTCAAAAAACTATCTTAGCTGTGGTAATCAATATTCTAATAATTGTTCCCATGAAATATGAATCAGACAAACACTGATAATTTTTCTGTACTGATCTTCTATAGGGTGATAATAATTGTGATTTATATCTGTCAACACCCACCTATCACCTTGTAGAGAGGGCTATAGTGTTCAATATCCCAGATGCCACACTACATAATAGACCACTTCTGAAAGATCATCTGAAAGTGATGATTACTGTAGCTCATGAGCCAAATGCAGAGATACCTATTCTACTTCATGACGATGATATTCATATGGTTGAAAAGGATATGGGGACATTCATTACATGGCCATCACAACTTGTAAGAGTACATGTAGACAAAGAGGTATTTATTTCCTTTTCTTTTCAAGCTAAAACCTTTACAATTAATGAAAAAAGGGTATGAACCAATGATTGTTGTTATAGATGGAGAAAGTGAAGGGGGTGACAAATTTCAGCTCAAAACAATCTAAAGGATCGACCAAACAATCCCAAGGAGCTACTGAAAGCACAATAAAACCACTTGTTCTCTATCCACATTTACTAGCATTGAAGACTCATGTGGATACGAATCTAAAAGATGGTAATAGTAATATATTGTTTTTCGAAGAGAATATATACGGAGAGGAAAGTCAAGATTTCATTGCTGTTGAAAATATAAATGAAATCCATGAAAATGGTTGGCTAGGTGTCACAGTTGTAAATGTATATATGAGGTATGTTTCCATGAATTTATTTTCTAAAATCTAATCTAATGTGAAAATTAGGACTAAATTCATTTTATATTATTGATAGGCGTATTTATGAAAAACAGTTGAAGGATTTTTCCCATGATCCAAGATTTGGGCTGGTTAGTCCTCATATCACATCAACACACCTAACAAAAATAGAGCCATCAAAAAGGGATGCAATAGTGAACGGCTTGATAAAAACATTTGAACGCAAGATTACAGATGACATACTTTTCCTAATACCAACCATGCTGGGGTAATACTATATGATTAAAGCATATCAATTATATTTTCACTTCTTTTATTACATATTCCTTTTTGTGTTTTTAGGAAACATTGATTGCAAATTGTGGTGAACTTGGATACTCCGAAGATTTCTTTTATGGATTCAAAGAAAAGATGTCCATCAAACCGACCACACATGATGGAGTTTGTGAATCTGTAAGACACTAGCTCTTACGTTTTAGGTCTAAACATCAAGTAATATAATTTATATTATCTTTTACTGAGGATTATGTTATGATAGTGTGGTGTATAATTATCATCTAAAAAAAGGAATGAGGACAGGGGCTAAGCATAGGGAGGTGAGAAAGTACTACGTCTGGACAAATATCAGGGTATATATAATAAAATTTCACTGTCCAAAAACATCTAAACACAAGTTATTTATTATCCAAATGATCAATTTTTTTTGCAGTGTCCAAAACAAACAAATGATAATGATTTTGGTTATTATGTTTGTAAATTTATGAAGGAGATCGTTTTTCATCAGCAAACTAGCATCCCTAAAGATGTATTTTCAAAAAGAACTACTAGTTCGTTTAAGATATTTATTAATTATTTATTTTTTTATTTTGCAGTACTAATATGACTTTCGAAAAGCCTCATACTCACAAGATGATATATATGTGTTTAGAAATTAGTGGTCCGCATACCTGATGGCAGATTGTACACAAATACAATGAAGATCTGACTTAGCCACATGTACAATTGGTGGTCAATTTTTAGAGGGGTTAAGGGGATCAAAAGATGAAACATTGTTGTATTTAAATGTTCATAGGAAAATTGTAATTGTTATTAATTAAAACATTTTTTCTCCAATGATTCATTTTCCAATATTAACATATGATATGAACCAGCAACATGCCGGAATGCTGAACCACTCAAAGGGTCTCTCTTTTGTTTAAAATGGACACAATTTTAATTGAGAACAAAAACTGACATATGAAAATCAGGCCAAATGCATTCAAATTTCCTTGATAATTTATAATAATGATCCAAGGGTCCTTGGTGATGTGTACGAGTCATAATTGCCTCATTCTGAGGCATGGTGTGACCGCTATCACTCAAAGGGTCTCTTTTTGTTTAAAATGGACACGATTTTAACTTAAAAGAACAACTGACCTACGAAAATCTGACCAAAAGCATTCGGATTTCCTTGAACTTTTATAATAACGGTCCAAGGGTCCTTGGTGACGTGTACAAGTTATCCCTACCTCTATCTGAGGCATGGTGTGACTGCTACCACTCAAAGGATCTCTCTTTTGTTTAAAGTGGACACGATTTTAAGTGAAAACAA
Source organism: Viscum album (assembly GCA_963277665.1). NCBI lineage: Eukaryota > Viridiplantae > Streptophyta > Magnoliopsida > Santalales > Viscaceae > Viscum > Viscum album. Next base: position 1,566,180,784 of record OY728160.1, read on the forward strand.
AAACTGACCTACGTAAATCTGACCAAACGCATTCAGATTGACTTGATATTTTATAAGAAAGATCCAAGGGTCCACAGTAATGTGTACGAGTCATCCTCGCCTCAATATGAGGCACTGTGTGGCTGGTAACACTCAAAGGGTCTCTCTTTTCCTTAAAATGGACACGATTTTAAGTGAAAACAACAACTGACCTATGGAAATCTAGCCAAACGCATTGGGATTGCCTTGATCTTTTATAAGAACTATCTAAAGGTCCTTGGTGACATGAATGAGTCATCACCACCTCAATCCGAGGAACGGTGTGACCGCTATCACTCAAAGGGACCCTCTTTTGGTTAAAATGGCACGATTTTAAGTGAAAACAACAACTGACCTATGGAAATTTGACCAAATGCATTCGGATTACCTTGATCTTTTATAAGAATTATCCAAGGGTCCTTGGTGACAGGTAAGAGTCAACTTCACCTCAATCCGAGGCATAGTGTGACCGCTACCACTCAAAGGGTCTCTCTTTTGTTTAAAATGGAAACGATTTTAAGTGAAAACAACAACTAACCTACAGAAATCTGACCAAATGCATTTGTATTGCCCTGATATTTTATAATAATGATCCAAGGGTCCTTGGTGATATGTAAGATTCATCCCCGCCTCTATCCAAGGCACATTGTGGCCAGTAACACTCAAAGCGTCTCTCTTTTGTTTAAAATGGACACGATTTTAAATGAAAACCAGAACTGACCTACGGAAATCCATCCAAACGCATTAGGATTTCCTTGATCTTTTATAAGAACGATCCAAGGGTCCTTGGTGACGTGTACAAGTCATCCTCGCCTCAATACAAGGCATGGTGTGGCTGCTATCACTCAAAGGGTCTCTCTTTTGTTTAAAATGGACACGATTTTAAGTGAAAACAACAACTGACCTACGGAAATATGACCAAATGCATTTGGATTGCCCTCATAATTTTTAATAACAATCCAAGGGTCCTTAGTGATGTGTAAGAGTTAACCGCTCCACATTCGGAGGCATGGTGTGACCGCTACCACTCAAACGGTCTCTCTTTTGTTTAAAATGGACATGATTTTAAGTGAAAAAAAACTGACCTATGAAATCCATCCAAACGCAATTGGATTGCCTTGATATTTTATAAGAACGATCCAAGGGTCCTTGGTGATGTGTACGAGTCAACCCCAACTCAATCTGAGGCACTATGTGGCCAGTAACACTCAAAGGGTCTCTCTTTTGTTTAAAATGGACACGATTTTAAGTGAAATCAACAACTGACCTACGAAAATCCGACCAAATGCATTCATATTGCCTTGATCTTTTATAAGAACGATCCAAGGGACCTTGGTGATGTGTAAGAGTCATCCCTGCCTCAATATGAGGCTCATTGTGACCGGTATCACTCAAAGGGTCTCTCTTATGTTTAAAATGGACATGATTTTAAGTTAAAACAACAACTGACCTATGGAAATCCAACAAAACACATTACGATTGTCTTGATCTTTTATAAGAACGATCCAAGGGTCCTTGTTTATTTGTAAGAGTCAAACACGCCTCAGTCTGAGGCACATTGTGACCGCTATCACTCAAAGGGTCTCTCTTTTGTTTAAAATGGACACGATTTTAAGTGAAAACAACAACTGACCTATGGAAATCTGACCAAACGCATTTGGATTATCTTGATCTTTTATAAGAAAGATCGAAGGATCCTTGGTGATGTGAACAAGTCATCCCCGCCTCAATCTGAGGAACTGTGTGGCCTGTAACACTCATAGGGTCTGTTTTTTTGTTTAAAATGGACACGATTTTAAGTGAAAAAAACAACTGACCTGTGGAAATCCATCCAAATGCATTCAGATTGACTTGATCTTTTATAAGAATGATCCAAGGGTCCTTGGTGACTTGTACGAGTCATCCCCACCTCAATATGAGGCACAGTGTGGCCGATATCACTCAAAGGGTCTCTCTTTTGTTTAAAATGGACATGATTTTAAGTTAAAACAACAACTGACCTACGGAAAACTGACCAAACGCATTCGGATTTCCTTGATCTTTTATAAGAACCATATATGTGCTAGACATATACTAATACACAGTTAGACCCCATTTTCGTTCCATGTTCATGTAGTAGTACATTAATAGAATGTTATTGTACATATGTTATGTTAAGGTATATATATTGGCTGGATATTTTGGAGTATACACCGTTTACTCAAGGTACATGTCTTGTACTATTCCCTTATTACACATTTTAGGATTTAGGGTGATTTTTCACCCTAGATTCCGAATTGTGAAAAATTTGAGTCTATATTTAGTATTTATCTATTTAGATCACGATGGTGTAATCGTTAAAGTATTTTTTTAGTACTTTTAAGAGGTGATTCAAGGGAAACAATTTATGATAGAGCCTTTTTCCTCTGTTAGTTTAATATGATGGTATCCTAGGAGTGAGACTTGGTATTAGAAATAAAAGAGGGTTATGATAATGGTTGGAGGAAATGGAATGGGATTTCCAAGTTCCTCTAATAGAGTATCTTGGGACAACCCCAAGAAAAAGGGACTAGGTTGTGACTTGAGGTGGTAGATAGGTTGGGTGTTCAATTCAACTTAGTGTAACTTATGAAGTAAATGGGCTTGTGGTCATCTCCCTTATGATAATATCCATATTTTTCTTGTGAGGATAGGATATATTAGAGATTGAGTTGTGGGATGTTTTACCACCAAGATATTGACATTGTCCCAAGGGTTATTATAAATATCAAGGACCCCAAATGGGGTGACTTGATATATGATGACTTAGGGGACCCTAGTAGGTTCAATAATAACTTGTTGTCCCTAGTGAGAATGCATCCATGGGAATGGGTAAATTCAATTATGGGTATTTATTAAGTACCAAATTCATTGTGTTGATCTTGTTAGGGTTGTAACCACATGGGTCACACTCTTGAGAGTCTATCCATGTTGTCAGGGTTGATTTTTCACATGAACACTCATAATATATATATATATATAGGATTGTTATATAGTAATGGATATGAGTTTTTATTAATTAATAGAAATTCTCATGGAGTATTAGTGATTTTTGGATAGGTTTATATGTGTTTGAGTCATGTTTTTTAGAGTGATTCTTTATGTGATATCTTATAAAGGGTATTTAAATGGGGGGGTCATGGCATGTGATCTATCAGGGGCATCATATATAACAAGTAATGGTTGGCCTGGTATACTAGGGTGATCATGTGTTTGGGTCTATGATACTTATGGGATTATATCTGGATGAAAATACTCCCATATGGGAGGGTGGATATGCTTATGGGTCTTATTCCTTAAATGAGAATACTCTCATAGGGGAGGGATGAGATGTATATAGCTATTATTCCCCAGATGAGAATACAACCATAGGAGTGGGATGAGATTATTATCGGTAATATTCACTAAATGAAACTAATCCCATAGGGGAGGGCTGACATGATTATATAGATTATGCCTCAAATGAGAATACACCCATATTGGAGGGTTGATATGCTTTTAGGGATTATTATTTGGATGATAATACTCCCATATGGTAAAGAATATATGATTCATAGTATTATTCCCTAAATAAGCTTACTCCCATAGTATAGGGATGAGATCCTTGTAGGACTTATGCCTCGGAATTGGAAGAACACATATGGGTGGTCTGAGATACTGTTGAGGGTATTCCCTGGATGAGAAACCTCCCATAAGTAGATTTCCATGATGGAGTATAAATAAAACTCACATATTGGAGGTCAATGATAATTATGTATATAGTGGGGAGACCATGGTATATTATATGTTTTGTGTGGTTCCTATGATGTACTCAGAGAAACCATAACATTGGATGAAGTAGGTATGGTTGATCAAGCTTTAATACTTAAGGATCAATGTGTCTTGATGTAGATGGGGTAGGACTTGGTCAAACTATTTTTTTATAATGTCGACACGATCCTTGTGACATGCTTGGTAAAAGTTCATCAGTTGGAAAATTAATTTTCTTTTAATCATGGTCATGTATTTTAGGATCAATGATGATTTTTTTATTAGTTTTATTCCAGTTATTTCTCAACGAGGTTATGCATATTGCCTGATCATGCACTTACAATAGCCTATTGCATGTTTAATATTGGGGGTTTATTAATGAGATTCATCCCCCCCCCCCCATGTACGTGCACCTCAGTGTGTGTACAAACCTTATAACTTTTTTGAGGTTGAGAACATGATGCATAGTGGATAGAGAAAAGTCCAACGATTTATGTATTGATAAAACACACCCATGTGGAGCCCTAGGATTGAAATAGAGTAGGATTATATGCTTTTAGAGAATGGTTATATTTTAAAGATCATATTTTTTAGTATTATTTTACTTTTATTTATTTTATTCATTCATGTAAGTGTTTTTGACCCGGTGGATGGAAAATTGATGTGTATAGAATGACTATTTGCGTTGTATCTGAAATTTCATTTAATTATAGTATGTTTAGGTAAATTATTCTATTTAATCTATTGTGTATGATGAATGGACATTTTATTTTTATTGTGCTCTCTAATAGGGATGTATTGTATCCTTGAACACCAATCCACCCCCCTAGACACCAATCCACCCCTAGACACCCCCCCACCCCCTGTAAACCCCCCCCTGACACCTTGGACACCAGCCCACCCCCTGGAAAGCCCCCCAGACACCCCCTACCCCCCTTGGACAGCCACACCAAACCCTTTAATAGCCCCCAAACCCCCTAAATTCTGAATTGAATTCTTTATGTACTTAATTAACTTATAAATTATGTGTTAGTGGTGTAAGGGTATACTTGTTGTACAGGTATACCTGGTCTAATTAGCTTATGATTTATGTGTTAATTTTGTATGGGTATACTTGCTTTAATTAGCTTATTGAGATGCTGATTTTTTTGCAAGTGTTAGGGTGTGCTGTTGCAGATTTATGGGAGCAGTAGTGATGACATTTATTAGTGCTCTTTTAGCGCTGATAAATCATGCTTTTATCAGCGCTAAAAAAGTGCTGATAAACAACACCTTTATCAGTGCTAAAAAATAACTGATAAAGTCTACCTTTATTAGTGCTTGTTTAGCACTGATAAAGTGTTGTTTTATCAGCGCTTTTTTAGTGCTGATAAATTACCCCTTTATCAGTGCCGAGCTTTACAATGTTTTTTAGCGCTGTTAAAGCCCTTTTTAGCGCTGTTAATTCCCGTATTTGTTGTAGTGAAGGTAGTATATGATCATAATTCCATGGTAACCACAACCTATGTGGGGAATTTATTTAAAAAATTTCATTTAAATATTTTCCTGTTCACTTTGTACTACTTATTATATATTTACACACTATACGGGATTAGTTATTGTTGGGGGTTTTCTAATGAGTATACCTCACACCCTATTTGGTCCATCCTTGGGTACCCAGATAGACATCATGGAAGTGTGTTGGGACAAATTAAATCAACTTATAATTGATGTTTGATTAGAATTTTAGGATAGTATACATGGGGCATAGGGCCGAGCCTATGCTTGAGGTACTATAATAGAATGTCTTGCGTTTTTATTCTTGTTGATATGGCATGTTGTGTATGGTCATTTCCCTAATCCCCATGTATTTACTTTATTTTACAACATGTCATTATCAACATATTTTGTACAACATTTTTGCATGATATCTACTTTGAAAATTATATAGTGCATGATTACTCTTTCACTGTTCGGTGAATTTTAGTCTTCCTCTATTTATTGATCTGATTATACTATTTTTCTAAACTCGAATCAAGCAGGTATAGTCTCCCCACTCTTTCCACATGGTCCATTACTTATAGTCAGCACACTCAAGAATATGGGAAGGTTCTCTTGAGGTCATGTAGCCAACCAGGTTTGGTAAATTTTGAGTGAACTAGTTTGGGACGTCAAAAATTGGTATCATAGGTGTTTCATTTTTTTATTTTACATTTTTTACTAATTTGGATGGTAGAAAGAAAAAATAAGATGTTTCGGACTTTAATGATGATCATGTTCTTGGGATTAGCTAACCCACATATAGTGAAAATCCAAATTACATAGGATAGGATAATTTTTTCTGGATTTTTCTTGTTACATTTTCCATGACTTCGCCATTTTGTGATGCACTTGGTGTTTGATATTCCTTTTTATTATGTATTTTAAAACATGGTCAATATGGAAAGGAATTATAGCTTCATGCATCATTATATGAACTTGAGGATTTATATTTCATCCATATTTCATGCCATGTTTATGTTACTGTTTTCATTACTTGAAACATGTTTGGGTTCCTTCATTTTTATTTCCATGAACTAGTTATAAAATTTCATTTAGGGATTAGTTGAATAATTATTTTTGATTAAATGGAAACAAAATTTCATTTTATAAAGTGTACGTGCATTTATAAATTGGAAATGGTGATCTATATAACCAAAAAATATAAAAACATTTGTTTTGTAAATGAGTATGAACCTAAAATAAATTGAATTATGAAATTAAATTGTCCCTGTTAAATGGGAATTTAAATTTCAATGTAAAGGTTATTTTCCTTTATAACATGAAATTGAAAATTTTTATACCGTGACCTTTGACATTTAACAGTGTGACTGACCCCAACCCAACCTTAGTAGTCGGTAAAAGATAGAGTCCCATGTGGTTTATATGATCCTATCATCGCACAGATCTAGATTTAGTTGTAGGAATATGGGTATGGCTCTTATATCAGAAGGCTTGTACCTAACATATTCTTATATTTTTAATTCTAGCGGTAATGAAATATCATATTGAGGCATGTATTTGGAATTTTTTGAGACATGTCACTATGAAGGTCTTTATTCATGCATCTGGAGGCTCTAAATGGCCAAGATATAGAGGTGGTGGTCCACTTCCACAAGTAAAACATCAAATAGCACCACTTCAGGAACCACTTTCTAAAACACATATAGGAGATATTTCCCAATTTCGATAAGGCTTCCTACACTTTATATAAATAGTTTAGGTAGACCCACAACCAACCCCAACTAGTGAATAGTTGATTCAATATTTCCAACTACATCCCATGCTCACATTTTTTGTGGATGGTGGTCCACAGTTTGTCAAGACATGGCTATAGGCCATGATATGAGCATCTTAAGACACCTCCCAAGATGATAGTAAGCCTTGATATGTATATTATTTAGGATTCTATCAAGGTATAGTGGGATGTTATTAACTAAATAGGTAATAATTATGATATGTCTTAGAGGTATTTTCAGATGTCTTTATATGATTATCTATATATTGGGACATTGAGTTCTATTAAAGCTAGTGAGCTTATACACTCAGAGAAAGTTTGTTTATCAGTCATGGAATATTCATCTGGTTTCACATAACACTAGTGATATAAACCCATTGGGTTAGGTGATGAGTTATCTAAATCTATGCGATTTTGGGATGGTCTCATGTATGACATCTGATCGTCCATGAATGCCTTTTTGTTTTCTACCATATTTGGAATAGTGAACAAAGATGTTATCGATGAGAGTATTTTGATAGATGATATGGATTCAAGTCAGGGTGGTTCAACACCTAGGTTTTGAACTAAATCGACCAATAGTAGGAAGTTTTATTTTGAATATCAGTCTGGTGATATTAGTACCCAACATGTAAACTTGGGTAACTAGGTGAGGTGTTGTAAGTGAATTCAGATAGGACATAAGAAAACCAATTCAACCAAATAACCATTAATATTTTAGTATTGGTAAATTATGGGTCTTCATTAGTTATTTTATAGAGATTTTCCACCTGTATATTGTGAGAGAGGGTATACAACAACACCATGTTCCAGAGTGTGGTCACAAACTTCATTCCAGGAATGGAGATGGTGTATGCCTAGAAAATCAGACCAAGGTGGTTTCTTTGGTCAAGGAATCTAGACACTAAGATTATATCACCAGTAGAGTGGACCTGCTCAAGGTGGACTAGTTATATCATAGGGATGTGGATCTGGATAGATATATACTGTGCAGTTGATACCTAGGGAGCTGAGTGTCAGAACTTCTACATTGGGAGGTGTTATTCTAGTATAATATAATTTATTATATACTCTTTTCGATATATGTTATTCTAATTCCTTCATATATATTCCATTAATTGATTTCCTTGGGATCTATATTTAGTTTTACATAGAATGATGACACTTGATACTCTATTAAGAATTCAATTGGAGAATGTATGATGGTGATGGGAGTTCCCCCTCGAGATAGGTGGGTGTACCTTCATATTGGACATATTTTTTGTCAAGATGATTGGGTTTGACATCATTCTTTGGATAGACTGGTTGGTTCTCTTCCATTATTATGTTGATTGTTATCGTAAAAGGGTGAATTTCACATCCCTAGAGTTTAGGAGTTTCATTCAGATGGGTGAATGGGATGTCCAGGAAAGTGGATCTAGACCTAAGGATCATGGGTTGTACGAGATGACATTCCACATCACTATCTCTTATCTATATAATCATAGAATGAATTAATACAATTTCCTTCTGGTTGTAGATCGTTTAAGGGGTATTTTCCCAAAATAATTTTCAGGGCTACCTCATGATATAAAGGCACACTTTTCTATCGAGCTAATCCAAGGAGCTACATAGATATCTATTTATCATTACATGATGGATACTGTTGTGTTGTAGAAGCTCCAGAGGGAGATGGAGGATTTTTAAGCCAATAGTTTTATATAACCTATTTCTTCATTTTGCTGTACAATAATCCTTTTCTCCAATATTTTGAATGGTACCCATAGTATTTGGGTTGATTACCGTTAGTTAAAACTTCTTATAGTTAAGAAATGATATCTCTTTCCTTATATAATTGACCTCTTCAGCCAGCCCAAGGGAATAACGGGTTTCTATAAGATTAATAGTAATTTTGGATGTTATTAGATGTATTTTTAACCACTTGATTTACCACATAGATCATTTCTTAGTAGATATGGATTTTATGAGTATTTGGATTTGTTTTTCATTATCACAGACATACCATTATCTTTTATAGAACTGATGAATCAGGATTTCCACCCATGTATGGATTCATTGGTGGTGGTCTTCATGGAAGATTTCATGGTGTGTTCTTACACTCAACATGACCATAAAAACATCTTGAGATCATATTGAATACACAAGGAAATAATCTTTTATATATTAATATCACAAATTTCTACATTTATATAGATAGATTTTACTTCTTAGGTCAGGTTATCTTAGAAACTGGAGTATCAGTTGACCTAGAAAAGGTGACAGTAGTGGCTTCTTGATAGAATCCCAAGAACTTATTTGATATAGGGAGTTTTTGTAGAATATATTGTTATTATAGGTGTTACATTCATGAAATTTAAAAACCAAGAATCACAAATTATTGGCTTGACAACGAAGTGGGTGAATTTATAATGGTCTAAAGCCTATAATATAGCCTTTCAATAGCTAAAAGGGAAATTTGAATTTAACACGGATCACGAGTTTTATAGGGAAGATAAGAATCTATATAGTTTATTGTTATGTATTAGGTATCAGGATATGAGAAGCTGAAATATTAGAGGGGAGATATGTGGTTTATAGGTCTCTTCTGTTGAATCCGCACAATAATAATTACCATACGCATGATATTGAGTAAGCTGATGTTGTTCATTCCCTTCATTGTTTCAGTAATTACTATTTGGGAGAGTGTTTCATTGTTCACACTAAGTAAAAAATCATTAAGTACATATTTACAACGCGTTAATTGAATATCATGAAATAATGGTGGTTTGAATACCATTAGTCCTCTGATATTTTGCTAGTATATATTATTGGAAAGGGATATGCAGTTGTTGATTCTTTGGGTAGGAAAGCTCAAATGCAGGCAGTTCAGAAGGCCAATACTAAGTGGAAGATTATTTCCCGGTTTTCTAAGTTACACAAGGAGGTTTATCACCATCACAAATATTCCACAACTGCATCATTATTAGTGACCTATTCACTTCTATAGATAGTGAAGATGAGGTAGTTATTAGACTAAAATGGATTGATAATATGAGAGAGTATTGTAGGTTGAAACTTGTTTCCTAGTTGTACTGTTGATGGGAATGAGATATTGGGCATTTAAAGACACATCTGTGTTCTTATAGACATGTGAGATGGGTTGATGTCGAATTATATTGCCTCTTTGTTGGATGTACATCCCAATATCACCATGATGAATCTTGAGTTACACTTACAATACTTTTGGTTGATGATATAAAGTGATATAGAATGTTTTATTACTCAATGTTCCACCTGTCAACAGGTGAATTCAGAACACCAGTGACATAAGGGGATTTTTAGCTATTACATAGTCTAGAGTGTATGTGTGATGAAGTCACCATCGACTTCAGGGAAGGACTTCCTAGATCAACTTGGGACTATTATTACCTATTGGTTATCATAGATAAATTGGAAAAGGTACCCTATTTAATACCTATTTCGGAGGACTTATCAGTGGGTAAGATTATGAGGCTCTACATTCATGAGATAATATGGCTCCATGGGGGTCTATATTCTATCATATTACATAGATATACTCACTTCACATCTTGGTAATGGAAAGGGTTGAATAAATAATTGGGTTCATAAGTACTGGTGAGCGGATCCTATCACCCATAGATCTAAGGTCAGTCTGAGCATAAGATATAGGGCTAGGAAGACATGCTCCAAGGATGAATCATTGATTTTGGACGTTCTTGGGAGAAACAAAATCCTATTTTTGAGTTTTACTTCAACAACTGCTACTTGGAGACCATATAGACGGATCTTTATGTAGCCATATATGGTAGGCTATTCCATTAACCACTGTTCGAGTAAAATGAAGGGTAGGTAGTGCTACTGTGTCCAAAACATGTTCAAGAGAGTTTAGAGCATGTTAAACTTATTAGGAAGAGAGTGTCTACTACTTAGTATAGGAAGATTTATTATGTTGTTCATTATTATCAACCACTAGATTTTGTGGAGGAGAGTAAGTCCTTCTTACATGTTTCACCTATACAATAGAATAAACGGATTTATAAATAAGGGATGTTATCTCCTCAATACATCGAGTCCTTAGATATTTTGGAGAGAGTTAGAAAAATAGCATAGTAGTTGTAGTTACCTCAAAGTTCCCAAGCCATATATGGCGTAATTCATGTTTCTCAGTGTCACGAATATCATTTGGATATGTCCCCTATTCTTCATCTAGAGGATTTTGAATTGGTGTTTGATGCATCCTTTTAGTAGAACCCTATAATTAATGTTGATCGAGGCACAAATGTTTTCTAAGGCTGGTTATTTCCTTAAGTATGAATTTTATTACAACACATCCCTATAAAGGGAAATAATTAGGACCAAGAGGCTAACATAATTTCCCATTGCCCAAATTTATTCCTAGATGATACATTACCACCCATGGAAAGGGAACTCGGGGATTCATTTTTATAAGGGGGGAGATTTTAAGAATATGAGTTTTTTCAATGTATAAACCTTTAATTTTAAATTTATTCCATTATTTTTATACAAGTGGATGTTTTTAGTGAGGTTGTGGTGGATACGGTGTTGTTTGGGGCTTATAAAAATCCAAAATCCATTGATTTTGGAAGAAACAACTATGCCACATGATATGTAAAAAACCTTGTAGACCAGTCCCCATGGTTTTATTAAATCATGAGGTGTGGTACGTAGGACCACATGATTTTTTCCAACAATGCATCATTGGCCACATAGCTAGGACAGAGGTATATCTCATATTCCAATGGTAATTTTCACAGGCTGTGCAAGGTTATTCAAACCATGCACATATCCCATGAGAGTGATGTCTTGGGATAGTTCTTGGTGCATGATTGGTGCGTAGTTTATCCAACCATGGAACCAAACAATGTGACAATTGAAAAGTGAGTAGATTAACCTTCTCCCATCATTTTTATTAAAAGGTGAAAACAAATTTTATTCCTCCTATATTCTAGTGGATTGAATGGCCATGGAGATCTCTCATCCACTCCTTTATAATAATTTAGGTATATTGGACATCTAGAATCTACTCATACAGATCTCTAACTCATTGGATGTATTATCATAATATCTTATTTACCCTTCCACCTTTCTTTGGGAATCTCATATTTGAGGGATTTATTTAAGTGTGAGATAATATTCTCTATTTCTTTGTAATTTTTCTTTTTACTGAGTTATTCTAATCATTCCTAGTTTCCAGGAAAAAAATCAATGAGGATTCAACTACCAACCTAATTTAGGTGGCTTCATTCTTTTTTATTAATGTCTTGTTGTTTATGTATTACACCATTTTCTACTGGCTATATTTTCTTAGAGACTCTTGACAAATAGAGTTTTCATTAAATAATTGAATATGAATGACCTTTATAACTCACAGGACTAGTTTATGTATCATTTAAGGATAATGATGTCAATTTGAAACACCTCCTGGGTGTGTTGGTAAATTATATGAACAACCATGAGTGGCTTATGAAATTGACTCATCTCCTAAGTTGTGTTATTTTACCCCTTTCTTTTTGGATGTTAAATGATTTTATTAATATATAAATTTAATTAAATGAAAGGTTGAATAGAATATCACCCCATGATGTACTTGGATATCATACATTCTCTCTTAGGCTCAAGATATTATATAAAAACTAATATCACAATGTATAAAGAATGGGTGGATTCAAGATTTTACAGATTAAAATACTAGGCTATGATTTTATTTGCCTCCTTAAGTGATTAAATTACTATTATAAAAGTGATGTCCAATTGAATTAAATGTAATCTTAAATGGTGTGGATAGAATTCAGGACCATAACCATTCATATTTCCATTTCGAGAGATGATCATGGGTTCCAACTCAAAACATCATAAACAAACTCATTGGAATTATATGGTAAAATAATTATAAATAAAAAAATCATGCGTCATGGTCGACACATGGGTTATCATATGAACTCCATGGATGGAATCACTATGAAGTTGGATTGTATACCATAGAGTGATACTAGGACTCTCTATGTAAGCTTTCATGGATAGACTTATAGGACCAGTCATTATAAATGATAGAGTGATACTTAGTCTCCCCATACGGTCTTCTTATGATGAACTCTGAGGGTCGATCACTATATACATCACAAGTGACACTTGGAAACCCTATGTGGACTACTATGGATGTAATAAGGGGGATGTTCGTTATAAATTCCTGAGTTAATTGGACTCCCCATGTGATCTTCCATAGATGAACCACCATGGATGTACTCAGAGAGTAGTGACCTTGCACCACACATAATGAAATACTAAGGTTCCGATGAAGAATACATTGGATGGTCTTGCTTTTTGATGGGTTCATATTACACCTTTAGTGATACAAGGGTTCCAAATTAGGAATGCTAAGGACATGATCAGGTTTCCATCAAATTAATTAATGAATTATTTACATGGAATGACTACTAATCTGAATAACAATCTTGGATTTAGTTGGAGCCTTAGATTTTATGATAGCCTTATTATTTGTATATTGTTGAGTTATGTATCATGGGGGATTCTAGGGTACGAGTGGAGTTCTATGATTTTATTATAAATTACATAATGATTGACTATTTACTCAGATATGTTCGGTCCTAGGCTAGATCATGTTGCATAGGATGGGGATTCCATGGTAACCCTGACCTATGATGGGTATTTATTTATCTCATTTCATATATAGCTTTAACTATTACCTAAACACATATTTTAATACATTTATGGACTTGATGGAATTAAAAATTGTCAGTTGTGTCCTACAAAGTATATCTCACACCTTGGCCATCCCTTCTTTGGGTACCTCGATAGACTTTATTGATGCAGGTAAGGAAAAGGGAAAGAAAACAACTATAGATTCTTGATTACAGTGAACATGTACTTTATGTGGAGAAAGGGACTAAGCCTTTGCTCGAGATTCTACTATAGATAGGATTGTGCATTTTTTTCTACACTGTTATATTTTTTCTGTTTCCTTTGTACCCATATATTTCATTTTTTATAGCATTAATTGATCATCATTATTGTTTATATATTTAAATAATATAATCTACTTGCATATTTATATGAGGGATGATTACTCTTCTACTATTTGGTTAATTTTTATAATTTTGATTTTAATTTATATCATTATATTGATTTACTACACTTTGAACATAAGAGTATAGTATCCCCACTAGTCCACCATGGAACCTTGCTACTAGTAAACAACTTATTTCATATAGGGAGGCACAAATGAGGTCATGTATCCCCCCAGGTTCGATAACATTTGAGTGAACCGGGTATAGGATGTCATATGCATATACTTCTCCTTTGATATTTTGTATCATGAGTCCCATTATATTCATTTAATTTAATTCTTTATTTGATTTTATTTATTTTATAGTGGTTATGATTAAAAAGTTACCAAAGTGGTATGTTTTAATCTCCCAATCTCATCATTTTTTCAGATTATTTACGTATAAGTACCCATTGGGAGAATTACATAATATCTCCATCCTCAAAAAATACATTATCTTCTCAACTGGTTATTTCTAAAAATTATTGTTTTTCATTTCATTCTCCCCTATTAGATACTCAAGACACCAAAAAAAAATTATGGAAAAATGACTTGGTTTTTATTCTCGGTTGGGAATCATTTTCTACCATGTACATAATTTCAATAAAATTATTTAAATAATATTTATAATATTCACTAAATACTTTTTAAAATAAATATTTACCCATGTATTATTTTTTAAAAAAAATTATAATGAATCTTTTTTTCATTTTCTGACCACGATGTCATTGAATTTTTACTGAAATTATAAAAGGGGTCATTATTTTAACATACTTAACATGAATTTCAATCTTCCTATATCATGCCCAATCATCACATTGATTATTCATTTAATATTTTACAAGATAATTTTCAAAGAAATTGTTTCCATATATTTTGAAAATTTTAATTTACTAAAGCTGATTTTCATTGTGAAAATGGTATTTTCGTTCGGTGATTTTTTGTTATATTTTTTTGGTAATTATATTAATAAATGGAAAAAACATTTATTTTATATATATAATGCTTCGGATATGTTGTAATTATATCAAAATTATTCTTTCTATAAATGATCAATGAAAAGTTTGACCAGGTAAAGTATTGAAATTCACATTCATGATTAATTTTGAAGTCATTAACATTCCCATTAAACATTAAAATTCATGTGATCATTGTTATTTACATTTTCATTAAATTTCCATATTATTTGTATAATGAATATTATTATTATCTGATCGTCATACAATTTATATATATGGTGTTTTACATTGAACATTATATGATTGAGTGGGTAATTATTGATAATTCAAAATCTTTACACCAAATAAATAGAAGTTGATAAGGAATATTGTTCATGAATTAAACAAACCATTAGATACATGATTAGTGAATTATACATGATGTGGTGGGTGAGGACTAGAATAATATATCCCCTTGATACATCAATATGTCTCATGATACAAATCAGTAAGATAGAATTAAATGGGTGTTCGGCGTATGTCTACCAATAGAATAAACTATCTTATCATAAGTACATTACTATATAGATATCATGATTCCTAAAATCATGACATATAATATTAAGCATTTCATTCCTTGAGACTAATTTATTATCATCCTTGGGAATACTACATTGATATTAACCACAGATGAATTTCATGATAAATTTAATCATTAAATGTCATGAGTTTTTCCATTATTTTACTTCCCATATTTATAAATACATATTAATTCCTGATAGGTTCGATTGTATGTAACCCTTACAGAGCATCTAAGATCCCTTTTATTTTGTTTCCTTTTCTTGGGATATATAGAAGAAACCAATGAATGTGTTCAATGATGCATAATTTTTACTTTCAAAATGTTTTAATTTTATCATTTCATATTTAATATGAGACTCATTAAAGTAACTAGTTTACTAAGACTACAAAAATATTTGGTATTTTGGGATTTTATCACTTGTATAATATTAAAAATTAGTAAAGTAACCATCAACTTTAGGTTGATGAGGTTGGACTGTTGGTATCAAAGTGAGGTTTAGTAGAAACCTTGGGAACTAGATTGAGGAAAACATATGGTAGGGAACATAACCCTATGACTAAGTTTGAGGTTAATTATAAGTATATGATAACATCCAAATGATTTGTTAAGGTAGATATTATGTATTTTTCTTAGAAATACATCCATATCTGGATGTAACAAGTGGAATAGATTTTGACATCGATGCCTCATGGGGTAATACCCCAAGATGATCCGGTTAAGTATATCATGACCTACATTATAATGCAAAGTGATTCTTCACTTACTACTCACCTATTTTGATGCTAATGGTGGATATTCTTTGTATAATTCACAATTTACCTTTGAGCAATTATAATGAATTAAATAATATATCCTATGGAAACCTATGATATGAAATAGTAATAATGAATATATCTAATGTGTATTACAATGATATGTCGAAGGATTATCATGAATTTAAAGGTATTGATACCAATTTTTAGGTTTTATGTTATGGGAGTTTAAGATGATTATGGTTATTTATGAAACAATTTGTGGTAAAAAAACTCTTGGGTTTGGTATGTGTTTTTGGGAAAATATTATATAAGGAATGATGTTTTAATATTTTAAGGACATAGGTATAAATGTATTGGAAACCTTTATTATTAATATGATCATTAATATTAAGGTAATAATAGTCTGTTATGATTATTTGATTTTGAGTACAAAATTAGTTGTCTCAAAAAACATTTTTATTAATAAGTGATTATGATGATTAATTAATTTGTTTGGATATTTATAAAGTTATTTGGTAACATTAAATGAATTATATTATTATAGTTTTATATAAATAAAAAACCACATGTTATGTGAAAACTCGGCATGTTTGGAAAGGTCGTGGGGATTGAATCCATAATTAAAGGGTGAGAAGGAGGAAGTGTCTGCCACTGACCTTTGTGATGTCCTGGATAATATGACATTGGTTTTGTTTAATCCATTATAATGATAAATATTAATTTGAAAATTGGGTGTTAGTTTTGAGGTTTAAATGTTAATATATTATATTGGATAACTTGTGCTAACCGTCATAGTTTTGGTAAATATATAGAGATTTAAAGAAACACGTTTAACTCTTTTTTGAGTCTAATAATAAATGAATAGAAAATTTTATTTCATCAAGAATAAGAAAATCATCTTGGATATTCATTTCCTAGAGTACGAAATGAAGTTTAAATTTATCTAAGCACAACCAAATAATGAAGTTGTGATTATGAAATAAAAATATATCATGTAAGTTTATTTTTTGGTGTTATCTTTTCTTGATAGTAAAAGAATCCCTCAACATTAGTAAAAAGATAATTTAATAAAACACTATACACTTACATTAATTTAAAATTAATCAATGGATATTACACCCATCTTGCATTTATGGTCATATAGACATTAAATTTCTCCTAACCATGTTCTACACCACTTTCTATTAGTCCTTAGATATTAGTTTTCTACTCCATGACTATATTTTCACTTCCCATTAATGCAATCTTATTTGGAAACATAGTTATATGTTAATCAATATAAACTATGAATTTTACATTCACTCTTTCTAATAATAAGATTTGTTTCCCTTTTATGATGTTGTTTTTTCAAAAAGGAATTTTCAAATTCCAAACCCTTGACTTTGATGGGAATATAGAAATTCCAGGGGAGGAATTTATTAAAGGTGAGTGTAATGTAACACCATTAGGTTTTAAAATGTGAACAATATTTTTTAAATTATATATGATAAACAAAACTAATCTTAAGAGACCTAGAAAATATATTATTAAAATGTGATCATTATAACTCAACCATTCAATTAGAGGGTAAAAATATGATTACCCAAATTATAGAATATATATTTATATATAATGGTTCTAATAAATTAAAAATTATTGAGTAATTGTTATACAATAAGAAAAAATTTATGTAAGTTCATTTTATGCTTTAGAAATACTTTTTCATAAGAAACATTTTTTATTGTTTTGTTTTTTCCTAATAATAAAGTTATTTTGTTCAACTTTAAGAAAATTTACTTGATAAAATTATCTTTTTTTTATAAATTATCTGATGAAAAATATATTTGGGTGAATTATTTTTTATGGAATGATAGATGTTTTATAGAATAGTGAAAATTGTTGATTTTTCAAATATTATCATTTAATTAAATTAAATCAAGATCTTTCAAAATCCCATTATATTTTATATTTGAATTTAAAGTGGAATATGAATAATTTTAGTTATAATAATATAATTAATAACATATTAATAAATAAATCATGATTTTGGTAAAAGTTAAATTTTATACTAAAAAATACATTTTTTTTGAAAACTATTTTTATTTGCATAAAATATATACATGTTAATAAATTAAAATAACCTCAAATGAGTAATTATTTAAATTAAACATATATACTATATGTTTATATATATTAATTAAAAATTATATAATGAATATTACTTGTTAGTGGATTAATCTAAAATCATCTTTCCTTGAAAATTACATTTTTCGAAAAAAAAGCTTTTAATTATGCTTGGGGGTTTAATTTTAAATTTAATTATATCCCATGTGTTAGTTCAATTTGAAAATATGTATTAAATATTTTTAATTTGAATAATTAATATTATATAATTTATTCAACATATTTTTTAGTCATAATGAATAGTAAAATTGGTAAAATTTTGTTGCCACGCTTATGGGTAAAACAAGTTTACTATGAGTTAAATAAAAGAAAACAGGGATATAAAGACCCTCAAAAAAATTTCTAATGTAACACCCCAGAATTTTAATAGAATAATATTATATTCAACATCTTATGTGATAAGAAACCTTGACCTTATCACACATTTCATGCATCCTTGAGTTTAACTTTTATTACACACAATAATGAGTTTCTTCAAAATCCTTCATTCTAGGAAAGTCAAATTTTTTAACCCTTAATAATATATTATTAATATTAATATTTAATATTAAAATTAACTCTTATCCATTACAATGGTGGGAAATAATAGAGTAAATACCCCATCCCCAATTTCCCAGAGTTAGTTCCTTATATTAATACATTACTATATTTAAAATGATATTGCATCCTGATGGACCGAATGTTTTTTAGTTTTGGAAAAAAGAATACAAACCTAATATTTACATTACAAATTTAAATAAAAATAAACATTTCAACTCCATTAGAATCATCCATTAACTCTCATTTAAATTCCTTTAAGTTATTCATAATAATATTCATCTTCGGATCCTCGGGAAAACGAAACATAAGAAATGGGTGAGATCAGATGCTCAGTAAGGGTAATTAATACAATAAAATTTAATATAAATATAAATATTAGGCATGGTGATTAACTAAAAACACAAGACATTAAAAGAAAACATGAGCATAATATTGTAAGAATGAAAACTGAGAAAATAAAGACATATAAATGATCATAAGTGAATGAACTTTATTAATGGATATTATACTTGTAAAATATCACATAGTTTATCAATTACTAATTTCTTAATGAGTTTATTAATAATAAGGTACATCATTATCATATCATCAATTCCTCGGCCAAGACATCTGAAAATACTTGGGTAAGGCCTCAACCAAAAGCCAATTCTGTTTTGTCTCATTAGACCTACCGATACATCGAGGTGATATAATGGGTCACAACCATCACCTTATAATTCTAATTAGTTCCATATATGGATTGGTATAAACCTAATCATACTGAACATAATATATGTAAATAACTTTCCCCAATCTATAAAGATAATCACTTACCATTTTGAGTTGCATTGTGAATAGTGTCAAGTTAGTACACTCATAGTCCAACCATTCATAAACCATTTAATATTATATAATGGATGAAAATAATAAGATATACATCTCAATAAATTACAAAATTCAACATATGATTTGAAATAAATGAAAATAATATAATCAAATCATCAAGGAAGTCTTAAAAGAAATACCCCTTTTACATTGCAAATAGGAGTTCTATTTGGAAAAAAAAATTATTTTTTATAATTGTTTGCATAAAACTAGAAATAAAAATTGATTTTTTTCATGAAAAAATTAATTATTTTTGAAAAATAATGGTGTCTTCAAATAGATTATGTATGGTACATGGAAATGAGTAAGAATTCAGGATGTTCCCTTTAATCAGGTTTTCATATCATGATGAATTGAAAATGGAACCTTAAAAAACGTGTATTTATTATAAACGAAAAATGAACTGATCAAGAAACATGATTTTGAAATTTATACATATAATATACATGAATAATATATAATTAATGAAGAATTATGTGGGTATATAGAGGAATAAATCACAACCCAAATTAAAATGGTGGTTCGGAATGAAAACCCTTACTTTATGTATGAATGTGTTCAACACTTGACCTTAACATCCAGGATAATAAAACTAAATCCATTAATTAATTAATTTAAAACATTATATACATTTATATTATTTATTATAATTTTATTATGTTCATATACAACCTTTTTTATGAGTTATAAGATACGATTTTATTTCTTAAAAGTGTTTGTTTCCTTGGTTTTCACGATTGGTATAATTATATATGAGTATGGAAGCTCATGTGGGATGGGTATAATTCTCAAGAGATTAATTTATATGATAATGATAAATATTAAAACATTTAAATTATTATATATATCATTTATTTATATGGTGGGAGGATGATTCATTAGATAAGACATTTAGTGACAATCATTTACGTTATTACAGCGGTTATTGATCATAGCGTACTCATTTTGTTTTAATATTTAGTATTATGTAAATATGTTAAATGTAGAAGATAATAATGGTTTTAATACACATATTATAGTATATTTTAACCATTAAAATTGTTTTAATTACCATCCTTGAAGTAGAAATTGAAGAATAAATATTTTTCATCCACGAAGGCTGAAAATCGAGCCCTCACAGACGATGATTTCATTTTAAAATTAAAAGATAGAGAGTGTGAAAGGTATTTAATAAAGTATATTCCATTAAAATGATATCATTTTATTATATATATGATACTGGATTTATCATTTTCATTTGGATAGAGGATGTGAAGATAGAATAATAAATGAAAAGAACTTCAAATGAAATTAAAAGGGAATGGAAGAGGATTTTACCTCTTGAATACTCTTCCTTAAGAACCTCCATAAGGGGATTTTTTTGTTCTTTTGATGAGACCAAGTGATACAATAAATTTGGTAGAGTCTTGGGGAAAATATTGGAAATAAATTTTACCAGACTCAAAGGATAAGAGGTTTGAGGTGAAGAGGTGGTGAGAGGTTGTATTTATAATGGAGGAGTGATGTGATTTTTGAATATTTACAACATTTAATTATTATTTTGGCTCAATACTATGAATATTTTTATCATTATAATAAAATATATTAAAATAATTAATTCATGTTTGATATTATGGTGATTAAATCATTCATGACTCAAATTTTCTAGATTTTCACCCAATAAAAAGATCTGTGTAGTTCTTCCTCATAAGCTCCTCAAGCTCCTATGTCTCATCGTCAATTTTATGATTTTTCCAAATTAACTTTATTGGATGAGTTTTTCAATTCCTCAACACCTATAATTTAGTGTTAAAAATCCATATAGGCTCTTCATAGTGAGATAATTCAGGTTCAAATTATATTCCTTCATAGGTGACGACATATTGTTTGGTCTCGCATGTGCTTCCTAACAAATGATATGTGGAGGAAGTTGTGTAATTTAGAAAGGTTTGGAAGAATTTACAAATGATAATCCATATATTTTATTCTCACCAATTTTTAAATAGGAAAAATATACATGGGGATCAGTTTACCTTTCTTACCAAATCTTATAACACCCTTCCATGGAGATACTTTCAAGAAAACCTGATCTTCCGCTTGAAATTTCAAATCCTTCCTTTGATTATTGACATAGATAGTTTTCCATCATTGAGATTATTTGGAATGGTTTTGAATAGTATTTACCTTCAGTTTTTTTCCTCTAAAATCTTTGGAGATATATATATCATATAACCAAATTCATCTCAACTTCTTAGTGTACAACATCTCTTTCCATACAACACTTCATATGGTCCAACTTCAATACTTGAATAGAAACTATTATTGTAGGAAAACTCTACCAAAGGAAAATACTGATCCCACATTCATTGAAAGTAGAGGGAGCATGATCCCAACATGTTTTATAATGTTTGAATTGTCCTTTTAAAATTCCCATCTGTTTGAGGGCTATAAGTAGTACTCAAAATAAGCTGAGTATCCAAATATTTCTGAATACTATTCTAGAATTATGATATAAATTGTGGATCATGGTCGGAAAAAATTGAAAGAGGTTCTCCATAAAGTCTTTGATCATCATTAATATAGATTATTATAAGGCTCTATGGTGTAAAATCCACCCTTCTTGTGAGAAAATGTGCAGATTTGGTAATTCAATCAGTAATCTCCCATATTGTATCATTCTTTCATGTATTTTTTGGTAATCCAGGGAAAAATCCATAGTGATATCATCCCATTTCCTTATTATAATAGGTAGAGATTTCATGACACCTCTAAGATGTTGTCTTTCATCCTTCACCTATTGAAATACTAAACATCATGATAAATAATCATCAATTTCCCACATCATATTATCTCATCATCAATGTTCCTTCAGATCTCTATAAATATTATTACTACCACGATGTATTGAGAAATTAGAGTAATTTGAATCCTACAATAACACGCTTTTTATATCTTGTATAGAGAGAACACATTTAATCCTCTAAAATTTCAGACTTCCATCCTCACACATGAAGTTTAGAAACTACCCATCATTCATAGCTTTAATTTTCATTTAGATATTCTCATCATCAGACAGAGAATTTTTAATTCTTTCCAATTAAGATAGTTGGGAAACTAGCTGAAAAGTAATGATGTGTCAGCTTTCTTGATAATTCTCATTTCCATATTTTCTAGATACATTCACATAGGGTCATTTTCAATACCCATTTTGTTCATAACTCCATGGTACTTTCTTCTCAATCAATCTTGTACCTTACTTTTCTTCCCAGGGTGGTAGTTTATTAAAAAATAATAATCCTTGAGTATCTTGGTCCACAACCTTTTCCCCATGTTGAGTTCTTTTTATAAGAATATATATTTTAAACTTTTGTGATCTTTATATATCTCATATCTTTTACCCTAGAGATAGTGTTTCCATATTTTCATAGAAATGATTACAGCCGCTAACTCAATATCATGAGTTGGATAGTTATGTTCATGAATTTGTAACTACCTTGATGCCTAGGTAATAACTCTATCATTCTCTATAAGGACACACCCAAGTCCTTTATTTTACACATCACTATAAACCTCAAATCAACCATTTCCCAATTGTAGAGTCAATGTTGGAACATTCATTAATATCATATTCAATTCATCAAACATATATTCACATTCTTTGGTCAATACGAACAATAACCCATTTATGAGTATGTTTGGTTAATGTGTTTTCTAATAAGGTGAAGTTCTGAATGAAACACTGATAATAACTTGCTAATCCAATAAAACTATTTTCATCGGTTATGTTCATTGGTGTATTCCATTCCTAAACTGTCTTTTTCTTTGAAGGATCAACTAAGATTACATCCTTTGAGAATGTATGGCCAAGAAATTAAACTGATTGAATCCAAAATTCACACAATCTAAACATCCCATATAATCTATTTCTTTGAAGATTCATTAGATCAATCCATAAGTGATTATAATGGTATTCTTTTTTTGGAGTAAACCAAGAGGTCATCAATAAATACCACCACAAATTTATCAATATATTCCTTAAAAATTATATTCACTAGATCCATGAAAATAGAGGGTACATTAGTTAGACCAAAAGGCTTTTTTGTAAACTCATAATGCTAATACCTTGTTTGAAATGTTGTCTTTGGAATATCTTCATTCTTCACATGCAATTGATTATGTCCATATTTAAAATAAATATTTGAAAAACATTGAGCTCCTTGATGTTGATCAAATAAATCACCAATACAAGAAAAATTATAGATGTTATTTATTATAATATCAATTATTTCTCTTTAGTCAATGCACAGCCTTATGGATCCATCGATCTTCTTGACAAAGAGAATATGGGATCCCCATGGAGAAACACTAGGTAGGATAAATCATGTATCGTTCAATTCCTCTAGTTGTTTCTTCAGTACAATTAATTCTGCTATGTCCATTCAATATGGATTCTTTGATATGGTTCTTGAACCATGTATTTAATCAATATAGAAATCAACATCCCTTTCTAGAAGATATCTAGAAAAATATTCTGGAAATACAGAAATTTATTCTTATATAAAAGGTACATCCTCAATTTGAATATTTATTTCCTTATCCATATAAGAACTTTCCTCTTCCTCCCCAATAATTTCATTTAGTAGATCTATATGGGGTGGATCTAGATGGGAATTAGATGGTGATCTTTCTCCACTAAATATAAGGGATTATATACCTTCCTCAGAAATCGTAATTTCCTTCTTCTTGCAATAGATTTTCACATAATATTTTCAAATCCAATCCACACTAAAGATTATGTCAAAGATGACTATAGTTATGA
Source organism: Viscum album (assembly GCA_963277665.1). Taxonomy (NCBI): domain Eukaryota; kingdom Viridiplantae; phylum Streptophyta; class Magnoliopsida; order Santalales; family Viscaceae; genus Viscum; species Viscum album. The sequence goes on from OY728160.1 coordinate 1,566,205,551, forward strand.
TGAAAAAATCATTAGATAAATCCTATTTATATGACATAATGGTAACAATCTGAAACATCTTTATTATTATGAGACTTCCCTTAGGGTTTTTTGCTAACAAGTACCTTGTTAAGGAGAAAAGTAAATATATAATATTTAAAGAAAACTAGGAATATATAAAGGAATGTGATGATCCAAAATCTAGTAAATCATTCACCAAGTTTGAGGAAATGATTAAAGTACCAAAAACAACATCATTGGGAAGTTTAAACTCTGTAGTTTCAATTGTATAGCAATGGGATTTATCCCATGGAATTTTATAAGGAAAGTTTCTTTGACAAATAAGAAAATATTTTTTATAATGTACAATATATTTAAAATTTTTTCCTTGAACATTGGTATCATCTTTATTTCCTTTCCAATCATGGGCATGAGGACCTTTTTATCCACACTTTTTAAAAAATCATTTTTTCTTTTATACAGGCTCTAGGGTGTTTCCTTCCACAAGTATCGCATGTTAGAAAAATCACTTTTTATTATTCCCTTTATCTATTCATTCCTTAGATTCCCTATTTTTCTCTATCATTATTATAAAGTCATAATATATAGATAATTCATTCTCTATCTAGATATCACATGAGGCTATATATTCGTAAGATGAGAAAGTTTGTGAAACCAGTGCCCTCTCGAGTAATGGTTTTAAAAAATAAAGGAATCTATAAAACTTCAACCTTGGAATATGTATATAGTGTTCATCATGCCTTTAGGGTCTTTTAAATTTGGGTTCATACTTGGAAAAATTCGCATCCTCCTTTTTCCTCAGATCTAAGAATTTTCTTTCCATATCTTCTTGTTGTTCACAAGGAAAATATTTTTATAGAAAAACTTCTTTATAATACCTCCATCGAAAATTTTTAATTTATTCCTCCACCTTTGTGTTTTGTATTCATAACCTACATTGATTATATCACCCAATAGATTATAAACATCCATGAAAACTCTCTCTCTCTTTCATTACTTCCCAAAGAGATAAATATATTCTCTAAGTAACCAATCCATTTCCCAACTACCAATGGGTTTATATTCCCATTAAATGATGGGGGATATTGTATCATAAAGGGGTCTAACATTTCACTTCCACATTATGGATCAATATTCTCTATACAGGTTAGTTTATTGTTCTTAACCAGAGTCAGATGTGATAGTGTAGTTATATGTTTCTCAGAACTAGTCACATCTCTAATACCGACATCATTATCTTACATAGAATAGAAATCTCTACATTGGGATATGTGTGTTGATACAGTTTCCATTATTTCTACTAGTCACCATTAATAAATAATGGAATACACTAGATTATGTTGTCAGTCATAATGGATAATTTCATACTAGGAAAACCCATAATATACATTTTAATTTTATTAATGTGTAATCTCATTATCATAAGCATTGTTTGTTTGAGAAAAATTTTACTTTTAAAACATTAATAGCGGATTGTAAATAAAATTTTAATTTTCCTAAGAATATACCATGGGAGTGTCAAACTAGGTTCCTAGTAAGTCCTTTTGTCATGTACCAAGTTACCCTGATTTAGTCCCATGACTCCTTGTCAGAGTTATTACTCATAGGTACATTTGTTTTAGAACCACATCCACTTGTAATATCCAGACAAGAAGGAATTTCTAGGATGACCCACATAATCACTACCATACCTAAATTATTTGATGTTTATTATATACTTATCCTGAAAGTCAATCGTAGGTCTATATTCTCTGTTTGTTATTTTCTAAATCTAGTTTCTAATGTTTTTAATAAAATTCTTCAAATAGTAACAACAATGACATTGACCCTAATATCCCAGATATGGTGCCTTATATTAATGCATTATTATTTTTTCAAGGATGTCACAACCCGAATGATCGAATAGTTTAGTATTTTTGGATAACTGGATAAAAAATACTATTTAAATTGCAATGTGAAACCAAAAACTACATTGAAACATCATTTGAAACTCCCATAAACTATTATATTTATCCCTGTAATTCATTCATAATAATATTCATCATCACATTCTAGGGAAAAAATAATGCATCCTAGGTAAAAATAAAACATAAGAAATGGATTATCTCAAATTCCTAGTAAGTGTAACTAATATAGAGAATGTTACCATAAAAATAAACATTATTCATATTGAATAACTAAAAACAAGTTCCTCTAAAAATAAACCTCAGTATAATAAGGAAGGAAGGAAAACTATGAAAAGAAATCCATGTAACAGTTTATAAGAGAATGAACCTTTATCGTGGAAATTATAATATTTAAATATCACATTGTTTTTATTTTACTAATTTCATAATGAAGGAATTTAAAATTTCATAAATCTGAAACATATCCTCATATCCTCATCCAAGATGTCTGAAAATACTAGGGTATGGCCTTGGCCAAAATCCAATTCTGTTATGTCTCATGAGACCTTCTAATGTATCGAGGGGCTGTATTAGGCCCCAAAAATCACTTGATAACTCTAATTAATTTTTAATATGAATTTAACTAAACATTAATAACATTAAAAAATGATATGTAAATAATTTTCCACAATCTATAAACATAATCACTAACCAATCTGAGTAAGATTGTGAATGCTATCAAGATATTACATCCCCAATAAAACTGGTCATAAAACATTTAATAACATATGGTAGACTCAAATAATAATATATCAATATCAATAAAGTATAAAGTTCAATAAATGTGTTGAAATGTATTAAAATGCTCTAATAAAATCACTCTGGAGTTCATGAGAAAAACACCCCTTTTACTTTTCAAAGAAGCGTTCTTTTAGTAAGATAATTTTTATTTCACATAATTGATTGTATAAAAACGGTAATGACCAAATTTTGTTTTTCATGACCAAATTATTTATTTTATAAAAATAATTGTTTCATAAAACATAATATGGATGATACTTGATAATGGGAAAGAAATCAGAATGATCCCTTTAATTGGGATGGCATATCGGGATGAAATGAAAAGGAAACCATGAAAAAACATTTATTTTTTATAAAATAAAAATTAAATGATATGGAAACATGATTTTAGAATGTTTAAACATAAATCATAAGAATTATATAAAATTAATAATGAATTACATTTGTTTATAGAGGATGAAAGCACAGAACAAATGAAAATGCATGTTTTGGAAAAACACCATTTCCTAATGTCAAAATGTGTTCTGCAGTTGACCTTAACATCTGGTATAATAAAATTAAATACATTAATTAATTAATTTATAAACTTATCTACTAGTATTTTATTTATTATAATTTTATTATGTTCATTTATTTCCTATTTTTAGTAGTTATAAGATAAATGTTTATTCCCCAAGAGTGTTTGTTTCCTTGGATTTCACGATCAATATACTTATGTATGAGTATGGATGTTCATGTGGAATGGGTATAATCCTATATAATTGAATTAATATGATATTTATAAAAATAAAAAATAGTATATTATTATATAAATAATTTTGTTTATTGGTATTATGATAAATCTTTAGATAATACATTTAGTGGTAATCGTTTACATTATAATAGTTGTTATTGATCCTAACGAGTTCATTTTGTTTTATAATTTAGTATTATGTTTATATGTTACATATAGAACATAAAAAATATTTTAATACAAATATTATTGACAGATTTAGCCATAACGATTGGTTTTATTACTATCCTTGAAGAATACATTAAAGAATAGAAAATTGTCATCGACAATAGTTGTAAATTATCCCCTCACTGATGATGATATTGTTTTTTAAATAAAAGATAGAGATAAAAGATTTTCATGGAGGATATTCCATTAACATGATAAAATTATAGAATATATATGATACTATATGTACCATTATCATTTTTATATAGGATTTTAGGATATAATAATAAAATAAAATAACCTGAAAGTAAATTAAAAGGAAAAGGATGAGCATTTTACCACTAGAATACTCCTCCTTGAGAACCTCCTTAAGCGGATTGGTTTTGATCATTTTGTGAGAAAATTAGATCCTGGATGTGGGGTATATTATTGGGGATAATATTGGTTAGAATTTCCACAAGAATCAAAGGCTTATATGTGTTAGGATAATAGGTTTCGAGGGGAGGTATTTATATTGTAGGAGAGGGGTGATTTTAAAATATTTAATTTATTTGTTTACTATTTTGTCTCAAGACTATGAGCAGTTTTGAAAATTTTCATCAAATATATAAAAATAATGAAGTTAATTTTGATATTATTTTTCTAACATCAGTGATGACTCAAGTAATAGTGTATTTAACTTATAATGTATTTATACCATAAATTACTGAATTTTACTATTAACCCCAAATTCAAGTATTCTAGAAAAATCCCAAAAAGTCCCCATATAAATTTTTTATGGGTATAATTAGAAAATGAACTCCATATTATGAAAATAAATTTCTAAATTTTATTATTCTAAACTTTATTTAAAACCATCATTTAGTTGAAAAATATTGATTTTAAATTTTTTACTGATTTTATAACACTTTCAAAAATTTACTAAGGTCTCATAAAATTGTAATAAAATCAAAAGACAAACAAAAAAATTTATTTATGAAGAAATATAATTAAGATGAACTTTATTTTAAATAATTTTATTAATTATTAAATTTTAATTAAATGTTTATGGGTTAAAAAATAACAACACTTAATTAATAATTTTTAAAAAATTCAAATACTTATACTACGATATAATTATATGATAATTTCATTTATATGTTTCCTAAATTTTATTTATACTTTCATGGATGATGTTACTATTCATTTGGGTGATTTATTATTCATAAGGGTCATATTACCATTCCTATGGTCAAGTTAATATTTCATGAGTATGTTTTTCTTATGTTTTAGAAATTGCTATTATTTAACTCATTCGTCATTAATAAAGTTTGTATTGTATTTTATATATAATCTATACTACGTTAAATAAACATATGAAATAAAATATAATTGATTGAATTTTGTTCATTACAAATAGGATTATCTAAAATACGAAAATATATGTTTTACACAAGTTTATTAATTAATTATTTATTATTAATAAAATAATAATCATCTAAAAGAAAAAGAAATTCTTTTTAAAAAATTGTATTTTTTCTAAAAGACGGTATAATCATACTCAGTACACATAATTTAAAATTTTTTTCTTTAGATTTAGATAATATTTATGAAACATTAAATTTAATTTTTTAAATCTAAATATCTAAATTATCTTAGGATGATTTTATAAATTTTTCTTTGAAGTTTTATTTTTGGATTAATAGTGAAAATATTGTATTTTAATAGAAAACTACCATTTCATTTAGATTATTTATAATGTAATTTATAATTTGAATTAGATTTAAATTAAAATTATTGATTTTTTCATCAATAACTCCAATTTATATCAGTTTAATTAGTTTTACAATGAATTTAGATAGAAAAATGTTGTAAACTTCTAAATACCATCTCTTCCCGTCAATAGGATTAATTTTTAGTCAAATTATCCCACTTATGTGACTTGAATTGTGAAGATTGGATTCAAAATTTGGAATAATAATAATATTTATTACTTTAAATGGTAAGGTAAAATTTTTTACCATATTTATTTGTGCAAATAGTTAAAATTAATTATCCAAATTAAAGTTAAAATAGTGTTTTCTGCATTACATGTTTTAATGTTAAAAATAACTTAAAACGATCATAATGTTTTTATTAAATAATTTATTTGTACTATTAATAATATTTAGGGCCAATGTTTCTAATAAATATCTTTTTAAATTTAGTCTTAATGGATAAATAACCTAGATAAATGTAATTATACAAGTTACCATGGTAAAAAAATAAATGGTTTAATTGAGTAAACATAATGGCTAAGGAAGAATATGAAAAAGTTTTATTTTTTGTGTGTTGGAGGTGTTTATTGGCCATATGTACCCTCTCATACATTATTAATCAATTTTGGATTACATATGTTAAGGGAGTCCTTCCCATTGTGAATACTTTTGAGTATTTATTAAAATGCCACACCTCCTCAACTATAAAAGAGAACTCGCTCCCCTCACTTATTCGCACATATCAATCCATTTTCCTCATAAAACCATTTAAAACATAACATACCAACTTCCCTTACCTCTTCATCTATTCATTATTTTTGGTATCAATCTTACATATAAATGATTTAGTGCAAACCTAAGGAGGATACCCAATGAGGAGGTAATGTTCTTCAACAAGAATCTTTTTTTAATTTTCATCTATGCCTCCTTATATTTATTTTATTAAATGATTATATATAAACTGTAGTCAATTACTCATGAAAAGATGTTAAAATTTTTATTTTATGAACTAAAACTACACAAACCTCTAGCAAATGTGTTATGAAATCAATTTTCATGAATTCGGTGGACTACCGCCTCACAAACTATTGTTCTTCGTTCTTCCATTTAAATTATTCAAGGTTGGGTATGAAGATGGATATTAAGTATATATATTATATTTATAACATATTTATACCTATGAATTCATTATATCATATATATATATATTATGTCCTTCCATTTTATAGGAGATACGATAGCGTTCCTCATGTGTGTGGTAGACAATCACCTAATGAAGTAATGTGATTCTCCATTCAATAACACTTCACATGGAAGGTGATAAATATAAAATTAATGATTATATGAGATATAAATTAATTAATTATTATATTAATGAAATAATTATCTATATTAAAATATGTTATAAATAACATTTCATTTTCTTCCTTTTTTATATAATGAAAGACGATAACGTCATTCGTGTATGTGTGGACTACCGCCTTCACAAGGTGATGTGACTCTCATTTCACAACCACACCACATATATGATATATATTAGTTTATAATATGGTATTAATATTATTTTTTTCATAATGTAGTGATTTTATATTAAATACCTTCTTTCTATAATGATCATTAGAAAATTAAAACGTTACTGATGCGTATGTATGACCCACCATCTCCTTGATTGTACTGTAATTTATTTTTCATAACCATCATTCACGGTTGGTTAAAAATGTAAAATTGATATAAAAATATGATTATTATTTTAGGATTATTATTCTAGAGATATGAAATTATATTTTTTTGCATGACCTATATCTTTCATAACGAAACACATATTAGAAAAAAAGGAAATTAACAATTAAAACCATGAAAGTAATATAATATTATTAAATAAAGGGTGATAATATATTTTAAAATGATAATATATGATTTTATAAAAAATTAATATTATCCTATTATAAATATATAACATGGTTTGCATCATTTTATATGAGGTTATATCACATTCACCCAATGGGAAGCAGGATGTAAGGGATTTCATCTAAATTTACATTCCATTGTGACTTATTTGTTTTTCTGAACCAATTCACTTTTTTATAGTGTATATACTATATCATTGAAATATAATGTCATATTAGTTCATACATCATGTTATATTATGTTTCACTATAAATTATATCATTTAAGGTGATTTTACTTGAAAATTACTAAGTGGTAAAAGTTATCATAGAATCTCACTTCCTTTTGTGATGGTTAACTTTCTCTTGAAATAATCACTTTTTTCTAATAATTTTTCATTATACACTATATTTATTTTACATATCCAAATTTTTTATAATGGATATGATTTTTTCCTATACCTCATACCATTTTTACATTTACTATTATTTTCAAATTAATTTGATTTATTAGATAAATATTGATAAATATTTGTCCTTTAATCAATACAAATATTTTATTATGCATATTTATTATGAACTAAATCAATTATTTTTTATGTGGGGAATTATTTGGAAATAAAATGATGTCTGAGTCTTGGACATCAAATATCCCATTGATGCATCAAGAGGCCTTATGAGACAAATTAGTTTCCCAAATAAAATGTTTTTCTACCAGTAATTTTAAACCGCTTTGAGAAAGGTATTAATGATATAGGTTATCAAGTGACTTGGAAATGATGTTAAATAATTAAACATTTACTTCATTTAGAATTTAGATATTATTATCCATGATATTTTTGCTATGATTTTATTTTTAAATTCATTTCATACTCTATTTATTGATTAAATGGAATCTGTTTTTGGTTATTTACCATTCCACATTGATTATGCATTATCAATTAATATATTAAAGTTATTTTAAGGGTATGTGTGTTCATTTATTTACCTTTACATAATGGTTATTCTTACTAATTCATGATTTATTCCATTTTTTACCCTTAATAATAATTTTATCTCAGCCTTATTTTGTTTCATTTCCTCATGATATGAATAAAATATAAAGGAATGAGTTTTCAAGGAAATAGTTAATTGGATTTTATTATTTATTATGATTTATTTTTTATTACATGTAAAAAATGGCTATCATGTATGTATTTGGTTCTCTAAAATTACTAAAAAATTCAGTCCTTCATGATGATATTACATGTATTTATTCCAATTTAATAGTTTAAGGCACATTATTTGGTCTAATGGGGTTAGATTCTGTATAGTTAGTATCAAAAAATATTTTTATAATCCTTGGGAACTAGATTTAGGAAAACATATACTTGGAAACATAACCCTATGATTGAATTTCAGTTTAAGTATATAAGAATATCCTAAAGTCTTGGTATGGTATATATTAAATGGTTTTTACTATAAATTCATCCATCGAATACTATAAGTGCATGTGGTTATTGAACTAACGTACCTTGGGGTTATAACTCTGAAAAAGGCACATCGGGCTTCATTAGAGCATTACATGGAAAATTAATGTGAGCCTTACTATGAACCTATTTTGACACTGCTAGGTGATTTTTATAGGATAATTAACAATTTCATTATAAACCATTATGAAGTATTATAGAGTAAATATATCCCCAAAGAAACCATGTTTATGATTATGAGATTAGTTATGGACAAAATTTTCAATTAATGAAATAAATTTCACTAGTTTTGGGATTAAAAATTATGTTACATAATGTTATGATTTAATATAGTTTGTGCCATTATTTCAGAAGTAGCACCTGTAAGAAATAAGTGTATCAATACTCATGCCCTATATAGAGGGTTCCCAACTAAGAAACCCAATATAGGTAGTATTGGAACTAAGAAAGTTATTTTTGTATCAGAAAAAATTTATCCAATTATGAAAAATAACTTATCCTGGATGAAGAAACCCACTCCATTGTAATATTATCCTATTTGGATCATTTTGGTTCTAGAGTCCCCCATAATTTAGTGAAAAATGGTCCAATGGTGGCTGGTAAATTGATTAAGTCTTTGGATAATATATTTATAGAATTGGGATATGGTGAAAATGAAAATCATACACCTTCAGTGTATGGTCTCAAAGATGCTGCTAATAAATATTGGTTGTTGATCTTGAATTCTAGGTAGAAAGAGGAAATAGAACTCTTAGAATTGAAATATTTTAATGAGACATTCTTTGAAAAAATATATCCCTTGTGAGAAATAATATGCAATGAATTGAAAGTTCATATATTAAAGAAAATGGAAAAAATAAATTTTTTTTGAGTTTGAGGCTACCATTAAAGGTTTTCCAGGTATGCTACTAATTATATACAAAACATAGAGTTCAAAATTTATAATTTATTTAAAGGGATTAATCCATGTCTCTGAAGGTCATTTCCCTCTCAAATGTAATCTTCATATGTTTAAATGTCATTTTGTGCTATCAAGACACAGAAACAATTCTCTAAGTCTTATCGATTCAAATGGAAGAAATAGAATAATAAGATTGAAGAGAGAATAACAGATAATAGGAAGAAGTTAAATAAATATATTCCCACATGTGATAACTATGGAAATAATCACCCTATAAAATTATTTACCAAATTAATAATTTTTTATAAGTGAGGAAAAAAGGTTAACGAGAAGAACAATGAAAATGGAAGAAATAAAACACCATTGTATAGTGTTTCAACTGTAAGGATATGGGGCAGTACAGAAATTAATTTCCGAAGTTTTAAGGGAATATACCTCATAAGAAGATAAGTAATAATGTTGAAACTTATTCAATTGATAAAGCCAAAGTGGAATGATTAATGTTCTTGAGTATTCACATCCTTGAAATATGTTTCAAAAGTATATTTATTGATGATATTCTAGTCAAACTAATTATGAAATGTATAAAAATTATACTAAAGTATTGTTTTATAAAGTATTTGAATGCATGTGTTGAATGGTACAAAGAAAAATTATTCAGTGGCATGTTTTAATTCATGAAAAGTGAACAACTATTAAATTAAAACCCTTAATATGTTCCAAATGTTGAGATAATGATGCCAGTATAAAGAGATGATTTTTGTAACGACCTAAACTTTTAATAATGGAATTTACTCTTGACATAATTAAATGTTAATTTATTTTAAATGTTTATAAAACATATGTACTTCTTTTTTTTTGATTTTTTATTTTTATAATATAATTAATAATTGTGACCATTGCTATTATAGCCGTTGAACGATGATCTCATGATTAGTATAAATATTGGGCTTTAACAAATCCAATTTACATAGACAAAGGAAGAGATGGCCTCATCCAGTATACATGCCCTGTACGAAGCACATTTTTCAGAGCTCGAAAAATAGGTGGCCTCATTGGGCTTCTCTCTTGAACAAGCCAAATCTGAGCTTCAACCTGTTAAGCTTGAACAGAACCGCCTATGGGTGAAGCGGAAGTTGAGAGAGATTACCACCCAAGCGATGTTATCCGAGCCACCCCATGAGTCTGTCACCATCGATCACATTACCCTTCAGTCTTATGTGGGTGTTATAAGGGGTTATGTAACAAGACCATAGCTCTATGATTATGTGCATTATTTTTTAATATAATTAATAATATACATTCATTTTTTTGTTACTTTGTAAATAGTTTTTTAAGCACAAATAGTATTTTTAGTTAATATTAAACTAAGGAATCTCTTTTTATAAATTAATGGATATTCCAAATAAAAAATATTTTAATAAAATATTATTATTATTAAATTACTTTTTATTAAGTATAAATGATTTTATAATTTTTATAAATACAATAGTAATTTTTCTTATGGTTTGAAAGCTATTTTTTTCAAAACACATGAATTTTCATTAAATGTCAGTTTTTATTTTAAAAGTTAAAATTAACATATTTAGAATATTATTTGGATAAAACTAATATTATTTTTTGAATCAGGATGTTGAAATTAACCGATGGTGATTTTTTCATAATTTTATGAGACAGTTGAATTTTTGGGTAAAAATTAAATAACGTTTAAATATATATTGTGTTTTATGACATCATAATGACCCGATTTTTATGTAATAAAATACAATAAACATTAGGTTCTTACAATATATGTTTTACCATTAAAATAATGTGATTTTAGGTTTGTTTTATTTATTTTACAAAGCCTTAGTGGACCCGCCAAGAATTATAAAACATTTTAGCTTTTTAAATTGATTTCCTTGAGAGTGTGACACAACTCCACCTAAGAAAATAAATTATAATAAGATGTTTGGACATTGGAAATATAAAATATTTTTTCCCACTCCCCTTTGGAAAAAACAATGTACAAAAACCATGGGTCAGTTTGTGGTTTTGATTAGTTTAATGAGTGGTGTCCCAAAATTAAATAACAATGAATTCCCTCTCCTTTCCTTTATAAACCCATCCAATATCCCACTTCCACTTCACTCAAAGCCTTTGTATTTCGTCCAACCTCTGAAATACTCTCTCTAAAATCCTCCCACGGTGCCCCAAGCTCCCAATAAGCCTCTCTCCAGCCTTTCCCAAGCCATTGGGATCACACTTCCAAGTACGGGATTCCTTCCTTTCTCATTTTATTTAGGTTTATTAATATTATTCCCTTTTATTTTCAATTATAAATGTGGGGTTATGATTTTTCACCTCCCCCATACATCCCTATGTATTTTTTATTGATTAGAGACCCCATTTTCTCTCTCATTAATGCCTCTCATGTACACCTGTTACCATGTTGAAATTCTATATGGGATTTATCTCTCCTTATTTACATTGGAGTAATTATTTTATATTACAAATATAAATTTCATTACATATGTCGGGACATGTATCTAAATGACCCCCTTACTTTCCATTTCATGTATATATTATGAGATACCACTTCCATTCTCATCATCCATTTTTATGAATTTTTATGTCACGCGGTTGCACTATCGAAATTGCACCACGATTTTCCAAGACAATGTCATTGTGTAGTGAATAACATCCCCATTTCTTTATAAAGGATATTCACCTTTATGAACATTTACATATTTGTTATAAATATTAATTTATGTATTCCACGTCCCATTATCATGGAATAAATGATGATAAATGATTCCATATTTTATGATCCATGTGGATCACATTGCATGAAATGAAATGTTTATGAAGGGTGTGACCTCATAGCGCTCCAATGCATTGGGTAAAGATAATTATCATGATACGTAAAGTGAAATGAGGATTTACTCATTCTAATTCAAGTTAAATGAGTATTTACTTGTGATAATTCACGTGTGATGAGGTTTTACTCATCCTCCATGTGCACTGATCCTTGGCTCATGTTAATCCCATGTTAAGTGTTGTTGCCACATTTCCAGGTTATGATAATCATGATACATCATGATTTTCTTTTAATTTTCCTTTTATGTTCAATTGATATGGATATTTCCAAACATGCATTGTATTCTTCATGTTATGCCTTATTTACTCTTTTACTGGGCTTTGTAGCTCACCTGTTTCACATGTATTTCTTCTGGTTATCCCGTGAAATTCTAAGTACAAGGGAATGTCATGGTTATGTCAAAGAATTTATCGATAAAGATGTTGTGTGTTTATTGTTTTATGTTGTTATTTAATGTTCCAAAGCCCCAAAGACACAATACCTCTCTATATTACATGTTGTATCTAGTGAAGAGTTTATGTAATTGTTGGTTGGAGTGGATAATCAAGAGGGGGTGAATGGAGTTCCAATTTAAAATTTTTGTTCAAAATGTATAGTTAGGAAAACTCCCAAATTTAAAAATGGACTTGTTTACTAATTAAGTAGAAATGTAAATGTTCAATTGGTCAACATGTTTCTAAAAGGGTGATTAGTCCTCAGATAAATCAATGTATAACACTAATTCAACTTTTGAAATGAGTTTAATGAATTAAACAAATACACACACTAACCGAAACCAACTATCAATTTTTAAGAAAAAATAGTTTTATGTTTTTGAAAATATAAGCAGTGGATAAAACAAAACAGAGTAATTGAAAATTGGAACAACAATGTAAACAAGAGGTTCAGTCTCAAGAAGGGAAATAATCCTCTCCTCTTAGTGATCACCTACCACCAAGCTATTTATATAAATAAACATTTGATCCACACCCTGGATTGGGGTTTATAGTAGCACACCAGGATATCCTGGTCACACTTGACCTCTACCATAGTTATTTATGGGAAACTAAAGAAATAAGTTATTGAGTGTGAGGATAGTTTTATATCCTCCAGTTATGCTCAGGAGAAAGTATGTGTAATACAAATAAATATACACATTTCTCAATTAGAAAGTATAAAAAACAGATTTAAGGATCAGAATAGAGTTAAGAATGCTTTTTGTGCTGTGAAGAAAGGCTCTAGACTCAATTAATGTTGAGAAACTGGAATTTGAGTCTTCTTCTGGAAGATATCTTCAGAACAGATTATCATAGTTTGTGTAATCCAGCTTCGTGGAACGAAAAGATTTATCTCTTTAATGTCTCGATGTATACTGAAGCACTTTTTTAGAGAAGGTAGCTTGTTACAGTCCTCTTGTAATCTCAAGTGCTTGGTTGTTCTCTTTTCATATCCGCACAGTCTGTGTCTCAATGTTTACTGCAGCTGTCGTCATTTTTTTAACGTAAAATATGAAGTCCTTTTATACTCCACGATCTTCTAGAAATAAAGTTCTTAGCATGTGCATGTACCTCATACTTTTCTACAAATTGTCCTACAGACAACATTAAATAATGCTAGAAACATTAATTTTTCTACATATGACCGTTAGATATAAATTTGAATTAATAAAAATGGAAAAAGTTATTTATATCATTCAGTGAGCCATCTTATGTCTTTTGTCTTCGATTTGATGACATCGGTCTGTCATCTTCGGTGTGTTATCTTTGGTGTGTTGACTTTGGTCTGTCGAACTTCAGTTTATCGAATTAGGTCTGTCATTCTTCGTTTTATCAACTTCGGTGTGACATATTTCAGTGTGTCGTATTTCGGTTTGTCGAACTTCGGTCTGTCAACTTCGGTCTGTCGAACTTCGGTATGTCATACTTTGGTCTGTCGAACTTCAGTCTGTCAAACTTCAGTCTATCGAAATTCGGTCTGTCATACTTCAGTTCCAGTGTGTCGACATCGGTTTCAGTGTGTTGACTTCAGTTTCGGTGTCTTGACTTCGGTTTTGGTGTGTCGACTTTTGTTTCGGTGTGTCAACTTCGGTTTGTCATGGAATTCAAAAAAGGTTATGAAGAGTATGTCTTGCATATACCATTATAAGACGAATTTTTAATCAAAGTATATGTAAAATTACATGCGTAAATATATTGATTCATGACTTGTAAGCAATTGATTATTAAATTATATGTTTCTCTATGAAAAAATTGATTCACATGGAGATATTAAAATTGGCATGAAAGATATGAATCTGTATATTGACATTATTTGTGATTATGAAAAATATAATATCATGAAGGGTCCATCAATCCCCCCCTTTTTGATAATCACAAATTATGGAATATATGAAAATATATAGAATAAACATGGCTGAATATACTTGTCCAATATAACTAAAGATTGACATTGCTAGAATTTATTTAAAACAAATCTCCTTCTCACTAGATGGATTAACGAGAGTATATGCCACCCTTATTTTCTCATATGCCATACTTTCTCCCCCTCTCTCATATACCATCCTTAAGTTCTCCCCATTTATGGATTACCCAAAAGAGAAAAACAGAATGGAGAAATAAGATAAAAGAAAGACACCACACGAATTTTCATTCAAATTAATAAGAGTACAAGACAAACAAAAAAAAGAGAAAATCCCTATCAAAAAGAAAAAATCTATCACTAACGTTTTGAATGAAGTGGAGATTTGCATTTTTTAAAGGATCCAATGGAGACAGAGATGGATTGGTAGTGGCAGAGGATGGAGGTGATCATATTTCAACACTAGGCAGGGAAACACAGGTAAGAACAGTAGCTACATGGGTAGGCCTTCTCTCTGACAACACATGACTTGGAGACTACTCAGTATTGATCGGTCGAATCTGAGTAAGACCCTGAGAAACAGTCATTGCAGAAGGAGCCTGAGAGGCAATACCAATTAAAGTAGCTGGAGGGACCACAATAGCCTCGGCATGAACATGCAGACAAGGTTTTAGCAATTTGATGAAGCCATTAATGATTTCTCCTCCATATTGCATTTCCTTCTCAAAGTTATCCTTATTCTCCATAAATTTACTCAGTGAAGGTGTAAACTCTTTCAATTGGAGAACCTTCTTTTTGAATGCTTCTGTGACTGGGGTAATTTGATGATTTTCTTCCATAAACTTGAAACTTTTTATGAGGTTATGCTTGGTATATATCTTGGTGAAATACTTATCCACTTTTTCCTGAATTTCTTTCTGAGCTACAGAGGCTTCATTTGTACAATGTATCACCACATTGTATACAATATCAGTATTTTTATGTACTTTATCAAGAGTTTCCTTTTCTAAAACAATCTGGAGTTGTTGAATCTCTTCTCTCATCATAGGCTTGAGAGACTCCAAATCAACAACAGCACTTCTTCAACTCCTAGAACTAGTTGGGCCAGTCAACATTTTTCCAAGCTCTTCTTTCAAATTTTTCAAATATACACTGAGTATATGAGTTAATAGGTTTCTAAGAACTTCTATAACACCACTAAAGGGGGTCTTGAAGTTAGAGGTTAAGGAAGACAACTAATTTCCCATCTTTCTTACTTCTTCTCTCAGCAAAGAGTTGTGTCTAATAATAGTTTCTGCTGAAGTAATAAGATTCGGTTGAATCTCTGGAATCACAATTCTTTCAATTTTTGTTGCATCAAAATCTGAGATACTTATTTAGGTGGAGGCTTCATTTCTCGATCCCACTAAATCAAGCACAGACTCACATATCTCATTCTTAATCTTGTACAAAACAGCCTTAGTGACATAGTCACTAGGCACTAAGTGAGCAACTGGGTCTACTGTTGGAGATGCAACTATTGGAACAGGTGCAGCAGGTTCTGGGTTAGCATAGACTTGTGGAATAGTAGGAGGAGGTAACATTTCTTTATCTGAGTCATATTCTAAACCGAAAATAATATATCCCGGATTTCTATTTCACTCTCTAATATAGGTCCAACCTCTTGGCTCAATGATATCAATTCCTACCCTTCTTCCCTGAGGCTCGGGAATAACATCAATATCATCAATTTCTCCATCCTGGTCTTTGGTCATAATACCTTGTTTGGGGATAGGATCCAACTGATCTTCGGGTTCTGCCTGAGCTCCAACTTCTTCAGCTTCATCAGGTACTTCCTCAAATTGAGGCAGTGGAACTACATATTCTTCTTCAGGGCCTGCAGCCATAATATCATTCAATTCATTAATGATCTCTTGGTTTTCATAATTGGGATGGAGTGATCTGTCCTCACATCCAGCATCTCTATGATCATCAGCATGTTGATCAGCAGGCTCAATTCCATCACCTACTACATGAATTGATTCCTCACTAGATCTGTCAACAACTTGTTTTCCCACATTTAGAGAGTCACTCACATGCTCAACACTTCCTCCATCATCTCCATTGTCACCTTCATCATCATCATCATCAAATTCCTCATCTGCTTTTCTAATATAACCTTAAACTCTAGTAACTTCGTTTTCTTCCTCTTCTTCATCACCTAGAATAGTTTCTCTTGAAGGCAGTTCCATAGCTGGACTAGTAGGTCCATATGTCATATTCTTAGGACATTAAAGGATATCAGGATCACTCCTATCATCAAAAGGAGATCCTTCTTCCCTAGGCACTTCAGCCTCATCTTGCTCATTAGAATAGACATGAACTTCTCCAGGTTTCTGACCAGGATCAACTTGGTCTTTTAGTCTTGAAGGATGGTCAACTGGATTGAATTCCTCATATAGACTTTATTCATATCCTACGCAACATCTCTTACATGGGTTCCAGAAGATTTTCATCCTTTTACAAATATATTTCTAAAGACAAAAACCACTACAGGAAATTATCATTTCATCTCCATCTTCAACAAAGTATAATTTCTTCAACATGGTGGAAATCATTCTCAAATAGTATAATTAGGTTGCCTTCCTAGATGGATTAATCAACTCAAAGATATGTTCCATAAGATATCTACATATATTCACCTTTATTACATGTTTCAAATAAAATATCAAGAAGACATCCTAACATTTCACCATAGAGAAATCTCCCTTCCTAGGGCAGATTTGATGTTGTATGAACTTAAAAATCATTCTCACTTCTTCTTCAAATTAATTTGCAATAGTCCTTCTAGATTCTTAATTTCCAGTAAGCTCCTTCAGAGCATCTTCATATGAAAAAAAATTTGATGAAGGTGGAATATTACCAGGATAGTCAGCATAGACACCTTCATGAGGTACCTCTAAGCATTCAGCCCATTCCTTTGAAGAGAAAACCACTTCCTTTCCCTTTACTATAGACTTCATCTTTGATGCCTCGTCTTCATCCAGTGTTATACTCAAATTCTTATATAATTAATGCACAATATGGGGATAATAAGGTCTTTCATTATTGGTAATCCAACTGAGCCACCATTGTGATTCCAGTACCATTAGCAGAAAAGATATTCTTGACATAAGCCACTCAGCAGACACTTCCTTTTTAGCTGTAACTACTCAGCTTTTTAAACATGATTTCTCAGTCCCACTGGACTAAGCTATCTAATGTTTAGTAGGATTAGATTTGTTAGGTTCTTCCATTGCGCACTTAGTCCTTTCAATGGAGAAGATTTGGATTCTATCTTCTGTTGATAGGTTGAGAGTCAATAGAGAGACTAAAAAAATGTAGGAGGCTTCATGGCTATGGAGAATGTGAAAGGTTAGGACGGATTAGATGTAATATATCATTTAGGGATTGTAAATCAGAAAACAAAAAAATTAAATGTGGTAAGTTGAAAGAAATAAAATAGCGTTGTTTCACTTAAAGTTGATTGAATTTACAAAATAGCCCTTAAGTGTATCAGTGTCACAGAATTGGTTTCAAAAAGATTGGTTTCACATATATCGGTTTTATAAAGATTATTTTTACAAAGATCAGTTCTATAAAGCTTGGTTTTACAAAGATTGGTTTTATAAAGATCGTTTTTACAATGATCGGTTTTATAAAGATTTGTTTTATAATGATTGGTTTCATAAAGAGAAGTTTTACAAAGATCGGTTTTATAAAGATCGATTTTATAAAGATTGGTTTTATAAAGATCAGTTTTATAAAGATAAATTTTATAATTATCTCTTTTATAAAGAGTGGTTTATAAATATTAGTTTTATAAAGATTGGTTTTATAAAGATTGGTTTTATAAAGATCGGCTTTATAAAGATCGGTTTTATAAAGACCAGTTTTATAAAGATTGGTTTTATAAAGTTTATTTTAATAAAGATCCATTTTATAAAGATTAGTTTTATAAAGATTAGTTTTATAAAGATCAGCTTTATAAAGATCAGTTTTATAAAGATATATTTTATAAAGATCAGTTTTACAAAGATTTGTTACTGATTAATAATTCCTAGTTCATGTATGATGTAATTCATTCTCTCAAAATTTAATGGTTTAGTGAATATATCAGCAAAATGATGTTAAGTTCCAATAAACTCAAGAGTCGTATCACCTTTTAGATAATGATCTCTTAAAAAGTGGTGTCTTACATCTATATTATTTTTTCTAGAATGAGATATTGGATTTTTAGAAATGTTAATAGCACTTGTGTTTTCAAAGTTAATGGAGACATGTTTGAATTGATATCCATAGTCTAGTAAAGTGTGTTTTATCCACAAAATTTGCACACAAAAACTAACATCAGCAATGTATTCTGCTTCAGTAGTAGAAAATGAAACCGAATTCTATTTTTTACTGCACCATGATACTAGTTATTTTCCTAACCAGTGACATGTCCCAGAGGTGTATTTTCTATCTAACTTACTACCAGCAATGTTAGCATATGAATTTATTATTAAATCAAATGATTGCCCTCTTGGATAAAATAGTCCTATATTGGGAGTATATTTGAGATATTTGAAAATCCTTTTAAAATAATTTAAATTAGATTCTTTAGGATTATCTCAAAAGTGAGCACACATGCATACACTAAACATAATATCAAGTCTGCTATCACTAAGATAGAGCAGACTCCTTATCATGCCTCTGTAGTTGGTTTGATCCACTGATTCTCCAGCTTCATCAGCATCCAACATACAAGTGGTACTCATAGTTGTATCACTACCTTTACTACCATCCAAACCAAAATGTTTTAAAATATATTTAGTATATTTACTTGGATTTAAAATAATACCATCATTATTTTGAAAAATTTGAAATCCAAGGAAAATTTTAAGTTCTCCCATTAAACTCGTTCCAAATTAATTTTTCATTATTTTTTAAAAATAAGTACATAAAGAATTTTTGATGATCCAAAAATTATAACATCTACATAAATTTGTACTATCAAAACATCTTTGTAAATCCTTTTAATAAACAAAGTAGAATATTCTATTCCTTTAGTAAAACCTTTTCAAATAAGAATGGTGCTAAGTATATCATACCAAGCTCTTGGATCTTGCTTTAAACCATATAAATCTTTAGAAAGTTTAAAAACATAGTTTGAAAAATTGCAATTTGTAAAGACATGGGGTTGTTCAAAAAATACATCTTCAACTATATACAAATTTATAAAATCACTTTTGACATCCATTTGATAATGCTCGAAAATCAGATGAGCTGCATAAGAACGTAGTATTCTATTGGCATCTAACCTAGCTACAGGTGCAAAGGTATCCTCATTGTCTATTTATTCCTCTTGACTGTAAACTTGTTCCACTAACCTAGCTTTGTTTCTAACTATATTAATAGACTCATCAACATTGTTTCTAAAGACCCATTTATTTCCTATTGTCAAAGTGTCCTTAGGTATTTCAACAAGTTCCCAGACTTTGTTTCCTTCAAATTTGTTTAATTATTCTTGGATAGCCCTCACCCAAAATTCATCATTGAAAGCATAATTAATATTTTTGGGTTCATGTTGTGAAAGAAAGGATTGATGTTCAACCTGGTTTTCATAGAATCTCTATTTTGTGTCCCTCATTTTAAATCACCTAGCACATCATCTAAAGGATGATTCTTGAGACTTCGAAAACCTCAAGAAAGTGTAGAACTAGACTCCTCATGATTGTCTATTTGATCAGACTCAACAAGTGAAAATTCTGTAAGATTCCCAGAATTTGTTACTTTTACCGGGGATTCACTATCATTAACATTAAGGTTCAGAATTTACATATCTTCATCAAGATAATCAAGAGAGGTTTTGGGTTCATGTGGATCAGTCTCATCAAATTTGACATGAACTGACTCTTCCACACATTTGGTTTTCTTATTTAATATGCTATAGGATTTACTCGAGATTGAGTATCCTAGGAAAATTCCTTCATCACTTTTGGAGGAAAATTTGTCAAAATTTTTCTTAGTATTAAGGATAAATACTTTGCAACAAAAAACTGTAAATTAATTAACCTTATGCTTCCTATTGTTCTAAAGTTCATAAGGGTTATTCTTAAGAACAGGTCTAATCAAGACTCTATTAATGGTATAACAAGCGATATTTACAGCTTCAGCCCAAAAATAAATAGGTAAATTATATTCACTAAGAATAGTCTTAGATATTTCCTGAAGGGTCCCATTTCTTCATTCCATGACTCCATTTTGTTGAGGTGTTTTAGGAGCAGAGAAATTATGACTACAGCCATTGTTTGAGCAGTAGGATTTAAACTCTTGATTTTCAGATTCACAGCCATGATCACTTCTTAAGGTCCAAATTCTAAGTTCATAATGGTTTTCCACAGACTTGGAGTATTTGATAAAATAAGAACAACCTTCACTTTTGGGAGCTAGAAAGTGCACACAAGTGTACCTAGAAAATTCATATACAAGAACATAAACATAGTGCTTCCCATTTAAACATGAATCTCTTGATGTTCGAAAAAAAATCCCTACGAACCAACTCAAGAGGTTGAGAAGTAGAAACTTATTTCTTTGGTTTGAAAGAAACTTTTTGTTGCTTTCCCTTTTGACATTGAAACCATCATCACACAATTGAGAGATGCTAACTAAATTGTACTTTAATCAATCAACAAAAAGTACTTTGGAAATTATTATTGTATTAGGGTTTTTGATCTGGCCAAAGCTAATAATTTTTCCCTCTACATTGTAACCAAAAGTTATGTGTCCATCATCAAACTTGATTAGGCTCTTGAATCATGAGTAATCTCTTGTCATATGTCTTGAAAATCCACTGTCCAAGTACCACAGAGTCTTACAGGATATTTTTAGGCAACATCCCTACAAAACAGATTAGACATGGGGTAACTTTAGTTCCCAGAGTTTCTTGGGTCCTGAGTGGTTAGCAATTAAAAATTTGGGAACCCATACTTTTCTCATATATTTATGATAATTAGAAGATATATTTTGAGATATAAACACTTTGTTCGGTCCTTTATAGAATTGTTTTTCAAGAAATGTTCCATAACTTGAACTAGCTATGAATTGTGTAGATTTTGGAATAAATGTAGTTTTAATGATCCTTCTCTTTCCAGGCTGATATCCAAGACTAGTTTTATATTTTGGGGAAATTTGTTGTCCTTGAAACTGAGTTAGGGTATCTCTACCTATAGTAAACTTCTCAAGGTCTCTTCTTAATTTCTCATTGTATAACATAAGTTCAGTGTTTTCCTTTAATAGTTGGGAGAGTTTTTCTTTTTCAATATCCAGACTTGACTTATAATTTTCATTTAAAGCATTTAGTCTCTTTAATGATTTATATTTGTCCTTGAGGTCATTAAAGGTATCCTTGAGAATTTCACAATATTCAAACAGTTAATCCTTAAACATATATTCATCATTATGTGACTCACTCTTACTCCAATAATGATAGGAATTATGTATAATAGAGTTAAGTGTTACCTGATATGTTTCTGTCATGAAACATAAGTT
This sequence comes from Viscum album, assembly GCA_963277665.1. Taxonomy (NCBI): domain Eukaryota; kingdom Viridiplantae; phylum Streptophyta; class Magnoliopsida; order Santalales; family Viscaceae; genus Viscum; species Viscum album. The sequence goes on from OY728160.1 coordinate 1,566,227,918, forward strand.
GTCCTAATTGATTTGTTCACTATCAGAAGCATCAGATCCACTGGAGATATCTTCTAACACACTCTAGGTAGCTTTCATATCCTTTTTATATCCTTTACCCTTGTGATCATATTTCTTCATGAATTTCATCTTTGGACAGTCTGCCTTCACATGACCTCTTCGTCTGCACTCATAGAAGATTATTTCATTTGAGTTTTCATTCCATTTTATGTATTTCTTCCATTTTCCTTTACTATCATAATTTCCCTTCTATTTTGACTTCCTAAATAATTTCTTCTTTCGGGAAATTTTTTTGAAAATTCTAGCAAGATGAGTCATCTTCTCGTCACTATATAAATCTGACTCTTCATTGGTGGAGTTGTCTATAAAAACTTAAACTTTTTTTTTCTATTTGAGGTAGTTTTCTGGAATGCTACTGAATTATTCCTTGGTTCCTCATCTACTTCTTGATTAACCTGTAGTTCTTCCTCATACATCATATGTTTGCATATTAGTTCCTTGACTGGTAGCTTGCTTACATCACAAGATTCTTGGATAGAAACAAGAAGTTCCCCTCCATCTGTCTGGTAGGCATCGAAGTAGTCTCAGAATCTGGTCCGTGTTTTCCACTGGTTTTCCAAGGAGACTCATAGTGTTTACTATTTCGTTGAACCTGAGATACATTTCAGATTTAGGTTCATCAAGATTCATTTTAATATTATCATATTTAATAGTGTATGTATTTAGTCTCATTTCTTTAACATTAGTCGTTCCCTCCTGAGAAACAGCTAAAGTATCCCAAATTTCATAAGCAGTTTTACAAGAATATATTATATTGAATTCATCATCACCTAGAGAATAGTACAAGGCATTCATTTCTTTATAGATATTATTATATGTAGCTTTGGTCAACTGAGACCATGTATCCCTAGTTGTAGGAGGCACTATATGTGGTTCTTCAATTGTGTCCCACATTTTAGGTCCCATCCTCTCTAGATACATTTTCATTTTTAATTTCCACTTAGCATAGTTATTACCATTATATAAAGGTGGCATGTTAGTAGCAGAACCCTCAACTCTATTTTCCATAGTTACTTAGAATTTAAAGAACTGCAAATTTAGATGTGACAGAAATTTTAAGATCTTTAAGATACAACTAAAATCACATTGGAAAATAATTTGAAAAACTTGAACATAAATAAACCTCTAATACCAAATGTTCTTCAGAGTGGATACTCAATAGGGGGTGAATTGAGTTCCAATTTAAAATTTATGTGGAAAATGTATAGTTAAGAAAAACCCCAAATTTAAAAACAGCCCAGTTAATTAAGGAAGTAGAAATTTAAATGTTCAATTGGTCAACATGTTTCTAAAAGGGTGCTAAGTCCTCAGATAAATCAGTATAGAACACTAATTCAACTTTTGAAACGAGTTTAATGAATTAAACAAATACACACACTAACCAAATACAACTATCAAAGTGTATGAAAAAATAGTTTTATGTTTTTGAAAATATAAGAAATGGATAAAACAAAACAGAGTTATTGAAAATTTGCACAGCTATGTAAACAAGAGGTTTAGTCTCAATCAGATACATAATCCTCTACACTTGGTGATCACCTGCCACCATGATTTTTATATAATGAAACTTTTAATCCACACCCAGGATAGGGGTTTACAATATCACATCAGGATGTCCAGGTAACACTTGACCTCTACCACAGTTATTCATGGGAAACAAAAGAAATAATTCATTGAGTATGAGGATAGTTTTATATCTTCAAATTATGCTCAGGAGATAGTGTGTGTCATAAAAATAAATATACACAGTGCTCAAATAGAATGTATAAAACACAATAGAGTTAAGGATGAGAATATAGTTAAGAATTCTCTGTGTGTTGTGAAGTAAGGCTCAAGACTCAATGAATGTTGTGAAACTGGTATTTGAGTCTTCATCTGGAAGATGTCTTCATAACAGAGTATTACAGTTTGTGTAATCCATCTTCACGGAATGAAAAGATTCATCGCTTTAATGTCTCGATGTATACTGAAGCGCTTTTTTAGAGAAGGTTTCTTGTTACAGTCTTGTTGTATTCTCAAGCACTTAGTTCTTCTCTTTACGTATTCACACAATCTGTGTCTCAATGTGTACTATAGTTGTCATCATTTTTTTAACATAAAATATGAAGTCCTTTTATACTCCTAGATCTTCTAGACATAAAGGTCTTAGCACATGCATGTACCTCGTACTTGTCTAGGGATTGTCTTACAGACAACATTAAATAATGTCAGAAACCTTAATTTTTCTACAAATGACCATTAGAAAAAAATTGGAATTAATAAAAATGGAAACAGATATTTATATCAATCAGTGAGTCATCTTCGGTCTTTTGTTCTGCGGTTTGATAACATCGGTCTGTCATCTTTGGTGTGTCGACTTCGGTCTGTCGAACTTTGGTGTGTCAACTTCGGTCTTTCATACATCAGTCTGTCGAACTTGGTTCTGTCGAACTTCGGTCTGTTATACTTCGGTTTCAGTGTGTCGACTTTGGTTTTGGGGTGTAGACTTCAGTTTCGGTGTGTCGACTTCAGTTTCGGTGTGTTGAATTTATTTTCGATGTGTCGACTTTGGTCTGTTAGGGAATTAAAAAAATACTATGAAGATTTTTTATTGAATATTCCATTACAATAAAAATTGTTAATCAAATTATATGTAAAAATACACTTTAAAAAATATAGATTCTTGAATTATAAGAAATTGAAATATTAAAGTATATGTTACTGTATGACAAAATTGATTCACATAGAGATATTAAAATTTTCATAAAAGATATGAATCTGTATGTTGAAATTATTTTTAATTATGAAAAATACAATATCATGAAGGGTCCAACAATAAAAAAATCTTGTTTAAAGAGTTTAATAAAAAAATTAGGGTTCTTATAGTATGTATCAGAGGATAGGTTTCATTATTTTTTGTATTAGAATTAGAACACCCTAATGAAAGCCTTCGGGATAAGACTAATTATAATAAAAACATCCCAAAATTTCGTTGCGTAATGATTCAGTGTTTTATCAAGAGAATACATCTATGTCAGGATACAAACAAGTAGAGGTGGCTCTGGAACAGATGTAACTAGTAGTGAAAAAACTGACAAGGAGTTTTGGGCTTGACCCGAGGTATCCTGGAACATGACAATAGGTATTTCTTCACTCTTGGTTATGACACTCCTTGGGGATATTCTTTGGTAAATTTACAATCTTATTATGAAACATTGTTATGGGAAAATAATTCCCCTATGAATAAATGATGGGAAATAGATAATGGATAACATAGATTTAGTCTTATAGATTCATATATTAAGGAAATAAAAGTAATTTATAAGTCATAAGTTTGTTTCAATGGATTAACCTTTATGTGTTACCCCTAACATCCCATTATTCCAGATAATGGCCAGTAATAGGAGGACTCAGGCTAACAACTGATTTGAAGATCAATGTGACGACTATTCTAATCAGTTTCCCAATCTGATGGGAGCGATAATCGCAAACATTGTCACAATACACTCTTATTTAACAGAAGATATGAATTGAAAAATGGGTCAAGTGGGACATTCAACCCCCCCCCCCCCATGAAAGAAAAAGTTGCATTCGAGAGCTTTATTGGACAACAACCTCCTTCTTTTAATGGATCATTTTATCCATCAATCACTGAACAATGGATCAAGTCAATTGAAAAGATCTTCTCTATCCTTATTGTTACGAATAAGAGAAAGTACATCTAGCTGCTAATCGTATAGAGGGTGAAGCTGATCATTGGTGTATTATATCTAAAATAAGAATCCATAGGAGGAGATCAAGGCATTATAATGGAAATATTTCTGAAAAAAAAAATCGACAAATATTTTCCCCACACCAACTAACTTAAGATGGAAAGGGAATTATATTCCCTCATGAAAAAAGATAATGAATCAAGTAGAGTGTACAAGGAAAAATTCAGAAGTCTTTATAATAAGACTTTGGCTTTGTCGTTACCCCCTAATGCATGGTTGACCGCTTATTTGGTGGGATGAAACCTAGACTGTGGAAAGCCATGGTGATCCATGACTTCGATAGGTATAAGGAAATTGTCAGATTTTCCCTCAAGGTCAAAATGGTGATTGGATAATCTCATGGGTATCATGGGGACATGAAGTGTATGGTGGAATTCAATTCTGGAAGTCCGATGGATAAATCCAATTGTGCTAAGAAAATACAGAAACCCGCTTACCAAAGGTATGGAAAGAAGCACACTAGAAATTGCCTGAATGGGATGAGGAAATGCATTAGTTATGGAAGAGGAGGGTACCAAGACGTTAACTGCTGACAAGAAAAACTTGTGGCTACAACAGAGGATATGAAATCTTCTTTCGAACCACAATGTGGTGTTCATTGCTACCACTAAAAGGAACCAGGGAACCTTGTAAATTAGTGGCCTAATACAAGGGTTTTCAGAGGCAACCAACAACCTCTAAGGTAGAAAGGGATAGATTTTTCCTTCAATACCACTGATGTGAACACAAACAATGAAGTGGTGAAAAGTATGCTTGTTATTCAATCAAAAATAAAGAACATACTTTTTTATTCCAATTCTACGCATTCTTTTGTATCCTAAATGTTTAGTAGAACAATCCCAATACCACCAAAAATCATGGAAGTAATGAAGTTGGTTAGTATAGAAAATGTGGAAATCATTCCATCCTATGAATATAACTCCTCCCTTGTCATAATCGGTGGATGGAACTTCCCGTAGAACATAATCATACTTCATATGGTGTAATTTGATGCAATTCTTGGCATGGATTGTCTTTTCTTATTTAGAGCCAAAATAAATTGTCGTGAGAGGGAAATAAATCTCCATATGGAGAATAGACCCCCAATTATATTCAAGTGAAAGGAGGAAGATGAATCTTATTTAGCACCAGCTTCTCAAGTGTAGATATTACTTCCCAAGGAGCACGCATATCTGGCTCAGATGATTGAGTCTAAGGAGGTATCCATCCTTGAATACATGCCTATTGTGAGGGAATTTTTTGATGTGTTTCTCAAGTAATTGACTGGTATTCCTCCTATAAGAGATATAGAATTCTTAATTGACCATATACATGGGGTGTTTCCAATATCAAAGAATCCATATAGAATGGTTGTTGGGGAGCTTGAGGAGATGATGAAACAACTACATGATTATCTGGATAAAGGTTTTATATTCCCAGGTGCTTCACCATGGGGTGCACCAGTCCTCTTCATCAAGAATATGCATGGTTCAATGAGGCTTTGCATAGATTATTGTGAGATTAACAAAATCATGATAAGGAACATGTATCCTCTATCATGAATTGATGACTTGTTCGATCATCTATGTGGAGCACAATACTTCCCCAAGGTTGATTTGCAGTTGGGATATTCTCATGTAAGGATGAAGAAAGATGATATCCCCAAGACTACTTTTCATACAATATACAAGAACTATGAATTCATACTAATGCCGTTTGGACTTACTAATTATCCAGAAATCCTTATGGACTTGATGAATAGAGTCTTTAGAGATTATCTCGACAAATTTGTGGTAGTATTTATAGATGATATTCTAATATACTTTGTAGTCAAGGGGATCATGGGGAGAATATATGAACTATACTAGAGACCTTGAGAAAGGAGAAGATCTATGAAAAGTACAGAAAGTGTGAGTTCTGGTTGAAGGATGTCTCATTCTTGGGTCATATCATCACAAGAAATGGGATATCTGTGGATCCCTCCAAGACAACTATAATAAAGGGATGTATGAGGCCAACATTAGTAACAGATATATGTAGCTTCCTCGTGTTAGGTGGATATTATTGCCGATTTTTGTGAAATTTCTCACAATTGTCCAACCCTCAAACCAAGATAACTCATAAGGGAGTAGTGTTTTCTTGGAGTGATGAATGCGAAGATAACTTCAAGGAGTTAAAAATGAGGCTTATCACTGCACCCGTACTAACACTCACAATAAGTGGAGAAATATTTGTGGTATATAGTGATGATTCAAAGAGGGTTCTAGGTTGTGTGATAATGAAAAATGATAAAGTGATAGCCTACGCCTCAAGGAATCTAAAAATCCATGATCAAAACTATCCCATCCAAGATCTGGAGTTGGCGGCTGTGATATTTTCATTGAAAATCTGGAGGCATTATCTCTATGGGGAGAAGCATGAGATGTATACTAATAACTAGAGCCTCAAATATATATTCACAAAAAAAGTGCTTAATATGCACCAACAAATATTGATATAACTCATCATGTACTATGACTGCTCAATCCACTACCATCCCGGTAAAGAAAACTATGTGGAAGATGCTTTAAGTAGAAAGGATCATTCATCTTTATCAATGATGAGAATTGAAAGGGATCCAATCTTATAATATTTGAATGTGATGGTAATAGGAATCGTTAAGGGAGGAACATCATCAATCCATTCTCAAATTATTGTTGAACCATACCTCATAGAGAAAATAAAGGATTCTCAAAGGATAGATGTGGAAAATCTTAAAAGCGTGGAAGCTATTAGAAATGGGAAATCCTTATAGTTCATGGTTCAAAAGGATGGTATTGTAAGATATGGGTCGTGATTATGTGAACCATATGATCCAGAAATAAAGAAGGATATTCTTGATGATGTGCATAGCTCAACATTTCCTATTCACCTGAGGAGGAAAAATATGTATCGAGAACTCCAAGAAAACATTTGGTGGGACAATATGAAAAGGGAGATTGCTGAATATACATCAAAGTTTCTAGTATGTCAGCAAGTGAAGGATGAGAGACAAAAGTCTAAGGGGATGATAAAACCACTACCCATACGAAAATGTATGTGGGAGAACATTACCATGGACGTTGTCATTATACTTCCAATGACATCCATAGGAAACAATGTTATATGGGTCCTTCTGGATTGCCTTATGCAGACATATCACTTTATCACGATTCCAGATGACTTATCATTAGATCAACTAGCACATATTTTCATCAAAGAAGTGATAAGGGTACATGGAGAACCACTATCTATTGTATCTGATAGGGATCCTAGATTCTCCTAGAAGTTCTGGAAAAGTCTCCAATATCCACTAACCACAGAACTGAACTTCAGTACAGCCTATCATCCTCAAACTAATGGCCAATATGAGAAAACTATTTATACACTAGAAGATATGTTAAGATAATGGTCTATAGACGTTAAAAGAGGATGGGACCAACAACTTCCACTGGTTGAATACTCCTACAATAATAGTTTCCACTTGAGCATCTGAATGGCACCATATGAAGCCATTTATGGGAAATAGTGCAGAACACCAGTGTGTTGGGATGAATTTGGTGAACATATGATGTTAGGACTTGAAATGGTTAAAGAAATGATGTAGAATGGGAAACCATTTAGCAGCTTATCAAGGAATCACAAAGTCGATAAAAGAGTTACACAGATAACCGTCGAATAGACATTGATTTCAAATTTTGAGACTTGGTATTTCTATGCATATCTCTGTGGAAGAAGGTCATGAGGTTTGGAAATAAAGGGAAGTTATGCCCTAGGTACATCAACCCCTTTGATATTCTTGATCATGTTGGGGTTGTGGCCTATAGACTAGCACTTCTGCCCACCATGGCCAAAGTACATGATGTCTTTCATGTATCTCTCTTAAGGAAGTACATACCAGACCCTTCACATGTACTCTCTCTAGAGGTAGTATAGTTAGAGGATGATGTTTCTTACGAGGAGAAACCAGTTAAGATCTTAGATCATAGGGAAAAATTTCTACAAAATAAGACAATTCCCCTCGTCAAGGTGTTGTGGTGAAACCACAAGTTTGAGGAAGCAACATGGGAATCAGATAAAGTGATGAAGTAAAGTTACCCACATCTGTTTTAGACTGGGAAAAGGAAATTTCTAGGTAAAAATTTCTTAAGGGGGGAAGATTGTAATGAACCAATCTTTAAATAAAGGAAATTCTTCTTTATTTAATTAAATGTATTTTTATGTGAAATGGTTATATAACATAGGAACTTCTTTGGTTTTATGATTTTTGATTTTTTAAATACCATTAAGAATTGTGACCATTTCTATTTTAGCCATTCAGCAATGATCACATGATTAGTATAAATATAGAGCTTTAACAAATCCAATTTACTCATACAAAGGAAGTGATGGAATCATCTAGTAGTCTTTCCACGTACGAAGCCCATTTGTTGATGCTCGGAAAGGATGTGGAATCCTTGTGCTACACTCTTGACCAAACCCAAGACGATCTTCAACATGTTGAGCTCGAAAAGAACCACCTGCGGGAGAAGTGGATGTTGATAGAGACTGCCACCCGAGCGATGTTATCTGAGCCACCCCAAGTGTTTGTCACCATCACACACCTTACCCTTCTGTATTATGCAGGTTTTATAAGGTTTTATGTAACAAGACCTTAGAGCTATGATTATGAGCATTGATTTTTTATATAATAAATAAAATAAATTTGTTTTATTATTTTTACTTTGTAAATATTTTTTTAAGAAAAAATAATAATTTTTATTAATATTAAACGATGGAATTTTTTTTGATAAATTAATGGATTATTGAATTAAATAATATTTTAATAAAATATTATTATTATTAAAATACTTTTTATTAATTATAAATGATCATATAAATTTTATGAATACAATTGTAATTTTTATTAATGTTTGAAAGTTTTTTTTTTCAAAACCCATGAATTTTTTATAAATTTCGGTTCTTATTTTAAAAGTAATAATTAAAATATTTTTAGAATTATTTGGATAAAATTAAAAAAAAAATTGAATCATGATGGTGAAATTATCAAACGGTGAATTTTTCATAATTTTCTAAGATAGTCGAATTTTTGGGAAAAAATTAAATAACTTTTAAATATATAATGTATTTTATGACATCATTAGGACCCAATAGTGATGTAATAAAATACTATAAACATTATGTTCAGATAATATATGTTTTACAAATAAATTAATGTGATTTTTTTTGTTTTATTTATTTTACAAATCCTTAGTGGACACTCCAAGACTTATAAAACATTTTTGCTTTTTAAATTGATTTCTTTTAGAGTGTGACTGAACTCCACATAAGCAACCCTATTATTTTAAAAAATCAGACATTGGCCATATAAAATACTATTTTCCCCTACCCTTTGGTAAAAACCATGTAAAAAACATTGAGTGGTTTGTGGTATTGATTAGTTTAATGCGTGGTGTCCCAAACCTGAATAATAAAGAATTCCCTTTCGTTTCCCATATAAACTCACACATGATTCCACTAACTCTTCACTAAAATCCTTTATAGTTCATCCAAACTCTTTCCTCCTCTCTCTAGAATCCTCCCAAGGCCCCCAATCTCCCAATATTCCTCTCTCTAGCCTCTCCCATGCCTTTTGGATCACACTTCCAAGTAAGGGATTCCTTCCTTTCTCATTTTATCCATGTTTCATAATATTGTTATTACCATTTATTATCAATTAAAAATGATGGGGTATGATTTATCAACTAGCCCATACTTCCCTATTTATGTTTGAATTTTTAGAGACCCCCTTTTATCTCTCATTAATTCCTCCCATGTACACCTGTTTCCATGCCGAAATTCTGTAAGAGATTTCTCTCTCCTTATTTACATTTAAGAAATTCCATTGTATTACAAATCTAAATTCCATTAAATATGTTGGGACATATATCTATATTACCCCCATACTTTCAATTTCATGTAAATATGATTAGAAACCCCTTCCACTCTCATCAACCATATTTTTTAATTTTTATGTCACACTATTTCACTGCCGAAATTGCACCATAGTTTTCCATGCCAATGTCATTGTGTAGTGAATACCATACCCATTTATTGATCAAGGGTATTCACCTTTATGAACATTTATATAATGATTATAAAGAATCGTGTATGTATTATATATCCCTTTATCATGGAATAAAAAAATATGAATGATTCCATGTTGTATGATCTATGTGGCACACTTATGCATGACATGAAATGTTTATGAAGGGTGTGCCCTGATAGTGCACCAATGCATTGGGTAAAGATAAGTATCATGATACATAAAGATAAATGAGGATTTACTAATTATAATTAAAGTTCAATGAGTATTTAATCATGTTATTTCATGTGAAATGAGGGTTTACTCATGCTCCATGTGCAAAGAGCCTTGGCACAAGCTAATTCCATGTTAAGTGTTGTTGCCACATTTCTGTGTTATGATAATCATTCTACGTAATGATTTATGATCATGTTTATTTTATGATCCATTGATTTTCCTATTGCCTAATATGTATTTTATTCTTCATATTATTCCTTTTTTACTCTTTTACTGGTCTTTATAGATCACTCTTTTCACATGTATGTCCTTTGGTTATCTGAGGAAAAGCTAAGTACAATGGGATGTCATAGTTAGGTAAAGGAAGTTTTCAATAAAGATGTTTTTTGTTTTTTGTTTTAAGTTGTTATATAATGTTCCTAATCCAAAAAGACACTAGACCTCTTGATCTTCCATGTTTTATCAAGTGAAGAGTTTATGTAATATATCATGTTTAAGTGTGTAATAAAAAAAGAAGTGTTCTTATAATTTATATGAATAATGTATGTTAGATAAAACTAACTACCCTGCAACTGATTATTGGTTTATTGAAAAATTAATTTATTCTATCTTTTATGGAGTCTAAAAAAAATTATTGAGGTAATATATCCAATATTCGATGTTCTAATCAATGAATAATTATACATAATTATTTTCAATAAGTTTTTATGGTAATTCATGTTACAATTTTGTTTTAAAATAATACATGGTGAAGGTATTCAGATGTATGGTATAACATAATTTAGAGATACAACATGTTGTTTTAGAGATTGATGACTTTTTCATTTTAGAAATTCAGTGACCATATTTCTAAAGTATTATATCAGAATTTTTTGGAAGGTCTATAAGGATAACCATTTATGAAATGGTTTAAGTTGACCATTAGATAATATTTAATAGATTAATGTATTACTTCACTATATATATATTCATTCACATTGGATAAATTTTGATAACAATGTTGATTTTGTGAAATATTTTGAGATATAATGAATGAATTTTAATTCTATTATAGATATTATGCCCCATTAAAAGTGAATTCCACTAATTCGGGCATAAAAATACAATTTTCTGGATATTTATTCCTATAAGTAAGAGATAAATTGTAAATTTATCTAAGTAAAGAAAAAGGATGACTTTTTTCATGAAATAAATATATATGAAGTAAGTATACGTCCTTATATTCATAGAGAGGGATATAATTCCACAACTCTATGAAAATGACCTTGAAACAAAAATATTGTCCAATTATCATCATTTTTTAGGATTTCAATAACCTTTTCACACCACTATTTTATGTCTTTGGAGTTATTCAATCTCTTATAAATATGTTCTTTATTCCCCTCCCATAGTATTTGGATTTTATTTTTCTCTTCCATGTCCATGATTTCATTTACAACCTATGTTACCCTATTTGGAAAACAAGTTATGTGAATATTCCTGATAAATTATTTGCATCAATTTCTCTTTTATTAAAAGGATAATTTATTAACTCTTTCGACAATGTGGGTTATAAAAAATTCAAATGTCAAACCCTTAGTTTTCAAGGCCGAGTTTAAATTGTGAGGATGTAATTTATTTCATATGGGGAAAATGTGACCCTTAGAAATTATAAAATATTAAAATTTTATTAAATATATAATGAGACACAGAAAATTGGGTTTATATTTCATTACATGAAATAATAATATTATATTTTCTTACTTGCACTAATGATTTTCCTGAAAAATGTTATATTACACAAAAGGGAGAGTTTTACTAAACAACAATATGTTAACAATAATATTATTTAATATGGAAATTATTTCTCAACCATTCAAATAGTGGGTAAGAATAGGAATATATAACTAATGAAAATATATATTTTAAAAATTTTATTAATCATCTTTTATTATTAATAAAATTATAATAATTTGAAATAAAATGAAATGTTTTTGAAAAACTGTATTTTTTCTAAAAGGCAGTTAAATTATATTTTATAGACATAATTTAATATTATTTTTTACCACTTTTAGTAAAAGTATCTGAAATAGTAAATTTAATTTCTATATTTGGAAAAACTAAATTATCTTAGAGTGAATATTTGGGTTTTTCGGGGAAGTTTTATTTTTTGATGAATAGTGAAGAATACCAAATTTTAATTCAAATTCACCATTCCATATCATTAATTTATAATATTAAATTACATTTTGAATTTAAATTAAACTAATGTTAGTTAAATTTTATATCAATTAATCAAATTTATTTCATTTTTATCACTTTTATATTTTATTTATTTATAAATAAATATTAAACTTTTAAACATTTTCACTTTCAAAACTCACTCTCTCTTCATATCTACAGGATTGGTATTGAATTAATTTCAACCACTTCTTTGACTTGAATTTTGAAAATTTGATTCCATATTTGGAATCAGAATAAATTACGTAATCTTATAAGTTGAACTTAATTTCACACCATAATTATAATTAAAAATATTTAAAATTAAATTCTATGATTATGGTTAAAAAGGGTTTTAGGAATTACATGAGTTTGTGATAAAATTAATTTTACAGACACATTGGATTTATATTTAATAAAGTGTATTTAATATTTAAAGTTATTATGTAAATTTTATCTAATAAATCTAATTTTAATAGTATTATTAATTTATAAATTACCTATTTAAATAAAAAGATACTTGTTTTGTGCTAATAACTAAAAGGGTAAAATTGATTAAACATAAATACCAAGAAAAATATGATAAAAATGAGTTTATTTTTATGTTTTGGAGTTTCATATAAGCCAAATAAACCATATCGTACATTATTATTCAATTTTAGATCCATAAAAGGTATTGTAGGCCTTCTAATAGTGAATACTTTTGAGTGTTTATAAGAATGTAACTCCTCCTCTTCTATAAAAGGGCACTCACTCCCCTCACTTATCACATATATAAAGTAATTTTGATCATCTTAATCCTACCCAAATCAAAGAAAAACTTCACTACCCTCACTCTATTATCCTTTTTGGGTAGAAATCAAACCTTTTAATGATTTATTGAAACCCTAATGAGGATACCTGAAGAAGATGTAATGTTTTTCAACTTGCATCATTATTTCATTTCCTTATCCACATCATTAAATTCATACTATAACATTATTATAAAATATAATCATTAACATTGATATAATTATATTTTTTTATGATAAGTTTACTACAAGAAACCACACACACTTCCATCAAATTTGTTAACAAATTATATTTTGTGCGTACGGCAGACTACTCCCTCGCGAACTGATGTTGTTTGTTCTTCCATTAACACCTTTCACAATCGGGAATGATGATGTATATAAAGTTCATATAGGATATTAATAACATATATATACCATTTTAGTCATTATATAAAATATATCTTATCAAATTCCATTCCATAAAAGATACAATGATGTTGCTCGTGTGTATGGTGGACTACCGCTTCACGAAGTGATGATGTTCGTCTTTCACTAAGGCTTCCCATAAAAGGTGATAAAGATAAAATTGATTATTATAAGTTATTTAAATGAATTAATTATGATATTAATGATATATTTATTATTATTTAAAGATAATATATTTAATTTTCTTTTCTTAATTTTAACTCAATGAAATACAATAATGTTGTTCTTGTATGTATAGACTACCACATTCATGGAGCGATGTGACTCTATTTTTATCACCACACCACTTGGATGATATAAATAAGTATATAATATATTATTAATAAAATTTTGATCATTATAGAAATATTTTTTATAAATTACCTTCTTTCCATTATGATCAGTGGAAAATAGAAACGTTACTCAAGTGTGTGTACAGGCTATTGTCTCCAATAGTGTAACATACCAAATTTTTTAATAACCAACATTCATTAATGATTTTAAATGTAAAATCTATGTATTAATATGAAAATTATTTAATTAATATTATTCTAGATATGATCAATCAATATAATATGTGATTGAACTAGATCTTTCATAACAACACATGCATAAGAAAACATGTCAATTAACACTTGAAACATTGAAAATAATATAATATTAATAAAGAAAATGTGAGAAGATGTTATTAACAGATAATAAATTATATAAATAAAATTAATATAGCTCTAGTATAAATATCAAACATTTTTAAAACCACTATAATAGAATTTAAATCATGTTCTCCCCAAAGGAAGTGTGCGGTAAGGGATTTTGTCTCAATTTACATTCTATTGAGACTTATTTGTTTTTATGAACCAATTAACTTTTATATGGTGAATATACTGTCCATTTGACATTTAATATAATTATTCTTAAATAAATCATGGTATTTTAAGTTTCACTTTGAATTCTCTCATTCAACAGGATTTGACTTTAGAATTACCAAGTGGTAAAAGTTATCACACAAAATCATTTCCTTTCTTGACTATTAACTTTTCATTGAAACAATAAATTTCTTGAAATCATTTTTCATTGTATGCTATATTTATACTAAATATATATATTTTTGTATTATGGATGTGATTATTTCCAAAACCATATATCATTTATACATATAGAGTTTACATTTATTATTATTTGATTTATTGGAAAAATATAGATAAATATGTATCCTTTACTCAATATTGATATTTGATAAGGAACATTGATTATGAATTAAATAGATGACATAATATTTAGGGAGTTGTTTATATAAAAAATGATGGGTGGGGCCAGAATTTTTATAGCCCCTTGATTCATCTACTGGTCTTACAAGAAAAATCAGTTGCCTAATTTAAATGGGTTTCTACCAATAGTTTTAAAACATCTTATAAAAGGTCTTGACATCATATTTTTTCATATGCCTCATAAATGAAATCTAATAATTATTATTTACCTTCATTAAGAATTAAATTTTTATTATCCATGATATTTTCAATGTGATATTATTTATGGATTCATTAGATTATTTTTTTATTGATTAAATGATATGTGTTTTATGTTATTTACCCATCTATATTGATTATTAATTATCTATTAATGTAGTAATGTTTTTTAAATGGATTGTTTGATCATTTGTTTAACTCTCCAAACTGATTATTCTTATTGTTTAATTGTTTCTTCCTTTATACATAACCCTTACTGAGCATTTGTGGTCACCCTTATTTTTTTCCATTCCATAGGAAATGAAGAAGAATTAGTGGAATGAGTTTTCAGGGATGCAGATAATTTTTTTATTATGTATTATATTATATTTTTTACAGCCAATGTAAAATTGATATCATTTATGTATCTCATTCCCCAAAAATGATAAAGTATTTTACCATTCAGGATGTGGTTCCTCGTATCCGTACCACTGTTATAATGTAAGGCAATGGCTCTGAGATGCTATGGTTAGGGTATCTATATCTAATTTATATTTTCTAGCCATATTTTGACCCTATCTCATCTATGTATTCGAAAAATATTTTTGTGGATCCATTCAACATAATATTAACATTTTTTATGCTTTATTTAAATATAAACCAAAAATTTCACTTTATTACTATTCATAACCTTAATATTTTATGATAGGGATAAATTTGATGTATTTCAGGTTATAACTAATTATTTTAAAGAAAAATTGTTTTTTTATCCTGGTAATTTATATGTAATTTTTATTAATTAAATAATTATCTTAAATTCTTATGCAATGTTGGCGTATTAATTACATAATTAAAATAAAAATAAAACAAATGATTTTAAAAACTATTAAAAGTACTAAAATTTGAAATAATTATTTTGTTGCATGAATTGATTTATATAAAAATAACATTTTATATAGTTTTATGGAATATATTGAAATTAAATTGTTTTCATGTTGTTTTCAATGTCAAATTTTATGAATAGTTACCAAAATTACATTAAAGATATTATGTAACAAAAAATATTTTGATAAATGATGTAAAATTCATAAAAAATTAAAATTCCCCCATTTTATTAAGATATATATTAAAATATAAACCATGTTCCATTTATTAAAAAAAATTCCTTTTATAGTATCTATCATTACACATAATCTGTAAAAATATTGTTATCTCGGTAATTATCAAAAGGGTTATAGTAGGTTAAATGAAAAAGATAAGGGTAAAAATATATCTAAACATGTTAAAAAAAATTTGGATGAGAATATTCATACTTATAATAATATTTTACTATAATATTATCAATTTTTATCCTTTTTAATATGATAATTAATTTAAATTAATTTAATACTTTAAGAATTTCCCGGAGTGCCCTCCCACTCACTTGTAAAAGTAAACCTCCTCTTCTCTCATCTACAAATTTAAAGAGAATTTTTTGAAAAATAATTTTTCAAATAAATTACATAATTCCCTCCCCATGTAATATAGGCCTTGTCTACATTAGAAGACCAAAATATGGAGTCTTTTGGTGAAAACCTAAAGAAGTTGTCCAAATAGTAGGTATCGTTCGTAATCGATAATTTTTTTTATTTCTTTTTCCACCTCATTGGTATATTATTAAAACCTGATGTTATAATAACATAAATTTCTCCCATATACTAATATGTTGTTATTATAAGGTAATACCCTATATTCATCTCCAATTCTTTCAAATTGGAAATGAAATTGTCTTTTTGTATGTCGTACTACTGCCTCGCGAACCAATGCATTTTGTTTTCTACCACCATTGATCACGGTTAGTTTTAATGATCGATTTAATATTTAAATATATGAAATTAATAACACATTTATAAATATTTAAATATACTAAATCATATATTTTCTTACATTCACTACCAGAAAAGTGCCTTATACCCACGGTTTCAAACCGTGGGTATATCCCATGAAACCGTGGGCTCCCGAGGTGTTGGGATTTCCCTATACCCACGGTTTTATAGAAACTGTGGGTATATCCCACTAAAATTTCAACTTACCCACAATTCACCAGAACTGTGGGAATAGATCTATGACCACGTTTTACAGAACCGTGGGTATACACTTTTACAATAGAAATTAGATACCTACGGACAAGTAAACCATAGTTATAGAGGGTTCTGTAATAGCATATTTACCCATGGTGTAAAAACCATGGGTATAGAGGGTTCTACAGCAGCATATTTACCCATGTCTCTCAAACTGGGGGTATATATATTTTCCCCAGAAATAGCAGCTGCCCCACTAGACAGACCCCATGCAGCCCCACCATTCCTCCTTGGACAGACCCCCCAGCACATCCCCTCCCCCATTGCACACCCCCACTCTCTCCTCTAGACAGAACCCCCTTGCACCCCCCCTGACACCCTTGACACCCCCCTGGACCCCCCCTGCCTGCACCCCCACTACCCCCTGCACCCAGAACCCCCTCCCCCCTTAACATGCCACTTCACCCCCAGTACCACCTACACCCAGCCCCCCTCCCCATCCCCCCCATCACCCAACCCCCCCCCCCCCATCACCCAACCCCCCCCCCCCCCCCCACTACACCCTGCACCCAGTGCCCCCCCCCCCACCTCCACCCCCGCTGTCCACCCCCCCCCCCCCATCTTCACCCCCACTGCCCCCCCCCCCTCCTGGACACCCACCCCCCTGCACCCCCAGTACCACCTGCACCTAGCCCTACACCAACCCCCCCCCCCCGTCCCCCCTGCACCCAACCCCCTCACTACCCCTACACCCAGGTCCACATCCCCCCCACTACACCCCCACTATCCCCCCCCACCTGCACCCCCACTGTGCACCCCCCCCCCCCCCACCTGTACCCCCACTGCCCCCCCCCCCCACCCCCATGACCCCCTACACCCAGGTCCCCCTCCCCCCCCCCCCCACATTCACCCCCACTATCCACCCCCCACCAACCTGCACCCCCCCCCCCACCCACACCCCAAGTACCTCCTACACCCAGCCCCCCCCCCCACTACCCCATGAACCTTGGTCCCCCTCCCCAAAACCTGCTCCCCCACTATCCACCCCCCCAACCCTCCTGCACACCCCCTACACCCCATGTACCTCCTGCAACCTCCCCCCCCCCCCACTACCCCCTCCACCCAGGTCCCCCTCCCCAACACCTGCACCCCAACTATCCCCCCCCCCCCACACCAGCACCTCCACTACCCCCCCCCCCCCCCCCCGCACCCCTAGTACCACCTGCACCCAACCTTGCACCCGTCCCCCCATCCCCCCCTACACCCAGCCCCCCAGTCTCCTCCCTACCCCATGCACCAAAGTCCCCCTCCTCCCCCACTTCACCCCAACTGCCCCCCCCCCCCCAATCCCCCAGTACCACCTACACCCAGCCCCCCCTCCACCCTTGAACCCCCCCCCCCTCCCTACAACAAGCCCCTACCCCCCTGTGAAACCACTATGAAATAATTCAAATCATAATGAAAAAACAATGGAAGCACAATGCATTGTTTTCACCAGTTAAAACATAAGAAGAGCTGACCAAAGTGTTCAAAGAAGAAAAAAGTTCTTATCAGAAAAGTCTTAAATAAATTTTTATTGACAAAGAATCACAATCGTTTCTCTCTTATTGAATCCAAAAAAATTCTGAAAGAGGATTCCAAAAATACATCCTTCTTGCAGTAGAGTCTGATCAACCGGATTGGGCTACACCAATCCAACAATCTCCCTTGTTGTATCCCTTGATGAGAAGGAGGTTAGGAGTGACCATTTTTCTCTAAATCTTTAGAGTTTGGCTGGTCCTCATGGGTTCACCAATAAATTCTTTATGTTCAATTAGGACATAGTTCATGATGAGATTCTTAATGCTATGAGGGAGTTCTTTAACCATACCTTAATTCCCTATGGAATCAACTCTAATTTTATTTCCCTCATCCCAAAGAAGTAAAATGTTGTGGATGTAAATGATTTTAGACCTATTTCTATTGGAAAAACCCTTCAAAAAATCATTAGAAAAATTATTTCTATGAGGTTAGGTCCCATTTCTCATGGGTTTATCTCTTCAAATAAATTTGGATTTATCCCTGGTAGGAATTTTAAGAACTTCCTATGAATGTGTTACCATCATGAAACCAAATGTTAAACATGGGAACATTGCTTCAAATCTTGATATCTCAAATGAATTTGATACAATAAAGTGGAGTTTTATTTTTTAAATGCTCAGAAGGTATGGACACCCCCATGCCCCCTGGACAGCCTCCCTGATCACCCCCATGCCACCCCTGGACATCCCCCTAGAAACCCCTGGACATCCCCCTTGCACCCCCACTGGACACCCCCTCCCCCTAGACACCCCCCTGGACACCGTCCTAGACAGCCCCCCTAGACACCCTCTCCCCCCTTGACAGACCATGGACACCACCTCCTAGACACCGCGCCTTCACCCTCCCCTACCCTGTAGAACCCCCCCCCCCCCCCCCGGACATCCCTTGGAAACCCCCCTAGACATCCCCCCTAGACACCCCACCTGCACCGTTCCCCCTATCCTACAGACCCCCCGAACCCCCCCCCCCCCTAGACAGCCCTTAGACACCCACCCTGGAAACCCCCTCCTAGACACCCCACATGCACCCTCCCCCCCTACTCCTGATAGTTTCATTCATATTAATACAAAGTTCATTGATCCACCAAACCAACAAGTTTCATTTAATCAGGATTTCTTTCACTAGTACAGGTTTTCACCACCAGTGATGCCATTTGCAATCTGATGTATAGACCTATAAATCTTGGCCAGGAAAACCCCCATTAGAGAAATTTTAAAGACTAAACATTCTATTTAAGAAGATATAATATTGTTATCAAAAAATTCACTTTGACGGTGGTTAAGAACAACATGTTTAAAATTGGGGTAATAATATGCCTTGGAAAACAAAATGTTGGGAGTCATACAGCCTAGAAAGCCAAGAGGGGAACCTGCCTAGTTGTCGAACCTGATGTTTATGTTTCCTCCTTCCACAATCCACCGAGACTGCTTCTTGAGAACCTGAATGTTCCCATTCAACTCCTTCCACATCCATGAAACTCTCTCCCCTAGATCTTTCAGGTCAGATCAATACTTTTACAGATATGAAATTTACCCCTAGAGAACGACCTTCAAAAACCTCCCATGAAAACTTATCTTACAGAATTTGCATTGATCCCTCAACACTGCGTAAGTTGATACCATCATCTACCACTAGTCTGGCCATCCTCATCCACACTTCCCTAGGAAAATCTTCCCTCCCCATGACAATAAAATATGAATGAAGTCATTATCTTTTAAATATTCCCCAACACCACTTTCTAAGGCATTAGGACTGATAACACATGATTCGTAATAGAGATAAGGATAAAATTCACCAGTGTAATTATTCCACCGAAGGATAAAAATCGGTTATGGTAGTCAGTAATATGACTTGTTATTTTATTATAAACACCCTCATAATAACTGATACGTAATCTTTGTGGGGAAAAAGGAGAACCATGGTACTCCAGAAAAAAATGCATTCATCTGCATGCTTGGGATCTTTTTTCTTCCCTCTCTGGATTTAATGTTAATCTTTCGAAGTCCCTAATTTTTTGGATGGTATCTCTCCTGATGTTTGTGATTTTATTGAGGTTGTTATGGGGGTTAGGAAGGGTTCTCTTCCTCATTGTTATCTGGGAGTTCCCCTCATCACTTCCAAGCTTAGAGCTTCTGATTTTTCAGTCATGGAAGACAAAATTGTTTTAAGAGTTAAATTTTGGACTAATAACTCTCTCTCCTATGTTGGGAGATTATAGCTTGTTCAATCGGTTCTTTTTAGTATGAAAGCATATTGGTGTTATCACTTAATTTTTTCCAAGAGGGTGGTCAAATCCATTGAATCCACCCTTTGGAATTTTCATTGGAAAGGTCTTTCACTAGCTTCTTCTGAGGGGGACTGCTATTTTTTCTATGCTGGAGGTGTGGTTTGGATGGGGGAAGGAGTATTAGTTTTTTAGGATGGTTGATTTGGTTGTAAGAAGTGGCAGTGGTTTTTTGGTGGATGGGGTGATGGTTTGTTGTGGAGTTGGGTACGGGCTGGTGATGTGCAGGGGATGGGGTTTTTGGCTTTTTTGGTTCTTTTTTGTGGTTGGTTTGGGCTAGAGTGGCTGGTGCAGGTTGCAATGTAGGTGACAAGGGGCTGGCAGGGGGCTGGTGTAGGTTGGAATAGGTGGTATGGGGTTGTTTTATAGGTGGAAGGGGGTTGGTGCGGGAAAGAATGAAGGAAGATGGGAGCTGGTGCAGTGGCTGGTGCGGGCTGGAGTGGCCGGTGCGGGTGGGAATGTAGGCGGCAGGGGGATGGCAGGGGGTTGGTGCAGGCTGGAACTGGTGGCTGGGGTTGTTTTATAGGTGGCAGAGGTCTAGCATGAGTGTTTTGCTGGAGGGTGGGGGTGGGGGATGGTGTGGTGGCTAGTGTCGGATGGATTTGCAGGTGACCACAGTGTGACCGCGGTGTGACCGCGACATGACCGCGGTGTGACCGCAGCGTGACCGTGGTGTGTTGTCCAGGTCCAACGACATTTGTGAGGCAGAATCTTCTGACTAGGAGTGAAGGGAGCGGGAGGAGGCGAGGCAACATTCTAGTCGTCACCCCACTGGCAGAAATTGTGATTAGTCAGTCTCAACAATGATCACAAGACTCATGGAATACTATCATAGAGCTGATCATCCATCAGATTCCTCATTGTTTTAGGAATCTCCGACTACACTATATGAGGTTTGTGTTGTTTGTTGTTCTCACAAAGAAAAAAAAAGATAATGTAGAAGCATTTTCTCTACAAGGGTCAAAACACTCATCCAATCATCAGGATCATGAAAAAATCAAACTCTGAAAGACAATTTTCCATATACAAATATCATTATAAAAGTATTCTCAAGTCTTCTTATTGTCCAACATTCACTATGATATCCCTTGAACACATAGATGATCCTTATAGAATAAAAGTAGCAAGCTTCACCCTTATCTCCAATATTGTCAACAGGTGACTAAATATTTTCATGAGAGACTCAAACAAGAGACATTCTACCTGAGGACCTCCCTCCCCAATAACTATGGGTGGGTATTTTATCTAAAACTATATCTAGGTATCATACATCAAATTTTGATAGGACTACAAAATGCCTCGGGGTGTCGTCCCTTAGCAGGGCCAAATCATGGCATTACCGCAGGGTGACCGCATCATGATCACTGTGTGACCGCAGTATGACCGTGGTTAGTTTTCCTGGTCCAGTGACATCTGTGGGGAAGTATCTTCCGGCCAGGAGTGGATGGAGCGGGTGGAGGTGGGGTAATATTCTGGTCGTCGCCCCGCCGGCAGAAATTGTGATTAGTCAGTCTCCACATTGATCACAAGACTCATAAAATACTATCATAGAGAAAATCATCCATCATATTCCCCATTGTTATAGAAAATTCCAAATACACTCTATGAGGTGTGTTTTGTTTACTGTTCTCACACATAAAAAAGATAATGTAGAAACATTTTCTCTACAAGGGTCAAAACACTCATCAGATCATCTAGAACATAAAAATATCAAACTCTGAAGGACACTTTTCGAAATACAAATATCATTATAAAAGTATTCTCAAGCCTTATTATTGTTAAACATTTACTATGATGTCCCTAAAGCACTTAGATAGACCTTATAGAATACAAGAATCAAGCTTCACCCTCATCACTAATGTTGTCTACAGGTGACTAAATATTTTCATGGGAGATTCAATCCATCTATTTTCTAAATGAGGGACACCCTCCATATTAACTATGGGTGGGTTATGTATTTAAAACAATATACAGTTATCATACATAAAATTCCAATAGGACTATGAACTGCTGCGGGGTGTCGTCCTGGAGTAGGGCCAAATCACGACATTACAGCAGTGTGACCGCAGCTTGACCGCGGCTTGACAGTGGTCTGACCGTGGTGTGACCGCGGTATGACCGTGTCCTGTTGGCCCGGTCCAGTGACATCCACGGGGAAGCATCTTCTGGCCAAGAGAAAAGGGAGTGGGAGGAGGTGGAACAACATTCCTTTTGTCACCCCGCTGGCAGAAATTGTGATTATTCACTCTCCACATTGATCACAAGACTCATGGAATGCTATCACAGAGCTGATCACCACAATTCTTTGGTTTAAAAGAAAATGAACCTCCATTGGAGAGGTTTTATTATAAAATCATGGCATTGCTTTATCACACAATTATTTTAATTATATTTATCATTTATTCGAAAACTCATTCAGCACAAATCATATGCAATAAGTTAAGCAACTAGATCAACATAACTATCACTGTGAGTTTTTGTGGACAATGCACCTCAGTTGGAGGGGTTTTATTATAAAAGCATGACTTTATTTATCAAATGAAACAATTATATTAAAGAACAATTATTCAAGATATTCCATTCAATATAATTCAGTAGAATTAAGAAATAATCTAAATTTAATTTAAAACATTTTTGAATTAAAGAGGCTAGGAGAGGGACCCTACCTCAAGGTGGAGCCAAGCCGTCCAATTTGTCTATAGGAGCTTTCTAACTAAAAGATGCTACTCCCCCACTGGGTATACACACCTTTACACACATGCAAGGATAGCTATCCCCTATGAACACACTCGTATGACCATGATCATGTGAAAGGGGATCCTTGCACATATGCTTATATGCATATACCAATCTTCACTCACCTGCGTATGCATATATATAAATATATATGGGAACACCGAGCCCTATACATTCCTATACACGTAACGAGGGATAACCCCCCCCCCCCCACCCCCTGAACACCACCCCCCTGGACACCCCCACCCCCATGGACAACCCACCCCCCCAACCCCGCCTTGGACACCCTCCCCAACCCACTTGGACAGCCCCCCACCCCCCCCCAAACCCCCTTGGAAAGCTCCCCCAATGTCCTGGAAACCCCCCACCGCCCACCTGGACACCCCCATCCACCTGGACACCCCCACCCACCAACCTGTACACCCCCAACCCCCCCCCCCCCCCGACCCACAAAAGTTGAAGTCTGGTGCACAGTACAGAAGATGACGTCGAGTATACTAAGGCATCAATTTTAAACTTGTAATAAGAAAAATATATTTCCCTAAAGTTGTGGACACTATATTTGACTTTCCTTTCCTGCTCTTTAAAGAAGCCATTAATTGCTCTTACCAGTAATGTGAATCCACCTTAGCCTGCACATCACATTTCATATCATCTTTAGTATGCTTGGAAGATTCTCCAAGTTGTTCATCAGATATGACCCTTGATAGAGAATATTAAAAAGAAATTACCTCATAGGATGGATGAGACACATCTTCTATATCAGACCATAAGAGAGTATTTTTCACCTTCTCTTGGATGGGAGGAATTGGGCCACTAACCTCTCTACTATAGGAAACTAATTCAAAAATAGGATCATCCAAAGGGGGGATTATTGCAACCAAATTTTGATTGGTTGGATTTGTGGATAATATATGAGGTATGAATGAGGTATGTTTGATTAAAGAGGCATGGGATTGGTCAAGAATAATGGCATTAAGATCTATTACATAAAGATGTGTTGAAAATTTATATATGAAGAGTGAATTCAATGTGATAACATAAAGAAGAAGTCTTGGAAGAGGACCGAGGGAGATGGTATGCATTGAAGAATTTCATAATGAAATGAAATTCATGATTTGAAGCTATTGATATATTTTTGGTGTCTCGAACAAGGGATTAATCACCCCCACAAACAATTAATTAAAACAGTAGTAGAAAATAAATAAAATTTCGCCATGCCCCATTCGTATATCGGACATCCATGCTGAAGGAAAAGAAAATAAACAGAAGAAACATAGTAAAATAAAACCAAAATTAAACATACTACCAATCCCTCAACTACCCTGATCTCCCTCCCCTGTAATGAAAATTGCATAGCTTCCTCTAGGGCCCTTCTAGCACCCTTCGCTGAATATAAGTACCCTCCGTCCGTAGAAAGCTTTAAAAGGCCTAAGTGGCCGATGCTATAAAGAAAATAAAATAAAAACTCAACTAAAACATACTTGTATCTTCTTCCCCAGCACTGATGAGTGGGATGCTCATGTCATTGCAGATAGAGATTCAGTAGGATTCTTCCCATATTTCCCATATTTGTCACCCTTTTATTTCCAAGACATATGAATTATGAAAAATTGTTTGTACATGTGATGTTTCTATGAATAGTTCCAGTGTAATAATTTCTAGTCTAAGAACTGATAATGTAATAATTTCTATTGTAATGATGTTAGTAAAAACATTAATAGTGTTAATACTACACTTCTAAGATATTCTAGTGTAATATAACTACTAGTGATTCCAAATGTGTAAATGTGTAAACTTTTCCCATGTAAAATTTGTTGTTATCATGGGATTCTAGGGTAATCACTCCTAATATAAAGGTTACAATAGAATTTGGGGTAATGTAAGTAATGATAATTAACCACTGATAGTCTTATTCAAGTTATAATAATGTAAATATGTAATCGAACCTGTTTTTGATGGTGTCAAATATTGGAATATTGGGATTCATCATCAATTTCCTTGTGTTTAATACTGCTACTAAAATTAACAGAACCTGCATAATTGGATTGGGAAAATTATAAGATGTTTTATGTTATATAAATTAAAATATTATATAATATTGGGGTAATAACTGCCTAATGATTTTTCTCTCATAAAAACACACCTTAAACATCAATGTGATACAAGCACAAAAATTAGGAGAATGATTTCTTTAAATGAAATATTAGTAGAGATAAAGATAAAATCTTCTATACTCACGGGCTTATAAGCATCATCATCAAAGCTATCTGTATCCGCTTCATCACTAGACTCCTGTTTTTTTTCAAGAAGACTTGATGGTTTAATTTTTATCACAGTTTCAAGTGATTTCTTAGGTAATTTTTCATACACAAAAAGGTCAAATTAAAATTAGTTACCAGAATTTCAATGATAATATAAAACATATCAAACTAAAAACCACTTGAACTATTTATATAATGCACGAGCATTAATAAGAACCCTCAAATATTCATCATAATCACATTAGATGAACCGGAGGAATCACTCTCATAAATGTTTGAGGCAAAAAAAATTACTTTTTTAGAGAGAAGACTACCCAGTCAAAGTTGGAGAAGCTTCAGCAAGAGGCTCCTAAAATAGAACATAGTCTAATAATCATTAAAAAAATGAAACAAAAAATTCATATTTGTATTGGTTTGTTAGAAGAATAAAAATAAATGAGAACCATAAAACACTCCTATTGATAGTTGATAAATTCTCACTCTTTCAGAATCACTTTCAAAAGAGCTTGACGAATCAGATCTATTGTTGGACTTCACTTTCTTACCAGAAGAAACAGTGATGTTTTTAGCACCAGTGTGGGATGGCTTAGTTGAAATTGCCGGCTTGGCAATTGTATCCTATAGAAATTTATTCAAGGCCAATTAATAAATGAGAGCCTCTTCCATCCTTCTTTTATTGTAGTAAGTAGAAATCAATGGAGTAAATGAAAGAAAATTTAGTGTTTGGACCCACAGATAGAAGCAGCAGAAGGAACTCTGAAACCACTACAATTTGATTCAGTTTTTTGAGAAATTTTATAATAATATTTCAAGTAATACAAACTGGGGTAAAGCCCCATTCATTCATCATTTTGTGCAAATTAAATCCATGGTCTTATATTCCTTTTTTAAGAAAATATTGCATGACATAGTCATATATGTTGATATCTATACACCCTTGTCTTCTTGTTGCCCTGCACATGTACAGAATATAATTAATATGATATGAATAAAAATTAAAATGTGTTCAAACTATATGCCTAATTCTTTCCATAGTTTAAACTGGTTGTAGAGTTCATTATGCATACACGTTCATTTGAATAAAATAGAAAGGTGTTTCTTTTATTGTGCTATGAGCAGATTGAATGTAATAATCATTGTATTTTAAACAATATACACATATATCTTACTAAATATAATCATAGATATGAAAAAAACAATTATAATTCTATGAACACACATGTAAAAACACACCTTAGTGAATCTTACCATCAATAAAGACAAGATCCATGAAATCCCATACCTACAACCCAACTGCAAATAACGTCATGAAACCAAACACAATCAATGCTCTAGTCATACATGAGCTTATAAAATATCCATTAACACTGAGTTGTGTAGCCATAAAACACCATACGTTCCCCCCACCCCTCCCACTACACCCATCCCCACCCCCATCACCAAGCCCCCCTTGCACCTAGCCCCACCACATGCACCCAGCCCCCTCCCCCCTACACTGAGCCCCACCCCCTGGACCCAGCCCCCCCATCCCCCTGCACGCTGCCCCCCCTCCATGCACCTTTCCCCACCTCCTGCACCCAGCCCCACCCCCATGCAACCACCCCTCCCCCCTCCGTGCACCCGGCCCCACCCCCCTGTACCTAGCCCGAACCCCCAGCACCCAGCCCCCCCCCCGCCACCCCTGCATCCAGCTTCTAAACATTTTATAAAAAGAAAAATAAATGTTTTCATCCAATAAACAATGTCAACAATATTTAAAAAGGGATATTTACTATAGAAAATAAAACTATTGGAACATAAAAAATTAATAGTTAATTCAAATTTGTATTGAAAGTGCCATTATTTTTATAACCAATTTTATCCCTTTCAGTATCAGAGATAAAATTCATACCTCTATCCTATAAAGGGATGATCAACAAGGTAAACCAAAATGGGTCATGAATGGTTTCATGTCTATGATAGAGTGGTATGTGTCTTTATAGTTGAACTAAGGGAGAGATAAAACACCTTGTCATCCATTAGGTGTAATATAAAAAATAACTTTTAACATTAAAACACACCATTAAACATGGGTTATTTAATTTAAATAACAAAGGAGAGATAAAAACATTCAACCATCGTCATAAATATTTTAAACGAGCTCCATATCCATGAAATTTAATGTTTTCCTTGTGTTAAATTATAATTCAAAGAAGGAAAAAAATTTATAGAAAACCACATCATCTCCAAGAATTAAGGAAAATAATTTAGATAATTTATATAAAACAATAATGGGTATCAAATATTGATATAAATATACTTGAAGACGAATTTAATAAACTAAATCACTTCATTATTTTTTTTAATAAAATAATTACCTAGAAACACCTACTGCATAAAAAGTGGAACAAGTCACAACAATACTCTTAAGAAGAAAAAGGCCATTTTGGTAAAATAAATGAATTTAAAATCAATTGAAAAATCAAATACACATTATTAGATTAATATCGAACAATAAATTTTACACACACCGTGATCAGAGTTCTCATAAGAAATGATAATGAGGGAAATTGAAGTGAAATGACTAGGGGAATATCCCTTTGGTTTTAGGTAATGTCTTATGTATCAAATGTCATCGATTACTGTTTTTGATTCTTATGGCATACCCTTATTTAATTTTTAATGATGAGTTAACTAGATTAGACTTGATCTATTTGGTTGGAATACCTCCATCGTAAGCTATGGGTTATAATACTACCATTCTTCTAAATTTCAAGGATTGTTCCTTGAGTTTAGACTAGAAGAATGGATTAGGAAGAATGGAAAGGCTCACCTATTATTTTTTTTTGAGAGAGAATTATATATTAAGCCTTCACATTAATTTTTTCAAGTAAATTTATTTTCTAAACATTAATCATGAAAATTTATTCCCTTTAAAGAATTTATTTTTTGGGAGCAAAGTAATTTGGTCATAGGAAGCTCGTGTATGTTTGAGTTTCACAAAAGAGGGGAAGAAACCAATCTTAAATGAATGAATCATTGCCCCCATGGTAAAACCTCAACCTTGTTGATGATTCTTTCATCACAAAATCTAAATATTGGAAAAGGGGATTATCTTAACTCAAAGTGATTCAACCTTTGGACAAATATAAAAAATTGACAAAGGAAGGAAAAAAGAAGAATGTTGCACAAGGGTCACGCAAGTTCTACGATGGTCGCGTAAGTACACTTGCGCACCGCAATGGTTGCACAAGTACAGTTGTGCTCCCTATGTGATAACCGCCCGGGGTCTTCTCCAGCTTATAAATAGACCCTGTGGGCCCCCCATTTCAAGAGGAATTTTTTCCAGAACTCAGATTTGAGCTCTCGACGCCCGAGTCTCTTCTCAAAGCTTCCGAAACACTTCTAAGGTATTTTCATACCTAGAACGGAAGTTCTAAAGAGGGAGAGGAAGGCCTAAATTTTGAAACTCATCAACACTTGCGCGCCTGAGTGGCCAGCCCTTAAGGGAAATGGCCACACTTGCGCGCCGCCTAACTCCTTCAATAGAACTTGCGTGCCACTCTTCTGGAAGAACCTTAATATGATTCTAAAGGCTTTAACCAAGAGTCGCTCAAGTATTACCCTTGTGGTTAACCGTCGCGCAAGTACCCATGTGTCATGCAAGTATACATGTGCGACCAGGAATTGCGCGCCCACGCAGTACATGCGCGCCTGCCAGGACTTGCGCGCCCCTGCCTTTTTGGGTGCCCTTCTTTCCCATTTCACCCCTCTTAAGCCATTCCACCTCTCCTATTCATGATTAAGTCTTCAAAAAACTGTTCAAATCCATTTATGGCATGATTTCTTTATTTAACATCCTTATCTGAAAGGAATTCGGTGGAATATCTCTCAAAACCTAGTGATCTACACATCTTTTTGTCCCTAAAGATTGAGATTTCATTCATTCAACCTCATCCTTTAAGATGAGAGAACTCATTATCCTGGGCCTCCTTTTCAGGAATAATCCCCAGTCATAATTCTTAATCTGGGCCTCATTTTCCGGAATAAACCCCAGTCCCCTAATTTCAGTATCCTCCTTAGGAGTAAGCCCTAATCTTAATTTTTCTTAACCTGGGCCTCCTTTTCATGAGTAAGCCCCAGTCTCAAATATAGGCATCCTCTTGAGAAGTAAGCCCCAAGTCCCTTAAATTTTCATGTCCCTTAACCTGGTCCCCCTTTTTAGAAGTAGGCCCCAATCTTAATTTCTCTTAACCACTCCTAATTTACCTTTGATCTAGGATTCCTTATCAGGAGTAAAAAAAACCCAATCATAAGTCCTTTCCTAATTTGGACCTCCTTTTCAGGAGTAATCCCCAAGTTAGAGTATTCAAATCTCCATGAAGCACATATAACTTTATGGATCCTGTTCCTGGATTTCATCCCTGAAGTAAATCCTAATCTTCATTTATCTGGGCAGTCACACATACATAAGTCCTATATTATTTCTTATGATTGCATCTTTAATGGAACAATTGACTTATTTTTACCAATACCTCTTGTTTCTCACACCGAGCATGACTCATGTGATCTTAGAGTGTACAAGTAATTATGACATCCTTCTTTGAGCCATCAATCATAATCATCATACTCCCTTACTCGAGCTACGTGGGTTCTGATTTCTTTTCTAAACAAAGGATACGTAGGTAGCCCATATGCGGGTTCGATCCCAACTCTGAAATAATCCATGTCCTTCTGAATGACAATAAACATAAAGTCCCTACTGAGTGGCTTTAAAACCAGCATGGTCATCATAATGACCAAGATACTTCTATATAAATGTGTCGAAGGTTCCATTGACCAAGAATATCTAATAAATACAGATGATTCTCTATCGATGAAGAACCTCGAATACATATAAATGATTCTCTACATTTCCTACATATTTAATCATTGATTATCATATCTGAAGGAAATCTCATTTTATACTTGGTAATGTAATAAGGATTCATGAACATAACTTAAATCTATAAAGAGAGTCCTGGAGTAGACAATAATTCCCCACAAAAAGATGTGATGAGTCCAACCACCCATCCTCTCGACCAATGAAAATTCCTAAGCCTCATCAGTCCAAAAACTAATGAGTGCCTACCTTTGGAATGTAGGTCCAAATGGAAGTGGAATCATTGGATGTTTCCGGTTCTACTAACAGACTCATTAGAAACTGATTGAAATGTTTGAACCCTCAATCAAGGAGGTCATCCCCAAATTCCGAGGGAAACAAAAAATGGTGAACCCGACTTGAATCATTAACCAAGTTAAAATGATGTTTTACCTATTTGTTAGGCCCCTATTTAAAACTCAATGAGAGGTCCAAAAAAACAATCATTCACATTTGTGCTCATCCAAAATATGTAGTGCCTGAATTAATCATGATTATGTCTATTATATCAAACAAGCACTCTTTTCAAAGATCTTCTGCATTTCCAAATTGGTTGCTTTCAAGTTCACACCTATGAATACCACTGCTGCGAATGCCACTGCTGCTACTACTGTTGGATCATCGTCCGCTCTGAGGATGACATAACCTACTCAGCATCTTCAACGCTGGGTATCAAATGCACAGGTTAAAAAGTACCATCAACATGGTACCATCCCAACTCTAGAGGCTGCCCGACAAGCCCTCCATGTGAACAACTCACACCGGTCATCTGGACAACGTCGACCAGTGATCAAGAAGCAGGCGGTGCTAAATACCGTCTCCAACCATTTGGGGTCGTTATCCCCAGAACGCAATCACCATTCGCTCCCTTATTCTGGGGAGGTGAATGAGCAGGTCCCTCAGGGCCTTAATTCAAGAATACAGGAGTCCATCCCAAGGGCTCCCACCAATAATCGCCGCCAGACTCGTGCGGTAGTGCACCCTCAACATGATGAGGGTACCGACTCCTGGCATTCGGCTCAGGTTCCTCAAACTCTAGCAGGCAAGACGAATAGCCAGAGGCAAAATCCGGTTAACAGTGAGCAGGTTCTCATCTCTGTCATCTCTGGAGAAGTCCACCAACCTAACATGGTGGCAAGAAAAGAGCGGGCACACACACTTGCCCGTTTTAATTCCGTTGTCCAGGAGACTCGTCTGGCAGTAGCACGCCAATCCCATCAAGAAATTCATGTGCAGTATTATAGACAGGAACATACACTTGTTTATATGTCATCCGTTAGTCAACAGGCTTGTTTGACTACACATGATGGATCTCATCAACCACGTTCGGTGAAGTGCAATCAGCAGGCACATACACTTGCTAGTATTGATCAAGCATACCAACAGTCTCACTTGGTAGCATTTGTAGAAGTCAGTCGGAAAGCTTCGACAAAAAACAGGAGGAAAACTCAACCCTCTTCCCCAACAGTTGAGTAATATTAGGATTCACCGACAGGAAAAGGAGGATAGGAGTATTCACACCAACCTACTCCAAGCACGGAATGGACGTATATCTTCATTCCGGCAGCTGAATTCACCAATCATATTCTATCAATGGTGAAAGAGTAGAAGAAAATTCCTGCTCATATCCTAGATGCCTATCAGGATATTATAACAACTTCAATGGCATCTCAGGTAAAGACACATAAATCTATCCCTACCAGTGGAGTGACACGTCAACATTTCACTCCAGAACAGACACACACATCTGTTCCAATCCAAGAGGGTTGTGGGGCATACTCTCCCATATCATACGAACAACCAAGTCCGGCACATACACCTGATTTGAGTGGAGATCGTCAGCCTAACCTGGCCATCTTTCCTGATCAGGCACATACACCTTCTCAGAGTAGCCACTTTCGTCAAAAAGTGGTTTCAAATCGATTAAGAAGAGGTCTAAGAAAAAGACTCACCCAACACAGTCAGGAGATCAAGAGCAAATCTGTAACAAGGTCTTGCTCGATGCTGGAGTTCTGGAAGCCATCACATAGTAATATGTTGGAATTCAAGATTCTACTCCCTCATTTCGCAATAGTGGGAACATTAATTCTGAAGGTCTTCAACAGACACTTCCTCATGAAGGCTTGCTTCATAACAATTCGGTCGATCTCGAAGTTTCATCTTCAGATTAGAGCCACAGGAACCCTCTGTGTGGTCAGAAGACCAAGGAGCAAGAGATATCATCTTTCGCTGTAACCCATTATGGTGGTCCTCCCCATGATGATGAATTTCGCTGTGAAAGTCCTCTCCGCAGTAGTGATGCACATTGCTTGGAAAATGCTCTAGTGGACAATGTAGTGCAGAGAAAGCCCTCTTATCGTGAGGCACTTGAAAATGTGAAACTAGTCATGTCTGATTCTTCACCGCTAGCAGGTGAAATACGTTCTCAATCAGAAGATAGCCCAGGGTGTAGTTCATTCTCTGAACCACCCCTAAGTCATGCATCTTCTAGTTTGATCAATGATTTCTCTACCAATATTGTTGAATCTGATGAAGAAACAAGGAAACACCAACTTTGGTCAAATCAGGTAGAAGAATCTTCATTGAATGATAAAGAGGAGATGCTGACCATGAGAAAACAACTAGAAAAAGGTGAAGTACCAGTCATGTTCTAGCCTCTGGCTGACTCTCAGTATGACATTCCAAAGATGTTGATGGAAGATGGAATTCATGATATTCTTCTAAAAATATGGAAAACTCTTTTTTAGTTGTAGAATAAAGTATTATCTTTCAATGAATATGAAAATCATCTTAAGATAATAGAAGGGTTACAACGTCAGATTGATTTGGCATCTCTATCAGTATCTCGATATCCAAAGGCTAAAAAGAAGCAGAAATCCCTTCAACATTCATGCCTTGGCACACTATGAAGATTGTGTCAGTTAATTTCCAATGCCCCATCTAGTATTCATGTCAGAGGATGGGGTGTTCATGGAGCACTAAATTTCACGGTGCTCTCCAGTCAGCAAAGCCCGCCGAAAATGGTCTCATGCAATGTTATTTCCCATGGCTGGCCACAGTCAATGGGATTTGTTTTTAATCAAAAGCTTGCCCAAGAACAGGCCTCAACTAGTTCCTCTCAAAATCGGGAATACAAATAACAAGTTGTTGAATTACTCTAGCATAAAGAAAATGAGAATATTGAACAGGCCTCTCATATGGAGCAAGCACATCATCATGTGACAGAAGTGTCAGAAATCATCCAATGGTCTTTGAACCAGGTGATAAAAGTGGATACAGGTTAATGCATCCAGCTAATTTCCAGACTAAGGTTCGAAAGATCAGGAGTGCTTTTAAGAAAGTCTCAGACATAGCATGTCAAGAGCCACCCCATCTTTCTAGACTGGGGACTCTTTTAAACCAACCCTCGTAATCAACAAATAGGATTCGAGGAGTTGAGCAGAAATAACAGGAATAGCCTCAGTCCACTAGACTGGGGACTTTTTCAAATCATCAATCCCCTCTTTAGAGAAAGGCAATCTTTTTTCGATTGGGGAAGAAGCCTCAAGAGGAATGAAGATCCAAATTATCTGGAGATTCCCTCCAAATTACGATTCATCAAAAAGATCCTGAGGGATCAAATCAACAAAAGAAAATGTCTCATCAAAGACATGGAAGTAGACAATATCATAGAAATGATGATAGAAGGGATACGATGTGTTATGCATCAATCAATGTCATTAATTCCATTGTTGGTGATCCACCAGATGAGGCTCACTCAAGGGACTCAGATGAAGAGGTTCCTGCTCAAGAATATGTATGCACCGACATAAATGAAGATGGTGTGCGTACATGATATCATAGGGTTACTCAGAACCTAGGTAATCCTTCATGTAACCCACTTCCCCCTCTCCGAAAAGGATCCAATAAGGGGAGGGGAAATAATCAGGTTACGTATCCTTCCTCTGAATAAGGCTAATCGCTCTCACTAGAGCAAAGGTTTGCACAACAGGAGGAATAAATGAAGGAATTAAGGAGGTTGAATGTAGAACTACTTCAGGGTAGTCTTCTTCTTAAACATGGAGGAGTCAGTCAGCCAAGGGAATTTGTTGTATCTACTGAGATGGGTCAAGAATATCCTCCTCTATCAGTACACCCTCACAGGTCTAATCCTACGGGTCAAGTGCAACAACAGTTGGCAGTGCTACCATCAGTTGCAGCACCAACCACCACATCTTTCCAAGCTCCAGTCATTGCACCTACCCAAGTCCAAAGAAAACAGTTTTTACAGACCTTGCAAGGACCAGCCTTTTTCTGGTATACAAGCTTTCAATCCCGGTAAATTACTGGATGGGAAGATCTCCGTCAACAATTCCTTCTTCAGTTCAGCTCAACTTTTCCAAAGAAAACAGTTTTTTATCTTACAAACTATATGAAAATGGATAATGAAAGGGTCCCATATTTCATTGCACACTGGAAGAGATTAACATATTCCCTAAGATTAGCACTCCCTCAGGAACAATTGTTGACAATTTATGTGGGAAATTTGTGTGACGAGTTACGCACGACGTTGATCCATGTGAAATACATAGGAGGGTTTCGAGGACTTACTTCAATCACTCAATAGATTAAAGATTTCCTTATACAGGCTAAGGCTAAATCTCGTGTAATTCCATCACCTAGAGGAAGGAGAATGGGTAAAGCATAAACTGCTACAGTTATGCTTAAACAAGCACCTGTACCTGTTTCTACTTCAAAACCATCATCTTCTCGAAGGGCTCCACCTCCTGAGCACCAAAAAAAGGCCATTTTGTCTAGATGAGCAAAGAGATCAAAGACGAAAGCAATTTGGGGATCCGAAGAGAAAAATATACTCTTTCTAAAATGAACAAGTTCATGGTTACTTTATTTCGGCTCTAGAAAAAAATCTGGTTCAATTACCAAGGCCTAAGAGGCCAAATAAGGAAGGAGATGAAGGTCATCCCAATTATTTCCCTTTTCATCAAATGTTGGGGCATCCAATCTAGGAGTGTTTTGTCTTCAAATACCTCCTACAAAAGATGGTCAACTCGGGACAACTCAAACTGAAAGGTTCTTCAGCTCAGGTAGCATGTGTTACTGCTATAGTTCCAGAGGAGGAAGGTGAACAACAAGAAGTCAAAAGAAAAAATGCACAAAAGTATGATGATTGGATGGTCAAAGAGACAATCAACTGAACTCATGCTATTTTGTGAACAAAATTAAAGAAAACGATTGTGTCTTCTGCCATGAATGTTTTGGAAAAACCCTTTTCATCAGAGGGAAAGTCCTCAAAGAAACGGTATGATTCAATGAAAGAAAAAGAATCAGAAGAAGATGAGTATGTGTTAAAGCCTAAGTTGTCTTTGACTCTGGCAGACTTCATGCCATCTACTTCAAAGCCACGAGCACTGCCCCACCAAACAACACATCCTAAACCGGCTAATCAGGCAGAGTCTTCATCAGACGAGGAGTTAATCTTCAGTTCTATTAATATGATTCAATTAACGGATCCATATGCCAGTCGCAGTATGGATTTCAATGATCCTAAATTCCCTGTATCAAACAGGGGAATCAGAGGAAGTTCTAGAGGCTTAGGATACAGGAGAAGACATGGGTCTTTCAGAAGCCACTATTCAAATATTACCCCTGCTAGAACTGTGTACGCAGCAGAAACTCGGGGTAGAGCCCTTCAACGAGCTCAGCAAGAACAAGAAAGTTCTTCTACCAAAAGAAAATTCAGTCCTGGCACAGTTATTTTGGAAGACCGGTTGAAGGTTCCTTCTTCTTCCTCTCAGCAAGTAAAATAATATAATCAGTCTAATCTTCCAAAACCAATAATATTGCCAACTCCTATCCCAATACAAGATGCATCAACTTCCAAAGAATCTTCTTCTAAGGTACCCACTAAGCTATATATTCCTGTTGGGAAACACAGACCTATGGATAAAAAGTATGATGTATTGAAACACTTGTCCCAAGTACCAGCCAAGTTATCAATTTTGGATGCTCTGAATCTGTCAAAAGATCTTCGGGAAGCACTCATCGAGGCTTTGTCGAGTCCTCGGGAGTTTGAAACTGAAATTGTTGTAGCTAAAGTCTATCACATGGATAATAATCATACAGAATACCATGAAATAATATCTTTTACTGATTAAGATGAATATGATGTTGTTCATGGGCATATTAGACCTTTGTACTTATCTGGAAAGGTCAATGGCGTAGATGTCCGAAGAGATTTCATTAACAATGGTTCAGGAGTCAACCTCATGCCCATTCGTACACTTAGTCAATTGGGCCTCATGGAATATGATTTATCTCTTTCTACCATGATGTTACAAGGATATGATAAAAATGAACATGAACCATTGGGCGAAGTTACACTCAGAACTCAGTTTGTAGATCTTGTATCCAATCCGGATTTCATGGTTGTTGATCAAGACTCAGATTTCAACATCTTGCTTGGAAGACCCTGGCTACATCAACATGCATTTATCCCTTCATCATACCATCAATGTCTCAAATATTGTTTTGATGGTCAAGTTGGGACATTGTATAATGATAAGGCCCCATTCAAGACATGTGAGTCTCAATACATTGTGGCGGAATTCTATCACATGAAGGGAAGGGAGAAATCCACAACAAAAGAGATTACTGAAGTTAATGCTCCATATGGTTTGGAGAAGATTCCAGTAAATCCATTTAAACATGTGAGTACAGATTATGTGTTGCATATCAGTCAAATTGACAAGATAGACCCAAATCACAATACTCTTATGGAAAGATCCATAATTTCAATTACGACAATCGATCCAGACAACATGGGAGGAATTGGTAACCCACCAAACTGTGATGAAAGCACAAATGGTGATGTGTTCATTTCATCTACTGAAATCCAACAAGTCTATAATTCTCCAATTAGGCCAGAAGAAGTTATATCAACATTGGAGGTGAACAATGATGTCGATTCTCAATCCATAATCTCCCCTTTATTACCCAAAGAAGACCCTTCATCATCAATCGGGTCGGAAATGGAAGCTTCTTCTTCAAGATATGCAAATTTTGACATTTATTCTGATCATGAAAATTATGCTTTATCAGCTACTATGCAAGTATAAATGGAATAAATAACACATGATGAAGAGGAAGAGGAAGATCTCAGAGATGCTTCTCCAGCATTTTAAGAGGGTATCTCTACCATTGTGGATGAACTCAGAGAAATAAATCTGGGTACAAAAGAAGATCTACGCCCCCACTTTAATCAGTGCGGCCATGACTCTTGAAGAGAAAGAGATGTATATTTTTTTCTAAATCAAAATAGAGATATATTTTCTTGGAACTATATAGAAATTCCCAGGCTTGATCCTAATGTTTCTACTCATCATTTGGGTTTACCAGAAGAACATCGAGGATTTAATCAAGCTGCGAGAAGAACACACCCAACTTATGCTTCCAAAATTGAATCTGGAGTGGATAAGATTATAAAATCTAACTTCATCAAAGAAGTTCAATATCCCAAGTGGTTGGCTAATATTGTCCTTATAAAGAAGAAGAACGAAAAAAATAGTGTTTTCATCGATTTTAGATATCCTAATCGGCATTGTCCTAAGGATGATTTCCCAGTTCTGATTACAGAACATTTAATTGATACAACAGCTAGCTATGAAGCACTTTCCTTCATGGATGGATATTCCGGATATAATAAGATCCGAATGGCCCCAGAAGATGAGGAATCCACAGCCTTCAGAGCCCCTCTGGGTGTGTTTTTCTACCGGGTAATGCCCTTTTGCTTAAAGAATGTAGGTGAAACATATCAGTGTGCCATGCATTGTATCTTCAAACCCTTCTTAGGGAAGTCTATTGAATGCTATGTAGATGATTTGGTGGTTAAATCCAAAAAACGTTCTAATCACTTGGCTGATTTGGAATTCATATTCCACAAGCTTCGACAACATAATTTGAAGATGAATCCCTTAACGTGTGCTTTTGCGTTAACCTCAGGAAAATTTCTCAGCTTTGTTTTACGCCATCGTGGTATTGAAGTCGATCCTGAGAAGACCAAGTCAATCCTTGGTATGTCACCTCCTCAAAATTTTAAAGAATTAAGAGGACTTCAAGGAAACTTAGCCTATATTGGGCGTTTCATCGCCAATTTGGAAGGAAAATGTTTACCCATCTCCAAATTGATGAAGAAGGGAGTCACTTACCAGTGTATTGAATAATGTCAAGAAGCATTCGATATTCTCAAAAAATAACTCTTAAGTCCACCGGTACTCATGCCACCTATTGATGGAAGACCATTTATCCTCTACGTGACAGCTTTAGAGCAATCATTGGGTGCCTTTCTTGCTCAAAAGAATGAAGCTGGGAATCAAAATAGCCTCTATTATCTCAGTCTAACTATACTGGAAGCGGAAACCTGGTATTCAAGTATTGAGAAGTGTTTCCTGGCATTAGTCTTTTCTGTTCAAGAGTTGAGACACTACCTGCAACATCACGAGGTCAAATTGGTATCTTGAAATAACCCGCTCAAATTCATCCTTAGTCATCCAATGCTTACAGGATGTCTGGCAAGGTGGGTAGTTATTTTGCAGCAATTCGACATTCAGTATGTGTCTCAAAAGGTGATAAAGGGCCAAGATTTGGCTGATTTCCTGGCTGAACACCCATCAGTGGAAGACACATCTTCAGATATTGAACTCCCTAATGAGGAAGTCTTCTCTATTCGAGAAAATCCTCAAGCATAGGAAATGTATTTTGATGGTGCTTCCAGAAGTCCAACAGGGAGGAAAATGGAAAATCCTAAATTCAACAATGTTGTCTTAGGAATTGTGGTCATTTCTCCAGAAAAGGCAGTGTTACCTTATTCCTTCTTATTGTGGGAAGGTGGTACCAATAATGAAGCAGAATACCAAGTTCTCATCATAGTCTTGGAATTAGCGCTTCAAGAAAAATTGAATCACTTAAAGGTGAAAGATGATTCAGACCTTGTAATCAAACAAGTCAATGGCGATTATGCCATCAGAAAAGAAGAATTAATCCCTTTGTATGATTACGTTAGAGAGTTAATGGCGGAATTCCCTTCAAAACCGACATTTTCTTATGTCACAAGATCAAAAAATTCTCATGCTGATGCACTGGCTAATATAGCCACAGCTCTGGAAGATCCAAATCGGGACAAGACAACCATCAGTATTGCCCATCGTCGTGCAATTTCACCTTATGTTCGAAATTAGAACAGAGGAAATTAATGAAATTAGTCCCATTCCTGAACCATAATGTCATACTACATGATGGATGTCACCTATCATGGAATACCTTCAAAATGGAACACTTACACCTGATAGAGATGAGAAAGAACAAATCTGGCGATGTGTGGTCAATTTTACTCTTTATGATATCCCAGATCACCTAGAGAAAATTATCTACAAGCGTGGTTTAGATGGAGTTCTCTTTAGATGCATTGATGGTGAAGAGACAATGGTTGTCATGAAAGAAGTGCATGCAAGAGTCTGTGGTTCCCGCCAGTCTGGACATAGACTGTCTGATCAGATTCGAAGGCTTGGATACTTTTGGCCTTCAATGATACAAGATTGTGTTGATTTCACAAAGAAGTTTCATTCATGACAAATACATTCCAAATTCATTCATCAACCTCCAGGGTTGCTTCATACAGGTAAATACTCATGGCCATTTTCCACATGGGGAATGGATGTGGTGGGACCTTACCCTTCAGCTACGACCAAGCAGTTTAAGTACATTCTTACCACTACTGACTTCTTTTCCAAATGGGCAGAGGCAATACCTCTCAAGGAAGTCAGTTCTAAATGCGTTTTTAGCTTCATCAAGTCTAAAATCATTATCAGATTTGGTTTCCCTCATATCATATTGACGGAAAATTGCACCAACTTCTGTTCATCCGAGGTGAAGAAGTTGTATCAAGAATACAACATCAAATCCAACCATTCATCTCGGTATCATGCAGCTGCCAATGGCCAGATAGAAGCCTTCAACAAGACTCTTTCAAATATACTGCAAAAGATGGTGGATAAAGATAAGAAATCATGGCCTGATAAAGGATTTCATTCTTTATGGGCTTATCGGACTGCCACCCGCACTCCAATGCGGTCAACTCCATATTCATTGGTATATGGAACGGAAGCAGTCTTTCCAATTGAAGTTAAACTACCCTCACTTAGTGTTGACATTAGTGATCAATCATCTATAGATGAACAATCTCAAAAGTGGTTGAATTAATTGGAACGGTTAGATGAGAAAAGATTGTGCACTTTTCAACACGTGGAAATCTATCAGAATCGAATAGCACGAGCTTTTAACAAAACATTTCATCTTCGTTCATTCACTCAGGGAGAATTGGGATTAGTTCTCATAACTCTGATGATACCAGGAAAGAAACGTCCCAAGCTTGATCCAAAATGGGAAGGACCTTACTCAATACATAGGGTCTACTCCAATGGAGCTTATTCATTAATCTCGATGGATAGAGAACTCATCACTACTCCAACCAATGCCAGATTTTTGAAGAGGTTTTTCGTATAAACACAAAATATATCATCATTGGTTTTGTATGACCCTAAACAACACCATGGTCCTGTATGACCTTAAACTAACCATGGTCCTGTATGACCTTAAACTACACCATGGTCCTGTATGACCTTAAACTGCACCATGGTCCTGTATGGCCTTAAACTGCACCATGGTCCGGTATGACCTTAAACTGCACCACCGTCTAGCAAGACGTTAAACTGCATCATCAATGGTCCATGAATATGACACAAAAATATTTGCACATACGTCCAACATGACATTAAACTATGTCCCCTTCATCGTCCATGCTATATGAAGTTAAACTATACTGAAATGGTCCATACATATGACATTAAACAATTTGTATCCCTTTAGTCTCACATGACGTTAAACTGTGACGTCCTAACTACATCATGCTAAACTGTACAGAAGTCCCTTACATCCAGCATGACATTAAACTGCACCATCCACGGTCCATGCATATGACCTTAAACTACTTGCACTTTCGTCCAACATGACGCTAAACTGTATCATCCCTTTTTCGTCCAACATGACGTTAAACTGTGGAAAAGTCCCCAATACGTCCAACATGATGTTAAATGGTGTACTCTTTTGTCCTTACTGCATGACATTAAACTGCATAGTCGTCTTTTTTCCCAACATACCATTAAACTGTGTTGTCTTTTTTTGTCCTTACTACATGAAACTAAACTATACAGAAAGTCCTTTGATATGTCCTTCATGACATTAAACTGTACTTTGTCCCTGCTA
Organism: Viscum album; assembly: GCA_963277665.1. Taxonomy (NCBI): domain Eukaryota; kingdom Viridiplantae; phylum Streptophyta; class Magnoliopsida; order Santalales; family Viscaceae; genus Viscum; species Viscum album. The sequence continues at coordinate 1,566,270,051 of OY728160.1, forward strand.
CATGACACTAAACTGTGAAGCACCAATAGTCCTAACTGCAAGACATTAAACTGCATAGTCCCTTTATATGTCCTACATGACATTAAACTGTGCATCATTAAGGTTGTTGTTACCTCTTGTTTCTCACACTGAGTATGACGCATGTGAGCTTAGAGAAAACCTCAACCATAACACTCTCTCTGGGCTACTAACCTTGTGTAAGTACCAACACAATCTTTTCTTATGTCTTTGTCCCCAAGAACAACTTGATCATTAATTCATTCTTTAATTGAACTACACATAATTTGATCCTTGGCTTCTAGGCTGGGTACGTAGGAAACCTCCCAAGGTTCAAGCCCAAACCTAATCTCTTCACATCGGTTCACCTCCATATCATACAATGTTGATTCGTGAAACCGCCCCTAGAATCAACATCTTTACATTGGTTCACTTTCGTCCTTGTTATACGACGTTAAATTATAAAACACTTTTGTCCAATATGACAATAAACTACAATATTCTTAAATACCCTCACCTAAGAGGGAACCATTATTTACATTGATTTTCAATCATGTTTCATTTCAAAGACTACATGCATACATAGAAATGCCTGAACCTTTTTATCTTGGGTTAAACCATCATTGCACTAAAGTCCCCTTTCACCCATCAAATGTACGAACCAAATCTGTACATAGGTTATTTCTAGGACTATGTGGGCTTGATTCCCATCCTTATGGGATACGTAGGAACGTTCGAGTGTCCTTCGAATCTAGGCCCAAGTCTTTGGGCCTAACCCCAAATTCCACTTTCAGTTCCCCAGCTGAAAAGTCCTCATGAAAACACACACTGTGTATTTCTTACAATGGTCCAGGCTCTATGACCCTAAACTACGATCTCTAATCCTTTTGTCCCACACGATGTTAAATTGTAATTTAAGTACTACGTATGGCTTGATTCCCATCCTTATGGGATACGTAGTGAATTCCAACATTTTAATTCAGGACCCAGCCACAACATTATTATGGTTAGCATTGATCTATGTATCTTTGTATACATTGGAAAATACCCATCTTTATGTGTCATAATACTATACTTAAATATTTTAATATCTCTAAATCCCTTTTCTTGACTTTTAGTCACAAAAATGTCAAATTTCTAAGAGTTCTTTTACTTGACTATGCAGCACATGGCCTTAAGCGGCCTTGCATAAACAGTCTACATAACAGACTTGTTTGCCAAAAGATATTGTTATTTGACTATACAGCCAATTCCCTTAGGTGGCCCTGCATAATTCAACCCCCTAACAGGTTTGTTAAATAATGGTAACTTCATTATTGGGAAGAAAGCCTCTTTTGTCTTTATTGGTCTTAAATGACAGTATGTAGGGATCCGCAAAAATAACCATCCTTATCATATTTGTCCCATATCCTTTTTCATGATCTGAAAGTATTCAAATCTATGGTTGATATTCTCCTTCCCTACGTTTGGGTCAGACCTTCGTAGGAGTGATATCCATCTAGTTCTTCGATAATCTTGTTTGGAAATATCCTCTCCATATTCAAGTACCTCTTTCCATACAGCAAACTCTATACTTTGGAAAATTTTAATCTCCATAAACTTTCATTTGATTTTAACACTAGGAAAGTAAATTTCTAAGAGTTCTTTTGACTGACTATGAAACACATGCCCTTAGGCAGCCTTGCATAAACAGTCTACATAACAGACTTGTTAGCCAAAAGATACTATTTATTTGACTACGTAGCCATTGCCCTTAGGTGGCCCTGCATAATTCAACCCCCTAACAGGTTTGTTAAATAATGGAAACTTCATTATTTTGAACTACTTCCTCTAATGCCTTTTAGCACTTTTTCATATCATTCCATAGATCCAAATATTCTTAATTCATAATTTATATATTTTCCCTCATACATGAGTACGGTAACATGTTTTCAGATAAATTGTCAAGGAATTGAGTCAATTTTAATCCATTTCGGTCAAAGCTATTTCGACATTAAACATTATTCTTTTTATGTCCGACATGGATGACTTTAAAATGCCCACAAAATACAAAAGAACTCTGAATAAAAGTCATGTTCCAGCTCACTAAATATACATTTTTTATGATTTAGGTAATATTGAGCAATTAAAAGATTCAAAGTTTGTAGGTTTATTTATATTAATCCTAGTAAAAATAAAACTATGATTACTAGGCCCATTGGCTTAGGTAAAATTTAAAGCATGTAGCAAAATAATGCATGTACAAATGATTGAATATGAAAGAGTTTTTCATTGATACATAGGAGATATAAGGACATCCACTGATTGGAGTCTCTTCTCTTTTTTTCAATAATTACAAAAGGCTTTCAACATAACTCTTCATTTGATTTACGGTATCCCGAGCTTCATCAGAAACCACCTGGAATTTATTCATTCAACTGGATACAATAAGAGATGCAATGATACCAGTTATTCTTGGAACAATTGTAAAAGGATGTTCCTGAGTGCGGTTTGAGAAAATTTTCTGCTGATCAAACAGTGACTATGTTTCTGTCCAAGAGACTTGGAAGATGGATACATGGATTTGAGAATGAAGCATTGGAAGTAAAGAGCCATTTGGAGAGAGTACTCTTTTTGGATATTTCTCTAATGCCATGTTTGTCTTCTCGCGACCAACCGAAAATGGAAAACATTTCAGCCCATGGGTTTTCCATTTTCATATCTGCAAGGAAATGACATGGAGGAAGAATTTGAAATTTCACACCATTTTTGTTGATCTTAATGCACAACATAACTGAAATAGAGGAGTAGTAGTGGAGTTGCATCTCAGGCATATAATTCTCTGCATTTGGAACATTGACTCCTTGTAGATGACCATGAACATATAGAGGCAGGTAGATGCTCTGTGGGAAATTAAGATGACATTTCTTCAAGTACATAGCCAAATCTGGGAGAGTGATGTCGCAGATATCATAATAATCATGGCCAATGATGTTCATCATGTCATCAATCCACATGCTATTCAGTTCATCAGTCGTTCTGATTCTGTTGGGAGCCATTGAATCTGCACAAAGGATGAATAATTAACTCTTAAGTAAGTTGATTTTTCATAAAATTTGTGAAATAATTCGACAAAAAATTGCAAAGGCATTAAGGCGCACAATTCTAAACTTGGCACGCAAGTATGGAGGTGTTGCGCAATTATTTTGCATGTAAGTATCACTGCGTAGGTCCAGATACGTCTATAGTAGCGCGACATCAAATAAACAGTGGGAAACAGAGTAACTTGCGTGACAAATGCAACTTGTGCAGCGTGAGCTCGAAAGTTTCAAATCTATATGCTTTGTGTGGAAGTGAGGTCCTCTATTTATAGATGCGTCCAGAACCCTACACGTTGTACCCTACACAAATAAAGGTCGTACCCCTGCGTTCTAGACCCTGCGCGCCCGAAGCTCATTTGCACGCCAGACCTTGCGCGCCCCAATTTCCTTTTGATTCTCGATTTCCCTAGAGTCAAATCTGCATTTCTTTTAGATCCAACTATGAGGGGGAACTTTTGTTGACACTCCTTTCATCACAAAATCTAATGATTGGAAAAGGGGATTATCTTCACTCAATGTGATTCAACCTTTGGACAAATATGAAAATTTGATAAAGCAATGAATAAGAAGAATGTTGCACAAGGGTCACGCAAGTTCTACGATGGTCACGCAAGTACACTTTCACGCCGCAATGGTCGCGCAAGTACAATTGGGTGCCCTAAGTGATAACTGCCTGGGGTCTTCTCCAGCCTATAAATAGACCTTGTGGGCCCCCCATTTCGAGGGGAATTTTTTCAGAACTCAGATTTGAGCTCTCGATTCCCTAGTCTCTTCTAAAAGCTTATGAAACACTTCTAAGGTAATTTCTTACCTAGAACAGAAGATCTAAAGAGGGGGAGGAAGGCCTAAGTGTTGAAACTCATCAATACTTGCGCACCTGAGTGGCCAGCCCTTAAGGGAAATGGCCACACTTGCACACCGCCTAACTCCTTCAATAGAACTTGCGCACCACTCTTCTAGAAGAACCTCAAGATGATTCTAAAGGCTTTAACCAAGAGACTCTCAAGTATTACCCTACTGGTTAACCATCGCGCAAGTACCCATGTGTCGCACATGTATACCTGCATGACCAGGAATTGCGTGCCCACGTAGTACATGCGCGCCTTCCAGGACTTGCGTGCCCCTTCCTTTTTGGGTGCCCTTCTTACCCATTTCACCCCTCTTAAGACATTCCACCTCTCCTATTCAAGATTCAGTCTTCAAGACACTCTTCAAAGAAATTTATGGCATGATTTCTTGATTTGAATTCCTTATCTAAAAGGAATTCTGTGGAATATCTCTCCAAACCTATTGATTTACACATCTTTATGTCACTAAAGATTGAGATTTCATTCATTCAACCTCATCCTTTAAAATGATAGAACTCATTAACCTGGGCCTCCTTTTCAGGAATAAGCCCCAGTCATAATTCTTAATCTAGGCCTCCTTTTCAGGAATAAGCCCCAGTCCCCTAATTTGGGTATCCTCCTCAAGAGTAAGCCCTAATCTTAATTTCTCTTAACCTGGGCCTCCTTTTCAGGAGTAAGCCCTAGTCTTAATTTCACTTAAACAGTCCTAATTTACCTTTGATCTGGGATTCCTTCTCAGGAGTAAAAAACCCAATCATATGTCCTCTCTTAATTTGGGCCTCCTTTTCAGGAGTAAGCCCCAAGTTGGAGTATTCAAATCTCCATGAAGCACATATACCTTTATGGACCCTGTTCCAAGATTTCTTCCCTGAAGTAAATCCTAATTTTCATTTATTTAGGCAGTCATACATACATAAGCCCCATATTATTTCTTATGATTGCATATTTCAAGGCACAATTTTCTGATTTTTACCAATGCCTCTTGTTTCTCACACCGAGCATGACTCACATGAGCTTAGAGTGTAAAAGTAATTATGACATCCTTCTTTGAGCCGTCAATCATAAACATCATACTCCCTTACTTGAACTACGTGGGTTCTGATTCCTTTTCTAAACAAATGATACATAGGTAGCCCATATTCGGGTTCGATCCCAACTCTGAAATAATCCTTGTCCTTCTGAATGACAATAAGCTTCAAGTGCCCCACTGAGTGGCCATAAAACCAGCATGGTCAGCATAATGACCAAGAGACTTCTATATAAATGTGTCAAAGGATACCATTGACCATGAATCTCTAATAAATACAGATTATTCTCTATCGATTAGGAACCTCGAATACATATAAAAGATTCTCTAAATTTCCTACATATTTAATCATTGATTTTCAGATCTGAAGGAAAGCTCATTTTTTACTTGGTAATATAATAAGGATTGATGAACATAACATAAATCTATAAAGAGAGTCCCGATGTAGACAATAATTCCCCTAAAAAAGGTGTGATGAGTCCGACCTCCCATCCTCTCGACCAATGTTAATTCCTAAGCCTCATGAGCCCACAAAATAATGAGCACCTACCATTGGAAACTAGGTCCAAATGGATGTGGAATCATTGGATGTTTCCAGTTCTAGGAACAAACCCGTTAGAAACTGATTGGAATGTTTGAACCTTCAATCAAGGAAATCATCCCCAAATTCCGAGGGAAACAAACCTATTTATAAGTAATGGATGGACTATATTTTCATGGGTATAACGAACCAAAGTATTAATTTTCATTATTTTATCCTAAGAATTACATCATTGTTTTCCACATATGATTCAATTCTGAGGGTTTTTATATAACCAAAACATCTAATCAGGGAATGGAAACACATTTATTCCAAGGTGGTTTCTAGATATCAAAACTAAATTTAATATATAAATATGTTCTGAACACTAATAGTCCTTCAAATAATTCAATTATCACAATACATTTCAAAACTAGAAACTCATTTGAAATGTAATTTGACAATATTTGCCTCACGAATTGATTACATATCCAATATCACTAATTGATAACAATTTCATGTAGACTATTATTCATTAAACTATATAGTTTTAAAAATACATACACATAGTCTCAAATTCTAGTCAATATTTATGATAAAACGTGTATGATTCATAATCAGAATCATATTAATCATGAAAATTAGAAATTTAATGTTCACAAAAGGAAACTATAATAGGTTTCAATGATATCTCTCACAATTATAACTCATCAAAAAAATAAACTGAAATAAAAAATATATTTAGATTCACTATAGGGAACATGATGGTGAAAATGGTAACAGTATTCCAAATAATGGTTTTGTAATTTCAGGTTTTTTCTCTATTTTCAGTTCGTTAAATCCTAATTTATATATAATAGAATGAAAAAAAAGGAGAATAAATTTCATACATGCTAGAGCTGGGGGCAGGGAGGTAGAGGCCAGGACGGGATGTTGCTGAAGCTGGGGGAAGTTAAGGTGGAGGCCAAGGCCGGGAGGAGAGGGAGATGAGAGGGGGGACATTTCGGGAGCCGGGGGCATGGAGGAAGAGGGTGGGACTATGAGGATGAGTCGATGGCCATGAGGGAGGTCAGGAGTAGAGGGGGAGGCCAGGAAGGGGAGGAGATGGGCGTGACGTGGTGGTCAGATGGCTAGGAGGTGAAGGTCTACGAGGGGAGGAGAGGCCTAGGGGTGGAGGTTGAATGGTTGGGAGGAAATGGTCGAGGAGGGGAGGATAGGGTCAGTAGTGCTGGAAGTGAGGATTAGCATGATGGAAGAGGGTGATAAAAGCAAGGGTAAGGAGGAGCCCGTTGGAAGAGTAGAGGAGCGAAATGGATGATGGAGGAGGAGCGTGAGGTATTGGGGGAATTGGGTATTGGTTTTCCATGGTTTTATTAAAACCATAGAAATAGATAGTAAAAAAGAGATATCCCCACAGTTTTTATAAACTGTGGGGATAGATGTGTGGGGAAAGATCCCCTTTCAAGCAGTGATTTACTTTTATTTAAAAATGATAACATCGTTCTTTCATGCAAGTGGATTACTACCTCAATAAAGTGATCTTATTAATTTTTCATAACCATGTAAAATTAATACTATATATAAGTTTAAATAAATAAATAACACAGTATTATAATTATAATTTTTTAAATAAAAATAATACTTATGTTCTATCCATCATTATCATTGAAAAATGGAAGCATTTTTTGATGCATACATATGGTGTAATGTCTCCATGATTGTAACATAGTTCATTTTTCATAACCATACTTCATGGTATGTTTAAAAAGTATAATTAATTTTTAAAAATGATAATTATTAAATTATTAATATTATTTATATGTTGGAAAAATTACTATTTTTACCATATTAAAACTATCAATTTCATTTTTGATATATGAACTAAATAATGTGAAAACAACATACATTAAATGAATTGATTAAGTCATTTAATAAAACATGGTATTATAAAAAAGGAAAAAATTGAATATTTTCTTATGAATTTTAATAATTAACTTGAATTTATTATTTTCATATAAAAATAATGTATGTGATGACTAAGACCTGAGGATTAGGATTACGTCTCAATTTTCATTCCATGTGACATATTTTATTGTTTTGCACCTAATTTATTTAATATAGTATATCTACTATCCTATTAAATGTTATATAATTAATCATTAATAATTCATGGTATTTTGTGTTAAAAATCAACTTTTTTCATCCAATAGTATTTTAATTAAAAGTTTCCAATTCATAAGGGGTTTTATAAATAATTTTTTTTATTGGGGTTTATTTCTTCATAATTGACGTTGATATTATAATATTCTGTGCAAAATAAATTTTAACAATTTAATGTTTGATTACTACTTGTTTTATGTGGATTTATTTTTGATACACATAATAAATTCATTGATTAATTCTCATTTTAATGGTATGATCATTGTAAGAGGTTTCATCTCAATTTCCACTCCATTAATTCATATTTGGTATTTTGATCCTATGTATTTTTATGTGGTGTATAAACTTACCATTTAATATGTTATATAATTAATATATTTATTTTATTTTATTTAATATTTAGCTTTTTTTTATTTCTCTTATGGGGGTTATGAATCAAAATTTTCCAAAATATTAAGGGTTTATTTCAAAATCTCATCATTACTATAGATTGTTAATTTTTATGTATCCACTTATAGAATTATTTGATATCTCCACATTAAAAACAATCTATTTAAATTTAATATGTACATTTATGAAAATTGTATGTTTTAATTTGATTTTACTCTTTTAAAAAATCAAGAGTCCAAAAGATTGCTTTTAAGGAAAACCAAGTTTTTTTATTCTCGATTGGGAATATTTTTCATCTATATACATACTTTATTAAAATCATTTAATGAAAATTATACTATTACAAAATGATTTATCGAATAAATTTTTACCTATTTATGACTTTTTAGAAAATATTTTTTTTGTAATCTTCTTGAGGTTTTCCAAACATTGTACCTTTTTACATTTTACAGAAAATGGTAATGGAATTTTTTTAACATACTCAACATGAATGGAATTTTTCAGCTTCCATGACCACTATTTACTTTTATGTTTACTTTACATTTTAAAAAAAATTTCAAATCCAATTTTTTTATGATTCTGTAAATTCATGGTTTTTTAATATATTTTTAATTATAGAAGTGCATTTTCATAAAAATTTTTATTAATGATATTTTTATGGTGTTTGTATTCTTTAAGTTAAGAAAACCTTTATTTTACTCATACTCCATTAAGGATATGTTATAATGATATCATCCTTATTCTTTCTTTGGATAGTTTATAATCAGTTTAATCGAGGAAAGTATTGATATTCATTTTCTTAGTTAATTTTGTATTCATTGACTTTCCCTTGAAATATTCACATTCATATGATCATATAGCATTAAATTTCCCCTAAATAACCATATTATTTGTATCATTTATATTATTAGTTCCTAAGTTATATATCATTTCTTCATATGATTTTTTATAATGAATGTTATTTTATTTAATTTGGATATATTTATAATATAAATTCTTTACTCAATACTGATATTTGATGATAATTCATGTTGCTCTAGAATAAATTAGATCATTCAACATATGAAGAATGAATCAGATATGAAATGATTTGTGGGAATCTAAATTATGTATCCCTCAAATGCATTAACTTGTCTAATGTGACATATTAGTGAGCTAGCATTAAATGTGTTTCTGGTGTATACCTACCCATCGATTAAGCTATCATGGGGTATGGCCTATACTGTATTGATATCAAGATGTCTTATGTCATGACTTCCAATATATGGAATTTCATTCAATGATAATTAATTTATTATTATCCATGATAATACTACATTGATATTATCCATCGATGCATTTCGTGCTCAAGTTATTGATTAAATGGAATTTATTTTTTGTTATTTACCTTGACCTGTTAATTATTCCTTATTGATTCATGATAGATTACATTTTATGTAACCCTTAAAAATAATTTGATCTCACAATTATTGTGTTTCTTTTCCCAAGGATATGAATAAGGGTCCATTGAATGAGTTTAAAGATGGAGAATTTTTACAATAAATGTGTTTTAATTTTTTTTAAATATAATATGAGATTCAACTATGTATCTAGTTTACCTAGAATAATAAAAAATTTAGTCCCTTAAGATGATATCCCTTGTATATTTTTCCATATAGGTTAAGTAACCACCGACTTTAGGTTACAAGATTTGGATTCTTTAAGTAATTCATATTTTCTTTAAAACCCATTTTGAAGGATTTGAAAGCATATGTTTAATGGTTATGATGACCTAGAAAAGTGATTTAATGGTAAGGTGATATTTTATGGGAAACACATTGTTGGGGTAAAAATAACCCATAATATGTTCCTAATGTTTATTTAATTATGTTTATTCTACAAAATAGTTTATTTACATTGAAATATTAAATTAGATAGAGTTGGGGACCATGAAAATGATTTGTGACTTAGTGAAATGTGATTTGTAATATAATTTACAACAATTTCAGATTTAGGGAATATATTTTATAATATATGATATTAATTGAATAATAAATATATAGTTACTTTTAGAAGTATTAATATTTTCATTTAGGTCTTATAGTGATCAAGATATTCAAATTTTTGTTATGATACATTAAGCGTTACGTCATAATGTTCGAGGGATTAATGGTAACATCACAGGATTATAGAAAGAAACACTATGTTCAATAGCAAACACGATGTTCTACATTGAGCTTAGAAAAACATATAAATATTATTATTTAAATTTGTATTGACCCGGACACTCTTGGTCCATTACATTTTCAATTTATGGTGTTTGGGGTATCTAGGTATCATCGGTGTCTCATTGAGAAGTTTTACAAATTTTAGGTTGAATGAATGGTGGCATAGATCAGCATCGGTGGAACCATCGGCATCAAGGTCACCGATGGGAAATAGTGCCAGGGCATCAGTGCTAGGGTGACAGTGCTAGTGTGTCGGTGACTCACCCATCAGTGAGTCATTTACATCTTCTCTAGTAATTTTCTATTTTTCTCCAGTAACACCACTTGTTATCTAAATGTGTTTTAAAATATCTTTTAAATCAATTTAGGGCTCTTAAATGATGATTTAAACAACCAAGATTGGGGGAGACATTGAATTACCAAAATTTTTGAAACCGCCCAGCCGTGTGGTCGAGCCACAATCTGAATTTTATGTACATTAAATCATCTCCTTGATTTTAGGATCTAGCCTTATCTTAAGCCGAGATCCCCTATTCCTTATTTCTTCTAGATTCTATTAGTGCACCATGAGACTTCCTCTAGAGATGAATCATGCGCCCGTGCTGAAGTCCTTCCTGCATAGCCTTTGAGTTTCCTTTTCGTGCAAGTCATTCCATCCCTAGGTTTTTTTCAAAGAGAAAACTTTTATCCTTGATCAACCAAATAGGATTTTTCTTTCATCACTATTTTTTGTGGATCATAAAGGGTGAGAATGAAAATGTTCCAGCAAGACATAGATAAAATCAATATTAATGATGATAATAAATGGAATTTTAATGAATGAAGGGATGGGTAAGTTGATGATGTTTCTATGTTATAACATTGTTTTCATGTTTTAAATTGTATGGGATCATGTCCACTAAAAATCGTAGACATTGGTGGTCCTTTCTTGTGCACTAATGAAGCTCTATCTTTTTGGATTATCTGGTGATGGAATGACTGTAACCTGGAAACTGATTAACCATGTAAAGTTGGTTGATTAAATGGATTCACAATGAACAAGAACCATTTTTTGATCACCATGATTAACAAAATTGAGAGAAGGGACTTAATTAATGGTGTTGGATAAATCTGAAGACTTATTTTCTCTTCTATGGTTGTATTCATGGTTTTATGTTTAATTTTTGTGGGGTGATGTAGAGGGGAAAAGAGTATCTGGTTGAGAGGTTATTGGTTTGAGAATCTAGGCTGTGTGGCGATAGTAGTAAATGTTATGGACCCTCTATGATGGGTCTTAGTTTGGTTCGAGTACTTCAAAGGATCTCTCATTTCCCTTTTGATGTTGTTACTTACAAGAGAAGCAGGTGTGAATGATTAAATTCCTACTTGGATGTTTTGTTTCAATTGTTGTTTTGGATTATTTTTATGCTTATTAGGTTTCTCATAATGAAGAAATATTTAAATGGAAATCACTTGAACATGATAATGATAATGGGTAAGATGGGTAACTATTTTCCAAAAATGGTTTGTGCTCTGGTTGTGGATTTTTTATACTTGGGCATGTAGGGGTATGAGCAAGAATGGTTTCGTAAGAGATAGTTGTTGGTTTCATGACCCTTAGGATGGGATGAGTGATATATTACCAATATTTATAAAATTTAGTTCTTGTGTTTCTTATACACACTCAACCTATATTTAGAACTTGTTCCGAACAACCCCATTTCATGGGGGAGGGTGTTTTTTCCAAAATTCTTATGAGTGGCAGGTTATTAGCTGATTTCTGCTCCCTCCCCCATGTATCCCAAGAATCACTGGGTAGTTTTTTATGTCATAAGGATCATTATTGCTCAAGACTCTTCGGGAAGGGTGTGTTTTGGTTGTTAAACTAGGTGTGTGCGGGCAGGTTTGTTTCCTAAAAATCTTTTGGATGAGTCACATGTGTCTTTGGGTATGGTAGTGGTTGTTTTGTCCTATGTGTCTCCAGGCAGGGTAGTGGTTGTTGTAGCCTAGGTGTTTTTGGTCCTGGTTATGTGTGGTTTTATTGGCCCAGGCGTCTGCAGGCAAGATCGGTAGTTGTGATGGCCCATGGCGTTGTCGTTGGGGCCGTAGTGGGACTGTAGTGGATGTTTTGTAGGAGGTCTGATGCATATGATATCCTAAATAACCGGTAGGAAAGTGGTGTAGGGTACGCAAATATCAATGTGCTATTACTATTACTTTGTTTTACTTTTGTTATTTGGGGAGTGTTCCTTGGTGAGGATGGGTGGATTGTTTTTCATGGTTGGTGTTTTGGTTACCTCTATTTTTCTCAAAAGGAATTACAGTGTCTCCCAACTTCTGCACGAGATCTTTTAGATTCCCTAACATGTGTACCTATATACTCATCCTACATTTATAAAAGTTCATTTAGGTTTATCTAATGGACATTGAAGACCATGTCTGACATTACTAGCTTGGGCATCATGAGTTTTCATTGCAGCTTTTTCGTTATTTTGGTACATTCCATCAGAGCTTTCTTGTACTTTTTATCACTTTATTTTCAATATGCATGTGGGAAAAAGGTTTTTTGGTTTTACTTTTACTTTTTATATTTGGAGTTGTTTCAGATTTAATGTCTTATCTCCTGATCTTGTTTGATAAAAAGGGTAAGCCATTACATATTACATGATATTTTATACCCTTGGTTCTAATCGCCACTTTTGGGCCTATTAAAGGTGGGAATCAGAGGTTATTATCTCTCCTTAAAGATTATGAAGGAAGGGTCTTGCAGTTTTATGTCCTTTACCTCATCTTGATGAAGGAGGGTCATGATAGAATGGTATCAGAGGTGATGGTTGATCGATAAGATGGGGTCCGGGGATAGGAACAGTGATAATTTCATGTAATGGTTGTGAAATAGTGATAGGAAATCTTCATGCGTGAAATAGTCCAGGGAAGACAATCTTGGAAATGGGATTTTAGGCCCCCCTATGATCCAATGCAAGGACTCTAGACCTACTGAATGACTATGTGAGGCTACATTGATTGTAGGGTATAGACCCTAGGGAAAGTGCATGCATCATAATGACTTTTGTTCTTGTGTGTCTTGGTTTTCTTGGGAAATTTAAAATAAATAAAAAGTTTAAATAAACATTAAACATGGATTTTTCCTCATTACTCAGGATTAGAAATTCTTATTCATCTTTTTAACTATGGATCCCTATTGGATGGCACATTTTACGTTGCGGGAGTAGTGGATTCAGCTTGATGACCTGATGAAGAAGGTTTTTATCCGACCAAGCGTGTTGCCATGGGGTGATCCAGTATTGTTCACGAAGAAGGAAGAAAATGGTCTCAGGGAATGCATAGACTACCGAAGACAGAATCAAGTGATGATTGAGAATCGTTACCCCCTCTAAAGATCGATGACCTTTTTGACTTGTTGAATGGAGTGGAATGGCTCTCTGAGATCAACATGCATTATGGATATCTCCAGTTGAGGGAGAAGGAGGGTGACATCTCTAAGACTGCTTTCAAAATGAGATATGGACACGTGGAGTTTTTGGAATGGTGGATCGGAATTATGAACACACTAGCTATGTACATGGGACTTATAAGCACCATTTTCTACAAGTATATGAACCAGTTTGTGGTCATGTTCATTGACAATATCCTGATCAACTCAAGGTCAAAGGAGGATCACGCCGAGCATCTAAGGATAGTTTTGGAGGTCCTACGACACCACTATATCTATAGGAAGTTTTCTAAGTGAATTTTATAGACACAATCGGTACACATCCTTGGACATGTGGTGTCCCAGTAGGGAATAGCGATCGACCGATCAATGATCATAGAAATTGTTTCATGGGAATCACCCAACAACGTGGGCGATGTTCGCAGCTTCCTAAGAATGGAAGGTTACTACCGAAGGTTTGTTCCCAACATCTCTCAAGTTGTAGCACCATTGACAGCATTGACCAAAAAACACAAGGATTTTTTATGGGGTGAGATGTTCTAGGAATCTTTCATTTATCTAAAGGGTAATAGGGTCAGTTCCCCAGCAATGAGGGTTCCATAGGAGGGGGTAACGTTTCAAGTGTTCTATGATGATTTTTGTCTAGGCTTGGGGTGTGTGCTGATGAAGCTACATGGACTGATCTATTATGGGTCTAGGTAGTTACATCCTCATGAATGTAACTATTCCACCCACGATCAGGATATTGTATAAGTTGTGTTTTCACTGAAGTTTTGGCTGCATTACCTCATCGATTAATGCTTCATGGTCTCTAGAGATCCCAAGATCTTGAGGTATGTATTATCCCAGTGAGACCAGAACTTGAGGAAGTGGATGTGGATGGAGATTCTTTAGGATTACTCCTTCATTCTCCCCTACAACCTAGGAAAGGGGAACATGGTGGTCGATTCCTCGAGTAGGAATTCATGGAATGAAGTGGTTCGTGAGTTAGTATTTTCTTGGAACGCGATGGAGGATTTTGTTGCCTTACATCTTGGCATGGGAGTTGATAATGGTAAACGATGTCTATTTTAGAAGATAGTTCAATCGTCATTGGTACAGTATTTATAGGATTCTTAGTGGGGGACTTAGAGGCTAAAGTGATGCATGATCATTTTAGCTAGGGTGCTGCTTCGGAAGGACGATTAGAGGATGGTCAAACCCAGATTCTTTTACAAGGGAAGTTGTTTTCTCTAGAGGGGATGTGTGAGGAATTTCTCCATGAGTACCATAGATCATCTCTGTCAGTGCATCCAAGAGTTTCCAATATGTACAGGGGATTTAGAGGTATGTTATAGTGGCCTTATGTGAATCATGTAGTGGTGGAGTTTGTGGAAAAGTGTCTCGTTGTCAGTAGATAAAGGCTAAACACCGTGTTCCCGGTAGTCGGTTGTAGCCCTCAGACATTCCTGAGTGGATGTATGATGAAATCTTGATGCATATGGATACCACAAGTGACATTATACATTCCTAAGTGATTTAGAAAATATACTATGATGGGTACTCCAAATGTAACCATGAAGGTTACTCCCTATGTAGATGTTGAAGCTGAAATGTAAGTATGATATGGATGCCACATGTAACAATTATTATTTATTATTTATAATAAGTTTTTCCAGAATATTATGATTTCATGCGATATGTTAAAGAACTTATGTTTTATGTGTGAAATGTGTGATTTTTTTAAAATGTTTTAATGACTAGATATTCATGGACAAAGGATTTCATTCCTTATTTATATCACTTATTGAGACTTTTGTGCTCATCTAAAGTTTTAAAGTGTTTTTTTAGGTTATAAGGATGGGTAAGAGAAATGAGGATGGCAAGAAAAATGTTATGGATATTTTTATCAAGAAAAGAATTCATTTTTTATTTTAAAATGTTTTAGATTATGTTAGAAAATGGATAGTGAGTATAATTTTCAACTTTTTATTATTTGATTTATTATGTAATAATTATGGACTAATTCTATAGAGCAATAAACCTGAAAATATATTCATTTTTAATTCTTAATTTAACTTAAGATTATGTAAAATTTATGATTGGGGCCTTATAGATGGTTTCAAAGGTCGGTTTAGAATGATTGTGGGTTTAGGATATTATTAATAGAATATCCATAAATTATTTTTACCTTATTTTCAAATTTAAATGATATAGAATTTGATGATTACCATGTTTCTTTATCCAAGATATGTTTGTTCATAAAGGTTTTCTGCAGATGAATCATGGTATCTATTTTGGGAAGACAACCATAGGAAAATAAATATCCAAATCAAAATCTTGAGATGATCAGAATTCAAACTGGATAGTTTGTTACAGTGATGGTGTAGTTGACTCAGACTATAAATAGTTGTGGTATCCATCCCTAAGATCAAATAAATCAACCACATAGGAACATGTCAGTAGTGGATTATTTCATGTGGTAACATCCACCATCATTCAGAGGATCATCTAACATTGTTCTAGGTGAAGAGTGGATTAATACCATAGAAAATATTTCCAAAGTAATGGTGTGATCAAAAAATCAAAAGGGTAGTCTATCCATTTCCCATTTTTAAGATGAAACCAATTAGTGGAGGTTTATGGTTAAAAATATCATGGATAGGTAGGAGATTGATGCTCTTGAGTGGGAATAATTCAAATATATGATTCTTGAGAAATATTTTCCTAAGGCGGTTTGACTTTGGATGGAAAAATAATTCATCAAATTAGGTAAATATGTAGATTCACTGGATCCATAAAAAGAAATATTCACTCGATTGGAAAGGAATGCTCTAAATTTCATCTGGGATCTTGATAGTAAAATCAATTGTTTTTACTCATGATTAAAGACAAACTATTGAAGGGCCTTGGATTATCATGAGTTCAAAAGTTATAAAAAACTTGTTCGATGTGTGGAGAATGTGGAAATATAATTTTCTTTTGATCTTGTGTTCTTTGAAAACCCACAGAATTAGTGGTTTAGGTTTCAAGAGAAAGGTAATAATTCTTCAAAAAAGTATAATGGTATGAAAATTATGTTTCTAGTTTGTGAGAATTGTGGTAAAAATCACACATAGGAATTACTTTTTAATTTTAGTAAGGGATTTTGATGTGGTAAAATGGGGAATAAGGCTCATACCTGCACTGAAAAACATCAAGGTAGTGGTAAGACAAAATCTGATTTAAAGGATGTAAATTTTATTAAAAGTAACCTAATGGATCATTATACAAACAAGTTTCTGTTGAAGAAATTGAATTATGGGAAGCATATAGACTGCAAAAAAGAAGGTTTCATAAAATCCTTTACAACTACTTCATCAGTTGTTGGGAAATAAAATGATGTTGTTTCAGGTACATTTATTATATTTAGATTAGGTCAATGCGTTGTTTGATTCAGGGTCTACACATTATTTAATTTCTAATAAATTTTCTTCTAAATTTGAAACTCCACCTCAAGAAAAGAATCCATAACATATGATAAAAACACATGGGTAAAATGTTGACGCAAAAAGAAATTACAAGAATCTTCATTTCCTTATTTGTGGAAACAATTTTCCTACAAACATTGTTATTTTTCCACAATTAGAGTTTTATGTTATTCTAGGTATATATATACATTATATTTACCATGATAAGATTTACTATAGAGATATAGAGCTTGATTTTCAGAAATAGTTTCAATTTTTGTAAAATAATGAAACCTTACCATTGATAACATATTAAGAAGCTGAGAAACTATTAACAAATTGAAATTAATGTTACCTTACACATATTGTTGAAAACAAAGGAACTATTTAGATTAATGACATGCCAATAGTAAATGAGTATCTTTATTTTTTCTTTGATGAGTTTCTTTGTGTTATACCTAATCGATAAGTTGAATTTATTGTTGACATAGTTCATGATGCTAATAAAATATCAAACCCCCCTTATCAAATGGCTTAAATTATACTTTTAATGTTGATAAAAATTGTTGGAGTTATTAGATAAAGGTTTTTTCGACCTAGTACATCACCATGGGGTTATTATATCAATTTTGTTAAAAATAAATATGTTTTAATGAGATTTTTTATTGATTATAGATCCTTTAATAACATCAATATTAAGAACAAGTATCCATTGCCTCATATCGAGGAATTTTTTTTCTAGATTAATAGAGCACAATATTTTTTTGAAGGTTGACTCGAGATTGGGATAAACCATATCATTTAACTCTATCTCATTACCCAATACATTGGAGAGATATCATGGGCTCCCCAACCCTCGGTTTGTTATGGAACTACCCATATACATTAACAATTTCCATGAACCTTAACATAATCATAATACATTAAACAAGCATAATTAAAAAATGACACATCCATATTGAAATTTCAAGATACCATTTCAATATATTGATTTAATAAATCCATTCTCAAAACCTCTTTTAGTACCAAAATTCCTAAAATGGTATAATTGTATTTTTTTAAACATTATGGTTTTTAGAGGAATATAAATACCAACTAATTGTCACAGTGGAAGAAATTTTTCTTTCACTATATATGTTAAAAACAATATTTTTATCATTTAGTAAAACACTTTGTATAAAAAGATTCCTTCTGAAAACTGTTTAGTGAAATTAAATGTCAAAGGGGTTGAATATAGACCTTATAAAATGAAGGTGATTTATGACATAAAAATATGCCTTAATTAAAAGTGATTGAGACAAAGTCCCTTATCCTAATTCTGACTCTTCATGTACAATATTTATATTCATTAATAGTAAACATAAGTTAATTTATGATTTCATTAGAACCTTTTTCATTTTTATTATTCCTATTATATCACATATTACCATGTTATACGAATTACATAATTATTTAAGTTCATATCAGGATTTCATTTGATATTCAGTACATGAGTCGAAAATGAACATGGCCTAATGTCAATAGTCCAGGTTTTCATAAATACATCATCTCAAAAATAACATTGATGACATAATAATAACTTTTAAACATAAATGATTATTTTTAAATCAAACCATTCATTTTTTGTATGAAAATTTAACAACGTTATAATCAGGGAGATAGTAGGTCATACCTACGCATGAGTAAAGTTTCCATTTTTCATTGATAAATATAAAAATAAGGTAATTATTTTTTTCAACTTTTCAGAATTATAATAATATAATTATCATCATAATAATAATTTTAATTTACTTATATATATCAGATATGTGATGTTGTGATTAAAAACGATTCACGTCGCTTCATGGAGGTGATAATTCACACGTACGCACGAACGATGTTATCATTTTTATGTGCATGGGAAGTAAGAAAAAATTGATATATTATTATCTAATAATGATAAATAAGTCATGAAAATAATATAAAAACATTAATTCCATCATTATTAAAAGTCTTGGTATTCAGTTATGGAAAATGAATTATATAGGTTCATGGAGGTGGTAGCTCACACAAACGCACGAATGATTAATTCCTTTCCCATTTAATGGAAGTTGAGATGGATTTAGGTGATGATATTATCATAATAAAATCTCAGTATATTTTGGATAATTTAGTAATTATTTAATCATTGTTAGATGATATTTTTAGGTAGTGTGAGATGAAATACAATAGAAACACTTAAATAAAAACATTACCTTTCCTTCGAATGATCATGATCTTAAACACCTTAACAGCTCTAAAAAGGTCATTATTCCTAATATAAGGCCTCAAGAATGTTGGGAGGGATTATATTATGGTTTTCGGGTAGATATTTCCTAAACCAAAATGTTTTGGAAGTGATAGTAATAGAGACGAATAGGCACCTTTTATAAGAGAGGGGAGGGGTACCCATGGAATTATTAAACGTATTAAATTAATATAAATTAAATTTCAAATAAAAATTGTCCCAAAATGATTTATTTATAATATTGGATGATTTTGGTTCAAATAATTATCATTAAATTAAAATTATATAAGTTTTTTAAAAAAATTAATCCTTATCTTTTTCTTTTAACTCCCGGTAACTCTTAAAGTTTTATTATGTAAATTACACTTTGAGGGTTCAAATAATTATCAATTCCTACCTAAAGACCAACGAATGAGTCATTACTGATATTTATACACTTATATAAAAGTTTTGTCCAAATAATATTTTTTTATAAATTTTATATCATTTAATTAAATTGTTTATATTTTTATGTTATGAATTTTGTCAAATTTTGATACTCTTCATCAGTTGACTTTTAAAAAAAATTGTAACTATATTTCTTTGATAAAACCACATTGTCTAAATAAAAACATGTCATAGTGATCCATAAAAGTTTTTTATGGTTTAAAATATATCAAAATTATATTTATTTTAATATTATTAATATCATTTATTTGATTATTCCTTTAATAAATCTATTACTACATCATCTTTGTGTCCCCATTAAATTTAATTATTTAATTACTAAAAATTATAGATAAATTATTAGGTTATAGTTAATACATTTATCCTTCTAATGACTATTTATAGTCACATATATCTTCTGTATAACTCCATATTAAAATAATTTACTTTTTAAAAAAATAGTGTATAAAAATTACTATTCATTGAATATAATATTATAAAATGAATTAATGTCATCCAAGTGGCTCCAAATTATCCTCAAATCAACCCAAGAATTATCATGGTTGGAAAAACTCATAAAATTAAATTAGCACATGTTTTTGGGTTGTTTTATATTATTATAATATTATTTTTACATTTAGTTACTTGATTTACCTTCAACTTGGGTAATAAAAAAATTTCTAAAGTTATTATTCATAATGTATAAAAATAAAAGGGAATATAAATTTTTTTGAATGAGGAAGAGGATATATGCTTCTTCACTGGTTCAAGCTTGTGTAGATTCTCCATTCGAGTCTATAGTAAGTGGAAGAGTGAAAAGACCATCCTTGGGGATGGGTTGGAGAAAATATGGTGTAAGGTGATTCCAACCAAAATAAACTTTCTGGTATGGCATGTAAAAACATATCTCTTTCAATGGATGAGAACATCCAAAGTAGGGGGGATCTTCTTGGCATCCCACTTCTTCAGTTGTAGGGAAGTGAAGAGAGAATCAAAAAATCATCACTTTTTTGACAGTGATTGGGTGGCGACTGTCGGGAGTGTGTTCACCCCATTGGTTTGCTTCAGTTTTGAGCATTTCTACTTTCAGGAGCTCCTATCCTCGTGGTTTTTTAGAGTGAAAAATGGCGACTCAGAATGTAAGGTGCGGTCATGTATTCTTTATATTGTCTAATGGGTTATTTGGGAGGCCAGGAACATGGAATTCATGGGCTCCCAGAGCTCAATATTCTTTCTTTAGTTGAGAGTAATATCTATGGTCTATGAGTTAGTCTCTCTATTGAGGATTGATCAACACTCTTCTACGGCGCACAATTTTCTGGCAAGGCCTCCACACGGGGTTGATGGAATGTAAGAGCAGGGGCTTTTAGGTGTCGGAGGTGGAGTCGGACTCGGATGTTTTGGTGAAATATGTTTATGGATGGTTAGAGGCACCTTGGGAGCTCGATTACATCATCAGGAGGTGTGCCTTGGAGACCAATCAAGGACAGCTCATGCACCATAGTTGGAGGGAGGGAAATTTTGTTGCAGATGTGCTATCAAAGATTGGAAGCCCCAGGGATGATTTTGTTATTTATGGAAGCCTGGTAACCCTTATAATTGATTGTGGGACTTTTGTGATTAGGGATACCTTAGGATTACATCACTTTCGGCCTCCTTGAGTGTCTAGGGTGTATGTTTCTTGGCCTATGCGATTTATTTTTTATATAAAAAGCAATTTACAGTCAGTATAAAAATAAAAGGGAAATATTTAAATAATTTGGAACTTCTCATTCCAAATATTGAATCCATTTTTTAAATTTCAAATCCAATAATTTTTAGTAATTAATTAAAAATTAATACCCGTTGTGAAAATGAGAAAATGAGTTTTCAAAAGCAAAAACCAACAAAAGATTAGCAAGTGTATATATCTAATTTCAATTTGAAATTACTTCAAAATAAAAAAATTAAATTAAATATAAAAAATTAATATAATCATACACTAAAACCAATTAAAAATAGAATCTAACAGCATAAATAAATTATATGAAAAGGCAGATTTGAATTAAAATATATTATTTTTCACTATTCATTAAAATAAGAATTTTATCAGAAAAATACCCAAAATTAAATCAAAGTATTGATGTCCCTCTTCTAAATAAGAATTTTTTTTATCAAATATAACAATTAAACGTTATAAAAATATATCTAAAAAGGTTTCACAATCAAAAGGTGGTAAAACATTATTTTAAAAATATTCGAGTATTTTAAGCTTAATAATTGGATTTATTCCCATTTTATGCCTCAAAAAATTATTAAAAGAAATTAAAAATATTGATTAATCATGTGTAAAAATAATAGATTTAATTTCATTCATTCTTTTCAACATGACAGCTAAGTGATAACAACCATTTAAAAAAATAATACTAACAATATATTTTTTCGGTATAACTCGGTCTCATGTGAAACGTAGTATTTCAGAAACACTCATTGTAGCGTGTTGAGTAAACTATCAGAAACAGCATCCCCATTAAATTTAAATTAATATAATGTTTGTAAATATTAATATATATGAAAAATTAATAATCTATAATTACCTGGGATGGTACATAAATGATCAATGAAACATCTGACCATGCCTAAGGCATGTCTAACTTGATGAAACTAAGAATTACTCCATGATCAATCCCATATCAGGGGTCATGGAAACCAAATCCAATCATATGAACAATGGATACATTTATTCCAGATATTCCTATGAGGTACACTGGTAACAGAATGTGAAAAACATCAGAAAACAGATGATACTAGAAAGGAAAAAACGTTTTAGGTGTGATACCCACAAAGGGTTGACCCCTTACAAAGAACAAGAGTCACCCCTAACACAAGGTCATGCTAACACTAGTCACTTGGATCTATTCCAATCATCAGTCCACTACTAATGTTTTTGTTCCATGGAAATTCAAGAGAAACTCAAAACTACCCATAAATGAGGATTTTTAACTGAGGACACACTACAGGTTCTATTTCCAAGCACGTTACATTTATTCACATTCAACCACTTAACCATTTAAAATATTTTACTAACACTTTAATGAAAATTAGTAAAGTCTCAAAAAATTCCTTTTAAAAAAAATTTACACTAATTTTCATCCCATCAATAATAGGAAATTTAGCATCAAATTCTATTTTAACAAAAGGTGACCTACAAGGGTTTCATTGACCCATCTTGGGTTCTTAAAAAAACTCAATAGAAGTGTCTCAAATCATTAAAGTTAAAACACCAAAAAAGATCAACTCATAAAACATTCCCCCAACTGACCTACTTGGGTCTAGTTGAGCTTTTAACAGTTAACCAATTTCATTGCATGTTAAAACTAAAAAACTATCTCATTTATAACCATCTAAAAATATATAACATAGATTTTAAGTTAATATGGGCTGGAATTTCCCAATTCATGAAACGGACATACACTTAATTGTTTGAAAATTAGATCCCATTATTCATAAGCAAACTATATTCAAAATTTAATATTATAACATAAAATGGTTCTGTGAGATGGGTGGACACCTACCAACCTTTAATGTGCTCATACAATTAATATTATAACATTTGGATCCCTTTAGTCAAAACCAATTTCACTTTACAGTTGAACTTTTGCATCCTTTTATAATTCTTCCAATGCATAGGTTACCTTTTCCTAGTTATAAGGTTCACGTACACCTTATAACTGAAAACTAGATATTGTCATAATCGTTACCAATAAACATAGCCCATGAAACCATTTACATATTACATCAAAACTACTTGATTTCAAAAGCAATAACACAATAGCTTTGAATATTATCAAGGAAGTAATAATGATAACTAAGCATGTTATACAATAAATCATTTTAGGGATTACCTAAATAGGTATTAACTAAGAATGGAACATTACTAATACAACTACATGTAATAGATCAATGCATGGAATGTGAATTTATATGTGCCTATATGATGCATGCAATACAGATTCCATTCCATATTAGGACAAGTGTAAAATTCCATAAGGTCCATAAATCATAAGCATATTAAAGTTCAACAATCACTCTAGGTGAAATTATATCAAATGTAATAGCTAACAGCATGAACATCAAACCCCAACCCTTTCCACATGGGCAATTACAATACATTGGGTGATCTGTTCCAAGCACTGCTATTAACAACTTTTTGACACATTCCTAATCTCCTTTCTACCAACAAATAACTATAAGAAAATGGAATTGAATCTCCCTTTGATACCACTTTGTAACATCTTGACCTAGCTTACCATCAAACTGGTAGCCAGGCCAGTGGATCACATGGCCTTAAACGCATCTCCCCATACACCCAAGGCTTCTGAATGGAAGAAATGGTATGGGGAGTTTATAGTGGGGATATTATAACCTCTTATTATAGATACACAATGGTATTATCAAAGAATAAAAAATGAAAACAGTGGAAGAAAAAAATTAAAGATCACATAGCAGAGAAAGGATAATAAATTCAACATAACTAAATGTGTCCAGCTCCAGTTTATACAATGCATGGATGATGGATGGTAGATAACTAAAATTAGTAAACAATACAACATTCTTTTGAATATAGCTAAAAACAAAGAAAAGATAGAAAATACCCACAGGTGATCTCCATGAGCATCCCAAACTTTATCATGGTCCTTTTCTCCTAAATCATCAGGTATAAGCATACAACAATCAAACTAATTCTTTCAAATACATCGTTCTCCTCAGGTACCCAGGGTACCTGAGAAATGTGTGATATGAAATCTCAATGGTCTGATAGCCATGGTGTCAAGCCCAATCTAGTGGAATATAAATTAGACATTGTGCAAGTATGGGGAATTTAATAAAAGGAACTACATAAATAAATAACATTTTTTCAGGTTCCTATAGGACACCTAAAGGCTATAACAGCTTCCTCTCATTGCCCAGAAAATATTATAATCACATCACCAGACACACACACACACACACACAATACGCTGACATGGGGTAAAAATGCCTCCCATCCATAATATAAGATAATTGGAATGGGGTAATAATTCCTCCCATCCATAATATTTTATATACTGTCAAAGGGTATGAATTCCTCCAATACAAATATGTATAGAGGTTATAACAGGTGAGGGGTTAGAATTCCTCCCACCCATGTATATATAATATACTGGAATGGGATAATAATGATTCCCATCCATATATGTGTAATGTTAATAATTGGTGTCGGGTAAGCATGCCTCCCCCGAATACATATATAATAAGATAAAATGGGTTAAGAATATCTCCCATCACAACCATTTACAATACTAGCAAGGCGTAATAATTCCTCCCGTCTTTATTGTTTATAAAGCAATTCATAAGGTAAAAACTTTATGCATTTTCAATTAAACAACATCATAGGCTTGTTCATATTCATATGAAATTCATCACATGAGGTATAGAACTATTATGCATTTCATTTATCAAACCCATATAAGGGTGTTATCCAATACATAAAGTAATCTCAAACACTAATAATACAATAGATAAGGAAATACCTCCAATGGATATTAATATCCATGTTCAACTCCATTTTAAGGAGCTATTTCCTTTAAACCATTTGGTACTAGGAAATCGATTCATTATGACTTAACCATTTATACAAGGCATGTCTTTTATTATGGTTAATCATACTCAAGGTCAGCGCACTCAATTTCCCAAATCATGAAAAATTGATTCAAGGTAAAAGTGTCATGATCATATCAATTAAAAATTCCTTTATATTAAGGAAAATCTCATTTAAATGTAAAGCCTAAACTAATATGGTTTTTAGGGCACCAATATTTCAACCATTAAGGGGAAACAGATTCAGGGACTCTCTTAAGGGTCATGTTCTTAATATTCTATGTACCAAACATGAAATCATGGTATAAATAAAGAACCATGGAAAGTAGAGTAGGGAATTATAAAAATCTACTCACTATATTTTCATGTTGAAGGTTTCACCCCTCCAATGGAGGGGTTTTGTTATAAAATCATGGAATTTCATATCAAATAACTATTTATCACATTTTGTAATTTCACTAACTTTATCAAGTAATAATTTAGTCAAAACCATATTACAATAATAGGAATCTAAGAACAATGCTATAATCAATTAATTAATACAATAAGAATATTAAAAGGGCACGGAAAGGGATCCTACCATAGGGTAGAACCAAACCAAATATTTTGACCCTTAGTGAATTCAAACAAGAATTTTCTTCTCCCCCATGGATCATATGCACCCTCACATACAAATAAGTTCACTTAGACCATTTTCAGACATCTTAATAGACATGATCATGTGTAAGGGGATCCTTACATGTATGCTTATATGCATAAACCCATTTCCACTCACCTATGTATGCATTTTCATATATATACATAGGCCCACCAATCCTTGTACATGTATATTCACTTCCATGGATGAATATACACATAATGGGGGAACCTATATATATACATACCTATTCCTACAAAGGAGAACCACCAAGGACCTGCTGACTCAAAACCACTCAAAATAGTACAATGCAGTTCACAACAATCACTATGAACCTTAAAAACCCAAAGGGAACCATATAAGAAGTGTGAGACCAAAATAAGATATAAGATGTTACCTTTGATAGAATTGGATATCCAAAACCACACAGCACCACCCAACACACTACCGATTAAATATCAGGAATCCAAAAACACTTAAAGATCATAATTAAAAAAATGAAAAAAAGAACAACAGGAGAAAACATCACCTTGAACAATTTGTAGTAAACCAAAATGAAACGAAACCACTTCTCCTTCAGTGGAGGATTCCAAAACATGTAATAACACACCTCAGGTGACAATTCACATTCCCTAGTACTAGATAATAAACTAAAAAATTGATTAGCCCTAACCCTGTGGTTCGTCTACGCCACACCAGGTGATGGATAGATAGAAAATCAGATATAAAATGAGAGGAGGAAGAGTGTAAGGTCATTTCTTGGATATTCAAAGAATAAATAATGAGAAATGGTAAAAGAAAATGGAGACGGGGGAGATATGGAGGGGAGGGGTCACCCGCATTGAAAGGGGAACCCCCTTGGGGTGCGTCATGTGGGAAAGGCGAGAGAGGGGTGAGGATTTGAGGGTTTTAAATTTTATTTTAATTTATTTTAATTATATTAACCATTTTTTAACCTACATCACATTCTTTAAGCCAAATAGTTTCGAAATCCATGCACCAACTCTGTTTTACCCTCTATTTAAGAAGCTCCCCTTTCACGATTTGTCTCGCATGGTTATCATATCCCTGTGAATACCGTGCAATGAATTGTGTCAGGGTACTACCTCAAAACATCAATTTTGTGGCTAGGTGGATGGTTTGGAAAACCATATTCATGCCATTAATAATGCCTCTTCCTCACCTGCACAAGGCCACATAGTCACCTATAGTGGACTGCATAGTTTTAAACAAACTATATGCCCTGGTAGCTTTTCAAAATTGTTTTTTTTCTTGGTATGATGTGCCTGAAACTCCCCTGTCCACCTAAGAAACCTACCAGGCCTTCTAAAAAGTCCAAAAACATCCCCTTGAAGTGATCTAACACTTTAAATTACTTTTGGAGGCTCAGTTTTAATTTCATTAGATTAAGTAAACTAAAATGTTCAAATCCCTTCTGAATTTTCGTCCAATCCAAAACACAGGATTTTACATGATCATTGAAAAATGGAAATGTTATTGATGTGTATGTATATATTTCTTTCTCCATGATTATAACTTTGTTCATTTTTCATAACCATATTTCATGGTGTATTTTAAAAGTATAATTTATTTATATAAATTATAATTATTTCATCATTATTGTTCTTAATATGATGTAATAATTATATTTTTTACTATAGTTAGACTACCTAAGTCATGTTTTACATATGAACTGAATATCATCAAAATTTCTGTTGTGAACATAATTGATTATGTAATTAAATATAATGTGGTATTAAATAAAATGAAAGGAATAAAAATTATTAAAATTGTTATTAATAAAATAAATAATTTACATTATTTTATTATTCAAGAATATAATTAATGTACATGAAAAATTGGACCTGAGGTAGTGGGTTTCATAACTAAATTTCATTTCACAAAGATATATTTCTTCTTCCTTATTTTTGATATTATAAAATTATGTTTTTAATAAATTTTTGTAATTTTTTTTTGTATTTTCACTTTTTTACTTTGATTTACATTTGATACACACAATCAATTAATGTATTAATTCTCAATTCAATAGTATGATATTGGTAGGAGATTTCATTTCAATTTCCTCTCCATTAATACATATTTTTTATTATGTACCTATTTATTTTTATGAGGTGTATTTACATCCCCTATGATATTTTATATCCTAAATATATCTATATTCATGAAATTTAATGTTACATCTGAATCTATTTCTTCCATGGGGGTTATGATTCAAAATTTAACAAAGTTTTACGTGTTTATTTAGCATTTTCATAAACATTCATAATAATTTATATTTTAGTATTTGATTGAAGAATTATTTGATATCTCTATCTTAAACTAAAAAATCATTTTCTTCTCCTATGATTATTTATCTAATTTATAATTTTGATATCATTTTCTACTCATTAATTACTCAAGATCAAAATATCTGGTTTTTAAGGAAAATTGACTTGTTTTTCTACTCATTCGAGGGTCTTTTCCTCCCATTTACATATTTTACTTAAACTTTTTTGGAAAATATTTTAAATATTATCTAATAATTTATTAAAGAAATTTTAACATATGTTTTACATTTTAAAAAATCATTTAAATGGAATCATCATGTCATTTTCTAAACAAGGTCCTTTTTTTAAATTTTTTACAAAAATGTGGAATGAATATTTGATTCAATATAGTAAGAAGGAACAGGGTTTTCCTAAAATCATTAACACCCATTGCATAAAATATTCTTTTACAATTTTCAATGATTATTTTCAAAAAATGTTATTTTTCTAATATTTTGGAAATTTATATTTTTTAAAACAGTATTTTAAAATGGAAAGTGTATTTTTCCTCCAGAATTTTATTAATTAATATTTTTATGGTATTATTATTTAACAATAACAACACACCTTTTATTATCCATTGGGGATATATTGTAATGATATCATCCTTATTATTTATTTGGATGGTTTATGATGAGTTTAAAATGGGAAATTATTGACATTTATTTTGGTAATTTTTCTTATATAGACGAATTTTTACTAAGGAATGATTTTTATATAGTATTTTTTATTCATATATTGAATGCATTAAACATATCTATTTATGGGTATTTAGTCTACTAATTTCCCATTTATATAATATTTCTTGGAACTATGTGTTGATGGTGCGTTTATGATATTTAAAATTATGAATTCAATCATGATGAAATCAATTTTTTATGTCCTTTTTATTATTTGATATATTATAATATATGTGGATTAGCGTAAATATCATGTGATTATTTATATCGAATTATTTTATCATCACTTATTCCATTGATATTATTATTTATACTCAAGTTATTGATTAAAAGGAATAAGTTTTCTATTATTTACATTTCCATATTAATTATTCTTTATTTTCTAATGATTGAATACATTTTATGTAACCCTAACTTTGAATCTGATGTCACCCTTTTCTATTTTTTCCTTAAAAAAAATTGAAGCTGAAGTATTTGAATGAGTTTAATGTTCTATATATATAATTTAAATTCCATATGTTGTATTTTCATATATTCAAATGTTTGTGACTTCCAAGTATGAATCTCTTTTACCATGGCTACTTAACTATTTATCCATTTGGTATGTGATCTCCTGTATCTTATACCAATGTAACAAAGTAACCACTGCATCTATGCTATTGGAGTTTGGGTTTTACATTAATGAATTTTTTGAAGTGTTCTATCATATTTTCTGTTCATGTTCATGGGAACATGTTATGAAAAATTTCAAGGAAGAGTTTTTGGAGGTTGAGGAAGAGTTTTTTAAAGAATTATATCTCACTTAGTATTAAAAGATATAAATAAGTTGATGTAATATACTTTATTTGGTATAATGACATTATTAATTAGTATCCTTTTTTTTGCACACTGATTCACTCACATGAAATAAAAATTATTGATTAATGATTCATTGATTAGTGTGGTAATTTTAAAAAGTGATTTATGTTCAAGGAATGATAAAAAATATAAAGGATGATATTATTGTGATCATGAAAAATTGGAGGGAGATGATTATATAAGTAATTAAAATTACTATCGGAATATTTTAGAGATTTATGGGGAGTTTTACAAAGATTAGAAATTGAATAAAACCCCCAAAATTATGGTTTCCTTTTAAATAGATAAATTCATATGAAGATAATGGATATAATATATTTTCTTCAGTTTTATCAATACATATATCAATTTCATATACACACAAAATATTGTTTATAATGTGAGCATATGGTTCTTTAGAAGTTTTCTGGTGATTCAGAAAAGTCTGAAGGTGTTTGGATAATGTCTCCAAAAGATTGGTTCCAAGAAGAAATATGTCTAAAAAAGTTAATGTATTTCATATATAGTGTTTTTTGTTACATAAGATTAAATTTTCAATAAATAACACTAATTTTATGATATGTAAGATTATGTCATCAATACATCTGATTAAATTTTTGAATAGTAAATATAAATATTCGGTATATAAGATTAAATATTGAGTACATGATTTATTTCAAATATATGATTAATTAATTTATTAGGAAGGTTTCTTACTTTTCTAAAAAAATCAATATCATTATAAGACAAATGATTAAGGTAAAACTACTTCTAAGATATAATATTCATCATGGGTGACACAAATGGGACCAAAAGATAATCTAAAAAGTATCTTTAATATATCATATGTGACTAACATGTTTGGGATGATCTTAGGTCTTGGATTTGAATGAGGAAAAGTTGATAAGTAGTTAAAGGTAGTTATTTTATTTAATTTTAGATTTAAAATTCATATTTTAAGAGGGAAGAGTGATTTTGTTTCACAGTTCATAGAGTAGGGGTATTTCATGATTTTTAATATAGAATATGAGAGTAATATAGTAGTGAATTTTGGATAAGAAAATAAGAATTATTATAAGACTACACATGATTTTTTTTGGCTTGCAAGAGCATTCATCAAACCATTATTTATGTGTCTATGTGTTTTTTAAGGATGGAATAATTGAAACTTATTTTAAATAATAATGTATTTTGAGATCACTATATAATTTTTGGATACAATAATTCATAGTAAAAGAAAAAAACATTATTGAATACAAAACTACATTTTAAACAAGCTTAGTCAAGGTTGGATCGTTTTTTATTGTTTTAGGATACTATTGTGTTTTTCATGTAATATTAGTTCATATATACTTCAAAAATTTTGTAAAAAAATGGTATTTTTGTGGTCTATGATATATTGGGGTTTCTTATATCATTTCAAGGTTTTGGATAATTTCTTTGATTAGTGAACCTTATATATTGGGTTCTCTTTTTCCCCTTTGTGTGTGAGAATTTGATAAGTGAGATAATTATCTATAAAAAGTAAATGATGGTTAATTTTATAAGAAATCATAAAATTTAAAATGGAATTATATTCAATTTCATCCCCCACCCCCTTTACAGAATGAGAATCATACATTGTGGCTATATCTATGGAATCATGCATATGGGAATAAGTACATTTAAAATATAATGAAACCAAAAAATACATATGAATAAAAAGAGAACTCAAAAAAACTATAAGTGAATCCAAAAAACATAACCAAACCTCATAGTATGACCATAGTTAATCTTGGGTACTATTAAAAATATAAGAACAAAAAAGAAAAAATAAACTAATTGAAGTGGCATATTACATGAGGTTAAATAATAATGAAAAAGAATCCCAAGAAGTTGACCAAAACTCCGATATATAAGCTTTATGAGACTAATCATAACTTAACTCCCTTGTTATTTAAAAACATGAAGCTATAAACCACCAAAAATGAATCAGTATTACATGAAATAAACCAGTACATTTTATAAAGTGTGGGAATATGAGGCCCAGTAGGTATCTTCTCCACACCTCATGAATAACTATAAAAAATTAATCCATTTCACACGAGTTTGAAATGAAATTGTTAATATATTTTTATCATTTTTAATAAAATAATTAATGATATTAATTTCACATAAAAGTATCATTCCATATAAAATAACTTAAATAATTTAACATAGAACACACTTTATGTATTTTTAATGAAGATTAGTGTTTTATCCAGGCATATAAATTATATTTTTATAATAATATGTTATAAATTCCATTGTTAGAGGAACTATAAAGCATTCCATTCTATAATGAAACTATTTAACTTATAAAAATAAAAAATGTGTTATATGTAGAAATTACATTAAGAAATTAATACTTATAATTTCTATTAGTTAAGTAAGAGTAGAATGAGTTTAGGAAGAAATATTTATTTATAATCTATAAGTAACCATTTCCTATAATTGAAATAATATATCCCCATTAATTTCTATTAAAATAATACTATAATGAAACTAAAATTGGAGATATAAATAAAATATTAATAATAAACACAAAAAAAATATCAAAAATATTAGTAATAATAAGACATAATGAAATAAAAATAAATAAAATATCATTGAATAATTTCATACTTACTATCATGGGCTTTTTTCTAACTTGGGGTATTTTCTAACTTGGGGTATTTTATAACTTGGTATCACTAATTAAAGAGTAATCAAAAACTTGTATATTACACATACCTATAATTCCCACCTAGATATCCAAAAAATCAAATTACTTGTAAATGTAGGTGAGAAATAAAATACACTTACATGAATATAACAATATAAAAATAATTTTAAAACATTGTCACCTTTAATCACACTTCAATAAATCATACACTTAATAACATTAATAATATATCAATAAAAAAATATTCATGAATGGAATCTATAAATTTTTAATTTCACATAATACTTATTATTTCACAACAACGATATAAAGGGGATAACATTAAGGGTTCATAAAAATTATATCATTTATAAAAAACAAGTCTAGGGAAAAATAAATATTTAAAAACATAAATAATTTTATTAAATAGCATTATTATAAACAAACTTAAGACTATTATTTAATTAAAAATCTAGAAATTAATGTATGACTTGATAAAAAATCATTAAAAGGTACCAAACATGATTTATTTCCTTGTAAATCTTGAATAAGTCATGATTTATAATAATTACAATTTCTAGGAAGTATTTCAATAAAGTTTATTTCATTTATTTAAATAAAGTCAAAATTTTAATTTAATTAAACACTCGGTGTGCTTAATTCACGTGAAAACAAACATTGAACATTTATGTACAGGTTTCCACTTTGTTATGAAATAAAATGATTAAGGTAGAAAAAACAAGTAATTATAAATCATTTAATTAATTTTATATAATATATATATATTTAAATATAGATTAAAATTTAATTACTCGTTGATATATAATTTAAGGTAATTCTTAGATCTATATATCTTGTGTTGTCGATGGAAATAATTAAATACTAATGAATAATAGTTCCTTAGGTCACAAGAGGAGCTTCAAAAAAACAAATAAACCTAAACTCCCATGTTTATACAACCCTTGAAATGATATTTTTCTACTATATCCATCAGGGATTATGTAAGAGAAAGAATGTTGGTAAATTGAAAAAATAATGAGAGGAGGGGATGAAATAAAGGAAAAATAGAAGACAAATTTGGATAAACACTTCAAAATAAAGAGATAAGAGCATGAAATCTTGGATATGGAAGATGAGAAGAAATTATAGAGACCTATAGAGGATTTATTTGAATAAAATAAATAATGAGGATAAGTGGGGTTAAATTTGAGTGAAAGGGAAAATAGTAAATTAAATTTTTACATTTAAGGATAGTTCATATAGTTTTTCTTACCATGAACACACTTTTCATTACACATTCGATTCTAAAATATAACTCCCATGATTTTGTCACATGATTAAACTAACTATGCCCCAACCATGAAAAATCTATAAGAAATAACAAAGCTAACATATGAGGTTCAACTTAGAAACTAAAAAATTGGGTAAACATTGCGATAATCGCGTGCCTTAGAATGTTTCTCTAATACACATTAAATTCAAATCAACACTCAAAAATAAATCATAAAATAAATATATATATATATATATATATAATAAAATGGAAATTCGGGATGTCACATAATATATAAGAATGTAGCAAGACATAAAATATGTTTAACATGGTTCAATTATTGATAATAAAGATAAATGAAATTAATTATGTGTAAGTGTAGGTATATAACTTTTATATTATATAATAAATATTTTTTCATAAATATAGATATGTTATGTCTTTTTTCAACGTTTTATTTCATTACTATAGTTTCTTCATCAAATAATAAATATAGAATGTGGTTATTATGTTTTACAATTAATTTTCGAGATTATCAAGACTGAAACAAGGAACGATTTTTATATTGTTTTTTACATTAAAAATATTATATTTTTTAAAAAATATAATATATTTTTTTATTAATTTTATAATATTTATTGTTTTTGTGATATTTTTGGTTATTTCATCATACTTTGATGACGAATAAAACCACTTTAAGTACTATTTACATACAATTATTTAGGCATTATTTATTAATAATTGTATATCTATAGGTTTATTGTTTTTATATCATGTTGTAAAAGATGATTTAGTAAATTTCTAATGTGTTTTTATCTATATTTTGTTGTTTTTTATCATTCATGTAATACTACATTTCAGATTATAGGTCTTGAGTTTTTATATAGAAATATTTTTTTAAAAAAATTAAATTTGGTTTCAACATCAGTTTTTTAAAAAACCAACATCGAATGAAACATTAAACATGGTTTTTTTGATAAATAATGTGTAAATTGACCTTCAATATCAATTTTTGTAATAATAAATGTTTACATCCATTTTACCTGTTGGTTTTAAAACTAGTACTAAAACATACTTTTAATATTGGATGTATTCATTTTCATTTTCAACAAACGTTTATGGGGTAATTTTCTAGTAGTTCATACTGTATATTATGTTCTAAATGTATCATTTATAATATTTTTTCTCAAATAGAACATGAATTAATTTTCAATGTAACATTAAAAGTTATAACTATAGAAAGATAAGGTAATAAATTTTTCTATTTGGGACCCGATGTTGAATAACCGGGAAATTTGATCTTTTAATAGAATGAAAAAAAATTATGAGTGGCCCCCCTCCACATACTTGGAATTACCCTTTATAAATACATTTCCTTAACATCTAACCATAGGGATATTGAAAGATTATGGGGACATATAATTTTCTAATAAAATTTGTTTATGATATGAAATTTGTGGAAAAGTTATAATCAGAAATGATTCATAACTATAAAATATAATGTTAGGGATGGATCCATACCCAAATAGAGATTTCAATTCCATATCATAAAAAATATATCACAATGTAGATAATGGATCTTGAATAGTGGAATAATTTTTATGTGGTTACATCTTATGAAATGTGTACAATAAGAATGAATGGATAATATCACATGGAATATGAATAAAATGGATGATAATATACCATAAATATAATTATATTATCATATAAAATATATGTTTAAAATCGGTGATAAAAATAAATCATTAATTTGAAAATAAAAATGATGTTATGAAAGTAATTGGATAATATTTCATGGATAACAGATCAAATTAATTATAATAAAAGGGATGAGAATAAAACATAACTATGAAGTGGGATTTTAAAAGGGATTATAAAAAAATACTTGTAGGAAAGGAAACAAGTTGAAAAGGTACCTTTTCCTCACTTAAGACTTTTTTCTTAGAACTGGCCCTTCAAACCATAATAAATATTTATGATTCAATATATATCCATGAGAGAGACTTATTGATATAAATATTACGAGATAACACAATATTTTTTGTGGTAAAATGAGAAGATAGGGTGGGTATTTATAAGTGTAATTAGTGGAATACTTTGAAATAATGTATTATATAATTAATTTTATCATTATCTTAAGTGTTCCACTATACCACATAGTGTCACATTGCCTCTATTAATTAGTCATTATATCTTTTAGTGGAAATATTAATCAAATATCATTGTCATTGGCATATTTTCTCATTATTATGTATATATAATAAAATACATTCCATATTACATAATTTTTACTATATTTTATTATTTATGAGTGAAAATAATAAAATCTGACTAGATAATTTATTTTGATATCCTAATTACAAGTATCTAATCCATTTTTTCAATTAAATCTTTTAAATTTTATATATTTATATATTAAATAAGGATGGTACATCTATAAATCTTATATTTATAAAATTATTTCATTACACATGCTATTACATTATTATTGTGCATGCCATTAATTTTTTCCCTTATTATTCTCCCTCCATAATCTTAAATACAGTATTCCTTCCTATGAAGCCCCTTTTCAAACCCCACCCCCTATATTCTCATTCCTCTATGAACCCTATTTGTATTCATTCATTTCTTTAGTCACTAATCCTAAGTCATTCATCCATACATATCAATCATTTCTCTTCATTAAATAATATTTGGTTCTCTTAGTATTCATATAAAAATATTAGGTGATTTTTATCCTCTGCTTGAATCTATATGCTTCCAGATTTTTTTTCATCATCCAAAAACCAAGGTAATTTTACATCTATATTCAAATCCATCTAAATTGTCATTTTTTAAACTGTGAAACATGTTAGGTCACTAGTATGTATATTTATAGTTTTTATTTATATTATATTTCATTATTATATTTCATAGGTGTAGAGGATTAGTATTTTGGTTTTTAGGGGAAACCAAACTCAGGTGACTGGTTAGAATATAGTTTCACTCACTGTGAAGCTTAATGAGTGAGGGTTACTATTTAGGGATAGTAATATTTTTCACTATTTTATTATATTTTTTCAAACCATGTGAGAATTAGGGGGAACTATGATTCTTTGGTTTTTGAGCAATAGTATCATCCACATGTTTCAATCATGGTTTAAAAAACGGCATGTCCAAACCATGTATTTTTTCAAGGTCTTTAAAATATTGGATTTTTACCAAAATTCCCTTACAATTTGTATTTCTTTTTGGACTCATTTCTTTTACACATTATGTGTAGATCCTTTTATTTGGAATTGGAGCTTAACTCATCTTCTTGATGGTGGAATCTCCTTTTTCTCTTAGTATTTTGGATTGATTTATACCCTAATTATAATGATATTTTATCTTTTTTCCTTCTAATTCCTTGTTCATCCCTTTCTATGTGATGTAAACCCCCAAGATGGTGGGTTGGTTGAACATAATGTGTTTAATGCAGTTTTTAGTTTTTCTAGTTTATTTAATATATAAGGTATTTTCCTTCCTAAATTGGGTTGTTTAAATAAAAAACAATGAGTTTGGAACTGATCTTAAGTTAGGTGTCTCTACTTAAGGGTGTTTCACATTAACACCATTGAGTTTTTTAATTGCCTTTTTTTATTAAATCTTTAATAAATTTTATTTTTTGTTTATATTCAATCTATTTTTGTTATAATGGGTGGTTTGATATTTTAAAATAGAATTTTAAAGTTGGTTTTCCAGGGTTTTTGGTTTTAATACACCCCCAGTAATTGATGTAATGGATCAAAGAGGTTTTTACAGTTTTAAATAGATTTATAAATAGGTTTTAATTTTTTTTACCTAATGGAAGTTTCCTTATTAATAGGGGTGTGATTCTTGTAGAATTAGTTTTGAAATTAATGTTTATGAATAAAACATGTTGTGTTGATGCGTTTTTTATCAAGTATCACATGGGTTACCTAGGATGTGATAGTGTTTTGTCCAAGGGACTGAGGAATCCTTTGGGGAGGAATACCGAGAGTGATTTCATTTTTTTGACCAAGATAACAATATAAATCATGGGTGTCAGGCCTAGGTAAGACCTTAAGAGCTTAAAAACCTATTATTTTGTTTATCTAGATATTAAATTGTGGTTTAGACTAACTCAAAATTGACCCTTATAGTCAGTGACCATGGTGCACATTACATATACCACGTTTTTTTATAAGATTTTTTATATTTTATTAGTTTCATTATTGATTATTATATATTTTGTTATTCACAATTCATCTTATTTGATTATATGATGATATTCATGCTCATAATATGGTTATTAATTTTTTTGGTAGGTTGATCAAGTTTATCCAAAGTGAATTGTATTTCTTCACTTTCACCTTATTCATAAATGATTTCGATAAAAATTTCTATTTAAAAAATAGAATGAATTTCAAAGGAATAATCTCCGGTTAATTTTTTATAAAGTGTATTAGTTTTGGAAAATGAGTTTTTAAACTTTTTTATGGGTATTTATGTTTTAAAATAATTTAATTGATTAATTATGCTATCCTAATGGTCGTTATTACTCTAAATATACATAGTCCTTTAGGATCATGTAGTATTTTTTGCATGGAATTGGTAATGGAAATGGAACCATGTAATTAGGCTGATCTTCTTGATAACTGTCAGTTTAGGGTTTCTATGGAGGATACATGGTCACACGTGGTTAACTCATGAAGATCTATTTAGAGTTTATGTACCTTAGGGTGTATGAATTAGTATTTTGGGACTTGAGTCCTATTTTGGTTTTTATTTTTGATATTTTGAATTAATATACCATGTTATGTCAATTTTAAGAAATTTTATGTATATTGATGTGATATTATTTATAGTATTCATTGTTAGTCAATGCTACATTACTCTGGTTGTATGTTTACTTTTGGTTCAGTATTATTTTTTTGGGTATGGTCATCCAAAATTATGGATGGGAAGTGAAATTTTACCATGGTTGAAACCATTACCAAGTTTTTATTCATTATTCTCTATTTCTTTTTATTATATCATGATGATCAAGAACTCACTTTGGGAAATGTGGGATGTTGACTTGTGTGAAAGGTTGGGTCAACCCTGGTTTTTTATAAAAAAATGGCATCATAGCCATTTTTCATTTGGGTATCAGTGATATATTGACGATAAGATCATCGATTATTATGAAGTGGTACTTGATTAATACTTGTAAAGCTCTTCTATATATTAAACCACACGATTCCATGGGTGTTCATAGATTGTTTTGATGTTATTGATCCTAGTTATGTGTTTTTTATTTGGTATTTGATTTATTTCCCTAATTTTGATAATTTTTAAGGTTAGGCCTAGATATTTTTTTGTGAGTTGGGGAAGCCAACAGGAGGAACCTAGTTTGTACACATGGTTATTAGTAACCTTGTAAAAACTATACTAAATTATTTTCAAACTTTTAGTTCCACCTCTATGATTGGAGTATTGTTTTTCTAGACATATGGACCATCCATGTATAGTGGAAAAATGTTTAAAATTTTGAAATATTCACCACATTATTTTTTAGAAATCCCTTTTTGTGTAAATTTTGTTAGTTAAAACCAATTATAAGGGTTTATTATAGATTATTTCATTTTTTTGAAATTCAAATATATATAGATTCCACTTTTGTCTTGTGTTTTGTATATAATTCCACCCATAGTGGACTCATCTAGGCATAGAGAGGGTGTAACAAAGAATGCCCCATAGGAAAAACCACTTCTTGATTTAGAATTGCTGGATTCAGTTATTCTTGCATTCTAGTCCATATACCCTGAGGGTGGTCAAGAGAAGCCATGGATAGTTGACCATTTTTAGGAGTTTAATAAGAACAATCCCCTATTATTTCATGGTGATATGGGTCCTAAGCTCATAAAGAGTGTCTTGAATGGGTTGAATGAATATTTTAGTTTATGAAGACCCCTGAGACCTTCATGCTGAGCTTTATAGCCTCTATATTGGAAGGAAAATAAAGAAAACAATGGGAATCCCTTTTGTATGTGGGGAAGAACAAGGATCACACATGTACTTAATTAAAAGTATATTTTAATCTTCATTTATAACCCAATAACATGATGGATTGTAAGGATAATTAGTTTATGGCATTTGAGTAGGGGAGACATTCAGTTCTGGAGTATGGTCTTCAGTTTATCGTGTTAGTTTAGGTATCTTTTAAAAATCACAAAAAAGTTTACCTCAAAGATCATCATTTTGATATGGGATTGATGGATGGGATTAGTTCTATGATTATTCTTCTTTTCATACATACCTACACTAACCTGATTGATAAGGAAATGATTTCATAGGTGGATATGTCTAGGAAAATTGTTATTTATAGTGTTCCTTCATTGGGTAATAGTCATATCTCATTATATAGTCAGAAATAGAAGCAAGATCAACCCTATCAGGGTAGTGGAAAGAGTTTTTAATAGTTATCTATTGCAGTGATAGTGGTTTCTTTAGGGTATAAGTTGGTGGTTTGTTATCAGTGTAGGAATTATAGGACTAGTTTCCGAGAGTCTTCGAGTATGTGACACCTGTTAGAGTTGGTGTTCTAGAACCAACTGATTGTAATTGATTAAGGATATGTGGTATCATAGTGATTACATCATAGTTTATAATTATTTAAATAATTAATTGATGATTTACTATTTAATAATTTAGTTTATCAATTCAAGTTTAATCATTCTTGTAATCTGGATTTTGAGGTATCTTCTCCCCCTTATCGTTTCTCGTAGATTTAACAGAACCAAATTATTTTTTAACTAAAATTAAAATTAAGAACTCATCAGGTGGAGTTGACGATTCTTCCAAGGTTACACAAAATCACACAATGTGTGTTCGTACATATAGGTTGTGTTCTTCAATACACACTAAGTAATCCAAAATACACATCATGTAGTCGTGTACAACACTTTGGGAGTAATTCGGAAATTACTCAAGTCATGTGCATTTATTACATGTGGTATAGTTAATTTTACATCATGT
The DNA here is from genome assembly GCA_963277665.1 of Viscum album. Lineage (NCBI taxonomy): Eukaryota > Viridiplantae > Streptophyta > Magnoliopsida > Santalales > Viscaceae > Viscum > Viscum album. Next base: position 1,566,310,873 of record OY728160.1, read on the forward strand.
GTTGACCATGAAATTTAGGCACACCGATACTAGATTACACGTTGTTGTTCCAATGGACACGTTGTGTAGTCTCTTCGGTTCAGGGGATAAATCGTGTTTCCCATACATGGATAAGCCAACTGGTAACCTTGTAATGTAGAGACAACATGGCATGTATCACACTATGCATGCCATGCACTCCAAAATTTCCGAATTACGCCTCACACGCCAATTCCATGGGTGTGTACTTCGGGAAAGATGGTGAAGGTAGTACATGCCGTGTAGTCAAAACTTCACGTCGTGTACTTTACCAAATTACACAAAGTTAAAACTTTGATTTTGTGTAATGTTCGTAAATACTTATCTTGTATAAATTTTACTACTTATTATCACTATATGCATTGAATCATCATGTCTTCCATATGTTAGAAGATTTAAATAGTAAAAAAATATTATACATGTTGGGTGGATTCGAATGGGTATTCCCCAACTTACCTCCAATGTTCATTTATGTAAAACGATTAGAATCTCAATGAAATTCATTAAAGTATTAATATAAAAGTATTGATTAATTAAAGATAATAATTACTCGATTCAATCACAATTTATGTTAATAATAAGGATTAAAGAATTGAAAACTTGTTTTATTAAATAAGTAACTTGTTACATGTATGTGGGTAATCATGAGGTTGACCAATACCCTTTGTTTGTGATTAGTTTCCTTTTAATTTATTTATTAAATTAATTTTTGGTCTATAAGACATCTTTCCTCATTAATATGTAGGGATTGTGTGACCATGGGTTCTTTTTTGTAAACCCCCCTTTTTATCCCTCACCCATGTTTGAGTTTAAAAACATACGTAATGGATTGAAATCCCAATCTAGTGAAGGGGGTTCAAGCAGGAGATGAGATGAATCCAATCCCAAGAGATAAAGAGGTTGATAGGTGGGAAGCTGTAAAAAAAACCCAAAAGGTTCAAGGTGTTTCTCCCCTAGGATAGGGTTAGTTTATCAACCTATAGATAAACTAACCATTATAAAATCTCATGATCATGCCGTTTTCATTGTTTTATTTCTCTTAGTCTCATGGTTTATCATTATGGATGTGTTGTCGTGATCCCACAATTAATGAATTAAAAAAGTATGAAATAAGGATCTAAAATAAATCAAACTTATGCCTAAGTATTATCAAGACATGGTTAATAACTTAAGTAAGTTACACTTAATATTAACAATCATGTGATAATTATAATAAGAAATTAATTCATAAGAGATAAAAATCCATCCAATAAAATATTATGTTAGACCAAGACTTTTGTTACATGATTATGGGAAAAACTCAAAAAAACTATGTATTTTGAAAACCATTATTGGGACACTTACTTTTATACAGGAAGACCTTATGAAAAGTTTTGGGTTTACTTAACCATATAACATCAAGAGGAGTATCCCTTTCTAGACTTGGTGTAATATGGGAGGCAATATTTGAGAAAATCCAAAGTTCGGATTTCATGATTCGGGACTCCACTGCACTGATTAAGGAGCTGCAAGCCCATAGTTGGCGAAGACATGCCAACCTATATACCTTCAAATAGCTTAACCAACCCTTGTTGGTGTTATGAGAATGGGAATTTGGATCCTTGCCACTACAATTTCATGGCGACTATAAATTATGATTTCAACAGTGAGGGCCATTGGGACTCGTTAAAATAGTGGGAGATGTAAATTAATTTATTATTTATCATAAAATGTAATAAAGAATATACTATTGATCTTCTGTTTTAATTGTGAAATAAAAATTACAAACTCATCAACCACACTATCCATGTGATCAATTATGGATAAATATAACATCCTCACCGGATGTAACTTCGAGGAATGATTTAGATGCCTTTGGGATATCCTATTCCAAGAATGGAAGTATTACATATTGAAGTCAGCATTACCTGATCAACCTACCAAATGGGAAAGTGATGAGGATTTACTAGTCTATGAGAAACATATGAACAATGTGGTAGATGTTAAATTTTTTATACTATCATCAATGTCTAGTGAGCTCATGACGTCTCATGAAAACATGGATTCTTATAGCGTGCTTGATCACCTCCAATGTATTTACTAGGAGAGAGAAAGATAATATTGGTTGGAGATCTCCAAGGAACTATTTTAGATTATTCATGGAGAGGGTGCCCCATTAGGGCCAAATTTAGTCAAGCTCATTTTCTACATTGAGGGCCTAGATTTTTTAGGGTTTAAACACCCCGAAAAACTGGTCATCGATCTCATTCTAGAATCACACCATCTGAGCATTTCAATATTTGTTATTAATTTATATATGAACGACATTGCGAAGTCTCTTTCTGATATTCATATCCTCATTCGTCAAGTGGACAAAGATATGAAGTGTGAAAAACCTTCTACCCTTATGTTAAATAGGAGGAAAGGGAAGGAGAAGATCATTAATCCCAAATAATCTTCACACCCTTCCAAGAAAAGGAAGATAAAAGGGGAGGAAAGAGAACATGAAGCTTCTTGTTTTGCATGTGGCATGAAGGGGAACTGGAAGAAGAACTACACCCAACCTATGAAGAAAAAGGAAGATTTAGGTTCATTTGTTATCTAATTTAATCTATTTGTTTCTACAAATTGGGTATTAGATATAGCTTTTGGTGCTCACATATGTATCCTAATATAGGAACTAAGTAGATTTTGGAAGATTGACCTTGGAGAGGTAGATATATGAGCAGAAAATGGATCCAGACTTTTTGTTGTAGCTGTCTGGGACTACCACCTCACATTACCAACTGGGATGATCTTTTTTTAAAAGGTTTGTTATTATGTTCTTCATGTTACTAAAAACATTATTTCTGTATCCAGATTAAATATTGATGGATTTTTTTCATGTTTTAAAATGATTTTCTCTTCTTTTATAGAGATATAATTTGTTTTGGTATGGAACATTTATACAAAGATCTTTAATTGTTATATTTCACAAACCAAGTAATGTAAATCGATAACAAAGATACTTCACATGACTCATACCATTCAAAAATCGGCATCACCAGCTAGGTCAAGTAAATGAATAATGCTTGACAAAGTTACATAAAGATTGATATTTATAATATTTTTAACTAATACCACTTGGAATATATCATGAATGTTTAAAAAAGAAAATAAAAAATCCCCATTTAGAGGGAAGGGTGAAAGGGATAAAGATATTCTTGAATTGGTTTATACTGATGTGTGTGGATCATTTCCAGTTGAAGTAAGTGGATTGTACTCATACATTGTATCTTTAATTGATTATTTTAGTAGATATGGATATATCTACTTAATGAGGTATTATACAGATTCTTTAGATAAGTTAAAAGAATACAAGAATGATATTTAGAACCATCTTAGTAAGAAGATTAAGAAAAATCGCCCTGACCAAGGGGGGGAATATCTTAATGAAGACTTCATTGATTACTTATGGGTGTTTGGGATCCTATCCCAACTAACTCCTCCTTACACAACCAAGTGGAATGGTGTGAGTGAATGGAGAAACCTCACCTTATTGGACATGTTGAGATCAATGATGATTCAGGTGAGTCTTCCATTAACTTTTAGGGGATAAGCATTAGGGAAGTGATGCATTTGTTAAGGCCACTTCAGGTAATAAAATTCGACCCTAAGGCACAAAGTGTACCTTTATAGGATACCCCAAGGAAAAAAGGGGAAATCACCTATAAAACCCCTCCAACAAAAAGGTTATAGTGGAAATACATTCTGTATTCCTTGAGAGGGAGCACATCTTCGAAAGAGATAGTTAGAGCAAGATAGACTTCAATGAATTCCAAGCTCAAGGTATTTAAGAGTTGGTACATGAACAGATTCCACAAAGCCCCGTGCAAGAAAGAACTATTTTAGAGACACAAGAACTATGTATGAGTACAAGAGGGGTTAGAGAACCATAACGGTAAAGTTTTGTAGTTTTCGAGGATGGTGACTAATTATTAGTTGATAATAATGATCTTTTAACCTATAATGATGCAGTAAGTGGCACAGATGCTTCCAAGTGGGAAGAATCCATGAATTCAAAAATGGATACCATATACCAAAACCAACTATGGATTTTGGTATATCATCAAGATGATGTAAATCCTTCTGGTTGCAAATGGGTATTCAATAAGAAACTAGACATGGAAGGAAAATTCAGTACATGTAAGGCACGTATGACTAGTTTCAAAAGGGTTCAACGAGTGTCAAGGCATAGACTACGTTGAAACCATTTCACTTGTTTCAATTCTAAATTCCATCAGAATTATATTTTCCATTACTGCTAACTATCACTATTAGATTTTGAAAATGGATTTCAAAATATCCTTCTTTAATGGGAACCTTTTGAAACATGTATACATGACACAACCTAAAGGTTTTATGACTCCAAAAGATTCTAATATGGTATCAAAGTAGCAGAAATCCATTTATTGATTAAATCATGCATCCAAGTCATGGAACACTCATTTTGATGAAGCCATAATGAAATTTGGTTTTACCAAGAACAAATGTGAGCCTTTTATATACAAACAGTTTAGTGTGAGTGCAGTCGTTTTCCTAATAGTATATGTTAATGAAATATTACTTATTGGAAATGAGATAACCATCTTATATTCTGTTAAGGCATGGTTTAATCAATGCTTCTCCATGATGTAATTTTGCAATGAAGCATGTATTTATGGGATCTAGATCCATCGTGATAGATCCAAGAGATTTATGGTCCTAATTAAAAGTTCATACATCGATAGGATATCGAAAAGATTCAGTATGGAACAATCCAAGAGGAGATTATTTCCAGCGTCACATGACATTCATCATTCCAAAAAAATGTGTCGTAAAACACCTGATGAAATAAAGATAATGGAAAGGACTCCATACTTGTCAGCAGTTGGGATAGTCATGTATTTTATGCTATGTACATGGATTGATGTTTCCTTGCATTGAGTGTGGAAAGTAGATATCAAGAAGACCTAGGTGAATGCCATTGGATGGCAGTCTAGACTAACCTAATTTATCTAAGGCATAATATGGATATGTTCTTAGTTTATGGAGGACATGAGGAACTGGTCATCAAAGAATATGCAGATTCTAGTTTCCAGACTGATCAAGATGACATGAAGTCACAAACAGGATACATCTTCACATTGAATGGAGTTTTAGTGATTTGGAAGAGCTCAAAGCATAGTGTGGTCTTAGATTCTACAGCAGATTCCGAGTATTTCCAAGATTACGAGGCTACAAATGAATTAGATTGGATAAGGAGCATCATCCAAGAGTTGGATGTGATACCTAGAAGTAAAGATCTCCTCACACTATACTGTGATAATACTACAGTGGTGGTTCTTGTAAAAGATCCAAGGTCACATCAGTAGACGAAGAATATACTTCAAAAGTATCATCTCTTGATGGATTTTTCTCAGAGAGGTGAAGTTTTAGTGAGCACTATTTCCACAAAATACAATGTGGTGGACCCCATGAATATAGCCTTGACTCAACAAAAACATGATCATCATGTGAGGTCTAGTGGAAAAAAAGTCATATAAAGTTGGCTCTAGTCCATGTGGGAGTTTGTTAGAGTTGGTTTTTGAAAAAAAATCCTTTTTTAAATTGATAACATGGATATATAATGTATTTCAATATTAAACAACTTATTACATATTTATCATTTATCTACATTACTATGATGTAATAATGTCCTAGAGTATTTTCTTCATTGATAACTTTGTGGATGTTCCCCACTATGATGAAAACATTGAAATTATATAACCATATTATTAAATATAGTTATATGGTTGGATGAAATACTATGATGGGACACATATAATAAATACCATCAAGTGAGAGTACACATAAGCATATGAGACTTCCTCTCATGAAGTTCGCACTTGGTAATCTCTAAGACATGACTTTATAAGAACAGACATGCAAGTAGGAATTATGCATTTTTTGGTGACATCAGAAATTCCTATCTACAAGCATGTGTAATGATCCTTAAATTTTAATATTATCATTAATATGTGTCATGACTCACGCACTTTGATTAACTGATAAAAACCTCATGCAAACAGTTGGCGGGAAGTAGGGTACGTTGGGTGTTTCATGAGTGGCATGTTATTAGTGGATAAGTCGATAAAGGATTTGTCCCATCCATTTATGGAAGTTGATATCTTGGCCCTTTCATTGAAATAAAACCATTGTGAAAAATTTCATGGCCATGGTGTAATGATGAGTTTATTTTTGGTAGTAAAATAATGACATATCAAGCATAAAGGTTGATGACACTATCATGAAACCTACAAGATGAGATATTGAGATAACGGTATTGTATTACACAGTGAGTGTTCATATGTGGATGTTGTTATTGTAACATTAAGTTCTTCCTTTTGTGTTCCTTGACCCATTTCAGGACAACACTCTTGGACTTTAGGCAAGTCCATATAATTCCAAGGAGAATGAATCCTAGGGGGACACACACCAAGTGATTTTGATAGTCTCAAATAAATTCTATTTGAATTTAATTTATGAAATAAATATTATTCTCAAGATTGTGGAATAATTTTATTCATGTTAAAATGATCTCAAAAATTAAATGAATATGTATTCACCGGATTGTGAGTAAAATTTATTTATTAATTTTATAGAATATTTAATAAATATTTATTTATTAGTTTGTAAATAAAATATTTATATAAGAGAATAAAGTATTTATTTATTTATTTGGGTGTTCAAGAAAAGGAAATAGAGTTCAATAAGACCAACAATGATCCAATAGTAAAATAATTTCTGGCAAGAAATTAAATAATCATTTGACTAGTTGACATAATTTAAAATAATAATAATGCTGCTATTATTTTGTGATAAAGAATTTTATTTATAATTCTATTTTTTGCAAGTTGGAGCACCAAAAATAATGATGTCGTATTATTATTATGATAATGAGTTTTATATAAGGTTATGAATGTATTTAATATCTATTACATAATTAAATATTGTAACTCAAGCCCCATGCCAATAAATAGATAGGTACGTCTATTGCTCCATGTACCGAACTGCACGGCCAGTGAATTGGGAATTGTTAGCTAAATAATTTCTCTCTAAAATCATCTTCCCGCCCCTCTCAAGAAAGAGAGCTGTTCTTCAAGGATGAAGAACAAGTGATCAATAATGCCCCACACAAGACACTAACTTTGTTGTTCTAGCACCTAGAGAACGAGTGGTGTCGATCGGCACCCATCGGAACACATGTGGATCAACGCTTGAACAATTTTAGTTTTGATCCTCGCGAGAGTAATAAGATAATTTGAAAGGGTCGTTCCAGATGATCAAAATAACTAAAGAATAAAATATCTAAGATCCATGTATTCTTTTCTTTTTGAAATTAATTAAATTAATTATAAATATGATGTGCGAGATCCTCTTGAAATGTTTCGGGCCTCTTCCTTCTTTTTCTAAATCTTTGATTCTATTCTGTGGAGACTATAATTCATCATTGTATTGATCCCAAAATAAACATTGATCATAGTAAAAACTAAATTTGATCAATGCACCAACCACACTTCCATTGTGCCTTGAAACACCACCATCGATGTGGGAGTTTGGGTAATCTTCACCATTCTTATTTGGATTTTGTAATGGGAAGTGGAGTTGGTTCCAAAATATACATTTTTAATTAGGTGAAATTTGATTCTTAAAGGGAATAGGATGTCACCCCTCGGGTGAAGTTGATTCTGACCACGTGAAGAAGGCTTAGGGTGGGCTTGATCCCAGACATCACCATTTAGAAGATGTAGTACCAAAAAACCCTAAATTTGGACTATCCACCATTATTAGTGTGGTGTTCATTTATTCTTCCATGGAATAAATTTTATTTGGTGTGGATGAATACCATTCAATTATCTCATTAAATTTTCCTGAAACCTTGGTTATGTGAGCAGAGTAGATGTCTTGTATGATGGTTTTTCTTAATCCATTATGTAGAAAGTCAAATATAGGTTTTATGTTCTCAAAGATTCATGTTTCGGTCACTAATATGGATTTTATTCTTCATTTCATTTTATTAGACCTTTATGTTTCCAACCTCGTCATCATAAAGTATTGATTGATTAGCTTCCAAGATTATATTGATTTTTACCAACACCAGGACTAATTCCAATCTCTGGATATGAGAACACATATCTTTTATGGTGACTGGGATCCATGATCAATGAGGAAATAACATGTTTCTTACATGATGGTTTTAAGTTCATGATAGTTTTCTAGGTTTTTCTTCAATGTGTTAGATCAGAGTTTAGGTGGTGGTTTTCCAATGGTCATGGACCAGTACCCACTATTTTTTTGAAGAATTTGTATGGGTTGATTACCAAGATAGAGAATGAGTTCACTATTGATTTTATCTCTAGGATGATCCCCATTTCCTAATCATCTTACCAGAATGATTTTTACTTGCTAAATGAGTTTAAATATAAAATAGAGGTCCTTAAAAGAAATGGATTTATTTACCCTAGCATGTCACCATGGTCATTGGTAGTTCTATTTAAAATGAACATTGATGGGATCCTTATACATTTCATATATTACCATAAGCACACCCTAGTGACCATAAAGAAAAAATACATATTTCATATAATATATTTTATTTTTTTCAGATAAGAGGATCTCTTTGGTTTTCAAATGTTGACCTTTGATTAGAGTACCTCAATTTAACAGTCTGGGAAGAGGATGTCCATAAGACCCCCTTTCTATATTGGTATAAAAACATTGAGTTTTCTATTAATCTGTTATTATGTTCTGAATTATAAATTCTCTTTTAGTATATATGTCCTTGATGAATATTAATTTTTATCATTTTTTGGACTCCTTAATAAGTGTGTTTGTTGATGAAATCCATTTCTATTCCAAGATAGGTGGATCATGTTGTCCATTGGATTGTTATTTTATGAATCTTGATAGAACCCCATATATATATATATCAAGATATCCAAATGTAAATTTTGGATTCAAGGTCTAGTTATAGGCCATGTGATTTCTGAGAGAGGTGTTTTAGTTGAACATTAGAAGGTTGGAGTAGTCAGGTCTTGGAAGATTCCAAAGAATGTGCTCGAGATCCATCGATTTTTAATCTTGGATAATTATTAAAGTTGTTTTTTGAGACATTTCCCTACTAGAATCTCCCATGAAATGTTAAACTTGTAAATGAGTGAATTTTGAGTGGATTTAAAGTATTCTATGTTCTTTTTAGGATTTTCTATTTGGCTTGATATATGTTCCATTTTTTATTATTCATAAGCCTAAGAAAGCTTATGCAGTATATTATCATGCCTTCTATATGGGTTTGGTATAAATTATATTGTAGCATGACCATGTGTTGGCATATGGATCATGGAATTTATGCCCACATTAGTATAATAATCCCACCCAAGACCTAGAATTGGGAACTATTATGCATTCATTGAAGATGAAGGTCTTTACCACTTCTGGGAGAGTTTTATAGTCTATTCATTCCATAGATGCCTAAAGTATATTTTTAACAATAGGTACCTGAACCTTATGAAGAAAACTAGGAAGATTTTATTCATTTATCTCAACATTAATTTAACACCTTGAAACGAGAACATTATAGCTAACACATTGAGCAAAAAGATTCTGATCTAGGCTATTCAAGTGGAGAGCCGACATTGTGTATGATTTTTTTAGTGATTTTTATTAGTTGTCAGATATGGTAAACAAAATATAAAATTTTTATTTATGTTTATATGTTATAGAATTTATATGTAAATATGTTGATTTATGTTATTTTAAAATATCCAAGATATCCATGCTTTATGATCAGGTGAATATAGATTGGATAAATCAATAAAGAAGAAAGTAATTACTATGGTATTATTATCATAAGGAATCTATTTTAAAGATGTTAAGTTTATGTGTTCTGATTTTCTAACTAATATTAACATTCAATGACATGTGTTAATTATACTTGGAGAGTCTATATTTTCCACAAAATATAAAGAAGGTTAAGATCACGAAAATAATTTTCATGAATATTGATACATTTGTTTTGAAATATTGTTTAATTATAGGAAAAAAGGTAAAAAGAATTTATATTTTTTCATGATGAACCTTTTTTAAGAAGATATGGGTTGTAAATAATACACTTAGAATTAGTGAGATGGTATTTATTAAAAAAATTGGTCATCCTAGTTCCAAACTTGAACACGATCAACCACATATATGGGACACAAGGGTCATCCAAGTGGGATATAGATGACCTAGATAACCAGTGGTGGGATAAAGATAATGTGTTGAAACTATGGGGAGTGTATGAGATATAGAATGAGGATCGAAGGGCTCACAGAAATGGATGGGTCCAGGGGTAGACCATGAAAGTGTACAACATCCCGGTAAGGGTGTTTGTGCAGAGTATCTTCGATCTTCTATTACATGTAAAAGAAAGGAATTTTGTGTTCCTATCAATTACAATAAGAATGGTAGTTTCACACACTTATTTGTCTGAAGAATAAAAATTTCACACTACTTATGTGAAGAATAACTTGAGAGTCCAATGTGTTCAAGATGTGTTACTTCATTCATGAGAAATTCATCATTAATATGTTCCATAAACCAGTGATAGTGTAAGATTTTAACCCTGAGTTATAAAAAGATGGTGAACGTGTGTATAAAACCATACATGAAGGAAGAATATAGTCAACCCAAATGTAAAACCATTTATAAATAAGAAGGCAGTGGCCTCGCATATATGAAATTATGAGACGAGTTTTTCATGACAAATATTGTGTTTACATGATGATGAAATCATTGCATGCACATGCATGCATGAAGATAATGAATATAAAATCATTGATATTTAATATTTCATACTAAATTTTTCTTCAAATTATTATATATAAATTGATATGAAAAGAGAAATGTGTACTAAAATTTATTTTTCACTTCTATAAGAATAAGTTGCGGCCAATTGAGAATTTAACACATCAATTTAATATATAATATTATTTTTAAAATATAAATAATAGAAGAAGAGTTGGTAACTTCATGGAAATATCTTCATTATCATTTGGGTTGAATAAAAACTTAGGGAAATAAATAAAATCACAATTTTTGATATTTTGTATCGATAATTTTTGAAATTTTATTCCATAATAATATTGTTATCATTGAGACTGAATAAGAGGAAGTGACCAATTGATTATTATTTAGGATCGATCAATAAGAAGAAAGAGATATTAGGTACATATTCTTTTATCATTTGTTATCAGATGAAAAATGTGAAGAAGAAGAATAGTCAGATAGAAAAACTTCTAGAAAATATAAAAAATTAATGTGCATATCTATTTTCATATAAAGAAAAAGAAATATAATAAGTGGAATAAGAAGTGACGCTTCTAGTTTTCATTAAGGAAGATGAAGGAAATATTATTTCCTAATATTGATCCAGTAATAAGAAAAGAATAATGAATAGATAAAGAACAAATCATTTTGACATCCATCAGAAGTATCAATAGGGGGAAGACATTCATGGTGTTAAAAAGTTTTTCTTAATGAAGGTGAATAATATCTTCTATAATAAGTATAATAAACCAATGAGGAGCAGTGTCTTAGAATAGTTCATAAATAGTACTGGTAAGATTGATTTTTCCCATCCCCCTTTTAAATTGATGGAAGTCACACTTTGGAAAAGGATTATTTTCTCACCACACCACTATATTTGGTATCACACTATAGTATAGAATTTGTGTACTAGTCATCAATTTATGCCGCAAGGACTAAATACTATAATTGAGTATTTCACATTGAAAGAATATCATATATCATCATCTAACTTATTTCATATACGTACAGAAGATAATTAAAACTGAATAGGTGAATCAAGTAACTAATAGGTCAAAGATGTAAAGTGATAAAAATTTAAAATGGGTTAAGAAATTAGAACATTGATTCACCCCTACCCACCCATATCAATATTGAGTGTAACTTGAAGTATTTCTATAATTGAGACTCAGGGTATGGGTGGGGATTGATGAGTTTTCTTATTGATTTGAGTTAGTACATAAACTAGGATAAAGAGAAGGTGTTCTTGACTAAGGATTAGATCATGTCCTCTCCTATTAATCAGGTTATGGGTGAGTAGGTATATGACCATAAAGTTCCACATATTTGAAGGTTTTTAAAATGTGGGGAGACCTCAGGTGATTATTATCATCCTCCTAATGGTTCTCTTATCTTTAGTAAGTACCAAGTGCTTTCCTTGGACTTAAGGAACTAGGTGATCCACTAGGAATGTCATTCTAGTTGGTTCATGAACCATAGGGATACAAACATGTACTACAACCTAATTATTAAATTTTATTGTCCAAGAATGAGGTGATATGTTGCAGATTTGGATACCTTTTGTCTAAACTAGTATATAATTGATGTTGATAATCAAAGACTGACCAAGTGGTTATATCCTCTTCCCATTCCTATAATAAATATGCATTATAACATGATAGATTTTTTTTATCAGAAAACCATATACACTAAGTGGGAAATCAACTATATGGTTTTTTTATTGATTTTTTAACAAAATAATCCAATTTTATTTCCGTCCATGATTTGGAGATTATATAGGATCTCAGACACCTGTATGTTGAGAATTTGTTAAAATTCATAGAGTTCCCTTAGTGATAGTTTTTGACAAGTTTGATTGATTCACATTTCAATTTTGGAAGGGGATTCAAAATATTTTGGAACCAAACTATGGTTGGGCACTAATTACCACCCATATATGGATGGCCACTCTAAGAAGAGAATACAGACTCTTGATGGTATTCTATAAGCTTGTGAACATAACTTCTGGGGTCCGTGGGAAAGTCACATTTCATTTTCGAAATTATGTTATAAAAATATTTATAAGGATTTAATCGGGATGGATTTAATTGAGTCGTTAAATGGGAAATAAATAAATTCATCACAGTTCATGGAAGAGTTATCTAATAATTCCTTGTTAAGAACATGTCTCATCCAGGATAGGATAGATAAAGTGAGGCTGATTTAGAAAATTTTAGTGATAGCTCAGAGTATCTAAGAATTATACACTAATCCACATTAACACTTCATCGAGTTTTAGGTAGGAGATCAGGTTTTCTCTTTGGGTATATTTTTGGTTGGGACACCATCACTTGTTGAATAATAGGAAGATAGAATCGTGTTATTTCATGTTTTTTCTAGTTGTGGAAGGTCTCTAGAAGGTAACATATCCATTGGAGTTTTTACTATAGATAAACTCAATTCATGAAATCATTTATGTATCTCAGTTGAAAAACTGTCATCTAGACCCATCTCATGTGATAGGGTGGGAATATTTTGAGGTGGATACTCATATTAACATCATGGAGTAGGTTTTTCATATCGTGGATTTTTAGAACATTGTTTTCTATTTTATCTCGATCTATTTGCTTTATATTCAATAGAATTATAGTGGTGATATCCCTTAGAGATGGTAGTGGGATTATTTTTATAGGCCTTAGTGGCATCACACACTTTCATCTAATGATATCAAAGAAATTTTTTATTGAATAAATTGTCATGGTGAGGTTTGGGACACCCATCAATACACTAGTATGCCTATTTTTCATTTATATTTATATTTTTTCATTCATGGAGTTTATGGGTGATGGTGTAAAAATTATGGTTTTGGGGGGAAACAAACCCTGGAGGATGGTTTTACTAACCTTGTGACTGTGATTATTTGGGTACATTGAGATCTTCTATAGTTTCATCAATATTGTTTATACTATGTTAGGCTCATGTGTGACTATAGAACTTTTATTTTTTGAGAGATCGTAAAACCTGCACAGTTGGAACACAGTTTTTCAAAATATGCCTAAAAATCATTGTAGTTTCTAATTCCCTTAAAATTTTCAATTCTTACCAAAATTCCCATGACATATTTATATCTATTTGTCCTCATTTATTATCCCTATAATTCTCATACCCCTTACGTTGGAATTAGATATTTTTTTCTATCTTTAGTGGAGGATTTTTCTTGGTTTATGGAAATGTTAGCTTGAGGTAAGACCTAATATTCATGATTTTTTATCATTTCCCCTTATCAAACCATGTTCGTCCATTTCTATGGTAGGTGAAAACACTAGATTGTGGGTTGGCCTAACTAAGGGGGGTCCATGTATTTTTTGGTCAGATTCCCTATTTTTTAGGAGTGTGAGGTATTTTATTTCATAAATTAGTAGTTCTTCATCAAAGGACCTAAGTTTCGAATAGATTATTATGTATGTGACTCTATTTAATCGTTTTTCCAATACTACATTTGAATTATTTAATTTCATTTTTTTTGTTTATTTAATTTCTATTGAATTTATTTATGGTCAAAGTTTAATACATTTTTGTTGGGTATCATGGTTTTTTGTTGGAAATATAATTTTTAATATTGGTTTTCCAAAGTATGTGGTTTTAAAGAACACTATGTATTTGATAAAATGGATCAATTTTTAATTTATAGTTTTAAATGGATTTGAAATGAGGTTTTAGAAATGGTTTAACCTTGAGGATGGTATTAAATGGTAATGTTTTTTTGTTAAATTAGATTTAAAATGGATTTTGATAAATGGAACTTGAGATGTTGATGTGTTTTGAAATTAGTAACACATGTGATAAATAGTTTATGATGGTGTGTTATCCAAGGGGACAAGGGATACATTGAGGAGGAATACTGAGAGAGATTCTACTTTGTTAACCAAGATAATGATAGACCTCTTGAGAGTTGGGCCCAAGGAAAAATGTTAGAGCTTCCAAACATGTTACATTATTTAGAAGGATAGAAAATTTTGTTTAAAATAACTCACATTTGACCCTTATTGTTATATTTTGTGGTTCACATTACTTATTCCCATGTTATTTATATTCTTTCATGCATTTTGTTCGCATAATTTTTTATTATTATATCTTTTTTTATGACCATTTCATCTTATTTGATTGTATGATGAAGATTATTTTCATACCTTGTTTATTTCGTGTTTGGGTTGGTTGAGCATGTTTATACCATGTGGCTTATATTTTTTCATTAGAATTGTGTCTGTTATTAATTCAGAAATAATTTTATTTATAAAAGAAAAATATGGAGATTTTCAATGAAATAATTTCTATTTAACTATTTTCTAAGTGGATTAGTTTCTGAATATTAGTTTTTAAAAATATTTTATAGGTTTGAATGGTTTAAAATCCTCATAATGATTTATGGTGGTAATTTTTCCTCACACCCAATATATTCTTTCTGAAATATGTTGACATTGTTTTATAGGACACCGGTAGTGGAAATGGTTAAATTTACATAGTTAGATCTTCTTGATTTCAATTTTCTATGTAATGTGATGGGCGAGATTTGGTCACATAATGTTATCTCATGAGGATATTTTTGGAGTTTTTTTACCTTTAGGACATAAGTATTTTTTTTATTTCTTTATACCTATTTTCGGTTTTCTATTTTATATTTTCACTTGAGATACCATGTTATGTAACTTTGAGTACATGTTATGTATTTTTATGTTATATTGTTTATGGTGTCCATTTTTATTCATTGTTGAAATACTCTAGTTTTCTATTTACTCTTCATTGACTCTGTTTTTTTAGGGTGGTTGTCTAAACGTATAGATGGTACATGTCAGATTAATATTGGTGAAACCATTCTCATGTGTTTATTCATTTTTCCCAAATACTATTCTCCAACCCATGAAATCAAGAACATGCTTCGAGTCATGTGGCATGCCACCTTGAGTGATTGGACGAGGTGACCTAAGTTGGTTTTCTACACTGAGTCACATTTAACATAACAATTATCCATTCATTCCTCCAAGAAACGCAACAATGTAAACCCCTTTTTGTTTTACTAATACAATGAAATTCTTGAGAAATGTTCTTAATCTTAAAATCTATATTTCTTACAAGTCCAAAACTCCTTGTAATATTTCTACTTAGTTTATTTTTTTCATTGTAGTTAGTTTCATTTTATTTTTCCATAAAATTAAATGAATCTATCCCATTCCTATACATAAATCTTTATTTTTTTCCCTCATCAACTAAACATATGTTTATTTTCATTCATATCATCCACTGTAATTACTTTCAACGATTGTTGTAATATAAGCAATTTACACTACTCCAATCAAGGAGTTGGTGTAATAATACTTATATATGTTGTCTTAATTGATTACTCAAAGATATTAATTATATTATTTATAAAATTACACTATTTTAATAATGAAAAAAAAAATTATTCATTTGAGGTTTCAGTAATAATATTGTAAAGTTATTTAAACTGATAGAAGTGAAATTCAAGATCATCAGTATACTTACTATAATCTATAAAATGTTTTGAAATTTAAAATTTGTTTACCATTTATTATATAAAGATATAATGTATTATGTATCATACATAAATATGATATTCATATTTTTAATTTTTTTCATTGTATATGTTAAATAATGTTTTTGTTAAAAACTAGAGAAACTTTCCTCTCATTACAGAATTTTTTACTTCCCTAAAATCTATTTTTTGATTTCATATTTCACAAAACCTTCTTTTAACCTTTGAATTACAGTTCTCTATAATTAATAAATTTAACAAGATAATTATATTATATTATCATTAATATATACTAATGAATTATTTAAATATTTTTCACTTCTCATAAACATGATTAAATTAATGTTATCAACAATCAGCTAATCCTACCATGAAAAAGTTATCACACACCTGTTCTGACCACAAAAAGTCTAAGTAAGAAAAATTATATAGGTGACTAGAAATCATGTTAATAAAATCTACCAATTATATATATTTTTGAATAAATTATCACTATATTTTAATTATAATATATGTTACATAACATATATAATAACATTAATTTTTTTCCACTGTAACTTGTTATGCATGTATTGGGTCGAGTTATTCATCTTTAAATAAATGGAATACCTTCATTGTATACAGGAATATTGATACAAGTGGTGAAATCTATATAGAATATTTAAATTGGTTTCTATTATTAACGTTTCCAACAAATGATTTTTTTAATATCCCTTGTTTTTAATTTTTTAAAATATTTGATATTACTTATAAATTACCTATCAACTTACTATATTTTCCATTTAGATAGTAATTATTATTATGTTTATCAAATGTAGATAATGAGAATGATTTATTCTATTTCATACAAATTAAATTATTTATTCTTATCAAAAAATGTTATTCCAACATTGACGTTACTTTTTATCTAAGTTATTATTTTTTGAAATTATAAAACATTTATAATATTAAATGTATTCTATATTTTTTATAGGTTCTTATATTTTATGTAATGAGAATATGACTCCAAAAATTTCAAATATGGTATCACTAGTAACATTTAATGATAATCATTGCAATGTCATTTGAAGAAATCCCGCAATAATTCCTTATACTGCAAAGTTTTTTTAATATGCACTGTATACCTTACCTCTACTAATTATTAACTTTTGGTCAATGATTTATTAAAACTTAGTTATCAATTAGTCAAAATATTCATTCATAAGTTCAAATCATTTATTACACAAGTGATAGCTTAACTTCATTATGTATTTACTTATTTACATTTCTAAAAATCATCTTTAATATAATAATAAATTTAAATATAATATCTTCCTTGTTGTGTTCATTTTTTATACAAATTTTTGAAATAATAACTAAAAATAATTTATTCCATGGGGTAAAATATGACCGCATTTGATATTTATACCATGATTTCATAACATTATACTACAACCCAAAAAAAATCATGGATATATCTTACAAATTTTCATATCCATGATTTTGTGTATATAAATGGTTTGTATCTTCATAGATTGTATCAAATTTTATTCAAATTTTTTAAATTCATAAAAAAGAAGATATTTACTTTAATATATAAAATTATAAAATATTTATTAATCATTGAAAACAAATTTTTTTTTATTTTTTTATAATTTAATCTATCATGAAATTTAATTTACTTATTAGTTTACTAAATATTAAATATTGGTAGTGTTTTAGTTTTTAACTAAATTTTACTATCTTTAACAAGTAGTGAACTAATTACATTATTTTTATTTCTTTTTATATGTAAATTATATTGATATTACATAATATTTTATATTTGATTCATATAATTTTATTTTTCTTTCACCATTTTATTATCAATTAGAAAAATATACTATCAAACATTCACATTTTAATGATTAAATTATATTTATTTTATATATTTTTCCCAACATATATATATATATATATTATACTTTATTTACATATTATATCTCACATAATAAAACTATAAAAATGGTGTGACTATAAATTGAACACATGGGGATGAATTCACTGAAAAAATGAGTTATTTGATAAATGAAATCTCACAGTTAAAACCTATTTTAGTGATTCATCTTATTTAAGAAAAACTACTTAGTAGTCAGTAATACCTTATATCACCAATTAATTTTATAACAGTAATTTCATAAACCATAATAATTATTCAATTGTACTTTTTTCCATGTAATATTTTTTGTTTGAAAAAATCAATAAAGGTAACATTGTAGTGTTTTTGGGTTGATTGTGTTTGCTGGAAATGAAGGTTTTTATGGTCTGTTGTGGATTTCAGCAAGATTTTTGATAAGGTATGTTGACAACGATCCCTAAAAATGAATGGATGCTCTGAAAATGATACAGAAAATTATTTTTTATAAGGTTTCATCGTTTACCGGTGTTTATAAATTTTTTTGTTCCAAAATTTAGAGGATGGACAAATTTTTTTATGGAAATGGAAGTAATTTCATGTAAAATTAAAAATTTGTATAGAAGGATGATTTTGATTCTAAAATTTTCACACAATTCACGGTTTAGGATCGCAACATCAAAATACTAATAATGAAAAAGGTGTACTTAAGATCTGAAATTTCATGAAAGATTTCTTTTCGAGACACATGAGTTATATATAGAAAAATTCATGCATGATGCTTATATGCCAAATATAAAGTCAAATTTTAATTTTCTATCTCTAAGGAAGTTTCTTGTAATGCAGGAGTTCTACGAAAAAATTGAAATTAGGCATGCATAGTGGAAGGAACACAAAAATGTCATGCGTAGGGATAGTAGTCTCTATAAATATTTTTATACCCCTTTCATTTTAGTATCTCAAATGTTAGAGAATATCAAGGCTATGAATCAAGTAATATTTTTGAGGACGGCATAGAATATGTGCATGGGAAGAGTTTTTCAAAGCAAGGACTCAAATTTTTGTTGCGTTCATAATAGAACATGTGTCTACATGACCAAGGGAGGTGATCACAAATTTTGGAGGTTGGGAACAAGTTTTACATTAAAAAAAATCATGTTTCACGGAATTAGGTTAATTTGTGGGATATTTATCCAAAGGTTATGAGAATTAAAAATTCATGATCTTTACGAAGTAAATGATCATCGTGAAAGTGTTCATAAAAAGTTTTCCAGAGAATATGTGGTAAAGTGGTATTCATCAAGTTGATGAAATTATAACTTCATTAGAGAATATAAAAAAATTAATTTATGCCTTCATTATTTCTAATTAAGGGACTTGTATTTATATAAACTATGTGTTGATCCTTTCTAAAGAAGTGAGAAATGGAGGACGAAGAAGGTTATCTTTTCCATTTGAAGTGATCTATAGAATTATGATTAAGGTTGAAACCCTAGGGAAGTAGTGAGCTATCTGTAATCTTTGTAATGTTTATGATTCTCGTTATTGAATTCATTAAACACAAACATTTTTTGGAAATCAAACATAGAAAATTTGGTTCATCAGCACATTGTTATTGTATGCTACTTGGACATTTCCCTATAACTGTGAACCAAGTAAAATTTGTGTGTCTCCAACATGCCTTCATTTCTATTAATAAATTTGTATGGGAGAGTGAGAGAAGAGTTTTTTATCTAACAATGAAAGAAGATATGAATGGGAAGTTATTTTAATATTTTTATACCCTGATTCACCCCCCCTCATGATATATTTAACCTAGTTGGTATAACAATCATCAAAATTCTATAATTTTTACTTCAATAATGAATGGTATAAAATTAATATTCAATCATAAAATTTAATTATTCGAAACATTAAAATGTAGATTATTTTTTATTTAAATAATAATTTCATAAATTATTTAATGCCAATGGGGTATTTTTGATTATTCATGTCCTTCGGTTTCTATTCATGTGAACAGACAACTTACTTTATTACACAATATCTAATCAGTATTTATATATTTGGTCTATCTTGTTCTTCATTTTTAAGTATAATCTACTATTATCTTCCAAAATAATAATTCTTCTATCAACATTAACTTTTATTACTTATTTTACTCTACTAATACTTCCTAACAATAAAAAAAAATATACTTGAGATCATTTCTTGTTTTGTTGAAACTACTATATTCACAAAGTTTAAAATTATTACAATAAATTAAAATCCATTAATTATTTATATTTCATTTTTTATAAGAAACTATTTCTTATACCCACTTCTATTTTTCTTATCAAAAGCGGTAACTATTACAAGTTGTAATGGTAAAATATTATTATACAGTTTCATTACTTGATTTTATGATCTATTTCAAATTTACTTATTTCCAAACTACTTGTTGTTATTTTTTTCCTAATCACATTAGTACTGTTAATCTATATTTTAATTACAACTATTTTTATATAAATAGAGAAAACAAAATTTTTGGTTCTTTTAATTATTTCTATATGTAAAAGATATTACAGTTATTTTTTATGAGGATTTTAAAAAAAATCAAGCTATTGTTTAAAATGATTATTTAAGTTATTTTTTCACCAAAATTTATTCATCTCATTCCGTTAATAATAAATTTCTTTTTAAGAATGATTCCTAGTTTTAAATAATCACTTACAAAGATATTATTAAGACATGATTTTTAAACTAGATTTTTAATTTTATAGTTTTGTATGAATAAATAATTAATAAAATAGTTTACATCCCTAAATTTAGTCCAACTATATTTCTATGTGTTTTTAACACATATCAGTTTCATATAACTTATTTAAGGAGAAAAGGTGATCTAATATTTCAACAATTCATAAAATCTAGATCATGTAAAAATGGTTCTATGAATCTTGTTACTCAATTTAAAAAGTTTTAAATAATTAATAAAAAATTGGTGTTTTACATGAAATATACCTCTATAACAAACAAATTCAAGGAAAAACTTATATTCTCAATTTATTTTATATTAAATAAAATAATTCTAAAACGAGAATTTATTTTCCATAAAAATATATGTAATTAATTAACGATTTCCCATTCTTATACCCAATATTTTGAAATCTACTTCTAATCATCAATTATAGTGGAACAATATCAATATTTATATTTGATAAACATGTAATAAAATTTATACCAATAACTACCATTGATATTTGAGATAAATTGATTCAAGTATCTATTTTAATTTAATTTAGTATATATTTGAGTTTTATTATAAATAATATGGTAACTATATAAGTTTAGCATTTAGGAAAATGATGTGTTTTGGTTTTATAATAACATCATTTATTTAAATTCAAAACACTTCTAGTGTCATTGATTATTAATAAATATAACTTCAAGATTCATTATTTTCCATTTGATAAAAATACTTTTAAATTTCTATATTTCTTATATAATTTTTCACATATCCAAGATCCCCATAAAAATATTTCATCTATATAGCTTCCCCAACATGAATTCTAATGGTATAAATCTACATACTAATAAACATAAAACACTTTATGAACTTATTTCATGTGTAATATCTTTCCCCTTTAGAGTAATTTATTTTATGAATTAAAGGAAAACCCATACCCTCAACAAGAAATAAATGTTATTTATTTCAATTCAAAAACATTGGGATAAATTATGTATTCAACATCACTATCTTCTAATTTCAACAATAATAATAAAAAGACCAAAAAATGATAGGGAATTATTTTATTTATACTTTTTCCTCCAACAGTAAGTTTCATTTCATCAGGCCTTATCAATTTTACTTGGTTTCTGTTAAAGTGTCATTGATGTACATGATATGATTTTTATCTCTTAATTATGTATATAATGGAATATATTACTCTATGAATATAACTTTAATGGTTATTTATCATAATTCTATTTTAATTAGTCAATTTCTAGAAAAATGTTTGTAATTCTGATATAATAAAACTTCAAATATATAAATTAAACCAAACATTAATAACTTAATCAACTGAGATATAAAAATTATCAAATCATAACTAAATCATATAAAACTATAGTATTATTATAGTATATTCAAAATGAGTAATAATAAGAAGTCGTTTAGATTTTTCTTCAAAAACTACTTTGTTGATATCTTGGATATCAAATAAAGATATATGCTAAGGGTAAATAAATTCCTTAATTTACTCCCTCAAGTGACCAAATTGAAATTATATTCCAATTAATTATATTTAAATTTTAGAAAAGTGGTTTAGTATTCTATATGTTGTAATATTAATAATATCAATCATTCTAAATAGATTCTGTTGTAAAACTATGACAATAATGGACGTTTACATTGAAATTTCATAGCCATTAGTATTAGACATTTTTTTCTAACCTCTATGGATCTCATTTGTTAAAACAATTTGATTTAAAAGTAGATATGTTATTTTTTTATAACTAAAGGACTATATAATTTTCAATATTTTTAAATAATCAATGGGTACAGCAAACCCATCATTTATTTTATAAAAAATAGTGTCAAAAAACATTTGTTAAAACATAAAAAGTCATTCTAGGGAAAATAACATTAGAAAATGGACAACACTATCTAATGTATTATATTGATCCGCTAACAATGTTTTATTATTATGAACTTATTTATTTTATTTAATATAATTTTAAAATTTTAAATTTAAAACCAAACTATACATTTAGATTTTTTATTTTTAAAACAAT
This sequence comes from Viscum album, assembly GCA_963277665.1. Lineage (NCBI taxonomy): Eukaryota > Viridiplantae > Streptophyta > Magnoliopsida > Santalales > Viscaceae > Viscum > Viscum album. The sequence goes on from OY728160.1 coordinate 1,566,333,909, forward strand.
TGTAGTCATTACAAAATTTTATCAATTATCATGTAGGATATTTAATTGAAAAAAAATATATTATTATTATAGAGATTGAAAAGTGATGACTGATTATTAATAGTGTAATTTTAATATTTTTAGTCATATTTATTTGGAGGAAAAAATAAATTAATTAAGGTGGTAACACTTTTATCATTGATTTTGTTTTATTACTATTCTATTCAAGTCAATGTCATTTACACTGTATTTCGAAAAAAAATTAAATAAAATGAATAAATTGTATATCCCACTTATATTTTCATTTAATTGGTATATTTTTTCAGACTTAATCTATAGCCTACTTTCATTTTACTCATATAGTCTGAAATACCCATTTCATTATATCTGTTATTACTAATAATCTTATCACCTTCAATAGATTCTCTACCGCCAATTTAATATCTTCCACTAGAATTCCTATCACAACATAAATCTATTTTTTGACCAAATTGAGATTTACTATTGAAATAAATTGACAAAAATTATATTAATCCCATTATGTGGTTTTTAGTAACCACTAAAGAAATAAATATATAAATAAGTTTAGTTTATTTACATATTAAATTACAGTGAAGTAAAATAGTTCATGCTTGTTGAAGTGTTTGTATATCATTCATTATCATTTACTTAAGCAGTGTTACAAGTTATATATTAAATATATTTATTGTCAAAATATTGTATTTTCAGAAAATTATTAATCAGGTGGTTTTGTACATGATTGTTTATATCATTTATAATAATAATAAAAATTTCATTCATTTATATAATTATTTTCTTTGAAAATTATTTCTATTTATATAAGGTAATAAAATATGTGATTATCAAATTTATAAGTGTTATTATAAAAAACATAGTAAATTTTTACAATTAAATGTATATATCATTGCTTTGTTTAGTATCAACAATTAAAATGTTGTAGTAATTTAGAGACATGAATGTAATACATCAACTATCTTTTTTTCACAATGTATATATGATTAAATATATCTATTTCATATAAATGTATTAATTTAATTTCTATAAATATATAATATTATGTTATTTTGTTATATTATATATTGGATCCCATATGAGAATATAGGTTGAATACTTTTTTAATAAAAAAACTAGTATCAGAGAAAATTTTGTTTTAGTATTAAATTATTTTTTAATTAATTCAACCTTAATTCCTAGATAAATAACCTATTATTACAGTAAGGAAATTCATAATGGTAATTAATTTAATTTTTAAAATTTCATCGGGTCGTTTATCCAACATTGATCTCATTGTGATTTTTACTAGATTTAAATTTTCTTATAAATGATTCTTCTCAAACAACTATTATTGATGTTAATATTGAGGCTATCCTAAGGAAAAAATAATAAAAATCATCAAAACAAATATTGATAGTCTATGTTGGAAATAACATGGAATGAAGAAGGTTTATATATGCACATGACACATGGCATGGAATTGGAGGCCCAAAGAAAGGAGATCGGTCTAAGATAATAAAAGTAGACTTACATTGAATAATCCGAAATATTTAAGGGGAGTGTCAACACTGTTTCTTATGGGAATCATCTTGGAATAAAAATAATTTAATAAAGTCTCAAATGTTCAATCAAAATACAACAAATTTTTTCAGGAATTTCAAGCCTAACCCTCCAATAGAGTCATCAATGTTAGTTTTTATCCACAAAAGTCTGGATCGGTGAGCTAGTTGTCTCGAAAGTTCTTTTAGGAGCATTAAATTCAAATGAAGTGGGATAGTTCTCTCCAAAAGTTAGGGGAAAGTGAAAAAATTTCAAAATTATTGATTAGGATTTAGACCTGTCAGAAATTTTTGTTTGATAATTTCATCACCAATTTTCCTATAACCTATCACCCTCATTGGACTCTTAACACTCGTAAAAGAATGTACTATTTCTATTTTGGGGTTTTCTTGAAAACCATTTGTTATTTATTGATTAATTTACTTATATAAGGATTTTATATCCTATGTGTTTTCATGTGGAAAATGTTCTTATAGAAAACTTGTTTTTAGTCTCTTTTCCCCATTCTTTTCCATCATCCATCTTTTTACCATTTATAGAAAATTCCATTATTTTATTATGGAGAAATAGGATCTCAACACATTATCATTTTACAATGTAGACAGAAAATTTATAAGAGGGTCTTGGGTCACATATTATTTGGAATCATAACCCTCTTGTATGAAATTTGGTTCTACTTTTTAGACTTTTCTTTCATCATCACTCCTATTTAAAATTGGTTTTACATCAATTCTAGTACATTTTATCCATCACCTTGGTAATTTTTTTCTATATTATTTTGGATGAATAGTATTTTGTTATTATAGTTCATAAGATAGTATTTCCATTCCAGTTTGAATAACTTCAATACATCAGATAAATTTTGATATATGGTGGGTTCAATTATTATAGTGAATACTATATTTTTAAAATTCATGCATCCCTCACTTTGATTTAAATTGGAGTTACTAATTATAGCTTCTCTTGTATATAAATATTAATTTTTTTATATTTTCAAATAAAAGAGCCATAATGTTTTAAAAAAATTAAAAAAATACCCAAAATATTGCAATGTCATCTACCCTATATCCAGTCATTTTTGTCTTCATCCATTTTATTTATCATTTCGAAATTCTTCCTCTTGGATTCTTTTAAAAATTTATTTATGAATTTTATTTTGATATTTACACATTCCAATGAACCATTATATTTCTTGGTATTGATTAAGAAAAACATAAAAGGAAATTGGAGTTTAAAAGGCAATAGGTTTGGCTCTCACTCTACATTAAAATGGTTATTTGATAATATAAAAAATGTATTGGAGAGGTAAAAAAGGAAATAAATTAAAATTTTATTAAAGAAACTAATAATTGAGTGAATAAATCATGAATATATTGTTTTCTAGTGTAAACATGTCAGATACTATTTTAATACTATATTTCATACTCTTTAATGTTTATTATGGGATTCCTAACTGGTTGAAGGGAGTCACACCTAAAAACTTTTCACTAATATGTTTATAATAAATGTTCAAGAAAAATTCCATTATTTTAATGTGAGGAAATAAATTTTACAAAATCATTTGAATTATAATTCACCACTAATTAGGAGAGTCTTTGAACAATGGAATTCGTTGATTTTTACTAGTAACCAACTTACAGAAATAATCCACCATTGAGACAAATGAATGATATTGGTTGTCTAATATTTATGATCTCATTATTCCAATGTAATAATGATATAAAAAAATATCATGAATGAGAATGAAAGGTTGAGCATGTTTTGGGTTTCTAGAACAATTTTGGAGGAAAATAATGGAAGCTATCAAGTGTGTAAATCACTGACTATACTAGTATTTGGTGGGACCAACTTCTAGTGCGCTCGTAATGAAATGTAGAAAGATTCATCCACACTTTGGATCATATAGAAGTGATAATTCATAATAGGTTTATTTCTAGCTACTATTACTATGGATTTTCCACTGTTTTTATTGTTTGAAATAATGAACCATGAGTGTTAAAGAGTACCATAAAGAGATAGAAATGATCATGATTCGATAACATATCAATATGGTGTGAGAGGCCACTATTGTAAATATTTTTAATGTCCTTAAAAATGAAATTTAATAAATAGTTGTCATGTATCACTATTTGGATATAAAGGATATCATTTACATGAATTTTTCAATAGATAGGAAAATCAAGGAAATAGGCATGTGTCTCACATATTATTTTAAGGATTAAAGATCTTTATTTCAGATTAAGTATTCCAAATCAAAATAACATTTAAGGGAACACAAAACAAGGTGAAAAGATGTTCCCATGCCAAAACCATTATTTATAAAACCCAAATGTATAACCAACGGTAAGTTTCATTCCAAATTATGTGGTATAAAATGTTATAAATGTAATTTATTTTGATACTTTTCCTCAAAATTCCCATATAATAAAACCATGATCGTTTTCTATGATTGACATGTTATTAGTTCCTGATCAAGTAAATATGCAATTGTTACAACATGACCCACCTAGGGCCATCCCGACTAGTGGAAGACTGAGCCATCACAACCCTAACCCTACCTATAATAGGATAGATTATGGAGAAATGAACTTAAAATGAAGAATATAAAATGAGAGGTCTTATCTTAATGTACTTGTACACACACACCCATTCATCTCTCTGAAAAGGTATAGAGGGAAAATTAAAAGGGATATAAAGTATAGAGTAAAATTTTGGATGTAATAACCTCTAGGTAGTACATTAGAATAAAAAAAATATGAACTCAAAGTGTAAAGGGGGGAAATACGTTCCCAACTATAAATATAGTCCCAACCTGACAACTATTAGAATAAAGGATAGTTAAGAGAGCCCGAATCTGGATAGCCTATACACCCTGGTGTCACTATTCACCACTGATGTCGTTGTCAAATTTTCCATCATCTAAAAAAGACATAACATGTGTGAAAATATTCCAAATATTGGTGAGTGTACACATACCTAGAAGGATTCCCCCAAAACAAAAAAGGTATAAATATAAGGATACAACAAATTTTAGCTCATCCCATAAAAATAAAAAACCAAAAACATCAAAATATATTTATATATATACATATTTGTTTGTGTGTGTGTTTATAATGAATCCCAAAATAGAAATAAAGAGTAATCTATCTCATTGACCATCCATGGATGATGGGTCAAAATGAAGGTCCAAAGGTTCATCAATGATTCCTAGTATCTCGTGTGTCTATCTAAATAATCCATGTGGAGGACCTACACCTCACAACTGCTCCACATACCAAGGGGGAACAATCTCCAATATATTATTTAGACATTAGTATGATATGATAGTTCCACTAAAAATATATAGGACTAGTTCCCTAGTGTGATAGGGAAGTACCACTCAATATATATACATAGGACTTTATCCTTAGTGAGTTAGGTGGGTGCTACTCAAACTTTGGAGGGCATGTACCCTATCGAAATAAGGGGTTCAAATCGATAAGAGAAGATAGATAGATCGCACCCTAGCATATCAGGGGGTTCTGATTAAACATGGAGGGCATTTCCCCTAGTGAGATAAGGGGTATTTCACAAAGGGTAGAGGATCTTCATGCTAGTTCTGCAATGGATACAACTCAAACAGTGTAAGGAATATGGGACACCCACCCCATGGTGTGACTGGGGGTTTCTGGATCAAGCCTGACTCTGATAGGCTTTCCTAATCACTACTAGTAGTATATCACTATGTGAATAAGTGTGATTCTCTCAAAACCTCACATTATATCTCAAAATACAATATAATGGCTTCCATCATATTCTACTTGGAAAACATCTCGAGATATGCTACTCACGATCCAAAAATTGAATCTTGAAGGTGGAGATACTCATGGTGGAAACTCATGATAAAATTAAATGATGTATACTAGGGGTTATAAGTCATGTGACCTCCCCTTTAATTCTGTTTGTGGCCTTTCCAGAACATGGAATGGATTTACATGTGGGTATACATTGTTTGTACATGGGGTATATGACATTTCCTTGCTACTCGGGGCTTGGCCATTTCTGTTCGACCCATGTCATATACATATACCGATACCCATATATATTAGGGCATGCCTATGTTTCTATCACTTCTCATTCCCATGTACACTCATACAATAAACCGCATCTCCAGTTGACGGATACATGTATTCTGGTGGGTTTATATAGCCTATAATATTTTTCTTTGCCTAGAAACCCTAGAAAAACTACCAGGGGGACCATATGAAATGTTTTCATGGACTACACACCATGTAGTTAGCTTTTCAAAATAAAACTCAGATCTGAATTTGAATCCCAAATCCACATTCACTTCCCTAAAATCCATCTTTTTACCACCCAAAATTATTGGGTATTGTCTCTGGGTGTCGATATATGACCTCTTATGGAATGAAAGTGGAATCTGGTGGTTCGTGAATTATCCATCGCACCTCCCATGGAAGATGAGCTTAAACCCAACCATGATTTTCATTTTAAACACTCACATCCCTGAATACAACCCTATATTAATTCAAATAAACAATATATTCTTCATGTACACAACTACCATGAATTTGGATCTTCGATCACACATGGACCTTCTCTAGTAATGTTGAATCATGACTTCATGGTCCAATGATGAAGAATCTGAAAAAAAAATGTGGGGGAAAGGAAAAAATAACAATGATGGGACAATCATTTTCCATGTATTCTCATCGAATGATATCATAAATGAGGATAATCATGGTTTAATTTAAGTGAAACCAAATATTGATTGAAAATGGGCTCATGCAATGAATGGGTAAATGTATATCAATAAGAAGATTAAAAACCACATTCTTAACCATTTGCTCAAAAGGGAAAAACCAAAAATTATGATACATAGATATATTTTTATGGATCTTCGTTGAATAATGTGTTTTACAATGATTTAGAAGACCCACTACATTTTTGGCATCGTGATCCACCTTGATCAGATCAAGTATTACAGTATGATCTCAATATTCCAATGAACAACAATCATAGCCCATATCATTTAGCCCAGTGTTATGTAGGTAATCATGGAGAATTTATATATAATATTATTCAAAGAGGATTTGATTTATTTCATTTAATAAAAAATAATTTTTTATATTTTTTATTTTTTAAAACACAACCCCCAATGGCTTCCTCAACCAGATGTCTGGAATCGACCCACCTTGGGTCATGCATAGTGTAAACACCATGTTCTAAAATCAACTATGGTCTCAGATTTCCCATCTAAGGTCTCGATCAATGGAAAAAATCCACATACACTGTAATGATGTGTGTGTATGCAATATAAATAAATTAATATTATTAACATATTAATTATAATGTACTAAGACAACTGAGAAACATACTGACTCGATGGATAAATATAGATATAAACATATAAATATTAAAGTGAAAAATCACATAAACTAGAGTTGTTACATTCTCCCCTATAATACTTTTTCCCCAAAAAAGAAAAAGTTAAAAAAAATGTGGGATACTAAGTCTATATCTAACTATTTTTCTATAAGAATCTATCCATCATGCTCTTGTGCAGCCACATCACATGGAGTAAGGGAATATTCAATACTCATAGGATCCACTCCTATTAATCATATATTTCTATTTTTTAATCCATGAAAGTGGTTTTATCTTAAATTTCTAGCCATCCTAAATCAGTAAGATGCATAGAATAGTGAAAAAATCTCCTTAGTTGTAACATATAGAATGTGTCATGAACCCAGTCTAACTACAGGGGTAGGTCTACGTGGTAAGTATCTTCCCAAACCCTCCATAGAACCTAGAATATTCTGATAAACCACAATGATAGATTGAATCCCTAGATAAACCTCTTCAATTCCCATTATGGGGAGACTCTCGAGAAAATAGGGTATCCCTACTCGAACACCAAGAGTCTATGATGTCAATCTAGTTAATATTTTTATCTTCTTTGGGATTTCCTCATACATTTTCCAATAACTTGAACCTTCTCTATCATTTCTTACACAATCTCTGAATGAACAAGATATGCCTCAATGATATCGGTCCACCACAAGGGAGACCTATAGGGTCTCCCGTATAGGGTCTCAAAAAGTTCCATGATGATATTAAGGTGATAGGTATTATGATAAGAAAATTATGACAATGGAATTTGATCCTACCATCTCCGACTGAAGTCTAAAATAAAATCCCTCAGCATATCCTCCAATACTTGGATAGTCCACTCAGATTACCCTTCCATCTAGGGGTGGAATGCATTACCCATCCTCAAATGTGACACAAATGCCTCTTTCAGTCCTATCCACAACAATTACGTGGATATTTCATCACATTTGAACATGATTTTTAATGGTATACCATGATGTTAGATGGTCTCCCACACATAAAACTATGCCATAATCTCCATCGAACTCTACTTCCCGACGGAAAGGAAGTGTACCGACATGGGGAGTTGGTATACAATCCCCCATATGGAATCATGGCCACTCATTTTTCATATAATTTTTATCACAAATTCCATGGATATTATATCTCATTTCCACTTTGTGGTATCAATAGGTTATGTCAAACCTAAAGAAACCTGGTGCTCATCCTTCACTTGCTGACATGTGAGACACCAATAGATAAAATCTATGACACTCCACATCTTTTCAGCCCATAGAAAATAAAAATCATGGTTTGTATATATATTTTATATACTATTATGTATAGAAAAAGGGTAAGTGTGAAACTCTCTCATTACCTCATCTTTCATGAGGTCCCAAACCACCATCTCTCGTAAGAAAAGGATAATGTCCCCCCTTCCTTCAAAAATATGTCTGGTGAATCTCCTTAGTATATTTAGTCATAGAGGATCTCAGAGTTGATTTCTCACAACTAAGTATCTCTCACACAATGAAGAAGAGGGTGTGTTACCACCATCAACTGATGAAAAATTTTATCCCTCTCATCCATCAGGGTATGCTATAACAAATCCTACTTCTCTAAATTATCATCCCCCATGTTATATCGATACTACCTATTAAGGTATTTTCTATATCATCAACCATATCATGATTATATACTATATATAATTCATATTACTATAGTAACTCCTTCCAATTATTCTATCTCGGGATAATATCTCTTTGGATGAAGATATACCCGATACTCTATTGGTCTGAGTATACAAAAAAGAACTCTCTCAGAAGATAGCACCCCATTATATTTAGAGCTAAGAATGTCACTAAAAACTCTGGGTCATAAGTCTCATAGTTCTTCTCATGGGGTATAAATTTCCTTGACCTGTATATGATCACTACCATCCACTGCATCAACATGAAACCAAGACCAACTCTATTGGCATTGAAATTTTCTACGTGCTCCTCAACTCATGATAGATGTTCAACAGTACACTCGACTACTCAAAATCTCCCTAACATTTCTCTGTCTAGATAAATGGTTGCACTTTCCATTTCATAGTGGTAAATTGGTATATTACTATGTAAAATTCAAGTATGAACATCTTTTAGTACCCCTCCATGAAATGAAAAATATACACCTCTATCATGCTCTTTGGTGGACCCCAATAAAGCATAGTATCAATTTTTTATGGTTCCACAACTAAACTATTCTCATAAATGACATTCCCAATAAATTGAACCTTAAAAATTCACAAATAATACTTTTCTATATTAAAATAAATTTCTTTCTCCTAAAGTAAGTCTAAGACCATCCTTAAGTGCTCTTCATGGTCCTCCTCCGATGCAGTGTAAATGATTTTTTCATCATTGAAGATGACCACATATCATTCCATGTATGGATGGAAGATTTGGTTTATCAAACCCATAAACACATTAGGGGAATTCATAAAACCAAAATTCATATCCAATATGTAACACCCCAAGCTTCCACGGTACATTTCTCTTTGAATAATACAATATCTTTCACTGTACGAAACATCAAGTTCTATCACACCACGACCAATATCAGTAGCCGTTATGTATAGAAATATCCACTTTTTGAAATTTCATTAATTTTATTTTTCAAAAAGGACTTCATTTTTCTATTCTAAATATCAAAATTAGCTTAGGGTGAATTTTTTTTATTTTTCAAAAAACATTGAATTATTTATTGAATTGTGAAAAACACTATATTATTATTTAAAACCTACTTTTTATTTAAATAAATATTTATTTTATTTAAATTCATTTTAGGTAAAAATAGATAAATAATACCTATATATGTTCAATGTAATCCATTGGAGTCATTTTATAATTAAATTAGATGCATAAAATTTTATTGAACATTTTAACAACTTTTACCCACTTTCTAGGCACATTTGAAAATTTGCATAAAATGTAATTTTACCACTTCTATGAATTGAATTTCAAAACTCCAAGAGACATGATTGACATTAGTAAGTAAAATTTGGTTCAACAAGTTGAAAATAATTTTTTTTGAATAGTAACTTTTGAATTTTATTTACCACGGTTAAAAGTTAATAGGGTAATTAAAGGTAAAAATGAATAATATTTAGCCTAACACATGTCCTTAATATATTTGATAAGTTTATTTCGTCCAAAGTCAACCTCAGGAATAAAATATTATCCTATTTGATCCACTTTGATAAGATTTGGACATTTATTATTATTTTATTTAAAGAAGAGTTAAAAGTGTTAAATTCCAATTTTATTGACTAAAACATTTTAATATAGGGTTATACATAAGATAAATTTGACTATAGATATTCATTTGAAAGATGAAAATAATTCCTAAATAATATTATTTTATTTATAATTTTTATACATTATATATTTAAATTTATTTATGACACAATGATGATGAAATAATTATCTTCTTAAGGAAAGATTAAAATAATTGATATTATAAATATCCAAATAAATGTAAATTGAGACTTTTGATGCATTACACGAATTTTATAGATTAATATGACATGTTAGGGGTGACTAAATAATTTTTTTCTAACTGATGCTATTTTTATGACTTTCACAAAAACAAAATACCAAATCGTATCAAAATTGACATAAATATGTTTTTAAAAACAATACTATATTATTAAATGATATAATATTCCAAAAAATATAATGTTCAGAAAAAGGAATCAGATATGGTTATATATGTCAATAATGAACCCCATGGGGTTCTCTTGGATTTTTATACTATTTTTATTAACCATTTATTATAATAATAAAATAATAAGTAGTAAAAGTCAAATTTTTTAACATAGAGTTAAATCTAAAGGATAAGGTTAATATGGTGACCTAAACCTGTATAAAACCTATTGGTGGAAATTTTTTCAACCCATACCCAGCTCATCCTCTAAATAAATTCTTTTTGAGCCATTTGAAACTTAAAATGTATTTTATAATAAAATAATATTTCAAAATTTTCCTAAAGTGGCCCTCGCCTCTATTATAAAAGGGTACTTCCCCTTCTCATAAAATCACACCACCAAATAAATTTGGATCAAAAAAACCCTGACCCAATATCCTCTCGACAACCCTCACTTCAACCTATAGGCTTACATTGATCATAATCCAACCTAAGTAGCTCGTTTGATCAAATCATAAGGAAGCACCCGAAGAAGAGGTAATAATTCCATCACCTCTTTCAGAGTTCTTTTCTTCTTCCACTTCCTCTTTCTCTATTTTTTCCAAAAAAAATAATAAATCCAGTACATTATAATTACTTTAATTTTTTTATAAATATGGTTAAACCATATTCATTATTCTATCAATCCTATGAATGACAAAGTCATCATACTTGCATATGTATGGCATATTGTCTCCACGTCATGGTGTGTTCGATATTCAACACTTAATTATTTGGATGGGAATAATAATGAGTATAATTGATCAAAATACTAAATATATAATGTTAATGACTCTGTATATATGATACACTGTCAATTTAAAAACTATTTCACCATCAATAGAATGATATTGTCATTCGTGAATAGGTATAGATTACCGTCTCCATGAACATGATGAGATTCATTCCCCATCGTAATCAATCAAGAATAAATTTAATTTTATGATAATAAATACTATTTAAGAGCTTAATATAATTATGTATGTGAATAAAATACATCCTATCCATAACAAACATTACTTTCATAACAAACCATATAAAAGAAAATGGATCAGTTAACACCCAAAACAATGATACTACTAAAATATTATCAACAAAGCAATATTAAAAGATCATATATGATATCATATTTAGGTATGTGGTTATTGTATAATCTAATAACAATGATTTAACTGTTATAAAGGAGGTTAACATACCATTGACCAAGGAAAAGTTCAAGGTAGGGGTTAGTTTTACAATCTCTTTATTATCTGAGGTTGTTTATATTTATGTATCTATTGGGACCTCTTTATCATCCACAAACATGTTTCTTAAAAATGTATTTCAAAAACAATTTACTATTTAATAAACTATGCGTTAAATTCATTTATATCCTCATTTGAATTTTTCTAAAATTTTTTGAAAGGAATCTTTCCATAGCTTTCCAAACAAGGCACTTTATGACCATTTCAACAAATTAAAGAAAGAATGTTTTTTTAACTTATACGATGGGTGTAGCTATTTTCCACTGTTATAACACCTTTAATATTTCCCTTACAAGATTTTAAGAATATTTTGAAAATAAATTTTTTTTTTATAATTACATAACTTTTAAATGATTTCAAAATCAAAATTGATATTTCTCTCAAATAGTTTTTATTTCATATACGTCAACATCCTTTTATTGATTTTACATTTGTTTGATGTTGATTTATTATATTTAAGGTTGTGTGATATGTTGGATTATTGATGTGCTATTTTTATACCATTTATGGTTTATGGTTAACGTATTAACATTTCATATGCTATTTTTAAAACTAATGATTATGTTATGTTTCAAACTTTTCATATGAGGAATGAATTGGACTTAATAAGTGATTGGTGAATCCCGTTGTAGCTCATTGATGCATCAGTAGATCTCATGGGATAAACTAGTTTCTTGGCACAAGGCCTTGCAAAAATCTTATTCGTAGTCTTGGCACTGGGCCTTGACTTTGTGGTTATGATGTTTGGTATTGTGAATTCCATCATTATGAAATTAACTATTGATATTAAATTTGATTATTTGACTAGTAGAATATCCATGTGAATAAGTAAATGGAATTATTTGATTTATATTTTCCATATTATGCTGATGTTTAATTTTAAAAGGCATGTGTTTTAGTCATATACATTGTCTTCAATGTTTATGCTTAATTATGAATGTTTTAGTTATATTGTTATCCTAACTGAGCATTTAAGCTCACCCATTTATTATGTTTTTTTCCTAGGATGTGAAGAAGTATATTATGATTGACCTACAGGGATAGGCTATGGGATATGAGTGTGTCCCAAGGACACACAATGTTTTTTATTTCATAACGTAATGTAAAACTTATGTATGTATCTTTTACTTCTAAGGATACTAAACTAATCGGTATTTAGAGACTTCATATCTTGTGATCATGAAAATATTATGTAATAATGCACTGACTTTGGGTAACTAGGGTCAAGGCCATACAGTTGGTATTTTAGAAAGTTTAGTGCAAACCTTGGAATCTAGATTTAGAAAAACTCTGATTAGAGAACATTACCCTATGATAGACTATGGGGATTAGTATAGAATAACTTTTCATAATTTTCATAATGTAGAGATTTTTTGAATTAAACAAAAAATATATCCCCTTCTAGATAGGAGTAGGTAGGGGCGGATTGGGCACTGATGTACCAAGGAGTGAAAACTCTGACAAGGAGTTCTAGGCTTGACATGGGGTATCATGGTACATGAAAATGGGCACAACGGCACTCTTGTTTAGGAAACTCCCAGGGGATATGCTTAGGATAATTCACATTTTCTTTACAAACCATTATGAATGATTTATGAGTAAATACCTCCTAAAAGAAAACGTTTTTTATGATTATTTATTATATGCATAAACTGTTCAATTTATGTTAGGTATTTTACTACTTAGGAATTATGTATTGTGATTCATAAACTAATCTAGTGCATGCCATTATTTAAAAAAGGTTCCTAGTGGAAGGAATGGAAACCATATCAACGCATGTAGTCCATGTAGGGATTTCCCTCCTACTCAAGATAATTATAGTGGATCTATTAATGAAATGAGTTCTGAACAACTTATAACCATACTAGGAGAACTCAGTCAGGTTATGAATAATAACCTTACCCGTATGGAGCACCCTGATCCACAACGCGGTGGGTCAATGTTATACCACTTCATGATGAAACAACCACCATCATTAAATTGGACTATAAATACATTTTTAGATGAGCAATGGATATGTTCCTTAGAGAAAATATGTCATGCTTTGGGGAGTAGTGAAATAGAAAAAGTTTTCATGGCAGTTTATCGCCTCATCGGAGAGGCAGAACAATGATGGTCATTAATTCAAAACACATAGGATGATTAAAAGGTATCAAATAGTAAATTGGGGAGTTTAAAAACATTTTTTTATAAAAATAATTTCATCATGACCATCTAGTGGATATGGAAAGACAATTTCTGAGTCTTAGGTAAAAGGAGGATGAGAATATTGCAAAGTATGTGGCTAACATTAAAAGGTTATCAAGGCATGCAGTAGATTATATATGTAACCCAATGAGTAATATTGTTTGTTTATTTGATGGGTTAAAACCTTTTCTCCATCGATAATTATTCTCAAAATGCTTATCATCATATGAAGAATTTTGTCTTTTGCTATTATGAGAATAAAGGAATTATCTAAGTCATACGACTTTAATGAAATGAAAGAGAAGAAGAGATCTGCTGAACACTCTAGAAATGGAAAGAATGGGAATAATTGAATAGTTTAATTTCCATCCTATTGTAAATGGGGGAATAAACACCCCGGTACTTTCCTAAAGGTAATGAGAGTCTATTACAAGTGTGGTGAAAAAGGCCTCCAAGCTCAAGATGGAAAGGGAAACAAAGATGTTGTCAATGTTTAATTATATAATGGTAGAGAAATGGGGCATTATGCAAATGAATTTCCTAAGCTCCAAGGAAACATACCTCATAAAAGGCCAAGGGATAATGGCTAAGCATATGCGATCATTACTACTGAGGTTGAAGCTCTAAATTATGTGGTGGCAGGTAATTTAATGGTTTCCTCAAATTTAGACAATGCTTTATTTGATTCTGGATCATCACATTATTTCATATCATCCTAGTTTTCTATGAAATTTAGAGATTTATAATTTTATTTAACAAGAGAGTTGTCAATCAAAACTACTAAGGGAACTATCTTTGGAACAAAATTTTGTGAATCAGTTCCCTTTAGGGCATATAAACGTGTTTATCTGCTGATCTCATCATCGTACTCATGATTTAATTTTATATAATCCTCAGTATGGATTGTCTTTTGGACCATGATGTGAAAAATTATTTTAAGAAGAAAGAGGTTAAAATTTTCGATGATGATAAAAAGTACCTTATCTTTAGAGAAGAAACATTACCATCTGATTATTATCTATATCCACCCCCAATAGCTCTAATAAATTCAATTATTGGGGAGGAATATATTGAAATAACTATGGGTGAGGAAATGAATGTTCAAATAGAGGATGTTCCTATTGTGCAAGAATATGTTGATGTGTTTCCATAGGGTTTACCTAGATATCGTCAAGAATGAAAAATTGAGTTTTCCATTGATTTAATTCATGGTTAAAGGCTCATATCGAAGACCCCTTAGAGAATGGGCACTATGGAATTAATGTAACTAATGAAATAACTATAGGAATTGAGTAATAAAGTATTTATTCGCCCTAGTGTTTCTATGGGGAGCCCATTTTCTTTTTGTTATGAAGAAAGAAGGATCTATGAGGTTGTCCGTTGACTACAGGAAGATCAATGCTATAACAATAAATAACAAGTATCCCATACCTTTCTTTAATGATTTATTCGATCAAATTAATAGAGCTCAATATTTTTCAAATATTAACCTTGGATCTGGATATCATCAGTTGTTTTTGACCAAGGAAGACATTCTTTAGACAAAATTGCATAATAGTTATGGGCCTAATGAGTTTACAGTAATGCATTTTGGACTGATTAATGCACTCTTTGTCTTCATGGAGCTAGTGATTTGTGTTATAAAGTAATATCTTGATGACTTTATAGTGTTATTTATTTATGTTTTCTTGGTTTACTCTAAAAGCTATGAAGATCATGAAAACCACTTGTGCACTATTCTAAAGACTCTTAGAAGAAATTTATTATATGGTAAGTTTAAAAAGTTTGATTTTTGGATTCAAGAGATTTCTTTTCATGTCCATATTATCTCTAAGGATGGAATCTCTATTGATCCTTATAAGACAATAGCAATGCAAGAATGGCCAGCACAGTCGGGTATCACTAAGGTAAACAGTTTTATTGGTTTAGCAAGTTATTAACAACATTTCGTCCAAGATTTCTCCCGATTGCCTAACCCATTAAACAAGATCACGCGTAAAGGGGTTAAATTTGTTTGGAAAAAAGATTGTAAATATTGTTTTAAAGAACTGAATAGAAGAATAGTAAATGATCCTATCATGACACTACCATCGTGGAATGATGGGTTTCTTATTTATAGGGACACTTCAAAGAAAGGACATGGTTGTGTCCATATGTAGAATGAAAGAGTTATTGACTATGAATCATGAAACATAAAAATTTATGAACAAGACTATCCCAATCATGATCTTGAGTTAGCAACTATAATATTTCCTTTGAAGATATGGACACACTATCTCTATGGTGAAGAATGTGAGATATATACTCATCACAATAGCTTTAAGTATATTTTCTCACAAAAAGAACTCAATATTAGGCTAAGACGATGGCTTAAACTACTCAAGTATTATGATTTCACTATACACTACCACCTGGGGAAGGCTAATAAGGTGCTAAATTGTTTAAGCATAAAAGATCATGGATTTCTGAATAATATAAGAGTTGAAATGGATCCAATGTTCTTAGATCTAGTAAAGATGGATATGGGAATAATCATGGAAGGTGAAACATCAATAATTTTCAAATGGTTTCCAAACAATCTTTAATAGAAAGGATAAGAAGTTCTCAGACTGATGATGAGGAGTTTCAAAAGAAAATTAAAACTATGAATGATTGGAGATTGATTGACTTCATATATGAAGATGGAATTTTGAAATTTTGGAGGAGGCTTTGTGTTCCTGATGTACCAGATCTAAAAAGGTAATTATTGGATGATTATCATAGATCAAATTTCTCTATAAACCCTGGTAGCACTAAGATGTATATAGATTTTAGGGAACATTATTGGTGGGACAACATAAAGAGAGAGATTTATGATTATGTGTCAAGATGTATGGTTTTTCAACAGGTTAAGGCTGGAAGAAAACATCATGGAGGAGTCATGAAACCTCTTCCCTTACCTGAGTAGAAATGGGATGATATTACAATGGACTTTTTCATAGGGATGCCAAAGACTCCTAGAAGGAATGATGCAATATGGTTCACTGTTGATCATCTTACCAAGTCAACACATTTTCTTTCTATAAGATAAGATTTACCACTTAAACGTTTAGCAAGACTATATATTAATGAGGTTTTAAGACTTCATGAAGTACATCTATTGGTTATTTCTGATCATAATCCCCATTTTACATCAAGATTATGGAAAAGTGTTTCGAAGGCCCTACATACTGAATTTCATTTGATCACTGCCTACCACTATCAAACTAATGGAAATTCAGAACGGACTGTTAAAAACATAGAAGACATGTTGAGATCTTTCTCACTTTATTTTCAAGGTATATGGGATCAATATTTTCCTCTAGTAGAATTTTCCTGTAATAATAGCTTCCTTTAAAGTATTCAGATGGCACCATATGAAGCATTATTTGTAATGATATGTCACACACCAACTTGTTGGGATGATTTGGGTGAAAGAAAACTCATAGGACCAAAGCTTTTTGAGGAAAAAATGGAAAAGGTGAAGATTATCTAAATCCACATTAAAGCAGCTCAAAGTAGGCAAAAGAGCTATGCCGATAACCAAAGGAAGGATTTGGAATTTTAAGAAGGTGATCATTTTTTCTTGAAGGAATATCTAAGGAAGGTTATTATAGGATTCAGTAAGAAGGGTAAATTAAGTCTCAGGTACATCATACCTTTCTAAATTCTACAATGAATTGGAGTTGTAGCTTACCGTTGGGTAATGCCTCTAAGTCTCTCCAAAGTTCAAGACGTGTTCCACATATCTCTGTTGAGAAAATACATTCATTTCCCAACGCATGTAATCACCTATGAAGAAATAAAATTATAACCTGATTTGTTTTATTGTGAAGAGCCTGTAAAGATTCTTGATACCAGAGAACAAGTGTTGAGAAATTGGACGACTTTTCTGTTAAAAGTTCTATGGAGAAACCATAAGATGGTAGAGGCAACATGGGAACCTTAGGAACTTATGATTAATAACCACCCAAATCCTTTTATGAAGTAGTATTCTATAAATTCTGAGGACGAATATATTTGAAGTAGGAGATAATTTTACGCCCCAAACTACCATTTTACGTTTCTCTTTGAATAATACAATATCTTGCGTTATACGTAACTTCGAGTTTTAGCACACCACGACCAATCAAACTAATCATTATGAATAGAAATACCCACTTTTTGAAATTTTATAAATTTTATTTTTCAAAATGGACTTCATTTTTTATTCGGAATATCAAAATTTTCTTTGGGTGAATTTTGGTATTTTTCTAGAAACATTCAATTTTTGATGAATAGTGAAAAACATTACGTTATCGTTTAAAATCTACATTTTTTAAATAATTATTTATTTTATTTAAATTTATTTTTGGTCAAAATTGATACATAATAGATATATAAGTTCAATTTAATTCATTGTATTCATTTTCTAATAAAATTGGATGTATAAAATTTTATCGAACTTTTTAACATCTTTTACCCACCTTCTAGGAACATTTGCAAATTCGCATAAAACATAATTTTACCACATCTTTGAATTGAATTTCAAAAATCTGAGAGACACGATTGACATCACTAAGTAAAATGTAGTTCAATATCATGAAAATAATTTTTTGGTGAATAGTAACTTTTGAATTTTATTTACCACGGTTGAAAGTAAATAACGTAATTAAAGGTATAAATGATATGATAATTATAATAACACATGTCCTAATTCTATTTGATAGGTGTATTTCGACCGAAATCAACCATAGGAATAAAATTTGATCCACTTGGATTAGATTAAGACATTTGTTTTAATTTTATTTAAAGAAGTGTAAAAAGTGTTAAATTCAAATTATAATAACTGAAACTTTTATAATATAGGGTTATAAATAAGATAAATTCAACTATAAATATTCATTAGATATATAATAATATTTCCTACATTATGGTAGTTTATTTATAATTTTTATACATTAAATAATCAAATTAACTTATGACTCAATGATGATGGAGTAATTATCTAATTAATGAAATATTAAAATAATTGATGTTATAAATATTCTAATAAATGTAAATTGAGACATTTTATGTATTAAACTAATTTTCATGGTTAATATGACTTGTTAGGTTTTATTAAATAAATTCTTTTCTAAGTAATAAAGTTTTTATATCTTTCAAAAAAACAAAATACTTAATAGTGTCAAAATTGACATAAATGATTTTCTAAAACAAATACTATATTATTAAATGAAATAATATTTCAAAAAATATAAGGTTCAAAAAAAAGGATATAGATAAGGTTAGATATGTCGATAATGAACCACTTAGGGTTCTCAGGTCTCTTTATAGTAAGTTTATTAACCATTTATTACTCAGAAAGGCTCGGAGCATGAGTTAAAACCCATGCTCTCAAAAATTTATTAACAAAAAGTAAAGGTCAGGTGATTACCCGAGGTACAATGAGTTTGTACCACCAAGAGAGAAAAAATAATAGGAAGAGAAAGTGCAAAGAAAAACCTATAAGTCATCCTTGAGAGGGAGAAATATCTCATCATGAATCAACCCCAATGCCTAAGTCACCATTGAAATCTTATTGAAAAATCCAATGGCCTACAATCATACTTGTGTTTGTCAGGAAAAATTGAAAGTAGTAACATAATTTTGCAGGGTGTAGATTCTTCAAGAAATTTTGGATCAAGAAACACTATTTCAGGCATGAATTGATGGAGGATTTAGCTGCACTTTCAAATCTTGAATTACAAACTTCAACTAGGTTGTCTAGTTCACATTTTCACTGCAGGGTCATACATTTGCCATAAAATTGATCATTTAGTGGGAATTCTATAATACCAGATTAAAGATCCTCATACATCCTATGTTATCATCAAGCAGAATGAGGGGAATCCATCCACCAGAACTTGAAGGCGTATTGCACAACCTACAAGAAAATTACAGGATCCAAGGTTGTGCAAAACCACTGTCAGTGGATTCATAGGACACAAGTGAAAGCATAATTCAGACCAAAATAGATCATGAAGATAAATAGAAATCATCATAAAAATTAAATAGTGAAAATAAAAGAAAAATACTCCGGAATTGTAGCCTTTCAACTCTTAATTGACAATATTCCTCCTTAGAATGGGGAACATGATCATGATCATCATGAAAAATGTCACCAGAAGCCAGACATAACCACTACTGGCAGGTATAGGAGAATGTTAGCCACATCTCAAGATACATTCATCTATGAATGAAGAGTATCCAAATGACATCCCTCTGAATCATGTGATCCATCCTTGTGAGTGCCTGATCATTTGATCCTTCGTTCGGTCATATTGCTTCACAGATCACGCAGCATACAAAAAGAAGCTGGAAATTGCACAACTACAACATATCAAGGATAGAATTCAGAATCAAATATATGGATCAACTTCCTTGTAGAGACTCATCCATATACATCTATTCCCACGAAAGTTGTAAAAAATCAAATTTAGGGTCTCTATCAAGTTGAAATTCCACCCTATCAAACATCTGCTCTCTGATACTCAAATACACATCTTTGGTTATCTCCTTGTTAGTATATATTCCAAAATACTGTATCTATTTTTCCTCGATCCAGGAGTAAAATTCATCCTTATAACCTTCCTTCATAACACGAGTGCAGTTCCTAATCTTAATATCATCATCTGACTCCTCTGAATCTGAAGGTGAGGAGGAATCCTCTTCATCTGATGAGGAGGAGTGATCCCCACCAACTTCTAGATGAGGTAGGATCACAGGTTCTTCTAATTGAATCCCCGAGGATCTGGTGACAACAGTTCTCACCAGATTAGAATAATTGATACGTTTCTAGGTCTTCTTGGAGGGTGGAATAACAAATCAATCTGGGTCAACAGTCGTCTTCTTCCCTTTTTTAGCACTCGATTGCAGATATGCATCCTCAATTTGACATACATGATCAAGTTCATCTTGATTAGATTCACTAAATTCAGATTGTGTCTCATTTGTTTCCATCTGAAAAGAAGGTGTGACTTTTGAGGTGATAATGGTGTGCTGAGAATTATTAACAACATCCACAAAGCCTAAGGAATCATCAACAGTAGGGCACAACGGCTGGGGCTATTTAGAATGAATGGACAAATCCTTATTTGGGGTTAGCCTCATTGGGGACTCCTTATCCACCACTTCAAGGTTTTATTGTGCATTATCCATCAGCACAGTCTCCTGGGGGGGTTGGGTATCAACAGATCCATCAAGGGCCATTTTCCATAAGGACCTGTTAGCATAATTATTAAATTCTTTAGGATATAATTTATGCATACCCTTTTCCACCCATAATGACTTATTACAGGTGATAGGGAATGGAAAATTGAATTCATGGTTGAAATATTTAGAATAATGACAAATCTTATGACATTTGTTACAATGGGCTAGTATATTTTCCTAAGTAATCTCTTGATAAAAGCCTGACTCACCATTTTGTATCCAAACAACGGATGGAAGAGGTTGAGAGATGTCAACTTCAGTGCAAATCCTCACAACTGAGGGAATGGAAATACTGTTGTTAGCATAGTCCATTTTAAGGGGATGTCCATTTAGGCTGGCAATTGGAAAAAGGGATGATCATTTGAATAGATGCAACAAAAGGCCTGCAAATCCTAACCAGATTGGGATGATGGGTGGTTCGAAGATAGGATCAAAATCGGGGGTCCATTTAATTACATTCATGTGGAATCCACCAAAACCCACAAATTACTAATCCAGAAATGATAGTAATCATCTTCAGAAGAAAATCAAAAAACAACCTTTGAGGAGTTCAACAAACCAATATGATAATTAACGAACCCAATAGCTTCCAGTGTCTTTTTTAAGTAATTCAAAGAGGGCCTACGTTTAAATAAAATACCAATAAGCATGAAACAAAGATCTGAGGAGAGTAGGAGACCCTCATTCGGTGAGAATGATATTGCAGTGTGTCCTGTATGACAGAAAGATTTCAGTGTAATAAAAGGATCAACATTCAGGTCTCCAGGAGGCTTCTTTAACTCAATAGCTCGACCGGAAACCACATCTGCAAAGGATCGAGAATCAGTGTTATAGTTTCTTGAATGGTCTCCTGGATTCACTTTCAGCGGTTCTTCTGATTCCATCCTCATGAGGTGCATTTATATCTCATTCATCTTAACCATTTATTATAATAATACATGGTAAATGTTAAACTATTTAACTAAGAGTTAAATCGAAAATAAAAGGATAATATAGTGACCTAAACTTGTCTAAAACATATTGGTTGAGATTTTTTTAACCCATCTCCACCTTAGACTTGAAATAAATCCTTTTGGATCCATTAGAAACTAAAAATTATTTTATAATAAAATAATATCTCATGATTTTCCTAAAGTGACCCTCACCTCTCTTATAACAGGATACTTCCCATTCACTCAAAATCACACCTCCAAAGCTATTCGGCATGGAAAACCCCTGATAAAATACCCTCCCAACTACCCTCCATTCAACCTAAAGGCCTTACTTATATCAAAATCCAAACTAAGGATCCCTTTTGATCAAATAAAAAGGAAGCACCCAAATAAGAGGTAATAATTTCATCACCTCTTTCAAAGTTCTTTTCCTCTTCCACTTCCTCTTTCTTTGTTTTTTATATACCAAAATAATAAATCCAGTACCTTATACTTACTGTGATATTATTATAAATATGTTACAAATATATTCATTGTTCTATCCGTCCTATTAATGACAATGTCACCATGCGTACGTACAGCTTACCGTCTCCATATCGCGGTGTAGTTTGTTATTAAACACTGAATTATTTAGATGGCTATAATAATGAGTATAATTGATGTAAATAATAAATATAAAATGTTAATTATTCTGTATATATTATATATCATCCTATTACTTATGATTCCACCGTCAGTAGAATGACATTGTCGCTCGTGCGTACGTATAGATTACCGTCTCCACGAACGCGATGAGATTCATTCCCCATCGTAATCATTCAAGAATAATTTTCATTTTATGAATAAAATTAATGTATAATAAATTAATATAATTTTAGATATGAAGAAAATACATCCTATCCATAATTAATAGGACTCAAATAACCAAACATATAAAGGAAAAAAAATCAGTTAACACTTGAAACAATGATACTACTAAAATATTATTAACAAAGCAGTATTAGAAGATCATATATGATATAATATTTATGTATGTGGTTATTTTATAATTTAATAACAATTATTTAACTATTATACAGGATTTTAATGTACCCTAAACCAAGGAAAAGCAAAATTTAAGGGTAAATTTTACAATCTCTTTATTATCTCAGGTTGTTTATATGTAAGTATCTACTGGGACCTCTTTATAATCTACATCCATGTTTCTTAAAAATGTTTTTCGAAATTTTTTTACTATTTACTAGAATTTTTTTAAGTCATTTATACCCTCATTTTAATTTTTATAAAATGGTATGAAAGGATTCCTTCGATCACTTTCCAAACAGTGTAATTTATGACTTTTTCGACAAATTAAGAAAAGAATGTTTTTTCAACTTATACGAAGAGGGTAGCTATTTTACGCCGTTATAACACCTTCGAAGATTCCCTTAAAAGATTATAAGAATATTTGGTAAATAAATGTTTTATTTTATAATTACATGACTTTTAAATGATTTCAAAATTGAAAGATATATTTCACTCAAATTTTTTTGATTTCATCTATGTCAACATCTATGTTGGATTTGAAGTTTGTTTGATGTTGATTTATTGTATTAAAGGTTTTATTGAATGTTTGACTATGGATGATCTATTTTTATTCCATTCATGGTTTATGGTTAAAGTATTAAAATTTGGTATTTTAGTTTTAATATGAATTTTTATGTTACGTTTCAACCTTTTCATATGAGGAATGAATTGGAATTAGTAAGTGACTGGTGGAGCATGTTATTTA
This sequence comes from Viscum album, assembly GCA_963277665.1. NCBI lineage: Eukaryota > Viridiplantae > Streptophyta > Magnoliopsida > Santalales > Viscaceae > Viscum > Viscum album. Next base: position 1,566,357,950 of record OY728160.1, read on the forward strand.
TCCTTGATGCATCGGTAGGTCTCACATGACAAAGTAGTGTCTTGGAACAAGGCCTTGACCAAATATTATTTGTATTCTTGGAAAGAGGCCTTGAATAGGTGGTTATGATATCTAGAATTATTCATTCCATCATTATGAAGTCAGTTATTGATATTACATGTGATTATTCGACTAGTATAATAACCATGTAAATAAGTAAATGAAATTATTTGGTTTATCTTTTCCATATTATGCTGATGTTTAATTTTAAAGGGCCTGTGTTTTAGTGTTATACATTGCCTTAAATGTTTATGCTTATTTATGAATGTTTCCTCTATATTTTTAACCTTACTGAGCATATGAGGTCACCCCTTTCTTATGTTTTACTTTTCCCAAGATGTGAAGAAGTATATTATTATTGAACTACTGGGATAGGCTATGGGATATGAGTGTGTTCAAAGAAGACACAATGTGGTTTTTTTATTTCATAATCTAATGTAAAACTTATGTGTATATTTATTACTTCTAAGGCTACTAATGTAATCGGTCTTTCGAGACTTGATCTCTTGTGATATTTCCAATGTTATGTAATAATGTACCGACTCTGGGTATCTCGGGTTAGGTCTTTACTCAAGAACTCATTGTTTCCATCGCAACATTGTAATTACATCTTAAGAATGTCACTCTCATGAACCCTCAACCAGTGGTAGTCAAATTGGATATCGATCTTTGATATCCAACTTTCACCTCACAACTAGTCAAATAGGTCATCAATCCTCATAAAGGGGCACATTTTCATTATCTTTATCTGACTCAAGAAACAATAATAACAAAAATCCTCAAGATCCCATCCATCTTTTTCAAAAACAAAACCAGAGCTACGCAGGGGGGACACACTAGGTCTGATGAAACCCTTCTCTCAAAGGTCCTTCAACTGCACCCTCATCTTTTAGACATCAGTAGGGTCCATATGATATTCCACAGAATATGCTGGTGTATCCCTAGGGTGAAGATGAATGCAAAGGTCTATATCCCACCATGGAGGTAGTCTCAAAAAAACCTTGAGGAAGATATAGATAAATTACTCTACTACTAAGGGAATCTAGATGCCTAAAAATCACAATGTTCCAATGGATAAACATTCCATTTGATGAGTGATGAGTTTTATCCTCCTGATTGTAAGGACTACTAATATAGTAATGAGATCTGTCTAAAAAAATAAGAAATATTATCCCATATATCCAAAGTAATATAACCCATCACTAATGATAATCAATTTGGACTTGAACCATGGACAACTAGACCTTAGACAAGATGATTTCATAAGGTTTCATTATAATGAACAACATTTCCCATAAGACACTCTCTCCACCAAACATCAGTTTTCACTACCAGGAGATTAGTGATATAAAAGAATCACACCCAATAAGAAGCTCTTAAAAATTTTTCTAGGATAAGGTCTCAAAGGGGATCTCTAGCACTCAAAAAATGGATATGAAAATCAAGGAGAGACACTCACTTTGTTGTAAAAGTATTATAGAAACTGTAGAAAAGACATAGATCTTACCTCATATTATCTCAAGAGCTTTCATGTCATAACCCTCTATAGTTTGTTACTGCCTGTGGCCCTGATCATCGGCACCCTATGCCTGGAATAGGCCAACTGGTGGTGTTGGTGGAGGTGTATCATAGCGCCACCCTCCACCAGAATCTCCTCCCCCAAAAGCCTCACCTTCTCCTCTGCCGGCACAGCCACACTAGGGGCCACCCTGGCCACACCTGAGAGAACCAGGATCATAGTTTTTCCTCTGTTATGCTAGTCCATGTACTACAAGTCTCACCTCTCTGGTATGTTGAGTCGGTCAATCACATGCCATGCTACCTCACCCATCACATGAATAACATCACCACTCTGTAGGCTAACCTAGCTCTCTATGTAAACCCTACATTGTACCTCCACATTACGGAGTCCCCACTACTACAAAACATGCCATTAACAGTGTTGGCCTTTATTAGTTCTAGAAAAAAGAACTGACAAAGTTTTTCTTTATCATCGCTTAAATAAGAGATGATAAAGGGTACCTTTTATCAGTGCTTTTTTAGCACTGATAAAAGGTACGCTTTATCAGCTCTTTAATTAGAATTGATAATGGGTAGCATTTATCTACTCTTCTCATTAGTGCTAATAAATGTTACACTTTATCAATGATTTATTTTTAGCACTGATAAAGGTCCGAATGAAATTAAATAAATAAATTAATAAAATTTATTTTATTAAAAAAATGAGAAAAAAATTATTATTAAATAATTATTGATAAAAATGAATTATTTCATTAAACTATATATAAATTTCAAATAAAAATAAATATTATTTATGAAATGTGTGTGTGTGTGTGTAAAATCAAAGATAAAAAAATAAAAAATAAAAAATAAGTAAATTTATGAAAACTATTATACATTTTATCAATTAAATAATTATTTATAATATATATAAATTGAATATATAAATTATATATAGATATATACAAATGTATATAAATATGATATATATAATAAAAAATATGAATTCTTTACATTAAATAATCATATTTTTAGTGAATAATGGCTTATAATTAAAATTTAATATGAATAAAAAATACAAACTAATTGCATTGAGTAATGGACATGATTTGATGTTATTTGTATTTTCAATTTAACATATATCAATCATGTATTATATTGACTTCACAACATATACGTAATTAATTCATTTTTATATACAATTCACACGCATAAATATTTACTTAATTAATGAAATTTTTATATAATTTATTCAAATTTTTGTATTCATTTTAAAATTTCATTATAACATGATAAATTAAATATATAATGTCTTAATTAAATAAATTTTATTTACTTATTTTAAATTTTATTATAGTAAGTTATTAAATCATTTTTTAATTTTTTATTTTATTTTCAATTTTTTGGTAATTTAATCAATTTATATTATTTATTTATATTTCTTTATTCACTATGTTTTAATATTTTCAATATATATTCATCTTTATTTAAATATATATACATATTTTTTTTATTTTATATTAAATTAAGAACACTTTCCCATTTTTTCAATATTGTTAATGTGTACTCATTTTTTATTTATCAATTCACTCATTTTTAACAAACATGCATATAAAATTAAATATTCAATATTAATGTTAAAACTATATTTTTAAATAAAAATATTTATAAATATATATTTAATATATTTATACATTTTTATATTTATAATTATAAATAAATAAATATCATTTAAAAAAAAGTATTTCTATAATTTTAAATAAATAATTTTATATATTTAAAAAATTAAAAAGTTATAATAAATTTTTCTAAATAGTGAATATATCTAATATATTTATTAAATATATATATAATTATATAAATATATATATAATGATATAAATATATAAATATTATTTTTCAGAAAAGTATTTATATATTTATAAAAAATATATTATATTTTCATAATTATAAAAGTATATTTACTATATTTAAACAATGAATATATTTTCTATATTTACGTTTATATATATTTATTAAATATATATATAATTTTTTAAATATATTTTCATACAAAAAATATTTATAATTATAATTATAATTCCTTTATTAATGCTAAAAAATCCCAGATATGGATTCCTCTTATCCGCACATATTAATTTAGTGCTGATAAAATGGATCATTTGTAGTTATTTTTTTGAAGTGATGATAAAAATTTATTGATATATTTTAAGAACCCTATCCATTTTCAAACCATTCATGATATCTGAAGCATTCTAGAGAAGCCAGCGACATTCGACACTCCTCGTCATCAAATCCAACCTCGAATCAAGTCTTGAATCCTGGCTCAAACAATTCCAAGGATTGAATCCAGGACTTGAATGATTCAAGGGTCAAATAATTCAGAGGCTCAAATAGTTTACAGGTTTGGCAATATATCTACTTCTTCTAAGATGATTCATAGCTTCAATCCAATGTATGTTATTTTATGCACTTCCTCACTCTTTGATTTCTGGTTTTGGGATATCTATTTGCATTTATTTTATCATCATTATTTCCACTACCACCCCTGATTTCCATTGGGTAACCATGAATTTTCACCGCCCATGTACCCACGATTCATGTCGCCCTGTTCCCACCAATTTTAGAAGCTATTGGTGTGCCTTTACCACACATGGTTCTACAATGCCTCTCTACTTGGTATGTGAGGCGCGTGCCATTAGTGCATCCCGGTGAGGTCGCACCACCCCCCCAATGTTGAGGTGCTCCAAGTCTTCCTTACCTTACATCATTCCAAGGCGTGTTGGGGCACGTGGTGTTGACAATAATTCCACAATCTAATGTTGAATTATTTAATATTTATTGTGGTTTTTGTCGTGGTTGCATTTGTGAAACTAATGGAGATCTCAATTTCAAGTGTCATGATAGTGACATTCAAAGTTATCAACCCCTACTACATTTAATTTCTCTAGACCATGTACTAATATGTATCATTCTAGGTAATCAAGAATCATTTTATAACCACCCCCATAACCACTTTTGACTAATTTAGTAATTTATTATATCAAGAACATTCATTGTAGTGAGGACTGGGACTGTTGAGTCAATAAGGTTTTCCTTATGACTTTTCCATTCCTTCTTGTTTCGAAAATCACAGACACTTTATCTTAAGGAAAGTTGCTTTTATAAGAAAAATTGCTTTCTTAAGGAAAATTAATTTTATAAGGAAAATCATTTTCTTAAGGAAAATTGCTTTCATAAGAAAAATACTTTCTTAAGAAATTGCTTTTATAAGTAAATTCTCTTTTATAAGAAAAATTATCCTTATCTTATTTTCATCCATATTTTTCTTAAGTATGAGATTCGGATTCATTTCTATTTTCTCGGAATCATTGAAACTTTGATATAAAGCATTCTATTTTAGGATTCAGATTTTGGATAAGAACTATAAGGAAGTTTCATTCCGAATTCCGGATATGAACTCTGACTAAGTTCTATTCCAGATTCAGGATACGAATTCTGAAGAAGAATTCTCATTACGAATTCCAATGAAGAATTCTCATTATGAATTCTGTTGACGAATTCTCATTACGTTTTCTGATGACGAATTCCTATTCTGAATTCTCATTCCGAATTCACCTATTAAACAGAATTTGAGTATCTTTGTTTTATACACTCTGAATTAATTCAGACTCTGAAAAATATCTTTGTTAGACTCTGAACTTCTATATTGCTTACATTTCTATAATTTGTCTACTCTTTATTATTGTTCCTTACACTCCAAACCTTTACTCCGAAGTTTTCATTCCGAACTTTTGTGTTAGAGTTTAAAACGATGTCGTACATTTTGTTACACTTGTTTTGTTATAAAATGATGTCGTCTGTTTTGTTATAAACTAACCGTTGTCTATGTGACACGTGTATAGGTCCCTCCGATATTTAAGGAAAATATGACCGTTGGAGAAGGAGCCGACCTTACCTATAAATAGGAGCTCATTTGAAAGAACTCGTTGCTGTTGCAAGTACTGTAAGGCTGACAGATCTTCAACTCATGTGATTACATGCTTGAAGTGATTTATAGAGAGAGAGAGGCTCTTATTAACTCTCAATGCTTCGTGCGACTCCGAATGTTGGTGATTACATTCAAGGGCTTCCGGGGATAGGAAGACAGAGGTTGCCGACTACCTTGAAGTTCGAGGGCTTCCTTGCTGAGGAAGACAGAGGTTGCCAACTACCTTGAAGTTGAGGGCTTGCAGGGATAACAGGACAGAGACTCCGATCTTCGTATCGAGGGCTTACCCTGGTGTGGGTAAGGCAAACTTGCTTGAAAGTATAAATCAAGGGACCCTTTATCCTAGGTTGTTGGATACCCTTCTCTTTGGGTTAAAAGACTTATATCTTGTTTACTTGTAGTTCTACTACTAGTTTATATTCGTCTGCATCCTGTATTATAAGGAAAGTATAACTTTCTTATACTTCTTTATTTGTACTCTATTTCATTTATATTCTATACGCTTTAAGGTAGAATCTCACTTTGTAATCTTTCGTTAAGTTTCAATTTCTGAAACCATATTTCCGGAACCTACGTTCTGAATCTCTTTCCAAGTTTGCTTTTGGAATTAGAGGTGTTGTCAATCTACTTAGTTTAACATTGTTAAACTTAGCCCTTTCCTCCTCTTAAGGAAAACATAGTTATTCTTAACTAACTTTAAAGGTTCCAAAGGAATTTTTAAAGTATACAATTCACCCCCCCCCCCTATTGTATATTGAGCATCTACATCATTATTTCGATCCTACAATTGGTATCAGAGGTTGGAAACCTCTTACTCTATACCAATCTTACATTTGGTATCAGAACAGGTCTCTGAAATACTTGTACTCACATATAAGTTTTTCTTCCTCACTTCCTCATTCCGAAACTTTTCTAATTACGAACTTTTCTCTTTCCGAACATTGTTATTACAAATCTTTTCTACTAACAAGTTTGTGTGTCCAACGTTATTATATGTATGGCAGGAATTAATGTTGGTTCAATTGACAATCTAAATCTGACAAGACCACCTATCTTTGAGGGTAATGATTATGAACACTGGAGAGATCGTATGAAGACTTTTGTTATCAATACTGGTGTAGACAACTTTGTTATGCTTACTGGTGATTATAAAATTCCTGACAAGGAAGTTAGAACCTTTACTAACCAAGAAAAGCAAGAATATAAACTCAACTATAAGGTACGCAATACTTTACTTTGTTCAATGACAAGAAATATATATAGCCAAATTTCTTCTTGTGAAGAAGCTAATTGTATATGGAAGAAGTTAGAGGTTACACACTTTGGAACTTCTAAGGTGATTGAAACTAGAAGATCTATGCTTAGAGCTGAATATCATTGCTTCAATTTTCCTTATGGAGAATCTATCTGTAAAGTTCAATAGAGATTTATGACTATCGTCAACAGTCTACAATCTATGGGAGAGAAAGGTCTAGATGATGAAGCTCTTGTGGATAAGATAACTGATATTATTCCCAATGAGTGGGAATCCAAGAGAACAGCTATAGATGAGAACAGAAAGGTAACTCAAATTACTCTTGATGAGCTTTTTGGAACTCTTCTACAACATGAAACCAGAATGAAGAGAGATGCTGACAATATCAAGAAAAAGAATGGAAATGGTACCGTTGCTTTTATAACAACTTCAAATCAGATGAAAGCCAAGACTCCTGATAGAGTAACCAGATCCAAGTCTAAGAAAGTTGTTTTCCAATCTGAATCAAGTGAGAGTGAATTCTCTGAAAATGAACTAGCAAATCTTGCACGAAGGATGAAAAAGATAGCTGGACAGAGAAATTTTCAATCTAAGTATAAGAAAAAGGAAAGGAATGATAAGAAAGATGGAGAAGTTACTTGTTATGAATGTAAAAGAGCTGGACATATTAGACCAGATTGCCCTATGCTCAAAAAGAAGGAAAGGAAGGAAAGACATTCAGACAGGAACAGAAAGAAATATTATGAAGCTAAAACTAAGAATGTTCTGAAAGCTAATGACACCTGGAGTGCCAGTGGTGGTGACTCTTTAGATGAATCTTCTGATTATGAATCTTCAGGACAGAAGAATCTTGGTCTTATAGCCATATTACCTATTGATAATCATTGTCTTATGGCTAAGGTATGAAATGATGAATCTTTGACCAATGTTTCTTTAAATTCTAATGATAGTAAGTATTATAACTCTTCTGATTAAGAATCATCTTCTGATAAAGAAAACACTTTACCTACTTATGAAGAAGTCTCTAGGATTGCTGAACTTCTTGAAATTGAGAATTCCAAACTCAATAAGAAACTTGATAAGGCAAACTCTAGGAATTCTAATCTTACGAAAGAGATATCAGATCATTCTAAAGATATTGATATGAAAAATTCTGATTTTGAAAATATTTCAAAAAATCTTGAGGAAGTAAGTTCTGATAAGAACAAACTTTCTAAATAATTAGAAAAAGTAATTTATAAGAAAATTTTTTTTGAGCCAAACTTTAGTTCTAAAACTAATGATTTTGAGGATAAAAACTTGGTTGTAAAACTCAATTCCAAAATTTTTTCCTTAAATATGTGTTTATAAAACTTTACCCATGGTAAGGGAAATTTTGATAAGATGTATTCCCAAATACGACATTTAATAAATAAATCCGGATTTGGTTATACCCATGAAAAACCTATTTTTAGTAATAATTATTTTTTTCCTCAAAGTGCCCCATTTTGTACCAAGTGTCAATATGGTGGTCACTGGGCAAAGAATTGTTCCTTAAACAAAATCCAATCTCTAGGATTTCACAAATCTTACTTTTCTAAGAAGATGTGGATACCTAAAATTTTATTGTCTGGAAATCTCGGATCCAAACATGTTTGGATTCCGAAAATCTAATTTTCTTATTAATTTCAGGAAAACAAAGAGAGTACCAGCAAATATACATGGTACATGGATAGTGGATGTTCTCGGCACATGACTGGTAACAAAAGTTTTTTTGAAAAGATTATCAAAACGAAAGGAGGAAAGGTAACTTTCAGAGATAATGCTAAGGGAGAGATTGTTGGTATTGGTAATATTTTTTTTCTTGGTAAAACCTTGATTTCATATGTTCTTTTTGTTAAGGGTCTTAAGAACAACCTCATTAGCATAAGTCAGTTATGTGATGAAGGTTACCTTGTGAATTTTAGGAATGTTAAGTGTTTAGTTCACAATTCCAAGGAAGAATTTATTCTCTCATCCAATAGGCAAGATAATGTCTACACTTTAAACCTAGAAGATCTTATAAGCCAAGATTTACCTTGCCTAAGTGCAATGGAAGATCATTCTTGGTTATGGTATAGAAGATTAGGACATTGTGATATTAGAAACCTATGTAAACTCTCTAAGAAGAAACTGGTTAAGGATCTACCGGAGCTTAGATTTGATTCTTCTAAAGTTTGTGATCCTTGTCAATATGGCAAGAAACATAAATCTAGTTTTAAGTCAATCGGTGAAGTCTCAACAACCGATGCATTACAATTAGTGCACATGGATCTTTTTGGTCCAACACAAACTGGAAGTATTGGAGGAAAATACTATGTGTTTGTTCTAGTTGATGATTACACTAGATTTACTTGGGTCTATTTTCTAGCAAAGAAATATGAAGTTTTTTCCTATTTCAAAAGTTTTAGAGCTCAAGTTAAAAATGAGAAAAACCTTCCATTGAAAACTATTCATAGTGATCATGGAGGAGAATTTCAAAATTCAGATTTTGAAAGTTTTTGTAGTAAGAAAGGTATTACTCAAAAATTTTCAGCACCTAGAACTCCTCAACAGAATGGTGTTGTTGAAAGAAGAAATAGAATTCTTCAAGAAATAACTAGAACCATGTTGAGTGAATATTCTATTACTAGACATTTCTGGGCTGAAGCTGTAAGTACTGCTTCCTATACTATAAATCGAGTTTTGATTAGACCTTTTCTTAATTAAACTCTTTATGAGTTTTGGAATGGTAGAAAACCTAGACTATCCTACTTCAAGGTTTTTGGTTGCAAAGTATTCATTTTGAATAATAAAGATAATTTACATAAATTTGCACCAAAATCTGATGAAGGGATTTTCTTAGGATATTCCACAACCTCTAAGGCTTATAGAGTTTTTAATAAAAATATATGTACTATTAAAGAAACGGTACATGTAAAATTTGATGAATTAGATCCTTTTGTTTTTAAACCATCCCAGCCTTCTCCCTCGGATGTGTTTTCAAAAACTGATTGTCAACCTTTGATAGAAGAAACTTCTGATAAAAAAATTGTTCTAGAAGATACTTCTAAAACATTTACCCCAGAAGGCATTCTACCCTATGTTGATGAACAGGTTTTACAAAACCCAAATCAGGTGTTTCTTAAGAATCATCCCAGTGATAGTATCATTGGTGATGTAAACCAACCTTTAAGGACTAGAAGTTCCTTAAGAAATGAAGTAGAACATCTAGCATTTCTTTCCCAATTAGAACCTAAAAGCACTAATGAAGCTTTAGGTGATGATGATTGGATCAAAGCCATGCAAGATGAACTAAATGAATTTGAAAGGAATAAAGTCTGGACCTTGGTTGAAAGACCTAAGGAAACTTCTGTTATTGGAGTAAAATGGGTTTTCAGAAATAAATGTGATGAAAATGGAGTCATAATAAGAAATAATGCTAGACTTGTTGCTAAAGGCTATAATCAGCAAGAAGGAATAGACTATGAAGAAACCTATGCTTCAGTAGCTAGTCTTGAATATATCTGTATTCTACCTACCTTTGTAGCATTCTTTAATTTCAAAATTTTCCAAATGGATGTGAAATGTGCTATTCTTAACGGTTATGTTCAAGAGGAAGTTTTTGTTGAACAACCTCCTGGCTTTGAAGATACAAAACATCCTGATCATGTTTTTAGACTTACCAAAGCTTTGTATGGCCTTAAACAAGCCCCACGAGCATGGTATGATAGACTCACTGGATTTTTGCTTCAAAATAACTATGTTAAGGGAAATTCAAATCCAACCCTTTTTATAAAGAAAGATAAGAAAAATGTTTTGATTGTTCAAATTTATGATGATGACATTATATTTGGTTCAACTCAACAATCTTTGACTGATTCTTTTGAAAATCTAATGAAATCTGAGTTTGAAATGAGTATGATGGGTGAGTTAACATTTTTCCTTGGTTTTCAAATTTCTCAAAAACCAGAAGGAACCTACATATTTAAACATAAGTATATTAAAGATCTTCTTAAAAAGTATGTTTATGAAAACACTAAGAGTATAAGTACTCCCATTGGTACCTCAAACTCTTTAGATCTTGATGAAGCTGGGAAGCCAGTAGATCAAACATCTTTTAGAGGTATGATAGGACGTATACTTTACATAACAGCTAGTCGACCAGACTTAATGTTTTCAGTATGCTTATGTGAAAGATATCAATCCAATCCTATGGAATCTCACTTAAAGTCAGTAAAAAGAATTTTTCGCTACCTTAAGGGAACCATGGATCTAGGATTGTTTTATACTTATGGAAATGATTTTGTTCTAAAAAGCTTTTCTGATGCTGACTTTGGTGGATGTAGAATGGATAGAAAAAGTACATCCGGAACTTGTCATTTCTTAGGAGATTCTTTAGTTTCTTGGTCCTGCAAGAAGCAACATTCTGTAGCACTCTCCACTGCTGAAGCTGAATATGTAGCAGCTGGAAGTTGTTGTGCACAAGTGTTGTGGATGCAACACACACTCACAGACTATGGCTTGAGTTTTACTAAAACTAAAATTTTGTGTGATAACACAAGTGCCATTGCCCTCAGTAAGAACCCTGCACATCACTCCCGTTCAAAACACATAGATATTAGACATCACTTTCTTAGGGATCATACACTTAAAGGAGATATTATTCTTCAGTTTATTGGAACGCAAGATCAACTTTCTGATATTTTCACAAAATCATTGCCTTCTGATATATTTGAATATATTAAACAGAATTTAGGAATGATAACCGTAAGGTAATCCTCCTTAATTAACTTTCTGTTGAAAAATTCTCCTTACAGCAATACACTCCTTTTTATAGGGGGAGTACATTTGTTTGATAGAATAACAAAGTTTTTCAAAAATTTGTTTTCAAACTTTTCGGAACAAAGATTTCCGGAATGGAGATTTCCAGAACTACAATTTTTCTAGAATGGAAATGTTCGTATAGAATACTTCTGGAATGGAAGTGTTCGTATTGAAAATTTCCGGAATGGAAAATTTCGTACTAGAATTTTCATAATGGAATTTTCATACTAAATTCTTCACAATGTGTTTTTCGAACTAAATTTTTCGAAATGTATTTTTCGTACTAAGTTTTTCGTACTGATTTTTTTTCTTACTAAGTTTGTTTTTCATACTGAGTTTTCCGTAATGAATGTTCTGTAATGAGTTTTTCATACTAAGTTTATTTTCCATAGTAAAATTTTTGCGAAATCTGTATTCTCATAATAAAGTTCTTTTTTCTAGTCTTTGTTATATTACCCATTACGAATAATCCTCCTAATCCAATCCGAAAGGTATGATTACCTTACTCAAGTTTTCGTAGTAATATTTTACTTGCTGGCATTTTCTTGTATTATGTTTTCGGATTTCAGTTTTCTTAATTCCTTGTTTAAATAAAAACCTCAAAAAGATCGGATTCAAGTTTTCAACCGTTAGATCTGATCTCATCTTATCACAACCGTTAGATCAACCATGGAAGTTGAACCGTCATTTAATTGCATATATAAAGGGGACCCAAATACTCGTCCCACATCGATTTCAAGCTCTCGCGCCCCGAAGCTCTGCCCCTCTATTTTAAGGCCATTCCGAACTACAGTTGTCTCCATTCCAAACTTCTCATAGGATTACAGATCCGAATGTCTACGGAGTTAGCGTCTCAGGAAATGTCATCCACTAAGCCTATTTCGCAATGGTTAGTTTACAGAGAAAGGTTAGTCCATCCGGATTTCTTCAACAACTATGATTCTCTTATTTCAAAGAACATTAAGTTGAATGGCTGGGAAGATGTTGCTGTATCCAAACAGGGGACTCAAGACGATGTTTTTACAGAGTTACTTGTTGAGTTATATGAAACAGTTTCCTTCTTTCAGGAAGATAATAGGGAGAATTTTTCTTTTAAGTCTTATGGCAAGACCTATAAGCTTTCTTATACCAAGGTTGCAAGCTTGGTAGGGTTGTCCTATGAAGGAGAAGCCGAATTTATTTCTCATGTATTGCGGGACTCTAAGGGTAGCTTCGACAAAGAAAAAGCCTTAGAAACTCTCGGACTGGCTGATGACAAGGCTCCGAAGATTGCTAGTTTTCCTACAAATTTATGGATTCTAGAGTTGTGGGTGCAAGGGCTTATCGTACTAAGGAAAGGTGATAAAGACAGCTTGAAGAAGAGTGAGATCTATATCTTAGATTTTCTGATAAATCTAAGGAAGTTTAACTTCATGAGGCACATTCTTATAACCATTGAGAATCGTAAGAAAGGAAATCTCAGAGCTCAGATCGTAATGTACCTAGCAATATTATCAAAGTTGATAGTTCGGTGCCTTGAATATTTCAAGGAAGCTTGCAGATCTAAGCCAAGGGTTTGTAAAATTTTGTTGGTTAGTGATGACACCCTTAAGAGGATGGATGTGGCTTTCAACAAGGATATTGGTGAGTTCGTTGATTTACCTAATCAAGAAGAAACGGCTCTGAAGGCTGCTGAACCGGAATCATCCAAACCTGTAAAGAAAAGAAAGTTGAAGGAAGTTGCAGCTGAAATTGAAGATCCTAAGTCTAAGGAAGTTCAAACCGCTCCTCCAAAACCAAAGAAGAAGAAGGCCTATCCTGATGAGGTTGTTGCGAAGTGGAGAGAAGATAAAGAGAAAAGGAAAGAAGGGGATCCGCAGTTCGGATTGGACCCTGCGGAAGCTAAGGCCTTGAAGGAGAAAACTGCTGATGAGCTTAAAAACAAGTAAAGGAAAAGAAGATTAAGAATAAGATGTCAGAAGCCGAGGTAGTCCAAGATTTGTTGAAATTTAATGAAATAGTATCCGGAAGCATTCCAGTTCCGAGATCTTTCTCCTTGGAATCTCTACCTGAGACTCTAGGAAGAAACCTTGATTTTCCAGAAGAGACTATAGCTGAGCATGTTGAGAAAATCGAGCAGATTCAGAAAGTGGGTGAGGAAAAAGAAGTTGCTGAAGGAAGTAGTGAAACAGGAGATCTTTTGAAACAAGTGGATGATTATAAAGGATCACCTTTGGAACATCTATCACTCCGAACTTCAGAGGCTAAATCCTCTAAGTTAGTAACTCCAGAAAAGGATAGGAATGAGGAAGATGTTGTTCAGAAAATTGTTGATGATATTATTCAAGTGTCTTCTGGCGAGAAGAAAACTCCTGATCAAGAATCGATTCTGAAAAAAGACAAGGGAAAGAAACTCCTTGTTGAAACTCCAAAATCAATGGCTAGCAAGAAAAGAGAATTTGGTGATTCATCTAAAAGGAAGTTGGAGCTTATTGAGGAAGAAAACTCTCCAAGCAAGATTTCAAATTCAGAGTCATCCTCGTTGGGGTATGACTTTGTTGCTCAATCCTTAAAGAAGTTGGTGGGAACCATTCCAACCTTCTCTAGTATTGACTCAAGATTCCAGATGCTCCAACATGCTTTGAATCAGAAAACTGACTCCGTATCTATGGTTATGGACAAGTGCGTTGAGATTGAGGCTCAGTTCAAAACGTTTTTTGTTGGTTACGAAGCTCATAGAAGATCTTGCAAGAGGATGACAAACTGGTCGAAGAAGACCGTGGAAGAGATGAGGTTGTTCTATGAGTTTCAAGACAATGTTAAAGATGCTTTTGAAACCGAGGACAATAAGATAAATGAGTTAACTTCATCCTTTGAAGAGAAGCTGACATAAAAAAAGAACTTCCGGATTCAAGAAGTGAGAGATCTGAATGGGAATCTGAATTCCATTTCTCAAAACTGGATGTTTGAAAGGGATCATCAGATTGATTTTGAAGAAAGGATGAAGGCTCGGGAATAAAAGATCAAAGCTCAGGAATAAAAGATCAAAGCCCAAGAAGAAAAAATAGAAGCTCAATCCGCTAGAATAGTTGTCTTAGAGAATCATGCTGAAGAAGATCATAAAGACCTGAAGAATATCAAGACTATTCTAAAGGGGATCATGTCGAAGGAAAAAGATCCAAAATAACCAAATCTGATCTTTTTTTGTATTCTTTTTGTTGCTGAGATTTCAAATTTAATGAAAGTCGTGCATGTCGTTTCTAGTGTTGTCATTACTAATTTTTTCAGGTACTTTGTTATTTTTTTCCATTCCCTCCAATTCTTTTTTAAAATGACAAAGGGGGAGAAGGAAAAGATCCTTAAGAAAAAGAAGAACTCTAATAAGAGTTTATCAAAGGGGGAGAAGAAAAATATCCTTAAGAAAAAGAAAAAACTCTAATAAGAGTTTGTTTAAGGGGGATCTTTTTCATTAAAGAAGACCTTCTTATTTATCACTCTGGAAATCTAAATACGATCCTTAGAGTTTCAAAGCCTAAGGGGGAGTTAGTCGTATTCATCAATATCCTTAAAGTAAAGGGAGATAAGCCTTAATGTTTTTCTTTCTTCTTAATTTTTTTTCGTAAGGATGTTTGTGCTTTCCAAAAAGGGGGAGATTATGGAGTCAATAAGGTTTTCCTTGTGACTTTTCCATTCCTTCTTGTTTTTAAAATCACAAACACCTTATCTTAAGGAAAGTTTCTTTTATAAGAAAAATTGATTTCTTAAGGAAAATCACTTTTATAAGGAAAATTTTTTTCTTAAGGAAAATTGCTTTCATAAGAAAAATACTTTCTTAAGAAATTTCTTTTATAAGTAAAATTATCTTTTATAAGAAAAATTATCCTTATCTTATTTTCATCCATATTTTTCTTAAGTATGAGATTCGGATTCATTTCTATTTTCTCTGAATCATTGAAACTTTGATATAAAGCATTCTGTTTTAGGATTCGGATTCTGGATAAGAACTATAAGGAAGTTTCATTCCGAATTCCGGATATGAACTCTGACTAAGTTCTATTCCAGATTCAGGATACGAATTCTGAAGAAGAATTCTCATTAAGAATTCCAATGAAGAATTATCATTAATAATTCCAATGAAGAATTCTCATTACGAATTCTGTGGACGAATTCTCATTACGTTTTCTGATGACGAATTCCTATTCCGAATTCTCATTCCGAATTCACCTATTAAACAGAATTTGAGTATCTTTCTTTTATACACTCTGAATTAATTCAGACTCCAAAAAATATCTTTGTCAGACACCGAACTTCTATATTGCTTACATTTCTATAATTTGTCTACTCTTTATTATTGTTCCTTACACTCCAAACCTTTACTCTGAAGTTTTCATTCCAATCTTTTGTGTTAGAGTTTAAAACGATGTCGTACATTCGGTTACACTTGTTTTGTTATAAAACGATGTCGTCTGTTTTGTTATAAACTAACCGTTGTCTAAGTGACACATGTACAGGTCCCTCCGATCTTTAAAAAAAATATGACCGTTGGAGAAGGAGCCGAGCTTACCTATAAATAGGAGCTCATTTGAAAGAAGTCGTTGCTGTTGCAAGTACTGTAAGGCTGACAGATCTTCGACTCGTGTGATTACATGCTTGAAGTGATTTCTAGAGAGAGAGAGGCTCTTATTAACTCTCAAAGATTTGTGCGACTCTGAATGTTGGTGATTACATTCGAGGGCTTCCGTGGGTAGGAAGACAGAGGTTGCCGACTACCTTGAAGTTCGAGGGCTTCCTTGCTGGGGAAGACAGAGGTTGCCAACTACCTTGAAGTTGAGGGCTTGTGGGGATAGCAAGACAGAGACTCCGATCTTCGTATCGAGGGCTTACCCTGGTGTGGGTAAGACAGACTTGCTTGAAAGTATAAATCAAGGGACCCTTTATCCTAGGTTGTTGGATACCCTTCTCTTTGGGTTAAAAGACTTATATCTTGTTTACTTGTAGTTCTACTACTAGTTTATATTCCGCTGCATCCTGTATTATAAGGAAAGTATAACTTTATTATACTTCTTTATTTGTACTTTGTTTCATTTAGATTCTATACGCTTTAAGGTAGAATCTCACTTTGTAATCTTTCGTTAAGTTTCAATTGCCGGAACCATATTTCTGGAACCTACGTTCGGAATCTCTTTCCAAGTTTGCTTTTGGAATTAGAGGTGTTGTGAATCTACTTAGTTTAACTTTGTTAAACATAGCCCTTTCCTTCTCTTAAGGAAAACATAGTTATTCATAAATGACTTTAAAGGTTCCAAAGGAATTTTTAAAGTATACAATTCACCCCCCCTCTTGTATATTGAGCATCTACATCATTATTTCGATCCTACAGGGACATCACTATCTATCAGTGTGAATGAATCGTAATGTCATTTTTTATTTATAATTGAAAATCCTTCAAAACAATAATTGTTTTTGTTGTTAAAATAAAACAACTAATGTCAAATTTATTACTGTTTGTTTTTTAATATACTAAAAACAGTATTGATTTATTAAATATCATAATATAGTTTATATAAAACTGAAAATTACAATTATGAATTTAAATGAAGAAATAAAAATATTTTTAAAATTCTAAATATACTTTAATGAATTAAAAAATATTATTATGTATTTTATGTTAATAACATCTCTTATTTGTGAAGTGAATATTTAATTATAATTGGAAAACACATTTTGGTATCCTAGACACCCCAATATTCTTCGTAATTAATAATCCCAAAATAAAAAATGGATCATCCTATCAAAAAATTATCATTATGGTTCTCAACACTTAATGGTTGATAAAATGGAACTCTACCTTCATGTAAACAATTATGAGTGGAAATATTCAAGAGGGGATGATAATTTTTAACTCCACTAGAATGAACCCTAAAATAATTAATGACTATACTTTCACAACCACATCCACAATAAATAGAGAGAAACAAGATAAACATAACATAAATATTAAAATAATTTCAGGGTAGGTCATACATCTCATAAACAGTCTCCCAATTTGAGGATAAAAAGGTTTAAGGTCTGAGATATTATCTTCATAAACAACTTATTTTTCAACACATTAAAATTGTACTATATAATCCGACCCCTCTATATACATTTAAAAATCAAACATGATATATCAATTTTCATAACCTTGGTGTGGAAATATAAGAAAGTTTTCTACTTAGATTCTTAGTAAGGGATAAATATATCATAATGTGTCAAATTATAATCATAAAGGAGAACATGAGGAATATATAAATATCCTAAAAAATATCAAAATTCCTATTATAATAATCATAAAACATTTTAGAGTAATATAATAACATTAAAATATTTTTAAGTAAATATACATTTTATAATGTGGATCAAAATACAAGTAAAAAATCTTATAACATATGGGAATGGTTGGAAAGTGTGGAATATTTTAAAAATAATGTGTAATTAAAAAAATATGGAATTTAATTAAAATGAAATGAACAACCAATATCTATTATGAAACTATGATTATTTATTAAATCCTTTAGTGTTTTATCTATAATACATTCCACTTACATTCCGTTTTTTGTTATATAATACATTTCTAATTATTTCTCCATATTCATAAATTTTTTTAGAAAATATTGACAATCTATCATACAACCATTTAATTTTTCACATGTTCAATATAGTTCATTAAATGGTTGAAATTCATCATCCAATTTTACTATGAATATTCATCTCACTTGGAAACTATTTTTGTAAGAGTTGGTCATCTCCCCCTTTAACTTAAAACCTTTTCATCTTCCATAATTACTATATATTATCTAATTATGGTAAAAAAATTATACTATGTGAATAATATCACCATAGAACACTTAATGGTCATGAAAATGAATTTTTCATATAAATCCTACTCTTCATCTACTTGAAAAGGATTTTTGTTTTCAATAGGTATAGATATAATTATTGAATCAATTTATTAACTAATAATTTTGAGAAGTTTAAAACCTATATAATTATTATGTATATTCTTTTCATAAAATTATTTTTCCCATTCCTTATCAAATTTTAATTGAAATTGATCTTCTAATTTTGAGGTGTTTTCCAATATACTATATATCATTAATATTAAATGTAATAATTCCATAGGTTGTTAAGTCACTTGTTCCAAAAAAAATAGAATAGATGTTATAAAATTCTATATATGTTGGAATAATTATTAGAAACTAGTTTTAGGTATTTATCATTTTATGTTTACATGAATTAACCCTTTTAGATAATACAATTGATTAAAACTATCATCCACATCAACTATATCTCCCGAATAGTTATTATTGAAATTTGTTTCTTGAGAATCATCCCTCATCTATTTTATGTTTCTTAAACTACTGTGAGAAGTATTCAACACATGTAATACTTCTATTGAGATTATTTCAAGCCACATGGGTTCATGTCCACAACATATTGTGGAAGTGTGTCAGCCAACAAAATGAAATGATAACTGGAAGGATATGAATAAAAAATGTTGGTTTTCCATTATTAGAGTTTTCTATAAATTTAAACTTTGATTATGAATATCTTAGATATGTTTATTTATTTTTTGTAAAAAATCTATATTTTATTAACACAACTGGATGGATATGAATCAAAAATCGGCCCACACTAATTGTTTGACAAAATAGTATGAAGATAGAGTTAAAGAGACTAAAAAGTTTTCAATAGATCATGCATACGACCCTTCTAAAATAATTTTTATTTGATTTCATTGTTATTATTCAAGAAACAATTGTCTAGAAGAGTTGTAAGAACATTTGATATGTCATGGAATAGATCAGACCTATAAATATTGGACTAAACACGGGGATAACTAAACCTTCATACCAATTGAGATGATATAGTTGTTTATGTATCATTTGATATAAATACTAGTGTAAATAAAGATGAAGATTTCATGGAAGAAATAAAAAATGGTAGTTGAAAATGACCTTTTTGATTGTCCAAAGTTTTTTGAGAAATTATGTAGTTTTAATAATAGAACATTATAGACTAGTTGTACGAAATACGCATCATTATAAGTTTTATAGAAGTTATATAATTTGAAATCTGGTAGCATAAAGAGTAACACCAGCTTTACAGAACTACATGGTCTCTTGAATGATATTTTACCAGAAGAAAATGAACTACCATGTTGAACATATGATGTTAAATGAATGATGTGGTCAATGGGGATTATCTCTAAAAAATTAATTCTTGTCCAAATGATTTTGTATTGTTTCTCAATAACCACGAATCACCCATAAAATTCCCTATGTGTGGAATATATTGATACTTGAAAAATGAATCATGTAATTAAAATTTTTAATGACAATTTCCTATCATTACATGGTTTTGAAGACTATATGTATGTGAAGAAATTGTGAGACAATTGAAATTTCATGCGGATACAAGAATTAAATATGGGAATTTATGTCATCCAAAATATTCTCCATGGTGGAATAAAATTAACTACAAGTATCCTCAAATAAATTTTTTAAATTATTGATATGGAACATTAAGTTAAAGTGGGAAACAAAGTGTCAAGTTATATAGACCATTATAAAAACAGATACTTCAATATAGAATGTAAATTTCAAAAAGTTCAATTATCCCATCATCATTGTGCAAAGAATCACATACCCTATTTAAAATTTAAAATGAGAGGCCACCATCATTGCCTCCAGCCAACCTCCTTGTGATCCTCACCCTTCCCACAGCTGAAGTCTCATCTTCGCTAATAGCCATCATTAGACACCACCATAGACATTGATGTTGACCATAAAAACTAATTAATGGATGATTCAAAACCTGAAAATACCTTCTATATCCCAGCTAGTGGAATCCTAGAAAAAAAAACCCATCCAAAAAAATTCACCACCTTCTCAACTCATCACCGCTACAGATAACAGTGATGTCCACCACCATTATAAGAAATGATAAACACAAGAACAACATCTCACCGATAAAAAGACATTACAAGATAATCACACCTATAAATACACCCATGAAACCTTCAATAGAGACAATGAGGTAGAAAACTGATCAAATATCACAAATTATAATGATTTTGAAGTCCACATTGAACACCATCATCGTCTAAGGGAACAATTCTAGAACACCGACTACCATTGAACCACACACCCAACACCACTATATAACCTCCGCGCCAGATCCTATATGGAGAGGCTCAGGGGTTTGAGGGGTAAGAGTAGGGAATGCGTTGTTGAGGGATCCAAACCTCAACATCATCGATGAGGAATAAAAAAATCCTACATAACATGAGAAAGCTAACACCAAAATTTCCCTGAATATCATCGACTTCCAAACCAAAAAACCAAAAACCTCTTAATAATATCCTCTCCAGATCACACTCATAAGGGAATAGGGGAACGAGAGGTTAGATCCTGGGTCTAAGTGACAATGATCCAACAACTCCAGTGACATCATTACTAAGACATCGATACAACAAAACAGGAGGAGAGAGAGAAATAGGTAGAAGAGGAAGGGTGAAGGAGGAGGGGAAAGGAACTAGGGAGGGTGAGATCCTCCCCCATAAAAGTCACCATTGAGGAAGACCTAAGATGAGAGGAGGAGGATTCCAATTATTAAGAGTATCATGAATTTATAAATAATCTGAGAAACATTCATCTTGATTTGTCTATAGATGGAATAAATCCTTTTAGTTTATAGAGTACCACTCATAGTACATGGATCATCATGATGGTAAATTATAAGTTTCCACCACAGTTATGCATGAAGTGAAAATTAATTTTTCTGTATTAACATTTATATAGAAAAAAGAAAAGTGGTAATTATATTGATGTATATTTGGATCCATTGATCAAAGATTTAAATTGACTCGGGATACAAGTGTTACAATGTATGATGCTCATAGAAGTGAATAATTCACATTGAGGGCCCTATTGTACGAGATGAAAAATGTCTTCCTTGATTATGAAATTTATCAGGTTATTTCATTAAAGGAGTATTGGGTTGTCCCATTTGTAAAAAACACAGAAACTTAGTTCATTTGAAACATTCATCGAATACCTTTTTTGGGACATCAAAATTTTTTACCTAGACGGCATAAATACAAATCCTAGATGATAGAATTCAATGGTAATATCGAACAAGGTACAACACCATCTCCAATAAAGGGTGATCAACTATTTAATAAAGTAAAAGATGTTAACATTTTTTTAAGTACAACATTTTCAAAAAACATTACAAAATCATGTTGGAAAAAGGGATCAAATTTCTTTAAATTGTCATATTTGAATTTATTTTTTGTTAGATATTTTATTGATGTCAACTATATAGAAAAAAATGTATTAGGTAGTTTTATTTCTAAATTACAAAATGTTCTTGGAAAAATGATATATTGCATCAATTCTAGGTTGGACATGATTGATATGGGGATAAGGGAAGATTTGGCACCAGTGAAGGGTAAAGGGAAGAATTTTCTTCCTCCAGTAGCTTACACTCGATCAAGATAAGAAAATTTTCAATTTTTTATTTTCCTTAATAGTGAATAAGTTTTGGAGGGGTGTTCAAAATATATCAAGAATTTTTTGTTAATTACTACATTTAATTTACATTGACTAAAATCACACAACTTTCATGTTTTGATGCAAGATTTGATGTATATTTCTTTCTATTGCATTCTACCTCAAAATATACAGAATACATTAACCAGAATCTTCTTATTTTTAAAATCCATATATAGTATATTGGTAGACCCAATTAAGATTCCAATCATGAATAATGAGGTTCCAATCATATTATGTAAATTAGATATGTTATTACCACCATAATTATTTGATATATTGGTCCACCTGAGGGTTCACTTGGTTAGAGTGGTTGAACTATGTGGTCATGTCCATTACATATTGATGTACCCTATTAAATGGTATGTGGTTATTTTGAAAGGTTATGTAAAGAATTGAAGTCATCCAAAATTTTGTATTGTAGAACAATACATTTTTAAATAAGAGACATAATTCTGTATCAATTTCCTATCAGATGTTGATACCATTAGTCTCCCAATGTATCATCCCAATCAATGCCATGTAGTCAAAGGGATTTCGGGGAAATATGTTCTCTCAATTCCCTTGATAGAGAGGTAGAAATAATTCCATTATATTTTACATAATATTAAAGATAATTATCTATACATTGAATCCCACAATCAAATTCATAGAGATTGTAATCCATCAAGGGATTAATGATGGAAATTAAATACTCCAAATAAATAGCATATAATATGGTTATAATAAAAATTTATACAGAATTGTCCAAAAAAATGAATTCAGTTTCTGAAAAACTTTGATGGCTCTTCAGGGGACCGAATGAAAATGTTATATCTTATACTATTTTTGTAATCAATGGTTGTACATTATATACAAAAGAATATTATGACTTTAGGGAGATGAAAAACATTAGTGTTTCTCTTTTGGAAAAAGTGATACAGATATTTGGTTTAAGGGATAGAAATTTGATTTAATCAAGTATTTCATTTTTTCATTATCAAATAGAATTATGATTTTGATTATACGACCTTTCAAGTTATGATTTTCCATTGAAAATGGGTTGACAATATGTGTGTAGTGAAAGTTGATGTAATTTGCTTCATAAAGGTGAATTTTAGTGTGTGAGGGGGAAAACATGATCCTTTCATAATGGTATCACATGTATCGAAAGTATTTTATATTACAGATACGAAAAACAAGAATTGTTCGATTATCCTACTAGTGACTAAAACAAATTTCAGGTCAATTGAAAATTCAATCAAGGATAACCCTTTCATTGGGATATCATAATCATTTCTTTCCATTTCAAATTTATACAATGTATTGTACATTATAGGGGACCAAAAATACGTGTTTTGGAATAGTTATAGATGAACCAAATTCCTAAAACCTTTAAAAAATAAAGAGAGTTTCACAAGAAGGTAAAAGTGTTTTTTATTGTACTATGTTTTTCTCATAATATTATATGTTCTCCATAAAATTAACATAATTTAAATTAAATTTTTTAATAATCATGCATACATTTTTTTATTTACATGATGATTTTAACAATCCCACATAAGAACAAAATATAATGAAGGAATCCCTTTAGGAAGATTTAAATGTATTGTTATGATAAAATTTCTCTATTATACCGAAAAATTATATAATGAAGCATTGATTTAATTTTCATTATTCCTTAAAGAGTTCATTTTTTTAAATATTTTTATCCATGTTTCATTACTTTGAACACTAAAACTTCCACAGACTTCTTCTCCTTAAAAACCATTTCACCCCTTTAGTGTTGGCATTTAACACTTTACTTTCTGTTCCCTACACTTCTCAATCATAGAGGTAATATTGATGTTTTCATAGTAAAATATTTTTCCAAAAAATTAATGTATTATTTCATATTAATGTTCAATTTATGTCTTACTAGTATTAAATACAAAATAATTTTTTTCCTATATTGGTGGATTATTTTATTTGAGTTGGGATGGTTTGTTCAATGCAAATCATACTCGTGAGAGATTAGACTGCAAGTCTACAACTATGATAATGATAATAAGGAAATGGGTAATGAATGTATACAACCATCATGAAAATGATAATAAATACTAACTATTTAATTCATTTTCCTCATTTAATCTAATATTTTTAATTTAATTTCCATTTCATTTTTATCTAATAATTATTTAACTTTTTTCATAGATCCTTTTGGAATTCATATTTTCAAAAATACTTTATTTTAGAATATTTATATCAAAATTTCATGTCTTTCATCACCAAAACATCCACAGATTTCATCTCCCTCAAAAAATGTTCACCCTTATGGTTATGGCATTTATATTTTATTTATTTATTTTTATTATTAATCATATAATAATTTTTTCTTATATAAGTGGATTTTTTGTTCGAGTTGGGGTGGTTTTTTCTAATATTCTCATGCTGATGAGATATTAGAATTTGATCCAACAACTAAAAAATGAAAACAATGAAATGTGTTAATAATTCATACAACCATATTGAAGGGGAGAATTCCTTAAATTTATTTAATTAATTTTTTCATCATTTTATCTAATATTTGTAACTTAATTTACTTATAATTTTTGTCTAATAATTATTTAATTATTTTTAACAAATATTTTAAGAATTCATATTTATCTTTCAACTACCTATAAAGATACAAAAATAAGATAAAAAGTATCATTATTCTAATTTTCCCAAGATTTCTACTTGTATTCTTTTTCAAACTATAACACTGCATCTTGATTCGATGTTCTTAGCAAAAAATGGTTTTTTAGCTAAGAACATTGAGTCAAAATGAATCATTTTAATTTAGACAAATAAATCCACTAGAAATCTTGGTAACATTGGTAGTTAGTATTTTTTTTGGGACATTGGGACATTTAGTAAGCATTTTCCCCTCGATCAGACACATGGTGTGACAGGTATGACTCCAAGTGCTTCTTTTTATTTAAAATTGACATTGATTTTAGTTAACAAGAAAACTAACATAATTAAAACCAATAAAACATATTCTTATTGTTTTTATACATTATAAAAACTATACATAAGTAATTTTTGATGTTTAGGAATCATCTTCACCACAATCAGATATACAATGTGTTTGGTATGACTCAAAGTGTTCATTATGAGTTTAAAATTAATAATTTACTTCAAACAAGTTTCAATTTCTGAAAACTGAGTAATATCAAACATATTATCTTGAAAATTTAATAAAATTATTCATAAATCATTTTTTATGTTTAGTAATTGGTCTCGCATAAAAATAATACACTATGTGACCGAATTCAGTCAAATTTTGGGTTTATAATTTAAAATGAAATTTTAGTAAAAAAGACATGTGACCTACTCAAAACCATGATTTTTTTTGTATTTATAATTTATTAAAATGAACCATAATTAATTTTATATGTGTAAAAATAAATCTCACCTCAATATAACATAGAGTGGGACCAGTATGACTCCTACTGCGTCTTTTTATATAAAATTGACATTAATTTTAGTAAAAAGGACTAGTGACATGCTCAGAACAAAAAAATAATAATTTTTATTATTTTGATACATGATCACAGTGATCCATAGGTCATTTGAGACATATAGGAATCATCTTCATCTCATTACAAGGAAAGGGTTGACAAGTATGACTCAAAGTATGTGTTATCAGTTTAAAATAGACATTTTAGTACAAAACATGTCACTCACTAAAAAAATGAAAAAATGCCCTGAATTTCTTGATAATTTAAAAGGCTGATTCATAAATCATTTTTTTTGTGTAGGAATTATTCTCAAATCAAACTGATACACAATGTTACCCATATGAGTCAAAGTTTTTGTTTACAGTTAAAAATGAAATTTTACTAAAAAATACAAGTAATGTACTCAAAACATATCAAACACATTCATAATATTTTTATAATTTATTAAAATGATCCATATTTCATTTTAGATGTTTTGGAATTATCCTCACCTCAATTCTACACACATTGTGACTGGTATGACTTCAAGTGCATCTTTTCATTTAAAATTGACATCATTTTTAGAAAAACGACAAATAACCTTTTCAAAATAGAGAAAACTCATTTGGATTATTTTTATACTTTATTAAAATAATACATTTGACATTTTTTATGTATATTAATAAGCCTCACATCAATCTGATACATGATGTGCCTGTTATGACTCAAAGTGGCTGTTATCAGTTTAAAATTGATATTTTAGTTCAAAAAGTGCCACTTACCAAAAACTGAGAAAATGCACTCGTATTGTCTTGATAATTTAGTAAAACTAATTTGAAATAATTTTTCATGTGTTTTTATCATTATCATGTCAAAATAGTACATTATGTGATCAGTATGATTCCATGTGAATGTTTCTATTTTAAAATGACATTTTAGTAAAAAAGAAAATTGATGTATTCCAAATTGATAAAATTCACTCAGATTATTTTGATACATTATTAAAATTATAAATAAGTAATTTTAGATGTTTTTGAGTTGTCCACACATCATTTCAATGCACTGTGTGTTCATTGTGACTCCAAGTGTGCCTTTTTATTTAAAATTGGCATCAATTTACTAAAAAGGGAAAATGATGTACTCAAAACTAAGAAAATATATTCAGATTATTTTTATACTTTATTATAATGATAAATTTTTCATTTCAGACATTTTGGAATTATCCTCAACCCAATCTGATGCATGGTGTGATGGTTATGACTCAAACTACATCTTTGTATTAAAATTTAACATCAATTTTAGTAAAAAAAAGACAATTAACCGACTCAAAACTAATAAAAATCATTCTAATTGTTTTGATAAACATAAAAATGATCCATAAGTCATTTATAACATGTAATAATCATCCTAAACTCAATATAATACATGATTTCCTTGATATAAATCAATGTGACTGTTATCATTTTAACATCAACATTTTAGTTCAAAAACAATCACTCCCTAGAAATTGAGAAAATTCAATTTTATTATCATGTTAATTTAAGAAAATGATTCATCAATAAGTTTTTATGTTTATGAATCATTCTCACATAAAAATGATACATGATGTGACTGTTATGTGTCAAAGTGCATGTTTCAAGTTTAAAATTACATTTTAATGAAAAAGACAAGTAGAATACTCAAAACTAAGAAAACATATTTGTATTTTTTTGAAACATTAGTAAAAATATCCATATGTAATTTTTGATGTGTTGGAATTAGAATCACATAAATCCAACACATAGTGTGACTATTATGACTCCAAGTACATATTTTTAATTAAATTTAACATCAATTTGAGTAAAGGGAAACTAACCTACTTGAAACCCAAAAAAACATTTGGATTGCATTGATAATTTAGTAAAATGATACATAATTAATTTTTTATATGTATGAATTTTACTCCCCTCAATCTGATACACGATGTTCTGGGTATGAGTCAAAGTGTTTGTTATCAATTTAAAATTTACATTTTAGTTCAAAAAGTGTCACTTACTAAAAAGTGATTAAACACAATCAATTGATTTTTGATAATTTTGTAAAATGATTCATATGCCCTTTATTATGTTTAGGAATCAAACCAACCCATGATTTGGTTGGTATGATTCAATGTTTATGAGTCCAACCTAAAATGAAAATTTAGTACAAAAGAAAGGTGATATACTCAAAACCAAGAAAACACATTTGTATTGTTTTTATACTTTAGGAAAATGATCCATAAGTAATTTGTGATGTGTAGGAGTAATGCCAACCTCTATTTGATGCATAGTGTGACTAGTATGACTCCATGATTGTCTTTTCAATATGTAAGTTTTATTTTAGTTTCAAAAAATCACATCACAAAAACTAATCAAATGAACCTATATTGATTTCTCATCATTATATATGCTATTACTTAATTTATTTCCTTTTAATTTTTATATTATAATTATTAAATTATTTTTTATAGATAATGTTCATGAAGACGAATAGGAAATGGTGTGACATGCAAGAATTAACTGCAACTGAATCTGATACAAAATGATCCTGGTATGACTCAAATATTTGTCTAAAATTATCACTTTATATTAATTTATTTTTTTATATTAAAACCAACATAAGAATTTTTTTCTTGTACAGGGGTTTTATTTTTCTCATGCAGGGTTGGTTTGTTCATAAATAGTATGATTTGGGGTCCAGATCAAAATACAAAGGAACATTGATATTTTTGAATATATGTTCTAATGTGTACTTATGTAATTTCATAAACCTATTTTTGAAATGCCGATAATATTTTTTTCAGGTATTTTTGCTGTAATTTTTTTTTCATTTAAATTATGTGTGGGTATATAGTTCTTTTATATTTGGTGGTGAATCTAGTGTTATGGTGTATTGTTAAATCACACTACAATACTCCTCTTTATCAATGCTTTTACAACCAATCATAAAGGTCCCCTTTATTATCACTTCTATAAGAACTGATAAAGGTCCCCTTTATCAGCTCTTTTTTGTCGCTAAAAATATTTGAAAGCTTTTAACCTCACTCTATTAGTTAGTTCTTATCTATCATTGATAAAGTATATTTTTAGTGTTGTTAATGGCCATCTTTGTAGTAGTTCCCACAGTGGCATGGTCTCCTACATTGAGACCCTTAATTCTTACTCCTGCTAGATGATATAGATGACTCGGCTCCACGAAATCCATTTCCATCTCCCAAATTCCTGAGTCCCCCTTATAAGAAGTTTTTCATCACCTGCGCACACTCTATCACTCCAACATAGGTGTGAATGCACAGGGTTACAACACTAGCATAAATGTCTCTATGGAGACCCTTCTCAAACTTCTACACATAGAAGTAACCATCATATAGAATGCCAATGGGGTATCTCATTAGGTCTGTGAACCTCATATGATACTCATACGTCTTCATACTACCATGCTACATCTTAAGAATATCCTGTATACAAATTGAGTGTAATAATGAGGGTTAATACACCTTGCGAAATAGTTGTTGGATGTCAGACCATGAGAGCATCATTTCATCATGAGTCTATGTGACAAGACTCCACAATTTCCATGATTCTCCATGGAAAATATTGTATTCCAACACAACCATCTAATCATATTGGATTTACATGAGATCAATTACTCATGTCATTAACTCAATCCTATCCTACACTTCCTGGGGATCTATCTTACCAAAAAACCTATACGACCTTTGGTGCTATAACTCTCGTTGTTCACTAATAATTTAGACAAACTTATCTTGTATTCATGTTACTATCTTATAATCATCATTTTGGGGTACTACTCCCATTGTATTTGGAGGGAAAACCTTAAGATATGGCCTTTAAACTGAGGCCTCATCCCTCAATGGGTCCTTCAAGATCCTGAATTAGTAATTAGGCTAGGTAACTTTTCAGAGGCATCTTTAAAGTGATAAAGACATAACACATTCATGTAATCATATATATATATATATATGGTGATATGACTTGATAAGGGAAGTCAAGAGACTCTATCATATATGATGGATGTACCACAGTTCCCTACAACCAATTTTTCACTATTCCAAGTAAAAATTTAGGTAGTTAGAGACCTAGATAATGGATATGTCAGTTGTCACACCAAAACTACATTTCCTGGCCTAAAAGCCTCACTCAAGACAATTCGAATCTATTTCACTTACTCCCATACAATTAATTATAAAGGAAAAACTCTAAACACCTTCCCAAGGAATGAACTTCTTTAATACAACTATTGTTGGAACCCGTCCAAAAGGAGGCCACTTCATTGGATGATGGTCGATCCATCACAACCCTAAGCCCCAGTCTAATAATATAGGGATTGATTCCAAGCATCGAAAATGAATAATATAAAACGGGAGTCCTTAACATAATGTGTCTTTATGCACACACCCATCTATCTCGGTGAAATATTTCATAGTAACAATAAAAAGTGGAATAATATCTAGAGTAAAACCACCCATGAAATTACTTATAGGGAATACATCAGATTATGATAATATGAAACAAAATTTGGAAGGGGAAACAAAACTAAAAATGGAAATAGTACCACATAACTATATCCAAAATTTTCAAAATCATCGACATAAGGGGGTTTACAGCCACAATTATAGAAAAAATATGGTTATAGGTCTTTTTGGGATTGGTTATACCTTGCTTTGAGTATTCTGTGGAAATATATATATACCTATAACAATTATTATATAATATTGTGTCAATATAGATATGTGGATTAGTTGATAGAACCATGATTTTTTTCATGGGGTATTAGAACAGAAACCTATTTCCATAGTTTGAATAAAACTATGGCTATATATGTAGATATAGATATTTTTTGAGAAAATTGTGGTAGTAAATCAAGTTGTAGCCACGGTTTAATAGAACTATGAAAATAGGTGTATGTACGGCCATGGTTTTCTCAAATCATAGAAATAAGCCAACATGGAATCACCTAATTCCGTGGTTTTTGGAACAATTATAATAGTCTTATATAAATTTATTACTTTTTTAAAATATGAAAAGATGAAATTATATACGTATATATAAAAATACATGTGCAACTAGAAATTTAATTCGAACCTAAAAACTACTAGAATAAAGGAATGTTGAGGGACCTCAGATCCTGATCTTCAGGCCTTACCATTATACGTGTCCTATGCTCCTGGTATCGTTATGCACCGCTAATGTCACCACATAATTTTCTATTATCTATATAAGATATAGCACTTGAGTGAAAATCCCATGTATGGGTGAGTATAGACATATCCAATAGGACACCCTTAAAACACAAAGGAAGAAATAAAAAGTTATAGAAAATTTTAGATCAACCCATAACAAGAGGGAAACAAAACTATCATATAAATATATGTGTGTGTGTGTTAGTGTCTTTGTGTTCTCATAATGAAACCCAAATTATAAAGAAAGGGTATCTTCATCTCACAACACATACTAGGATGATGAGTCTTCCTGTATCTCCAAAGTTCTATCAATGATTTCTAATATCTCGCTTGTCTGTTTGAGGAAGCCATGTGGAGGAGCCTCCCCTTAGTACTTCTCTTCAACAAAAGGGGGAATAATCTCTAATAGAGGACCTACTCTTTATTATTCTAATGGAGATACACTTAAAAGAAAGAATAATTATTCCCTAGTGCGATAGGAGATTACCACTTTATAGATAGAGGAACTACACCCCATTGTATTAAAGGGCTTTCACTCAATATATAGTGACCCATGATTAATATAAACACATATTAAATCATTTTATATCAATATTTTGAACACTAAAAAAGTACATTCATGGGGATCGTAGTAGTTTAGTGTCTTTTGAAACATGCAAAACAATCTTCCAACTTGGTGAAAGATATTAAATTTTCCTACCAAGATCATCCCCTTTAGTACTTCTACTTAAAACCTTTCTTCATTACCTAGGGAAATGAAACATAAGAAAGGGTGAAATAAGATACCTTGTAAGGGTAAAAAATGATATATGTAAGCATCACATGAGAATAAGGGTATATGATCATGATAATAACATTTGAAGAGAATAAAATACATATCATAGATCATATACATGAGTCATGGAATATATATTGGCATTTCATAATACATGAATCATAAGAGAATCAAGAGAATAATACAAGAGAGAATAACATATGAATAAGATAAAGAATTTATTTCATACATGTAAGAATTTAAAATCATTCCCTATAAGTCAAGTCTTATTCCCAAAACCTATTAGGGATCTTCATGTGGGTTTCACCTATTTGGAATGACACACCACAATCCCCAGTCAAGTCCTTCCCTTTTTGGATTAGGTTACAGCTTCTTCCCATAGTGGATCATATTTCCCCATATTCATATAGTGGATCAAGCTCATAACCTCTTTTCCCATAATAATCTAATAATATATAAATATATATAAAATTCAATGGAGGTATATAGAGGTCCCTCCTATCACATAATGAAATCATACATTGGTGTTCCACAAGACGATAAAACATTCATCATATCATGACCCGTAAAAAGATACTAGTATCCTGACCATCATATAATAACCCATTAAATGAAATGGGTATCATAAAAATGAAATTATATCATTACCTATTTAAGTTCCAAGGATCGAATAACAACTAAGAAGGGGGGGTTGAATCAGTTTTTAAAATTTTTATAAGTTTCAAAACTTGAAGAAACTTAACCCTTGCAACCTGTTAAGATTTGTTTCCTTATCAACATTTAACAAGAAATTCAAGCATGAGTGAAAGGTAAAAAATAAAGGCACACATGATTTACAAGGTTTGGACTCAATAAGAGAACCTACGTGTTTTCCATAGCCACTCATGTGGGTCAATGGAAGTCCACTATAATAAAGAAGTGAATACAACTTGTGCCAACTCCCATTAGACACCTTCTATCTCTCGATAGGAAAGATTATACTAACTCCCATCAGTTTCAAATGTTTCCTTAAATAAAAAATGATCCAAACACAAGAATGAGAACTTTTTTGACACTACTCCACAAATTCTCACTCCGAATATTCAGTCATGTTTTCTTGATTCCGATTTACTGAAATCGGTCTTCTCAGTAAGGTAATGATGATTCTGATTTCTTTCTTCTAAAAAACTTAAGAAAAACTTTTTCAAGATGGTAAAAACTTTTCAATTTGAATTTTCTAATGCTTCGCCTTTTATTCATGTGTAAAAAATTGTGAATGAGCGAATGGCCTGAGCACATATTTATAGGCAACTCATAAAACAAAGGCAAAAAAATTGAAAATCTTTCCGTCTTCTTCAAATTTCAAAAACTCCGCAAATCTCTCGCATTTAATCTTAAATCTTTGACTTCTTCAAATATACTTAAATTTCTCCGAGATTTACACAAATCTGAAATTCAGGTTTTCTTGAACTCTTAATATTTTTCTCATATTCATAAGGCTTCATCATGGTTCTGGTTTTCTTAGAAACATTCTCAGAAATTATGTTCTGAATTGTGCACAAATCAGGTTCCGATTTTCTCAACATGTTACTCAAGATTGTCATTCCGATTTTATCATCATGCTACTCAGAATTTTCATAAGGTTCCGAATTCAGGTTCCATCCTTTTCTGGATCTTCCTTTGACTTATTCAACTCTTTAAACTTCTTGAAAAAACTTTTTTGTGAGAAAATGTTCATTCTCTAAGGAACTTTTGATTATCAATGGAATTTTGTTGTAGGAAACATTTCATTGATCTCAGAAAAATATTCAGGTTGTAGGATCTGGGATTCCCAGCAACACGCTTAGAAGTAGGATGTGGATAACATATTCAGAAGTAGGATCTAGGTTTCCTTGTAAGGATTCTCAGAATTCAGGTTTCGAAATTAGTTTCAGGAAATAGGTTCTGAATTTCATGTTCTGGAAATAGGTTCTGGATTTCTGGTTCTAGAAATAGGTTTTGAATTTCTAGTTATGGAAACAGGTTCTTGATTTCAGGTTCAAGAAACAAGTTCTAAATTTATGGTTCAAGAAATAGGTTCTGAATTTCTTGTTCAGGAAATAGGTTCTGGATTTCATTTTCAGGAAACAGGTTCCGAATTTTTGGTTCAGGAAATAGGTTCCGAATTTCTAGTTCAGGAAATAGGTTCCAAATTTCTAGTTCAGGAAACAGTTTTAGGATTTCATGTTTAGGGAATAGGTTCTAAATTTCTAGTTTAGGAAATGGGTTCTGAATTTCTGGTTCAGAAAAAAGTTCTGGATTTCAGTTTTAGGAAACAGGTCCTAAATTTCTGGTTCAGGAAATAGGTTCCAAATTTCTGGTTCAGGAAACAGGTTCTGGATTTTAGGTTTTGGAAATAGGTTTCAAATTTCTGGTTCATGAAACAGGTTTCAAATATCTGTTTTAGGAAACATGTTATAGATTATAGGTTCAGGAAATAGGTTCAGAATTTATGGTTCCGGAAACAGGTTCCAAATTTCTGGTTTAGGAAATAGGTTCTAGATTTTAGGTTCAGGAAACAGGTTCCGAATTTCTGGTTCAGAAAATAGGTTCAGAATTTCTGGTTCAGGAAACAGGTTCTGGATTCCAGGTTCAGGAAACAGGTTCTGAATTTCTGGTTCAATAAATAGGTTCCAAATTTTTAGTTTAGGAAACAGGTTCTAGATTTCAAGTTCAGGAAATAGGTTTCGAATTTCTGGTTCAGGAAACTGGTTCCGAATTTCCTCAGAATTTTTCTTAGTGAAAATCTTCAACCCTCTCTACTATTTCTTTAACATATTTTATCATGAAACTTTTCATTATATGTGATAACTTTAAGATTAGAAAAACATTGTCTGCTTTTGTTTAGAAAGTTTGAGACACTTTCTTAACTTCTAACTTCTTGTTTTTTAACATCATCCTCTTTAAGAAAATCGTCAGAAACCCGCAACTTCAACTTTCTGTAACTAAAAAACATTCTTCAACAAAAAGATTAGTTATCAACAAATACCAAACTTTTTCAAAACAAAACACCACATAGGTTCTTCAATCTCCCCCTTTGGATTTGTTGGAAACCCTTGTTTACAAATTTTCACCTCAAAAAAAATTTCACATCTCAGTTTCTTGAACTTTACCAAAACATATACTTTCCCATAAAGAGAGTATACTAACACCACACTACTGGATAAAGTAATTTTTTTGAAGGATTTTGTTCCCTTTATGATGAGAAAATTTCACGGCCATGTAAGAATAAACTTCACCTTTCTCAAACTCCCCCTCAAATTTTATCTTTCCCTTTCTCAATTTTATGTAAGGATAAACTTCACCTTACTCAAAATCCCCCTCAACTTTTATCTTACACTTTCTCACATTTCTTTTACTCTCTCGTTTTTCTTTCTGTCACCCCATTATATGATAAATATAGCTTCAGATTCACAATTTAATGCCAAGTAAACATTGTTACTTACTCTCCCCCTTTTTCAACATAATCCAAAGCATGGTGAGGGAGACATCCTTATAAGTTTTTAGGAAGTCATCAGAGGAGTATGAACATGGATTTGAAGCCTCATTTCAACAGACCTTTCCTTTGACATTGCTTTTTTAAAAATGTCACCAATCTGATACTTTGTTGAATTATATTACATCAAGACTTCTCCAGAAACATCTCTCTCTTTCAAAAAGTGATACTTTATATCAATGCATTTTGACCTTGAATTTTGAGAAGAATTATTAGAAATATAAATGGCACTTTTATTATCATATAGTATCTTCAAAAGTTTATAAACTTTTACTTTCAAATATTCCAGCTGAACCTTCATCCACATCATTTGAGTACAAGCTTGAGTAGTTGTAACATATTTGGATTCAGCTATGGTTAAAGTTACTGAACTTTGTTTCTTACTTTGCCAACTCACACAGCATTCCCCTAAGAAAAATGTTCCTCCTGATGTTGATATTCTATCATTACAATCACGAGCCCAATCAACATCGGTATAACCATGAATCTTTATCTCATTGTTTCTCTTGTATAACAACCCATGTGAATTTTTTCCTTTATCATATCTCATAATCCTATTAACTTCCAAAATGTGTGATTCTCTTGGATTGCTTTGATATTGGGATCATAAATTTACATCATAAGAAATATCAGGCCTTGAAGCTGTAAGATAAACAATACTTCCTATCAACTTTCAAAAGTCTTTCTGATTCATTTTGTTCCCTAATTCATCTTTACTCAACTTTGTGTCCACTAATATTAGAATTGAATATTCCTTTTATTTTTCCATCCAAATATTATGTAACAATTCCTTAGCGTACTTTTCATGGGATAAGAAAATGTAGTTTTCTTTTTTTTGAACTTGTAAGCCAAGGAAGAAAGTTAATTCTCCCAATATTTCCATTTCAAAAAAAAATCAACTCTTCAGCGAACTCTTCAAAAATATTTTCTTCATCTCCAAAAAAAATTATATCATCCACATAAACAATTATGATTAATGTTCTGGATTCAAAATCTTTAACATACAAGTTTCTATCAACCATTCCTTAAAAAAAGTTCATCTTTTTTAGGGAATTTTCAAGCTTTGAAAACCATGACCGTGGAGCTTGTTTCATCCCATACAAGGATTTCTTCAATTTGAAAACTTTTCTTTCATCCTCATCATGTAAAAAACCAACAATGTTGTTCAATGTAAACTTCTTCCTCAGTCTCAACATTTAAGAAATATGAATTTACATCCATCTGATAAACCTTGTAATTCCAATGATCAGCCACTGCAAGAAACATTCGAGTAGTTTCCAACCTTGCAACAGGGGAAAAGGTTTCATCAAAATCCACACCTTACACTTTTGTATATCCTTTACACACAAACCTTGATTTTTTTTCTGGTAACTTCTCCATGCTCATTCAATTTATTTCTATAAACCCACTTGGTTCTGATAACATTCTTATTTGCTGGCCCTGGAACAAGTTCCCATGTTTCATTCTTATCAATCTGATCCAATTCTTCATTCATAGAATCCACCCATTCTTTATGTTGAATAGATTCTGAAACTGATTCTGGTTAAACTTTTGAGATAAGGGATGTCTGATTATCTAATCATAACTTCCTTCTTGTCTAAACTGGAGCCTTCTGATCCCCAATAATATTTTTAGATTCAACATGTTTTTGTAAAGTATGAAAACTCACATTTCTTTTCCCAGCATCACTTTCTTCCTCATGTGACTCATCTGAGTCACTTTCACTCCGGTGGGGATTCTCTAATTTATCTTCCTCAGTATTCTTAACATATTTTTTGAAGGAACTTGGATTTTCAATTACCTTCACATAAAATGAGTTCGCCAACTTCTATAAAAATTTGTTCCAACATTTGTAACTTCTTCCTTTCAGTGAATAACCCATAAATATTCCTTCATTTTGCTTTCTCATCAGACTTTCCTATGACTGGATTTTTTATTTTGAGAAAGTATGGACTTCCAAAAACTTTGAAGTATTTAAATGAAGGTTTCTTGTTATACCACATCTCGTAAGGAGTCATGTTGGTTTCTGGTCTCAACAATAATCTATTTTGAACATGCACAGTAGTTCTAATAGCTTCTCTACCAAATAATTTTGAAATTTTGTATTCTAATAACATAATTTTTCCCATTTCTACCAAGCTTAAATTTTCCCTTTCTGCTACTCCATTTTGTTGTGGAGTATACGGAGCACTATACTGATGTTTGATACCATGATTCCTTAGATACATTTCAAAATCATTTCTTGTGAATTCAGTACCATTGTCTGTTCTCATATCTTTATGGAAGCTCCCAATTCTTTCTCAACATCTCTTATGAAGAATATAAACATTTCAATAGCCTCTGACTTATGATTCTGGAACATGATCTTTTTCATCCTTGTGAAATCATCAATAAAAGTGATAAATTATAAATTTCCTTTTGTTGATTGATGTATCATCGGTCCACATAGATCGGAATGAATATGATCAAGTGGTTTGTTATATTGAATCTCAACTCTTTTATGACTTTTTTTAGTCATCTTTCCTTTTTGGAAAGTAATACAATCATCTTTATCTCTTCTTTTCTGTTCTAGAAAATTTCGAATAGAATCTACTTTAGAAAGATTACTCATGTTCTTCTGCCCAAGGTGGCCAATTTTTCGGTGCCACAACTTGTTTTCATCTTCAGAACTCAAAAAACAAAAGTTATTGGATTTTCCAATTTGAAAGAAATTACCATTAGTTCTTTCTCCTTTTGTAATCACTTTTCCATTCTTCACACTTTTGATGATACAAGAATCCTTTCTAAAGGTAACTTATTTTCCCTCATCACAAAGTTGAAATAAACTAAGTAAGTAATGTTTTACCCCATCAAGAAGAAATGCTTCCTTAGATTTCAGTTTCTATGCTCAGTCTCTTATGTTCTGATTCGCTTAATTTTTATTGAACTGTCATTGTCAAAAGTAACTTCTCCTCCATCATGACTTTCAAAATGTTCCATGATTTTTATATCACCTGTCAAGTGTAAAGAACAACCACTGTCAAGAATCCATGGTTTGTTCCTCTTTCTTGATTTCAAAGTTGTCTCAACAACAAAAGCTCTCTCATCAACCTTCTTATTTTTAGTTTTCTTTTCTTTATTATCATAAGAAACCTATTTTGGAAGGAGCTCATACATCGTTCGGCATGATGTACAGATAGATCACATATTCCACAAACTTCTTTCAAACATTCAAATTGATTATTTGTTGGAATTTTTATGACATCTTGATATTTCACCTTTTCAACATTCTGTGAGTATAGATATTTACT
This sequence comes from Viscum album, assembly GCA_963277665.1. Lineage (NCBI taxonomy): Eukaryota > Viridiplantae > Streptophyta > Magnoliopsida > Santalales > Viscaceae > Viscum > Viscum album. The sequence goes on from OY728160.1 coordinate 1,566,396,376, forward strand.
CATTCTTATTTCACTATTTCTTCCAATTTTCTCAAACCTTCTTCTAGGTAGAGATAAATTGTGCCAATAATTATAATATCTAGGCCCATATATTCCGCAGCACTAGCAATAGCCCTCAAATCATGGTTTTCTATTCAATAATGATCTTTCTCTATAAAAACTTTGTTGAGTTTGATAACTTCTTTCAGCTCTAGAAAACTCAGGATGTAGGCCATCTCTTCTTTTGAGTGAGTTTTCTACTTTTGTAGGTTTTATAGGTTTCTAACATCCTTTCTCTGCCCAAGCTTTAGTAATACTTTTTTCATAACCTTAAATGTTATAAGAATCAGATAAAACAATACTTTTGATATGAGAAGATTTCACCTGATTCTCATGGTAAGCCTTCTCAGCAATCTTGGAAGTCTGAGATTTTACTTTAGTGGCTTTGTGGAAGTTTTCAATTATTTTCCTTAGGGTATTTTTGGATTCAATAAATTTTGATTGCAACTTTTTGACCTCTTTTTATTTTGTTTCCAACTTCTTTCTATGATCTTCAATCATCTTTCCTTGTTCAGAAATTCTATGTTTGTATCATAAAATTTCTTGAATGTATGCATATTCATTCTTCATAACATCTTTACTTCCATCATGAACTTATTCATGATTTTTCATCATCACATGAATTTCTTTCATGAGAGATTTGTTTTTCTCATGGCATGCAAGAAGTTAGGATCTTAGCTGATATTATCTGTAATATTCTTCACCACCTTCTTCACTCTCTGAGGAAACATTTGTTTTCTCAACTTTTGCAATGAAGGTTCTGAATCATTTTTTACATTCACCTTCTAAGGAATCATTATCATATGATTCATATTCAACCTTCTTGCTCGACATACTTCTTTTCATTCCAGAAAACTTCTTCTTGAATTATTTAGAAGTCTTATCATCTTTTTCATTCTTATTATACTTCATCAATCGAGGATTCTCATTAGAAACATCTTGATATTATCCAAATTTCTTCTTAGGGAAATTCATAGCAAAGTATCCAATTCCACCACACTCAAAACATTTGAGAGGAAGTTTCCCTCTATAATTTCCTCTTCCTCTTCAATAGTTCTTGGATATGAGTGACATGATTTTTTAATTCAACTATTCATCTTCCTTATCAACAGACTCACAATGATGAGCTTCATCATCATCTTGGATTTTCATCTTTCTCATAGCTTCAAAATCCATTTCATCTTTCACCTTCTTCTTAAAGATTGGAGCATTCCACATTTCATAAGAAACAATAAATTTATGCAGTTCATTAAGAGATAAATCATCCTTGTCTTCTAAAGTTAAAATTTTAGAATCAAACATTTCTAGAAAGTTTCTCATAAGTTTCATCAAAATTGTAGAATCATCCAAGTCTTCTCCAAATCCCCTGATGTTGCATACAATTTCATTAAATCTGGTGAAGTATTCATCAATTGTTTCGTCATCTCTCATCATGATGTCTTAAAACTTACTATGGTAGATTTTTGTATCTTGGACTCCTTGAATTTTTTATTTCCTTCGAAAACACTTTCCAGCATGTCCCACAAGCCTTTTTATGTTGTGAGACCCATCACCTTTTGATAAACATTTTCTGATAAGGACATGAGAATATCATTTCTAGCCTTTCCATCAACTTCTATGTTTCTCTTATCAACAAACATCAAATAAGCATTTTTTTCAATAGGTGGAAAGCCAATAGTAGTAGCATCAACAACTTCAAGGCCAACAGATAAGAGATAAAGAATCATTCAATTTTTCATCCATAATAATTCTTTCCATCGAATGTAGGAATTCCTCTACTATTGAAAGAATTTATACTCTCCATGATAGGATAAAACAAGGGAACCTCCCTTTGATACCACATGACATTTCAAGGATCGAATAACAACTGAGAAGGGGGGGTTGAATCAGTTGTTAAAAATTTTATAAGTTTCAAAACATTAAGAAACTTAACCCTTGAAACCTATAAATATTTATTTCCTTATCAACCTTTAGCAAGAAACTCAGGAATGCATAAAAGGTAAAGCAATAAAGGAGCACAAGATTTACATGGTTCAGACTCAATAAGAGAACCTATGTCCTTACCATAGCCACTCTCATGGGTCTATAGAAATCCACTATAATAAAGAAGTGAATACAACTTGGGCCAACTTTTGTTAGACACATTCTATTTTTCGATTGGAAAGATTATACTGACTCCCATCAGTTTTCAATGTTTCCTTACAGAAAAAATGATCCTAACACAAGAATAAGAACATTTTTAAAGCTACTCCACAAAATCTCACTCTGAATCTTCAGACCTGTTTTCATGAATCTGATTTTCCAAAACCGGTCTTCCCAGCAAGGTAATGATGATTTCGATTTACTTATGCTAAAAACTCAAGAAAGACTTTTTCAAGATGGTAGAAACATTTCATTTCGAATTCTCTAGTGCTCCTCCTTTTTTTCATGTGTAAAAAATTTTGAATTAGTGAATGGTATGAGCACATATTTATAGGAAACTTAGAAAACAAAGGAGAGAAACTTGAAAATCTCTCCTGATGCCTAAAATTTCAAAAACTCCGCAAATATCTCGCATTTAATCTTCAATCATTGACTTTTCAAATCTCCTTAAATTTCACTAAGATTTATGCAATGTTGAAATTCTGGCTTTCCTAAACTCTTCATATCCTTCTTAGAATGATAAAACTGGATCTCGTTTCTGATTATCTGAGAAACTTTCTCAGAAATGAGGTTTTGAATTGGGAACAAATCAGGTTCCGGTTTTCTCAACATGTTGCTCAGAATTGTCATTCTGGTTTTCTCAACATGCTACTCATAATTGTCATAAGGTTCCGAATTCAGGTTTGGAACTTTTCTTGATATTCCTTTGACTTCTCCAACTCTTCAATCTTCTTGACAAACCTTTTCTCTGAGAAACCTTTCTTTATCTAAAGAAATTTTCCTTATCTAAGGAATTTTGTTGTAGGAAACATTTCCTTGAGCTCAACAACATCTTCAGGTTGCAGGATATGAGTTTCCCAGCAACATTCTCAGAAGTAAGATCTAGATAACATGTTCAGAAGTTGGATCTAGGTTTCCTCATAAGGTTTCTCAAAATTTAGGTTTCGAAATCAGGTTCAGGAAATAGGTTCGAGATTTCTTGTTCATGAAACAGGTTCTGGATTTCTGTTTCAGGAAACAAGTTCTGAATTTCTGGTTCAGGAAATAGAATCTGGATTTCAGGTTCAGGAAATAGGTTCTGAATTTCTGGTTTAGGAAATTGGTTTAAAATTTCTGGTTCAGGAAACAGGTTCTAGATTTCAGTTTTATGAAACAGGTTCCGAATTTCTGGTTCAGGAAACAGGTTTCAAATTTCTATTTCAGGAAACAGGTTCGGAATTTCTGGTTCAAGATACAGGTTCTGGATTTCAGGTTTAGGAAATAGGTTCCGAATTTCTGGTTCAAGAAATAGGTTCCCAATTTCTAGTTCAGGAAATAGGTTCTAGATTTCAGTTTTAGTAAATGGGTTCTGAATTTCTGGTTTCATAAATAGGTCCCGAATTTTTGGTTCAGGAAACAGGTTTTGGATTTCAGATTCAAGAAACAGGTTCCGAATTTCTGGTTTTGGAATCATGTTCCAAATTTCTCGTTCAAAAAACAGTTTTTGGATTTCAGGTTCAGGAAACTGGTTTCAAATTTCTGGTTCAGGAAACAGGCTCTGAATTTCTGGATTAGGAAACAGGTTCTAGATTTCAGCTTCAAGAAACAGTTTCCAAATTTCTGGTTCAGTAAATTGGTTCTGAATTTCTAGTTCAGGAAACAAGTTCTGGATTTTAGGTTCAATAAAGAGGTTCTGAATTTCTGGTTCAAGAAATAGGTTTCAAATTTCTGGTTCAGGAAACAGATTCGGGATTTCACGATCAGGAAACAGGTTCCGAATTTCTGGTTCAAGAAATAGGTTCTAAATTTCCTTAAAACTTTTCTTAGTGAAAATCTTCAACCCTCTTCACCATTTCGTCAACAGCTTTTATCATGAAACTGTACATGATAAGTGAGAAAATTAAGATCAGTAAAGCATCATCTGTTTTTTTAGAATGTTTGAGACACTTTCATAACTTATGACTTATTATTTTTCAACATCATCCTCTTTAAGATAATCTTCAGCAACTAGAGACTTCAACTTTCTATAACTAAAAAACATTCTTCAACAAAAAGATTATTTGTCAACAAATACAAAACTTTTTCAAAACTAAAGACCACATAGTTTCTTCACCTATGGAAAATATATAGGTTTTATAATAATTTAATTAAATCAAAACTTGTTAAAAGAATTGGGTTTCAAAATAATATAACTTGTGGAAGAGAAAAGGTTGTGATAAACATCCTTCCATAAAAAATAAATCATTTAGAGAAATAATATGAATACTACCCTTGGATAATATCCCCATACATTTATGAGTAATACCAATGGATTTCATTTTAGAGGGTAAATAGTTTTTAATTATATTTAAATAAAATCTTGAGGATAATATCATTTCTCCTTCGAATTTTTTTCTTAAAACAAAAAACATTTGAAAAACATTTTTCTTTGAAAATAGCTTTATAAAAATATAAATGATGCTCTAAAATAATTTAAATCTATTTATTAGAAAATAATATTAGTATATCATTTAATAACATTTTTAAAACAATTTTTACAAAATGTGGTTTTTTGAATAAAACAATTTCTAAACAAATGGAGAAATAATGTCAGATTTTCTTAAAAACATTTTCTTAATTATAGTAAATAAAAATGACTGTAAAAGTGGTACCATTATATGAATATATAACTAATAATTATATGATAATAAAATTAATGATATTTCTTAAGATATGGATCATAATATTTCTTCAATGGATGTATAATTATAAACAATCCCGATAAATGTTGAGATTGTAGCCATATACACTTACCACGTTGGTAAAATTGAATCACAACCCCCATGATGGAATAACATTTCATAAAGATTAATACATCATTAAAATGATTATATGCATGAAAAAAATTCAAAGGGTGATATATATACCTCATAAAATAATTAGGTTCATAACATAACAAGTGTCACCATACTGATTTGGTATCTTTTAAACTATAATCCCTATGAAATTTAGAGCATAAAATGGATATGTAAATACCCATAACTTTAATTATAGTAATCATAGAATATATTCATGGTTATTATATATAACACACAAAATAAATGATTTGTGAGTATGGAATGTATCTCCTAGATATCAAAAGTGAGATGAAATTCCCTTACCTTAATTCTTCACTCTTGTCATACTTATTAAAATGTAATTTATAGAAAATATAATTTTACCATACATCTAAAATAGAACCATTTTTAAGTATATAATTCCATATATTATCTACTTATGACTTTATGTTACTCTTTTATAAACAATTCCAGGTTAATGTCATATTTTGGGTAATAACCGCCTTGTTTTTCAAAAACAATTTGACTTGTTATTGTTTTTTCACGTAGATGATGATTAATTAATTTGAATAATAAAAAAATTATATAAATATCATATATATATATATATATATATATATTATATATGTATTTATGGTAATCTAAAATATATATAAATAGGTAATAAAATACATCATTCATGGAGACGGTTGGTCGAATGTACGCATGAACGTTGTTCCCATTCTATTATCATATTGAAAGAAATAAAGTATATTCTATATTAATATATATTTATATATAATAATTAAATTATAATTATTAATTCATATATATCAAAAAATTGTTAAATTCATCCTTAATATGTTCCATGTAAAGTGTGAACAAATCACATCACTTTGATGTGGTGGTAGTCCACACATCTGAAAACAAAGTTATCACATTACCAAAAAATAGATAGCATTAGATTATATGTTATATAATAATTCCAAAATATTAAATACATATAAAATATAATATATATCATATAAAAATATAATTTGAATCCTTATCCTCAACCTCGAGGTGTTTTAATGGAAGAACGGACGACATCGGTTCATGAGGTGGTAGTCCGCAGTACACATGAATGATGATGTTGTGTGCCATTTAATGGATGTGTGTGTGAGTTTAGATGATAAAAATAGAATAAAAAAATCTCATTATATTGAGGATACTTATGTTATTATATAATAATTATATGAAAAGAATTTAAGGGGTGGTGAAGGAAAAAAAGTAATCTTTGAATAATGTTACCCCTTATTCAAGTAACTCTTTTTTTATTATACCAAAATCTTTCCTTGGTTTTCTTTTGACTCAATATGAGGCATAAAGTATATGGTTATGTATTTTGGGAGCTTATTTGGGTTGGTTTTGGATGATCCTAACATCATCTGAGGTGTGAAGAAGTGGAAGGGGGAGTGAATTCCTTTTTAAGTAGAGGGGGAGTGGCATTATTAAAATTATAAAAGGTATAAACTATTTAGAGGTATCCCATAACTAATTTGTAGAAACCCATCCTTAAACATAAATTATTATATATATTTTAAAAATATAAATCTCATTATTTTCCCAAATATATTTTAGGTATAGAGTTTTATAGAATTATGACTTCATTCATAAATAACATCCCTTAATCATACAAGTGGATGCTACTAAAAATGTATCCACTTTTACCAAAATATATAACATTTAAAACAAAACATGGATTATTTTTCATAAAAAATTTCAAAACATCCAACTTGACTTTATTATTTCTCTTACCCATCCTTAAACCATGTGAAAATAATTTTAGAACATGTCATGAGAACAAAAATCTCAGTGAGGTACATCATATAAAAGAACACAATTAGCCCAATGAAAATAATGAAAACCCATTTATTATTCTCTGAGAAAACAAAACATTTTCACATGACGAAAATATAAGCTTTTCTAAAAGAAAACCATTAAAAACATTAACTTGAAATTAAATCTCCTTTAGGTTACATAGATAATCACATTCATAAAACACATCAAAACCCTTTCAATTGAAATTATCATATGGATGATATCCAGAAGTGTTAATACCAAATTAATTATAAATTTATAATGGGGAAAACCCTTCTTATAATCTATATTGGGCTCAACTGTGAGCTATAATGGGGATAATCCCTTTATATAAGATATATTGGGCTCACCTATGACCTATAATGCATTCAACCCTTCATATAAAATGTATCGGTCTCACCCGTTTTATGTAATTCTCAAGTACAATTTCAAGAATAAAACACTTTCATGAAAAAAAAAACCATTGAAAAAAAATCATTAAATCTAATATGAAAAACACTCTTTTCTAAAAATATAATTTTCTTTTATATCCCCATTTTCAATTCCAAAATACCCAAAAATGAAAAAAAAACATTTCCTTTTATGATAACATGTAAGTTTTAAAATGAATTTGGAAATTAAATAATAGTCATAGTGGCAGAAGTGTCCTTGTCACTGTATATGTTATGAATAAACATTCCTTTTTCTTTTTTCTAAATGTTTTGTATAAAATACATAAAATGATTCCTTTTAAAAAACATTTAATGAAATTAAAAATAGACATAAAAATTACTTTATAATCCTTTTATATCCTTATAAATAAATATGTAAAATAATATCAAGAATATTGACATGGAGAAAAATATTTGTTAATTAAATCTTTAAACATTCAAAGTGTCCTATAATACTTTGAAAATTTAAATCATAATCTCCATGAAAGAATAAAATTTAAAAAAACATTAAATAACAATATAATAAATAAATTCATGACATGAAATTTCAATGGTTCAATATATACACCTCATAAAATATAGTGGGTGTACAACATCAAGATATTCCTCAATGAAAGAAGACTGAGACAAAGTCCCTTACCTTGAGTCTGACTCATCTTGTATAATATTTGACTTTTTAAATAATAAACTTATGTTAATTATATAATTTCTTGATAACTGTTTTCAAGTATGTTATTCCTTTTATATCTCTTGTTATCATTGTATAAATATTACTTAATTATTTAAGTTCATATCGATTGTTTTGTTGATATTTGGTACATGTGTCCAAAATGACATTAGTAAGATGTAAATAGTCAAAATGATAATTTCTAAATCATCTCCATAATAATAATCCAAACATGATTATAATTTTTATACAACAATTATAGTTTTAAATCAAACGATTATCTGTGTTTATGAAAAATAAACTAGATTATAATCATGGAGATGGTCAGTCGTATATACGAATGAGTAACGTTTACATTTTTCAATGATAATTATGGAAAGAAGGTAATTATTATTATAATTTTTAAATAATAATAATAAAATCATAAATATAATATTAATCATTTAAATATACTTATTTATGTTATCAGTGTGATGTGGTGATAAAAAAAAGAATCACATCGCTTCGTGAAGCTGATATTTTACACAGACACATGAGCAATGCTCGCATTTTTATGTTCGTTGAAAGGTAAGAATATAAATTATATATTATTCTTTAATAATTATAAATATTTTATTTTTATCATATAAAAACAATAATTATATCATTATGGTCGATCTTAGAAGTTTGTTATGGAAAATGAATTATATCGGTTCGTGAGGTGGTAGTCATCCATACACGCTGATGAATAATTAATTTTCCATTTGATGATATTGGAGATGGATTTAGGTGATTCTATTTAAATAACTGAATCTCAGTATAATTAGGATACTTTATTTATTATTTCATCATGGTTTAATATGATTTTATGGAATTTATAGATTAAATAAAATAGAAACTCTTGATCAAAAATGATACCTCTCCTTCGAATGACCTCATTTCATTAATAACATACCACCTCTAATGAGGGTGTTAAACCTAAAATAAGGATTATATAATGTGTTTATGTATTATAGAAAGGTATTTTGGAAGCTATTTTACAATAAAAATAGTTTTTTATGTGTGAATAAAAGAGAAGAATGGGTTCACTTTAATAAGAGAGGGGAGGGTCACTCCTAGAAATCTTCAAAATTTTAAATTAATATGAATTAATTTTATAATTAAAATGGATCCACACTTACTAATTTTGAATTTATTATTATTTTTTGTCAAATTAATTTCATCCAATCAAAATTATACAAGTTTTGAATATTTTTTAATCCTTATCTTTTGGTATAAACCATTAATTAACCCTTTTAACTCATCTAATGATATCATGTAATTTAAAAATTGAGGGTCAATATAATTACAATAAAATGTAGAAATTGTAATAAATTTTTCATTTATGGAATTTTGAGAATTATCCCAATTATTTGGAAAAAAAAATTTTTTTTATAAATTTTATAATATTTTATAAACTAATATTTATTTTAAACTATCAATAATGTCAATTTTGACACTATTCATCACATGAATTTTTAAAAATATCATAAAAACATTATATCTTTGAACCAGGTATTTTAAAACAAAAAAAAATATGTCAAATTCATTCATAAAATTCTTTTATTACATTAATTGTTTTATTTTTTTTAATATTTTTATTATCATTTACTTGATTATTCAATTAATTAAACAATTACTGAATCAGAATTATGTCGCCATTTAATGTAATTATTTTATCACTTGAAAATATAAAAAAATTACCATGATGTATATAAACATATTATAGTTCTTAAAACTATTTGTAGTTGAAGATATCACTTTTATAACCTCAAATTAAAAATATTTGACATGTTAAAAAAAGTGTGATGAAATTGACTTCTCTTTTAATAAAATATTATAAATGTCATAATCTCATCCAAGTGGCATAAAAAGTTTATAAATTCAACCCTACAGTGATTTTGGTCGATTATCACTCATAAAATTAAGCTGGGACATTTTTTTGGGTAATTTTATAATAATTATAATATTATTTTGACCATTAACTACCTTATTTACCCATAAATGTTGTAATAATAAAATTATTAAAGTTACTATTCATAATGTCCTTAAATAAAAGGTACCTATTAACTAAATTTAGACCTTATGATTCCAAATATTTAAAAAAAATTCAAAATTTAAGACACATAATTTTCAGAAATTAATTAAAAATTAATCTCGTTGATGTATTGACAAAGAGAGTTTTAAAATTAAATACATTCCATATTTTATAAAGATTTTATATCCAATTTCAATGTGAAATTGATTTCAATTAACTAAATTTGATTAAATGATAAAAAAGTAATCTATTTATACGTTAAAAACATTCTAAAATATAATAAAAAACATTTAAAAAATTGATGACAAAGCTGTTTTCAATTAAAATGATGTATTTTTTCACAATTCATCATAATATGAAACTTATCAGAAAAATATAAAAAAATCAACCCAAGTAAATTTTGATATTACTATTTAAACTAATAAGTTTTATCAAATATAATATATCAAAGTGTCAGAAACTAGAATTAAAACTAGTGTGCCATCAAAAGGTGACAATACTACTTTTAAGAAAAATTCTTATTTTATATTTAAAAATGGATTTGTTCTTATATAATGTTTTGAAAAAAAATATGAAATTGAAACTTTATATTTAATATATTATAAAAATATTTCATTAATATAATTCAAATATACTGATTCTATTTTTTATTGGTGTAAAACACACTTATACACATTTAAATAGTTTTTCCGAAAAACATTTCATTTTATTCTAAAAATGGTTTTACATTATTTTATAATTAATTGGTAAAAGAATTATATATACATTTTTAAATTATATTTTCATAATTCAGTTAACAATGTCCATCCCAGCCATTCTAAAGGCTAGGTTTTAATAGTATCATTTAAATAATAATATTTAATTATTCGTTTAAGCTTAATTTTTTTATCATTTTCGCTATCGAATATAATATTAATTTCAAAACAAATTGATATGTTACATTCCCTCCCTCCTCCCCCACATTTAATAAATTTTTTCCTCATAATTTGAACTCATTATCTAAAACAAGGTGTTTTAAAGAAAACCTTTACTGAAATCCCACATTAGAATAGGTGTCAATAAAAAAACTATTTTAAAAGAATGAAAGGTAAGTATGATGGTCAACTAAGATAATGCATATTATGGATCCATGTAGCAAAACGTAGACATAAAAGAAAAAAACTAACTATCAACTTCTAATAGAGAGTAATAGAGAATGTGGTCTTGAGAAATTTGACAATCACAAACTATAAATCTGTGATTGGTTAAAAGGTTGTTGATCCCTTAGTTAGAAAATTAAACAAATATCATTTTTTTTTTAAGATCCATTCCCTAGAGTTGATGAATTATTTTTCCTCCAAGACTAATAACATATGTAAATATATGTACATGGAAATTATAGTTTCATCCTTTAATTAATTTCCACCACAAATTTATTTTTTCTCCAAATGATGGGTATTTTACTGTAACATATATTTTTTATTATTATCATCTAGGAATAGTATCCTACTCTCTTTCAAAAAAAATCTTCAAGGACGTTAGAAATAATATAAACCAAGGGCATCCCCTTGCGTAAAAATTTGACACTCCTGGAGAAGAGACCCCAGACCATCAAAGATGGATAACCCCTCACCTAAACGTCTAACCCTTGAAAGTATGTCGGTAACAAAATTGGATTCCCTCCAAATGTGATGTAAGCACTTAACTAAAGGATCCTCCATAACGCACCTTCGAATAATGTATATCAAATCCTCAGGAGTCTCATACCTCCCCTGGATCATCTTCACCAGAACTTCCAATATGATCGCACTTCTGACATTTGAAAGTCACGCTCCCTACATACATAAAGTCCCGTGAGAATTGATCATGCCTCCACCCCTAGGGAAGTGCATAGACCATAAAACATGCAGAATTCAATGAGGACGAAGCTAATCGGGTTGAGAAGGACTCCTCCACCTCTCATGACTCTGTTCCTTAGAGAACCATCCACTTTGAGCTTTATCCCACTAGTAAGAGGTCTCTAGCCAATCCATATTTCTCAAGAACCTCCATGCATGACAGGTCTATTAAGAGTGTTACAAATCAGGGATGAGTTCTGACTCCCTTTAAGCAACGTGATCAACTCAAAAGAGAGGGACCTAGCCCTATATAAAGTTGCAAAACAGACATCTGAGAGCCCAACTGGGATCAGTTCCTGGCCTCCCATATGGTCCCGTAGATGGAAGCAAGGATAATGTCTCAGACTTTGCATCTCATTCTATTGTTCTCAACACCATGAATCCATGAGGACATTAGACCTTTTAAGTAGGGTTGATTCATGCCAATATGTGGTTGTGGGGATAAAAACGACCAAATATCAGCCACCCATTCACTCAATATAAAGAGACGATGGACCGATTCCCTCCTCGGGTTCACATAGCAGAAGAACTGACTGGTTAAGTGGATACCCTCCTATGAATGTTTTCATATATGGTCAAAGCCTGATTTCGAATGCACCAAATAAATAAAGTCATTTTAGTGTATATTTTTTACACCAGGATTTTGTGGCCCACTCCTCAAAGGCACTCTCCACATGCATTCTACTTTTAAACTCCCAGACAGAGAAGTTTCCCAAGGCTGAACCCAAATAGCAGCATCTTTCCACCTCCTCAATCAAGCTAATATTATCTGGAACTATCTTCTAATCCACATTAAGGATGACCTAAATAAGTTTAGCATACTTTCTTTCTTCTTTGAAGGTGATGTTGGGATAAAGAAAACCCTATAAAAATAGCCTCTCCCCCACCTAGTTGTCCTTCCAAAATCTGATGTCCCCTCTTCTTATGATCCACCATATCGAAGCGTTAAAATCGTCAAGGTGTGCAAACATGCATCGTGCCAAGCCATTAGAACCTTCTCTACATTCTTATCCAAGATCAGGATGTTCCCCATACCTATCCTTAAAGAATGAATCCCACAACGATCTTCCCATAATGATGTCCCAAGAAAGCCTCTCTTTCATTCCCTTCATGCCTTTCAAGATGTCGTGCAACCCCATACCTCCATCCTCCACTGGTTGTGCCATACACCCCCATGAAACCCAATGGTAGTGTCCAGACTGATTGGTTTCCTATAAGAAATATGTCTTGGACTTATCCAATCTCCCTATGGTCCCTTTAGGTGGTTTTATAATATATAGAACGTGCATCGGGATAGATGTAAAAAAATTGATGATAAGAATGATGTGGGCCCCAAAGGATAAGAATTTGATCTTCCAGTTCAGGATCCTCCCCAAAATCTAGTTCGTAGTGTACTCAGAATGGATGATTCTAATGCTTCCTCGAAAGAGAAGAAACCCGAGATACATCAAAGGATGTTATCTCCTTTGGAAACCTAGTATACCTTGAATAACCCTACTATGTCATCCTGAGAACTTGTTTGAAATGAAGTCATGAATCTTCCCTGGGCTGATATTCTGTCTACTTAAAGCTCTATAAACCAAGAGAATAATCCTGAGGATGAACAAGGATCTTCTGCTACGATTTGTGAAAACTAGAATACCATCCATGAACATCAGGTGAGAGATTTTCTCCCATCCTCTCTGACCAAAGAACGGTTCCAAATATTCATAATCCATTCCTCTATGGAGATTCCGGGAGAGGGTGTCCTATGCAAAAATGAAGAGAGAAGGGGAAAAGTATCCCCTTGATGAAAACCCCACACCATTTTGAAGAAGCCGAAGCATTTTCCCTTTATAGATATTGACATCCACGGACATGAGTAACACCTAAAACAGATATCGCAAAGCCATTCTTGGAATCCAAACCCATGCATCGCCCAAATGATAAAGATCAATTCCACCTTATCATAATCCCTATCCATGTCCACTTGGAAGATGAAATTGGATCCAAGCACCCTTCTATTAATATCACTCAAAAGTTCTCTAGCGATGTTGACCGCTCCCTGTATGCTTCTACGCTTGATAAACCCATGTTTTTCAGTAGAAACAATCCTCGGAATAATCTCATTCATGTTCTTCATGAAAAGACATTCCAGAATTTTATAAGACACATTAAAAAGGCATATGGGTCTATAATATCCAAGAGATGTGGGGTCTCTAGTCTTCGGGATGAGAACCACCCTGGAAGCAGTCACCGATATTCGAATCACACCACCCCAAAATAAATCATAAATGGCCCCCACCACCAGGTTTCCAACAAACTCCCATGAATCCACTTAAAATTATTTGAGAAATTCATCCAGGCCAGGTGCGCTTTCAGGCATCAAAGCAAGGACTAATCCCTTAATCTCCTCTTCACTGGGCTTGAACGACATTTGATCATTATGAGGGTTCCTCAAAAGTTGCAGCACACCATCCCAAAACGCCTCTACCCCCTTGGTTTCATGGTTAAACTTGTGGTTTGTTTCTACCTCCCCAGCCAAGAGGCCTTCTAAGTGTTCCAAAGCCAAGAAACCAGAAACCTCCACATTCGACATGTAGACCCCATTACCTAAACAAATATTAAGCTTCATATTACTGCTCTCTTTTAGGCATGCATGAAATTAGGAATCGTTTTGATCTCCCTCCTTCAACCATCTTACTCGAGATATCAATTTTTAATCCTTCACAATGTCAAGTAGTTTCTCTGCATGGAAAAATAGTTTATTACAGAGAATATGGAACTTATTCTTGTCCCTGTCAATCTACAGCTCATCCTCTAACCTTTTAATTTCCATCTGAAAGGTATCCACACCCAATCCATAATTTTTTTAGGGATATCCATTCGATAATGTCTTTCTTAAGACTCTTGTGAATATTTGAGATACCATGTCAGGCCCTCTTGTTCTCCTCAAAGACGCAATAATGTCTAACAATTTCCATGAATCCTCTCTCATGGTGCCAATTAGTATAATAATGATAATAACTGTGTTTAGACACGTCCTTCCTGAGTTCCACAAGAATCTATTCATGATCAGATAAATAGCGGGGGAGGAGTGTAACTGATGAATTCTAAAAAGAGTCTATACCCTAGAAGTTAGTAATGCATCTGTCTAGGAGACTCCATTTTTTACAAGATCCCCTACGATTATTACACCAAGTGAAGCGATGTCCTTTGAAACCAAAGTCCAATAACCCCGCTAAGGAGATGAAGTCACCAAATTCCTCCATCCCACCATTTAGAACTGGAGAACCCCCTTTCTTTTCTGAAGGATCGAGGATATCATTGAAGTCGCCTCCCACAAACCATGGTAGCGAGCCTGACTGAAATAATCCCAAGAAGTGCCACAAATCGAGTCTCTCGTGAACCTCATTACTAGTGTAAATGAAAGAAAACATCACCTCACCCACTAAAAAAGAGATTTTGATATTAATATACTATGGAGAAAGTCTAACAAGTTCATCCTTAGAAGGATGCTACCAGTATATCGAAATATGAGAGTTTCCAGGGAGCCCATGAATGCAAGAATAGAAACCCATATTCTTCGCCAACATAGGAAGTTTAGAACCATCTTGGTTAGGTTCAAACATGACCACCACCGATACCTTAGATTTTATAGATTCTGTTTCCAGGAGGGCACTCTTTTCTAGATCTCCCATCCCTCTCACATTAAATATTATCAGAGACTTCATTAAATCTTTACACTCCTAGTCTTAAAACCAGCATCTTCAGATGGGGAAAAATATATGGCCATACCTGCCTCCTTATATTTAGAATGTGTTACTGGACCAGGAATCCTCACTACTAAGTCATATCAAATTGGGAGAAGAGACTTCTTCTTGACCCCTTATGTGTCTTAGAGCAGTGAGAGTCGAGCCTGAAACAAGGGTGGAGGGAAGAAAGACTCAGAGTCACCGTTGAGAATGGAAACCAGAAGTAAGCAGTGAGGTGAACCTTGGGAAACCTCCATTTCCTTCAACACCCCTGCTGGTAGTGGCTCCTTGCAAGGCAACCCGCTTGGGACTGGTGACTAGAACTGGAGTAGAGAGTGTTGAATGAAATCTGGTGATATCTAAGTGGAGATCTGAAATTCCAATGAAGGCAGAGACAAAAGCCTTGGATGATGAGGAGTTTAGTTAGCCCAGGTATCTCCCCCCCCCCCCCAGATTCATATACTCTGAATGAAATTGAGATGACATAGTTAGTGGCACCGTAGATCACAGGCAATAAAGAGATCCGATATTTTGGGGGAAAGGATGGCATAAGTGGCTCCGAAGTGGGTCCATCGGGCAGATCTGGCAGCACAATACGTGCATGGGGGCCACCATTAGAATTTAAAAATTCCTTTGTAACGGTAGCATGCTTCGTCATTCTTGGTGGTGTCTCCTACAAATATGACTCCACCAGACCACCTCACCGAGCACCTTGGCATCCAGAGCTAGAGCCATCACCAAACCTCCTCTTTCTACAGACCTCCATTGATTGCCCCTAGAGACCTCAAACTAGACAGAACCTCAGAGGGGCTTTGAATGGAAGTATTTTGACACCATTGAATACCATCCCCATATCATAGAAGCAACCTCCCTAGATGTTACGATGAGATGTCCACTTCCATACAAATTCTCATGCATGTCGTAGACTAATAGAAAGCAATGGAATCATCAGATAGGAGGAACAAACCCAAATAATCACCTACTAATTTCAGAATAACTGGGTTTTGGAAGGGATGTGGGAGGCCAGGAATGCTAACTCAGATGGTCACCGAGGGGGATTCCCTAACCTAATGATGATCCCAAGACCATCAGGACATGGAAAACTTCCACAAACCACACTGATGCTCCTCTCTAGCCCTAGCACTCACAAAATCTTCGAAGGAATAACAGTGAGTATTTAATGCAACCCTGGAGAAATCGGAGATGGCCACCAGAAGTCTAATACCCCAGGATCCAACAAACACTCTAAACATGCTCATAGGAGGTTTGTTGAAGTCAAAACGGTCCACCAAGGTGAGATCTATAGAGACAACGTGTTCAAGAGAGCTTCCTTCGTCAGCTCCACCATGGGAAAGCCATCCACCTTGTGAACAGATCGGGGACCAAGCATAGGCGGAGGGGCTTGTGGAAGGTCATATAGCATCACACGACTATTCGGGATCAATTAAACCCTCACATCACAATGAGTATCTTTGAATGTTTTCCCCCTGAAGCCACATGTCCTCGTTCCATCGGTACACTAGCAGGGGGAAGAATCATCCACACCAACAGCATCGTGACCAAAAGTAGGACGAGTATTTATGATGAATTTTTCACCCTTGAAGAAATATAATAAACATCTAGAAATCATATTATCTAAAAAATAACTATCGATTTCTCAAATATTTTGACATTAACCAAACCAGAATGCTTAGTTCAAGATAAGATAATTCCCAAAAAAATAGTAAACATTATATGAAAAATCACTTAAATCTCCAAAATTCAACAGTGACACCCAAAATTGAACATAGAAAAATTACTATCCTTAAAATTCATCAAATATAATCTATACAGATTTTAAAACCCAAAAATGGTTTCATCAAATAATATTCAAATATAAATATAACATTTACCCTTAAATAATATCAATCAATCTTAATGACTCATATAAAAAATAATGTTCATAAATCACATAATCCCAAAGTATGATATCAATTTCCATAAATAAACAAAATAGAAATCAAATAATATATTACTTTAAAATATATTAAACCGCTATTTCTTCAATAAAATATCATACTATTATATTTATCACAATCATATAGGATTCCAAAATTGTTAATGTCATCTGAATTAACATTAATCACTTATCACCAAATCATTTCCCAATCCCAAGTTTATCTACATGATAAAAAATATTTTCCATGAAATAAATTATTCATAATCCATAAAATAATTTAACTAAAAAGAAAAATTGATACTGTCCAAGAATTCATGTAGTCCAGTGGTAGGTGATGCACCCTTGTCACCCTTCGGTTGTGGGTTTGATTCTCATGACCTTTCAAGACGTAGCGATTTATCACCCATCCAATGGTTTTTCCTTTTTTATAAAAGTATATAATTATTATAACATTATTAAAATATGATAAACTCCTCAAAAATAACCATAAAATATTTTAACCTCAAATTTTATCTCAAAAATTTTATTTAAAATCCCAAAAATTAATAACCCATAATTTACTCAAAAATAAATTTCTCCAAAAATATAATTAATCACCTAAACATTTAATAACATAAATCCTAAAATTTGGGTTTAAAGAAATTTAACTTATAATAAAACTTAAAATTATAAACTCATGATGGTATCCCTAGTTCTTAATAAAAAATCCTAATCTCTCATGTTTTTTAAACCATGATGTAATACCAAATGTAAGGAAGTGACCCTAAACAAAACTTATTCTAGATATTTTAAAACTATAAATCACATTCTTTTACCAAAGAAATCTTAGCCCCATCATTTTATAGAATTGATATATAATTGATACATAACATCCCACAATCATAAAAGTGGATACTACTAAATTGATATCCACTTTTAACAAAAGATAAAACTTTTAAAAACTAAAAATGGATTCTTTTTCATAATAAATATTCATAACATCCAACTTGAATTCCATCTTTCTCTCACCAATCCTTATACCCTATGAAAAAAAATTTAAAATATTGGATGATTACAAAAATATCAGTAAGGGGAATCAAATAAAATAGATAAATTAGTCCACTAAAAACAAGAAAATATATTTAGGGTTCATTAAGAGAACAAAACATTTTCACACGGAAAACCCACATATGTTTTTTTAGTGAAAACATTAAAATAATTAAAAAGAAATTAAAATGTCTTTAGGTGAATTAGAGAATCATATTCATAAAACCCTTTAGAACCCCTTTTAATTGTAATAACAAAATGTAAATCTTATAAAATTATTAATACCAAATTAATTGGAGATCTATAATGGGGATAACCCTTTATCTAAGCTATATTAGGCTCATCATTGGTCTATAATGGTTTTATTCCCTTCGCATAAGATATATCATGATCACACAAGATTTATAATGGGGTTAAACTCTACATATAAGCTATATTGGGATCACCCTTTTCATATAATTCTCAAGTATCATTTCATGAATAAAACCATTTCAACAAAAAACCCCGTTCAAAAACTGTATTAATCCCATATGAAAAACGTTATCGTATAAAATACCATTTACTTTTAAAAAAATCATTTTGAATTATAAAATACCAAAAAATGATAAAAATGATTTTATTTTAATAAAACACATACTATTTCAAAGGAATCTAGAAATTAATTAATAGTCACAGCGGCTGAAAATTTGTTTCTGTCGGGTGCGTTAAGTATAGAAAATTTCTTTTGTCATTTGTTTAAATGTTCCATATAAAACATATAAAAAATATTAATTTTGAAAAACATTGATTGAAATTAAAAATATATATAAAAATATTTTTAGAATCCATTTAATTCCATATAAAAAATATGTAAAATAATATCAAGAATACTGACATAGAGAAAAATATTAGTTTGTAAAATCATTACAAATTTAATGTGCCTCATACCACTTTGAGAATTTAAATCATAATCTCTATGAAAGAATAAAATTTAAAAAAAATAACATGAGATTAAATAAATTCATGACATGATATGTCAACTGGACTATATATAACCATCATAATAGAAGGATGGTATATAACATCAAGATAAGCCTATATAAAAGGAGATTGAGACAAATTCCCTTACCTTGAGTCTGACTCATCATATACTATATTTATCTTCCTGAATAATAAATATAGGTTGATTACATACATTCTTGATTTCCTTTTTCAATTTTATTATTCTATTTATATCACTTATTATCATGTTATAAATATTATATAATTTTTTAAGTTCATGACATATGTTTTGTTGATATTTGGTACATGAGTCCAAAATGACATTCATAAGATGTCAATAGTCCAAGTGATCATTAGTCTATCATCACCAGAATTTTATTAATGAAATGATTATAATTTTTTTACATAAATTATACTATTAAATTAAACTATTGTGTATGTTTATGAAAAAATAACTATGTTATAATCATGGAGATGGTAGTTCATACGTACACATGAATAACGTTTCCATTTTTCAATGATCATTATGGAAAGAAGGTGATTATTATTTTATCAATAAATAATGATAATAATATCATAAATACAAAATTAGTCATTTAAACATTCTTATATATATCATCTATTTTAGGTGGAGATGAAAAATGAATCGCATCGCTTCGGGGATGTGATAGTTTACACGTACCAATGAACAACCGTATCATTTTTATGTTCATGGAAATATAAGATAAAAATTGATTTATTATTATTTAAAAAAGATAAATGTGTAATTAAAATCAAAAATAAATATTAATTTCTACATTATAAATAGTCTTGAGAGATAGTGATGGGAAATTAATTATATCGGTTCACGAGGTGGTAATATTTCGTACACACGAAGGAAAAAATCATTTCCCAATTGATGAAATTGGAGATGGATTTAGGTGATGATATTTACATAATAAAATATCAAAATAGGTATTATGTTTTTGTTATTATTTCATAATGTATTAAAAATATTTTCAAGAACTGAAAGAAGAAATAATAAATAAATACTTAATTAAAAATGATACATCTTCTCTAGACAACCTCCTTTCATTAATAACTTAACACCTTTAAATAGGGTGTTATTGCTAAACTAAGTACTATATAATCAGGTGAGGGATTATAGGAAGTTATTTTGGAAGAAATTTTCTAAAAAATAGGTTTTTATGTGTGATTAAAAGAGAATAATGGGTTCCCTTTTATAGTAGTGGGGAGGGGCACTTTTGGAAATCTTCAAAATATTAAATTAATATAAATTAATTTTATTTAAAAAATGGATAAAAACATATTAATTTATAATATATGATGATTTTTGGTCAAAATATTTTCATAAAATAAAAATTAGAAAAACTTTGACTTTTTTTAATCATTGTGGTTTTGGTTTACCCCATAATTAACCCAATTTAACTCTTATTGTGATATCATGTAATTTACACTTCGAGGGTTAACCAAATTACTATAAAATTATAAGACTAATAAATGTTTAATTTATGAACTGTTTATAATTATCCTAATAACTTGTTCTAAATTTATATTTTTATAAATTTTATTCCATTTAATAAAATAATATTTATTTTAAAATATCAATAATGTCATTTTTGACACTATTAATCATATGACTTTTTAAAAATATCATAAAAACAGATAGCTTCAAAAAAATATTTTAACACATAAATAATATGTTAATAAAATCAATAAAATTATTGGATGACATTAATTATATGAAATTTAATTTATATTAATATTTTTAATATCATTTATTTGATTCTTCCATTAATTAAATAATTACTCCATCATCATTGTGTCACTATTTAAGATAATTATTTTATCACTAAAATTTATAAATAAATTACCATGATTTTTATAAACATTTTATCATTTTATAAACTATTTATAGTCAAACATATCCCTTATATAACAACCATATTAAAAATATTTTACTTGTTAAAAAAAGAATGTGACGAAACTAACTTTTCTTTTAATATAATATTATAATTGTCGTACACTCATCAAAGTGGATTAAAAAGGTTATAAATTTTACCCAAGCATGATTTTGTTCTAAAATCACCCATATAATTAAGTTAGTACATGTGTTAATATAATTTTATAATATTTATAATATTATTTTTATCTTTAATTTCCCAATTTACCATTAACTAGGTTAATAAAAATATTATTAAAGTTACTATTCATAATGTTCAAAAATAAAAGGGACCAATTTAAAAATTTTGGAACTTATAATTCCAAATATGGAGTTTATTTTTCAAAATTAAAGACAAAAAAAATTAAATTAATGAAAATTTAATCTCATTGATGGAACAAGAAAGCTATTTTTTAAATAAAAAATGCTCCAAAGTTCACCATGTTTTTTTATCCAATTTCAGTATGAATTGTATTCAAATGTTAAATTTATTATAATCCACTACATAATATTATATTACAAAAAAATGATCTAATTATATATTAAAACCATTCAAAAATATAATTTAACACTATAAAAAATTTGGTTACAATTCTGTTTTCAAATAATTGAAGTATTTTTTCGATATTCATGAAAATATGAATCGTATCAGAAAAATATCAAAAAATAAACCAAATTAAATTTTGATATTCTTATTTAAATATATAATTTTATATTTTCCAATATAATTTTAAATTTTTCAAGAATTATATTTAAAATAAGTGTTCCATCAAAATGTGGGAAACTGCCTTTTTTGAAAAATAATTTTTTTATATTTAAAATTGAATTTTTATTTATTATATCATGTATTTAAAACACCTAAGATAAATTTTAAAAATTAGTTTTAATATATTATTTAAATAATTAATTTTTATAATCCAAAAAGATTTATTTTATTATTTATTGTTATAAAAAACACTTGTGCAAATTTAAATAGATTTTTAAAAAAAATTTCCATTTATTCTTAAATGGTTTTTACATAATTTTATAATTAATTGGTCATAGAATTTTATATACAGATATAAACCATATTTTCATAATTCCATTAATATTTTTAATTACCACCATTCTAATATCTTGGTTATAATGTTATCATTTTAATTATAATATTTAGTTGTTCTTTTAAGATTGGTGTGATGTATCATGTATTCTATCAAACATCATATTTTATTATATACGATGTTAAATAATGTGCCCAAAAATTTAAAAAAATGGATTTAAGTTAAGTTATGGTCAAACTAAACCTCTACCACAAATAAATACTACTTTAACCCGAACCATGCTTATAATGTTTTTAATATTTAGTAGTCAATATGTTAATTATAAAAGATCAATTGGTACATGAATGGGCCATATTTTATATTTCTTAAAATTTAAAAATAATTTTTAAGAATATAGGGTTTTAATTAAATTTTAGATCTTTTAATAAAAGATCATTTATTACAAATGTAAATTTTTACATTATTTATTTAATCTAAATTTAAATATATCTAGAAAATTATGGAATTTGAATATATTGAGTTCACACCTATGTAATATGATATATTCATCTAATTAAATAATTAAATAAATTTAATTCACTTTTAATATGGTTACAGTCATTTATTTTAATTAATTATTTACTAAATAATCACCACACTGTCATTCTTTAAGTAGTTTATCTAACTATTTCTACAATAAAAAATAAATACAAAATTAAATGGGTTAAAATAATTTATATTTAAAAATAATTTATACGATTAATAATATTTTGGTTTTTTGTCCATATCTCAAGGCTTTATAAATGTTAAAGGTAACGAGGGTTATTTTTTATCTTTTCCCTTATATTACTTTTTATAAAGAAAAATTTCATGGAATAGTTTCCTATTAACACATAAAACTATATCCTAAAAGAGATATGGTCAAAAAAATTAGACAATTAAAGGGTCATTTTTACGCCATATTTCTTAAGCTTAGTCATTAATTAAGCTCCTTTTTACCTTAATCACTATAATTAATTTTAATTACATTCACTAATATTTTTGGATAAAAAATAATTTGACCTTATTATAAATTATAAATTATGGGGATTTTAAAATAAGAATCAATTTTTTCAAATTCTAATCATAGAAGTGGTGTAAATTAATTTAAAATTAATCATTCAAATAGAAAGAGATTGTGGGTGTTTAAAAGAGAAAAAGCTCAAATGTTTGAAATGTTTTTATACCCAATTTCAATATGAAATTGATTCTAGTGACTTAAATGATATTTATTTTTGTATATTGGAACTAATTATACTTTAAAAAATTAATTTAACTATATTAATAAATTAGTTGAAAACATTGTTTTCAATTAAAATTCTTTATTTTTCACTATTTATCAAAAAATAAAACTTCTCCGAAAAATATCAGAAGAATAACCAAAAATAAATATTTATATTATGTTCTGAAAAAAAAAATTTCAAATAGAAATTGTTAAATTTTGAATAATTATATTTAAAATAGGTTCTCCATTAAAAGGTTGTAAAATTAAATTTTTAAAAAAATACGTCAATTTATTCTTAAATTTGGATTTATTCATGTCTTATATTTATAAAATCTATTGTATGAGTGTCTAAAATATTGATTTAATAAATATTATATAAATTTTATTAAAAAATCATTAAAAGTAGTTTGTTTAATTTATTGAGATTAAATTGTTTTTGTACATATAAAGACAGTTTTTTTAGAAAAGGAATTTCTTTATTTTCAAAAAGATCTTATTTTCATTTATATCTAATTGATAACCAAAGGATTCATTTTTTATACATTTCTAAATAATATTTTCATAATTTATTTAATCTTATTGTTAACTTCTATTTGAAAGACATGGTGGTAAATATAATAATATTTTAAGAATGGTATAAATAGTATATTGTAGTTTGAAAAAACTAGGCGTTACATGTAACACAAGTTATCGAATAAACTCAGCATTGTGTGTTTTGTAACACAATCCAAAAAATGTTTTTTTCATAAAGTGATAATATAATTGTTTCATTTAGTGTAATAATATCTAGGTTTTTTTATGAAATGCAATCCACCCTTAGTTCTTTCATATAACAAAAGTTATATTCAGTGTTACATGAAATGGAGAATATTGAGAAAATTAGGTTAATTTGAAAAGATCATAAAATATAGAGGTGTTATAGTCACCCCCTTAAAATTAATTTATCCCTACAAAATCTTCTAGGTTATCAATGTATTAATACATGAATGTTCCATTCATATAAACCCACTTTGTAAAAATGAATATTAAATCTTTCTTTAAAAGGGGAAAGTTTGAACCATAATAGTTACCCAAAGTAACTCATAACTAGTTTTATACATAGGATAACATAGTTTTGGAGTGAATATTGTACGTGTCATAAAATTTTAAATAATTTTAAAGAGTAATAAAAACAATTGATCACCAGAAATTGAATGATCAATGGAAAGTTAAGGGCATCAAAACTATAAATCTATGATGATTGTAACATCATCTATTCAACATAAAAGGAAGTACTAGGATATGTATTTTTCAGTATCCTTTTCCTAGATTTGAGGAATTATTTTACTATCTAATAACACAAGGAAATATACTTTCTTTTTTTATTCCATTTTATATGCATAATCTAACCTTTGGTTGTGCCTTACTTGATTTCCACTTTATCTCTTACTCCAAGAAATGAAGGGGAATTTGTGATTCCTAAAGTAATAATAGATCATGAGGTATAATGATAAGTCATTCCATTTTTCTTTATTTAACATCATATAAAAATGGTTAGCATGAGTTATCCAACATGAATAAATCCTCATATGGTGAGAGATAATTTAATCTTACAAACTTCATCTAAATTTTAACTTAAACTTTCCATAAATGGTTATCCTTATAACCCTTCCAAAATCTGATAATCCAAAAAATTAGAAGTAAAGTCCCTAAATTTCACAAAATTATCTAAACATTGATCCCATATATTTCATAAAGTATCTCTTGGTTGTCACATACTAAACATGTGAGTACCTTTATCATTTATTCTCTTGAAACATGGTAATAACATGAATTACCATAATTCATTATTGAAAACAAACATACTTATTCATTATTTACATAAAACATAGATTATGGGATATATTCCTTAAATCCAAAGATTTTTTAAACTCAATCCATGATATCATAAGCCACATTACCAACAAAAGCTATATCGGTTCCAAGGTAGTCGGTACTGTCTAATTTACTTAATCATATTAAACATATCTTTATTCAAACATAATTATCTCAACATCAGGAATATATTAACGTTTATATTTCCCTTAATCATGTGTTTCCCATTAATATAAAATTTACATTAAACTACTTTTCTTGTCTATAAAAATTATTTAGAATATTCTTATGAATTCTTAGTGAAAAACATAAACTAAACAATACTTATATAATTCACCAATCATAATTATTGAATCCAATTACTTAAATACTTCAATACTTTTACTTTAATGATCAGTATGTAATAGATCCTCCTTTTTCCTAGAAGTAAATTCTTAGTTTAGATAATTTATTTGGGTATTTCCCATGTTATCCACATATAATACATTCAACTCCTCAAAAAAACACTCTATTAACCATTTTTCTACATAGATAACATCTTTTACTGTATTTGATATATTCCTTTAGGTTTTTCATCCCACATTCTTGACATGTTTTAATATTATTCTTCTTTCCTAAATGTTCAATACCACATGAACATTCATAAAATACCATCTTAAACATATTCTATGTCGGATGAATCTAACTGAATTTCAAGTTGTTAATCATATACCTCGATAGATAATTAATAATAACTAAACAATATTTTACTCATGTCATCATCCCATTTGGATTATAATCGGTAAATCATCTATCACAATCTCTTATAACCTAGTTTCTTATGGTTCTTTCCATTGACTAAAATAAAAAATAATTGTGTGAGAAACACTTATCATAGTAGAATACCTCATAATAATGAAAAATTACTTTAGGATGTCAAAATCATGACAACTACTTATTTAATCTGTTACACATCAAATTTATCCTAGTTTATTCATAGTAATATTTTAATTAAATAATTTATTGGGTTTTATAGAGAATTTTTAATTCCAAAACATATATATGAGGATTGTCAAACTAGGTGTGCAGCAAGACCCATTGTTGTTCACCAATTCTTGGTCAAGTGTAGCCCAATAGTGTGTTTTGGGGTATTTACCTATATGTAAATCTATTTCAAATACACATCAACTTATAGTACCAAGACAGGGATGTATTTCTATGAAACCCCTCACTCAATACATTACAAAAAATCCAAGATATTTTCCTAAACAAAAACTTATTCTTAGACTTATCCTCAGAGACATCCCTGTACATATCCTTATAAATATCCCTAGGTATCTCACAAAAGTTTTCTCATCCAAATTTATGAATGTTGAATAAACATTTATATTGATACTAACTATAGTTACCCAGTATTAACATAAATGGATATTAAATCATTTTAGATGAATTTTCAACTCATTACAAAAGTACATACCTGATGACCACAATAGTTTAGTTTTTCTGTAAACATGGACCACTATATTTTTAGTTGGTGAAGGATTAGAAATGTTTCCCACAATGATCATCCCCTTTATTACATATACATAAAACCTTTCATCATAACTTTTGGAAAGGAAAATTCAGAAATTTTGATCTCATATTATAAGGCCCCCACCTTAAACCATACTTAATCTTGAGTTAATACAAGATTACACATTGAGGATCTTTTTAGGTTTAGTGTTTTAGAGAATTAGATCATAAAACTTGCATTACATTCCACATTTAATTAAAGTGGTTACATAAATATAGTATTCATTTTTTCCCGTCAATGGAAACATATTTAAAATAAAACATGGATTCTTTCTTGACACTTCCTTGACACTATCATCAGATCATGTACCTTTCCCTTGACCTGTGACAAACATTTCAAAAAAACTTGGGATGAGCATAAAAATATCAGTAAAGGATATAAAAATATGGAAAGGAAACATGAGTTCATATATACATAAGAATGAAATCATACTTTACCCATAAAACATAGGCACTTTAACATACCTCATCAAATCATGAATAAATCATAGAAATTATAAGACATAAAGGTAACTTGAGGCATTCATAACATTCTTATGTAGGGAGTAACCCTCTTGGTTACGTTTGGAATACCCACCAGAGTATATTCCCTAAATCTCTTCAGAGAAACATTAATGTTTCACTCCTTCGCATTACCCAATGCATTGGAGAGCTATATCGGGCTCACCCGCCCTTAGTTTATCACGGAACCACCTGTCTTCATAACAATTCCCAAGAACCATAACATAATTGTATCACATAAAACATACATAAAGGAAACATAACATTTCCACATTTCAATCACAAGATATCAATAACACATTTATATAATAAAAACATTATCAAAACCATTTTAAATACCAAAATAAAAGAAAAGTAAAACATGGTATTTATTTTTCTTTAAAAAAAGGTATGGCTTGTAGAGGAACTCGAAACTCAAATAATCGTCACGGTGGCGGAGAAGTCGTTGTCACTGCATACGTATGACAAAAACATTCCCTTTTTTCGTTTTGTAAAATGATTCGTATAAAAAAATATTCCTTTTGGATAAATGTAAAAGTCAAATGGGTTTATACACCTTATAAAAGAAGGTTGTGTATAAAATAAAATATGCCTCAATGAAAGGATATTGAGATGAAGTCCCATACAAAGACGGTATCCTTGGTTTAAGGATAAATCAATTACATAATTATGTGTGACAAATGAATACACCAAATATAAGTGGATATTAAGTGTAAAACAATCAGAGGTTATTCACAAATATTCATAGAACGACATATTCAAGGAGTACAAGTTTATCCCAAAGAATCAAATTTGGGTTAAGAAGTTCCCTTGCATAAATTTGACAGCCTAACGGCGTCACTACAAAATTCAGAAAATGAGTCGATGAGAGATAAAAAGGGTATCTCATCACATGGGCATAAAATTTACATCAATAAGGATATATAAGTACATATCCCAACATAATAGTTTGTGAATTAAAAGACATAACAAAATAAGCCATTTAAAAAGAGGAGGATGAAAGGTTCCCTTACCGACATGGGTATCTTTCGAAACATGCACCCCGTGAAAGAAGGACAGTACAACATTGATGTAAATTCTCATAAATGAAAGTATATTACACAATGAGTAAAATAATGGGAAGTATATACACCACTCAAAGGAAATTGTGGCAAATTTAGCATAAATCTCAAGGTAATAAAAGTGAGATAAAAAATCCCTTACGAAAACTCGGCAGCCTAACGGCGCCACTTAAAACTTGATAAAACAAAATAATGAGAGTAAGAGGGGATATCTCATTATATGAACATGAAAAGGGAAGTAATAGGATTATAAAATAACATCCTTTAACATAAGAACGTGGAGAATAAAAGAAATTACATAAAAGATATTTCTTGAAAAGAAAGAGAGGGGTCGGATCTCTTACGAAAATTCAGCAGCCTAACGGTGCCACTCAAAACTTCCAAAATGGATTGATGAGAGAGAATAGGGTCTCTCATCATATGAACATAAAAATTACAGTAAGAGTAATATAAAATAATATCCCAATAACAAGAAAGATGAGCTTTAAAAGGAATGACATAAAAGAGTGTACTTAAAAAGAAATAGAGGAATAGGATCCCTTACCTCAAGTCCGACTTGTCTTGTTCATTTCTTTATATTCCTGAAAAATAAACTTTGGTAAATTTGTAATTTCCTAATTACCTCCTTTAAATATTATTATTCAGTTCATATCACATATTATAATGTTATAATAATTGTTTAATAATGTTAGTTAATATCAGACGTTTTTGCCGATGTTTGGTACATGAGTCAAAAATTGAACTTGTTGGAAAATAATTTTCCATGTAGTTATAGGTACATCACATCCATAATATTATTGATGTTTTAAATATCATATATATCTATTATATATTCATTTTATACTATTCCATATCATTTGGAGATAAAAATTAAAAGCACCGTTCATGGAGACGGTATGTCGTACGTACGCATGAACGCTACTTTCATTTTTTGTCATATTAATGGAATTAAAAATAAATGATATACATATATATATATTATAATTAAAGTATAATATATATGTTATATAGGTAACATATGTTCATTAATATCATTCTTTATACATTCCATGTATTGCATGTACGAGTCACATCAGTTGAGGGGGCAGTAGTCCACACTTTCTCATATGAAATTATCGCATTTACACAACATGAAAAGAATAAAGGTACGGTTTAAATATAAAATACAAAAGCATATAGTAAACATAAATACTATATATATCATATATAAAATATAGTGACATCATAATGGCCACCTTTAAAGGTGTTAAAAGAATATTGAACAATCATCGTTTCGTGAGGCAGAAAATCGCCAACCACAGAAACAGTATGTTCTTTAACCATTAGACGAGGGTGTGTGTAAGTGTAGCTCGAATACTTCTTATAAAAACATCCTAGTATATGTAAGATACTGTATTTTTTACAAAATAGATGAATAAAAATAGTTTAGGGGGTTTGAGAAGCAAAATTAAACAAAAGGACTCAAGTGAAGACATTACCTTAAAATCAGGTAACTCCCTTTGGTTTGAGCTCAAAGGCTTACTTGGGAAGCCTTATGCCCAAAGTGAGGCTTCAAGGAGTTAGGGAGGGATGTGTAAAGACAAAATGGGTAGGGTTTGGCCGATCCAAAGTCTTTGGAAGAGTGGGTAAGGAGGTAGAGGTGGGGGCCTTTTATAAGAGGAGAGGAAGGGAACTCTTGGAAAGTAAAGAAATGTTCCTTTATTTTAATATGCGTTTCGGATTTAAAAGGTCCCAAATTGATATAATTCGAGGATAAGGTGATAAGGGTTCTAAATCCACCCATCCAATAGGTTTTGGGCATTTTTAGGTCTTAGAATTTACATTATCTTTCCATTTTATTTAAATCGTTAAATAATGAGGTCATCGTTGCATCATCATGATGTCATAAATAATGTAATTTATTTATTGTCTAAAAATTACAAAAAAACTACTATGATGTATTAAATATTTTTATCTTTCCAATGACTATTTATAGTTAAAAATATGACTTGTATCACCCCATGTAAAAATTTGTTTAGTAAAACATCTCATGTTTGTGTCATTTTTACTTTTACATTAAATAAAAAGGTATTTATGTCATTTTCCAACCAAAGTGGCTCCATGGGGTCCCCAAGTTGACCCATGGATTTTCTTGGTCGTCCATGACACATAAAATGAGGTTAGGACATGTGTCAAGCTCATCTCATATTATTAAAACATTATTTTTACCTTAAACTACACTAATTACCTCTAATCGCGATTAAAAACATAAAAGTTACTATTCACCAAAAAATTATTTTAATCCCATTGAACCACATTTTACTTATTAATGACAACTATGTATGTCGGATTTCTGAAATTCAAAACAGAAAAATGTAAAAATTTCATTTAAACAGAAAATCAGTTTTTATAAGTACCACTTAGTGGTTTCACTATTCATCAAAAATTGAAGTTTTTCAGAAAATTACCAAAAATTCACCCTAAGCTATATTTGATATTCCAAACTCAAATATGATATCTATTTTAAAAAATTCAAAACATATAAGTTTCATTAATTAATTTAATAATTAATTCCTGCTGTCAAAACAAATAGTGTGTTTTTATGAAACAAAATGTATCAAAAGATTGACACTAGTTTAAGTCCGATTTCAAATTGAAATTAATTCCAATGACCATTATTGGATTAAATGGTAAAAATATATTCTAATTTTACTTTAAAACCAATTCAAAAGATAATCTAATAATATAAATAAAATAGATTAAAAATAGGTTTTGAATTAAAAAACAATATTTTTTACTATTCATTAAAAGTTGAACTTTTTCAGAAAAATTCCAAAAATTTACAAAAAGTAAATTTGGATGTCCCAATTCTAAAGAAGAATTTTATTTTGTCAAATAAAACACATAAAATTTTCAAAAAGTGGATTTAAAAGTGGTTCTGCTTCAAAAGGTGGTTAATCGACCTTTTAAAGAATATTAGAATGTCTATGCTTAAAATTGGATTCATTCCCATTTTTAATCCTCTAACATATATAATCATTTTGTAGTTAGTTCTGTTCATTCCCACCAGTACAACGGCTAGGCGTTAACTACTATTTAAAATAATATTATTTTATTATTAGAGTCCAACGTAAGATTCCCAAGAAACTCGTTATTGCGTATTGGGTACGCCATCGAGAATAGTATCCCCTTTAAAGTAATATTAATATTTTATTCACAAATATGGATAAATATAAAATGTCATATTCTTTATTTACCTGGGGTGTTACATCCTTCCCCTCTTTTGGGAATTGTGTCCTCGCAATTTTAAAATTGAGCTTGGAAACATCCTTGAAAGTCCCACATCGGAACAAGAGTCGGTAAAACAATCACTTTAAAATAAAGGAAGATAAGTACAGAGGTCAAGCGAGTTAACCCATACTAGGATTCCAAGTATGAAAATATAGACATGGAGGAAAAAACAAAGGGTCATGTTCTGATGGAGAGTGATAGTAAACATGTCTAGGAGAAAGTTAACCATAAGAAAATCACAAACTTGTGATGGGTTAAACGGTATTCGATTCCCCAGTAGGAAAAGTTAATAGAAAACATTTTTGTTTTAAGTTACTTTTTATTGAGGAATTTATTCATAAGGAAACATAATCATTTATCATGTTGACTTTCAACTTTTATTATATTCCTTACACAAACACATATTTTCTCCAAAAGGCGAGTATTTAGGAAGACTTGTTCACATTAAGAGTACTATAATAAACTTCTAGAGAATCACCTAATCCACAAAAGAGAACTATATACTTCCCATGTCTTTAGACTTTACCCAAAAACAAAACCAAAAAGGTTAGTACAAGATCAGATAATCCAGAAAAGGATAACCCTTTATAAAAAGAAAATCTACTCTTAATCTCCAAAATTTGTCCAACAAAACCCAAAGTTCAACGAGGACCATTCGATAAAAAATTTGTCCATAAAATTCTTCAAAGTAAACCATACTAAGATTGAAACCCCAATATTTTAAGGATTTAGTCACATATTCTTCCAAGTTAAATCATAACATTTATCTCCAAACAACATCAGTTTCTCTTAATTTCTCGTATTGAAATGTAATTAACCTAATCACATATCCTCCATGATAGGTTAATAAATTTCCATAGATAACCCAAAATCAGCTTACTCTTAATTCATAAAATCATCTAACTAAAAAGAATCAGTCAAACTAACCAGGTACTTCACGTAGTTCAGTGGTAGGCAATAAATACCAGTTGCACTTTGGTTGTGGGTTTGATTCCCGCAGCTTTGTCCGACACGACGGGTTGTCACACGGTCTGCGTGTTGTCCTTTTTATAAAAC
This sequence comes from Viscum album, assembly GCA_963277665.1. NCBI lineage: Eukaryota > Viridiplantae > Streptophyta > Magnoliopsida > Santalales > Viscaceae > Viscum > Viscum album. The sequence goes on from OY728160.1 coordinate 1,566,429,420, forward strand.
TCAAAAATAACCCTAACATGTTTTAACCTCAATAGTTTCTTTATACCTCTCATTTTCAACCAAATTCATTACGATCTCAACATCTTAATTCTTGAAGTCTTATTTCACCACCATAAGATAAAATAAAACGATTCCCAAAATGAATAACATTATACCTTGATCATGGCATCCACTCGGTTTCATCGTCATCTTGCTCACGTAGTTAGAAGTCCCATGAATTACAACAATGATTTCGAGATCCTTCAAAATCATTTGCTTCCTCCATCCAAATACACCTTGTACAACATGGGTCATATGGGTGTTCATAGAAAAACAGTTTTGGAAAATAATCATGTATGACATATAATTCCAAAACATTTGATAAAACATGATTTCTATAAAATAGTCTGACAGAATTTGAGTTGAAACTTTCTATTATTGGTCCTTTTAAAATACCATAATTATGTACTGAGAGACTATATTTTAAAAGCAAATATAAATAGTTTGCGCAAGGGTCTCCTTCCTCAGCACCATTTTTAAAATCATAATATGCTTCAAATTCTTGTGATAAGGTAAAATATTTGAAAATACCTTGATAATATTTACCTTTCTTGAAAATATGATAATATTGTGAAAATAGTATTTTTCTAAAAACAACCCATGATCCGCGATGATAATGAGGTATAGTGGAGGTGTTTCATATCTCAAACAACTACTTGAAAGTGAGTTGTATGCTACAAAAAGTTTCACAATCATCCAAACATGACTTTGCAATAATTATTGCAAGCATGTCATCAGGAAGTGATAGGAATATCATTTGAGATCCTTCTCCTTCCATTCATAACCGACTTTACATGACCTGAAAAAAGTTATAAAACAAGGATTTAACTGAAATAATAGTTATAGGGACTAATCATGTGTCTAACAAAAACTCATGATCCCTAAAGTTGTCTAAACCGACCTCTGATACCAACTATAAGGCCCCCGCCTTAAACCTTAATTAATCTTGAGTTAATACAAGATTACACATTGAGAATCTTTTTAGGTTTAGAGTTTTAGAGAATTAGATCATAAAACTTGCATTACACTCCACATTTAATCAAAGTGGTTACATAAAGATAGTATTCATTTTTTCCCGTTAACGGAAACATATTTAAAATAAAACATGGATTCTTTCTTGACACTTCCTTAACACTATCATCATATCATGTACCTTCCCTTGACCTGTGAAAAACATTTCAAAAAAACTTAGGATGAGCATAAAAAGCTCAGTAAGGGATATAAAAATATAGAAAGGAAACATGAGTTCATATATACATAAGAATGAAATCATACTTTACCCATAAAACATAGGCACTTTAACATACCTCATCAAATCATGAATAAATCATAGAAATTAGAAGACATAAAGGTAACTTGAGGCATTCATAACATTTTTACATAGGGAGTAACCCTCTTGGTTACGTTTGGAATACCCACCATAGTATATTCCCAAAATCTCTTCGGAGAAACCTTAACGTTTCACTCCTTCACTTTACCCAATGCATTGGAGAGCTATATCAGGCTCACCTGCCCTTATTTTATCATGGAACTACCCATCTTCATAACAATGCCCAAGAACCATAACATAATCGTATCACATAAAACATACATAAAGGAAACATAACATTTCCACATTTCAATCACAAGATATCAATAACACAGTGATATAATAAAAACATTATCAAAATCATTCTAAATACCAAAATAAAAGAAAAATAAAACATGGTATTTATTTTTCTTTAAAAGAATTTATGGCTTGTAGAGGAAGCCGAAACTCAAATAATGGTCACAGTGGTGGAGAAGTCATTGTCGCCGCATACGTATGACAAAAAAAATTCTTTTTTGTCATTTTGTAAAATGCTTCATATAAAAAAAAGATTCCTTTTAGATAAACGTAAAAGTCAAAGGGGTTTATACACCATATAAAAGAAGTTTGTGTATAAAATAAAATATTCCTCAATGAAGGGAGATTGAGATAAAGTCACGTACAAAGACGGTATCCTTGGTTTAAGGATAAATCAATTACATAATTATGTGTGACAAATGAATACACCAAATATGAGTGGATATTAAGTGTAAAACAATTAGAGGTTATTCACACATATTCATAGAACGACATATTCAAGGTGTATAAGTTTATCCCAAAGAATCAAATTTGGGTTAAGAAGTTCCCTTGCAAAAATTTGACAGTCTAACGGCGTCACTAAAAAATTCAGAAAATGAGTTGATGAGAGATAAAAAGGGTATCTCATCAAATGGGCATAAAATTTACATCAATAAGGATATAGAAGAATATATCCCAACATAATAGTATGTGAATTAAAAGACATAACAAAATAAGTCTTTTAAAAATAGGAGGGTGAAATGTTCCCTTACCGACATGGGTATCTTTCGAAACATGCACCCCGTGAAAGAAGGACAATACAACATTGATGTAAATTCTCATAAATGAAAGTATATTACACAATGAGTAAAATAATGGGAAGTAAATACACCACTCAAAGGAAATTGTGGAAAATGTAGCATAAATCTCACGGGAATAAAAGTGAGATGAAAAATCCCTTACAAAAACTTGACAGCCTAACGGCGCCACTTAAAACTTGATAAAAAGATATAATGAGAGTAAGAGGGGATATCTCATTATATGAACATGAAAAGGGCAGTAATAGGAGTATAAAATAACGTCCTTTAACATAATTGCGTGGAGCATAAAAGAAATTACATAAAAGAGATTTCTTGAAAAGAAAGAGAGGGGTCGGATCTCTTACGAAAATTCGGCAGCCTAACGGCGCCACTCAAAACATCCAAAATGGATTGATGAGAGAGAATATGGTATCTAATCATATGAACATAAAAATTATAGTAAGATTAATATAAAATAATATCCCAATAACAATAAATATGAGCTTTAAAAGTAATGACATAAAAGAGTGTACTTAAAAAGAAAGAGAGGAGTAGGATCCCTTACCTCAAGTCTGACTTATCTTGTTCGTTTCATTATATTCCTGAATAATAAACTTTGGTCAATTTTTATTTTCCTAAGGACCTCCTTTAAAGATTATTATTCAGTTCATATCACATATTATAATGTTATAATAATTTTTTAATAATGTTAGTTCATATCAGATTTTTTTGCCGATGTTTGGTACATGAGTCAAAAATTGAACTTGTTGGAAAATAATTTTCCATGTAGTTATAGGTACATCATATCCAGAATAGTATTGATGTTTTAAATATCATATATATCCAGTATATATTAATTTTATACTATTCCATAGCATTTGGAGACAAAAATTAAAAGCACCGTTCATGAAGACGGTAGGCCGTACGTACGCATGAACGCTACTTTCATTTTTTGTCATATTAATGGAATTAAAAATAAATGATATACATATATATATATATATTCTAATTAAAGTATAATATATATGTTATATAGTTCACATATGTTCATTAATTTCATTCTTTATACATTCCATGTATTGCATGTACGAGTCACATCACTTGAGGGGGCGGTAGTCCACACTTCCTGATATGAAATTATCGCATTTACACGACATGAAAAGAATAAAGGTGTGGTTTAAATATAAAATACAGGAGCATATATTAAACATAAATACTATATATATCATATATAAAATACATTTACATCATAATGGCCACCTTTAATGGAGTTAAAAGAATATTGAACAATCATCATTTCGTGAGGCAGAAAATCGCCAACCACAGATACAGTATGTTCTTTAACCATTAGATGAAGGTGTGTGTTAGTGTAGCTCGAATAATTCTTATAACAACATCCTAGTATATGGAAGATACTGTAGTTGTTACAAAAGAGATGAATAAAAAGATTTTAGGGGTTTTGAGGAGTAAAATAAAACAAAAGGATTCAAGTGAAGACATTACCTTAAAATCGGGTAACTCCCTTTGGATTGAGCTCAAAGGCTTCCTTGGGAAGACTTATGCCCAAAGTGAGGCTTCAAGAAGTTAGTTAGGGATTTTTAGAGACAAAATGGGTAGAGGATGGCCGAGCCAAAGGCTTTGTATGTGTGGTTAAGGAGGTAGAGGTGGGGGCCTTTTATAAGAGGAGAGGAGGGGCACTCTTGGAAGGTAAAGAAATGTTCCTTTATTTTAAAATGATTTTCGGATTTAAAAGGTCCCACATTGATATAATTTTAGGATAATGTGATAAGGGTTCGAAATCCACCCATCAAATAGGTTTTGGACATGTTTAGGTCTTAGAAATTACATTATCTTTCCATTTTATTTAAATCGTTAAATAATGAGGTCATCACTGCATCATCATGATGTCATAAATAATTTAATTTATTTAATGTCTAAAAATTATAAAAAAAATACTATGATGTAGAAAATATTTTTATCTTTACAATGAATATTTATAGTAAAAACTCTGGCTTGTATAACCCCATATAAAAATTGTTTTAGTAAAACATCTCATGTTTGTGTCATTTTTACATTAACATTAAATAAAAAGGTATTTATGTCATTTTTCAACCAATGTGTCTCCATGGGGTCCCCAAGTTGACACATGGATTTTCTTGGTCGTCAATGACACATCCAATGATGTTAGAACATGTTTCAAGCTCATATTATATTATTAAAACATTATTTTTACCTTAAACTACACTAATTACCTCTAATCGCGATTAAAAACATAAAAGTTACTATTCACCAAAAAAATTATTTTAATCCCATTGAACCACATTTTACTTCATAATGACAACCATGTTTGTTGGATTTTTTAAATTCAAAACACAAAGATGGCAAAACTTCATTTAAAGGGAAAATCAGTTTTTATAAGTACCACTTAGTGGTTTCACTATTCATCAAAAATTGATGTTTTTCAGAAAATTACTAAAAATTCACCCTAAGCTATATTTGATATTCCGAACTCAAAAATGATATCTATTTTACAAAATTAAAAAAAATATAAGTTTCATTAATTAATTTAATAATTAATTCCCACTATCAAAACAAATAGCGTGTTTTTATGAAACAAAATGTATCTAAAGATTGACACTAGTTTAAGTCCGATTTCAATGTGAAATTAATTCCAACAACCACTGTTGGATTAAATGGTAAAAATATATTCTAATTTCACTTTAAAACCAATTCAAAAGATAATCTAATCATATAAGTAAAATATATTAAAAAGAGGTTTTGAATTAAAATACAATATTTTTCTCTATTTATTAAAAATTGAACTTTTTCGGAAAAATACCAAAACTTTACACAAAGTAAATTTTGATGTCCCGATTCTAAAGAAGAATTTTATTTTGTCAAATATAACACATAAAATTTTCAAAAAGTGGATTTAAAAGTGGTTCACCTTCAAAAGGCGGTTAATCGACCTTTTAAAGAATATTAGAATATCTACGCTTAAAATTGGATTCGTTCGCATTTTTAATCCTCTAACATATATAATCATTTTGTAGTTAGTTATTTTCATTCCCGCCATTACAATGGCTAGGAGTTAACTACTATTTAAAATAATATTATTTTTTTATTAGAGTGCAACGTAAGATTCCCAAGAAACTCATTGTTGCGTATTGGGTACGCCATCGAGCATAGAATCCCCTTTAAAGTAATATTAATATTTTATTCACAAATATGGATAAATATAAAAGGTCATATTCTTTATTTACCTGGGGTGTTACACATATGCTCAGTAATGGTAAAAAAGGAGATATGTAAGATTAACATGAGCATAAGGGTATGAGAACATGATAATAACATTTGAAGATCATTCCATGAATATCAAAGATAATATACATAACTCATGGCATAAATATTGACAGTTCATAATACATGAATCATAAAGGAATCAATTTCTAATCCATGAGAACATAATATAGAAATAAGATAGATAATTTTTGGAATACACATAAATATATAAAAAAATTCCCTCTAAGTCAAGTCGTACTACCAAAACCTATTAGGGAACTTCTTGGGGGTTGAACATACTGGGTGGGACACACCACTATACCTAGTCACAGTCCTTTCCTATATTGGATCAGGTTAAAAATTCATCACATAGTGGATCATGTTTCCCCTTATTCCCATTATGGATCATGCTCGTCGACTTATTTCCCAAAATTATCACATGAGATATAAATCATTACCCAATCAATTGGCGGGAGATATAGGTTCTACCCATCAAATTATTAAATAATGCATATATATTCCATATGATAATAAAAAAATCGTCATATTGTAACCCATAAAAAGATATGGGTATCCTAAAAATAATATCATAACCCATTTTTTGTCCCATAGGATACTCAAGAGGGGGGTGAATTGAGTTCCTATTAAAAATTTCTCTTTAAAATATTTGTATTGAAATCCCCCAATTAATAAAACAAGTTAAACTGTAGTGAATTTATAAAGATTGTAAGTGTTAAATTAGTTTCTCAAAGATTGATTATTTCTAAATTAACTTAATCAGAAGATTAAGCTTTCTTTTGAAAATAACTAACTGGATAGAAATAATTACAAACACTTTCTAGTTCAACTATCAGATTTACATTAAACCATATTTGAATTTCACTATAATTAGTAGCGGAATATTGAAAATAGTTTAAACTAAAATAATATGCACACAAGTTTTAACCAAGAGGTTCAGTCTCAAGATGAGACTTAGTCCTCTCAAACAGTTTATATATAAAACATTGATCCACACCCTGGATAAGGGTTTACAAGAGTACTCAGACTATTTAGGTCCTCAGACCTCTACCACAGTTCTAAGTGGGAAAGAAAAAACAACAACACATAGGCTGTCAAGGTCTTCAAAAAAACTTCATGAAGATAAAATAAATCTTGAAGTTTCTACTGCTTCTGCCTTCCCGATGCCAATATGCATCTCAAGTATGAGACATATTGAACAATTCCAATAAATGTTGCAACATGATCCTTGTAGCATCCTTATTTTAATTTAGAGGTTGAACAAGATCCCATATCATATTCCGATGTAGTGAATTCGTATCTTCTTCCATAAAAAGACATCCACTTGTTTAATTGTTTTCTACCCAAAACATCTCAATAATAATCTAGAACACTATATTAAAATATAGAAAGATAATGTCTAACTGATTTTCCATAACCTGAAGGTCTTCATATCATCATTTGTGTTCTACTAGTGGTGTTATTCTTATATGATGTCACTAATTCACCTATAATAGTATCTACATTCAAATAATACAGAGCACCTTTTTGAATACCATTCATCGTAATAATTTCACCATGGATAATAATCGTGAATCCGTCTTCAATGGTTATCAGTAACCAAGATTATCCAAAACACCAAGAGATTTGAGGTTCTTCTCCAACTATGGTATATATCTTACATCTTTAGGGCATCAAGTTCTACAATCATGCATCTTCAACTGCATCGTTCCAATACCTCTTGTATAGAATGGATGGTTATTTTCCATAAGCACCACACCTTCATCTGACTCATTGAGGTTTCAAAACCAATCTCGATTCCTACACATATGGAATGAAAAATATAAACCAAGAATCAAACCTTCTGAATGGTTGACCATCTAGGAAATAAGGATAGTATCTTCAACATCCTCTATTCTCTGTACAATATTTTCCTTCAGTTTCCCAAATTTGGGACAATCATTTTTTCAGTTCCCTTATTCATGATAGTAATCACACTTATCTTTCATTGGAAATCTAAATATAGACTTTGATTTTGATGTCGATCGTGATTCATCTGTTCTGATTCTTTTAGATTTCTTGTCTGATGAACTTACTCTAATTTCTATCATTACCTCTGATGTAGAATCCCAATGATCATACATGTCCTTCCACATATACTAATTGTTAAATAATTCATTTTAAACATAAAATTTTTTTACCTCATCCTTACTATACAACAACGTTGTAGTAAGGTGATCATAACTCTCTAGTTGAGAGTTCTATAACAAAAGATCCTTAACTTCATATCTAATTGTTACATACAAAATTTTCAAATATACTATGATTTTATTTAATGAATCAAGGTGCCAAATCATAGACATACCTTTCTTTTACTGAAATATAAACATTTTCTTTTTCAGGTACAACCGATTTTTAATGATTTTTGAAATATACATATTCTCCAAATTACTCCAAAAAAACTTTTTTATGATGTTTATTGCATGAAAGTATAATTTTTATCTTTATCCAAACAAAGATGGATCATACTGCATGCCTAACAGTTGGGTCTCCTCCAATCACCATTGGCAATGAGTGAAGGATTTTCTTCCAAGGTGATATCTAGCTCTAGTTGAGTTAGAGTATCCAAAATGTCACATGGACACATGCTGAAATTGTTCGTCCTGTCAAATTTCTCCACCTCAAATTTGGTACTGGACACTATACTTCTATGCCAGATGTATTTGAAGTACCGATATGTATAACTGGATTGGAATCCTGGGGAAGTACAAAACTACATTCTATTTTGGGATTCTCCATCACAAAAACTAATCCAAATTTCCAAAAATAGACACCATAGATGAATCTATAATAGTCAAAAATACTAAAATCAACTATTTAATATTCCAAATTGGATATCAAATGAATACCAAAAAATATTAAAAAAATATCAACCCATTTTTTTCTTCAAAAAAACATGGCACCCCTCACTTATTTCCACAATGAGAGAAAAAATACACCTTTTCAAATTCCCTGTCATAACTAAAACCACCCAACATTCCACCTTTATTTTTCCCTTATTTATTTCTTTCCCTATTTTTTCCTTTTCTTATTTAATTCTCATAAACACTAAAAAAACAAAAATCCTCCTTTTTCTTTCTAACTTCCACCCCACTCAAATTTTTCTTCCACACTATCTCCTCCCTTTATTTATCTTTTTTATCTTTCTTCACTTATTTCTCACGCCAAGCTCTCATTTCAAATTTCCCTTACCTAATGCGCACCAGTGTAGTGGGATTCACTAAAATAAAATTTGAGGGGTAGATAAAAACATTAGGTTCAGGCAAGAAGCATGGACAGCAGCTACTGCAATTTTGTGGACAACATGACTACCTTGGCAGCAGCGTCCAAACAATTACAGAAAAGTAGCCTATAGCGGGTTCAGTTGTTTGGACACCAACAAGTTTCCAAGTGGAATATCCATATTTGAGCACCAACGAATAGATTCAGATTTTGAAACTCCACCTCAGTGCAGGAAACATGGACAGAAAAGGGTAGAGGTTCACACAAGCAGACAATAATGTCACTGCTGGAACAGATCTGTAATCATACACCAGATTCCATGAGGAAGTGCGAATAGAAGCAGTTCATGTTCATATGGGGAGGGACTGATGCAGATCTTTCATAGGTAATGAAACACAACCTCTAATACCACTTTTTTGGGACAAAATCACTCACGCTCTCTGAATCTCACACAAGTAAGGAAACAAAAAAAACCGGGAAACACGATTCATGTGGTTTTTTCGGATAACCTATATCCATGGGAAAGGTAGTGAAAAATCATATTATTTAAATGGGAATACAAAGTTTAAAACATATTAATATTACCTTCATCCCATATCCCACATAGGGGAACAAAAATTTATAGAAGTTGTGGAGGATAAAGAATAAATGGTTGTTGCATTTTCTCCTAGGTGGCAACTAGCTCCTACAAGATTGTCTACATGGGCATCCACAAACTTCTACAACAGGTCTCCTTCGACAGTTTTTTCCCAACGGTTTTCACCCACCACAGTAGGATGGTGATATTTTTCATCAAAAACTCAACATCTTGATATATAAAACTCCCTCTTGGAAGAGGTACTTTAATATTTCTTTGAGGTTCTTCTCTGGGACAATCATGACTATGAGGTGGAAACAATAGTTCATCACTGGTTTGACTTTACCAATAGAGAGAAGAAACCACTACTAGAAAAATGACCTATACCCACGATTTTGGGAATAGAGGGCTGGAAAGGCGTCTCAATAGGGGTCTCATCCTATACCCACGGTTTTGGAGAACCGTGGGTATTGGGGAGACAAATGTGGAACACTGCTGTTCCAGCATGGAACACAAAAGACACCACTGTTTTCAAACCGTGGGGTATTTAAATTCAATAATCGCTTGCAGGGGGATTCAAACCCGCATCTCACGCTGCGCCTCACGGCCGCACCCCAACAAGGAACCAACTGAGCTATGATTTTTAACTGTTATATATACATACATCTATGTATATATATATATATGATCCACGTGGGTAAATTTAAAAAACGTAGGTAGCAGGATTTGAACCCACGGCTCAGGATTCACCTCATGGGCGCGCCTCTCCAAGGGACCAAACAAGCTATAATTTTCATTTGATATATATAAATACATCTACTTATATATATTAACATGATCCATGTTTCGAAAAATATTAACCACGGAAATTGAGCCCGTGACCTACAGCAGCCGCGGAGAAGGGTTTACCAACCGATCTAAGGAATTTTTTAAAATATATATTTATATTTATGTAAATATATTAATCTAAACCGTGAAAAAATGTCTTCCTACCAAATTGTTTTCATGTCGCGCCTAATTTTCTTTCCCTTCCATAACGCGGGAAATCTATACCCATAGTTCTGGAGATCCGTGGGTATAGGTCTTCAAAAAAACCCCAATACCCATGGTTTGAAGAACCTTAATTATAGGTCTTCTAAAAATACCTTATACCCATGGTTTTCTCCAAAACTGTGGGTATAGGTCTCAAAATAAAACTATACTTACGATTTTTGTTACAACCATGGGTATAAGTTCACATAATATCCTTATACCCATGGTTTTTTGTAAAACTGTGGGTATAGACCTATTTTTCCGTAGTGAAATCGAGATCAAAATGATGACATCAATTATGATTTTTATTGTCAGTTTTCATATCTAGTTTTTTTCTTAATTCAAATATTCAATATCATATGATCATTAGATTTTATACGGCCAAGAACCAGCCAATAAAAGGTAAAAAATAACTTAATATCCCCTCTAGAGGTGATAATAATTCTAAACTGATGACACTAATATAGGGCGTGAAACATAAACGTTCACACTATGTACCCATGGTCAACCATACCAAGACAAGTCAGAAAAATCTTGTGACATTGTGTGAGAGAATATTACACATTTTTATTTCATACCATGAATTGAACTCAAATTGGGACACTTTTTGATATGGTGTACATGGAGCATAGTTTTTGAACACATCATGTAACCCAACATTGTTTTTTTGCATGAGAATTAAAAAAATAGTGTGATCAAAGTGTCTGGAATGTAATTGATAAATTTTATATATACAATTTCATCCAAGTGCACTAATGCAGATATGGTTATTAAAAGGAATAAAAAAGGGCATTTACAATGCTAAAAATGCTGATAATCGAAGCACTATTAAAAGAGGGTCCCTTTTATCAATGCTAAAAGGGGACCCTTTATGGGAGAATAGTACGTTGTTTTCTTCTATACTTTATGATATATCTAAATATTTATATATATTTCAAATGATTTTTTATCCAAATATATATATATATATATTAAAATACATATATAAAACATGTTTTTTGTGTGTTTATAAATACACACACACACAGAGAGAGAGATATATATGTGTATGCATATATCTATAAATAAAATAACACAAGTTTATATTTATTTACATATATTTTATATTAATATTTATATACATATATTAGAATATATATAGATAAAAATATATCCAATTTTCAATATAGAAATATATATATATACATTATATATATATATATTAATTATATAGGTATATAAATATTCATACTTTTTTATTTTAAATAAAATGGATATTAGTTTTTATTTATATAAAGCTTATAAATTGAGAAATATGTTTTATATGTAATTCAATTTAATTAATTGTTTATAAAGTTATTTTTGTGTGTGTGATTATATATATATTGTTATATATTAGATTATAAATAACAATACATTATAAAAAATTATAAAATTTTAATTTCATAATATCAATATGAATGTAATCCCTGAGAATAAATTCATTCCACACTGAAAAAGGTCAAAAATACCCTCTTAAACAAGTTTTAAATTCCATCAAATGTAAAAAAAATTGGGTATCTCGACTAAAAACTCAGTTTTGGAGGAGTTATGGAACTTATGGGGGTTAAATAATATGATAAAGATTATAGATCTTAATTAAGATCTCTATGGTGTATAACTAATCATAGACTTTGTTTTGATATGTGGAAGAGCTCAAACAGACAGGCTGATCAAAAGTTATGGATGTTTTAACACTATGTTACATGTTCATCTTATTTTATATCTTTTATTGATTTTTTGATTTTTTGATTTTTAAATTTTTTATTAAATGGATATTAATCAATAATAATTCACAAATGATTAATTATAAAAAAATTAATTAATTCATAATCCATTTTCAATAAAAATATTATATATTAAGTGTAAATGTCTATTTATAGTTATCTAATACATTATTAAGAAATAAATATCATATTTATATCAATATAAAAATATTTATTTATTTATATATTATGATATTAATTTTAGTGAAATATATATATGTTTTTGAAATATACCCTTTATCAGTGCTAGTAAAAAGCACTGATAAAGAACCCCCATTATCAGCGCTTCTAAAAAGGCGTTTATAAAGGGGCTCCCTTTAACATCACTAAAACATTGATAAAGGGGGTACCTTTATCAATGCTAAAAAGGAACTCATAAAGTTTTAGTTTTAATATTTCTTTTTTGGCACTATTAAAAGTACCTTATTATCACTGAAAAATGTACCCCCTGAATTGGTTATTTTTTTACCGCTATTATAGGGTGGCGCTGTGTAATGATTGTTTTGTGGAAGTGGTGAAATAACATTACATGAAATACATGGAATATATCCAGTTGTACACCACATTTAATGAATATATATCCCTTAAGAAATATATACCGACTCGTTAAACATGTATTACAGGAGGCCAATAACAAATCACATGTCGTGTTTTTGGTCATACAAACCATATAATTCAGTTCAACTCACTCTAATTATAGACCAAAATTGGGGATTCATGTGATTCAAAACAGTAAGTGTATTATTTAATTAATAAAAACAAAACTACACAGCCTATATATAGCTATACATGCCATGTGATAGGGTTTTTAGGGATGAATTAAAATTTAAATATTTCAACAGGATGTGTAATTTTAAAATATTAATTAATTAATTTCAATGTTATTCTTAAAATACATGAAATGCTAGGTCATCATTCATACCATGTACTTTATAGGTATTACTAGGGGTATACACAACAAATATTCATGGAGCGTCCTATAGTCATAAATGATGCACTCACTATGCAACTTGACTCACAGAATAACTTTTCATGTATATTGGGACATTTTTTTATAGGAACACTTATCCTATACTGCATTATAAAAATCAAGGAACATACACTATGTCAGACTTATGTCGTGTCATGTGATGATATAATTTTTGTAATATCTAAACTTAAAATATGTTTTTAAACTTTAGTACTAGGGTACATGATGTGCCTCTTACAAGAAACATCATGTATTTATTTAACTAATTTAAAATTACTATGGTTAGGAATAAAACGGAAATTTTGGATGGATAATTAAGATAAATGAATTAATTGATTAATAAAATAATTAATTTACTATTTGATAAAAAATATATCTTAACAAGGAATTGATTTAAATGAATACTAGCTTATTTTAAATTCATAATCAATACATGAATGGATAATCATGAGCTCGACCGACCAATTTATGTGTCAAGTTTATATTTAATTTAATTATTTATTAAACAATTTTTTCGAAGAAAATTAATATTAAATTTAAAATGATGACCTTAGTATCATCCCTTCACCCTTATTATGTGTTGGCTTGTATTCCCATTGTTTCTTTTTACAACCCAAAATATTTGGTTCCACTCACCTATGAGATAATATACATATATAAAGGAAGGATATCCATATAGAATCAAAGGAGTATGCATTTTACTACATGAGGGGGGTGAATTGCAACTCAAAAAATAAAACATTCATTTTCCATAACCCCTTATATAAAAGTAATCAAAAATTTATTTTTATAGATATACTTTATATTTTCATAGTTATAAAATTTTATAACTAACTTTATAAAAAATGTATTAACAAATTCACATAAGAAATAAGAAAATTCTAAAAATAATTAATAACATTATTATACATAGTATTTCATAAAAATTTATTGAAAATTTTATAATAAGATATCTACTCTTTATCCTTAAGTGTTGTGAAAGTATTAACCAGAATCAAGGTATTTATGGTATTATCATTATCGTAATAGAATGCCTTTCTAGATGTGGAATTCCTTAACTAAAAATATCAAACAAAGCCTCTATTTACATAGCCTTGGGAACCCTTGATCAAATGATCGAAATAACATATCTCTTCTTTAATAAAGGAATGCCTCGATCACATCAGAATAGGAACCAGGATTACAAGAACAAAATATCTTAAGGCATTTACAAAATTAATCCTTAGAGGGATGCCTTAAGAAAAACACTCTCAAATAGTTACAAGGATTCTCTATCAAGTAACAATTTATTAAAAAATATCCATGACAAATTTCTGTAGTCTATGATGAAAAATACTCCTCCTCCTCCTCTAATGAAACTTTATTTATAGAAACACTCCCAGTGGTTATATTCTTCATATCTCATTGGTGGTTGCAATGATATCAGAAAAACTCTTTCTTCTCTATAATGTTTCCCCACAACATCTTTGTTTTATGATCATCTTTATAATTTATCTTTTAAATTCTTGGAAATTATCTCTAGTAGAATGAAAAATCTTATTTTGGTAGAATTTATTATGTTTTTATCTCTAGTAGGCATTATAAAATTTCTCTTGGAAATCATGACTACCTCTATCCAATGATTTCTGTTTGAAATCATTATTAAAACTTCATCCAATGAAATTTGTTTTACTTTATCTATTATATTTTTCCAATCCTCTATTAAAAGAACATTATATATATATATATATATATATGTTCTTAAGTACAATGTATATGTTCATCTAGTAAGAATGTTTTTCTGAGGGAATGAATATTATCCATTCAATAAAACAATATTAAACAAAAATATTATTATAAATGTGGGAAGTATAAATGTTATAAATATATAAAATTTTAAATAATTGATTTGGGACTTTCAAAATTAAGGATTAAAAAGGGTATAAATAAATCTTATTACTCAATAATATCCCCAGCATGAAAATAACGAAAGAATACATTTATACTGGAAAAAACTAAAGTTAAAAACATTAAATAATTACTCACCCTTCCTTACAAAATCCCGAACTTTTCACTTTCTCATGAAAAGATAGAGCATACTTCAAATATTACCTTTCTTCCAAGAGTTTTTTCCCAAAAATATTCTCCATTTTCTCCAAAATTTTAGATACTTTTTCTTAAATTTTCTAAAACCATTAAAATCGTTCTCCCCATTTTTGATTTTCAAAAATAACTGTAGGAGGTAGAAACTTTAACTGAAATATTAGGAAAAAATTCAACATAAAAATTTTGTAAGAAAATAAACATAGATCCATGAATATAATAATGAAATTCATCCCAAAGTATAAGAAAAAACATTCATCCAAAGTTATTGGAATAATATTTATCCACAAAAATATATGAAAAAATGTACATCCAAGATATAAATCCACAGTTTTTAATTTTATATATTACAAACATTCAAAGTTCAATGAAAATTCAATCATTTTTATGATCACTTCCATCTTCTTCACATCCTTTTGGTACTTTTCTGATTCAGTAATGACCTCCTTTATTCTCACAACTTATTATTCTAAAATAATGATCTTCTTGGTATCATTATTTATCTTTGTAACTTCTTCTTCAAAGCATGAATCATATTTCCTTGGTTTATTATTTCCCCATCTTGTAGTATTGCAGTAGATTTTTGAGTATTTATTTCTCTTGAAATCACACAAAATTCAGAAATAATGGATATTGAAAAATATGAATTTGACATTGTGAATCTTCTTTATTACATAAAATTTTTGAACATAAAACTTTATCTCACATTCATGGTGTATTATCTACATAATAATACTTTTAAACATTCATTATTCCACATTTTATTTTCCTTTTATGTCCTTAATCTCTACCTTATTCTAAATTACAAATTCATCTTATTGTTTTCATGGGATTGTGTTTTTCAACATGTCAAATTTTCCCTAGATGTATCTTCACCTTACTTGAATATCTAGAAAGAGATAAATTATACCTTAAAGTATATTGATGACTTAACTAAAATAATTAATTCTAATCACTATTTAAATGTTGCTTATGCTTTGAGAACTGTTGGAATAATCTAAAGTAACATCGAAAATGGATGGATGATAAGGTCTAAATGGTTGAGGATCTTCAATTCCTTCATCATTTTGATTTTAAGAGACTTCCATAACTTCAACATCATGATAAATTCCATCTTTTACTAATGATTTTTTTTGCAATGTGGATCTTTTTATTCAACGAATTTTATTTTTCTACAAAATATGTTCAAAATATTTTTGAGATTGAAAAGAAGTATAAGTATCAGTAGAAATTTCATCAATATCAAGAGTTTTCTTCAACTCTTTTTTAATCCCATCATCCATTCTAAAATATCCCTTTATTTATTTTTCAACAAAATTTTCACCCTGATAATGAAAATTTTTATTTTGAATTATTTCAATATAAACTTCATTTACATTGTGATTTTGAATAGAAAAATCTTGAAATGAAGCTTGATCTAATTTTCCTTTCAGTTTAAAGGATATGGGAACTTCTATAGTTACAAATTCAACTTTTGATTGAGATTTTTTGATTCCTTTTAATAAACCCAAAAAATATTTTTTGTTGTCTCCTTTTTTTCTTATTTCTTATTCTCTTATTATTCTTTGATTTTTATAGGTTTTCTCCTTTAGAAACAAATACTTTTCCTTATAAAAACCAAAGGATGGTCTATCATCATTTCTCTCTCCTTTATTTTTACAAAAATTACAAACATACATCATTTGGAAATGCTTTAGGATTTTTTTTCTATTCATTAGAGGGGAAACCTATCTATAATTCATCTTCTATAAACCGTTTTCTTTAATATTTTTAGCCTCTAAAATAGAATAATCTATGATTATTTTATAAAAAAACATCTTTATATTTTTAATATAAAAAAGATTCATCTTTATGATAGTCTCCTCTCTAATATTTAATTTAATTTCTTTTTTATTTTGTTACACACAATACGGTGTTCCTTCGATATCTTGTGTTACACACACAACTGTGTTTTACCGAACTATAATATACTATTAATATTGTTGTTAAAATATTATTATACTTACAACATAACCATTCGAATAGAAGTTATGAATAATATTAAATAAATTTTGAAAATATTATATAAATAGGTACACAAAATGAATCATTTGGTTATAAACTGGTTTGAAATTAAATTAAGAACTATTTTGAAATAATGAAATTGCTTTTTTAAGAAAACTGTCTTTCTATTTAAATAAAAAAAATCTCAATAAATTAAATAAACTAATTTTAGTTAATGTTTTTAATAAAATTTATATATTATGAACTCACTCAGAATTTTATAAACTCATACAATAGGATTGATAGCGATAATATAATAATAAATCTAATTTTATAAATAAAATGATATATCTTTATAAAAGGCAATTTAAACTCTTTTTAATGGTACCCCTATTTTAAATATAATTTTTTCCAATTTAATAATATTTAATTGAAAAAATAAAATTAATTTTGATATGTCAAAATTTAATTTGGGTTGATTTTTTAGAATTTTTCTCAGATGTTTTATTTTTTGATAAATAGTGAAAAACAATGATTTTTAATTGAGAAAAGATTATTTATCTAATTTATTTAAATAGTTAAATTAAATTTTAAATTGATTTAAAATTATAATTTTTTAAATTATAAAACAATAAATCTAATTAAGGTCATTGGAATCAATTTCACATTGTAATTCGATATAAAAACATTTAAAACATTTGAACATTTTTTACTTTTAAAACCCATCATCTCATCCAGTTTATCAGATTAATTTTAATTTAATTTATGCTACATGTATGATTAGAATTTGGAAAAATGGATTACATATTTGGAATCAACATAATTTAAAATTTAAAATTTATTTAATTTATTTTTTGACAAAAAATATTAGTGAATGTAATTGAAATTAATTATAGTGATTAAGGTATAAACGAGAAAAATTAATGACTAAACATAGAATATAAGGTGTAATAATTATCTTGAACTTGTATAAATATTATTTTTTGGAAATATTTTTAACTTATCCCCTCTCAGATCTAATTTTATGAGTTAGTGGGATACTCTACCAAGAATGTGTCTTATATAATATGTTAAGTATGGAGAAATATAAAAAAAGAATATTCCTTAACTTTAACATTTATAAAGTCATGAGATATGGATAAAAAGACACTCTAGTTCGACTTTGAATATTATTTTGAAATTTATAGGACTTTTTTATAATCATATAAACTTATATTTAATTTTAATAGATCAATTAGTTAGACAAACTACTCAAGGAATGGGAGTGCCAAAATTATTTAGTTAATATTGAACTCAAATAAACGATGTTAAAAATATTTTAAATGAAGTAAATTGAGTTGAATTATTATATTAAATAATTTTTATATATGAATATATAATGTTACATTGGTTTTAACTTAATATATTAAAATCCGATTATTATCTTGATATTTATAAATTTAAATTATTTAAATAATGATGAAATTGATAATAATGTTACTTTATAATAAATAATATTTTATAAAAAGAATTAAAATATACTAAAAATAATATATTTGGTTAAATTATTTTTAATTTTAAAGAAATATAAAATATGGTATATTAAAGAACCAATTGATCTTTTATAATAAACATATTGACCCTTAAAAAGTATAAAAATTGTTGGTGTGGTTTAGGTTAAAGGAGTGTTTTTTCACGTAACATGCACTTGTTTTAAAAAAAATTTCCAATACACATGAGATTAATATTTTGTAAATTAGATATCATATTAAAAATTATGTGGGTATATATTTTCTAATAAATCTCACTTTAATTTTGTCTTAATGGTCAAATTACCAAGGTTAGAAAATAGTTATATTAATAAAAACCAAAAATGATAAAAGTGGGGAAACTTAGAAGTTAAGGAAAAAAATTATAAAAATTGAAATTTTTTTTTGTGTATTGGAGGTTTAAATCGACCCTGAATTCACTTAAATAAATTATTTTTCTTTTTTTGAATCACATGATGAAAGGGAAACCTCCCAGTAGTTTTTTCTATCTTATATTCATAAGAATTCCACTCCCCCACCACTATAAAAATGAATTCACTTCCCCCCCCCCCCCACTTATTCACACCACAAGCCATTTGGATCATCCAATACCTTCCCAAATAAGATAAAAAAATACCTAAACAAATCCTATAGTTATAAATTTTGTTAAAAATAAATAGAAGGACTTTTTTTGTTATATACCAAAAAGAGTTACCTGAATAAGAGACAGCGTTTTACAATGAGCACTTCTTTAATTTCTTTCACCACACATTCAATTATTTGGATATAATTATTATATAATAACCTAAATATATTAAATATAATTATATGTTTCTATGATAAGGGTATGAACTCCCCTCACACACAATTCCATTAAATGGGATACATAACCATCGTTTTTGTGTACGACGGACTACCACCTCATGAGCCAATATTATTTTTTATTCTATTACCGCCACTCGTGGTAGGGAATAATAATGGAAAATATGTTTTTATGTGATATATATGATATTTATTATGTATTTATTCCTATATAAATATTTTATAACACTAACATTCCTGATTTACATTTTTTGGGAATACGATATCTTTATTTGTGTATGTGTGGACTATCGCCTCCTCAAAGCGACGTGATTCATTCACGCTTTACTTGGAATGAATTAAGGATGTGTTTAACATAAATTTATGATATATATGGGAAAGAATTTATAATTTAATTGTTATATAGACATATATAAAAATATTATATACTTTATTTGTTTCAATATGGCAAGATAATGGAAACAAAAATCTTGCGCACATACGACCTACCGCATCCATGAACAGTGTATTTCATTTCCAATTCATATCATTTATAGATTATCATAAATAAATATATAATTAATATATATGTTATTTATATAATTTTTTCTCATTCTTAAAATTAATAAATCAAGATCTAATCAAGAGGACCAATGATAAAAAGTCAAAATATTTTGGATAAACAAGTCAGTTATTACCCAAAACATAACTTTAACTAAGAATTATTTATAAAAGGGTAATATAAATTCAAAATTAAATCATATATGGTATTATATACATGAATATAGTTCCATGATATATGTATAATAAAATTATAATTATTATAATTAATGTGTTAACAAGTACTATGAGAGTTAATAATTACGTCAAGGGAAATTCATCTGACATTCTATATCTGTGAGATACATACCATATTCACCATTCATTTATTTTATGTGGTGTATATAAAACCTGTGAATATATTATATTATTATTATAATGAAATTTATTGGTATTTAAATATACTTTTAATGATCTCTCCTTCATGGGGTTTACGGTTCAAAATTTACCAAATTTGTATGGTAATGTTATCTCAATTTTCCTTCTTTAAGACACATGTTATATTATGCCCATAAATTATTTTATGAGGTGTATACAATTCCATTTGACATGGTGTATCATGAATATAATTATTTTCATGACTTTTTAAGATTAATGTAATGGTATTCCCTAATGGGGGTTATGATTCATTTTTACCAATGTGATAAAATTTTATTGCTACAACATCATCTTTTATCATGACTCTTTATGATTATAATTTCATTGTTGAAATTTTATGATCAATATCAAAATAGCTCTCATGATTTTTCTTCTACTATATATATTCATGATATATTCATAAAATGGTACCATTTTAACACACTTTGTAACTTATGATAATTAACAAAACAGTTTTATAAAAATCCGACTTTATATATCACTTCAGTGGGAAATCTATTTTATTTAAAATTTAATGTTTTATAAAAAACAATTTTAAATGATATTTTAAATTTTATTTCAAATAAAAGTATTTTAGTGACTTAAAATATTCATTTTTAACATTTAAACGCTGTCTTCAAAGAAAAAGGTTTTTTGTTTTAAAAAATAATTTTCAATGAAGAAAGAATATTTTTCTCAAGAAATGTTTTCAAAGATAATTAAAAATTTATTCTCATATAAGATGAAATATATTAGTGACATTGATCCCTTTATATTAACATGATCCAAGGTTACGAATCAAATTATTTCTTGGAATGGTTTATTTTTTTATGTTATTATGTTTATGGAACCCGTTTCTCTTCCATAAGTAATATTCTTTGGATACTCGCTTCTTTTCATGAGTTATTCTTTAATTAAATGATAATAAAACCTATTTTTCTACATAGGTTACGATATGATGACATGTTTATGAAACCCATTTCATTTCATGGTGTTAGCCTCACCTGTTTTGATAATCTCAAATATGATTATATATGTTCTAATAATCCCAAATCATGCTTATCTATATAACAATTATGTTTCTTAACTATGGATTCATGTTCTAGAGTTGGTATGGATGTCAAAATAATCATATAATATCATGGAATATATTGATAAATGTTTATTTATGTTTAACAATGATTAAGTATGATATTGATTCAATCTGGAACTAATATTCATAGAACAATTACTTTGTAAACATTTAAGTTCCTAAGTCACTGATAGTTATAATTATGACTGATACAAGTTCACTATTAGAAAAGTCCACCGATAGAAGAAGTCAACTGATAGAAAGTTCACTGATATGAGGTACTGATATAATGGAGCTACCGATAGAAGAAGCAACTGATAGAGAGATCTACCACTGCCGATGATAACAGCTACTGATAGGGAGGAAGATCTATGGAAAGAAGTACATTGTTACAAAGAGATATCGATATAAGGATCTACCGCTACACATGGAGCTACTGATACATGAGCTACTTATACAAGAGCTACCGCTACAATTATACGGATAGAGAGCTACTGATGGAAGATGACTGTTAACCAGTCACTATTACCAAAATTATCTAATTTTTCAATATTATTAATATAATGATAATAGTCATATTATCTCAATTCAATGAAACTGCTATTAATTAATGTGGGTTGTTGGAATGTTAGGGAACCGTACTTCATTCCTATAAAAGGTAACCATTCCCATTTCCGGAGCAACAGGAATAAAAGGAATATCAAGCCACTTTAGAAGTGTGATACATACGCAAGGAAGAATAGAAGATACATATGATACACATACATGAAGATACACATGCACATGTAGAGAAGAACACATGAATAACTCAAAGAACACTCATACACATAATGAACAGATGTTCAAAGAGGAAGATCAAGTGCTACAAAGAATACTCTCACATTCAAGCTAAACACCTGTACTGGAAGTGAAGGAATAGAACCACAATACTCTATTTTTTAGACAACATCCAGAGAAGGACTTAAAGCTTCATCTGCTTTAATCCAAAGAAGTCCAGAGCTGCATTGACATCACACAAGAGAATTCTAAAATCATCTCCATATTATCGCTATGTTGTGATAATTTTTATTACATTACAGCAGTGTGTGTGTTTTTGTTCATTTGGATACACATTGACTCCTAAGCTGAACTAGAGGATACTAAAATCCCCACACCAAACTCTTTATACCTTTGTGTATCACACGTAGAACTATGGTAGAGGTCTGAGGACCTAGACAGCCTTTGTGTTGTTGTTGTTTCTTTCCCATGTAGAACTGTGGAAGAGGTTTGAGGACCTAGACAGTTTGAGTACTATTGTAAACCTCGATCCATGGTGTGGATCAAAGTTTTATATATAAACTATTTGAGAGGGCTATGTCTCAGCTTGAGACTGATCCTCTTGGTTAAAACTGTTGTGCATCTTATTTTAGTTTAAACTATTTTCAATATTTCACTGCTAATTACTTTAAAATTAAAATCTATTTTAAATTAAATCTGAAAGTTGAACTAGAAAGTGTTTTTAATTATTTTTAGCTAGTAAGTTAGTTTCAAAAGCTAGTTTAATCTTCGGGTTAATTTAAATGATAAATAATCAATCTTTGAGAAACTAATTGAACACTTACAATCTTTATAAATTTACTACAGTTTATCTTGTTTTATTAATTGGGGGATTTCAATACAAATCTTTTAAATAGAAATTTTTAATAGGTAATCAATTCATCCCACTGTTGAGTATCCTCTGGTACAACATTTGGTATCATATCCATTAGATAAATTTTTTTCAAAACACTCTATTTGTGAAATGTTTTCAACTGTGATTTTAATTGTATCTTAAAGATCTCAAAATTTCTATTAAGTCTAAATTTTTATATGTTTATATATATTTTTAAAACATAGTTATTATGGATAAAAGATTAGAAGGCGTAGCTACCAATAGGCCACCCTTATTTAATGGTTTCAACTATGCTCAATGGAAAATAAAAATGAAAATCCATTTTGAAAGTATGAGATTTGACATCTGGACTGCTATAGAGACTCAGTATAAGATTCCAGAAATTGTTAGAACTACTTGGGATGAACCTTCAAAATCTTCTTACAATAATAATTGTAAAGAAATGAATGCCCTCTATTGTGCTTTTGGAGATGAAGGATTTAATTGTATATCTTCTTATAAGACTACTTATTAAATTTGGGATATTATGGTTGTTTCCCATGAGAGAACATCCAATGTTAAGGAAATGAGACTAAATACATAAACTATTAAGTATGATAATTTTAAAATGAAATCTAATGAATCTATTTCTGATATGAATCTCAGGTTTAATGAGATATTTAATACAATGATATCACTGGGAAAATATATTCCAAAAAAAGATAAAATCATGAGGATACTGAGATGCCTACGAGACAGTTGGAGAGGAACCTCTGTCTCTATATGTGAATCATGTGACATTGGAAAGCTACCTGTGAAGGAGATGATTTAAAAATTGATGAGGTATAAAGAAGAGATAAATGTGAATAAATAGGAATATGTTGAACCCAAGAAGAATTAAGTGGCATTCATGTCCACCGCTTTAAAGAACAAGGACAAAGAGAAGGTTCAGATAACTAAAGAAAGCTCTACTAGTGAAAATTCTAACTCAGACAGTGATGAAGAGATGGATCAGATAGCCCGAAGATTCAAGAAACTCTATAAAAATAATAAATTCTTTTGAAAATATGATTATAAGGGTAAGTCTGATTGATGAGGGAATTGGAAGAAAGACTGGAGGAAAACTAATAAAGATGATGGAATAGTTTTCTATGAGTTCAAAAGAAAAGGGCATGTAAAAGTTGACTATCCAAAATTGAAATTTAAAAAAAAGTATGACTATAAGGATAATAAATACAAGAAATCCATAGAAGCTACATGGAGTTCTTATGAAGACAACTCAAGTGGATCTGAAGCTTCTGATTCTGAAGAAAATAATCATGCCCACATGTGTTTCATGTTTGAAACATCTAAGGTAACACTTAATTCCAATATGCACAAATATTATTATTCTGGAAATGAAAGTGATTCAAATAATGATTATAATATTTCTAAATCTGAATTATTTAAATATTTTAATATGTTTGAATATACTTTTAATGAGTTGAAAGATTAGTTAAAATCATTTAAAAAGAAGTATGCCTTAACTAGTATTTTTTGTTCTAATCTTAATATAGAAAAGGAAAAGAATTCTCAACTCCTAAAGGAGAATACTAAACTCAAATTGTCTAATGAGAAACGTAGAAAAGACATCGTGAAGTTTACAAGTGTAAAAACCACTCTCACTCAAATTCTTGGAAAACAAGTTGCACAAAAGTATACTACTGGCATAGGTTACCCGCCTAGACAGAGAAAGATTGTTAAAAGTAAATTTATTCCAAAATCTGGACAGTATGCTGCTAGTTCAAGTTTTGGAAATTCTTATACTTCATCTAGATTTTCAAATTCTTATAGACCAAACAAAGTTTATTTATCAAAATATTTTGAATCTTTTAATTATAGGAAACCCATTAGAAAAATATGGGTGCCTAAAGTTTTACTTGTTATCCTTTCTGGACCCAAGATAATCTGGGTACCAAAATTATCTTCTGTTTAAATCTGTTTTGTAGGAAACTTTATTGAAAAGTTCCTATATAAAGATATGGTACTTGGAGAGTGGATGTTCAAGGCATATGATAAGAGACTACTCATGGTTTAAGAGCTTAATCAAAGTTAATGGAGAACATGTCACCTTTGGGGGTAACTCAAAAGTAAATATCATCATCTTAGGCCAGATTGGTAACACATATTCAATTTTAATTTCTAAAGTACTATTTTTGGATGGATTAAAATAAAATTTGTTAAGTATTTCTCAATTGTGTGATGATGGATTCAAAGTAAAATTTGAAAATTATTTAGGTAATGTTTTTAATTCAAAAAATGTTTTGGTATTTATTGTATTAAGAAATGAAAATGTATTTTCTGTAGATTCGAATTATTTATCTAAACAAAATGTTACTTGTTTAAATGCTTTTCATAAATAATATTGGATATGGCACAGAAGATTAGGACACTGTAATGTTCATTTACTCAGGAAACTGACTAGGAAGGTTTAGTTAGAGACCTTCCCAAACCATAATTCCCAACAGATAAAGTTTGGAATCCTTGTCAAAAGGGAAAACAACATAAAGATTCTTTAAAATCAAAGAAATAAGTTTCAACTTCTCAACCTCTCGAGTTGGTTCATATGGATTTATTTGGACCATCTAGAGTTTCTAGCTTAAATGGGAAGCATTATGTATATGTTCTTGTAGTTGACTTTTCTAGATATACTTGGGTATAATTTCTAGCTCACAAAAGTTAAGCTTTTTCTTATTTCATTAAATACTCCAAGTCTATAGAAAACCTATGTGGACTTAAGATTAATACCCTGAGAAGTGACCATGGTTGTGAGATTGAAAATCATGAGTTTGAAACTTATTTCTCACTTAATGGCTATAGTCACAATTTCTCTGCCCATAGAGCACCTCAACAGAATGGTGTAGTAGAAAGAAGAAATAGAACACTTCAAGAAATTACAAGAACTATGCTTAATGAATATGATCTACCTATTTACTTTTGGGCTGAAGCTATCAATATAGCTTGTTATATTATAATTAAAGTCTTGATTATACCAATTCTCAAAAGGACTTTTTATGAGATATGAAATAATTGGAAGCCTAAGGTTAATTAATTTAATGTTTTTTGTTGAAATGTCTTCATCCTCAATACTAAAGATAATCTTGATAATTTTTCATCCAAAAGTGATGAAGGAATCATTCTAGGATATTCTATATCTATCAAAGCTTATAGAGTATTTAATAAGAGGAACAAATTTGTGGAATAATTTGTACACATAAAATTTGATGAAACGGATCCACATGAACCTAAGAACCCTCTTGAAAATATTGAAGAAGATATGTCAATTCTAAACCTTAATGAAAAAAAAGTGAACCTGTTGTTAAGACAACCAGTTCTAGAAATTTTCCAAAACCTATTTCTGTTGAACCCAAACATGTAAAAGAACCTGGAATTTCTATCCCTACCTTTTCTAGACCAAATGGGAACCTTAAAAATCATCCATTAGATGTTGTAGTATGATATTTAGATAGAGGAAATCAGACTAGGGCTTCTATAAGAAATCAGGTTGAACATCAAGATTTTCTTTCACAGTCAGAACCTAAAAATATCAATGATGCCATCAATGATGAATTTTGGGTAATAGAAATGCAATAAGAATTAAATCAATTTAAAATAAAAAAAATTATAGGAATTATTAGATAGACCTAAGGAAAATTTGACCATATGAACTAAATGGGTGTTTAGAAACAAAGTTGATGAATCTAGAAATATCATTAGAAACAAAGCAAGACTAGTTGCACAATGATATAATCAAGAAGAAGGAATAGACTATGAGGAAACATTTTCACCTGTAGCGAGGTTAGAATCCATTAGGATTCTACTTACTTATGATGCTCATCTGAATTTCATGTTATATCAAAGGGATGTTAAAAGTGCTATTCTAAATGGTTTTATAATTCAAGATGTTTTTGTTGAACAACCACCTAGATTTACTAATATTCATTTTCAAAATCGAGTTTTTCATCTTTATAAAGCTTTATATGGTTTAAGAAAAGATCCACGAGCATGGTATGATAGACTTAGTAATTTTTTTATTTCAAAAGGTTTTATTAAAGGGATTGTTGATCCAACTCTTTTTATCAAAAGGATTTCCAAAGATGTTTTGATAGTACAAATCTATGTTGGTGAAATTATTTTGAAATATTTTAAAAATACTTTGTGTATTAATTTTTCAAAGAGTATGAAAAGTGAATTTGAAGTGAGTTTAATGGGAGAGAAGTCAAATATTTTCTTCGATTTAATGTTTTTCAAAATAATGATGGTATCTGTTTAAATCAAATAAAATATAAAAGGGATCTTATAAAACGTTTTGGTCTGGATAGTAATAAGGGATGTGATACACCTATGAGTACCACATGTAAATTAGATATTGATGAAACTGAGAAACCAGTAGATCAAAAAAATTATATAGGAATGATTGGGAGTTTTCTTTTCCTTACTTCTAGTTGACTAGATATCATGTTTAGTGTGTGCATGTGTGCCAGATTTCAAGCTAATCCAAAAGAATAACACTCGCTTGCTGTTAAAAGGATTTTCAAATATCTTAAACATACTACTAATTTAGGATTATTTTATCCAAAAGGAAAATATTTTGATTTAATAAGTTATTCAGATGTTGACATTTCTGGTTTCCAGTTATATAGAAAGAGTACATCAGGAACATATCACTTTCTAGGTAAATCCTTAGTATCATGGTGTAGTAAAAAAGCAGAATTCTATTGCATTGTCTACTGCTGAAGCAGAGTATATAGCTGCTAGTAGTTATTGTGCACAAATTCTGTGGATGAAACACACTCTATTGGACTATGGATGTCACTTTATACATGTATCTGTAAACTGTGATAACATCAGTACAATCAATATTTCTAAGAATCATGTGTCTCACTCTAGGACTAAGCACATTGATGTAAGACATCACTTTTTGAGAGATCATTATCAAAAAGGTGATATAACTCTTGAATTCATTGGAAATGAACATCATTTTTTTGATATATTTAACAATACTTTAAATTCAGAGAGGTTAAATCACGTCAAACATGAATTAGGAATGATAAACTTTTCCTAACAGTTTTAGGATACCTCACTGGTATGGACCTCACCGTTATAACTCACTAGTATGGACCTCACCATTATACCTCACTGGTATGGACCTCATCATTATACCACACTTGTATGGATCTCACCGTTATACCTCACTGGTATGGATCTCACCTTTAGAACCTCACTGTTAGTGGACCTCACCATTAGGAATCCCCACCGGTATATGTTACCGCTAGTTTGGCTGTTTTTAACTTCATGTTTTTCAGCAGCTGAAATCTATATCATTTGTATTATATTTATTATGTTTATTTATTATTTATTTATTCCTAAATGATAAAACATTAGTCTTAAACTCATTTCAATCCACGTCGAACCCTTTACCTTCAAACCATAGCTCCAAAACCTTCGTTTCTCTCGAACCCTAAGCCTCGCAATTCGCAGTATGGAAAGAGTGAAGAGACCGACAGACAATGAAGAGGGTGATGAGCTGAATTCCAAGAGACTCAAAGGAGAGTCTAGTGGTGGCAGTGAAGTAAATAAACCTATAAACCCACATCTCATAAAAAGGGAAATAGTAATTGAGAAAGAGCTATGCGTGGAATGGTTGATGACCAGTAAGTCATTAATTCTAAGAGTGCTTGAAAAGAAGGAATGGGTTGAGTTCTTCTAAAACAACAATGGACCATATTATCCTAATTTGGTTAAAGCATTTTATGAGTTTCTCAAATTTGAAAAACTAGATAATGAGAATCAGGTCTTCTCATTTGTTAATGGAAAGGAAGTTTCATTCTCCTCGGTCGAATAGGATGATTGTCTGAGGGTACCCCATGAAGTTATCTTCAATTTTTATTCAAAGTATGCACCCCCTACTAGTGGTGTTTTTTAGTATGAAACTTCTTTGGAAGAGCTAACTAGAGATGACACACCAAGAAAAGTAGTTTCCACAAAAATGGATGGAGAAAATCGGTTGTTGTTCAAATTCATCCAGCATGTGTTAAGTCCAAGAAGAAGAGATTTTGAATACCTCTAATTTCAAGATGTATTCTTGTTGTATCTGCTACGGAATGGTTTCAAAGTAAATATGTGTAGGCTTCTGTTGATTCAAATGGAAGATATGACTAGGCCGAAATCAAAAACAAATTCCTTGTTCTTTGACAAGTTTATATCTTTAATGCTTAAAGGAAAGGGAACAGCTAGGTCTCAAGTTGAGACTGTAGTTGTGAAGGAAAACTATTGTATCCCTAAAACCATTTTCAAATACCTGAATATTAACTGTAAACTATGGAGAAGAGAATGGTTCAGTGATGAAGGGGACAGACCAGTACCTATTGTTAATATACCCCAGTCCTCTGATTGAGAGCCCTAATATGACTGTTGTAGAGGTTCTTGAAGTGGATAGACCCATACCTATTTCTAATATACCCCAGCCTGTTCCACCTGGTTTGGATATAAATATGGTTGTATATGACTCTTCTGAAGAGGAAGTATCCAATGAGGCTACTGTTGTAGCAGATATGGTGATGGAAGCTCTGGTTGAGGGGGTGCAACCTGAACAGATATGATCAGTTTCTATGACCTATGAAGTGGAAGATTGGCCTATGGATCCAGGATTATTTGTATTGGGAATAGACTATCCTGATTCTGATGATGAGACACCCATTAGAAGGCATCCTATTTCTTATGAAATTTTCTCAGAGCAAGTTACTGCTCAACCAGTAGCTCCTCTTGCTCTGCCTGAAGACAGTGTGAGAAAAGTTGATCTTGAGGCACTGAAATATGAATTGAAAACCTGTTTTGTTGAAGAGAGAAGTAAGATGGAAAGTTATTTGGTATCTTCTCTGGGAAGTGTTTGGTCAAGTGTTGTAACAGAAGTGATGGATGAAGTAAAAGAATGTCAAAATCAAGTTAAAAGTTTATCAGAGGATGTTGACTCTCTAAGGAAATCTGTCAATTCATTTTATTCCTTCATGAGTCCTAAATCTCAAGTTGATACTGAAATCAACTACATTCGAGGTTTAGTGAAATAGTTGGAGGATGTGTTTGAATATTTTAAGAAGACCATAAAAACGCATGTCAGTACTCAGGATTTTGTTAAGAAAAATTTGATAAGTAATTTGACTCTGTCTTTCAAAGAAACTGTATCTTTTACTGTAGCACCTCTTGGTGCATCCAACGTTTCAGTTGATGCGGAAAAGATTAGATATGTGATGAAAGAAGAACTTGGTAAAGTTTGTGCCAGTAGCTCATCTGATTCTCAGGTAATTACTACCGCCAGGGATATTAGAAAAATCATCCTAGACAATATGAGAGATTCCGCTACAGCCCAGAAGGAAATAAAAGACAAAATTGATTATTATTTTCAAAGAGTGTACACCAATAATCAGCTAACCAATCATTTCAAGCTACTGTTAGAGAATATGAAGCTACCCCCAGTCACTCAAGCCTTCAAAGAACAAGTTAGTATGCTCTGGGAGTTGACCCCTACTTTGGACAAATTTATGGAGAACATGGATGATTTAATCGCTGCCATAGAGAGAGGAGTTATCATTATTGATTTCAGGAATCTCTTACTTCAATTCTTTCATGTGGACAGTACACCTATCATTGTGACTCCTACCTTACATGCTACTGGTTCTGCTGTTTCCACACCTCAAATAAATCCTGCTCAGGCAATCAGAAGCCTGACTCCTATGATCACATAGAGGAGTACTCATTACAGACCTGGATATGTTTCAGTAGGTGAACCACCTTTGATAATTAGTGGAGTACCCAATCCTACATATCACCCTACCCAACCTCAGTCCTCTAATCCTAAAGGGAACTCTAATTTGTACATACAGGATGTTGATTGAATGAGGCTAGAAATTTTGATAGGAATCTTTGTACTATATCCTGTAACTTTGTCATGTGAAATGAAAATTTCTATTTTCTCTCTTCTTATTTTATGTTTTGCACCATTGTTTTTCTCTTTTTACTAATCACAATGGGGGAGAAAAATTATAATATGGGGAGAATATGGGTAGAACATACAATTTTGGGTGAAATTTCACTATGGGGGAGAAAATTATAATATGTGTATTTGGGGGAAATAAATATTCTATTTATTTTTTACTCTTATATATGTTTATAGTTTAACTCTGATACATTTGAGGAGCTCTGATACATTTGAGAGTTATGATCTGAACACTCTGAGAAATTCCATTAGATGTATTTTACTCCGATTCATTAAAGTTTATTCTGGATTATAATGCCATAATTTGTGATTATCAAAAAGGGGGAGATTGTTGGCCTCACCAGTTTTAATAATCTCAAATATGATTAGATATGTTATTATAATCTCAAATAATGCTTATCTATATAATAATTATGTTTCATAACTATGCCTTCATGTTCTAGAGTTAGTATGGATGTCAAGATAATCATATAATATCATGGAATATATTAATCAATGTTTATTTATGTTTAATAATGATGAAGTATAATATTGATTCAATCTAGAACTAATATTCATAGAATAGTTACTTTGTAAGCATTTATGTTCTTATGTCACTGATAGTTATAATTCTGACAGATACAAGTTCACTATTAGAGAATTCCACCAATAGACTAAGTCTACTAATAGACAAGGTCACTGATACGAGCTACTGATAGAATGGAGCAACTGATAGAGGAAGAAAATGATAGAGAGAGCTACATCTACCGATGATAACAGCTACTGATAGCTAAGAAGAGCTACCAACAGAAGTATACCTTTATAAAGAGCTACTGATACATAGAGCTACCACAAACCATGGAGCTACTAACACTTGAGCAACTACTACAAGAGCTACTACTACAAGTCTACCGATAGAGAGCTACTGATGGAATATGACTGTTAACCAGTCACTGTTACTAAAATTCTCTACTTTTTCAATATTATTAATATAATGCTAACATTCATATTTTCTTAATTCAATGAAACTGCTATTAATTAATGTGGGTAGTTGGCATGTTAAGGAACCATACCTATTACCTGTAAAAGGTAATCATTCCCATTGATGGAGAAAATGTAATAAAAGTAATATCCAACCACTAGAGAAGTGTGATATATACGTAAGGAAGAACATAAGATATATACAAGACACATACACGAAGATACACATGCACATGCAGAGAAGAACAGACGAAGAACTCGAAGAACACTCATACACATCAAGAACAGAAGTTCCAAGAGTAGGTTCAAGTGCTACAAGGAATACTCTCACATTCAAGCTAAACACCTATACTGGAAGTGATGGAACCGAACCACAACACTCTATTTTCTAGAAAACATTCCAGAGAAAAAGAATAAAATAATTCAAAAATATATAAAAATTCTATAAAAATTCTATAGGTAGAACTTGATTCTCCAAATAATGTTTCTTTCCACTGGTCAAACTACTACCCTACATCAATACTGAACTACCATGCCATGTGATATTATCTTCACTAAAATTACACTTAGTAATAAGTGATTGATTCACAATTCACAATACTATACTCAAATGAAGAACATTTACATGAGGCTTAATGTCATATATGATCCCATACTTAAAGTGTATCACTCTAGAAATAACTTTAGTAGTGGAGGAAGGGGGAAAATAATGAATCTCATTAAAGAGAGAGGAATCATACATAACTGATAGGGATCCTTTCTCTGTGTGTGGAAATTCCCTAGCACTATCAACTCTCACCATGTTTGGAAAGAAATATTCATAAAAGGTAGCCTAGAAATATCTCCAGAACATATCCTAATGATGGTCCTTCTGAGTAATAACATCCCAAAAAAGCTTGGAATAATCATGAATCATATAAGTAGAAAGATTTATTTTTCTCCTTATAGGTGTCTCTAGGTGCTCAAAGATAGAAAAATGGCCTCTATCAAAGTCTTAGTAGTCTATGGACCACTATCTCTTGAAAACATGGGTAAATGTGGCTATGGAATTTTGAAAATTAGGTTTTCCATATTATGGATAGGTTGTGGATATCCCTGAACAGTCTTTATATACTCTAATAAACCCTCTTGAAACCGAGAATCAGTTCCCAAGTCAGGTATAGTTGGAGGATCCACAGGTGGAACTACAACTAGGTTTGGTCCCACAAGTTTAGGAATATAGACACAATCACCTTCCAAGAACATGACATGAAGATTTCATGGTGTCATAACTCATCCCATATAAGATTCACAACCCTATGCCCACTCATAAAGACAGGTATGGTAATGTATAAGGCTGAGATGAGTCAATATATATACTTTCTACTTCCTAATACTATGTTTAGGTCTAGAAGAAGTTATCTATTTTATATTACGGGTTTTGGTACAGATTGTATCAATTAAATGTTATAAAGGAAAAAACCCTTTACGTTTTAATTAGAATAACTTTTTAATGTCAACCATTTCCGTTTAAATTTATAACTCAACAATTCTCAAATATGTCATTTTGTATATGCATATATATATCTGTGTGTGTGTGTGTGATTGTGTGTGTGTATGTATATATCAAGGTTCATTTAGATGTATCTATAATTTACAATTTGTAAATTAATATGGATGATAAATTGAAAATATTACTACATGTAATTTCAACCATACTTTCTTGATGGTTCAATTTTTTGGATCACAATTCCCAGTTTATAGAGGCAGACCCAATCTTTAAATGAAAATTAGCACACATGTAATTGGAATAAACTAATGTTTCAGTTCATTTTCCCAATTCTCCACAGTTTAAACATGTTATAATTGATCAATTAAGGTTTCATCATCATGATATATGGGAAAAAACCTTGTACATTGATGTAGAAACTTTAATTATTTAAATAATTTTTCCCCTACAAGAAACGTTAGAACAATATCAAATATAACTATCAAGGCACAAGGAACATGCAACAAGCGATGCACAGAATAAGTAAATGTGGCATAGACTAATTTTTGACATAGATATATCCTTATATTCCTATAATGGTGAATGAAACACTGCCTTCATAAAATACTATGGAAAGGGTAAAAATGAATTCAACAATAATAATCAAATACATAATCCATGTGCATTACCCAATAGTGAAATCAATTCAACTGTAACTGGCATATTCCATATCATCAATTCCCATCCTAGGAAATTTTGGGTTTTCCTCATATGTGGGTCATCTACTCCTAATCTATTCTCATTACCAACTTTCAATACCATCATAATATTCTATCTAATAACCCAAATGGTACGATAAACAGAAAAGAACCTCTGATATGATTTTGTAGCATCCTAAACCCAATTCAATCATATGTAATTGAACTCGGTTGGTCATATAGCCTTAAGTCAACCTCCCCATATGCAATAGGTTACCAACTAGTAGTGAGGGTCTATGATGGTATGGTTGGGAGACTGTACCTTCATAATAATAATAGCACAATTGTGGGAAAACAAATAAATAATGGAAGAAAAATAATAATAAACATAGAAATATAGTTAAATTATCTAGAAAATAATAATACATCAATCAAAAAGTTACCCCATATACAAAATTATAGGTATTTCATGGAGCTATAAAAATGATCTAAATTTGTACATATATGTATATCAAAAAGAAACAAATGAACAAAATGTCTTTCTCCAGTAACATCACAAGATGTGTCTCTGTTCCATGCTACCAATATCTCATGCTATAATCAATTAAGAATCCAAAACTAAGTGCTTTCCATTATCCCTACCTGCGCCCATGAAGTCTGTTAAGGTACCAAATAATGGAACAAACAAGGTGTGATATATATTTAGTAGTCCACCACCAATGGCATTAATAAAAATAAATTCCTAGAATATAAAAGAAGCAGTGTGTAAATATATAGATAGATAGTGAATTAACATGCATTAAATAATAGTCATGTCATGCTCGGACTCCTCATGGTATGTGAAACTGACCATACCTAGTTCGACTAAAACTATTAATGTATGAATAAGGGACCTACAAGTGGTTAGGTTCTAACTTGTATAACCAAGGTATACTTGTTTATATGAAAATAAAATGGGACTAAAGGTGAGACCAGGGCATCCAATTCATAAAAATAGTAATGCAGTACCTTAGAGGAATCAATGCATCCTTGATCTTAGAAGGTCAACCCAACTCACAACACATAAACCATGTAACCTAGCTTACAAGTATGAGTGTAATATAGGAGAATACCCAAGGCATTCCATTGTGATAAGTATCTAATTAAGATTGTGGAGTACATCCATAGTAAATCCTAGGCATAGCATGACTGGAGCCTAAAGATAGAATCCAAGGTGCCACAAGTCCAAAGATTCAAAGCTGAATCCAAGGAGTGCATCCAAGTAATTATAATATCTAGAATTTAATTAGGTGAGTTTTTTGTACATTATCGAGGAATTCACATACTATAATAATGACCGAGTTCTATGGTGGGTATCTCCATTGTCCACTGGCTCAATGAATCAGTGTGCAATCCTTTGAGTTCCTATGGAATTCCCTTAGGAATCTAAGGTTGGATAAATTATGACAATTACATTTAGAATAAAAAGGTTCATTATAATAATAGGCTTAGGAACAATTAAACCCATTAAACATAGACTATGTAATTAACCTAAAAAATAACCATTTACATTTATTTAAGTCGTTACCCTTTCCTTTACTAGGGACAAGGGTCAACAGGAGGTTTCATACTAATTAAAATACATTTCAAATTGATGAGATATAGGATAAACATTCATTTCCAATCATATGTGTCAATTCATCCATTTAAAGTAATAAAATCATTGGAGGAAGTAAAACCCAACACACCAATGGGTGTTTAACATATTAATATATAATGGGGACATAGTCATATACCTGAAACACCGAAATGGGTGGATAAAGATGATTTAATTAACATTTGATAATAAAAATATGCTCAAATAGGGCATTTAAATTAAAAATTAAACTAAATTTAATAAAATTTATTTTAGGGGGAAACGTGGGTGAAACCGGTGCACGACACAATGAAAGAAATTATAAATGAAGGATTATTGAGGAAAAATTCATATAACATATACATTATGGTTTTATATGAAAACTCATACAATATAATCCCTTGAATTAGTCTAAATCAAAATAAAATAGATAAATAGATGAATACCCTAAAAATAAGGCATATTTGATCAAACCAAAATAATGTTGAAGACGGTGAGATAAACTGAGAAAATGAGGAATTGTATTAAAGCACATACAGATGGAAATCCAATGTGACATGTGTAACTTTATTTGGATGTAGGATGAGGAAGAGACCTCAAAGCCTTTCTTTGAGGGCTTGAGAGATTTCCAATGAGAGAGGGGTGGCTACCAGAGTAATAAGGAGGAAGAATAAAGTTTTAATTTTTAAAGAAATAAGGGTAAAAAAGGTAAATTCACCCTAATTTAATGTGTTCACACAGTTTGGACACACATTTGGGAATACTGTGCTCCATCTGTGTAAATGTCACTATCCATGGAACCCCCTCGCATGAGCTTGGGACATAGTTAAACTAAACGTGCACATCCCATAGAAAAAGCTTATTTGATAATGTCTATCAGATTTTCCTGGTCATGTATCCTTGGATGAAAATATAGAACAAACCATACACCCTTCTATAGTGCACTGAATCACCCCACATAGTTTAAAAAATAAAGTGGACTGGGTTGCATGGTTTAAACTAACCGTCCAACCCACCCATTTTATCCAAAATCCATGGATTTGTCTCCAAATAATCCACAGATACCCCCAAAACGATCTTTATCCCACTTTTAAATCATATAAGGATAAAAACAAATAATTAATCTTGAATTAAAAGGTTTTTTACCTTATATAAAAACTATGGTC
The DNA here is from genome assembly GCA_963277665.1 of Viscum album. Lineage (NCBI taxonomy): Eukaryota > Viridiplantae > Streptophyta > Magnoliopsida > Santalales > Viscaceae > Viscum > Viscum album. Next base: position 1,566,466,740 of record OY728160.1, read on the forward strand.
TTACAACTGTACAATATAAAAGAGTTGGAAAGATGTGGATTCTTAATGTTTTATTATCTAACGAATCTAGTCCCAATAAAGTTTGGGTACCAAAATATTAATATTTCTATTTCCAAAATGTAAGAAATTCACTAATAACAAAAATATATGGTACATAGACAGTGTATTTTCCAAGAATATGACTATAAATAATCAAATTATTCAAAAGATTATCAAAATGAAAGCTTGAAAAGTCACGTTTGGAGATAATGATCAAGGATAAATATTAAATATAGGTGTTATAAATTTTATTGTAAAATATTTAATTTTCATTTTTTTATTTATGAAAGGACCTAAGAATAACATAATTGTCTTAATTCAATTTTGTGATGAAGGTTATATTGTGAACTTCTATAATGATAAATGTAATACTCGTAGTTCATAAGGTAAACTTATTCTTTATACTAATGGGAATGAGAATATATACACACTAAAGATAAAATACCCTAGAATCCAAGATCTAAATTGCATTAGTGAAATGGATTATCAATATTTGTTATTTCATATAAGGTTAGGATAGTATAATGTTTTAACTTTAACTAAAATTTCAATGAATTGACTGGTTAGAGATTTATGAGAGATAAGGTTTAATTTATCTAATTTTTTCATCCTTGTCAATTAGAAAGGAAACATACGTCAAGATTTAAATATATTAGTGATATATCAACATATTATTCTTTATAGTGGGTGTAATTTTATTTATTTTTTCCAAAAAAACTAAATTTATTGGTGCATTATACTCCTTATAAAACATAGGTGATGACTAAACTAGATATACGTGTGTCTATTTTCTAGAAAAAATATTGGAAGAATTTTTCTATTTTAAAATTTTAATTGAGCATGTTTAAAATGAGAAAATAATAAATTAGGTAAATATTTATAGTGATAAGGATGTATATTTTTTAAATCATGATTTTGAAACATTTTTTAGTAAAAAATTTATTATACATAACTTCTCAGATCCTAGAACACCAAAGGTGTAGTTGAATAAAGAAAGATATTTTTTTAAAAAAATTACTAAAATCACGATGAGTGAATAATAAATTGCTAAATATTTTAGGGATGAAGTATTTAGTAATGCATGTTATACTATCAATCAAGTTTTAGTTGGACCTTTTATTAATAAAACTCCTTATGAGTTTTGGACAATAAGAAAGACAATACTTTTTTACTTCAGAGTTTTTAGATATAAATTATTCATTATAAATAAAAAATTTAATTTCCATAAATTTTCTCTAAATATTGATGAATTAATTTTAATGGAAAATTCAACAACTAGTAATGCATATAGAATACTCAATAACAATACAAGTACTGTTGAGGAAACAGTGCATTTAAATTTTTATAAAGAGATCCTTTTTTAAACAAACCTGAATCCATGTCTTTGTATGATATTTTCAAAACTGATTTTCAACCCATGTTGGAAAATTATTCATATGAGAGAACAACATAATAAACATACTCTGAAGTTATAACTCTTGAGTAAATTCAACCTATTGTTTAAGAACAAAATTTCAGAAACTCAAGGAATCATAAAATCATTAGGAATCATCCCCCTGATAATATCATTGGGGATGTAGAAAAAACTATCAAAACTAGAAGCTCCTTAAGAAGTGAATATGGACATTGTAAATTTTTAAACCAATATCAACCTAAGACTCCAGATGTGTTTTATTATTAATAATGGATAAAGTCAATGAAAGATGAACTCAATGAATTTTATAGGAACAAATTTTAGACTTTTGTTTAACATCCTAAATATTTCACTATAATTTGAGTAAAATGGGTATTTCAAAACAAACATGATGAAAATGGAATAATTGTTAGAAATAATGGAACAGTTTTTTCAAAGGGTTATAATCAACAATAAATAATATTCTCTGAAGAAAATTCTTCACTAGTGGATAGGCTTCAATCTATTCTTATAACTCAATCCTATGAGATATTCATAAATTTTACTCTTTACCAAATGGATATGAAGTGTGATTTTGATAAAAGATATGTATAGGACGAAGTTTATGTAGAAATACTATCTAGTTTTGAAAACAATAAATCATTGGATAATGTTTTTAAATTTATTACTTCCCTTTATAGACTTAAACAAGCCTAAAGAGCCTGGTATGATAGAATTATCATATTTTTGTTAGAAAAAAAATTTTTTATGGGAGTTTCAGATTCAACATGTTTTATCAAAAATGTTTCTAAAGAAATCATCATTGTTCAAATTTATATTTATGATATTAAATTTGGATAAACTTAAAAAATAATTCATGATTCCATTTTAGATCTTATGAAATTTGAGTTTAAGATTCTCATGGTGGGTGAACTTACTTTTTTCCATGGTTTTCAAATTACTTAAAAACTAGAAAGAACTTTTATATTGAAAAATAATAATATATAATATCTATATAAAATTTTTGGATATTAAGGTACTAAAAGTACTAGTACTCCAATCAGAACCAAAAAAACTATATATCTTATTGAATCTAAGAAACATGTTGATCAAAAGATATTTATAAGAATCATTGGTAGTATACTATACTTTATAGAAAGTCAACCATATTTAATATTTTTTGTATTAATATGTCTGAGATATCAAGACAATCCCAATAAATCCCATCTCAAAGATATAATTTTTTTTCTTACCATAAGGGAATTGGGGATCTTAGACTATTTTATTTTTATAAAATTGGTTTTTGAATTAAAAAGTAATTTTTATGCGGAATTTGGTTGATATAAAATAGCTAAAATTTTAAATATGGAACTTATCATCTCATAGGAGATGATTTAGTATATTATTCTTGTACGATAAAATGTTTCGCAGAACATTCCATAGTTGAAGCTAAATATATAGTATATTGAAGTTTTTGTTATCAAGTGTTGTGGATGAAACACACACTCACTAACTTTAACATTTTATTTAGAAAGACTATTATTTTGTGTGATAACACAATTAACATGAACATAATTAAAAACCCAATGCATCACTCATAATCAAAGCACATCTATATATGACCTCATTTCCTTTTGGGTTACACACAAAATGGAGTTATCATTTTACAATTCATCAGAATGCAAGAAAAACTTGGTGATATTTTAAAAACATCCCTAAATTTCAAGATATTTGAATATATTACACAAAATCATGGAATGTGTAACATAAAAGGATCATTTATCAATTTTTTTAACTATTTACTTATAGTAAATAACTCTTTAAAAAAGGGGAGAACAATTTTACTATATTTTGAAATAAAAACAGCCATCTTAAAAAAATTCCTATGTTTCTAATTTTTTTTCCAAACAATTTTTTCTTTATTTTTTTAAAGTGGCTTAAATTTTTTTTACAAACATTTCCTTAAAAATTTTTTGAAAAAAATTTGATTAATTTTATTTGGAAAAAATTTTCCATGAAATTGTTTTGATAAAATATTTGTTAAAATATTTTCAAAAAAAAGCTTTAAATTTTTAGAACAAAGTTTTCATGAGACTGTGATTTTTTTGAAATAAGATTAGTTATATATTTTTTGAAAACCAAGATGTTCATATAACTAGGAAAAAATTTGTAAAGAAATTTTATATTTTTTCACCATGAGTTAATTTTATAATCATTTGTTTTAAATTATTATATCTATTTTTATATTTTTTCTATGTTGTTTGTGAAATTTTTCATTCTTTTTTTTGAAAAATTAGTTTCATCAGAACTAATGTTTTTCAAATAGAAATCGTATAAAAAGTAACATAAAATCAAGGGTTCAAATATTTATTTTTCTTATTTAGAGAATACCTATTAACCATTGATCTATATGATAGTTTTAATACACATCATTGGATCCAATTAAGATAAACAGTCTATCTCTTTAAGTATATATACAGAAGAAGTGGATAACCACATCTTCAACGATAAAGTGATTTCAGTGGATAACTCATGTCACTTTGATACTGGTGATTCACATTATTTTATTTCCACTGGTCAAACTACTATTCTATGGTGGGTGATCACCTTTGATTTGTTCAGTGTTGCATGAAATGAGGAATATTGAAAATAATAAATTAATTCAAAAAATATAAAAATTCTATAGGTGTTACAAAATGTGTATAGGACCCACACATTATCTTGATAGGGGGTTCCACTTGGTATGAGTACATAGAGGACATGTTCCCTAGTGCTTCAAGGGGGTTCCACTTGAACATGGAGGACTTCCACCCTAGTAAGATAAAGGGGTACCACTCAAAGTGTTGAGGACCCACACCCGAATGAGATAGGGGGATCTACTAAAAAAATTTAAGGCGTATGGAGGACCTACACCCTAGTGCGATAGGGGGGTTCCCAGCCCTGGCCTCAAAATAATGATCATACCTGATCGTTGTTACTACTCCAGCACCGCTTAAAGAATTTCTTCTCTATCAACCCCTCAAGTAATATCTCAAAAGTTAATATGAAGGATACTATAACATTCTACCCCGAAAATGTCTCATGATATGATACTCATTGGATAAAATATCAGTCATTAATGAAGAGATATGAAAGGTTTAAACTCCTAAGAAAAGTATATGGTGTGTACCTAGGGTCACACAGCACGTGACCTCCCTTGGACTCTTGGTCATTTCCACTCCTACACATGTCCGAGCTATCCATGTTGTTATATATGGAATGTATAGGGGGTACACAGTGTGCCATCACCACTTGAGTCTTTTTCATTTCTATCCAACCTGTGCACGTGTACCTCTACTCTTTCTCATGTACATCAAGTCGTGCATGTGTTCCTAGACATTCCCATGTTTGTACTCAGGATTACATGTTGGGTCGCTTACATACATTCACACTATGTGCGTTGGTTCCAAAAGGTTTATGATATTTTTATTCTCTTATAATCATTAGTTCTTCCATGGGGAATACACAGTGTGTGTTCTTGGAATGCACATCCTGTAGTCATCTTCTCCACAGAAAACATAGTTCTTCACATGGATCCCAAATCATCATTCACCATTAAAAAATGGTCATATGACCTCCTCAAATCAGTGGGGTCAGCTCCAACCATGGATATCTAAGATATGATATCGAGAAGTAGGGAATTTGGTGGTTTGTCCATGATTTTTCACACCTCCAATGGATGATGAGCCAAAACTTAGATGAGATTCGTGTTTTCATCTCTTGCATCCATGAATCCAACCGAATCCACCCAAAAATCACTAATCAATTCCCCATAAATACAACCACCTTGAATCTGGGGGTTCAATCATGCTTAAGAACACCCTAGTAATGTTTAATGATGACTTTGTGGTCCAATTATGGAGAACGTGAAGAATGATTTGGGGAAGGGAAAAATAAAAAAGGTGAAACCATTGTTATCGAGGTGTTCTCATCAAAAAAACACATATACAGGAATATTAAATGGTAAATTTAGATGAAACTAAATATAGATTCAAAATGGTCTCATGAAATGAATGGCTAAATACAGATCAATAATAAGATAACAAAATCCATACTCAAACTTTTAATCAAAAGGGTGTAAACCAAAAATGATGATCCTAGATTCAATTTGGATCTATCATTTGTGAAGAACCCATTAAAAAATGATTTATAAGACCCATTATGTTCTCTAACTCTTGATCCACCTCAATTCAAACACTCGTTGTTATCTGATCTCAATCCACCAATGAATAACACTCATAGCTCCACCCAATTCTCCTAGCATTATGCATCTCACCCTATAGAATTTCAATAGTCGAATATTTAAAGTGGATTGGATTTAAATCATTTAATAAAACAAAAAATAATATTTATTTATTTATTTTATTTAACCTACCTGTTAATAGATACCTCAACTGAACATCTGACGGTTACCAACCTTAGGTTGTGCATAGGGTAAACCCAACATTCTGGAAGTAATCATGGACTCAGATTTCCATCAGAAGTCTGGAAAAATGGAAAAAAACCATTAATACTAAAATGATGTGTGTACATGAAATATAAATATATTAATATTTTTAATATATTAATTTTAGGGTCACAAGAAACCCAAACACTACACCAACTCCAAGGATAAATTAATACATATACATATTAATATTCAAAGTAAAATACAATAAACCATATTCTTTACAAAAACATTTTCCCTTGATGATGGTTTATATGTGGAAATAGAAATCCCAATAAATGGAGAAATTTTTATGTTAATTCTGTAAATTAGGGTTAAACCTAAGGTATAACATGAAAAATATATTTTGGAGAAAATATTTATACTATATTCCTCATCAAATATGAGTTATGTAGTATTCTTATAGATGGTGGTAGTTTCAAAAACTTATCAAGTGGTTATATATCTGATAAATTCTATTTAGAAATAATAAATCATCTTAGTAAATATATATTTTAGTGGTAAAATAGTAATAGAGTTTTTAAAGTGACTTATAATGCCCAAGTTCTATTTTTTGTTGAGAAGTATCATTAAAAGGTGATATATATTGTTTTTTCCAGGAATTATAGTTATATATTATTGGTTAGCCTGTAGAAAGTTGGTAAGAGGATAATACATGATGAATAAACTATCCTATATTCTTTTTAGTGCAACAAGAAGATGACTTCCCTTACACAATTAAATACTTTTCTTACTTTTATAGACTAAGTGAGGATTAAGAAATTTTTTGAAAATAGAGGAAAATAAAAGTGATAAAAAATAAAGACAATTAAAAAATTTGGGAAAATGAGAATTAAAAAAGAGTGATGAGTGAAATCAAAAGAAATTAGGGAATGAAAATAATTGAAAACAAAAGCTAAAATAGGATTATTTTTGAAAAGTGATTTTGTTTTAAATAGAAAGAGAGATATAGAGATCCTTTTTGGGGGAGAAACTCTCATGCTACTATGAAAGGGATAATGTTTAAATAAAAATGATCTTAACCCATCAAAGCCTTCTAGTGTTCTATCACATTTATTGGATGTTGGTGAGGTATTTCTGGACGAAATAGCTAATATACCACCTCCATTATATGTTATTGAGATCTATATTAACTTATTTCCAATTGAAACACTTCCAAATCATCCATATTATCAATAAAATATGGAGGAAACTAAAGAGGTTTTGGGGAATGTGTGGGAGTTATTAACAATGTATTTTTTAGATAAATATTTATTCCTTTTATGGTACTAATAATACATGTTCCATAAAAAGGTAAGTAGAGATTGTGGGATGATAGTTGATCTTTTAACAATATTAATGTAAATTTTCACTATCAAATTACACATTTGGAAAATATTCTTGATTAATATTATAATGCATTCTTATATAATAAAAATGGTGTAAGGAAAGGATTCCATCAAAATAGATTAACAGAGGAAGATAAATCAAAAAATATTTTATGTTTGGAATTACTAAATGAGATTTTATTCCTATTAGGATTAATAATACCCCAAGTATAATCATAAATAATATGAACAGTTTTTTTGTCCATTCATTATGAGATATAAGGTTTTTACTTTGATGGAATCCTAGATTTTTCTTATATTCTTACTAAAAATCATTAACATTTGAAGCATTTTATTAAGACATTTAGATAAAATAGTTATTTATAAACCAAGAAAATTATAAATTTTTGTAAATAATTTGGTTTTCCTAGGTTTTTTCTTTAATATAGGATAGAATGAGAGTTAATAAAGAGATGATTTTAGTGATTTGGTATTCGTGAAAATTAAATAATGTTAATGATATAAAGAGTTTATATGATCTTGTAAGATGATAATGGAGTTTCATAAGGGTCCTTTTGACCATTATCAAACCATTTAATAAATTAGTCAAGAAATGAGTGTGCCTAAATTGAGGGAAATTTCAATAACATGGCTTCTGTACACTTAAATATAAGTTAACCAATTTCATTCTACTAATTTTGTCTAAAAATTTTATGTACTTGACATTGAATTTTATACCACTTGAATAGGAATTTGGGATGTTTTAATGTAAGATTATAATCCTATAATCACTTTAGGGAAAATATTAATGGGGATTTATTATATTAGAATACATTTTATTTGGAATTACATACCTTTCATAGGTCTTTTGAAAATTGGAAATATTAATTATGGCCAAGGGATTTTGTTATCCATTTAGATCATGAAATTATGAATTTTTAATAGTTATAAGTAAATGTGAATAGGTGTCAATCTAGATGGAATGAATTCATTGATGCATTCTGTTATGTCATTAAACATAAATTAGTAAAATAAAATATTATTGTCGATTCTTTTTCTAGGAGATATTCTCTTATATATGCTTTTAATATTGAAATACTTGGTTTTTAAATGGTGAAAGGTGTGTAATAAAATGATGTTGACTTTACCAAAATATTTAAATTATATTAAAATCATAGAAAAAATTATTTTTAGATTTCTGATAGAAATCTATTTTTGAATAATTAATTGTGTATTCCTTATTGATCAGTGTTTAATACCCCCAATCTAGTAACCCAAAGTTTTTTCTTACTTATTAAATTGGTACAACATACAAGTGATGTAACCACCCAAGATAAATTAGTTTAATAGTATTTAAAAACTACACAAACACATGACTTTCATATTATATTGGAAATGTCACAAACCAGCCCTAATCGACTCGATCCATCAACCGATCCTGCTCAAAAAAAGACCTCAAGTGTGCTTCATCATACGCTTGAGGATTCCAACTAGTAGTGAGGGACTAAAGTGATATAGTGGGTAGAGTATCCCATCAGATCAGAGTGAAACTGTAGTGGAAATTAACTAAATACATACACATCAATGAACATCAAGGTGCACATAAATACATAGCTTAAATAGTAACATGCTATAAATAATGGATTACTACATACATACTTGAGTAAATAACATACACACCCAGGTTTCCCACTAGGCCAACCATATATATATAATAAAATAAAATAAATACACAGGGCTCTGCCACTACTCCAAACTAAACCACATACCCAATATCCATAATTATTGAGTAGCTCCAAACCAAACCTTAAACTCCATGTGAGGAATCATACTTGATTGAACAACCCTGTAACCATTACCAATCCATCATATCCTATGATCAACTTGAAATCATATATAAGGTCTATGTTTACACTGAGGTTTGTGTACATGGGTGAAAATATGTGTAGGTGAACCCCAACAGTGTTCATATCATATACTATCATTACAAGTCCATGAAAAACGTGATATTCCCATCTTATATGAATGATACTACTGGAATAAAAAAATAAAAAATAAAAATAAAACGTTTTAAACAAATGAAAATATTAAACATTGGGTTATAGCTTGACATATAAGGTAAATATACCCTTTCTCTAGCCCTAACCAAAAGAATTATGAAACATGGCTCATGTGACCAAAATATCAAACATGTACACCTAATAGAGAAGAATATCTAAATTATAAATAAATGAATTACATGAAGTATGGACCATAGGAATAAATCTTATACATATTTATTATTGAAGTACATTTACTGCGCTCTAGTAATCTAATGGAATGATCTAAACTGGTGGTAGGGACTCGCTGTCGACATTGGGAGGATACTATAATGTCCCAAAAGTCTTGTTTAACTAATTGAGTGATATGACATATAAGAGAATTTTTTGTCTATCTAAATAGTCACAAACCAAAAAATTGGGCCTTGAGAGCACAATAACCTCCATGGTTCACTACCCCTAACCAAGGTGATCAGCTAAACTAGTGGGTCTTAACATATCCAGAACATCCATTTTCTCCCTAGACCCACCTCAAAATAACCATCATATAGAGTACAGAAACTAAATCAACCTTAGAACCAATGTTTGGTCTAGTAATATACTCAAGGCCACCAATCTTATCTAGTTATGCACAAAAATAGCCTTAAAAGTCTAATCCATAGCTCAAAAACATGGGTCGGATAACACCCAAACCCAACGAATAAAACCTATAAAAGCAGAAATGACTATATCATAGGACAATAAAGAAACATAAATCCTCCATATTTCCCAAAACCTCAGCACAAATAAGAAACCCTTCAAGGGTGTCTTCCAAAAAAAACACATCTTGGTCCAATCCCACCGAAAAGGAATCACAAATGGCCTCTTATCTCTCAACCTAAAGATCACCTACCCAAAATGGAAACCTCATGAAGAACCATTACTATAAGTACAATCACCAAACATACCACCCCTATAAGTGAAATCTCAAGAAACACATTTATTCTAATGGAATTCATCAAACAAGTCCCTTAGACCAATCTAAAACTCTACTCAATATCACCCAACTATACTTCACATCCCACGATGTCATCCTAGAAAAATACTCTTAATGAACTAAACCTAGTGTCATACAAAAGAAATATCATCTAAGACATCACTCTATCTCTCCTCCCAAGATCCAACCAAATAATCTCAAAAAACTCACCTACTATCCTAAAAAGGTGATTGGTAAGAACACAACCCTTAATGAGTCTCACAACTCATAACGCAACCCAAAAGAGTATTATAAAACCACAACCTCAAATGAATCATCATATAAAACTATATCTATCCAAAACACCATCCATATGTACTTTAAATTCTGAATGGATTCCAACATATTGATCTCTGCCAAAAAAGTCATAGAATGGACTGCTCAAAAGTCCAATTCTGACTCTCGGGAAAAAAGACACCCAAAACCCATTGCTGGAAAAATTAAATACTTTGTACTTCTAAGTACATGGAATGTACTCTCAAATGTGAATAGATCCATGTACTTCTACATGGACAGGACACACATGATGTTTTCTCGTTTACTAGTACATATCCAAGGCATAAATGGCATCTAGGTATGTTCTATTGCATGGCCATATACCCCCATATGAGGTGTCTTCTCAAGTACTAGGCCACATAACCATGTACAGCTACATGTAATGCACTCTGAGTACACTATTTGTAGTTCCAAAACCTCTATCATCCCATTTTCTTGGATACATATCCATGTTCCACAACACAAGGTTTAATCTTGGTTCACAATGTGTAGTAACCAAAGATCCGCATGCCCAAGTACTCGACGACATGGCCCAATACTGCTACATGGAATGTACATATAAGAACCTCATATTTCTGAAAGAGGAATAACACATGAGGTGTGTTCATAGAACAAAAATCCATGTGATTGCGATTTTTGAATGGGGAACCCTTGCAACCCCCCCCCCCCCACCCCACCCCACCCATAAACCACCCCCCCCCCCCAATTTCCCCCAAAACTCACAAGATTTACCCTCTAAAGGTCTCCAACAAAAAAATAATATTAAAATTAAAAAATAAATAATATATGTGTATTTGTTGAAATAACTAAAAATGACCTACCTCAATGTGGAAAAAACTAAATCATTGATCTAATCGGTGATACACATTATCCACGTGATGATTTGGTTCGTCCTGAGCTTCATGATAGAACCTCATTCTTCTATACCCCTCTCCTCTCTATCTCTATCTATTTCTCTCACAACTGAATCCCCAATGGGGTTATCCCCATGGGTGTACACAAAAAGAAAAATGGTAGGGATTGAAAAATAAAATTAAAAAGTTGAAAAAAGTAAAAAAATTAAAAAGGAAAAATAAAAATAAAAAGAGGCTTGGGCCCAGCCCTGATGCTCAACACAAGGTTATTCCTCACCTAAAAAAACCCTCATTCTACACTCAACTTTGAATTAATAATTCTAAGATGACACCCCAAATAGAATATATCTCTGAATTTATATATGAAAATAAATAATAACTAAATAATCCTTAAGTTAATTATTAAATATTCTACAAAAATGGCTTGGAATTCAACCAATCTCTTACACTAGGGTAAACACCCCATTATGGGACCAATGAATTGGTTAGAAAAATTATATAATAATTCCAAACATGATAAAAAAAATTCCCTTTAAAACTACTTGATGGAAAAAATTCAAACATCCCCTGATTTCTCTCAAACTACCATGATGTGGTTCATACCTTTAAATTAAAAGTATATCATGAAAAAATTTCATCCATCCCTGAAAATCTTTCAAGTATTCATTATTCATATCCTAGGTAAAGGAATATAAATAAATGGGGAGCTTAGATGCTCTGTAAGGGTTTTTTATAGCAGAATCTATCATGAGTAAATCAGGAATAATCATTTTCTTATAGTGGATAATCAAAAAAAAAATTATTCAATCAATAATTTAGTTTACCAAAAATCCATGGATAATATAAAAATATAAATAAAAATGATAATGGAAACAAAATTTTCAATAATGAAATTTCAAAATTCTGTACATTCATAATATTTACATCAAGACCTTAGCTAATTTATCATAAATCATACTATTAAGGACTCAAAACCAAGTCACCATTATTAATAAATGGGTATGGGTAAACTAAATACACATCTAATGTGTCATCCTGTCTTTTATCTTAAGATAAATCAATGCATCATTGGGATATCTATAACTAGTCCCCACCCATCACTTTCACATCCTATATAGTCCTTTTATATTGAATGGTCAATACCATTTATTCTCAAAATTCATTATAAATCAAAAAAACATTTTGTATAGAGAATACAAAATGTCAATATTTCCCAAAAAAATGAGATACCTTTATTAGTAATATTTAATCAACTAATATCATATATAGGAGTGATATATTATCCATAAATCATCATTTTAATATAAATGATACTAAATTTGATCCATGTTATGGAAATTATGGACATGAAGGGGAAAAATAATGTCTAATGAACAACAGAGAATGGTTAAGAACATGATCATAAGACAGTGAATAACCTCAAAATAAGGTGTAATTCATTATCAGTAAAGGATCATACAAGACCATAGATTCATGATAAATGATGCTTTAATAATAAAACAAATAATTTATAAAATCAAATAGATTCAATAACAGAAAGTGACTTCATTTTATCTTTGTGTAATAATGGAGTTATAAATCACTTTTCAAAATTCATTTCATTCCATTATGAATATAATTCCATTTTCTATTGATATCATTTTAAAAAAATCTGATATTACTCATAAGAATATTTTATTATAAAATAACAATATTAACTTGTAAAATAAGTTTTAAAGTAAATAATGGTAATGATAGTAGGAAATTTAGTTCATGTGGTAAATGTTAAAATAAATATTCCTTTCCCATTTTGGTAAAAATTCCAAAAATACCACATTAGAGAAAACTATAAAAAGATTTATTTTAAAATATTGTAAATAAAGAAAAATATGATAGAAAAATTTGTTAAATAATCATTTGAGTTTAAAGGATAATACTTTCTAAAGCATTTAAAAGAAAAATGACTTGGAAGAAAAATAGTTTTGAAGTAAAAAATTAAAATATGAATTTCTATATAATAATGTCCCTTACATGTAACTCACTTGATGATTCTTGAACCAAAAATAGATGAAATGGAAAATAAACATGAAAACCCCAAACATATCCAGAGGTGAAAAAATATATGGGTTTAACTAACTTTGTGTATTTTCTTAGTCATACATGTTTTATCCTCCTATATAATGAATTTAAATTTATTAGATAATTTCTTAATAATATTTGTCATCTATATTTCATTTTTTAGGGTCCCTTTAATAATAACTTAAAATATTTTCATTGAATAGTAATTTATATCATAAACAACATAAGGTTGTTTAATCAACTTATCCAAAATTTATCTAGTACAATAACTATGGATAAAGGAGTTATGAAAGGGTTACATCATGTCAAAAGGTTGATAATATCCAGAATATAATATTAACTTCATTATATAAAATTTGGTAATCATCCATGGATAGTGGTAATAATAAAAACTAATCTCATAACTTTATGGAGGTGGCTGTCCATGTGTTTCCATGAGCAATATTATCATTTTACAACTAATGGAAGGGTAATAAGGTTGTAGGTTCCTTATTGAAGATAAAGCCCTTATAAGTCGAGAATCATGGGATAAATGTTTAAAAATATTCTTCCTTAATTATGGATCTTGTTCTCTCTCCAAGAGGAACACATTGATTTATCTGTCTTTCCTCTAAATGAGTGATGAAAATAGAAAATGAAACAATATATTTCACTTGTTTCATCCAAAATAGGCTATATCATAGGGTAATACACTGAAATGTGATTTTTAACTAAAATAAAAAACAAATCACTAATTTATAAGTATAATTTTGAGAAACCTTACAAACCCTCCAGGTTCACTACCACGAACATTTGGAAACCTCAATTCTCTCTAACCCCAAGGAACTCAATACTCCTAATGATAAAATATTCTTATTCAGTTGATGATATTTATATTTTATCATAATAAATGTTTAACTTTTAGTGAGATAAAATATCTCTTCTAAAACACCTTCATCCTTCAAATTTCAATTTTTGATCTAGAATAACCCCTCATTCTTCTTCCCTTCATATTCTCCTATATGTTTTATAGATCTACTTATTCTCCAACTCTCAAAGAAGTAATATTCCTTAATCTACTCCTTCATGTAAATTTCTCAATGCCAATGAATTCTTGAATTATTCCCTTGAAAATATGACTTCAAACATCTTATTAAGTAGTGGTTAAAACTACCATTTATTCTAATGGATGTCACAACATTTTTGTCTAGATCTAATAATTCTGACACTAAAACAGAAGGCATCATGGCGTGGTACATAAACCATGGAAATCTTACATTAAACTGACTAAGTACCATGGTTATAGAATCATACTAAATATGTTTTTACTAGGTAAATGATGAGATCCCAGGGCCTTGATCCACATCGGTAGTGAAATACCTATTTCTACTAAGGAAAATAAATCCCCATCATGGATTCCTTACCATGGCATGGTGTGAAAATATTGGTTGTTATTAATCAACAAGAAGAGTTCCATTGGATGTACCATTTTCATCTTGTTCATATTGGATTTCAACCCCATCTTTTGAACACAAATTCTTCCACCCTATGTATGGTCATCCTACTATGGTTATTTTCTACAGGTACACTAGAACACCACCCCAAGGACTGCTATGATCATGGTTCCTATCTATATTCCCATTTTAGGCTTTATTCTCAACAGAATTCTCTATACCATTGGCATGGACTTCTTAGAACACCCTACATATGAACTACACCCACTAACCAATGTGTGGTCATAGTGATTTTGAATATCTACTTCACCAAACATAAGAAACTCCTTCCTTCATCTTCCTTTGAAAAGTCCTTCATCAAGAAAGTAATCAAAACCATCCCAAAAATACTTATGAGGGATTTTTTATTACAATATCCCCCTTTGAATTTGTTTAAATCATTAAAAACACTCCAATAACTAGTCCTTATTCCATTGAAAATACCACTTTCATAAATTGTATCAATGATCCACAAATCACCAATTCTAAGATCATGTATACCATGATCAGTGTGATAAACATGAATTGAATGTATAGTTTTTCATTAACACATACCTTGAATTATTTCAAAAACTGCACATATATCCCCTTAAATTTTCATTGACATACTCTCCCCCTTTTCACTTATACTCCTTTCAAATACTCTTGGACATTTCTCCCCCATTGACAATGACCCCAAATAGATCACTTTTTTATAATTTTCAGAATAAATTGGTATAAATCCAATAATTAGAGGTTAAAAACATACCTTTCTCAAGAGAGAAACCACAGGGAGTGGGGTATCCATCTTGGAACCAATTAAGTTGACGGATTATGTTTGACTTCAATATCAAACTAGTTATTCTCAAACACAACTTTGGGTAGTGCCTTTGTTATGATTTCTACTACTCGATCTTTAGTAGACATATACTCCAATATCCCAGTTCTTTACACCACCAACTATTTAATGAAATGAAATTTTATCTTAATTTTCTTCATATATGAATTTTATCTGGGTTTTTTTCTAATATTAATCATACTTGAGTTGTCCCACATTATTGGAATATGAGAAATGATATATACATTCACATGATCAATGTTTTCTTTCTTCCACATAAATTGAGTGTATTCTTGAGTAGAAGTAATGCATTCATTCACTATGGTGATCAATGAAGTGTACCATTAATTCTTACTTTTCCATGATATTCATGAACTTCCATGATATAATGAACCACCTAAAGTTGTTTTTTGGTTGTTGATTGAACCCACCCAATCCGTATATAAATATCCAAATAATAATTGTTAGGAGTTTATATTCTAAAAAATCCATATTACACCATATAATTGACATATATAAGTATACTTTACATAGAAATAAATTGACTTTATTTGGGAAAACATTGATATTGTGTTGGTTTACATGTGAAAAAATAATATCTAGTCGAGTGGAAGTCCACAAGAGTTAATTACACATCATTTACCTATACTTTCTGACATCGATTTCACTACCATATTCATATTTGGATAATTTTCTTTTGGTCATGGCTAGAATTTCTTTTGTTCTAGAACCATCTATCTAAAATTTGTTCAAAACCTCCTAGGTATTCGATTGGCCCAAAGGGAGCTATTATTTCCCTATGGTTCAAATAAAAATAATTTTTTAAAAAAAAACTCCATATTTATAACTTAATTAATTAAAATATAATATAAATAAATAATGAGGTTTAACCCATAGCGATGGTGAAATAGTTGAATTATATTTTTAAGGAAAACTATTCTATTGATTAATTAATTAAGGGGGAAAGAATATAAAATACATTTGAAGGATTATTAAAGAAACTAGTAAATAGAGGTGAAGAAGTTTGGTTTTCTTGAAATCATATTTAAAGGAATTTTGAGATTCTATATTTTCATGGATTGGGTGGAATTGCATTTTAGCAATTAAAATAATTAATACATGTGTGTAATCAATGTCTATATTAGGTGGATCTAATATTCATGTATTCTCTCCACAAAGGGATCTTATATAATTCAATGGCATCATAATGGGTCCAAAAGTGATCGTGGGAGGTCGCAAGATCATAAAAAACTACTATTCCATTAATTATGTTAAATTTTTCCATTTTTTTTACTTCCCTACACTTTCACATTATGTAAGTGTTTCATTAAATGTAACATATAGGGCCTAATTTTCTTTATTCTCTATAGATCATGTCTTGGGTTCACATCCAATCATTTTTTGACATTGTTTAATTTCTTCACAATGTGAAGCTATAATTTCTAATGTCAGAACCTATGTTCCTCATTGTTTCTTCAGTTTCATGTATATAGAGTGTCCCATATATAATCAACTTCAGAGAAATCCTTCTCTAATTTTATATCATTATCCTCCTAAATGAAGCATCATTCTATGAGGTGTATTTGGTGTCCAAAATTCATCTATTTTTCCCTTCTTCATACATTCATTGTTCCCTTCCAACAATCACCCAACAAGTTAAATAGTACAAATATTTAAAATAATATCAATTATATTAAATAATTTTTTATAGAACACCAAAAAATATATGTATTAAATATACACATCTGTATATTTTTTTTATAAAATAAGGATCTCATACATTCTTTGAAAAACTTATATTCCAAAAAAATAAAAACTCACAAATAAGTGACTTCTAAAATTCTCACCTCATGAGTTCTGAAAAATTTTTTTCATTGTATTTCATTAGATTCTCTAAAGATAATATAAACAAATTACATTGGAACCATAAACACTATTTATTTTCTTTCTTGAAATAGATTTTTTGATCAACCCATACCCTTTGGAATCCAGGCTTATTTATATATTAGTTCAATCTTGAGTACCAAGATCATGGCGCTTTATTTAGACTATACAAGGCCATGTTCAAATAATATAATTTATTTTTATCATTATTGATGATAAATACATATTATTTCTCGATGTATACATCCTATACGAGTATAAAATTAATAAATTCTAATTTGACATCCATTTGGTCCACATTGAAACCCTTCTTCATCACCTTGGAAAAGAATAACCTTATTTTTTCAAGTCTTTCCACCTATGAAAATATATCACCAATATTAATTACTTAAATTTTGTAATACCCCTTGAACATAAGTTTTTATTTGTTCTGAATCAACTTTAAATATTCATTATGTTAATTTAAGAACACCCACTTTTTTTTGATAACATTCTTTTCACTAGTCCTTAGAAAAACCTCACATGTCTCGTTCTTCTTAATTTGATCAAGCCAGTCATTCATATCATTGAACCAAATCTCATCATTTTCAACTTCATTAAATGATTTTTATTCTACCAAATATAACAAAGATACCTCCTATTGAGGGTTAATTCTACTTTTTTCAACTAGGGATTTCCACTCTACAATAATTTTTTCTTTTATTGACTTTATACCTTCGCATTCATCATCGTGAACCTTTTGTAATGGATATTTCATCTTCAATGTCTGAATTTTTATAATAATTTCTATTTGACCTTGAAACTCCCCCAAATCCATTTACTTCACTATTACTTTTGTCTTTAAAAACTGGTTGGTTTATATACAAGATATACATAGGGGTGGAAGTTATTTTCTCAATTTCAACCACCACAACATCATTTTTTAAAACAATTTTTCCACATTTATTGTTATTTAAATTTTAGGTTTTTGTCTTTAATTAATATCCCTGAAATATTATTTTATATCTCTGATCTATGAACTTTAATATATTCTCCTTGTTGAGAATAAAACATATACATTCAAACTCCCAAAAGTAATTTATTGAAGGATTATTTCCAAATTAGATTTCATATATAGTTCTCCCTTTATTTGGATATAGAAATTCTCTATTTGACAGGTACATAGGTATGAGAATAGATTTGTTCTAATTCCTTTCTAGAAGGGACTTCTCTTTATGTATGGTTTAGTTCATGTTTTTGATTATATGATTTTTATTATAATAACCAATTTTTTGGGTTTGTTCAAACCACTTGAACTTGATGTTGAATTCAATGTTTATCCAAATATTCCATGACTTTATGATTAGTGAATTTTGTTCCACTATCAATTCATAACATCTAAATCTTTTCACTAAGAATATTTTTATATCCCATCTGATAATAAGTGATACATATATATACATTTTTCATGTGTGTGAAGGAATAATCCATTTCATCCTACTGAAATAATAAACTAACTGTACATAATACTATTTTCCTTTTATTTATTTAGGTGATATTAGCCCATATACATCCATATTCACTAGCTCAACCAATCTTAATGTCTCATATTTTTTGTCTTGTATATCTTTCGAATGATCTTCCCTTTTTTAAATTAATTACATATGCCTCTATGATCATATGTGTGATAGGGAATATCACATCCCCCACCACCCTTTTTCAAAATTCTCCAAAAAGTTTGGCTCAAATGGCCAAGTCACATATCCCATATCCAATTTTTCTCCCCTTTGGAAACCATAATCAAAATTTCCTCTTCAGTAAGGTGTATATCTCCCTTGTTTCCTGTTTCCTATAGAATAAGTGAACCATATATATATTTAATAGTAAATACATTTTTTTGAACACTGTAGCATGTAGGATGTCACACAAATGGACAAAACTGTGAAGATTGTGACTTATCCCTTCAACTAAGAGAATTATAGCTCGCATAATATCTTCAAATCCAATTTTTATTTTCTTAAAACCAAAAATTTTAGGACCCACGTCATTCTTGAAATTAATAACACCATATTTTTTTATTTATATTCACAATGAGGTGTTCATTTAATGTCATGTGTGATGTGAAATCACTATACTATATCCATAAATTTTTCATGTCATTTTCCATCAAGATAATTTTAGCAACCTTATATTTTTCTAAAATTCCATTATTTAACCATGTTTTTTACGAGTGTGTGTCTTCAACATCTAACTCTATGAACTGTTCATCTTCTAAAAATAAAACATATATATTTTGATTTTATAAATTTTTGGATGAATATTCTAGATATATCATTATTTTAATTTGAGATATTCTGGAATCCCTTTATTTACCACTTTATGAAAAAATGATATATTTATATTAAATCATTCATAATAAAACTAATATCCATTTAACGAAAAAAGAATGATTAGAAATTTATTTATCATATTAGGATTGAAATTACTCCTATAAAAATATCTTAGTAATATGTCACACATAGTATGTGTTCCCTAATTTTCAATATCAAAATATTCTGACCATTTATGTACTTATATTTAACTTTTCCAAATGACTTATATCCTTTCCAATACAATAAATATCTACCAACTTCTATGAAGTTAATTCTTTTAGTTTAAATAAAACCATTACATTTTATTTGTATTTGGATTATTTTACTTGAGGATTAGGTATACTCTCTTCCTTATAAATACATTTGTCTTAACTTTTTTATTATTCCTTAGAAATCCCAATAATGTTTCCATATGTTAATAGTCTTTCTTGATCTTAATACTTTAGACACCAACTAACAAATTCTTTTTCATGATACTTAGTAACTTTAACTCTACCATTTATAGTCTTTTCTTAACTATTTAGTTTTTTCTTCTACATTAGGCTTCAATAAAACGTTATTTCATGAATTTACATAACTTATAAAATTTTAGTTTTTCTATCTCAAATCTAAAATTTGTCTATTCTTAATGTTTTTTTATATAATTCATTGAATAAAAAACCATGGAATTTTTCTTCTTTGTATTATCCCTCTAAATATAATTTTCTTCAAGGGTTGATCTAAGATATACTTGAAGATAAATTCTCCCCATAACTCCTAGATTCTCACCACCACTATCATCATTATTTGTCTTATTTTAAATATCCACTTTTACATATTCATCCATGAAATAATTTCCTTCATATATTTCCCTTTATCTAGAAAATATTCTTCTTTATAGATAATATTTCCATTTTTCAAGGATCTATATTGGATGTTCATAATACATTACACGTCTCTTGTTAAATTCTTAGTATACTTCTTATCATCATCATATTATTGATGTTTCTTGGAAGATTTTTCCATAATATTTCCTAGGTTCCCACATCTGAAGCAAGAAATTGCAATCTTCCCATTGAAATTTCCACTTCCTCTCTTAATAATAGAGGGAAAATGAAATAACCTCATCAACTTCATCACTGTCTAGATTCTCCATGATTGAGATATTCTTTATGAAAATAAAGGAACCCTCTTGATTACTCTCTATTATTATGGACTCATTGTCTTCAATCCTCATCTCTTATGCTATAAGAGTTTAATGGAAACTATTAAGAGATATTTATTTGGGATATTTATTTTCAACATCTGATACATTTACATTGATTTATGGAGGGATTATTCTAAATATACTCATAAAAATATTCTCATATTTGAGATCATCACCAATTCCTTACATATATTTTACAATATTATTCAGATTATCCAAAAAGTCATTAACTATATCGTTTTAATTCATCCTCAAATATTTATATTTTTTTCATAAGTACCAAAACATTACCTCTTTAATATTTGAATATATTTCATAAATATTCAAATTCTTCTCACACATTACATGTAATTTTATTCATGATATGATATTTATAAAAATATTATTGTTTAGAATACATCATAAGAAATTTATGGATTTCAAATCTATATCAAATTCTCAATAATCACTTTCTCTCAAGGCTCTGCTCTCAATGTTAGCAATGATTCCATAAATGGACTCTATATAAACATTCATTCCCAAATAGCTAAAATAGTTATATGTATGGATTTTACATAATAGTAAATTAAATCCTTCAGATATGGTAATACATTTGTTGTTGTAAATCATCTCTATTAATCCAAGAGGTAGAAAGAAAAACAACTACCCCTCTGATAGAACTTGTAGGTACTCTATTGAGGATTAGGCCTTGAGAGAGGGTTAAATTAGGGTATATAAGTATATAATTTCTGTTCCTTTATTATGGATCTTGTTCTATAACCATGATATACACATTGATTTCTTTAAATTTCCTCTCAATGAGTAATGAAAATTGTAAATGAGATGTGTTATTTTACTTGGTTCACCCACACTAGGCTACATCTAAAGAGAATGAATTGTAATGTACATGTGACCAAAAATCACTAAATTATCATTTATTTAAAAAAATAATTTTAAGTGGACTCATTGAACCTCTTAGTTCTCTATCATGAAAATTTAAAATTCTCACTTCTCTCCAGAAAAAGGGAACCCACTACTTCTCAAGAGGAAATCTTCTTCTTCAAACAATATTGATAGATATGTTCACTAGAAATGGTGTTTCTTATTCAACACATGAAATGTTAATATTCCAGGGAGTTAATGGACCTCTTAGAAATAAACCTCCTTAACTATTTAACTTTCTAGATGAGACCTGAAAAACCCCATTATTCTTCTTCCCTTTAGATTCTTCAAGATGTTCTACAGATCTCTTTGTACTTCATTTGTTGGTAAAGTTGTCTTCTTAAATATGCACCTTCATATAAATTCATATATTTTATTCATGAATTATTTCCTTCATAAAAATACTTTATACCACACATTAAGTTTTGTTTACAAATTATATTATTTCAAAGGTAATTCATAGTGTATTTCCTTAGATCTACTAATTCAGAAACCAAAAAACATACACCATTGTGTGGTGTGAAAACCTTAGTTGTTTTCCCATACACATGTCAAGTTCCATGAATGTATCCTCATACTAAATCCATTTTTAATAATTACAGGTTTATAACCCCATGCCCTTCTCTATGTATATAGAATACTTCTCATGGACCATGGAGTGAACCAATCTCCACCACGACATCCTCTTCATGTCCTAGTGGGAAAATATTTGTTATTTCACCTGAACACATTGAGAACCATGGGATGCCCCATATTTATTATGACCCTATTGGATTGAAACACCAACTATTGAACATTTATTCTTACACCATGGTATTGTTCATCCTACAATGGTCATTTTGGACAGGTGCACAAGAACACCACCATAGGGACCACTACAAGCGTGGTCCCTACCCATCTGCCCATTTTGGGTCTTCTTCTCAACAACATTACCCATACCATGGGTGTGGCCTTCCTAGAAAATCATTAATATTCACCATTATCACTAACCAATGTGTTTCCTTTTCCATTTTGAATTCCTACTTCACCAAACATAATAAACTTCTTCCTTTCACTTCAAATGAATCCTACTTCGTAAATCATGTCAATAAACACAACCCAAAAATCCTTATAAGGGATTTTTAACAAAGGTAGATGATATATTTTATTTATAAAATTATAATTATGTTTTAAGTATCATATATATTCATTAATTCCACCTACATACCCATCCAATTTATATAGCGATAAAATAAAAATTACACCACTATGTGGAGACGGTAGGTCGTATGTACGCATGAGTGATGTTTTATTTTTTCCCTATGATATAAAGGAGGAAAATAAGGGCTATTATTCCAATATAATAATATTTAATATATTTAAAGTACTAATTTTGTTATATTATCATTGTTATATAAGATTTTAAGTGGTTGTGAGAGTAAATAAAATGAAAAAACATGATTTATAGTTATACCTCTTCTTTAGAAAATAAACATTAGATTACACATTAAGCATTCATGGTAGGTCATTCGATGAGAATATTGCCTCTATATTCTCGGTAAGAAGTTTGGAAAGTTATTTTGGGAGGTATTGGTTGAGGTAAGTGGCACAAAATGGGTGAATAATTAAGAAGAAGTGATTCTATACTATAATTTGTTGAAAGAACACACTAGGAATTACTTAAGATATTTAATGATAATATATATATATATATAAAAAAATTCAAGTGGAAAAAAATGGAAATAATTTAAATTTGAGTACATGATAAGGTACCAATAACTTCTATCAATAAAATTTAGACATGTTTATGTTTAATTTTTAACTTTATCTTTCGGTTTAACCCTCTAATTATCTTTGTTAACCTTTACCATTGTAATAAATTTTGTTGCATTTGAGGGTCATAAATTTACTTATAATGTGATAAGTTGCACAAAAATGTTAATTAGATGACTTTTTATAACATTTTACACCCCACTTGTCTTCTTTCAGAAAAAATTAATTTTAATTCATTTAGTAAAAAACTATTTATCATGAAATATAATTAATATCATATTTTGAACTATTCATTTATTTTAACTTCAAATACATAAATATAGAAATTTAATTATAATGTAAGAACATTTAAGATTAATTATAATTCATAATTACCTTTTAAATTCATGGAATACGATAATTAATCAAAAAAATGTTAATATAATTATTTTCTAAATAAATTACATCTATTTTTCTACTACTTGCACAAGCACTGTATTGGCGCTACATATGAGTTTTAGGAAATTATATCCTCAATAAAAGTCAAAAATATATTAATATAAAAAAATAATTTCCCAATATAAAAAATAACCATTTATAACTATACTTAACTTCTTTTTACACCAAACAAAATATATTAGAGATATCAAAAGGGAGAGACACTTTGAATTTATTCTTTACATAAAATAATATAAAAGTAATCATCAAAGAAAAATGGATCAGAAAATACATATATTATATGTCAGGATATATAAAGTCAAATAAATCTCATATAATTAAGTAATGGAAAATTATGGGTTGATTTTCAGACCATAACCCATTGTTTTAACCTTTTTAACCTATTTTTACCCATTTTGATGGTGATAATATTTTCTTATGGTTCCTATCAATAATAACCATAATTAAAAAAGAAAATTTAAAAATTTAAAACCTCTTAATTATAATATGGAATACATTTTTAATGAATATTTTTAGAAAATTTTAACAAATCAATTTAAAAATAAATTCATAAAATATGATGAAAGGTAGTTTTTAGATGATTTTTTTAATCATAAGAATGATCTTATACCAAAATAAACTTTAATTTTGATTATTGAATAATTATTTGGATTATGTTTAATAAAAATGTTATTATATTACTTTGAAACCAAATTCAATATAAATTTATTCTTATAAATTTGTTTATTTAATCAAAATAAATGATATTTTTTTCAAAAATCAATTTTTTGTTCTATTAAATCAAAAACCAATATTTTTATAAAAATATAAAAATTAATACTAAACCTATTATAAAATGATTATTTGAAAAAAAATCTATTTTATAAATTTAAATTTCCAAAAATGGTGGTAATTAATTCTAATATCCATGCACAAAACGTTATAAAAACCATTTTGGATGAAAATTAATTTTTGAGGCATAAAATGACTTTACAAAAAATTTAGTACTTATTTATTATATATTAATGAATACATTTGTGATATATAAAACCTTTATACATATTTTCCATAATTTTTTATACCTATTCATACCTACCACTTCAATGGCTGGGTTATAATAACCATACTAAACTAATATTATTTTGTGGTTTTTTAAGCTAAGTGTTGCACGTGTTACACACTATCGAATGTATTATTAATTTAAAAATAAAATGAAAACTTAAATCATGGGGTATTAAATTAACACATCATTAAATAAATTATGTCCTCATAATTTTAATTCTTCATTTATAAATTGAAATTGACATTATAATAAAATCTGATATAGATTTTATCATGAAATTTATTTTATAAGTTTTGATTGGGAAACATATTTTACATGTACCTCTATAAGACATGTACTTATAAATGGGTTTTTTAAAATTTATTGGGGTAGATGGGTTTTACTTTTAACATGAGACTTAATATATTTACCTTCAATTTTATCGAGTTTTATAAAATCCTTTATTATTATGATAGTAAACATGATAAGATTTACTTACTTGATTTTTTCCCATTCTATAAGAATGATTTCATCCTTTGATGTACATCATTATGATTATGATGAATTTTTCATATATGAACCACTAAAATAAACCATTAATAAACCATAAGATTTATAAAATAATGAAACGTTTTCACCCTTTCTAAGATAAAAATGTTTGTAAAAAGATAAAACAATAACCAATATCAATAGGCCTTTATAAAATTTAATCTCTAGAATCTTAATAATATCAAAAGATCAATTTAATACCCCTAAAATATTTTTGATTAAATTTCAAACCAAATATTATAAAACTTTGGTCACTTAATATTCATTTCATACCCAAAAAATAATTTTCACTTATACAATGATATACTAAAATATATATATCCCCTAATCACATATTCAAAAATACAATTTTCCCTAATTAACTTCAATTACCTTGATATGAAATAAAACAAAATACAATAAACATCACTAAGGGTTGCCTTTTTATATCACTTGATAAGATTAAAATTTTATTTATAAATTATATAATAAATATCTCCAAAAATGTCACATTTTCATACAAATAACTTTTAAGTGTCATTGATACCATTAAACACATGTTTCCAAAATTCACATTTTTTATATTTTTATTTAAACAGAATATTTTTCGAACAATCCTTAGATTTTTTTTATTTTAATAAACATAAAAACTTATTTATATATACCACTAAATCATAATCATATATTATCTAATTAAACCATAATTAACTCTAATTAACATACTCAAATATTACTTTAATCTATGAGGTTTATTCTTTGACTGCCTTTTTTCTACAAATGATCAATAGATATTATATCCATTAAGAAACTTTTTCCTAGAAAAATCATCATGAAATAAACATTCAAACATACTTAATTTATCATATAAATATATTTTACCTAAAATTTTCAATAATTACTTTCCATTAATTCTCATGACATTCATTTCCCTTAGTTTAACATAGGATATCATCAAAAATTTCCACAATAAATTTATCAAAATAATACCTATATTTATCCTAGGTGTTGATTCTCTTATTTAATCAAATACCCATTCCAAAAAAATAGATCTCACTTAGTCAAATTTGAATCATCATGAATATTGATCCATGGAATAAAAATCCTTAAAAAAATTTAAATACAATATTGGATTATCATAATTGAAATGTTATCAATGTTAATCTAAAATTTAGTTCTCAAGGAATGTACTAAGTTTTCTCAATACTTACATTAACACCCTAACTCTAGTAACTGAGATCCAATGATTACTTATTGCATCATTAAAATATACAAATGATCTCACCAACCAATATCTATTAGTTTTTTTGTCTTTTAAAACACAATACCTACATGAATTCCATATTACATTAGAAATTAAAAACATAACATGAAAAAAAAACTCTTAAATACTTGAAAATTGTTCAATTACTACTTCTTCATATATAAGGGAAATGAAATCAAATAAAGGGTGTGTTAAGATACTTGGTAGGGGTTATGTACAATAGAATCTTTCATGAGTAAATAAAGCATTATCAATATGGAAGAGTGTATAATGAAAACACATTCCATTAAATCAATATATTTAGTTTGATTAAAATCCATGTATAAAATCAAAAAACTAATCGCAATGATAAACAAAACAAAATGATCAGGAAAGGAAATAAATAAATCAATAAATTCATGTTTCTTGCATCGAGGCCTTGAAAAAGTTATCATGAATCATTTTGTTAAGGCCTCCCAACTAGGATATAATTCTTAATAAATATGTAGGGGTAAACATAAAACTTATCTAATGTGTCCATCTATTTTGTCTCAAGAAACCTATAGATACATCGAGTGAAATCTATAATTAGGCCCACCCATCACTCAGATGTCGTATTAATTCCTCATATATTGAATGGTCAATAAAATTAATTCTAAAAATTCCTTATAAATCAAAAATTATCCATATTGGATAAATAATACCAAATAATAATATTTCCTTATAAAATGAGATAACTTCCTTAATAAGCTTTATTCAATTGAAAATGTTTATAGTAGTGTTATATGTTTAATACATCATAAAATTAAAATAAATTTTAACTAATTCAATACATTATATTAAAATATGGATGTAAATGAGAAAAATAATGTCCAATTAATAATGGAGAGTGATAGAGAACATGATCATAAGAAAATGAATAATTTATAAATAAGTTATAGTCCATTATCAGAAAAGGATGATAGAAGAACATTGATTCATAAAAAAGAAATTTTTTATAATAAAATCAAGACATTAGAAAATAGAATAGAATACATAAAATAAAAAAACTTCTTTATAACTTTGATTAAGAATTGATTTATAAATTACATTTAAAATTATTTTCATTCCTTTAATAAAATAATAGAATTTTCTTTTAAATCCATTTAAATAAAATAAAAAATATATAGAAAAATAATTTATTTTAAAATTAAAATTAAAATTTGTAATATATATTTCAAAGTAACTAATTTTCATGATTGTGGGAAATTTAATTCATGTGATAAAGGAAAAAACAAATATTAATTTTAAATTTTGGTAAATATTTAAATAACACATTTGAAAATTGAAAAAATATATTCCTTTTGAAAACATTATAAATCAAGTAAAATATGGTTTAAAATTAATTTAAATAACATTTTTATATTAAATAATAATAATTTTTAAAAAAATTAAAAGATCGTTGATATGGATGAAAATGAGTTTGAAATGAAAACATAAATTTATTTATTTATTTAAAAGAATGTCCCTTTATTGTAGTTAACTTGGTGATTTTTTATCTAACAAGAGAAAAAATGGAAAATAATCATTAAAAAATAAATCATAAATTGAGTTTAAAAATATAGATGTAGTTTAAGGATATTAGGATCATATAATTTTACTAATGGAAATCTATACATAAACAATCCTTATAATAAAATGATATTGTAATAGAAAAACTTTATGGAAATAATAACATTTTAATCAAACCCCCTTAAAAGATTAAACAATAATTGAAACATTAAACACCATAAATAACTAATAATTCAGGAAATAAAATATAAAATGGGATTTATTAACTTTATATAAATAAAATTATGAGCATAATATAAACATGTTTCATTAAAGTAGAAATAAGAGAATAATGCATGTACCTTGGGCCTCTGCCTAGTTTTGTGTATATTATCCTCCTATATGATGATTTTAAATTTATTGAATACTTTATTAGCAAACCTTTTCAGATATATTATATTTTTTATGGTCCTTTTTATAATAATTTAAAATCAATTCATTGAATAATTATTTCTTACATCGACCACATAAGGTTGTTCATCCAATTTCTCCAAATTACTCTTGTATATTAACTATGGTTAAAGTAATTATTAAATGCATCCATTATATATATAATTTTAATTATTTCTTGAATATATTTTTTGTTTATTGTATACAATTTTATAATAAACCATTCATGAAGGTAATATAAAAATGAATCACATCACTTCAATAAGGTTGTAATCCAAACTTATGCATTAGTGACATCATCATTTTCCAATGAATTGAAGGGTAAGAATGTAGATGGTAAATTATATTTATATAATAATTAATATTTCATAAATATAATGTATATATTTGTATTAATTCCACCTTTAAAACCATATAAGTAAAGTGGTGAAGAAAAAAATTACACCTCTATCTAGAGACGTTAGGTCATAGATGAACACAAGTGATGTTTTCATTTTCCATAAATGGAAATGAAGTGAATAGAGGTTATGAATATATATTAATAAAATATTATTATATAAAACATACTAGTGTCATTATTTGATCATGGTTATAGAGTATTTGGAGGTATAATAGAAAATAAAATGAAAATGCGTAATTAAGAGTCATACCTCTTCTTTGGAAAACAATCTTGGGATTAAACCTTAAGACTTCTAGGATGTTAATTTGGTGAAAAAATATCTTATGCCATATGTCTTGGAAGTTTTTAACATTATTAGGTAGGTATTGGTCAAGTT
The DNA here is from genome assembly GCA_963277665.1 of Viscum album. Classification (NCBI taxonomy): domain Eukaryota; kingdom Viridiplantae; phylum Streptophyta; class Magnoliopsida; order Santalales; family Viscaceae; genus Viscum; species Viscum album. The sequence continues at coordinate 1,566,496,573 of OY728160.1, forward strand.
ATGTGTCTCGGGAGATGTGAATAAGAGAGAAAAAGTTGATCCCTTTTAAAAGAGTGGCAAAAGACACACCAAGAATTACATAAAAGAAAAATATATATTATAATCATGTCAAGTGTCCCTAAATGAATATAATTTCAAAGTTAGTAAATTATAAGGTCAAAATAAATTCAAAAAATTAAAATTTATACATATTTATGTTCCATTTTGAACCTTATATTTTGGTTTAACCCCATTGTTAACTCTTTTTAATCTTAATCCCGGTAACACATATTTTAGTATTTAAGGGTCCTAAATTTAATTCAAGGGTGAAAAATGAAAAAAAAGGTCTATGGATGAAATTTTTTAACATTTATAATTAAAATTGACCTCTTTTAATAGTTTTTTTACTTTTAATTCATTTAGAAAAATATATTTTATCATAAAATATCAGTAATGTCATTTTTTGTATTATTCATTTTATTTGAAACCAAAGATATCGTAATATGAATGTAATTTTAATATAAAAAAATTAATAAAAATATATATAATTTATGATTTCATTTTTGATTATTTAAATAATATAATTTAACCAAAAAAATTTAATGTTATTATTTCTAAATTCATATTCCCGGATTTTTCTATTGCTTACAGAAGCACTATATCAACATTGCGTAAGTGTTTAAGGTAATTATATCATCACTAAATTTTAAAAAAAGTAATATCATAAAAATAATTTATTAATATTACAAATAACCCATTATAACTGATATTTACTTATTTTTATCCTAATGAAAATATATTAGAGATATTAAGAGAAAGAAAGTGACATAAAATTATACAAATGTTATCATCAAAGGAAAATGGCACAAATATTACATATACATGATGTTATAAGGGATATTTTCAATTTTCTCTCAAAAAAATAAAATAAATGAATATTTTGGATTGATTTTGAGACCTTATCCCATATTTTTATTCCTAATTGACTTGTTTTAGCCATTTTCATGGTGACTAACAGTAAACATTTTAAAAAGTCATATTGAAAAAAAATAAAATTTAACTATTTAAAAAATTTAAACATCCTAATTTTAAATATAAATTAAATTATTAATTAATATTTTTTGATGAGTATCATAAATAAATTTTAATATGAATGTGTAAAATCCAATGAAAAATATTTTTTAGAAATTTTTGTTAAGCCTAAAAATGAACTTACACCAAAACTAAATATAATTTTGAATCCTGTAGAATTATTTGTGTTATTTTTAATAAAATGTACCTTATTTTCCTTTAAAAAAGTTTAATATATAATGTTAATTTTAAATTCATAGATATAAATGAATTGGGAGTTTTTCAAAAACATTATTTTCCACTGTTCAATCAAAATTTAATCTTTTCCTAAAAATATCAAAAATTCCTAATAATCCTATTATGATATGATAATTTCAAAATTTATTCCCATTTTTAATATATAAATTTAAAAATTGGTAGTTATAGAAACTTGGGCATAACATAAATGTATATTACATCATTTTAAATGAATATTCAGTGCATTACAAAAATACATGTCTGGGGATATTAATAGTTTAGTGTCTTTGGAAAAAAGGAATATAATATCTTATAAATTGGTGAAATATCTCCAAATTCTCCCATAAAGATCATCCCCATTGGTAATCCTACTTAAAACTTTTATTCATAACCTTGGAAAATGAAACATAAGAAAGGGTGAGCTCAGATTCTTAGTAAGTGTAAAAAAGGAGATATATAAGAATAACCGTGAGAATAAAGGTATTATAAAAGGATCATAACATTATAATATCTTAACCATAATATAAAAGATAATAATATAGAGTCATAGAAAAAATATTGGTAGTTTATAAGTCATGAATCATAAGATAATCAATAACATGAACCATTTGAGAAAATCATTTGAATAAGACATAGATTTGTTTCATACACAACATCATATATCATTGTCAACACGTATAAGTACATAAAGGTTCACCCATTAAGATATAGAAATGAAATTATTCCCTCCCATAAACGTATGGACATGCAACCAGGTCTACACATAACATTGTGAACATGTAATTAGTTTTACACATAAACTTATGGACATGAAACCAAGTCTATTAATAACATTGTGAACATGTAACCAGGTTCTCCCATAACATAAATAACATGTAATCAAGTTCACATGTAACCTTATGGACATGAAACCAGGTCCATGCATAACATTTTTAACATGTAATCAACTTCACTAATAATATTGTTAACACGCAATCAGGTTCACAAATAAACATAGAGATATGAAACTAGGTCTATTCATAACATTTTGAACATGTCATTAGGTCCTCACATAACAGTATGGACACATAATAATTTTCACTCCTAAAATTTGGAACATGTTATAACATTCATGCATAACATATATACTCATGATTCATCCATCGTTACCCAATTCATTGGATGGAGATATTGGTCCCACAAGCCACATAATGTAATCACACATATGTGTCACAAAAGATCATAAACATTCAAAATATCATGACCCATGAAGTGAAATGGGTATTTTAAATACCCCATTATCTCATAACCTATGGAACAAATATAGGGTTCACAATAATTTAATAAAATAATAGCCTATAAAAATAATCCGGTTTCATAAGAAAATAACCAATAAAAGAGAAATGGGTTTCATAGACATATAACCCATGAAAGTGAAATGGGTTTCATAAACATCATTTCATTAACACATAAACCATTAAGATAAATAATAAGATTATAAACATTGGATAATATCCCAAAAATGTCATGGGTAACATAAACGGATATCATCTTAAATGGAAAATAATTTTTAAATATCTTTTAAAAATATTTTTTGATGAAAATACCCTTCATCCTTTGAAAAATTGTTCTTAAAATATAAAAAAATTGAAAATCATGTTCTTTGAAAATAACCTTGAGAATATAAAAGTGAATATTGAAAAAAAAATTGAAACATTTTTATTTTAAAATAATCTTCATAAATTATAAATCATTCATGAAAAATATTTGAAATCCATTTTCTTTGAAAATAACGATGAAGATTTATAAATGAATCTTGAAAACATTTTGAAATCCTTTTTACTTAAAAACTTATAAAGGAATCTTAAAAAAAATTTTGACAACCATTTCTTAGAAAATAACATTGAAAATAGTGAATTTAAAGAATATTGGGGAAAATTTTTAAAAAAAGTAATATTGTAAACATTATAAGGAATCTATTAATATATGATGGTCATGATGGAGGATAAATATTTACATGTTGATCATTCCTTTTTCACTATAAAAAGATTAGAATACTTCCCCAATAATAAAACAATAAGAAGATTATTTTTATAACCATTTTATTAAAAAAATTAAACATGATAAAAATTTCTTTTAGAGATCATGGGATGATAGTAATGCCTTTTTGGAGACATTTTTTGAAAACATGATTTTCAGTGAACACATATTTCCAACTTAAAAGAGATATAACATCAGATTTTCTTAAAAACATTTCCATAATCATATTAAGTACCCAGTAGTGTATAAATTTTACTAATACATGAAGATATCATGAATAAATATATTATAAGAAAATATATAAGATTTATTATGAGCTAGATCAGAATATTTCATCAATGGAATCATAGCCGTAGGCAATCCTAATAACATTGAGGTTGTGGAAATAAACTCTTACCACATCAGTAACATTGAATCATAATCTTAATAAGATAATTATATTAAAATAATATTAAAAAAATGAAAATAACTATATTAATGATAAAACTTTTCAAATATCTTTATATATGCCTTGTAAAATAATATAGGTGCATAAAATAACATGTGTCTCAAAAAAGGTAAATTCAGACAAAATTACAATATCGGTCTGGTAACTTTTTAAAACTAAACCCCATGAAATAGAGATCATAAAATTGTTTTTTAAATACCCATAAATATAAATATATGAGTCATATAACACATTCACAGTCAATATATACCCCACACAAAATAAACGAGTGGTGAATAAGGCATATGTCTTGCAGAAATAAAAGTGAGACTAGAAATCCTATTACTACTTGAGTGACAATTTAATTGTGATATCCGTGAACGAATAAAATCAATTGAAACATTTAACATGATTAATAAAGTAAATTCATGATATAAAATTTCATATGGAGTTATATAAATCACACAATGAGAATAAATTCTAAATATAACATATATCTCACAGAAATAAAAGTAAGATGATAAAACCTTTACATTAAGTCTGGACATTATTCATACATGTTCAAAATTCATGTATAGTAAATATATTTTTATTATAAATATAATAAATAACCATATTGTAATATATAATACTATATATTAATTTAATATGACTTTATATTACCTTCTTTTTTACAATACCTTGTTAAAGTTACGTTTCGGGTAATAACACCTTTGTTTTTCGCTTGTGTTTTGATTTGTTATATTTTTTGTCCTCTTATTTGTATCATGATTTAATAACCTCCATAATTATAACCATGATATAAATATCCAATATATTAAGTATATATTTATTTATAATAATCTATAAAATATTGAAATATGAAATGGAATACACCATTCATGGAGATCGTAGGTCGTACGTATGCATGAACGTTGTTTCCATTTTCTTGTCCTATTGAAATAAAGTAAGTAAATAATATATATATATATAATTAAAGTATAATTATTATTTAATATATATCATATATTTTTACTAAACCCACCCTTAATACATTTCATGTAAAGTGTGAACGAATCACATTTCTTTGAGGAGGTGGTACTCCACACATCCATAAATGAAGTTATCATATTCCCCAAAAATGGAAAGAATAAAGGTATGTGTTATATAATAACTAAATAAGAATAAAGGACTCATAAAAATAATTTATATCATATAAAAATAGTAATTTCATCATTATTACCAACAATGAAATGTGGTAATGGAAGAATGAATGACATTTGTTCGTGAGGTGGTAGTCCACCGTACACACAAACAATGATTTATTATCGCATTTTATGGAAGTGTTTATAAGTATAAATTGAACATTTAATATAAAATATCTAATTATATTTAGGATACTTAGTTTATTATATAATAATTTAATAATAATAATTTAATGGGGTGAATAAAGAAATAAAACACAAGTGCTCTTTGAATAATGTTACCTCTTCTTTGTGTGATTCCTTTTGGATTTCCCCAAAAGGATAACTTTGTTTAATTTATGACCAAAATGTGTCTTTTGCGATGAGAAGAACAAACTTTTGATATATTTTTGGAATTTTATTAAAGATACAAATGGATTTATATGTGTTAATAATTGAGGGGTGAGTTCCCTTTTATAGTGGGGGAGGAGTGTCATTCCTGTAAATATAAAAAGGTAAAACCTATTGAAAGGTCTCCCTTAAATAATGTGCCTAAAATAATGATAAATTTTATATTAAAGAGTGGTTATGATCTATATATGAATATATAATGTCTTTTGTACATTTTTCTATGTTATTTGGCCCCTTAAGTTAATGTTTAATCACTAAGTAACTCGTTTTTACCTTGATTATTATAATTGATTTTAACTAATTTTGCTAATATTTTTGTTAAAAAACTAAGTTGAAAAATATAAATTATTATTATTCAAAATATGTAATCCATTTTTCCAAATTCTATACACATTAGTGGCATAAATTAATTTACGATTAATCATGCGGACAGGATGAGAGAATAGGTTTTTAAATTGACAATGTTCAAGAGTTTGAAATGTTTTTATATTCAATTTCAATGTAAAATTTATTCAAATGACCTAAATTTTATTAATAAATGTATAATTTATCTAAATATACTTTGAAACCAATTTATAATATAATTTAAATATATAAATAAATTATATGAAAATGCAGTTTTCAACTCAAATTCAGTGCTTTCACTATTCATCAAAAAAAGAAACTTATCTGAAAAAAAATAAAAAATTAACGTAAAGTAAATTTTTATTTTCATTTTTCAAAAATGAATTTGATTGTAAAGACCCGTAAAATTCAAGGAAAATTTTTTCTTAATTTTCTTTAGAATTTTACAAGAGCGCGGTTTCAGACGGCACCTGATTCCGAGGCCCGGAGTGCCCGGAATTAATTTCCGAAGTTTGGCTCGGGTACGTTCAGTGAACGAACGAGCGGGAATTCCTAACTTTTGATCCGGTGCTCGGAATTGAAATCCGAGGTCACCGATGAACTCGCAGCGCCGATATTCGCTTAAAGAGTCCTTTTCGGGAGTTGCGTTTGATGCGGGTTGAAAGTTAGTTTTTGGGTTTTTAGTTTAAGTTAAATAAAATTTGTGAGGAACAAATTTTATTTCTTTTAACTAGTTAAGTCCTACCAAAGGGAGTTGGGAGTGGGACCCACATCCACTTAACCTCCCTTGGGAGGATTAAGTGAGGTGGGGTCCACACGAACCCCAACTCCTCAAATTCTCTCAAAACCTCCCCTTTAACTCATTTCATTTAATGTTGTCAACTTGAGTTCTTAATTAATTTTGGGAGTTTAACCTATTTGAATTTCAAACTTTTGAAATTCTAATGTGTATTGTAATAATAAAATAAGAAGTGGTCTTATTTTATTTTGGGTTGTTTTGTTTGTCTCCTTGAGAGCTTTTGGAGAGCCTCTTCTTCTTCTTCAAACTCAACGAAGAACGCGAAGAACGTCGTTCTTCAATGAAGAACTTCTCCGCCGAAGAACACGATCCATCCGCGACGCCGCATCCGCGACGCGACGTACTTCTTCTGCGTCATCTCTTCCGCGACGGTTTTCCGCGACGAATGCCATCGACAACGACTCTTCCTCCGACGTCAAAGGAATTGACACCGATATTCCACGACTCCGTCAACGTGCGACTATCGAGGTAAGGGTTCTTGAGTTCGTTGTTTCCTTTTTGTTTGACTTTCCTCGAGACTTGACGTAGAACGCTCAAGTTCCGACGAAGAACGCCTCTCCGCTCTTCTTCGTCTTCGGTGTCAACGAGAGAGAACACCGCACCTTCCTCGGACAACCTTCATCGGCATACAAGGATTCGCCAACGACGTGCCTCTTCGGACGCGCCTCTTCATCGTTGAATTTGACGAACGACGACCGCGTCGCCCGACCTCCGCGACGTCGTCTTCCGCGGATCGTAGAACGAACTTCGAACCTTATACCAAGGTAGGGGTTGTTGTTTAATTCTTTAATTATTCCTTTTCTTGATCGTGAATAGCAAGTATAACGTGTGGCTTAATTTATTTAAGTTGCGTTATTTTTTTAACGTGAGGGGGCCGGACCGCACGAACACGGCCGAACCCCCCCCCCCTCCATCGTTCTTGTTTGATTATTTTGCGGAGGAAAGCAAGAGGCGTGGTGCCGTCGCACCATGCGGATGAACGTGCGAATATCTTACGCGGCGCCGTCGCGCCACGCCGAGGAAAAATCTTCAAGAACGCGACGCCGTCGCGCCGCGTTGAAAAGAATCAAAGCACGGCGAAGGGGCGCGGTGCCGACGCACCGCGCCGGATGACGAACGCCGCGGCCGGTTCCGGGCCGCGGCGGGACGAGAAGACCGCGGCCGGTTCCGGGCCGCGGCGGAACGAGGAGACCGCGGCCGGTTCCGGGCCGCGGCGGAAGGAAAGACCGGCGGCCGGGCCGCCGGCGTCGGATGCCGAAGAAGGGGACCGGAAATTCTGGTCCCGTTTGAGAAAACCGGCCGGCCAGCTGGCCGGCCGGATGTCTTAAAAACCGGGGTAATTAATCCCCCGGCCATCCATTAAAACCCCCCCTCTTAATGAGGGGGGCGGTTCTTGAGGGAAGGGGGCAGCGCCCCCTTGGTTCGGCGCCAGCAGGCCCCCCCACGTGAGGGGGGGGGGGCGGTTTTAAAAGGACCGGCGCGGCACAAAGGCCGCGCCACTTGATGAATCGCGGGGCTTAGCCCCCGCGTGCGCAACCCGTGCGGCGCCAGACGCCGCCACCGCGGCCCGCCGCCGCCGCCACCGCGGCCCGCCGCCGCCGCCACCGCGGCCCGCCGCCGCCGCCTCCACCGCGGCCCGCCGCCGCCGCACCGCCGCGCCGCCCAGGGGGGGGTCGGGCCGGGTCGGCCCGGACCCGGACCCCCCTTTTTCGAACCAGTTTTCGTTTTTGGCTCATAACTTGAGCCTCGGACCTCCGAATGACGAACCGTCTGCGGCAACGCGATCCTTGGATCGAGACGGTCGTTTCGGTATATCGCACTCAAGGTTTCGGTTTACTTTGAGTTCGGCCGGGTTGGTTCGTTCACGAAACCAACCGGGCCTTCGGAGCGGAAACGCTCATATCTTGAGCTACGGACGTCCGATTGACGTGCCGTCAGTCGCGTTGTGTTCCTTTTAGTGAGACGGATCTTTTGGCATACTCCGCCCGAGGTTTGGACGCAGGTGGAGTACGGTCCGGATGGTTTTTCCATAAAAACCAACCGGGCCCCGGAGACGAAAATGCCAATAACTCACAGACCGGGCGTCCGATTGACGCGCCGTCTGTTTCGTTGACTTCCTCTTGATGAGACGGAACTTTTGACATATTCCGCTCGAGTTTTGGATGCAGTCGGAGTATGGCCGGGTTGGATTGTACTCGAAATCCAACCGGGTCCCTGGAACGGGAAAGCTAATATCTTTCAGACAGGACGTCCGCTTGACGAACCGTCAGCGGCGTTGGTGGTTACGTTGAGTAACGGTCCCTTTGAGTATACCCTTTGGGAGTTCGGGGTACAGTTGAGATACGGCCGGGTTTGGTTCGCACTCGAAACCAACCGGGCCCCTGGGACGAAAAGGCTAATAACTCACAGACCGGGCGTCCGATCGACGCGCCGTCTGCTGCGTTGAGACCCCTGTGACGAGACGGACTTTTGAGATACTTCTTCGTGGGATTTTGTGATACTTGGAGTATCGACCAGTGGCTCGTGGAGCGGACCCTCCCGGAGACGAGCGTGCAGAGTACGGAGACCGTGTAGCCGGCTGAGACCTGACGACTGCTTGACCGACTCGACTTGGAGTGAGTCGACTAGCCCAGTGGACGGAGCGCCCGGTATTTGGCGGCAGACCCACGGCGGACGGAGCGCCTGGTAGTTGGCAGCAGACCCGCGGTACTCGACAGGAGGAGTACCTCAGTAGGCTATCTGGGTGGCGCCCGGTATTTGGCAGCAGACCCTCAGCGGACGGAGCGCCTGGTAGTTGGCAGCAGACCCGCAGTACTCGACAGGAGGAGTACTTCAGCAGTCTTAGGTTAGTGAGCGGCGGCCTCGGAGTCGTGACAGGACCACTGTACACTCTAGAGACGGAGCTCTTCAGCAGTTACGGTTTCGATAATAAAAATCCTGGTTTGAGCTGAGACTTTTGACCTTGTGTTTACTTCATGATTGAGATGGGTCACTTGCTAACTTTGGTATATGTATGGGCATATACCCGGGTAGTGGTTATCCGTCGTTTTCACAATCCTTGTGTTTCCTCATGATTGAGATGGGTTACTTGATAACTTAGGTATATGTATGGGCATATACATAAGTAGGGTTTATCTGTTGAGATCTTCTTGTGTTTATCCTTGTTGGTTTTAGAGAGACCTTGAGGGTCTCGGGGTCCCTACTGAGTATCGTTATACTCACCCCTGCACGGGCTATGCCCGCACCTCGTTGTGTTGGTTGCAGACGACGGCCGTACTGACAGAGGCCGAGTGTTCGAGGACTGGACGGTACCTGGAGGTGGACTATACGACGAGGCGGTACCCGGAGGTGGACACTGGGCGGGACATACTCGGAGCGGATGGCGGGACCCGAGGAGCAGAGGAGCTATCTGTACCCACCCTTCAGGTGGGATTTCCAGTGGACATTTCAGCGTAGCAGCTTTACTTTTCAGTCGCTGTTTTCCCTTTCGAGTTGTACTTTACAGTTGGGCTTGTATTTCCGGCCCCTTTTTACTTTCCGCACTTTTAGTTGTACTCTGTTTTTGCTTAGTGTTTTACTTCCGCTTGTACTCTGTGGTGCTTTTTTTCTTAATAAAGGCAATGCCTTCCCAGTTATCAGGATTTTACGCCTTTGGTGCTAGTCGCCAGCCCCTGGCCTATGGAAGGCGGGCTTGGGGTAGTCACGGCACGGGTCCCGAGGACGGGTCGTGACAAATTGGTATCAAAGGAGTTCGGTTCTACCGCAGAACTTATAACTCTGATGTTTCTTTCTGTGAAGCAATAGTGTTGAGAGTACCGAGTGTGGTTTTCAGTTCAGGGAGTCCAGTGTTGGTGCGGGCGGCCGACGTATCCATACACCAGGACCCTGATAACTGATTTCCGACTTTGTGCACGAAAACACTGATTGCGTGTGTGTTTTCAAAGGTTTTTCCCCTTAAAACAGCTCAAACCAGGTCAGCTCACCAGGTATAATCGTTTGATCGTGTTACGTTGTTTCTTTCAGGATGGCCCCACGACGGCGGCCAGCTAGGGTTCCGAGAGTCGAGCGAGACGACAGCCCACCGAGCGACGAGGCCTCGGTGCAGGGCCCTTTTCCAGTAGTGGCACCGGCGGTAGCTTTACCCACCGAGCCCCCGATGCTTCCAGCAGCAGCCGCTGACGATGCACGTCGCCTCAGCGCACTGCATGAGTTTCAGCGCCAGCGACCGCCCAGGTTTCGCGGGGAGACGGATCCCCAGGCAGCAGAGGACTGGCTGGAGGCAGTAGTACGAGTGTTTAGGCTAGTGAGGACACCAGCAGACCTCATGGTGATCCTCGCTGCGAGCCTATTACACGCAGCAGCAGGACGATGGTGGAGCCTGATGCTCCAGGTGCACGATGAGGCATCTCTTCTCTGGACGGACTTCGAGAGCCTCTTTCGCTCTGAGTTCGTCCCGGCCACCCTCCGAGCGGTGCGCATCCAGGAGCTTCTACAGCTGCGGCAGGGCAGCATGACGGTCGCCCAGTACTCGGCGAGATTTACCGATCTCTCGCGCTACTCGACCGACATGGTACGGGACCCATTCTTCCGGGCCCGGACCTTCGAGCAGGGTTTGAGACACGAGATCAGGGCATCACTGATCTCCCTCAGCATACCGACTCAGACAGGAGTACTGGAGCGGGCCCTTCTGATCGAGAGCTTCCTTGCTGAGTCTACACCAGCACAGCGACCCACCGCAGGGCGGCACGTGGCAGAGTCATCTGCAGCAGGCAGTCGACGGATGACTCAGGGGTCCAGACAGACCAGACCTTCAGGCAGACGACCTCAGGGCACTGGCTCAACAGTGCGGGGCACACAGCGCGGAGCCAGTCTTACAAGAGGCAGACAGTGCTACTCGTGCGGCGGGCAGGGCCACATGGCTCGCGACTGCCCGACCCGCCGTGCCGAGGAGCAGCAGTCAGTTGATGGACCACCGAGGCAGAGGCAGAGGGTCGACCGTGGCGGTCCGCAGGGAGGAGGCGGACGAGGCAGAGGAGCTGGACGAGCAGCTGGTGGTGGCCGACGCTTTGAGGCTCTACCACCACCACCACCAGGAGGTCCACCCCGACCACAGGGAGTAGGTGAACATGCGAGAGCACAGCTTCAGGCAGTTGAAGCTTACGAACATGGAGCTCTGGGAGCCGATGGACAGGAGCAGAACTAGTGGATACATCCTTGTACTTCTGGTTCCTTGCTGCTTTTGTGTAGCGTCTTGTATTATGAGCTGCAATAATAAAAGACGCATCCTTTGTGATGTTTTCATTCCTGTCCTCTTTTGTGATGTTACTAAGAGGTTCCAGTTGACTGTTGACTTGACCCTCACTTGTGAGACATCTACTGGAGGAGACCAGTTACCACACACTGATGCCGACAGTGTGACTCAACCCTTGGAGGCGAGAGTAACGGTTGGATCTCTTAGTAGTAGCGTCGAGGCCTTACGACGTCATCCTTGGTATGGATTAGTATCATCCATGTTAGGATTGACTGTTTTAGGCAAAGAATGTGGTTCATCCAGGAGATGAGACCAGGTTTCTCTTATCGGCAAAGAAGAAATCTTGCAGCTCTTGTGGGACCAGAGATGGTCTGGGCCACGTCAGAGGAGGTCCATGTCATCCAGGAGCGGATGAGGACAACACAGAGCCGGCAGAAGTCATACGCTGACAGGAGGCGGAGGCCACTAGAGTTCGAGGATGGTGACCACGTCTTCTTGCGGGTCTCACCTCGACGTAGTATTCGGAGATTTGGCCGAGGCGACAAGTTATCTCCGCGCTTCATCGGACCCTTCCAGGTCCTCAGCAGGGTTGCTGAGGTGGCTTATCGCCTGGCTCTACCACCTCAGTTACACCGAGTGCACGACATCTTCCACGTGTCTCAGCTGAGGAGATACGTGCATGACCCGACGCACATCCTTGACGATGGGGCGACTTTTACGAAGGTCCCGGTGGAGATAGAGGATCGACAGGAGCGGGTCCTACATGGACGATCGATTCCTCTTGTGCGCAACAGATGGCGGCACGGGAATCTCCAGGAGAGCACATGGGAGCGGGAGGCTCAGATGCGTGCTCAGTACCCTCTTTTGTTTCCCTAGTTTTTGATGTAGCTTTACGGGGACGTAAAGCCCTGAGGTGGGAGTAATGTAAAGACCCGTAAAATTCAAGGAAATTTTTTTCTTAATTTTCTTTAGAATTTTACAAGAGCGCGGTTTCAGACGGCACCTGATTCCGAGGCCCGGAGTGCCCGGAATTAATTTCCGAAGTTTGGCTCGGGTACGTTCAGTGAACGAACGAGCGGGAATTCCTAACTTTTGATCTGGTGCTCGGAATTGAAATCCGAGGGCACCGATGAACTCGCAGCGCCGATATTCGCTTAAAGAGTCCTTTTCGGGAGTTGCGTTTGATGCGGGTTGAAAGTTAGTTTTTGGGTTTTTAGTTTAAGTTAAATAAAATTTGTGAGGAACAAATTTTATTTCTTTTAACTAGTTAAGTCCTACCAAAGGGAGTTGGGAGTGGGACCCACATCCACTTAACCTCCCTTGGGAGGATTAAGTGAGGTGGGGTCCACACGAACCCCAACTCCTCAAATTCTCTCAAAACCTCCCCTTTAACTCATTTCATTTAATGTTGTCAACTTGAGTTCTTAATTAATTTTGGGAGTTTAACCTTTTTGAATTTCAAACTTTTGAAATTCTAATGTGTATTGTAATAATAAAATAAGAAGTGGTCTTATTTTATTTTGGGTTGTTTTGTTTGTCTCCTTGAGAGCTTTTGGAGAGCCTCTTCTTCTTCTTCAAACTCAACGAAGAACGCGAAGAACGTCGTTCTTCAATGAAGAACTTCTCCGCCGAAGAACACGATCCATCCGCGACGCCGCATCCGCGACGCGACGTACTTCTTCTGCGTCATCTCTTCCGCGACGGTTTTCCGCGACGAACGCCATCGACAACGACTCTTCCTCCGACGTCAAAGGAATCGACACCGATATTCCACGACTCCGTCAACGTGCGACTATCGAGGTAAGGGTTCTTGAGTTCGTTGTTTCCTTTTTGTTTGACTTTCCTCGAGACTTGACGTAGAACGCTCAAGTTCCGACGAAGAACGCCGCTCCGCTCTTCTTCGTCTTCGGTGTCAACGAGAGAGAACACCGCACCTTCCTCGGACAACCTTCGTCGGCGTACAAGGATTCGCCAACGACGTGCCTCTTCGGACGCGCCTCTTCGTCGTTGAATTTGACGAACGACGACCGCGTCGCCCGACCTCCGCGACGTCGTCTTCCGCGGATCGTAGAACGAACTTCGAACCTTATACCAAGGTAGGGGTTGTTGTTTAATTCTTTAATTATTCCTTTTCTTGATCGTGAATAGCAAGTATAACGTGTGGCTTAATTTATTTAAGTTGCGTTATTTTTTTAACGTGAGGGGGCCGGACCGCACGAACACGGCCGAACCCCCCCCTCCATCGTTCTTGTTTGATTATTTTGCGGAGGAAAGCAAGAGGCGTGGTGCCGTCGCACCACGCGGATGAACGTGCGAATATCTTACGCGGCGCCGTCGCGCCACGCCGGGGAAAAATCTTCAAGAACGCGACGCCGTCGCGCCGCGTTGAAAAGAATCAAAGCACGGCGAAGGGGCGCGGTGCCGACGCACCGCGCCGGATGACGAACGCCGCGGCCGGTTCCGGGCCGCGGCGGGACGAGAAGACCGCGGCCGGTTCCGGGCCGCGGCGGAACGAGGAGACCGCGGCCGGTTCCGGGCCGCGGCGGAAGGAAAGACCGGCGGCCGGGCCGCCGGCGTCGGATGCCGAAGAAGGGGACCGGAAATTCCGGTCCCGTTTGAGAAAACCGGCCGGCCAGCTGGCCGGCCGGATGTCTTAAAAACCGGGGGAATTAATCCCCCGGCCATCCATTAAAACCCCCCCTCTTAATGAGGGGGGCGGTTCTTGAGGGAAGGGGGCAGCGCCCCCTTGGTTCGGCGCCAGAAGGCCCCCCCACGTGAGGGGGGGGGGGCGGTTTTAAAAGGACCGGCGTGGCACAAAGGCCGCGCCACTTGATGAATCGCGGGGCTTAGCCCCCGCGTGCGCAACCCGTGCGGCGCCAGACGCCGCCACCGCGGCCCGCCGCCGCCGCCACCGCGGCCCGCCGCCGCCGCCACCGCGGCCCGCCGCCGCCGCACCGCCGCGCCGCCGCGCCGCCGTCGCCGCCGCCCGCCGGCCCCCGCGCCGCCCAGGGGGGGGTCGGGCCGGGTCGGCCCGGACCCGGACCCCCCTTTTTCGAACCAGTTTTGGTTTTTGGCTCATAACTTGAGCCTCGGACCTCCGAATGACGAACCGTCTGCGGCAACGCGGTCCTTGGATCGAGACGGTCGTTTCGGTATATCGCACTCAAGGTTTCGGTTTACTTTGAGTTCGGCCGGGTTGGTTCGTTCACGAAACCAACCGGGCCTTCGGAGCGGAAACGCTCATATCTTGAGCTACGGACGTCCGATTGACGTGCCTTCAGTCGCGTTGTGTTCCTTTTAGTGAGACGGATATTTTTGCATACTCCGCCCGAGGTTTGGACGCAGGTGGAGTACGGTCGGGATGGTTTTTCCATAAAAACCAACCGGGCCCCGGAGACGAAAATGCCAATAACTCACAGACCGGGCGTCCAATTGACGCGCCGTCTGTTTTGTTGACTTCCTCTTGATGAGACGGAACTTTTGACATATTCCGCTCGAGTTTGGGATGCAGTCGGAGTATGGCCGGGTTGGATTGTACTCGAAATCCAACCGGGCCCCTGGAACGGGAAAGCTAATATCTTTCAGACAGGACGTCCGCTTGACGAACCGTCAGCGGCGTTGGTGGTTACGTTGAGTAACGGTCCCTTTGAGTATACCCTTTGGGAGTTCGGGGTACAGTTGAGATACGGCCGGGTTTGGTTCGCACTCGAAACCAACCGGGCCCCTGGGACGAAAAGGCTAATAACTCACAGACCGGGCGTCCGATCGACGCGCCGTCTGCTGCGTTGAGACCCCTGTGACGAGACGGACTTTTGAGATACTTCTTCGTGGGATTTTGTGATACTTGGAGTATCGACCAGTGGCTCGTGGAGCGGACCCTCCCGGAGACGAGCGTGCAGAGTACGGAGACCGTGTAGCCGGCTGAGACCTGACGACTGCTTGACCGACTCGACTTGGAGTGAGTCGACTAGCCCAGTGGACGGAGCGCCCGGTATTTGGCGGCAGACCCACGGCGGACGGAGCGCCTGGTAGTTGGCAGCAGACCCGCGGTACTCGACAGGAGGAGTACCTCAGTAGGCTATCTGGGTGGCGCCCGGTATTTGGCAGCAGACCCTCAGCGGACGGAGCGCCTGGTAGTTGGCAGCAGACCCGCAGTACTCGACAGGAGGAGTACTTCAGCAGTCTTAGGTTAGTGAGCGGCGGCCTCGGAGTCGTGACAGGACCACTGTACACTCTAGAGACGGAGCTCTTCAGCAGTTACGGTTTCGATAATAAAAATCCTGGTTTGAGCTGAGACTTTTGACCTTGTGTTTACTTCATGATTGAGATGGGTCACTTGCTAACTTTGGTATATGTATGGGCATATACCCGGGTAGTGGTTATCCGTCGTTTTCACAATCCTTGTGTTTCCTCATGATTGAGATGGGTTACTTGATAACTTAAGTATATGTATGGGCATATACCTAAGTAGGGTTTATCTGTTGAGATCTTCTTGTGTTTATCCTTGTTGGTTTTAGAGAGACCTTGAGGGTCTCGGGGTCCCTACTGAGTATCGTTATACTCACCCCTGCACGGGCTATGCCCGCACCTCGTTGTGTTGGTTGCAGACGACGGCCGTACTGACAGAGGCCGAGTGTTCGAGGACTGGACGGTACCTGGAGGTGGACTATACGACGAGGCGGTACCCGGAGGTGGACACTGGGCGGGACATACTCGGAGCGGATGGCGGGACCCGAGGAGCAGAGGAGCTATCTGTACCCACCCTTCAGGTGGGATTTCCAGTGGACATTTCAGCGTAGCAGCTTTACTTTTCAGTCGCTGTTTTCCCTTTCGAGTTGTACTTTACAGTTGGGCTTGTATTTCCGGCCCCTTTTTACTTTCCGCACTTTTAGTTGTACTCTGTTTTTGCTTAGTGTTTTACTTCCGCTTGTACTCTGTGGTGATTGTTTTCTTAATAAAGGCAATGCCTTCCCAGTTATCGGGATTTTACGCCTTTGGTGCTAGTCGCCAGCCCCTGGCCTATGGAAGGCGGGCTTGGGGTAGTCACGGCACGGGTCCCGAGGACGGGTCGTGACAAATTGTTATCAAAGGAGTTCGGTTCTACCGCAGAACTTATAACTCTGATGTTTCTTTCTGTGAAGCAATAGTGTTGAGAGTACCGAGTGTGGTTTTCAGTTCAGGGAGTCCAGTGTTGGTGCGGGCGGCCGACGTATCCATACACCAGGACCCTGATAACTGATTTCCGACTTTGTGCACGAAAACACTGATTGCGTGTGTGTTTTCAAAGGTTTTTCCCCTTAAAACAGCTCAAACCAGGTCAGCTCACCAGGTATAATCGTTTGATCGTGTTACGTTGTTTCTTTCAGGATGGCCCCACGACGGCGGCCAGCTAGGGTTCCGAGAGTCGAGCGAGACGACAGCCCACCGAGCGACGAGGCCTCGGTGCAGGGCCCTTTTCCAGTAGTGGCACCGGCGGTAGCTTTACCCGCCGAGCCCCCAATGCTTCCAGCAGCAGCCGCTGACGATGCACGTCGCCTCAGCGCACTGCATGAGTTTCAGCACCAGCGACCGCCCAGGTTTCGCGGGGAGACGGATCCCCAGGCAGCAGAGGACTGGCTGGAGGCAGTAGTACGAGTGTTTAGGCTAGTGAGGACACCAGCAGACCTCATGGTGATCCTCGCTGCGAGCCTATTACACGCAGCAGCAGGACGATGGTGGAGCCTGATGCTCCAGGTGCACGATGAGGCATCTCTTCTCTGGACGGACTTCGAGAGCCTCTTTCGCTCTGATTTCGTCCCGGCCACCCTCCGAGCGGTGCGCATCCAGGAGCTTCTACAGCTACGGCAGGGCAGCATGACGGTCGCCCAGTACTCGGCGAGATTTACCGATCTCTCGCGCTACTCGACCGACATGGTAGGGGACCCATTCTTCCGGGCCCGGACCTTCGAGCAGGGTTTGAGACACGAGATCAGGGCATCGCTGATCTCCCTCAGCATACCGACTCAGACAGGAGTACTGGAGCGGGCCCTTCTGATCGAGAGCTTCCTTGCTGAGTCTACACCAGCACAGCGACCCACCGCAGGGCGGCACGTGGCAGAGTCATCTGCAGCAGGCAGTCGACGGATGACTCAGGGGTCCAGACAGACCAGACCTTCAGGCAGACGACCTCAGGGCACTGGCTCAGCAGTGCGGGGGCACACAGCGCGGAGCCAGTCTTACGAGAGGCAGACAGTGCTACTCGTGCGGCGGGCAGGGCCACATGGCTCGCGACTGCCCGACCCGCCGTGCCGAGGAGCAGCAGTCAGTTGATGGACCACCGAGGCAGAGGCAGAGGGTCGACCGTGGAGGTCCGCAGGGAGGAGGCGGACGAGGCAGAGGAGCTGGACGAGCAGCTGGTGGTGGCCGACGCTTTGAGGCTCTACCACCACCACCACCAGGAGGTCCACCCCGACCACAGGGAGTAGGTGAACATGCGAGAGCACAGCTTCAGGCAGTTTAAGCTTACGAACATGGAGCTCTGGGATCCGATGGACAGGAGCAGAACTAGTGGATACATCCTTGTACTTCTGGTTCCTTGCTGCTTTTGTGTAGCGTCTTGTATTATGAGCTGCAATAATAAAAGACGCATCCTTTGTGATGTTTTCATTCTTGTCCTCTTTTGTGATGTTACTAAGAGGTTCCAGTTGACTGTTGACTTGACCCTCACTTGTGAGACATCTACTGGAGGAGACCAGTTACCACACACTGATGCCGACAGTGTGACTCAACCCTTGGAGGCGAGAGTAACGGTTGGATCTCTTAGTAGTAGCGTCGAGGCCTTACGACGTCATCCTTGGTATGGATTAGTATCATCCATGTTAGGATTGACTGTTTTAGGCAAAGAATGTGGTTCATCCAGGAGATGAGACCAGGTTTCTCTTATCGGCAAAGAAGAAATCTTGCAGCTCTTGTGGGACCAGAGATGGTCCGGGCCACGTCAGAGGAGGTCCATGTCATCCAGGAGCGGATGAGGACAACACAGAGCCGGCAGAAGTCATACGCTGACAGGAGGCGGAGGCCACTAGAGTTCGAGGATGGTGACCACGTCTTCTTGCGGGTCTCACCTCGACGTAGTATTCGGAGATTTGGCCGAGGCGACAAGTTATCTCCGCGCTTCATCGGACCCTTCCAGGTCCTCAGCAAGGTTGCTGAGGTGGCTTATCGCCTGGCTCTACCACCTCAGTTACACCGAGTGCACGACATCTTCCACGTGTCTCAGCTGAGGAGATATGTGCATGACCCGACGCACATCCTTGACGATGGGGCGACTTTTACGAAGGTCCCGGTGGAGATAGAGGATCGACAGGAGCGGGTCCTACATGGACGATCGATTCCTCTTGTGCGCAACAGATGGCGGCACGGGAATCTCCAGGAGAGCACATGGGAGCGGGAGGCTCAGATGCGTGCTCAGTACCCTCTTTTGTTTCCCTAGTTTTTGATGTAGCTTTACGGGGACGTAAAGCCCTGAGGTGGGAGTAATGTAAAGACCCGTAAAATTCAAGGAAAATTTTTTCTTAATTTTCTTTAGAATTTTACAAGAGCGCGGTTTCAGACGGCACCTGATTCCGAGGCCCGGAGTGCCCGAAATTAATTTCCGAAGTTTGGCTCGGGTACGTTCAGTGAACGAACGAGCGGGAATTCCTAACTTTTGATCTGGTGCTTGGAATTGAAATCCGAGGGCACCGATGAACTCGCAGCGCCGATATTCGCTTAAAGAGTCCTTTTCGGGAGTTGCGTTTGATGCGGGTTGAAAGTTAGTTTTTGGGTTTTTAGTTTAAGTTAAATAAAATTTGTGAGGAACAAATTTTATTTCTTTTAACTAGTTAAGTCCTACCAAAGGGAGTTGGGAGTGGGACCCACATCCACTTAACCTCCCTTGGGAGGATTCAGTGAGGTGGGGTCCACACGAACCCCAACTCCTCAAATTCTCTCAAAACCTCCCCTTTAACTCATTTCATTTAATGTTGTCAACTTGAGTTCTTAATTAATTTTGGGAGTTTAACCTTTTTGAATTTCAAACTTTTGAAATTCTAATGTGTATTGTAATAATAAAATAAGAAGTGGTCTTATTTTATTTTGGGTTGTTTTGTTTGTCTCCTTGAGAGCTTTTGGAGAGCCTCTTCTTCTTCTTCAAACTCAACGAAGAACGCGAAGAACGTCGTTCTTCAATGAAGAACTTCTCCGCCGAAGAACACGATCCATCCGCGACGCCGCATCCGCGACGCGACGTACTTCTTCTGCGTCATCTCTTCCGCGACGGTTTTCCGCGACGAACGCCATCGACAACGACTCTTCCTCCGACGTCAAAGGAATCGACACCGATATTCCACGACTCCGTCAACGTGCGACTATCGAGGTAAGGGTTCTTGAGTTCGTTGTTTCCTTTTTGTTTGACTTTCCTCGAGACTTGACGTAGAACGCTCAAGTTCCGACGAAGAACGCCGCTCCGCTCTTCTTCGTCTTCGGTGTCAACGAGAGAGAACACCGCACCTTCCTCGGACAACCTTCGTCGGCGTACAAGGATTCGCCAACGACGTGCCTCTTCGGACGCGCCTCTTCGTCGTTGAATTTGACGAACGACGACCGCGTCGCCCGACCTCCGCGACGTCGTCTTCCGCGGATCGTAGAACGAACTTCGAACCTTATACCAAGGTAGGGGTTGTTGTTTAATTCTTTAATTATTCCTTTTCTTGATCGTGAATAGCAAGTATAACGTGTGGCTTAATTTATTTAAGTTGCGTTATTTTTTTAACGTGAGGGGGCCGGACCGCACGAACACGGCCGAACCCCCCCCTCCATCGTTCTTGTTTGATTATTTTGCGGAGGAAAGCAAGAGGCGTGGTGCCGTCGCACCACGCGGATGAACGTGCGAATATCTTACGCGGCGCCGTCGCGCCACGCCGAGGAAAAATCTTCAAGAACGCGACGCCGTCGCGCCGCGTTGAAAAGAATCAAAGCACGGCGAAGGGGCGCGGTGCCGACGCACCGCGCCGGATGACGAACGCCGCGGCCGGTTCCGGGCCGCGGCGGGACGAGAAGACCGCGGCCGGTTCCGGGCCGCGGCGGAACGAGGAGACCGCAGCCGGTTCCGGGCCGCGGCGGAAGGAAAGACCGGCGGCCGGGCCGCCGGCGTCGGATGCCGAAGAAGGGGACCGGAAATTCCGGTCCCGTTTGAGAAAACCGGCCGGCCAGCTGGCCGGCCGGATGTCTTAAAAACCGGGGGAATTAATCCCCCGGCCATCCATTAAAACCCCCCCTCTTAATGAGGGGGGCGGTTCTTGAGGGAAGGGGGCAGCGCCCCCTTGGTTCGGCGCCAGCAGGCCCCCCCACGTGAGGGGGGGGGGGGGGGGGGGCGGTTTTAAAAGGACCGGCGCGGCACAAAGGCCGCGCCGCTTGATGAATCGCGGGGCTTAGCCCCCGCGTGCGCAACCCGTGCGGCGCCAGACGCCGCCACCGCGGCCCGCCGCCGCCGCCACCGCGGCCCGCCGCCGCCGCCACCGCGGCCCGCCGCCGCCGCCACCGCGGCCCGCCGCCGCCGCCACCGCGGCCCGCCGCCGCCGCCACCGCGGCCCGCCGCCGCCGCCACCGCGGCCCGCCGCCGCCGCCACCGCGGCCCGCCGCCGCCGCACCGCCGCGCCTCCGCGCCGCCGTCGCCGCCGCCGCCGGCCACCGCGCCGCCCAGGGGGGGTCGGGCCGGGTCGGCCCGGACCCGGACCCCCCTTTTTCGAACCAGTTTTGGTTTTTGGCTCATAACTTGAGCCTCGGACCTCCGAATGACGAACCGTCTGCGGCAACGCGATCCTTGGATCGAGACGGTCGTTTCGGTATATCGCACTCAAGGTTTCGGTTTACTTTGAGTTCGGCCGGGTTGGTTCGTTCACGAAACCAACCGGGCCTTCGGAGCGGAAACGCTCATATCTTGAGCTACGGACGTCCGATTGACGTGCCTTCAGTCGCGTTGTGTTCCTTTTAGTGAGACGGATCTTTTTGCATACTCCGCCCGAGGTTTGGACGCAGGTGGAGTACGGTCGGGATGGTTTTTCCATAAAAACCAACCGGGCCCCGGAGACGAAAATGCCAATAACTCACAGACCGGGCGTCCGATTGACGCGCCGTCTGTTTCGTTGACTTCCTCTTGATGAGACGGAACTTTTGACATATTCCGCTCGAGTTTTGGATGCAGTCGGAGTATGGCCGGGTTGGATTGTACTCGAAATCCAACCGGGCCCCTGGAACGGGAAAGCTAATATCTTTCAGACAGGACGTCCGCTTGACGAACCGTCAGCGGCGTTGGTGGTTACGTTGAGTAACGGTCCCTTTGAGTATACCCTTTGGGAGTTCGGGGTACAGTTGAGATACGGCCGGGTTTGGTTCGCACTCGAAACCAACCGGGCCCCTGGGACGAAAAGGCTAATAACTCACAGACCGGGCGTCCGATCGACGCGCCGTCTGCTGCGTTGAGACCCCTGTGACGAGACGGACTTTTGAGATACTTCTTCGTGGGATTTTGTGATACTTGGAGTATCGACCAGTGGCTCGTGGAGCGGACCCTCCCGGAGACGAGCGTGCAGAGTACGGAGACCGTGTAGCCGGCTGAGACCTGACGACTGCTTGACCGACTCGACTTGGAGTGAGTCGACTAGCCCAGTGGACGGAGCGCCCGGTATTTGGCGGCAGACCCACGGCGGACGGAGCGCCTGGTAGTTGGCAGCAGACCCGCGGTACTCGACAGGAGGAGTACCTCAGTAGGCTATCTGGGTGGCGCCCGGTATTTGGCAGCAGACCCTCAGCGGACGGAGCGCCTGGTAGTTGGCAGCAGACCCGCAGTACTCGACAGGAGGAGTACTTCAGCAGTCTTAGGTTAGTGAGCGGCGGCCTCGGAGTCGTGACAGGACCACTGTACACTCTAGAGACGGAGCTCTTCAGCAGTTATGGTTTCGATAATAAAAATCCTGGTTTGAGCTGAGACTTTTGACCTTGTGTTTACTTCATGATTGAGATGGGTCACTTGCTAACTTTGGTATATGTATGGGCATATACCCGGGTAGTGGTTATCCGTCGTTTTCACAATCCTTGTGTTTCCTCATGATTGAGATGGGTTACTTGATAACTTAGGTATATGTATGGGCATATACCTAAGTAGGGTTTATCTGTTGAGATCTTCTTGTGTTTATCCTTGTTGGTTTTAGAGAGACCTTGAGGGTCTCGGGGTCCCTACTGAGTATCGTTATACTCACCCCTGCACGGGCTATGCCCGCACCTCGTTGTGTTGGTTGCAGACGACGGCCGTACTGACAGAGGCCGAGTGTTCGAGGACTGGACGGTACCTGGAGGTGGACTATACGACGAGGCGGTACCCGGAGGTGGACACTGGGCGGGACATACTCGGAGCGGATGGCGGGACCCGAGGAGCAGAGGAGCTATCTGTACCCACCCTTCAGGTGGGATTTCCAGTGGACATTTCAGCGTAGCAGCTTTACTTTTCAGTCGCTGTTTTCCCTTTCGAGTTGTACTTTACAGTTGGGCTTGTATTTCCGGCCCCTTTTTACTTTCCGCACTTTTAGTTGTACTCTGTTTTTGCTTAGTGTTTTACTTCCGCTTGTACTCTGTGGTGCTTGTTTTCTTAATAAAGGCAATGCCTTCCCAGTTATCGGGATTTTACGCCTTTGGTGCTAGTCGCCAGCCCCTGGCCTATGGAAGGCGGGCTTGGGGTAGTCACGGCACGGGTCCCGAGGACGGGTCGTGAAATTGATTTTTTTAATTATAAAATTAATTAAAATAGTATTTAAAATAGGTGCACCAAAGGCTTTAAAAACTCCATTTAGAAAAAATATATATCATTATGCGTAAAATTGGATTTCTTTTTATCTCTTATATTGAAAGCACATAAGTTGAGTGTTAAATACTTGAATGAAAAATAATATATATATATATATATATATATATATAAATAAATTTATCAAAAGTGATTTAATTTATTAATTAAGGTAAAACGTGTTTGATTTCATAAATGTAGTTTTTATAAAAATATATCCTATTTTTTAAAAGGATTTTGTTTTAAGTGGTCACAAAATAATTCTTATTATATATATTCTTAAACCATATTTTTATAATTTAATTAATCTTATTAATAAAAAAAATTCCAATGGCTAGGTGAAAACTGTAATAATATATTACTAATATTATCAATAATACCTTTTAGTTTGGTAAAACTAGGTTTGTTATATAACACAACATATATAAGAAACTCCTCATTGTGGTTGAAATAAGATAAAAATAGTATTTTTTATATCGAAATATAATTTAAGTGTTGTTTGTAGAATAATCATGACATGGTGTTTCATAAAAAGAAAGAGTAAATTAGTTCTTTAATATAACACAAGCTATATTTAGTGTTTCCGGAAATGAAAATATATCGAATAGTTTAAATTAATTCAAAAAAGATAATATTTCACAAAATAATAGGGTGTTAAATTATACCCCCCCCCCCCACTAAAATGAATTTCTCCCTCAAAATTCATTTAGGTTATCAAAGGTTTGATTCGTTAAATTTCCTTTCCTAGAAACCCACATCCTAAAAATGAATAGTAAAAATTCCTTTAAAGAAATAAACTCAGAATAAAAATGGTTACCCAAAGTAACTCATAATTTGGTTTCCAGATAGTAGAATATAGTTGGAAATTCAAAACATTGAAATTAAAGAGAAATCATACTATCCAGTTCTGATGGGGAGTGATATAGAACATGGTTAAGAGAAAGTTAACAATAAAAAAACCTTACACCAAAGTAGCATGAAAAAGTTAATTGATATGATCAAAAATAATGATAACAGGATAATATTTTATTTTAATACCCTCTTCCTAATGTTTAAGAATTTTCATAAGGAGGTATAATTACATGATTACATTCCATTTCATATTCATGATATTACCCTTTGGTTTTCAATTGATCAACTTCCAATTCATCACTTATTCCAAGAAATGAATGTGGATTTGTCATTATTAAAGCACTAACAGATCTTGAGATCCATAAATAGAATAATAAGTAATTCCATACATATTTATTTATCATCATAGAAAAATGGTTATCATAGGTTTTACAATAAACATAAATCCTCATATAGATAGATAATACTTTAATCTCTAAAAACCCATCCAAAGTTTAACTTAAACCATTCCCTAAATGGTTAACCTTATAAACCTTCCAAATGATGAAAATCCAAAACATTAGAAATAATGTCACTAAATCTCTCAAAATCAGCTTAACATTGGTCCCCCATATATCATAAAGTATCACTTGGTTGTCACATACCACACATGTGAATAACATCATCATATATCCTCTTGAAACATGGTAATGACCTAAATTACCATAAATCCTTATAGAAAATAGGAAACATTTATAATCCCAAATATTATTAGATATATAGCTGCAATTCCATAAAATACATCCATGATAGCATAAACTAATTTTTTGATAAATCCTTTATCATTTAAGAGGTCATCTATACTATGCAATTTACATTATCCAAATCATTAATCCCATTATTCAAGAAAAAAAATTATCAACATCATGAACAAATTAAGGGTTACCTTTCTTTAATCAAAATATAATCTTTCTATTAAATCAGTTTTCTAGGTCATCAACACCATTCAATATATTTTCTCAAATACTTAATGGAAACATATAATTCATGATTTCTATAACATAATTATTTAATTCTGATACATATGCACTTCAATCATCCAACTTTATTCGTAAAACATTACTTAAGATTTATCATCTTATTCATGAATACCCCTTTCCCAGAATTTTAAAATATGAATCATATCCTTTGTGTACTAAACTTAAATTTAATCATGCATCTTATATTTAATGTAAAAGATATAGTTAGAACATTCTATACCTTTCACATGCCATTTGTAGTCTCTATACCATCATTAGTATAACCAATACTCAAACAACATTCCTGATTCTCTACATGATATTTCCATTCAGGAAATAAATTTGAATAATTTTTATACTTTCCACATCTAAATAATTAAATTTTAACATAGTTTCTTCTAGTTTTCAATCTTGACTAAGACAATAAAGAATTGTGGGAGGAACACTTATCATATTAGAAAATCGCATAATCATGAAAAATTGTATATAGTATTTCTAAATAATGACACCTAATTTTAAATATATGGAACCTTAGGCTTATCCTTAGATACATCCCAAGAAATATCCCTTTAAAAATACTTAGGAATATCACTAAATTCTTATCATCCTATTTTCCAAGGGTTGACTAAAACTTTCATTTTATACCAATAATAGTGACCTTAGATTAACATATATAGATAATACATCATTTTAGATTAATATCCAACTAATTAAAAAAATAAATTTCCAAGGAAAGTAATAGTTTAGTGTCTTTGGAATCATGGAACACAATATCTTCTAAATTGGTGAACGATCTCCAAAGTATCCCATAGAAATCATCCCCTTTAGTACTCCAACAAGAAAAATTTTATTCATATCTTGGGGAAGGGAAACATAAGAAATTTTGATATTATATGATCAAAAAGGGTAAAAAAGATATATATATATATATAAGCATAGTCATGAGCATAAGGTAATGAGAACATGATCTTAAAATTAGAAGATCATACCCTGTATATCAAAGATCGTAATCAAGAGTCATGGAATAAGCAATTAAAGTTAATAAGACATGAATCATAAGATAATCAATAACATGAACCATGTGATCATATCATATGAATAAGATATAGATTTAGGGCATACACGTCCTCTTATAGCATTGTAAACATGTAGAATTATAAACAGGTTCACTCATTAAGTTAAAGACATGACATTAATCCCTCACATAAACATATGTACATGAAATGAGGCACACACATAAAATTGTGAACATATTCTCTAGTTCACAGATAATATTGTGAACATATAATTAGTTTCATGCATAAGCTTGTGTACATGAAACCAGTTCCATGCATAACACATTTAATATGTAATTAGGTTCTCATATATTATTATAAACATGTAATCAGGTTCATGTATAACCTTAGGTACATGTAACCAAGTCCATTCATAACATTTTGAACATGTAATCAAGTTCACACATAACATTGTGAACATGTAATCAGGTACACGTATAAAAATATTGTCACTTAACTAGGTCCATCCATAACATTGTGAACATTTAATAATGTTCTCTCATAAAATTGTGAAAATGTAATAAGGTACACTCATAAAATTCTGAATATTCCATTAGGTTCACATATAATATATATACTCTTAATTCATCCATAATTACCCAATGCATTAGAGGGAGATATAGGTTTTACCCTTCACAAAATGAAATCATACATATGTGTTGTAATAGACCAACCCAGGCCAACCATAACAGTCACCTGAGCTAGTCCATAATGGGGTGGGGTAAAAACAAGAAAACTAAATAAGTATTTAATATCAACAAAACAATACATACAACCAGATTACTATGTGGAAACAAACAAGATATACAATTGATCCAAGAAAGTTAAACTAGAAAAAATACAAGTCTAGACAACAAGTATCCACGTAACGAAGCGTCACCTCCAATATATACTAAAATTAAACAAAAATGTAAATAGAGGCATTAATGGTACATAATTCTCTTCCCTTTACATGATTCCTTAAAAAAGTCTAAAACATCCCACAATTATAAGTATGGTGTCAAAAACAAGTCTTGGTTGGATACCACCAAAAGAATATATATAAGTACTAATAGTAAGAATTCACAAGTCTAATATTTTAATGAATGTTTTATTTTCATTTTTATAAATAAACAACTTGAAATCCATTTTCAAATAATCCTTGGGTTTTTTCACAAATTGAATGCTATATCTATAAAATCCAAAAAATCAGGTTAAGATACCAAAAAGTAAATATACATGTTATCCAATATCCATAATCTAAAATATCATGTAATAAACTACCAGAAATAAAAATTCACCTACTAGTCAGTCTCTAGCCTATGGGTCAATAAAAACTAGACACTCTCAAACCAAAAAAAAAAACGAAATAATTCGAATCGTAAATAACTTCAACGTCATCCATAGACTATCTACATATAATAGGTTACCTCATCATTGTGTCATGAAAACTAAGGCTACTTGTGTCTCTATATCAATGTACCAAGGTTAAATTTGTGCAATGTATGTCAATTTATATTTTAAAAACAAGGATAACATTTTTATAATACATTTTGGAATCCAATCCATTCTTCTTTAGGGTTTGAAAACCAATTTTCCATTTAAAAATAAATTCATTTCCATTTTGAAATAAAAGAACCATTTTCAAACCTGAAACCATGCCCTTTTCAATTTCTACACATGAAATTCTATTTGAAATCCCAATAATTCAGTATGAACTGTAATAAATTCAATAAATTAGAATAATTTAACATATCCACCTGCCTCAATAGCATATAAAACCTAACCACCTTCGACAAATAGGATTGGAAGCCACAAGATCTACCTCTGAAAGATAAGGAACATCCAAATACTAAAAAGGATTGATTTAAAACAACATTCTATCAAAAATACCTAAAAATTGGTATCGAAACCAATAATGAGATAGAAACTAAGAGGAAAGAATCACCCACAAAGATGAATCACCTAACCCTGATGATTAATCATTGATCAAATCAATCTAGATGGATGGAAGACTCCCAAAAACACATAGGGTAAGAGCTCTGGCAGAGTGTGGGGGGATAAAAAATGATCCCTCAAACACCCATATGGTGATTTAGAAATTAGAACTTGGGGGATTACATAGCATGTAATATTTAACACAATATGAATCCATTTAATTTTTATTTACTCCAAAAAAACATGTCACTTGTTTAATTAAAAACACTATTTCAAATTAAAAGACAGGTAACCATTACATGAAGTGTAAAAACTCATGATGAGAAATAAACTCATAAGATGTTTTAGTATATAATTATACATCATGAACCCCTACTACATGTCATGTAACCTCCCAATGAATTTTAGAAAATCCCAGGGAAAAGATGAAAATACAAAAAATCTGTGACTTCACCATTATAGGTATCCTCCCAATTTTGAGAAAAAAAATACTCACCCAATGAAAAAGGGAATCCAAAGAAAAAGATCAAAATGTACCTGAAAAAATATTTAATGGGGCGTTACAATATCCCCACCATAAAAGCTTTATGTCTTAGATTTTCAAAACGGGTAGGTCATTGCTTCCTAAACAAAAACTCATGATCCCACATCTTGTGGAAATCCTATATGTATTTCCATAGTAACCAGACTAAGGGAATCATTTTACCATACAGTTTCTTATCCTAGTGATCCATATTATGAACTCGAAGCTACCCCTAAGTGGTATCAGGCTCAAGAACAACATCATCCCATCTATTCAAAAGGGAAGGATCTTGTGAATACCTCCTCAACTGTGAAACATGAAACATTTTTTGTATCTATTTCAATACATAAAATAAATGAAACCAATACCCACTCTCCCTAGTCACTCAACGATCTAATAGGGGCCCAACCAATATTGGTGCTAACCTACCCTACTTAGACAAGCGATGATGTCCCATGCAAGGTGAAACCCTGAGAAAGACTCGATCACCAACATCAAACTACAACAGCTGATGATGATGGTTTATATAATATTTTTGATGACTCTATGATGTGATAAAATTACTTTGGATCAACTTTACAAGCTTTATTGTCTCTTAAACAACACTTGGCTCAACCAAGGACTACTCTCCCAACTCAACCCAATACAAGGGGTATTTACATGGCTTCCCATACAAATCCTCAAAGGTTTCCATCCTGATAAAATATTGATCACTATTGCTTTATGAAAACTCAACCAAATGAAAATTTATATCCCAAGTTCTTATGAAATCAAGAACACAAGCCTGGATCATATACTCAAGAACCTGGATAGACCTCTATGTCTATTCATCCATATGTGATTGATATGTTGTGATTAGTTTCAATTGGAAACCCATTTCCTCCTATAAAAACTTCCATAACCTATATGTGAACCTCAATTCCCAGCCAGAAAAATTTATAGAGGGATCCCCATAAAGCTTCACAATCTCTTGGACATACATGTCCTTGATCAATTCCATTTTAATTCTATACTTTATTTGGAATAAAGGTGCTAATTTAGTGAGTCCTTCAGAAACCACCCAAATCACATACTTCCCACATAGATTCTGTGGTAAAAAATGAAAAAAAACATGAAAATATCAACCCTTTTCTAAACCATAATGGTATGAGTCTGTAAAAACCCTACAGGTATCGGGTGCTCCGCTTTAATTATTTGAAAAGTGAGACATTGAGATAAAAAAAATTCAACTAACAACCTCATCAATGGACGCCAATACCGACTTCTCAAATAATGGTACATATTTTAATCCCTTATCTTCAAGGACCAACATGACTGGTGTCCACTTCCTAGTGACTCCTAGATCAAGGAAAATAGAACAACCAACCAGTTACAGAAGCACAAAGCTCCACTAGGAGACTAAGACAACTTGTACAAGGTTTCCCCTCTATTCAGGATTTCTCTTAAGAATCATCTCTGATTTTATGTCATTTTATCAATTCAAACACACTCATAAAAAAGGTGATTCAAATTTTATCGAAGAAAAGAACACCTATCCACTAAGCTCCTCTTCACTGAATCTTATCTCAGTAAACAAACTCAGTATAAACCATTTCTCAATTGATTCCTTCATGACTTCTGTTGGTGATTTTATGTTCAACATATCATCCACTGTGTTCCCTTTCTCAAGGGTATATACGATATAAAAATTAATGGTTTGAAGCTACTCAACCTAACATCTATGTCATAAATTTCGATCAATCTGAGTGAAAATATACATTATATTTTTATGATCAGAATATACCAAAAACCACTCTCCAAAGAGATATTAATGCCACATTTTGATAGCATGAATAGTATCTACCAACTCAAGATTGTGGTTTGGGTAGATCTTCCAATAAGGGAATAACTAGAATGATCCACAATAAATAAATTGTTTCCTTTGCATCAAGACACGACCCAAACCCATACTAGAAGAATCACGAAAAACATCATAACCCAAACCTAGTTTCAGAAGAATCAAAATTGGTGTTAAATTCAACCTCATCTTAATCTCCTCAAAATTTCGTTGACACTTTACATTCCATTCAAACTTTACCCCTTTGTGGGTTAAATAATTCATCAAAGATGTGAACTTGGATAAGTCTCAAATAAACCATCTGTAGTAACCCACCAATCCCAAGAAGATTCAGATATCCAAAAAAAAATTTGGGCTTCTCCCAAGACATAATTTCCTACACCATTTCAGGATCAACTGATACACCCCTCTGAGATATCACATTCCTTAGAAACAATGCTTCCTAGATCCAAAACTCAAACTTGGAAATCATACCATATAAATGATGTTACCTCAAAGTTCAAAGATTGATATTCAAATGGTTTATTTTCTCTTCATCTATATTATAGTACACCAAGGTATCATCTACGAACATAACAAAAAAGATTAAAAGAATCGATGAAAGTCTTGATTCATCAAATACATTAACACCAAAAGAGAGTTAGTGAGTCGGAATAGAATACCTAGAAACTAGAAATGTCCATATCAACTTTGAAACAATATCTTGTGTATTTCCTCTTATTGTAATATCAACTAGTGGTTCTCTAACCACAAGTCAATCTTATAAAACCAATGATCCCCTCTCAAATGATCAATGAGATCATCAATTATGGGTAAAGAATACTTATTCTTAATGGTCATCCAATTCAATTTCCGATAGTAAATCCAAAGTCTAATAATTTTATTTACCTTCATATCAATTATCTCTTAAAAATACCATGGAGACATGATAGGATGAATAAATCTATTCACCTCCAAGCCCTCAATATTGAATTTATGTTCCACCAACTTAGCCGGTTCCATTCTGTATGATGGAATAGAAATTTCATTGTTTTAGGTAATTGTTCAATAGTAAACTTGACCTCTATCTATATTGGTAAGCTAGAAAAAACATCTGGAAAGAGATCAGGGTACACACACACACCCATAATAATTTGACCACCCAATAAACATTCAACTATATCAACAATAATTTATGATAACTGCTATGAGATTACACCATCATAAGGACCAAATGGCCTTTCCCTTCCCGATCAAGAATCCTAGTCACCATAAAAAATATGAGTGGCCCCATTAGTAGATAATAATTTTACTTGATAGTGATAATACTATATTTGGTGTATTATTCTAATCATTCATTCCATGTAAATGATCAAGTAAAATATTTAAAGATCAAGCACTAAAAAGTCAAAAACCAACTCAAAGTCTCTGATCACCACCCGACATGCGGGACACTTGAAAAATTGTTCAGGCATCATTTCCAAAGGCATGGAAAGATCCAACATGAATGGAATAAGATATGAATTTATACCCAACATGTAAAACAAAATTGATGATATAAAATAATGAGTACCACCTATATCAAAAAAATATAGAATTACAGAAGATGAAATAAATATCATACCTCAAATACTAGATGGAACAACTTCATATTCGTCTATACCAAAGTCAACAACATAAATTAACATGAACTTAGCCACCTATACATCCCACATGGACTGAGAATTAGACCTAAAATACTTTGAAGCATCAAACTAAACCCGTGACGCCTTAGTGGAAGTGGATCTCAAGTTACTACCTTGAGAAATCTTATCACAGAAACACTTTAGATGGAATGATTGACCACAATTATTACATGTTCTAGGAGACTCCACACACTTAATCTTGGTATGACCATGCCTCCAGAAATGGTATAAAATAATCAATTATTTCCCTATAGAAGGCCATGAAACCATTCCTGCAGAAAACTAACCACTCTTTCACTTTTTTATGACCAGGAGAAGCACCCTGACTTACTACTGAACCCACTAAAGCTCCACCCAAGACTATCCTATAAGTTATATCTACCTAAGACAAATATTCTTTATGTACTACCTCCAAAAAGGTCAAATGGCACAAAAGAATTAGAATTTACTGAACATCATCCCTTAGAAAAATCTCAAAACCTTAGAGCCTTTAGGTAGTCATTAGTGACTATCTCTGGTGCCAGATGCATGAACTTATCAAAGCAGTTAGAGTATTCCAAAATGATAAACTCCATTTTTCAATAATAGGAACTCTTGAGTATTTTACTCGTGTAAAGTATCATGATGAAACTTCTTATTAAATATATTTTTGAAATAATCCCATGTAATGCCTATGTGAAAATTATCTTTCACTATATAATTCTACCAAATTCTAACAAGTACATCAAGAATATACATGGAAAAATACACCTGATAATCCTTATGAGTCTACAAATAGTTTATGTCCACTCAATTCGTTCAAGACCCTCCTCTAATTATTGGGTACTTTGTTTCCAAGGAAGATAAGTGGATGTTTCATGGAAAATTTTGAACCATGATTAGCATCATGTCTTGGGTTAACTGCACCCACTAACCTCAAACTCTAAATGGTACAGATCACTAATTCAACCAAATAAGGTTCCACTAGAGGATCCATCTATAGAACCCACCTCATAACTTCCCCTCCTTTATTTAGAAGAGATATTCTCAAAGTAATTTTCTATTAAAGACAAGAAAATAACCGATTATACATTAGGAAATTCCAAAACCATCAGACTGAAAATACGAATTGGAAACTCTGCATTAAAATATGAAGAATTTAAAGAAGTTATGAATTCCATGAAAAAGGACAAAAACCTTTTGAAAGGGATAGGTCCATCTAAATAAACTCCCCACATAGTTTATACAAAGTAACTTACACAAACATTACTTAGAAATTATATATAAGCTTAATTAAATAAACTTCCCATGCAATTTATTCAAGTGAGATTAAACAATCATTCATGGACTTAGCAAGGATTTTCCAATAACCCATGGAAACTTGGATTCAGTAATGGGATGGAGATAGACAAACTCATTTTCATCACCTACAATTTGAATTTCAACGATCCTACTCCTATCTACCCAAGACATTAAAACAAATCAAGTAGTGCTGACACAGTTATATTTGAGTAAGGATCTGATAAAAAATTGTAACAGACCAACTTGGCCAAACCAAACAAGTCACCTAATCCATCCCATTATTGGGTGGGGTAAAACAAATAAAATGAAACAAGTCTCGAATATAGGTAAAACAAAACATACAAACATAGTACTATGTAGAAACAACTGAAATATACAACTAATCCAAATATGATAAAATAGAAAAATATGAAAATTATAGACAATAAGTCTCTACATGACCCAGCTTCACCTCCAAACTATCCCAAAATGAAACAGAAATGTAAACAGAATCATGCATTCTATAGAATGCACATCCCTTTACCAGATTCCTACAAAACAAATTCTATATCATCCCATGCATAGAAGTAGGGTGTGAACAACAAGAGCCAATAGGATACGACCAAAAGAATCTATACAAGTTCTTATAACAAGAATGCATAAGCCTAAGATTTAAAATAACATTAGTTTCACAAGAATTTTTATAAATTAAAAAAATTTAAAAACCATTTTCAAAAAATCCTTGGGTTTTCTTCACAAATTTCATACTATATCTACAAAATCTAGAATAAAAGAATGTATGGATACCCGAAGATAAATATATATATATCAAATAGCCAAGAAATAAACTATCATGTAATAAACAACCAGAAACAACGATGCACCTTCTATCTAGGCTCTAGCCTATGGGAAAATACATACTAGAAAATCGCAAGCCCAAAAATGGAACAAATATGTATCTTAACTAACATCAAGGCAATCCATATACTATTTAAATCTAAGAGGTTGCCTCCAAGTGGTTTCAACCCACACTAAGGCTATCTATGTATCTATCTTGACATACTTGGGTTTCCCATTGTGCAATATCTGTTAATATCTATTTAAAAAATCCATGATCACGTTGTTATAAAATAATTTCAAAGCCAATATAATCTGCTTCAGGGTTTGAAAACCATTTTATATTATAATATCAAGGAAACTTCATTTTAAAATAAAAAACCCCTTTTGAAATGTGAACCCATGCCCTTTTCAATTTCAACACATGTAATTCCATTTACAATTCATGGAAATCAACAATAACTATAAGAAATTCAGGAAATTTGAGAAATTGAATTGATACACCTACATAAGGATAATTAAAAACCTAACCACCTTTGACATCAAGGACTATAAGCCACAAGATCTTCCTCCAGAAGAAAAGGCATGACCAGTGATTGAAAAGGATGGATATAAAACGCCATCATGTCAACAATAACTACCAAAATGTGGTGTTGAATCCACCAATGAGAGAGAAACAAAGAGTAATGGATTACCTGGAATATTAAGAGCCTAACCTAGGTGATCAATCTCTAAACAAATTGACCCGTACAGATGGAAGACACCCAAAAATTATTAGAGTATGAGCTCTGGTTGAGTGTATGGGGCTATAAAAACAAATGATCCCTAAAACACCCATATGAAACCTTATAAACTAGAATGTGGGGAATTACATGGTGTGTAATCCTTTATATGTCTTGAATCCCATTAATTTTGAGTTACATGTAAAATGCATCACCTCTTATATTAAAAACAAAATTTCACATTAAAAATGTGTAACCCTTACACATCAAGTAAAAAACTCACACTGTTCAATCAACTCACATGATGAGTTTGACCGGAATTATAAGTCATGAAACCATAATACACATTGTGTAAATGCCTATAAAATAGAAAAAAAAATCCCAGGGAAAGCCAAAAATCCCACAAGTTTATTACTTCACCATTGTTGGAATCCTCCCAATTATGAGAAGAAAATACTTGCTCAATGAAAAATGGAATTCAATGAAAAAGATCATAGCATAGTTAATAGAAAGGTAATAGAGCATTAAATGTGTGCCAAAATATTATAAACATTCATAATATTGAATCCCATGAAATGAAATGGGTATTATAAACACTTCACCCTATCATAACCAGTAGAAATGAGACAAGTTTCATAATCATTTAATCAAATAATATTCCATTAAAAGAAGTTAGTTTCATATGAATAAAACCAATGAAATAGAAATATATTTTATAAGCATATAACCCATGAAATATAAACATGATTCATAAACATAATTCCATCAAAATAAAAACTATTCATAGAAATAATTTTAATGGAACCCATGGATCATATCCCAAAAAATGTGTGAGTAACATCAACAGATGTCATATTATATGGAAAATAATATTCAAATGTATTTTAAAAATATTTCCCGGGTAAAATCACCATTATTCTTGAAAAAATATTTTTAAAACAAAAAACCTTTTTAAAACCATTTTCTTTTAAAATAACCATAAAACTTATAAAGGATTCTTTGAAACATTTTGAACAACTTTTTCTTTGAAAATAATCTTTAAAACAATGAATTTCTAGAATATTAGGAAAAAATATTTTTATGAAAAATTAATCTTTTAAACATTAAAATAAGGCTTCAAATAGATGATAGTTATGATGGTGGATAAATCTATACATGTTGAACATTCCTTTTTCATCATAAAAATATTAGAAAAGGGCCTTGATCAGAAAATGATAATAAGATTATTCTTTAAAAAAATGTATAAAAAGGTAAAAACATGTGTTAAATTGTCTTTAAAAGATCATGGGATAATATTTTAACATTTTTTAAGATATTTTTAGAAAACATTGTTTGTAAAGAATACTGATTTTTGATTGAAGAAAGAGGTAAAGTAATATTTTCTTAAAAACATGTTCTTAATTATCTTAAGATCCAAAGAGTTGAACAATGGCCCCAAAAATGAATATATCATGAATATCTAGATGATAATAAAATTCATGGTATTTATTAAGATATGGTTCATAATATTTCATGAATAGAATCATAATCAGGAATAATCCCAATAATGATGTAATGGTAACAATAAACTCTTACCACATCGGTAACATTAAATATTAATACCCATGTGGGAAGAATATTAAAAAATATTAAAATATTATGTAAATATGGATATTCATGATAAAAAGGTTCAAAAGGAATTATATACATCTTGTAAAAAAATATAGGTTCATAACATAACATGTGTCTCAAAAAAGGAAAACTTAGAAAAAATTATTTCACAAATTTGGTAAATTTTGACCATAAACCACATGAAATATTGATCATAAAATGGATATGTAAATTAAATTAAATTTAATTATAGTATTCGTACAATATATTCATGATTAATATATAAACCACATAAAATAAATTAGTGGTAAATAAAGCATATGTATTGTAAACATAATTGTGATTCTAGAAATCCCCTTACTACTTGAAGAAATTTTGAATCATGAGATCTATGAAACAGTAACATAAATTGATTCATTTAATATCAATGATAAATTAAATTAGGGATATAAAATTTCATATGTAATTATATACACCATACAATAATAATAAGTGGTGAATATAGCATATATCTCACAGAAATAAAAGCGTGACGAGAAAACCCATACCATAAGTCTTTACTTTCCTTATATATGTTCATCCCTCTTGTATACTAAATAAAATTTAATTATAAATAACTAAATAACCATAATCATACATATAATATCATATATGATTTTCACTACTGGAATTTTACACTTTACCAACGGTTTTGAACCGTTGGTAAAGGCCTGGAAACCGTTGGTATACAGTATACCAACGGTTTCCCAAACCGTGGCCAAGTAAGCCGTGACAGTAGACCTATACCAACGGTTTTCATAGAACCATTCATATATAGTGAAGGAGTTTCAAATTCCAAACGGTTCCATTGAAACTGTTGGTAAATCTCTACACCAATGGTTCTAAAACAATTTGGAACATACACTTTTAGGGTGTACCAATGATTTACAACCGTTGGAATAAGATTTTTACCAACGGTTCAAGTGAACCGTTGGTATATATAATGAAATAACACATTACCAATGATTTCAAACCATTGGTATAGTGTTTTTTACCAATGGTTCAAGAGAACCGTTGGTATATATTGAAGATGGAATATTATACCAACGGTTTCAAACCGTTGGTATTGTGTATTTATAGAACCATTTCACAACACCCCCACCATTTCACCAGCACTCACCAGCACCCCCACCTACATAAAAAGCACCAGAACTATTGCACAGTATTAAAACAGCATAAAAACACCTGTAATAACACACAAAAACACATAAAACCATAAAACTCTTCCAACCATTTGGTGTAATACAATTCCCTATTTCAATCTTCATATGATAAGAATCATCTAGTGGAGTTGAATAACAGTTTAAATAACTCAAAATGGGGTATGGAAACTTACCCATGGTTCCATGGTGGTTATGAAACTAAATTTGAAAATGGGGTTGGGAAACTTACCCATGGTTCCTTGGTGGTTACAAATGGAGTAAAGTATAGAACTCTTTATTTGATTTAAAATTCATGCAGAACTGAAATGATCACAAGTTCAACTTGTGATGGTCTAGAAGAATGGAATTGTAAGTTTTTTGACCATAGTTAGAATAATATTAATGTTTTTAAGGCTATGAACACTAAATGGTACAAGTATGGTGCGATCTATGGATCAAAGTAGGATTCCACCACATCATACCTCGGATTGAGGTGGGGTTGACTCATACACATAAAAAATGACCAATGTATCATTTTCCTAAAGTATCAACACAATCCAAATACCTTTGATCATTTTTTTATATGTCAGTTGTTGGTTTCACTTAAAATGTTGTTCATTTCAAAAAAAGTGAGACACTTAGTGTGATACCGATCACACCATGCCTCATATGGAGGTGGGGTTGACTCATACACATCACAACTTACACATGTATCATTGTCCTAAAGTATCAATACAATCTGAAAGAGTTTTGTCCGTTTTCTATATGCAAGTTGTTTTCACTTAAAATCTTGTCCATTTCAAATAAAAGAGAGACACATAGAGTGATACCGGTCACACCATGCCTCAGATGGATGTGTGGTTGACTCACACATGTCACAAATGACACATGTAAAATTGTCCTAAAGTATCAATACAATCTGAAAGAGTTTGGTCCATTTTTTGTATGCAAGTTGTTGTTTTAACTTAAAATTCTGTCCTTTTCAAACAAAAGTGAGACACTTTGAGTGGTACCGGCCACACCATGTCTTGGATTAAGACATAGTTGACTCCTACATGTCACAAATTTCCCATGTATCGTTTTTCTAAAGTATCAACACAATCCCAATGTGTTTGATCGATTTTTTGTATGCCAATTGTTGTTTTCACTTTAAATCAAGTCCATTTCAAATTAAAGTGAGACACTTTGAGTGGTACCAGCCACACTGTGCCTCATATTGAGGCAGGATTGACTCTTACACATCAAAAATGACCCATGGATCGTTTTTCTAAAGTTTCAACAGATTCTGAATGCGTTTGGTCGGTTTTCCGTATGCCAGTTGTTGTTTTCACTTAAAATTAAGTCCATTTTAAACAAAAGAGAGACACTTTGAGTGGTATCGGCCACACTTCACCTCGGATTGTGGCTAGATTGACTTGTACACGTCACATATTACCCATGTATCCTTTTTATAAAGTATCAACACAATCCTAATTCATTTGATCAGTTTTCTGTATGTCAGTTGTTGTTTTCATTTAAAATTAAGTCCATTTTAAACAAAAGAGGGACACTTTGAGTGGTACCGGTCACACCATGCCTCGGATTGAGGCGGGGTCAACTTTTACATGTCACATATGAGACATGGATCATTGTGATAAATTATCAACACAATCAGAATCTGTTTGGTCGGTTTTCCGTATGTATTTAAAATATTGTCCATTTTAAACATAAGAGAGACACTTTGGGTGGTTCCAGCCACATCGTGACTTGGATTGAGACGCGGTTGAGTTTTACATATCACATATGACCCATGGATACTTTTCCTAAAGTTTCAAAAGAATATGAATGTGTTTGGTCAGTTTTCCGTATGTCAGTTATTTTTTTACTTAAAATTAAGTCTATTTTAAACAAAAGAGAGACACTTTGAGTGGTGCCGGCCACACCGTGAATCAGATTGAGGAAGGGTTGACTCGTACACGTCATATATGACCCATATATTATTGGGATAAATTTTCAACAGAATCTGAATGCATTTGGTCAGTTTTGTGTATGTCAGTTGTTGTGTTCACTTAAAATTAAGTCCATTTTTAACAAAAGAGAGACACTTTGAGTGGTACCATCCATACTGCACCTCAGATTGAGGTGGGGTCAAATATTACACATCACATATTATCCATGGATCCTTTTGATAAAGTATCAACACAATAAGAATCTGTTTGGTCGGTTTTCCGTATGTACTTAAAATGTTGTTCATTTTAAACATAAGAGAGATACTTTGGGTGGTTCCAGCCACACCATGACTCAGATTGAGGCACAGTTAACCTGTACATGTCACATATGACCCATGTATCCTTGTCCTAAAGTTTCAATAGATTCTGAATGCGTTTGGTAGGTTATCCGTATGCCAGTTGTTATTTTCACTTAAAATTAAGTCTATTTTAAACAAAAGAATGACACTTTGAGTGGTGTAGGCCACACCGTGCCTCAGAATGAGGCGGGGTTGACTCGTACACATCACAAATGACCCATGGATTTATTTCCCAAATTATCAACACAATACAAATGTGTTTGTTCTGTTTTCCATATGCCAGTAGTTGTTTTCACTTAAAATGCTGAGGCGAGATTAACTCATACAACCACCAGGACAGCCCCCCCCCCCCGGATTGTGGTGGGATTGACTCATAAACATTACATATTACACATTTTGCCTTTTTCTAAAGTTTCAACACAATCCGAATGCGTTTGATCGGTTTTCTGTATTTCAGTTGTTGTTTTCACTTAAAATTAAGTCCATTTTAAACAAAAGAGAGACACTTTGAGAGGTACCGGCCACACCACGCCTCAGATTGAGGCGGGGTCAACTCGTACACGTCACATATGACCCATGGATCCTTTTCCTAAAGTATCAACAAATTATGAATGCATTTGGTTGATTTTTCGTATGTCAGTTGTTGTTTTCGCTTAAAATTAAATCTATTTTAAACAAAAGAGAGACACTTTAAGTGATGACGGACACACCGTGACCCAGATTGAGGCGGGGTTGACTCGTACACGTCATATATGATCCATGGATCATTGTTCTAAATTTTCAACAGAATCCGAATGCATTTGGTCAGTTTTCCGTATGCCAGTTGTTGTTTTTACTTAAAATTAAATCCATTTTAAACAAAAGAGAGACACTTTGAGTCGTACCAGCCACACCGCACCTCAGATTGAGGCGGGGTCAACTCGTACACATCACATACGAGCCATGGATCATTGTGATAACGTATCAACACAATCATAATCTGTTTGGTCAGTTTTCCATAAGTACTTAAAATGTTGTCCATTTTAAACATAAGAGAGACAATTTGGGTGGTTTCGGCCACACAGTGACTTAGATTGAGGTGGAGTTGACTTTTACACATCACATATGACCCATGGATCCTTTTTGTAATGTTTCAACAAATTATGAATGCGTTTGGTCAGTTTTCCATATGTCAGTTGTTGTTTTCAGTTAAAATTAAATCTATTTTAAACAAAAGAGAGACACTATGAGTGGTGACGGCCACACCGTGACTCAGATTGAGGAGGGGTTGACTCGTACATGTCATATATGACCCATGTATCATTGTGATAAATTTTAAACAGAATCCAAATGCATTTGGTCAGTTTTTCGTATGTTAGTTATTGTTTTTACTTAAAATTAAATCCATTTTAAACAAAAGAGAGACACTTTGAGTGGTACCAGCCACACCGCGCCTCAGATTGAGGCGGGGTCAAATATTACATGTCACATATGATCCATGGATCCTTGTGATAATGTATCAACACAATAAGAATCTATTTGGTCAGTTTTCCGTATGTACTTAAAATGTTGTCCGTTTTAAACATAAGAGAGACACTTTGGGTGGTTCCAGCCACACCGTGACACGGATTGAGGCGCGGTTGAGTTTTCACATCACATATGACCCATGGATCCTTTTCCTAATGTTTCAACAGATTATGAATGTGTTTGGTCGGTATTCCGTATGGCAGTTATTGTTTTCACTTAAAATTAAGTCAATTTTAAACAAAAGAGAGACACTTTGAGTGGTGCCGGCCACACCGCGACTTAGATTGAGGCAGGGTTGAATCGTACACGTCATATATGACCCATAGATCATTTTTCTAAAGTTTCAATAGAATCCTAATGCATTTGGTCATTTTTCCGTATGTCAGTTATTGTTTTCACTTAAAATTAAGTCCATTTTAAACAAAAGAGAGACACTTTGAGTGGTACCGGCCACACCACAACTCGAATTGAGACTGGGTTAACTCATACATGTCACATATGACCCATGGATCATTGTGCTACAGTTTCAATAGAATCCAAATGTATTTGGTCAGTTTTCTGTATGTCAGTTTTTGTTTTCACTTAAAATTACGTCCATTTTAAACAAAAGTGAGACACTTTGAGTGGTACCGGCCACACCGTGCCTCGTATTTATGTTTGGTTGACTCTTACACATCATAAATGACACATTTATCGTTTTCCTAATGTATCAACACAATCCTAATGCGTTTGGTCAGTTTTCTGTATACTAGTTGTTTCTTTCACTTAAAATGTTGTTCATTTCAAATAAAAGTTAGACACTTTGAGTGGTTCTGGCCACACCACACCATTAATTGATGTGGGTTTGACTCCTACACATCACAAATGTCCCATGAATCGTTTTTATAAAGTATAAACATAATCCAAATAAGTTTGGTCATTTTTCCATATGTCAGTTATTTTTACTTAAAATAGTTTCCATTTTAAACAAAAGAGAGACTCTTTGAGTGATACCGGCCACACCGCACCTCGGATTGAGGCGGTGTTGACTCATACATGTCAAAAATGTCTCATTGATCATTTTCCTAATGTATAAACACAATTATAATGTGTTTGGTCAGTTTTCCATATGCCAGTATTTGTTTTCACTTAAAATGTTGTGCATTTCAAATAAAAGTTACACAGTTTGAGTGGTTCCGGCCACACCACATCTCGAATTGATGTGGGGTTGACTCTTACACGTCAAAAATGTCTCATGGATCATTTTTTTAAAGTATCAAAACAATATGAATACGTTTGGTTGGTTTTCCGTATGTTAGTTATTTTTACTTAAAATAGTGTCCATTTTAAACAAAAGTGAGACACTTAGAGTGCTATCGGCCACACAGTGCCTCAGAATGAGGCGAGGTTGACTCGTACACATCACAAATGACCCATGGATCATTTTACTAAATTATAAAAACAATCCAAATGCATTTGGTCTATTTTCCGTATGCCAGTAGTTGTTTTCACTTAAAATGTTGAGGCGGGATTAACTCGTACAACCACCTGGACAGCCCCCCACCCCTCGGATAGCTCCCCACTCACCCCGGACAGCGCCCCATCCCTCGGACACCCCCACTCACCCCGGAAAGCCCCCACCCCTCATACAACCACCTGGACAGCCCCCCTCCCCCCACCTGGACACCCCATCCCCCAACACCTGGACATCCCCATGTAGTCATTATTACAACCATTAATAAAAAATTATTAAACAACATTATTTTTCAAAGATAATCATACTGAACATCAATCAATAATACTATTGGATATATCAAGGAAAATTAAGGCATACTATCTTACATCCTAAATTACCACCCACAGCCATGATTAATTTCCACAGACCTCTCATTTCTACCAAATCAAAAGAGAAAAACAAAAAACATAGTTGCACATCAATAAAACCAAATCTAAAATTTTTATGGATGTCTACACATGCCAGCATGGCTAGTGAAAATCACCCCACCATCATAAAAGTGAGTATTTTCCAAGAAAGATACATAATATACAATGTACATTGAGAACCATATTTAATTGACCCTAAATGCTTTATTAGTACAATCATCTTAGGAAGCCAATTATCACTCATGACTAACCATGCCACTATAAAACCCCTAGAGTGTATTAGTTTTCTATATAATCTCAACAAAATCATCACAAATTCTTACCATGATGTGAATCATGTGTAATATGAATGATATTAACACAAAATTCCCAGAAATACCAAGCCTTCTAAAAACATAAAATTTATGGATGATATTAACACACAATTCATTTTGAATCAAATTTGATTCACTTTACTACTTATCCCAATAGACCAAACTCATACTATAATCACTATATGTGTGCCACTATCAAAGCTCAACACACGCACCCAAATCAAACAGCAAACAAAATTCATAAACACCCAAATATAAAGAAAAAACCAAAACAGTAGATGTAGATAATTAA
Source organism: Viscum album (assembly GCA_963277665.1). Taxonomy (NCBI): domain Eukaryota; kingdom Viridiplantae; phylum Streptophyta; class Magnoliopsida; order Santalales; family Viscaceae; genus Viscum; species Viscum album. Next base: position 1,566,540,827 of record OY728160.1, read on the forward strand.
AATAAAAGTATCACTTACAGGAAATGTAGAACTAAGAAATTTTGAAGATGGGTCGGAATGAAGGATTTTTGCAATAGGGTAAACAGAATCCCAATTCACCTCTTCACCCAACTGAAAATAGAAAATCAAAATTGAAGACATAAAATCAAAATAGAAGATACATAACATTAAAATAAAAGTATAACTTACAGATTACAAAAGAGAATCTAAGAAATTTTGAAGATGGAATTATTTGGACAGTAGGGTAAAGAGAATCCCACTTCTCTGCTTCGGTTTAGGGCTCTAGTCTCATAGAATGGGGGAGCCCGAGGTTCTGTCTATTTCTGGGAAATCTTTCCCAACGGTTTGTAAAAACCGTTGGGAATGAAAACTTTTACCAACGGTTTTAAAAAACCGTTGGTAAAGCCCTTCAAAAACTCACTTTTACCAACGGTTTTTCAAAACCGTTGGTATATCTTCATCAAAACCAATATTTACCAATGGTTTTGCAAAAACCATTGGTATATCTTCACCACCACATACCTTTACCAATGGTTTTTGATAAACCGTTGATATATGCATGGTATACTAATATACACCAACGATTTAAGCAAACCGTTGGTATATATCTGTTGGGAAAACCTATATTTCCAGTAGTGTTTATTATTACTATATATTACCCATTTTTAACCATTCCATGTTAATGTTGCATTTTGGGTAACAACAGCTTTTTCTTTCACATGTGTTTTGATTTCTTATATTTTTTTCCTCTTACTTATATCATGTTTTCATAAAATAAATAATGATGAAAATTATATATATATATATATATATCATATATATTCAGTATATATGTATTTATAATAATCTATAATCTATAAATATATGAAATGGAATACACTCTTCATGGAGAAGGTAGGTCGTACGTACGCGTGAACGCTGTTTTTGTTTTCTTATCATATTGAAAGAAAGTAAATAAAATATATATGTAAATATGTGTATATATATATTATAATTATATTATAATTATTATTTAATATATATCATATAAGTTTACTAAAATCATCTGTAATATATTCAATTTGAAGTGTGAACAAATCACATCGCTTTGAGGAGGCTGTAGTTCACACATCCACAAATGAAATTATCGTATTCCCAAAAAATGTAAATCCTAGAGGTATGAGTTATATAATAATTCCAAAAATCATAAGTAAATCATAAAAATAATATATATCATATAAAAATAGTAATACATCATTATTCACAACCTTTAAATGTGGTAATGGATGAATAAACGACATCGGTTCACGAGCCCACAATTCTTCGTAACTAGATGATTGTGTATCCCATTTAATGGGAGTGTTTGTAGGTGCGGTTAAATGATTATCATAAAAACATATAATTATATTTTTTATATTTTTATTTTATAATAACGGAATAATATTTATTATGGGGGGGAAGAAAAAAACAAAAGTGCTTGTTGAAGGATATTACCTCTTCTTTACATAAATCCTTTTTGTTTGCACCAAAGGACTAACTAGGTTTTATTTATACCCAAATTTAGGCTTCTAAGATGATATTAGGTAAGTTGAAATCTTATTTGGGTGGGTCTCTGATGAGACAAATGGATTTAGAGGTTTTAATATTTGAGGCATGAGTGCCCTTTTATAGAGGAGGAGGAGTGGCATTCTTGTAAATATAAAAAGGTAAATAATATTGAGATGTCTCCCTTACATAATGTGCCTCCAATAACAGTAAATTTTGAAGAAAATGGATTATATGGTGTAATTATGTCTATTTAATGGATTTTGGACAATTTTATAGGTTATTTTTTCCCTCAAGTTAATGTTTAACCACTAAGTAAACTCTATTTTACCTTAATCACTATAATTAATTTTAATTAATTTTTCTAATACATTTGATAAAAAATTATTTTGAACCTAATAGAAATTTTAAATTGGTCTTATTCAAAATATAGAATCCATTTTCTTAAATTCTAAGCACATAAGTTGTATAAATTAAATTAAAATTCACCCCACTGATGGGATGAGACAATGGGTTTCTTAAGTGAAAATGATCAAATATTTGAAATTATGTTATTTCCAATTTCAATGTGAATTTTATTACAGTGACCTAAATTTATTAAAAGATGTATAATTGATCTGAATATAATTTAAAACTATTTTAAAATATAATTATACTATATAAAAAAATTATAAAAAAATTGTTTTCAATTAAAATTCAGTGTTTTTAACTATACATCAGAAAATGAAACTTCTCCAAAAAATATCCAAAATTAACAAAAAAATTAAATTTTGATATTCCTACATCAAAAATGAAGTTTATTTTTTAAAATAAAATTCATAAAAGGGTCAAAAAAATATATCTAAAATATGTACTCCATTAAAAGGATGTAAAAACGCAATTTAGAAAAATATATATATTTATGTGTAAAATTTGAATTATTATTATCTCTTATATAAAAAAATAAGAGAAAAATTAATTAGTTTACTTAATATAATTTATATATATCATTAAAATAATTTATCTAATGTTTTTTAATAATTTTTTTGAGGTAAAACGTGTTTGATTGAATAAATATTGTTTTCCAACAAAAGATTTCTTATATTTTCAAAATGATTTTATTTTCATTGGCCATAAATTAATTATTCTTATAACTTTTGTAACCCATATTTTCATAATTTAATTTATCTTATTCATAAGCACCATTTCAATGTCTAGGTGACAACTATAATAATATTTTTATAATAAAATTAATAGTACATTGTAGTTTGGTAAAATTAGGTCTTGTGTGTAATGAAAGCTATCAAAGGAACTCAACATATTGTGTAACACAATTCGAACATAATGTTTCATGTACCAAAATATAATCTAAGTTTTTAGTTTATAATAATATCAACATGGTGTTTCTTACAAAGAAATAATAAATTGGTTCTTTCATATAACACATGCTATATTCAGTGTTGCGTGAAATGAAAAAAATTAATTATTTTAAATTAATTAAAAAAAATATTTCAACAAATATAGGGGTGCTACATTAGTAATTAATTATAAAATATATATAAAAATTTTAAAAAATTGAAGAAAATTTCTCTTTGAAGCATAAAATGACTTTACTGAAAATTGAGTACTTATTTATTATAAATTATTCAATAAATTTTCATTATGAAAAATCATAATACATATTTTATGTAATGTTTTTATTCATTATCGTACCTAAAAAACTAAAAAATAGTTTATAAAAATAATATTTAAATAATATTATTTCATGGTTTTTTTAGTTTGGTGTTGCGTATACTACATTCTATCAAACATAGTGTTCTTTTTAAAAGAATATATAAAATAAAATCTTATAATATTATATAATTAATGAATTTTTTGTCTCGCAAAGTCATGGTGGTGGATTGATGTGAAGCATTGTGGTTAAAATGATTTTGTAAATATTATGTGAACATTTTTATTGGCCTCGCATGTATAGTGATGTGATTATTTTTTATAGAAATTAAAATATTTTAAAAAATGATAAATATAATGTTTTTCCACTAATATTATACACCCCATTTTCCATTACTTATCATCCATGGTTTTATATTTTAAGGTATTTTATGATCATCCAATCTAGATCAAAATAAATTAAGGATATCATCTTTGTAGTTATGGAATGGTTTAGTAAAATGGATCATTATTTCCCTATTCAAAGATAAATGATTCAGATGATATCACTAATTTATTTTTCAAGGAATTTTTTATGATTCAAGGGTTAAAAAAGATAATTGTGAGTGATAGGGATGTCAAATTCCTTGGTCACTTTTGAAGTACATTTAGGAACAAACATGGAAATAGACTTTTGTTCTCCACCACTGAACACCCTTAATCTGATAACCAAACAAAGGTTTTCCATAGTGTTCTTGTAGAAAAGATATTCCATCCATAAAATAAAATTATCATTAAAAAAATAAATTTACCTCACATTCAGTTTTCTTATAATTGAGTGGTACATTATACTATAAATTTCTCCCATTTTAATATTTTGTTTAATTTTAAACAATTTACTCCTATTGATATTTACTTTTACCAACTTTGATTTTCTTATCTTGAATATGAATAAAAAAGAAAGAAATTTTTTCCAATAGTTACATAAAATGGAAAAAATAAACTATTAAGTGAAATATTGAACAATTCAAAAATATTTCCAACAACGGTTGGCTAAAAATAATGTTTAAACATGGAGAATGGGTATATATGTGCATTATGAAGGATAAGTGCTTAGAGAAAACGAAATAAAAGCTTTATCCAGGGGTATATATTCTATTACATTTTTTTGAGAAGGTTAAAGATAATACCTATAATATTGAATTACTTCATAGGTCTGTAATAGTAAGTGATGTGTTTCGGATCTATATCCCAGTGAATTTATACATTTTAGGATAAAGAGTTTTAAGGAGAGATTAGATGATGAGAGTTATGGAACACGTATTTGTCAAGTATTTAAAGGAATATGTGATGTGAAGAGTGTGAGGGGGTATAAAATCACAATACCCATTAAAATAAATTGTATTTCTATAGATAAAAAACGAATAAAATAATAAATTAGGCCTTATAAGGATTAATTATGAATATTTAAGGGGATTATTGGGTCCCTTTATTATGGGTAGAATTCCAGATAACAATTAATTTAATTAAGGCCCAGCCATCTCATAAAAATCCAACCCATTTGGTGTCTCAAATTTCAATTCCAATCCTTCCATGTAATCATAAAAATCATGTTTAGCCACAAAAAAAATATTTATGGTGGGCTTATTATCTCAAAATTCATGGGTAGGTGCACTAAATTCAAATTTTTTTGTTCTAGTTGTCTCCCAAATTCATTAGAATATTCCAAAATACCAAAGTATTTATTAATATTTTTAACTTGTTGGAATAATTTTTTAAAGATTGTATTAGTACTTTGGCTATAAATTACCACCCTCATTGTACTCTTTATACTCATAGATATATGTTTTGTTAATATTTTGAGTCCAACTTTTAACCTTATGTTCTTGATTTACTCATCAACCTATCAAAGGTTTTTTCATCATTTTTAGTGTCTTATGGATAGATTTTATAGAGGTATGTTCTCTTTGGGGTCTACCATGACCATGTTTTTTATCCTACTTATTTTCAATATTCATACAGCATTACATTATTTTCTTATAGAAATATATAATATTAATAAATCAACATTATAAAAAAGTTACAATGAAATTTTTTAGAGGGTATTGGGTTACCACAATCCCAAGTAATTATACCTCCTTTATCATCTTTGATTAATGGGCTTTATATGACATGTTCTTACTAATCAAAACCATGGTTTCTCCTTTTTTGACACATTATCTTATTTCACTATCCTAATAATATAAACTAATTTTAATAGTTCCTCTATAAGGATTATATTATGAATGGTTTTATTTACGAGGGCTTATAATGCCCAATGGTCATAAAAAATCCTTAATGTCATTCCCTCAAATAACATATATTATTCACAATATTATATTTACCATAATATTTATTTCATAAAATGTATTTTGTTTATTTTTTTATTGTACTTACTATAATCTTGATTTATATTAGATAATCCAATCCATGAGACTCTAACATTATACTCGCATTATGGAAATTTTTCTATTGTAAATGATTATCTATAAAAATATTATCAATTGTGTATCATTTATTTGTATTTAATAATTTTTTAATAATAAAAATTTTATTTATTTATTACTATAATTTATTAAGTATTACATAGAACATCAAACTATTTTTATTAATTTACAAATGAAATGGAATGGATGAAATCAAAATATTTCTTCATAAATCTATTCCATCTAAACATTTCATATTTTTATTGATGTACACTTTTAAAGCTAGTCAGTTATGAATGTCATTATAAACAAAATAAATTACATAGATTTTTGAAGGGAATGTTTGGGTCAATAATCCAATGTTTTTTTGTCAACATCATCCAATAATCCATAATTAACCTTTATATTTTATATCCATGTGGTGCTCCCTCATTGAACCTTTCTGGAAACTACCCTCGCTGAATTTGGTTTCCCAATATTTCTATTAAGGGTTATTTGGTTAACACAAAGTCCATTTAAGGATTTAATAATGGATCCCTCAACCTCCCAGATCATAGGATTTAGTGCACTAATTGAGATGGATCAGGCCAACTTGAATAATTCTATAGTGTGGCCCAAGTCCAACCTTAATTTGGCTCAATTATTCAGGTTAGTCCAGAATTTTTGGAAAAACCACAGGTCCACGCCAATTGGTAATTTTTTAATTATAATAAAATATATAATAAGATATTTTATTTTAGATTAGAATTTTATGTAATTTATTTATTAAAAAATATTATAATTGTTTATATCATTAAAAATATACAATAAACATAAATTAAAATAATTATATTATAAAAAATATAGTACATTATTTTTTTTACCTTTTGAAAAAAAATTACTATTATAATATAGTAAATCATTCATAAAAAACTATAATATAAAACCATTAATAATTAAATTATAGAAATTTAAAATATATAGTATGTGATGTTAAAAATTTCTTACACTGTATAAAAATATATATTTCAAAAAAAACATTATGTATTCATTAAATAAATTTTATCATAAAAAATAATATTACATTATTTTTATGTAAAAGAATAATTGTAACAGAAAAAATTTCATAAAACATTATACATTTATTTTAAAATTACATTATTATATACATTAAAAAGTCTTCAAATTTTGATGTTTCCTCAATAGGACTTAACAACATGTTGAGATCATTATCAATGTTTAATAGATTTATAGTTTATTATCATCAATCTTGTGTGTATAAATGATCCCTTGGGACTATAATGACTTCAACCATGTATGAGGTTGGTCATGTATGATAATAACTAATAATTCGTCCATCAACACTAAAAGTATAATGAAATGAAATTGAAGATAAATGAATACTAATTATATTGTAATAAATTTTTTAGCATAGGTTATGTCAATTTATAAAATTTCTATCAATTCAAAATATTAAAATAATCTTCATTATTAGTTGGAAAAGAGTTTAAACATAATTTTAGTATAAATGTACCTATACAAGAAGATTCAAAAAATCATTTATTTTTTGTAGTTGTTCATATACTTCAATAAGAATGTGTATGTTGTATGGGTTGTCTATAATTATCAATAAGTGTAAAATATTTTTATTCATTATATAGTTGTTCCAAAAAATAGAATGTATCATCAAATTGATATTCAACAAAAAAAAATTGTTAAAAAATTTAGACTAATGTATTTACACTGTGAATCTAATACTATTTAAAATCCAAAAAAATGGTTTTGAATCAACATATTTATCAAATTTTTCATTCATGTTAGTATAAATTGGAATATAATAGTCATAATACATGTATACAAGAGCCCAAATGGATTCATGGAGAAAATGTTGTATTTTTTTATTACAATTGGGTTAATTAATGCCAATGTGTGTTTAACTTGGGTGATGGAAGAAGATCCCTATATGAAACATGAATATTTTTTTCATAAATTGATAGGTAAATATGAGAGAAGTCATTTGGTGAGAATCCCTAAAATATTATGATTTTATAAATAAACTTTACATATATGAAAATTGTTTATTATTTAAAAGGAGCATAGTAAATATAGCTTATGAAGATAAAGAAGGTTGGATAAATAAAGTAACTTGAAAATATATGGTTTTTTAAGTGAAAAAATTGAAATTTTAGAAACCATATGTGGATCATTGTGTATAAATTATAATTTATTAGGTGAATGATATCCTTTTAATAGTGTTTTGAGACGATTTAAAGTTGTTCAGATGTCTTTGAATTGAGTTTGAATTGAGATGAATCAATTATATAATTTATATGTTTTGATATATTTGAAAAATTCCTAATCTCTATTAGACTTAATAATGTTAATTTTGTGACTTCCTAAGGTTGGGTATGAGTATAATTTTAAGAAAGTAAAAAAGGTAATTAACATATTAAGGCTTATTTTTGAACTTTTTATGTTTAACTCAATTTTAATAAGGTCAACTAAGATGTAAAAAATGGAAAATAAAAACATCTTAAGGTTTATTTTGAATCATTATAAGGTTTAATCTTGAGACATAGAGAATATCGTAAGGTTTTTTCCAAAAAATCCTAAGGATTATTCAAGACTTTTTAAGGTTGATCCCAAAGAAGTAATTCTAAGAAATTATAAAAATTTTGAAATTCATAAGGTTCCCTCATATATCATTTGGTTCATTGAACCATAAAAAATGAATCTTTCCTAGAATTTTACAAAATTAAACGCTAATATGTGAACTTCATAATGTTTAATCAAAGTTCATAACATTCATTTTACCTTATGAAATTGAATCCAAGAACAAATATTTCAAATAGAAAAAATTATCCATGAGGCATGTAAAGTTCCTTTGACCATAAAAATGGTCACTACCTAATATTTGAAAAAGGTAGTCCCTCTGATATAGAACACAAGGAACATTTTAAGGTTCATCTACTTCGAGAAATTTCAATGACGTGTTGGGAATCATAGAATATGATATCCTGATGTCATAAAAAATAAATTCTTAATTGTATCAGATGATGTTGAAGTTGTTAATCAAGATCAGAAGATCAGGATACATTATTTAGCTATAATTTAAGAACTGATTTTTATAGGATTAAATGAAAGGAAAATGAGGAAATCATTATTATATTAAATCTTGGATTTCAAATGTTTATTTTTTTGAAAAAAAATTTTGGATCGAAGTTGGATAAATTTTTGTGAAATAAAATGAGTTGATTATTAGACTATTTTATAAGGATTAAAATTTTACAAAAGGGTGGCCATGTCTCTAACTGAGCGGTACTCAACTATGGTATCACATTTGAAATGGACAAGGATCAGATCCTATCCCTACATCAATTTTTCCTACTTATGGGTTTATTTTTTATTCTGAGCATAGTATAAATTGGGGATCTTGTTTAGAGTTGGTGAGTTTATAGGGTTAGTGTGTTTGGAGAGGCATCAACATGGAAAATCGGATGAACTTGTGGGATACAGGTTAGTCATTGATCTTACTGGTGAGATGTGAACATATTATCATGGTGTTTGATAGTTAAGGTGACACATATAATATGCATAGGGATACTCACATGGGACTTCACCATAAGATAATTTGGTCGGCATGGGGGTGGTTAGCTTAGATGATAAGCTGGCATGGGGATTTGGAATTCAGGTTCGAAGAAGATGCATGAGGTTGTTCAACATCATGGGATACAGATGGGGTGTGGTAGAAAAGTGCTTTCAAGACTTACAAATCCCTGGAATGTAGGTCAGTTACATCCTAAGACAACGGTCTGGATACAATAGGGCCTTCAGTACAATTACAATTTGACTTATGAGCTAGTTATAGGTGGGCCAACAGGATATATATTGGTGGATTTAAGGGTTATATAAAATATGTATGGGGTCTTTATGACTAGGTAATATAAAAATAAAGTTCCTATACTAAGGTTATCATATCTTAGGGGGGATAATGAGAAGCCTAAGTATAAGTGTAAGTGGGGAGTGTGAGTTTTTTTTGTGTTGTATTTTAGCCACAATAAATAGTACAAAAATTCCAAATATGGGTTTATCATTCCTAATTAATGAATGATAAGATATCCACACACTGACAAGATTATGATAATGATGTTGGGATTTTATCTAAGAACTAAAGATATAAGATAACACTTACTCTAGTTTTTCAGAAGCACTAGTGTCTTGAAGATATAATACATGCTAGAATATATAATTACTGTGTATTTTTATACAGTAATGAAGACTTATTTGTTTTTATATATTTATATGAATATTTTTTTAAGAAGCTTCTTGATATTTTTGGTAGAATTAAGTGAATTATTATTCATCTAGGATAAAATGAGAAGAAATAAAAGTAATTGAATTTATGGAAAATTAGTGAAGATAAAAAGTTAAGGGAAAAATGAATATTCATGATAATACGAGCAAACCCATATGATGTCAATGAGGAAAATGAGTTGGAAAATAATTATATGATATTGAAAAAGATTTATTATATATTAAATAAATACTTAAAATATATTATATAATTTTAGATAATAAAATGACAGTTAAAAAAGAGAAAATATATAAAAATAATAGGAAGACGATAACCTAAAACAAATCTAGAAAGTAGAACCTTATAGAAATCGAGGAAGTATAAGTATCCAATGAGAATATGAAATAAAATCCTCAGATTAATGATAAATAATAATTGATTAATATCCTGGGATTCACAGTGTTGTAGAAGTATTAGATAGTAAATATGGAAGAAGAAGAATGAGGAGATGAGGAGGGATAAACTAGTATTACTATAGACCAATTATGTCAAATACCTTTGTTATTGGTGAGCTACTGGATTATTGATGATCGTAAGAGTTTAAGTGTGAGAGAATCTAATGATTAAAATCTGAAAAAATATGAAGTTTGACTATCTATAGATACCAAGATTCATGAACTCTATAATTTTAAATAAACTAACTTGAAGACTCTATGTTTGTATGGAGAATGGTTCATATTAATGGAGTGACATAATTTAAATACCAAATATCTACTTCAAGAGGTTGGAAAGAAGTGTTATAAATCTGTGGGATGATTTAAGTCTAGTTTCATATTAAGTAACAAGGTTGGATGATGTGTAAGTGTTGGACGAATAATGTTTAATTGATAATAAGGATATTGGTGGAGAATTTGTGACCCAAACACCCTAATAAAAACAAATAATAGGTTTTCTGCATTTGAGGAAAACTATTTAAAGACACCATGTTATTCTCTTTACCTTACATTCAAAATTTCATGTGGTTATTGTGTGTTAGGTAAGAGATAAATTAATTCATTTATATTCTAAAATGTAATGAATGTTCAAATATTTAGAGCAAACTTTTAAATGGGTAAAAGGAGGAAAGATTCAATAAAAGTCAAAAACTCTTTTTTCAACCCCCATGTTGAGTCAATAAATTTTTCCTTATGACCTCTCTATTCCTTCATACTTGGGGGATATTGTTGAGTCAATAAGGTTTCCTTATGACTATACCATTCGTTCTTCTATTGAAAATCACAAACACGTTATCTCAAGGAAAATTTCTTTTTGCACTGTGTTTTACTTCTATAAGGAAAATTTTCCTTTGCCAAGGAAATTTATCCTTTCCATGTTCTTCATTTTTTATTATCTCATCTAAGTGTAAAATTAGGTTTCATATCTAAAACCACAGAATCATATAATACTTAGATAAAGAGCATTCTGTTTTCATACTCCGAATTCAGACTCCGAGTTCTCTGAATTCAGACTCTGAACTCTTATGAGTTCTGACTCCGAGTTCTCTGAATTCAGACTTTGAACTCTTCTGAGTTATAAATCTGAGTTCTATGAATTTAGACTCAGAACTCTTCTGGGTTCTGAATCTGAGTTATAATGAATTCAAACTCTGAGCTTTTTAAATTCTGACTCTGAATTCTAATGAATTCAGACTATAAACTCTTATGAGTTATGACTCCGAATTCTAATGAATTAAGACTCTAAAATTTTTGAGTTTTGACCCCAAATTCTAATGAATTCATACTCCAAACTCTTCTGAGTTATGACTCTAAATTCTAATTAATTCAAAATCCAAAATTTGTAAGTTCTAACTCCGAATTCTCTTGAACTCTGACTCCGTACATTGTATGTTTTGGTTCTGAATCTTGTGAATCCAGATTTTGAATTTCCTTGAAATTCAGGTTCCATAATTCTATAGAGTTCAGGTTCCGAATTCCTTAGAAAACAAAATCAAAAAATCCTTGTATTATAGACACTGAATGTGTTTTTGGTTACAATCTGAACTTTTCTTTGCTTACATTCTGAATAATTGATTTTGGTTATGTAACCATATTTTTTCTTACACTTGTTTTTGTTATAAAATTATGTCGTGCATTTAGTTACTAATTAACTTTTGTTTGAGTGACACGTGTATAGGTCCCTCCGAAATTCAAGAAAAATATGATCTTTGGAGGAGGGAGCCAACCGTTGGAGTTGTTCCTATAAATAAGAGATCATTTAAAAGAACTCAGAACTTTTGATGAACAAGTTGATCAATCTAGAGATTACATGCTACTAAAGTGATTTCTAGAGAGAGAGGCTTTACTTCTTTGTGCGTACTAAACTTACTGTTCAGATTTTCTTTGTGCGACTCTGATTGTTGTTGTGTACAATCGAGGGCTTCCGGGGATAGGAAGACAGAGGTGCCGACTACCTTGAAGTTGAGGGCTTCTTTGCTAGGGAAGAAAGAGGTGTTTACTACCTTGAAGTTGAGGGTTTGCGGGGACAGCAAGATAGACTCTGATCTTCGTATCGAGGGCTTACCCCAGTGTGGGTAAGACAGACTTTCTTGAAATTATAAATCAAGGGACCTTTATCCAAGGTTGTTGGACACCCTTCTCTTTGGGTTAAAAGATTTACTACTTGTTACTTGTTTTGTTACAAGTTTTCCGCTGCAATTTTATTTGTTGAGGAAAGTATAACTATCTTATACTTCCTTATACTTGTACTCTGATATAGTAGAATTCTATATTCTTTAATGTAGAATCTTTGTCATAGTAAACATTAATTAAGTTTCATTTTCCGGAACCATCTTTTTGGAATCACTTTCTTGAAATCACATTACCAGAATCTAGAAATTGTATAGAACTTAGAGGTTTTGTGAATTACCTTGTTTAACCTTGTTAAACATAACCATATTTAAAAGTTCCAATGGAATTTTTTAAAGAATACAATTCACTGACCCTCTTGTATATTGAGCTTCATTAGATACTTTATTCAGTATCTCTAATATTTTGATCCTACATTTGGTATTATATAGTATATCATACTCACATACCATCTCAACACCCCCGCCCATGTGAATGAACATAATACATTATGACATAATAAGTGGTATCAGAATGTAAATTTCTATCTATTTGGATATATTTTGAGTCCTACTTGTTTTTTGTATGAGTTATATAAAGTGTACATTTTAAGAGTATTTAAAAGATCCATTGATTGAAAATTCAATTTCCAATGCTATCATAAAAATAGATTTTTCATCTAAAAACAATAGAAACAAGATGAAATTAGAGGTAAATAATCATTGAAAAATATATATGGAGTTATAGGAAACAAAAAACATGGTTATAGTCAAAATGGTTGTCTATTTAAATATATATAGATTCATTCTAGTGAATCATGTACATGTTTTTATAAAGATATGTTTAATGAATCACTCATTAATTTTTATTACAATGTTAATTATTGTTTGAATATAGTACCTATTGAATTTTTTACCTATATATTTTCAAACAATAATAGTGTATCCAATGAAAATTTACAATTGGAGTTATAATTCAATGTAGGGGAAGAAGCATTGGTTAATAAGGTAATAAATTATAACACTCTCACAAAACTTCTTTAAGTTAAAGAGAAATGTTTATAACTTTTCAATGAATTATTTCCTATATTTAAAGAACAGTTTCAATTTAATTTATTTGAGAAATTTGTGATTAAATAAGTGATTCATTCATTATAGAAACAACACAAAACCTCTATGAATTAAATGATTCTTAGTTGGTAGTGGAATAAAATAAAATAAAATATCTTGAAAATTCATTAGAAGTGAATTTTAAGACACTTGAAGGTTAGTTAGAGATGATGAAAAGTGAATGTGAATATAGGGTGAGTTTTCATGAATACCAGAAGAGTTCTATTAATCTTAAATTTCTTGAGTTATAGATAAAGTTTAGAAATATGGAAAACACCTATGTATAATATTCACATGTCACTAAAGGAATAATTGAAACTACAAGTTTTAATAATAACATTATTATTTCAAAAATGTTTCTTTCTAGTGGAAATAATAACTTAGGATCATCAAAATATTCATATACTATAAGTCCATGGAAAAAGGTAACCCATTATCCTAATAAATCTATATGTAGTAATGTAGTTTTTTTTATAAGTTCAAGTTAAAATTTTAAATATGGAAAAAATAAGGGTGGGTAAAAATTCCAATAAAAATACTGCCTCAAAAAAGGTGGATATTTTTATTTATAATAAAATAATCTCTGTAATGCCCTGACCCCAGTTACCCAGAGTCGGTTCATTATTACATAACATTGGCATGATCACAAGAAAGATCAAATCTCGAAAGACCGATTGGTTTAGTAGCATTAGAAACACTAGATATATTCATAAAGTTTTACATTACATCATAAAGTGAAAAACTACTACAACAACATAGTCTTAATATTCCACACTCATATCCCCACATACTATCCCTGCAGGTCATTCATAAATTACTTCTTCAAATCCTGGGAAAAATAAAACATTGAAAGGGGGTGAGCTCAAATTCCCAGTACGGATAACAATATAGCGGAAACTTTCGTAAATAAGAATAAACATTTAAGGTAGTTTATAACTAAAACAAAAGCCTTTTAAACTTTAACTTCAACATAGTATGGAAGAAATAAAATGGAATAATTCCATTTACTTATTCACATGGATATTCTACTAATCGAATAATCACATGCAATATAAATAACCACTTTCATAATGATGGAATGTATAATGCCAGACTATCATAACCACATAGCCAAGGCCTCGTGCCAAGACTACAAATAAAATTTTTCCAAGGCATTGTGCCAAGACACTAGCTTGTCTCATGAGACCTATCGATGCATCGAGGAGCTATAGCGGGCTCCACCCATCACATATTAAGTCCAATGCATTCCCATATGAAACGTTTTAAACGTAACATAAACATTCGTATTAAAACTATCATACTAAATGTCAATACTTTCACCATAAACTATGAATGGTATAAAAATAGCACATCCATAGTCAAACATATCACAAAACCTTCAATACAATATAGAAGTTTTGTATCATAATAAATCAACTTTAAATAAGCGTAAAATCCATCAAAGGATGTTGACATAGATGAAATCAGAACTCCTTTTAGAGAAATATCTCTTTCTATTTTGAAATCATTTAAGAGTCATATATTTATAAAATAAAACATTTTCTTTGAAAATATTCTTATAAGCTTGTAAGGGAAGCTTAGACGATTTTATAACGGCGGAAAATAACCACACCCACCGTATAAGTTAAAAAAACATTCTTACCTTAATTCTGTCGAAAAGGTTAAAAAGCACCTTGTTTGGAAAACGGCGGAAAGATTCCTTTATAAAACTCTTATAAAAAGTCAAACATGGGTATAAATGACTTTAACCCATATTCTTTTAAATAGTAAAAATGTTTTGAAATACATTTTTAAGAAACATGGATGTGGATGATAAAGAGATCCCAGTAGATTATTACGTATAAACAACCTCAGATAATGAAGAGATTTTGAAATAACCCTTACCTTGCAATTTTCCTTCATTGAGGGTAGGTTAACCTCCTTTATAATGGTGAAATAATTGTTATTAAATTATACAAGAATCATATATATTAATATGATATCATATATGATCTTTTAACATTGATTTATTAATAATATCTTAGTATTATCGTTTTTTCGGGTGTTAACATACTCGTTTTCTTTTATATGTTTTGTTATGTAAGCCATGTTTTTCATGGATAGGTTGTATCTTATTCATATCCAGAATGATATCAAGTTCTTAAATACTGTTATTAATCATCAAATGAGAATTATACTTGAATGGGTACGATGGAGAATGAATCTCATCGCGTTCGTGGAGACGACAGTCCGTACATACGCACGAGCGATAATATCATTCTTTTAATATTAAAATAATATATAATTGAATGGTATATCATATATACAGAATCATTATCATGTTATATTTATTATTTAAATGAGTTACACATCATTATTATACCCATCCAAATAATAATTTATTGAATAACAATTACACCATAACATAGAGATGGTAAGTCGTACGTACGCACGTATGATGACATGTTATTCAAAGGATGGATAGAATACTGAATATGGTTGTACCATATTTATAATAACGTCACAGTATATATAAGATACTGTAGTTATTATTTTAGAATGGTAATAATAAATAAAGAAGAAGTGGAAGAAGAAAGGAACTTAGAAAAGGGTTGTGAAATCATTGCCTCTTCTTCGGGTTCTTCCTTTTGATTTGATCAAAAGCTCTCTTAGGTTGGCTTTCTGACTAAAGGAAGGCATCTAGGATGAAGTGAGGGAAGTTGAGAGAGTATTTGGGTAGATTTTGGCCGAACAAAAAGGCTTTGAAGGTGTGAAGTAATGAGAATGAGGAGTTCCCTTTTATAACAGGGGTGAGGGGCACCTTTGGAAAAGCTAGAAATATTAATAATATAATATTTGTTTTAAGTATTAACTCTAAGTTAATTAGTTTCACTTTTACAATGTCTCTTTGTATTTTTATACTATATGGTTAATAAACTTACCATATACATCCAAGCGACCCCCAAGTGGTCCATTAATGATACACCTATCATGATATAAGTTTCCTGGCCGATCCTTAGATTTCTAGGAATTTAATATCAATTAATAATATAATATTTGTTTTAAAAACTCTTTTATGTCAATTTTGACACTATTCAATAGTTGATTTTTTTGAAACTCATAACAGAATTATTACTTCGTAAAAATTCAATTAAATCAATCCTAATATGTCATATTATCCTATAAAATTAGTGTAATTCATTAGAAGTCTCAAATTATATTTATTTGGGTATTTATAATATCAATTATTTTAATTTTTTACTATTATGGTAATTACTGCATCATCATTGTGTCATAAATAAATTAAATTATTTAATTTCTAAAAATTATAAATAAAATATCATTATGTAGGAAATCGTATTAGCTTTTTAATTAATATTTACAATTGAATTTATCTTATGTATAACCCTATATTAAAAATTTTTTAGTAAATAAACTTTGATTTAACTCTTTTAACTCTTCTTTGAATTAAATAATAATAAATGTCCTAATCTAATCCAAGTGGACCTAAATGATAATATTTTATTCCTAACATTGTTTTTTGTCGAGATACACTTGTCCAGTAGAATTAGGACATGTTTTAGGGTAATATTAATATCATTTTTACCCTTAATTACCCTATTTACTTTTAACCGTGGTAAATAAACGTAAAACGTTACTATTCACCAAAAATTATTTTCTCTCATTGTACCAAATTTTACTTCTTGATATTAACCGTTTCTCTCGTATTTTCGAAATTCCAATCACAGAAGTGGTAAAATTAAGTTTTATGAAAAATTCAGTTTTTTTAACTACCACTTAGTAGTTTCAATATTCATCAAAAATTAAAGCTTTTCAGAACAATGCCAAACTTTCCCCCTAAGCTATAATTGAAATTTCAAATTCAAAAATGATGTCTATTTTAAAAAATTCTAAACATATAAGTTGTATTAATTAATTTTATAATTAATTCCCACTGTCACAACAAATAGCGTGTTTTTAAGAAACAATATATATCAAAAGATTGACAATTGTTTAGGTAGAATTTAAAAGTGAAATTAATTATAACGGACACCATTGGATAAAATTGTAAAAATATATTCTAATTATACTTTAAAACCACTCAATAATATAATTTATCACTATAAATTATTTTGATTAAAAAAGTTTTTTTTATGTATTTTTCACTATTCATAAAAATTGGAAGTTCTCAGAAAAATACAAAAAATTCATCTTAGGATAATTTCGATATTCCGATCCAAAAATGAAGTCCATTTTGAAATATAAAATATATATAATTTCAAAAAGTAGGTATTACTATTCATAACAGCTAGTTTGATTGGTTGTGGTGTGTTAGAACTCAATGTTGCGTACAACACACGCTATCGCATTATTCAAAGAGAAGCGTACCGTAGAAGCTTGAGGTGTTACATTCTCCCCTCCTTCAAATAATTTCATCCTCAAAATTTCTTGAATATTATCGCATGAAAAGACTCGGGTGGTTCTTCATCATAACTTACTCGAGTTCCCATGTTGCCTCTTCCATCTTATGGTTTCTCCACAAAACTTTTACCAGACGCGTCATCCGGTTTCTCAGTACTTGTTCTCTCGTATCAAGAATCCTGACGGGCTCTTCGCAGTAAGACAGATCGGGTCCCAGTTCTAATTCCTCATAGGTGAGTACATGCGTTGGGTCAGGCATGTATTTCCTCAATAGAGATACGTGGAACACATCGTGAACTTTGGGGAGACTTGGCGGCATTGCCAATCGGTAAGCTACAACCCCAATACGTTCTAGAAATTCAAAAGGTCCGATGTACCTGGGACTCAATTTACCTTTCTTAACAAAACGTATGACTCCCTTCCATGGAGATACCTTCAGGAAAACATGATCACTGACTTGAAATTCCAAATCCTTCCTTCGATTATCGGCATAGCTCTTCTGCCTACTTTGAGATGGTTTGATGTGACTTTGGATTACCTTCACCTTTTCCATCGTTTCCTCCACCAGTTCTGGGCCTATAAGTTTTCTTTCACCAATGTCATCCCAACAGGTTGGTGTACGACATCTCTTTTCATATAACGCTTCATATGGTGTCATCTGAATACTCGAATGGAAGCTATTGTTATAGGAAAATTCTACCAGAGGTAAATATTGATCCCACATACCCTGAAAGTCAAGTGAGCAGGATCTCAACATGTCTTCTAAGGTTTGAATAGTTCGTTCTGATTGTTCATCTGTCTGAGGGTCGTAAGCAGTGCTCAAATGAAGTTCAGTATCCAGGGATTTCTAAAGACTTTTCCATAATCTTGAAGTAAAACAGGGATCACGATCTAAAATAATCGATAGGGGTACTCCATGAAGTCTCACAACTTCATTAATATATAGTCTTGCGAGACATTCTAGGGGTAGATCTTCTCTTATAGCATGAAAATGTGCTGACGTGGTAAGACGATCAACAATAACCCATATTGCATCGTTCCTTCTAAGATTCTTTGGTAGTCCCATGACAAAGTCCATCGTAATATTGTCCCATTTCCACTCCGGTATGGGAAGAGGTTGCATGACTCTTCTAGGTTGTTGCCTTCCAGCTTTCACTTGTTGACAAACCATACATCTTGACACAAAATCAGCAATCTCCCTCTTCATGCTGTCCCACCAAAAATTTTCCTTCAAATCTCTATACATTTTGGTGCTCCCAGGGTGTATAGAGAAATTGGAACTATGAGCATTATCCAGCAATCCCCTTTTTAGATCAGGTATATCGAGAACACAAAGTCTCTTCCCGAATTTCAAAATTCCATCTTCATACACAAAGTCTCTCAATCTCCCATCATTCACAGCTTTAATCTTCTTTTCAAATTCTTCATCATCAGTCTGAGAACTATTAATCCTTTCTAGTAAAAAAGGTTTGGAAACCATTTGAAAAAGCATTGATGTTTCACCTTCCCTGGTTATTCCCATGTCCATCTTCACTAGATCCATCAAAATTGGTTCCCTTTCAATTCTCATCAAGTTCAAAACTCCATGGTCTTTTCTGCTCAAAGCATCTGCCACCTTGTTTACTTTCCGAGGGTGGTAGTGTATCGTACAATCATAATCCTTGAGAAATTCAAGCCATCTACTTTGCCTCATGTTGAGTTCTTTTTGTGAGAAAATATACTTCAAACTCTTGTGATCAGTATAAATCTCACATTTTTCACCATAGAGGTAGTGCCTCCATATCGTCAAATCAAAGATCATAGCTACTAACTCGAGATCATGAGTAGGATAGTTTTGTTCATTAATTTTCAACTGTCGTGATGTAGAGGCAATAACTCTATCATTCTGCATAAGGACACAACCAAGTCCTTTCTTCGATGCATCACTATAAATAACGAACCCATCATTCCCTGATGGTAGAGTCAATATAGGAGCATTGGATAATCTTCTCTTCAGTTCTTCAAAACATTCTTTACACTCTTTTGTCCAAATGAATTTAACCCCTTTATGTGTGAGCTTCGTTAATGGGTTAGCCAATCGGGAAAAATTCTGGACGAAACGTCGATAATAACCTGTTAAACCAATAAAACTACATACCTCAGTTATACTCGTCGGTGCTGGCCATTCTTGGATTGCCTTGGTCTTAGAAGGATCAATAGAGATTCCATCTTTATAGACAATATGGCCAAGAAAAGAAATCTCCTGAATCCAGAATTCACACTTGCTAAACTTCCCATATAATTCATGTCTTCTCAGAGTCTTCAGGATATTGCGCAAGTGATTTTCATGATCTTAGTAGCTTTTGGAGTATACCAAGATATCATCAATAAATACCACCACAAATTCATCGAGATATTCCTTGAAAAATCTATTCATCAGATCCATGAATACAGAGGGTGCATTAGTCAATCCAAAAGGCATTATTGTAAACTCGTAATGCCCGTACCTAGTTCGAAATGCTGTCTTCAGAATGTCATCCTTCTTCACACACAACTGATGGTATCCAGATCGAAGGTCAATCTTTGAAAAGTATTGAGCTCCATGCAGTTGGTCAAATAAATCATCAATTTGAGGTAGGGGATTCTTTTTCTTTATTGTTATAGCATTGATCTCCCTGTAGTCGATACATAACCTCATAGATCCATCTTTTTTTTAACAAAAAGAACAGGGGCTCCCCATGGAGAAACACTAGGGCAAATAAATCCCTTATTACTCAATTCCTATTGTTGTTTCTTTAGTTCAACTAATTCTACAGTGGGCATTCTATAAGGGGTCTTCGATATAGGCCTTGATCCAGGAATTAAATCAATGGAAAACTGAACTTCTCGTTCTGGAGGATGTCCAGGTAAATCCTCCGAAAATACATCTATATATTCTTTCACAACAGGTACATCTTCTATTTGAACATTCCTTTCCTCACCCATAGTCATTTCATTCTCTTCCTCCCAAATAATTGAATTTAGTTGAGCTACTGGGGGTGGATCTAGATAATAATTATGTGGTGACGATTCTGCTCTAAAGATAAGGGGTTCCTTATCATCATCATCAAAAATCGTAACCTCTTTCTTCTCACAATAAATCTTCGCATCATAATCTAAAAGACAATCCATACCGAGGATTATATCAAACTCAGTCATAGGTATGACGATGAGATCAGCAGATAAAGACAATTTATGTGCTCTAATGGGGACTGATTCACAAAACTTTGTTGCAATGATACTTCCCTTAGGAGTTTTAACTGACAACTCCCTTGTTAAATAAAATTGGAAATATCTAATTTTCTTAGCAAAATAGGAAGATATGAAACAATTCAATGATCCAGAATCAAATAATGCATTTGATAAACTTGAGGAAACCACTAAATTACCTGCCACCACATCTTTCGGAGCTTCTACCTCAGCAATAGTGATAGCATAAGCTTGGGCTTGATCCCTTGTCCTTTTCTGAGGTAAGTTCTCTTGATGCTTAGGACATTCATTTTCATAATGCCCCATATCCCTGTAATTGTGGAACTAAACACTGGTAGCTTCCTTCTTCCCCTTGCAATCATGAGCTTGGTGGCCTTTTCACCACACTTGTAACAGACTCTTGTTCCCTTCAAGAAAGTACTGAGGTGTTTCTTACCACATTTACCACATGATGGATATTCAACCTTTCCCTTATTCCCCTTATTTCCATTCCCAGATTGATCAGAAGGTCTCTTCTTATCTTGATTTTCTTTAAAGTCATAAGACTTAGATAATTCCTTTTCGGTCTTGATAGAACATGAGACAATGTCTTCGTACGATGAAAAGGATTGTGAGACTATTGCTCGATGGAGAAATTGTTTTAACCCATCAAAGAAACGATCAATATTACTTATTGGGTTATGTATATAATCTCCAGCATACCTTTCTAACCTTGTAAAGTTGGCCTCATACTTTGCGACATTCTTATCCCCCTTTTGTCTCAGACTGAGAAATTGCCTTTCCATATCTGCTCGATGGTCTCGAGGAAATTATTTTTCTAAAAACAGATCTTTGAACTCCCTCCATTCCATATTTGATACTTCATCATCTTACTTCATATTTTGAATCAATGACCACCGTTGATCAGCATCTCCACTGAGGCGGTAAACTGCCATGATAACTTTTTCCCTTTCACTACTCCCCAAAGCCTGAAATATTTTCTCTAGGGAATTTATCCATTGCTCAGCTACTAATGGATTTGTACTAACATTGAACGTTGGTGGTTTTTGCCTCATGAATCGATCTAACATTGATCCTCCACGTTGCGGATCAGGGTGCTCTATACGGGTAAGGTTGTTATTCATAACATGGGTGAGTTGTCCCAGTATGGTAATTAGCTAGTCAGCACCAGTTTCATCACCAGCTCCACTATAATTATCTTGAGTAGTAGGGACATCCCTACATGGAGTGGGTGAATTGATACGGTTTCCATTTCTTCCACTAGGTGCCATTTCTAAACAATGGCATAAACTAGATCAGTTTATGAATCAAAATATATAATCCCATACTTATAAAACACCTAACATAAATTGAACTATTTATGGAAATAATCCATAATCATAAAAATGTTTTCTTTGAGGAAATATATACTCATAAACCCTTCATAATGATTTGTAAAGAAAATGAGAGTTATCCTAAGCATATCCCCTGTGAGTGTCGTAACCAAGAGTGTAGCAAGGCTCGTTGTCGTGCACTAGTTCCCGTTCGAGTCTAGCTCAAAGCGGTGTTTTCGGGTTTTACCCCTAGGTACATCTGTGCCAGAGCCACCTCTACCTGCTCGTATCCATAGAGGGATGTATTTCTCAGAAAACTCACAAAATCTCTACAATACCAAAATTCTAGGAAGTTCTTCTATACTAATCCTGAAATTCTATCTTAGGTCTGCGTGCTCTAATTAGAGTTTATCTAAATCTAGCTTCCAAGGATTGTACTAAACTTCCTCTGATACCAACTGTAACGCCCTGACCCCAGTTACCCAGAGTCGGTGCATTATTACATAACATTGGCATGATCACAAGAAAGATCAAATCTTGAAAGACCAATTGGTTTAGTAGCATTGGAAACACTAGATATATTCATAAAGTTTTACATTACATCATAAAGTCAAAAACTGCTACAAAAACATAGTCTCCATATTCCACACTCATATCCCCACATACTATCCCTACAGGTCATTCATAAATTACTTCTTCACATCTTGGGAAAAATAAAACATTGAAAGGGGTGAGCTCAAATGCCCAGTAAGGATAATAATATAGCGGAAACATTCATAAATAAGAATAAACATTTAAGGCAGTGTATAACTAAAACAAAAGCCTTTTAAACTTGAACTTCAACATATTATGGTAGAAATAAAATGAAATAATGCCATTTACTTATTCACATGGATATTCTACTAATCTAATAATCACATTAAATATCAATAACCACTTTCATAATGATGGAATGTATAATGCCAGACTATCATAACTACATAGCCAAGGCCTCGTTCCAAGACTAAAAATAAGATTTTTCCAAGGCCTTGTGCCAAGACACTAGTTTGTCACATGAGACCTACCGATGCATCGAGGAGCTATAGCGGGCTCCACCCGTCACATATTAAGTCCAATGCATTCCCATATGAAAAGGTTTAAACATAACATAAACATTCGTATTAAAACTAGCATACGAAATGTCAATAATTTCACCATAAATTATGAATGGTATAAAAATAGCATATCCACATTCAAACATATCACAAAAACTTCAATACAATATATAAGTTTTGTATCATAATAAATCAACTTCAAATAAGCGTAAAATCCATCAAAGGATGTTGACATAGATGAAATCAAAACTCTTTTTAGAGAAATATCTCTTTCTATTTTGAAATCATTTAAGAGTCATATATTTATAAAATAAAACATTTTCTTTGAAAATATTCTTATAATCTTGTAAGGGAAGCTTCGACGATTTTATAACGGTGGAAAATAACTGCACCCGCCGTATAAGTTAAAAAACATTCTTACCTTAATTCTGTCGAAAAGGTTAAAAAGCACCTTGTTTGGAAAACGACGGAAAGATTCCTTTATAAAACTATTATAAAAATTCAAAAAAGGGTATAAATGACTTTAACCCATATTCTTTTAAATAGTAAAAATGATTTGAAATACATTTTTAAGAAACATGGATGTGGATGATAAAGAGATCCCAGTAGATTATTACGTATCAACAACCTCGGATAATGAAGAGATTGTGAAATAACCCTTACCTTGCACTTTTCCTTGGTTGAGGGTAGGTTAACCTCCTTTATAATGGTGAAATAATTGTTATTAAATTATACAAGAATCATATATACTAATATGATATCATATATGATCTTTTAACATTGATTTGTTAATAATATCTTAGTATTATCGTTCTTTCGGGTGTTAACTTACTCGTTTTCTTTTATATGTTTTTTTACGTAAGCCATGTTTTTCATGGATAGGTTGTATATTATTCATATCCAGAATGATATCAAGTCCATAAATTTTATTATTAATCATCAAATGATAATTATACTTGAATGGATACGATGGAGAATGAATCTCATCGCGTTCGTGGAGACGGTAGTCCGTACGTACGCACGAGCGACAATATCATTCTTTTAATATAAAAATAATATATAACTGAATGGTATATCATATATACATAATCATTATAATGTTATATTTATTATTTACATGAGTTACACATCATTATTATACCCATCCAAATAATAATTTATTGAATAACAATTACACCATGACATGGAGACGGTAAGTCGTACGTACGCACGTATGATGACATGTTATTCAAAGGATGGATAGAATACTTAATATGGTTGTACCATATTTATAATAACATCACAATATATATAAGATACTGGATTTATTATTTTAGAATGGTAATAATAAATAAAGAAGAAGTGGAAGAAGAAAGGAACTTGTAAAAGGGTGGTGAAATCATTACCTCTTCTTCGGGTTCTTCCTTTTGATTTGATCAAAAGGGCTCTTAGGTTGGATTTCTGACTAAAGGAAGGAATCTAGGATGAATTTAGGGAATTTTAGAGAGTATTTGGGCAGAGTTTTGCCGAACCAAAAGGCTTTGAAGGTGTGAAGTAATGAGAAGGAGGAGTGCCCTTTTATAAGAGGGGTGAGGGGCACCTTTGGAAAAGCTAGAAATATTAATTTATAAGAAATTCATATTCGGTTTCTAATGGCTCAAAAGTTTATTATTTAAAGGTTAAGCTAGGGATGGGTCAAAAACCACTTAACCAATAGAATTTAGACAGGTTTGGGTTACTATATTAACTTTATCTTTAAGTATTAACTCTAAGTTAATTAGTTTCACTTTTACAATGTCTCTTTGTATTTTTATATTATATGGTTAATAAACTTACCATATACATCCAAGCAACCCCCAAGTGGTCCATTAATGATACTCCTATCATTATATAAGTCTCTTGGATGAACCGTAGATTTTTAGAAATTTAATATCGATTAATAATATAATATTTGTTTTAAAAACTCTTTTATGTCAATTTTGACACTATTCAATAGTTGATTTTTGAGAAACTCATAAAAGAATTATTACTTCGGAAAAAGTAAATTAAATCAATCCTAATATGTCATATTATCCTAGAAAATTAGTTTAATTACTTAAAAGTCTCAAATTATATTTATTTGGGTATTTATAATATCAATTAGTTTAATTTCTTCAGTATTATGTTAATTACTGCATCATCATTGTGTCATAAATAAATTAAATTATTTAATGTCTAAAAATTATAAATAAAATATCATTATATATGAAATTGTATTATATTTCTAATGAATATTTACAATCTAATTTATCTTATATATAACCCTATATTAAAAATGTTTTAGTAAATAAACTTTGATTTTAACTCTTTTAACTCTTCTTTGAATTAAATAATAATAAATGTCCAAATCTAATACAAGTGGACCTAAATGATAATATTGTATTCCTAAGGTTGTTTTTGGTCTAGATAAACTTGTCCAATAGAATTAGGACATGTGTTAGGGTAATATTAATATCATTTTTTCCATTAATTACCCTATTTACTTTTAACTGTGGTAAATAAAAGTAAAAAGTTTCTATTCACTAAAAAATATTTTCATCTCATTGAACAAAACATTTTACTTCTTGATATTAACCATGTCTCCCGGATTTTCGAAATTCCAATAACAGAAGCGGTAAAATTAATTTTTATGAAAAATTCAGTTTTTTTAACTACCACTTAGTAGTTTCAATATTCATCAAAAATTGAAGTTTTTCAGAACAATGCCAAAATTTCCCCCTAAGCTATAATTGATATTCCAAATTCAAAAATGATGTCTATTTTAAAAAATTCCAAAAATATAATTTTTATTAATTAATTTTATAATTAATTCCTGTTGTCACAACAAATAGCGTGTTTTTAAGAAACAATATATATCAAAAGATTGACAATTGGTTAGGTCTAATTTCAAAGTGAAATTAATTCTAATAGACACCATTGGATAAAATGGTAAAAATATATTCTAATTATACTTTAAAACCACTCAATAATATAATTTATCACTATAAATTATTTTGATTAAAAAAGTTGTTTTTAAGTATTTTTCACTATTCATAAAAATTGGAAGTTCTCAGAAAAATACCAAAAATTCATCTTAGGATAATTTCGATATTCTGAATCCAAAAATGAAGTCCATTCTGAAATATAAAATATATATAATTTCAAAAAGTAAGTATTACTATTCATAACGGCTAGTTTGATTGTTTGTGGTGTGTTAGAACTCGATGTTGCGTACAACACACGCTATCGTATTATTCAAAGAGAAGCGTACCGTAGAAGCTTGGGGTGTTACATTCTCCCCTCCTTAAAATAATTTCGTCCTCAAAATTTCTAGAATATTATCACATGAAAAGACTCGGGTGGTTCTTCATCATAAGTTCCTCGGGTTCCCACGTTGCCTCTTCCATCTTATGGTTTCTCCACAAAACTTTTACCAGACGCGTCGTCTGGTTTCTCAGTACTTGTTCTCTCATATCAAGAATCCTGACGGGATCTTCGCAATAAGACAGATCGGGTTCCAGTTCTAATTCTTCATAGTTGAGTACATGCATTGGGTAAGGCATGTATTTCCTCAATAGAGATATGTGGAACACATCGTGAACTTTGGAGAGACTTGGCGGCATTGCCAATCGGTAAGCAACAGCCCCAATTCGTTCTAGAATTTCGAAAGGTCCGATGTACCTGGGACTCAATTTACCTTTCTTACCAAAATGTATGACTTCCTTCCATGGAGATACCTTCAGGAAAACATGATCATCAACTTGAAATTCCAAATCCTTCCTTCGATTATCAGCATAGCTCTTCTGCCTACTTTGAGCTGCTTCGATGTGACTTTGGATTACCTTCACCTTTTCCATCGTTTCCTCTACCAGTTCGGGGCCTATAAGTTTTCTTTCACCAACTTCATCCCAACAGGTTTGTGTACGAAATCTCTTTCTGTATAACGCTTCATATGGTGCCATTAGAATACTCGAATGGAATCTATTGTTATAGGAAAATTCTACCAGAGGCAAATATTGATCCCACATACCCTGAAAGTCAAGTGAGCAGGATCTCAACATGTCTTCTAAGGTTTGAATAGTTCGTTCTGAATGTCCATCTGTCTGAGGGTGGTAAGCAGTGCTCAAATGAAGTTCAGTATCTAGGTATTTCTTAAGACTTTTCCAGAATCTTGAAGTAAAACAAGAATCACGATCTGAAACAATCGATAGGGGTACTCCATGAAGTCTCACAACTTCATTAATATATAGTCTTGTTAGACGTTCCAGGGGTAGATCTTCTCTTATAGTAATAAAATGTACTGACTTGGTAAGACGATCAACAATAACCCATATTGCATCATTCCTTCTAGGAGTCTTTGGTAGTCCCATGACAAATTCCATCGTAATATTGTCCCATTTACACTCCGGTATGGGAAGAGGATGCATGACTCCTCCAGGCTGTTGCCTTCCAGCTTTCACTTGTTGATAAACCATACATCTTGACACAAAATCAGCAATCTCCCTATTCAGGTTGTCCCAACAAAAATGTTCCTTAAAATATCTATACATTTTGGTTCTCCCAGGGTGTATAGAGAAATTGGAACTATGAGCATCATCCAGCAATTCCCTTCTTAGATCAAGTATATCGGGAACACAAAGTCTCTTCCTGAATTTCAAAATTCCATCTTCATACACAAATTCTCTCAATCTCCCATCATTTACAGCTTTAATCTTCATTTGAAATTTATCATCATCAGTCTGAGAACTCTTAATCTTTTCTAGTAAAGATGGTTTGGAAACCATTTGAAAAAGCATTGATGTTTCACCTTCCCTGGTTATTCCCATGTCCATCTTCACTAGATCCATCAAAATTGGATCCCTTTCAATTATCAACACATTCAAAACTCCATGGTCTTTTCTACTCAAAGCATCTGCCACATTGTTTACTTTCCCCGGGTGGTAGTGTATCGTACAATCATAATCCTTGAGCAATTCAAGCCATCTCCTTTGCCTCATGTTGAGTTCTTTTTGTGAGAAAATATACTTCAAACTCTTGTGATGAGTATAAATCTCACATTTTTCACCATAGATGTAGTGCCTCCATATCTTCAAAGCAAAGATCACAGCTGCTAACTCGAGATCATGAGTAGGATAGTTTTGTTCATGAATTTTCAACTCTCGTGATGCATAGGCAATAACTCTATCATTCTGCATAAGGACACAACCAAGTCCTTTCTTCGATGCATCACTATAAATAACGAACCCATCATTACCCAATGGTAGAGTCAATATAAGATAATTGACTAATATTCTCTTCAGTTCTTCGAAACATTCTTCACACTCTTTTGTCCAAACAAATTTAACCCCTTTACGTGTGAGCTTCGTTAATGGGTTAGCCAATCGGGAAAAATTCTGGACGAAACGTTGATAATAACCTGCTAAACCAATAAAACTACATACCTTAGTTATACTCGTCATTGCTATCCATTCTTGGATTTCATTGGTCTTAGAAGGATCAATAGAGATTCCATCTTTAGAGACAATATGGCTAAGAAAAGAAATCTCCTGAAGCCAGAATTCACACTTGCTAAACTTCCCATATAATTCATGTCTTCTCAGAGTCTTCAGGATAATGCGCAAGTGATTTTCATGATCTTAGTAGCTTTTGGAGTATACCAAGATATCATCAATAAATACCACCACAAATTCATCGAGATATTCCTTGAAAACTCTATTCATCAGATCCATGAATACAGAGGGTGCATTAGTCAATCCAAAAGGCATTACTGTAAACTCGTAATGCCTGTACCTGGTTCGAAATGCTGTCTTCGGAATGTCATACTTCTTCACACACAACTGATGGTATCCAGATCGAAGGTCAATCTTTGAAAATTGTTGAGCTCTATGAAGTTGGTCAAATAAATCATCAATTCGAGGAAGGGGATACTTGTTCTTTATTGTTATAGCATTGATATCCCTGTAGTCGATACATAACCTCATAGATCCATCTTTCTTTTTAACAAAAAGAATAGGGGCTCCCCATGGAGAAACACTAGGGCGAATAAATCCCGTATTACTCAATTCCTCTAGTTGTTTATTTAGTTCAACTAATTCTACAGTGGCTATTCTATAAGGGGTTTTCGATATAGGCCTTGATCCAGGAATTAAATCAATGGAAAACTCAACTTCTCGTTCTGGAGGATGTCCAGGTAAATCTTCCGAAAATACATCTACATATTCTTTCACAACAGGTACATCTTCTATTTGAGCATTCCTTTCCTCACCCATAGTCATTTCATTCTCTTCCTCCCCAATAATTGAATTTAGTTGAGCTACTGGGGGTACATCTATATAAGAATTAGGTGGTGACGATTCTACTCTAAAGATAAGGTGTTCCTCATCATCATCATCAAAAATTGTAACCTCATTCTTACAATAAATCTTCGCATCATAATCCGAAAGCCAATCCATACCTAGGATTATATCAAACTCAGCCATAGTTATGATGATGAGATTAGCGGATAAAGAACATTTATGTGCTCTAATGGGGACTAATTCACAAAACTCTGTTGCAATGATACTTCCCTTAGGAGTTTTAACTGACAACTCCCTTGTTAAATCAAATTGGAAATATCTAATTTTCTTAGCAAACTGGGAAGATATGAAACAATGCGATGATCCAGAATCAAATAATGCATTTTCTAAACTTGAGGAAACTATTAAATTACCTGCCACCATGTCTTTCGGAGCTTCTACCTCAGCAGTAGTGATAGAATAAGCTTGGCCTTGATCCCTTGGACTTTTTTGAGGTAAGTTCTCCTGACGCTTAGGAAATTCATTTGCATAATTCCCCATCTCCCTGCAATTGTAGCACTGAATATTGGCAGCTTCCTTCTTCACCTTGCAATCACGAGCTTGGTGGCCTTTTTCACCACACTTGTAACAGACTCATGTTCCCTTCCAGCAAGTACCGGGGTGTTTCTTACCACATCTACCACATGATATATATTCAACCTTTCCCTTCTTCCCCTTATTTCCATTCCCAGATTGATCAGCAGGTCTTTTCTTCTCTTGCTTTTCTTTAAAGTCATAAGACTTAGAGAATTCCTTTTCGGTCTTGATAGCACATGAGTCAATGTTTTCGTACGATGAAAAGGATTGTGAGACTAATGCTAGATGGAGAAATGGTTTAACCCATCAAAGAAATGATCAATCTTACTTCTTGGGTTACGTATATAATCTTCAGCATACCTTGCTAACCTTGTAAAGTTAGCCTCATACTTTGCGACATTCTCATCCTCCTTTTGTCTCAGACTTAGAAATTGTCTTTCCATATCTGCTCGATGGTCACGAGGAAAGTATTTTTCTAAAAACAGATCTTTAAACTCCCTCCATTCCATATTTGATACTTCATCATCTTCCTTCGTATTTTGAATCAATGACCACCATTGATCAGCATCTCCAGTGTGGTAGTAAACTTCCACGATAACTTTTTCTCTTTCACTACTCCCCAAAGCCTGAAATATTTTCTCTTGGGAATTTATCCATTGCTCAGCTACTAATGGATTTTTACTCCCATTGAACGCTGGTGGTTGTTGCCTCATGAATCGATCTAACATTGATCCTCCCCGTTGCAGATCAGGGTGCTCCATACGGGTAAGGTTATTATTCATAACATGAGTGAGTTGTACCAGTATGGTAATTAGCTGATCGGCACTAGTTGCATCACCAGCTCCACTATAATTATCTTGAGTAGGAGGGAAATCCCTACATGGAGTGGGTGCATTGATACAGTTTCCATTTCTTCCACTAGGTGCCATTTCTAAACAATGGCATAAACTAGATCAGTTTATGAATCAAAATACATAATCCCATACTTATAAAACACTTAACATAAATTGAACTATTTATGGATATAATCCATAATCATAAAAAAAAATTCATTGAGTAAGTATATACTCATAAACCCTTCATAATGATTTCTAAAGAAAATGAGACTTATCCTAAGCATATCCCTCAGGAGTGTTGTAACCAAGAGTGCAGCAAGGCCCGTTGTCATGCACCAGTTCCCGTTCGAGTCTAGATCAAAGCGGTGTTTTCGGGTTTTACCCCTAGGTACATCTATGCCAGATCTGCCTCTACCTGCTCGTATCCAGACAGGATTGTATTGCTTGGAAAACTCACAAAATCTCTACAATACCAAAATTCTAGGAAGCTCTTCTATACTAATCCTCAAAGTTCATCTTAGGTCTACATGCTCTAATCAGAGTTTATCTAAATCTAGCTTCCAAGGTTTTTACTAAACTTCCTCTGATACCAACTATAACGCCCCGACCCCAGTTACCCAGAGTTGGTTCATTATTACATAACATTGGCATGATCACAAGAAAGATCAAATCTCGAAAGACCGATTGGTTTAGTAGCCTTGGAAAGACTAGATATATTCATAAAGTTTTACATTACATCATAAATTGAAAAACTACTACAACAACATAGTCTCCATATTCCACACTCATATCCCCACATACTATTCCTACAGGTCATTCATAAATTACATCTTCACATCCTGGGAAAAATAAAACATTGAAAGGGGGTGAGCTCAAATGCCCATTAAGGATAACAATATAGCGGAAACATTAATAAATAAGAATAAACATTTAAGGCAGTGTATAACTAAAACAAAAGCCTTTTAAACATGAACTTCAACATAGTATGGCAGAAATAAAATGAAATAAGGCCATTTACTTATTCACATGGATATTCTACTAATCGAATAATCACATGCAATATCAATAACCACTTTCATAATGATGGAATGCATAGTGCCAAATTATCATAACCACATAGCCAAGGCCTCGTGCCCAGACTACAAATAATATTTTTCCAAGGCCTTGTTCCAAGACACTAGTTTGTCTCATAAGACCTACTGATGCATCGAGGAGATATAGCGGGCTCCACCCATCACATATTAAGTCCAATTCATTCCCATATGAAAAGGTTTAAACATAACATAAACATTCGTATTAAAACTAGCATACGAAATGTCAATACTTTCACCATAAACTATGAATGGTATAAAAATAGTACATCCACATTCAAACATATTACAAAACCTTCAATACAATATATAAGTTTTGTATCATAATAAATCAACTTCAAATAAGCGTAAAATCCATCAAAGGATGTTGACATAGATGAAATCAAAACTCTTTTTAAAGAAATATCTCTTTCTATTTTGAAATCATTTAAGAGTCATATATTTATAAAATAAAACATTTTATTTGAAAATATTCTTATAATATTGTAATGGAAGCTTCGACAATTTTATAACGGCAGAAAATAACCGCACCCACCGTATAAGTTAAAAAAACATTCTTACCTTAATTCTGTCGAAAAGGTTAAAAAGCACCTTGTTTGGAAAAAGATGAAAAGATTCGTTTATAAAACTCTTATAAAAATTAAAACAAGGGTATAAATGACTTTAACCCATATTCTTTTAAATAGTAAAAAAACTTTGAAATACATTTTTAATAAACATGGATGTGGATGATGAAGAGATCCCAGTAGATTATTACGTATAAACAACCTCGGATAATGAAGAGATTGTGAAATAACCCTTACCTTGCACTTTTCCTTGGTTGAGGGTAGGTTAACCTCCTGTATAATGGTGAAATAATTGTTATTAAATTATACAAGAATCATATATATTAATATGATATCATATATGATCTTTTAACATTGATTTGTTAATAATATCTTAGTATTATCGTTGTTTCGGGTGTTAACTTACTCATTTTATTTTATATGTTTTATTACGTAAGCCATGTTTTTCATGGATAGGTTGTATCTTATCCATATCCAGAATGATATCAAGTCCTTAAATACTATTATTAATCATCAAATGAGAATTATACTTGAATGGATAAGATGGATAATGAATCTCATCGCGTTCGTGGAGACGGTAGTCCGTACGTACGCACAAGCGACAATATCATTCTTTTAATATTAAAATAATATATAATTGAATGATATATCATATATACAGAATCATTATAATGTTATATTTATTATTTACATGAGTTACACATCATTATTATACCCATCCAAATAATAATTTATTGAATAACAATTACACCATGACGTGGAGACGGTAAGCCGTACGTACGCACTTATGATGACATGTTATTCAAAGGATGGATAGAATACTGAATATGGTTGTACCATATTTATAATAACATCACAGTATATATAAGATACTGGAGTTATTATTTTATAATGGTAATAATAAATAATGAAGAAGTGGAAGAAGAAAGGAACTTGTAAAAGGGTGGTGAAATCATTACCTGTTCTTCGGGTTCTTCCTTTTTATTTGATCAAAAGGGCTCTTAGGTTGGCTTTCTGACTAAAGGAAGGCCTCTAGGATGAAGTGAGGGAAGTTGGGAGAGTATTTGGGTAGAGTTTGGCCGAACCAAAAGTCTTTGAAGGTGTGACGTAATGAGAAGGAGGAGTGCCCTTTTATAAGAGGGGTGTGGGGCACCTTTGGAAAAGCTAGAAATATTAATTTATAATAAATTCATATTCAGTTTCTAATTGCTACAAAGTTTATTATTTAAATTTTAAGGTGGGGATGGGTCGAAAACAACTTAACCAATAGAATTTAGACAGGTTTGGGTTACTATATTAACCTTATCTTTAAGTATTAACTCTAAGTTAATTAGTTTCACTTTTACAATGTCTCTTTGTATTTTAATATTATATTGTTAATAAACATACCATATACATCCAAGCGACCCCCAAGTGATCCATTAATGATACACCTATCATGATATAAGTCTCTTGGCCGAACTGTAGTTTTATAGGAATTTAATATCAATTAATAATATAATATTTGTTTTAAAAACTCTTTTATGTCAATTTTGATACTATTTAATAGTTGATTTTTTTGAAACTCGTAACAGAATTATTACTTCGGAAAAAGTCATTTAAATAAATCGTAATATGTCATATTATCCTATAAAATTAGTTTAATTCATTAAAAATCTCAAATTATATTTATTTGGGTATTTATAATATCAATTATTTTAATTTTTCACTATTATGGTAATTACTGCATCATCATTGTGTCATTAATAAATTAAATTATTTAATTTCTAAAAATTATAAATAAAATATCATTATGTATGAAATCTTATTATATTTCTAATTAATATTTACAATTGAATTTATCTTATGTATAACCTTATATTAAAAATGTTTTAGTAAATAAACATTGATTTTAACTCTTTTAACTCTTCTTTGAATTAAATAATAATAAATGTCCTAATCTAATCCAAGTGGACCTAAATGATAATATTTTATTCCTAAGGTTGTTTTTGGTCGAGATACACTTGTCTAATAGAATTAGGACGTGTTTTAGGGTAATATTAATATCATTTTTACCCTTAATTACCCTATTTACTTTTAACCATGGTAAATAAAAGTAAAACGTTACTATTCACCAAAAATTATTTTCATCTCATTGAACCACATTTTACTTCTTGATATTAACCGTGTCTCTCATATTTTCGAAATTCCAATCACAAAAGCGGTAAAATTAAGTTTTATGAAAAATTCGGTTTTTTAACTACCACTTAGTAGTTTCACTATTCATCAAAAATTGAAGTTTTTCAGAACAATGCCAAAATTTCCCCCTAAGCTATAATTGATATTCCAAATTCAAAAATGATGTCTATTTTAAAAAAATTAAAACATATAATTTGTATTAATTAATTTTATAATTAATTCCCGCTGTCACAACAAATAACGTGTTTTTAAGAAACAATATATATCAAAAGATTGACAATTGTTTAGGTCCAATTTCAAAGTGAAATTAATTCCAATGGACACCATTGGATAAAATGGTAAAAATATATTCTAATTATACTTTAAAACCACTCAATAATATAATTTATTGCTATAAATTATTTTGATTAAAAAAGTTTTTTTTATGTATTTTTCACTATTCATAAAAATTGGAAGTTCTCAGAAAAATACCAAAAATTCATCTTAGTATAATTTCGATATTCTGAATCCAAAATTGAAGTCCATTTTGAAATATAAAATATATATAATTTCAAAAAGTAGGTATTACTATTCATAATGGCTAGTTTGATTGGTTGTGGTGTGTTAGAACTCGATGTTGCGTACAACACACGCTATCGCATTATTCAAAGAGAAGCGTACCGTAGAAGCATGGGGTGTTACAATCTCCCCATATGGTGTTCAAAATATTTTTTATTCTATAAAAACATATTAAGTATTTAAATCTATCTATTTTTCATATACAAGAAAAATAAGAATATTTTTCAAAATTTTATGATTTTGTAGATTTTTATAAAATCCAATTTATTTTTTTATATCATGTAAACTTTTTGAAGTACTATAAGGTTTTTATTAAAGGGGAGAGGGCCTCAAATTAAAATAAGACATGTTATGAAAAGTTATTTTTTACATAAAAGAAAAAAATCAACAAAGATCATATTTAAATATCATGATAACATCTATTATTAATACCAAAAAATATGTTCACAATTATAATCAGTGATATCATATACCAATAAATCATAATTCAAATGATTATGTGATGAGAAAACCACAATAGAAAATAAAAACATGTGAGAAAATAAAATAAGTCTTCCCAAAAAAAGAAACAAAATAATGATGATGAACAAACTTATCCCAAAAATAATTTCTAATAGACATAAAAACAAATAAATGATTACTCTTGGATGGTATAAAATTCCACATCATAGACCATTTTATGTTGATAAAGGACTTAAAAACTAAAGAAATAAATATGTATTCAAAAATTTATTCAATAAAAGAAAGGTATATGAGAATTGGTTTAGTTGTTAATATCCATGGTAATAATCTTGAGAGGCTTTCTAAGAAGGATAACCCAATAGCTGGTGAGTATTTGTATGGAAGGTGAAATTATCTAGACATATAGATAATAAATGTATGAAATAACTACCAAAACAAGATAAATTTTTGAATAATAAAGGGAAATAAGTAGTGGCCTATATTTTGAAAAGTGTTATTATGAAATTTTTATTCACACATGAAGAAGGTCAAACATTTTCTAAAATAATTTCTGACAATTTGGCCTAACTAGTTGAAATTGGACAAGAATATAGAGCGATTAAAAACAGGTGAAAATACATTTATAGATGAAATGAAGAAGCTTGTTTCTTATAATAAGAAATATATAAATAGAAATATATATATATATATATATATATTCTTCTCAAATAAGAATGGATTGGTAAAATCAATGGTGAAGAAAGCATAAAGAGTTCTTTAAAATTTATATATAAAAAGAGAGAAGTCCCTAAGTTTAGATCCAAGTCTCAACCCTGCTGGTTTCATTAAGGAGCTTATAAAGACTCATATTATTCCCATGATTGTGTGTTTATACTTTTTATAAATGTAATTAAAGTATAAATGTGAAAATGGAGTACTGATAATATGTTGTGATTCCTATATAATGTGAAGAATTCATCAATCATGGAGTACTTTAATAGTTATCTCCTTGTAATAGATCAACTATTACACATCAATGTTTATAAAAAATCATTAGTTATCATAAATTATTAAAAATTATTTCTATGTATAACCAACCAAGATTAGTTTTTTAGAAGAGAATCCCTTTAGGTGGAGTTAAAATTTGAAGATATTTTCTGAATAAATTTTTTTGATAAATTTAGTTTCTAAGGTTGGATGATTTTTAAATTGAAAATGGGGTTTAATATATCTCTCGCATGAATTTTCTAATGTGTTTGTTTCAGTTGAGTGAATGTTCATATAATTTCTTGAAAAATCTATATGAATGGAACTAATGAAGTGAATTTCTATTGGTATCACGTTTTGAATAGTTTATAGATAGCTTTTTGGTTGATATTAGACATTGTATTTTTCTATATATATAAATTGAAACATATACATGGGCATGATAAATTTATTTCTCATTACTAATTGAAGTTTGATTCAACCCTTATCTCTAGGAAAGAATTTATGCAACTATATCAATTGGTATCTCCTAAGAAAGGGTGACAATAGATAGGGTAATAAGATTTTATAAATCAAGAGTGTCAAATATTAAAATAACATCCCATAAAAATATACCATTTTATTTATTTTCAATTGTGTGGAGAATAAATTCATTGAATTTAGAAGTGAATTAGATATTAACAACAAATTCAAAGGGGATTTAAGAACCAAAATAGATTCATTGAGGTGATTTTGTATTTTTTTGAATATATTTATGTGAATTAAAGTCAATATTTGTTAAAATTGGGTCATTTAAGAGGATACCAATGAGAAAAATGAAGAAAATTATTATACAATAATCGGTAAAGAAGATAAAATCTTCTCAATAATCATCCAAAAAATTTAATGATTGGAGAACTAATATTTATAATAGTGAAAAGTATAGATTATATGGGAGGATCACTATCTAATATATTTTATTATGTTTAAATATTTTGGATGTGGAAAACATCTTGAAAAGAAATACTTAATGAAATAAGGATTCAATTCGTAGAAACCAAGTAAGGAGAATTGAGTATAAAGACTAATATTTCAGGTGAATAAGATATTTTGAATGATGTTTTAAGTTTATTTGAAGTGGTTGAAAAATATATAATATAATTTTTATTTGAGTTGATTAAATTCTATAATTTATAGGTTTGGTTAATTTTAAAATGTTATGAGGTCTACTCTATTTCATAAGTTTTATATTTCATTTCTTTAATTTTTTATCTAAACACAAGTTTGAGAAAAAGATACATTCATGAACATCCTAAGGTTTATTTAGCCTTTTTCATGTTGAAATAGATTCAAGAAAAGGAAAGGAAAACTTTTTATGGATTATACTAAATCATTTTAATATTCATTAAAGAGATAAAGGGAATGTCAAAAGGTTATTTCATAAACCTAACAAGGTTGAATCAAGACTTAGTAATGTTGAATATGAGAAAGTATTATAGGAAATTGGTAAAGGCATAAACATTATATGGTTCCCTCAGATATCATAATGTTCATTCAACCTTGTCAAATAAATGATTACTATATTTTTATAAAGTAAAATAATCATTTGTGAATATAGTAACATTTACAAAAATTTTGTAATATTCTTTCAACTTTATGAAATAGAAGCTGGGAAAAAATATTGGAAAGGAAAAAATGATCTCTGAGGAGCATAAGTTTCATATAACCTTTTGAAATTTTCATTGTATAAAATTTATAAAGTAAATTCCTCTCATTGATAATATAAGGATATTCATAAGGTTCATCTACTTTATAAAATTTTAATGTGTAATTAGTAATCATAGAATGTAATTATACTGTAATACAAGATATTCTTTCACAAATTAAATAATATTGAATATTTTATTTAAGATCCAAATATTATGATTATTTGTTAATCCATGATATAAGACTTGATTTATAGAAGATTAAATAATAAGATAATGATGATATCACTATTACATTTAATCTAGGATTTTCAAAAATAGAAATTTTTAAATCAATATTGTGATCAAAGATGGAGGAAATTTATAGGAATAAAATATAATGGTTCCTGTAAAATTCAATAGATATTTAAATATCATAAATGGGTTTGTAATTTAGGAATAATGAATGAGTATAGGATATTCACATTGATAAATAGAATATAAATTTAAGATGTTATCTGATAATTAATGATTCAATATGAAATCTATTTTTCATTTCTAGAAGAACTCATGAAATGAAGATATGATAAACACAACAATAAATAATTTCCAGAAAAATTATATATCCATGAAGATTGATTTATTATAATATATATATTGAAATTTTTTTAGAATAATATGATTTAGCCTGCTGGTAGAATTCAGTAGAGAATTATTCAGCATCGAGAAATTTATAATAAATAAAAGGAAGAAGTGTATTCATAGAAAGTGATGGATAAGATAAGTTAATGAAAAAATAATTTTTGGGAACATATAAGCACACCCATATGATTCTATTGAGTAAAATGAGTTGCATAATCACAATATGGAATTGAAAGATATTTTCAATATATTAAATATATATAGAATGAATTTTCTAATTCAAGTAGTTAAAATTATAGAAGAAGAATGAGAAAATATCTAAAAATATTAAGAAGAAAATAACTTGATACAGATATTGAGAGGAATAATATTCTAGATATCAATAAAGAGGTGGAATTCAATGATAACTAAAATAATATCATGTTCATTAAACTATATTAAAGAATAATAATTTTAAAATAAGTTCTTGTGATATATTGTAGTAAGGAAATATAATAAAATGATAAAGAAAAAAAAGGAAAAAGATATTAGGGGATATTAATAAATATTTTTCCTGATAACTTATTAAGAATACTCTTAGTGATTGAGGGAATACATTATTATTGAAGATTTTAGGAGATCAATTATGAGAGTGACATAAGATAAAACTCTGAGAAGATATTATATTTGGAAGTCTATAGAAAACATTTTAAATTCACTCGAGTAGATTAACTATGGGAATTCAAAACTATATATGAGGAAGTAGATCTGTTTATGTTGATTCAATGACATCTAATGAAGAATGAAGATAAACTTAAAGTTATAGGAAGTAAGTGTTTTAAATAAACAATTGGTTTCAAGTCCATTAGGATGCTGGGTGGAATGGTAGGATGTTCCATAACTATGGTATGCACTGTTGGTTTAGGATAATAACTACCTGCGTGACTTCAAATTGATAATAATATTATTACCAAGTAATATGTGACTCCTAAACCCCATCGAATTAGGGAGTATGATTACCATTTTGGGTCAAAACCCTTTAAAAACATTGTGTGCTACTCTTCAATTTATACATTTCATTGTATGTTGTTTTTTCATGTTGGGTAAAACATAAAAGAATTAATTTTATTTCCTAAAAGTTATGATAAGTTCAAATATTTATAGGGGTATTTTAAAAGGTTATAAGTGGTTAAGATTCATTAAAGGTTAATCACATTAGATTCTACCCCCCCCCCTCAGGTAACTACACACAATGCATTAGATTATCTATGTATATTAAAAAAACAGCCATATTATATGATAAGTCATGTTAAAATAACGAAAAAGAATGAATTAATATATGAAAAACTAGTCAAGTGATTTTTTTAATACATGAAAAAAATAGAT
The DNA here is from genome assembly GCA_963277665.1 of Viscum album. Classification (NCBI taxonomy): domain Eukaryota; kingdom Viridiplantae; phylum Streptophyta; class Magnoliopsida; order Santalales; family Viscaceae; genus Viscum; species Viscum album. The sequence goes on from OY728160.1 coordinate 1,566,581,663, forward strand.
ATATAGCTTAACTTGATTCCAACCATTCTTATTCAAAAGAATAACTCTATTTCATACTATTGTAAATTGAAAAAATAAAATGCTAACATTTCTCTATATTTAAAGATAATTTCAATATATTATATTTGGAATTCCATTTATTATCTACATATATTTTCATTTTTATTTCTTTAATATTTTCTTATTGAAAAATTATTCTATATACTTGAAAATTATTGGAAGAATTATTAATAATACTAATAATTTTTTTTGTAATTTCTTCATAATCATTATAAAAAGATAAGACATATTTAATAATCACATTTAAAATTTGTATACAATGTTGAACATGAAATATTTCATCATAGAATAGTAGTTGTAATTAAAATTTAAGATATATCATGGTATTATTAAAATATTATTCATTATTCATTTTAATAATAAATAATTCATTTTTAAAACTCGACTCATAAATATTCTCTTTTAATGTGACCCCAACTGAAGGTTTATGATATATAATTAAAATTAATTTAAATAATTGATTTTTTATTTAATTTCATATGATTATCAATAAAATGAGAATTATTTCCTTGATATTATCTTATAATATTTCATGAAAAAGGTTTGTATTGGGGGACAATTCTCCTAGAATTAAATTCATAAAATTTTTTCATTCACTTCTATTAAAATTTTGTTCATTTTTAATTATATAATTATATTTCATATCATGTGCATATATTTGATCATAAGAAAAAATAATTTATATATTATTTCTTAGTTGTATTTGTGTTCTAGTATCATGTTGAATATTTATAACATAAGAATTTATATGAATATTGACATAACTCGATCCACTATTAAAAGAATTGGTAAGTAGTTGGGTACAATATTTTGATTTTACTTTCAATGTTATTATTCTATGATATTCATTTTAAGTACATATTTCCTAGAGCCTTCATATCATAATGTATGATATGTACATGTTATATATTACGAATTACGTGATTATAATACATATTTTATAACATGTATTAGGGATATAGTAATTATTTTTATGTAATAACATGTTATTCCCTATGCACCCCATGCTCATGAATTTTTTAGTTGGATGCGGGCCTTATTTAAAAATAAGGGATCAATAGGACATACCAGTGAAACTTTAAATCACGCTTCAATTGAGAGTATGGGGGATTGGATTATCCATTAGTCGGTATTATTTTATATTATGGGACTCTCTTAATGATTTAAGATATATTCAAGAAATCCTTACTGAAACTAATTCCAGTTAACTTGGTCATGAAAGTGATTGATCATTAATATACTTTGATGTGAATATCAGTATTTATTAGGGGTTCCCCTATACTGTTTAATGGTTGGTCACACTATAGATGGGATTGGTCCCATGAGGGTGGCTTCCAACATATCCATATGAAGGTAATAAGAACCCACGAATTTAGTTTTCACTTAACAGTACATGTCATACCTTTTAATTTCTTGTTACAAGGACCAATATAGTGCCATTTACATGCATATAGCCATGTATATTAAAGTTCCTTTTTAATTTCATGCATCTTGGTAAAATGATGTGAACTTAAATCATGTGTGTCCTGAACTATTGTATCATTTATTTCATGTTTATATGATTAAAAACTATTCCAATAAATTTAAAATCATGTGGAATGAACTATATGCTTTGAATTTTAGATCTGTATAACCAGGACTACTATGTGAATGGGTTATTGTATTTGTTGGTGTGGTACATACACATGATAAATCCATTCTAGTACATCTTATCTATTGATGACTAGGTTAAGAGGGAGTTAGTTGGGATTCACTTTATTAGGATTCCTATAGTGTTAATGTCGATATCTTATCTATTGGTAGGTATATAAGGAATGAATTATGGAATCATGGGGAATATCACTCAATGAGGAAGAGTTGGGGCTTACCTCAGATCAGAGGCCCATATGATATATCCCTAGCTCAAGGATTTGATATAGTGAAGCTAACCAGGTACTCAAAAGTAAACTGAACAATTAAAATCTATGGAAACCGATATGGAGAATCTAGTATGAGTTCCATCAGCCCAGGGAGGTTTCACCAATCACCAAAAAATATGAACTTGTGTTATTGAGTAAATACATGACTGTTAACACCCAATGGGTCCTATCATTTTGGGATGAAAACTCCTAGAAGGTCCCTCATGGGATGTGTTAACCCTATTCTCAAATGAATACATGATTGAAGGGTATAAATCTAGTGTGTATAACCCATTCATTAATTTATTGAAGTTATATAGGATTAAAAAATGGAGGTAACTTAGTGGATGGATTATCTTATTCATTGAGTGTTGGAAAGGCCTTTTGGGTAATTAATTTAGCCCTATTAAAGGACCCGAGTGAATGAGGAACCAGGGTGGAATTGTTGTTTTCTATATATTGGGACTAGGTAAATTATGATTTAGTATGGAGTAATAGGTAAATATGGTTCCCTAATAAGAGACACGCATGAAGTGGCTCTTAGATATGGTACATGGGTAAAGTGAATCCCTAGTTTGGGACAATAATGAAGTGGAACGCCAGTATGATACTAGGGAAAAATGGTGCCATAATATGACACTAGAGAGAAGTTGAACCCAAGTTGTGGGAATATAATGAAGTGTCACAGTAATATGGACTATAGTAAGGTGGTTTCCTAGTATGAAATAGGGTGAAGTGAAAACCTAGTATGGGAATATAGAAAAGTGTTACCCAAAAATAGATTAGGAAAATGTGGTACTCTAGTATTAGAGGCCTAGGTGAATGGTTCCCAAGTATAGATCTTTGGGATGACCTAGTAATGTGGTGCAATAATTGGGTTCTTTCATGATGGGGATCCTTTGACTTGGTCTTAAAGGTTCATAGGGGAATTGGCATTTCATGATTATTTAATGTTAAAATCATTGAATGATGTAATTTCCTATCGTTTCTGTTATATTTATGAGGTTTTGACTTAAGAAGTCACCTGAAGTGGAAGTGGGGGAGCTGAGCATGCGCAGAAGTGGATTTTATTCTAGAATTATATGTATATTCAATCTAGACACCCACCCCCCCTCATGGTATTCATGAGGAATATTTATTTTAAAAATGATAATATGGTTTTTATAACTACTGTGCAAGGGATTCACTAAATGTGGAAAGAGAATAGGAGGGGAATTTCATATGTTGATAATGCTAGACCCCTCATAAAAGTACATTAAGGAATAGAAACTTGGGTATATAGAATATATGGATGAAAAATATGGGTGTGTAAGGTATTCATAAAATAATCCTGGGTGTATAGAGGATAAACATGTGGATATGACATGATCTTGTAAAAGATAACTGAGCATATGAAATTTAAGAACATGGAAGGTAGCTAAGTGCATAGAATATGGGCACGTAAAAAGTAGCAAGGAACCATCCATTCTTATTATTACCAAAAAATTCCTCCATATAACTAATGTTCTAAGAATAACAAAAGGGTGTTCTAATAAATGTGTTCCACCCCTCAATATTGGATCAAATCATCATGAAGATGATCAAATTATGAGGTAAACATAACTCATGCATGAATGATTCATTAAATAAGCATGATCAAGATCATATTGGTGACAAGTGAGAAATAGGTATGTTTTGATCTCACTATGCATGTTAATTGATGGGTGTTAGATTCACCCACTAAGCATATAACTGATTGTAGATTATGAGATAGGACTATACTTTTATTAATATGGGGATCAACCCCTCCTCACTCATCACTCAACCAAGGTGAACAATAAATATTTGACTCATTATTTTCAACCAACTTTCATGATATAATTAGGGTTATTTTAAGTTCCTTTGAAACCATTTATTTAGTTATTTGGGGTAATATATACATGTTATAGCTAAATCCCATCCATATGGGTTCATCAGCTTAGTTTTAATGAGCATTGTGTGGTACCCCCTCCTAGGTGAAACTACCTAGGTGGGGGTGAGTGAAGTGAATAGGGTAAATGGATCTAATTTAAGTAACCTAAGTGAATTTTTTTTCCGTCCCAAAATTTTCACTTTGTGGTATTCATGATTGGATTGTATTTATTCTTACGGTGTTTACACATTCACACCTTATTTCATATCTTTTGAATTTTCCATTACAAAAAAGTGTATTATCGTTTAAAAATCATTCTAGACACTCAATAAGTCTCTCTCATTGGACAATTGATCAATTACATTGATCATGAACAATCTAGATATTTTAAACCATATCTTTCAGCTCTCACCATGGGAAGCCCATGGTTTTTCAAGTACCACTACTAAGGTGTCCTCGGAAATTAATAAACAAAACTCCCTCACTTTTTCTATAAATACCCACCCATTTCTCCATTTGATTTCATTATAAAATAATTTTCTTCTAATATCTGATAGTACTACCTCCCATGGATTCCTCCCGAGGTGTTATCAAGCCTCTAAGGTCCCGATCATCCAGTTTTAGGTGTCAGTCTTCAAGGTAAGGGAAATCTCAACATCTCTTCTCCTTTCAATTTTCTTTTTATGTGGAATTTAATTAAAATTTCCATAAAATGTTCTTATGACTATTTTATTATATCCATTTAATATATTTAGAGTTAATTTTTAGTGGAATACCCTCATCTCCTCACTTTTTAATATTTTTTAAAACCATGTTTTATAGTTGTTATGCTGCCGGATTTTCGTCTCAAAATTTGTCTCTTTTTAGGAAGAAGTTATTTTTTTGTGAATTCTAAAACATATATATTATAAAAGGGTATTCAAAAATATTTAAAAATGATCTATTTTATTTTTTATTTACATTTTTTAGACCCTCCTTCTTTTTCAATGGGTTTTAAAATGACATAAAGATCTTTTTTTAAGAATTTTTTTTAAATGCCATGATTTTGATATGAAATCCATTTCCTTTATTCTTCGTGGGTTATTTATGAAATGTTCGATGATGATATATGTGTATCACATGAAAATAAATAAATATTAATGGTTCACCCTGATAGCGCTCCAATGCATTGGGGAAATAATTTAATCTCAAGAGATGACATGTTTTGTGATACCTTGGTGAATAATTATAATAATATTTATGATACCTTGGGGATATACCTTAGTGATATGATTATGAATGTCTAAATTAGAATTTGTATCCAAATTTAAAAGTTATTATTCATGTAATTTTATTTATTATATGCCTATTTATCATTCCATTATGATATTTCTCATGTTCATATTGATATTTCTCAAGATCAAAAGTAAATTATTTCCCTTGTTATCCCTTACGGGGCCTTAAGCTCACCCTTTCCTTTGATTTATATCCTCAGGTTATGAGATGAAATAAATGTTCTTATGATGAACCTTTAATAATCCTTTCACGTTGAATATAATAATTTTTATCATTTTCATGAATTATGTACATTTTTTCCAAGATACTATGCCTTAAAAGATCCTCTATTTGTAAATGCTATGTGAAGTTAACTAATAAAAATACATGATTCCAAACCCCTTAACACATCCATATACAACCTAAGGGTAAGGTGTACGATGTTGATGGACACTTGGGTGGATTGGATAACATTTATTGAGTGGTAATCTCCACTAAATTTAACTTCTCTCGTAGGTGATTTTGTTCAAGCTTAACATGTTGAAGCTCGGCTTGGGCTTGGTCCAGAGCGAAGCCCAGTGATGCTACCTCCTTCCCAAAATCTAACAAATAGGATTTATATGTCCTGATTCTAATGTTTGATACCGTAAAATCTTCATTCTTCATTAATAAACCATTATCAATCCTATTTATAAATTACAATCATAACATTATGAGTATACATTCCAACGGTCATATTAACCCAATGGTCATAATTGACCAATGGCCATATAACAATCTAAACCCAATGGTTACATTAAAATATAATTACTAAATTATTAAAGATACATATTTATATTGTGTAATAATATAACATGCATTTTCATTAAACAATTATCATTAAAAAATTTGGGGTCGTTACATTCTTCACCCCTTAAGAAATTTATTCCCCAAAACTCCATCTCATTACCTTAGTTGAGAAACTTTGGGGGTACTTTTGACTCATTATTTCCTCTGGTTCACAAGTTTTTTATTCATATTCATGGTTCCTCTACAACACTTTTATGAGGTGGGTAGTCTTGTTTTGTATCGCCATGTCTCTATGGTCCAAGATATCCACTAGATACTCTTCATAAGAGAGATCATGTTCCAGTTGTACCACCCCCAAATTTAGTACGTATAAAGGGTTAGGTATGTACTTCCTCAAAACAGACACATGGAATAAATCATGAAATTTAGATAGATTTGGTGGATATACTAGCCTATAGGCCACTGCTAATATACAAACAAGGATTTTTTAGGGGCTAATGTACCTGGGGTTAAGCTTCCTTTTCTTCCCAAATCGCATGACTCTCATCCATGGTAAAATTAAAAGGATGAATTTATCACCAATATTAAACTCCAGGTCCCTTTGATGGTAGTAAACATAGATATTTTGCTAAATCTAAGGAGAATTAATGTGTTGTTAGATGTTATGAAGGTTTTCTGTCATATCTTTCATAAGATCAAGCCCAAGAATTTTTCTCTCACTAGCTTCATCCCAACATATAGGAGTTCTACATCACTTCATATATATATCTTCATGAGGATCCATTTGAATACCCCAAAAGAAGTTTTGTTTTGTTCAGTAACTAAACTAATGGGAGATGTTGATCCCATCCACCTTTAAATTCCATTGATAATTTTCTTAACATTTACTTCAGTATCTAAATAGTCCTTTTAGATTGGACATCAGTTTAGGGATGATAGGTTGTACTGAAATTCAATTCAGTACTAAGAGAATGTTAAACACTTCTCCAGAATTTTGACATTAACCTTGGATCACTATCATATACAATAGAAAGTGGTACCCCATGTAGCCTCACTACTTTCTTCATATAAATCATGGCAGTTTGGTCAAGATAAAAATAATCATGAATGGATACAAAATGGGAATTCCTTGTGATATTTTCTACTATAATCCATATCACAGTGTGTTATTTGGAAGTTCTTGGGAGATTAGTGGAAACGTCCATAGTGATATTATCCTACTTACATTCTGGTATGGGTAGTGGTTGTAATACCCCTTTAGGAATTTTTCTCTCTTACTTCACTTATTGACACACTAGGAACCTTGTAGTATAGTCATCAGTATTCCTTTTCATATTATTCCTTCAATAATGATCACTAAGTTCCCTATACATTTTCGTACTTCCTGGATGTATAGAGAACATAGAGCTATGATCTTCATCCATCAACTCCTTATTTATTTCCAGAATAAATGGAACACATAGCCTTGTCTGAAAACTTAGTATTACTTCTTGATCGATATTGAACTTAAGAAAAAACTCATTCATCACAACCTTCATCTTATTCTATAACAAGGTATTATCTCTTAGATATTTCTTGATATTCTCTAGTGACAATGGTTGAGAAATCATTTAGGATATGGGTGATTATTTCCCTTCCCTTATAATTCCCATGTACAATTTTAATTAGTCTTTAGTCAAAGTATCTCTTTTAATTCTCATCATTTCTAGCACAATAGGTTCTTTCCTAATTAATGCATCAACAACTTTATTTTATCTTCTGGGATGATAATGAAGTGAACAATCATAGTCTTTAAGAAGCTCCAACCATCTCCTTTATCTCATGTTCAATTCCTTTTGCATGAAAATATACTTCAAACTTTGATGGTCTTTGTATATATAACATTTCTCCCTATAAAGATAGTCCCTCCATATCTTTAGAGTAAAAACAACCACAGCAAACTCCAGGTTAAGTGTAGGATAGTTCTGCTCTTGAAGTTTCAACTATCGAGATGTATAAGCAATCACCATTCCATTTTTCATGAGGATACACCCAATACCTTTCAATATTTTAAATCAAAAATCATATTTCTCTGAAATTAAATATATATAATTAATTATAAAATCACATTTTACATCTTTTATAATTTTTTAGAAAAAGGAACATGGTAGAAGAATTTTGAAATAATTAAAATTAAAATAAAATTGAATTGCCATGAAATAATAATTAGAATTAAATTTGATTTATAAAAATAACCCTTAACAGTATATAGAACCAAAATCTAAAAATAAAATTAGCATATCCCTTCCAAATTATTTTAAACAGAAAAACAAAATATATAATAATAATATCCATTACACAAATATTATTTGGGTATAACTATATATATATATATATACGAATAAGTATAAATTGAAATTAAATGTAATAAACCCATTAATTAATTACATAATTATCATGATAAAATTACAAAATAAAAAAATGATTTAAGCTTATCTAAAACTTTTTTACAAAAGTAATTTTCGTTTCGATAATCATAATTCTAATAGAAATAATTTTCAAAAAAAATTGAGTAAAAACTAAACTCTCTTACCTATAATCAATACATAGCAGACTCTTGAACCATGTAGGGCACTACCTTAGAATCAATGTGTGAAAAACATCAAACATCACTTTTGAATATATATTCATTGAGTAGTGGGGATTGTGTTTAAATAGACACTCATACAATATAAAAAATATATTTTTTATTTCAAATTATTGAGATTTTTATTTCCAAAATTAATTTCTAGTGAAATTTGATTCATATAATTTGGTTTCGATAGAAATAGGTATGCTTATCTGAATAAATGAAATGGTGAATTGAAAACAAGTTCATTCTCAAATTGTTGTCTTTAAATTTGAGACCGTCATTTTCCAAATAGAAAATATTGAAACAAGTGGAAGATATCAATTTCAGATTTATAATAAAACAATTTCAAAATACCAAAAAAATAAATGAAGAAATGAAATTTCAAAAACATGAGAGAAAAATCCAGACATATGAGAAATCAGTATCCAAAAAAATGAATCTTGAGCGAGATTCAGATATACAAAGATTAAATTTGACATACCTGTAGATCTGAAAATTAGAGATAAAAGGATTTCTACAATATAGAATAAGAAAAATGAAAAATTATTACAAATAAGTATTTAATACACCTAAAATAATATATAGAAATGAGATACGGATAGCTATTTGTAATGATGAGGATTCAAAAAGATCATTTGATCAAAGACCTGGTAAAACTCGATAAGGGAATCATACGGAAATCGACATCATCAACCCTATCCCAAATGATTTCTCAATCATCATTACTAGATAAGATCAAGAAATATCAAATATATGATACCTTGTTATAAAAGAACTTAGAGGCTATAAAGAACGAGAATTTTGATGATTTATATATTGATCAAGAAGGTGTACTGAAGTTTAGTACAAGGCTATGTGTTCCATCTATTCCAAAAATAAAGAATGAGATGATGGATGAATCTCATATCTCTACTTTCTCTATACATTCTAGAAGTAAGAAATGTTTAGGGACCTCCATAATCATTATTGGTGGGATAACATGAAATGGGGGGGATTACTAACTACACTACAAGGTCCATGGTGAATCACCAAGTGAAGGTATATAAACAACTTCCTAAAGGGGTATCACAACCACTACCCATACCAGTATGGAAGTGGGACAACATCACTATAGAATTTTTCACTAGTCTCCTGAGAACTTATAAAAGAAACAATTTGATATGGGTTATAGTGGACCATCTCCCTAACGCATCCCATTTAATATCCATTTGGGAAGATTTCTCTCTTGAACAGCATTCCAATATTTACATGATGTAAGTGGTGAGACTCTATGGGGTACCACTTTCTTTCATATCTAATCATAATCCAATGTTGGAATAAAAATTCAAGAGAAGTCTCCAACATTCTCTGAGTGCTGAATTGAACTTCAGTATGGCCTATCATCCCCAAATTGATGAACAATTTGAAAAGACTATTCAGACACTCAAGTAAATGCTAAGAACATGCTCAATGGAATTTAAAGGTGGATGTGATCAACATCTCCCATTTATTGAGTTCTCATACAACAACAGATTTCATTCGAGTATTCAAATGGCTCCTTATGAAGATTTATATGGGAATCAATGTAGAACTCTGATGTGTTCATATGAAGCTTGTGAGAGAAAGCTTCTTGGGAATGATCTTGTGTAAGAGATGACAGAAAAGGTTCATTCCATCTAACAACACATAAAGAGTGATCAGAGTTAGTAGAATAGTTATGCTAACAACCGTCAAAGGGACTTGGAGTTTGAGGTTACAGATAATGTATTCCTTCAAATTAATTTATATAAGAGAGTAATGTAGTTTGGGGAGAAAGGAAAGATCATCCCCAGGTAAATTGTACCCTATGAAATCCTTGATCACATGGGAGAAGAGGCCTATCAGCTTGTACTTACTCCAAATATAGCAAAAGTTGATTATGTTTTTCTATTTATCTCTCTTGAGAAAGTACAAACCTGGCCCTTCACATGTATTGAATCTGGAGGTGGTATAACTAGAACATGACCTCTCTTATGAGGATCATCTGATGGAGATCTTGGACCGTAGAGATATGGTTCTTTGTAACAAGACTACCCATATAATTAAGTTTTTGTGGAGGAACCACAAATATGAAGAAAAAATTTGGGAACCAGTGGAAAAAAATGATGCAAAAGTACACTCCCCTTTTCTCAACTAAGATAACATTTATAAATCTCGAGGATGAAATTTCTTAAGGGGGCAGAATGTAACGACCCAAACTTTTTAAATAATATTTTTTTTCTTGAAAATGTGTGTTTTATTAATACAAAACAAAACAATATCTCATTAATAATGAAGTAATTATATTTTAATGTGACCATTGAGTTTTGAAAATTATATTATCATTGGTTAATATGACTATTGGTCAATTTTATCATTGGAAAATGTACTATTAACATTATGATTATTGTGAATAAATTGAAATGATAATAGTTAATTAATGCAGAAAGAATATTTTATGGCCTCATCCAGTAGAATCGAGACATACGAAGACCATTTTTTGGAGCTTTGGAAGGAGGTAGTGTCATTAGGCTTCACTCTGAACCAAGCCAAAGATAACCTTCAAAATGTTGAGCTTGAATGAAATTGCTTACTGTAAAATTTCAAGTTAGTGGAGATTAACACTCGGGCGATGTTATCTGAGTCTCTCCAAGAGTCCATCACCATCACACTCCATACCCTTAAGTCATATGTGGTTTTTAAGGGTTTATGGTTCAAGGCCCTAGTAAAATAAAATTTAATCTCTTTGTTTAAATAAAATTTTTATTTCATCATTTTCATCTTAAGAATAGTTTTGCTTAAAAATTGTGATAGAATTTGACAAATTCATTTTTCGGGTAAAAAGTTTTACTTTTCATAGAGATATGTATTATTATAATAAACTAATTTATTATTCATAATGTTTATTATAATGAAATAGTGTTATAAAAACACTCCTTTTTAAATAAAAATGATAAAATAAAATTTTTGCCAAGTGTCAAAAAATTTACTATGTATTTTATGTCCTCTATTATTTTTAATAAATAAGTATTTTTTTAAAAAAAATTAATATTTATAGAATTATTCTGGTAAAATAAGTTTAATTTTTTAATTCATAATTTTTATATTAGGTTACAGTGAATTTATGATATTTTTATAAATTATTTTGTTTTATCATGAATAGTAAAAATGATGTTTTGAGTTTTCATTGTGTTTAATGACATAATAATGATGTAATATGTAATTTAAAATGATGTTCAAATGATGTGCATTAAAATATGAAATTTGGAGCCCTAATTTTCTAATACCCTTGGAAAATACCATGGGCAAGCCCATGGTTTTGGAAATACCACGACTGAGGTGTCATAGGAAATTAATAAACTCCCTCACTTTTTCTAAAAATACCCACCAATTAATCCATTATATTTCATTAACAATTCACTATAATTGAATACATGATAGTATTACCTCCCAAATATTCCTCCCAAGGTTTTTTCAAGACCCAAGTTCTTGATCTTTGAGTTTTAAGAGTCACACTTTAAGGTAAGGGAAATCTCAACATCTCTTTTACTTTTAATTTCATTTTTATGTGGTATGTCTTTCAAATTCAAAAAATATATTTTTATACCCATTTTATTATATCCCTTTAGTTTATTAAGATTCATTTATTATTGGGAGACCCTTTTGACCTCTCATTTTAATGTTTTCTAAAATTATGTTTTATAGTCGTTATGATGCCGTATTTTCACCTCAAAATTTCTCTCTTTTTATCAAGAAATTATTTTAATTTATTTTATGAATACCCAAAAAATATTTCCTCTCCAGGGGTATTAACATATATTTAAAAATTATCTATTTTATTATAGGATTAACAAACATGAATCTTGTCTTCCTTTTTTGGGTTTTAAAATGACATTAAGATTTTATTTTTAAATCATTTTTTTAAAATGCCATGATTTTGATATATAACCCATTTATTTTATTCTCCAAGTCTCATTTATGAAATTTTTTATGATGATATATGTGGATCACATGAAAATAAATACATATTAAGGTTTCACCCTGATAGAGCTCCAATGCTTTGGGAAAAGAATTTAATCGCTAGAGATGACATGTTTTCTGAGTAAAATCGTAATCAACCTCAGCATAGGCCAAGGGAGAAAGGTTGTGCTTTTTTTATCATGATAGTTGATGTTGAAGCTCTAAATGATTTGTTGGTAGGTACACTTTTTTTTATATCAAATCTATCAATTACTTTGTTTGATTCTAGTTCTACCCATTCCTTTATTTCCTACAACTTTGAAAATATTATAGAATCATCCCCTGAATTGCTAAAAGTAAAGTTATCATTCAATACTCCTGATGGGATTATCCAAGCATCAACAGTGTTCAAAAACTCTAGTCTTTACTTTTGTGAGAATGATCTCATCACAAATCTAGTTGTAATTCCCATGATGCAATTCAACATTATGTGAGGGATGGAATAGGTCTCAATGTATAATGCTAAAATCAACTATAAAATCTAGGAAATCTCAGTAGTCTTAAATAGACAACCTACAATTGTTTTTAAAGGGGGGATATCTCGACCTAAGATGTTTCTAGAAGCACCACATGTAGCCTTCATTATTCAGTTGATCAGTGAATATGAAGAAGGAAATGAAAATATACATATAGAGAACGTTCCAATCATTCAGTAATACTTTGATATATTTCTTGAAGAGTTACCAGGACCTCCCATAAAAAGAGAGATTGAGTTTTCCATAAAAATAATGCCTAGTCCCAATCCAATTTCAAAAATCCCATATAAAAATAAGAATATAGAGCGGGGGGATTAAAGAAGAAACTCCAAGATATTTTATAGAAGGAGTTTATCCTAGAAATTCTATCTCCATTGGGAGCACTTGTTCTCTATGTGAAGAAGTAGGATCGATCAATGTAGTTACAAATTGAATATAGAGAACTGAATGGGATAACAGTGAGGAACAAGTAACCTCTTTTGAAGAATTTATGATTTATTGGACCAGCTTTGTGGGGCTCAATTCTTCTCAAAGATTGATCTTTGATTTGGTTATCATAAATTGCGGGTGAGTAAAAAATACATTCCAAAAACCAACTTCTAGTCATGATATGGGTATTATGATTTTTTTTATGTCCCTCAACTTGACTAATGCTTATTTTATTTTTATGGATTTGATGAATAGAGCCTTTATGGACTACCTTGATAACTTTTTGGTAGTTTTTGTCGATGATATTATGATATATTCCATAATTACAGAGGAGCATGAAGAGAATATAAGGGTTATATTGCAAACTCTGTGGAAGGAGAGGTTATTTGGAAAGTTTATCAAAGTGTGAGTTTTGGTTACTGTAAGTTGCTTTCTTGGGGAACATTGTATCCAGTGAAGGAATCTCAGTTGGACCTGCAATGTAAAAGGTTATGAAGGAGTGGCCTCATCCTACAATATTAATTGAGATTCATAGTTTCTTTGGTTTAGTAGGATATTATAGGAGGTTTGTGAAAAATGTTTCACAACTTTACATTCCAATAACCATGTTAAATCTAAAGGGGTCAAGTTCATCTGGATAAGGAGCGTGAAGAATGTTCCCAAGAGTTGAATAAGAGATTGGTTACTACACCAATGTTAACTCTACCCTCTATTGGATAAGTATTCATTATTTTTTAAAATGAATCTCTGAAAGGGATTGGTTGAATCCTCATAAAAGATGACAAGGTTATTGATTATGCATCTCGACAGTGGAAACCTCATGAATAGAACTATCCTTCACTTGACCTGGAGCTGGTTTTGGTTGTTTTTTCACTAAATATATTAAATCACTATTTTTATGGAGATAAATGTGATATATACAAAGACCATCAATTTTAGAAGTATATTTTCACACAAAAGGAATTGAAAATGAGATAGAGGATATGGGTGGAGCTTCTAAAAGACTATGATTGTTCAATTAATTATCATATTAGAAGAGAAAAAATATTTATTGATGCATTAAGTAGGAAAACCCCTATTTTTCTGGAAATGATGAGGATTCAAAGAGATCCTTTGATCAAAGACCAAGTAAAACTGGACATGGTAATCTTAAGGGAAAGTAAATCCTCAACATTATCCCAAATTATTTCTCAAGTATAGTTACTGGTGAAGATTAATAAATTTCAAATAGATGATCCCCTATTACCAAAAATGATAAAGGATATGAATATTGGGGAGTTTTCTGAGTTAAATATTGATCAATAAGGTGTACTGAAGTTTCATACAAGGCAATGTATTTTCTCTATTCTGAAAATAAAGAAGGTGCTGATGGATGAAACTATTTACTCTACTTTCTGTATATATCTTGGAAGCATGAAAATATATAGTGACCTTAGTGATCATTATTAGTTAAATAACATGAATTGGGAGATTGATAACTACATTATAAGGTGCCCGGTGTTTCAACAAGTGAATGCAGAGAGAGAACTTCCTAAAAGGGGTATTACAACCACTACCTGTACTATCATAGAAGTGGGACAGTATCACTATAGAATTTCTCACTTGTATCCTAATAACATCAAAAGGAAACAATGAGATATGGGTTATAATGGACCATATCACCAAGAATTCCAATTTTATATCCATTTAAGAATATTTATCTCTGGACCAACATTCCAAGATTTAAGTGAAGGAAGTGGTGAGGTAGCATGGGTTACCATTTTCTATCATATCTGATCGTGGTCCAAGGTTCACATCAAAATTTTGGAGAAGTATTCAATATGCTCTGGGAACCAAATTGAATTTTAGTATGTTCTATCATCCCCAAACTGATGGCTAATATAAAAAGACTATTTAGACACTCGATTAAAGGCTAATAATATGCTCAATGGAATTTAAAGGTGTATGGGATCAATATTTCCCATTATTTTAGTTCTCATACCACAACAACTTTCATTCAAGTATTCAAATATCTCCATATAAAGATCTATATGGGAATCTATGTATAACACCTACATGTTGGGATGAAACTAGTATGAGAAATATTCTTGAGCCTGATCTTGTGCAATAGATGATAAAAAAGGTTCATTCCATCCAACAACACATTAAGGCTGCTCGTAGTTGGCAAAAGAACTATGTTGAAACCATCAATGGGACATGGACTTTAATTTTGGTAACAAATAATTATTTCAAAATTCATCATGGAAGTGAGTCATGTGATTTTGGAAGAAAGGGAATATTATCCCTAGGTACATTGGCCCTTATTAAATCAATGAGCATATTGGATGAGTGTCCTATCATCTAGTACTTCCACCAAATATATCGAAAGTTTATAATGTCTTCCATGTGTCTCTTTTGAGGTAGTACATACCTGACCCTTCACATGTTATAAATATAATGGTGGTACAATTGGAACATGACCTCTCTTGTGAGGGGCATCCGGTGGAGATCTTGCACTACAGATACAAGGTTCTATAAAACAAGACTATCCACCTCGTTAAAGTGTTGTGGAGAAACCAAAATTATAAAGAATAAACTTGGGAACTAGGGGAAACAATGAGGAAAAAGTACCCACAATGTTTCTCAACTGAGGGAATGAGATGAAATTTTGGGGACAAGACTTCTTAAGGGGAGAATAATTTCATGACCAGAACTTTTTTAATGATAATTGTTTGATGAAAATGTGTGTTATATTATTACACAAAAAAACTATATCTCAATAATAATTAAGTAATTATATTTTAATTTAACCATCGATTTTTTATCGTTATATGACTATTGGTGAATTATGACCGTTGGAAACTATACTCATAATGTTATGATTATTTTTTATAAATATAAATGATAATGGATATTTAATGAGGAATGAAGAGTAGATGGCCTCAAACAATAGAATCTGGTAATAAAAAGCCCATTTTTTGAAGCTTGGGAAGGAGGTAGAGTCACTAGTATTTACTCTAGATATATCCTAAGCTTAGATTCAACATGTTAAGCTTGAACTAAATCACATATGTGATATGTTCAAGTTAATAGAGATCACCACTCAGGCGATGTTATCTGATTCGTCTCAAGAGTCCATCACCATCACACAACTTACCCTTAGGCCATATGTAGGTGTTTTACAGGGTTATTTGTCAAGTCCCCTCTTAATTAAAATTTAATCCCTTTTTTAAATAAATTTTTTATTTCATCATATTCATTTTAACAATAGTTTTGCTTAAAAATTTTTATGGAATTTGAAATTTTTATTTTTCGTCTAAATTTTTTAGTTTTCAGAGAGTTATAAATTATTATATTAAACTAATTTTTTATTAATAATGATTCTTATAAATAAATAGTGATATAAAAACACATATTTTCAATTAAAAATGATAAAATTATTTTTGTTCAAGTGTCGAAATTTTACAATGCATTTTACTATGCATTTTCTTTCTGAAATGTTTTTTAAATAAAACTTTTTGTTGTTAAAATTTAAATTTATCATATCTAGATAATTATTATGATAAATTTAATTTAATTTTTTAATTCATATAGTTTATATTATTTTATGGTGAATTTATGATATTTTACTAAAATATTTTGTTTTTTGGTGAATAGAAAAAACACAGTTTTGAATTTTCGGTGTGTTTAATGACATCATAAAGATTTAATATATAATTTAAAATGATCATAGACTCTTGTGCATTAAAATATGATATTATGTGTCCCAAGTTTCAAAAACCTTGGTAAAACACCATTTTAAAGCCCATGGTTTTGAAACTACCACTACTGAGGTGTCCTCAGAAATTAATAAAAAACTATCTCACTTTTTCTATTAGTACCCACCCATTCCTCCATTAAATTTCATTCCCAATTCACTATCCTATAATATCTGAAAATATTACCTCCAAATGAGTCCTTAAAAGGTGTTATCAATCCCCCAAGGTCCTGATATTTTGGTTTTAGGAGTCACTCTTCAAGGTAATGGAAATCTCAATGTCTTTTTCCTTTCAATTTCCTTTTCATGTGGATTGTATTTAAAAATTCCATACATTGTTCTTATATCCATTTTATTTTATCCATTTACTGTATTAATATTCCTTTATGAGTTTTATACCATTTTCACTTCAATTTTATTGTTTTGTAAAATCATGTTTTATAGTCGTTATTCTACCGGATGATTGTCTCAAAACTTCTCTCTTTTTATCAAGAAATTCATTTATTTTCATTTGTGAATACCCAAACCTCAATATTCTATAGGGTTATTCACTTAGATTTTAAAATTATCTATTTTATTCTAGGATTAACAAACATTAAACTTTCTTTCCTTTTCCATGGGTTTCAAAATAACATAAAGATCTTATTTTTTAATCATTTTTTTAAAATGAAATGATTTTGATATGAAACATGTTTCTTTTATTCTCCATGGGTTATTGACGAAATAATTGATGATGATATATGTGGATCACATTAAAATAAATACATATTAATGGTGCACCCTGATATCACTCCAATACATTGGGAAAATAATTTAATCTCTATGGATGGAAAGTTTTATAATACCTTGGGGAATAACCATAGTAATTTTTGTGACACCTTGGGAATGGTCCTTGGTGATATTCTTAGGAATGTCTAAATTAAATGTTTTATACACATTTACAAGTTATGATTCATGTTATTATATTTTTGATATACCTCTTTATCATTACCTCATGATATTCCTCAAGATCACAAGTAAATTGTTCCCCTTTTCATCCCTTAATAGAACTTAAGCTAACCCTTTCCTTTGATGTATGTCCCCAGGTTCTGAGATGCAATAAATTTTCTTATTATAAACCTTGAATAATCCATTCATTTTTAATTGAATAATGTTTTGTACTTTCATGTATTAAGTACCTTTTTTCCAAGACATTAAGTCTTAAAAGATCCTCTGCTTGTAAATTATATGTAAAGTTATGTAATGAAAAGGAGGGATATCATAGTTGGTATTAAAGGACAGTTTAGTTATTTGTGGAAATTATCTTTTGAAAACTTTAGGAGTAACCCTATAGAAAATTTTAAATATTGGAAAACTTCCTGGTATTTTGGTGAAATATTATGTAAGTGGTTTCCGAACAAATAAGTCCCTATCTGGATAAGAACAAGTGGATGTGGCTCTGGAATAGATGTATCTAGGGGTAAAACTTGAAAACACCACCTTGATATAGAGTTTAATTGGAACTAGTGCATGAAAATGGTCTTTGCTGCACTCCTAGTTTGACACTACTGGGAGATATGTTTGGTTAATACCAAGATTTTTATGAACCATTATGAAGGATTTGTATTAAATGTAATTATTTTTAGAGAATAAGATACTTAAGAATGATGTTTCAATACATGAGATTATTTTAGAATTATAATATTATTAAAAGAAACACATTTCTCACTATGTATCTATTATTTTAAAAAATGGCAGGAAATAGGATGAACTATGTAAATTGTGAGTGTAATGGAACATGCACTGAAGGCCCTCTGATGGAAACTAGAATGGAAACCTTTATGTGAATTATGAATCAACTAACTCAATTTATGGTCAATAACTTGAATAAAGATAATAGACTGGTATCACCATGAATAGATAAACTTTATTTGTGAGTCATTTATGCGTCAAAGACCAACAATATTGAGTGTATATACCAACGCATTGATTGTCGAATACTAGATAAGCACAATAGAAAATATATTTTATGTACTTCGTTGTTCAGAACAAGTGAAAGTCACTCTAGTTGTGTACTATTTAGAGGTATAAGATGATCAGTGGTGGGTACTAATTAAAATCATGAGGTCTATAGGAGAGATTTAATCTATGGAGTAGGAAGAGTTCATGGAAATCTTCTTTAATAAGTATTTCCCTTGTTCGATGAGAATGAAAATTGAGAAGGAATTACTCGAACTGAAGTATAAGGATAATGAATCTATTGGAATCTATGAGATGAACTTCACAAGACATTCTTGTTACACCTCTAGTTTGGTCAGGGATCTTAATGGTAATTTTGATAGATTCTTCAGTGGACTAGGACCTCATCTATGGCAGAATTTAGCCAACCGAGACTATGACATCTATGAGGAAATTATAAGGAGTTCTATAAAGGTCTAACTGGTGTTTTCTGAGATGAAGTGGTCTCAAAAATTTAATGAAAATAAGAGATATATATTTCCAACCTTGGGTATGTTCTTTGAGCAGGGAAGAGGAGGAAAGAAAGTGAAACTTTCTACGTGCAATAATTGTGGGAAGAAGCATTCGAGGAACTTCTTTCTTATGAGTGGTAAATTCTTTAAGTGTAGAAGATATGTCTATATCGGTCGGAACTATCTTAGTGAGGTGAAGCATAAACTTCTTATCACTAACAACAAAGGGAATATGGTGAAGGCCCTACCTGAAGTTCAATGTTTCAAGTGTGGATAGATGGGTTACTTTTCCAATCACTGTCCAAATATGAGGGTAGTGGAGGGAAATAATCATCAACCTCAGCATAGACAGAGGGATATAGGTCATGATTTTGATATCATGAAATTGTAAGTTAAATCTCCAAACAATGTTGTGGAAGGTACTCATGTTTTTTATCAAAGAAAATAAGTACTTTTTCAGATTTTGGTTCTACACATTCCTTTATTTCCTCCAAGTTTGCAAAGAATTTAGAATCAACCCATTAATTTCTAAAAGTAGAGTTATTAGTCAAGACCCCTAGTGGGATTATCCAAGAATAAACAATGTTTATATACTCTAGTATATACATTGGTGAGCATAATCTCATCGAATATATAGTAGTCATTCCCATGATGGAATTCAACATTATACTAGGGATGGACTGGCTATCAAATTATAATGCTAAAATCAACTGTAGAAGTAAGGAAATACCATTAGTCTTGAATGGAAAACCTATGGTTACTTTTAAAGTTAATATATCATGACCATATCTTTGTCTATAAGCACCACTGGTATCCTTATTTATGAAGTTGATCAGGGAAGATGAAGAAGTAAATGAATGTATATATCTAGGTAATGTCCCCATCATTCAATAATACATTTAATTATTTCCTAGGGAGTTACCTAGACCTCACTATAAAGAGAGGTAGAGTTATCCATTTAATTCATGCACGGTTCCAAAAAAAATTCAAAAACCCAGTATTGAATGTCGAATGTGGAGATGGAAGAATTAAATAATAAAATCCAAGATCTTCTGGAAAGGGGGTTTATTTGGCTAAGTGTGTCTACTTAGGTAGAACTTGTTCTCTTTAGGAAGAAGAAGGATGGATCGATGTGGTTATGCATTGATTATAGAGAACTGAATGAGATCACAGTGAAGAACAAGTACCCTCCTCAAAGAATTGATGATTTATTTGACCATCGTTTTGTGTGTCAGTTCTTTTATAAGGTTGATCTTCGATCTAGTTATCATCAATTGAGGGTGACGAAATAATACATTCCAAAAACAACCTTCTGTTCAAGATATGGTCATTGTGAGTTTTTTTATTTTTTCCTTTGGTTTCACTAATTCTCCTTCTATTTTTATATATTTGATTAATAGAGTCTTTAAGGAAATACTAGAAAACATTTTGGTAGTTTTTATTGATGATATTATGATATATTCCAAAATTCAGGAGGAACATAAAGATCATATAAGGGTTATATTAAAAACTCTAAGGAAGTAGAGTTTATTTGGAATGTTTATCAAGTGTGAGTTTTGGTTACAACAAGTTTCTTTCTAGGGGAAAATTGTAACCAGTGAAGGAATATCAGTTAACCCTGAAAAGACAATGTTTTTATAGGAGTGGCCTCATACTATAAAAGTAACTGAGATTCTTAGTTTCCTTGGTTTAGTGGGATATTATATGAGGTTTTTAAAAATATTTTCACTAATTTCTAATCCACTAACGAAGTTAACTCAAATAGGGGTCATGTTCATCAAGAAGAAGGTGTGTGATGAATGTTTCCAAGAGTAGAAGAAGAGATAGGATAAAAACCCTATGTTAACTCTAACCTCTATAAAAGTTGGATTCATTATTTTTGGCGATGCATCTCTAAAAGGTCTTATGTTCATCCTCATGAAAGATAAAAAGGTGATTGCTTATACATCACGATAGTTGAAACCTCATGAATAGAACTATCCAATGCATGACCTAGAGCTGGTTGCGGTTGTTTTTTATCTAGAGATATGGAGGAACTATCTTTATGGGGGAAATGTGATATATACACAGACCATCAGAGTTTGAAGTATATTTTCAAGAAAAAGGAATTGAGCATGAGATATAGGATATGGTTTGAAGTTATTAAAGATTATGATTATTCAATTCATTATCATCCTTGAAGATAAAACAAAGTTTTTGATACATTAAATGTGAAATACCTTATTGTTTTGGAAATGATGAGGATTCAAAGAGATCCTTTGATCAAATTACTAGTAAAATTGGAAATAGGATTCATAAGGGAAAGGAAATCATCAATCATATCCCAAATAATTTATCAAACATTGTTACTAGAGAATATCAAGAAATTTCAAATTCATAATCCCTTCTTATATAAGAAGATATAGGATGTGAATATGGGAAGTTTCTTGAGTTTAATATCGATCAAGAAGGTGTACTGAAGTTTCGTACAAGGCAATGTGTTACATCTATATAGGAAATTAATAAGTAGATGATGGATGAATCTTATAACTCTTCTTTATCTAGACATCCTATAAGAAAGAAAATGTAGAGGGACCTTCATGATCATTATTTGGGGATGAAATGAAAAGGGAGATTTCTTACCACACTATAAGGTGTCTGGTGTGTCGAAAAGTGAAGGAATGGAGACAACTTCCTAAAGGGGTATTAAAACCACTACCCATACTAGCATGGAAGTGGGAAAATATCACTATGGAATTTTTCACTATTATCCTAATAACATCAAGAGGAAACAATGGAATATCGGTTATAGTGGACTCTCTCTCCAAGACTTCCTATTTTATATCCATTTGGGAATATTTCTCTCTTGAATAACTTTCCAAGATTTACGTGAAAGAAGTGGTGAGGTTGCATGGGTTACCACTTTCTATGATATATGATCCTCATCCAAGGTTCACATAAAAATTATAGAGAATTATTCAATGTGATCTGAGTACTGAATTGAATTTCAGTATGGCCTATCATCCCCAAACTAATGTCTAATTTTAAAGACTATTCAGACACTCGAGGACATGCTAATAACATGCTCAATGGAATTTAAAGGTGGATGGGATCAACATATCTCATTAGTTGAGTTATCATACAACCATAGCTTCCATTTGAGTATTAAAATGGCTCCCTATAAAGTTCTATATGGGAAGATATGTAGAACTACTACTTTTTGGGATGAAGCTGGAGAGAGAAAGCTTTTTGGTCCTGATCTTGTGAAATAGATGATTGAAAAGTTTCATGCCATCCAACAACAAATTAATTCTACTCAGAGTCTATAATAGAGCTATACTGACAACCGTCAAAGGGACTTAGAGTTTAATGTTTCTGTCAAATTATTCCTTAGAATTTAACTATGGAGGAGAGTCATGCATTTTGGTAAGAAAGTAAATCTTATCCCAAGGTACATTGGAACCTATGAAATCCTTGATCCCAAAGGAGCAGTGGAAAATCTTCTAGCACTTCCACTAATTATATATCAATTTAATGATGTCTCCAAAATTTCACTTTCTAGTATGTTCATACATGACCCTTCCCATGTACTAAATCTTGGGGTGGTACAACTAGAACTTGACCTCTCTTATGAGGAGCAGTCAGTTGAGATCTTGGACCATAGAGACAATGTGATGCGGAACAAGACTACACACATTTTTAAATATAATTTTTTCACTTTTATATGTTATATTTGAAAAAATAAACTTCTTCATTAGAATATGGTCAACTAAATTTACTTTAGTTTATTTTTTGTAATTTTTTTGAAAATATTCTTTTTTTAATGAATAGTGAAAAACACTGCATTTTAATTCAAAACAAATTTTTCTTCTAATTTATTTAATTAGTTATATTGTACTTTTAATTGATTTTAAAGTGTAATTAGATTATGTTTTTATCATTTAATCCAATTTATTTCTATGGAATCAATTTCATTTTTAAAATGAATAGAAAAACTATGTGAACTTTTGAACATTTTACTTAAAAAACATTTTTTCTCATTCCGACAATGGGATTAATTTTAAAATTAAATTTTCCACTTCTGTGGATTGAATTTTAAGAATATGACATACATGGTTATACTAGGTATGAAAAATTTGGTCCAACAGGATCCAAATAAATTTTGTGAATATTAACTTTAGTGTTTTATTTACCACGGTTAAAGGTAAATAGGGTAATTGAAGGTAAAATCAACATTATAATATTAAATAATTACCCTTACAGTTATAATAATATTATTGTATAATTTATTACCCACCATGAACATCATTGGGTAAAAATTGTGAGCTTTTGAATCCACTTGGTTGTGATTATGACATTTATAACATTTAATTTAAAGTAAAGGAAAATATGTCGTAGTCGTGTTTCTTATTACTAATACAATTTTAATAAGGGGTCAAATAAGTGATTTATTATATTATAAATATTTCTTATGAAGATAAAAATATTACCTAAACATATAAATCTATCAATATTTTTTAAGAAATAAATAATTAAAATAAATAGTGACACAATGATGATATATTAGTTTATTTATTAATGAAAGAATCAAATAAATGATATTCATAATATTAAAATAAATATAATTTTAAATATTTTATTCCATACATTAATTTTATGGATTAATATTACATGTTAGTATTGATTTAATATATTTTTTTATAATAAATAAAGTTTTTATGATTTTCTAAAAAATCGTGTAATGTATAGTGTCAAAATTGAAATAATTCATAACATAGTTTACAAAATATGTAATTAAATGATATAAAACATAAAAAAATCCAAAATTAGACCAAAAAAATTATATAACTCTAAATATTTAATTAATGACTCATTAATGGGTCTTTTGGAATGATATGGTAGTTATTTTAACCCCCTAAGTGTAAATTAGTTGATAAAATGCTAAGAGTTTAAAGGGGATAAAACAGAAAGATAAGGATTAAAAAAATACTGAAACTTGAATAATTTTCATTTTATGGTTATATGTATAACCATACTCATCCTATATTTTATATAAATGAGTTTTTACCCATTTTTCATCTAAATTTAGTTTATATTAATGTATTACTTTTCATAATTCCAAGGGTGCCCCTCCCCTCTCCTATAAAGGCCACCAATTACTCTCTATTACTAACACTTACAAAACCTTTTGGATAGACCAATATCTACCCAAAACCCTTCATATAATCCATACCCACACTCTTGAGTTGTTATTTTTGGTAGAACACCCTTCTTACAGTTGTTAAAGTGTTAATAAAGGTGATCATCTGAAGGAAAGTTAATGATTTTATTTAAGTATTTCTATTTTATTTCTTATTTGATTTTATACAAATATTTGTCATCCATGATGAAATAATAAATCCAGTATCGTAAATATTATTAGATGTTATTATGTTAATATCATCACCTAAATCCTTCTCTAATTTCATCAAATGGTAAATGAACGTTTTGTTCGTGTGTACGGAAGACTACTGCCTCGTGAATCGATATAATTCATTTTTCATTACCATCTCTAATGACTGGTTATAATAAGAGAATTAATTTTCATATTTTATATTAATGACATATTAATAATTATAAGAAAACAATATATCAATTACGTTCTTACTTTCTATTCTCATAAAAATGATAATGTCATTCGTGTGTGTATGTGAACTATCACCTCCACGAAGCGATGTGACACATTTTTTCATTAGATAACTTGTAAGATATATATAAGTAAATTTAAATTATTAATGTTAATTAATGATGTAATTATCATTCTGTAAAGTTAAAATAAAACTTACCTTCTTTCCGTAATGATCATTGAAAAATGGAAAATTCTTCTCATGCGTACATGCGGCCTACCGTCTTCATGATTATAATTTTGTACATTTCTCATACCATAAATAAATGATTTTATTTAAAATTATAATTTATGTATAAAATTTATTATTATCTCATTAATGTTATTATTTAGATTATAGAATTAATGAATGCATGGACTATGGACATCATAACAAGTTCATTTTTTACTCAATTACCGAATAACGACAAAACATCTGATATGAACTTAAATAAATATTAAATTTTTATAACATGGTAATAAGTGATATAAAAGGAATAATAAAGTTGAAAAAGGTTCTCAATAAAGTATAAATTAAACTAAGTTTATTATTCAAGAATATAAAGATTTTTTGTGATGATTCGGACTGAAGGTAAGGAACTTCGCCTCAATCTCCTTTCATTGAGGCATATCTTGATATTATGCACCTTTATTATCCTATAAGATTTATATAAAACCCTTTTTAAATATTATATAATGAAATTTTATATTATCATGATATTTAAATTTTTTAAATGTTATTCCTTAATTATTTTTATTTAAGTGTTTCTCAAGTGGAAAGGGACTCTATAACTAAAACATCATTTTTAATGTTTTGAAGATTTATTCCTTTAAAACCTTTTATTTCATGTCAATGTTTTGAAAATGGTATTTAAGAATTTATTTATATAGACATGAATGTTTTAAAATTTTAATTTCATTCAAAAGTTTCAATGTGGTAAGGGACACATTGATTCAAAAGTCTCTTTATTAAATGATTTAAATGGTTTTAGAAATGGATTGAACATTTCAATTTATTAAAATGATTTCTTGTTACTGAAAATAAAATTTTATGAGTGAAATGTTGATAATTGAAATATTTTATGTGTTATTATTATATAATGGAACTTGGATGTTTGACGGGTGGTTGCATGATAAACCAAAGATAGGTGGTTATGTGAGGAACCAAAGACGGATGGTTCGGTGATAAACCAAGGACTAGTGGTTACATTATAACCTCCAATTCAATAGTTATGGAAGTCCACCATATGGATATTACATTTTTAAGAGTGATATATGTGGAAGTTGACCATATAGATATTCCATTTATGTATGATTATGTCTGAAGTTACCTTTATATTTTATATGTGCTTTATATGGGTTTTATGGTAATCATTTGATTTCAAAAAAACATTATGAAATGATATTACATTTATTGAAGTGTATTTAATAATTATTATAGGTAAAAAGTATTACCTTATGATAAAGTATTCTTGGATTAAATTTTTTCTAAAGTCTAATAGTTTCCCTTCTTTGGGTATCCCTTACTAATATTTTTGTGCACATACGAAGTGTTTGAAATGTTTTTTCACAGGATTTAAAGGAGAATAGAGTCAAGGGTGGGATCAAGGAAAAGTTATGTTGTTTAAACATCAAATGAAACCATGTTTCTTTTTAAAAGAGTTTGTTTTATGAAAAAAAAAATGGATATTGAGTAAAAGTTTATACATTGCAATATTTAAGTTGTTATATATGAGTGATGGCCTAATTATCTAAATAATTAAACCTTAAAAGATCCATGATATGAATTAAATTAAAATTATTTAATTGAATCTATAATATGTAATCTTTATGTTTGGGGCCTTATAAATCATGGTTTCAACCCTCATCAACAAGTGATCCTCCTTTGAGATAGGGCTTTGTGATTTCTTATTCATCATTCTTCATGGAATATCTATTTGAATTATTTATAGAATTAAAATCCCTTCCATTACTTGTGTTCGTATAAAAAATATTCAATTGAGATATTATATTTTCTCATTCTCAAACCCATTCCCAGTTCTTAGTGGAATTATAAATTATTAATTTTTTTGGGTGATAGTGGTTAACATATAAAACAAGGGAGAAATTGGTTTTGTGGTAAAACAAGATGGTTGGGTTCTTATTTACTTTTTCTTATCTCTCTCTTTCGTCTCCCCTTATTTTTATCTTTTGTATGGTAATCGAGGAGAACCACCATCCAAGGGTGGTCAGTGGTAGTACAATTTTGATCAAAATAATGGTGTGTTCATGGAAGATGAGTAGGGTTTATATGGGATGAGGTGTCATGGCCTGTAATAGGGTGTCATAGAGTGAGAGGGGAATAGATACAGTGTGAGTCCATTTTGAAATTATGAAGGCAATGGAAGCAGTTCATTCATGTATGGAAACAATAAAAAACATAAAGGGTTAGGCTACATCAACACTCAGTGAGTAGGAGGTAGTGGCCAGGACTGCCATTGCATAGAAAGAATAGGAAGAATTGATTATACTCAAGACTTCCTCAATCATCCAATCCATTCAAGATAAAAAGGTTCTCCACCCACCTTATAGTTAGTGGAGGTATGATTGACCCGACCATGAGGGTCAGGCAAGAATTGGGATAGTGGTCCCTAGATAGTTGGCATAGTGTTGTATACTAAGATTGCAGCATATATAAATGGTTAGGTGGATTATCATCCTAAATCGAGTCAACTCAACCCAACCCAGAGGGAAAACACAAGTTATTGGACTCACATAGGGTGTGATGTGTTGGTATGGGTTGGACACATGGCTTTCCAGGGGGTTTCAATGTATACCACATCACGCATATGGATTTTTTTGGTAAAATAATCTACAAGTGTCTATATTAGGAAAATAAATTGCATTTCTAGGGTATCTTTTACATAGATCATGATGGAATAGTTAGTTTGGTCATCCAAGAATGTTTTAAAGTCATGATAGGTAGTTTAAGGGATTATTTTTGTTAACCTAACCATGGGGTTTGGGTATTATGATCAGATCATACTTGATCCTACAAGTAGATTCAAGTGTCCCCTTGGTTTACCCATATCATAGAATCATTTATCTATTGATTGATTTGATAGATAGGATTAAGTATTCCCTCATATAACTGGGCATGGGATCCTCTATATATGATCCAGTTTATAGATAGTATCAAATATTTTACCTATATACCTGGGGAATTGGATCATTTATCTCATCCTATAGAAAATATCATGTAATCCTATTCTTTACTTTTTTATAGTATCCTCTATCTAATACTGGTACTCCCTTGTCTAATCTATCATCTAGGGAGGTGTGTATTTTCCTTTATAAATATTATGAAGTAATGTGAGTTTATTTGAATTGTTAGTTCATATAAATGATTTATTGTATGACATTTATAGATTTAAGGTTGTGGTACTCCCTTAACTAAGGAGCATGCTTCGATAATGAGTAGTCCCCCCCCCCTTTATGGAATTTGGTGGTAGTTTTCTAGTTGAAATGGTTGAATATAATAGACTTATTTGAGGATTATGACTACTTATTAATCCATGGGAATCCTATGAGATGTGTTGTATAGCTGGGTTATCGAATTCTAAATTCATGGAATATTTTGTACACTTATAATACCTAGAAGCTCGTGAGTTTTGAACCTTTATAGGTTGAAAATGAGATTATTGTGACCCTCCTTGCATCCTTGATACTTGTAGTTGTTTAGAATGTCTATATTATTACTTATTTTATTTATTCCGGTTACTCACTCATACCATTTTTATTGATATGATGGTTCTCTTTTTCCTACGAAGTTCTAGGGTGTCCTACTGAGTATATTTATACTCATCACTTATAGGGGCTTTATACCCATACTTTGTGTGTCTATGCGGTCAGCACAG
Source organism: Viscum album (assembly GCA_963277665.1). NCBI lineage: Eukaryota > Viridiplantae > Streptophyta > Magnoliopsida > Santalales > Viscaceae > Viscum > Viscum album. The sequence continues at coordinate 1,566,610,793 of OY728160.1, forward strand.
AGTTCATAAATTGTCTTATTGGATATGTAGTCAATTTGGATTCTTCATAGTTTGATTTTAGAGGGTTTATTTCTAGATGTGGTTTTGGTGGAACTTATCGGTACTATGAGTTGGAGGTAGTGGGAAACTTGCATGTTTGTATTTGAGTTGCTATGAGGACATCTTCCTTTCAATTTCCTATTTTGGATTTCATTTTATATGTGGGGAATATATCTTACCACTTTCACATTATGAATTATGTATTGGATATAATTTTGGATCTTAGTGTTTATCTCATGCATGTTTTTATATGGTTCCGTTTTTTATGTATATATATGGATGATGTTGCTGGTTATTTTAAACATTGGAGATATATAGTTATTATGGGTTGATATAGGCTAGGTCCTCTCATATTTAGGTATATGGCTACTTGGTAATAGTCACCTCCCTCTAGCCTATTGGATGTGGTCTTAAGATGGAACTCTTAGCTTACCACCAGACCAGGTGGTGCCTCCGTGGGTCTGTCCATGTCAGAGTGGTATCAAAGATGGTTTCCCCTTGGGATGGTGTTTAGAGCTAATAGTAATGTGATGGGTGGTTAGGGAACAAAGGGTAATGATTTTTATGGGGTCTTGAATTCAATTATTTGAGATGATAAACCAACATAATTATGGTAGATGGTTTATCATTTTTTCTAGGACTATGATAGCCTATTAGTGAACACAAGTTTCTCAAACATCTATTATAGGGTATAGGAATGTTGGTACATGCATCATATAGAGAGTTATGATCTTCCACATACTTCATATTTCTTATCACAATGATATTCTCTAATCTTTTAGGGGTCATTCTATCAAAATAATAATCTTACCCACTGATATCCAACTTTTATATAGAGGTCGGATCATGAAGAGCTTATATATATAGTTTGTCCTCTCACCGTTGATTAGTGAGTAGTGAGGTTTAGTATTCAAGACACAATTTAGATACATTATTAACTAATAATATTATTCCATTTATCTCCCTTTTACACTTAGTTTAGATCTTAAAGAGTTGATGGTATCCCCTAAAATGTTAGAATAGGATTCCAATGGACTAGATATGTTGCATGCATTTTTATGAAAAAGGCCTAGGAATTTATGAGGTGATCTTGGATCTTGGGAGATTTAGGCTTTCATAGAGTTATAGAATCATTTTTCAATATTCATTGAAATTTTAGTCACTATATATTGATTCATGTACTGAAATTCCTATATGGAATGGTTATCTATTATTAAATAAGGTTTCCTCAAACTCATGACATGTCTACAATATTGGGGTTGGAGTTTAGTCCATTTTCGAGAATAGACCATTAACAAAGGATGTTGGGGCCTCTTTTGGGAATTGTGATCATATTTAACTTTCTTTTGAGGCCCATGAACCACATTTGTTGATATCTAGGAATTTTTTTCAGTTTAATTATTCAGGATTAGTTTTTTGGGTGGAGATCCTAAAGAAAGAGTTTTCAATCTTTTTTTCATCCAACACCACCAATGTTGAAGTCACCCAAGATAAAATTAATATACTGAAATTTTTTTCTATGACATTCCCTAGTCATGGGATCATGATATCATGAAACATAAATGTATCCAAATTAGTGTTATAGATGGTCCTCTGTGTGGGAGATAGTTTTGTAATCATATACCTCCTTATTTTAGTCCCAGTTTCCTACTAGGGAGTTGTTTAGAGGTAGTCTTATTGGTATAAAATCACTTGAATATGGGTGATTCATAAATCATCTCCTATTAACCCCACCTTTGTTTTTTTCATGTAGCACATGGTAGGATTACCATAAAAGTTATAGAAAGGTTCATGTGGTGTAAAACTATGGTTAAGTGAGAATAAATTCATTCTGGAGTAGAATTAATATCCTCTTTTTATTGACCCTCATATCAAATGAAATGTGTGTGAATTATATTTTCTATATTTGGTGTTTAGGAGTGGGATATTTTATCAAAACCCTTATCTAGTACCTTGTTATCTAGTGATTTTCCATTTATGTAAATAATCATTCACTAGCCCTTCTAGTGAACTAGGGTCATCATATTTAGGTATGGGATTAGTGAGACATATTTTATCCCATTTTTTAAAATAAAACTTTATCATGTTAAAGAGGCCGAAAAGTTACTTGATGATGAGTGATCACTAATGTTTTTGGTGAAAATATTCTTCCTATGGGTTTTGTAAGTAGATTACATACTCTTCAATATGTAGTTGGTTTCGCATCAAATGGTGGAGACAGATTTGTACACTCTATAAATGGGTGATACATTCACTACATTTGGAGGTTTAAGAGTGTGTTGATTACTCTCAATGGTGACCCATGTTTATCTATTAATGAGTATATTATTTTTGAATCATCTTACATTTTAGAGATATCATTTTTTAATTTTTGAGTGGAATAAAGAATTCTATATGGTATCTATGAACGTGTGGACTGAACCCTTGAAGGAATCGATTCATAGAGGATATTATTGGGAATTTTAGGAATTTTTCATTATATTTCCAAAAGAGTTATAGATTTTTAGGAAGATATTATAGTATGTGATCTTGATTCATGGAGTGGTAGTTTTTTGGTGGTTGATGCTCCAAGTAAATTTTTCAACATAAATCCAATAGAGAAGATTCTTGAATTGATATTTTTTATTTTTTTTTATTCTTATATTAAAGGAGATATATGTGTTCATATTTGATCAATGATAGTGTCCCCAAACTCATCCTATGTGTGAGATAGTCCCTAGGTGATTTTGATTTTGTGGTCATGTGTTATAAAAAATTATAAGGTGGTTTACCTAAATAGTTTTCTTGGATATGGGGCGCATGTCACCCACTTTTCTAGGTGGATAATGGTCCTTTTGTAGTACTCATATTTAATAGAATAATGGAAATACTATGTTGGGATCACCATAAGGGGGAAAGATCCTCAATTTAGAATGTTCCATAGATCTTTTTTGGTTTATACATTCTATAGAAACACATTTTATGAAATTAAGGAGGTGGTTATCTCAAAATGTTAGAGATTTTGGTCAATTAGAAAGGTGGTATATTGGGTTATTAATCTGAGAGAGTAGGTTCATATTAATGGTAAAGACCATCTTCTTAAAATTTTGTATGATTATCCCACTAAATTATAATTGGTGTCTTGTATTTCAATTTTATGTGGTAATTGTTATTCCGAATGAGCTCAGTAGTATATTTAGGGAAATGGAAACAAAACACAAACTATGTTATCTTCAATAGTGGGTGTGCGGATAAGGAGATAAAGATAAAGACAGAAGATTCCAATGAACAGTTGTGAAGGAAATGGTATAGAAGGTTCGTTTAGATTTTTTTTATATAACCTAGAAATGAAGGTGTTTGTGGATAGCTGTTAGGATAGGGTGGAGGAGCTGATGTGGAACCTAAGATCATTCATCTCGGTGGTTATTCTGATGTCAGAGTGAAATTTGTTAGATTAATAAATGATGGATTGTTGCATATATAGGTCTTTTTCATTAAAAAATCATATGTTCTCTTTAAAGGTGGGGATAGAGTCTCTCACACCAGAGTTAAACTTTAAAAATCCATTATGGGGTGGATGTTTATGGTTTATGGTTAAATTTATTTATATGAGGACAAAAACCTTCAGTAGAGTAAAAGGATGTGGGTATATAGGATTGATATGAATCTCCATGATCAGTTATATATTACTACATAGTTTTTTTTAAATGGGAATATAGCTGATAAAATATGTGTAGAAATAGTATGTTTCCTTCTCAAGTGGTGGTATAATGAGTTATCTTAGTTCCAAAACCTCTTAATATGCAGTAAGTACATGATAAGGTGGTGTTTTTTCACATGTAGTTGTTTTTTATACATTATTTTGAGAAAAACCAATATTTTCTATTCTAGGGATGAAAATTTCATAACATGGGGAGAATATAATGACCAAAGTTCTTCTAGAGTAATACTTAGATATATTTTGGTTTCAGAGTCTTGGGACCTCCCTAGGTGTAAAATGGTAATCTAAACTAGAAAATAACCATAGAAAAATTATTTGATAGTTCTGTTGATTTTGTGGTGTCCTTCTTACCCTCGAGATAATCCATCATGTAATTTTAAGTATAGTGGGGCCTTAATAAATATTTATTAAGTATAAAAATATTATTCTTACCCTATACACATGAATTCTCTAGAATTATTCTTTTCCTTTTAAATGTATTATAGATTGAGAAAATTGACATTATGGTTTCATTTGAGACATTTCTTTTACCCTAGTGGTTATATAATCCATATTCACATTGGGGACCCCAATACATGGTCATAGATGGTGGATTGAGTTGAGATTTTAAAAAGGGAAGTTTTAAATTAATTAATTGTAAATTTTAGAGATTAATTTTATAAACCTAGATTTTTTCACTATATAAGAATGTTTATCTGATAGACCTAGGGTGGATTATAAACCCTAGGATTAGGAGAGTGCTAATGATAGAGGTTTGAGAGGTATTTTAGAACTTATAATTAGATCTTCAACGATAAGGATCATGGGTGAAACCATTATTAACAAGTGATACTCATTTAAAGTAGGTAATTAGGATTTCTTATGCCCTATTATTCATGTAATTTTTATTATAACTATTCATTGAATTTGAATTTCCTCTATTATTTATGTTCTTCTTGATGAATATTTATTTGAGAAATTATAATCTCTCATTCTACACACTATTCAATTTTCATGGTAGTATTATAAATACCTAATTTTATTCTTTGTGTTTATGGAAGTTAAGAGAGAAGATTGGAGAAACACTAGGTTGGTGGTCAAATGAGAAAGTAGGATTCATCTTTATGTTGTCCTATCCTCTCTCTCCCTCTATCTTTTACTTATTTCCTTCTATTCTTCATACATATAAGAATCTATGAGTATCATCATCTAAGGGTGGATGGTTGTGGCATGAGGTGGACCACAAGGGCAGTGGGTCCATAATTGAGGAGGTGGGTACGTATAGTGAGAGGTAGCATAACATATACTAGGAGGTATGTTGTGAGAGGGGAAATAGAACTATATGAGTTCAAATAATGAGCATTGGTTTCACATGGAGACTGATAGTTGTACCAAGGGGTTAACTACACATGATGACCAATAGTGTAAGTAGAGGATCAGGCCACATCTATGGCCTATGGGTGAGAGGTAGCAAACTAGGGCCATCGTGGAATAGCTGGCATGTCGGGTGGGTATGGTACCTAACCTATCCCTAGTCATCTGATACATATTGGATCAGAAAAATATCTTCTAACCATAAGGAAACCATAAGGGTTCCCATGCCAAAAATGTAAGGTGGGTGGGTGATGGGATAGTGAAACCCAGTCTACTAGGTGAATTGGAACACCCCAGTGGAAAACCTAAGCACGCGACCCGGCCATGTGGTTGGGTAGGAGATCATCCTGAGTCAAGTTTTCTTGGCCTAAAACATAGGTGTTATGTGGGTAGAAGAGTACATGTGGTCACTACACACCCATGTGTTTCCCCACACCCGGGGCCTAACACACCATGTTCAACATACCCCAACCACCCTAAAACAATGCATGGTGCACCAAAGGGATGCCACATGGACTGAATCATGTGTGAGGGGGTTGAAATTATCATATGGTTTTCCATTTTGAAAAAATAAATAGTTTATCCTGAGTATTTTTTCCATTTATATTATGATGGTGTAGGCAGTTTGGTCATCCAAGATCGTTTGTGGGGTGGTATAGGAAAATTAATGATTTAGCTTCATTGGCCCGACAACGTGGTGCTGACATGATGATGGAAGCCTTATCATCCTACAGGAAGGGTCACATATCACCTATGTTTACCCATTGAATGTGATCCTCAATCTAAGGGTGAATTTTATCGATATATTTAGGTATTCCCTAGTTTACCAAGGAATGGGATATGTTATCTCATCACATAAGTACAATCATATAACCCCATTGTACTTTGGGTAAATTTATTGATAGGGTAAGGTATTACCCCTATATACCAAATCTGTGGAATCCTATTTCTTATCGTACATTTAGGGTCAAGTATTTTTACAATTTACTTGGGGTGAAAGATCCTCTATCTATGGGTCATAGTCCCTCAACATAGGTGACTTCCGGTGAAATGTGGATTCCCCTTTATGATTCCTATGAGGTTTTATAAGGACCTATGTTATTATCCAAGATATATTATCAAGGTAATATTATCATTTGGAATTTACTGGATGGGAAATTTTGAAAACTGAGCTTCAAAAAATGATTCCAAAAGTTGGAACACTTCCAAGGGTTGTTTTTAGGATTTCATGAAGTCCTAATAGGTTCTCCAAGTGTCTTGTAGAGTTTTAAGAGCATCGGGTCCTGAAAAGAAAAGTTTTTGATGCTATTAATAGAGAATATGGTTTGTCAAAAACTATGCACCCACTAGAAGAAAACCATGTGACCTAAAGTATTTGTTCATAGGTGAGGTGCACTGGTTATGCACAGTTTTCCCAAATTGTGTGCCCATCCCGCACGGGTAGTGCCACTTAGGTTTTACCTATACACTATTAATTTCACAGTTGGAACACGGTTTGGTAAAAACTTATGACCAAACCATGTGACCCATTTTTTAGGGTAAAATTATGTTTTTCCCTCAATGAAACCTTATGTTTTCTTTTTTTTTTATTTCCTTCTTCTTCCTCTAATGGTTTCCTTCTCCTCCTACCACATCCTAGGTCTCTCCAAATCCTAACCTAGGATTTTTGGATCTCCTCTATCCATCATCAGAATCGATTATCGCCAGTATCCATACATCCAAAATGGTAAGATCACAATTCCTTTTTGATAATTCTTTATTTAATCTTCTCTCAATGAAGTTATCAAGGTGCAAGATCATTTTCCCTATTTTCAAGGAAAATTTATGTTTCTTAGATTTTTTCCAAACATAACCGAATAATGACTCGATAATTGATAAGCGGGTCATCCTAAGAATTTGGTAGGTGGTATATATATTTCCCCCAAATTTTTCTATCATTTTAGAATAGTTTTATTATGACGTGTGCAAAAAAATTTGAGTGTTTCCTATTAATTGAGTACTTCATATTAAATTTATCATATCACATTGTATTACACCCATTGAGCATTATTGGATAATTAGAAGTGGTCAATTTATATTATGGACACCCCTTGGGTGTTCTAGATTTATTTTCCATATTGTAATCAATGGTTAAAAGCCTATATTTTCATATGATCATTCTAATTAGATGATAAATGGATTTTCCCCTTATATTTTCTTTGTCTAAATAGTGATGGAACCTTCAAAGTGTCGGTTGGACCTTTATAAATTCTTTTTCCATAAGTTTTAGATTCCTATAATGGTTCTTTTGATAAACTGAATTATTTCATGAAGGAAATGAATAATTGAGATAAATTAATTGTTTATGAACAATATAATGTTTTCATAATAAAACCCATCAATGGAGGTGTGTTGTCTTTTAAACTAAAAAGTAATGGTATGTGATATAAATCATTCCTTGTATTGTTGCTTTTATTTTCCTTAAATTATTTTATGACATGTTTTTTTATATGGAATGATAGATAAATGGCCTTTATTTAAGCTATAAAATGAATTGAACCACTTATATATAGGACTAGTGAACCAAAATCCTCCTAAGGGATTCGATTTCTTTGTAAATGGGGTTACCCATGTAGGTAATTACCTAGTTGACCATGGTACCTCCTAATAACCTTCTTAAACAATGATAAATTAATTTACATGTTTTGTTTAATTAAATGCAATGTATTAAATGGAATTACATGTTCTGGATGGTTGTATTCCTTGAATGTAATAAATATTTTAAATTGAATGGAAAGAAATGTAAAGGGTGGAAAGTCCACACCACTTAATACAGGCTTCATTTGAATTGTAATAAATGTAACACCCTTTTTATGAATGATTTTATAAAATTTAGAGCATTAGAGTTAATGACTTATGAATCTGGTTATTATTAACATTAGATGATGATTTAATTATATGGGTCGATAAATGTATGGAATGAGAGGTATTACCTCATGGAGATTTATTATAAATTTGATTACACCATATACATAGGTTATGGAATGATGGTAATAGTTTTTTTGAGCATGGAGATATCACACTCCCTTATATTGGGTGTTGATTATGGTGCCTCACACTAGTGATACTATATGGGTGTTGGGATTTACACACCACTTTCAATTATTAGAGTTTTTAAAAGTAATCTCACTCACTATCTCGAGTGTTGTTGCATGAAATATCACACTCTATTGAGATGTAGGGCTTTCACCCTATTGCTTGATCTTATAGGCTCGTTTATACTAGTTATAGATGACTGAGTTGTGCCTCAGTTTATCAAGAACTTATTATTCCAGGTATATGTCCACTTATATTCGTACATACATGGTTCATATAGGTGGATGAAATATATAGCTGAACTATTTATATATTATTACTATATATATATGGATACTATTCAAACTCTCTTTATAGTAGTGATATGAATCGATTAGATCCACTAGGTGTCCTTTAGGAACCAGAGTGGGCTGGTTATTATTTTTTCACTTTCATTAATTATACATATTACTTATACACTACTTTACTTTATATTCATAGAATGGTTTCTATCATAGACTTTGTGGGTGGAAACCTACTAGGATTTATATCTCACACCCTTTTCAGGGCTTCAATACACTAGGGTATCCAAGTTGATCTTATGTTTGCAGGACCATGGTTGATTTATATACCTAGGAGTTAAGAACATAATACTGATCAAGAACTCAAGATGCTCATGGATATCACCCTAGGGCCTTTCTATCTTTTCTTTTGTTTTATTTATCCTTGTACTACTTTGTATCTTCTAGCATGTTGTATGTCTATTGTTCTAGTTTTGTATCATCATAAAAACATGCATACATTTTTTGTATACATGGCATTGGGAATATTTTATATTCAAATTATATTATTATTCCACTAATTTTCTTTTTATTATTATTAATTTCACTATTACCCAGTATTTAGTTTCAGTAATACTATTATGATACTCTGATCATGGGGGTATAGTCTCCCCACTATCACCTCCATAAAACATCACTACAAGTTGTAAGCCTCTAGCATGAGAGGAGGAATTCATGAGGCCATGTGACCCACCAGTCTGGATACCATTTTAGTGTTCAGTCAGTCCAAGAAGTCACAAAGTTATATCAGAGCCTTATTTTTACCTTGCCTTACTATTTTGGGATGGTAGGTAGGAGACTTGAAATGTGTTAGTGTCTAGTAAATATCTTTATCTGGAATTAATCACCCCACCCATGGGTAAATAACCAAGTGCCTAGGGATGGAATTGTTGTTCATGTAGTTTTCTATTAAAGTTAATTATGATTTCACCTTGAGTGGATGGCTCATTTTCTACTTCTTATTGATTTATGAAATTCATGGTATTTTTTAATTGGTCTGGTATGGCAAGGATTAATCATTACATGCATCGTATTAGGATTATATAAATTCACATGTCATGCATATTCTATTCCATGTAGTTTTGTTTATAGATTATATGGTGATTTGATCATTTTCCTAGAGTGTTATTCCATTCTTATTTATGTTTATGTTTAGGTTTTTCTTCAGAATGCGTTCTTTTATAACCTTCTTGGGTAAATATTTTCCATGCTTCCTATTTAATTAGAATATCTTGCATTTGTATCATGCTTTTGTACTTATAACATTCTCTCTTTGTGTTTACTGATTTAAATAACATGCTAGTTTTATCCTGATATACATAAATAGTTCCATGTGGTAAATTTATTGGTTGTGATTAAATGGAAACTATTTTTCAGTTGTAAGGTGTATGGGACCATATAATTGGGAAAAGTTAACCCATATACTTGAACTATATTTTGATCTTATATGTAAATCTATACCTTTGTTAAAATTTAATGGTTATGGAAGTTCAAATAAAAAAGGGTCTTGGTTAGTAAATTGGAACCAAATTTCAAACTATAAAGTTTATGGGAACTTTATAGTTTGGTAGATGGCCACCCATGTAACTTTACCATTAGATATGACAATGGTATATTATAGAAATTCTTATAAATGAAAAATCTTCATGAATTCTACTTTAAATTTAATTGGTTCTAGTTAAATGGGGGTTAAGTAAGGGTCTATAAAGTGTATGGGTGCTTTATAGTTTGGGAGTGGAAACCCATATAATAAAACCTTGATATAATCATGTTATAACTTGAAATGGTTGCAAATGTAAATTTGGTTTAATTTTGAACTAAAATGGTTTAGTTTCCTCTATAAAGGCTTATGACCCTATCAAATGGGCATGGGGATCATGTAATTAAATCTTAAAATGAACAAATGGCCATTTTGAGCATGTTTCTATGAGATAACCCTCTATGGTGTTTTGAAACATTAATAGTTAATCAAATACTATTCGGTTTTATTCTGATGAACCCAGGTTGGCTTAAAAGGACACCAGTAGTTCATATTATCTGTTATAAATTAAAAGGAATCTATTTTATAAATTTTCTAATAAATATAGGATGTTAATAAATGGTTAATGTATTAAAAAATGATGTTTTATAAGACTTTCCTATTTTTCTTTGATGCGTTATTTAATTCAGGTACCAAGTTCTTTGTTTTGTAATTGATACTTGATGCTCAGATTTAAACCCTTTAAAATGTTTAAAGATTTATTTTGAATCAATGTAAGGACTTTAAAAATAGAATCTAAAGTGGTTTATTGATTTAAAACCCTTGTGTAAGGGTTGTTTAAACTCCTCTTGGAGTATCCTTGGAACAAAAATGTGAGCATTTTCTAGAGGCCTTTATCCTTTTTAGAAAGGGATTAAGGATAGTATTTGGATCCCAGTGACTATCCTTCTAGAATGACCTCGTGATAGGGACAATTTTTTACTTTCTTAAAGGTTTAGGCTGTGGTAGGTATCACCCTTAAAGTTTAAATGCCTTGTTAAATCTTATAATCCCTTTGATGTTTGGTGTCATTGTCCCCAGTAGGGATATTTGTTTCTAAATGACACACTGGTTTGAATGGGTGGTCCTGATATCCTTGACATTGTTATGAGAATGGCCATCGAGTAATACTTGGTTTCAGAAGGTTAGACACACATCAGTCATGGTAGGCTTCTTTGTAGGTCTTGTGACCCTGTTTCTTTTTCTTGGGTGACTTAGGAGATTGTTGGTCTGTTTTACTATTGTATGGGTTAATGTGATTTTGAGATAGTTTTCTATAAATACCACCTGATACTTCAATGCATGTGGTGGAAAGCCTATGGGTAGTGTTGAGGGCGGGCCATCTTTCTTCTAAATCTCATGGTAGTATACATTGGTATATGAGGAACCTGTTTTTTCCTCGATGTTGTAACGAACTAGTTTATTTTGGTAGAATCATTAAGCCTTGATCTATCGAGTGCTGTATTGGTTCATATCTATATTATAGAGACATGAGAGTTAAAGGTATAAATATTTTACCAAAACTTAGGGTAGATTTTTAGATATTATAGTGTGTTTTGACATGCTGTTCAGTCTGGTTTTGGTTTACATGCCAAATTATTTGACATTGTGGTTGTGAATCGGTGGAGTGACACGTATACGTTTTAGGGGGTTTTGATATATCATGCATTTAAGAGGCTATTTAATACTTTATTTGATTTCTGGAACACTCCTAAGGTGGAGGGGATTTAATTCCATTCTAGTGAATGTGTGTACTTCCAAGTAGAAGGAACGCAACTGATGAGAACCATTTTGAAATGTTCATTCTTGCATGAGTTCCCTTGAGGATTAAAGTTTTAAATCATGTTAGTTCTTTCTTGAAAGCATGATGTTGATGTGGTTAGATGTGTATGAAACCCCTAAAAACCATCATTTTCTTTAGATGAGCTTCGGTGGTAAGATTAAAAGATCATGGAATGCCTTTAGTGGTAAAGGGTTGGTGATAGATTTGTGATGATGCATCGAGAAGTGAAGTTAAGATTATTTCAAGAAGTGGACCAGTCATGGTTCAATAGATTTTATTTAGTAGTTTTATTGTTTTTAGGAAAACCTTCTAAATCCTAGTGTACTCTTCTGAAAGAGGTGAGTATTTCCCTTATCTTGACATTGGCCTCTATACACTAAGAGAATGTTGGTCTTACACCATGAAAAAAGTTTTAAATCCATTGGGATTGAGATATGATCCTTATCTATGTTAAATGTCGGATGCATGGTTTCCTTATCGAGGTGCGGTTAGTCCTTTGTGATTTTGGGATTCCCATCTAGGAAAGCCTTAGACAGACTCTTGGACATCAGTCGTTTTCATTCCACTTGATCACCAGGAAGATGCTGCTATGGGCTCAATAAATGATCTATTGTGGACATCTTGGCCTTATACCAACATCTCTATAGTAAACAAGAAGTAAGGAATTACCTAGTTTAGTTCCATGGAATCTAGTTTAAATGAATCCAAGTTTATCCCAGGCTTTTTGTCAGGGTTGGAGGTTCTGTTAAAAGGGTGTTGATTCTAATGGGTCAGATCTAGGTTACCCCCTTGTTCATGCCAAGTAATGATAGTTTAAATGTCCAAGTGATGTTTTTATCCAATAAGATCACAGGAAGTCATGTACAATGTTCAGTGAGTGTGATTTTTGTAAAAAACAATTCCTTGGATGAAGGAATTTCAATTCTATTTGTAAGTACATCGACCATATAATCTGAGAAATTTCAAAATGGTCTGTTATAGAAGATCAACTTGTTACCCATCTTGTTCGATGAATATGGTTGGTGAAGACCTACTTTTAATCACGTCGTTGGGTTAAGGAGAGTGTGTTTTTAATGTTAGTTGTGTCTTTCATGTAAAGCATGCACGACCATTTTTGGTTTAGTCGATTAGGATTCAAATGTTTATTTACAATGAGGTCCTTATTATGATATCGGATATACATTTGTTCTCCATGTTAAAGAAACCATTCTTGTAGAATCATTAGAATTTTTGAGGTGTGCTTCATAGGAAATTCAGATGGTAGAGGTACTGTGGTTTGGAATTGGCCTCTTATTAATGTAATATCCTATGGTGGGAACTAACTTTCTCCTGATGTTTAATGAGATGATGACGTGATAATGTATCTAACTAAATTGGGTTGGGTAATCCCTATTTTTATGTTTTGTTTAGAAGACGGGTGTTGGCTCGTGTTTTGAAAGCTTATCTTTCGTATGTTTAAGTGATGTTCGAAGGTGAATTGAGCATTGGAAACAAAACGTGACCATATGAACAGAGCTTCAAAAACCATATAGTATGGGTGATGTTTCTATTTTTATAGAAGGATTCTCATGGAGGATAAGTTATAAGGTGGAAAACTTGTAATGACTTGTGTTTTTTTCCAAGGTAAATTTTTAAGGGAATTTGAACTTTTTGTGTTTTTTGGATGGTACTTTTTTAAAAATGAGCTTTATAATGAAATTTTGAGAGTTGGAACACTTCCAAGAGTTATTTAAAACTTGGGTGAAGTCCTGAGATGTTTCTCAAGAATCTCATCATGTTTTTTAGCATTGAGTCCCAAAAATAATATGTTTTAGAGCTCTGAATAGGGCGCACGGTTTGTCTAAAACTGTACAGACCCTAACAGTAAACTGTACGACCTTAAGTAAGTGTAAATAGTGGTGTGCATGGGATGTTAATGGTTTTCCCAAACCATGTGTCTAGCCTGGATGGGTAGCAACACTTAGGTAGTACCTATGCACTATTCATCCCATGGTTGGTGCACGGTTTGGCAAAACCGTGCATCTAAACTGTTCGACCCAATTTTTAGGGTAAAATTGTTTTTTCCCTTAATTAATCCAAATGTTTTATTTTTAATTTTTTTTCTTCCGTCATCAGTTTCCTCCTCCTCCTTGTATTACATGGTTTTGTCCAAATCCTAACATAGGATTTCATGGATCTCCTTCATCCATCAACGAAATTGATTTTTGTTGGTCCCTATGCATATGTAATGGTAAGATCTCAATTATTTTTTAATCATTATTAGTATAAAATTATCTCAAATAAGTAATTGAGTTGAATGATTATTTTCCCTATTTTCATGGAAAATGTCCATTTCTTATATTTCTTCCAAACTCGATCCAATCAAACCTCAATATAGGAGTGGAACATCCTAAGAAAGTGGTAGGTGGTCTATGGATGTTTCCCTAACTTTTACATCATTTTTTGAATAGTTACATTGTGCCAATCACTGAAATTTTCCAAGCATCACCTATTAATTGACTAATTCATATTAAATTGATCATCACACCTTGTATTACACTTGTTGAGTGTTGTTGGGTAGTTAGAAGTTTCCGATTTTGATCATGGACACCCCTTGGATATGCCAGAATTATTTTCCCTATTGTAATCCATGGTTAAAAGCCAAGAACACCATGTAAACATTAAGGTTATATGATTAATGGATTTTACATTTGTATTTTCTTTGTCTAAATGATTACAGAACGTTCTAAGTGTTGGTTAGCCCATTATAAATTGACTTTTCATAAGCGTTGGCTTCCTATAATTCTTCATTGGATAAATTGAATTTTTCATGAATGAAATTCATAATTGGGATAAATTAATTGTTTATGAACAATGTCATTTTTTCATAATAAGACCCCCCAATGGAGGTGTGTTTTATTCTAAACTAAAACGCAATGGTTTTTTATATAAATCATGCATATCTTATTGCTATTTTTTCCTTATATTCTTTGATGTCTTATTTTTTGTATATGGAATGTTTTAGAAATATGCTTTATTGAAGCTATAAAATTAATTAAACCCCTTATATAGATGACTAATGAACTGAACTCATCATAATGGATTATCTTGCTTTGTAAGTGGGATTACAAATGTAGGTAATTTCCCAGTTAACCATGGTACCTCCTAAGCACCTTCTTAAACATTGATAAATAAATTTCCATGTTTTTTTAATTAAATGGAATGTATTAAATGAAATGAAATGTTCATGATGGTTGTATTCCTTGAATGTAATAAATTTTTTAAATTTAATGGAATGAAATGTAAAGGGAGGAAAGGTCATTCCTTTTAGTACATGCTTAATTTTAATTGTAATAAATGTAACACCCTTGTTTATGAATGATCTTATTAAATGTAGAGAATCAAAGGTAATTCCTCATAGATCGGATTATTATTAATTTTATATGATGATGCCATTATATGGGATTAATTAATATAGATCATGAGAGGTACTGTCTAATGTTTTTTTTATTATAAATATGATTACAACTTATAAATAGGTTGTTGGATGATGGTATGGGTTCTATTGAGAATGGGGACATTATGCTCCCTTACATCAGGTGTTGAGCATGGAGTCTCGCACCAGTGATACTATATAGGCATTGGGCTTTACATGCCACGTTCTATGATTAGAGTGTTTCCCTGAAATCTCACTCATAATCTCGAGTGTTGTTGAATGACGTCTCAAACTCTATTGAGATGTAGGGAATTTACCTTATTTCTTGAGCTTATAGTCTCATTCAAATTGGTTATGGATGACTGAGTTATGCCCCGTTCCATCCGGAACCTAGTATTCCTGGTATATGGCCACATACATCTACATGTACTAGGTTCATATAGGTGGATTCAATATATAACTAAAATATTTATATATTATTACTATATACATATGGATACTATTAAGACTCTCTTTATGGAACTAAATCGAAGTAGGTAGAGGATCCAGGTGTCCTTTAGGAACTTGATCATGTGGGTTATTATTTATTTCAGTTTTTTTATTATTCATATTACCTACACACTGCTTTACTTTATATTCATGGATTGGATTCAATAGTAGACTCCATGGGTAGAAACCTGCTAAAATCTATATCTCACACCCTACTAAGGGTGCCATTTCACTGGGGTACCCAAGTAGACCTTATGTTTTCAAGACCATGGTTGATTACTTGTACTTATGATTTAGGATCATAGGACTGAGCGGGAGCTTGGGATGCTCATTGATATTTTCCTTGCGGCCTTGATTTCTTTTCTTTTATTTTATTTATCCTTTTACTACATTATATTTTTATAGAATTTTTTATGTATATTGTTCTAGTTTTTGAATAATAATTATAACATGCAAGCATCTATTGTATACTTGGTGTTGGCCACCTTTTATATTCAGATTATATTATTCTTCTGCTTTTTTCCTTCATTTATTATTGTTTACATTGTTTTCTACTATTTAGTTTCAGTTATATCTCTATGACACTCTTATCATAAGAGTTTAATCTCCCCACTATCGCGTTCACAGAGCCTCACTGCTAGTCAGTAGTCTCTAACATATGGGGAGGTGTGATAGAGGCCATGTGACCCACCGAGCTACCGTCTTTGTGGTCAGTCACTCCGATAAATCACAGGATTCATGGGTTTCTTCGCTTTAGTAATTTAGATAAATTATTTATGGTATGATATTGATGGATTATAGGGTTTGGTAATCCATTATCTGATGAGAATACTTCAACAATGGTAATGATCCCCCTTCATGGATTCTGAGGAAGTATGTTAGTTGGAAAGGCTTCATAGAATAGACTTCTTTGGGGATTATGAATCCTCAGCCATCCCTAGGGTTCCTTTAATATATTATGTATAGGTAGGTTGTCAAATTATGACTTTATGTAAAATTGAGTACACCAAGTATCCCTAGTAGCTCATGAGGTTCATACTTTAATATGTTGAAGCTAAGATAACTAGGACCCACATTACATCATTGAGACTTATAGTTGTGGAGAATAACTAGATTATACTTTCTTATCTTTATTCTATCTAGTCACTAAAACTAGGGTTTTTTAACTAATAGGTTACTTTTTTTCTTTTTTGGTTATTGTCCATCCCACTAGGTATGTTTATACTCACTTCTGCATGGGATTTTTCTCCACACATTTTCAATATATGCACTCAACATAAGGAATAATGATAGTACTTTTGTATGTAGAGCTAGATAGAATTGTTAAAAGATGATGAATAGAGGTCATCTTGGTGGATGTGGTGCTGAAGAAGCTTAGTGCTACCATGATTTGATGGTAGTGGGGGAAATTAATGTTTGTATCCATTATTCTATGAGGAACTATTCATTTTTTTTCGTACATTAATTTTCCTTTTGGTTATTTTTCATGTATCTTTCCCCTTTTTCAATGAATATTATTTATTGGATATAATCATGGATATTATTTGTTTCCTCATGTATGTTTTGTAAATGGTTTAGTTGTTTATAAATATTTTTCTATTGTTTCATGTTTTTTTATTCATTAGATATATGTATTAGTTTATTATTTATATAGGATAAGGCCTTCAATATTTAGATATATTCCTACTCAGTACTAGTCCCTAACTGATACCTTGTTAAATATAGTCTTGGGGTGGCACTCTCAGCTTACCGTTGGCCTAATTAGGGCTCTGGTGGGTAAAATCATATTTCTAGAACTATTATTTTGTTAGAACCTATATATAAACACCATAAACATAATATATGCGGAAGTGAGGATATTCCTATGATATGTATACAAGATATCTAGGGAAATAATCCTCAAACCCATGTATGATGTGTTCCTTCCCCCAAATTTTTCTAGGGGAGATATTAACTGAAATCTCCTATTGAATCAATAACTATTGAGGGAATCCATAAACTTAATGGGGTAGTAGCCTCATACATTGACATATATTAGTTTTGATAAATGAATGAGGATTTTATCAGTTCTATATAAAGATAGTTCAAACTTAAAATTCCCAACAAGGAGTCCATCCATGTAGAATTACTTATCCTTTGCACATATTAGCCCAAAATGAAAATATTTCCCTATGAGAAGTGTGGATAATATGTAAATTCATATGTCTCCCCTCTCATGTTCACCTCACCATATTTCTCACCATGTGGCTCAGTGGTGATATTATTCCATTCTAAAAATCATATATTTACTTATGGTTGAGTACCCTTATGAAGGTTGGGAAAGTGGGATCATGTTGGTTTGGTGGTACTAGTGCTGGATAAGATCTATCAGTTATTAAAACACGTATACACTAGGAAATCTCTATTTAATATCTCAAGAATAATTCAAGTGTTTTGGGGATAAATAGTGAAAAATTTCAACACATATAATATTTATAGATAATTATAAATTCCAATGAAAATTTTCAATTAGTTTATCTAATAAATTTTCAAAATGAATCAATTTTCTTTTAAGGGAGGCAAGGATATAAAACTCCTAAATTTTCACCCACTATTCAATTTCCTTCCATAAAAAGATCTCCCACTAGGATAATCATTGATAATTGTTTTGGAGTATATGAGTTGTGGTTATATAAGGTAGATTTTATAAACTTCATCTTATAAACCCATGGTTATTATGGAATTGTATATAATACCTACATTCTATATAGATTTTCATGAGAGTTTCAATGTATGAAACACCAAGTGGTGGTACCACTAATAGATTTCTGAATGGAGAATACTCTAATGGTGTCATGTTAGTTATGGTTGATGATGTCCTAAGAGACTACTCAGTCCAAAATAATATTTCCCTCCCCAAATTCATTTTTCAGGATGAAACCTAAGTAAAATTTTTCCAGAATGCCTTCATACCGCCATGAGATTCTGGCAAGAAGTGATTAGCCACTAAATGAGGCTAATATTCATTGTTAATATACATAATTTTCATGTTCATTGTTATTCATAAACACCATTTTAGTGCATTTTACACTTTGAACATCATTTCACATTATGATTGTAATACCTTCTTAAAATGCACTATTATGTGGTACATTTTTGAACATCATTTAAAGTACCCAATGATTCATCTGATTTTAAGGAATTGAATTTTACATATTTTAATTTTATATTTTTGGAAATTGATCTACACTTAAATATGAACATGTTTGATTCAGGGATCAGTGGAGAATTCATGGAGGATGATGGAGATATTTGGCAATGAAAGGAAGCAATTCTGGAGAAGGCAGATTGGACACCATCCCACTGATGAGACTTTGGGGCCCAACATAAAGGCCAAATTAATTCCAAATTTCATGGGATGCTATAAGAAATGTATAGGAAGAAATCACTCTTCAGGAGTTAATTCTAATTCGGCATCCATGTTGGTCATTTAGTCGGCCCAAGTTAGAGATAAAATTCTGGGCCAGATTCTGCGGCCCAGAAAAACAGTCCACTACATTGATCATATCTCGAAATAAACAACTCCAAATGTGCCCAAATTTTACAGTCGGTTATAATACATCCGGAGATCCATTTTCTTCTTCTATGGACCACCATGATTCGGCCGTATAGAAGGTCTTCCAGACGCTTCTGTTCGGTGAAGTAAAGTTGGCTGCCACCTCGGGTCAAACATGGAAAAGTCCAAATTCCACAAGCTTTCCACCACCTATAGCCTAGCAAAATTAATTAAGATGCTTTGTACTGTTGTCGGTTCAACCCAAGGCTCCCAAAATGCCTATTTAAGTCAGTGGTGGTGAAGGAGTTGAGGATCTTGGATGCTTTGTTTAATTGTAATGTTATGCTGCATTTTTGTTGCCTCAATTTTGTCTTTCACATGTAAGTTGTTCAATTCACTTTAGTTTCTTAATAAAAGTTCTTCTTATACTCTTATTCTGTTGTTCTTAATATCACTTTGATACCGTTGGATCAAGGTGTGAATTTATTCACACCAACCCCTATGAAATTATTCACACAACGGTGGAGTGATCATTTTATTTTTGTTGTTTTCTTTACTTCTCCATTTCCTCCCTTATGAGTCAACATTCCGCTTCCATTGAAACCATGGGATCAATGGAGGGCTAACCCACTTATGGGTTGATCAAAGGGAGTAGAAAGGGTCTGGATTGGATGTTATTTATCACCTAATTAATGTATAATCACTTCTTTAATTTGGATTTTTATTTGATGATTTTTAAACTCCATCGTCCTTGTTGAATTTAAGGTCACATACTTCAAGTAATAATACGATCCTTTACCTTGAAGTGCTCAAAACTTTGATCCTTCAAGTGTATAGGTGATTAGTATTAGAGGGTGTAGGCATTAAACCAGTAAGTTATGATGTTGTTTTATCTCCTTAAATGAACCCATCTCAAATTTAAGAAATTGAAATCATTAAAAAGAAAATACGTCCAATCCACCCCGAGTGATAACCTAGGATCAACTCATTATTTTAAATTGAATCCACTTAAATCTTTTAGATATCTTTAAAACCCATCCAAAATCAATCCAAGTTGGCCACTTCATAGCCAAAAATCCATCCCTTAGGTTGTGTATCTTAGGTATCTTCTTAGGTCTCTGTGGAATCGACAACCCAAGCTACACTACAAGGACCGTTCTACCCTTCTTCTCTTGGGTAAATTTGGGCGTGAACCAAATTTTGGCACCGTTGCCGGGGACCTAAGTAAGTTATCTTAGACACTATCATCCTTTTTTTCATTCCACTTCTCTTTTCTCACTCCTCACTCCTATGGAAGTCAATTTTGAACAAGTCCAAACAAGGGAAACCTATCCGTACTTTGATCACCCAACCCCATTTACGATGTACAATGACCATCCTAATTCCTACTTGTGGGATCATCAAAAACCTACTGAATCACAATGTTTTTATTCATTTGATCCACAATACATCCCAATATATAATGAGTTTCAATCACCACAAAGCCAATATGAACATCCTCCTGTGCAATTCCAACAACTTAATTATCCACCTGAAATAGACCATATTTCTCAACCCCTTACCCATCATGATCCACAACCGTTACTTGAAAAATTGTGTCAACAAATGGAAATAATGAATTTTGAGGTTTCATCATTTAGGTTAGAACTACAAAGCATTAAAAATTGTGAGGAAACCATCCCTACACAAACTGTCCCTTCCATAACCTTATGTGAAGTGTCTAGTTTCCCACAAACCTATCATGAATTTATTGAAGAACCAACCTTTGGATTTGGGATTGATGAAGAGGATCAAGGAATTTTTGAAGGGTCTTTAAATCAGGAGGAAATTAACTTTTTGGATTCAAAAGAGGATAATTTGACATCATGGATTGAGTCTCATAAGTATAACTCTATTGATGATTTTTCAAAAAAAAAATCACTGAACCATTAAGAGAAATCACAAAGTTTGAGTCCATAACCAATCTTGAAACTGATCTTTCCAATTTTGTGGTTGAATCTTCTATTCAAAAGGAACCAATTCTTTTGAGCAATTTTGAAAATGAAATTGAGTTTGATTCAAAGTCCCAACCTAGGTCTAAAAGTGTTAGCCTACCTGAACTTGAACAAAAGGACTTTCCATCCACCCTCAAATTTTCATTCATTGGGGATAGCCATAAACTTCCATTTGTAACCATTTCTTATCTTGAAACCACTAAAGAGGTGATTATTCATAATGTCTTAGAAAATACTACAAAAGAAATTGAATCCATCATTTATGATATTCCTTGGATTTACCTGCTCATTTTAGAACAGAGGTTTGTACATGAAAAAAATTCTAAACATAGAATCAATCTCAACCTAGTAGAAGTGGTGAAACATGTGGTCCTTAAAATGTTGAAAGTTGGTATTGGATAAGTTGGGGGGTTCAAGTAGAGCTAACGACGTTAAACAAAGCGCTGCATGGGAGGCAACCCATGGTTTTTAAGTTTCCTATCATTTTGTTGTTTTAATAAAATTTATATTTTAATTAATCATTTTTATATTAAAAAAAATATATAGACTGTTGACCTGTTCTTCTATTATGAGTATGGATGGGTATGAAAGGGGAGCACCATATTCATCCGTGTCACGTGGTGTGATCCTTGAGTAATACCTTACTCGGAAATTTAAAAAGAAGACAATGTATCATCAGTTTATTTTATTTTATATATACACTTATATTTTACTTATATATATATATATACTCTTTTGTTTTGTTTGTTTGTTTTGATTTTTCCACTAGGGAACTCTGCAAGCGACATGGATATCAAAGGACTAAATTGGAGTAGCAAGAACTTCAGCTTCAACCACCAGGTGATTTCATTCCATGACCCTTATTTTCAATTTCCTTTTTGAACTTTCATTCTCTTCCTCTACCCCTTCTAAATTTTCATTTCTTTAAACACTGGGGACAGTGTTATTTTAAGTTGGGGGGGAGATAAAATAAAAAAATGCTTTTTTGTTAAAAAAAATGAATGATTTGAAAAAATAATTAAATGGAAGGAAAAATTCCTTTAACTTTGAACATGGTAATACGAATTGCACACTTTGAAACTGAATATCAAATAATTTAGCATGCCCTGATTCTGATTTTAATCCTTGTATAATTTCATGAGCATAGATTTTGGAAAGTGTGGCTATCCAATGTGATATTTCATCGTTTATATTTTCATCCAAATAAAAAAAATACCACAATGCACGTCCTCTAGACTGTGGGGTACTAATTTGAATTTTTGGGGTCCCATAATAAATAGCATAGGATGGTTTTATTTTTATGAATAATATGAGTATTCAAAAAAAATTAAAAAAAATAATAAAAAAATTATTAAAAAATAAAAAATAAATAATAAAAATAAAAATTTGCGTGTAGAGCAATGGATTGATAAAATGCGAGGCTTTCGGCACTTGGGGATCGTGACTCCAGAGTTGTCTAGCCCTGAGTTTTTCAATCTATCTCTATTTATGGTAATATGACTTTGTTTTGATTAAGTTAACTCGAGACGATGCCCGAGTATGTGGGCTTCACTTGGTGCCCTAAGGCCTTTGAGTCTGGGAGTCATCGGCAAAGTCTTACTACATGGGTTAATTTGATTAACTGCAATCTCAATTACTATAGCAATATTGTAAAAAAAACAAAAAAAAGTATTAAGAATACTCATATTAGGATTAAATGTGATTCCACCTAGCGCATCCATGATTTCCCCCTTGAATGAAAATGAACCCCCATATCTATTGTGATTCGCAACAAATCATTACACCTAATTGAGTTGGATGAAGAATGATGATGGATTTGATCAAAGGAATGGGCTTGGGATTGGGATCTGCTTATGAAACTATCTCGTATTAAAATATTTTGATGGGTTTCATGATTGTTTGGTATAAGGTTTTTTGGTGATCATTGTGTATTAAAATGTTTTTGGAAAAGGGAATTCGAATTTCATTTTTGATGAGATATATTTTGCTCGGGACTAGCAAAACTCAAGTTGGGGGGTGTGATTAGCCACTAAATGAGGCTAATATTCATTTTTAATATACATAATTTTCATGTTCATTGTTATTCATAAACACCATTTTAGTGCATTTTACACATTGAACATCATTTCACATTATGATTGTAATACCTTCTTAAAATGCACTATTATGTGGTACATTTTTTAACATCATTTAAAGTACCCAATGATTCATCTGATTTTAAGGAATTGAATTTTACATATTTTAATTTGATATTTTTGGAAATTGATCTACACTTAAATATGAACATGTTTGATTCAGGGATCAGTGGAGAATTCATGGAGGATGATGGAGATATTTGGCAATGAAAGGAAGCAATTCTGGAGAAGGCAGATTGGACACTATCCCACTGATGAGACTGTGGGGCCCAACATACAGGCCCAATTAATTCCAAATTTCATGTAATGCTATAAGACCTGTATAGGAACAAATAACTCTTCAGGCGTTAATTCTAATTCGGCCTCCATGTTGGTCATTTAGTCGGCCCAATTTAGAGATAAAATTCTGGGCCAGATTCTGCGGCCCAGAAAAACAGTACACTACATTGATCATATCTAAAAATACACAACTCCAAATGGGCCCAAATTGTACAGTCGGTTATAAGACATCCGGAGCTCCATTTTCTTCTTCTATGGCCCACCATGATTCGGCCGTATAGAAGGCCTTCCAGACGCGTCTGTTCGGTGAAGTAAAGCTGGCTTCCACCTCGGGTCAAACGTGGAAAAGTCCAAATTCCACAAGCTTTCCACCACCTATAGCCTAGAAAAATTAATTAAGATGCTTTGTACTGTTGGTGGTTCGACCCAAGGCTCCCAAAATGCCTATTTAAGGCAGTGGTGGTGAAGGAGTTTAGGATCTTGGATGCTTTGTTTAATTGTAATGTTATGATGCATTTTTGTTGCCTCAATTTTGTCTTTCACATGTAAGTTGTTCAATTCACTTTAGTTTCTTAATAAAAGTTCTTCTTCTACTCTTATTCTGTTTTTCTTAATATCAATTTGATATCGTTGGATCAAGGTGTGAATTTATTCACACCAACCCCTGTGAAATTATTCACACAACGGTGGAGTGATCATTTTATTTTTGTTGTTTTCTTTACTTCTCCATTTCCTCCCTTATGAGTCTACTTTCCGCTTCCATTGAAACCATGGGATCAATGGAGGGCTAACCCACTTATGGGTTGATCCAAGGGAGTAGAAAGGGGCTGGATTGGATGTTATTTATCACCTAATTAATGTATAATCACTTCTTTAATTGGGATTTTTATTTGATGATTTTTAAACTCCATCGTCCTTGTTGAATTTAAGGTCACACACTTCAAGTACTAATACGATCCTTTACCTTGAAGTGCTCAAAACGTTGATCCTTCAAGTGTATAGGTGATTAGTATTAGAGGGTGTAGGCATTAAACCAGTAAGTGATGATGTTGTTTTATCTCCTTAAATGAACTCATCTCAAATTTAAGAAATTGAAATCATTAAAAAGAAAATACGTCCAATCCACCCCGAGTGATAACCTAGGATCAACTCATTATTTTAAATTGAATCCACTTAAATCTTTTAGATATCTTTAAAACCCATCCAAAATAAATCCAAGTTGGCCACTTCATAGCCAAAAATCCATCCCTTAGGTTGTGTATCTTAGGTATCTTCTTAGGTCTCTGTGGAATCGACAACCCAAGCTACACTACAAGGACCGTTCTACCCTTCTTCTCTTGGGTAAATTTGGGCGTGAACCAAATTTTGGTGCCGTTGCCGGGGACCTAAGTAAGTTATCTTAGACACTATAATCCTTTTTTTTCATTCCACTTCTCTTTTCTCACTCCTCACTCCTATGGAAGTCAATTTTGAACAAGTCCAAACATGGGAAACCTATCCGTACTTTGATCACCCAACCCCATTTACGATGTACAATGACCATCCTAATTCCTACTTGTGGGATCATCAAAAACCTACTGAATCACAATTTTTTTATTCATTTGATCCACAATACATCCCAATATATAATGAGTTTCAATCACCACAAATCCAATATGAACATCCTCCTGTGCAATTCCAACAACTTAATTATCCACCTGAAATAGACCATATTTCTCAACCCCTTACCCATCATGATCCACAACCGTTACTTGAAAAATTGTGTCAACAAATGGAAATAATGAATTTTGAGGTTTCATCATTGAGGTTAGAACTAAAAAGCATTAAAAATTGTGAGGAAACCATCCCTACACAAACTGTCCCTTCCATAACCTTATGTGAAGTGTCTAGTTTCCCACAAACCTCTCATGAATTTATTGAAGAACCAACCTTTGGATTTGGGATTGATGAAGAGGATCAAGGAATTTTTTAAGGGTCTTTAAATCAGGAGGAAATTAACTTTTTGGATTCAAAAAAGGATAATTTGACATCATGGATTGAGTCTCATAAGTATAACTCCATTGATGATTTTTCAAAAACAAAAATCACTGAACCATTAAGAGAAATCACAAAGTTTGAGTCCATAACCATTCCTGAAACTGATCTTTCCAATTTTGTGGTTGAATCTTCTATTCAAAAGGAACCAATTCTGTTGAGAAATTTTGAAAATGAAATTGAGTTTGATTCAAAGTCCCAACCTAGGTCTAAAAGTGTTAGCCTACCTGAACTTGAACAAAAGGATTGTCCATCCACCCTCAAATTTTCATTCATTGGGGATAGCCATAAACTTCCATTTGTAACCATTTCTTATCTTGAAACCACTAAAGAGGTGATTATTCATTATGTCTTAGAAAATACTACAAAAGAAATTGAATCCATCATTTATGATATTCCTTGGATTTACCTGCTCATTTTAGAACAGAGGTTTGTGCATGAAACAAATTCTAAACATAGAATCAATCTCAACCTAGTAGAAGTGGTGAAACATGTGGTCCTTAAAATGTTGAAAGTTGGTATTGGATAAGTTGGGGGGTTCAAGTCGATCTAACGACGTTAAACAAAGGGCTGCATGGGAGGAAACCCATGGTTTTTAAGTTTCCTATCATTTTGTTGTTTTAATAAAATTTATATTTTAATTAATCATTTTTATATTAAAAAAAATATATAGACTCTTGACCTGTTCTTATATTATGAGTATGGATGGGTATGAAAGGGGATCACCATATTCATCCGTGTCACGTGGTGTGATCCTTGAGTAATACCTTACCCGGAAATTTAAAAAGAAGACAATGTATCATCAGTTTATTTTATTTTATATATACACTTATATTTTACTTATATATATATATATACTCTTTTGTTTTATTTGTTTGTTTTGTTTTTTCCACTAGGGAACTCTACAAGCGACATGGATATCAAAGGACTAAATTGGAGTAGCAAGAGCTTCAGCTTCAACCACCAGGTGATTTCATTCCATGACCCTTATTTTCAATTTCCTTTTTGAACTTTCATTCTCTTCCTCTACCCCTTCTAAATTTTCATTTCTTTAAACACTGGGGATAGTGTTATTTTAAGTTGGGGGGGAGATAAAATAAAAAAAATGCTTTTGTGTTAAAAAAATGAATGATTTGAAAAAATAATTAAATGGAAGGAAAAATTCCTTTAACTTTGAACATGGTAATACGCATTGCACACTTTGAAACTGAATATCAAATAATTTAGCATGCCCTAATTCTGATTTTAATCCTTGTATAATTTCATGAGCATAGATTTTGGAAAGTGTGGCTGTCCAATGTGATATTTCATCATTTATATTTTCATCCAAATAAAAAAAATACCACAATGCACGTCCTCTAGACTGTGGGGTACTAATTTGAATTTTTGGGGTCCCATAATAAATAGCATAGGATGGTTTTATTTTTATGAATAATATGAGTATTCAAAAAAAAATAAAAAATAAAAAAATTATTAAAAAATAAATAATAAATAATAAAAATAAAAAATTGCGTGTAGAGCAATGGATTGATAAAATGCGAGGCTTTCGGCACTTGGGGATCGTGACTCCAGAGTTGTATAGCCCTGAGTTTTTCAATCTATCTATATTTATGGTAATATGACTTTGTTTTGATTAAGTTAACTTGAGACGATGCCCGAGTATGTGGGCTTCACTTGGTGCCCTAAGGCCTTTGAGTCTGGGAGTCATCGGCAAAGTTTTGCTACATGGGTTAATTTGATTAACTGCAATCTAAATTACTATAGCAATATTGTAAAAAAAACAAAAAAAAAGTATTAAGAATACTCATATTAGGATTAAATGTGATTCCACCTAGTGCATCCATGATTTCCCCCTTAAATGAAAATGAACCCCCATATCTATTGTGATTCACAACAAATCATTACACCTAATTGAGTTGGATGAAGAATGATGAGGGATTTGATCAAAGGAATGGGCTTGGGATTGGGATCTGCTTATGAAACTATCTCATATTAAAATATTTTGTTGGGTTTCATGATTGTTTGGTATAAGTTTTTTTGGTGATCATTGTGTATTAAAATGTTTTTGGAAAAGGGAATTCGAATTTCATTTTTGATGAGATATATTTTGCTCGGGACTAGCAAAACTCAAGTTGGGGGGTGTGATTAGCCACTAAATGAGGCTAATATTCATTGTTAATATACATAATTTTCATGTTCATTGTTATTCATAAACACCATTTTAGTGAATTTTACACTTTGAACATCATTTCACATTATGATTGTAATACCTTCTTAAAATGCACTATTATGTGGTACATTTTTGAACATCATTTAAAGTACCCAATGATTCATCTGATTTTAAGGAATTGAATTTTACATATTTTAATTTTATATTTTTTTAAATTGATCTAAACTTAAATATGAACATGTTTGATTCAGGGATCAGTGGAGAATTCATGGAGGATGATGGAGATATTTGGCAATGAAAGGAAGCAATTCTGGAGAAGGCAGATTGGAGACCATCCCACTGATGAGACTGTGGGGCCCAACATACAGGCCCAATTAATTCCGAATTTCATGGAATTATAGAAGACATGTATAGGAACAAATCGCTCTTCAGTAGTTAATTCTAATTCGGCCTCCATGTTGGTCATTTAGTCGTCCCAAGTTAGAGATAAAATTCTGGGCCAGATTCTGCGGCCCAGAAAAACAGTCCACTACATTGATCATATCTCGAAATCCACAACTTCAAATGGGCCCAAATTTTACAGTCGGTTAGAAGACATCCGGAGATCCATTTTCTTCTTAAATGGACCACCATGATTCGGCCGTATAGAAGGTCTTACAGATGCGTCTGTTCGGTGAAGTAAAGCTGGCTGCCACCTCGGGTCAAACGTGGAAAAGTCCAAATTCCACAAGCTTTCCACCACCTATAGACTAGAAAAATTAATTAAGATGCTTTGTACTGTTGTTGGTTCGACCCAAGGCTCCCAAAATTCCTATTTAAGGCAGTGGTGGTGAAGGAGTTGAGGATCTTGGATGCTTTGTTTAATTGTAATGTTATGCTGCATTTTTGTTGCCTCAATTTTGTCTTTCACATGTAAGTTGTTCAATTCACTTTAGTTTCTTAATAAAAGTTCTTCTTCTACTCTTATTCTGTTGTTCTTAATATCACTTTGATACTGTTGGATCAAGGTGTGAATTTCTTCACACCAACCCCTGTGAAATTATTCACACAACGGTGGAGTGATCATTTTATTTTTGTTGTTTTCTTTACTTCTCCATTTCCTCCCTTATGAGTCTACTTTCCGCTTCCATTGAAACCATGGGATCAATGGAGGGCTAACCCACTTATGGGTTGATCCAAGGGAGTAGCAGGGGACTGGATTGGATGTTATTTATCACCTAATTAATGTATAATCACTTCTTTAATTGGGATTTTTATTTGATGATTTTTAAACTCCATCGTCCTTGTTGAATTTAAGGTCACACACTTCAAGTACTAATACGATCCTTTACCTTGAAGTGCTCAAAACTTTGATCCTTCAAGTGTATAGGTGATTAGTATTAGAGGGTGTAGGAATTAAACCAGTAAGTGATGATGTTGTTTTATCTCCTTAAATGAACCCATCTCAAATTTAAGAAATTGAAATCATTAAAAAGAAAATACGTCCAATCCACCCTGAGTGATAACCTAGGATCAACTCATTATTTTAAATTGAATCCACTTAAATCTTTTAGATATCTTTAAAACTCATCCAAAATCAATCCAAGTTGGACACTTCATAGCCAAAAATCCATCCCTTAGGTTGTGTATCTTAGGTATCTTCTTAGGTCTCTGTGGAATCGACAACCCAAGCTACACTACAAGGACCGTTCTACCCTTCTTCTCTTGGGTAAATTTGGGCGTGAACCAAGAAGTTCCCAAAAGTTTATGACATACTTATCTATAATTAAATTTAAGTGGACTACTAGGAAATCTCATAAGAGGAGTGAAACTAGTGAGGTAGATATGGGGAGGTCAAGTTGATAATAGTAGTGAAATTACCTAGATGAGTATGAGAGGCCTATAAATAAGCTAAAATTGAATGTTCATGAATCATCAGTCATTCCCTTGGGGTATCCCATCACCTTATATTACCTTTATCCTGAGGACACTCATTTTTTATGGGGTGTACCTTTTCTAAATATGATGTGAGTTTATGGAAATCCCTTAAAAGTGAAATTTATATACCCCAACTCAGAAACATTATGCCACTCAATGTTTTTTACTTAGACATAATCCTTGTGAGCCTGAAAAGTATCTCTGGGAGTTAGAGATATAAGTTTACAAGTAATATACAAGATATGGAGGATTGAGGCACAACTAAGGGGGTAATCAATCAATCTATTGGTGAAGAGTGGTATCATAAATTCAAATAAAAATATGTATAGTGATGATTAATAGAATAGAATATCTATAATTAATTAATAATTTTTCTAATATATAACTCTATTTCATCTGTCAGATGGTGGAGTTGCTGTAACAACCCACATGGTCCCCAATGCACACTGTGGGTGGCACCCAAGTGGAAAGTGCAATGAGGTCATCCTATAATGAACCATAATTTACATAAATTTATTTTTCATAAAAATTGAAGAATAATCATTAAAAAATTTAACAAATCCACGACAGGACAATTTCGGAATAGTGTCTTTAGAAACTAGGAAACATAAACAACTGGTTCATAAGTCATCTTCATTGTATCCCACTTATTTCATCATAACTAAACCCCTTTTGACATATCTTACTTAATACCTTTCTTCATGACCTAGGGAAAAGAAACATATTAAATTTTGAGCTCAAATTCTCAATAAGGGTAAACAAAGGATATATCAATCATATCAAAATCATAATACATTAGAACATAACATTTGAAAATCTTATCATGTATATGAATGATCGTGATATCATGCCATGGGAAAAATAATAAAATTTCATAGGAATCAATGATAGTAATACCAAAAGTAATAAAATATGAAATGAAATTTTGTGGCATACACATAAGTATAAAAAATAATTTCATATTAGTCAAGTATCATTTCAAAGACCATCATAACATACAAAGTCCAGTACTGAATTGAGTTCGCTCCTCATTCTATCCATGTACTACGGAACCGATATCATTTCCCATTTCATCCATGTCTATCTCATGATATATAAATATTTACCCAATACATTTTAGGGAGATATAGATCCCACCCATCTCATAATGAAATCATTCTTACATGTTCCATAAAAATATAAATCATTCATCATAACCCAAGGAATGAAATGGGTTTAATTAAACATCATTCCACCATAACATAATCCATGCAAAAACAAATGTATTTCATAAATATTATTCCATACTTAAAAAATCAAACCATATGAACAATATGGATATTAAAATTAAAGAATAACCCTATTAAATAATTCCATCTTAGATGGAAAAAAAATTATAGAACACTTGAAATTAATTCCTGAGGAAAATATCATTTCTTCTCCAAAAATGTTTACTTTTCTCAAAAATTCCATGCAATTTTAAAAGAAAAGAATTTATTTCAAAACGTACTTGAAATATTTTAGAGGAATATTCATGTAAATAAGGTGTTATGAAAAGATAAAAAATCACTCATTCCGTAAAAGTTAAAAGAAAACATTCTTATCATATTTTTTTTTCAGAAAAGCCAAAAAGTACCTCATATGTAAAACAAAATAAAGGATCCTTCCAAACCATGTAGTCAATGTTAAAAATAGGTAAAAATTACTGAAAACATCCATATGATAATATTAAAACATTTTAGGAATTCACTTTTATAAAACATGGACATTGATGATAAATATACACCAGTTAATACTTACATATAAACAATATCAACTAATGATGAGATTAAGAAATTATCCCCTACCTTAGGTTTGATTTATTTTTTATGTATATTAACTGCCTGTATAATGATTTAAAAAATATCATTGAATTATTTTAGAATCATAGACAGTTTAATGATATCATATATTATCATATTATTATCCATTTGTTAGTAACAATATTACTCACCCATTGAGTGTTAACATCTTTATCTTCTTGTGCATGTATTGTCGAATAAGTTATTATTCCCATTCTTAGGTTATAGTTATATCTTTTACATAATGATATTATTATAATATATGTTATATTTAATCCTTCTATTCATTTATATAATCATGCTTTAATGAAGATCTTGTAGACTGAATCTCATCATATCGTGGAGATGGTGGTCCATACGTACGCACGAGCAATGATATCATTCCCATAATTGTTGAATGGTATTGAAGTAGATGGTGTATAATATTTCAGAATCAATATAATGTTATAATAATTATAAATAGTTATTATTTTCATTATTACGACCATCCATGTAAGGTGGTGGTGAAAAACAGATTACACCACAGCGTTGAGATGGTAAGTCATATGTAAGCACGTGTGGTGATTTCATTTTTTGTAAGATGGATAGAAGATAGAATATGGTTGTTTCGTAATCATAATATCATCTTAGTATATAATTGATACAGTAGTTATTACTTTATAATGAAACAACTTAAAAATAGGAAGTAGAATAATAAATAATTTTGAATGAATCGATAGAGGATATTACCTCTTCTTCGACATGCTCTCCATAATCTCCTCTTAAATCAAAATATTTAATCATTGAAGAGGACAGAACCTCTATAATTTAACTAGAGAAGTTTATAAAAGAAATGGGTAGGGGATTTCCAAGCGTAAAGAATCAAAGTGAAGTTAAAATGTGAGGGAGGAGGCTCCCTTTTATAATTTATGTGAGGGGAACTTTTGGGATCTCCAAAAATATTAATTTATAATAAAATCAAAACCCATCCAAAAACATCAAAAATGTCCCAATTTAAATGATGATATGATATAGGTTTGTAATATCATCAAAAAATAAATTTTAGAAAAGTTTTACTATCAATTTAAACCTTTTCATTTTAATTAACATTTGTAATTCTATTTTATTTTTAACTAAGGTAACAAATATTTCAATGTTAAAAGGGTTAAATGTTTACATATTTAATGTCAATTTGACCATAAATAAATAAATTATAACATTTAAGACCATATAATAATTATTATATATTTTTTAAAAAAAATATTATATTTATATAATTTAATATTACATTATTTTGATAAAAATCAATAGTGTCAATTTTGACACTATTCATTTCATTGATTTTTAAAAATATTGATATAAAAAGTTAACTTAAAACTAATTATTTTATTATATTACTATGAGTTCAAGGTCAAATAAAAAATTCATTATAAAAATTAATTATCCCAAATTATATTTATTTTAATATTTTTAATAATGTTTATTTTATATCTCCCTTAATAAAATAATTACTACAACTGTTTTGTGTAATTATTTAATATGATTATTTGTTGTATAAATTTTAAAAATAAAATAATATGACAAAAATAAATACATTGGATTTTAGAATAATATCTATAATCAAATATATCTTATGTATAATCTATTATTAAAAATATTAATCTTATTAAAACATGAATTTGACAAGTTTATCATCACTTTAAATAAAATAATATAACAGTTGTAATCTCTTCTATAAGGATCAAAATGATTAATAACTCAACTCTTAGATGGATATGGTCCAGATATACTCGACCAATAAGATTTGGTAAAGTGTTTGGGTCTTTTAATGGTCATTATCACTTTAATTATAATTATTTTTTGGATTTCTCATCAATTAAATAATTTCTCCATCATTAAAATATTATTCTTCAAGGTAATTATTTATTTCCTAAAAGTTAAAAATAAATTATTATGATAAATAAAAACATTTTATATTTAAAATGATAATTTATAATCAAATTCATCTACTATATAACCTTATATTAAAAATGATATAGTTATTAAAATTTGAGTAAGAAATATTTAAAATTTCTTTAAATAAAACAAATTAAATGTCATAATCTCATTCAAGTGTCTTCCAAAGGACACCATTTATACCCAATGATGATTTTGGTTGAACCACACTCCAAAAATGATATTAAGACAAGTTTTAGGGTAATTTCAAAATATTATTTTTACCATTAATTACACGATTTACCCTTTTACTGTACTAATAAATATTCTGAAGTTACTATTCATAAGGCCCAAAAATAAAAGTAAGATATTTAAATAATTTGGAATTACTTATTCCAAATATGGAATAAATTTTTCAAAATTCAAATCACATAATTTTTTGTAATTAATTTAAAATTAGTCATGTTGTTAGAAAGAGAGAATGAGTATTAAAAGTTAAAACATTGAAAAAGATTGAAAGATTTTTTCATCTAAATTCAACATAAAATTAATGTCAATGACCTAAATTATATTATCTGATAAAAATATATTATATTTATACTTTAAAACCATTCAATAGTATAATTTATCCATATAAATTATTTCAGTAAAAAAAATTAATTAAAATTTAGTGTATTTTACTATTCATTAAAACATGAAAGTTATTTGAAAAATATCAAAAATTCATCCAAAGTAAATTATTATATCCCTATTATAAATAATATTTTTATTTTTTCATATAAAAATTATTAATGTATTAAAATTTTACTTTAAAATTTGATCTCCATCAAAAGGCAATAAAATTACCCATTTGAAAAAAAAATATAAGTATTTATAAATAAAAGAGGGTTTTTTCATACCCAATGGAAAAAATATATATTTTATGAATATAAAAAATATTTTATTAATTATATAAAATATATATTTCACTAATATCATTTACTAATATAAATTCACTCGATTTATTCATAAAAAAAATACAAATATATAATTGATTTATATTTTTTATAAATAATTGGTAGCTAGATAAATTCACCATACATTTTAATAAGATAGTTATATTTATTCCCTATATCATAACACCTAGGTTATAATGGTAATTTTATACTAAGATAATCTCTAATTTCATTTAAACTCAAGATTGTGTGAAATGCAATCTATTGAAGAAATAAAATTATTTAAAGAATATATTTCATTAAAAAATCCAAGTGTTACATTCTAGCCCCCTTAAACTGAATTTTTCCCACGAAATTCATTATTTAGAATCAAATAGTTGAGGATAATTATGCCTCATCACATCCTCAAGTTACCATGTATCATCCTTAAATTGTTGGTTCCTCCATAAAACTTTAACCAAGAAAGTGGTCTGATTTCGTAGAACTTTTCCGCTACAATCCAGAATCTATATGGGTTGTTCTTCATAAGAAAGACCATTCTCCATAGGTACAACTTATGAGTTTAGTAAATTTTAAGGATTAGGTATGTACTTTTAAGGAGAGATACAATGTGTAACACCCCAATCTTCCACGTTATTTTTCCCTTTGAATAATGCAATAGCTTGCATTGTACGCAACTTCGAGATTCTAACACACCACGACCAATCAAAGTAGCCGTTATGAATATTAATACCCACTTTTTAAAATTGTATGGATTTTATCTTTCAAAATTGACTTCATTTTTGGATTTGGATTATCGAAATTATCTTAGGGTGAATTTTTGGTATTTTTCTGAAAACATTCAGTTTTTGATGAATAGTGAAAATTACTAAATTTTAATTAAAAACAACTTTTTTATTAGAAATCCTTAATAGTGATAAATTATGAATTTTAATGGTTTGGAATTATAATTAGATTATATTTTTATAATTTAATACAATTTAGGTCATTATAAGTAATTTCACATTTAAATTTGACATAAACTAGTGTCAATATTTTGATAGTTATTATTTTATAAAAACGCGCTTTTTGTTTTGACAATGGGAATTAATTTTAAATTAATTTCTGACACTTTTGTGTTTTGAATTTTGAAAAATGTATTCCATATTTGTAATCTGGAGTTCCAAATTGTGTAAATATGTAACTTTTATATTTAGACATTTTGAATAATTACTTTGGTAAATATATTTTACCATGGTTAAAGGGTAAATCCGGTAAATAAGGGTAACAAATAATATTATGATAATATTAAATTACCATAAAACGTGTCCTAACCTTATTTGTTGATACCTTTCCAACCATTGGCATCTTTTGGTTGATTTTGGTACCCCATGGAGCCACTTTTAAGTGATAATGACACTTTATATTAATTAAGTTAAAGCAAATACAAAAATGACATAAGCATATATCTTTTAGAAAAACAATTTTTAAATAGGATTATATATGTTATATTTTGGACTATAAATATTCATTTTAAATATAAAAATATTACCTACATAATGAGATTTTATTTATGATTTTTAGACATTTAATAATTAAATTTATTTATGACACAATAATGATGCAGTATCTTTCTTATTAATGAAAGAATCAAATTATTGGTATTATAAATGTTAAAATAAATATAATATGAAGTTTTGATGACATACAAAAATTTTATTGGTTAATATTACATGTTAGGATTACTTATATAAATTTTTTTAGAATTAATAAATTTTTTAAGACTTTAGAAAAAATCAATTATTAAATAGTGTCAAAATTGACATAAAGGAGTTTTTAAAACAAATATTATATTATTAATTGATATTATATTCCTAAAAATATAAGGTTTGGAAAAAGGACTAATATAATGATAGGTGTAACATTAATGGGCCACTTTGGGGTCTCGTGGGAGTATATAGTATTTTTATTAACTATATAATATAAAAATACAAAGAGACATGGTAAATGTCAAACTATTTAACTAAGAGTTAATCAAAAAGATAAAGTTAATATAGTGACCCAAACCTGTCTAAAACCAATTTGTTGAGTGGTTTTAGACCTATTACAACCTTAAACTTTAAATAATAAACTTTTTAGCCATTATAAACCAAATATGAATTTATTATAAAATAATATTTTAAGTTTTTCCTAAGGTGCCCCTCACCCCTCTTATAAAAGGGAACTCCCCCTTCTCTCAAATTAATACCCTCAAAGCCTTTTGGTTCAGCCAAAACCTACCCAAATAATCTATCAACTTCCCTCAATTCATCCTAGAGGCCTTAATTTAGTAATAAATCCAACTTAAGGAGTCCTTTTGACCAAATAAAAAGGAAGAACCCGAAGAAGAGGTCAAAATCTCACCACCTATTTCAAGTTCCTTTCTTCTTCCACTTCCTTTTTTTTTGCTTCTGTTCTAAGATAATAACTCCAGTATCTTCTATATACTGTGATGTTATTATAAATATGGTACAACCAAATTCATTATTTTATCCATCCCATTAATGACATGTCACCATACGTGCGTACGTACGGCTTACCGTCTCCACGTCGTGGTATAATAGTTATTCAATACATTATTATTTGGATGGGTATAATAATTATGTGTAATTCATGTAAATAATAAATATAACATGATAATGATTATTTATATATGATATACCATCCAATTATATATTATTTTAATATCAAAAGAATGATATTGTTGCTCGTGCGTACGTACGGACTACCGTCTCCATGAACACGATGAGATTCATTCCCCATTGTATCCATTCAAGATTAATTCTCATTTGATGATTAAAAGTAATGTTTAAGGACATGATATAATTCTGGATATTAATAAGATACAACCTATCCATAATAAACATGGCTTACATAACAAATCATATAAAGAAAAAATAATCATTTAACACCCGAAACAACGATAATACTAATATATTATAAACAAAGCAATGTTAAAATATCATATATGATATAATATTAATGTATATGATTCTTGTATAATTTAATAACAATTATTTCACCATTATACAGGAGGTAAACCAACCCTCGACCAAGGAAAAGTACAAGGTAAGGTTTTATTTCACAATCGCTTCTTTATCTGAGGTTGTTTATACGTAATTATCTACTGGGACCTCTTTATCATCCACATCCATGTTTCATAAAAATATTGTTGGTCAGAGTAGTTCACTCAATACGGGAGGGGTGAATTTAGTAACTATAACAATTTCTGTTGCAAAAATATTATTTTAAAAGAAATGGTTATTCCCCCAAAATAGATACAGCCCAGTTAATCAAGGTTATACTCTTATAAGAGTTTGAATATTTAAACAACTTATTAGAAGATTGATTAATTCTTAGTAATCTTAATATGTATTATTAATATTACTTTTAAAGTTAACCTACTAAGACAAATCAGTTACAACTTCTTTCCAAGACTAACTATCAAAGTAAAATTAGAGTTTTCTAGATTATGCAATAAAGTAGTAAAACAGAGAAGACTAAATTTAAATAGCACATTGGATATAAAACAAGTGTTTCAGTCTCAAGCCGAGACCTAATCCACTCCACTTGGTGATCACCTACCACCAAGCAGTTTATATAAATAAACTTTGATCCACACCCTGGATTGGGGTTAATAACAGTAAACAGGCTGTCTAGGTCACACAGTGACCTCTTCCATAGTTTTCGTGGGTAAACAAAAATAATAACCAGGCCACACAGGGACCTATTCCACACTTGTCATGGGTAAACAAGATTATAAAGAGTTTGGTGTAAGGATTTAGATATCCTTCTGTTTAGCACGAGATTCAGTGTGTGTATGGAATATACAGAGTACACACACTGCTCAAGAAGTAAGTAAAATAATCACTAAGAGAGAGTAGATATGAGTTTAGAATGCTCTAGTGATTTGTAGAGCAACTTTGGACTCCTTTGATTAAAAATAAATGCTTCTGAGTCCTTCTCTGGTTTTTGTCTTGAAAAATAGAGTGTTGTAATTAAGCTTGTGTTCTTCACGAGTGTTGATAATGTGAATATGTTATCTAGATTATAGTGTACTTCATATGTTTTTCAATAGAGTCGGATTTCATGTATGAGACAATGATTTCTTTGAAAATCCTGTAATGTGTTCTTCTCGGTCGTGCTCAAAGGCTTTTTTTTTGTTCAGTATCGTGATATCTTGCTCTCGGGCACTCTACACTCTTTATCTTTGAATGCATGAGTTTTAGCCAAAAGGTTCCATGTGTTTCTTTCCTCGTAACTTATACTATGTCTAAAAATAAACATTAATTATTTCAGTTCATTAAAGGCATCAAATATGACAGTTAAACATTAAATTGAAAGACGGAAAAATAGCTAAAGAAGTGGTGTCACTGTATGTTATGAAAACAGTGTCTCCTTCACACAGTTTCTGAGTGTCACGGTCTGAGTGTCATGGTGTATTTTTCACGGTTTCTGACTTCACGGTGTCTTCTTTATAGTGTCTTGCTCATGGTATCTTGTTCATGGTGTCTTGCTTCATGGTGTCTGAGTTCATGGTGTCTTATTTACGGTGTCTTGCTCACGATGTCTTTCTCACGGTGTCTTGCTTCACGGTGTCTGACTTCACGATGTCTTATTTACAGTGTCTTGCTCACGGTGTCTTACTTACTGTGTCTGGATTACTGTGTCAGGCTTCATGGTGTCTGGATTATTATGTCTGGCTTCACGGTGTCTGTCTTAATCTGTCTCGCTTCACGGTGTCTTGTACTTAGGCAAACAACAGTATTCAGACTAAAACAGTAATATGCATGAAATGGATTGAGCTTAACCATTATAAATCATGAGAGAACTTGAAACATAAATACATATGATTGGATATAATTTATAGGATTTAACTAGGTTTAATAATATTTGTGATCATTAATGAGATTTGGAATCATTAATGGGATTTGTGATCATTAAAACATGATTAATACTTGAGGAGTCCAAAAATATCCACCTTTTTTATGATCACAAATCATGCACAATTAAAGTGTAAATTAGATGCAACTATAGAGAAGAAAAAGAAAAAAACATATAGAAACTTCTCTCTCTTTTGGAATTATCAAAAAGTGGTAATAAGAGAGGGTAAACTGTGCACATTCCATTAAGAGTAAACAGTTCAGTAAAAAATAAAGAGATATACAAAAATAATGACATCCCCATCAAAAAATGAGTAAGCACTAGTCTTCTTCAGGGATTGGCCTTCTCTTTTCCTTTATCAGCAGCACAAGAGGAAGCCATAAGGTCATTGGTTGATTTAGAATAAGGCAGAGAGGTGGTAGATATAGAGGGTAAAGGGAGACCCGCAAAGACTAAGGGAGCCAAAGTGGGAGCAGTAGAAGATCAAGGCAGATGCTTATCAAGAATCGCAGGCCTGATCTGACTGGGATATTGGCCAATAGACATGGTAGTTGGGGCTAAGGCAGAAGTGAAGGTAGGCAGCCCAGGTCTGAGAGGTGCATCTGCTGGAGCATCAATTACTGTACTCTGGACATGAAGATAAGGTCTCATAAGTTTTATGAAGTCTGCAATAATCTCTCCACCATACTGCATGGTTTTTTCAAAGTCATCTTTGTTTTCCATGAACTTGTCCAACAATCATGTAAAATCGGTTAGCTTCTGGACTTGTTTTTTGAAGTCTTGAGTTATAAGAGGATTTCTTAGATTCTCTACAAGGTATTTGAAGTGTTTGGTCATATAAGTCTTGAAGAAAATTTTGTTGTAATAGAAATCCACTTTTTTAGAAATCTTTTGCTGGGCATCATTTTCAATCTTAGAGTGGATTTGCACAAGGTCAAGCACTCGATCACAGTTCTTGACAACTTCAGCGAAAGAGGCCACATTAAATCCACTAAAAGCATTTTGAAGCTATTCTTGTACTATATATCTGATAAAAGTACTGTCCAAGGAAGGTGTAGAAGATTCACCAGAGGTATTAGAAGCTTTGACTGTTGTTGTTAGAGATTTGAG
The DNA here is from genome assembly GCA_963277665.1 of Viscum album. Classification (NCBI taxonomy): domain Eukaryota; kingdom Viridiplantae; phylum Streptophyta; class Magnoliopsida; order Santalales; family Viscaceae; genus Viscum; species Viscum album. The sequence goes on from OY728160.1 coordinate 1,566,651,231, forward strand.
CTGATTTAGTACCTTTTGAAGACAACTAGTGTACTCATCAATGAGTTTATTCAGGTTAACCACAAGCTATCTCATTTCCTTCAAAAACTGTTTGTGTCGTTCTGCAATCTTTTCATCAAAGGATAATGGATAAGGTTGAATCTAAGACACAGCATCTTGAGATATTTGAGAAATAGTGGGTTCTAGAGGAGCAGTAGCAGGCTCTGATATTGAATTCAGCTCTTTCTGCATGTCTTCAACCATGCTTCTCAGGGATGTGACTTCATTAATGAGCAACTTATTTTCAACTCGTAATTCTTGGATCTCATGGAGCATATTAGGTTGGATTTTCTAGATAATTTTCTCCAAAAGCAGTAAGGTATCTCTCTCACTTAAATTTGTCACAACACGAGGTTGGGAGTTCATAAGCTTCTCAACTCCAGATAAGATAGTATCTCCAAAATACTTCAAATCATCCTTACTGACAAAGGGTAGTTGTTCAGGTAAAGGTTCAGGTGTAGTAATTGGTACAGGGACAGGTTCAGGTTCAAGTTCAGGTTCCTTCTCAGGTGCAAAGTTAGAAACTGACTTCAACTGAAACAAGGAAGAGAGATCCATCCCGGTTGTAGTAACCTGCTGGTACTCACTCACATCATAAAAACTAGGAAATTTTTACTGAGTGTCTACAGGACTTGACTCAGTTTGATGTGAGGCTTCATCAGACTCAAGATTTTGGGTTTCCTCCCCCTCAACAAGTGCTTCCTTTTCAATATTGAGAGACTCAGGAACTTGGTCTAAATCCACAGCTTCATCTCTAAGTACCTCATTCATCTCTTGTCAAGCCAGCTGAAAGGCTATCTCAATCCTCTCTTCAGTAGAGGGTATTATTTCAGGAATAGATTGTTCCATAGGGTATTCTTCTAGATTTACTTATTTCATAATAGGGATTTCTTCTAGATTTGCTTCTTGCACACCAGGGAGTTCTACTAGATTTGATTCTTGCACACTAAGGAGTTATTCTACTTTAGGATCTTCTATTACTTACTGCTTAGATCCTTTTACCATTGATTCTTTTTCATCCTCGAGTTAGATTTCCATATTGACATATTTGCTAAGGGTAGGAACTTCTTATTTAAGAACAACAGGAAGAGTAACAGTCCTTTCTTCCTCAACAATAACTTCTTCCCTATGAGGTACTTTAGACTCTTCTTCTGAATCTTCTGAATAATGACCATGTTCATCTCGTTCCAAACTAGGATCAGAAATTTCTTTCATCCTTGATGGATAATCCATAGGATTAAACTTCTCATAAACCTTATCATTCTCTTCCACCCATTCCATTTTCCAAGGATTCCAGTTTATCTTCATTCTCCTGATGGTGGCTTTAGAGAGACAGTACTCACAGTCCATAAGCACTTCTTCATTAGGTACAACTACACCTTTTGCAACAAGCATGGCTGATATCAACTGAGAGTAGAATAGATAAGTAGACTTGGATGTTACCTTGATCAACTCACACATATGTTGAATGATGTACTTTCACAGGTTAGTCTTGTATCCATTCTTCATAAGATGAATCAAGAACACATCTTGATACTTTAACACAACAAAGTATCCTTTTCTTGGACTAACCATATTTTGAACAAACTTAAACAGCAGCCTTGTTTCTCTATCAAGTTCAGCAGCGATGGCCCTACTCTTGGTTCCATTTCCGGTTAGGGTTTTCAGAGCATATTCAAGATCAAAGAAATCTGTTGTAGGTGGAGGTTCTCTCTAATAATCATCACAGATTCCTTCATGAGGTGTCCTAAGGAATTCCGCCTATAACCTCGATGAGAAGGAGCATCTTTTGACATTAATCCATCTCCTCACAACAAAACTTTCACCAGAGTCAAAATAAGACTGTGTGTACTGGTAGAACTGAGCTACTAATCTAGGATAGATGGGTTTATTCTCCCTTTAGAACCATTCTAACCAGCCTTGTTCTTTTAAAACTTTCAAGACTAGAGATTTTCAAGATAAAATCCATTCGGGGGAAATTTCTTTCTCAGGAACAACACTGCTATTTACCAGGTTCGGATTCAGAGGCCCTTCGGGTGTCAGCTTGGGTGTTATCTTCTTCTTCTTCAGGAGGCACTTCTCAGGTGTGGATGACGACGAACATTTCATTCCTGGTATCCACTAAAGGTTTGAGATAGAGAGAAAGAGAGAAGGGGTTTCAAGGTTGAAAGGGTTCGAAACGAGAGAGATTCTGAGTGAAGAACCGAGTGAAGATTTTTGTTTTATCATTTGGGAATTCCAATAGTCACAAAAATAAAAATGAGGGAAAGTAAAATAGGTGAAATAAAAATTACTACAATACGGGTTTAAAGAAAATCATAAAGAATTTTCACAGTGAGATAGTAAGTAGTCATCACGGTGACACAGTGAGTGAACATCACGGTGAGACAGTGAGTGAACATCACGGTGAGATAGTGAGTGAACGTTTCAATGCGTGTTACGGTGAGACGGTAAGTGTCATACCGTAAGTAAAAAGTGCTAACGATGAGACTGTAAACCTGAGAGATAGTAACTAAGAAACCGTAATCATGAAATAGTAAAGTAAAACATAGTAAAATATTGAACAATAAGATAGGTAAGATATCTATTTGAGATTTATCATGCCAAGATCATGTATGATGTAGTCTATTCTCTCAGAATTTAATGGTTTAGTGAATATATCAGCAAGTTACCAATGAATTCCAAGGTGATATCACCTTTTTGATAATGATATCTCAAAAAGTTATGTCTTACATCAATATGTTTTGTCCTAGAATGTGAAATAGGGTTTTTTGAGATGTTAATATCAATTGTGTTGTCACAATTTATTGGTACATGTCTGAATTGATATCCATAATCTAGTAAAGTGTGTTTCATCCACAAAATTTGTGCACAAAAACTGCCAGCAGCTATGTATTTAGCTTCTATAGTAGATAATGCACCAGAATATTGTTTCATACTACACCATGATACTAGTGACTTGCCTAAAAGGTGACATATTCCAGAGGTTCTATTTCTATCCAACTTACAGCCACCGAAGTTAGCATCATAATAACTAACTAGTTCAAATGATTGTCCTTTAGGATAGAACATTCCTTGATTGGGTGTATGCTTGAGGTATTTGAAAATTCTCATTACAACATTTAAATGAGATTATTTAGTATTTGATTGAAAATGAGCTCACATACACACACTAAACATAATATCCAGACGGCTAGTATTTAAGTAGATTAAACTTCCAATCATTCCTCTGTAAGTGGTTTGATCAATGGATTTTCCATCTTCATCAAGATCCAACTTACAAGTGGTACTCATGGGAGTGTCACTACTTTTAGTGCTATCCAATCAAAAACGTTTTAGAAGATCTCCAGTGTATTTAATTTGAGTTAAAACAATTCCATTATTATTTTGAAAGATTTAAAATCCAAGAAAGAGTTTTAGTTCTCCCCTTAAAATCATTTCAAATTCGTTTTGCATCATTTTATAAAAATCAATACATAATGAATTTTTTGAAGATCCAAAAATAATATCATCTACATAGATTTGAACAACTAAAACATCATTATAAATTCATTTTATAAAGAGGGTAAGATCAGCTATTCCTTTTGTAAAACCTTTGAAAATAAGAAAAGTACTCAATCTGTCATACCAAGCTCTTGGAGCATGTTTTAAACCATATAAATCTTTTTATAGTTTAGAAAATATGATTGGAAAATGAGGATTTGTAAATCCAGGGGGTTGTTCAACAAATACATCCTCAGCTATATACCCATTTAATAATTCACTCTTAACATCCATTTGATATAGTTTGAAATTCAGATGTGCAGCATAAGCAAGTAGGATTCTGATGGCTTCAAGTCTGGCTACTGGAGCAAAGGACTTCTCATAGTCAATTCCTTATTCTTGACTATTTTCTTGTGCAACTAATCTAGCCTTGTTCCTAACTATATTTCCAGCTTCATCTACCTTATTTCTAAACACTCATTTAGTGCCTATAATTAAAGTGTCCTCGGGTCTTTCAAAAAGTTTCCAAACTTTGTTTCTTTCAAACTGATTAAGTTCTTCTTGCATATTCATTACCCAAAATTCATCGTTGATGGCATCATCAATGTCTTTAGGTTCAAGTTGTGATAAGAATGCTTGGTGTTCAACCAGATTTCTAAGATAAGCTCTAGTTTGTGTTCTTTTCTCTAAGTCTCCTACAACAGCATCTAAGGGATGGTTTTTAAGGGTTCTAACCTTTCTAGGAAAAGAGGGACTTGTGATTTTAGGTTCATCAATAGATTCTAGTTCATTATGACTCGATTGTAGAGAATTTCTAGAATTGGATGTTTTCACAGATTCTTTCACTAAAAAATTTGATGATTTTGAGTTGATGTTCAGATTTGATACATCATCTTCCTGATTTTCTAGGATGGTTCTAGGCTCATGTGGATCTATTTCATCATACTTGATATGAACAGATTCTTCCACACATTTAGTTCTCTTATTGAATACTCTATAAGATTTACTTAAAATTGAGTAACCTAGGAAAATTCCTTCATCACTTTTGGATGCAAATTTGTCAAGATTATCCTTAGTGTTGAGAATAAAGACTTTGCAACCAAAAACTCTAAAGTAATTAACCTTAGGATTTCTATTGTTCTAGAGTTCATATGGGTTTTTTTTGAGAATTGGTCTAATTGAGACCATGTTGATTATGTAGCATGTTGTATTAACAACTTCATCCCAAAAGTAAATAGGTAAGTCATATTCACTAAGCATTGTTCTAGAAATTTCTTGCAGAGTTTTATTTCTTCTTTCTACAACACCATTCTACTGAGGTGTTCTAGGGGAAGAGAAATTGTGACTATAACCATTTTGTGAGAAAAAGGATTAAAACTCTTGATTTTCAAACTCACGACCATGATCACTTCTTAAAGATTTAATTTTAAGGCCACTAAGATTTTCTACAGACTTGGAATACTTAGTAAAATAAGAGCAGGAATCACTTTTGTGAGCCATGAAGAAAGTCTAGGTATATCTAGAAAAATCATCTACCAGAACATAAACATAGTGCTTCCCATTTAAACTAGAAACTCTGGATGGTCTAAAAAAATCCATGTGAACCAATTTGAGAGGTTGATAAGTAGAAACTTCTTTCTTTGATTTGAAAGATATTTTTTGTTGCTTTCCATTTTGAAAAGTATTATATACTTTGTCCTGTGGAAACTCAAGTTTGGGTAAGTCTTTAACTATGACTTTTCAGTTAGATTTCTAAGGGAGTGAACATTACAGTGTCCTAGTCTCCTATGCCAGAGCCAAGACTCTTTATGAAATACGCTTAAGCATAAAATTTTTTGAGAATCTAAGGAATATAAGTTAATAGAATAAACATTCTCATTCCTTGATGCAGAAAATACTAATTCATATTTAGAATTAAAGACATTATAGGCATCATTTTCAAATTTAACATGATATCTATCATCACATAATTGTGAGATACTAAGCAGATTATATTTTAAGTCATTAAAAAATAGTACTTCAGAAATTAAAATTGAATCAGAGTTACTAATATGGCCTAATCCAATGATCTTCCCTTTGGAATTGTCACCAAATGTGACATTTCCTCCATCTACTTTTATCAGGTTCTTGAATCATGATTAGTCTCCTTTCATGTGCCTTGAACATCCACTATGCAAGTACCATAGATTCTTGCAGGAGCTCTTTAAGTAGATTTCCTATAACATGATCAAGAAAAGACTGATTTTGGTACCCATACTTTTTTGGGTCTAGTAACATTAGTAGTAAGTGCTTTAGGAACCCATATTTGTATCATAGGTTTCCTATAAGAATTATGAAAATAATTTGAAAAATAAATTGTATTTGGTCCACAAAAACTTGAAATAGTAGAATATGTATCATGACTTGAGGGAGTTGAGCTATGTCCAGAACTGGGAACAAAATTATATGCCCTGGAATTGGAAATAAAATTCATTCTAAAAAGGTTTCTTTTACCATGTTGATAACAAATTCCAGTATTGTATTTTGGGGCAATTTGTTTTCCTAGCATTTGGGTAATGGTATTTTTCTCATTAGTAAACTTTTTTAAGTCACTTTTTAATTGCTCATTAGAAATTTTTAATTCATTATTTTCTTTGAGAAGTTGGGAATTTTTCTCCTTTTCATTAGTAAGTTCAGATTTGACATTTACAGTGAGAGTATTTTGTTTCTTCAATGATTTATATTTATCTTTTAATTCATTGCATGTATCTTCAAGCATGTTGCAATATTAAAACATTTATTCATTAGTCATATTTTCAGAGACACTTTCCTCTTTAGAATAGTATGAATTATGTATAGAAGATTTCAGTGTTACATTAGATGTGTTTGTCATAAAACACATATTGGCTTTGTTAGCCTGTTCATCATGTGATGTCTCTAAGTCACTTGAACCATCCTCAGAGGCACTCCAGTTTTCCTTCATTACCTTTTTGTACTTCTTATACTTGTCCTCATATTTCTTCATATATTTGAGTTTTGGACAGTCATCCTTTATATGTCCTTTGAGTTTACATTAATAGCATACAATTTCATCAGTTTTATCACTTCTTTTCCAGTCCTTTTTTCAGTTTCCTTTTAGATCATACTTTACCTTGAAGTTAGGCATTCTGAAAAAGTTCTTCTTTTTGTAGAATCATTTGAATCTTCAGGCCAGTTGAGCCATCTCTTCATCACTGTCAGGTGATTATTGTTCAGTGGTGGAACTTTCTACAGAATCTTACAGTTTCCCTTTGTCTTTGTGCTTCGAGTAGGTGGTCTTGAATGCTACAGATTTCCTCTTTGGTTCATCCTCCTCTTATTTGTTGACTTTCAGCTCTTCCTCATACATCATCAATTTCCCAATGAGTTATTTTATAGGTATCTTACTGATGTCGCATGATTCTCTAATTGAGACAGAGGTTCCCCTCTATCTATCAGGTAGACACCTAAGGATTCTCATGATCTGTTCTTTGGCAGTGACTTATCTTCCAAGAGAAATCATTGTGTTGACAATCTCATTGAACCTGAGATACATGTCAGAAATTGGCTCATCAGGTTTCATTTTAAAATTATCATATTTTATAGTATAATTATTAATTCTCATATCCTTTACACTAGATGTACCTTCATGTGAGACAGACAAGGTATCCCAAATTTCTTGGGCAGTTTTACAAGCAAAAATCCTATTAAATTCTTCATCTCCTAAAGAACAGTATAAAGCATTCATGGATTTGCAATTGTTATTGTAAGAAAGTTTGGTAGGTTCATCCCATGTAATTTTATCAGTCACAGGAAGTTTGTATTCATCTATAATGGATGACCAAATTTCAAAGCTCATACTCACTAGATGCATTTTCATTTTAATTCCCCATTGAGCATTGTTGGTTCCATTAAAGAATGGTGGTATATTGGTTGCAGAACCTTCCAATCTATTATCCATACTAATGAATTACTTTAAAAGAGCTTGAAATTTAGAATTAATATAAATTTATAGATCATTAATGTACAACTACAATCATAGTTGAGTAAGATTACACAGAGTCCTAATAAAACAACCTTTGATACCAAATATTGTTCGGAGTAGTTCACTCAAGAGGGGAGGGGTGAATTGAGTAACTATAAAAATTTATGTTGCAAAAATATTATTTTAAAAGAAATAGTTTTTCACCAAAAATAGATACAGCCCAGTTAATCAAGGTTATACTGTTATAATAGTTTGAACTGTTTAAACAACTTCTTATAAGATTGATTAATTCTCAATAATCTTAATATGTATTATTAATATTACTTTTGATGTTATCCTACTAAGACAAATCAGTTATAACTTCTTTACAAGACTAACTATCAAAGTGAAATTAGAGTTTTCTGGACTATGCAATAAAGTAGTAAAATAGAGAAGACTAACTTTAAATAGCACAACGGATATAAAACAAGTGGTTCAGTCTCAAGCTGCGACCTAATCCACTCCACTTGGTGATCACCTGCCACTAAGTAGTTTATATAAATAAACATTGATCCACACCATGGATTGGGGTTAACAACAGTACATAGACTGTCCAGGTCACACAGGGACCTCTTCCACAGTTTTTGTGGGTAAACAAAAATAATAACCAGGCCACACAGGGACCTCTTCCACAATTGTCATGGGTAAACAAGAGTATAAAGAGTTTGGTGTAAGGATTTAGAAATTCTTCAGTTTAGCACAGGAGTCAGTGTGTGTATGGAATATACAGAGTACACACACTGCTCAAGAAGTAAGTAAAATAATCGCTAAGAGAGAGTAGATATGAGTTTAGAATTCTCTAATGATTTGTAGTGTAGCTCTGGACTCCTTTGATTAAACAGAAATTCTTCTGAGTCCTTCTCTGGTTTTTTTCATGAAAAACAGAGTGTCGTAATTCATCTTGTGTTCTTCATGAGTGTTGATAATGTATATATGTTCTCTGGATTCTATTTTACTTCATATTTTCTTCAGCAGAGTCAGATTTCATGTATGAGACAATGATTTTTTTGAAAATCTTCCAATGTGTTCTTCGCGGTCGTGCTCATAGGCTTGTTTTTCATTCCGTATCGCGCTATCTTGCTCTTGGGAACTCTACACTCTTTATCTTCAAATGCATGAGTTTTAGCCGACAGGTTCCATGTGTTTTGTATCTCATACCATGTACTATGTCTACAAAGAAACATTAATTATGTCAGTGAATTAAAGTCATCAAATATGACCATTAAACATTAAATTGAAAGACGACAAAATAGTTTAAGAAACGATGTCACAGTATGTTATGAAAACGGTGTCTCCTTCACACGGTGTCTGAGTGTCATGGTCTGAGTGTCACGGTGTATTGTTCATGGTGTCTGACTTCATGGTGTCTTCTTTACGGTGTCTTGCTCATGGTGTCTTGCTCACAGTGTCTTTCTTCACGGTGTATGACTTCACAGTGTCTTCTTTACGGTGTCTTTCTCACGGTGTCTTGCTCATGGTGTCTTGATTCACAGTGTCTAACTTCATAGTGTCTTCTTTATGGTGTCTTGCTCACAGTGTATTTCTTACTTTGTCTAGCTTACTGTGTCAGGCTTCACGATGTCTAGTTTACTGTGTCTGGCTTCACGGTGTCTAGTTTACACTGTCTGGCTTCACGGTGTCTTGTACTTAGCCAAACAACAGTATTCATACTTAAAAAGTATTATGCATGAAATGGATTGAGCTTAACCATTATAATGCATGAGAGAACTTGAAACATAAATACACATGATTGGATATAATTTATAGGATTTAACTAGGTTGAATAAGATTTTTGATGAGATTTGGAATCATTAATGATATTTGTGATCATTAAAACATGATTAATACTTGAGGAGTCCAACAAATGTATTTAAAATCATTCTTACAGTTTTACAGACTATGGGTTAAAGTCATTTATACCCTTGTTTTACTTTTTATAAGATGTTTATAAAGGAATCTTTCTATCATTTTCCGAACAAGGTCCTTTTTAACCTTTTCAACAGAATTAAGGTAAGAATGTCTTTTATTAACTTATACGGCGGGTGTGGCTATTTTCCACCATTATAAAATCATCTATGATTCCCTTACAATCTTATAAGAATATTTTCAAAGTAAATTTTTTATTTATGTGTCTTTTAAATGATTTCAAAAAAAAGAGATATTTCTCTCAAATAGTTTTGATTTCATCTATGTCAACATCCTTTGATGGATTTTAAGCTTATTTGAAGTTGATTTATTATGATACAAAACTTCCATATATTATTGAAGGTTTTGTGATATGTTTGACTTTGGATGTGTTATGTTTATACCATTCATGGTTTATGGAGAAAGTATTGACATTTTGTATGCTAGTTTTAATACGAATGTTTATGTTATGTTTAAACCTGTTCATATGAGAAATGCATTGGACTTAATAAGTGACGGGTGGAGCCCACTATAGCTCCTCGATACATCGTTAGGTCTCATGAGACAAAATAGTGTCTTGGCACAAGGCCTTGACAAAATATTATTTTTAGTCTTGGAACAAGGCCTTGACTGTATGGTTATGATAGTCTGGCATTATGCATTTCATCATTATGAAAGTGGTTATTGATATTGCATGTGATTATTAGATTAGTAGAATATCCATGTGAATAATTAAATGGAATTATTTCATTTTATTTCTACCATATTATTATGAAGTTTAAGTTTAAAAGGATTTTGTTTTAGTTATACATTGCCTTAAATGTTTATTCTTATTTATGAAAGTTTCCGCTATATTTTTATCCTTACTGGGCATCTGAGCTCACCCCTTTCTATTTTTTATTTTTTCTAGGATATGAAGAAGCATTTTATGAATGACCTATATGGATAGTATGAGGGGATATGAGTGTGGTCTATAGAGAAAAGATGTTGTTGTAGTTTTTCACTTTATGATGTAGTGTAAACATTATGAATGTATCTAGTGATTCTAAGGCTACTAAACTAATCAGTCTTTAGAGACTTGATCTTTTGTGATCATGCCAATGTTATGTAATAATGAACCGACTCTGGGTAACTAGGTTTGGGGTGTTACTGTTGGTATCAGAGGAAGTTTAGTACAAACCTTGGGAGCTATATTTAGATAAATTCTGATTAGAGCACATAGACCTAAGATAGACTTTGAGGATTAGTATAGAAGAACTTTCTAGAATTTCAGTATTGTATAGATTTTGTGATTTTTCTAAGAAATACATCCCTATGTGGATACAAGAAGGTAGATGTGGCTCTGGCATAGATGTACCTAGGGGTAAAACCCAAAAACACCGCTTTGAGCTAGACTCGAACGGGAACTGGTGCACGACATCGGGCCTTGCTTCACTCTTGGTTACGACACTCCCGAGGGATATTATTAGGATAATTCTCATTTTCTTTACAAACCATTATTAAGGGTTTATGATTATATACTTCCTCCAAGAAATTTTTTTTTTATGATTATGGATTATATCCATAAACTGTTGAATTTATGTTAAGTGTTTTACAAGTTCGGAATTATTTATTTCGATTCATAAACAAATCTAGTTTATGCCATTGTTTAGAAATGGAACCAAGTAGAAGGAATGGAAACTGTATCAATGAATGCACTCCATTTAGGTATTTCCCTCCTTCTCAAGATAATTATAGTGGTGCTAGTGATGCAACTTGTGCTGATCAGCTAATCACTATATTGGTACAACTCACTTAGGTTAAGAATAATAACCTTACCCGTATGGAGCACCTAGATCCAAAGTGTGGAGGATCAATGTTAGATCACTTCATGAGGAAAAAACCACCAAAATTAAATGGGAGTACAAATCCATTAGTAGCTGAGAAATAGATAAATTCCTTAGAGAAAATATTCCAAGCCTTGGGGAGTAGTGAAAAGAAAAAAGTTATCATGGCAGTTTACCGCCTCACTGGAGATACTGAACAATGGTGGTCATTGATTCAAAACACAAATGAGGATGATGTAGTATCAAATATGGAATGGATGGAGTTCAAAGAGCTTTTATTAGAAAAATATTTTCCTCGTGAACATCTAGTAGATATGGAAAGGCAATTTCTGAGTTTGAGGCAAAAGGAGGACAAGAATGTTGCAAAGTATTAGTCTAACTATACAAGGTTTTCAAGGCATACGGTAGATTATATATGTAACCCAAGAAGTAAGATTGATCATTTATTTGATGGGTTAAAACCATTTCTCCATCGAGATTTAGTCTCACAATCCTTCTCATCATACGAAGATATTTTCTCATGTGCTATCAAGACAGAAAAGGAATTCTATAAGTCCTACAACTTTAAAGAAAATCAAGAGTAGTAGAGATCTGATGATCACTCCGGAAATGGAAATATGGGGAAGAAGGGAAAATTTGAATATCCATCCTGTATTAAATGTGGGAAGAAACACCCTGGTACTTTCTTGAAGGGAATGGGAGTCTATTACAAGTGTGTTGAAAAAGGCCACAAAGCTCGTGATTTAAAGGGGAAGAAATAAGCTAATGATGTTCAATTCTACAATTGCAGGGAGATGGGACATTATGCAAATTAATTTCCTAAGTATCAGGGGAACTTACCTCAGAAAAGGTCAAGGGATCAAGGCCAATCTTATTCTATCACTACTGTTGAGGTAGAAGCTTCGAAAGATGTGGTGGAAGGTAATTTAATGGTTTCTTCAAGTTTAGAAAATGATTTATTTGATTCTGGGTCATCGCATTGTTTCATATCTTCCCAGTTTTCTAAGAAAATTAGTTATTTCCAATTTGATTTAACAAGGGATTTGTCAGTCAAAACTCCTAAGGGAAGTATCATCACAACAAAGTTTTGTGAATCAGTCCCCATTAGAGCATATAAATGTTCTTTATCTTCTGATCTCATCGTCATACCCATGATTTAATTTGATATAATCCTCAGTATGGATTGGATTTCTTATCTAGATCCACCCCCAGTAGCTCAACTAAATTCAATTATCGGGGAGGAAGAGAATGAAATAACTGTGGGTGAGGAAAGGAATGTTCAAATAGAGGATGTACCTATTGTGAAAGAATATGTAGATGTGTTTCTAGAAGATTTACCTGGACATCATCCAAAATGAGAAATTGAGTTTTCCATTGATTTAATTCCTAGTTCAAGGCCTATATCGAAAACTCCTTATAGAATGGACATTGTAGAATTATTGGAACTAATGAAACAACTAGATGAATTGAGTAATAAGGGATTTATTCACCCTAGTGTTTATCCTTGGGGAGCCCCTGTCCTTTTTGTTAAGAAGAAAGATGGATCTATGAGGTTATGTATCGACTACAGGGACATTAATGCTATAACAATAAATAACAAGTATCCCTTACCTCACATTGATGATTTATTTGACCAACTGCATAGAGCTAAATACTTTTCAAAGATTTACCTTTGATCTGGATACCATCAGTTATGTTTGAAGAAGGAAGAAATTCCGAAAATAGCATTTCAAACCAGGTATGGGCATTACGAGTTTACAGTAATTCCTTTTAGGCTGACTAATTCACCCTCTATTTTCATGGATCTAATGAACAGAGTTTTCAAGGAATATCTTGATGTCTTTTTAGTGGTATTTATTGATGATATCTTGGTATACTCCAAAATCTATGAAGATCATGAAAAGCACTTGCGCATTATATTGAAGACTCTGAGAAGACATGAATTATATGGGAAGTTTATCAAGTGTAAATTTTGGCTTCATGAGATTTATTTTCTTGGCCATATTGTCTCCAAGTATGGAATCTTTGTTGATCCTTCTAAGAACAAGGCAATCCAAGAATGGACATCACCGATGAGTATAACTGAGGTACGCAGTTTTATTGGTTTAGCAGGTTATTATTGACGTTTCATCCATAATTGTTCCCGGTTGGATAACCCATTAACAAAGATCACATGTAAAGGGGTTAAATTTGTTTAGACAAAAGAGTGTGAAGAATGTTTTGAGGAACTAAAGAGAAGATTAGTCAATGCTCCAATATTGACTCTACCATCGAGGAATGGTGGGTTCATTATTTATAGTGATGCATCGAAGAAAGGACATGGTTGTGTCCTTATGCAGAATGATAGGGTTATTGCCTATGCATCACAACAGCTGAAAATTCATGAGAAAAACTTTCCTACTCATGATCTTGAGTTAGCAGCTGTAATATTTTCTTTGAAGATTTGGATACACTACCTCTATGGTGAAAAATGTGAGATTTATACTGATCACAAGAGTTTGAAGTATATTTTCTCATAGAAATAACTCAACATGAGGAAAAGGAGATGGCTTGAAATACTCAAGGATTATGATTGCACGATACACTACCACCCAGGGAAGGAAAATAAGGTGGAATATTCTTTGAGCAGAAAGGATTGTGGAGTTTTTAACAAGATGATAGTTGAAAGGGATCCTATTTTTATTGATCTAGTGAAGATGGATATGGTAATTACCAAGGATGGTGAAACATCGTTACTTTTTCAAACGGTTGCCAAACCATCTTTACTAGAAAGGATAAAGAGTTCTCAGACCGATGGTGAAGAATTTAAAAAGAAGATTAAAGCTGTGAATAATGGGAGATTGAGTGACTTTATGTATGAATATGAAATTTTGAAATTTGGGAAGAGACTTTGTGTTCTCGATATACCTGATCTAAAAAGGGAATTGTTGGACAATGATCATTATTCCAATTTCTCTATACACCCTGGGAGCACAAAAATGTATATAGATTTGAAGGAACATTTTTGGTGGGACAACATGAAGAGGGAGATTGCTGATTTTGTGTCAAGATGTATGGTTTGTCAATAAGTGAAAGGTGGAAGGAAACAGCTTGGAGGAGTCATGCAACCTCTTCCTATACCAGAGTGGAAATGGGATAATATTATGATGGACTTTGTTATGGGACTACCAAAGACTCCTACAAGGAATGATGCAATATGGGTCATTTTTATCGTCTTACTAAGTCGGCACATTTTTTTTCTATAAGAGAAGATCTACAACTTGAACGTCTAGAAATACTATATATTAATGAAGTTGTGAGACTTCATGGAGTACCACTATCGATTGTTTCTGATCATGATCTCTGTTTTACTTCAAGATTATGGAAGAGTCTTCAGAAGGCCATGGATACTGAACTTCGTTTGAGCACTTCCTACCACCCTCAAATATATGGACAATCAAAACGGACTATTAAAACCTTAGAAGACATGTTGGTATCTTTCTCACTTGACTTTCAGGGTATGTTGGATCAATATTTACCTTTGGTAGAATTTTCCTATAAAAATAGCTTCCATTCAAGTATTCAGATGGCACCATATGAAGAGTTATATGGAAAGAGATGTCGCACACCAACCTGTTGGGATGACGTTGGTGAAAGAAAACTCATGGGCCCAGAACTAGTGGACGAAATGATGGAAAAGGTGAAGGTAATCCAAAACCACATCAAAGTAGCTCAAAGTATGTAGAAGAGATGTGCCGATAACCGAAGGAAGGATTTGGAATTTCAGGTAGGAGATCATGTTTTTTAAAGGTATCTCCAGGGAAGGGAGTTATTTGTTTTGGTAAGAAAGGTAAATTGAGTCCTAGGAACATCATATCTTTCGAAATTCTAGAATGAATTGGGGTTGTAGCTTACCATTTGGAAATGCCTCCAAGTCTCTCCAGAGTTCAAGATGTGTTCCACGTATCACTGTTGAGAAAATAAATGCCTAACCCAATTCATGTGATCACCTATGAGGAATTAGAACTGGAACCCGATCTGTCTTATTGCGAAGAGCATATCAAGATTCTTGATACAAGAGAATAAGTGCTGAGAAACTGGATGACTCGTCTGGTAAAAGTTTTATGTAGAAACTATAAGATGGAAGAGGCAACGTGGGAACCCAAGAAACTTATGATGAAGAACCACCTGAGTATTTTTATGCAGTAATATTCTAGAAATTTTGAGGACAAAATTATTTGAAGTATGGGAGAATGTAACACTCTAGGCTTCCACGGTACGTTTCCCTTTGAATAATGCAATATTTTGCATTGTATGCAACTTCGAGATTCTAACACACCGTGGCCAATCAAAGTAGCTGTTATGAATAGTAATACCCACTTTTTAAAATTTTATGAATTTTTTATTTCAAAATGGACTTAATTTTTGGATTTGGATTATCTAAATTAGCTTAAGGTGAATTTTTGGTATTTTTCTGAAAACATTCAGTTTTTGATGAATAGTGAAAATTATTAAATTGTAATTAAAAATAACTTTCTTAATCAAAATAATTAATAGTAATAAATTATGAATTTTAATAGTTTGCAAGTATAATTAGATCATATTTTTATCATTTAGTACAATTTAATTCATTATAAGTAACTTCACATTTAAATTTGACATAAACAAGTGTCAATCTTTTGATAGTTATTATTTCATAAAAACACGCTTTTTGTTTTGACAACGAGAATTAATTTTAAATTAATTTCTTCCATTTATGTGTTTTTAATTTAGAAAAATGGATTCCATATTTGGAATCAGGAGGTCCAAATGTGTAAATAGGTAACTTTTATTTTTAGACATTTTGAATAATTACTTCGGTAAATATTTTTTACCATGGTTAAAGGGTAAATCCGATAAATAGGGGTAAAAAAATAATCTTATAATAATATTAAATTACCCTAAAATGTGTCCTAAACCTATTAGTTGATACATGTCCGATCATGGGCATCATTGGGTCGATTTTGGGACCCCATGGAGGCACTTTTAAGTGATAATGACACTTTGTATTAATTAAGTTAAAGTATATACAAAAATGACATAAGCATATATCTTATAGAAAAACAATTTTTACATAGGATTATATATGTTATATTTTCAACAATAAATATTCATTAGAAATATAAAAATATTTTCTACATAATTAGATTTTATTTATAATTTTTAGACATTTAATAATTAAATTTATTTATGACACAATAATGATGTAGTGTCTTCCTTATTAATCAAAGAATCAAATAATTGGTATTATAAATGTTAAAATAAATATAATTTGAAATTTTTGATGGAATCCACAAATTTTATTGGTTAATATGACATTTTAGGATCACTAAAATTATTTTTTTTTGAATTAATAAAGTTTATAAGACTTTAAAAAAATCAATTATTAAAAAGTGTCAAAATTGACATAAAGGAGTTTTTAGAAAAAATATTATATTATTAATTGATATTATATTCCAAAAAATCTAATTTTCAGACAAAGGACTTATATAATGATATTTTTATCATTAATGTACCACTTGGGGGTCTCTTATAAGTATATAGTATGTTTATTAACTATATAATATAAAAATACAAAGAGACATGGTAAATGTCAAACTGGTTAACTAAGAGTTAAATCAAGAATATGAAGTTAATATAGTGACTCAAACCTGTATAAAACATATTGGATGATTGGTTTTTGACCTATTCTCACCTTAGCCTTTAAATAATATACTTTGGATCCATTATAAACTGAATAATAATTTATTATAAAATAATATTTTAAGTTTTTTCTAAGGTGACCCTCACCCCTCTTATAAGAGGGCACTCCCCCTTCTCTCAAATTCATACCCTCGAAGCCTTTTGATTCGTCCAAACCCTGATAAAATATCCTCTAAAATTATATCACTTCATCCTAGAGGCCTTACTTTAGTCATAAAGCTAACTTAAGGAGTCCTTTTGATCAAATCAAAAGGAAGAACCCGAAGAAGAGGTAAAAATCTCATCACCTCTTTCAAGTTCCTTTCTTCTTCTACTTCCTTTTTCTTTGTTGTTTCCATTCTAAGATAATAAATATAGTATATTATATATAATTTTATGTTATTATAAATATGGTACAACCAAATTCATTATTCTATCTATCCCTTGAATGACATGTCTCCATATGTGCGTATGTACGGCTTACCGTCTCCACGTCGTGGTGTAATTGTTATTCAATACATTATTATTTTGATGGGTATAATAATGATATGTAGTTCATGTAAATAATAAATATAACATGATAATTATTCTTTATATATGATATACCATCCAATTATATATGATTTTAATATCAAAAGAATGATATTGTCGCTCGTACGTACGTACGGACTACCGTCTCCACGAACGCGATGAGATTCATTCCCCATCGTATCCATTCAAGACTAATTATCATTTGATGATTACAATTAATTTTTAAGGACTTGATATCATTCTGGATATGAATAATATACAGCATATCCATAACAAACATGGCTTATGTAACAAAGAATATAAAGGTAAACGAATCAGTTAACACCCGAAACAACGATAATACTAAGATGTTATTAACAAAGCAATGTTAAAAGATCATATATGATATCATATTAATGTATATGATTCTTGTATAATTTAATAACAATTATTTCACCATTATACAGGAGGTAAACCAACACTCAACCAAGTAAAATTACAAGGTAAGGGTTTATTTCACAATCTCTTCATTATCTGAGGTTGTTTATACGTAATTATCTACTAGGACCTCTTTATCATCCACATCCATGTTTCTTAAAAATGTATTTCAAATCATTATTAATATTTTACAAACTATGGGTTAAAGTCATTTATGCCCTTTTTTGACTTTTTATAAGATGTTTATAAAGGAATATTTCCGTCGTTTTCCAAACAAGGTCCTTTTTAACCTTTTCGACAGAATTAAGGTAAGAATGTCTTTTTTAACTTATACGGTGGGTGCAGCTATTTTCCACCATTATAAAATAATTTAAGCTTCCCTTAAAATCTTATAATAATATTTTCAAAGTAAATTTTTTAATTATGTGGCTTTTAAATGATTTCAAAAAAATAGATATTTCTCTCAAATAGTTTTGATTTCATCTATGTCAACATCCTTTGATGGATTTTAAGCTTATTTGAAGTTGATTTATTATGATAAAAAACTTCCATATAGTATTGAAGGTTTTTTGATTTGTTTGACTATGGATGTGTTATTTTTATACCATTTATGGTTTATGAAGAAATTATTGACATTTTGTATGCTAGTTTTAATACGAATGTTTATGTTATGTTTAAACGTGTTCATATGAGGAATGAATTGGACTTAATAAGTGACGGGTGGAGCCCACTATAGATCCTTGATGCATCGTTAGGTATCATGAGACAAACTAGTGTCTTTGAACAAGGAATTGACAAAATATTATTTGTAGTCTTGGAACAAGGCCTTGACTGCATGGTTATGATAGTCTGGCATTATGCATTCCATCATTATGAAAGTGGTTATTGATATTTCATGTGGTTATTCGATTATTAGAATATCCATGTGAATAAGTAAATGGAATTATTTCATTTTATTTCTTCCATATTATGCTGAAGTTGAAGTTTAAAAGTCTTTTGTTTTAGTTATACATTGCCTTAAATGTTTATGCTTATTTATGAAAGTTTCTGCTATATTGTTATCCTTACTGGGCATCTGAGCTCACCCCTTTCTATGTTTTATTTTTTCCAGGATGTGAAGAAGCATTTTATGAATGACCTGTAGGGATAGTATGAGCGGATATGAGTGATGTCTATAGAGACAAGATGTTGTTGTAGTTTTTCACTTTATGATTTAGTGTAAACTTTATGAATGTATCTAGTGATTCCAAGCCTACTAAACTAATCGGTCTTTAGATAATTGATATTTTGTGATCATTCCAATGTTATGTAATAATGCACCGAATCTGGGTAACTAAGGTTGGGGTGTTAAATAATGAACACATCTTGAACTTGAGAGAGATTTGGTGAAAGCGCCAATTGGTAAGCTACCTTCCCAACACAATCCCAAATTTCAAAAGGAATGATATACCTAGTGCTCTGCGTGACCTTATTTCCAAATCTCATTAATCACTTCCAGGTATATGTTCATAGAATCACCTTATCACTCACTTTATACTCTAGGTCTTTCCTTCGGTTTTCAATATTACATTTTTTTTACTATGATCTACCCATATGGGTTTTTTAAAAGATCTAGCATTTTATTCCATTTCATCAATAAGATCATGTCCTAATAGCTTTCTTTCAACAAAATTCATCCTAGAAAGTTGGAGTTCTGCACTTATTTCCATATTGGGCTTCATAATGTGCCATCTGAATACTGGAATGAAATCTATTGTTGTAAGAAAATTCCACCAAAGGCATGTGTTGATCCTAACCACATTTGAAATCCATTGAGAAAGATATCAACATGAAATATAAATTTTGAATTTTCCTCTCAAACTAAACATATGTTTGAGGATTATATGAAGTGTTGAAACTTAACTCTTTATCGATAGTCTGCTGAAGACTTTTCCATAATTTCAAGGTAAACCTCGTTACCCAATCAGATATAATGGAATTTGGTACTCCATGAAATCATACCACTTCCTTTACAAATATCTTATCATGATGATCAAGAGATAAATCATCTCTAATAGTAATTAAGTGTGTCGACATTATAAGGTGATCAACTATAACCCATATATCATTATGGACTTTAGATGTTTTGGGAAGTCTGATTACAAATTCCATAGTGATATTTTCTCATTTCCATTCTGGTATTGGTAATGTTTGTAACATCCCCTTAGAATATTATCACTAATCCTTAACTTCTTGAAAACCCAAACACTGAGAGACATATTCGGAAACATATCTTTTAATTCCATCCCACCAGAAATACTCTTTCAGGTCCCTATACATCTTTGTGCTTCTAGGATGAATAGAGGATGAAGAACTATAAGCCGCATCCAATACCTTCTTCTTTAATTAGGGTGTGGGAGGAATAAAAACCAAGTTCCTAAACCTTATTATTACATCACAATCAAGGTTGAATTTAGGAACATTTTTCACCTTATTTTGTAGCTCTACAGCTTCCTTCTACTCCTCCTTAATATTCACTTGTATATATGGTTGAACATTCATTTCAGAAATATAATATTTCTCCCCTTTAAAATTTCATGATCCATACTTTGAAAATATATAAATATTGGATCTTTTGTGATCCTCATCATGGATAGGATAGCATGGTCCTTTTTACTCCAAGTATCTTCCACCTTGTTCTCTCTCCTAGGGTGGTAATGTATTGAGAAGTCGTAATATTTAATCAAATACAACCAACTTCTTTGATACATATTCAACTGCTTTTATGTGAAAATATACTTTAAAATTTTATGATCAGTTTAAATATCACACCTTTCATCATAAAGATAATTCCTTCATATCTTTAGTGAAAATATTACCATAGAAAACTCCAAATCATGAGATAGATAATTTTTCTCCTGTATTTTCATTTTTTTAGGCATAATCTATCACCATATCATTTTTCATGAGAACACAACCCATCCCCTTCTTGGATGCATCACTATAGATCCCAAAACTTTATCCACTATAAGGTTGTGTGAGCACAGGTGAACTGGATAACATTCTTTTTAGCTCTTTGAAATTCTCTTCACATTCCTTCATCTATATGAACTGAACTCTTTTCCAAGTCAACTTCGTGAGTGGATTATATAATCTTGAAAAATATTTCACAAAACATCGATAATATCCATCCAAACCAAGAAAACTTTATATCTCAGTTTCCTTTGTCGGTATCATCCAACTTTCAATACCTTTTTTTATTGTTGGATCCATATAGATCCCCTCTCTTGATATTGTGTGACCCAAAAATGAAACTTTATGATGCCAAAATTCACAATTGGTAAATTTTTCATAAATCTTATCATTTTTCAAGAAATTCAGTACAATTCTCAAGTGATATTCATTTTCTTCCTTTCTCTTCTAATAGACAAGAATATCAACTAAAATACTACCAAAAACTGATCAAGATAGTCTCTATAGACTATATTAATTAGATACATGAAGATATATGGGTATTAGTAAGACTAATTGGCATAACTATAAATTCATAGTGTCTATACCTTGTATGAAATGTTGTATTTGGTATATCCTCCTTCTTGACCCATAGTTGATGATATCCTGAATGAATATCAATCTTGGAAAATTATTGAACTTGACATAGTTGTTCAAATATGTCATCAATGTAGGGGAGAGGATATTTGTTCTTGATAGTGATCTTGTTAAGATCTCGATAATAAATTTAGAGTATAATTGATCAATCTTTCTTCATAACCAATAGAATAGGTGCACCCCAAGTTGAAACACTAGGGTGTATTAATCCCTTGTCAAGATTCTCATGGAGTTGATTCTTCAATTCCTACAACTCAATTAGGTCAATTCTATAAGGTGTATTTGAAATAGGCAGAGCACCATGTATGTGTTCTATTGAAAACTCAACCTCACGATTCAGTGGAAGACCTAGAAATTATTCTATAAATAAATCATCAAACTCTTGTACAATGGGTGTATTATTAATTTTTATTTTCTTCCAAACCATGTGAGATACATATCCATTATTTATAGGAATCACGACCCATAAGATGGAAGAAATTTCTACTGTAAGTACATATTCATCCTTTCATTGATAGATGGTCATAGATTGATTCAGAATATGAAATATGGCTTCTCTTCCTTAGAAATTGAAATGAGCTCCATATAGAGAAATTTAATCCAATCCAAGAATCACATAAAATTAAAATAATTGAAGGATCACTAGATTTTCAGTAAACACTTTCCCAAAAACTTCAACTTCCTAATAATTATAAACATTTTATGTGACTGTTGTGCCATTATGAGTTGTCACAGCTAACTAAACATCTAATTTTTGAGATAAAACAATGATACCCTTAGAAAATTATTTATAAATAATATATTGGGTGGATACAGAATCAAATAAAACATTTTCTACTTTAGAGAAGATGGTAAGTGTACCTTCCACCACTTCATTATCATACTCTACATCATTTATTA
Organism: Viscum album; assembly: GCA_963277665.1. NCBI lineage: Eukaryota > Viridiplantae > Streptophyta > Magnoliopsida > Santalales > Viscaceae > Viscum > Viscum album. Next base: position 1,566,673,641 of record OY728160.1, read on the forward strand.
TGATCACATGTGACTTTCCTTTGTCTTGGGACTTAAGATTTTGCAGACGTCGATCATCATTAATAACCCTTGGATTAGGGAATTGATTTTCATAATTCCCTATTTAATTTCACATACAACATTAAAGTGCAGGAGGTTAAATTTGGGTATCCTTTTATCTATTTGCATCATTAGATATTTTTTTCCATCACTTTAGTATTCAGCTGCCCTATGACCTTATCTCTCACACTTAAAACATTTTCTAGTCCCTTTAAGACAATTTCCTCTGTGTTTCTTTCCACATTTTGAGCATAAGGAAAAACTAATCTTCTTTTCAATGCTGTCTTTAGATTTTCCCTTGGATTCCATTTTTCTCTTCTTATCGAACTCATAGGACTGATGGGTTACTATAGTCTCTATATCAACCTTGAGAGCACATAAAACTATTTCCACATTGCTTTTGAAGTCCCTATGGCTAATGTCCTTTGGAGACTTGGTTTTAAGCCACTAAATAATTGATCAATTTTAATCTCAAGTTGAATAATAATCCTAGAAGAATACCTTGAAATCCTTGTAAAATTTTCTTCGTAGGTACCAACTGATTCATCATCCTTTTGCTTTAGTTCAAGGAACTCCTTCTCCATCATTGTTCAAATAATATAAGGAATTTATTTATTGAAAAATAAGTTCTTGAAATCATCCCATTCCATGGATTCAAGTTCATCTCTTTGCCTCACATTCTTGATAAGGTTTCACCATTAATCAAATTCACCTTCCAAATGATACAATTCTAAGAAGACTTTATCATGTTTTGAACATTGGAGAAATGAAAATATCTTTTCAGTGGTACTGATCTATTTTCCAGCCACTAATGGATGAGAAGAACCATTGAAATAAGGTGGATTCTAGCTCATTAAGGACTCAACATAATGTTTCTCCTTAGTTTTCTCGTTTTTAAGTCCTTCGTGATTCATAGCTTGAGAAATTTGTGTGAGCATATGTAATGACCTGCCCATTATCATTATCTTGAGAATATAATGAATCATTACTAAGGCTTAAGATACATCCCCAATATTCCAAAATCTAGAAATAAATGCCGAAGGGTTTCAAATGCAAGTGGCGTACAATTTACCCTTTAATAAATAAACCACTAACCAAACAACCATATATGATGCATGATAAAAACAAGAAAACTCAACCATCAACTCTATAAAAAAACCACACCAAAGTATGCTACAGAGAAATCCAAAACAAAAACAAGGTGAAAAAAAGAATAAAAACTAAATACTCCAAGACAACCATAAGAATACATGCTCCAAAAACTCTATGCTCCAACATCACCAACCATCCCAAGTATAATGAGGTGGTGCTAAATAGATGTGATAATTTACCTTTTCTAATGTCCCGGAAGATAGAATCTTCACAAGAACCAAAGTCCCAAAGTATCAGTTAGTATAAAACTAGGTAGGTTTCCCCCAATCACTTCCCTACTCATTCCACTAAGATAGAAGAGTTAGCCACACTTATATAAAACAATTTATATAAAACAATTTCCAAAATAGTTTATAAATTAATATAAACAATTTAGAAATATTTTATAACTCAATATAAACAAATTCTCTATCAGCCATTTTTTCATCCAAAACCTTTTTTCAAGGAAAGAAACTAAACACAGCCTTATCACATTCCACAAGTTCCCATGGCATAACCAATCCATTCCCAAAATCCACACTACTAACCATGAAAGATTCATTATTACAGTTCCACATGCATGATCATTCTCTCATCAATCTACCATATTGTCACATGATAATTATGTCCCAGGTTCCATTACACATTTGGAACCAAGTTAAAGTTCATATTTCAACCAAGCCTCATAAATAAAATTTGATCAGACCCACTAATTATGCCCAAAAATCATGCCAAAACCATTTCAATTAAATCACTTTTTTATCAAAAACCATTTGTCAATCAAAATATTTTAATAAAACAACATTTTTATTGAAAAAAAAATCTAACAAATTATTTCAAAATTTCCATAAAACCCATATTTTAAAATAACCATTTTAAAATCAAGAAGTGAACCCACTTTTCACAATAATTCACCAAATGTTTACAATTCCGTCAAAACCATAAAACATCACTAATCATGATTTATATCATGATTTTCACAAAGATTTCATAATAAATTTCATTTAAATAAAAAAATTTAAATTAAGACAATCAATTCAAGAAAGATGAGTTGAGAGTGAATCCACCAACCATGAAGGTTTTCACGAAAACTGAAAACATACGAAGAACGCCCAAGGAACCATGTCAAAATTCCATGAAACCACCTTAGATCTATTATAATATCATGATAAAGACCAAATATCGACATAATTGGCATCAAAAATATTATATCTATCCATAACAGTCATATATCTGAGAAACTGAGAGGATTGGAGAAGTTGATCTAAGTAGATCTAAGAAAACAATATAAGAACAGAGAAGAACGGTCACATGCCTCAAGAATCCATCTTTGAATTACCAAGGGAAGAATTTAGATCACCTATAGGTCAGTGGGAGAACCTTATTTATCCTTTGGAGAAGAAATATTCTAAGTTGTAGCTATTTTTTGGAAAAATGAGTGGCTTAATGGAAAATACTACCTAGATCCACTTTTTAAGGAGGTGGTTTTTAACCCATACCTGGTTAGGAAAATTGTGTGCTAATCGTGCTGCTACTACAACCTTAAGAAAAAAAATGCATGACCTCCTTACATGGATTCCAAACCATGCATTGATCATGCCTAAGATCTTTGTCCAACAATTTAACATTTTCATGGTTTTTTCTAGTCTTCCATACGGTTTGGAAAAATTGTGCATAGCTCGTGCACCATACCTTTATCCCCATAAACTCGCAACAAGTTCTCCAATGTATCCCAACATCCACCCTTATACTTTATATAAAAAAAACATAAAGAAAGGGTTACATAACAGAAATTGGGGGTACTAAATTCTCCCCACCATTGGTCTTTTCATCATTGGAAAGTGGAAAACCATCCTTTCCCTAAAAGAGTTCTGGCCGCTTCTCTTTTATATCCTTCTTGTTTTCCCAAGATTCTTTCAGAATTACACCATGTTTCCATAAAACCCTCACTAGATTGATGATTTTCCCATGAAAGACTTTATCCTACCAATCCAAAATCTACACCAAGATATGTACTAATGAAGCATCCAGCTCTAGGTCAATTTGATCCCATCTGATCACATGGTCAGGATCAGGGTGATAATTTTTCAGCTGAGATACGTGAACCATATTTTGCACTGAATTAAACCATGGTGGAAATTCCAACAGATATTCCACCTCTCCAACACGTTCAAATATCTCGAAAGGGCCTATGTATCAGGGAGGTAACATTCCCTACTTCCCAAAACGATGATGTCCAAGCCTTGGAGAAATCCACAATAATATATGATCACTCACCATGAATGACAATGGTCTTAGACGATGCTCTGCATACGATTTATAATGACTCTAAGTTGTCTCCATTCTCTTTTGATCAACTTAATCTTCTTTATTGATTCTTGGATAAGGATTGGCCCAACTAGTGAAGTCTCGCCTATTTCCACCCAACAAATTGGAGAATGACATGGACTCTCATACAATGCTTGAAAAAGAGACATATATATCAAGGCCTGATAGCTGTTTTTAAATGAGAACTCCACCAATGTTATATTCTCTTGTTATGAGACACAAAAATCCATTACACAAGCCCACAATATGTCTTCCAATGTCTGTATCATCCTTTCATATTTTTCATATGTCTAAGGATGATACATTGTACTCATAGTCAACTGAGTCATAATGGCTTTCTATAAGGATTTACAAAAACGGGATGTAAACATCGGATCTCTGTCTGACATGATCGAAATTGGTATGATGTGTCTCTTTATCACTTTATGGATATATATATTTGGGATAGATCCTCCACCATATGAGTTTCAAAAATATGGATGAAATTGGCTGACTTGGTGAGTCGATCCACTATCACCCATATGGAATCATGTTTCCAAACCATTCTTGGGATACTTGTAACAAAATCTATTGTTATCAGATCCCATTTCCATACTGGGATAGGTAAAGACTGAAACATTCCTACTGGTCATTGATGATCTACCTTAACTTGGTGATATGTTAGGCACCAAGAAATGAACAATGCCACTTTCCTTTTCATACTTCTCCACCAAAACTTCTCCTTCAATGCCTTATACATCTTTTGTATTCCCATATGAACATCCCATCTCAAATGGTGGCAAGCATGAAGAATTTTATCCTGAAAAGTCATAGGTACAACTATAAGATCTAGGAACCATAAAACCATACTCCCATCGAGTTTTTGTCCCTTAATAGTCTCCCCTCCATTGAGTTTTCAACTCATAACCAAGAATTATATATTGGATGTATGTGCTTCTTTAACCAACTTGAACAAATCAAGAATTAGGGAAAGTGAAAAGAAAATTGCAACATCTCCTCAGTCTTCACATTCAACATGCAAGTCGGTTAGGACTGACATCCACAACCATTCATTTCAATCTTATTTTTCCAAATAAACATATAAATTTATTATTACTGCATCATCCACCGAATTAACTTTTCTTTGTGTATACATCAAGTTAAAGTCAGGAATTTGGAGATACTCCATCTATATTATTCTCCTTATATTCAAATATCACTATGAGAAAATATGTTTCAAGCTTTTATGATTTGTGAACACAATAAATTTCTCACCAAAGAGATAGTGACACCATGTCTTCAAGGCATGGATGATTGAACCTAACTCTAAATCATGTGTTGGGTAATTATTCTCATGGACTCCCAATTTAATTCAACCATAAGCAACCAAATGGTCTCCTTGCATGATAACACATCCCAATCCAAATCTTGAAGCATCAGAGTACACCACATACCCCTATACTGATTCTAGAAAAATCAAGATACGTGTTGAGGTAAGATGAGCATTTAGCTCTTCGAAACACTTTTGGAATTCCTCAGTAAATTGGAATAGATCATTCTTCTTTTTCAAAGATATAATTGGAGAGGCTAGTCATGAGAATTCATGAGTAAAGGGTCAGTAATAACCATCTAGACCAAGAAAAATTTGTATCTCAAATACATTTTTCAGCAGTTTTCAAGAGATAATAGCTTCTATCTTTTCAGGATCCACTAAAACTCCTTTTTCAGAAATTACATGGTCGAGAAAAGCATACCTATTATATATAAAAAAACACACATTTAAAATTTGGTATAAAAATGGTGATATATCAATATTTCGAACACTATCATCAAGTATTGATCATGATCAGCCCTTTTCCTTGAATAAACCAATATTTCATCCATAAACACCACAACAAAAGAATCCAGATATCTCTAAAATATCTTTTTCATCACTTCTATAAAGACTAATGGTGTATTCATAAGACCGAAAGGCATTACTACACATTCATAGTGTTGATATCTACTTCTGAAATATCTCTTCAGAATATCCTCTTTCTAAACTCACAATTGGTGATATCTTGATTGCAAGTCAATTTTAGTGAACCACTGAACTCCCCTTAAATGATCGAATAGATCATAAATGCATAGAAGTGGATACCAATTATTTATCCTAACTTGGTTAAACATACGATAATATACACATAGCCTTAGATTCTCATCTTCTTTCTTCACAAACAAGGCTGGTGATTCCCATGGAGACGTGCTTAGTTGAATGAAACCTTTTCTTTCCAGCTCTTCTAACTACACTTTCAATTCCCGTAACACTATTGGTTCCATCCTATAAGATGGATGAGAAATAGGAATGTTCCCCAGAAGGAGATCAATTGTAAACTCCAGTTCTTTTATAGGTGGTAACCCTATGAATTTATTTATAAATACATCTAGAAATTTATCCATGATTGTTGGAAAACTGCTATCCTCAATCACATCCATCGATTCCAATGTCAAGGACACCAACTAGTAATAGATTTTTTGTACTACTTTTTTCAACAAGATCATTGTAGCTGATTTTACAAACCTTTATCCTTTAAAGAGATGCTCTATGCTATCCTCATTCGTGAAAGTAACTGTCCTTCTATGACAGTCGATGTAAGACTTGAACATTTTTAACCAATCCATACCCAAGATCACATCATAGACATTCATTTCCAACATCGAGACATCCCATTTTATCTTAGCTCCATCAACAGTTATAGAACATGATCTATATAGGAAGGATCTAAATTCTCTTTCCCTAATAGGAGTTTTATGTTTTAACACATAGGGAATAATTTTTAGTTTTAAACTTATTAAATAAACTACATGATAATCAATTAAGGAATGTGATGCGCTAGTCTCAAATATCACTTGCATAAGGGTATAATTCAATAGAATCCTACATCTCACCATAGATGGTCTAGCCTAATCATCCAAAATCATCTACTCTTCTCAATAAAACTACTTCATCGTTATAGTCTACTCCTTGTTTCCATGTAGAGATTTTCCTTGATGAGGAGTCATGGTGTTCCTAGCATCACCATGGATATGTATCCTCTGTTGAAGAGACATATTTTTCTATCCCTGTCCAGTCGAAGCATATGATTACTATGACACGTGAGAAGTGTTTCTAGAACCTAACCTTAGATCATTGTGACAATAGCACTTAATATGTCCCATATTGTTGAAATTATGGCATGCTCTTGGTGGTGGTGTATGTTCTCGCTTCATGGGGTCAAAGGATCCACATTAGAAATATATTGACTTTTTGTGGGTCTCAGAGGAATATTTACAGATCCAGATGTCTGATTTTGGTTTTTGATCCCACCCTGGAAATACCTTCTGCTTGCTTCCAACATTGGAGTTTCCACCATTCCTCGTAGGTATCATCATACTTCCTCCTCCCATAGTTCATGAGATATCACATTCAGCCATTATTTCTCTATTCACCATATATGTAATATATATAATATAGAGTACCACAATATTTGAGAAAATCTCCTATCTTAGCCCTGATTTAAAGATGCAAGCTTTCAAGTCTGAACTCACCAAAATTTAGAGTGCAAAGTGCTCTAAATTATTTAATTTAGCCGCATATTCTGTGGTATAGATATTTTCTTGCTTTACACTAAGGATGTCTATTATCCTCTAGATCTTGAATGTGTGAGGATAGAATTTTTTATTAAATAATACCTCAAAATCCTCCCAACTAAGACTATGATCTATTTTAGCCTGCACTGCTAGATCCCACCACTAGCATGCAAGATCCTCAATCATATACTTCACTAGCTTCACCTTGATCTCCACTATTGTGCTGATGAAATCGAAGATACGATTCATCCTATTCATCTACACCTCTACCCTTTCAGGTACAGAATTACCCCTGAATATGGGTCGATTCTTCTTTATGAACTAGATTGAATGATCCACATGTCTTGGGTCATCCCTCTGGTTCCATGTGTCCATAGCTTGAAATTATTGGATGATACTTTGAACTACCTCTTTTTTCACCTATGGTTCAGGTGAAACCACTTTCTCTATAGCTTCTTTTGGTTGGATTATACAATGCCTACTAGGTTCCTTTTTCTAAACCAATAAAAAACATCATAATTCTCACTCTCTATAAATTTAAGGATTATAATTTCAAATTCCATCACATTAAATATCACAACATTTCTTTATCAAATCTTTCATAATGAAGTTAAATAATTTTTTAAGACTTTCACCTTTCTTTATGAAAATCAAACCCTTTTCAAAATAACACAATTTTTCTCTTTTCAAAGTCTTTTATTTGAAATATAGTTTTAAAATTTCTATAAATCAGCACGTTTTCCAAAAATCATTGATCAATACTCAAAATGATTTATACAATCCTAGTGGTAATCCATTTCTCTAATGAATTTAATGCTTGACTCATTGGATAAATCCATGATAATGAGGTTCCAATATTCTATAAGTGTATCCAAAACACTTATTTACCCAACTCCCTGGTCACTTGAAGTTTAGCATAAAAAGGTTATCTACATATTTTTATACTCTACATTTCATGTCCCAAAAATCCTACTCATTTCTAATATTCCAACCTAATGAATAGATAATAATTAATTCAACTCCAAGACCAAGAAACTGAAGACCGCTTTTTAGGCAAGGACTGAACAAGCTGATACCATTTGCAATGACCTACCCATTCTCATTGGTATGAGAATACAATGAATTATCACTAGGCCTTAAATTACAGCCACAAGATTCCAAAGGCTGGTAATAAATGAAGAAGGGTTTCAAATGAAAGTGGGGGGTGATTTAACCTTTAATAAATAAACCACTAACCAAACAACCATATATGATGCAAGATAAAAAAAAAGACAATTCATTCATCATCTCTATAACAAAACCACACCAAAGTATGATAAAAATTAAGCCAAACCAAAAGCAAGGTGAATAGCAGAAGAACAACTAAAGAATCCCAGACAACCATAGGACTCCATGCTCCACAAACTCCATGCTCCAACATCACCAACCAGCCCAAGAATCACGAGGTGGTGCTAAATATGTGTGATACTTTACCCTTTTCCATGTACTAAAAGAGAGAATCTACACAAGAACCAAAGTTACAGAGTAGGGGTGAGTATAAAACTCTGTAGGTTTTCCCCAATGACTTCCCTACTCATTCCACTAGTATAGAAGAGTTATCCACATTTATATAGAGTAATTTATATAAAACAATTTCTAAAATAGTTTATAACTAAATATAAACAATTTAAAAATAGTTTATAACTCAATATAAACAAATTCTCTATCAACAATTTTTTCATCCAAACCCCTTTTTCAAATAAAGAAACCAAACATGGACTTTTCCCATTTGACAAGTTTCCATGGCATAACCAATCCTTTCGACAAATCCATACTACCAACTATGCATGCTTCGTTATGAAAGTTTCCTACTCATGAGTGGTATCTCATCGATTTACCATGTTATCACATGATAATTATGTCATATATGCTATTACACTTTTGGCACAGACCACAAGGTCATATTTAAACCAATCCTCATAAATGAAATATGATCACACCGACCAATTATGCCCAAAAAACATACCAAAACCATTTCAATAAAATCACCTTTTTATTGAAAACCATTTTTCCATTACGACATTTTAATAAAACAAAATTTTTATTTAAAAAAATTCAAAAAAATCATTTCAATATTTCCATCATAACTATATTTTAAAATAACCATTTTAAAATCAATAATCGAAACCACTTTTCAAAACAATTCACCAAATGTATACAATTCAATCAAAACCATAAATCATCAATAAAGAAGAATTGTATCATGATTTTTACAAATATTTCACAATAAATTTCATTCAAATAAAACAATTTGAAACTAAGACAATAAATTTTATCAATAGGAGTTAAAAGTGAATCAACCTACTTCGAAGGTTTTGACGAAAACTGAAAATGGACGAAGAACGCTCAAGAAATCGGGTAAGAATTCCACGAAACTGTCTTAAATATATTCTCCTTTCATGATCAAGACTAAATATAAACATATTTGGCTTCCAAAAACTTATATATATCCATAACAGGTGTATATATGAGAATTTTATAGTAGGGGATATGTATATCTTATTAAATCTAAGAAAATGTTACAACAACGGAGAAGAACGTCACATACCTCAAGAATCCAGCTTCAAATCACTAATGGAAGTTGTAGGATCATATCTGGATCAAGAGAGAACCTTGTATGGCCTTTAGAAAATAAAAAATCTAATTTGGATCCATTTTGTAGAAAAATTAGTGGTTTAATGTTAAAGTCAACCTAGATCCACTTTTTATGGAGGCGGTTTTTAACCCGCACGTGGTTTAGCCGTATGGTTAGGCAAACTGTGTGCTAACCATGACCCTACTACTATATTAAAAAATACTTCACATGTTATCCTCACACATCTTCTAGACTTTGTACCAATAGTTCCAAATCTATTTGTCCAATAATTTTACATTTTCAAGATTACTACTAGGCTTCCGCACAGTTTTGACAAACTGTGCGCAGCCCATGTTCCTTCCCTTTAGCCCCAAAAACTATCAACAAGTTCTCCAAAATCTCCCAACTTTTACCATTACACATTATATACATAAAAACATACAGAATTTTGGCATACCAAAAACCAAGGGAACTATATTTTCCCCACCATTGGTCTTTCAGTCCACGAAAAGTGTAAACCCATCCTTTCTTGGAAAGAGTTCCAGCCATTTCTCTTTCATTTCCTTCTCAAATTTCCAAGTTTCTTCCTAAATCTGACCATGTTGTTATAAAACCCACACTAGAATGATGATTTTCCCATGCAAGAATTTATCCTACCTATCCACAATACATAAAGAGATATGTACTAACAAAGCATCTGTCTATAGGTTAACATAATCCCATCTGATCACATGGTCAGGATCTAGGTGATACTTTTTCAGCTGAGATACATGGACTACATTATGCACTGAACTGAACCATGGTGTAAATTACAACTGATATGCCACATCTCCAACCTATTAAAATATCTCAAAAGGTCCTATATAATACTAATATAACTTTCCCCGCTTCCCAAAACGGTGATTTCCAAGCCTTTGATAAATCTTCAATAACACATGACCACTCTTCGTGAATGACAATGGTCTTCGATGATGATCCACAAATGATTTCTGACAACTCCGAGCTGTCTCCGTTATCTTTTGATCAATTGGATCTTCTCTGTTGTTTCTTGGACAAGGCTCATCCCAACTAGTGAAGTCTCACCTATTTCCATGCAACAATGTGTAGAATGACATGGACTACCATACAATGATTCCAAAGAATCAATACGTATTGAGTCTTGTTAGTTGTTATTATATGAGAAATACACCAAGGGAATATTCTCTTCCCATGAGCCACCAAAATCCATTACAAAATCCTACAACATGTCTTCCAATGTCTGTATCATCCTTTTGGATTTCCCAACTATCTGAAGATGATATGTCGTACTCATAGTCAATTGATTCCAAAGGTATTTCTATAAGGATGTCTAGAAACAAGATATGAACCTCATATCTCTATCTGACATGATTGAAACTTGTATGCCATGTCACTTTACCACTTCTTGGATATATATTTTGGACAAATCCTCCACTGTTTGAGTATCAAGAATAGGGATTAAATGGGCTGACTTGGTGGGTCAATACACTATAACCCATATGGAATCATGTCTCTAATTTTTTTGGATATGCTTAACAAAATCCATTGCTATCTGATCTCATTTCCACACTAGGATAGTTAAAGACTGCAACATACCTACTGGTCATTAATTCTCTTCCATAACTTGATAACAAGTTAAGCACCATGAAACTAACTCTACCACTTTTCTTTTCCTGCTTCTCTACAAAAACTACACCTTCAATTCCTTATACATATTCTATATTCCCAGATAAGCAACCCATCTTTAATGGTTGTAAGCATGAAGAAGTTACTCTTGAAAATCCAAAGGTACAACTATCCTATCTCTAAACCACAAAACCAAACACCGATCAAGTTCTATCCCATAATGGTCTCTCTATCATTGGTTTTTGAACTCATAACCAAGCATTTTTCATTGGATGTTTGTGATTTTTTGACCAACTATACCAAATTAGGAATCAAGGAAAGTGAAAAAAAAATTGTAATATCACCTTGGTCTTTACATTAGAAATGCATGTCTTCTAGGATGGGAATAAACTTCTCTTCATTTAAATAATATTTTTTCAACGGATCATATGAATTTCAACTTAATGCATCAGACACCAAATTTCCTTTTCCTATTGTATAAATCATGTCAAAGTTGAGCATTTGGATATAATACAACCATTTTCTTTTCCTCAGATTCAAATCTTTCTATGAGAAAATATTTTTCAATATTTTATGATCTGTAAACACAATAAATGTCTCACCAAAGAGATACTGACACCATGTCATAAAGGCATATATGACCATAGATAACTCTAAATTATTTCTTGGTTAATTCTTCTCATTCACTATCAGCTTCTTTGAACCATAAGCAACCATGTGGTCTCCTTTCATGAGAACACATCCAAACTCATATCCCAAATCATCACATTACACTACATACCCCTATCCTGATTCTATAAAAATCAATATAGGTGCCGATGTAAGACAAACATTCATCTCTTAGAAAGACTTCTAGAATTCCTCATCCTTTTTTAATAGAGCTTTCTTCATTTTCAAAGATGTCATTGGAGAGGCTAGTCATGAGAAGTCTTTCATAAATAATTGGTAATAAAAATCTATACCAACAAAACATCATATCTCAAATAAAATTTTTATTAGTTTCTAAGATATAATAGCTTCTATATTTTTAGGATCCACTAAAACACTTTTTTAGAAATTAAATGGCTGAGAAATCCTACCTCTTGTATCCAAAAATAACACTAACAATTTAGAATACAAATGATGATATCTCAAGATTTAAAACACTATCATAAAGTGTTTCTCATGATGAGGCCTTGTCCTTGAATACACCAATATATCATCAAAAAACACCACAAAAAAAGAATCCAGATATCTCTGAAATTTCCAATTCATCAATTCCATAAATACTATTGGTGAATTCTTAAGAATGAAAGGCATAACTTTGTATTCATAGTGCCTATATCTGCTTCTGAAATCTATCTATGGAATATCCTCCTTCCAACCTCACAATCGGTGATATCCTAGTTACAAGTCAATTTTTGAGTACCATTGAGATCCCCTCAACTGATCAAATGGATCATAAATGTAAGGAAGTGGATACCAATTATTTATCATAACTTCGTTAATATTATGATAATATACACACATCCTTAGATTTCCATATACTTTCATCATGAACAAGACTGGTGTTTCCCATAGAGACATGCTCAGTCAAAGGAAACCTTTTCTTTCAAGATCTTCCAACTACACTTTCAATTCCCTTAACTCTTTTGGGGAAATCCTATAAGACAAAAGGGAAATAGGATTGTTCCCTATAAGGTGATCAATCATAAACTCCAATTCCATTATAAGTGGTAACCCTGATAAGTTCTTGGGAAAGACATTTGGAAATTTATCCATGACTATTAGAAAACCTCTATCCTTGATCTCTTCCATAAATTCCAAATTCAACACCACTAATTGGTTAGAGATCGTTCCCTCTACTGGTTCCAACAAGCATGTTGCAGCTACCTTTTATAACCCTTTCTCCTTTAAAGATATGTTCAATGCCACCCTCAGTCATGAAAGTAAATATCTTTCTATAATAGTCGATGTAATCCTTGAACATTTTTAACAAATCCATACACATGATTACATCATAGAAATTCATTTCCAATACTGATATGTCCCATTTCAGCTCAACTCCATAAATAGTTAGAGAACATGTTGTACACGGGAAGGATCTATATTCTATTTTCCCAAGAGGAGTTTTAAGTTGTAACATAGAGGAAAAAAATTTTGATTTTTAAACATTGAAATTCAACAACATGATAAGAAATGAATGAATGTGATTCACAAGTATTAAAGAGCACTTTCATAAGGGTATAATTCAATAGAATCATACCTCTCACCATAGATGGTCCAGCCTGATCATCCATAATCATCTGCTCAACTCCAAAAAAATTCTTTATCCCAGCTGTCTTCTCCTTATTAATGTGGTGAGATTTCCCTTGATAAGGATTCATGGTGTTCCTAGAATCATCATGGCTAGTTGTGCTCTTTTCATTAGACTTATTCTACTTTCCTCATTCGATCGAATAATATGATGTCAATGACACCTGAGAAGTGTCTCGAGCTCCAAAACACAGAGCATTGTGACAATAGTGCTTAAGATTTCCCATATTATTACAATCATATCAAGATTTTGGTGATGTTGTACTCTATCACTTCATTTTGTCAAAGGATACACATTGGAAACATCCGACCACTATTTTGGGTCTTAGAGGAATATTTATCGGTCCAACTGTTTAATTATGGTTTCCACTCCCACCCTAGAAATAGGTGTCCCTCTTCCACTTACTTCCAACATTAGTGTTCTAACTAATCCCCATAGGTATCGTCATACTTCCACATCCCATAGTTCCTGAAATATCATGCTTAATCGCTTTTTCTTTGTTCACCATCTCTGTAAAATTCATAATAAGGAGTACCAAAATCTTCAAGAGAATATCTTATCTTATCTTTGATTTGAAGTTGCATGATTTCAAGTCCGCGCACCCTACAAATTCAGGTGTAAAGTGCTCTAAATGCATGAATTTAGCCACATATTCTAGGAAAGAGTGATTTTCTAGCTTCAAGATGAAGAATTCTCTCATCCTTTGGATCCTAAATGTGTGAGGATTGAATTTTTTAATAAAAAATTCCTTGAAATCCTCCCAACTAAGACCATGATCCAGTTTAATCTACACCACTAGATCCCACCACTGGAATGAAAGATCCTCTAGAATATATGTCACTAGATTGACCTTAATCTTCACAAGTGTGATGATGAAATCTATTATACGATTCCTCATGTTCAACCCCACTTATGTCTTTTCGAGTTTACAATCACCCCAAAAGATGGGTGAATTATACTTCATGAACTGGATGGAATGATCCACATGTCTTGGGTCATCCCTCCATTTCCTTATGTCAGTATCTTGAAATGATTTTATGATACTCTAAACCAACTCTTGGTTCACATGTGGTTTAGGTGCAACCACATTCTTCGTAGCTTGTTTCATTTTGTTTCAATGATGCATACTGGGTTTCATTTTCTTAACCAACAAGAAACTCCATAAGTCTCACTCTCTAGCAATTTAAGGATTTGAATTTCAAATTATATCACATTAACTATCACATTATATCTTTTTAAAATCATTTATAATGAGGTTAAACCATTTTTGAAAACTTTCAACTTGCTTTTTCAAAATCAAAACCTTTTCAAAATATCACAACCATGCTCTTTTCAAAGTCTTTCATTAGAAAAATAGTTTCAGAATTTCCAAAAATCAACATGTTTTCAAAACATCATAGAACATTACTTGGAATGATGTATGAAATCATAGTGGTAATTCATTCCTCTAATGAATTTCATGCTCCTCTCATTATCTAAACCCATGAAAATGATGTTCCAATATACTGTTAGTCTATCCAAAACATTATGTACCCAACTCCCTGGAAAATTGAATTTAATAATAAAAAGTTTAGCTATGTATTTTTATGATCTAAATTTCATGTCTTGAGAATCCAACTCCTTTCTGATATTCCAACCCAAGGAATAGATAATAATGAATTCAAGTCCAAGACCGAGAAACTGAAGACCACTTGTTAGCCAAGGACCAAAAAAGCTGATACCATTTGTAGTGACCCACCCATTCTCATTGGCTTGATAATACAATGAATCATTACAAGCCCTTAAGTAAAAACCCCAAGATTCCAAAGGCTGGAAATAAATGTTGAAGGGCTTCAAATGCAAGTGGGGGATGATTTACCCTTTAAGAAATAAACCACTAACCAAACAACTATATATGATGCATGATAAAAATAAGAAAACTCAATAGTCATCTCTATAGGAAAAACCACACCAAAGTATGATACAATGAAAAACAAACCAAAAAAGGTGAAAAACATAAGAATTACTAAATAATCCAAGAAAACCACAAGCTCCATGCTCCACAAACTCTATTCTCTAACATCACCAACCATAATAAGTATTATGAGGTGGTGGGAAATATGTGTGATACTTTACAATTGACCATGTCCTGGAAGATATCATATGCACATGCACCAAAGTCCCAAATATGGGGTGAGTAAAAAACCCAGTAGTTTTTCCCCAATGACTTCCCTACTCATTCCACTAGGATAGATGAGCTATCCACATTTATATAAAACAATTTATATAAAACAATTTTCAAAACTGTTTATAACTAAATATAAACAACATTAAAATAGTTTTTAACTTGATATAAAAAAAATCTATATCAACCTTCAAATAAAGAAACTAAACATTACCTTATCCCATTCCACAAGTTCCCATGGCATAACTAATCCATTCAACAAATCCACACTACCAAACATGCATGCTTTGTTGTGACAGTTCCATACTCATGAGAATTGTCTCGTCGATCTACCATGTCATCACATGATAATCATGTCTCATGTTCTATTACACTTTTTTCATCGAACACAAGGTCATATTTCAACCAAGTCCTGTAAATGAAATATGATCACACACAACAAGTATGCCCAAAAATCATGCCAAAACTATTTCAATAAAATCACCTTTTAATTGAAAACCCTTTTTCATCAATCCATTTCAATAAAACAACACTTTTATTGAAAACGTTTTTCCAAAAAATCATTTCAATATTTCTAGAAAAACCATATTTTAAAATAAACATTTTAAAATCAATAATCCAAACCACTTTTGACAATAATTCACCAAAAGAATACAATTCCATCAAATCCATAAATAATCACTAAAGATGATTTATATCATGATTTTCACCAATATTTCACTATAAATTTCATTGAAATAAAGGAATTTGAAACTAATCCAATAAATTCTAGTAATAGGGGTTCATATTGAAGCCACCTACCTCAACAGTTTTTACAAAAACTGAAAATGGACGAATAACGCTCATGAAACTGGGTAAGAATTCCATAAAACCACCTTAGATCTCTTATCATATCATGTTCAAGACAAAATATCAACACATTTGTCATCCAAAATCATATATCTACCCAAAAAGATGTAGATAGAATAAACCTATTGGATAGGAAAATTATATCTAAGTATATATAATAAAATATTATAAGAACAAAGAAGAATGGTCACATACCACAAGAATCCGGCATTGAATAACCAAGGGAAGCCTTTTAAACACATCTCGATCAATGGGATAACCTTATTAGGCCTTTGGAGAAGAAAAATCCTAAATTAGATACATTTTGGGGAAAACTGGTGGCTTAATGGAAAATCCAACCTCAATCCACTTTTTAAGGAGGTGGTTTTTAACCAATGTATGGTTTAGTCACACGGTTAGGAAAACCATGCACTAACAATGCTCCTACTACTACCTTAAGAAAGACTTTGTACGGCCTCCTCACACAACTTCAAAACCATGTGTCGACCGTGCCAAAGCTCTATATCAAACAATTTCATATTTTCATGATTTCTACTAGGCTTCATCATGGTTTGGATAAACAATGTGCAGCCCACGCGCCTTCCCTTTATCCCCAAAAACTCTCAAAAAGTTCTCTAAACTCTCCAAAATTTTACCATTATACTTTATATACATAAAAAATGAAGAAAGAGATACATACGAAAAACTGGGGTTACTGCAAAATAGCTACAATATTTTTTCATTCCATCTCCCATAAAATTTGGTTGCTCAGGAGGACAATCATTTCATTGCCCATCGCATTCAACATTAATGTTGTTCCTCTATGTTCCAACCATTGACTAAAACCAAGAAGTATAGTGTGATAAATAGTAATCATAATCTGAAAACCACATAATCAAGAATAAAATTTCAATTTAGGAAACATTAGGTTTTATCCTAGGTTATTCATAGTAATTTCTAAAACACGAGTATTGTAACCAATACATTAATATATCCTTAGGGTTCTTTACTAAGTTTTTCTCATCTTAGTTTCCAAATTTTAACTATACCGTTCTTCTAATACTAACTATAATGACCCATAAATTACAAAAATTGATATTACATCAAAATTGAATAATATTCATTAAAAAATATAACAAATCCAAGATAGGCGCATATAGGTATAGTGTCTTTAGAAACTGGGAAACATAAACAACTGGTTCATAAGTCGTATTCTTTTTCTTCCACTTATTTCATCATAAATCGACCCCTTTTGAAATATCTTACTTAATACCCTTCTTCATGGTCTAGGGAAAAGAAACATGTGAAATAGTGAGCTCAAAATATCAGTAAGGGTAAACAAATTTGATATCAATCATATCATAGTCATAAGACATTAGAACATTACATTTAAAAATCATATCCTACATATTAAAAATCATGATGTCATGCCATGGGAAAATCATAAAAGTTCATAAGAATCAATGAATGTAATCCTAAAATTAATAAAATAATAAATGAAATTTCATGTAATACACAAAATAATAGAAAATAATTTCATATTATCAAAGGATCATTTCCAAGACTATCTTAGTAGACAAAGCCCATTACTGAACTGAGTTCACTCCTCGTTCCAGCCCTGTACTACTGAACTGAGATCATTTCCTAATCCAATCATGTCTATATCATGATATATAAATCTTTAAACAATTAATTTTAGGTAGATATAGGTCCCACCCATCTCATAATTAAATCATTCTAACATGTTCCACAAAAAAATCATTCATCTTAACCCAAGGAAATAAACTGGGTTTCATTAAACATCATTCCACCATAACATAATATATGTAAAACTAATGGATTTCATAAATTCCATTTCATCATAAACACAATCAAACCATAGTAAAAATAGGTATAGTAAAATTGAAATATAACCCTACTAAATAATTCTATCTTATATGGAAAATAATTTTGATAGAACACTTGAAATTAATTCTTGAGGAAAATATCCTTTATTCTTAAGAAATGTTTACTTTTCTAAAAATGCAAAGTAATTTTAAAAGAAAATAAATTTTTTGAAAATATAATTTAAATCTTGTAATGTAAGATTCATGGAAATAAGGAGTTATGAAAACATAAAAATCATTTCATGCCATATAAGTTAAAAGAAAAAAAATCATTCGTTCTTTTTCTGAAAAATTCAAAAAGTACATCATATGGAAAACGAAAGAAAGATTACTTCAAAAACATGTAGTAAAAGTAAAAAATGTTTAAAAATGACTGTAAACATCTATATAATAATATTAAAACATTTAATGAATGAATGTTTATGCAAAATGGACATTGATAATAAATATACCCCACAAAATATTTACATATAAACAATCTCGGATAATAATGAGATTGAAAAATTATCCCTTAAATTAGGTCTGATTACTTTTTTATGTATCTAAAACTACTTTATAATGATTTAAATAATTTCATTGAATTAATTCAGAATCATAGGTATTTTTATGATATCTTATATGATCATATTTTCATCTGTTTTTTAGTAACATTATTACTCGTCATTTGGGTGTTAACTTCTTTATTTTCTTATACATGTTTTGTCAGATAAGTTCTTATTACTCTTATTAGGTTATGGTTATATAATTTAAAGAATTATATTAGTATATTATATATCAAATTTATTCATTCCATTCATTTATATAATCTTTTTTCAATAAATATCATATAGAATGAATCGCATCGCATCGTGGAGATTGTAGGTCGTACGTACGCACAAGCGACGATATCATTCCCATAATTATTGAATGGTATTTAAGTGGATGGTGTATAATATATCAGAATAAATATAATGTTATAATAATACTATATAATTATTATTTACATTATTATACCCATCCATGTAAGGAGGTGGTGAAAAACAAATTACACCATGGCGTGGAGACGGAAAGTTGTACGTATGCACGCGTGGTTATTTCATTTTTTATAGGGTGGATAGAAGATGGAATATGGTTTTTTTATAATCATAATAAAATCTCACTATATAAATTATATTTTTTTTATAAATTTATAATTAAAAAACTCAACTTGAATAAGTAGAAGAAGAAAGAAGTTTGAATGAATCGGTTGAGAAGATTACCTCTTCTTTGGTGTGCTCCATCTAAATATCCTATTAAAGCACTATAGTTGGTCTTTTAATAATTAAAAACTATATAATGTAACTATGGTATTTTATAAGTGAAATTGTAATGTTATGGAAATTATTAAAGGATAAATGTGAAGTTAAGAGGTGAGGGTCGCTTTTGGGATATCCAAAAATAATAATTTATAATAATATCAAACCCCCTCCAAAAACATCCAAAATGTACCAAATTAAAAGTTTAGATGATATAGTGTTTTAATATAATCAATTGATGAATTTTATATAGGTTTTTAGTTAATTTAAACCTTGTCATTTTAATTAACACTTAGTTATTCTCTTTAATTTTTAACTATGGTAACAAATATTTCAATATTAAAAGGGTGAAATATTTACTTATTTGAACTCAATTAGTGAAAAAATAAATAACTTAGAGAATTTTAGACCATATAATAATTATACTATTTTTTGAAAAGTTTTAGGATATTTAAGTAATTTAATAAAACATTATTTTGAAAAAAAAATCAATAGTGTCAATTTTGACACTATTCAATTCATTGATTTTTTAAAATATTAATATAAAAAGTTAACTTCAAACCAATTGTTTTATTATATTATTAATAAGTAAATTTTATCAATAAAATTAATTTGACATGTTATTTATCCAAAATTATATTTATTTTAATATATTTAATAATGTTTATTAGATATCTCCCTTAATAAAATAATTATTACAATTGTATTGTGTAATTTTTTAATATGATTATTTGTTGACTAAAAATTAAAAATAATATAATATAAAAAATATAAATTATTTTTATTTGATAAAAATACTTATAATTGAATATTTATTCTATATAATACATCATTAAAAATGTTATAGTTATTAAAACATGAATCTGAAAATTTTATCATCATTTTAAATAAAATAATATAAATGTCATAATCTCTTCTATAAGGATTCAAATAGTCAATAACATGACTCTTGTATAGTTACAGTCGATATATACTTGACCAATAATATTTGTTCAAGTTTTTGGGTCTTTTAATGTTCATTACACTTTAATAATTATTATTTTATTGATTTCTCATCAATTAAATAATTTATGTTTCATTAAAGTATAAGTCTTTAAGGTAATTATTTATTTCCTAAAAATTAAAAATAAATTATCATGATAAAGAATAACATTTTATATTTAAAATGAGTATTTATAATCTAATTTATCTATTTATAATGTTATATTAAAAATTATATAGTTATTAAAATTTGAGTAATATATATTCAACTTTTCTTTAAATAAAATAAAATAAATGTCTTAATCTCATCCAAATGTCTTAAAAAGGGAACCATTTACACCCAAGGATGATTTAGGTTGAGACACACTCATCCAATGATATCAGGACAAGTGTTAGGTTAATTTCATGGTATTATTTTTACCCTTAATTACCTGATTTAACCTTTTGGCATATTAATAAAAATTATCAAAGTTGCTATTCATAATTCCCAAAAATAAAAGAAATCTATTTTCATAATTTTAACTTACTGATTCCAAATATGGAATCCATTTTTTAAAATTTAAAACATATAATTAGAAGTAATTAATTTAAAATTAATCTCGTTGTTTGAAAGAGAGAATGCGTTTTTAAAGTTCAAACATTGTAAAAGATTGAAATGTTTTTACATCTAAATTCAACATAAAATTAATGTAAATGGAATATATTATATTAACTATTAAAAATATATTCTATTTATACTTTAAAACTATTAAATAATATAATTTATCCATATAAATTATTTCAATTAAAAAAATCAATTAAAATTTAATGTCTTTTTACTATTTAAAAAAACATGAATGTTATCATAAAAATATCAAATATTCGTCCAAAATAAATTTTTATATCCCGCTTCCAAATAATATTTTTATGTTGTCATATAAAAATTATTAATTTTTGAGAAAATTTCCTTAAAAAGGTTTCACTATTAAAAGGTAGTAAAATTTCCTTTTTGAAAAAATAGGTTTTTATACGTAAAATAGTGTTTATTCATACCCAATGGAAAAATATATGTTGGATGAATATAAAAAATATTATATTAAGTATAAAAAATATATATTTAATTAATTTAATTTAATAATAGTAATTCACTCAATTTATTTATACAAAAATTGAAATATATAATTCATTTATATTTTTTATAAATAATTGGAAGCTAATGAATTCACCATAAATTTTCATAAGATAGTTATATTTATTCACGATAACATAATGGCTCAGTTATAATGGTCATTTTATACTAATGAGGACTCCTGATTCGTTTAAACTTTAGATTGTGTGTAATATAATCTATTTAAGAATTTAAATTATTTAGAGAAAATATTTCATAAAAATGTTCGGGTGTTACATAGCCTCTCTAAAAAAATGGGAGTTGCCACCTAGCCATAAAATGATATTAGTTGTGGAGGGGAGGGACCTTATCTACACCCTCCTATTTTTGGTTCCATCATAACCAGAGGTGGATCTAGATAGCCCTTTTTCATTGATTAAAAACTCGTGAAGTGACGAGATACTAGAGAAGCAAATTATCAATTTTGAAATAGCTCAAACATAAAGATTCTACCCTATATTATTTTTTGGATGCTAACATCACTCTTTTAATATTTTAAAAATCCTATTTTTCTAATAGGGATACTCATAAACTGATGTCATAAGATGATAAGAGTTAATAATAAGATTCTCTCTTACATGCCATTGAGAAAAATATGTATCAATGGTAGAAGAGACATATATAATGGACATCCCAACCGTTTCTACTGGTGAAAGAGAGGAAGGATTAGGTATATTAATTGAGAGTAAAAAAATTCATCTTTTATCACCCAACCTATTACATATATATTTTCCCTAGAAAGGATCATAATGATTGTTGAGGGAACAACCATGATTAAGTATGTTCTAATCAGTGAAAAACATCCACTCATATATGGATGAATTTAGTAAGTTCAATGGGGATTTAGAAAGACATAATCTTTTTTTCTTATACTTACTCAATTTACTATATGTATTATATGATAACAAAGACTCTTAAATTATATATCTTTTCCTGAAAAAAATGTTAATAGGTTGATCCACCAACAAGAGATTAATATTATTGTACCTCTTTAGGGGGAGCATTCATCGTCCCAAGAGCTAGTGGGATGGATCCATTGGATTTTATTAAGATGGATCATAAAGTCATCATGAAGGGTCCACCACACCATTACATCCCCACAACACAAAATTATAGGTTGTTGGATATGATAGAAGGATCACATGTTATAAAAAATGAAGAAGTGACAATTGGAGAGGACACCCAAGATACGCCACCAGAGGCGGCTCTGGTAGTCTAAGATATGATGGTCCAATAGGAGTAGGTGGGTATCTATACTACCTATTAATAAATTATACACTCACTTATTGATGAATGCACCCTCCATGTCCCTTACAGTAATGTCATCTCATGTAGAGGGACCAATCTAGGAAGCTTTCATCTCAACACTTCCACTATTTAGTAATAGGAAGATTAAGACTATTATACTTCCACTAACTTTAGGGGTGATGAACATATGAACCCTATGAATGAAAAATTTTCAGAATATATTCCAATGAATGGGAGTGAATTTAATATAGACTAGAATTTCATTGATTTTTAAGGAACCACACTGTATTATGTGGGGGACTATATTTGGAAATTGATCCATAGAACTCCATGGAGGGACTACATAAGATATTTCATTGGATTTACCATAGATTCATATACATGGTATATAGTAGATTCAACTATTATAACATTCATGCTATCATAAAATAAATCATTAATGGGTGAGAACACAATCAATCATCACAATTGATCCTCTCTGAGGTGTAATTGGTGGCATGTTATGTGGGTTTGGATATTTGATACTTCTAGAAGGATCACTCTATATAGAGGAGGTGTTGGAGAAATAACACCCATATGATGAAGAGGAAACTTAGTAATCCACCTCCATCAAAAACTAAGTGAAAATAACGGTAAAATAACATAGAATCAAACATCAATTACCAATTCTAGGAGTGGAGAAGCATATTCTTCTTCTATAATAAATAAATTAAACCATGTCAATGAAGATGAAGCTATAAATATTACATAACTTCAATGTATATAGATGCATCTAGGTGATCAATTTATGAAACCAAAGTTTTAGTATGGAATAATCTGTAATGGGTTGATGGTTATTGCACTCCCACCTTTTTTAAAGCTAAAGAGAGAATTGGGTTTATTGGTGTTCCTTTTCTTCAATTCTATGAATGGAAATCTAGTTTCATAATTTTTTAAAATTACAATGATTTTTTTGTTACTTAAATTATCAATCTATGACAATTAGTGAAACTCATAAAGAGTAATATCATAATGATTCAATCCATGTGAACATTTTATGGGAATGGATCAAGTAAATTAGGACTTCCAAACACTTGATCCAATAATTAAATGTCAAAATAAATCTACTATCTTTAATACATGTTTCCATATATGGATATAGATGGTATGGATATGTAAAAACATATATTATCCCCATAATATGATGAAATTACATTAGACAAAGGTTTAAAAATTTTGATTTTCTCCTGAATGTGTGTTCTTATATAAATATAGGTGGGTCAAATATAGTGTAAAATTTACCATCACTATAGGAAAAGTTTATTCCATTTTAATATTATGGTTTTGAATAACTCGCCATAATAAAAACCAGGAAGAAACATGACCATGTGTGTACTAATATAACAAAAATTTCTTAACCTAATCACAAAAACTCACATGTTATGTAAAAGTAAATGTCGAATAGCGATGATAATTAACTCATGCAATGGGATATGTTAGTCATTGGTTTTAGGAGATATTAAATTTATATATTTTGTATAAGGAACATAAAGGTGCTTTGAATTTTTCCTAGATCTATGTACCTAGTGAGCATATATTGAATTTTTATAGGGATTTGGTCACTGTGAGCTTTGTGTCTTTTTATTTAATCCTTAAAATTTTCTGAATCCAAGGATGGAGAGAGAATTAGTGAGAAAGAAATCATATTTTATTATTATTCCCTTTAAGGGCATTTAAAATATAAAAACAGTCCTTTTAATTTATAAAATTCAGAATATTCTGCCTATTCTATGCAAGGTCCATGCCTAGTATGCGGAGACTTGATGGTTATTTCACTCCCACATTTTTTGAAGCTAAAGAGATAATTGGGTTTATTGGTGTTCCTTTTCTTCAATTCTATGAATGGAAATCTAGTTTCATAATTTTTTTAAAATTAAAATGATTTTTTGTTACTTAAATTATCAATCTATGACAATTAGTGAAACTCATAAAGAGTAATATCATAATGATTGAATCCATGTGAACATTTTATGGGAATGGATCAAGTAAATCAGGACTTCCAAACACTTGATCCAATAATTAAATGTCAAAATAAATCTACTATCTTTAATACATGTTTCCTTATATGGATATAAATGGTATGGATATGGAAAAACATATATTATCCCCATAATATGATGAAATTCCATGAGACAAAGGTTTAAATTTTTTGATTTTCTCCTGAATGTGTGCTCTTATATAAATATAGGTGGGTCAAATATAGTGTAAAATTTACCATCACTATAGGAAAAGTTTATTCCATTTTAATATTACGGTTTTGAATGACTCGACATAATAAAAACCAGAAAGAAACATGACCATGTGTGTACTAATATAACAAAATTTCTTAACCTAATCACAAAAACTCACATGTTATATAAACATAAATGTCTAATAGCGAGGAGAATTAACTCATGCAATGGGATATGTTAGTCATGGGTTTTAGGAGATTTTAAATTTATATATTTTGTATAAGGAACATAAAGGTGCATTGAATTTTTCCTAGATCTATGTACCTAGTGAGCATATATTGAATTTTTATATGGATTTGGTCACTGTGAGATTTGTGTATTTTTATTTAATCCTTAAAATTTTCTGAATCCAAGGATGGAGAGAGAATTAGTGAGAAAGAAATCATATTTTATTATGAATCCTTTTAAGGGAATTTAAAATAAAAAAACAGTCCTTTTAATTTATAAATTACATAATATTCTGCCTATTCTATGCAAGGTCCATGCCTAGTAGGAGGATACTTGATTTTTTCAAGGATGAACTTTATGGGTTTTCTACTTGGTGAGTAGCATGTCTCTTTCATTTTTATGGTTTAGGTCATGTAATTTAAACCATTGAATATGGAATTTAAATGTTATGGATTTGACCAAAATGTGGATGAAAATTAAGGTTATATGTCATTTTCTAAATTATGATATAGTTTATATTGGTACATGGGTGAGGTAAACCATATATGAATGGAGATCCCAGTACTAGTGTAGATTTACTTGGGGTGGGGTTCACAAAGTTTAAGGTTTTGGTTATTGGACTGATCTGTAGATAGTTGTAACAACTTGAAGAGGTCTATGGAGCTAGGAGTTCTTAAATTCATTTAAACAAGGGATTAGAAATATGTGAATCATAACTTAAACTATCAAAATAAATAAGTGATGAAATGGGACAAAAATATTATGGGTGATCCCTGAACAAATTAGGATGACATGTTCCATGAAAAAAAATTAATGGTGTATAGGTAAAAGAAACTTTTCCTTAGGATAAAAAAACTCTAGTTGGTAGGTGAAATATAAAACATGAATTTCAATACAAATAAAGGGTATTGATTTTTGGAATCAGATACACTCATTACCAATATCCATGAAAGGTTTTTGGTGATCTAAATACTTGAAGCATGAATTGTGGTATAAGGGAAAGCGGTATTCAAAAATTACATGGAAATAGATGATGATATATTGTTGGGTCCAAAATATATGGTTCATAAGTCATTTTATATCTTATAATAATAGGAACAAAGCCATAAATAGTACTTATAGGGTTTTATGTACAAATATTTCTCATGTTTCGGAGAGGATTTGATTAATATATATATATATATATACATATATGTATATATATATATATATATTCCCTAGGGAAATAGTGTATAAGGAAACCTGATGTGAATTGGTAAATGTATCAACACTAGGGAACACTAGGGATTACGTATCATAGTTGGGTTCTAAATATACTCTTTAGACATTACTACGTATCTTGGAATAATAGGAATCAAGCCATATATAGCTCCTATAAAATATATTTCACCATAGGGTATAGCCTAATATAGAAAGACTCAGTATGAGTTATGAGACTACACACAAGGGTCTTAAATTTTAGGGAATCTATAGATGGATCCAAATAGGTAATCTTGACATCACTACATATCTTTAAATAGTATGATTCATTCCACATAGAGTTCTTAGTAATATATATTCACATATAGCTCATATATAGAAATAAATTTTAGTAAAAGTACTCATCCGAGTCTGAGATTAATAAAGGAAATCCATGTGTGAATTATGAATCCATGTTCTTGGATAGTGGTGGGAAATGCGATATAATCTAATTTTTTGGCTAGATCTAAATTGATAGGCTTGTATATAACTATATGTCTAGTAACACCTTAAATTAAGCCACACATAGAACTTACAGGGCCTCTTAATAGATCCATATCATGTTCAGAGGAAATATTTGGTATCCTTGTCATAATGTAAAGATATAAAAAGGAAATCCAGATATGAATCAAGGAAGAAAAAACATTAGGACATGATCCTTGGAATTATGTGTAGTTTTATCATAGAATGGGTTTATGGATAAGGTATTGTTTTTGGGGACTATCATATAGATGTGCCTCTCATTTAATTAGGTTAATATATTTATAGTAAATTACTCTTGTCATTTTAAAGGTAATACAAGGTAGACCATATGTTTTGTTGTTTAACAACAAGAAAAAAGGGCCCAGATGTCATGAAGTATATGGTCATATGATAAGGACCTTTATATAGAGTAATTTATTCTTTTTTGTATCATGTAAAAAATGAAGTAATCTCATATTAGTATCAAGCACATGGAAAACCCCAATATGAACGAATGAAGTGTTAGATTCTAAGATGAAGTGGGAGTTCGATTGGAATGAAACTTTATGGCTGGATATGAGATGAATGTATTATATATTATTACATATCATAGAATACTAGGAATGAATCAACATGAAGTTCATAAATCTCTATTAATAGATTGATCTCATTTTTAGGAAAAATGAAATGATTAACTACCCTGATGAAAGACAGAAGAATGAAATCCAATGTGAATTCCTAAAGGTATCCAAACTTGGGATATACTAAAATTGAGGTACTATAATTAGGATTAGGATAGGTGGTATATATTTATCTATGTATCCTATAAGAATATAAATCAAGACACACATAGTTCTAAAGTATGATATCTTTGTGAAGATTAGACATGTGAAAATAAGATAATAAAATGGTTTCATCCTAGTATAGGGTTATTGAAGAATACCAAATGTGATCTTATAAACCTACACACTACAAAATCTTATATAGATATGGTGCATATGTAAGGGAGATAGGTCATATAGGATAGAACCATCCAAGTTGTTTATAGTTTTTATGTATATTCAATACATCATTAATTTTAGGGTCATGTGACAAGGACCATATATTGTTCAGTTTAGGGTCATGTGCAAGAACTAAATATTGTATAGTTTAGGTTCATGCAACAAAGACCCAGTGTCATTCTGTTTAGGGCCATGAGACAAGTACCATTTATTGAATGGTAATTTACCAATATGAAAATCTATACTTATGAAATGTGGTTATTTATTGAAAATGCATACCTTGATATGAAAGTTTATGATAATAATATTTCATCATATTTCATTCATAATGTTTATAATTCATGACTGTGTAACATTGAGGGTATTTTATTCCACTTGAATAGTTAGGTTATAGAATATATAAATCATAACTGAATAATTTAAGAGCTAATGGGAAGTGGAGACAAGTGGGATTAAGTTAAACATTCATAAATTAGAGGCTCCCACCACGATGTTGGGAAATAAAAAATGGGATTAGAGGATTTATTCCATAGGATGAAATCATACCTCTTGTTATAAGGAAAAAATATGTAGCATGGAAATCATTACCAAGAATAAGTTTCCATTTTGGAATCGAATACACTCATTAACAATTGATATGATAAGGGAGACAGAGTGAATTTCCTCAATTTCTATAACTTCAAGATGAGAATATCGACTCAAGTATATGGTTTAGTAATGATTCAAACCTCAAAGTTATGATGTGGATTCATGGGGAAAATTATATTCAATAAGGGTTAAAGAACCCTAAAGGTTATGCCACTGTATATTGAAAACATTCTAGGGGAAAGGGTATATAACTTGAAATTTATTGATAATACAAACATATAAAATATAGGGCCTATTAAATGTGAATAAGTGGCCCATTAATGAGTGAAAATGCACCCAAGGCATAATTTTATCTACTTATAGGGTGAAAATAAATCCATATCTAACATTTTTCTAGACTAATGAGTCCAAAAATAATAATCATGACTTTGTATAGGGCCAAGCCATGGTCCCTAAAATCATTATGTCATATCTATATTGTTCCATAAATTATTCCAATTCCATAACTAGAAATGGATTTGTGTGAAAAAAAATTGACTTCTTATCATGATTCCTAATATGGGTTTTCAACCATAAAATTCATTATAAGGCTTTTATTTATAGTTTAAG
This sequence comes from Viscum album, assembly GCA_963277665.1. Lineage (NCBI taxonomy): Eukaryota > Viridiplantae > Streptophyta > Magnoliopsida > Santalales > Viscaceae > Viscum > Viscum album. The sequence continues at coordinate 1,566,703,146 of OY728160.1, forward strand.
ATCATGAAATTTGGACTGGAATTCAGTGACTAAATTTTAAGGTTATATAACTTTAAATAGGTATTCATGTGGTTTAAGGTCATAAAACTTTGACCAAAAGTTAAGGTAGCCTATATAAAAACAAAGGAAATGCAATCCTGATATAAATAAGTAAGATCATGGTGTTAATATATACACTATTTAAGTTCATGATGCTAGGATCATATTTTCATTTGATCAATGGTTAAGTGGTTTAGGAATAATTTTCTATCCTGAAATAATAATAACCTAGCCACACATAGTTCTAGATAATATATCATTTGAATGTAAAGTCTAATGAAAAATGAATTGATGTGAATTGGGGGACATAAACTAAGAGGGGGTTTGAAAGTGATGAAAATCCTGAATGGGAAAAAATAAAAATAGTGTCATTATTAACTATATCATGATAATTCAAATCAATCCATATGAAATTCTTGATATTAGATGGTTTCATCCTAGTATAATTACATTAAAAGAAATCCAATGTGAATTGTAAAATCTATACACTATGATAGAGTATATGATTTAATGGTAATAATATTCCCTAGAAGATCCCAATATAAGATATCTAAGAAATACTACATATTTCATGGTAATGGAAATCAATCCATGCATCGGTCTTAACTCCTAGAAAATCCAGATCATGCATATGAGACATGGTAATAAAATGGATGATTATCTTGGTGTGATAAGGGATAAATCCCAAACTAAAATGGTTCCATCCCAATGCATAGACATGGGAAGATCTGGGCCTAGAAATGGAATATTTATTTAGGATTGAGATAAATGATCCTAACATTGCTTTATGTTTCATAATAAGAATAATTAAGACACACTAATACAAAAAATCTATATCCATAGACCTCTATCCATGGTCAAGTGTATATGTTGCTATCAGGTGATGGGAATTATTGATGTCCCCATTGTAAGGTTCTCTTATAGCTATTTATTTCTAGGGAGAGGGATTATAGTTATAGTTTATCTTTCCCATAGCTATATTATGTTAGGGTGTGGGTTGTATTTATAGTGATTTTACTAATGGATATATGTAACATATTGACATGGGTATTATTTCCCATGGAAATTGGTGTTGTAAAAACTTGGAAAGTCCTTGTTTTCTTATATGCTCAAATCTCCTTCCATAATCCCCTATAATTTGTATCATTTCCCAAGACCTACTCCATCAATGCTAAAGCCCTATTTTCTCACACTTAGTGTATTAAAAATTTATCAACCCCTACTCCTTCCATGTGAGATTTACTTTAGTCAACCGAGCATTGCTCCTCCGATTTATTGAGTTCAAGTGTTGTAGTATTACCATATCACATTATTTCTCAATCTTAATCTATCCTCCATGATTTTTTTAATCCTCCATTAATTTTCTAATATCCCATAGATCACCCCTCCATGGTTATTCTCTTATATATAATTAATAATAAACAATATTTCTTATAAACTATTTATATTTTATTCATTCCCAACTATCATATAAATTGTAATAATTGTTTCTTATAAATTGTTATTATTTTATTCATTCACTTATATTGAATTAATATTAATAATTATTTTATGAATTTTTCATATATTGTTATTTTTCATATATTATAGTATTTTTACCTAGTATCTGGTATATTTTTACACAGGTTGTTGTAGTCTATATTTATTTGAAAAACAATGTTTAATATACATCAAAGGGGGATGAATAATTATACACTTAAAATAAGATGATTTTTTTATTTTAATGTGTTTTGGATTCCCGACATTGAAGTTATTAGTTTGATACTCTATGTTAGATATATTTTGAGAAAATCTATTGAAGTTGAATTCATGAAATTAAATAATATATCACCATTACTAAGTGATTAATGATTTCTATCATAGATACCATGCATGGTGCTTATATTTAGTGATTATAATCCCTTTGAAAATTGAAGATTATACTAATAATGATGTTAAATAAAATATGATTTACTAATTTAAATATTAATTTCATATATGAAGATATAATGGTATGAGTTATTTTTAAAAATGGTGGCTATTATAATATATTTTGATATATATTATTTATTAATTTTTTTATTTAAATTTACTCATGCAATGTAGAATAAGGTGTAATACCTTAAATGGATGACTGATCTTTCATCTCAATTATAGTGGTTTTTACTATTGTGTGAATCAATATAACCTTTTCCATTTCCTTAAAAGGAGTGTTGGATGTTTTCACTATAGTGTATTTTTACTTTATTATTTATACTCGAAAATTCTTTAGTCGGTGAAAGAATATTGAACTTATGTGGACTCTTTATAACCTTCTTTGATCACATTAATAAAAAATTTAGAGCATGGGTTAAGAAACAAACTCATTCATTGAATCATTTTTTATCATAGTCATCATAATAATTATCATCATCATTATCAATAATATAGTCATTGTTCATGAAACTTTTTATCTAATATCATTGATGTATGATATCTGATTACTAGTCAATCTATGATGCTAAAACCGTGATATCATAATAAATAATTCAGGAAAAATAAATAAAATACAATATTGACTCAATGAAAAGTACCCAAGAGTGTCACATAACCCACTCCATCCAAATTTTAAAATAAATTAAATATCTTTTTACAGTGTCCTAATTATTTCAAGAAATATATGAATATTGTTTTTTTCATATTGACTATAATGACTATAATATATAATAAAATGAATATTTTTTTAAAATTATTTTAATTTTAAATTACTGGACTTGTATTTGGTGGTGAGCATAGAAAAAAATGAAAAATGAAAATTTTAATCATTCTAATGTTAAAATATAAATTTTGTTATATATTGAGTGATTAAGGGCTCTAAAAATGATGGAATTGTTAAAACAGTTGTATGGGATGGTGGTATTGGTGAAGCTCCATCAGTTTCAAGTACTTGAGGGTGTTTATTAATGTTGTTTCATGTTCCTTGAGGGTTAATTTTATCTTATATAATTAATTTATATATTATTTTTTTATTTAATTTCCATTTAGGATTTCTGTAATCATTTTTTAATAATCATGTTATTGAATATTTGTTTTTGTACCCTAAAATAATACATATAATGTTGTTTAATTTTATAAATTATTTATTTATAGAAATTTTATTTATATTAGAATATAATAAAGGTTTATGTACAATATTGATAGGATCACTGAGAAGTTTTATAAGGATTTTGAATATTTTTTGGAAATGGGATTAAATAATGATTGAGATGGCGGACTGATTTGTTTCCCGTGTTTTAATTTTTTTGGAATATTATGGTTAACCAATGAGTAAGGGAGTTACCTAATTGAAAAATATGTTTTCTAAAAAAATATCATGTGTGGTATTACAATAGATAAAATTTTCAAGTGCAGAATGAAATTTATTCTGCTGAAATGAATGGTATATAAAATTTTATTTTTCTATAAGTTTCCATTTATTTCACAAAACACCACTTCATGTAGACCAATGAAAGAGGAAATTCATATTTGAACATAGTTTCTATATGTTTATAAGAATTATGGTGTTGATAGTGTTAGAAATATGATTGAATATGTGAAAAACACAGAATACTAGGCATGTGGAAAAATGAGAAAACCTGAGTTTTTAATGTGATTCTATCATGGAAAAATAAAGTATAGTTTTAGTAATATGATGATTGAATGACTAGTTACTTTTTTAAGGAATTAATACTTAAGAAATAATTTTTTCTAGAAAATTATTAAATGGAATCAATTTTTTTTGGAAATTTTTTATTTTCATTTTCAATGATCCATGAATTCCCTAAATATTATTGTTTGTTTTGGAAGAGTAAAGTAGAGTTGATTCAGGGAAAACATTGTAGTACATCAAGATGGAATACTAATGAATATTTATCTCAACCATATGTACCATTGAATTTTATATGACACTTTCCTTTGATTACTTTAATTCAAAAAAATATGTTTGATTATATTGCAAGAAATATGAGATTACATGAAGATGAAGGAAAAAAATGATAATGATGAAATATTTCATTTTGCAGATGAGTTAGTATGGAATAAATCTGTTAAGTTACATCCTGATTTTATAGCTAACCCATGAAGTGTTAGATTGGTATTATCATGTTATGGTTTTAACTTGCTTCACCAGATTCATACTACATACAGTACCTGTCCTATTTCCTTTCACATTACTAACATTTCATCATATTTTTATTTGAAAAATCTATTTACTATCATGATAATATTGATATATAGACCAAGTTATCTGAGAAATGATATTATAATATAATTTAAAACTTTAATAATTGAGTTTAAGGAGATTTACACCAATTTTGTATAGTCATATGATGCATTTAAAAAGGAATACTTTATGTTTTGTGTATCTTTATTAGGGATAATAAATGATTTTCCTACTTGAGGAATGATGCCTTTTTGAGTAAAAAATGGAAATTATCCTATCTTTTTTAAATTAAAATACACATTCCAAGAGAATAAAGTTTCAATAAACATTAATATTCATGGGGAATCAATTATTTCTACTTATGGATCATTCATACTTGAAAAAATAGACATATTATGATAATTTTTTAGAGATAGATGAATCACCTTAAATAATTCCCAAGGATGATATCCATAAATAACAATATGGTTTAAATTATATTTTTTTAAAGAGTCAATTTAATTTCAAAAGGTGAAATAATATTATTTAGAATTCCAATGGAAATTGGGGAGAGAAAATTATATTCTTTTACTTTTTATATTGTTTATTGAAGTTATTATATCATTTCTTAGATTTAATACATATCAATAAAATCATGTGTTAAATGTTACTTCAAATTAATTTAAACATAATGGAAAAAATGATAATTTCCATTCACATTGTGTTTTGGTGGATTGGTTTATAAAAAGAGACTTCATCATGAGTTAATTGGTCATGATTAGTGTAAATTCTATTTTTCTAGTTTTTTTATGACAAATTCAGAGAAAAAATAAATCCTACAAGCCTTGAAATGATTAAAATTTCTAGATGGTTATTCAAGAAAAATTCTGACATGGTTTAATATAAAATATAATAAATTAAAATCTAATATAAACCATGACTATCATGTACCATTTCATGAGTTAGTTCATATCATTATTCAATATTTAGTTTTATATTTTGTGGAAGTTTTTTTATTAGCTTATTCCATTTTTATTATATTATTATGTACATGGTCATGCTGTAATGATAAAATTAAAGAGGATTGATTCAATGATGCAAAAATTTATGCATTTATAAAATAGTAGATTCAATTTGATTAATATAAAATTTAAATGACTCAAATTTACCAAGGTGTGTAGAAAAATAAATTATCTTCTATGTTATAATGAAATATAGTGGGTAACATAAGTTTTATTCAGAGATTAGTGCATAATAATAACGTTTTTCTATTAAAAATAGAGGTAAAAGGGGGTGTTTTTTTGTTTTTCTTATCAAAAAAAGAATTAAATAAACCAACAATTTAAATAGTGATGTGTTATGATTAATCAAGTAAGTTGGTTTTCCATTTATATTTTTATCCTAATCTCCAATTTATTCATCTCTTTCTCTTATTAACTAGTAAGTGAGAGGATCCGAAGTATCTTATTCTCTAACCTTGGTTGAATAGTGTGGGTAGGGATATTACTTACTTAAATCTCAGTTTATTTAACCCTCCTTCCAATGTGTGACATAATTTTATAAAATACCCCTAATTAAATTAGGAAATACTCGATCTATTCTTTTTCTTCCAAAAAAATTCAAGGGTGTCCACTACCCCTACCAAACATACTGAAAATTTTCAATTTCATCATTGATAATCCCTGATATATTCCATCATATATATACCAAAACCAAGTGGAGAGATATAATGGGTTATTAACCAAATTAATAAATGATATATATAATTATAACCAAATATAGTAATAATAAGAATTGCAATAGAGTATTGAAACCAGTTAACAAAAGATTAGGAATTTTATTCATTATGGTGTTAAAATTCATGTATCTCAAAAGGAAAACCTCTTCATACACAATAACTCATAATTTTACCTATCTATATGATGCTTAATATAGAATAATGGAGAATAAAATTTTATCATGAAACTATGAAAATAGAAAATGAAAATCATAATAAATTTAAAACATTTCCCCTCTTGGATTGATTCTTTAAAAGATCGAACAATTTTACGTCAAATAAAAATTTATATAAACAAGGTTCCTTATTAAAAAAATTATATTTTTATTTTATTTAATACCTAAAAATTTCAAGTCAATTTTACACTTTTATGAAAATATTTTTCTGAAATATTGAATATCACTTTTTCTGGCTAAAAATCCTCTTCATCTTGTTCCACTTTATTGTATGCATAGACTGTATTAATGATTAAATATTTCCTATAAATTTAATGTTTCCAAAAAAATGTAGTATTATTTAATTTCTAACAAGAATCACCTCAGGTTATATTAAGAATCTCATGTTATCTCTCATTTAATGAGTTTAGAGTAATTCTATCCAACCATTCAGATTCTATTTTGAATTATTTTTATAGGACCCTTAGTGTTCTAATATGAAATTGGTATAGTAAAAAAATGAATCCCACAAACCATGCCATCATAAAAAATTAACTTTTAGTTTATATCAATGTTGAAAAAAGTTATTTCCAAAACAACTAAGTGATAAAAATCTATATATATTCAAGAATTAAGCAATTTTCAAAATTTATCTCAAAATTCATCAAAAATAATAAAATGATGTAATTTAAATATATATGAAGAAATTATGGGGATAAAATCATATATATAAATATAAAATATATTTAAAATATCATCTATATCAATTCATTCACACTTATCCTTCAGAGTGTTGAAGAATTAAGCATCAAAATCAAATCAAAGAAAATATAAATCATATACCCATAAGATCCACCAATTTAACACTATTAAAAAATGAAATCATTCCACCAAAAAAATCATTATTTCAAGTTATTTATTTATCTCATTAAATCTAATTCTACTACATTTCTCGTACTATAAATAAAAAACACTTAAATTAAAATAATTTTACCTCACCACAAAAATGTATATATTTAAAAAAAATATTTTATCCTATATACCCATAAAAGTGTCTCCATAAGCTTGATAAATTTCTAAATCAATAGTAAATATGATTCTATGACTTCTGTTAATCCTGGGTGATTTTTAGGGATTTCAGTGCAGTTTTTATAGTAGCTTTTAAATGTTAAAAATTATGAGGCGGAATAAGAGGGGTTGGCTCTTTTTGATGTTAAATTACATGATCTAATTTTTACTAAAGTATGTTCTCCTAAAAAATACCCTCATAAATAAATCTAATCAAAACATCATGAAAACATCAAGGAAATTTCACATAATTTATAATTTTGTCATTAAAAATTATATCATCTTAACTAATCTTTTATTGGATTGAATTTCTTTTTTGATTGATATTTTCAAATTCTGAATAACATTATTTTTTAAGGTGATAAAGATGATATGGTTTTTATGATGTTTTTTTGAATTCATATACATTCTCTTGAATGAAAATAATTCTTTTTATCTTAAAAAAATTATTTTTCCCATATTTTTCAAAAGTTGCATACCTGGGTTTTTATAATTCTTCTTAACAAGATCTAGTAAAGAACAATTTTTACTAGATAAAAAAATTATTTATCTTTTGATTATTCTCCAAAAGTAGCCAAAAATATTATTTATCACACCACAATACAGCTACCCCACACATTAATTCAACTAGATGATGTTATTTTACATCTTGCAATAGGTTTGATACATATAATTTCTTGTAATATGGTTAACTAATATGTTTTTCATGAAAGCTAAAGGATAACAATAATAAATGTATTGGTATTCCAACATAAAAATGATATTTTTTTAAAGAGTAATTTTAACATCAAATAAGTTCTTCAATCATTTATAACTCAATTACCTTAAACACTTAAGTTTTTATAGAAATAAATAAAAAATTTGGTTAATCAATCAAGGTTTGGTTCTCTCAAGAAGTTAAGTGAATGTGAAGAATATGTCAAAAAGGTTTGTAATAATTAAAGAATAGTGATTTTAAAAATATATATAGTAAAATGAGGCATAATATTCAAAATTCAAAATTATTTTCATCAAACTTCCAAAATTTTGGATGAAAAAAGTAATTTCATTATTCATTTAAGCTTGGATTCAAGTAATAAACTAGTTCACTCATTAAAATGGGTTTCAAAATTGTAAAACATAATTAATTGATCTCTAAAGTTTCAAAAACATACTAAAATTGAAAAAATAAACCCACCAAAATTTTAAAGGAGCACATAATTTTTAAAAAAATGAATTTGAAAATCCCAAACTACAAATTTTCCCTCCCCTAAATATAAATGATGTTTTTCTCTCATTGAATTCATGTATGTTTAACATGTAGGTTGGTTTTAAATTGAATCATGTAAATAAATTTTTAAGGATAGGTATAACTTGGTGTACTTTATTGATATTTAGGTTAGAGGAGTGATATCTTCTCTACTAGATATGGTAGTAATTTCTATTAGAATTTAATCATCCTTTGTCCATTAAAATTGAATAGTTTTTCTTATCCTTATTTTACAACCTACATGACACAAAAAGGATAGACATTAGTGATAATAAATAGACCTTACCATCTATAAAAAAATTCCCAGAATTATTTTCTGTCTTGAATTGTATTACAACACATGATCTCATGCATGGAAGTCTTTATGTTGGATTATCTTATCATGAGACACTCTTGTTCTCTCATTGTAAATATTTGAATTTTCAAAGGATTATCTTCTAATTTCATCCATATCTTTCAGTTATAATATCATCACCTTTCTAGCTCTCTCTACATAAATATACATCTCTCCCATATCCCTACATGCATTATGTTCTAATTCCATAGGAAGGTGATAGTTCTTCCTATAAAATAGAATTTTTGGGATCATTCCTATTTATGTTTTTAAGGATCTACTATAAGACTGTATGGAATCTCCTAACCTTTGGATTCAATCCTTCATGTGGGTTTTAATAGTCTTTTCCAAAATTCCTTAAATTTCCCTATTTGACACTTTATCTTAGACATTAGTATGTGGACGATTATGTGTTCATGTTTTATGATGCACCTCCTAATTTCTCATAAAATTATTTATTCTCTTATTAAAAAATTGAGTCTCTTAATCATTGTTTATAAATCTTGGAACCCTAATCCTATAAAATATTTTATCATTGAAAAAAATCACAAACAACATGAGCATCATCAGTTTTAGTTGAATTGGATTTAAACCATTCAAAATATAATCTACTACAATAAATATATAAGAATATTAAAATTAAATTGACAAAGGTCTCAGAAAATCTATTCCAAAAAGATTAAAAATTTCATAAAAGTTAATGGGTCTTTGAGGAATTTATTTTCTTTTTGAAATATTTCTTGAAAACTGAAAATTAACAATTTTTTTTAAAAAAATCATGTGAATCTTTAAAATGTGTAGGCTAAAAAATCTAGATTCTAAGACCTTCCCTATTGTCCATTAAGTTCCAAAGTAGCCTCAATAAGCTAAATTTTAACAAAAATGAAGAAAAAAAGTTTCAATTCCACTTCAAAATAAGAATCTTCTTAGCACTTGTTCATTGTATGTTTTCCAAAGAAATGGATCCTCCCAAATGTAAATCGTGGATTAATATTTTATTTATTTAATTTAGTAGGTATATAAGTGATAAGGGACCTAGTATTTTACTATATGATTTACCATGTCAAAAAACTAGTTTACTTATCCTTCGATCAAGTTAAATTTATCTCCTAGAATGTGATAATCCAATTATTCTTGTTATAGAATTTCAACTTCTATAGTGTTAGGATGTATAAAAAAGTTATCATCCACTTGGTTCTTAGATCCCTTATTTTATTTTATTTCTATGTCGAACTCCTATAATATTTTCATCCATCAAATAATATCAGGCTTTCTATGTTCCTTCATTACCAAATATCTAAGATCTTCATGGTCAAAAAACATAGTGACCTTAGTTCCAAGTGGATATGATCTAAATATATCGATGGAAAATAAAAATACTAAAAACTATTTTATGTGTTTGTGTAGTTGAATTTTCCATAATATAAGGTTCTTGAGTAATAGTAAGTGACTTGTGGCATTTCCTTAATTCTATAATAAAGAACAACTCCATCTACTTTTTTGAATGAATCACAATGTATCTCGAATCCATCTTACCAATTTGGTGGCTTCAACTCTGGTGGAGTTATCAATATCCTATTTAACACATAAAAGGCTTTCCTACACTCACTATTAAAATTGAAATTATAATATATCAAATGTAATTTAGATATAGAGAGATAAATATTACTAAAATCATTGTTAAAGCTCAAGTATAATCCTACATGTCCTAAAAATAATATGACATGTTTCACACAAGTTAGTTAAGGTAATGAATTTATCACATCAATTTTTTATTTATCCACTTCAATTACTTTCTTTGAAATAAAATTCCCAAAAACTCTTACTCTCTCAAAAATTAAATTAACCTATTCATAATTTAAAATAATATTCCTCTCGATGTAAGTTTTCAAGATTTTTCAAGATTTTTCAAACAATGGTAAAATAATTTCCAAAAACAATGAATTCATCTAAGAATACTTCCAATAAATCCTCAATGTGATCAAAATGTATATTTATCATACAAATATAAAATGTACCTAGAGCATTATATAATCCAAATGTACTCCTTTTATAAAGAAACATTCAAAAGGGGGAAGTAAATGTAGTCTTATTTTTATCCTCATGATAAATGGGAACCAGAAAATAACCAAAAAATACATTCCAAAAAAATAATGAATTCTTAAAACTAATATCTTAAAATCTGGTAAATTAAGAGGATAGGTAAATCATATTTTTGAGTGTCCATATATAATTCCTTATAGTCTATACATACTCTCTATCTGTTTTTAATTATCATAGGTTTTAATTCATTATTTTCATTTCTCACAATGGTTATGTTAGTTTTCTTAGGAGACACCTGAATAGGATTGAACTATTATGAGTCTAAAAATAAATAGGTGGTCTCTAATTCTAAAAGATTTTATATCTCTTTCTTCAATACTTCTATCAATGTGAAATTCTGCCTCCTTTGGGGTTGTCTGACAAGTTTATAATCTCCCTCAAGAAGAATTCTATGGATGTGGATTTTTAGGTTTATTCCTAGGATATCATCTAGGCTCCACCCTATATATTGGAAATTATTTTGAAAATTTTAAATCAAATATTGTTCTTGGATTGTATAAAAATTACTAGCAATTATCACAGTTAATTTTTCTCCTTCCATGATGTACACATATATTCATAATTAGTTGGAGTTAGTTTTGATTACATATTTTTAGTATGTTTAAGTGATTAAAACAAATTGGAATTCTCCACTCCCAAATATTTAACATCATTTACATAAGGTAATATGTAATCTTATTATTTTGAAGATTATTCATCAGATTTATCATAAAGTTTAAATGTTTCCACTTTTTCTAATTTAAAAGAAAAATTTATATAATTTATAGAATACTGTAAATGTAGATTTTGGGCGCAGCGAAAGCGCGGGATGGGCGTGTACCTGGCTTTACAAATTGTCATAATAGATGATTAATTCAAGATCAATACGACAATAGATTCTAGTATCCACAGAATTTAATAAAAGATAAAATAAAAAGGATAGAACCCATAATTGAGAAGAGAGGATTGAGATATTGTTTATAATTAATTTAACTAAATTATAGAATTACCTCCAAAGTGATTCTTTTTTTCATTGATGCATCCGACCATAGGTCCGAGGTGCGGCTTCATTTTGATGTATAATACAAGGATAGGAATCCTCTAGCAGTGATCCACATGTTCTCCACATATCTTCGGGTGACACTGAAGGAGTCTTCGGGTGCTAGCATAAAAGATCCTTGCGCTTGCGATGTCCATCTTTGATCACCTTGTGAATCACTTCCAAAGCATTATCCTTAATCTAGTGGAGGAGTATCTCTCTCATTCTTGATAGTTCTCTTGGAGAGGGAAGAGTTCTCTAGGCTAGAGTGCTTTTCTCCAAGGATGTTGTGCACACAATGATTGGTTGGACAGTGGAATGACCCCTTGGCTTATATAGAGAATAATAACAAAACGGAGAATATAATTCACTAGGTAATAATAAATAATCATCACAGGTGTCATTACTTAATTTATTATTACATGGGAAAACCCCATGTCAAATAATAATGGCAATGCTATTATTTCTATGACATGTTCTTAACGAATTTAATTCACCAGGTAATAATAAATAATTAGTATGGGTGTTGTTACTTAATTTATTATTCCATGTGAAAACCTCATGTCAAATAATAATAGAAATGCTATTATTTACATGACATGTTCTTAAATTTCATGTTATATTTAAATATTATTTAACCAAATAATATTTAATATTATTTCCCATTGGCCCCATAACTTGGTCCACCAATCCTCTGCAATATTTATTGGGCCTTGAATAATGACTATTTATTTATTAAATAAGTATAACTGTAGTATTCACTGATAAATAAATATTGTGTTCTCAATATATTCTCTTGAATAACTAGTGATGAGATAAATACGATCAATCATACTTGAATAATTATTAAACCACACCCAGGAATAATATTTATTCAACTTTTTAAATAAATAAATTATTTAACTAAGATACATGTTACACTAAGAGTGTGACCCTCTAGGCCTCTTTCTCGCTGGCATTAGGTGGCCTTGCCTAAAGTCCACGATTACTATCTAGCAATGGGTTAAAGCACCCAATAGAAAGAATTTGATGTCGCAATGACATGTCACCTCATTTGAACTCTTATCGTGTAATATAATCCCTTTGTCCTGATATCTCCAATCAATCAGGTTGCATGCAAGTGCCATCAACCCATGTGCTCTATTTCTCATTCTTTGAATTCCTGGATTTGAACTTTCCTAGTGAACACCCTCGAAATAGAATTAGATAAGCTATATAATTTCTAAAAAATGGAATGAGATATCTACTTCCATAGCAGTGACAAATCCTTTCTCTCATTATTCATTAATACAGTATTACTCACGACACACCCAACATATCCAACCACTTCGCGAACATCTGTCATCATGATTTTCATCAATACATCTAAGTATGTGGGTCATCATACCCATTAATAATAATATTAAAGTATAAGGACCAATACACACATCTATAGAAAGTAACATCCAATGAAACGTATAAATTTGGATTTCCTACTGGCAGGACTTGTTCTCATAATATCCTCCCAGATATTACCAAGGGCGTACACCATGAGAAGGTGCCTCAATGTTTTATGAGTCTCCACCCCTAATAGCATGTATAATTTTTGTCCCTTAAAATTACATCATTCTTCCATAGAACATATATTCAAGAATAGTGTCATGGCACTTCTGGGTTCTCATCATAGTAGGGATCCTTTATGACCTTTTAGTGAGACAAATATTTTTAGCACATTATTACATACTATTTCACAGATAAGGAAAATCATGATATGATAAAATGTTTATTAATATTAATACAATGAATACTGGTTTATCATAAACTACAAAGAAGTCAGTTTTAGGTCACCAACTCTAACAAACTCCCACTAGAACTAGAGCCAATTTCTAATAACCTTCAGTCTGCTACCTCCCACATGATATTAATTCTTCTACTGAGATAGGCCTTCAGTCAAGGGGTTTTCCACATACTCTTTCTTGGATACACTTCTCACTGAAAATTCAACCCTTTGATATAAATCCCTCAATAGGTGATACTTTAGGAGTATGTGATTTTTTAATTGATGTGACATTTTCTCTTTTGAAAGAGCTGCCATTGTAGTATTATCACAATAAAATGTAATGATATATTTACTGCTAGGAACCACATCAAGATCTTGTAGAAAGTTCTGAATCCAAATGGATTCCTTGGATACATTAGAAGCCACTATATATTCAGAATCCACTATAGAATCAGTGAAAACTGGTTGTTTTGAACTCTTATAGCTCACAGATCCTCGGTTGAGACAGAAAACATATATTGATTGTGACTTTAGATCATTCTAATACATCTGAAAACCAGCATCAGCATACCCTCTGATGAAAATCTCCTCATCTCCTCCATACACCAGGAACATATCCTTAGTTCTTTTTAGATACTTAAGGACAGTCTTGACAGCAGTCCAATGTAGTTCTCCTGGATCTACTTGATATATTCCTACCATTCTCATTATATAGGAAACATCGATTTTGGTACATAACATGGAATAAATGATATATCCTATCACTGAAGCATATGAAATCTTACTCATCCTATATTTCTCATGTTGTGTCTGGGGACACATTTTCTTAGAAAGATGTACACCATGTGTCAATATAACCAATCCCCTCTTGGATTGTTTCATACTAAATCTCTTTAGTATCTGGTCAATTTATGTATTTTGACTTAGTCCAAGAAGCCTCTTGGATCTATCATGAATGATATTGATCCCTATAATGTAGGATCATTCACCTAAGTCCTTCACAGAGAAGCACTTGTTCAACTAGTCCTTGACTGACTGCAAGACTCATATGTCATTTCTAATAATCAATATGTCATGAACATACACTACTAGTATAATTAATTCATTACCATTAAAATTCTTGTAAACACATGGATCAAAATCATTCTTTATGAAACCAAATTCTCTTATGGATTCAACAAATCGAATGTTCCATGTCCTGGATTCTTTCTTCAATCTATAAATGGATATTTACAACTTGCATACCCTTTTATCATCACTTGTTGTCACAATCCTTTCTGGTTGGGTCAAATATAAATCTTCCTAAAGGTTAACATTAAGTAATTCACTTTGACATCAATCTACCAAATCTCATAGTTATGGAAAACTGCTATGAAAAATATGATTCTTATGGATTTAAAAATGGAAACTAGTGAAAAGGTTTCATCATAGTCAATTCCTAGATATTTTTTAGAACCTTTAGACACTAGATTTGCTTTATAGGTACTAATATGACCTTCCATGTCTAGATTATTTTTTAATATCCATTTACACCCAACTGGATTTACATCAACTGGATCATCGACCAAAACCCATAATTGGTTCTGATACATGGAATCTATATTAGAATTCATAGCTTATAGCCATATTTCTGCTTCAAAGCTCTCTACTGCTTCCTTTTAGGAGAGAGGTTCATCATTTTCCAACAATAATGAGTTACCATCCTTTGTGACAAGGAAACCATATCTCTATGGTTCCCTTACCTTTCTTGTGCTTCTACATAGTACCTTTGTTTTAGGAACTACCTCTTCCATGGGGGCCTGTGGAACTTGTTCCTGTACCAACTCCTATGTATCTTCAGCATCAACTTCATCGAATTAAATCTTGATCCCACTATCCTTTTTGAGGATGTTCTTCCTCTCAAGAAAGATATCATGTTTAGCAATAGTCACTTTCTTGTCTGAGGGGTTGTATAGGTAGTATCCCTTTTTTCCTTGGGATACCCTATAAAGATATACTTTATGCCCTGGGGTGCTAGTTTTTTTCCTAATAAAGCCTTAACAAATGTCTCGCATCCCCATATACGTGTATGCGAAAATATGGGATTCTTTCCACTCCATAGTTCAAAGGGAATCCCATTTTCCACCTTAGTAGATACTTGGTTTAATGTGTATATCGCAGTTTTCAATTCATATCCCCAAAATGATAATGGAATATCTGCATGACTCATCATAAACCTTACCATGTCCAAAAAGGTATGGTTATTCCTTTCTCTATCACCATTCTACTGCGGTGTATAAGGTGGAGTGAGTTGAGATAGAATCCCAGACTCCCGTAATTGGTCGATTAACTCTTGGTTAAGATATTTTTCACATCAATCCAATCAAAGATTATTTATCTTCTTACCAAGGTGATTCTTTACTTTATTATTGAACTCCTTGAGTTTCTAAAAGGATGTAGACTTATAACTCATTAAGTAGACATAGCCATATCTACTCAAGTCATCAATAAAAGTAATGAGGTAAGAATATCCACCTATATATTCTACTATAAATAGTCCACACACATCAGTGTGTACCAATCCGAGAATCTTTGTCACCCTTTCACCATGTCCTCCAAATGGTGGTTTGGTCATTTTCCCTTGTAAACAAGTGTGACATCTATCAAGTGGTTTTAACTCTGCATATTCTAAATAACCATCTTGACAAATATTTTTTGGATGCTTCTCATTTACATGACAAAGGTGGTGATTCCACAACTGAGTGATGTATGAGTCATGTGAACTTGGTTCATTATCAATTACCAACACATGGTTCTCATAATTTAAAACATAAAAACTATTTTTTAAATGTTCCATATCATAACATATGTTGTCCTTATAAAAGTAAAAAAATATACTTCCGAACATGAAAATAAATCCATCTATATCTAAAATAGATATAGAAATTATGTTCCTAGTAACACTAGGTACATAATATAATCCTTATAAAACGAAAATCATTCACATCGGAAATGTGAGGTCATAGTCACTAATGGAAGGAGTAGCTGGCCTCGCACCATTGGTAGCTTACAGATCCACCTCTCCTATGGAAATTTTCCAGAATCTACATAGTTCCTACATTTGAATATAGATGTGAGCCCGGGAAGTTGTATCTAATACCCAATGTGTACAAATGGAAATATTTCACTCAATAACGAATGAACAATTGGCTTCCCATTTCCTCTAGCTGTTGTACCTCTTCCAATAGCCTGACTTTCCACATAAAAATCGTATTTCCTCCTTTTCCTTACCTTGCATCTGGATCTTCTTATTATTTGTAGGATGGTGTTTGGAGGCTTTATATTGTTTATAAATCTTAGGACCCTTTTCCTTCCCCTTCATATTCTGATTCTCTATAAGGACTGTAGTTTTTTACGCACCATTTCCTTATCAACTTGGTGAATCATGGAAAGAAGCTCTAATAGACTCTTCTCATTATTCCTCATATTATAACTTACAATAAAACTAGATAATGTCTTTGGCAGCAATGATATTATGAGATATGTACGCAAATCATCTAGTAATTCAATCCCTAAGATTTCCAGACACTCAATGTTGCCAATAAGCTTAACTACATGTGGTCCAGCTGGCGTAGACTCTCTAAGATTAGTTGTCAACAAAGAATTGGTGATCTCATACCTCTCTTGTCTATCCTTCTCTTGACAGAGATCCCAAATGTGATTCATCATGATCTAAGTATAAATTTCCTCATGTTACTTCAAGATCTCATTGTTTGTGGATGATAGTATAAGGCACTGAACATTCGTAGCTTCATTCAGATGTTTCATGTACACATAGAGTTCCTCATCACTTGCCCCATTTCTAATTGCAACTAGTAAAGGATCTTCTATCACTTAAAGTTTCTTATCATGGAGAAGGATAACATAAAGGTGCATTCACCACTCTTGGAAATTAGTGATGGTGAGAAGCTTTTCCTTCTCGATTATGGATTGCAAGGAAATATTTGAGGTCATTTTTATTGTTGTTTCTAAAAATTAAGATGAATAGTGTTTTAGTAATTTATATTGATAAATATAGAGAAATAAATTAATTAATAATTATCAGTCTCCCACTATTTTGTCTAAACCCAATATCCCTCACCATTGGATTCAGAATATCTCGTTTCTTGGATATTCTAGTGGAAAGGATCCATATTTCCCTTTTCATTACCCCAACTAGGGTTGGTAAATCCACTTTAATGGTTTTAGGTAGGAATTCCAAATTCCAATTGTATTAACTCACAGCTCCTTGATCTGTTGAGTGGACTCCCCAATCCTGAAATCCTTAATTTTGGATTTCCTCAACCTTTCCCTCTCAGTTACACCATGTTCAGCTTGGGAAATAAACCCTTGATGTAAACTAAGTTAATTCAGCATAAAATATCAAATTTGAATTCCCTGATAATAGAAAGCACCTCAACTAGGGTTGTTCAAGAACTTTGAAATATGGTTTGATTCTAACTGAAGTAATGAAAGGCTATACCAAGTTAATATTTAATTGAGTGATTTTATCATTTATGCATAAATTTCCACTCATTATCTTTTCACATGATTTTTAATGTTAAGTTGCATATAATTAATTGATTAACCATGTATAGAAAATATTTACGCAGAATCCATTTTTTATTTTGGTTCCATCTTGTATGCTTGTTAGTTCATTAATTATTTGATCACACCAAACATCGATAATGAATAACCATATGACTGACAGAAATAAAATCTAGGGTATGATCATGAGCTTTCTTATTAGTTAGTTTCTCTAGAGGTTGATAAACTAACCTTGACCTAGGGGAGAAACACCTTGAACCATTTAAGGTTCATGTTTACATCTTTCACCTGTCCACCTTTGGATATCCTTAGATTAGTTTTGCCACAAATCCTAACCTAAACTACCTCCAATTGAATGAAAGATCCATCCATTACATATGATTTTAACACACACACAGGTGGGGGGAAAAGCAGGTTTACATAACAGAAAGCATGGTCATGTAGGCCCTACATATTAATGAGGAGAAGGCACGTAGGATAAAAATATTAATCTAATAAATAAATTAAAAGGGAACCAACCACACGCAAAACTCTGGTCAAGCTCAAGATCATCCATATAAATGCAATGAATTACACATTTAATCAAAATAGGATTATTTCTTTAATCGTTATTATTATGATAAATTATGCTCGAATCGATTAATCGTTATCTTTAATTAATCAATCCTTTTTATCTTAATACTTTTTATGAATTTCCTTGAGATTCTCATTAATAACCATGTACATAACTTATATCTAGGAGGCAACCTTGTGAATACCTGTCAAAAACTACCAATCATGTATTTATACATGTATACACTTTATTTTTTTTGACATGTAGCATGCACATAGAATTATAATTGTTATACAACTCATACATGATTTGTAGATCTTTGAACATTATGAAAATGTTAATTAAAATTATATATATATATATATATATATATATAACACCTATCATATTTTGTGTCCCAAATTTATTCCCACACAAAGTTACATGTATCAAGGGTTTACATAATGTAATAATAAATTTTTAAATTTGCATAATCTGGAAATATTACACGGTGTGTAGATCCAACTACATAGTGTGTACCCACTCACTATCCATCTGAAGTAAACGCTTGGGGAAACGGCATGTGAGGTGTAATTCAGAAATATTTGGAGTACAAGGTGTGTCTAGTGGGCCACATGTTGTGTATACTCCGCATTACATGGTCACTAGTCAGGAAATATGTATATGGGATATATGACTTGACCATGAACTGAAAGGTACTACATGTTGTGTTCAGTGGGCCACATGGAATGTAGTCTAGCTGACCATGTGCTAGTATATCCTAGTCAACACGTTGTGTAATAATTAACAACACTGCTTATCAATAATGCACACGTCTTGAGTAATTTCTGAATTACTTCAGTTGCATTAACCCAAATACATAATGTGTAGATCTGACTACATGGCATGTATTATTGTGTTATCTAGAAAAAACTATCGGCACCTCCTGATGAGATCCTCAATTTAATTTTAATCATAAAATTATTTGTTTCTATTAGATCTGTGAGAAATGATAATGGAGGAACAGATATCAAAACTCAAATTATAAGAAAAATTAAACATTAATTGACAGGATAAATTATTAAAGTGTAAATCATAAAATAATTATTTAAATAATTATAAATTAAAATATCACCCCTCTGATACCACTTGTAGGTTCTAGGTGCAGTGAAAGAATAGGATGGGTGTGTACCCGTCATTTCAAATTATCATGATTGATGATCAATTCGGGATCAATATGATGATGAATGTCATTGTACATGTAATTTAATCAATGATAAAATAAAAAGGATAGAACCTAGAACTAAGAAGATAGGATAAATATATTTGGTTTATAATTATTTTAATTAAATTATAAAATTTCCTCCAAGGTGATTCTTTCTTCGTTGATTTGTATGACCATGAGTCCGAGGTGTGGCTTCATTGCGATGTATAATCCAAGGATAGGAATCCTCTATCAGTGATCCACACATGCTCCTAATATCTCTAGACATCAACTAAGGAGTCTCCGGGTGCTAGCATGAAAGATCCTTGTGCTTGCAATGTCCGCCTTTGATCGCCTTGAGAATCACTACCAAATCATTCTCCTTAATCTAGTGGAGGAGAATCTATCTCATTCATGAGATTGTTCTTGGAGAGGGAAGAGTTCTCTAGGCTCGAGAGATTTTTTGCACAGATGTTGTGCACGCAACTATTGGTTAGGTAGTGGAATGACCCATTGGATTATATAGAGAATAATAAAATAACTGGGAATTTAATTCACTAGGTAATAATAAATAATTTTCACAGGTGCGGTTACTTAATTTATTATTCCATGTGAAAATAACATATCAAATATTAATAGCAACGCTATTATTTCCATGACATGTGCTTAAAGAATTTAATTCACCAGGTAATAATAAATAATTAGTACATGTGTTATTACTTAATTTATTATTCCATGTAAAAACCCAATGTTAAATAATAATAACAATGCTATTATTTCCATGACAGGTTCTTAACTTGCATGTTATATTTAAATATTATTTAACCAAATAATATTTAATATTATTTCTCACTCGACTCATAACTTGGTCCGTCAATCCTCGTTAATATTTACTGGCCCTTGATTAATGATTATTTATTTATTAAATAAATATAAATACATTGTTTTATGATAAATAAATATTCTGTCTGCAATATATTCTCTTGAATAACTAGAGATGAAATAAATATGATCAGGCATACTTGAATAATTAATAAACCACAACCAGGAATACCCTTTATTAAACTTGTTAAATAAATAAATTATTTAACTAAGATACTTGTTATGCTTAGTGTGTGACCCTCTAGGCCTCTTTCACAGTGGAATTAAGAGGGATTTCCTAAAGTCCAACATTGTTGTCTAGAAATGGGTTAAGGAACCCAAGAGAAATAATTTGATACTGCAATGACATGTCATCTCATACAAATTCTTACCATGCAATATAATTCCTTGGTCCTAGTATCTCTAATCAAGTGGGTTGCAAGAAAGTTCCATCAAACCATGTGATTGATTTCTCATTCTTTAACTTCCTGGAATTGAACTTTCTTAGTGAAAACAATGTCCATGGATTTAGTTAGTCTATATCATTTCCATAAAAGGGCCTAAGATATCTACTTCCATATAAGTGAAAAATATTTTCTTGCATTATTCATTAATGAAGTATTACTCGTGATGCACCCAACATATCCTATCTCACCGCGAATATCTGTTATCATGGTTTTCATCAATACATCTAAGTGAGTGAGTCATAATACCCACTAACAACAATCTTAAAGTATAAGGACCAATACACACATCCGCAGATAGGAACATTCAATGACCCTTATGAATGTGGATTTCCTACTGGCGGTTCTTATACTCATAATATCCTCTTAGGTATTATCAGGGCACACACCATGAGAAGGTTCCTCAAATTTTCATGAGTCCCCACCTCTGATATCCTAGATCATTTTTCCCTTCAAATGATATCATCCAGCCATAGAACATATATTAAAGAATAGAGTCACAACACTTTCGAGTTCTCATCATAGTAGGGATCTATTATGAACTTTTAGTGTGATATTTATTCTTAGGAAATTATCACATACTATGTTACGCATAAGAAAAATCATGATGTGATAAAGAGTTTATTAAGATTAATCTAATGAATGTAGGTTTTTCTTAAAGTACAAATAAGTTGGTTTCTAGGGCACCAACTCCAATAGACTCCCACTTGCACTAAATCCAATTACTAACAACATTCAGTCTTCTAACTCTCACATGATATTCATGCTTCTGCTAAGATAGGCCTTTTGTCAAGGGGTCCACCATGTTCTCTTCTGTGGACACTCTACTCACTAAAACTTCACACATTTGATATAAATCCCTCAAGAGGTGATACATTCATAGTATGTGATTTTTCAGATGATGTGACCTTGTCTCTTTTTCAAGATCCACTACTGTGGTATTATCATAATATAATGTAATGGGATCTATACAACTAGGAACTATATCAAGATTTTGGACAAAGTTATGAATCCAGACGGATTCCTTTTCTGCATCAAAAGTTGTTATATATTTGTAATCTTTTATATAATTAGCAACAATTAGTTTCTTTGAACTCTTCCATCTTACAGCTCGTCTATTGAGATAGAAAACATATCCTGGTTGCGACTTCAAATAATTCTAATCTATCTGAAAACTAGCATCAACATGCCCTCTAAGGACAAGCTCCTCATCTCTTCCATACACCAGGAACATATCCTTAGTTCTTCTCAGATAATTAAGGATAGTCTTGAAAGTATTCCAATGATTTTCTCTTAAATATAATTGATATCTACCTACCATGATTAGTACATAGGAAACATCAAGTCTGGTATATAACATGTCACACATGATAGATCCTATCACTGAAGTGTGTGGAATCTTACTCATCCTATCTTTCTCATGTTGTGTCTGCGGAAACATTTTCCTAGAAACATGTATACCATGTGACACTAGAACCAATACCCTCTTGGATTGTTCCATACTAAATATCTTTAGTATCTAGTTAATGTCTGTACTTTGACTTAGTCCAAGAAACCTCTTGGATATATCAAGAATGATCTTGATCCCTAGAATGTAAGTTACTTCACCTAAGTCCTTCATGGAAAAGAACTTGTTCAACCAGTCCATGACTGACTGTAAGAATAGTATATGATTTCTAGTAATAAAAATGTCATGAACATACACAACTAGGATAATGACTGAATTATTATTAAACTACTTTTAAACACATAGCTCACATTCATTCTTGATGACACCAAATTCCCATATGGATTCATTGAATCAAATTTTCCATGACCTGGATGCTTGTTTTAATCCATAAATGGATAGTTTCCCCTTGCATACCATTTTAGCATCACCTGGTGTCACAAACACTTCTGGTTGTGCCATATAGACTTCTTTCTTAAGGTTCCTATTAAGGAATCTAGTTTTGGCATCCATCTTCTAAATCTTAGAGTCATGGAAAGCTACTATGTAAAGTATGATTCTTATGTATTTAAACATCGTAACTGGTGAAAAGGTTTCATTTTAGTTAATTCATTGACACTATTTAAAACCTTTAGCCACTAGGCTTGCTTTATAGGTACTAACATGAACTTCCATGTCCAGTTTTTTTTTGAATACCCATTTACCCCCAAAAAGCTTTACATTAACTGGTATATCGACCAGAACCAAGACTTGGTTCTGATACATGGAATCTATCTCAGAATTCATATCTTTTATCCATCTTGCAGCTTCTGAGCTCTTTATTGATTCCTCGTAGGAGAGAGGATCATCGTTTTCCAACAGTAACGAGTCACCATCCTCAGTGACAAGAAAACCATATCTCTCTATTTCCCTTACCTCTCTTGTGCTTCTACGTAGTACTTGTGTTTCAAGAACTACCTCTTCCACAGAAACCTATGGAACTTGTTCCTATCCCAAATCCTATGTATCCTGAGCATCAACTTCATCGAAGTCAATCTGGATCCCACTATCCTTTTTTAGGATGTGCTCCCTCTCAAGAAAGATAGCCTATCTAGGAACAATCACTTTCTTGTCTGAGGGGTTGTATAGGTATTATCCCTTTGTTTCGTTAAGATACCCTATAAAGATACACTTCGTGCCCCTGGATGCTAGTTTTTTTCCTGAGAAAGCCTTAAAAAATGCCTCACATCCCCATACACATGTATATGGAAAAGTGGGTTTATTTCCACTCCATAGCTCAAAGGGAGTCCTATTTTCTTCCTTAGATGGTACTTGGCTTAACGTCTATTCCACAGTTTGCAATTAATATTCCCAAAAGGATAAGGGAATATTTTTATTACTCATCATTGTCCTTACCATGTCCAAAAAGATATTGTTTCTCCTTCCTCTGACACCATTCCTCTATGTTGTATAAGGTGGAGTGAGTTGAGATAGAATCCCAAACTCCTGTAAAAGGTTGATGAACTCTTTATTAAGATATTCTCCACCTTGATCCAATCAAAGATTATTTATCTTCTTACCAAACTAATTATCTATTTCATTTTTGAACTCCGTGAATTTCTCAAAGGACTCAGACTTATACCTCATTAAGTAGACATAGACATATCTACTCAATTCATCATTAAAAGTAATGAGAATATCCAAATCTAGCTTCTATTAGAAATGGTCCACACACATCAGTGTGTACCAATCTAAGAATCTCTTTCTCCCTTTCACCCTTTCCACTAAATGGAATTTTGGTCATTTTCACTTATAATCAAGCGTGATGTCTGTCAAGTGTTTTTAGCATAGTAGAGTCTAAATAACCATCTTGAAAAATCATTGTGAGGTGCTTCTCGTTTACATGACCAAGGCGGTGATGACACAACTGGGTGTTGTATGAGTCATGTGAACCTGGTTTGTAATAAATTTCCAATTATTTGTTATCGTAATTTAATACATACATACTATTATTTAAATGCTCCATACCATAACATATGTTTTCCTAATAAAAGTAACAACATTTATTTCCGAACATGAAAATAAATCAATTTGTATCTAAACTCGATACATAAATTATGTTCCTGGTAACACTAGGTACATAAAAATAGCCATGTTAAACCAAAATCATTCCCATTAGAAATGTTAGGTGGTAGTCACCAATGGAAAGAGCATCCAGCCTCTCACCATTGGTAGTTCGTAGATCCACCTCTCCTTTGGCAATTTTCTGGAATCAACTTGGTTCTTGAATTTGAATAAGGATGTGAGCCCCAAAAGCTGTATTTAATATTCAATGTGTAGAAATGTAAAGATTTCACTCGATAACGAACACACCTTGGGATTCACCTTGCCTCTGGGTGCAATTCCTCTTTTAGTGGCCTAACTTGCCACATGCAAAGCAAACTGCCTCATTTTCCTTACCCTGCCTCTAGATCTTATTCTTCTTCATCAGACGATGCTCAGAGGCTTTAGATTATTTATAAATCTTAGGCACCTTTTCCTTGTCCTTTCTCTTCCTATTCACTATAAGGAATATAGGTTTTTCACACCACATGTCCTTATCAACATGGAGAATCTGAATAAGAATCTCTAATAGACTCTTTTCATTATTATTCATATTATAATTTATAATAAAACTATAGAAGGTATTAGGAAGTGATGATATTATGATATTAGTATGGAAATCATCCAGTAATTTAATCCTTAAGATGTTTGTATTCTCAATGTAGCTAATAAGCTTGAATACATGTGGACCAACTGGAACAAACTCTCCAAGCTTAGTCATGAAAAAACAATTGGAGATCACATAACTCTCATATATCACTTTCTCTTGATAGAGATCCTGATGGTGAGATGTCATGTTATAAGAATCCATTTACCCATGTTTCTTCAAGAGCTCATTTTTCATGGATGAAATCATGAGGTGCCAAACATTCGTAGAATTATTCAGATGTTTCTCGTACATTGATGGTTCCTCATCACCCTCCTTATTTCTAATCACAACTGTTGGAGGCTCTTCCAGAACATAGAGTTTCCTCTCATGGTGAAGGATAACCCGAAGGCGCCTTTTCCACTACTGAAAATTAGTTCTAGTGAGAAGTTTTTCTTTATATAGTTGGATCACAATGACATGTTTGATGTCATTTTGATTATTGTTTCTACAAATTAAGATGAACAGAGTTTTAGAACATTATATTGCTAAATATAGACAAATAAATTAATTAATATCTATCAGTATCCCACTATTTTGTCAAAAACAAATATCCCTAACCATTTTCTTTGGAATATCTGGTTTCTTGGACATTCTAGTTGTCAGGATCTATATTTCCCTTCACATTACCCCAACTAGGGTTAGTCAAGAAACTTGAAATATTTAGGTGGGAATTCCAAATGCCAACTGTATTAACTCATAGCTCCTTGATCAGTGGAGTGGACTCCCCAATCCTAAAATCCTTAATTTTGGATTTTCTTAAGCTTTTCATCTCAGTTACACCAAATCCTACTAGGGTAGTCAACCCTTGATGTAAACAATGTTAATTCAACCTAAAAAATCAAATTAGAATTCCATGATAATTGAAAGCACCCCAACTTGGGTTGGTCAAGCACTTTGAACTATGGTTTGATTCTAACCGAAGTAATGGAAGGCTATACCGACTTAATATTTAATTGTGGGATTTTATCCTTTATGCATAAATTACCACTCATTATATTTTCACATGCTTGTTAATGTTAATTGGGATATAATAAAGTGATTAAACATGAATATATAATATTTATGCATATGCCGTTTTTTATTTTAGTTCAATCTTGTATGATTATTAGTTCATTAATTATGAAATAACGTTAAATATCCATAATGAATAATCATAAAACTGAGGGAAATAAAATAAAGGGTATGATCATGAGATTTACTATTGGTTATTTTATCTAGGAGTTGATAAACTAACCCTAACTAAGGGGAGAAACACCTTGAACTGTTTAAGGTTCATGTTTCTACTTTCACCTGTCCACCTTTGTATCTCTTTGAATTGGGTTTTTCCTTGGATCCTAACATGAACCACCACCATTATATTGGGATATACATCCATTACATATGTTTTTAACTCTCACACAGGTGATGGGGAAATGGGGGTTTACATAAAAGAAACCATGATCACACATGCCCTACATATTAATGAGGATAAGGCACATAGGCCAACAATTTTAATGTAAAAAATAAATTAAAAGGGAACCAAACACATACAAAGGTTTGGTATAGCTCTTGATTATCCACATACATGAAACAAATTGGTCATTTAATAAAACCATCATTAAATTCTTTAATCATTCTTATTAAGATAAAATTATGCTTGAATCGATTAGTTGTTATCTTTAATTAATCAATCCTTTTTATCTTAATCCTTTTTGGAATTTCCTTGAGATTCTCATTCATAGCCTTATACATAACTTGTACCTAGGAGGAAACCCGATGAATACTTGTCAAAAACTAACCTTCATGTATTTATACTTGTATACACTTTATTCTTTGTGACATGTAGCATGCATGAAGAATTATAATTGTTATACAACTCATACATGATATTTATATCTTTGAACATTACGCAGATGTTAATTAAACATTTATATATATATATATATCAAACACCTATCACATGTTCTATCCCATCATTACGCCCACACAAAGGTACATGTCTCAAGGTTTCAAATAATATAATAATAAATTTTTAAATCTGCATAATCTGGAAATAGTATACGGCGTGTAGATTTGACTACATGGCATATACCATCCTCATTATACTTCTAAATTACATGCTTGGGGAAACAGTATATGAGGTGTACTTTGGAAATCATCAGAGTACACGGAATGTCTAGTGGGCCACACATTGTCTATACTCCACGTTACATGGTCACCAGTTGGGAAAGTTGTGTATGGGATACACGACTTGACTCTGACCCAAAGGGACTACATGCCTTATCCAGCGGGCCACACAACGTGTAGTATGGTTGACCGTGCACCAGTCTGTCATGGTCAACACACGGTATACAAATTAACTACACCTCATTCCATTAATACACATGGATTTATTAATTTCTGAATTAATCCTGATGCATTGAACAAAAATACACAGTGTGTAGATCAAACTGCACGGCATGTATTCTTCTATTATCTGGACAGAACCTTCAGAGCCTCCTGATCATATCCATGATTTAATTTTAATCATAAAATTATTCATTTTTTTAGATTTTCAAGAAATGATAAGGGAGGAACAAATCTTGAAATTCATATTACAATAATGATTAAATGATAATTGAAAAACTAAATTATTAAAGTGAAAATCATCAATTAATTATTTAAATAATTATAAATGAAAATATGAACCCATATGATACCACTTGTAGGTTCTGAGCATAGTGTAAGCACAGGTTGGGTGTATACCGAACTTTTAAAATTTCCATAATCGATGATTAATCTAGGATCAATATGATGATGAACGCCAGTATCCATAGAATTTAAACAAATATAAAATAAAAGAAAGTGAACTCAGAACTCAGAATAGAGGGTCAACATATTTTTTTATAATTAATTTAATTAAAATATAGAATTACCTCCAAGGTGATTCTTTCTTCATTGATGCAACTAACCACAGGTCTGAGGTGAGGCTTCATTGCAATGTAGAATCCAAGTAAAATAATCCTCTAGCGGTGACCCACACATGCTCCATGTGTCTTCGTACATCACCGAAGGAGTCTCTAGGTGCTATTGTGGAATGTCCTTATGCTTGTGATGTATGCCTTCAATCACCTTGAGAATCGCTTCCAAAGCATTCTCATTGATCCAGTGTATGAGGATCTCTCTCTATCTCTTTCTTGAGAGAGTTCTTGGAGAGGTAATGTTTCTCTAGGATCGAGAGCATTTCCTTGAGTATTTTATGCACACAACGATTGGTTAGCCGATGGAATGACCCCTTGTCTTATATAGAGAATAATAACATAACAGGGAATTTAATTCACTAGGTAACAATAAATAATTAGCAAAGTTATAATTAATTAATTTATTATTCCATGAGAAAATCACATGTCAAAGAATAATAGAAATTATATTATTTCCATAACATGTTCTTAAATAATTTAATGCACCAGGTAATAATAAATAATTACCACACGTTTCGTTACTTAATTTATTAATCAATGTGAAAACCCCCATTTAAAATAAAAATAACAATGCTATTATTTCTATTACATGTTATTAACTTGCATTTTATATTTAAATATTATTTAACAAAATAATATTTAATACTATTTCTCATCCTATCCATAACTTGGTCCAACAATCCTCTTCAATATTTACCAGTCCTTGAATAATGACTATTTATTTATTAAATAAATATAACTTCATTATTCACTGATAAATATATATTTCATCCACAATATATTCTCTCAAATAACTAGCAAAGAAATAAATGATATCAATCATACTTGAATAATTATTAAACCACAACTAGGAATAATATTTTTTAAACTTGTTAAATAAATAAATTATTTAACTGAGTTACTGGCTATACTTAGTGTGTGACCCTCTAGGCCTCTTTACCATTGACATTAGGCGGGCTTGCTTAAAGTCTGATATTACTGTCTAGAAACAGGTCAAGACACCTAATAGAAATATGTTGATGTCTTAATGACATGTCACCTCATACTAATGTTTACCGAGTAATATAATCCCTTTGTCTCGATATCTAAAAATCAAGTGGGTTGAATGCAAGTTCCATCAACCCATGTGGTATATTTCTCATTATTTGACTTCCTGGAATTGGACTTGCCTAGTGAACACCATGGACATGGATTTATTTAGGCTATATCATTTCCATCAAAGGTCCTAAGATATCTACTTTAGTAGAAGTGACAAATCCTTTCTTGTGTTATTCATTAATTCAGTATTACTCATGATGCACCCAACAAATCCTATCTCATCGTGAACATCTATCGTCATGGTTTTTGACAATACATCTATGCGCGCAAGTCATAATACCCATTAAAACTAATCTTAAAGTATAAGGACCAATACACAAATCTATAGATAGTGACATCCAATGACACTTATGAATGTGGATTTCCTACTGGGGGGTCTTGTTCTCTTAATATCATCTTGGATATTACCAAGGGCCCACACCATGAGAAGGTGCCTCCAAGTTTCATGATTCCCCACCCCTAATAGCCTGTATTATTTGTGTCCCTTCAAATGATATCATCTGGCCATAGAATATATATTCAAGAATAGTGTCAAGGAACTTCTGGGTTCTCATCATAAAAGAGATCCACTATGACCTTTTAGTGTGACAGTTATTCTTAGGACATTATCACATACTATTTCATGAAAAATAAAAATAATTATGTGATAAGAAGTTTATTAATATTCATCCAATTAATATATTTTTATCATAAAGTAAAAATAAGTTGGTTTCTAGGGCATCAACTCCAACACAGTCCCACTTGTACTAGATCTAACTACTAACAACCTTTAATCTGCTAACTATCACATGATACACATGCTTTTACTGAGATAGGCCTTTAGTTAATGGGTCCACCACATTCTCTTCTGTGGAAACTCTTCTTACTGAAAAATCACCCCTTTGATAGAAATACCTCAAGAGGTGATACTTTCGGAGTATGTTATTTTTCTATTGATGTGTCCTTGGCACTTTTTTAGGGGCCACCCCTGTAGTATTATTACAATAAAATGTAATTGGATCTTTACTACTAGGAACCACATCAAGATCCTAGACAAGTTCCAAATCTAGATGTCTTTATTTGCTGCATCAGAAGACACTATATATTTGGACTCCGCTGTAGAATCAATAAAACCTAGTTTCTTTGAAATCTTCTAACTCCCAGATCCTCCATTAGGAGAGAAAACATATCCTGATAGAGACTTCATATCATTATAATCTCTCTTAAAACTATCATTAGCATACCCTCTAATTACAAGATCCTCATCTCCTCCATACACTTGGAACATATCCTTAGTTATTCTCATATACTTAAGGATAGTCTTGACAGTGGTTCAATGTTGTTCTCCTGAATCTTCTTGATATCTACCTACCATTCTCATTGTATAGGCCACATTGAGTCTAGTACATAACATGGCATACATTATTGATCTTATCACTGAAGCTTATGGAATCTTACTCATCCTATATTTCTCATTTTGTGTCTGGGGACACATTTTCTTGGAAATATGTATACCGTGTGACACTAGAACCAATCCTCTCTTGGATTATTTCATACTAAGTCTCTTTAGTTTCTGGTCAATGTATATACTTTGACTTAGTCCAAGCAGCCTCTTAGATCTACCATGAATGATCTTGATCCCAAGAATATAGGTTGTTTCTCCTATGTTCTTCATGGAGAAGCACTTGTTCAACCATTCCTTGACTGATTTCAAGACTGGTATGTTGTTTCCAAAAATAAATATTTCATCAACATACACTACTAGGATAACGACCTCATTCCCATTAAACCATTTATAAATACATGGCTCACATTCATTTTTTATGAAACCAAATTATCTTATAGATTCGTCGAATTAAATGTTTCATGACATGGATTATTTATTTAATCCATAAATGTATCTTTGAAACTTGCATACCCTTTTATCATCACTTGGTGTCATAAACCCTTATGGTTGTGTCATATAGACATCTTCCTAAAGGTTCCCATTAAGGAATGTGGTTTTTATATCCATCTGCTAAATCTCGTAGTCATGGAAAGCTACTTTGGAAAGTATGATTCTTATGGATTTAAACCTGAAAACTAGTGAAAAATATTAATCGTAGTCAATTATTTGACATTGTTTAAAACCATTATCACATATCCTTACTTTATAGGTACTAACTTGAAATTCCATGTCCAGTTTCGTTTTGAATACCAATTTACACCCAACATGATTTACATCAATTGGAGCATCTACTAGAACCCAAACTAGGTTTTGATACATGGAATATATCTCAGAATTCATAACTTTTATCCATCTTGCAGCTTTTGATATCTCTACTTCTTCATTTTAGGATAAAGATTCATCATTGTTCAACAATAATGAGTCTCCATACTCAGTGACAGGGAAACCATATCTCTCTAGTTCCCTTACAAATCATGTTCTCCTATGCAATACTTGTGTTTCAGGAAATAGTTCTTCTAGAGGGACCTGTAGAACTTGTTCATGTACCAACTTTTCTATATCTTGAGCATCAACTTCATCAAAGTCAATCTTGATACAACTATTCTTTTTGAAGATTTTCTCCCTCTATAGAAAGAAAACATGTCTAGAAATAGTTAGTTTCTTGTCTAAAGAGTTTTATAGGTGGTATCCCTTTTTTCCTTGGGATACCCTATAAAGATACACTTCATGCCCTAGGGTGATGGTTTGTTTCCTGAGAAAGTCTTAACAAATTCCTCGCATCCTCATACATGTGTATGCGACAAAGTGGGTTTCTTTCCACTCCATATCTTGAAGGGAATCTCATTTTCCTCTTTATTTAGTACTTGGTTTAATGTGTATGATGTAGTTTGTAATGACTATCCCCAAAAGGATAATATTATATCTTCATTATCCATCATCAACCTTACCATGTCCAACAAGGTATGGTTCATCATTTCATAATACCATTCCACTATAGAGTATAAGGTGGAGTGAGTTGAGATAGAATCATAGACTAATGTAAAAGGTTGATGAACTCTAGGTTAAGATATTCTCCACCTCGATCTGATCGAAGCTTCTTTCTATTCTTACCAATATGATTCTATACTTCATTCTTGAACTCCTTTAATTTCTCAATGTACTTGGACTTATACCTCATTAAGTAGACATATCCATATCTACTCAAGTCATCAGTAAAAGTAATGAAGTAAGAATATCCACCTTTAGCTTATAATAGAAATTGTCCACACGCATCAGTGTGTAGCAATCCTATATGCTTTGTGGACCTTTCACCCTATCCACCAAATGGTGTCTTGGTCATTTTCCATTGTAAACAAGAATGACATATATCAAGTGGTTTTAGATCAGTAGAGTCTAAATAACCATCTTGACATAGCTTTTTTAGGTGCTTCTCATTTACATGACTAAGGTGGTGATACCGTAACTGGGTATTTTATGATTCATGTGAACTTGGTTTGTTGTCAATTTCAAACACTTGTTTCTCATAATTTAATACAAACATACCATTATTTAAATGCATCATACCATAACATATGTTGTCCTTATAAAAGTAACAACATTTATTTCCAAACTTGAAAATATATCCATCTATATCTAAACTCAATACATAAATTATGTTCATAGTAACACTAGGTACATAATAACATCCTTGTAAACCCAAAATCATTCTCATTGGAAATATGATGTGGTAGTCACCAATGGAAAGAGTAGTTATCCTCGCACCATTAATAGCTCGCAGATCCACCTCTCCTTTTTAAGTGTTCCATAATCTTCTTGGTTCCTACATTTGAATATATATGTTATCCCCAAAAGCTGTATCTAATAAGCACTGTGTAGAAATGGAATGATTTTCCTCAATAATGAATGCACCTTTGGCTTACCCTTGCCTCTGGGTGTAGTTCCTCTTCCAGTGGCCTGACATGCCACATGAAAAGAATATTGCCTCCTTTTTCTTAGCCTGCCTCTGGATATTCTTCTTCATGGTCAGACAGTTCTCATAGGCTTTAGATTGTTTATAAATATTTGTCCCCTTTACCATGTCCTTCCTCTTCCTATTAACTGTAAGGATTGTGGGTTTTTCACCCCCCATGTCCTTATCAACTTAGAGAATTGGGGTAAGAAGATCTGATATACTCTTCTCATTATTTCTCATATTATAACTTACAATAAAACTAGAGAAGGCATTAGGAAGTGATGATAGTATGAGATTTGTATGAAACTCATCTGGGAATTTAATCCCTAAGATGTGCAGAAACCCAATGTACCCAATAAGCTTGACTACATGTGGTCCAGCTGGCATAGACTCTCCAAGATTAGTAGTGAAAAAAGCTTTGGAGATCTCATACCTCCCATATATCTTCTTTTATTGATAAAGATATCGATGGTGATACATCATGCTATAAGCATCCATTTACTCATGTTTCTTCAAGAGTTCATTGGTCATGGATGATCGCATGAGGCATTGAACATCTATAGCATCATTCATTTTTTTCTCATACACAAAGAGTTCCTCATCACTCACCTAATTTCCATGCGAATCTGATAAAGGCTCTACCAGCACATAAAGTTTCCTCTCATGGAGAAGGATAACCTAAATTTGCATTTTCCACTCTTAGAAATTAGTTCCCCTAAGAAGGTTTTCCTTCTTGAGTATGGATCACAATGATATGTTTGATTTAATTTTGATTATTGTTTCGAAAAATTTAGATGAATAGATTTTTATTACATTATCTTGATAAATATATACAAAAAAATAAATTAATATCTATCAATCTCCCACTATTTTGTTGAAACCCAATATCCCTCACCATTGGCTTCAGAATATTCTGTTTCTCGTAAATTCTAGAGGCAAGGATCTATATTTCCCTTCACATTACCCTTGTAAATGTTAGTATAGAAATATTAAAGGTTTTAGGTAGGAATTACAAATGCCAACTGCATTAACTCACAACTCCTTGATCTGTTGAGTGGACTCCCCAATCCTAATATCTTTAATTTTGGATTTCCTTAACCATTGCTTCTCAGTTACACCAAGTCCTTCTAGGGAAGTAAACCCTGGATGTAAACTAAGTTAATTCAACCCAAAACTTTAAATTATAATTACCTGATAATTGTAAGCACCCTAACTAGGGTTGGTCAAGAACTTTGAACTATGGTTCAATTATAACCAAAGTAATGGAAGGCTATAGAAACTTAATATTTAATTGAGGTATTTTATCCTTTATACATAAATTTCCACTCATTATCTTTTCACATGAATGTTAATGTTAAGTGGGATATACTTAAGTGATTAACCAGGTATATATAATATTTATGCATAAGACATTTTTTATTTTAGTTCCATCTTATATGCTTGTTAGTTCATTAATTATGTGATCACTTCAAACATACATAATGAATAACCATACAACTAATAGAAATAAAATAAAGGGTATGATTATAAGATTTACTATTGGTTATTTTATCTAGCAGTTGATAAACTAACCCTGACCTAGGGGAGAAGCACCTTGAACTGTTTAAGGTTCTTGTTTATAGCTTTCACCCGTCCACCTTTGTGTCTATTTGGATTGGTTTTTCCTCAACTCCTAAATTGAACCACCTCCACTGGTTTGGGATATCTATCCATTACATATTATTTTAACTCACACACAAGTGAGGGGGGAAAAGGGAGTTTACATAAAACAAAATCATGGGCATGCAGACCCTACATATTAATTAGGAAAAGGCATACAAGCCAAGAATTTTAATTTAATAAATAAATTAAATGGGAACCAATTACATATAAAGGTCTCATTTAGCTCATGATCATCCACATACATGCAACTAATTATGCATTTTATAAAAATATCATTAAATTATTTAATTGTTCTTATTCAGAAAAATTACGCTCAAATCGATTAATCGTTATCTTTAATTAATCAATCATTTTTATCTTAATCTTTCTCTAAATTTCCATGATATTCTCATTCATAACCTTGTACATAACTTGTACCTT
Organism: Viscum album; assembly: GCA_963277665.1. NCBI lineage: Eukaryota > Viridiplantae > Streptophyta > Magnoliopsida > Santalales > Viscaceae > Viscum > Viscum album. The sequence goes on from OY728160.1 coordinate 1,566,738,588, forward strand.
GGAAGAAACCTGGTGACTACCCATCAAAAACTACCCATCATGTATTTATAATTGTATACACTTTATTTGTTGTGACATGTAGCATGCATGCAAAATTATAATTGTTATAAAACTCATACATGATGTGAAGATCTTTGAACATTATGAAGATGTTAATTAAAACTTTATATATATATATATATATATATATCAAACACCTATCACATGTTGTATTCTATCTTTACACCCACACAAAGGTACATGTATCAAGGGTTTACATAATATAATAATAAATTTTTAAATCTTCATAATCTAGAAATAGTACACTGCATATAGATTTGACTACATGAAGTGTGCCCTCCTCATCATCCATCTGAAGTACATGCCTAGGGAAACGGCGTGTGAGGTGCACTTCGTAAATCTTCAGAGTACACGGCATGTCCAATGGGCCACACGATGTGTATACTCTACATTACATTATCCCTAGTCGGGAAATCCATGTATGGGATACACAAGTTGACCCTAACCCAAAGGGACTACACACCGTGTCCAGTGGGCCACATGGTGTGTAGTCCTGCTGACCGTGCGTCAGTCTATCTTGGTTAACATGCGGTGTAATAATTAGCTACGTCATGTTTCATTAATGCACATGGATTGAGTAATTTCTGAATTCTCTTAATGCATTGAACACAAATACACGGCATGTAGATCCAACTACACGACATGTATTCTTGTGTTATCTAGACAGAACTGTCTGTGCCTCCTGATGAGATCCTAGATTTAATTTTAATCATAAAATTATTCGTTTTGGTTAGATCTATAAGAAAAAATAATGGAGGAACTGGTCTTGAAATTTAGATTACAAGAATGATTAAACATTAATTGAAAAAGTAACCTATTAAAGAATAAATCAACAATTAAGTATTTAAATAATTATAAATGAAAATATGACCCCTCTGATAGCACTTGTAGGTTTTGGGCGTAGCAGAAGCGCAGGATGGGCGTGTACCCAACATTAAAAATTGTCATAATCAATGATTAATCTGGGATAAATATGACGATGAATGCCAGTATCCACATAATTTAATCAAAGTTAAAAAGAAAAAGGAGAGAACCTGGCACTAAGAATATATGATCAAAATATTTTGTTTATAATTAATTTAATTAAATTATATAATTACCTCCAAGGTGATTCTTTATTCATTGATGTGCCCAACCACGGGTCTGAGGTGTGGGTCCACTGTAATGTAGAATATGAGGATAGTAATCCTATAGCAGTGATCCACACATGCTCCAACTATCTCTAAATGTTGCCGAAGGAGTCTCTATGTGCTAGCACAGAATATCCTTGCACTTGTGATTTCTGACTTCAAGTGCCTTCAGAATCACATCCAAAGTGTTCTCCTTGATCCGGTGGAGGAGGATATCTCTCATTATTGAGAGCGTTCTTATAGAGGGAAGAGTTATCTAGGATATAGAGATTTTCTCCAAGGATTTCATGAACAAAACGATTGGTTAGACAGTGGAATGAACTTGGCTTATATATAAAATAATAACATAATGAGGAATTTAATTCACTAGGTAATAATAAATAATTAGCACAGGTGTCGTTACTTAATTTATTATTCCATGTCAAAAAATCATTCCAAATAATAATAGAAACTCTCTTATTTCCATGACATGTTCTTAAAGAATTTAATTCACCATGTAATAATAAATAATTAGCACAAATTTCGTTACTTAATTTATTATTCCATGTGAAAATCTCATGTCAAATAATAATAGCAATTCTATTATTTCAATGACAAGTTCTTAACTTGCATGTTATATTTAAATATTATATAACCAAATAATATTTAATATTATTTCTCACCAGACCCACAACTTGGCCCGTCAATCCTCATCAATATTTACCGAGCCTTGAATAATAACTATTTATTTATTAAATAAATATAACTGCATTATTCACCAATAAATAAATATTTCTTCCAAAATATATTCTCTCGAATAACTAGAAATGAAATAAATGTGATCAGGCATACTTGAATAATTATTAAACCACAATCAGGAATAATATTTCTTCATCTTTTAAAATAAATAAATTATTTAACTGAGATAATGGATACACTTAGTGTGTGAACCTCTAGGTCTCTTTCTCATTGGCATTGGGAGGGCTTACCTATGTAGCAACAGATGAAGGCACCCAAGAGAAGGAAGTTAATGTCACAACTACATGTCACCTCATACAAATGCTTATCATTTAACATAATCCCTTTTTCCGGATATCTCCAATCAAGAGGGTTGCATGAAAGTTCCATCAACCCATGTGCTCAATTTCTCATTCTTTGACTTTCAAGAATTGAACTTTTTTAGTGAATACCATGTCCATGGATTTAGTTAGGCTATATCATTTCCATCAAAGGGCCCAAGATATCTACTTCTGTAGAAGATACAAATCCTTTATCGTATTATTCATTAATGCAGTATTTCTCATGATGCACCCAACATATCTTAAATCACCGTGAACATATGTCATCACAGTTTTCATCAAAACATCTAAGTGTGTGAGTCATAATACCCATTAATAATAATCTTAAAGTCTAGGACCGATACACACGTTCATAGATAGGAACATCCAATGACACTTATGAATGTGGATTTCTTACTGGCGGGTCTTGTTCACATAATATCCTCCTAGATATTACCAAGGTAACACACCATGAGATGGTGCCTCAATGTTTCGTGAGTCCCCACCCCTGATAGTATATATCCATTGTGTCCCTTAAAATGATATCATCTGGCCATAGAACATATATTCAAGAATAGTGTCATGGCACTTCCGGGTTCTCATCATAGCAAAGATCCGCTATGACCTTTTACTATGACATTTATTCTTAGGAAATTATCACATACTATGTCAAGAAGAATAAAAAACATGATGTGATATGGAATTTATTAATATTTATCCAATGAATACAGGTTTATCATAATGTACAAATAATTTGGTTTCTAGGGTACCAACTCCAATAGGACAGCCTCATATACCACGGTATTTTCAATAAAAAATTCCATTAATATGGATAAAATTCATGAAACATGCCTATTTCATCAATTGTTTCATGATCTTTAGAATGGGATAGTGAAAATTGATTGGTAATCTGAAATTTTCCTCATAGATTTAAAACTCTTAAAGTGTGCAATATTATCTCCAAACTCTATGGTGAGTGTTCCTTTATGGACATTGATGACAATATTGGACCTATTCAAAAAATGTATCCCAAAAATTAAGGGTGAGTATCTTAATTATGTATCATCCTATATGTTTAGAACATAAAATTCTGCTGGTAAAAATATATCCTTAACATTCACAAGGACATCTTCTGACACTCCTATTAGAAAAATAGTGGTTTCATTTGTGAGTTATACCAACACTCTTATAGAATTAAAATATCCCATGTGTAATGAAGTAATCATAGAATGAGTAAATAAATTAATAGAAGAACATAGATCACATAAATCATTAGATTAAGTAAAATATCTGATTGTGTGGGGAATATAAAATGTCCCGTGATCTTGATATTTGGTTGATACTGTAGTGTGATATGGACTGAGACACTTCTTCTCAAGATGATCCAACCATTCTCTTGATGTATTATATTTTTAGAATAAATATCCATTAAAAAATTATCATACATAGGTATTTTTTAGTGCTTCTTATAGGTGATATTAATTTCTACCTTCTATAAGGTGTCTAAAATTTCATTTTTGTAGTGATTCCACCAATATTTTCATTAATTGTATTATCCCTAATATAAATGTTAAGGGTGAGACTATATTATCCATAGTTTTTCTTTTTAATAGTGTTTATTATCTCTTTATACAAGGAATGTCTTTCTATTCTTTCTCAATACTTTCTTTTTCTTGGTACGTTTTCCATGAATTTTAAAAATTACTTGCTCATTATCCTTTAATTTAAGTAGACATGGTTTATGTTCAGGGGTTACCAGTTGTTGGAGTTCTTTAAAACTTCTTATTATTATCGTATTGAAATTATACATGGGTTATTAAACTATTTGGTTTGGTACTTTTTTGTGTGTTTTTACATAATGTCCAGAATATTTTCCTTAATGTCTGTCAACTTATCTAATAAAGTATTCATCTCATAAACCTTGTATCATTATTGTTGAAGGAAACAGGGCTATGCAGTGGTGGATTATTTTTTATAAAGTCTCTTTTTCTGGAAAGGGTGTGGTTTTTTGGTAAATTTTTGAATTATATGATTTGTTTTATTAAATGGGTGATGGGTTTTGGAATAGATGTGGTAATTGGGTTGCTTTGGGTTCTATTTTTTGTAGGGGTCTATCCTAGTTCTCTTGATTTCAAAATACATATTGGACTTAGTTAATCTCTCTCCATCTTTGGTTTTTATAGAATTGAAATGGATGAAAGTTTTCTAAAAAATCATGCTTTATACTTCAGCACACTGGTTTGTAAAATGGTTAGGTGATGTGCACAAAATATGTACATTAGTTGGTTCTTTTTTTCATTCAAAAAGTCATCTATTTTACCAAAATAGTTATATACTCAAGTTTAGTATCTAATAAGGGTGATGGATGATAATTTCTTAACTTGTGAATACCTCTTGTTCTAGTACCACTTATACCAAATTATTTTGATTTTTGAGAAGTCTTCTCAATCAATATTTAGGATTCTCCTAGTCACTTTTCTATCAATGCTCCCCCAGATGCAGAATATATCATGTATCTATCATTATCAAGAATTAATTGGTAGAGGATCACAATTAATTTTTTATCATATATTGTTTAATGTGGGAAGCTAGAACATAGCTTCTTGAACCTATATCAATATTCAAATAAGGTCCCTCAAATTAGATATTTTATGGAATATATCTTTTTTCTTATGGTTATGCTTTAGGAGGTAGGGAACAATCATTTTATTAAGAATCTCTATAAGTCATCTTAGTTATCCACTTCACATGGTTGTATGATCTAAAACCATTATTTGGTATCTTCTTCGTGTTAACATGATAATTTCATCCACTTTACCTACACCTCATCTACTCATTGAGATCTAAAAGTGGAGCATACATATGTGATATTTTTAATATGTTTCTTCAAGTCTTATCCTTATAAGACATGGAATTTAAGAAGTAATTGGATTATGTTAATTTTCATCTAAAAATAATTTTTAAATTATTTAACAGTAATTTTATTGTTTTGATTAAGGAATTATGGTGTAGAATGTTCTCTAAGGGTCTGGTTGGAATTTAAATCCATGATGAAAAGCTCATAATGAACACATGATATTTTAGTTGAGCCTTTAAGAAAAATTTCCTCAAATTTAGATTGAAAATTAATGGTTCTATGTTTAATCAATAGGGTTCTTTCAATTCCCAAATCCAGTGGGTGAAGATTAGTGTTTGCGTTTCTATTCATGCTATGTGATAATTAGATTGTTGAACCTTCCTCCTTAAAAATGCAACTAAACTTTTAATATTGTCCGATCACAAGGTGTTTCAAAAGAAATTATCTCCTAAGTTAGAATTCATTACACTAGTTAACCAAGGTTTTTTCCGTGGAGGAGGGAACAACAATAAGTTTTTCTCTTTAAATTAAGGGATTAGGTGTTTCTTTTTTTTCGATTTTAAAAAAAATAAACCAAGTGATTGAAAGTAATGATAAAAGAAGTTTGATCAGGTCAGGTTTGGTTTTTCAATTACAATGACATCTTATTCTCTAATTTATTAAACTATTTCTCTTATTAACTAATAATTGAGAGGATCCATGATCACTCACCCTTTCACCCTTGGTTAACTAGTGTGAGTGAGGATATTCCTTACAAGTAGATTAGCATGGTCTACCCTCATTTCAATGTGTAATATAATTATATTGAATACACTCAATTGACTTAGGAAACACCAATCGAATCTTTTCATCATAAACAATCATGTGTGTCCACTTCTCATCCCACACGCACTGACAAACATCATGCACTTGAATAATAATCCTTTGTCTATTCCATCATATATAAACTATAACCTAGTGGATGGAGATAATGGATCATTAACCAAAGGAATAAATTATAGATATAAAATTAAACCAAACATAATCACATCTGATAATAAGAATTGCTACATATTATTGAAACTAGTTAACAAAAGACAAATATTTTTATTCATTAAGGTAAAAAAACTCAAACACCATAAAAGGAAAACCTCTTTATTTCCCAAATCACTTGGAATATTACATTTCAATATGAAGGGTAATATAGAATAATGGTTAAGAAAATGGAATCACATAACTATGATAATAAAAATAAAAAAAATCAGAAGAGATGTGAAAACTTTAAACTATTGGATATGTTCTTCAATTGTTTTAGAATTTTTTTAGTGAATGGTGTTGAATTTTGATAGTATTCCTTCTAGAAAGTTTTTTTTTTATATTGGATTTTTTCTCTAATAATTTCAATCCACTTTGATGCATGTATGAATATTTATTTCTGAATTACAATAACTTAATAATTTTTGATAAAAAAGTATCTTCACCTTTATCTGATTTGGCATGTTCATAGACTTCCTATATGAGTGAAACTTTCCATGAAATTTAATGATAACATGATACACAAAGTCCTATTTTATTTCTGGCTATAATCACATCATTTTATATTTTGTACCTTGATTATTTTCTCATTTAATAAGTTTAAGTCAATCCTAATTTACCATTGATCATCAAATTTTGAATGATTTTTTTAGGACTCTTAATGTTTTTTTCACCAGTTCTAGTTGCAGATTATGAATCCTACCATCACTATAACCCTAAAAAATAATTTTTAAATTTATATCAGTTTTGAAAAAGTTAAGGCTAAAACAACGAAGTGATAAAAAAGTATTAAAATTCAATAATTAAGTCATTTTTATCATTTAGATAAAATTTTATCAAAAATTAAAAAATTATGAAATTTAACATTATATGATATAATTGTGGGTATAATATCATTGAAATACATATTAATATATTTAAAATGTCATCACTATCAATCAACTTTATAATAATGACCCTTAAATTCTTATATAATGATCTAGAAAAGTGTGTGTTGGGTAATTAACCCTAAAAAGTAACAATTTTGTTCCATTGTGGATGAAATTCTAGGAAATATTTTTTATAAAGTCTTGGATAATAGTAATGTTTTCTATAAACCTATCGGTATTCACTCAAATATTTCATTCAATTACAAAAATTATTTAATTTTTAGAATGGATTATGAAGTAGAAATTGTAAGAGTGCACACTTAGTATCTAAATAAATTTTTACGTCAATAGGTAATGTATTTAAAAATAATAATCATCCATTTTGGTTAATCTTCAGTCATTTAAAACTATTTCATATTAATTTTATTTTAATTTTAAAAAAAATTAATTGTATTTTTAATTGTATTTTATAATTATATTTAAATTTTAATAATATAGTATTAATTTTATTTTTCAATTTGCAGGAAATGTATTTATAATAACAAAATTTTGGTGGTTTCAGTTATACTTGAGTTAATATTAACTATATAATATCTAGTTTATGTGTTTTAGTTATATTTTTAATTATGTATTATTAATTTTCATAATTTATAATGTGTAATACTGAATCTATAAATATATGAAAATAAAGGTAACATAACACAAATCATATTTTGTGTCTTCACATAATATAATTTAATACATAATATTTAATTGCTGCAAATATAGAAACCCAACATTTCCTAACATGGTTGTTACATTATTTTTAAGATAAAAAACAGAATAGTAATACAAATCTAGGATCCAAAGGTTTAGTTTCATAGAGAAATTAGGCCCATATATCTATTGTAAAAAATAAAACTTAAAGGTTTACTTAAATAATTATCCTTTTTCCACTAAAAATATCATGTTATCCTTAGTATATGTAGTCACCTAAGGATATACATCAAAAAAAGGGTTGATCTAAAAGCCTCGTAAGGAGAGGAATAATGAATATTAATTAATAGTACATGGTTGAGAATAATTAAAATCATAATAAAATAAGTATATGATCATAATAATAATCATTAGTGAAACATTTGATAAATTCATGTAATTTATCATATGCATAACAATGAAACATCATAACATAGTGGTCAAATACCACACATAGTTGTGAACAAATCTATATCATGTTCTGGCATAACATATGTGCATAAATCATAACATCATAAATATGAACAAAGATAGAAACATGTTCATACATAATGCACATTAAATCATGAGATATATCACATCACCCAATGTATTGGATGGCTATATAATTACAAGACCACTTGTCATATCATAATTTGTTCATAATCATGCATGCCACATGGAAGGATAAAAATGTATTCATGAAATAAACCATGGAATGGAATGGGTTTCATAAAATATTTCACATATCATACTTCATGAAATGAACATTAGGACTCTTAAATGAATAAGGGAGATCATACAATGGAATAAAATATCATTTTATTCTTTTAATTGAAAATTTACTCAAGTGGATTCAAGATATGTTTTGTAAATTGAATTCTTTTTTAAAAATCATTGTAAATGGATAAGAAAATAATATATAATGGTAGAAACATGTATACCCCATAAAGAAAAAATAAAAAACATTAAATGGAAATATTTTGGATATTATAGGGACATCCATATAGAAATAAATTTGAAATAGGGGATAACCCAAATGAAAGATTTTGGGTTTGAAAATCCCCTTACCTTAAATCCCACTTTAATTTGTCACTTTTCCATCTATGAAATAATAAATTTAGTTTCATTAAAACATTAAAAAATAATTTAATTTTTTAATTTTTTCTATTTATAAATTATAATCATTGGCTTGTTTTTTCTAATTATCTTGGTTAAAATAAAAATGTTTTGATATCATATTTTCCATAAAAAAAATTTCCTTTGTTTTTTCTATTTTTGTTCAAGGTAATTTATAAATTTGTATTATTAATTATAGATGAACAAAATACATATATATACACATTTATATGTTACAAAAGATTTATTATAACCATACAAAACTTTTTTCATAATTAAATAATTAGAAATTCCCTAGTTTGTGGTTAACTAGCCATTAACAGGACATTATCCAAGGTAGAGGTATGAGAATTATGAAATATTATTACATTGTACAAATGATTATATAATTAGGATAAAATAATCATTAATATAATTTTAACATAATAGTTAATTAATATTTGAATATTTGAGTTTGTAATGAATAGATAAAAGGAGGAATAAAAGAGTAAAATGCAAAGAAGAGTGGATGAAAACATACCATCTTCTTGGTGTTGCATCTCTTCTTTGACACTAAAATCCCTTGATTCTTATATTTTATTACTCAATAATTTCTCTAAGGATTATAAGAAGATTTAGGGAGAGTATTTTTGCAGGGTTTTGTCTTTGGTGAGTGAGGGAGGATTGGTTTTACAAGGGGGTAGGGGTTGTTTATACTTGAAGAGTGAGGTAATTTTAGAATAAAAAATTGAATAAAATATGATATCAAAGGTAAAACTAGTAATAGCAATATTAATGCAATTATAGATCAAATATAAACAATATATAATTTTTTTAGAACTTTATTAACCTTAATAATTTAAATTCAATTGTTTATTAAAAAGTAAAGTGGATAAAAATGAAAAATGTTATTATAATTGAATATTTTAGACTTTAGACTTTTGAAAATAATTTTTAGGTTTGGAAAAAATATTTATTTTATTTAAATAAATGTTTTAAAAAAATCAATATGTTCACGGTCGATCCAACTTTTATATAATTTATTAGGCCATTATTACATTATGAATGATATAATATGAAATACACTGTTTATAAAAAACTATATTTTTATTATTCATATAAAGTTGAAGTATTTTAGAAAATTACCAAAAAATAACTCTTGTAAAATTTATAAATTATTATTTAACAAATGTCATTGATTTTATATAAATAATTTTATAACATAGGTTATTTTAATAAAAATTATGATTTTTAAAAATTATCTTAAAATAAAGTTTATTAAAAATGTGCATATATTTTATTTGACTTTTAAATATCGATATTTATTTTTTAGAATTAAAATATTTAAATTTACTTAAATTACTCCTGATAAATATTATTTATATTAAATTTTATTATTTTTAGGAGAAATTACTATTCTAACAGTCATGTTACTATTCCCAATGGTCATGTTACTATTCCCAATGGCCAGGTTACTATTCTGGAAATCACATTACCTCATATAAATTATAATTTATTCCTTCATTCAACATTCACTAGAATTAATAATAAGGTTCTATATTTTTATTTCCTAATATATCTATTGGTTTACTAATATTTTTTTCATTTCTATAGTATTGGTTGTGGTGGTGATGATTTTTTCATATTGGAAGGATTTGAATTTTCTCATTATACTTTTAGTAATGTATTCTTTTTTTTCTTGTTGTAATGATTTTAATTTTCATGGGATTAGTTTATAATTAATGTAATTTTATTTATTAATGAAATAAATTTTTATCGGTTTCTTTATATGTTGTATGTTTATAATATGCAATACAATATAACACACATTTATTTCAATAAAAAAATATTATTTATGTGCTCTGGGTTGTTACATTTTTCCCCTATTTAGATATTTGATCCTCAAAATTTCAACTTATACTCTCAGTTTAGATTAGTTGAGGGTAATTTAGTTTCATTGTATCTTCTAGTTCCAACGTCACCTCTTTATATTTATGGTTTTTCTAAAATACTTTGATAAGGTGATTTGTCTTATAACATATAAATTTTTCTATATGGTCTGAGATCTTCACTTGCTTATCCTAATATGAGAGGTCATTCTCCAATTTTACCACCTCTGGATTTAGTACATGTGAGGGATTGGGTGTATACTTCCTTAGGATAGATACATGGAACAAATCATTAACTTGATCCATATTTGGTGGGATTTCTAACTGATAGTCCATTGCCTCTATGTGATCAAGGATATCAAAGGGGCTAATTTACCTATTTCAAAGATTCCATTTCTTTCAAAACCAGATGAATCTCTTCCATGGTGATCTTCAAAGGAAATTTTTTTCTCTAACATCAAACTCCAAGTCCCTTTCACAGTTGTCAGCATAGATTTTTTTCCAACTCTGAGTAGATTTTATATATTTTTTGGATGTATTCAAACTTATCTATCATCACTTTCACAATTCAGTCCCATATAGCTTTCATTCTCCATCTTAATTCCAATAATTAGGACTTCTACATCACTTTCCATACAGATCATCATAAGGTTCCATTTGATTACTTATGTGGAAACTGTTATTATATGAGAACTCAAATAATGGGATATTTTGATCTCATCCACTGTTAAAATCCATTTATCAGGCAATCATAATTTCCTTGAGTGTATAAATATTCCTTTTAGATTGGACAGCAGTTTGGGTGTCATAATTCATGCTGAAATTCAATTCAGTATTCATACAATGTTGAAGAATTATCTGGAATTTAGAAGTTAGATGTGGATCATGATTAGAGATGGTTGAAAGTGAAACCCCATACAACCCCACCACTTCAAATAAATATATCTCAAAAAATCAACTAATAAATTTCCCTGAATAGAGATGAAGTGGGTTGTCTTGGTGAGTTGGTCCACTACAACCCATAACGCATTTCTTCCCTTTGATGTCTTTATAAGACTAGTTACAAAGTCCATGGTGGTGTTATCCCATTACCACATGGTTACGGGTAATGATTACAAAATCCCCTTGGAATTATATCTATATGCATTAACTTGGTATGATATCAAGCACTTTGAGGTGTACTCAATGATGACCCACTTCATTTTATCCCATCCAAAGTTATCTCAAAGATCACGGTACATATTTGGGATTCCGGGATGGGTAGAGAAAGAGAAGCTATGTACATTATCCAATAGATCCTTCTTTATCTTAGGTGATGAAGGCATAAAAATCCTAGTTCCAAATTGAATCAAACCATAATCATTGATATTGAATTCATGAATATTCCATTCCTTTACTACTTTCACCATTTTTTAAAGCTCCAAATCATCCCTTTGTACCTCCTTGATCTCTTCTTTGATAGATGATTGGGAAACCATTTGGGCAAGGTATGATTTTTTCCCTACACTTATGACTTCTAGATCCACCCTTTTCATATTCATAAATCTAGGGTCTTTCTCAATATAAATCATGGATAAATTTAAAATTTATTTTCACCTAAGTGAATAAACTACCTTGTTCACCCTTCAAAGATGGTAGTGAATTGATAAATTGTAGTTCTTGATTGTCACGGCCCGTCCCCTGGGGCCTGTGCCATGACTACCCCAAGCCTGCCTTCCATAGGATAGGGGCTGGAGACTAGCACCAAAGGTGTAATTCCCAAAAACTGGGAATGCATTGCCTGTATGACTTATATACACACATAACAGAGCACAAAGATGGGTACAAAACACTAAGTAAAATTGTATAACAAAAGAGTGTTGAAAGTAAAAGGGGCTGGAAATACAAGCCCAACTATAAAGTACAATAATCTGAAAGTATAACTGAAGAAAAGAAAAATTGTCATTGGGTCATCCTCCAAGGTGCCTATGTGAAGGGTAGGTACAGATTGCCTCCTTATTACTCCTGTTCCATCTGTCTCCTCCATGTACCATCATGTCGTATGGCCCACCTCTGGGTACTGTCTAGTCCTGGTACTCTCAGACTCGATCAACATTGTCTGTCATCTGTATCCAACACAACGAGGTGCGGGCATAACTCATGTATGGGTCAGTATAACGATACTCAATAGGGACCCTGAGACCCTCAAGGTCTCACAAAATCCCACACGGATAAACCACAAAGTATGAAATCAACAGATAACCCCACTTAGGTATATGCCCATACATATACCTAAGTTATCAAGTAATCCATCTCAATCAGGAGGAAAACACAAAATCTACTGACTCAGCTCAACCAGGATTTTATTCTAGGGGTAGTAACATTTTGAACCCTCAGCTGCTGGATAAATCCTCCTCTATCGAGTACAGTGGGACTATCGTGTCACATAGAGGTGCTTCCCACTAACCTTGGACTGCTGAGGTACTCCTCCTGTCAAGTATCGTGGGTCTACTGCGTCACACATAGGCGCTCCCCACCATGATTCTGCCACCGCAACCAGGCGCTCCCCCTCATAGCCTGCAGAGGTACTCCTCCTGTTGAGTATCATGGTTCTGTCACCACAACCAGTCGCTCCTCCACCATGGGTCTACCGCCACAATCAGGTTCTCCCCACTGGGCTAGTTGAGTCACTCCAAGTCAAACGGTTAGCAGTCATCAAGTTTTAGCCAGCTACTAGGTTCCCACATAAATTCTTGCTCATCTCTGGAAGATCCACTCCACAAGCTACTGGTCAATTCTCCAACTACCACGAAGTCCCATGAAAAAGTATCCCAAAGGTCTGCCACGTCATTGGGGTCTGAACGCAACAGATGGCACGTCAATCGGATGCCCGATCTGTGAGTTATTAGCCTTTTAGTCCTGGGGGCCCGGTTGGATTCGTGCACGATCCAACCTGACCATATCTCAACTATACCCCAAACTCCAGTGGGGTATACACAAAGGGACTGTCATGCTCCAAGATTACCAGCACCACTGATGGTTTTTCAAACGGTTGTTCGGTTCCAAAGATATGGCCAAAAGAAAGAAAATGGTCGAAGTGGGCCTAGGTCTGGTCCGACCTGGTCGGACTAACCTGGACCGACCCAGTATGGGCTAACCTGGTTCGGGTTGACCCAACCTGACCCATTGGGTCTAGCCCAGCCTATTGGGTGGGCCATCCCATTGGGTTCAGCCTGGACCACTGGTCCAAGTCCAGCAGGCCGTGAGGGGCTGTGGAGAGCCGAGAGGGCGTGGACCGACCACGGGTCAGCGTGAGGGTGATTCAGCCTGGAAGGCACGGCTTGGGGCGGCTCGGCCCAGAGGATGGGGTGGCGTGGCTAAGGCCCGTTCGGAAGGTGGACGGGGTATCTAGGGCCGGTTCACCCGGGGCACGGATCGGCCATGGTGGGGCGCGGTTGGGGGGCGGTTCGGCCGGGAGGTCGGGGCGCAGTGCGGCTCGAGCCGGTTTGGCCAGAGGGTGGTGCGGCCAGCGGGCAGCGCGGACAGGGTGGTTTGGAAGCTGGCGGGCAGAGCGGTTCGACCTGGGATGGCGGAGACGATTCGGCCAGGGCGTCGGAGCATCGCAGGGGCGGCATAGGTTGCGGAGGCCACAGGTAACGCAGTCGTTTCCTTCGTCACCTTCATTGCCTTCATCGTTGTTTCGAAAAACACCATGAGGAAGATCAGCAGGGGGTCGAGCCATGGTTATTTGGCCTGCACCCTCTATGTTTAGTGTGGTAGAAAGCAGCTCATCAAGAACATAAACAAAGAAACAAGCATTGAAGATATTATAAACTTCAATTCCCGTAATCCCCTCATCAATTTCTATTTCCAACCCGCAAGGAAAACATCCGTGGATCAACTCGATAATAAGTTGATCTGTGTTCTTTGTTTTTAGAAGGAAATAACCAAGGGAATAAAATCATACTTAAATAAAATACATACCTTTTTCATTTTTCGTTGACATTGGCATGAGAAGGCGGACGTCAATTCGTTGTAGACAAACATGTCCTACATTGAAAGAGGTTCTGAGGAAGAAAGTAGTATTCAAGGTCATTCTTCGTAGTCTAAGGCTTTCCTCGTCGGCGTTCTTCATCGGCAGAGCGTTCTTCGTTGGGAGCTTTCTCCCAAGTTTCTCCTCTCCTCATTCCTCCTTTACCAACCAAATGAAATGTTAGCCAAAGATAATAGATAAAAATATCTTATTAAGTCGTTGACACAAATTTCAAATTAGCCTAATTAAACACCTAGGTTGGAAAGATTAATTAGGGTGGATTGGAAGAATTAAATTAAGGGAGGTGGTGGCACCATTAATGGTAGAGGAGGTGAAGAGTCTCTCCCTCATTTATGAGGGAGTTGAGAGGTTTTCCTCAATTAAATAGGGGGTTTAGTCACGGGTGGTCCCCACTCCGTAACCTCTCATAGGAAGTTAGGTTCGGTTGGTCCCCACCACCATAACCTCTCATGGGAGGTTAAGGTGGGGTGGTCCCTACCTACAACTTCCACATGGGTGGTTATAATATATAAAATAAAATAAAACATGTGTTTATTTTATTTTATTATTTCCAGTAAAACCCCAAAAACTAACATTCACCCTCGACTAACTGTCGTCGAGTTGAAAGTCTTCTTAAGAGAATATCGGCACTGCGAGCTCAATGGTTCCCTCGAATTTCAATTTTGATCACCAGTTCAAAAGTTATTAAAACTCGATCGTACCTTTACTGAAACTACCTGAAAAAAACTTCAGAAGTTGATTCTGGGCACTCTGAGCCTCGGAATCACACGCCGTCAATTTTTGCGGACTCGTATAATTCCCATATATTTAAAAAAATTACATGGAAATCTCGGGTCTTTACATTCTCCCCACCTCAGGGCTTTATGTCCACTTAAGCTAAAACTAGAACTAAGGGAACAAGTGGTGGTACTGAGCATGCATCTAAGCCTCCCACTCCCATGTGCTCTCCTTGAGGTTCTCGTGCTGCCAGCAAACGTGCACTAGAGGTATTGACCGTCAATGAAGGACCTTCTCCTGTCGATCCTCAATCTCCACTGGAACCTACATAAAAGTCGTCTCATCGTCGATATCAAGTTCTCCATGGTCTATGATGTGAGAAGGTTCATGCACGTATCTCCTCACCTGGGATACGTGGAAGACGTCGTTCACCCGGTGCAAATGAGGTGGAATAGATAAGTGGTAAGACACCTCTCCAACTCTACCTAGGACCTGAAAAGGTTTGAATAATCTCAAATATAACTTGCCGCCTTGACCAAATCTTCATAGACCTCATCAAGTTGAGACCCATAGAAAGATGTAGTCTCCATCCTCAAACTCCATAGGTCTCCGTCTCCTGACAGCATACGACTTCTGCCTACTTTTTGTAGTCTTCATCTGCTCCTGGATGATCTGCACCTTCTCTGTGGTAGCTCGTACCATCTATGGTCCCACTAGTGCTGACTCCCCTAGGTTAGTCCATCAAAAAGGTGATCTGCAATGTCGCTCGTATAATGCCTCAAAAGGTAACATCCCAATTGTGGAGTGATAGCTATTGTTGTATGAAAACTCCACCAAAGGTAAGTGATCCTCCTAGCTGTGACCGAAGTCGAGGACACAAGCATGCAACATGTCCTTGAAGGTCTGAATAATCCACTCAGTCTGGCCATTCGTCTACAGATGGAAGGAAATGCTCAAACAAAGCTGCATTCTGAAAGCCTCCTACAACCCCTTCCATAGCCGGGAAGTAAAACGTGTGTCACGATCGGAGATAATCTTCAAAGGTACTCAATGTAGCTGTAGAATCTCCTACACATAGAGGCATCCCAAGCTCTATACTAAACCCTTCTCCCTGATCGGTAGGAAGTGGGTCGACTTGGTGAGTCGGTCAATGATCACCCAAATCGAGTCATGACCCCTAGATGTATGTGGGAGTCCTATCACAAAGTCCATGGATATTCCATCCCACTTCCACTCTGGAACCTCTAAGGGCTGAACCAAGCCTGCTGGTACCTGATGCTTCACCTTCACTTGCTAACAAGTGAGGCATAGACAGACAAACTCTGCAACTACTTTCTTTATTCCCAGCCACCAGTGTTGTCATTGGAGATCCTGGTACATCTTTTACACTCCTAGATGTACCTCTAGATGGGATGTGTGGAACTCCCTCAACACTTCCTCCTGAAGTGACAAAAGTACCATGGTACATCCTCTAAATAGGATGACATGCTCCCCACCTTCAGAAAATCCATCAGGTGCCTGCCCTGTGGATATCTGAGCATGTCGTGTCTCGCAGTTAGCATCCCCATGCTATGCCTCCATGACTCGCTAAAGAAGTGGGGGAGTGACTGTAACAGACTGAAGGAAAGAAGCTCCATCTCTATCCACAAAGGATATCTGTAAAGAGACCAGCTGCTTCGTCTCCTCGCCTAGAAGCTGTATACTAGATCTCCTACTGAGTGCATTTGCAACAACGTTCCCCTTCACAGGTTTATAGACTATCTCTAAGTCTTAGTCCTGGAGGAACTCAAGCTAGCATCGTTGTCTCAGGTTTAGTTCCATATGATAGAAGATTAACCTCAGACTCTTGTGATCAGAGTACATGGTAAAACGCTCTCCCATCAGATAGTGTTGCCGCATCTTCAAGAAGAATACCACTGCTACTAACTCCAAGTAATGGGTATCATAGTTCTGCTCATGTTGTCTCAGTTATTGAGAGCCATATGTGATCACTTCTCACTCCTGAATCAGGACACATCTGAGTCTGGTCCCTGATGCATCGTAGTAAACTACGTACCCGAAGCCTTACTCTGGAAGCCTCAAGATTGGGGCACTAGTCAGCCTCTGCCTCAGCTCCTAAAAGCTCTGTTGGAATCTCTCCAACCACACAAATGGTTTCCCCTTATTTTTCAAGGCTGATAGTGCTGCTGTAACTCTTGAAAAGGCTGGTACGAACCTCCGGTAATAACCATCCAAACCCAGGAAACTTTGTACCTTCATCACACTCTTGGGTGGCTCCCAAGCAAGTACTGCCTCAATCTTCACTGGATCTACTGCAACTCTAGCCTCTGAGATTACATGTCTTATAAAGTGAACCTCTTAGATCCAAAACTGGTACTTCGAGAGCATGCTATAAAGCTGGTGCTCTAGAAGTGTGTCTAGTACTACCCGCAAATGATAGGCATGCTCCACCTCAGTGGTCGAGTAGGTCAGAATTTTGTCGATGAAGACTAGGACAAAGCGATCAAGGTATGGCTGGAAGATCCTATTCATGAGTCCCATGAACGCTTATGGAGCTTTGGTTATGCCGAAAGGCATAACCAAGAACTTGTAGTGGTCATACCGACACTTTAAGGTCATATTCTGTGCATCCTCGTCTCAAACTCTGAGCTAGTGATAGCCTGATCTAAGGTATATCTTCGAGAATCATCGTGCTCCCTTCAGCTGATCAAAGAGGTCTTTAATCCTTGGGAGTGGGTACTTGTTCTTTACAGTCACCTGGTTCAGGCACCAATAGTCAACACAAAGCCTCAAATTCCAATCCCCCTTCTTGGCGAATAGAATCAAGGCCGCCCAGAGAGAAACATTGGGCCGAATGAATCCATTCCCCTGAAAGTCCTCTAGTTGTACCTACACCTCACGAAGCTCTTCTAGATCCATCCAATACACTGGTGTAGATATCGATGTTGTCCTGGGGTACAAGTGAATGTAAAATTCCACCTCTCTATGAGAAGGTAGACCCAAAACATCATCAAGAAAAACATCTGCGTACTGGTCCACCACTATAGGATAATTCGGACTCTCCACATCAACAGCTCTAAGGGTAAGGCTAGCCAACAAATGAGTGATCGGCTGAACTCTCCTCTAAGAAAGTCCATCATGTGCTGCAAAGGCTCTCTTTTTGCTAGTAAAGGTAAACCTGGCCCCATCCGGGTGGACACACTGCACTTTGCGCCTAATACAGTCTATCTGAGCATGGATTGTAGATAACCAGACCATACCCAAGATGACGTCATAAGGCCTCGACGTCGCTACTTGGAGATCCCAGCCAAAGATATCGCCTCCTAGAGTAAGCTTGCAATACTGGTACTAATGCGTAATCATCGAATCTGCTCCCATAGGAGTCTCTAGCCATAATGATCGAGCCAACGGCTCCGTCGGAATCTCTAAGCTCTGAACGAGGGCAGTGGCAATGAAATAATGACGGACATATGTGTCTATAAGTACTGCAAATAAGGTGGAGTAGATAAAGATCATACCTCGTATCATCTTTGGAGAACCATGGTCGTAGGCCTTAGCTGCCTGGAGTTGAGCTCTCCCCTGTCCACCTGCTCCATGTGATCAGGGTGGACCCCCTGGTGGTAGTGGCGGTAACACCTCAAATCATCACCCACCACCTGCTGCACGATCAGCTCCTCTGCCACATCCGCCTACTCCCTGCGGACCACCTCGATTGAATCTCTACCTCTGCCTGGGTGGTCCTTCGACCATCTGCTGATCGTTTGTATGACTGGTCGGACAGTCTCGAGCCATGTGACCCTGCCCGCCGCATGCGTAACACTACCTACTCCAAGAATGTATGCCCCCACTTTTGGTGCCCCGAAAAAACGATCCTGAGTCATGTGGTCGTCCACCTGAAGGTCTGGTCCTCTTGGACCTCTATGACATTTGTCTGCTTCCAGCTGTAGAATACTCCACTACATGTTGACTGGTGGTGGATCTCACTATTGGAGGCTGCTCATCAAGGAAACTCACCACTAGGAGGGCTCTCTCTAACACCCCTGCCTACATCGGGATGCTGAGTGAGACCATCGAAGCTCTAATCTCATGTTTGAACCCCTACTCGAAGGTTTGGGCCCTGAATAATGGGTCCTGCACAATATCGGTGGAGTAGTGTGAGGGGTCTATGAACCTCGCTGAGTATTGAGCTACAGGCATGATACCCTACTATATATGAAGTACCTCTTGATTGCGCACAGCGTGAAGAGTCGTTGGGATAAACTCTGCCCGAAATAGGATCTCGAAGTATGCCCAAAGAAGAATCATCTCATCATGAACCTGGAGCATCAAGCTCTACCATCTGCCCGTTGTTTCCTATCGAAGGCTAGCAGCAAGAATCACCATGAGGTTTGTCAGTGTCCCTACCAGTCAGAAAACTCTCACCACAGCCACCATCCAATCCTTAGCCACCTTTGGGTCCGTCTCTTTCCTAAACCTAGGTGGCCTATGGTGCTAGAACTCATACAATGCACTCAAGTGGCATACACCATCTGCTTCTAGGGCTGGTGGCATTGTTGGCCCAACAAGGAGTGGTACCGCTGGTGCCTCCGTGGGAAAAGGGCCCTGCACCGAATCCCTATCACTCGATGGGCTATCAGTGTGTACGACTCTCAGAACTCTAGCCGACTGTCTGCATAGAGGCATCCTGAAAAGAAACAGGTGTGATACAGTTAAAAGGTATACCTGGTGAGCTGACCTGGTTGAGCTGACTTAAAGAAAACTTTTGAAAACACACACGCAATTAGTGTTTTTGTGTACTGAGTCAGAAATCAGAAGTCATGGTCTGAGTGTATGGATACGTTAGCTACCGCACCAACACTGGACTCCCTGAACTGAAAACCACACTCACTACACTTAATACTATTTATTTACAAAAAGAAATATTAGAGTCCCAAGATTTGTTGTAGAACCAACTACTGTGATACCAATTTTTCACGACATGTCCCCCAGGGACCGTGCTATGACTACCCTAATCCTTCCTTCCATAGGCTAGGGGCTGGAGACTAGCACCAAAGGCATAATTCTCCAAAACTAGGAAGGAATTTCCTTTATAACTTGTATACACACACAATAGAGCACAAAGCTGGATACAAAACACTAAGTAAAACTATATAACAAAAGAGTGATAAAATTAAAAGAGGTTGGAAATATAAGCCCAACTTTAAAGTACAAGAATCTGAAAGTACAACTGATGAAAAGAAAAATTGTCGTTGGGTCGTCCTCTGAGGTTCCTACCTAAAGGGTAGGTATAGATAGCCTCCTCAGTACTCCGGGTCCGTCTATCTCCTCCGTGTACCTTCACGCCATATTGTACACCTTCGGGTACCGTCCAATCCTGGTACTCTCAGCCTCGATCAACGATGTTCGTTGTTTGCATCCAACACAACGAGGTGTGATAATAACTCGTGTAGGGGTGAGTATAACGATACTCAGTAGGGACCCTAAGACCCTCAAGGTCTCACAAAATCCAACAAGGATAAACCAAAAAGTATTAAATCAATATATAACCCCACTTAGTTATATGCCAATACATATACCTAAGTTATTAAGTAATCCATCTCAATCATGAGAAAAACACAAAAGTTACTGACTCAGCTCAACCAAGATTTTATTCTAGAGGTAGTAACATTTTGAACCCTCGGCTGCTGGAGAACTCCTCCTCTATCGAGTATGGTGGGCATGTCGTGTCACATAGAGGCGTTTCCCACTAACCTTGGATTGTTGAGTTACTCCTCTTGTTGAGTACTGTGGGTCTGCTGTGTCACACAGAGGTGCTCCCCACCATGGGTCTGCCGCCACAACTAGGCGCTCTCCCTCATAGCCTGCAGAGGTACTCCTCCTGTCGAGTATCGTGGGTCTGCTTCTACAACCAGACACTCCTCCACCATGGGTCTTCCACCACAACCAGGCGCTCTCCACTGGGCTAGTCGAGTCACTCTGTGTCAAACGGTCAGCAGTCAACAAGTCTCAGCCAGCTACTAGGTTCCCGCACAAATGCATGCTCTTCTCCGGAAGATCCGCTCCACAAGCTACTGGTTGATGATCTAACTGCCACGAAGTCCCAAGAAAAAGAATCTCAAAGGTCTGCCACATCATAGGGGTCTCAATGCAACAGACGGGCGTCAATCGGGCGCTTGGTCTATGAGTTATTTTCCTTTTAGTCCTGAGGGCCCGGTTGGATTTGTGCATGATCCAACCTGACCATATATCAACTATACCCCAAACTACAGTGGGGTATACAGAAAGGGACCATCACACTCCAAGATTACACGTGCCCCTGACAGTTCGTCAAAAGTTCATCTGGTGCTAATGATATGGCCAAAAAAAGAAAAGGGTCAAAGTGGGACTGGGTTCGGTCTGACCAGGTCGGACCGACCCGGTTCAGGCGACCCGACCTGACCCGTTTGGTCTAACCCAGCCCATTGGTCGGGCCAGCCCATTGGGTTCGGCCTGACCCACTGGGCCGAGCCCAGAAGACCGTGAGGGGCCGTAGAGATCCGAGAGGGTGTGGACCGTCCGCGGGTCGGCGTGAGGGTGGTTCAGCTTGGAGGGCAATGTGAGGGGGCGTGGCTTAGGACGGCTCGGCTCAGAGTCTGGGGTGGTGCGGTCTAGGCCAGTTCGGCTGGGGAGTGGCACGGCCGGCATGTGGTGCGGCCGGGGCCGGTTCGGCCGGGTGGCCGGGGCGCGGTGCGGCTCAGGCCGGTTCAGCTGGCAGGGGGCGCGGCCAGCAGGCAGTGCGACCGGGGTGGATCGGAAGCCAACATGTGGCGCGGTCTATCCCGAGATGGCGGAGCTGATTCGGCCTGGGCTCCGGAGCATCGCGGGGGCGGCACAGGTTGCGTAGGTCGTGGGTAATGCGGTTGTTGCCTTTGTCACCTTCATCGTTGTTTCAAAGAATGCCACAAGGAAGATCAGTGGGGGGTTGGGCCATGTTTATTTGTCTTTCACCCTCCGCTTTTAGTGTGGAATCAAGCGGTTCATCAAGAACATAAACAAAGAAACAAGCATGGAAGATATTATAAACTTCATTTCCCGTAATCCCCTCATCAATTTCTATTCCCAACCCGCAAGGAAAACATCCGCGGATCAACTTGATAATAAGTTGATCCCCATTATTTGTTTTTAGAAGGAAAGAACCAAGGGAATACAATCATACATAAATAAAATCCCTACCTTGTTTGTTGTTTGTCGACGTTGGCATGAGAATGCAGATGTTGATTCGTTGTAGACAAACACGTCCAATGTCAAAGGAGGTTCCAAGGAAGAAATTTGTAGTCGAGTTCGTTCTTCATAGTCGAAGGTGTTCCTCATTGGTGTTCTTCATCGTGGAGTGTTCTTCATTAGGATATTTCTCCCAAGTTTCTCCTCTCCCCAATCCTCCTTTGTCAACCAAATGAAATGATAGCCAAAGATAATATATAAAAATATCCTATTAAGTCGTTGACACCAATTTCAAATTAGCCTAACTAAACACCTAGGTTGTCAAGTTTAATTAGGGTGGATTGGCAGAATTAAATTAAGGGAGGTGGTGGCACCATTAATGGAAGAGGTGGTGAAGTGGATCTCCCTCATTTATGAGGGAGTTGAGAGGTTTTCCTCAATTAAATGGGGGGGGGGTTTAGTCCCAGGTGGTCCCAACAGCATAACCTCTTGTGGGAGGTTGGGTTTGGGTGGGCCCCACCACCATAACCTCTCATGGGAGGTTAAGGTGTGGTGGTCCCCACCTCCAACCTCCACATGGGTGTTTATAATAGGTGAAATAAAATAAAGCATATGTTTATTTTATTTTATTATTGCCATAAAAAACCCAAAAACTAACTTTCACCCTCGACCAACTATTGTCGAGGTGAATGTCTTTGTAAGTGAATATCGGTGCTGCGAGCTCAACGGTGCCCTCGGATTTCAATTATAAGCATCGGTTCAAAAGTTATAAAAACCCACTCATATTTTTACTGAATGTACCTGAACAAAACTTCAGAAATTGATTCCGGGCAATCCGGGCCTCAGAATCACACGCCGTCAATTTTCACAAACTCATATAATTCCCATATATTTAAAAAAAATGGAAATTATAGGTCTTTACATTTTTTATCTCTAATGATATTTGTTGATTCATGTTGATTTCCTTCTGTAATAATATTGTGGGATTTGGTGTAACACCCTAAGCTTCCACGATACGCTTCTCTTTCAATAATGCAGTAGCTTGGATTGTATACAAGTTCGAGATTCTGACACACCGCGACCAATCAAAGTAGCCGTTTTGAATAGTAATACCCACTTTTTGAATTTTATAAATTTTACCTTTCAAAAATTGACTTCATTTTTTGTTTTGAAATATCGAAATTAGCTTACGGTGAAATTTTGGTACTTTTCGGATAAATTTTATATTTTGATGAATAGTGAAAATTACTATTCTGAATGGCCCTAAGGCCATATTTTTTATTTTATTATAGATAATCCCCCTTTTAAGGTTTGAATGGGAACCCCTACATGACCCGTAGGCCCAAGGCACAAGGCCCGACATGACCCGTAATACAGGACCCGAAGACCCAGAGACATACCATGCCCATAACATGACCCATAGGCCCATCCCACTAGAACATACCCTCCCCAGCTTCTGCATCATTGATCGCCTTTATCTCCCTGCCTACATTTCCGATTGGCTAGAATTGCCCCATTCAAAGATACATGGTGCCTAGTCCCGATGGGGGTTGTCATACCCTCTCATTCTTCCAATCCGGTTAGCTCTGCTTCTAGTGACTGCTACTGGTGCTCTCATCCTCTTCTGGGGCCTTCTCTGTGTAAACTGGGCTACTTCCTGGTCTTCAATGGCCTGAAGGCCCTATGTCCCGAAGGCCTTTGATGGCCAGATTGCCCTTGAGACTCTTAGGCCTAAACCGGTGGCCCGAAAGCCCAAATCTGGTGAATAGTTCTGGCTGCTACAATACCGAACAACGGGAATTAAATATATAATTTATTAATCAAACTTCTATGTTTTGAGTTTTATAAAATGGACAGCACTTTTGAATTTGTAATATCAAATATAGCATAGGGTTAATTTTTGATATTTTTCTGATCATGTTCATTTTTTAATGAATAGTGAAAAATGTTGTATTTTAATTCAAAAATTGCATTTTCATCCAATTTATTTATATATTTATATTGTCATTTTAATTGGTTTTAAAGTATAATTGAATTATTTTTTTATCACTTAATACAATTTTTTTCATTGGAAGTAATTTCACTTTTCAATTGGATGTAAAAACAAGTCAATCTTTTGATAGATTTTACTTCTTAAAACCCCATCTTTGGTTTTGAAAACGGGAATTATTTTTAAATTAATTACTACAATTTTTGTTTTTCGAAATTGGTAAAATATATTCCATATTTTTAATCATAAGATCCAAATTATTTAATTAAGACTCTTGTTTTTAAACAATATGAATAGTAACGATGACAATTATCTTTAATTATCATGATTAATTAGTAATCGGGTAGTTAAGGGTAATGAAATAATATCATAATAATATAAAATGACCCCAACATGTGTCCTAATACTATTTGTTGTGTCATGGTCGACCATGGGATGCCTTGTTCCAACTTAGGGACCCCATGGAATCACTTTTGTGTGATAGTGACATTTTATCATTTTATTTTTTAAAGAAAGGAAAATATAACAAAAGTATGTAACACCTAAGTAAAAAAAATTAATTTTGTCTAAATAAATCATCTCTTAGACTATAAATAGTAATTCGAAAGCTAAAAATATTTCATACATCATGGTATTTTTTTATAATTTTTAGACATTAAATAAATAAATTTATTTATGACACCATGATGATGCAGTGATTACCTCATTAATGAACGATTTAAATAAAATGAAAAGATAAGGTAAAATATAAGACTTACACTTGTCCAAAGCCTATTGGATGGATGGATTTATAACCCTTATCACCTTATCCTTGAAATATATCATTTTTGGACCTTTAAAATCCGAAAAGCATTTTATAATAAAGTAACATTTCAATCTTTCCAAAAGAGCCTCTCCTCTCCTCTTATAAAAGGCCCCCATCTCTACCACCTTATTCACACCTTTAAAGCCATTTGGCTTGGCCAAACTCTTCCCAAATACTCTATCAACTTCCCTCTCTTACTCCTAGAAGCCTCACTTTGGGCAGAAGTCTTCCCAATGAAGCCTTTGGCTCAAATCAAAAAGAGTTACCCGATTTTAAGGTAATGTCTTCTCTTATGTTCTTTTGTTTTATTTTGCTTCTCCAACTCATAAAACCCATTTTATTCCATTATTTTGTAACAACACCAGTATATTAAATATATTGGGATGTTTTTATGATAGGTATTTTATTTACACTTACACACACCTTCGTCTAATGGTTAAAGAACATATTGTTTCTGTGAGTGGCGAATTACTACCTCACGAAACGATGATTGTTCAATCTTATTTTAACACAATTCATGGTGGCCATTAAGATGTCACTATATTTATATATTATATATATTATGTTTATATTTTCCTTATGCTTCCGTATTTTTCATTTATGTCATACATTTATGGTTTCCTTTATGGGTAAACACGATAATTTCATTTTAGGAAGTGCAGACCTCCGCCCCCTCAAAGTGATTGGAATCATTAATGACATATGTGGGACCTATAAAGGATGGAGTTAATGATATTATATATTATAATATAATTGTTATATACCTTTATATCATTATGATTTCATTCTATTAAATATGAAATACAAATGAAAGTAGCGTTCATGCGTACGTACAGCTTACCGTCTCCATGAATGGTGCATTTCATTTCTTACCTCTAATTGTTATGTAATATTATAAATGCATGTATATACTGGATATATATGATATATATGATATCTACATCATGAATATAATTCTGGAGATAATGGATATTTTACCACAGAAGAAACTTGTAATTATAAGAAGTTTATTTTTGACTCAAGTACCAAGGATCGACAAAACGACCGTTATTAAATTAAATGATTACATAATGTTCATAACATGGTAATAAGTGATATAAAAGGAATAATGAACTTTAAAAAGGTTCTTAAGAAAATAGAAATTATCTATATATTATTATTCAGAAGATTAAAGAACGATCGAGTCAAGTCGGACAAGAGGTAAGCGACTTCGTCTCAATCTCCTTTCATTGAGGCATATTTTATTTTATACACAACTTTATTTTATGTGGTGTATAAACCCGTTTGACTTTTATTTTTATTAAAAAGGAAACTATTTATACAAAGCATTTTTACAAAACAACAAAAGTAATTTTTTGTCTTACGTACGCGGTGACAACGACTTCTCCACCGCCATGACCATTATTTGAGTTTTAACTTCCTCTACAAGCCATAAATTTTTTTAAATGAAAAATAAATACCATGTTTTACTTTTCTTTTATTTTGGTATTGAAAATGGTTTTATTATATCAATGTGTTGTATTGATATCTTGTGATTGAAATGTGGAAATTTTATGTTTCCTTTATACATGTTTTATATGATACAATTGTGTTATGGTTTATGATATGTTTAAACCTTTTCATATAAAAAATGCATTGGACTTAGTAAGTGATGGGTGGAGCCCGCTATAGCTCCTCGAAGCATCGGTAGGTCTCATGAGACAAACTAGTGTCTTGGAACGAGGCCTTTAAAAAATCTTATTTGTAGTCTTGGCACGAGGCCTTGGCTACATGGTTATGATAGTCTGGCATTATGCATTCCATCATTATGAAAGTGGTTATTGATATTGTATGTGATTATTCGACTAGTAGAATATCCATGTGAATAAGTAAAAGGCATTATTTTATTTTATTTTGCCATATTATGCTGAAGTTCAAGTGTAAAAGGCTTTTGTTTTAGTTATACATTGCATTAAATTTTTGTGTTTATTTATAAAAGTTGTCGTTATATTGTTATCCCTGCTGAGCATCTGAGCTCACACCTTTCTATGTTTTATTCTTCCCAGGATGTGAAGAAATAATTTATGACTGACTTTCATGGATAGTCTGAAGGGGATATGAGTGTGGACTATGGAGACTATTTTATTGTAGTTTTTCACTTTATGATGTATTGTAACACTTATGAATGTATGTAGTGTTTCCAAGGCTACTAAACTAATCAGTCTTTCGAGACTTGATCTTTTCTGATCATGCCAATGTTATGTAATAATGCACCGACTCTGGGTAAATGGGATCAGGGCGTTACAGTTGGTATTAGAGGCAGTTTAGTACTAACCTTGGAAGCTAGATTTAGATAAACTCTGATTAGAGCACATATACCTAAGATAAACTTTGAGTATTAGTATAGAAGAACTTCCTAGAATTTTGGTAAAGTATAGATTTTGTGTATTTTCCAAGAAATACATCCCTGTCTAGATACGAGCAGGTAGAGATAGCTCTGGAACAGATGTACCCTGGGGTAAACCCCGAAAACACTGCTTTGAGCTAGACTCGAACAGGAACTGGTGCACGACAAAGGGCCTTGATGCACTCTTGGTTACGACACTCCCAAGGGATATGCTTAGAATAATTCACAATTTCTTTACAAACCATTATGAAGGGTTTATGAGTAAATAATTCCTCAAAGAAAACATTTTTATGATTATGGATTATATCCATAAACTGTTCAATTTATGTTAGGTGTTTTCCAATTTTGTTATTATGTATTTCGAATCATAAACTAATCTAGTTTATGACATTGTTTAGAAATGGAACCTAGTGGAAGTAATGGAAACTGTATCAATGCACTCACTACATGTAGGGATTTATCTCCTACTCAAGATAATTATAATGGAGCTGGTGATACAACTAGTGTTGATCAGCTTATCACCATACTGGGACAACTCACTCAGGTTATGAATAATAACCTTACTCGTATGGAGCACCCTGATCTGCAACGTGGAGGATCAATGTTATACCGCTTCCTGATGCAACAACCATCAACATTTAATGGGGGTACAAATCCATTAGTAGCTAAGAAATGGATAAATTCCCTAGAGAAAATATTTCAGGCTTTAGGGAGTAGTGAAAGGGAAAAAGTTGTCATGGTAGTTTACCGCCTCACTAGAGATGCTGATCAATGGTGGTCATTGATTCAAAATACAAAGGAAGATAAAGAAGTATCCAGTATGTAATGGAGAGAGTTTAAAGAGATTTTCTTAGAAAAATACTTTCCTTGTGACCATCGAGTGGATATGGAAAGACAATTTCTGAGTCTGAGGAAAAAGGAGGACGAGAATGTTGCAAAGTATGAGTCTAACTTTACAAGGTTAGCGAGGCATGCTACAGATTATATACGTAACCCAAGAAGTAAGATTGGTCATTTATTTAATGGGTTAAATCCATGTCTCCGTCAAGTTTTAGTATCACAATCTGTCTCATCGTACGAAGATATTTTCTCATATGCTATCAAGACAGAAAAGGAATTCTCTAAGTCTTATGACAACAAAGTAAAGCAAGATAAGAAGATAACAGTGGAGCAAGAGATAGATAAATGGGAAAAGGGAAATAAGGATTTTCTATTATGTGATAATTGTGGTAATAAACACCCCAGTACTTTCCTAAAAGGTATGGTAGTTTGTTAAAAATGTGGAGAAAAAGGTCACCAGACTCGTGATTTCAAGGGAAAGAAAGAGGCTGTCAATATTGAATGCTACAATTATAGAGAAATGGGGCATTATTAAAATGAATGCCCTAAGTTCCAAAGAAACATACCTCAGAAAATTCCAAGGGATCAAGGTCAAGCTTATGTTGTTTCTACAAATGAAGTTGAATAATTATTGTATTTGTGTTTTTGGGCTCATAAACTATATTATGGTTATAAGAATGATGTGATATATATAAGGATTATACTGCATTACTTTTTGTTTTCATTATGTTTTTAATATGATGAAGGTAATCATATTTTTAGTATGTGACAAAAAGAGGAACTTTACTTTGTTTGGGGAATCTGATGTTACAATTGATTTCGGAATTTAGAGACCTTTTAGAGAGAGTCTGGACAGAGGTATTTTGGATAACTATAAAGGTTGGAATGGATTAAGTTGAACTTTGGATAGTATTATTTAAGGTTAAAACATTTTTGAAGATTATTTTTGGAATATTATAATACTATATTTTTAGGAAAAGGACAACCTATAGGTCGGGGGATAACCCGTCGCGTCGGACAAAGCTGCAAGAATCGAACCCACAACCAGAGTGTGATAGGCCTTTATTACCAACCACTAGCCTACAGGAAGTCCCTGGTTATTAAAAAATATTTTTCGTAATCTAAATGGTTTGTGTTAATATTTGGGACCTTGTACGATTAGGATAAATATAATATTTGTGAGTTCTATTACCTTTTGGAGTGAAAGATGGGTTTGTGGTAAAAATTTGTTAAAGAATGAAAGTATACATGACAAGTAAGTATATTTCCTTACATTCTTAGTAAATCTTCTAAATAAATTCTTCAACTTTATGAAGGGTAACTTAAAACAAAAACATTTTTGGTTAACTTTTCCTACTGGGGAATGAATGGTCGTTTAACCAATCACAAGTTTGTGATTTTCTTATAGTTAACTTTCTCTTAATCCTATTTTCTATAACTCTCCATCAGACATTGATGGTTGTTTTCTCCTCCATATCCATGTTTTCATAGAATCCTAGTATGGGCTATCTTGGGTGACCTTTGTACTTATCTTTCTTTCTTTTGAAGTTATATTTTTATTAACCCTATTTCCGATATGGGTTTTCCACAAAGGTATTTTCTATTTTCAACCTTTTATTTTTGAAGAACATTTTCAAATTGTGAGGACGCAATTTATTGAATGAGGGTAGAATGTAATACCCCAAGATTTCACGATACGTTTCTCTTTCAATAATGTAGTAGCTTGCATTGTACACAAGTTCGAGATTCTAACACACCGTGACCAATCAAAGTAGCCTTTTTGAATAGTATTACCCACTTTTTGAAATTTTATAAATTTTATCTTTCAAAATTGACTTCATTTTTGGTTTCTTAATATCAAAATTAGCTTAGGGTGAAATTTTGGAACTTTTCAGATTACTTTTATATTTTGATGAATAGTGAAAATTACTAAATTTTAATTAAAAACCACTTTTTAATCGAAATAATTAATAGTGATTAATTATGAATTTCAGTGGTTTTAAAGTATATTTATAATATATTTTTACCATTTTATCCAATGGTGGTCATTATAATTAATTCCACTTTGAAAATGGACATAATAAATTGTCAATCTTTTGATAGATATTGTTTCTTAAAAACACGGTATTTGTTTGTACAGCGGGAAGTAACTATATAATTTATTAATGAAACTTATATGTTTTGAATTTGGAAAAATGGACATCAATTTTTAATTTGAAATATCAAATATAGCATAGGGTGAATTTTTTGTATTTTTCTGATAATGTTCATTTTTAATGAATAGTGAAAAATGTTGTATTTTAATTCAAAACTGCCTTTTCATCCAATTTATTTATATAGTTATATTGTCATTTTAATTGGTTTTAAAGTATAATTGAATTATTTTTTTATCACTTAATACAATTTTGTTCATTGGAAGTAATTTCACTTTTCAATTGGATGTAAAAACATGTCAATCTTTTGATAGATTTTACTTCTTAAAAACTCGTCTTTGGTTTTCACAACGAGAATTATTTTTAAATTAATCACTGCAATTTCTGTGTTTGGAATTTGGTATAATAGATTCCATATTTCAAATAATAATTTCCAAATTATGTAATTAAGAAATTTGTTTTTTGATATTATGAATAGTAACGACGACAATTATCTTTAATTATCCTAATTAATTAGTAATCGGGTAGTCAAGGGTAATAAAATAATATCATAATAATATAAAATGACCCCAAAATGTGTCCTAATTCTATTGGTTGTGTCATGGCCGACCATGGTATGTCTTGTGCCAACTTAGGGACCCCATGGAATTACTTTTGTGTGATAGTGACATTTTATCATTTTATTTTTTAAAGAAGGGAAAATATAACAAAAGTATGTAACACCGAAGTAAAAAAAAATAATTTTGTCTTCATAAATGATCTCTTAGACTATAAATAGTCATTGTAAATCTAAAAATATTTCATACATCATGGTATTTTTTTTATAATTTCTAAACATTAAATAAATAAATTTATTCATAACACCGTGATGATGGAGTGATTACCTCATTAATGAATGATTTAAATAAAATGAAAATATAAGGTAAAATATAATACTTAAACTTGTATAAATCCTATTGTGTGGGTGGATTTAGAACCCTTATCACATTATCCTCTAAATATATCATTTTGGGACCTTTAAAATCCAAAAATCATTTCATAATAAAGTAACATTTCAATCTTTCCAAAAGAGCCCCTCCTCTCCTCTTATAAAAGGCCCCCACCTCTACCACCTTATTCACACCATCAAAGCCATTTGGCTCAGACAACCTCTACCCAAATACTCTCTCAACTTCCCTATCTTACTCTTAGCAGCCTCACTTTGGGCAGAAGTCTTCCCAAGGAATCCTTTGGCTCAAATCAAAAAGAGTTACCTGATTTTAAGGTAATGTCTTCTCTTGTGTTATTTTGTTTTATTTTGCTTCTCTAACTCCTTAAACCCTTTTTATTCCATTATTTTGTAACAACAAAATTATATTAAATATACTAGGATTTTTTTATGAGAAGGATTTTATTTACACTTACACACACCTCCGTCTAATGGTTAAAGAACATATTGTTTCTGTGAGTGGCGAATTACTACCTAACGAAACGATGACTGTTCAACCTTATTTTAACACCTTTCATGGTGGCCATTAATATGTCACTATATTTATATATGATATATATTATTTTTATGTTTTCATTATGATTCTGTATTTTTCATTTATGGCATACCTTTATGGTTTCCATTATGGGTAAACACGATAATTTCATTTTAGGAAGTGCGGACTACCGCCCCCTCAAAGTGATTTGAATCATTAATGTCATATGTGGGATGTATAAAGGATGGAGTTAATGATATTATATATTATAATAGAATTATAATATACCTTTATATCATTATTATTTCATTCCATTAAATATGAAATATAAATTAAAGTAGTGTTCATGCGTACGTACGGCTTACCGTCTCCATGAACGGTGGATTTCATTTCTTAGCTCTAAATGTTATGTAATATGTCAAATGCATGTATATACTGGATATATATGATATATATGATATCTATATCATGAATTAAATTCTGTAGATAATTGATATTTTACCACATAAACAACTTGTAATTATAAGAAGTTTATTTTTGACTCGAGTACCAAGGATCGACAAAACGACCGTTATTAAACTAAATTATTACATAATGTTCATAACATGGTAATAAGTGACATAAAAGGAATAATGAACTTGAAAAAGGTTCTTAAGCAAATATATATTAACTATAGTTTATTATTCCGGATATTAAAGAACGATCGAGTCAAGTTAGACACGAGGTAAGGGACATCGTCTCAATCTCCTTTCATTGGGGCATATTTTATTTTATACACAACTTTATTTTATGCGGTGTATAAACCCGTTTGACGTTTACTTTTATTCAAAAGGAATATTTTTATACGAAGTGTTTTTACTTATGACAAAGGAATGTTTTGTCTTACGTACGCGGTGACAACGATTTCTCCACCACCGTGACCATTATTTGAGTTTCGGCTTCCTCTACAAGCCATAATTTTTTTTAAATGAAAAATAAATACCATCTTTTACTTTTATTTTATTTTGGTATTGAAAATGGTTTTATTATATCAATGTGTTGTATTGATATCTTGTGATTGAAATGTGGAAATGTTATGTTTCCTATATACATTTTAATGTGATATGATTATGTTATGGTTTATGATATGTTTAAACCTTTTCATATAAAGAATGCATTGGACTTAGTAAGTGGTGGGTGGAGCCCGCTATAGCTCCTCGATGCATTGGTAGGTGTCATGAGACAAACTAGTGTCTTGGCATGAGGACATGACAAAATCTTATTTGTAGTCTTGGCACAAGGCCTTGGATACGTGGTTATGATAGTATGGCATTATGCATTCCATCATTATGAAAGTGGTTATTGATATTGTATGTGATTGTTAGACTAGTAGAATATCCATGCGAATAAGTAAAAGGCATTATTCCATTTTATTTTGCCATATTATGCTAAAGTTCAAGTTTTAAAGGCTTTTGTTTTAGTTATACATTTCCTTAAATGTTTATGTTTATTTATGAAAGTTTTCGCTATATTGTTATCCTTATTGAGCATCTGAGATCACCCATTTCTATGTTTTCTTCTTCCCAGGATGTTAAGAAATATTTTATGACTGACTTGCAGGGATAGTCTAAAGGGGATATGAGTGTGGACTATGGAGACTATGTTATTTTAGTTTTCTCTTTATGATTTAATGGGAAATTTATGAATGTATCTAGTGTTTACAAGGCTACTAAACTAATCGGTCTTTCGAGACTTGATCTTTTGTGATCATGCCAATGTTATGTAATAATGCACCGACTCTTGGTGACTGGGGTCGGGGAATTACAGTTGGTATCAGAGTCAGTTTAGTTCTAACCTTGGAAGCTAGATTTAGATAAACTCTGATTATAGTACATAGCCCTAAGATATAATTTGAGGATTAGTATAGAAAAAACATCCTAGAATTTTTGTCAAGTATATATTTTGTGTATTTTTCAAGAAATACATCCCCGTCTAGATACGAGTAGGTATAGGTGGCTTTGGCATAGATGTACCTAGGGTTAAAACCCAGAAACACTGCTTTGAGCTAGACTCGAACGGGAACTGGTGCACGACAACGGGCATTGCTGCACTCTTGGTTACGACACTCCCGAGGGATATGCTTAGAATAATTCACGATTGATTTAAAAAATATTATGAAGGGTTTATGATTATATACTTCCTCAAAGAAAACATTTTTATGATTATGGATTATATCCATAAACTATTCAATTTATGTTAGGTGTTTTGCAAGTTTGTTATTATGTATTTCTATTCATAAATTAATCTAATTTATGACATTGGTTAGAAATGGCACCTAGTGGAAGGAATGGAAACCGTATCAATGCACGCACTCCATGTAGGGATTTCCCACCTACTCAAGATAATTATAATGGATCTGGTGATACAACTGTTGCGGATCAGCTTATCACCATACTGGGACAACTCACTCAGGTTATGAATAATAACCTTACTCGTATGGAGCACCCTGATCTGCAACATAGAGGATCAATGTTAGACTGCTTCATGAGGAAACAACCACCAATATTTAATGGGGGTACAAATCCATTAGTATCTGAGCAATGGATAAATTCCCTAGAGAAAATATTTCTGGCTTTAGGGAGTAGTGAAAGGGAAAATGTTTTCATATCAGTTTACCGCCTCACTGGAGATGCTAATCAATGGTGGTCATTGATTCAAAATACAAAGGAAGATAAAGAAGTATCAAGTATGGAATGGAGAGAGTTTAAATATATTTTCTTAGAAAAATACTTTCCTCATGAACATCGAGCGGATATGGAAAGACAATTTCTGAGTCTGAGGAAAAAGGAGGACAAGAATGTTGCAATGTATGAGTCTAACTTTACAAGGTTAGTGAGGCATGCTGCAGATTATATATGTAACCCAAGAAGTAATATTCATCATTTCTTTGATGGGTTAAAACCATTTCTCCGTAGATCTTTAGTAACACAATCCTTCTCATCGTACGAAGATATTGTCTCATGTGCTATCAAGACAGAAAAGGAATTCTCTAAGTCTTATGAAAACAAAGTAAAGCAAGAGAAGAAGATAACGGTGGAGAAAGAGATAGATAAAGGGAAAAAGGGAAATAATGATTTTCCATTATGTGATAATTTTGGAAAGAAACACCCTGGTACTTGCCTAAAAGGAATTGGAGTTTGTTATAAATGTGGAGAAAAAGGTCACCAGACTTGTGATTGCTAGGGAAAGAAAGAGGTTGTCAATGTTGAATGCTACAATTATAGAGAAATGGGGAATTATCCCAATTAATGCCCTAATATCCAAGGAAACTTACCTCATAAAAGGCCAAGGTATCAAGGCCAGGCTTATACTGTTACTACAGATGAAGTTTAATAATTATTTTATTTGTGTTTTTGGACTCAAGAACTATATTATGGTTATAAGAATAATGTGATATATATAAGGATTGTACTGCAGTACTTTTTGTTTTCATTAAGGTTTTAATATGATGAAGGTAATCATATTTTTAGTATGTGACAATAAGAAGAAATTTACTTTGTTTGGGGAATCTGATGTAACAATTGATTTTGGAATTTAGAGACCTTTTAGAGAGAGTTTGGACAGAGGTATTTTAGATAACTATAAAGGTTGGAATTGATTAAGTTGAAATTTGGATAGTATTGTTTAAGGTTAAAACATTTCTGAAGATTATTTTTGGAATATTATAATACTATAGTTTTAGTAAAAGGACAACCTACAGGTCGGGGGATAACCCGTCGTGTCTGACAAAGCTACAGGAATCGAACCCACAACCATAGTGCGACAGGACTTTATTACCAACCACTAGCCTACAGGAATTCCCTAGTTATTAAAAAATAGTTTTCCTAATCTAAATGGTATGTGTTAATATTTGGGACCTTGTACTATTAGGATAAATATAATATTTTTGATTTCTATTACCTTTTTGAGTGAAAGATGGGTTTGTGGTAAAAAATTATTAAAGAATGAAAGTCTACATGACAAGTAAGTATATTTCCTAACGTTCTTAGTAAATCTCATTAATAAATTCCTCAAATTTATTAAAGTTAAATTAAAACAAAAATGTTATCGGTTAACTTTTCTTACTGGGGAATGAATGACCATTTAACCAATCACAAGTTTGTGATTTTCTTGTAGTAATCTTTCTCCTAATCCTGTTTTCTAAAAATCTCCATCAGACCTTGATGGTTTGTTTCTCCTCCATATCCAAGTTTTCATAGAATCCTAGTATGGGCTATCTAGGGTGACCTTTTTACTTCTCTTTATTTCTTTTAAAGTTATATTTTTATTAACCATATTTCTGATATGGGTTTCCCAAAAAGGTATTCTCTATTTTCAACCTTTTATTTTCGAAGAACATTTTCAAATTTTGAGTATGCAATTTATTGAAGGAGGGGAGAATTTAACACCCCAAGCTCTCACGATACGCTTCTCTTTCAACAATGCATTAGCTTGAATTGTACACAAGTTCGAGATTCTAACACACACCGACCAATCAAAGTAGCCGTTATGAATAGTAATACCCACTTTTTAAAATTTTATAAATTTTATATTTCAAAATTGACTTCATTTTTGGTTTTGTAATATCGAAATTATCTTAGGGTGAAATTTTGGTACTTTTCAGATTTTATATTTTGATGAATAGTGAAAATTACTAAATTTTAATTAAAAACAAGTTTTTAATAGAAATAATTAATATTGATAAATTATGAATTTGAGTGGTTTAAAATTATTTTAGAATATATTTTTACATTTTATCCAATGGTGGTCATTATAATTAATTTCACTTTGAAATTGGACATAATCAATTGTCAATCTTTTGATAGATATTGTTTCTTAAAAACACGTTATTTGTTTGTACAGCGGGAATTAACTATATGATTTATTAATGAAAATTATATGTTTTGAATTTGGTAAAATTGAAATCACTTTTGAATTTGTAATATCAAATAGATCATAGGGTGAATTTTTGGAATTTTTCTGATAATGTTCATTTTTAAATGAATAGTGAAAAATGTTGTATTTTAATTCAAAACTACCTTTTCATCCAATTTATTTATATATTTATATTGTCATTTTAATTGGATTTAAAGTATAATTGAGTTATGTTTTTATCACTTAACACAATTTTGTTCATTATAAGTAATTTCATTTTTCAATTGGATGTAAAAACAAGTCAATCTTTTGATATATTTTACTTCTTAAAAACCTGTATTTGGTTTTGACAACGGAAATTATTTTTAAATTAATTACTGAAATTTATGTGTTTTGAATTTGGTAAAATAAATTCCATATTTTAATCATAAGGTCCAAATTATGTAATTAAGACCCTTTTTGTTTGGACATTATGAATAGTAACGACGACAATTATCTTTAATTATCAGGATTAATTTGTAATCGGGTAGTTAAGGGTAACGAAATAATATCATAATAATAAAAAATGACCACAACATGTGTCCTAATGTAATTTTTTGTGTCATGGCCGACCATGGGATGCCTTGTTCCAACTTAGGGACCCCATGGAATCACTTTTGTGTGATAGTGACATTTTATCATTTTATTTTTTAAAGAAAGGAAAATATAACAAAAGTATGTAACACCTAAGTAAAAAAAAATTAATGTTTTATACATAAATGAAATCTTAAACTATAAATAGTCATTGGAAATATAAAAATATTTCCTACATCCTGGTATCTTTTTTATAATTTTTAGACATTAAATAAATAAATTTATTTATGACACCATGATGATGCAGTGATTACCTCATTAATTAACAATTTAAATAAAATGAAAAGATAAGGTAAAATATAAGACTTAAACTTGTATAAAGCCTATTTGATGGGTAGATTTATAACCCTTATCACCTTATCCTCAAAATATATTATTTTTTGACCTTTAAAATCCTAAAATCATTTCATAATAAAGTAACATTTCAATCTTTCCAAAAGAGCCCCCCCTCTCCTCTTATAAAAGGACCCCACCTCTACCACCTTATCCACACCTTAAAATCCATTTGGATCTGCCAACCTCTGCCCAAATACTCTCTCAACTTCCCTCTATTACTCCTATAAGACTCACTTTGGTCAGAAGTCTTCCCAAGTAATCCTTTGGCTCAAATCAAAAAGAGTTACCCGATTTTAAGGTAATGTCTTCTCTTATGTTCTTTTGTTTTATTTTGCTTCTCCAACTCCTTAAACTTTTTTTATTCCATTATTTTATAAAAACACTAGTATATTAAATATTATAGGATGTTTTTATTATAATTATTTGATTTACACTTACACACACCTCCATCTAATGGTTAAATAACATATTGTTTTTGTGAGTGGCGAATTACTGCCTCACGAAATGATGATTGTTCAACCTTCTTTTAACACCTTTAATGGTGTCCATTAAGATGTCACAATATTTATATATGATATATATTATATTTATGTTTTCCTTATGCTTCTGTATTTTTTATTTATGGCATACCTTTATGGTTTCCCTTATGGGTAAACACGATAATTTCATTTTAGGAAGTGCGGACTACCGCCCCCTCAAAGTGATTTGAATCGTAAATTCCATATGTGGGATGTATAAAGGATGGAGTTAATGATATTATATATTATACTAGAATTATAATATACCTTTATATCATTATGATTTCATTCCATTAAATATGAAATATAAATGAAAGTAGAGTTCATGCGTACGTACGGCTTACCGTCTCCATTAACGGTGCATTTCATTTCTTACATATAAATGTTATGTAATATTATAAATGAATGTATATACTAGATATATATGATATCTACATCATGAATATAATTCTGGAGATAATGGATATTTTACCACATAAACAACTTGTAATTATAATAAGTTTATTTTTTACTAAAGTACCAAGGATCGACAAAACAACTGTTATTAAATTAAATGATTACATAATGTTCATAACATGGTAATAAGTGATGTAAAAGGAATAATGAACTTGAAAAAGGTTCTTAAGAAAATTTAAATTAACTATAGTTTATTATTCAGGAGATTAAAGAATGATCAAGTCAAGTCGGACACGAGGTAAGGGAATTCATCTCAATCTCCTTTTATTGAGGCATATTTTATTTTATACACAACTTTCTTTTATGCGGTGTATAAACCCGTTTGAATTTTTACTTTTATTCAAAAATAGTCTTTTTATACGAATCATTTTTACTAAATGAAAAAATGAATTTTTTGTCTTACGTACGCGGCGACAACGACTTCTCCACCGCCGTGACAATTATTTGAGTTTCGGCTTCCTCTACAAGCCATAACTTTCTTTAAATGAAAAATAAATACCATGTTTTACTTTTCTTTTATTTTGGTATTGAAAATGGTTTTATTATATCAATGTTTTGTATTGATATCTTGTGATTGAAATGTGGAAATGTTATGTTTCCTTTATGCAAGTTTTATGTGATACGATTATGTTATGGTTTATGATATGTTTAAAACTTTTCATATAAGGAATGAATTGGACTTAGTAAGTGACAGGTGGAGCCCGCTATAGCTCCTTGATGCATCGGTAGGTCTCATAAGACAAACTAGTGTCTTGGAACGAGGCCATGAAAAAATCTTATTTGTAGTCTTGGCACGAGGTCTTGGCTACGTGGTTATGATAGTCTGGAATTATGTGTTCCATCATTATGAAAGTGTTTATTGATATTTCATGTGATTATTCGACTAGTAGAATATCCATGTGAAGAAGTAAAAGGAATTATTTCATTTTATTTTTCCATATTGTGGTGAAGTTCAACTTTAAAAGGCTTTTGTTTTAGTTATACATTTCCTTAAATGTTTATGTTTATTTATGAAATTTTTTGCTATGTTGTTATCCTTACTAAGCATCTGAGCTCACCCCTTTCTATGTTTTATTCTTTCCAGGATGTGAAGAAATATTTTAT
The DNA here is from genome assembly GCA_963277665.1 of Viscum album. Lineage (NCBI taxonomy): Eukaryota > Viridiplantae > Streptophyta > Magnoliopsida > Santalales > Viscaceae > Viscum > Viscum album. Next base: position 1,566,778,783 of record OY728160.1, read on the forward strand.
GAATGACCTGTAGGGATAGTCTGAAGGGGATATGAGTGTGGACTATGGATACTATGTTATTGTAGTTTTTCTCTTAATGATGTAATGTAACATTTATGAATGTATTTAGTGTTTCTAAGGATACTAAACTAATCAGTCTTTCGAGACTTGATATTTTTTGATCATGTCAATGTTATGTAATAATGCACTGACTCTGGGTAACTGGGGTTGGGGAGTTACAGTTGGTATCAGAGGCAGTTTAGTACTATCCTTGGAAGCTAGATTTAGATAAACTCTGATTAGAGCACATAGCCCTAATATAGACTTTCAGGATTAGTATTGAAGAACATCCTAGAATTTTGGTAAAGTACAGATTTTGTGTATTTTCTGAGAAATACATCTCTTTCTAGATACGAGAAGGTAGAGGCAGCTCTGGCATAGATGTACCTAGGGGTAAAACCCAAAAACACCGCTTTGAGCTAGAATCGAACGGGAACTGGTGCACGAAAACGGTCCTTGTTGCACTCTTGGTTACGACACTCCTAGGGGACATGCTTAGAATAATTCAAGATTTCTTTAAAAACCATTATGAAGGTTTCATGAGTATATAATTCCTCAAAGAAAACATTTTTATGATTATGGATTACATCCATAAACTGTTCAATTTATGTTAGGTGTTTTGCAAGTTTGTTATTATGTATTTCGATTCATAAACTAATCTAGTTTATGACATTGTTTAGAAATGGAGCCTAGTGGAAGGAATGGAAACTGTATCAATGCACGCACTCTATGTAGGGATTTCCCTCCTACTCAAGATAATTATAATGGAGCTTGTGATACAACTAGTGTTATTCAGCTTATCACCATACTGGGACAACTCGCTCAGGTTATGAATAATAACCTTACTCGTATGGAGCACCCCGATTTGCAACATGGAGGATCAATGTTAGACCGATTCATGAGGAAACAACCACCAACATTTAATGGGGGTACAAATACATTAGTAGCTGAGTAAAGGATAAATTCCCTAGAGAAAATATTTCAGGCTTTAGGGAGTAGTGAAAGGGAAAAAGTTATCATGGAAGTTTACCGCCTCACTAGATGCTGATCAATGGTCGTTGTTGATTCAAAAAAAAGGAAGATAAATAAGAATCAAGTGTGGAATGGAGAGAGTTTAAAGATATTTTATTAGAAAAATACTTTCCCCATGACCATCGAGTGGATATGGAAAGACAATATCTGAGTCTGGGGTAAAAGGAGAACGAGAATGTTGCAAAGTATGAGTCTAACTTTACATGGTTAATGAGGCATGCTGTAGATTATATACATAACCCAAGAAGTAAGATTGGTCGTTTCTTTGATGGGTTAAAACCATTTCTCCATCGAGCTTTAGTATCACAATCCTTCTCATCGTACGAAGATATTGTCTCATGTGCTATCAAGACAGAAAAGAAATTCTCTATGTCTTATGACAACAAAGTAAAGCAAGAGAAGAAGATAACAGTAGAGCAAGATATCGATAAAGGGAAAGGTGAAATAAGTATTTTCCATTATATGATAATTGTGGTAAGAAACACCCTATTACTTGCCTAAAAGGAATGGGAGTTTGTTACAAATGTGGAGAAAAAGGTCACCAGACTTGTGATTGCAAGGGAAAGAAAGTGGTTGTAAATTTTGAATGCTAAAATTGTAGAGAAATGGGGCATTATGCAAATGAATGCCCTAAGCGCCAAGGAAACTTACCTCAGAAAAGGCCAAGGGAGCAAGGCCAAGCTTATGCTGTTACTACAGATGAAGTTGAATAATTATTGTATTTGTGTTTTTGGACTCAAGAACTATATTATGGTTATAAGAATAATGTGATATATATAAGGATTGTACTGCAGTACTTATTGTTTTTATTAAGGTTTTAATATGACGAAGGTAATCATATTTTTAGTATGTGACAATAAGAGGAACTTTACTTTGTTTTTGGAATCTGATGTTACAATTGATTTTGGGATTTAGAGACCTTTTAGAGAGAGTCTAGACAGAGGTATTTTAGATAACTATAAAGGTTGGAATGGATTAATTTGAACTTTGGATAGTATTTTTTAAGGTTAAAACATTTCTAAAGATTATTTTTGGAATATTATAATACTATAGTTTTAGGAAAAGGACAACCTACAGCTCAGGAGATAACCCGTCCCGTCGGACAAAGCTGCAGGAATCAAACCCACAACCATAGTGCGACATGCCTTTATTACCAACCACTAGCCTATAGGAAGTACCTAGTTATTACAAAATAGTTTTCCTACTCTAAATGGTATGTGTTAATATTTGGGACCTTGTACGATTAAGATAAATATAATATTTTTGAGTTCTATTACCTTTTGGAGTAAAAGATGTATTTGTGGTAAAAATTTATTAAAGAATGAAATTCTACATGAAAAGTTTGTATATTTCCTTATGTTACTAGTAAATCTCCTAAATAAATTCCTCAACTTTATGAAAGGTAACTTAAAACAAAATGTTGTCGGTTAACTTTTCCTACTGGGAAATGAATGATTATTTAACCAATCACAAGTTTGTGATTTTCTTGTAGTTAACTTTCTCCTAATCCTGTTTTCTACAACTCTCCATCAGACCTTGATGCTTTGTTTCTCCTCCATATCCATTTTTTATAGAATCCTAGTACGGGCTATCTCGGGTGACCTTTGTACTTCTCTTTCTTTCTTTTAAAGTTTTATTTTTATTAACCCTATTTTTGATATGGGTTTTCCACAAAGGTATTTTCTATTTTCAAACTTTTATTTTCAAAGAAAATTTCCAAATTGCAAGGACACAATTTATTTATGTAGGGGAGAATGTAACACCCCAAGCTTCCATGATATGCCTCTCTTTCAATAATGTAGTAGCTTGCATTGTACACAAGTTCAAGATTCTAACACACCGCGACCAATCAAAGTAGCAGTTATGAATAGTAATACCAACTTTTTGAAATTTTATAATTTTTATCTTTCAAAATTGACTTCATTTTTGGTTTCGGAATATCTAAATTAGCTTATGGTGAAATTTTGGTACTTTTTGGATAACTTTTATATTTTGATGAATAGTGAAAATTACTAAATTTTAATTAAAAAAAACTTTTTAATCAAAATAATTAATAGTGATAAATTATGAATTTTAATGGTTTTAAAGTATATTTAGAATATATTTTTACCATTTTATCCAATGGTGGTCATTATAGTTAATTTCAATTTGAAATTGGACATAATTAATTGTCAATCTTTTGATAGATATTGTTTCTTAAAAACATACTATTCGTTTGTACAGTGGGAATTAACTATATAATTTATTAATGAAACTTCTATGTTTTGAATTTTGTAAAATGGACATCACTTTTTAATTTTGAATATAAAATATAGCATAGGGTGGATTTTTGGTATTTTTCTGATAATGTTCATTTTTTAATGAATAGTGAAAAATGTTGTATTTTAATTCAAACTGCCTTTTCATCCAATTTATTTATATAGTTATATTGTCATTTTAATTGGTTTTAAAGTATAATTGAATTATGTTTTTATCACTTAATACAATTTTTTTCATTGGAAGTAATTTCAATTTTCAATTGGATGTAAAAACAAGTCAATCTTTTTATAGATTTTACTTCTTAAATACCCGTCTTTGGTTTTGACAACGGGAATTATTTTTAAATTAATTACTACAATTTCTGTGTTTGTAATTTGGTAAAATAGATTCCATATTTTGAATCATAAGGTCCAAATTATGTAATTAATACTCTTTTTTTTTACATTATGAATAGTAACGACGACAATTATCTTTAATTATCATGATTAATTAGTAATCGGGTAGTTAAGGGTAATGAAATAATATCATAATAATATAAAATGACCCCAACATGTGTCCTAATGCTATTGGTTGTGTCATGTCTGACCATGGTATGCCTTGTGACAACTTAGGGACCCCATGGAATCACTTTTGTGTGATAGTGACATTTTATCATTTTATTTTTTAAAGAAAGGAAAATATAACAAATGTATGTAACACCTAAGTAAAACAACTTTAATTTTGTCTACATAAATGATCTCTTAGGCTATAAATATTCATTGTAACTCTAAAAATATTTCCTACATTATGGTATTCTTTTTATAATTTTTAGACATTAAATAAATAAATTTATTTATTACACCGTGATGATGCAGTGATTACCTCATTAAAGAACGATTTAAATAAAATAAAAAGATAATTTAAATTATAAGACTTTCACTTGTCTAAAGCCTATTTTATGGGTGTATTTCGAACCCTTATCACCTTATACTCAAAACATATCATTTTGGGACCTTTAAAATCTGAAAATAATTTCATAATAAAGTAACATTTCAATCTTCCCAAAGGAGCCCCTCCTATCCTCTTATAAAAGGCCCCCACCTCTACCACCTTATTCACACATTAAAAGCCATTTGGCTCAGAAAACCTCTACCAAAATACTCTCTCAACTTCCCTCTATTACTCCTAGAAGCCTCACTTTGGGCAGAAGTCTTCCAAAGGAAGCCTTTGTCTCAAATCAAAAAGAGTTACCCGATTTTAAGGTATTGTCTTCTCTTATGTTCTTTTGTTTTATTTTGCTTCTCCAACTCCTTAAACCATTTTTATTCCATTATTTTGTAAAAACACCAGTATATTAAATATACTAGAATTTTTTTATGAGAATTATTTTATTTACACTTACACACACCTCCGTCTAATGGTTAAAGAACATATTGTTTCTGTGAGTGGCGAATTACTGCCTCACGAAATAATGATTGTTCAACCTTCTTTTAACACCTTTCATGGTGGAAATTAATATGTCACTATATTTATATATGATATATATTATGTTTATGTTTTCATTATGCTTCCGTATTTTTCATTTATGGCATTCCTTTATGGTTTCTATTATGGGTAAACACGATAATTTCATTTTAGGAAGTGCGGACTACCGCCCCCTCAAAGTGATTTGAATCGTTAATGTCATATGTTGGATGTATAAAGGATGGAGTTAATGATATTATATATTATACTAGAATTATAATATACCTTTATATCATTATGATTTCATTCCATTAAATATGAAATAGAAATGAATGTACCGTTCATGCGTACGTACGGCTTACCGTCTCCATGAACGGTGCATTTCATTTCTTACCTCTAAATGTTATGTAAAATTATAAATGCATGTATATACTGGATTTATATGATATATGTGATATCTACATCATAAATATAATTCTGGAGATAATGGATATTTTACCACATAAAAAACTTGTAATTATAAGAAGTTTATTTTTGACTCAAGTACCAAGGATCGACAAAATGACTGTTATTAAATTAAATGATTACATAATGTTCATAACATGGTAATAAGTGATGTAAAAGGAATAATTAACTTGAGAAAGGTTCTTAAATAAATATAAATTAACTATATTTTATTATTCAGGAGATTAAAGAACGATCGACTCAAGTCGGACATGAGGTAAGGGACTTCGTCTCAATCTCCTTTCATTGAGGCATATTTTATTTTATACACAACTTTCCTTTATGCAGTGTATAAACCCATTTGACTTTTACTTTTATTCAAAAGGAATATTTTTATATAAATTTTTTTTACTAAATTAAAAAAGGAATGTTTTGTCTTACATACATGGTCATAACGACTTCTCCGCTGTCGTGACCATTATTTGAGTTTCGGCTTCCTCTACAAGCCATAATTTTTCATAAATGAAAAATAAATACCATGTTTTACTTTTATTTTATTTTGGTATTGAAAATGGTTTTATTATATCAATGTGTTGTATTGATATCTTGTGATTGAAATGTGTAAATTTTATGTTTCCTTTATGCATAGTTTATGTGATATGATTATGTTATGGTTTATGATATGTTTAAACCTTTTCATATAAGGAATGAATTGGACTTAGTAAGTGACAGGTGGAGCCCGCTATAGCTCCTCGATGCATCGGTAGGTCTCATGAGACAAACTAGTGTCTTGGAACGAGGCCTTAACAAAATCTTATTTGTAGTCTTGGAACGAGGCCTTGGCTACGTGGTTATGATAGTCTGTAATTATGTATTCCGTCATTATGAAAGTGTTTATTGATATTGCATGTGATTATTTGACTAGTAGAATATCCATGTGAATAAGTAAAAGGCATTATTTCATTTTATTTTGCCATATTATGTTTAAGTTCAAGTTTAAAAGGCTTTTGTTTTAGTTATACATTGTCTTAAATGTTTATGTTTATTTATTAAAGTTTCCGCTATATTTTTATCCTTACTGAGCATTTGAGATCACCATTTTCTATGTTTTATTCTTCCCATGATGTGAAGAAATATTTTATGACTGACCTGCTGGGATAGTCTGAAGGGGATGTGAGTGTGGACTATGGAGACTATGTTATTGTAGTTTTTCACTTTATGATATAATGTAACATTTATTAATATATCTAGTGTTTCCAATGCTACTAAACTAATTGGTCTTTCGAGACTTGATCTTTTGTGATAATTCCAATGTTATGTAATAATGCACCTAATCTGGGTAACTGGGGTCGGGGCGTTACATTTGGTTCCCTAGAACCAACTTTTGTGTACTTTATGATAACTTTTATTCATTTTTTAATATTAATAAACTACTTATCACATTTTGACTGTTCAACATTATGACATAGTATGTAATAATGTCCTAAGAGTAACAGTCGCATTGAAGTGTCATAAACGTACCCCACTATGATGAGAAACCTAAAGTGTCATGACAATATTCTTAAATATATTTTCTATATCTAGATGAAATCATTTCAGGGATATAAAAAAATATAGGTTATCAGGGGCGGAGACTCCTAGGACTTTGTGGCACATTCTCATGGTATACACCATTGGTAATATCCAATGTAGGATATTATGGGAATGAGACTTGCCAGTAAGAAATCCATATTTATAGGTTTCATTGGATTTTCCTATCTGCAGACATGTGTATTGATCCTTATACTTTAATATTATTATTAATGAGTGTTATAATTCATGTACTTTGAAGTATTTTCAAAAACCATGATGACATATGTTTCTAAAGAGGTAGTATATGTTGGGTGCCTCATGAATAATATTTCATTAATGAATATTTTGAGAAAAGATTTTTCCCTTCTGTTCTTTAACAGAAGTTGATATCTCAGGCCCATGAATGTAAATGATATATCCAAAATAAATCCATGGCCATTGTGTTCTATAGACAAGTTCAATTTCCAAAAATTCAAAGAAAGATACATCGAACACATAGGTTTATGGTACCAGTATAAAACCTTACTGGTTAGCAATATCATTATAAAACGATTTTATTACACATTAGGTGTCTATGTGAGGTATTATGTCATTTCTCTACTAACTTCTTTCTCTTTGGGTACCTTGGCATGTTTCTAGATGCTAACCTTGGACTTAGGTTTCTTCACCTAATTCCACTGAGAAAGATACCTAGAGGTTCAAACACTAAGTGTATCCATAATCTCAGTTAAGTAATATATTACAATTTATTATTCAAAAAAATTAATAATTATTATTCCCACGTGTGGTTTAATAATTACACATGTTTTCTTAATCGCATATATTCCAAAACCATTTATTCTATATAATATTTTGTGATTGGAATATTTGATAAGTATTTATTTTCTATTTAGAGAAAATAATATATATAATTATTTATTAGAGAATAATGAAACGATATATATTTATTAAATAAATAGTCAATATTCAAGGCCCAGTGAATATTATGGAAGAATGGAAGACCGATTTTAATGGTCTGAAGAAGAATAATATATATTAAAAATTATCTGAATATATAATATTTATTTTTTATTTTTATTTTTAGTAGAGGTTAAGAAATAATATTATTATTATTATTATATACATTAGGTTTGGTGGGGATTAAATAAATAAAAAGGGATTTTGTGTTGTTATTTTTTTCTAACCTCAGTGGTACATAAACCTAATTATATTAATTTTCAAGAGATCTAATTCATTTTTGTGAACAATGAAAGCTGGAGAGAATCCTATCAAGCCCTATATAGATCCCTCTCCAAGAAATCTCCTTAGTATAGAGAGTGATGTTCCTCCACCATCCACTCTCTAGTCTAGAGATATCATTTATAATATTTTTGAATCACTTCTTGGGTGATTAAAGTAAAACTACTCAAGTGATAGGATCTACCATGGTAGCACCATGAGATTCCTATAGTGAAGTTTGGAGTTTCACAGACCACATCTATATCACCACTAGAGGGGATCTAATCTTGATTACTACAATAAAACAATGTTACGACATAAATTTATTGTCAGATCCATCAATGAAGAAATAATTTCAATTAAGGTAATTTTTTATTTTCTTAAATTAAATATAAAAAATATATGAAGATCCTGCACTTGAGTTTCGCATTTATCAATTTTCTAAATTCATTGATTCAATTTCATTGATCACAGAATTTATCATCATGTAAATATCAAATTAACCATTGATCATGACAAGAAAAAAAGTTAGGCATGACCCATCTGATGCTTCCACTATGCCCATAACCTACAACTAGTATCATAGGGGGTAACCTAATTATTTATATTATTTAAATATTCTTTATTGATTTACTCATTTATTATTGTTTTTAAATTATATTTTAATCATTATTTAATATGAATTGTGATATCTATTTTCTTCCTCTTTATTTTTAATAAATATGATCAAATAGATTAATTTTTTGAATGAAATGATTTCTAAGATCTCATCTGGAAGTTTCAAGGAATCTGGACAAATAACATAAGAGTACAAGCAGTGTAACCCAAAGTTACACACCATATACAATGGTTTAATTCACCAAGAATTAATTTAGAATTAATTCAAGTCATGTTCATTTATTACACATGGTGAATTTAGTTATACACCATGTGTTGATCGAGCTAGACTGGTGCATGGTCAGTCAGAGTACACACCATGTAACTTCAATACATGACATGCACTCCTTTAGTCATAGATTGACAATTTATTCTATTGCATGACCTTCATAACTAGTGGTATTGTAATATGAAGACCCCATGTCTTATAGCCCATGTACATGTCGTGTACTCCAACATTTTTTGTGGCATAATTACACACCAAGTCCCTAGGAATGTTTCGTGGATAAACGGTGAGAACAATACACATCGTGTAGCTCCAATATATACACCATGCACTTTTACCTTATTATACAAAATTAAAAATTAATTTATTATACTATACAAACATTTTCAACATTTTCTTACAGGTTTTCATTAAGTTTATAGGACATTCCAAGTGATTGGTTATATATATATATATATATCTAATTAAATTATTTGTAATGTTTATATCTAAATATCTTGTATAAGTCATATTAAATTTATTACCCTGGGTTCATTGAATCATAACATGATATGAAAATATCATGTAAACCATGTTATCATTAATTTTATCCTTTATTTTATGAAATTACATGATTCTATTATGTATTCTACATGTTTCAAGAGTAAACCATATACGAGTATAATACATGTTAGGTAGTTCGAATGGGTACTCACCATGTTTCCTTCAAGATGCATTTTTGTACAAAAATAATTTTAAATAAATTTATTAAATATTTTTAAAATTATAATGGATGAGAATATCAGGGAAAATTAGATGAGAAATAAGATAAAATAATTGATTAAGTAAAGATGATAATTAATTAATTCAAGTGTGATTTATCTTAAATAATAATGATTTGAATTGAATGATAATTTTATTAAATGAATAATTTTTTCATGCATGTGGATGATCATGATCCTAGACCAGACCTTTGTATATGATTAGTTTAATTTAAATTATTATTAAATTAAATTATTATCCTGCATGTCATCTCCTCTCTCATTATGTAATGGTCTGTGTGCACATTCTTTCTTTTATGTAGACTCATTAACCAATCCTTTAGTTCTCCTCATATTCATGTGATTAAAAGAATGTGTAATGGATGGAGATCCCAAGCTATTGGAGGTGGTTCAATTTTTTAGTCAAGGTGAAACCAATCCAAGAGATATGTATAGGTCGATAGGTGGAAAGCTACAACACAAACCATAAATGGTTTAAGGTGTTTTCCCATCTATGGAAGGTTAGTTTATCATCATCTAGATAAACTAATAATTAGTAAAATATCATTCTTATACAAATTTATTATTTTATTTCTATCAAGTTTCATGGTTATTTCGTTATGTATGTTTTTCATGGTCACATGAATTAATGAATTAACAAGCATGCAGGATAGAACTAAAATAAATTGGATTATGCAGCAATATTATCTAATACATGGTTAATCACTTAAGAAATTCCACTTAATATTAACAAGAATGTAATAAAGATAATAATTTTAAATTTATACATAAAGATAAAATACCTTAGTTTTATATATTTATTCAGTATAGCCTTCTACTAGTACTGTTAAAATTAAACCATAGTTCAAAGTGCTTGACCAACCAAAGTCAATATACCTTCAATTATCATGGAATTATAAATTGATGTTTTTGGTTGACTTAACTTAGTTCACATCAAGGTTTGACTGCCAAAGTAGTACATGGTGTAACTAAGAGGTAAAGGTTGAAGAAATAAAATATAAGGATTTCTAGATTGGGGATTCCACTCAACAGATCAAGGGATTATGATTTAATGAAGTTGGAATTTAGAATGCCTACCTAAAACCCTTTAAATTTATTGAACAACCATGTTTGGGGTGATGAGAATGGTAATATGGATCCTTTCCATTAGAATGCCCACAAAACATGATATTTCGAATCCAATAGTGAGGGATATTGGGTTTTGATAAAATAGTGGGAGATTAATAAATATAATATTTGTTTATTAGTCAAAAGTTTATCATATAATGTACTAAAACACTTCTCATATTATTTATAGAAACAAAAATAAAATGAATTCAAACATATCATTTTGATCCATGCATTATAAGGATAACCTTCTCATCATAACAAATTTCCATGAATGGAAAAGGACCTTATGTGTTAACCTAAGCTAAGAAGTAAAATTGTATATGTTGGAAGAACCTATTACTGGTGATCCTAGTATTGAGGCTTTCAAGGAAGATTTAACTCTCTATGAGAAAAATTTGAATGATTCAATAGATGTTAAATGTTTTGTTCTATCATCCATGAACATAATCTTTTGAAGAAACATAATGACATGGATGTGTATGACATGATGTCTCACCTTTAGTCTCTCTATCAATATAATGAGAGACAAGAGAGATACGATATCTCCAATTCTCTATTTAAAACTAATATTGGAGATTCAGTGTCATCTAGGCCTCATGTAGTCAATATTATTAGCTACATTGAATGATTAAACATCTTACATATTAAATTCCCAGATGAGTTGTGCCCAAATGTCATACATTCTGCACTAACCAAGACCTTATCTATTTTTATTATTAATTATAAAATGAGTAATAAAGAGAATATTCTTTTCAAACTTCTTACTCTGATTCACCAAGTAGATAAGGACATTTAGTGTGATAAACTCGCAGACATTATAGTGAATAAGAAAAGGAATAATAAGGATAACGGTCCCAAGACCCATAATATGTCTAAAGCTCCCGAGAAAAATCCTTACAAGATGGGGAATATCCATGGTGAGGGTAAGGAAAATGAGTTAGTATGTTCTCCATATGGAAAAAAATCCATTGGAAAAGTAACTACACCCATAAGAAAGGGGAATCTAAAGGTGAATTCATTATCAAGTGTAGTCTTGCAATATCTACCCATTGGTTATTAGATATAGCTTTTAGTTCTCACATATATATCCAAATATATGAACTAGGAAGATTCTGAAATATTTATAGAGGAGACGTAGCATTGTGAGCTATTAATGGTTTGAGGATAGCTACAATAGCTATTGGTGACAACCACCATTTATTTTCAATAGTAATGATATTGGTTTTAAGGGATTATTATTATGTACCAACTATTACCACAAATATAATTTATGTATCATTCCTAAATGTAGATGGTTTTATTTTAAATATTAGAAAACAATATTTTATAAAGACAACTTATGTCATGGTATGGAATATTTAAATAATGGACTTTATGTATTAAATTATGAAAATAAATTATTTTAAATATATAATGAATCAAGTTCTCATGACTTATATAACACCCAGCTATAGCATCATCATTTTGGTCATGTAAACAAGAAGAACATGACAAATCTCTATCAAGAGGGTTATTTATACTCTTTTGAGGTAAAACCACTTGAAATGTGCCATACTTCTTTACAAGGAAAAATGGAGAATCTCTAACTTGGTGGTTAGGGTGAAAGGGCTATATATCTTTTAGGATTGGTACACACTGATGTGTGTGGACCATTTTTAGTAAAAACTATAGGTGGTTATTCTTACTTTATAACTTTTACTAATGACTTGAGAATATATTTATATATATACTTGATGAGGTATATGTCTGGTTCCTTTTAAAAATTAAAAGAATTTAAGAATGAATTATAGAATAAAATTAGAAATAAGATAAAGAATATTTGATCGGATCAAGGTGGTGGATATCTTAACCAAGTGCTTATCCACTTTTTATGGGATTTTTTTATTCTATTTCAACTCGCTCCACATTATACAAAACAATGTAATGGTGTTAGTTAAAGGAGGAACCATACCTTATTAGACATGTTAAGGTTGATGATGATTCATGCAGATATTCCATTATCCTTTTGGGTATATTCATTATAAACTATGTAATATACATTAATCCAAGAACCAAATAAAGTGGAAAACAAAATTCCCTTAGATTTATGGAGTAGAAAGAAACTTTTTTTGTTACATCCACATGTATAGGGTTGCGAAGCATTTGTAAATGCCTTTTTAGGGGAAAAACTATCACCCTGTGGTACGAAGTGTGTATTCATAGGTTATCCTGAGGAAACAAAGAGATACTGCATATATAACCACTTATATAATAAATTGAGTTTTTCTATACAAGTTCTATTTCTTGATAGGGATAACATCCAAAAAAAGATAGTGGGAGAAAGATTTACTTTGATGAAGTTGATGCTCAAGATACACAAGATTTGGTATAGGAACAGATTCTATAAGTTCTCATAGAAGATGAAGTTCCTAAAACAAAAGTACTATGTAAGATCACTGTAGAGGTAAGACAACTAGAGAGATATGGTTTTCTAGACATTGACGATTGTGTCTCATTATTGTTTTACAATGGTGAACCTCTCTCATACAATGATGAAGTAGAAATATCATAGGCCACAAGATAAAAAGAAGCCATGAATTTTGAAATGGATTCCATGTATCAGAACTAAGATTGGTTTCCATTCGATGCACCAGTTGATGTAAATCCTGTAGGGTGAAAAGGGTATTCAAGATAAAACTAGACATGGTAAGTAAGGAAAATACATATAAATAAAGGTTAGTGTATAAATGGTTTAAGTGTCAAATAATTGACTATGATGAAACATTTTCACCATTATCTATGTTTAAATATATCAAGATTCTACTTTATAAAACAAATTACCATAACTATAAAATTTGTTAGATGGATATCAAAACAGCTTTCCTTAAGGGAAACCTTTAGGAATAAGTTTTCATGACACAACTAGAAGGGTTTATAACTCCAAGTGTTGACAAAAATGTTTACATGTTGTAGAGACCCATTTATGGATTGAACTAAGAATCCTATTCATGGAACATTATATTTGATAAATATATAAAAGAATTTGGTTTCATTAAAAATTAATGTGAGACATGTGTTTACAAGAAGTTTAGTGGTAATGAAAAAATTATCCTAGTAGTATATATTGATGACATATTACTTATTGGAAATGATGTACCAGTCTTACAAACTATTAAGGACAGTTTGAATAAGTGTTTCTCAATAAAGGACTTAGGTTAAGTAGCCTATATTCTAAGGATCAAGATCATTCATGATATATCCAAGAGGCCACTTGGACTAAGTCAAAGTACATATATTTATCATACACTAAAGATATTTAGTATGGAACAATCCAAGAGGGCATTGGTTCCTATGTCACATGGTATACATCGTTCTAAAAAAATGTTACCTCAGAAACAATATGAGAAAGAGATAATGAGTAAGATCTTATAAGCTTCAATGATAGGATCAATTTTTTATACCATGTTATGTACTAGAATTGATATTTCATGTTCATTGATTATGGTAAGATGATATTAAGAAGATCCAGGAGAACATCATTGATCTGCTCTTATAGTTATCCTCAATAATCTGAGAGTAACTACGGATATATTCCTGGTGTATATAGGAGATTAGAAGCCAGTCATCTAGGGTTATATTGATGCTAGTTTTCAAACATATCATAATGATTTATAGTCACATTCAATATATGTTTTATATCTCAAAGGAGAATATGTTATCTAAAAGAGTTCAAAAATTCCAGTTGTCAGTCATTTTATAGTACAGTCTGAGTAAATAGCATCTTATGATACTGCCAAGGAAGCTATTTGGATATAAAACGTTTTCCATGAGATTGATGTGGTACCTAATAGTAAATACCCTATCATATTTTATTGTGATAATACTATAGTGGAGGTTCTTGAAAAATATTCAAGGATAAACCAACAGACAAATCATATACTCCATAAGTATCACCTCTTGAGGTATTTTTGTCAAAGGGATGAAGATTCAGTAAGAAGATTTCCAACCAAACAAAACATTGAAAATCCATTTACTAAAGTCCAATCTCAGAAAAATATTGAGTATCATGTGAGATCTATTAGACTAAATGTTGTTAATTGTTGGCTCTAGTGAAAGTGGGAGTATTTTGTAATTGATTCCATAGAACCAACTTCGATATACCTTATGATAATATGTATTAATTGTGTTTATTATTAACAAACTTCTTATCACATCATGATTTTTCTTATGTGTGAAATAGTATGTGATAATGTCTTGAGAGTAGTTGTCATACTGAAAGGTCATAGAAGTTACCATTAATAATGAGAACCTAATATACCATGACAGTATTCTTAAATATATATTCCATAGCATGATGAAATCATTTTAGGTGAAAAAATTGTATAGGCTATCAGGGGTGGATACACATAGGACTTTGAGATACCTTCTCATGGTGTATGGCCATAGTAATATCTAGTGTAGTATATTATGAGAAGTATATATGCATGTAGGATATCCATGTTTATATGTTTCATTGGATGTTCCTATCTATGGATGTTTGTATTGATATTTAAACTCTAATATTATTATTAATGGGTTTTATAAGTCACGTACTTTGATGTATTTAGGAAAACTTGGATGACATATGTTCATGGTGATGTAGGATACATTGGGTACGTCAAGAGTAATATTTCATTAATGAATAATTCAAAAAGTATGTGTACTTAATTTTTTGTAACATAAGTTGATATCTCATTCCATTTTATGTAAATGATATTGCCTAAATAAATATATATTTATGGTGTTCAATAGGCAAGTCTAATTTCTAGAAAGTCAAAGAAAGAGACATCGAGCACATAGGTTGATGGAACCAGCATGAAACCTTCTTGATTATAGATATCCTGATAAAGGGATTATATTACAAATTTGGAATTCATATGAGTTACTATGTCATTGCGGCATTAAATTATTTCTCTATGGGTCCTTGTTGTGTTTCTAGATACTGACCTTAGACTTTAGGTTGCTTCTCCTAATTCCACAAAGAAAGAGGCCTAGATGGCCACAAACTAAGTGTATCCAGAATCTATGTTAAATAATATATTATTATATATTATTTAATAAGATGAATAAATATTATTCACACATGTTTTTAATAATTATTCATGTTTTCTTAATCACATATATTTTTTCACTAGTTATTCAAGATAATATTATGTGAGAACAATATTTAATAAATATTTATTTTTTATTTAGTGAATATAATATTTATTTATTTATTAGTGAATAATGCAGTAATATTTATTAATTAAATAAATAGTCATTATTCAAGGACTGATAAATATTATAGAGGAATAGAAGACTCGGATTAATGGTCTGATGAGAAATAATATGTATTTAATATTATCTAAATAAATAATATTTAATTTTAATTTTTAAGTTTAGTGTATTTAAAAAAATAATAATAATGTTATTAATATATACATGGGTTTATGTGGGGACTAAATAAATAATAAATTAAACTTTTGAAATTATTTATTTCTAACCTTAGTGGTATATAAACAAATTTATATTATTTTTCAAGAGTAAATTCATTTTTTTGTACACAATGACAGTCAGATAGAATTCTATTAAACCCTAGAGTGCTCCCTCTCCAAGAATGTTCCTAATAATGGAGAGTGATATTCCACCACCTTCAACTCTTGAGTATAGAGAGATCAAGGAGAATACTTTGGAAGTGATTCTAGGGGAGATCAAAGAAGAATGGCGTAAGTGATAGGATCTATTGTGCTAACACCCAGCGATTATTATAAGGACATTTGGAGACTCATGGACCATGTGTAGATCATCACTAGATGGAATCTAATATTTATTCCAATAATACAATGATGGTATAGCATAGATCTATTTATATATCCATCAATGAAAAAATAATTTTACATAAGGTAATTATTTAATTTCCTAAATGAATTATAAATAATTTTTAATGATCATGAGCACCAATTATGACATTAATCTATTTTTTATATTCTTTGATTCAATTATATTGATCATGAAATTTATCATCATGTAAATATCTAATTAATCATTGATCATTACAAAAAAAAGATGGGAATGAACCATCTGATGCTTCCACTACACCTAGAACCTAAAAATATATATTTAGACTCTTTTGATTGGTATATATATCACACTTCTCTCCATAGAGGTAGTTATAAACAATATTATAGGTGAATACTATAGTTTCAAACTCCAGATCATTCATCGAATAGTTATGCTCATGGATCATTAGTTTTCATAAGGCGTAGTCTATATCTTTTTCATTCATCATGAATTCACAACATAAGCCTTTAGTTTAAGTGTCACTGTATAACACAAATATTTATCCAGTTGATGGTAGTGTGAGTATATGCATAGTGATAAGCCTCTTCTTGAGATCTTTAAATATTTTATCACATTATTATGTCTAGACATACATTGCCCATTTTCATATTGACTTAGTCAATGGGATAAAAAATTGTGATAACTTTCTCACAAAACATTTGTATTACCCTACTAAGCTACGAAAAATATGAATTTCCATTAAAATAGTAGGGATAATTCATTACTCAATAGCCTCTGTCTTTGAAGGGTCCACATAAATTTCCTCACTTGTGATTACGTTCCCTAAGAATTAGACTTTATACATAAAAAAGTTACACTTACTAAAATTAGCATACATTTTATCCTGCCTTAATGTTTCCATTAAAATCCTTATATGCTCTTCATATTCCTCCTCACTCTTGGAGTAAATGAGAATATCATTAATAAATACTATCAAAAAAATTGAGGTATTCTCTAAAGACAGCATTCATAAAATAAATGAAGTTTTTAGGGTCATTAGTGTTACACCATAAGTTTTAATGAAATATTTTTTTGAATAATTTAATATATTCATTAACTTGCATTACACGTAACAACGAGTTTTAAAAAACCATGAAAAACTATTAAAATTATTATTTCAACATGAACATTATTCAATAGATATTAAACATCGAGAGATGAATAGTAATAACCACATTTTAAATATTATTTGTAATGTTTTTATATAGAGAAAACATATTGATAAAAAATTTATAAATTTTTTGTAGTCTTTATATGTTTTGAAAATTCTATTTTCTCAAAAAAAAATGTTTTTTATTTCTTTTTGTGAAAAAAAATATAAGTAATTTTTTAAAATTTTAGAAAATTTATTTGAAAAAATGATCTTCATTTTTGAAATCCAAATTTTAAAATTATCCTAGGGTGAATTTTTTTTATTTTCCTACAAGGATTAATTTTTGGATGAATAGTGAATAATACTGGTTTTTATAGAAAATTATATTTTCATTTAGAGAATATCTAAGGTTAATTTGTTTTTAAAAAGGTTTTAAAAGTAAAATTAGTAAAATTATATATTTATTAATCCAATTTATGTCATTTTAATTAATTTCATGATTAATTTTAGCAAAAAAACTTTTTAAACTTTTGAACATTTTCACTTTGGAAATTTCTTTCTCGTTGCGTCCACAGGTTTAATTTTAAATTAAATTTTTCCAATTCTCTGAATGGAGTTTGTAAAAATGGATTTAATATTTTAAATAAAAATAATGTTTATTATATGATAATTTCAACTTAATTTTTTTGAAAATTAATTGTAAAAAAATTAAAATTCAATTACTGTAGTTAAAGTTAAAATAGGATTGTTGGGGGGATTAAACTAAAAATATAAGGTATAAAATGACCAATAAAATTTCTCATCACCAATTTTATGGAAATATTTTTACCTTATAACATATAAGGTTATATAATTACCCATTTATTATCCTTTAATCATGTTAAAAACATGGATAAAATTTATTTTTTTCAAGAATTCCATTTGTGTCCTCTCCCCCATATATAAAAGGCCATCCCCTCTCCTCACACTTTAAAAACCCTATGGTTTGGAAAATACCTAAGAAAATAATTTACTTATTTCCCACTCTAAATATTAGAGTCTTTTTCGAGATCATAAATCTAATCTAAAAAGGATTTAGGTTAATCCTAAAGAGGTTTTCCAAAGAAGAGGTGATGTTTTTAACTATTCATTTTTTTACTTCTTCTTCTAACTCCTTAAAATATTCTTAATTTTTGATGATATAGAAACACAATTATATACCATATATATATCTGTGTGTGTGTGTGTTATTATTTTAATGTAATAACCTATATCCATATCAACCTCCATCAAATGGTAAATGAATTTGTCGACTGTGTGTACGGTGGACCACCACCTCACGAACCGATGTTATTAGTTTTCCATCACCACCTATCACGGATTGATATAATGATAGATTTGATATTTATATAAGATTTTTATGATATTATTATACTTAAATAATTATAATATCATATATTATATCTTACTTTCCATTTTGTGGGAACACAATAACATCTCTCGTGTGTACGGTGGACCACCGCCTCACGAAGCAATGTGATTCGTTCATCAAGTACACTTTATATGGAAGGTAATAAAGAAATTTTTAGTTAAAAATATTTGATGTATTTGAAATTAAAATTATTCTTTAATTTTAATATATTATTTACCTTTTTTATTTCAAACCATTTAGAAAATTGAAATAGCGGCCATGCATATATACGACCTACCATATCAATGAACGGTGTATTTCATTTTCTATATCTAGATTTTATGGATTACTATAAATAAATATATAATGGATATATATGATAGTTATATCATGGTTAAAATTATTTTGATTATTTAACCCTGATAAAATTAATTGGTACAAAATTAACAAATTAAAAAATAAATGAAAAAAAATCAGTTATTACCCGAAATGTGACTTTAACATGGAATTGTTAATAAACGGGTAATAAATGGTAGTAAGTAAATAATATATAGTATGATATATAAATAATTATGGTAATTTAATATATTTATAATAAACTTATATTTGTTCTAAAAATTTTTCAAACATGTATGAAAGAATTCAATACTTAAGGAAATGGATTTTTCATCTCACTTTTATATCTGTGAGATACATGCCATATTCACCAGTTGTTTCTCATATAAGGTGAATATAATTCCCATGAATGTATTTTAGGATTATTATCCTTAAAATTAATGTGATTTACATATAAATTTTAGTATCTCTCATCTATAGGTTTTACGGTTCAAAAGTTACAGAAGTGGTAAGGAATAGTTGTCTCAATTTGTCTTCTTTGAGAGAGATGTTATATTATACATCTATATTTTTTTATGAGGTGTTTTTACTAAACATTTGAAAAATTATATCATGAATATAATTATATTAATTATATTTAATGATTTATTTCATGTTATTTTTCAATGGGTAATATGATTTAAAAGTTACAAAAGTGGTAAGGGTTTGATGTTACAATATCATTATTTATTGGGATTATTTATGATTATGCTTTTGATGATGAAATATTATGATATATTTCTCAATAAATACATAAATTTTATTATCATCAGATTATTTCTTGAGAATACATATTTTCCATTCATTTTCCTCACTTTATTCACTCATGATTTCAAAATAATTTTTTTAAAGAAAGCCGACTATATTTCTATCTTCGGTCAAAAAATATTTTTCTTCTATATCCATATTTTATATAAATGTTTCTAAAAACATTTTAAAATTATCAGAAGGATTTATTAAAGACATTTTAACCCATTTTTTGACTTTTAAAAAATAGAAATAATATTCTTTTTATTTTCCAAACAAGGCCCATTCAGTTTTTACCAAAAATGTGAAAGGAATATTTGTTTGAACATGTATAGCATGAATGGAATTTCCTGCCGCCATGACCATTATTTTTATTAAAGACACATCTATATGATTTTGAGTTTAATTTAAAAAAAATTATTTCCATAATATTTTATGGATATCTATTTTTAAAATATTTATTCACAAAGAAAGGTTATTTTCCTCAAGAAATGTTCAAATAGTCTTTAAAGCTTCCTTTATAAGTTTCCATAGTTATTTTCAAATAAAAGGATTTGTATAATGTTTTATGTGTTAAAATATCAAAGTGGAAAGGCTATTTTCCTCAATAAATGTTCCAATTGGTCATTCAAAATCATTTTCCATCTAATATAAAATTCTTTGAGGTTACTTTTTTCTTTACTATGAATATGATACATGGATACCATTCTTTTTATCTCTTATAATGGTCAATATTTATGATGTCAATATGTTTATAAAATCTATTTCTCTTCCATGGGTTATATAATGATTAAATTCTTATGAAATCTAATTCTTTTCCCATGGGTTATTCTATGATGAAATTATTATGAAACCTATTTATTTTACATAGTTTATTCAATAATGAAATGTTTATAAAACCAATTTATTTTCATGGGTTATGATATGATGAATATTTTATGATATTTTGGCACAAGTATGTATGATTTTCATTATGTGATGGTGGTTATGTTATAACCAATGATGGTGGTTACGTTATAACTATGGATCATAGCCATGTTATAACTAAGTATGGGTGCGACATATGTATCCCTCTAATGCATTGAGTAAATATTGATATCTCATGATATAAAAAGGAATGGAATTATGATTTATCCCAGTTCAGTAAGGGAATTTTTCCACTTTGATAGTCTTGGAATTTAACCATAACTACTATGATGGTTTGGGGAGTGAACCCATTCAACTATGATAGTTTTTTAAAAGATAATTTAATACTATGTAAATGATTTTATATAGTTATGTTTATATCACAAAATATTTTTATAATGCCAATGTTATGTTCTTATAGATCATGTTATTTGATTCTATTATTATTCATGTCTTATGAATTGTGAATATTTATTACATGACTCATGTTTATGATCCATGATTATCAGGGTATGGTTCTAAAATGTTATTCTCATTCTATCATACCCTTATGCTCTGATATGTTGAAATCTCCTTTATTTACCCTTACTATTCATTTGATCTCAACCTTTCTTATGTTTCCTTTCCCCAGGTTGTCATGAAAGTTATTATGTATGATATGTATAAAAGGGGTTCTAGTTATTAAGATCATAGTGGGGGATGATGTAGATCACTTATAGACAATTTTTTTATATGTCCATGTTTCCAAAGGTATTAGGCCTAAATGATTATGTAATTGAACATTATGTTATGTATGGAATATTCATATATTCAGATGTGATATTTATGTATGATAAGTTTTGTTCTCTACAACTAGTAAGTCTAAAGGGAATCACTATAAGTGAATAGTGTCCATACCTTGTATGGAAAGTTTTCTTTTGAATATCGTCCTTATTCACCTTTAGTTGAAGATATCCAGAATGAAAATCCACGTTTGAGAAGTATTGAGCTCCTCTTTGTTGATCGAACAAGTAATCAATCCTTGGCAAGGAATACTTTTTCTTTTTGGTGGTCTTATTGTTATTTTGGTAATCAATACATATCCAAATTTATCCATCCTTTTTCTTTACAAATATCCCTAGCACATCCCAAGGAAATGCACTAGGGCATATAAACCCATTGCCCAATTTCTTTTGTAGCTGCTTCTTTAGCCCTCTAGTTTGATTGGTGTTATCCTATAGAGTCATTTTGAGATAGGATTGGATCTAGATATGAGATCTATGGATAAATCTACCTTACAATTTGGTTTAACTCTAAAAAATTATTCAATAAATGCATCATTGTATTCCCTAACAGTGTGAATTCCCCCCAGGTTGATGTTTTCCTTTGACCAAACCATTTGTGCAAGTTATGATTCTCTATAGGGTATCATCACCCACACCATTGAGGGATTATTAAAATAATATTCTTGATCCTCCTTACATTTTTATAGGATCATGGGATGGTTTTAAATATATAAATATATTTCCATTTACTAATAGTTAATTTGTGCTCAATATAATGAGATCCAATCCGTGGTTAGTATTGAATTAAATTCCACCAAGGGAAGTATTACAAGATTCATTGGAATAATATCCCCAAAGATTCTAACAATAGAATATTCCAACACTTAGGTTTTATTTATCACACAAATATGTGTTTATATATATATATATCAAATTTAATGTATCGAGGTTTTGATTCAATAGTTTTGGAAAACATCCAAGATATAAAGAAATGTGTACAACCTAAATCAAATAAAACCTTTTCCATTATTGTTTGAATAGTAAGTGCACCTTGTATGACTTAACTTTCATGTTACACCTTATCTATATTGATGGAATAGACTTTTACTTTATTGTTTATCTTTGGTGGTTAATAATGTGGATTACCCTCGATGACCCCTAGTTTAGTGCACTACTTGCATAGTTCCCTTGTTCCCTATAGGTGATTCATTAAACCATGGGTGGTGACTTCATTTCTCCATCATGTTGGATGTATTTTTCATTTCTCTTAGATATTAATAATATGGGGGGAGATTATCTCCCACAATTAAAACATTTTCCATGTCCCTTGAGGTAATTCCCATGATGCTTCTTCCTGAAATTTTGACATCTGGGTGGTTGGATACTCTTTCCTCCTTCGTCATTTGAACCACCATATTCAAACTCTGTTATTCTCTTATTATCTTCATAACCATGGGACAATTAAAAAAACCCAGCCTCTACTTTTTTATCACATCTAATTACTTCTTTATAACTCCTAAAGTCTTGGATATCTAGATCCTTTAAAAAGTTTGGTTTTAAACACTTAAATAATCTATATATTTTTCTATCATTGTTGATAAAAAAAATATTGAGGCATATCATGTAATACTTGTAAATTTTACTTCATAATTCATGATAGATTCACATTCCTTTTACATAAAATCTAATAATTCTATATTTATCTTTGTTTGAATATTTCTAGGAAAATATGTATTAAAAAATATTTTCTTAAAGTCTTCCCATTTCATATCTTCTACTTCATCCTTAGTCTTGGTATTCTTTATCAGTTCCCACCATTTTCCATCCTCTCCTTTAAAAAGATATATGGCTAGAGTCACATTTCCCTTCTAAAAATAGTGGAGTATGGAAAATTTATTCTCTATTAAGTTAACCCACTATTTCATTACTAGTGTATTATAAGATCAACTAAACATCATTCATACTTACTGTATAAAGGAATTAATGGATAGTTTCTCTATATTGGGTGAAGTCAGAGGTTTCACATTGTTTAGGTTATTGTTTATAGCCTGAGAGAGTTGGATAAGCATCACCATGTAGTTTTGAAATCCACCTCCCATGGATTGGGGATGTCAACTGTAAAATCATTGTATTGTCCCTTATACAGGTTATTGGTATGGTTTCTCCTGGTTCCCACAATTTTAGAAAATTGAAAAGGATTGAAAAAAATGTATGTCAAAAAAATTAATAAATAATTTATTGTTATATGGAAATAATCTCTAAAGGCATTCTTATGGGATCCAAATGTTTATCATTTTCATAAAAAGATTCTTCTAGGATGTTTAACTATACATAAACATATATTTTTGGTTTTCACTAACGATTTATAATCCAAATTCCAAAATTAACTAAACCATTATATGATACCAACTATAGTGAACCAACATTTTCTTACATGACTATTACATAATTTTTATGATAAACAACATAATAGTAATACAATTATAAGATACAAAGGTTTAGTGTCTTGGGAGAATTAGGATCATAAATTATTTATACATAATAAAACACAAACATTTATTTAAATAATTCTTATTTATTATTATAAAATCGCATGATTTTTATAGAACATGTATCCAAATGAGGATATACATCTAAGAAATGGTTGAGTTAAAAGTGAAGGGGGAAATAAGGGACACGAATCAATAGTACATGGGTGAGAATAATCAACACAATCATATAATAATAATAGTATCATCACTAAAAACATGATTAAAACATTTTATAAAGGTAAATAATTTAGCATATTCATAACAATGAAACATTATAAAATTGTAGTCAAATACCACACATAGTTGTGAACAAATCTAGCATCCTGTTAATGCATAATATATCCGCATAAATCATAACATTGTAGATTTGAACAAATATATCATTATATTAATTAATAATACAAATTATATCATTAAATATATCATATTACCCAATTAATTGGAGGGATATTTAATTCTAGTCCCACCCTTCACATCATAAAATGCTCATAATCATGCATGCCATGTGGAATGATAACAATCATAGTCATGAAATAACTCATGGAAAGGAATTTTTTTTATAAAATATCCCACATATCACACCTCATGAAATGAACTATAGGATTCAAAAATAAATAATGGCGATCATAAATTGGGATAAAAAATCATTTTCTTCTTTTAAAGGATAAAAACTCAAGATGATTTAAGAGGTGTTTTGGAAATAGAAGTCCTTTTTTAAAAAAGAATTTTAAAGGGATAGGAAAACAATTTGAAGGATATAAACATGTGTATACCCAAAATAAAAGATAAAGAATACTGAAAGGATATATTTTGGTATTACAGGTACATCCATACTGAAATAAATGTGAAATCAGACATAACCCAAAGGAAAGATTTTGGTTTTGAAAATCCCCTTACCTTAAATCCAGCTTTATTTCATCACTTTTCCATATTGTGAAAAATAAACTTTGGAATATTAAAACATTGAAACCAAATTGAATTATTGTATTTTTAAACTATTTATAAATTATAATCATTTGGTTATATTTCTTAATTCTCTAGTTTAAAGTGAATATATATTAATATCATTTTTTCCTTAACAATTTCCCATTTTTTTTATTTCCCTATTTTTGTTTGAGGTCATTTATAGATTAGTGTAATTAATTATATAATAATAAAATAAATATATTTATATATTTATATTTCATAAATAATTTATTATGACTATCCATAAGTTTGGTGATAATAAAATAATTGTAAACGTTCTTGTTGGCAATTAACCAGTCATTAATGGGACATTATCCAAGGAGGAGGTATAGGAATTATGAAATATAATCACATAGTAGATATGATTATTTAAGTAGGATAACATAAATAATATGATTTTAACATACTAATTAATTATTATTAAAATATTTGAGTTTGAAAGGAATATATTAAAATAGGGAGAGAAGGGGAAAACATAAAAGAAGAGTTGATGAAAACATACCCCCTTCTCAGTGTTTCTTTTCTTATACGATACTAAACTCCCTTTATGTTTGGATTTGGTTACTCAAGAAAGTCCATATGGATTATAATGGTCTTAAGGGAGAGTATTTTGGAATTTTTTTGATTTTTTAAGTGAGGGAGGATTTTTTTCAAGGGGAGGGAGATAGGTTATTTATACTTAAAGAGATAGGTATTTTTAGAATAAAATATTGAATAAAATACAATATCAATGGTAAAACTTATGATAGTGATATTAATGACATTATGGATCATATATCAATAAAATATAATTCTTTTAGGGAATTAAACCTCTTTATAATTCAAATTCAATACCTTGTTAAATAGTAGAGTGGAAAAAATGAAAAATTGTTATTTTAATGGAATAGTTTAGAATTTATAATTTTGAAAATGTTGGTCATAGTGATTAACTCAAGAGGGGGTGAATTGAGTTCCCAATAAAAGTTTCTATTAAGAAATTTCAAATCAAATCCCCCAATTAAATCAAATAATCCCAGTAAATCAAAATAGTAGTTGCGTATAGTTTTGATATTTTAAAAGATTCCTAAATTCTTGATTAGTGATTAATTAAAACAATATGAAAATTACTTTAACTTTTAAAATCAATTTTCTAAATAAAATACTTATATAAAAAATATTTAATACTAACTATCAAAGTATTAGTTCTATTTATATTTTAAAAATAAATACAATTTAAATCTTTAAAACGAATGAAACAAAAAAAATAAAACAATAGAATAAAATAAGGGGTTTAGTCTCAAGCCAAGACCTAATACCCTCTACTTAGAAATCACCCACTATCAAGAATATTATATATATATATAATATGATCCAAAATCTAGATCAGGTACATAGAAAATAGTTTTAAATCTATTTAGGCCATGTAGGGACCTCTTCCATAAAAACCATGGAAAAAAACAACTCAAGCCACAAAAAGACCTCTTCCACAAACACCATGGGTAAACAGATGAAAATAGATAGGTGATAATATCTCATATTGTCTAGTTCTAGTGTAGGATATAGTTTTTATTGATAAATAAACAAACAATGCACTACTGTAAATTAAAAGAGTAAGAACCTGGATCTTCTCATCAAGTATGTCTTTCATTTCAATTTGTGTTTTTTTTTGGAAAACTGGAAATTTTGGAAATTTCAGGAGTACACATCGTGTACTTATGAGAACACATCATGTACCTGGTTTCTGCGGGTGACCATGTACTGACTGTGTAACGGCCAAGTACATGACTGTGTGGGGTGACCTGGAGGTGGGTTAAAGTAAGTACACATCGTGTACCCTTGAAGAACATGTCATGTACTTTATTTTTATTTCATTGAACGGACCAGGGTCGCGTCTCATTCACAAATTTATCTTCTTCTATACTCATCTCGTCCAGGAGAGTTTGTGGCCAGATATTCTTCTACGATCCTTCAACTCACTGTCTATTCTTCGAATCGAACTCGGTTGGTTTCATTGGAATCTCATCGGTGAGTTATTACTTCTTCTAGAGCTTCATCTCTTGATTTCTCCTCTCTCATGAGATATTATTCATTGAACATTTTAAACTTTTTTGTAGATCTACGGTGTTCTATGTAGAATCAAAGGTTGGGATTCATCTATATCGATCGTACAACATAGAGATAGGTGTTTTGTTCCTTTATGTGGTTAGTATTTGTGTTATACATGCAAAAGTGCCCAATACCCTCATTCGGGGTATTGTGTGTTTAGGGATTTTAACCTTGTTAATGCTTGATATGCCTTGTATGTTTTAATGGAGGTTGTTGATTGTGAATAGGGTTAATTACAATGTTATGGATGTGTTTGAGCATGCTTGTTTGATTTTGACTATTTGGTATAGATTTTCCAATAGGATTTTTTTTTCATTCCTAGTGATGTTGGGATGGAGTGACTATTTATCTTATATATTGTGCTATTCCTTCTATCTAATTAGCCAAGTAGTAATTTGAGGTTTACTTTGTCTACGGATTATCCTTTATGAATGATTTCTTTACATGGGCCTGCAGGAACCAGGTGTAGTGAGGCCATAGAGAAAATTGACATTGAGGGATTTCCCAGAGAGTCTGTTATAATTATCACACTACGAGACCATAGGGTAGATTGATGTTGAGTGCTCCCTCAGAGTGTCTATATATACATTATGAGACCACAAGAGTAATTGGTGTTGAGTTCTTCTTTAGAGTGTCTGTATTTTACCGTTAAAAGGCTATAGGGGGAATTGACGGTGAGTGCTTCCTCAGAGAGTCTTTGATTACACGAGACCACATGGGGAATTGACAGTGAGTGCTTCCCTAGAGAGTCTAATCCATATCCTTCTTGTAAATTGAACCAGAGGGGTTAGGCTATGAGAACTACCCAGAGGGTCATTTGAGATTATTGGATGAACTAGAGGGGATAGTTGGTGAGAACATCCCAGAGGGTTGCTTGTATTTTTGTTTGGTTGATTAAATTTTTAAATTTAAATGATGTAATTGAGATTGTAGGAGTGTTTACTTTTGATTAATTCCTTGTTTATTGCTTCATTTTACTTATTTCTAGCCATATATATATATTCGCTGACTGTTAGGCACAGATCTTTGGGTGTATGCCTACTAGGATTCGTCTCATACCCTCTTTGGGTCATGCTTTTAGGCCCAAACGAATTATATTTTTAGAGGTATAGATAAGGGTAAATGCCCTTTTACTTCAGGTACTTGATTGTTGTGGAGCTGGAGAGCATGGGACCAAGCTGAGGCTTGCGATGCTGCTGGAGTTTATTTGTTTTTATTTTGTACTTTTTTTTAGTACTTTATTCCAGCATTGTGACTTGTTTGGATGTTTTCCTAGACATATGTGACATAAATTATTTATATATGTGCTCCATTTTTTTATTACTTTCAGTCTTCTGTTGTTTGCTTGTTGCATGTTATTACTGCTTCTGCTATTGTATATTATTGTTATCTATTTATTTCTACTGCATTACATTGCCAATGAGGGCATAGTTTCCCCACTATCACACCCAAGGCCCTCACTTCTTGTCGAAAGCCTCTAGCATTTGGGGAAATGTGCTTGAGGCTATGTGACCAACCAGGTACGGGGAACCTCTGGGTGGCACTCGAAAATGGGATGTTACAAAGTGGTATCAGATGAGGTTCTTTTATTCTTGACTTACTGTCTGGATCCTATAGTCAGGGATAGGACGGAATAGGTAGTTGGTAATAAGTTGTGCCTGGGAGTAGCTAACCCATGTATAGGAAAAATCTAATTTACCTCGATTATTTTAATTTTTATGATTTTTCACTTTTTACAATTGATTTTATTTCACCATTGGGTGATTCACATATTTGTTGCTGTTATCGTTGATATCATTGAGGTTTTATTTCTGGTTCAACCCAATGAAATATGGGTATGCCATCTCATGCATCATATAGGCACTTTTTAGAGATCACATCTCATACATTCTTGCCATTCCATTTGGGATGCATTACTGATTGAATGTTGTTTTGATAGATGTTGTGCTACATGTACATGTTTTTGTGATAGATGCCTTGATATAATACCTACTGTTTGATAGGTTATTTTTAATATGTAATTTTTTGTTTGAATAAGCACCAAACTTTGGTTCTTGATGTGTTATGGGCCCTCACGGATCGGAATTTAGTGGATCATTGCTTTTTTATTCCTTGTATATGACATTACTATAATGCCAAGCTTTGATTCGCAGGGAGTATAGGCCCCCACAAATTGGAATTTGGAAATTTGATGTTTGTTTCAGTGTTTTATGGGCTTCTGGAGTAGTTTCTGAGGATTACTATCCAGAAAAACCCAGAATAGATGGTGTGTATTTTAGAATACACGCCATGTGTTCCTATGTTCAGGAAGGAACTGTTTTTCTTAAGTACGCACCGTGTAATTTATGTACATGTCATGTAGTTTCTAACTATTTCAATGGATGTGGGAGAAGAGACATGGGGATGGGATTTTTTTGTGGGACATGCCATGTACCATATGTGCACATTGTGTCTTAGGAGCCATGTGTCTGATTGTGTGACTAACAACATGGGTGGATGATGGGTAGTTAGTACACTCCTTGTCCGAAACAAACACACCATGTAGATTCAGCTGTGTAACCGTCCGTTTGACTAATAACAGGGGTCGATGAAGTTCTTCTAGTACACACTATGTCTAACACAAACACATCGTGTAGTCTTTCTCTAGGAGAACCATGTGGTTTAAGTCGTGTAGAAGAACTCAAGTAGAGGAATAGGTTTAGTTACATGTTGTGTGTTAGGACAACATGTCGTGTGTATGGGGTGTTACATGACCAGGGTTGGCAGGAGTACAATCCCATGTGATGTCTTAAAGGAACATGTCGTGTAGAAGATATACATGTTGTGTATCTGTGTTTTGAATAACTTGAATGATTTCTTTCTCCTATTCCCTTCTTACACTTCTAAGTTTCAGTCCTTGATAATCTTGATCTATGGTGAGCACTTGACCCTGCAGAGTCATGCCACCGAGATGTCCTCCGGATGTACACCACTTACTGGGTAGTGATCAGACACCAGATATGGCTGATCAGGGACCACCAGCAGATCCTCCCGTCATGCCCGTCTTGGAACCAACTGTTATACCAGATACAGGTTCCAATGAATAGTTCCAAGAGTGCTTAATGAGGATGATGCAAA
Source organism: Viscum album (assembly GCA_963277665.1). Lineage (NCBI taxonomy): Eukaryota > Viridiplantae > Streptophyta > Magnoliopsida > Santalales > Viscaceae > Viscum > Viscum album. The sequence goes on from OY728160.1 coordinate 1,566,809,356, forward strand.
CCTTCTAGGGAGCACCACCTCCTGCCCTGTCGATGGAAGAATTGATGCGGGTCTTTTAGCAGCAGCATCCTCCCACCTTCTTAGGGGATGGAGGACCCCAGGTAGTAGATTCATGGCTAGAAGCCATGCTGACGGTCTTTGAGCATCTAGAGACACCTTTAGAGAGGAGGGTCAATCTCGTTATGTATATACTTCGGGATTCCTCCAAGAGATGGTGGTATGTGATCTCACAAGAGGGATGCCATTAGGGTATGGATCGGGAGGAGTTTCAGCATACCTTCTATGACTACTTCTACCCGGAGACTTTGAGGGCTGATTGAGCTCAAGAGTTATTGAGTTTGGAGCAGGGTACTCTTTTGGTCATGGATTATTCTTCTCGCTTCACAGATCTGTTGTGCTTTACATCCTTTCTTGGAGGAGATGAGTCACTCCTAGAAAGGAAGTTTGAGTATGGTCTCAGGAAAGACATTCGGGATTAGGTGAACATATTTAGATTGACTTCTATATCTTCTATCATTAATCAGGTGTTGATCATGGAGCACAACCTGAGGGATTATAGAGCAGTGAGCCAAGGAGGTTCGGTATCTAGAGTTAGTGCTTCTCCAGATAATAATAGGAAGCGTCGTAGGGAGTCTATATATAGAGACCTAAGTAGGTGAGATACACTTTTAGGTATCCAAGTGGTATGCTACCATTATGGTAAGGTTGGGAATTCGAGGCCACATTGCCTGAGAGACCCAGTAGAGTGCCAATCTTGTGGAAAGATGGGGCATCTTCAGCACTTCTGCCAATTCTTCTCACCAGCAGGTGGTGACAAGGGTTCTTCTATGACCCCGTGTTCTGGAGAAGCACCACCAGTTTTTCATCACTCTGGGAACTAGAGTTCTTTCAGCCGTTTAGGCTGAGTTCAAGGTCATGGCCTTGGTAATCAGTTACCAGGCGTATAGAGAAAATAGGGTGGATCAGCTCAGGGTGGTCAGGCATGGTCAAAAGGCTACAGTATAGGTCAGAATTTTGTAGTGGATCAGACTCAGCAGGAGCAGGATCCCGGACCCTCTACAGTTCAAGGTATGATCCTATTTGCCTCAGTTTTAGCTTCTACATTTTTCGATACAGGGGTTTCCCATAGTTTCATATTTTTTATTATTGTGGAGATCCTTGGGCTTTGTGTCTTTACTTCTGCTGATGTCTTGATGCTGGACACACCGTTGGGAACTAAAATGGCTAGTGTAGATCAGTGCAAGGAGTTCCCTCTTGAGGTATGTGAATTTCACTTCTTATGGGACCTCTATGTCTTAGAGATGATGGGATATGATGTCATTCTCAGAATATACGGGTTAGTTCCCTTCCAGGTTTTTGTCGACTATTATCATCGTAGGGTGAGTTTCACATCACCAGAGGTCAGATCGTTTCTTCACAAGGGTGAATGGGATGTCCAGGAGAGCAGATCAGGACCCAAGTATCATGGGTTGGGAGGAGTTACAGCCTATATTTCTAGTCTATATCTAGATGACTAGGGGACTTCATAGTTGGACTTTCCTCCAGTGTTCGATCATTTTAGGGATTTATTTCCAGAGTAATTTTTAGGTTTCCATCTAGAGTGATAGGTAGACTTATCAAATGAGCTTGTTCCAAGAGTAGCACCAGTGTCCATTCCTCCTTATAGGATGGCTACTCCAGAGTTACAGGAGCATAAGAAGTAGTTGGAGGAGTTGCATGAAAAGGGTTTCATCTAACTCAGTACTTCTCCTTGGTGTTCTCTTATCCTATTTTCGAAGAAGGTGTACGAAACCCTCTGACTTTCTGTGGATTAGCAGAAGTTGAACTAGTTGACAGTCAAGAACTGATATCCCTTGTCAAGGATTGATGATCTCTTTTATCAGCTTCATGGAGCCCAGGTGTTCTTAAAGATTGAATTTAGATTCGGTTATCATTAGTTGTGCATTATATCATCTGATATACCTCTTACAGCCTTTTATAGTAGGTATGGTTTATACGAGTATGTGGTTATGTCATTCGATCTCATGAACACTCCTATAGTTTTCATGGCACTGATGAACCAAGTGTTCCACCCATACTTGGATTCTTTCATGGTAGTCTTCACGGATGATATCTTTGTGTACTCTCATACTCAACAAAACCACGCTACACATCTTGATATCATTTTGAGTACATAGATAGGGAATCAGTTATATGTTAAGATCTCAAAAATTTCACTTTTGGATGGACCAAATTCAATTCTTGGGTCATGTTATCTCCGAGATATGAGTGTCAATAGACCCAGAGAAAGTGATAGAAGTAGTTTCCTAGGAGAAACCGAAGAAATTCTTTGAGGTATGAAGTTTTCTAGGGCTTCTTGGATAATACAGACATTTCATACAGGACTTTTCACGCTTAATAGCGCCATTGATGGGCTTGAATAAGAAGGGTGCGGTGTTTTTGTGGACAGATTCTTGTGAGTCAACCTTTCAGGAGCTGAAAGGGTGGTTTAATTATACACTGATACTAGTTTTTCTAGAGTCGGGCAAGATTTATAGTGTATACTATGATGCATCAGGTTTTGGGTTTGGTGCAGTGCTTATGCAGGGTGAGGGCGTCATTGTGTATGGGTCTCAGTAGTTGAGTCCACATGAGAGGAATTACCTGACACATGACCTCGAGTTGGCTGAATTTTTTCATAATTTACGTTTTTTGAGACATTATCTATTGAGAGAGCATTTTTTAGTTTTCACCAACCAAAAAATTCCCAAGTATATCTTCACTCAGTGTGATAGCGAAGGTGGGTTGAGTACCTTCAGTCCTTTGACTTTGAGATTACCTACACACCTGGTAAAGGCAACGCAGTAGCTGATGCGTTGAGCAGGAAGACATAGATACAGGAAGTTCAGGAGGACAGTAGTGATTGGAAGCTTATGGAAATGTTCTCGGAGATGCATTTTGAGGTGCATGACAGATAGGGGGAGATGTTTCTTTCTTCTTTAGTTATTACCTCTACTCTTCCTGATCAAGTGCGAATGAGGTATATATCAGATACAGAAGGCCTAGTCTTACGGTAGAGTGTATCAGGAGAGAACCCTATTCTACAATGGACCATATGTGAGGATGAGATCTTACATTTCCAGGGGCGCATATGGGTGTCAGCAGACATACGTGAGGAGCTGATGTGGGACTTTCATTCCTCAGTTTGGGCAGTTCATCCTGGTGTCACCAAGATGTATCGTCATCTACATCATCAGTATTGGTGGCCAGGTATGAAGAGATATGTTGCTTGTTTTTTTATGATGTGTCCCACCTATCAGCAAGTGAAGGCGGAGCATCAGCGACTAGTATAGATTTTTCAGCAGTTACCCATTCCTGAGTGGAAGAGGAATGATGTCATGATGGACTTCGTGATAGATTTACTGAGGTCGTCTCAAGGGAATGATGTAGTTTGGATTTTCACTGATAGACTCACGAAGTTTTCTCACTTCTTATCGATCAAGGATACCTTCAGTGTTGATGAGCTAAAAAGGTTTTACATCCAGGAGATTTTACATCTACATGGGGTTCCACACTCTATTGTTTCATAAAGAGACACATGTTTTACTTCTCAGGTCTAGTAGGGACTACAGAGGGATTTGGGTTTACAGGTACTTCTAACACTACTATAAAAATACCCTATACCAATGGTTTGGAACCATTGGTATAGGCCTCCAAACCGTTGGTATAGCCTATACCAACGGTTTGGAGAACCTTTGCCAAGTAATTCATGGGGATAGGTCTATACAAACGGTTTTGGGAAAACCGTTGGTATAGACCTATACCAATGGTTTTCAAAACTATTGGTATAAGTAATATGAAAATCTAAACCAACGGTTACATAAAACCATTGGTATATGTAATTCAAAAAACAATCAATTGGTGGGTTTGGATCCCAACACCTCCTGTTTGTGATTGAATGACCTAACCACTAACCGAGCTTACTTTTGTGAATATAATTTCATAAATATATATATATGTATTATCATATGTATTTTAAATTTTGATTTATTTAAAGTCCTCTGTAAGAATATTCAATTAAAAATACATGTACCTATACCAACGGTTCTCAAAACCGTTGGTATTGGTTCTTTGATTTTGGGACCTATACAAACGGTTTGGCCAAAACCGTTGGTATAGGGTCTCTATAATAGACTTATACCAATTGATTACCCAAAACCGTTGGTATAGGTCCAAATTAGTGAACTATACAAATGGTTTTCCCAAAACCGTTGGTATAGCTCCAAATTAGAGACCTATACCAAAGGTTTTGGCCAAACCGTTGGTATAGGTCCAAATTAGTGAACTATACCAACTATTTTCCCAAAACCATTGGTATAGATCATATTTCCCATAGTGTGAGCATAGCTTACAACCCCCAGATAGATGGTCAGTTCGACTGTACAATTCAGGTGCTAGAGGACATGCTTTGGGCATGCATCCTAGATTTTAGTGGTTCTTGGGAGAAGCACATACCTCTTGTGGAATTTTCCTACAATAATAGTTTTCAATCAACTATTTAGATGGAACCTTATGAGGCTTTGTATAGTAGGTCACTCCAATCACCCTTATACTGGCTGGAGGCAGGAAAGGAAACTATGTTGGGACCTCATCTTGTTTAAGAGACCATGGAACAGATAGAGTTGATTCGGAAGAGGATGGATACTGCAAAGTCGCGACAGAAGTCTTATGTTGATCGATAGAGATGGCCTCTAGAGTTTGAGGTTGGAGATTATGTCACGACCCGTCCTCGGGGCCCATGCCGTGACTACCCCAAGCCCGCCTTCCATAGGCCAGGGGCTGGCGACTAGCACCAAAGCGTAAATCCTGGAAAAAGGGAAGGCATTTACTTTGAAAAATAAATAAGCACCACAGAGTAAGCAAGTGGAAAAGTAAACACTAAGTAAAAACTGTAACAAGCTGTGCTGAAAGTAAAGGGGGCTGGAAATACAATCCCAACTGTAAAGTACAACTGAAAGGGGAAAACAGCAACTGAAAGGAAAAGCCGCAGCGTCGAGTCATCCTCTGGAAGTCTCAGCTGAAGGGTGAGAACAGATAGCCTCCACAGCTCCTCGGTCCAGCCGTCCACTCCGAGTACGTCTCGCCCAGTGGTCCACCTCCAGGTACCGTCCTGCTCCGCAAGCCTCCACCACGATCAGCGTTGTCCGTCGTCTGCAACCAACACAACATAGTGTGGGAATAGCCCGTGCAGGGGTGAGTATAAGCTACTCAGTAGGGACCCCGAGACCCCTGAAGGTCTCCCAGAATCCACAAAGGATAATCCACAAAGGAAAGATACGATCACGAAGTAACATCCGACACTGCTTAGGTATATGCCCATACATATACCTAAGTCATCAATTCCTGTTCGGCTCCAACATCCAAGCCCAAGCACAACCCAGTCCACATAGGAAAGAAAAAAGTATACCCACACAGGATAGCACAACGCAATCCACAGAGGAGAGTAAACAGTAAATCCACACAGGATAGTAACACAAGATTCAGCTCACACAGGTATACTTCTTCGTATGATGATAAAGATGATCACTGATCCATCTAAGTCGTCGGACCCACAAAGGATCGAAAGGTACTAACCCCCGCAATGACCCACACAGGATCGGACCCACATAGGATCAATAGGTAACTGACCCCTGCAAAGACCCACACAGGATCAGGCCCACACAGGACCTGTAGGCGCTGGCTCACACAGAACCGCTGAGCGCTGACCCACACAGGATCTGTAGCACTGATCCACGTAGGATCGCTGAGTGCAGTAGTCATCGCAGTCCACTGAGGATCTCTGCACAGTCGTCATCGCAGTCCACTGAGGATCTCTGCACAGTCATCGTTGCAGTCCACTGAGGATCTCTGCACAGTCGTTGTCGCAGTCAGTAGCAGTCGCAGCCAGCACTAGGGTTCCCGCACACAACAAGCTCGTTCGGGAGGGTCATCTCCACGAGCCGAGAGTCTGACACATCAACTGACACAAAGTCTGAGTTTGTATCCAAAAGTTCTGTATCGTCAACAGGAACTCAACGTCGCAGACGGCGCGTCAATCGGATACCCGGTCTGAGAGTTATTGGCTTTTTCGTCCCAGGGGCCCTGTTGGTTTTTAAGGCAAAACCAACCCGACCAAACTCCACCTGCGTCCAAACCTTGGGCGGAGTGATCCAAAAGATCCGTCTCACTTAGAGTAAACCACCAAAGTCGACGGCACGTCAATCGGACGTCCGAAGCTCAAGATATGAGCGTTTCTTCTCCGAAGGCCCGGTTGGTTTCATGTACGAACCAACCCGGCCGAACCCAAATTATTCCGAAACCTTGAGTGTAATATACCGAAATGACTGTCTCGATCCAAGGATCGTGTTTCCACTGACGGAGCGTCGATCGGAGTCCCTTATCTCAAGTTACGGGCAAAAGACCGAAAACGGTCCGAAGACGGGGGTCTGGTCCCCGGCCGACCCGGCCCGACCCCCCCTGGGTCGGCCGAACCGGGTCGCCCCAACCCGGTCCAACCTGGCTGGACCCGGTCCGGCTAGGCCAGGGCGCGGCCCGGCACGGCCGGCCGGTCCAGCTCGGCTCGGTCGAGCGGCCGAGCAGCGCTGGGGGCTCGCTGCCCCCACGTGACAGCACCGCGGCCCCCGCGGGGGGCCGCCCTGGTCAACGGACGCGGTAATGGCCGCGTCCCATGTGTGCGCTAGACCCACGCGGCCGCAGGTCCACTAGCGCTGCCACCGCCGCGGCTTCAGCCACGACGTCCTTGTCCGGCGGCGCGCCGCCGGTGGCTTCCGCGGGCCACCAGAGTTGCTCCGGTGGTCCGTTTTTCATCTCATCTGCGCCGTTGTTCCTCCCGGGTTCCGTTCTTCACTGAGGGATCATCAAATCGCCTCTACGGCATGTTTTGTTGTCACCTGCCAAATCCGCACAACAACGAAGAACGGCGGAGAGTTTTCGGGCCGTGTTCGTTTGGCCCGCACCCTCCGCGTTAGATAATAACAGTCGCGAGAATTATTCAACACATTAAACAAAAATTTTAATAGATTAAAATTGTTCTTATGAAATCGGGTTCTTTATTTTAAAATAAACGATCACGGGAATATAAAACACTCAAATAAAATCCATACCTCGTCAATTCGTCGCACGCGCGTTCTTCGCGGAATTGATCGTCGTGGAAGGTGGGGATTGTCACGTCGTCGCGGTATTCGGCGTTGCGTCGACGAACTCCGAGGACCAAGAAACAACAGATTTAATTTTAATAATTAAATCCATCTTGAGTTAAAAACCACAAAGGAATTTAAAGAATCAAAAACTCTCACCTCAACGGATGATCGAAGATTTTTGTCGCGGAGGAAGGAACATCGCAGAAGAATGTCGCGGAAGAGGAAATGTCGCCGTCGCGGCACACGGCGTCGCGTCGTCGATTTCCGCGGTTTCAGCATTCTTCGTCGGAGGCTGGCGTTCTTCGTGTTCTTCGCGTTCTTCGCGTTCTTCGCGTTCTTCGCGTTCTTCGTGTTCTTCGCGTTCTTCGCGAAGAAGGGTGAAGGCACAAGAATTTCGGTCAAAAGGCTCTCAATGTGTAATCCTCAAGATGTCGGCGTTGGTCTTATTTTATTATTACGCCAACGGATTTCAAACAGGTTTAGAAACGAATAAATTAATTCATAGAATTAATTCAACGAATAAAACAGCCCAATTAATTGGTGCTTTAAGAAATTAAGAAAACGTGTCAGTTGACTTTCATAATGATGGGTTTTCGCAGGTGTGTTACTTAGCGGAAAAGAAACGGTGGGGCTCGTGCGGGCCCCACCTCACAAATATCCTACCAAGTGGGTAGGATATATTTTTTTGAATAGCACCCTATCCGTAACAACTCCGCTTAAGTAGCTTTAAGTGGATTCAAGTGGCTTACAAGTGGCTTAAGTGAAATAAAATAAAGTTTGTCGCACAAATTATTTTATTTCTTAACTTTAAGCCCAAAAATTAAAAAAACCACACTCGAGCAAACGCAACTCCGGAAGAGGTGTTTCTAAGAAAATATCGGCGCTGCGATTCCATCGGTGCCCTCAGAATTTGATTCCGAGCACCGGTTCAAAAGTTAGAAAACCCCGCTCGTCCGTTCACTGAACGTACCCGAGCCAAACTTCGGAAAATGATTCCGGGCACACCGGGCCTCGGAATCAGGTGCCGTCAGAAACTACGTTCTTGTAAAATTCCAAAGAAAATTAAGAAAAAAATTTCCTTGAAATTTACGGGTCTTTACATTACTCCCACCTCAGGGCTTTATGTCCCCGTAAAGATACATCATAAACTAGGGAAACAAATGTGGGTACTGAGCATGCATCTGAGCCTCCCGATCCCAAGTGCTCTCCTGGAGGTTCTCATGCTGTCATTTGATGCACACTAGAGGAATCGATCATCCATTTAGGACCCGCTCCTGTCGATCCTCGATCTCCACTGGGACCTCTGCAAAAGTCTCCCCATTATCCACGTCTAGCTCCCCATGGTCAATGATGTGCATCGAGTCGTGCACGTATCTCCTCAACTGAGATACGTGGAAGACGTCGTGCACCCAGTGAAACTGAGGTGGTAGAGCCAGGCGATAAGCCACCTCGCCAACCCTGCTGAGGACCTAGAATGGTCCGATGAAGCGTGGTGACAACTTGCCTCCTCGGCCAAATCTCTGTAATCCATGTCGAGGTGAGACACGCAAGAAGACGTGGTCTCCATCCTCGAACTCTAGTGGCCTCCGCCTCCTGTCATCATAAGACTTCTGCTGGCTCTGAGCTATCCTCATCTGCTCCTGGATGACCTGGACCTTCTCTATCGTGGCCCGGACCATCTCTGGTCCCACGAGTGCTGACTCCCCAGGGTCTGTCCAGCACAAAGGAGATCTGCAAGGTTTGTCGTACAACGCCTTGTATGGTGCCATCCCGATGGTGGAGTGGTAGCTATTGTTGTACGCGAACTCCACCAAGGGTAGGTGATCCTCCTAGCTGCGGCCAAAGTCGAGGACACATGCGCGGAGCATGTCCTCGAGAGTCTTAATGGTCCTCTCCGTCTGACCATCCGTCTAAGGGTGAAAGGCGGTGCTCAGACGTAGCCGCATCCCAAACGCCTCCTGCAACCCCTTCCAAAGCCAGGAAGTAAAGTGAGCGTCCCGATCAGAGACGATAGATGATGGAACACCGTGAAGCCATACAATCTCCTGAACGTAGAGACTCCCCAAGATCTCCACTGAGCCCTGCTCTCTAATGGGTAAGAAGTGTGCTGACTTGGTGAGTCAGTCAACAATCACCCAAATGGAGTCGTGACCTCTGGAAGTGTGTGGAATTCCAGTCACGAAGTCCATAGATATCCCGTCCCACTTCCACTCCGGGACCTCCAAGGGTTGTACCAAGCCTGCTGGTACCTGATGCTCTGCCTTCACCTGCTGGCAGGTGAGGCATCGAGAAACGAACTCTGCCACAGCCTTCTTCATGCCCGGCCACCGGTGCTGTCATCTGAGATCCTGGTACATCTTCGCCACTCTAGGATGTACCGCCAAAGGAGAAGTGTGAAACTCTCTCAGAACCTCCTCTCGTAAAGCGACTAGTACCAAGGTACGTCCTCTGAAAAGGACGTCTTGCTCTGCTCCAAGGTAGAAACCATCAGGTGCCTGTCCCGAGGATATCTGTGCATGTCGTGTCTCATAGTCAGCGTCCCCACGCTGTGCCTCTCTGACCCACTGTAGAAGTGGAGGAGAGACTGTGAGAGACTGAAGGAAGGCTGCTTCATCCCTATCCATGAAGGATATCTTCAAGGCGGCTAGCTTCTCTGTCGCCTCTTCAAGTAGCTGAATTCTCGTCCTCCTGCTGAGGGCATCGGCTACTATGTTCCCCTTCCCAGAAGTATAGACTATCTCAAAGTCATTGTCCTGGAGGAACTCGATCCATTGCCATTGTCTTAGGTTCAGGTACTTCTGAGAGAAGATGTACCTGAGACTCTGGTGGTTAGAAAAGACTGTAAAGCACTCGCCCATCAGATAGTGTCGCCATGTCTTCAGAGCGAAGACCACTGCTACTAACTCTAGGTCATGGGTGGCGTAGTTTTGCTCATGCGGCCTCAACTAACGTGATCCATAGGCAATCACGGCCTGCTCCTGCATTAGGACACATCTGAGTCCGGTCCCTGATGCATCGCAGTAGACTACGTATCCAACTCCCTCCTTAAGAAACCTCAAGATAGGTGCGCTGGTCAATCTCTGTCTCAGCTCTTGGAAGCTCTGCTGACATCTGTCTGACCACACAAAGGGTTTCCCCTTCTTCTTCAAAGCTGAGAGTGGCACCGCAACTCTGGAGAAGTCCGGTACAAATCTCCGATAGTATCCAGCTAGTCCCAAGAAACTCCGCACCTCTATCACGCTCCTGGGTGGCTCCCAAGCTAGCACTTCTTCGATCTTCGCGGGATCCACCGCAACTCCCACCTTAGAAATGATGTTCCCCAAGAAGTGGACCTCAAGTAACCAGAACTGGCACTTCGAGAGCTTGTCATAAAGCTGGTGCTCTCAGAGTGTGTCTAGTACAACCCGCAAGTGGTAGGCATGCTCCTCCTCCATGGTCGAGTACATCAAAATTTCGTCGATGAAGACCACGAAAAATCGATCGAGGTATGGCTAGAATATCTTGTTCATGAGGATCATGAACACTGCTGGAGCATTGGTTACACTGAATGGCATAACCAAGAACTCATAGTGGCTATACTGACACCTGAAGGTCGTCTTATGCACGTCCTCGTCTCGAACTCTGAGCTAATGATAGCCTGACCTGAGGTCTATCTTCGAGAACCACCGTGCTCCCTTGAGCTGATCGAGGAGGTCATCAATCCTTGGTAGCGGATAATTGTTCCTCACTGTCACCTGGTTCAGGCGACGATAGTCGACACACAGTCGCAAGCTCCCGTCCGCCTTCTTGGCAAACAATATCGGGGAAGCCCAGGGTGAAACACTGGGTCGGATGAACCCCTTGCCCTGCAAGTCCTCCAACTGTACCTGCAGTTCTCGAAGCTCAGTGGGGGCCATCCGATACGCTGGAGTGGATATCGGGGCTGTCCCAAGGTATAGATCAATATAAAAGTCTACCTCTCTATGAGGAGGTAGCCCTAGAACATCATCGGGGAAGACGTCCGCGTACTGATCCACCACTGTAGGAAAACTAGGACTCCGCACGTCAACTGCTCTAAGGATGAGGCTAGCCAACTGATGAGTGATGGGATTTCCCCTCTTCTGCGAGAGTCCCTCTTGTGCTGCAAAGGATCCCTTCTCACTGGTGAAGGTGAACCTGCTCCCGTCGGTGCGTACACATCACACCTTGCGCCTAATACAGTCAATCTGAGCATGGACTGTAGATAACCAATCCATGCCCAAGATGACGTCGTAAGGCCTCGACGCCGCTACAAGAAGATCCCAGACGAAGCTCTCGCCTCCTAGAGTAAGCTCACACTGCCGGCACCAGTGTGTAATCGTCGAGTCTGCTCCCGTAGGAGTCTCTAGCCGTAAGGGTCGAGCCAACAGCTCTGTCGGAATCTCCGAGCTCCGAACAAGGGCAGTGTCTATGAAAGAGTGACTCACTCCTGTGTCTATAAGAACTACAGCAAGGGTGTAATAGACACAGATCGTACCTCGAATCATCTCTGGCGCACCGTGGTCGTAGGCCTCCGCTGTCTGGAGCTGTTCCTGTCTCTGCCCGCTAGCTCCCTGTGGTCGGGGTGGACCTCCCGGTGGTGGTGGTGGCAGAGCCTCAAAGCATCGCCCACCACCTGCTGCTCGGCCAGCTCCTCTGCCTCATCCAACTCCTCCCTGCGGACCTCCACGGTCGACCCTCTTCCACTGCCTGGGTGGCCCCTCCACCGTCTGCTGCTCCTCGGCACGGCGGGTCAGGAAGTCACGAGCCATGTGGCCCTGCCCGCCGCATGCGTAGCACTGCCTACCTCTCGAAAGACTGGCTTCGCGCTGTGTGCCCCGCACTGCTAAGCCAGTGTCCTGAGGTCGTCTACGAGAGGTTCTGGTCTTCCTGGAACCCTGAGTCATCTATCGGCTACCTTCTGCCGAAGACTCCGCTACCTTCCGCCCTGCGGTAGGTCTCGCTGCTGAAGTAGACTCAGCAAGAAAGCTCTCGATCAGAAGGGATCGCTCCAGTACTCCTGCCTGGGTCGGGATGCTGAGGGAGATCAGCGATGCCCTGATCTCATGTCTCAAACCCCGCTCAAAGGTCTGGGCCCGGAAGAAGGGGTCCCGTACCATGTCGGTCGAGTAGCGAGAAAGATCGGTAAACCTCGCCGCGTACTGGGCGACCGTCAAGCTGCCCTGCCGCAGCTGAAGAAGCTCCTAAATGCGCACTGCACAGAGGGTGGCTGGGACAAACTCTGATCGGAAGAGTCTCTCTAAGTCCGTCCAGAGAAGTGATGCCTCGTCGTGCACCTGAAGCATCAAGCTCCACCATCGGCCCGATGCTGCGTGCAGTAGGCTCGCCGCGAGGATCACCATGAGGTCTGCTGGTGTCCTCACTAGCATGAAAACTCGAACGACCGCCTCCAGTCAGTCCTCGGCTGCCTGGGGGTCTATCTCCCCATGAAACCTGGGTGGTCACTGGTTCTGGAACTCGTGTAGTGCTCCGAGGCGATGTGCATTGTCAGCGGTCGGTGATGGAAGCATCGGGGGCTCGGCAGGTAAAGGTATCGCCGGTGCCTCTGCTGTCAACGGGCCCTGTACCGAGGCCTCGTCGCTCGACGGGATGTCGCCGTGCTCTACTCTCATAACCCTATCTGGCTACCATCGTGGGGCCATCCTGAAAAGTAAACAAGTGTTCCATGGTCAGAATAGTACACCTGGTGAGCTGACACAAGTAATCACAAAGAAAACTTGAAACACACATGCAATCAATGTTTTCGTGCATTAAGTCGGAAATCAGAAGTTAGGGTCCTGGTGTACGGATACGTCGGTCGCCGCACCAACACTGGACTCCCTGGACTGATAACCACACTCAGTACCGTAAACACTATTGCTTCACATAGAAGAAAGATTAGAGTCTGCGGTAGAATCGACCACCTCTGATACCAATTTGTCACGACCCATCCTCGGGGCCAGTGACGTGACTACCCCAAGCCCGCCTTCCATAAGCCAGGGGCTGGCGACTAGCACCAAGGCGTAAATCCCGGAAAAAGGGAAGGCATTTCCTTTGAAAAGTAAACAAGCACCACAGAGTAAGCAAGCGGAAAAGTAAAAACTAAGTAAAAACTGTAACAAGCTGTGCTGAAAGTAAAGGGGGCCGGAAATACAAGTCCAACTATAAAGTACAACTGAAAGGGGAAAACATCAAATGAAAGGAAAATCCACAGCATCGAGTCATCCTCTGGAAGTCCCACCTGAAGGGTGAGCATAGATAGCCTCCACAGCTCCTCGGTCCAGCCGTCCACTCCGAGTACGGCCCGCCCAGTAGTCCACCTCCAGGTACCGTCCTGCTCCACAAGCCTCCACCACGATCAGCGCTGTCCTTCGTCTGCAACCAACACAACGTAGTGCGGGCATAGCCCGTGCAGGGGTGAGTATAAGATACTCAGTAGGGACCCCGAGACCCCCGAAGGTCTCCCAGAATCCACAAAGGATAATTCACAAAGGAAATATACGATCACGAAGTAACATCCGACACGGCTTAGGTATATGCCCATACATATACCTAAGTCATAAATTCCCGTTCGGCTCCAAAATCCGAGCCCAAGAACAACCCAGTCCACACAGGAAAGCAAAACTTATACCCACACAGGATAGCACAACGCAATCCAAAAAGGAGAGTAAATAGTAAATCCACATAGGATAGTAACACAAGATTCAGCTCACACAGGTATACTTCTTCGTATGACGATAAAGATGATCACTGATCCATCTAAGTCATTGGACCTACCGAGGATCGAAAGGTACTAACCCCCGCAATGACCCACACAGGACCGGACCCACACAGGATCAATAGGTAACTAACCCCCGCAAAGGCCCACACAGTATCGGGCCCACACAGGACCTGTAGGCGCTGGCTCACACAGAACCGCTGAGCCCTGACCCACACAGGATCGGATCCACACAGGATCTGTAGCACTGATCCACATAGGATCGCTGAGTGCAGTAGTCATCGCAGTCCACTAAGGATCTCCACACAGTCGTCGTCGCAGTCCACTGAGGATCTTTACACAGTCGTCATCGCAGTCCACTGAGGATCTCTGCACAGTCGCCGTCGTAGTCAGTAGCAGTCGCAGCCAGCACTAGGGTTCCCGCACACAGCAAGCTCGTTCGGGAGGGTCCGCTCCACGAGCCGAGAGGCTGATACATCAAATGACACAAAGTCCGAGGTTGATGTATCCAAAATTTCCGTATCATCAACAGGAACTCAACGTCGCAGACGGCGCGTCAATTAGACGCCCAGTCTGAGAGTTATTGGTTTTTTCGTCCCAGGGGCCTGGTTGGTTTTTAAGGCAAAACCAACCCGACCGTACTCCACCTGTGTCCAAACCTCGGGCGGAGTGAGCCAAAATATCCGTCTCACTTAGAGGAAACCACCAAAGTCAACGGAACGTCAATCGGACGTCCGAAGCTCAAGATATAAGCGTTTCCGCTCCGAAGGCCCGGTTGGTTTCGTGTATGAACCAACCCGGTCGAACCCAAAGTATTCCGAAACCTTGATTGTAATATACCGAAACGACTGTCTCGATCCAAGGATCGTGTTTCCGCTGACGGCGCATCGATCGGAGGCCCATAGCTTAAGTTACGGGCAAAATACCGAAAATGGTCCGAAGACGGGGGTCTGGGCCCCGGCCGACCCGGCCCGACCCCCCCCCCCCCCCTGGGTCGGCCGAACCGGGTCGACCCGACCCGGTCCAACCCGGCTGGACCTGGTTCAGTCAGGCCAGGGCGCGGCCCGGCTCGGCTGGCCGGTCCGGCTCAGCTCGGCCGAGCGGCCGAGCAGCGCGGGGGGCTCGCTGCCCCTGCGTGACAGCACCGCGGCCCCCGCGGGGGGCCCCCTGGTCAACGGATGCGGCAATGGCCATGTCCTGCATGTGCGCCGGACCCGCGCAGCCGTGGGTCCGCTGACGCCGCCGGTGGCTTCCACGGGCCACCGGAGTTTCTCCGGTGGTCCGTTTTCCTTCCCGTATGTGCCGTTATTCCTCCCGGGTTCCGTTATTCTCTGCGGGATCATCAAATCGCCTCTTCGGCACGTTTTGTCATCGCCCTCCAAATCCGCACAATAACGAAGAATGGAGGAGAGTTGTCGGGCCGTGTTCATTTGGCCCACACCCTCCGCGTTAGATAATAACAGTCGGGAGAATTATTCAACACATGAAACAACAATTTTAATAGATTAAAATTGTTCTTATGAAACTGGGTTCTTTATTTTAAAAGAAACGATCACGGGAATATAAAACACTCAAATAAAATCCCTACCTTGTCAAGTCGTCGCACGTGCGTTCTTCGCGGAATTGATCGTCGTGGAAGGTGGGGATCGTCGTGTCGTCGCGGTATCTGGCGTTGCGTCGAAGAACTCCGAGGACCAAGAAACAACAGATTTAATTTTAATAATTAAATCCATCTTGAGTTAAAAACCACAAAGGAATTTAAAGAATCGAAAACTCTCACCTCAACGGATGATCAAAGATTTTTGTCGTGGAGGAAGGAACGTCGCAGAATAATGTCACGGAAGAGGAAACATCGGCATTGAGGCACACGGCATTGCATCGTCGATTTCTGCGGTTTCGGCATTCTTCGTCGGAGGTCGGCGTTCTTCGCGTTCTTCGTGAATAAGGGTGAAGGCACAAGAATTTCTGTCAAAAGCCTCTCAACGTGTAATCCTCAAGATGTCGGCGTTGGTCTTATTTTATTATTACGCCAACGGATTTCAAACAGGTTAAGAAACGAATAAATTAATTCATAGAATTAATTAAACAATAAAACCTCCCAATTAATTGGTGCATTAAGAAATTAAGAAAACGCGACAGTTTACTTTCATAAGGATGGTTTTTCGCGGGTGCGTTACTTACCGAAAAAGAAACGGTGGGGCTCGTGCGGGCCCCACCTTACAAATATCCTACCAAGAGGGTAGGATATTTTTTTTTGAATAGCACCATATCCGTAACAACTCCGCTTAAGCAGCTTTAATTGGATTCAAGTGGCTTCCAAGTGGCTTAAGTGAAATAAAATAAAGTTTGTCGCACAAATTATTTTATTTCTTAACTTTAAGCCCAAAAATTAAAAAAACCACACCCGAGAAAACGCAACTCCGGAAGAGGCGTTTCTAAGAAAATACCGTCACTGCGATTCCATCGGTGCCCTCGGAATTTGATTCCGAGAACCTGTTCAAAAGTTAGAAAAACCCGCTCGTCCGTTCACTGAACGTACCCGAGCCAAACTTCGGAAAATGATTCCGGGCACACCGGGCCTCGGAATCAGGTGCTGTCAGAAACTGCGTTCTTGAAAATTTCCAAATAAAATTAAGAAAAAAAATTCCTTGAAATTTACGGGTATTTACAGATTAGGTTTTCCTGCATCTCACACCAAGGTTGAGACATAGAAGAATTAGGAGACAGGGAAATATTTCGTTGAGATATGTTGGGTCGTTTGAGGTACTGGAGAGAGTCGTTCCGGTTGCCTATCGGTTGTTGTTACCTCAAAGGTATCGTTCTATGAACGAAGTTTTCCATGTTTCTCAGTTGCGGTGTTAATTCTCAGACCTGTCTCATTTCCTTTGACCCAATGTGGTTGAATTGGAGGTGGATTCATCATTCGAGGAGCAATCTATCCGAATTGTTGATCACAGCGCAAAGGTTCTCCATGGCTGGTCTATTCTTCTGGTATGGATGCTATAGAAGCACAGGCGAGTATAGGAAGAGACTTGGAAAAGGGAGACAGATATATGATCACAGTGGCTAGAGCTATTCATGGTTTCTTCTTCTATGCTACCTTGCTATGGAAATTCGGGGACATATTTCTATAAGGGGGGAAGTTTGTAAGAACCCAAATCTTCTCATCAGATATGTCTTTCATTTATGGTTGTTTTTTAGGAAAACAGTAAATTCTAGAAATTTCCAGAGTACACATCATGTACTTATGAGTACACGTCGTGTACCCGGTTGATGCGGGTGACTATGTACTGACCTTGTAACGGCCGAGTACATGGTCGTGTGGGGTAACCTGGAGACTGCCTAAAGCAGAAGCTGATTAAAAAAAGTACATGCCATGTACACTTGAATAACACACCATGTACTTTCTTTTTATTTCATTAAACAGATCGGGTCGCATCTTGTTCACAAATTTATCTTCTTCTCCATTAGTTTCATTTAGGAGCATCTGTGGCCAGCGATTCTTCTACATGCCATCGACTCGCCATCCCTTCTCTGAATCGAACTCTGTCAGTTGCGTTGGAATCGTATCGGTGAGTTCTTCCTTCTTCTAGAGCTTCATCTCTTGATTTCTCCTCTCTTGTTAGATATTCTTTGATGAATGTTTTAGATGTTTTTATAGATCTAGGGAATTCTAGGTATAATAAAAGGATGGGATTCATCTATATCGATCATACAATGCTGAGGTAGGTGGT
Organism: Viscum album; assembly: GCA_963277665.1. Lineage (NCBI taxonomy): Eukaryota > Viridiplantae > Streptophyta > Magnoliopsida > Santalales > Viscaceae > Viscum > Viscum album. The sequence goes on from OY728160.1 coordinate 1,566,826,983, forward strand.
TTGTTCCTTTCTATAGTTAGTCTTTGAGTTATATGTTCAATAGTTCCCAATACCCTCATTCGATGAATTGTGTGTTTAGGGATTTTAACCTTGTTAATGACTATTATACCTTGTATGTTTGAATAGTGGTTATTGATTTTGAATAGGGTTAATTGCAATTCTAAGGATATGTTTGCACATGCTTGTTTGATTTTGATTGTTTGGTCTAGCTTTGCCAGTAGTATTTTTTTCTCATTCCTAGTTTTGTTGGGATGGAGTGATTATTTATCTAATATGTTGTGATATTCCTTGTAACTAATTAACCAAATAGTACTTTGAGGTTAACATTGGCTGCTGATTATCCTTTGTGCATGATTGCTTTACACGGGGCTGTGGGAACCTGGTGTAGTGAGACCATAGGGGAAATTGACGTTGAGGGATTTCCCAGAGAGTCTATTATAATAATCAGGCTATGAGACCATAGGGGGGATTGACATTGAGTGATCCCTTAGAGTGTCTATAGATACATTACGAAACCACATAAGGAATTGATGTTGAGTGCTTCCTCAGAGTGTCTATAGTTTACCATTAAAAGGCTATAGGGGGAATTGATGGTGAGTGATTCCTCAGAGAGTCTTTGATTACACGAGACCACAGGGGAAATTGATGGTGATTGGTTCCCCAGAGAGTCTTCGTCATATCCTTCTTGTAAATTGAACCATAGGGGTAAGGCTATGAGAACTACCTAGAGGGTTACTTGAGTTTTTTGACTAAACCAGAGGGGATAGGTGTGAGAACTTCCCAGAGGGTTGCTTGTATTTTTGTTTGGTTGATTAAATTGTTAAATGTAAATGATGTAATTGAAACTGTAGGATAGTTTACTTTTGAGTAATTCCTTGTTTATTGCTTCATTTTACTTATTGCCTGCCATATATATATATATAAATATATATATATTCACTAACTATTAGGCATATATCTTTGTGTGGATTCCTACTAGGATCCGTCTCACACCCTGTTTGGGTCATTATTTTGGGCCCCAAATAGATTATATTGTTGCAAGTATAGATAAGGGAAAACACCCTTGTACTTCAGGTACTTGATTGTTGTAGAGTAGGAGAGCATGGGACCAAGCTGAGGCTTGCGATGCTGTTGGAGTTTTTTTTTCTTTTTTACTTTGGTTTAGTACTTTATTCTAACATTGTGACTTTTTTGGATTCTTTCCTAGACATATTTGACATGCATCATTTATATATGTTCTCCAATTGTTTATTACCTTCAGTCTTCCATTTTTTTCTTATTGCATGTTTTTACTGCTTCCGCTATTGTATATTATCATTATTTATTTATTTCCATTGCATTACACTACCAATGAGGTAATAGTTTCCCCACTATCACACCCAAGGCCCTCACTGCTATTCAGCAACCTCTAGTGTTTGGGGAAATGCACTTGAGGCTATGTGACCAACCAGGTACGGGGCACCTTTGGGAGGCACCCAGAACTAGGACGTTACAAAAAGCAACAAAAAAAATGAGAAATAAATAATATCTAGAAAAATATAGTGATGCTTAGTCTGAAGTTCCCCAAATTCTTGAGTTTCCTTATATGTGGATTGGTGAAGAGATCGAGTCATGTCTATGAAATTTTTAATAAAAGTGAGCGTCTTAAATTTCTCTTTTCATATATTTAGGGAAGGATGTTGATCTATAATGAGTTTCTCTTTTAAATAGTTGAAATAATATAGGGTTGAAGAATATAAGAACTCAAGTGATGATCATTTTAGTATTTTTTAAGTGCACTTGTGATCCTGAATCATCATAGAGAGAGGGAGTCCTAAAATATATATAACTAAAGTAACAGTCAACTATTGAAGGATAATCATAATGATTTCCTGAATCCTCATATTGGGATATGTCTCAGTTTTCAATTCATCCATCGAATATTTAAAAAATAATCATTAAATAATCCATAGCATTAACTCTATTAAAATAAAATTTTAGAGCATTTCATTCAAATTATTTATAATAGTGATGGTGGCACATGATGACGATGATTCATGTCTATTGGTGATTCAGTCTAGTAGTGAGTTAGGGTGGTGGTAGATCATCTAGTGGTAGGTCATTTGATACTAGTTCAAGTCTAGAGCTGGGTCAAGTCTTTCAGTGACTCATCTGTGACATTGAATCTTTTTTGGTAGTGACTCTTTTTTGGCGGTGAGTCAAGTTTGGTGGTGAGTCAAATCTAGTGATAACTCTTTTCTGGAAGTTACTCTTTTATATAAGTGAGACAATTGAACTAATTGTAACTCATCACAACACTTATCCAAATTTTCATCATATTTACTTATATTATAAAATTTTATCATAACAAATTAAAGCTATTAGAAACATAATTAAAATTATTTTTGATCATTAAAACAAGTATGTTCTAACAATATCCTCTTTTTATGATCACAAATCATTGAATTTTAGAAACCATGTATAGAAAAAATATTTTCATAAAATTGGTATATTTGAAAAAGTAAGGATATCTACTTAGCACTTAAAAAATCTAATGTGATAGTTGAGTATAAATTTTAAAAATAGAATATAAATAAAGATGCACATAAAAATAATCATAAATGTAAATTAAAATTTCCATAATGTTCCCATATCCCCATAATTTAAATTAAATAATCATTATCTCCCTTTTGAAATTATCAAAAAGTGATGATAAGAAACTGTAAAGTCAAAGTTGAAAAGATGGATAATAAGATAAATTCAATTAAAGAAAAACTAATTTCATTACAACCAAAAATAAATATTAAATAAACTTAATATAAAAGAAAATGTCTAATCTCAAACACTCTCATCCTGGGTACTATGAATCAATATTTGATATTACCTTTTCAAATATGGGGTTATAAAGGTATAAGATAAGGTAATTGAGGTAGTGGAAGTAGGGACCAAGATGGAAGAGGGTAGTTATCTGATAATCAATGGTTGAATATGTTGTACTACTTCTACTGGAGACAAACTGAGAGGCTAAAAATGAGGAGGTAAATGATAATTTGGGTCCTAGATAATAGCTGGTCTAAAATATTCATGGGTAGTGGATGTACCATATAAATGAGAAGTCACTGGAATGGCCTCATAAGCTACTACTATCATACCAGGCGCATGAAATAAAGGCTTCATGATATTGATAAAATATATAATAATGTTACCTTAATTATCAATGGAACTAATGAAGTATTTTTCTTCCTCCATAAACAACTGAAGAATAGGTGTCATCATCTTCAACTGATTGACCGACACCTTGAATTCTTGGGTGACTCGTGGCATCCGAAGGTTCTTAGCTATAAACTTGAATTGAGAATTCAATTCATACTTGGTGTAAATATTGGAAAGGTAATATTTAATAGTCTTTGATATGTGTTCCTAATATTTTATAACATCTTTTAAACATTACCTATACATCATATAAATATTTTCATTATAATGTATGATCTGCCTCAGATCCTCTTGATAAGTAACATGAACATCCCCCATAGAAGCATGAATTTCCTCCCTAAAAACTGGCCGAATCAACTCTGTATTAAGAGAAGTTATGGGAGGTGGAACACTAGAAGTAGAAGCCATTAAAGTTATATTCTCCAACCTCACCAACAAATTATCCAAACTACTAGAAAAAGAGGTCCTAATCTCCTCCATCATAGACCTCAAAGACTCTATCTCACTAGCTAACTGTCTGTTCTCAATCTCAACATCCTAAATGTAATGAATTATCTTTGGCTAGATGTGTCACACAAAAAACTCAAATAGGTGTATAGAATCTCACTAAATAATTTTTGTGGTTGGAGGTGCATGATTCATTATAATCCCACCAAAATTAGAAAGAATACTCTCTCTAAAATACTCCATATAATCAATGGAAAGAGTATCTAAAGGCACGGGTGCAGTAGTAGTAGGTAGGGGTGAATCATCTTCCTCAGCATGAGTCACATCAGCCACTTCTAACTCAGATCTGGAAATAAAATCTAAAGTAAATCTATGATGCTCTCCTGCGGCATCAGTCATCTCAACCATGGATCCATTAGGATCTATCTCAAATCGAATTGGTATAATAGGTCCACCATGATCTGGGGGACTACTCTCATCATCACCTAAGATAGAATAGTCCAATACGAGCCTCACATACCCTGGGAATCGTTCCCACTCATCAAATGTTGTGACATCCATCCTGGAAAAATACAATACTGTAGGCTCAACATCTGCAGGTTCAACATGATGACCAAAAAAACTAAAGGTTTGTTCCCCCTCAACATATTCCCTCATATCATCTCTAACAAAATCATCTTTATCTACATCTTGAACAAAACATTCACTACTAGAAAATTGGCCTTTAACAGCGCTAGAATTTATTAGCGCTAGAAAACTGCGCTGAGAAAGTTCATCTTTATCATCGCTAAAATAAGCACTGATGAAGGGGGACATTTATCACTGCTAAAAAAGTGCTGATAAAGGGTACCCTTTATCAGCGCATTTTTTTAGCGCTAATAAAATTTCACCTTAATCAACATTTTCTTTTAGTGCTGATAAAGTTTGACCTTTATCAGTGCTTTATTTTTAGCATTGATAAAAGTTACATTTTATGAGTGCTAACAATAAAGCGCTGATAAAGGTTGCCATTTATTAGTGCTTTATTAGTGTTGATAAAGGTTCAGATTATAAAATTAAAAAAATTAACAATTTCATTAATTAAATAATTATTGTTAAAAAATGAATAATCATATATATAAATTTAAAAAATTATTAAATAGTATATATTAAATATATATATATATATATATATATGTAAAATGAGTAAAATGAAATAATTAAACAAATAAAAATTTAAAATGAGTAAATTAAGAAAAATATTAAACATTTTATTAATTAAATGTTTATTTAAAAAAATTAATAAATTTAATATATATGTATATTATAAATATTGATAAATAATATATATTAAATTTAGATATATAAATGAATATATAATCAAATAATAAAATTAAAAATAAATAAATTGCAAAATTATTCAAAAAATTATTAATGAAATAATTATTAATAAAAATGAGTGGGTATAATATATATATATATATATTAATTATAAATATTAATAAATAATATATATGAATTATAAATATATATAAAATGAACAGAATGTTAATTAAAAACATATTAATGTCTTATTAATTTTTAATATTGTTTGATTTTTCAATTTAACATATATCAAACATTGTGTGTCACATTGATTTCACATACATGTGTGTGTGTGTTTGTGTGTGTGTGTGTAATTAAAGCATTTTATATGTAAACACACACACAAATATATTTATGCAATATATAGAAACACATACACCAAATATTTATGTAATTTATTCAAATTTATGTATATTTTAGAATTTCATTTTTAACATGATACATTTAATATATTATGTTTTTAATCGGTCAATTTTATTTATTTATTTATAATATTGTTACAATTAGGGCATTCATTTTTAATATTTTCTTATTTTAATTTTTATTTTTGAATTTGATAATTTTCTATTATTTTTTATATTTATTTTTTTATTATGTTTCAGTATTTTCAATATATATTCATCTCTAAATTAGTATATATATATATATCCTTTTTTTTAATAATTGATATTTAATTAATAAAACATACCCATTTTTTCAATATTTTTAAAGTGCACTCATTTTGAATTATTCAATTTCATTAATTTTTTAAATGCATGTTTTTAAGATTATATATCCACTAATAATGTCAAAAATATATTTGTGAATAAATATTTATAAATAAATATATTTATAAATGTATATTTAATATATTTATAAATTTATACATTTATAATTATTATAAATAAATTATTATTATTATTAAATTAAGTATTTATATAATTATAAATAAATAATTATATATATATAATAATTATTATAAAATTATAATAAATTTATTTATATAAATCCTTTATCAGTGCTAAAATTTTAGTACTGGTAAAGATCCATGTTTATCAGCGCTAAAAAGCGCTGTTAAAAAGAATTTTTAACTGCACAAAATATTATCGTTGTTAAATATGTTTTTATCAGCACTTTCTGAGTGCTGATAATATCAAGATTTATCAACACTTTTTTAACATTGATAAATATATCTTTTATCAGTTCTTACCAATTTAATACCAATTAAAGGGATCTTTATCAGTGTTTATTTTTGAAGCGTTGTTAAAAAAATTCCCAGTCTATTTTAAAAAAACCCTCACTGATACTCCCTCATCGTGATTCTGAAGCTCTCTCAAAACTCCTCTTCTGACGGCATGACTCCACTATGATCTATTTGTCTAATCAAGAATAGAATCTAATGTATGTTATTTTCTACTTTTCCTATATTGTTGTTTGATATTTTGGGTTCCATGTTTTTCTTTTTTTCACTGTTCTTAACATTGACGAACCTTATATCTCATATCCTCGTCGTTTTCGGCAAGACTCCTCTGTGAATTTTAATGGATTTTTGACAAGAATAATATTTTTAGTTTAACTTCATGCAACCAATATGAATGAATTTTTGTAGTTTAATGCCATGAAACCAAGATGAGATATGATGTGAAGTTTAACATCTTTCTTCTATATTGAATTTTATTGTTTAACATCCTATAACTAGGATAATATACAATGTATAGTGTAACACCTTGCTACTAGGATGAATATTTGTGGTTTAACATCATGAAAATAGTATGAGAGACACTATACAGTTTAACGTCTTTCTTTTAGGATGAATTTTTGATGTTTAACACCATAGAATCATGACGAGAGATGACTGATTTCCACTACACAAATTATTTAATGATAAATATTGTATTAGTGTAGGTTTTTGACTCATTCCTCATCCATTGTGGCTAATGTACATGCCCTATTTTTTGGATCATCTTGGCTTCATTTTCCGAAACAGTTTTTATAAAGGGGAAAATGATTTCCAAAATTGGATTTGATTTAAAAATGTGGGATATTATATTGTCAAAAGTTGTCTTAGAAGAATTTGGTTTGAAATTGAAAATGAAACAGTGGTTTTCAAAAAGATAATTCTTTTTTTATATGAAATTTGGCTTGTGATCCAGTTATTTTGGCCCAAGATGTTACTTTTGGTTGTGTTTCAGATTGATTCTTAACCTGATTTTATGATTTTTGTGTTATTCATAATATACCACCCAGAAAAGTCCCTAAATTTTCTAGTGGGTCTCTCCCTATTTCTAGTTCTCCTCAGTTTCTACCCATCTTCCATGAAAATCGAGGTTCGTTACAGGTAGTTAAGTGTCTTAATGAAGTTTTTCATGTCATTAGAGTGTTTGGAAATCCCAAATATGTTAGAGTATGTGTTGTTCTGAGACTTCTTGATGGTATAGCTTTGGAATAATGTGTAACGACCCAAACTTTTATGAATGAAAATTAACCATGATCTAATTAAATGTCTTGTTATGTAAAATGGTTATATAAAACATAGGAACTTATTTGGTTTTATGTTTTTTGATTTTAAAATACCATTAATAATTGTTACCGATGCTAATATAGATGTTTAACAGTGATCACATGATTAGTATAAATATAGGGCTTTAACAAATTCAATTTACTCAGAAAAAGGAACTGATGGCCTCATCTAATAGAATTTCTCCAAATGAATCCCATTTTTCAGGGCTTGTAAATGAGTTAGTGTCACTATTCTTTGCTATTGACCAAGCCCGATCCAAGCTTCAACACATTAATCTTGAATGGAACCGCCTACGTGAAAAGTGAAATTTAATAGATATTACCACCCGAGCGATGTTATATGAGCATCTACATGGGTCTGTCACCATCGCACACCTTACCCTTAGGTCTTTTGCAGGTGTTATAAGTGTTTATGTAACAAGACCCTAGCACTATGATTATGTGCATTATTTTTGTATTGAATAAAAAATATACATTCATTTTATTGTTGTTACTTTATAAATAGTTTTTGAAGCACAAATAGTATTTTTAGTTAATATTCAATTAAGAAATATATTTTGATGAATTAATGGGTTTTTTAATTAAATAATGTTTTAATAAAATATTATTACTAAATTAATTTTTATTAAATATAAATGAATATATAATTTTTATGAATACAATTGTAATTTTTATTAAGGTTTGAAAGTTGTTTTTTTCAAAACCAATGTAATTTTGATAAATATTGGTTTTTATTTTAAAAGTAAAAATTCACATATTTGAAAAATTATTTCGATAAAATGAATATTATTTTAGGAATCAGGGTGTTTAAATTATCCAACGGTGAATTTTTAATAATTTTCCAAGACAGTCGAATTTTAGTGTAAAAATTAAATATTGTTTAAATATATAATGTGTTTTATGACATCATAATGAACCATTAATGAAGTAATAAAATACTATAAAAAGTATTTTCGTACAATATATATTTTACCTTTAAAATAATGTGATTTTATATTTGTTTGATTAATTTTATGGTTCCTTAGTGGACCCTCCAAAACTTATAAAACGTTTTAACTTTTAAAATGATTTCCTTGAGAGTGTGACTCATCTCCACATAATCAAGCCTAATATTTTAAGAATTGAATCCATTGGAATTATAAAATAATTTTTTCCACTCCCCTATGGAAAAAACCATGGGCAAAAACCATGGGTTGGTTTGTGGTTTTGATTAGTTTAATGTGTGGTGTCCAAAACCTAAATAATAATGAATTCCTTCTCTTTTCCTATATAAACTCACCCAAGATCCCACTTTTCTTCACTAAAAACCCTTGTATCACGTCCCTACTCTTTCTTCATCTCTCTAGTGTCCTCCCAAGGTGCCCCAATCTCCCAATAAGCCTCTCTCAATCCTCTCCCAAGACTTTGGATCACACTTCCAAGCAAGGGATTTCTTCCTTTCTCATTTTTGTCCAAATTTCATTATGTTGTTATAACATTTTTCTATCAATTAAAAATGTCAGGGTTTGATTTATAACCTCCCTCATACTTTCGTACTTATGTTTTAATGATGAGATACCTCTTTATCTCTCATTAATCTCTCCCATGTACACTTGTTACCATGCCAAAATTCTGTAAGGAATTTCTCTCTTCTCATTTACATTCAAGAAATTATTTTTTATTATGAATATAAACTTCATTACATATGATGGGACATGTGTCTTTATGAACCACTTACTATAAATTTCATGTACATATGATGAGACACCCCTTTCTCTCTCATCAACCATTTTTATGAATTCTTATGTCACATCGTTATGCTGCTGAAATTACATCACGATTTTACAAGCCAAATTCATTGTGTAGTGAATTCCATGACCATTTCTCTATCAAGGGTATTCACCCTTATAAAAATTTAATTATTGATTATAGAGTTTCATATATTAAATACACATTTTTTTATCATGTAATAAATGATGATGTTTGATGAATCCATGTTATACGATCCATGTGGCACACTTATGCATGAAATGAAATGATAAAGAAGGGTGCACCCTGATAGCACTCCAATGCATTGGGTATGGACTAGTATCATGATACATCAAGTGTAATGAAGGTTTACTCATGCTAATTCAAGTGAAATGAGGTTTTACTCATGCACCATGTGCAATTAGCCTTGGATCATTCTAATATCATGTTAAATATTGTTTCCACATTTCCAGGTTATGATAATCATGCTATATCATGCCTTTATGTTCATGTTTCTCTTAGGTTCTATTGATATTCATATTTCCTAAAATTTACTATATTCTTCATGTTATTCCTTGTTTACTCCCTTACTAGTCTTTATATCTCACCCTTTTTCATGAATGTCCTCAGGTTATCCCATTCAATGTTAAGTACGAAGGAATGTGTGTGGTCATGTAAAATAAGTATTCAATAAAGATGTGCATTTAATGTTTTAAGTTGTTATGTAATGTTCCTAAACCCCAAATACACTATATATCTCAATACTTAGAGTTGTCTTAAGTGAAATTTTATGTAATAAATCATGTTTAAGTGTGTAATAAAGAGAAGAGTTGTTATAGTTGGTATCAAGGGATAGGTTTAGTTATTTTTGGGATTAGGATTAGAAAAACCCTAGTGAAAGCCTTAGGGATAAGATAAAGTATAATAAAAAAACATCCCTAAATTTTGGTGAGTACTAAGTAAGTAGTTTATAAATAAAATTCATCCCTTTATGGATATGAGAAGGTAGAGGCGGCTCTGCCACATATGTATCTAGGGGTAAAACCCGAAAACACCGCTTTGAGCTAGACTCGAATGGGAAATGGTGTACGACAACAGGCCTCACTGCACTCTTGGTTACAACACTCTTGGGGGATATTCTTTGGTAAATTCATAAGCTTAGTATGAACCATTATTAATATAATTAAAAAAATTCTCCTAAGAATATTTTTTTGGAAGTAGATCATGGATAACATAGATAGGTTAAGGAAATAAATTTAATTTATAAGTTATCCCCTTTTTAATTAGATTCCCCTTTATGTGTTATCCCTAACTTTACTTTCATTTCAGCCAATGGCTAGTAATAGGAGGACTCGGGATAACAACTGATGCAAAGATCAATGTGATGACTATTCTAATGAGATGCCCAATCTGATAGGAGTGGGAATCAAAAACTTTGTCATGATACTCTCTCTCAGTTAACTCAAGTTTTGAATAGAATCATGGTTAAAGAGGAACGTTCAACCCCCCATAAGAAATAAAAAGTCCCAATAGAGAGATTTGTGAGATAAGGGCCTCCTACTTTTAATGGATAATTCGATCCCTCAATTGCTGAACAATGGATCAACTCCATTGAAATGATCTTCTCCAACCTTAAATGTTCTGAAAAAGATAAGGTTCTTCTAGATGCTTATTGAATGGAGGGTGATGATGATCAATGGTGTACATTGATCAAAAATACAAATCCTGATGAAGAGATCGAGGGTTGGAATGGAAGTATTTCCGAAAAATGTTTTTTCGATAAATATTTTCCACGCACCCTATGACTTAAGATGGAAAGGGACTTCTTTAACCTCAAGCAAAAAAAATTACAAATCCATCAAAGTGTATGAGGAAAAATTTACAAGGCTTACATAATATACCTTCAGATATGTTTTTACCCACCAATTCAAGGTTGAATTCTTCTTTGGGGGGCTAAAACCTAGCCTATGGAAAGCCCTGGTGATCTGTGACTTCGAGAACGAGGAGGAAATTTTTTGATGTTCCCTAAAAGTTGAAATGGAGATTGAAGAATCTCAGGGGTATCATGGGAATAAGAAGCGTAAGGTGGACCTTAATTCTGAAAGTCTAATGGATAAATCCAACAGTGCTAGAAATTCCAACACCCCACTTGCCAATGGTGTGGACTGAAGAACCCTAGAAATTACCTGAAGGGGGTGAGGAAATGATTTTGGTGTGGAAGAGAAAGGCACCTGACCATTAACTACTGATAAGAAAAACCCTTTGTGGAAATAGAGGAGAGGAACTCTCCATTCGACACTCAACACATTGTTCACTACATAAATTGAAAATAATCAGGGCACTTTTAAAACAAGTGCCCTAAGCCAAGGGTTTTCAAAGAAAACCAACAACCTCCAAGGTAGCAAGGGCAAGCTTCTTCTATCACTACCGCCGAAGTGAACCCTGAAAATGATGTGGTGACGGGTAAAATAGTTATTCATTCAAGAATAGCGAATTTACTTTATGATTCTTATTCTATGCATTCTTTTATATCCCAAAAGTTTAGTAGAACAATCCCAACACCACCGCAAATCATGGAAGTAAAGATGTTAGTGAGAACGGAAAATGTTGAAATCATTGCAACCCATGAATATAAATCCTCCCCTCTCATAATTTGTGGATTTAACTTCTCAGAGAACCTCTTAATACTCTTTCTGGTGTAATTTGATGTAATTATTGGCATGGATTGGATTTCCTTATATAGATCCAACATAAATTGTCATGAGAGGGAAATCACTATCCATGTGGAGAATCGACCCCCAATTCTATACAAGTGAAAGGAGGAGGATGAATATTCTTTAGCACCATAATCTCAAGCATGGATATTATTTGCCTATGAGAATGTGTATCTTTCTCATATGATTGAGTCTAAGGAAGAAACCATCCTTCAAGACATTCCTATTGTGAGTGAATTCACTGAAGTGTTTCCTGAGGAATTTCTTGGTCTTACTGCTAGAAGAGATGTTGAATTCTCCATAGATCTTATAACTAGGGTGTTTCCAATATCTAAGACTCTATATATAATATCTATTGTGGAGCTTCAGGAGATGAAGAAACAACTGCAGGAAAATCTAGATAAAGGGTTTATATGCCCAAGTGCTTCACCATGGGGTCCACTAGTCCTCTTTTTCAAGAAGAAAGATGGGTCAATGCGCCTTTCCATCGATTATTGTGAGCTCAAAAAAATTGTGATAAAGAACAAGTATCCTCTACCCTGAATTTATGACTTGTACGATCAGCTATATAAAGCACAAAAATTCTTCAAGGTGGATCTACGGTCGGGATATTACTAAGTAAGGCTGAAGAAGGAGAATATCCCTAAGACTGCATTTCGTACAAGATACAGGCACTAGGAATTCATAGTAATGCCTTTCGGACTCACTAATGCTCCAAAAATCTTCATGGACTTGATAAATAGAGTCTTTAGATATTACCTCAAAAAAATTGTGCTAGTCTTTATAGATAATATTCTAATATACTCCAAAACAAAGGAGGAGCATGAGGAGAATCTAAGTACTTTACTAGAGACCTTTTGAAAGGATAATCTCTATGCAAAGTACAACAAGTGTGAGTTCTGGTTGAAGGAGGTTTCATTATTAGGTCATATCATCATAAGAAATGGGATATTTGTGGATCCCTCCAAGATAGTTTCAATTGAGGGATGGTCTAGACAACATTAGTAATAGATATTTGTAGCTTCTTGGGTTTAGTTGGATATTATCACTAATTTGTGAGAAATTTCTCATGATTTTACAAACCTCTTACCAAGATAACTCGGAAGTGAGTAAAGTTTTCTTGGAGTGATGAATGTGAATATAGATTCATGGAGTTGAAAAAGAGGCTTATCATTGCACCTATTCTCACACTCCCCACAAGTGGAGAACTTTTTGTGGTATTCAGTGAGGCTTCGAAGAACGTTCTAGACTATGTGTTGACGCAAAATGAAAAATTCATTTCTTATGCTTAAAGGAAATTGAAAGTTCATGAGAAAATATATTCATTGCACCTATTCTCACACTACCCACAAGTGGATAACTTTTTGTGGTATTCAATGATGCTACAAAGAAGGTTTTGGACTGTGTGTTGATGAAAAATGAAAAATTCATTTCCTATGCTTCAAGGAAATTGAAAGTTCATGATAAAATATATCCAACACATGATCTGGAGTTGGATTCATTAATCTTTGCTTTAAAAATTTAGTGACATTACCTCTTTTGGGAGAAGTGTGAAATATACACGAATCAAAAAAGCCTCAAGTATATATTCAGACAGAAAGAGTTGAATATGCACCAACGAAGATGGTTAAAGTTGATCAAAGACTATGACTACTCAATCCATTACCACCTTGGGAAAGCGAATAAGGTGGTAGATTCTCTAAGTAGAAAGGTCCCAGTGATTCCATCATTGATGAGAATTAGGATCCAATCTTCATAGATTTTATAAATATGGACATGGGAATCATAAAGAACGGAACATAATCAATAATTTCACAAATGAATGAACTTTTGTAATGGTTAAAGGATTCTCAAAAGGATGATGTGGGAATTCAGAAGAAAGTGGAAACTATCATAAATGTGAAATCCTCGAAGTTCAATGCTAATGAAGAAGGAATTGTGAGATTTGAGACAAAACTATGTGTTCCATCAAATCCAGAGTTAAAGAATGAAATGTTGGATGATAAACATAGTTCAAATTTCTCCATTCATCTAGGAAACACAAATATGTATTGAGATCTTGGAAATCATTATTGGTGGGATAACATGAAGAAGGAGATCTATTAGTATACATCAATGTGCCTTGTGTGTTAGCAAGTCAAGGATGAGAGGTATAAGTCTAAGGGGATGATGCAACCATTACCCATACTAGCATGGAAATGTGAGAACATCACTATGGACTTTATCACAGGACTTTTGAAGACATCCAAAGGAAATAATGTTATCTGGGTTTTTGTGGATCATCTTACAAATACTGCACACTTCATTGAAATTTGAGAGAAAATATCATTAGATCAACTTTCATGGATATATATCAGAGAAGTGGTAAGGCTGCATGGAGTACCACTATCTATTGTATACTATTGAGATCCAAGATTCACCTCTAAGTTCTGGAAGAGTCTCCAAAATGCTCTAAATACTGAGATGAACTTCAGTACATCTTATCATTGTCAAACTGATGACCAATATGAACGGACTATCCAAACACTTGATGACATGTTAAGAGCATGCTCAATAGACATAAAAGGAGGATGGGATCAACATCTTCCTCTAGTTGATTTCTCTTACAATATCAATTTCCACTCAATCATCCAAATGGCTCCTTATGAATCCCTTTATGGGAATAGATGTAGAACATTGGCATGTTGGGATGAATTTGGGGAGTGAAAACTCCTAGGTCCATAAATGGTCCAAGAAATGGTGGAGAAGGTTAAGACCATCCAGCGGCACATTAAAGATGCTCAGCATCGAAAAAAGAGCTATTCCAATAATCATTGATTAGACCTATATTTTGATTTCAGATACATGGTATTCCTCCACATATCATTGTGGAAGAGAGTTATGAGATTTGGGAAGAATGGAAAGCTTATTCTAAGGTACATTAACCCTTTTGAGATCATTGATCACATTAGAGTAGTGGCCTATCGACTAGTACTCCCACCAAACCTATCTCAAGTACATGATGTATTCTATGTATAACTCTTGAGGAATTACATACCTGGCCCTTCGCATGTACTCAATCCATAGGTGGTACCATTAGAGAATGACCTCTCCTGTGAATAGAATCCGGTGAAGATCTTAGACCGTAGAGAAAAAGTTCTATGAAATAAGAAAATGCCCATCATTAATGTGTTGTGGTAAAACCATAAGTTTGAAGAAGCAATGTGGGTATCAGAGAAAATGATGAAGCATAGTAACCCTCATCTATTTTAGTAAGGGAAAAGGAAATTTCACGGGCGAAATTTCTTAATGGGGGGAGATTGTAACAACAAAAACTTTTATTAATGAAAATTCCTCTTGATATAATTAAATGTATTATTATGTAAAATGGTTATATAAACATAGGAACTTATTTGGTTTTGTGTTTTTGGATTTTAAAATACCATTAAGAATTGTTACAACTACTAATATAGCCATTGAATAGTGATCACATAATTAGTATAAATATAGGGCTTTAACAATCCAATTTAATTAGATAAAGGAAGTGATGGCCTTTTTAGTAGAATTTCTCCATATAAATCCCATTTGTTGGAGCTCATAAATGAGGTATAATCCATGGGATTTTCTCTTGAACAATCCCAAGCCAAGATTCAACACTTTAAGCTCGAACAGAACCACCTATAGGAGAAGTGGAAGTTAATATAGATTATCACCCGAGCGATGTTATCTGTTTATCCCCAAGATTCTATCACCATCGCACACCTTACCCTTAAGTCTTATGTGGGTGTTATAAGGGATTATGTTACAAGACCCTAGCACTATGATTATGTGAATTATTTTTGTATATAATAAAGAATATACATTCATTTTATTATTGTTACTTCGTAAATAGTTTTTAAAGCACAAATAGTATTTTTAGTTAATATTAAATTAAGAAATCTATTTTTGATGAATTAATGGATTTTTGAATTAAATTATATTTTTATAAAATATTATTACTAAATTAATTTGTACTAAATATAAATTAGTGTATAGTTTTTATGAATACAATTTTAATTTATATTAAGGTTTGAAAGTTGTTTTTTTCAAAACCCTTTAATTTTTTATAAATGTTGGTTTTTATTTTAAAAGTAAAATTAAAATATTTAGAAAATTATTTAAATAAAATGAATATTATTTTTGGAATCAGTACATTGAAATTATCCAACACTAAATTTTTATTTTCCGAGAGAGTCAATTTTTTGTGTAAAAATTAAATACCGTTTAAATATATAATGTGTTTTATGAAATCATAAAGACCCAATAGTGATGTAATAAAATACTATAAAAAGGATTTTCGGCCAATATATTTTTTACCTTTAAAACAATGTTATTTTATATTTTTTTGATTAATTTTATGGTATCTTAGTGGACCCTCCAAGACATATAAAACATTTTAACTTTTAAAATGATTTCCTTGAGAGTGTGACTCACCTCCACATAAGCAAGCCTAATATTTTAAGAATTTAGGCCATTTTCCTTGTTAAATAATATTTTAAACTCCCCTTTAGAAAAAAAAACATGGTCAAAACCCATGGTTTGGTTTGTGTTTTTGATTTGTTTAATGTGTGGTGACCAAAACCTAAATAATAAATAATTCCCTCTCTTTTCCCATATAAACTCACCCAAGATCCCACTTTTCTTCACTAAAACCCCTTGTAACACTTCCCTACTCTACCCTCCTCTCTCTAGTATCCCCCCAAGGTTCCCCAATATCCTAATAAGCCTCTCTCAATCCTCTCTGAAGTCTTTGGATCACACTTCCAAGTAAGAGATTTCTTCATTTCTCATTTTTTTCCAAATTTCATTATGTTGTTATACCATTTTTCAATTAAAAATGTTAGGTTATGATTTATCACCTCCCCCATATTTCCATACATATGTTTTAATGATGATTAACCTCTTTATCTCTCATTAATTCCTCCCATGTACACTCGTTACCATGCTGAAATTCCATAAGGAATTTCTCTATTCTCATTTACATTCAAGCAATTCTTTTGTATTATGAATCTAAATTCCATTAAATATGTTGGTACATGTATCTATATGAACCCCTTACTGTTCATTTCATGTAAATATGATGAGAAACCCCTTTATCTCTCATCAACCATTTTTATGAATTCTTATGTCACGTCGTTATGCTGCCGAAATTGCACCGCGATTTTCCAAGACAAAGTCATTGTGTAATAAATACCATACCCATTTCTCTATCAAGGGTATTCACCTGTATAAAAATTTACTTATTAATTATATAGTTTCATGTATGAATTCCAAATTCCTTTATCATGGAATAAATGATGGTGCTTAATGAATCCATGTTATACGATCCATGTGGCACACTTATGCATGAAATGAAATCATTAAGAAGGGTGTGCCCTGATTGTGCTATAATGCATTTGGTAAAGACTAGAATCATGATACATCAAGTGAAATTAGGGTTTAATCATTGTAATTCAAGTGAAATGTGGGTTTACTCATGCTTCATGTGCAATGAGCCTTGGATCATTCTAATATCATGTTAAATGTTGTTTCAACATTTGAATGTTATGATAATCATGATATATCATGCCTTTATGTTAATGTTTCTCTTATGCTCCATTGAAATACCTATTTCCTAAAATGTACTGTATTATTCATGTTATTCCTTGTTTAATACCTTACTGGGCTTTATACCTCACCCTTTTTTATGCATGTCCTCACGTTATCCCATGCAATTCTAAGTACGAAGGAATGTGTGTGGTCATGTAATAGATGTATTCAGGAAATATGTGTATTTCATGTTTTAAGTTGTTATGTAATGTTAATAATCCCAAAATACACTAGACCTCTAGATGCTCAGAGTTTTATTAAGTTCAATTTAATGAAATATATCATGTTTAAGTGTGTAATAAAGAGTAGGGCTGTTATATAATGGGTTTTTTTTGCCCCACCAATGATGAATGTTGGGATAACATGGGAAGATTTTAAGTCCCTCTTTGTCTGATGGTTTATACATAAGGAGGTGAAAATAAAGAAAAGGTAAGAGATCAAGAGTGTCCAGTAATTTTAGTGGACAGTGAAGGCTTATGTTGAACACTTAAAATAGTTGGTTTCCTTTATCCCAGAGGTGGTGTCGCAAGATCTGTTGAAAGCTTCTCTTTTCATTGGGGGTCTTCATCCAGAGATCAAGTTGAAAGCCCTCTTATCCAAGTATCTCCATTTTGAGAAGTTTGTGGAGGAAGTATTTTTGGATGAGTTTTTTTGAAAGGAGAATAAAAACATTGGCTCAATTGTTGTCTCTCATTTTGGGGTGAAGACATTCAGAGTTTCCTCATTTTTTTCAGCTATTGTAAGTTCATATTTCATTATAAAAGTCTCCTAAAATTATCCTTTCATAGTTCAAATGGTTTTGTTTTTTTAATTTGAACCTCTAAATGTTTATCCTTTCATGAATTAGTTCTCCTCTTTATATCATTCTTTTTTGGAGATGTCTATTTTTTTAGAAATCTCTCTTTGTTCCTTGTGTGCGGGTTCATTTATATTCATTATTTTGATCATTTATACTAGTGTTTATACTAATGTAGTGTGTTGGAAGAATATTGATGTTTATTTGGATCCATTTATCAATTAATTAAAAACATGGATTCGATGTACAACACTCACAAATTTAATAACAAAACTAAGGATTCTCTATTCACTTCACTATTTTTCGTTAACTATCACTAAGCATAGAATATGGCCTAAACTTCCTGTCTGGCATCCCAGTGATGCTCTCATCTCACACACACTCACCACTATCTCTATCATTTCACCATTCAGAATTAACTTTTCCTTCTCTTCCTGAACTCATTTACTATATACATGCATCTGCATGCATCATGCATCTTTATAAGTAGTAAATGAGTGCAGGAAGAGAAGGGAAAATGAATTTTTAATGGTGATATGATAGAGATGGTGGTGAGCATGTGTGGGATGAGAGCATCGTGGGGACACCAGGCAGTAAGTTTAGGTCAGATGTTATGCTATGTTGTAGTTAACCAACAGTAGTAGAGTGCACAGAGAATTCTTAGTTTTGTTATTAACTTATATCTAGACTAAATAAACCCTTTGTAAATATGTAAATATAATGTTATGATATACTTTCTCTATTTTACTGAAGAATTATATAATGAAACGTTGATTTAATCTTAATTATTCCTTACAGAGTTTGTTTATTTTAGAATATTTTTGTCCATGGGCCATGCCTTTATAGGAATATCAATGATGATGTCTCTACTCAATCACATAGGTAATCTTATAGTTTCCATAGTAAAATCATTTTCTATAGAATTAATGCATTGTTTCAAATTTATGTTTAATTTATTTCTTTTTAGTATTACTCATGTAATAATTTTTTTCTTATATAGGTGGATTATTTTGTTTGAGTTGGGTTGCACTGTTGAACTTTCATTATCCTTCTCCCTTAGAACCTTTTCACCCCTATAGTGTTGCATTTATCACTTTCTTTCAAGTTCTCTCCATTTCATTTACAGGAAGAGAAACATCGCTACCTCTGCTCAATTACTAAGTTAATCTTGATATTTGCACATTAAAATAATTTTCCATAGAATTAATATACTATTTAATATTTATTTTTAATTTATTTCATTTTATTATTACTCATAATAATTTTTCTCTTATACATGTGGGTTATTTTTTTCAAGTTCATGTGGTTTTTTTGAAGCTATCCATGCAGTGTTGGTAGTTCAACAAAGAAAGTAAATGGAAATCATAATAACATTGATAGTTAGGATTATTTTTTGATGTATGTAATAATTTTTATTTATGTAATTGTATAAACCAATGTTTGACATGTTTATAATATAGTGTTTGTGTTGTAAATTTCATTTCATTTAAATTCTGTATTGGGACTTGTTTTTGTTGATATCTATTGTGTTTTTAGTTCTATGATGTTCTATTATAGAACACTGTAGTGGTGCTACAATGTGTTATTATAACACACTATAGTATAACCCTTTATTACCAATTTTAAAAGCATTGATAAATAACACATTTAATAGCACTTTTAAAATAATTGATCAAGGACACATTTATCGGCGCTTTTAAAAGCGGTGATAAAGGTATACTTTATCAGTGCTTCTACAGTGCTGATAAAGGATTCCTTTAGAGGTTCTAAATAAAAATTCTTGATAAATGGTACCTTTATCAACACTTTTAAAAGTGCTGATAAAAGTCCCATTTATCATCTCTTTTGTTAGCATTGATAAATGTACCCTTCATCAGCACTTTTTCAGTGCTGATAAAAGTATGAGGCTTTTAACATTGCTCATGTTGTCAGAACTTATCTAGAACTAATAAAGGTCATTTCTAGTTGTACTAAAGGCCATTTTTTATTAGTGATTTTCTTTCATCAAACAATAAAGAACCAAACAAAACTGGAGAATAATGAAGTTTCTAAGTCATATCATGATCATTGAGACCACTATGATTTGATCCATCATCACTTCCATATTCATTGTCATCTCCATCATCTTTATCATCACCCTCATTTCAATAATATCCTAAATTTTTATCATAATCAACATCTTAATCAAAATTAATTTCAATATCATATGCATCCACAATTTCCTTGTAAGATTTAGATAAAGAAATGTTAAATCGTTCCTCTCCTGAAACATCAGTTTCCTCTTATTTATATCCTTCACTTAAAATAATTTCTCTAGAATGCATATATCTTGGAGGAGTAGCTAGAACAAAATATAACACATGGATCTTAGGTATGTTAGGGTCACTACCTTCCTTAACTAATTCATCATCATCACCAGGGGAAACAACCTCTACTTATTCTTGCTCATCATCTCAGTATTCTGCTACATCATCTAGCTCCAATATAGGATCAATAAGGTTATTAGGTCTATAAGGTTGATCAATATGATTAAAATCCTAATAGATATTATCAATTTCATCAACCCATTTCTTTATCCATGGGTTCCAATTAACCTTGATTATTTTACAGATGACTATTGTCAAGAAAAAACCTCCACAATTCACTTTAGATTATCTATCCTCGTCAACTTATCATTTTCCCCAAAGCATGGATGAAATAAACATATGATATATAAGTGAATTAGATATGTATGATTTCTTACACATTTCCATCATATAAACCATTATATACCTACATAGATTGATTCTCTCTCATCTTTTCATTCTGTATATGAGAAAAACATCTTGATATATCATAGTCAAAAGTCTCCTTCTTTTGGGAATAACTTGTTTTGTATAAATTTAAATAGTAATTTTCACTCACCATCTAATTCAGTTGTAATAGGTCTTCTTAGATTTCCATCTCCTTTTAGTTATAATAAAAAATTATCATACAAAAAAATCATTATCACTGGGAATAGAACAGTGATAGTCATTAAAAACTCCTTCATGATTCACATTAATACAATTAGCCCATTTTTCGAAGAGAAGATAACTTCTGTCCATCTATCATTCTTCTAATATGATATTTATTTTTCCCAAAACTAAACTCAGAATATTGATAAAATTAGTGAACCAACCTAGGATTGAATGGTCTCTCACTATTTGAGAACTAGTCCTAGATCACCCTGAGAACCATCAATTTGATAAACAAGAACCATTTACATATTTCTCAGCATCCACTGTGTGATTTGAGAGTTGGGGGTTCCATAGATAGACTAACGGTAGGAAAGATTCACCTGCATACTTATTTGAATGTTGTGACTCCTCAGGATATGACTCATCATGTCACTTTTCTCTAACCATTGCAATGGAGTGAAGGTTCAGGTGAGTACAAGAGAAGGATTAAGGTCAAGATATAAAGGGTAGCAGAGAAGTTCAATGGGAAATAAGTGAGATAGCGAGAGTGCATCAAAATTAGAAATAAGCCCCAATTTAAATCATTTAGAGATTTTAAAATGGAAATAAAAAACATTGAAATTAAAAGAAAATAAAATAATTAATCCAAACAAAAAAATTAACAATGGTGGATTATTTCCAACAGTGGGTAATTTCCGATGGTGGGTAATTTTCTATGGTGGGTAATTTCCAATGGTGGGTAATGTACAATGGTGGGTCATTTATAATAGTGGGTAACTTCCAACTATGGGTAATTTCTAATGGTGGGTAATTTCCAAAGGTGGCTCATTTCCAATGTTGGGTAATTTATAATAGTTGTTCATCTCAAACGGTTGGTAATTTTTTTATGGTGGATCATTTCCAATGTATTATAACCAAAATTTATCATTCCTAATTCAAGTTTGATGTCGTTTAATCTCTCATAATTCATTGAATTAGTAAAATTAGCAGAAAGATGATGTTCAGTTCCTATGAATTCATGATTTATATCACCCTTTTGAAAAATGTCTCTCAAAAACTGATGTCTTACAGCAATATTATTTTTTCTATAGTGACACACAGGATTCATAGAAATATTTATTTTACTTTTGTTATCACAATTTATAGATAAATGAATGAATTGATAACCATAATCTAGAAATGTTTGTTTCATCCAAAAAAAACTGATCAGAACAACTACCTGCAACTATGTATTCATATTCTGCAGTAGATAGCACAATAGAATTTTGTTTCTTGCTACACCAAGATACTAGAGACTTCCCCAAAAAATTACATGTTCTAGATGTGATTTTTCTCTCTAACTTACAACCATGAAAGTCAATATCTGAATAAGTCACTAATTCAAATGATTTTCCTCTAGAGTAAAACAATTTTAAATTGTTTTTATAGTTGAGTTATTTGAAAATCCTTTTTAACAGTAAGTAAATGTGACTCTTTTGGATTTTCTTGAAAATGAGCACACATATACACACTAAACATAATATCAGATCGAGTAGTTGTTAGGTAGTGAAAACATCAAATCATACTTCTATAACTGGTTTAATCCACTAAATTTCCAATTCATTAAGATCCAACTTATAGGTGGTACTCATTAGAGTGTTAATAATTTTCATTCCATCTAAAATAAAACATTTTAAATGATCATTGGTGAACTTAATTTTATTTAAAATTATTTCTTCTTTGTTTTGAAAAATCATAAAACCAAGAAAGAATTTTAGTTCACCCATTAAACTCATTTCATATGCATTTTTCATAATTTTTTAAAAAAACAATACATAATAATTTTTAGAATATCCAAAGATAATATCATCCACATAGATTTAAATAACTAAAACATGATTTTAAATTCTATTTATAAAAAGAGTAGGATTAGTTACACCTTTTGAGTAATGTTTATAAAATAAAGAGGAGTCGAGCCTATCATACCAAGTTCTAGGAGATTTTTTTAAAATATATAAATATTTTATTAATTTATTAACATGATTTTTAAAATGAGGAATTTCAAAATCATGAGGTTGTTCAACAAAAACATCCTCAACTACACACCCATTTATTATTTCACTTTTTAAATCCAAATGCTCAGAAAATTCAATCGGTATTCAAATATCTTCAAGTCTATATATAGGTAAAAAGTTTTCCTCATAGTCAATAGCCTCTTCCTGACTATACCCTTATGCAACCAATCTAGCTTTATTTCTTACTATAGTGATAGATTTATCAACTTTTTTTCTAAATACCAATTTAGTTCCTATAGTCAAGGTGTCTTTAGGTCTAACAACAAGTTCCTAAACTTTATTTCTTTAAAATTGGTTATGTTCTTCTAGAATATCCATTACCTAGAATTCATCATTAATTTCATCATTGGTGATATTAGGTTGGAGCTATGATAATAATTCTTGATGTTCAACCTAATTCATAAGATAAGATCTAGTCTATATACCTCTATCTAGGTAACCAACTACATTATCTAGAGGATGGTATCTATGTTTCATAATAGATCTTTCAAAATAATGACTTCTCATCTCACAATCATCTACAAGTTTAGGTTTAGGTTGTGAATTTTTCTCAGAATTGGATGATTTTTTTCTTGTTTTACAAAAAATTAGAAGGTTTGGCATTGATTTTAAAAGTTTAAAAATCATCATCAAGGTTTTCTAAAGGATTTTTAGGATCATGTGGATATTTTTATCATATTTGACATGAACAGACTCTTCTAAAATCTTGTTTCTTTTATTAAAAACTCCATGTAATTTATTAGTATTTCAGTAACCAAGGAAAATTACTTCATCACTACTAGAGGCAAATTATTCAAGATTATCCTTAGTGTTAAGAATAAATACATTAAAAAACACTAATGTAATTAGACTTAGAAGTCTGAATATTCTATAATTAATAAGGGGTTTTCTTTGAGAGGGGTCTGACCAAAATCTATTAATTATATAACAAGACGTATTCATAGACTCCTCCCAAGAGTAAACAGGAAGTTCATATTCATTAAGCATAGTTTGGGAAATTTCTCAAAGTGTTCTATTCCTTCTTTCTAGAAAATCATTGTTCTTTGGGGTCCTAGAAGAAGAAAAGTTGTGACTATGGCCATTATATAAGAAACAAAAATCAAATTCTTTATTTTCAAACTCATAGTCATGATCACTTCTTAAGGTTATAATCCTAATTTGACTATGATTTTCTACAGATCTAGCATACTTCGAAAAGTAAGACTAGGCTTCACTTTTGTGAGTTAAAAAGAATACACAAGTGTACCTAGAAAATTCATCTACAATGATAGATAAATAATGATTCCCATTTATACTAGAAACTCTAGAAGGTCTAAAAAAATACATGTAAACCAACTATAGGGTTTGAGAATATGGAACTTCTTTTTTGATTTAAAATATATTTTTTATTTTTCTCCTTTTTGACATGGGTTACAAAGTTTATCATTTTAGTATTCAAGTTTAGGTAGATCATTGAATAACCCTTTCCTTTTTATCTTTATAAGTGACTAAATACTACATTTTCCTAGTCTCCTATGTAAAATCTAAGATTCATTGTTAACGGAACTTAGACAAGAAACTTTTTTAGAAAATAGCAAGTCAAAATTAACCATATAAACATTTTCATTTCTGAAATAAGAAAAAAATAAAGCATTTTTAGAATCAAAAAAATTACAAGAATTATTTTCAAACTTCACATAAAACCCATTATCATACTAATTTGTGATAATAAGAATAATTTAATTTAAACCATCAACAAATAATACTTTAGAAATTAAAACTGAGTTATAATTATCGATTTGGACAAGGAAATTTATTTTCCATTTGGAATTGTCACCAAAGTTTACATGCCCACCATCAAACTTTATCAAATTTTTGAATCTTGAGTAATCTACAGTTATATTCTTATAACATTCATTGTCCATGTATGATATACTTTTATTGGAGCTCTTCAAGATGTTTTTGTACAAAATAAGTTTTACACCAAAAAATATTTTAGTACCCAAATCTTATTGGGTACAGAAATGCCAATAATTAAGGATTTAGAAACCCATATTTGATTAATGGGTTTCCTATAAAAATATTTTAAACATTTTTAAATAAAAACTTTGTTTAGTCTAGTTGAGTTAAAACTAGTAGCCACATTTCTAGAATTGGATTTAGGAATAAAATTGTTCATGATAATTTTCCTATATCTAGGTCGATAACCTAAACCAGTAGTATACTTAGGTGCTATTTATTTTCCAATTAATTGTGTGATATTATTTCTTCCATTTGTAATTATTTCAAAATACTTTTTCATATTCTCATTATAAAATTTTAATTTAGTATTTTCTCTCAACATTTGATCTTTTTTTCTTTTCTAAAACAAGATAATTTTTAAAATTAACACTCAATGCATGCTATTTCTTTATAATTTTACACTTATATTTAGGATAATTGAAAGTATCTTATAAAATGTTACAATAACAAAAAATATTTTAATTTGACATATTTTCATCATTAATTTTCTCTCCATAATGACTATAAATATTTTTTGGATAAATAAAAAATACATTTGATACCTCAAATGTGTTTGTAATGAAACACATGTTTTCTCTATCATGTTTTTATTCATGGGTTGATTCTGAGTCACTAGAGATGTCTTCAGAAGAACTACATGTTTCTTTCATCACTTTATTTTATTTATTATCCTTTTCATTGTATTTTATTTTATATTTCAGTTTGGGATGGTCAACTTTGACATTCCCTTTCCTTTTACACTCATATCAGATGAACTCATTTTCAGTATCATCCTTCTTCCAATCCTTCTTATAATTGCATATATTTTCATACAAATTTTCTTATAAAACCTATTAAAACATCTGGATAGATGGGTTGTATCTTAGACACTATCATCTGATGATTTTTTATCACTTGAATATTCATCTTGAACTTTCTCCTTCTATTTTGAGGAGGTGGTCTTGAAGGCTACAAATTTTATTTTAGGATCATCTTCCTCTTTCATTTTAACCTTAATTTATTTCTCTTACATAATTAAAAATACTATTATATCCTTAACATGTAGCTTACTAATGTCACATGATACTCTTATTAAGACTAAGATTCATATCTATATTTTTGGAAGACACCTCAACAGTCTCATGTCATGGTCTTTGTCAAAAATAATATTTCTCAAAAAGTGAATTGTATTCACAATGTCATTGAACCTAAGATAAATGTTAGAAATAATATAATCAGATTTTATCTTAAATATATCATATTTAATTATATAAGTATTTAATCTCATTTCTTTCACAATAGTTGTTCCTTCATGAGAAACAGTTAAAGTATCCAAGATCTAAAAATATATTTTACATATATATATTCTATTAAATTATTCATATCCTAAATCACAATAAAGATAATTCATAGATTTAAAATTATTATTATAGGATTCCTTAATATCATCACTTCAGGAAAATCTAGTAGTTTGAGGTAATTCATGTTTAACTTCTACTAATGTTTAGATATTAAAACCCATTCTTTTATGCTATATTTTCATCTTATTTTGCCACTAGAAAAGTTAGTTCCATAAAAATATAGTGTTATTATAGTAGCTGAACCTTCTTTTATATCCATAAAAAACTAAATTTAGAACTAACAAAATTTTAGGATCTTTAAAACGCATCTAAAAACACATTTGAAAATATTTGGAATTCCTCTGATACCAAATATTGGTCGGAGTGAGTAACTAAAGAGGGGGTGGATTGAGTTCCCAAAAAAAATCTATTAGAAAAATGTTCAAATAAAATCCCCCAATTAATGTAAATATTCTCAGTTAATCAAAAGATTAGTTTAATATAGTTTTGATCTTTTCAAATATTCATCAAATCTTGAATAGTTATTAGTTAAAACAATATGAAAATTATATTAACTTTTTAAATCAATTTACTCAATCAAATACTTATATAAACACTATTTAAGATTAACTATCAAAGTATTAGTTTTTTTATAGTTTAAAACCAAATACAGTTTAATGATTTGAAATGAATGAAACAAAACAAAATAATACAACAAAATAAAGTAAGGGGTTCAGTCTCAAGATGAGACTTAATCCCCTACAGATGGAAATCACCCATTTTCAGGCAAATTATATAAATATAATCCAATCCACAACCTGGATTGGGTATATAGAAAACATCCTACATGTTGTATCGTCCACGTAAGTACCTCTTCCAAAAAAATTGTGTGATGAAAAAAACTCAATCCACACAAGGACATCCTCCACAAACACTATGGGTAAACAGATGAAATGATATAGGTGATAATATCTCAAATTCTCTAGTTATAGTGTAGGTGACAGTGTTTGTTGATAAGAAAAAAACACATTGCTCGAAAGTAAAAGAAACAAATAAAAATATCAAGAAATAAGATAATGAAAATATAGTTTTTAACTGTCTTAAGTGTCAATGATTCTTGAGTATCCTTGAATGTGTTTTGGTGATGATCTTAATCCATTTCTCTAACTGTAGTAGTAAAAAAGAGCATCATAAATTTCTCTTTTTATATCTATAGAGAAGGATGTTGATCTTTAATGAGTTACTCTCTTTAACATATTAAAGTCTATAGGATATAAACATGCAATCACTTGAGTTATGATCCTTTAAGTATTTTTTAAGTTCAATTTTTTATCACGTTTCATCATAGATAGAGGGAGTCCTTCAGAAATATATATAATAGAAGGAATAGTTAGTTATTGAAGGACAGTCATAAATATTTTTTAAATCCTCCTACTAGGATATAAATTAATGTTAAATGAATCAATGGAATATATAAAGAATAATCCTTAAATAATCTATATAATTAACAGTAATAAAATTTCCATTGGGGGAATTTAATTCAAATGCCTCATAATAGAGATGGTGGCACATGCTGATGGTGAATCATGTCTGGTGGTGATTCAGTCTAGAGGTTTGTCAAGATAAAGGTAGGTCATATGTTGATAGTTCATCTGACATTATTCCAAGTATGGTAGTAACTCATCTTTGGCGATGACTCTTTTCTACCGGTGATGCTTTTCTAGACGTGAGTCAATTCTAGTGGTGACTCACGTATGGTGGTGACTCTTTTCTGGCGGTGACTCTTTTCTAGTGGTGAGTCAAGTTGAAAAAATGATGACTCATCCCAAAAATTATCCAAATTTTAATCAAACTTACTTATATTATAAAATGATATCCTAAAAAATAAATCTATTTGAAACATACTTAACATGATTTGGGAGCATTAAAATAAGGAGGTTCCAATAAAAAAATAATTCTTAGGTTTAGAAGACATGTTTATTTTATTTAAATGACTCGTTTATCAAATTTAATATGTTATTTGTTGACCCAAATTTTGTATAATTGATTAAGTCATTATCACATCAGTAATGATGTAATTTTAAATAAACCAGTCATGAAAAAACTGTATTTTTACTATTCACCTAAAAATTGACATATTTCAAAAAATTACCAAAAAATCACCCTTGGTAAATTTTGATTTTATAATTTTAAAAATGACAATAATTTTATCAAAATTATTTTATACCGTAGATTGTTTTAATAAAAAAAATATTGTTTTTATGAAATATTTTAAAATATTGTATATTAAAAATGTTCTTATATTTTCTTTGAGTTTTTAGTCTTTATATTTATTTCTTTGTAATTATAATATTAATTTAACTTAAATTACTTGTGGTAAATTTTATTTATATTACATTTTATTATTTTGATGTCAAATTATTATTCCAATGGTTAGCTTATTATTCCCAATGGTAAAGTTACTATTCCCAATGGTCAGGTTACTACTATAATAGTCACATTACCTTCTATAGATACTGCTTCATTCCTTCATTAAAAATTCACTAAAATTCCTTCCAATGTTATATATTTTTATTTTTTATGATTTTAATTGTTTTATTAAAAAAAATTCATTTATATAGTGTTGGCTATAGGTACTATGATTCTAACTGATTGGAAGGATTTATATTTACCCATTCTACTTTTATTAATTTATATTTTTTGCCTCATTATAATTTTTTCCATTTTCATGGGTTTAGTTTCCGATTAATATAACGATATTTATTAATGAAATAATTTTTTTGTTAGTTTCTTTATATGTTCTATGTTTTTAATATATAATATAATATAACACACATTTATTTCAAGAAACAAATTTCATTTATAAAATATAGGTTGTTACAACACAGAACATGGTATAGTGTAGAATACATTCCAAATAAATAAAATTATTTTTACTTGACCCAAACATGTTGAAATAGAAAAAAAAAATTAAAAATAAAAATATGATATGTTCTTATACATAGAACGTATGCCCAGAAACCACATAACGTAACTTAATTACATGTAATAAATATTATAGCATAGAAATTTATAAATATATACCAAAAATCATAATATATAACATGAAATATCAATATAAAAAATATAAAAAATTCATATCTTTTTTTATCGATCAAGTTAGCACATATGAAATCCTGTATTTTTTTTAAATTTGGATATGCTTATCATTATTTTTTGTGTTAATGAAAATCAATATATAGTTATTTTTTATATGAAACCCTCATTGAACTTTTATTTTCTTCTATATTTATTTTTCAAAATGATTTTCCATAGTATTAATTAAAAATAAAATTGTAATTAAGTTATTAGTTTTAAATTAATAAATCATTGCATTAAAAACTTTTAAAAAAATTTGTCTGTTTTTATGTGAATTAATTATTTTAATTAAAATTTTAATATTTTTTAATTATATCATATTATTATTTTCAATTTTCAGGTCACTATATCTGAGTACGAAGAAGTTAGAAGGAAAAAATTTAGAGAAATGAGAAATATATTAGTGATTTAGGGATTTCCCCTTTGATCGCCTTTGTAAGTATCCACTTTTTTATTTAGATATGTTAAAAATATAAACATCATTTTATCATTCATCTTGTATTAGATAATTTCATTCATATTACTTTGAAAAAAATTCATTCCAATATATAGGGTTGGTTAAATAAATATTCATATTAAATTAAGTACTGAATGAAACTTTAAATGTTATTAATTCTCAACAAATTATAGATTTTTTGTTGTATTAAAAAAATTTACTTTTATTTTTATTCTTGTATATTTCATTCCTTAATATTATTTATCTATTTATCTTTCAACTTATTTTATCATCAGGGATATGTGTCGGAACATTATTTAGGAGATGGCTCAACTACACTATAGATCCAAAGAGTATGGTAGAGTGTACCGGTGCTATAGATTCTACAGTCTTTCCTCCCACCATACCACTTCAGTCACCTAGAGGTTATAAACTGATTATGTGATCTCCATATTTTTCATACTTGACAATGAGAATGTAATTTCTATATCCATTTCTACAGATAACCATATAGAGGGGTACTTCTCATACTTTTATCCCACCTCATTACCCATTCCCACAATCCATT
The DNA here is from genome assembly GCA_963277665.1 of Viscum album. NCBI lineage: Eukaryota > Viridiplantae > Streptophyta > Magnoliopsida > Santalales > Viscaceae > Viscum > Viscum album. Next base: position 1,566,857,765 of record OY728160.1, read on the forward strand.
ATACATAGCATTGCTCCTCCATAAGTCCCACCACTATATCCATATCCACCATCATTTATACTAAGATTTCCATTGATTCATTTCCTCCTTCACAAAATTTTCCTTCATTAACTTTAGACAATAGTCCATTTTTTCATATCCAACCACCCATAGTATACTATACTACTACTTCTTCTAATCCTTCTATAAATGCATCAATAGAGAGGAAAACCACTTTCTTATATTATGTTTTTAAACATTACATAATGTAATGATTGATAAATAAATATATATTATTTTTATTTACTATTTATCTATTTTTTATTATCATCATTATAATCTACCATATGGACAGGTCACACAAATATATGATAGTTCTAGAATTGGCACACATAGATTATGGTTTAATATAATGGGGTAAGAACTATAATTTTCATAAAAAGAAAGTAATATAAAATATTTATGGTTACACTTTATAAACATAGAAATGTTGTTCCCATTCAAGTAATAAGTTAATTATAAGTTAGGGAAGAAATAAATAAAAATCCATTGGATAATATTTGGGTAAGAAATGTTAATCAATATATATATATATATATATATATATTAATTCATAACATTTTGTTAAAAAATATTTTTCCCAATGAAACATCAATATAATTTCCCCAAAGGATATAATGTTAGGAATGTGAGGTTAATGGAGTTAGGGAAATATGGAGAGTATACAAGTGTGGATTTTATGTTGGTTGGAAAGATAGAGTTGCTATAGATTTGATGAAATACAGATCATTCTTGATTTCCCACTATCACGGTATAAGAAGATAATTTGGTATTGGAAGAATCCATAGTTTAAGGTTTTATTATGATTTATATATAGTAAATTATTTATTTGAAAATGTTTTTTAATGTATAAATTACTAATTTTACTAATATTAATGAAATTTTATAACTTTTTATTTATATGAAAAAATTGATATCAATAAAATAAATAAAATCGAGATGAATTAAATTCACACTCTTGGGAACACTTCTTTCCCAGGTCATGGGAAATCATAGGTTATTTAAAATTTATATTTTATATAATACTTGAAGAACCACAGGTTTTCAAAAGGAATTTTATACTTTAATTTTTTTCATTCAATATCATTGTCTAAACCTACCCTATCGAACTAAATTAAACCAATATAAATCTACATGAGTCGAATTAAACTAAAATAACAAGGTATAGTTGATTTATTTTTATATTATGATGGTTTGTATTGGTTTTATTAACATTTTTTGGTTTTTATTCCTTTTAATTTAATTTGGTTTGAATAATAAGGTATGGTTAGGTTCTTTTTATACTAGTTTGTTTTCAATTATTCTTTTTTAACTCACTGGTTTATTTTTGTTTATTTTCAATTTCATAAGTTTGTCATGTTGATTTTTAAACTCACAAGATTTAGAAATCACTTTGTTATGTTCAGTTTCACTGGTTTGTAATGTTTGTGTTATTTCCACTACTCAATTCCCCCAAAAACAGTGACACACTAGATTAGTGGAATTTAAGGAAATATATATGTGTCATTTATTTTTCTGACATAATTGGTCAAGTCCTTATGATAAGGTAGTTTCATATGTAATTAAATATTCAAGTTCCTTGAAAATACACACTGATAATAACAATTCTTATTTACCATCAATAGGGAAGAATAAAACCAAAATATTAGCCTAGAAATTCACCTCTTCCCTACTAGAATTTAACATGCTTATACCTCTGAAAACCTCAGAAACAATGGCTTCCAAACATCTAAGAAATAATTCCATTAACATTTGAGATTTCTCACATTTCTATATTATCCAAAATTTCTATACTTACCACATCATCAGGATTGAGAATACTAAATATAATCACCTTTGAGTTTATTTTGGATCATAATCCTATCTAAAATATTTATTCCTTTAGGTTTTCATTATTAAAAATATTATGAAAAATATCAATAAAATATGTTTTTTATTCCATGTTTAAGAGATTAACATGGGTTAGTTCAATAAACTTGTTTAAATTTTACATTTGGATTGTCTATAGGTGAAATTTCAAATGGAATATAGTGTATATTACATACCAAGAAATACCATTATTTATATTTTCCATCACCACTATGTTTTAACTCTTCCATGTAGGAATTTCCAATATATAGAGATTTAATTCCACCTTGAATTTATTCATCATATATAAAAACTTAAAAATATGACTAATGTTTTTTGTCATTATTTAGCTTTATTATGACCTAACTCACCATGATAGGATAAATGATCTTTTCATTATAATTTGAACTCAATATACATCTCATTGATTTTTATGTTTCACTTATCTTACAAGTACATGGAATTAATGAATGAAATCATTAAAAAAATATATTCATAAGAGGATCACCCATAAGAAAATTCAATATAACTTCCTCCTAATGATGTTGAGGATATACCCTTATAGGTAAATCTATAATTCTAAAATATTTTCTTAAAATATTGGTATAGTTAATAAAAATCACCATAAAGAAATAAAAAATTCACCATGTGATAATTTATAGGTTTTATATATAATTTAAAGGTCTAAAAGACCCATTAAAAGTATTAACATGGTCAAAAGAGAAAAGTAGACTTAGTTCACACTCACCTCCCTTCTAGTTCACCCCTAGCTAGATATTTAATTCCACTTAGTTAATTCCAAAATCAATATAAATATTTTAAAAAAATATTATTTTCATCCCATAAAATCATAAATTGAATGTATGTAGAAGGAAATACTACTAGTCCTTATCATGATGCATGTAATAATTTTCTATATCATCAATAGTGGTAGAGAATCCTATTTATAAGTGAAAAGGATAATTTATATGAGTGATTCATTAACCCCTTATTATATGTGAAATCCCTCTAACTAAATCAAATCACCAGGAACAAACCTATTATAAACATAATTGAATCAATAATCAACCAAAATTTAATTAAATAAAACAAAAAATGACTGGAATCTAAGGAAAAGACACAAACTTGAAAAAAACCAAACATAATGAAATGGTACATCACTAATAAAAATTGAATGTAACTGGATCAAACAAAATTTAATTATACTAAATTTAACTAAATTTAATTAGAAAGAATAAAATATAATTGTGAAAAGTAAAACAAAGAAAAAAATCATAGATCAAAACCATGATAGCCTAACCTAACCAAAAATATCCTTACTTGATCAACACCCCATCAATATGACCCAAAGAAAATGATATCAAACCATTTTAACCTAAAAAACTATATATGTGCTAAAATCACATGATATGACTCTAAAATAATACAACACAAAAACAAAACTACACATTTCTCTGTTATTTCATCATTAAATCATATATCTACATATTATTTTATAAGATAGAATATTATTTAAAATGTGGTTCATTTTTAAAAGATAATATTATTATTGATAATTTAAAATTATTTTAGGAATTGGATTTATTTTATGATATATATTATTGTTTTTGTTAGTTATTTGGTAACTAATTATAATGTTTTTATTTTATTTTATTTACATTTATGTTGCCTAGTTATATTGGTTAATCAAGTTAAATTATCTGATATTTTTTTATCACTTTATTTTCCTAAAAAAAATACACTAAATATTGAGGGATGTTTTCCTCACTCTACCATGTTCTATATTAGTAGTAAAAATAATGATGGAAGTGTGTTAAATACTGACACCCAGGAAATAACTATAAGTATATTTAAATTTTTCTTATATTGATTAATTTTATTTCTATAAATTATTTTATAATTTTAGTTATTTTAATATATTCCACAAAATAATGTTCTGGAGGAATTTTAAGAAAAAGAGCCTAAAAATTTGGGCCCAAAGGATCATTTGCAGCAGGTATTAGTAGATGATAATCAATGCATGGTGCATTGTTGACTCAGTAAAAAGATTGTACCATCTAAATATTGGTATTTAGATAGTATTTCTATGAACAATAGTTCTGATATCAGTATACAGGAACAAATTTGTTTTTCAATCAAACAAGAAACACCCCAAGTGGAATAAAATTTTAGATTCTAAATGATGACCAATGAACATATCATTAAATCCATATCTACCCTTTTACATTCACTTCCATTAAATAGTGCTATAGAGATTGATTCTTGTTTGATGGAGATTCTCTCTATTTATGAGTGTTCATGTGACCCTCCTTCTGATTTAGGTGAGGATGATTATGTTGATCCCCATGATGATGATGACAGTGTACATGTGACAGATTGTTGTTTTATTTCTATGAGGAGGGTGTTAGTGGTGGTAGGGTGGGTTCTGAATATATTAATATTGATTATGAGAACCATTTTTTATTTCAACTATATTTTTGGATTATGATTAATATATTGTTATTGATTATGTATTTTTTGATTTTTTTCATTAATAATTGTTCCTTGGTGATTTTTTATCTTTTAATATTGAAAACATTTTTTTCTATTTATAAAAATTTTGGTAACTTATAGCCAAAAATAGAGAATGTGGCTACAAGTATGTATAGGCTATCCATGGATATATATTTATAGTCATGGGTTTTTGATGTTTCATTATATATATAGCCATGGGTACTTTATGTGGAAATACACCTATATCAACTGATAGTTGCCATGGTTATAAAGATAATTTCAGAGGAAATTCCCATGGTTGAACAAATTTTACAAAGGTAAGTATCCCATAGTTGTAAATATATAGCTATAGGTGATACCCATATATACTACCAGAAACCTATTTTCATAAAAATAGTGAACCAAAATTGAATGGGAAAATTCTATAAGATATAGGCACTATTTTTATTACTATACCCATAGTCAAATTTGTGGATATAACATGATTTTATACTTGTGACACACATAGCCCTAGAAAGGGGAAATTGTTTTCATAAGTTAGGTGAATCATGACATCAAGTAAAGCAGATATTTTTATATCCATCAAAACATATTTATAATAAGAACCCTTATATAGATCGATCCCCTATATTATAGGGAATTTTATAATTTAAGTTCGCATAGAATAGTCCACTCTGAGTGGTTTAAGGTTATGTGGGATAGACCACTCCAAATAGTTTAAAGTCATGTGGGATGGACTATATATCTTGAATTTTATGGTTTTTTGACTAATACTATCTCCAAGAAGTTTAGAAAAATGTGTAATAAACATTATTCCACATATTTTAAGGTCATATGATGGGGAATTCATGTCATGTAGTTAAGGTTATTATGAAAAATAACTCATATCATGTAGTTTAGGATCTTGAAAAATAGCCTTATATATCAAACATGGAATTATTAAAAGTATTTCTTTATAAACCTTACATTATTGGTAGGTGTGATATGTTCTCCATCCATTATAATTAGTGAATAAAATCTTTTGGAGTAGACATTATGTATGGAATAAGGCCCTTCCCATTTTGGATAAATCTTTAAAGGCATTTTCCTAGGTATCATAGGATTTTTTAGAGATAGTACTAATTCTTCTTGTATTAATGAGAAAAGGAAAACCTTTATAAAGGTTTTCTATGTGATTCGATTTTGATGGATCTCCAGGTTGTGAAGTGTGTGTAACCTCTTCTCATCAAGTTTCTTTAACTCATCCAACTAGATATAATACTTATTATCATTAGTTATTTTATCATATCTAGTGATGAGAAGTGAGGATATCTAATATTTAAATGGGAATAATTCCCCTTTGTTATACAAAGTGAATATAGTATTTCTTATGTAGTAGTATGGGTTGAAGTCTTATAATCCCATAAATCATATAGGAGCATGTATTTCCAATAATTATTTTATTTTTCCATTATTTTTTAAGGATATTAGATAAATTTTTATTGAAGGCCTCTATATATTCATTCACTATTGCATGATATTGTGATGAATGGTTGTACTAGATATTGTACTCCTGATACAACCTTTTCAATTTCGAAAAATAGATTTAGGTATTTATTCCCATAAATATCATGTGAGGGACTCTAAATATAGTAATGATATGAGACTTCATAAAATTTATTATATATTTTATATTTAATTCCTTTATGGGTATAACCTTAGGAAACTTGTAGAAGAAAGAGGTGGAATTAAGAAAAAACTCAAACTACCTGGTCATATCTAGGGTATATGGTTCAATAATATTTATTCCCCATATAGAAAGTGTCCAAGAAAATATGTTGATGTTAAACAACACTAGGTGTTGATGAATAAATTTTTCATAAATCTAGTAGGAATGTAATTTCTTTATTAATTTCATATAGTCTTACATCATCGATATCCATAAATACACAAGTATTCTTATTTTGTGGGGGAAATTTGTTACAAACTAATGATAACCACAGCCACTCACATGGACTTCTTGTATAATAGTGAGGGTCTCTCCTCATTCAATACACTTGATGAGTAATCAATGAAAAAACTTTATTTCAAATAATATTAAGGGAATTTTATCCATCTTAATGGGTGAAGTTTATTTCCCATCGTAGGATCTCTTCTTTCTTAGCTTGATTTAGTAGAAGAATCATGTTTTTTATATAGTCTACTATAAGAAATATCTAGCTAACTATGGCATGAATTTATGAGTATATAGGGTTGTTATGATTTATGGTGGATTTTATTTCATTGGTTTCCTTTATATAATTGCTGATAAATAGAGATACCACCCTAAAATGCATTATATGAATGATCATCTCATCCTTGTTTGGATACACTAGGATTGTAGCTATTGAGTGGTTTATTGCTGCTTTTTCATATTTTAATAATTACTGACCACCCTATATGTTTTTTATTACACTTTATTTATTAATAATTATTCTTCTATAATATTTCTTGATATAAGGGATAAAGGATTCTACAGACATTATTTAATGTTTTCATTGATAATAGAATAAAATAATGATATTATTCATTATTATTATTCTATCATTGTTTAATATTGTTTATTCATTATTATTTTTCATTATTATTATTTTATAAAATTATATATTAAATATTATCCTATGTAAAAGACTCTTATTCATGATGAATTTTTGTTGGAAGTTTTGGATTATGTCACAGTCATAGTCCTTATTCTTTATAATGAATGAGTTCCCAAAGTTAGAAATTTTGAAGTTAGAAATTTTGAAGTCATAAATTTGAGAAGTTGTAATTTTTTCCTAGTGTTGAAATTATACATAGAATCTTTACTACTAAATATGATGAATAATATAATTTCATAAAACTATATTGCGTATACATACATAGGTACAAATATTTAAGAATCTGAAGATACAAATATTCCTAAGTAAAATACTCATATATATTCTAATAATGTTATAATTTACTCTTACATTTAGTTGTATTTTGGAATATAAAGGTATCGCATGTATGATGGATGAAACTTATGAATAATAGATAATGGGATATTTGTAAAAGTAGAATAATTTTACATATGTAGTTTTAAGTGATTATTATTTTTATATATTATCATAAGTTTTTACTAATTATTAGAATCTTAGGCATTGATTGGAAATTTAGTATTCTAAAGATATGATTCAGAATATTAGAATATATGATTCATAATATTAGAATATATTCTAGAATTTTATTTTTTTATTAATAATTGTTTCTTTCCTGTTATGTCATGTGGATATCATAAAATTGTTTTGAGTTATTAATCATTTTTTGAGTGAAAAAGTTTTTTTGTGGTTCTTCTAATTTAATGATGCTCGCATAATGGAATAAAGGTCACAACATACTTAAATAACTTCACAGTTCCTATGGAAGTTTTTAATATGATTCATATTATGAATACTTAGACTCATACTATGATTTATATACCTACGGGTTGATACTAAAATTAAAATTACAAGATATTCTGAAGGAGTTATTTGGAATGATTAAATAAATTCTTCAAATGCAAAAACATCGATTATTATGGAGATTATTTAGTGGCTTAATGGATATGAAATATCTTTAAAAGGTATTAGTGAACTCTTAATTATTTATTTATTGAGTTTTATGTTTTTTAATAGTTTAATTGTGTATATAAAAACCCAAGACTTAATTACATATTAATTTATGATCTATAACATACTTTTATAATAATAAAAGTGAATGATCAAGAGTTCTAGTGTCTTTAGAAGATTAGACACATAAATACACCTTATAAAACATAAAAAAATATTTAATACTAAACATAGTTCTATTAACTTCAATATATATTATAAAACTATATAGGATATCCTAGGGAAAATATATAAGTAAAATGGTGAGATAGAAATCCTAATAAGAGAATAAACATGGAAATAAAGAATAACATGAGAGTCGAGAGGAATAACATGATATCATAAAGAGGATGATCATAATCATGGAAGCATTAAAAAAGGAAATGATATCATAAGATCATGGAATTATAAAAATATGGAGAAAATATAAAAAATGACATTATAAATATGAGTCAAGTTTCACTCAGAACATTATCTTTATAATGTGGAAAAAGTCCCCATGTTAGGTTAGGTTCACTCCCTAATAAATTACATAAAATCTCATGAGATATAAATATTTACCTAATAAATGTGAGGGTTGTATAATTTTGGGCCTACCCATCAAATAATTAAAATCATAAATATTCATTCCATGCAAAGAAAAGAAACCATACATGAATAATATGCAGAATTAAACCCATGCGAAGGAAGTGGGTTTTTTAATTATGATTCAAGTCGTGACCGAAGGCTAAATTATAAGGATTACCAAGATAAAAATCTATTAAATTATTTTATACTTCCATAACTTATAAATGTACATATTTCATGAAAATTGTGTTCTAATTTATAAATTTCATGAGAAGTATTTAGAGAAAAAATAAAAAAAAAGAACCTCTTGGGTGAAACTTTGTGAAATAACTAAATGATGCTTTTAAAGAAGGAAAGAGTATATTATTTTTAATAAAACCATAATGGAACCAAAAAAATTCAATAAAATAATGAATTTTTTTTAAAATCATGTTTTAAAAACATTTTATGGCGGCTATGCTTTACATGAGGAAAGAAATAAGAATGTTCCCTTAAATAAAATTTACTTAAAAGATTGAATTTAGAGGGGTTCTAAAAATATGTATAACCCTAAAAATGAAAAGGATATTTAACTGTGTATATATTTAACTGTAATATATATATGTATATATATATATATAATATTTTCATGTGAATAATATTACTTTAATTGGAGAAAAATAAAGATAGCATGTAACCAATAAGTAACGAGGGTGGTACAAAAGATCCCTTACCTCATTTCAGAATTCACTATGATGTTGAAATTAACTAAAAAAATAATTAAATTATTTTATTAAATACATACCCAAAAACCTTATTTGTGTATATTCAATTTTATAATATTTATTTATTATTATTATTTATTTATTTTTAATATAATTCCAGCTTACATGTATTACTTGGGGTTGTTCAGTTAATTCTTCTGTGATACTTTTGGTTTATTGATCACAGTAAAAAGTCTTATATAATAGTCTTTTAATATAAAAAACATTAATAGTTTAATAAAAATAATATATATATATATATACACGTTTTAAAATCCATCTAGTTGGGTCATGGTGATAAATGAAATTCATCGAATGTGGAGACGGTATTTTGTATGTACGCACGATTAATGTTATTATTTTTTAATGAGTGAGGGTGAATTAAAGTATTTGACAATTATAAAAATTTTTAAAAAAATTCATATTATAGATATAATATGCATTCATAAATACCTTCATTAAAACCAACCATGTTAGGTGGTTATGAAAAACAAAAGATGTTTATTAGTGGATGTGGTATTCCACTTGTGCACACTGATGATGTTTTCGTTTTCCTTAGTGGATGGAGAAGAATAAATAGTTGTATTTAGATTCATATAATATCATATGATTATAATTATATTATTTTAATTATATTTTTATAGATCAAATAGGTTTTTAAGATGAATATTAAAAAGACAATATTAAAATGTGGTAAGTAACTATGTTGGAGACTCAGTCTTCTCTTAGAAATATCCTCTAAAATGAAGTCCTTGGGAAATATTTTATAGATAAGGGTAATAGGGATGAGAAAATTATTTATTTGATAGGTATTTTTGGAATATTTTGAAGTGAAATTTGAATGGAAAGAGTAATATGGAATGGGTGGAAGTGATCCTCTTTTATAAGTGATGAAAGAGACACTTTTGTGAATACCCTTTACATTTCAATTATATCATTACACTATTCAAGGGTAATAACTCCAAAATATATAAAAAAAATTGAATTTTTGGTGATATTATGTTGATAGTTCCTCAAATAATAATTCCCACACATATTTTAAACATGTTTTTAGTTATTTACTATTAGATTTTTACATTTTTCTATATTGGTTTTTACCTTATTAACTAGTCTTTAACTAAGAAATTTATATTTTACTAAAAATATAAGGTTACTCTACTTAAAAAAATATTTTATAAACCTAAGTTTAATATAAATTTAGTAATATTAAGTTTCTAAATAAGAGAAAATTATATTTAAAAGAATTTAATATATATATATATATATAATGTTTTTTTGTAGAAAAATATTATTTCAAAATTAAGTTTTCCTAATAATTTTTAGTATTTATTAATAAATGAATTATAGTTCATAAATTTATATATAGGTTAAAATTTTATATTAGAATAATTATTGGTAATTTATTAATTCATTTGATTGTGTAAAAGTTATGTAATGATAATAAAAAAATTACCATTATTGAAGTAATAAACATTATTCACGGTAATCTAATTTTTTTTCCATAAATCCAAATTTAACTTATTTAATCATATGTATATTTTTATCTAAATTATGAAATCAATTTTTTCATATTATATTCTTAGAAGTGACCAGAATTAATTTTCAATATAAGTGCATAAAAGTAGTTTTTTTAGTGAACCACTACTTATGTTACCAAAACATTCAATATGGGTTTTATAAATTAAATATGTTATTTTTAAAATAAATTATATTAATTTATAAATATAATAAAAAATATATATACTTTTTAATAGAAATAATTTTTTTAAAAATCTTTGTTTTCTCTATACACCTAGAAATTAATTATTTTTGAAAAATTTCAAAAAATCATCTTAAGTTAATATTGATATACTAAATCAAAAAAATGAAGTTAATTTGTAAAAACAAAAATTATAAATTTATTATAAATATAGTAATTCAAAATTTAGTTACTATTGTATATTCCTGCTAGTTTAATAGCATAAATTATCATATTTAATAAAATAATTTTATTAAAGTGTTGTAGTTTTCTTTAGTTCAATATTGTGTGTCACACCAACTACTCAACACTATATTTATTAAGGTGATAAATATTCACTAAAATCCTTAGGTCATTACATTATTCCACCCTTAATAGATTTCTCCCTCAGAATTTCATTTCATACACTAAAGTGAAAAAATTAGGGTACTTCTGTTTCATTGTCACTTTAGATTCCCACATTTCCTCTTCATACATATGTTATCTCTAAATTACTTTGACAAGGTTAGTTTTATTATTTCATAGAACATTATCTCTACAATCCAAAATATTCACTAAATTCATCCTCATAAGAGAGATCATTATCTATTTGTACCAACTATGAATTCATTATATGTTAGGAATTCAGTATGTACTTCCTCAAGAGGTGTGCATGGAACACATCATATACTTTAGACGGGTTTAGTGGGAGAAATATAATATATTCCAACATTCTGATATGGTTAACAATATCATAGGGTCCAATGTATATTGGACTCAAGTTCCCCTTATTTACAAGTGTAGTAACTCTCTTCCATGGAGATACTCATAGGAAAACTATATCACCAAAATTGAATTCTAAGTATTTTCTATGGTTATCTGTATAACTATTTTTTCGAATCTATACTACTTTTATTTTTTTTGAATGGTCATGACCTTTTCTACTATTTGTTCAACCATCTTGGGTCCTATAATCTTTCATTCACCTAATTCACCCCAGTATGTAGGTGTTCTACATCACTTACTCTAGAGGGATTTAAATGGGTCCATTTGGATGGTTGAGTGGAAACTATTGTAGTAAGAGAACTTTACCAAAGTAAGATGTCGGTCTTAACAACCCTTGAATTCCATAGTGTAATATCTCAACATATCCTTAAGTTTATGGATAGTTCGTTTAGACTTTCCATTAGTCTAAGTGTGATATGACATACTAAATTTCAACTATATACTTAGAGAATGATGAATTACTTTCCAAAACATTGAGGTGAACTTTGGAACTCAATCAAATACAATTAATAGTAATGTCCCATAGAACCTCACCACTTCTCCAACGTATATATTTGTAAGGTGATCAAGTGAGAATTACTTTCTAATGGAAATGAAGTGAGTAGTATTTGTAATACATCCCACCATAAACCATATATAATTATTCCCTTTGGATGTCTTTGGAAAACCCATGATAAAATCCATAGTGATGTTCTCCCATTTCCATGTCGATGTGGCCAATGGTTATATCATCCCTTTGGATTTTTGTCTTTCTACCTTAACCTGCTGAACCATCTGGAACCTTGTTGTATATTATATAATATCCTTCTTAATATTATCCCTGTAATAATTTTCTTATACATATTTATACATATTTGTGTTCCCTAGGTAAATGGAGAATGTTGAGCTACGAGCATCATTTGACAGCTCATTTTTTATCATTGGATTTGAGGGTATACATAATCATTTCCCAAATCTCACAACTCCTTCGTCATCAATATTGAAATCATGTAATTTTCCTTCCTCGTTGAACCCACATATTTTTTATCTCCACATAATCCCTTTTATATTTATTAATATTCTCTAGTTTTGATGGATGAGAAATCATTTTTGAATGGTAATATTCTGTTACTTTGTTCATGATTCTCATGACGATCTTTTACATGTCCAAGAAGATTAGATATTCTCAATCCTTATAATAGATAAGGTTATAGGATCTTTTTTACTTAGATAATCTATGAATCTATTTACATTATCTAGATGATAGTATATTGAGCAATCATAATCTTTGATCATATCTGGACATCTTCATTGGTTCAAATTGATGTCTTTCTATGTGAATATATATTTCAGGCTCTTGAGGTTTATATATATATTACACTTTTCTCCATAAAGATAATTCTTCCAAATACATAATGTGAAAATTAATTTGGATAACTCAAGATCATGTGTCCTATAATTCTATTCATTCACCTTTAGCTATCTTGAGAAAGAGACTATCACTTTATCATTTGGAATGAGTACACAGTCCAAACCATTTTTTAATACATCAATATATATCAAAATTCCTTCCCCAATTGTGTGTAGTAGACTAAAATTTTTATGGTTAGCTTCTTATTTATATTTATTAATCTCTCTTTACACTCATATGTCCATAAATACTTCACTCCTTTCCAATTAAACTTAGTTAGCTGGTTTAAAATTTGTAAAAATTTTATCACAAATCATTGATAGTACTGAGCTAATTCAAGTAAAATATGGATTTTAATTAAATATGTTGGTTTAGATCACTAAATAATTACTTTAGTATTCTAAGGGTAAATATTTATCCCCATAAATGATATAAAATTCCCCAAGAATTCTAATTTCTCCATTAAAACACATATTTACTCTATTATGCATATAACTTCTCCTTCCTCAATGTCTTCAGCACAGTACTGAAATACTCCTCATATTCCTCATTGATTTTGGATTATATAAAAATATAACTTGTAAATAGTTCCATAAATTTTTTAAGATAATATCCAATGAATATATTCATTTAGTCCATGAAGATCGTTGGAGCATTCGTGAGTCCAAATGGTAGAACTATAAACTCATAGTGATTGTACTGTGTATAAAATTTGTCTTGGGAATATACTCCTTGGCATTTAATTGATGATTTCCTAATCGAATATCTACATTAGATAATTATTTAGATCTAGGTAATTGACCAAACAATTCATGAATCCATTTAAATGGGTACTTTTTCATTATCATGTTCTTGCAAAGTTTATGATAATCAATACATATATGAATCACCCTATACTTCTTAACAAATAGAACCTGTGAACCCCATAATGAAGCACTCTAAAATATAAAACACATGTCTAGATTTTATTGTAATTTCCTCTTCAATTTATCTAGTTAATTGTGTTCCATTCATTACAGAGTCTTGGATATTAGTATAGATCCAAGTATAAGTTCAATTGAGAAATCAACCTCACTTTGAGAGGGAAGACCAAGAAATTCTTCAGGAAATACATCAGTATAATCCCTTACAATGGGAACATCTTCAAGAGTGGTCCTCTTTTTTTAAATCGTTGGAAATATATATTCTTCTTAATAATTTGATAATATATATGATTCTGAAAAAAAATTCATATGATTTTCATCCTCATCCATATAATTGTATAGAATAGGAGGGAAATTCAGTATATAGAAAGTGATTTCCTTCTCATAATAGTTGATATGGGATCAATGTAGAGACAACCATTTTATTCCCAGTATAACATAAAATTCCACTAAAAGGATTATGACTAGGTTCAAATGGAGATTCATCCCTCAAACATAAGTGGGGAAGATTTATATACTTAAGATGAAACAATATCTCTATTACTTTTTTTTACTGATTACTTAGCCTCTATGTTTCAAAATGGTATTTTAATAGTTTAACTAAAATTTTATGATATGAAATAATTTTCATAACCATCATTGAATAATATATTAAAAAATACAGAATGAACATGTAGCTTACCTATCACCACATTTCTTTCTTGATCCACCCATCGATTGTGATATCATAAGACCTCTCTTACTCTATTATCCTTGGTGGTTGTCTTCATCGTTTATCTTTGACAACCCTTAGCTTAGTGCACTGATTTTAATATTTTCAACGTTAATTATAGTTTAAATATAGTGACCTAAGATAAAAATGGCATAAATAATAAAATGATCTAATGATTCAAATAATACATTTCACTAAAAAATGCACAAATCAAAGAATAAATGATTTAGGGACATGGAGATTAGCTATATAAGATTCTTAATCTGCAATCATTACCCCATAATTATGCTCCTCTAGACCCTCTTCTAGACATCTCATACGGTATAATCATCTTTATAACTAGGATAATGGATACATTAGAAAAGGTTGGTCTAAAATTCTCATTAAGGGAAAACATTTCAAATTTTATCATTTATTAGACCATGTTTATATGAGAAAACATGGCCAAGGAAGAAATATACATTAAAATAAATAGGAATTTTTCTTAACAAAAATGCATTTTAATAAAACAATAGAATAATAAAGGTAGATGAATTTTGTATGAACCATCATTTTCCCAGAAATTTAGGTAGAAATATAACATAATTTCATTATAGCTTATAATGAATCAATCTAGAAATATTGTAGCTCATGAAAAGTTAGTATGGACAATGGCAATATTTGAGTCACCAAAACCCATTAAAATCATTGTAACTTTTGAATCAAAACTCCATGAGAGGTATAAAATTAAATAGAACATTGAATATCATAAAATAGAATATTTTCATGATATAAAATGATAATATTGCATTATTACACCATTTTAAAGGAAATTTGGTGTAAAACATAATCATGCCTTAAGGGATTTGAATTTGAAACAAAGAAACCCTTACAGCCTGGGAAAAAATTCAATCAAAACCCAAAAAAAAGAGAGATAATGGAATTAAAATTTAAAAATAGTGAATAAAATATCATTCATGAAATTTTATATCAATGAGATATTATAAACACTAATAAAATAATAATTGACGCATAAATATGAACTATGTCTCAGTGAAGGGAAATTGAGTTGAAATATCTTACCTTGTTTCCTTGATTAGTTTATGACACCCTAACTTCCTATATAAAAATATAACTAAATTTATAGCCTATTATAAACCCTTAATCATCAATTTTTTCCTTTTATAATCATTATTATCATTTTTTTCATGAGTACATTAACTATTTTTAGCATATTATGACCATCGGGTGTTAAAAAATTTAATTGTTTTGTGCATGTTTAATAATTTTCATATCATTATGCATAATTTGATACCAATTTAATTATTATTATATAATTTAATGTTATCTATTATATAACTTATAATATTTTAAAATGTTGATATTTAATTATATATGTGTTTTGGTTTTGTTTTGGGAAAACAGGATTGATAATGACTTATTTTTGGTAATTTTAGCAAATGAAAAATGGTACTTTAATAATAAGATAAATAATTATTATAGTATTTAAATAATCATATAAAAAGAAATATTTTATTATTTTATTATAAAAATATTATATTCTCTGTTCCCATAGTCGTCCATAATCATATTCTAAAGCACCATTACTATAAGTGGACAAACCGACCCAAACTAGAACTCGCTTTAACTTGATTGGTAAGTATGGTTAAGGAGGTGTTTATCTGGACATATTATCATTATAGAATAATAATAATTATATTTTTTATGATTTTATTATTTTTAACCATATTTATGTATTTTTTTATAAATAATGAAAAACTGGAAGAAAAATGAAGAAAATGATTCTTTGTGGAGGCGGTAGTTCGCACACTGGTATGATTGGTTTTCATTTGTTTTTCTAAGTGGAGGGAAATTAATAAATAAGTATTTTAATATTAATATAAAAAATTGTATTAATTATAATAAATTAATCATATTAATAATATTAATAATATATTTTGAAAAGAATGCTAAAAAGAAAAACTTAGGAATTCGAAAATACTTACGTTGGAGACTTAATTATTAATTGAAAGTTTTCTTAAAATTAAATTGATTAGTCTAAATATAAGTGACCATGGGATTATTTTTATGGGATAAGGTTATAGAGAGATTAAAAGTACATATAATCATAGAATAATTATAAGTATAGGTGAGGGTTTCAAAGGATTTCAGTGAACCCATTTTATAAGATAGGAAAAAGGGACCTCTTGGAAACAAACTTTATATTTTAATAATTCAATGACATTATTCAATGGTAAATGGATCAAATGTTTATAAATAATGTAATTTTTTAAAATTTTATGTGAATAAAGGCTCAAAAAAGTGTTTACTCACAAGTTTTAAACATTTTATAAGGTTTTCGCCATTAATTTTTACATTTTACTCTCTCACTTTTAAACTCGGTAACTAGTTTTTAACTAAGTGATTTTATGTTTTATTAAAAATATAATATAACCCATATAAAAATATTTTAGTGTTATAGAACTAAACTAAAAATATATCTAATATAATTAAATTTCTAAATATTATGAAATTAAATTTTAATTTAAAATTGGTAATGGTAGAGAAACTGTTTCAGTAGAAAAATGAAATTTTGATCATTGAGGATCTTAATATCATTTAGTATTGATTACCAACAAAATTAGTGTTAATATATTTATTTATGTGCTTATAAATCATATTATATTAATTATTTAAATTATTTCAATTTAATTTATTTGATATAAATTCCATAATATTAATAAAAAAAAATTTAAAACAATTGTTTCACTATTATCATGGTAATTAGTATTAATCCTAACAATCTAATTTTATTTCTAAAAATATAATTAAATATATTAAACCATAATAAAATTATTCTCTAAAATGTAAAAAATAATTTTATAAAAATAATTGTATATGTGTGTGGAACCACAAGTTCATATAACGCACAAAACCCCATTTTTTGAAGTGGTTAATTTTAAACTAAATGATTTTTTTTATTAGGATAGAGTTATCAATGTCATTTATTAAATTGAATTTAAAATAATTATTATAATTTAAATATAATTTATTAAAAAATAAAATAAATAAAAAACTTTATTTTATCAAGTTATAATTAATTAAACAAAACAATTGGAAAACGATTTTCATTTAAAATGCTACATAAATTTTCAAAATGTTGACCATGGGTTTATAAATTCAACATAGTATTTTAAATTAATTTATTATACATTATATTATATAATTTTATGGGAAAAATGATTAAAAAACATTAAAGGTATTTATATTATAAAATAATTTTATAAAAGTGATGACATTAATAAAATCAGTATTTCACTATTCACTTGAAATTTAATTACTTCTAAAAAATCCAAAAAATTCATCTTAAGATAATATAACTATGATAAATCCAAAATTATTTTAATTTTTTCAAATTCACATCTTAAAGTATATAAATTTTATTAAAAACTTAAAATTTAGTGAAACCTGTTTTTATATAAAAACGACATAAACTAATTTTTTATAAATTATAAATTAATCTGGTGATAATATATCCTATAATTATTCAATAAAAATAATATTATTTCTTTGAAATAAAATTATAATTTATTTGTATACATTTTTAAGAATAAATTTATTTAGAAAAAAATGAATTTTTCCATAGTATATAAATTCATGATATATCTATATAAATATTTTTTTTATATTTTGATATAATCCTATATTCTACTTAAATAACATTTTATTATCCCTAATTAAGGTTGATTAATCATATAATATATATTTTTAGTTTCACTCAATGGTTCATCTAGAATGGAACTTGTGGAAATCACCACAAGTTTGAACTTCTCTTATATATGGTTCTAATCAAACCATAATTGCTCAAGTTCGGCTTGGGCTTGGTCAAGGTAAAATCATAGTGAAGTTGCCTTCATTATTAATTCTGATAATTGGTATTTATAAGGAATACTTCTACTTATAGATGTCATTTTTCTTACTTTTATAATTGGTTTTGGGATACAATTACTTCAATTTATGCCAGTGAATTTAATGGCTATTTTTTAATGGTCATATCTAATATTCCAAATATATCAAGGTATTTATTTTGGATTTTCCTATGAAATGAAATATTAACCTAATATTTATATAAGTATAAAATATAGTAAAATATTGGGTTATTTCATCCCTACCTAAATAAATTATGTTCTTGTAATTTTAATTATCTTTTACTAAAGGGATATGTTAAGAGATCCATTTTAAACTCAACATATATCTTATAATGAGATATTAACCACATTATCATTGATATGACTAGGAAACTACTTTTTTGTAATATTATTCTTAGGATTTATAATGTGCATACCATTCAAAGCTTCATTTCCTTGATCTCAATTCAACCAAATAAAAAATTAAAAAGGTTTTTATTATATCCAAAAGAATTAAATTGTGTGTATATAAAGATTAAGTCCTAATATTTTATCTATAATGAAACCTTTGTCTTGACTTATGATACATTCATCTATGTGATATTGGTTAATACTTTAATTATCTTGGTTCTACCTAGTTTACTTTATGTTGGGATATCTTATGCTTCTCATCCAAATTACTCAAAGTAACTAGGGAATAAATCCTTAATAATTGTTCATAAAGAGTATGTGATCAAGAAAATCATAAACCCTATGAGTTTAAAACCAGGTTTATAGTATTACATCCACCAATTATACATTGGGGTGATGATCAATTCAATGCTCAATCGACATTTTTTAGGGTGATTACCCCTACGTGTATCTACTCTACAACCGCATCCACATCTAGTATCTAGATAGGGATGTATTTATTAGGAAAAACATATACTCAAGGATTTACCAATATTTTAGGAAATAATCCTTTACTTAGACTCATCTATTTGGTTTTCAGTAAAGTTATATAACCTCCAATGGTAACTTAACTAATCTCTAATAAAAACTAAATTAATATCCAAAATAACTAAACCTTACTTTCAAAACAACTATTGTTACCCATGATAAACATAAATTAAATAATAAAATAATTTCAGGTTTTAAATAATAAATCTCATAAAAAATATTACAAACTAAAGACAAAAATGATTAGTGTCTTCGATATTATCTATAATAAAATCTTAATATATAATCATTACCCCATAATTGTGCTCCTCTAGACACTGTTTTAGAAATCTCATATAATCATATTCAAAACATAGGGAATGGAAACATAAGAAAATGGTTAGCTCAAAAACTCACCAAGGTAAAACATTTCAGCATTTCATCAAGTATTAGATCACAATAATATGAGAAAACTTGGGTAGGGAAGAAAATCCATTAAAAGAAATGGGAATTATTCTTAAAAAATGAATTTTAACGAAACAATAGAATCATCAAGTATAATTTGCTTTAAAACATGATTTAACCATAAATTTAGGTTTAAATACAAAATACCATCATCATATGGTATAATATATCAATATATAGAGATTATAGTTCATTAAAAGTTATTATGATCCAAGTAAAATATTTGAGTTACAAAAACTCCTAACAAACATTGTAACTTTTTAATAAAACCCCATGAGAGGAATAAAATTAAATATAAAATTGAATATCATGGAATATAATAGGTTCATGATAAAAAAAATACCATAGGGTTGTATTTAAACCACTTAAAATGAAATATTTGTACAACATAATCATGCTTTGTAGGATTCAAATTTGAGTCAAAGAAACCCTTACGACCTAGGTAAAAATTCAATTAAAAATCCCATAAAAGGGATTGAATGTATTTAAAAATGAAATAACATGAATAAAATATAATTCATGAAATATATATCAATTATAAAATATAAACACAATTTATATAATATTTGATCCACAAATATGAAATATGTCTCAATGAAGGGAAATTGAGACGAAATATCTTACCTTCTTTCCTTTCTTAGTTGATGACACTCTAAATTCCTATAAAAAAACTAAATTAATATCCTATTAAATAAAATTAATGGTAAATATTACCATTTTTTAATTCTTTTTAAAATTTATTTATCATGAGTTCATTAATTAGTTATTGCATATTTTGACCATCGGGTGTTTATAACTTTAACTATATTACACATGCTTAATAATTTTGAAACATTGCCCATAATATGATACCAAGTTCATTATTGAAATATAATTTATGGTTATATAATACATAAATTAAATTTATTTAAAATTTTTTAATTTCATTCTACGTGTTTTGGTTATGTTATGTGAAAATAGAATTGATAACAGCTTATTTTTGGTAATTTTAGCGAATGAAAACAATAATTTAATAATAATTAAAATAATTAAATTAATATTTACATAATAAAATACCAATAAATATAATATTATTATATTTTAATAATATTAACTTTCATGTTCTCATAGTCATCCAGAATCGTATTTTAGAGCATCGTTCATATAGGTGGTTAAACTAACCCAAACCTGAAATTGTTTTAACTCGATGGGAGAGTATGGTTATGGAGGTGTGTATTTTAACATAATATAATTATAATTTAATAATAATTATATTATTTTTTATTTTTTTATTATGTTGAACCATATCTTAATATTTTTTATAAATAATGAAAAACTTGAAGAAAAATGAAAAAATGATTCTTCATGGACCAAGTAGTCTGTGCACACGCATGATTAACATCCCTTTGTTTTTCTTGTGAGTACATAGGAAATAATTTTTATTGGATAAGGTTATAGTAATAGTAAAATTTAAGAGTTTAAATGATGATTTATAAGTATAGTTGTGTGCTTAAAAGGGTTTATGTGATCCCCTTTTATAAGAGTGGAAAAGGGAACTCTGGGAAACATCTTTTATAATTTAATAATTCCATGTCACTATTACAAGTTAAACGTCTCAAAATTTTAAAAATAATTGATTTTGTGATATTTTTAGGTATATATAGTCTCAACCAAGAGTTTCTTGACATGTTTTAAACATGTTATACGATTTTTACCATTAAGTTTTTACATTTTAATCTTACTTTTAAACGAGGTAACTAATTTTTAACTAAGTGATTTTATGTTTTATTAAACATATAAAATAATCCATATAATAAAATTTGTTTGTTCTGGAACTAAATTTAAAATCTATTTAATCTAATTTAATTTATAAATATTATAAGAATAATTTTTAAATTAAAATAGATAATGTGTAGAAAAACAATTTTAGTAGAAAAATGGAATTTTGAGCCTTATAGATTCTTAATATTATTTAGTATTTATGTAAAAACGGATTATTTTTAATAAATTTATTTTTATGTTTATAAATCATATTATATTCATTAATTAAATTAGTTAACCTTAATTCATTAAATATAAATTCCTAGATATTAATAAAAAATAATTTTAAAATAATTGTTTCCCCATTATCTTTGTAATTATCATTAATCCTAATAATAAAATTTCACAACTAAAAATGTGATTGGAAATACTAAATAATATGAAAATTAATTTATAAAATATAATAATTATTTTATCAAAATTAATTTTCTATGTTTAAGGAAAACTAATTTTAATATAAGAGCATGTAAAGTACAAAACCCTGTTGTTTGAAAATGTTTATTTTTAAGCAAAATGATTTATGATTAGGATAGAGTTATCATTTTCATTACTTACAATGAATTAAAAATAATTATTATCATTAAAATATTACTTATTAAACAATAAAATAAATAAAATACTTCATTTCATCATGTTATAATTAATTAAATAAAATAGTCAAAAAAACAGTTTTCATTTAAAACACTGCATAAATTTTAAAAATGTTGACCATAGGTTTATAAATTCAACATTTTATTTTAAATTAATTTATTAAAATTTATAATATATAATTTTATAGTAAAAAAATCAAAAACATTCAATTATTTATATAATTAAATAATTTCATAAAAGTGATCACATTAATAAAAACAGTATTTCCCTATTCACATGTAAATTAATTGCATTCAAAAAATCCTAAAAATTCATATTAAACTAATATGACTATGATAAATCTAAAAATAATGTTAATATTTTCAAATTCATATCATAAAATTTAAATCAATTATTAAAAATGTACAATGTAGTGAAAAACAGTTTTTATAGAAAAAAAATTAACTAATTTTTTAGAAAAATTTCTAATTTATCTATTGCTAATATATCTTATTATTATTCAATAAAAATAAACTTATTCCATTGAAATAAAATTCCTATTTCTAAAAAATTTATTTTTAAGCATGATGTGGATTTAGAAAAAATGACTTTTTAAAGAGTATATAAATTCATGATATATCTATATAAATATTTTTATTAGATTTTGATATAATCATATTTTATATATAAATAACCCTTTATGATCTCTGTGTAAGATATATACTTCAGATAAACTCTGGTTGCAGTTTTGGGTGGCATTTTAGCTAGCATAGACCTTAGGGAAATCCCCATAATCTTGAACTTATCTCATACATGGTTTTTCTCAAATCATAATTACTTGAGTTTAGCTTAGGATTGGTCAAGGAAAAGTTCTAGAGAAGCTACCTCTCTTTTGAGTTCGAATTAATGGACTTCATAAGAAGGACCTATTCTTTTGGATTCCATTCTTCTTAGTTTCTTAATTGGTTTTTTGATACAGTTACTTCAATTTATAACTACTAATTTATTGTTTATTTTTTTTTAATAGTCATATATAATAATAATAATATATCATGATATTTAATTTGGTTTTGTGTCTGAAACATGTTATTAACAGAAAAAATTATATAATGAAATCTTGGATTTTACATTGGACAATTGGATAAGGATTAATCTAAAAATTATTGTCTTCAATCACATTAGTGGTATTATTTATCTCTATTCTACTTTTGTTAAATTTATTCCCCTACTTTCTATACTAGAATCATTTCACAGTCCTAATAATATAGTTTCCAGGATGCTTCTTTCCACAATTTTAAAATGTGGGATGTTGTATTTTCTTACTACTATAAGTTTTATCTGGTGATCCCCTAGAGTTAAATTTTATTCTTCAGTTCTCATATCTAGTTCCACGAGACCATTGAGAATCACTCATTTGCATTATAACATTGATAGAAGATCAGAAAAAATCTCCATAGCTATCAAAGTCCCAAATTTATGATGGTATTCATAAACTCTGCTTAAGATCACATAAATAAGTAGTCAATTTTACGTTCAATGGTAATGATAAATACAGATTTGTATCATGTAATACTTTTGAAATTATTCTCATAGGACCCAATATATTCATCCTCATTTTTATTTAGTGCATGGAACTCCCTCATCATTTTAATATTGAGAGTGTAAGGGAAATATTTATTAACAAATAACCACTTGAATTCATGCCACTCCATCAATTTTATGTCTTCTATGAGCTTCATATTCTTGATTAGTGTCCACCACTAATTAGATTCTCCCTCAAGGCATTAAATATAAAATATAAACATCACTTGATCATAGAAATAATGATAGAGAATATATTCTCAATTTAGTTAATCAATTTTTCAATGATTATGATATCAGAACATCCACTAATAGCTAGAGGTATCTAACACATAAATGACTTAACTAAAACTTTATCTATTATATTTCATTTTCCATGTTTCATGTTATAATTGATAACTTTAATTATTTATGGAAATACTATTATGAGGTTCTTATCTTCTACTCCCATCATGTTAGGAATTTCATAAGAGAAGTATTCACATTTCTCATTGCACAAGTCATTAAAATGATTCCTCCTACATCTAGCCATTTTATAAAATTATGAATATATAGGGATGGTCATACTTTGATTAATAAATGTACAAAATTTAAACCATAAACTTAGAATAATTAACTTATTAATGATATATAGAACATAACTTATTAATCTCTAAGTTTCAATCTACATTATCAATAGTCATTTTCCTATTTTTTTATCTATCCTAAGTTCCAAAAATAATAATGGTTAAATATTTCAAATTGGTTTTTAAAGATAATGTGAATTAACTAAATCATATACCCTAGGAGTTTCGAACTAGGTTTTTAGTTAAGTTTCATTGTCATTCTCCAAGTGACAATAAAGTTAATACCCAATCCATCCTTTTTAGGGTTATTACTCTTAGGTACATTTATTCCATAGCCTATATCCACTTATAATATCCAGATAGGGATTTAATTTCTAGGAAAATCATATACTCAAAACTCTTCTATGATTTCATTATGTTATCTTATACTTATAATTATCCCTTATACTTCTCCATTGGGTTTTAATTAATTTTATCTCACCCTAATATCTAAAAATAACTATACCTTTCTTTGATACTAACTATATAACCCCAATACTTAAATTCATATTAATTCACGATCTATAACATAGTTTTCCAATAATAAAAGACAAGGTTCTAGAGGTCTAGTGTTTTGGGAAGATTAGAGACATAAATAAATCATCTTAAAAGTAAAAAATATATTTATTTAAAATATCCCACAGATCTCATAACACTCAAAGATCTTATAAAACATTATTGGGTGTTTTGGGGAAAATACTTAATGGAAAGGGTGAGCTAGAAGGCCCAATAAAGGAATAAACATTTAAATAAATCAAAACATGAGAGTTAGTTGTAATAACATGATTTCATAAAGAGGACGATCATAAGCATGGAAACATGACATAAGGAAATTAAATCATAAGATCATGGAATCATAAACATGTGTAAATAATATAAAACATGACATCATAAAAATGAGTAAAGGGTAACTACCAATACCATCATCATAAAGGGGAAAAAAGTCCCATGGTGTATTTGGTTCACTCCCTAATCCCTTACATAACATCTCATGAGATATAAATAATTTAATATGAATAATATTCAGAAAAGGTGGGATAAAAATAATGTATAACTAACAAATAATGTGGGTGGTACGAAGGATCCCTTATATCATGTCTAAATTCGTTATGCACTTGTGCATAACTTCCGGAATAATTAAATTAACTTCATTAAATACATACCCAAGAATATTATTAATCTATATTTAATTTTTTATGGTCCATATATTATAATTTTTTATTTATTTTTAATATAATTTTAGCTTATGTCCGTCGCTTGGGGTTATTCAGTTAATTCCTTTGTAACTGTTTTGGTCTATCAACTTTGTTAAAAATTGTTTTTGAATAATATCATAATATCCAAAATATTAATATTTTAATGAAAATAGTTTTTATATATATACACATTTTCATATCCATCCATGTTGGGTGGTGATGAAAAATGAAATTCATCACTCGTGGAGGCGGTAGCCTGCAAGTACGCTCGATTATTGTTTCAATTTCTCAATTAGTGAGAGGGAATAAAATTATATGATATTTTGACACTTTATAATCATATTTATATTAGAGATATCATTTTTATATATCAATCACATTATTAAAACAAACTATTAGAAGAGAATATGAGAAATAGAAGACATTTCTTCGTGGAGGCGGCAGTCTTTGTGCACGCACTAATGACACATTAATTTTCCTTAGTGTATAGAGAGGAATAAATAATTGTAGATTCATTCATATAATAAAACTTTAGTATAATTTTTATTTCAAAATGGAAATGAATAATACACAATAGGGGTTAAATTTTTATCCTTTAAAATATTTAACAAACTCAAAACATCCTTCTTGATATGAAATGATTATTTTTATCTCTCTTAAATACGAGTGAGGGATGAAAATAAAGAAATAAAAGAACACAACGATGTATAGCAGTTCAGGGCACAAACATTCCCTAGTACACTCCATGAATTCTCTCTCTATGAGCATAGTTATTTTCACAAGTAAGTCTATGTATCATGGGATTCTACAACTAAGTACATGTAGTTGATACATTTACAATAAGGCTTTTACCAGGCCTTATATTTACTTCACAAGGAACTAAAAATCCGCATCTTAGTCCAAGAAGCTGATACTCCTTCACCAACATGACTAAGTCTAAGTATCTTATACTCTAATAAATCAATAGATATTGATTTTATTGAGAAAACAGTTTTCTATTACAGTTACAGCAATAACTGATAGATGTGCTTAATCTTTAATAATGAACAGAAGCAGCAAACTAATCTTTGATGTCTCACAGACATCCTTTAAACAGTGATAGATAAAACACCAAAAAGATAAATAAAAATGTATGTCTACAAAGTGTAAATCTGGAAATTTATTTTTTGAACATGTAGAATAATATTTAATAATAATATATAGAAACAAAAATAGTAGCAATGACAAGCTTATTAATCAAAATAGAACATGTATGTCTCCAAAGTCTATCTCTAAAGGAAATTACACACTATTATTTACAAGTGAAAATCTCTTTCTTAAGAATAATATATATATATATTGAAGATTAATATCTCATTATTTATCCTATAATTTGAATAGATTTTGGTCAAACATCTCCATAAATACCATATATTAAATCACAAATATTTGAATTCAAATCATTCAAAGAGAGTCGTAACATCCCATAAAAATAGAAATTATTTAATCTATTGAGTATGATACTTTTAATCGATCATAAAATATAATTAAAAATACATTTACTTCCATAAATACCATTGTAGAAAGTGTGGATAATATCTAGAATTTAAAACTCGATCATTGACCAGGTTAAATGTAGGGTTTCTTTATGTAGTGAAAAACATTCAAAGTAATGTTCACAATGTATGGTTGATTACAAAAGTAGTGTTGATGGACCATATGTTTGTTCCTAAAATGAATGGTTTCATATAAATATAGGGTTTTTGATCCACACTTTTCCAATAGTATATGGTTCATAATCCATACATTTTATTCAAAACCTAGGGTTCCCAAACCATACATTATGCTTACAAATGTAGGGTATGAATAGTGTTTCAATATTACATTCAAACACATCCAAAATACTTAATCAAACAACCTCTCATAGATTAATTACTTTTGAGAGCTTCTAGAATAAAAATAAATATTCTAACGAATATCATCCTAAAATTCACTTAAATCAACTTCACTAGTAACATAAATGTGACCATTTGGGAGAACCAAAATCTAAAAAAAATAACAAAATTTTTGAATCAACACATGACCAATAATCTCCTCCTTTTTTATGATCTCAAAACCCATAAAATTTTATTAAAATTAAAAAAAAAATAATAGATGAATTTTTTTCAAATATGAATATAAATAAATTATAGTCACATTTTTTACCTTTTACAAATATAACTTTGGGATAGATTGTTCCCCCTTAAAAATATCTTCCCATGTTTCTAAAAAAATATACAAGTTAATAGGAATTTATCAATAAAAAATTATTTGAAATTTATCATAAATTTCTCATAATGTTTCTCATAAATTTCTCCCCCCCCCCCTTTGTGGCATAAAAAAGAAATTAAAAAATATAACATTTTTTATTAATAATGGGAAAAAACACAATATTTAACAAAAAGGTATATAATATTGAATTTAAATAAGATAAAGAGATAAAGAAAGTTTGGGTTGTTATGAAGGGTTATATGGGGCATATAAAATATCAAAACATATAAATTTTTCACTTATATAAGATAAAACTTTTAACATCTATTCTATTTTACTTTGAACATCTACAAATCTTTGAAACAAGAAATAAGATAAAAATTGTTTGACCAATAACTCTTTTAACTCATCAAGATATGACTTAGTAATAGCTTCTATTCTGAGTGACTCCATTTGATTTATAATCTCTATAATAAAAACTTTAAATTATTCTTTATAAATCGAACTTTCCTCAACATTATTATACTCTCTTTGAAGGGTATCAAAATGTTTTTAGAAAAATAAAATTTCTGAAGCTCTTCATATGACTTATTTGATTCATTTAGAACAGCCTGAATCTTCACTATTTCTTCATTTAAAGTATTAACTTTGAATATAATCTCTTCATAATACATTCCACCTTTAACTATTTGAGATGATGAAACTTTTGGCTCTTCAAAACCATGAACTTCCTTATATTTTCTAGAATATTTCTCAAAAAAATATAAAATAAAGGAGAATGATTATTCTACAAACAGATAAAAATAAGTATTACCATTTGTTTTCTTTTAATAAAGACTTTTCTCTAGACATAAAGTTCATGATCTTCTCATTTCACTCAAACTAGTTTCTTTAGGAGTATTTTAAATTAAAAAATTTGAAGAAGAAGGTTAAACAACATAAAAGGTTTTAAGAAGAAGATTCTAGGGTTCTAAAGAGAAGATGATGTATTCCATTCTAACAATTCTCTGATGACATTTCATATTATAGATATTAAAATATAGATTAATAATTTTATATTATAATTTTGAAAATACATTTTATGAAGAAAAAAAACTATCCTGAAAGAATATGTTACATTATATGAATAAAAAAATTCTATAAACAAAAAATTTAAAGATAATGATAGGTTAAAATATTAAAAAAAGAATAGAGTTTTTTATAAATCTGTTCTTTTAATTAAAAAATACTATATTTTCTAGAGATTTTTTTAATAGAGATATAGACAGAACAGTGTTTACAGAAATATGAATATTTTTTCAATTTAGTTATATACTTTAATATTCAATAATATAAACTAAGTTTTAATAGCTTGATTAAAATAGTGAGAAAGGATTTAATAATTAAGAATAAAATATTTCTCTCACCTTATATAAAACAATTGATGAAATTGAAATAAATATATGAATATAGTAATGAAATACTTTCAGGATTATTAATTATAGTTATAAGTATTTTCTAATAATGAACTACTTCAGAGTTGATCACTCCTTTGTTCAAATAGAAGTTTTCAAATGATTTTGAGACTACCAATTAATGATTTAATGATGTAGTTTAGTGGTGTATAACTTCAAAAAATCAAATACAAATATCTTTTGGTACCCATATTCTCTTGGGTCCAGGAGTGTTAGAAATAAAAGTTTTAGGTAACCAAATCTATTTACTTTGAGTAGAGATTCTACTATTAGATATTTTTTAAAACAATAAAAAAATTTAACACAAAAAAATTAAGGTTTTCTAAAGAAACAGTCATTTTTAACATGTCTATTAATACCAAAATAAAAATATTTAACAGTGGACATGCTTTTTCTATTTCAATTATGAAAAAAAAAATTCTTATATAATTCTAGTATTTTACCACTACTACTAATTCCAAGTTTTCCTTTGTGAATTTTATTTTTACAAATAATTTTATTTAAATAATTTTATCCTTTAAAAGAATATTATAAACTTGTTTTAAATTAATAACTTCATCCAATAATTCTTTAATTTTAGTTTCATTTAGATCAAAATAAATTTTGAAAGAATTGGATTTTAAATATGAAATCTATTTTCAAAAATTTTCTTTATCAAATCAAATATAATCATTCGATTTTCTATATTTTTTATGATCCTTATTTAAGGATTAAAATTTATCTTTAAGCATAAAGCAAAGATTATTAAGTTTATCATAAGAAATTTTTTCAAAATTAGAATTCTAAGAGTAATTATATTGTACCTCATCAGTATGAAACATAAGACATACCCTTAGTTTTTTATGCTCATCCTTAGATATTGTAGTAGATTCATAATTTGAATTAGAATAATCACTCCAATTAGACTTTATAGTTTTTTATTTTCTTTTATTATTTTATTTCATTTGATCTTTGATCAATGGAAAGTTAGAATTTGTGTGGACATTATCTTTGTATTCATAACATCTATTTTCTTTAATACCTTTCTTTCTTTTTTTATACAATTTTTCAAAACATTTTTGAAGATATATTTTTTTCATTTGGATATCTTGAATCTGATGATTCATCTGTAGTAGTTTTGTGAGAAGAATCTTCATATTTGATATGATTTTTATCTTTCACCAGCATCTTACCTTAATACATCATCAAAATTACCATTAGTTTCTTCATTTATAATTATTTAATAGGTTTGTATTGTCATATAGCATCTAGTATTTCATTCCACTTAGGAGGTAGGACTGTAAGTACTTTCAACTCTTAATCTAGTTTTGGTATTAGAGTTCCCAAGTTAGCAACATTGCTAGAAACTTCTCTCAATATCACATTCATGTGACTAACATTCTCATCTTCATGAATTCTATCATTTCCTTCCAAGGAAACAGAGATAGTATTCCACATCTCATATGTACTATCACATTTAGAAACTCGATTAAACTCAACAGTACCTTATCCATAGACAATATAATTAATTTATTTTGAATTAATATCATATTATTTCTCTTGATCATCATTCAATTTTTTTTCAAATCTTCCTTAGTACTTTTATAAGACTTGATAACCTTTAAATAAACTCGTATTCTAAGATTTATCAAATAAATAATCATGCAATGTTTCTAGAATCCATAATTAACATAGTTAAAATAAGAAGTAGGGATCATCAACATACCTTCTATAATATCATCCATTTTGAGATTTTACTTCATTTGAATCTTTGTCTCAGTCTTGTTAGGTCCAAAATAAAACTTTGATATTGCACAAGGGAAAAAAATTCATTCCCTTGAGAGTATGGAATATAATACAATAGTATTTCTAAAAAGTAATAAATTCAATAAAAAACAATCCTTTGATATCACTTTGTATGTCGAAATAGAAATGAAAAAATAAATAAGAGGGGGTTGAATTGTGGCCCTTTAAAAACATTAACAAACTCGAAACATCCCTCTTAATATAAAAAAAATCATTCCTTATCTCTAAAATATGAGTGAAATTTTGAAATAAAGTAATAAAAGAACATAGTGATGTATAGTGGTTTAAGTCACAAAGATCCCCTTGTCCAATCCACCAATACTCTCTCCATGAGCTTGGTGATTTTCACTAGTAATTCCTTTTCCCAATGAATTTTATAACTGATTATAGGTAGTTGATACCTTTATTATAATTCTTTTTCAAGGCCTTCTATTTCTTTCACAAGGAACCAAAAAATAAAAGCTTATCCTAAGAAGTTGATACTCCTTCACTGCCATGGTTGATCTCAAGCATATGATACTCTAATAAATCAATTGTTATTGATTTTATTGAGAAAAAATTTTATCTTTTAGTTTAGTATAAACTAATAGGTGTGTCTAATCTTCAATAATGCACAGTATCAGTAGAAAACTAATCTTCAATGTTATATAGTATTCCTTTAAACAGTGATAGAGAAAACACCATGAAGATTAATAAACATGTATTTATCTAAAGTGTGACTCTAAAGAATTATTTTTATAACATGTATAATAATATTTAACAATAATATAAAATAATATAAATAATAGTAGTGAAATTTTGGTCAATTAGAATAGAGAATTTATGTCTCTAAAGTGTAGCTCTGAAATAAATGACACACTATTATTTATAAGTACATGGATATTTCTTGATAATAATAAATGTATTAGTTGAAGATGAATATCATAGTATTTATCCTATCATTAAAATATCTTTTGTTCAAACATATCTAGAAATACAACATTTTAAATAATCAATATTTGAAGTTAAATCATTCAAAGTGAGTTGTAACTTCACATAGAAATAGGAATGATTTAATCCATTGAGTACGATCCTTTGAATGAGTCATAAAATATCTTTAAAGAGATATTTACTTCTAGAGAGACTATTACAAAAAATGTGGATAATACCTTGAATTTAAAACACTTTCATTGACCATGTCAAATGTAGGGTTTCTTAGTGTTGAAAAAAACTTCAAAAGTACGATTGACAATGTATGGTTGATTACAAAATTAAGGCCAATGAACAAAACATTATTTCCTCAAACATATGGTTTCTTCCAAACATAGGGTTGTTGATCCATACTTTTCCAACAGTTTAGGTTTCATGATCCATACGTTTTATTTTAAACATAGGGTTCCCAAACCATATGTTCTGCTTACAAATGTAGGATATGAATAGTGTTTCCATATTACTTTCAAACATATAAATAATACTTAATCAAATAGCCTCCCATAGATTAATGACTTTTGAATTCTTCCAGAATAAAAATAAATATTCTAATGAATATCATACTGAAATTCACTTAAAGAAACTTTATTAGTAACATAAATGTGGGTGTTTTTTAGCATCAAAAACCAATATAAATTAACAATATTATTGAATCAACACATTCACAATAATAATTTTGATACTAATTTCATTATAATTGTATTTATATAAGATTTTTGGAAGACTAATATTAAAAATAAAAAAAAAGTAGGTAATACATATGTTGGAGACGCAATCTTCTCTTAGATATCTCCTTAGAAATGAAGGCCTCGAAGTAATTTCTAGAGCTCAAGGGATTAAGGATGATAAAATGGATTATAGGAGAGGTTTTTTTGTTATATTTTCAAGGTAAATTTGAATTGGAAGAGTATCATTTAAAGGTTATAAGTGATCATATTTTATAAGTGAATAAATTGGAACTTTTGTGAATATCCATTACATATAATTGATATCATTACACTATTCAAGGTTAAATGACTCAAAAATTTATAAATAATTTAGTTTGTGGTGATTTTTGTTATATAATTCCTCAAAAAATAATTCCCACACTTGTTTTATATGACAACCCATATCTTTAATACACTTTATTTCATGATTTACTTCATAAAGATACACTTAATACAACCCCATAAGATCATGAGGCCTAGTTTATTTGGGTAATTGGTTACATATCATAACAAATTTAAAAATAAAATATGATGACATAAACTAAAACTCCATAACATTCTCTTAAAAATCCATTTATCTTTTAAAACAACATTGGATAACTGGGGGATGTATATAAGAATGGGGTCTGCTATAAAGCCCAAAAAGGGAATAATAAATTGATAGCATAATTTAATGATGTATATATGTGTAAAGAAACATTTAAAAGTAACATAATAGGTTTTATAATCATAAACATGAATATATAAGTATGATATATGATGATAACATGAATTAAATATAAGAATGTGGAAACAACATAAAACATGACATATGTGTATGTTAAAGC
Source organism: Viscum album (assembly GCA_963277665.1). Classification (NCBI taxonomy): domain Eukaryota; kingdom Viridiplantae; phylum Streptophyta; class Magnoliopsida; order Santalales; family Viscaceae; genus Viscum; species Viscum album. Next base: position 1,566,891,602 of record OY728160.1, read on the forward strand.
TAACTTCCAAGACAACATCTCATGGTGGATAGATCCTCATAATGGATTATGTTCACTCCCTAATCCCATACATAATGTTTCATGAGAAAAATATATAACCCAATTCATTGGAGGGATTTATAATTATGGGACCACCCATTACATTCAAATCATGTACTTTCATATGTGTATTACATATAGATCATACAACATAAGGGTGTCTTTCATCACTTTAGATCCCACAATTAAGGATTGTGGTTTAATTATATATAATACCCCAATAAATTAATTCTAGTTACATCTATGTTAATACCTTTTAGTGGAAATGACGATTTTTATTCCCTACACAAATGTTTGGCATGGAAAATCGCAAGATAATTTTGGCAGTATAACGGGGGTTCATGAAGATTCATCAAAGGGTTAAATGAGAGTAAAATGGGTATATCAACACTTGGAAATAATAAGGACAATAATATTTATGTTTAAAAACATATCTCTACATGAACAGTTTGAAATCCAAAGGAACAATATAAATAAGGTTCTTTAATAAAGAGGACAAGGTGAGGATCCCTTACTTCGAAAAGGTGATTCTAAAAGATTTTGATGAGATTATTAAGAGATTAGGGAACCTTGGGAGGGATGTATATATGTGAAGGAATATTAAATTCATGCTTCAAGGGTTTTAAATGAAGAGGAATGAGATATTTTCATTTATATAACAAAAGATAGGAGAATTCTTTGTTAATTCCTAAACTTAGGTTTTGGACTCTATATGATAAATTAATCCAAAACAAAAACCATCACATGGTTTTTTCCATGGTTTTTTTGAAAAAAGGAGTGGATTTAATTATTTTATAATGGTAACAACCTAACTCCTTAAAGTTATACCCTTAGTGATGTGGAAGTGAGTCATGTTTATAAATAATTGATTTTAAAACATTAAAATATAATATAGGTTTTCGAGGATTCATTAAGGGTTTATAAAATTAATAAAATAACTTCAAAAACACATTTTTCAAAAGGGGAAACATAATTTTGGTCATGGATACTCTTTATATTATTTATTTCATCACTTTTCAACTTTTATGATGTCATAATACATATCATATAATTATATTTTATTTTATTTTTACCCAAAAATTAAATTGTCTTAGAAAAATATGAAAAACACACCTTTGGATAATTTCAATGTCATTATTTCTAAAATAATATTTTTTTTATCAAAATATTTCTCTAAATATGATAATTTACCCTTTCAAATAAAAAATCCCCACTAATTAAAAAATACATGTCTTTTGACAATGACATATTTTTAACCCTTAAAAAATTACATTTGACTTCATAAAATTATATTATCATTTATATTTAACAAAAATTATTTAATAATAATATTTTATTAAATTATAATTTATTTAAAAATAATAATTAATTCATTGAAAATATTTTTCTAATTGAGACTATATATTTCCCAAAAATACAATTTTTGTTTCATCATATCAAAATCTAATTTTATCAAACTTATTATTTATTAATTATAAAGTAATAATAAAAGATAAATATAATAATTAATTTATATAAAAATATATATAATTTCACACTATTATGGTATAGATAGATATCCCTTTATTAACCAACTAATTTTCTAAGGATAAGGTGTGTGTTGGTGAGATTTTCTTAGAGTGGTTCAGCTAACATGGTTTAGGTTGTGATCTCAATGAGCTTGTACTTATCATGTAAATAGTTTCATTCATGCTTTACTTATTTAATACCATCTTGGGATTTGTCAAGGTAAAATCCTAGTGATTCTATCTCCCTTGAAAACTCTGATAAATTGGATTTGTAGGGTATAATCCTACTGGTCGAGACATCACTTCATCTGTTAGTGTCAATTGGACTTTATCATAACCCTTAATATATTAATTCTAATGGTCACTGTAAAATGGATATATTATCAAATTTTTTGATGATTAAAGGTATTTTGAATCTTAAATGTTATATAATATTCCAAAATAACCAATGTAGTGCTTGTTTTTTTCTAAAACTACATTACTTAATAATTAATTTATTCATTCAAAAAAGGAATTTCATTTATAATTCTTCAGTTCATTGCATTATTCCCCCATTTGAAAAACTTTCCCTCAAAATTTTCATTTCATACACTAAAATATATTAAGGTCCTTATATTTCATCTCCTCTTCTAGTTCCTATATCGCTTCATCTAACTTTTGGTTATGCCGCAACACATTGACCAAGAGAGTTATCTTGTTTTGTAGAATCTTGTCTCTATGGTATCAGATATTCATTGGTTTATCCTTATATAAAACCTAATTCTCCATAGTTCTACCTCTGTATTTAGTACATGTGAGGGTTTTGTTATTTACTTTCTCAAGATGGATGCATGGAGAACATCATGTACTTGAGATAGGTTAAGTGGGAGTTCTAGTTGATAGGAAAACACTCTTATGTGATCAAGGATATCAAAGATGATAACATATATAGGACTAATATTTCCCTTCTTCCCAAATCTATTGAATTTATTTCATAGTGATATATGATATAACACATTATCTCTAACCTTAAAATTTGAGTCTCTTCAATGATTATCTGCATAAATTTTGTATCAACTTTTCATAGGTTTAATATAATGGTGAATTGCTAGACCCTTCTATATCATATGTTGGATAATATCAGTTCCCATCAGCTTCCACTCTCTCAATTCATCCCAACATGTTAGCGTTTGGCATTGTTTCCCATATAGAGCCTCATAATTTTCCATTTTAATACTAGAATAGAAATTTTTATTATATGAGAACTCTAATATAATAAGGATAAGATCCCAACATCCTTGGAAATCCATTGAACATGATATCATCATATCCTCTAATGTTTGAATGGTTCTTTCAGACTAACCATATATATAAAGGTGATACATAGTTTTTAAACTCAATTCTATATCTAATACATACTTAAGCATTCTATAAAACCTCAACGTAAACCTTAGATCTCAATCAGATATAATAGTGAGTGGAACTCCATGCAATCTTACCACTTCCCTTATGTATATCTTGGTGAGTTGGTTAAGAGAAAAATCATCCACAATATTAATGAAATGTGTTGACTTGGTAAGGATATTTACTAACAGCGAGATGGAATTATTTCCTTTAGGGGTCTTGGGGATTCCTATAATAAAATCCATGGTTATGTTTTGTCATTTCCATAATGTTATGGGAAATGGTTTATTCATAACCTTATACTTCTTTCATTCATCCTTGACTTTTGGGAATACCAAGAATCAAGATATATATTTTGAAATATCCCTCGTCATGTTATCTGTCTATAATTTTTTCTTCAGATATATATACATCTTATTGATTCCTCGATGTATAGAGAAATATGATCTATGAGCATCATCCTAAAGTTCTTTCTTTAGCTTTGGTTTTTATGGGACATAAATCTGGGTTCCAAACCTTATAACTCCAACTTTAGAAAATTTAAACTCGGGAATATTTTCTACCTTTTTCTATAGCACCTAATCATCTTTTTTGTCATCATTAATCCTCTCAATAACATATGTTTTAGAAAATATTTGAGTAAGGTAATATAAATATTATTTTATTATTCCCATATGTCACGACTCGTCCCTCGAGGCCCGTGTCGTGACATCCCTCCAAGCACACCTCCTGAAGGCCAGGGGTTGGTGACTAGTGTCGAAGGCATCAACCTACAAGTGGGAGGAATTTTCCTGAGTACCTGTATGTACTCACACACACAACCACGTCCTGAATATGGAAAGGTAAACATGAATTCCACTAAACAACCACTAAGTAAAAGTACAAACTGTAGGTCAAATGGGCCAGAATACAAATCCAACAAAAGTTGAACTAGAAATAGGAAAGTAAAAGAAAACTATGAAAGTTTTCAATTGAAAAACCCACCTGATGGGTAAGTATAGAGTAGCTACTTGAAGCCATAGAAGTACTCCCCACCTTCCTGGTCTCACTGGGCACCACTGGGTCCAGGGCCACCAAGTCCTCCTTCAAGGCGGCGATCAGCTACACCAGATACAACATGTGCATGTGAATCCCATATAGGTGTGAGTAACAAAATAATCAATAGGGAACCCAAAAAAACAAGTAAATACCATAAGGAAATTTATAAGAAAACCATAAATTATGATCACAAAGAAAGACAGCTCACACCAGGTATAATCTAGAGTAAGGAAAGTAAGACCATTAGTCATATCATTGAACACATTAGGCTGCTGGAGAACTCCTCCTCTATGAGTATAGTGGACCTACCGGGTCACACAGAGTCACTTCTTACTCACCTTGTACTGTTTTGGTACTCATCCTTGATGAGTACCATGGGTATTCTGGGTCACACAGATCCTCTCCCCAACGTGGGCACGTCGGGTCACAGAGAGTTGCTTCCCACCTTGGCCATAATGAGGTACTCCTCCTGTCGAGTATCATGGGTATTTCAGGTCACACAGAGCCACTCTCCATTGTGGGAATGTTGGGTCACATAGAGCCTTTTCCCAATGGTCCATAATATCTTATCCACATAGGGTCGCTTTCCAACAGTCTTCATATCTCAACCAACAGCAGGTTTTCCGACGTAGTGCGCTTGATTCGTAGAGAACCACTTATCAAACCATTCGTTGTATTTCAACTTCCATGAAAGCCTCTATATATTATTCCAAAAGATATGCATCATTTTGAGGGTCCCAATTCCGAAAACATCTTGTCAATTAGAAGCCTGGTTTGTAAGTTATTGGTGTTTTAGTAAATAGGGGTTGGTTGCGTCTGGGCCTGATCTGCCCTGGTTAGACCAACCGGACCAACCCGGACTGAGGGCCCCACATTCCCTGATTTAGTTCAACTGACATGACCCTACTTAGTTCAGGTTTGGGTCAGCCCGATCTATCCTTGACAGTGGGCTAGGCCCATTGGGCCTCGCTGGACCTGGCTTGGTTTGGCCGGGCATCTAGCCCGCCGAGTCGCTCGGCGACCCAGTCTCATCCGGCCTAGCCCGATGGGGCGGGTCCAACCCATAGTGTGTGGGTCCGACCCGTAGGGTGCCGATCTATCCTACAGGGTGTGGGTCTAACCCGTAGGGCATGGTTCTGGCCCGCTGGAGGTAGGTCTGACACGCTAGGCACGGGTCCTGCCAGCTGGACATGGTCATGCCCTACCCGTTCCACCTCTAGTGGACCGGCTCCCTTTAGCCTAGATGTGTATCATGTCCAGGGCAGTGTCATGTGGCCAATCGAACATAGAATCCCGGGTTCTTCACGTGGTCACAGGATCGCGTGCCACAAAAAGTTTTGGCCTGTGGTTGAGGGCCACATCCCTTCGTCAGCCACCAACCGCGGATTCTACCTCTAGCGCGCCGTTGTGGTGCACCAATGGGTTCTTCCACGAACCACTGGGTCTTCTCTGGTGGTCCATTCTTCTCACTGATTGCGTCTATGGCCTCTGGGGGATTCCATATTCCTTTCGATGACCTCAAATCCTCCTTTCTGTCTCTTTGAAGATGTGGCCATGAAGAACACACAAAACGCACAAGGCGGAGGGGCTCAGGCCTTGTTCATGTAAGCCCGTGCCCTTACGTTATAGGTTTATAAACATGGGATATAGAATTGAAGTTCTATCACGATTTAATAAATCCTGATACATGAATCCTAAAAATAGGCACCCTCCTGCAATAATAATCAATCTGTGGATTAACCTATTCATGGGTTGATCTACATCCGTCTTTTTAGAATGAAGAACTGGGAAACTTAAAACCAAACAAACCCCTACCTTAAAGGTGTTCATCTTTGAAGCGGTCTGTCTGTGGGGATTCAAGTTCCACTGGTGTTTGACACTCTTCGGTCTCATTCTTTTAATTTCATTGATGTCTCTAGTAATCTGTAGGCATTCATCGTTCGTCATTCGAGAGGGTGTCTTGATGTAGGTTCATTAGAGAAATTTCCACCACTTGAACCTCATTTCTTGAACACATTAACCCATTAAAAGAAAACATGTCATAGCATTTCTGTTATGGTGTGTCATCACATTGTTATGTTATTTCATTTATGAAACAACATATCTATTACACTTTATTTAATGGGACTTGTCACTGCTTTGTCTCTGCACTATAGTTCCACCGTACTATCGCCCAACGGTTGGAAAAAATAAATAAAATAACTTTTTAATTTATTTTACTTTTTTTAAAAAAGTCTTAAAAATATCTTTTTTGGTCAAACTTTACCGGTCGAAGTTATGTTCATTATAGGATAATCTCACCATTCTTAGTTCAACAGTGTCCTTGGATTTTTTATCCGAGCACTGGTTTAGAATTTAGAAAAACTCTCTCACAATTTTACTTAAATGAACCTAAAAAAAGTTCAAAATTATATTTTAGGCTCACTAGGACTCAGAAACGGGTGTTATTAAATCATTTGGTCTCGAAATAATTATATATAATTTATAAAAAATTACATGTAATTTTAGGGACATTACATTACTCTTACCTTTTTAAGATCCATGTCCTCGTAATCCAAAACAAGGCTAAACAAACAAATTGGGGTAATGAGCACGAATCTGAGCCTCCTACTCCCATGTTCTCTCTTGGAGATTCCCATGCTTCCACTGAATACACACCAGAGGAATCGACCATCCACGAAGGACTCTCTACTATCGATCCTCTATCTCCATCGGGAACTCCGCAAATGTCTCCACATCATCAATGTTTAGCTCGCAACAGTCGATGACATGCGATGGATCATGAAAGTACCTCCTCAGTTGTGACACATGAAAAACATAATGTACTTAGTGAATCTATGGGGGAAGATCTAGGTAGTACGCCACCTCTCCAGCTCTACTAAGAATCTAAAAAGGCCCGATGAACCTCAGAGATAACTTGACGCCCCGGACCAATCTCTGCAAACCCCAATGGGGTGAGACCCTAAGGAACACATGGTCTCCCTCCTCGAACTCCAAAGGTCCCCATCTCCTATTAGCATAAAATTTATGCATACTCATTATAGTCCTCATCCACTCCTTGATGATCTGCACCTTCTTAGTGGTATCCCATACCAACTCTAGACCCATTAGTGCTGACTACCCCAGGTCTATCCAGTACAGAGGTGATCTGTATGGCCACCCGTACAAGGCCTCAAAAGGTGCCATTCCAATGGTGGAGTGATATCTATTGTTGTATGAAAACTAAACCAGTGGTAGGTGGTCCTCCCAAATATGAAAAAAATTAGGTACGCAAGAATGAAGCATGTCCACCAAGGTATATATGGTTTGCTCCATCTAACCATCTGTCTATGGGTGAAATGTTGTTCTCAAGAACAGCTGAGTCTTGAACACCTCTTACAATCCCTTCCACAACCTGGATGTAAAGCATGCATCACAGTCTGAGATGATCATCAAAGGAACCCTGTAAATCTGCACTATCTCCTAGATGTAGAGGTGTCTCAATCCCTCTACTAATTTCTACTATCAGAGAGGTAGGAAGTGAGCCAACTTGGTGAGTTGGTCAACAATCACCCAGATAGAATCATGGTCCCTGGACATGAATGGTAACTCTATAATGAAGTACATTGAGATATCATCTCATTTACACTCTGGTACCTCAAGTGGTTAGGCCAATCCTGCTAGAATCTGATGCTCATCCTTCACTTGCTGACAAGTGAGGCAATGTGAAATGAACTCTGCCGCCACTTTCTTCATCCCTGGCCACCAGTACTGACATCGGAGGTCCTGGTACATATTCACCACATCAAGATGTACAACCAAAGTGGATGTATGGAACTCCATAAACACCTCCTCCCACAACTTTAATGGTACCACTGTGCGCCGTTTGAAAAGGATGGCATGCTCTCCACCTATCAAAAATCCATCAGGTTCTTATCCTGAGGATAACTAAACTCATCGGGCCTCGCAGTCAACATCCACAAGTTGTGCCTCCATAACTCACTATAATAGTGGAGGATTGACATTAATATACTGAAGGTAAGATTCCCCATCATCATCCATGAAGGATATCTACATTGCGGCTAGCTGTTCTGTCACCTCACTCAGCAGCTGAAAACCGGACCTTCTGTTGAGTGTGTCAGCCACCACATTCCCCATCCTAGAATTATAGACTATCTAAAAGTCATAGTCCTAGAGGAACTCCATCCATTGATGTTGTATCAAGTTCAGGTCCTTCCTTGATAAAATATACCTAAGACTCTCGTGGTCGAAGTAGATAGTAAATCGTTCACCCATCATGTAGTGTCGCCACATCTTCAAAGCAAAGACCACTATAGCTAACTCCAAGTCATGGGTCATGTAGTTTTGTTTATAATGCCTCAACTTCTATGAGTCATAGGTGATCATAGTTCGCTCCTACATCAGGAAACAGCCCAATCTGCTCCTAGATGCGTCGCATAAAACTACAGACCCAACACCCTCTTATGGTAGTCTTGAGATAGGGGAACTTGTCAGTCTCTACCTCAGCTTCTAGAAACTCTACTAGAACATATCCATCCACATGAAGGAATGTCCCTTATATTTCAAGGCTAATAAAGGTTCTTTTACTCTATAAAAGTCAATCATAAACCTCTGGTAGTATCCATCCAACCTCATGAAACTCCGCACCTCAATCACACTCTTGGGTGGCTCCCAATAAATCACCGCTATTATCTTCATTAGATCTACTGCAACTTCAGACTCTAAGATGAAATTTACTAGAAAGTGGACCTCTCGAATCCAGAACTAGCACTTCAAGATATTCCCATAAATCTGGTTCTCTCAGAGTGTATCTAGGACTATCTGCATGTGTGTAGCGTGCTCATCTTCTGACACCGAGTACACCAAGATTTCATCAATGAAGACTACAATGAACCAGTCAAGGTAAGGCTATAAGATCCTATTCATGAGTCCCATGAACACTGTTGGGTCATTGTTCATGTAGAAAGGCATCACCAGAAGCTCATAGTGGCCATACAGGCATCTAAAGTCTGCCTTCGGTGCATCCTCATCCCGTACCCGAAGTTGATAATAGCCTAACCTAAGGTCTATCTTTAAGAACCACCTCTCTCCCTTCAACTGATCGAAGATTTCATCAATCCTTGTTAGTGGATACTTGTTCTTCATGGTCACCTGGTTCAGGTGTCGGAAGTCCACACATAGCCTCAATATCTCGTCTACCTTCTGGGAAAACAACATTGGGGATGCCCATGGTGAAATGTTGGGTCTCACAAAGCCCTTATCTTGAAAGTCCTCCAATTGTACTGTCAATTCACAAAGATCTGTATGAGTCATCCGATATGCTGGTGTGTATATCAGTGTCATCCCCAGGTATAGATCCATGCAGAATTCTACCTCCCTATGAGGAGGTAGTCCTGGAACATCCTTAGGAAAGACGTATTCATAATCTTCCACCACAACAGGGAATCTCAGACTCCTCTCTTCCACCACACCAAGAGTGAGGCTAGAAAACTGGTGAGTTATTGGTTGCACCATCCTCTGAGAAATTCTATCATATGCTTCAAAAGTTTCCTTCTCACTAATGAAGGAAAACCTTGTCTCATCCTTGCAGACACACCAAACTTTGTTCCTAATACAGTCGATCTGAGTATGGATTGTAGATAACTATTCCATACCCAAGATGACATTGTAAGGCCTTAACGCCGCTACTAGGAGATCCTAGCCAAAGATCTATCCTCCTAGAGTAAGCTCACACTACCGACACTAGTTTTTAATCATCGAATCTACTCTGGTAGGAGTTTCTAATTGTAATGATCGAGCCAAAGGATCCACCAAAATCTCTGATCCTCAAACGAGGTTCTTAATAAGGAAAGAGTGAATGGAACCTATGTCTATAATAACTACAAAAAAATTGATAAGACATAAATTGTACCACTAATCATCTTCAGAGCAATGTGGTCATAGGCCTCAACCGCCTGAAGCTGATCTTATCCTTTTCCACCTACTTCTTGAGGACATGGTGGACCACTTAGGGGTAGTAGAGGTAGTACCTCGAACTGTCGTCCATCGCTTTCTACTCATCCTGCTCCCCTGGCACGTCCACCACCCTACAGAACTCCTTTCTCAAACCTCTACCTCTACCTTGGTGGTCTATCGACCGTCTACTAATTTTCTATGCAGAGGGTCAGGCAGTCATGAGCCATGTGTCCCTTCCCACCATACGTGAAGCACAACCTGGTTCCTTACTAACTCCCTCTACTCTGGGAGCCCTGCACTACCAACCTCGAGTCCTAGAGTCATCCACTGAAAGATATGACCTGCTTGGGTCCCCGCCTCTGCTTCCTACTACTCACTACTGAAGACTCTACTTTTTGATGTCTACTGGTGGATCTGGCTATCGGTGCCTACTCTTCTAAGAAGCTCTCCACAAGAATGGATCACTCCAGCACCCCATCCTGAGTGGGGATGCTGAGAGACACCATGGATGCCCTGATCTCCCATTTGAGTCCCTTCTCAAAGATCTGAGCCCTGAAGAAAGGGTGTCACACCTTATCTGGAGATTAGAGAGAGAGTTATGTAAACCTTATAGAGTACTCGGCCACTGATATGTTGCCATGTTGTAGATGAATCAGATCTAGTATGCGCACTGAGCATAAGATCGTGGGGAAGAACTCCTCCTAGAAAATCGACTCTAAATCAGACCATGAGAGGGTCTCCTCATCATGAGTCTAAATAATCAATCTATGCCATCACTTTATAAATCCTTTAAGAAGGCTCACAGCTAAGATCACCACCTAGTCGAGTGGTATCCTCACTAAGAAAAAGACCCACATCACTACCTCCATCCAGTCCTTAGAGGCTTGAGGTTTTGTCTCTCCCCTAAACATAGGAGGTCTCTGTCTTTAGAACTTGTTCAAGGCACTAATCCTGTGTGTATCCTCTACTGGTAATGTCGGTAGTAACTTCTGATCAACATGTGGTGGTAACACTGGTGCACCACCCTATGGGGCCATCTCTAGAACTGGTCCCTAAATCGATGTCTCATCACTAGGTGGGTTGTCCTCATAACCATGTATTTTAATCCAATATGGTTGGTTGTGTGGAGGAATCCTGAAACAAATCAAGATGTACCATAGTCAATAGATTATACATGGTGAGTTGACTCTTATTCAAGAAGAATATAAGAAAACACTCAATTCCTATATGATGTATGCAACCAGTGTTTTTATGTATATAGTTGAAAAGAATAATTCAAGGTCCTGGGGTATGGATACAACGGCCGCTACACCAACACTAGACTCCTCAAATCTGAAATTCGAACTTGAAACATTTAACATCATTGCACAAAAATAAAACAACAGACTCTCAGTCTTTGAGGTAGAACTAACCACCTCTGATACAACATTGTCACGACCCATCCCCCAAGGCCCATTTCATGACATCTCCCCAAGCCCGCCTTTCGAATTCCAGGGGTTAGCGACTAGCATCGAAGGCGTCATCCTGCAAGTGGGAGGAATTTTCTTGAGTACCTTTACGTACGCACACACACAACCACATCCCAAAACTAGAAAGGTAAACATGAAATACACTAAACAACCACTGAGTAAAAGTAAAAACTTTAGGTCAAATGAACATGAATAAAAACCCAAAAAAAGATGAACTGGAAACAGGAAAGTATAAGGAAACTCCAAAATCCATCTGCTGAAAACCCCACCTGATGGGTAAGCGTAGAGTAGCTGCTAGAAGCCATAGAATTATTCCCCCACCTTCATGGTCTCACTATGAACCACTGAGTCCTGGTCCACCAAGTCCTCCATCAAGTCGGAGGTCATCTGCACCAGACACAACACGTGCGAGTGAAGCCTGTGCAGGGGTGAGTAACAAAATACTTAGTAGGGACCCCAAACCAACAAGGAAATACCACAAGGCAATATACAAGCAAAACACAAAGTATGATCATGAATAAATATAGTTCACACCAGGTATAATCTAGAGTAAGGAAAGTAAGACAATTATTCATTTCATCAAACACCTTGGGCTACTAGAGAACTCATCCTTTATGAGTATAGTGTGCCTTCTGGGTCACACAAAGTTTCTTACCACTAACATTGAAATGCTATGGTACTCATCCTTGAAAATTATCATGGGTACGCTAGGTCACACAAAGTCACTCCCAACCGTGAGCATACTGGGTCACACCGAGCCGCTTCCCACCTTGACCAAACTGAGGTACTCCTCCTATCGAGTATCGTGGTTCTGTGGGGTCACATAGATCCACTCCCCATTGTGGGTCTTCCGGGTCACACAGATCCACTTCTCATTGGTCCATCATAGTTTATCCACACAGGATCTCTTGCCAGTAGGCTTCAGGTCGAAGCCAACTACAGGGTTTCCACACATAGTGCGCTTGATTCCAAGAGAACCTCTCCTCAATCCATTATTCATTTTTTAAATTCCATTTAATCCTCCATATATAATTTCAAAATATCCACCTCATCACAAGGGTCCCAATGCAGCAAACGGCTCGTCAATCGTACACCCAGTTTGTAAGTTATTGGTGTTTTAGTAAACAGGGGCTGGTTGCATATGGACCCCGTCCAAACCAGTCAGATCGACCTGAACAACCCAGCTCGGGGGCCCCATATGCCTCGATTTAGTTCAACTCACCCCACACAATTCGGGTTTGGGTTGGCCCGATTTGGCCTGGGTAGTGGTCCAGGCCCATTAGGCCTCACTGGACCCGGCCTGGTTTGGCCAGGAGTCTAGCCTGTCGGGTCATCCGGCGACCCGGTCTCATACGGCCCGAACTAAGGGCATGAGTCCGGCCCTTTCCAAGGATGAGGTTATGGCCTTCAGGGCATGGGTCTATCTCTTAGGTTGCTTGTGCATCCTACAGGGTGTGGGTCTGGCCCGCAGGGCGTGGGTCAGGCCCGCAGGGTGCGATTCTGGCCTGAAGGGTGCGGGTTCGGCCCGCAGGGTGTGGGGCCAGCTCGTTGGGGGTGGGTACTGCCCATTGGGTGAAGGTACAACATACTAGGAATAGTCACACCCTACCTAGTCTGCCTCTGGCCAACCGTCTCTCTTTAGCTCAAACGCGTAGTGCGTTAGGGGCAGTGTCATGCGGTCGGTCGAACCCGGCCACCCGAGTTCTGCACGCGGTCAGGGGACTGCATTCCATGTGAAGATGTGGCTTGCGGATGCGGGCCGCATCCCTCCACTAGCCATTGACCCGGCTAGTGGATCCCTTCACTTCATCGCGGCCCGATCCGACCGCGGATACTACCTTTGGTGCGCCATCATGGTGCACCGCCACCCATCGCAGTGCGCCAGTGGGTTCTTCCACCGACCACCGGGTCCACTCCAGTGGTCCGTTCTTTGTGTCGCTTGCACCTATGGCCTCTAGGGGACTCCATCTTCCCTGTGATGGCCTCGAATACTCCTTACCACAACTTTGAAGATACAGCCACAAAGAATGCACAAAATTCACAAGGAAGAGGGGATCAGGCCTTGTTAGTGTCGGACCGCCCCCTCCGCATTAGAGGTTTAGAAACATGGGATATAGAATTGAAGTTATATCACAATATAATCAATCCCAATACACAAATCCCAAGAAAGAGGCACCCTCCCACAAGAACGAGCAATCCGTAGATGAACCTGTTCGTGATTTGTTCTGCATCCATTGTTTTAGAATGAAGAACAGAGAAACTTAAAACCAAACAAACCCCTACGTAAAGGGTGTTTGTCCTTGAAGGGGTTAATCCATGGGTATTTAAGTTCTATTGTATTTTGATGCTCTTTGATCTCGTTCTTCAAAGTGTGTTGACGTTGCTAGCATTTTGTCGGTGTTCTTCATTCATTGTTGTAGAGGATCTCTCGCCATAGGTTCATCATAGAAATTTCCACCTCTTGAACCTGATTTCTCCAATGCGTTAACCCATTAAAAGAAAACATGTTGCATCATTTCTGTTACACTGCACGTCATGTCGTCATTTTGTTTCATTTATGAAACAGCTTATCTGTTATGCTTCATTTAATGTGATGTGTCGCTACTTTTTCGATGCACCATAGCACCGTCGTGCCACCACCCAATGGTTTGAAAAATAAATAAAATAACTTTTTAAATTATTTTACTTTTTTCCTGAAAGGTTCTGAAAACTATCTTTTCTGTTTGACCCTCACCAGTCGAAGTTAAGTCTATTCTAGGAAAATCCTTCCATTCTGAGTTCAAAGATGCCCTTATAATTTTGATCTGAGTGGTGGTTTAAAAGTTAGAAAAACCCACTTGCACGTTTACTTAAATGAACTTTAAAAAAGTTCAAAATTCTATTTTGGGATCATCGAGCCTCGAAATCAGGTGTCGTCAAAGTGTCTGGTCTCAAAATAATTCCATATAATTTAAAAAAAATTAATTTAATTTTTGGGATATTACACCATATCGATCCTTTGCATGTCCAAGAAGATTAGATCACTTTTAATCCTCATAATGTATAAGGTTGTAGGTTCCTTTTTACTCAAAGCATCAGCCACTTTGTTCTCCTTCCCAGGATGGTAATGAATTGAACAATAATAATCTTTGATTATCTCTAACCACTTTCATAGATGCATATTAAACTCCTTTTATGTGAATATATACTTGAGGATTTTATGATCTGTATATATTTCACACTTTTCACCATGGAGATAATGTTGCTAAATATTTAAATGAAATATTAGTGCATCCAATTCTAGATCATGAGTTGTGTATTTCTTCTCATGGGTATTTAACTAGTTGTAGGAATAGTATATCACTTTTTCATCTTTCATAAATACGCAACTCAGTCCCTTTTTGGATACATCGCTATAGATCAAAAATCCTACCACACTAGTGAGTGATAATAGAATATGTGCAATGATTAACCTCTTCTTAAACTCTTTAAATATTTCCTCAAATTCATCATTCTAGAAAAACTTCACCCACATATGAGTTATCTTGGTTATTGGGTTTTCCAATCATGATAATTTTCTCATAAATCAAGGATAATACCCTGTTAATCTAAGGAAATGGCATATATCAATCTAAGAGGTTAGTCTAGGCCATCCTTCAATTGCCTCTGGTTTTGAAGGATCCATAATTATCCTTTTATTTGTGATAACATTCCCCAAGAATGTTACTTTCTCCTGGTATAACTTTGATTGAGAACTCAACCTATAGTTTAGGAGGAAGTCCATGCCATTATTTAAGGAACATATTCTCTCATAATGGGAATGTCATCATGTTTTATCTTTTCCTTAGTCTCAATCATTTAATCTAGATACACTTTCTCAAAAAAAAATATTCATTCTTGAGATGATGATACCAAAGGAGATTCATCCTCCTCCTTTCACTTATATATAATTGGGGTGATTAGAAATATGAAGGGTGATTTCCTTCCCTCAAAAATTTATATTGGATCTATATAAGTAAATCCAATATATAACTAGGATCACATAAAATTCTGCTGAACAGGGTATCACAAGGATTTTTAATAAATTCATCTAAAAAAAATTCATATAGAAGGAGTTATATACTTTGGATGAAATAATTAACCCATTTTATAGCTTCATTGATAACTAAAATTCTTTATTTTGAGGTGGTGTTTGAATATTTCTACTAAAAATGCATGATATGAAAGAATTCATAGAATAATAGTCACATAGGACATTTTATGTTCATTAATGAATTATAAGAATACCTTTCACTATTTGATTTTGGTTTTAATCATTTAATTCACCCAAAATAGAATTAGTGAAGAAAATTTTGAAAATATTAAACACAAAAAATGGAAACTATAGACATTGAGTGGATAACTCATAAATGACATAATTTCATTAACTTATAAATTTCTATATTTCAATATATGTTATCCATGATCTATTTCCTAACATAAATTATTATAGTTATTTTTCCCCTTAATAATGGTTTATAATGAGATTTAAAAATTTTCAAAGCATATCCCTAGGAGTACCAAACCAGGTTTGTAGTAGGGCCTCTTTTTTGTGCACCAAGTGATGATCGACTCTAACTCAATATTCTATTTTCTATGTTATTTCCCCTAGGTATAACTATACCAGAACTACATCCACATATAGTATCTGGATAGGTATTTTTTTCCTTGGAAAGCACTTAATCAATATTACCTAAATTTAGGTATGTTTCCCTACATTTATTCTTATCCCTAAGTCCGTCACTAGTGTTTTTTAATGATAATACCAAAAAATAATTATAAATTTATCTAATACCAACTATGACAACCCATATCATTAATATACTGTATTTCATGATTTATTACATAAATATACACTTAATAAAACCCCAAAATATTGTGAGGCATAGTGTATTTGGGTAAATAGGTACATATCCTAACAAATTGCAACATAAAATACAATGACATAAACTAAAAATCCATAACATGCTCTTAAAAATCTATTGCTCTTTTAAAACTACATGGGATAACCTGAGGATGTACATAAGAATGGCGAGATCTATAAATCCCGATAAGGGAATAATCAAAAAATAATATAAGGTAAATAAGAACATGTGGTTCAAGAGGCATATCAAGGTAACATAATTGGATTGAGAATCATAAACATGAACATTTAAGCATCATATATGATGATAACATGAAGGAAACATAGGAATTTATAAATAATATAAAACATGACATAATCATAAGTCAAGGATAAATTCCATGACAACGTCACATGGTGGATAGATTCCCATCATAGATTAGGTTCAATCACTAATATTATACATAAATTCTCATGAATCAAAAACATTACCCAATTCATTTTCATGCTATATAATTTGGATCCCACCCATCACATTCATATCATGTACATGTATAAGTGTTCCAAAAAGATTATACCACATAAAGGTTTCTATTATCAATTTAAATCACATGATTAAGAAGTGTGGGTTACATAAATGTAATTATCCAATCAATAAATGATAGGTATATATGGTTTAATACCTTTGAGTGAAAATGGGGATGTGTATTCACTGGAAAAATATTTTTCATGAAAAATCACAAGATAATTTTGGGAGCATAACGTGGGAACATGAAGATTCATGTAAGAGTTAAATGAGAGTGAAAGGGGTATCTAAAAACTTTTAAATCATATTTAAAATTATATGGATGTGTGAAAACATATCCCAATATGAAAATTTTTAAATCAAAAGTAAAAACATAAATAAGGTTCTTGAATAAAGAGGATAATGAGATGATCCCTTACCTTGAGAGGGCACTTCTAAATGCTTGGGAGGATCTTCTTAAGAGATTTAGAACACCTTGGGAGGGCCATAAATAGGTAAAGTTATATTAAATTTATGATACAAAAGTTTTTACTGAGGAGAAATGGTGGGTTAGGTGGGTTTATATAGAAAAAGAGAGGGAAATTTTTCATTAATATCTAAATATAGGTTTTGGACTCTATATGAAAAATTAATCCAAACCACAAACCATACCATGGTTTTTCCCATTTTTTCTCACAAATAATAGTGGATTTAACTATTTTATAAGTTTAAGAACCGATATCCTTAAAATAATACCCTTGTTGATGTGGAAGTGGGTCATGTTTATAAATAATTGACCTTAAAACCATAAAGTATAATATAGGTTTTAGAGGATTTGAAGTGCCCAGATCAGTGTGAATCACTGAGAGGGGGAGGGGGTGAATCAGTGATCCTTTAAAACTTTTTACTAATTGATTCTTAATCAATTAAACCTTTATGGCTTGTTAAGGCCTCGATCCACTCTTCTTATGTCTCTCAACCTTTCCCGGATAATGCAGTAATGAAAAGGCACAGGACACAAGGATTTACAAGGTTCGGCACCAAAGGCCTACATCCTTGCCATGCTCTCCCAGCATGGATTCTCCATTATAACCTGTTAAAATTACAATGGTCGATACAGAGTCCCACTGTATCTCTCCTGAGTCCCACAGGAGGGTCTTTATACTGCATCCCACAGTGTTACCAGATTCCCACTGGCCTGCTCCAGAATCCCACTGAAGACTTCTTCTCCCTGAGTCCCACAGGGTCTTCTCTTGGCTGCTCGAGTCGCACGAGTAGCTCTTCTCCTCTTTAACTTCTTCAAGTAACTTCAGCAGCCTGGGATAAAGGCTGCTGGCCTTGCTCTGTACCTCTGCTCACTTGTGGTGAACAGGTCTTCTCGTCTTGCTCAGGCTTTATCTCCTTCTTCTAAGGATGACCTGGCCTTCTCTCTTCAAGAAACTTCAACAACCTCTGAAAAGGTCTGTTGGTCTTGCTCAGCAACTTCTGATCACTTCTGTTGATCAGGCTCTTCTCAATTACTGAAAACTCAGACAAACAATATCTTTCACTTCAGTCTGGCTCAGTCTCACTTCAAAACAACTTCATGCACTGAATGCATGGCAACTCTGAATCCTCATGCACTAACTGCATGGACTTCTCAATTTCTTCAAGATCCTCTGGTCTTGGTCAACTCAATTGCACACCACTGATTTATCTTTGTTCACGTGTGCACGTGCATGCGTGCATGCATGCACTCCCCTTCTTTTCTTCTTGGTGCAGTAAACCCTCAGAGGGTGTGGTCAACTATAGCACACACCTTCTCACTTGAACTTCACACTTTGTTCAATGTGTTTACACACTTAAATGTGTGTTATACTTTGTGTGAGGGTCTCCTCTTTCTTCCTTCTTCTAAGTGTGTTCACTTCACTTAGTGCACACACACTAGGTTCGGCCTCTTTTCTCTTTGCACACACTTCTTTCACTTTTTCACACACTTGAGACTTGGCCTACATCACTTGCACACACTTGGCCCGTAGGTGTTCTTGTCCACTTTGCACACACACAAATAGTGTGGTCTTCCTCCTTATGCACACACATGGCCAAGTCTTGGGTTCTCCTTGAACACACACACAAGGTGTGTTATACACTTCACAACCCGAACTCCCTTCTTCTCCTCACAGCCGCACAAGGTGCACTGGCAAGGGCCGCGCAAGATGCAACACCCCACTGCCTTCTTCAAACGCACAAGAACAAGGTGCAAGGTGTGCAGGATCTTGGGTGCAACCGGTGCAAGGCACTCAAGGCCTCGGGTGGCCACTGCCGCGCAAGTGCTTACTGCGCAGGGGGCCGCGGTGCACAGATGGAGTGCGCAAGTTGGCGCAGCCCAACCTCTTCTTCTTGTCGCGCAAAGGAGCAGCGCGCAAGGGACTTCACCGCGCAAGTGTGCGCGGGGCTTCGTCTTCGCGAGGCAGAGGGCTCTCACGGGACTCCGGATCTTCAAAAAGAACTTCATCAAAGCAATCCAGAGGTCTCGGCCTCTCTTTATATAGTCAGAGGGCCTCGATTCATCCGCGTGGGATATAAATTCAAACTCCCGAATATCTCGGGTTTTCAAGATTTCCAAAATCTTGTTTCTCCTCTGTTTAACGTGTCTTAACTCATTTTTAATTTCCTTTTTCATTCCTCCTCGTTCATGCGATTTAGAACGCATGCACGGCCTTCGGTTTAGGCGTTCGAGCAACTTGGCACGCCCTCGGCAACTTTGTTTGCCTCGGCCGAATCTCGAAATCTCTATCACCTTGCATGCATGCTTATTTTATTGCATGGTTAGGTTCAGTTGGGCCAGACGAACTCCATGAATACTTCAGCTCGAACTATGGTGGCTGGAAACTCAAAAACATTGTTCGGAGGCGCCTCTGGTTCATGGCGAGGTCGCGGGTGGCACGGGGTGTCCTCGGCTCAAGCTCGAGGTAGGAGACGAGCTCTCGGCCGTCGATGTTTAATGATGCTCAACGGCCAGGATTATAACATCTCGGCGCTAGATGAGACAAGCGGTCCAGATCGGCGCGCGATGGAACGGACAGCCGCGATTAGATCCCTGATGAATTTTCGCCGTCCCACATCAAAACGCCGCGGGATTTTGCCGCGGTTTATCACCCAGCCGCTCCCTCTCAACGCTCAGTTGTACTTCCCCCTCCACGGTGCCGCCCCGCACCGTGTTCTCCCTGCGGGCGCGCTCTGCGCCCACTCTGCTCCCTGCGGTCGCGCCACTGGCGCCCACTATGCGTGCCTCAGGCGCGCGCGCTGCGCGGGCTTCATCACCGCGTGGCCTCGGGGCTTATACACGGCCCCGGCCTCTCTCGGGCTGGCCCCATGGGATCCCCTTGGGCGTGGTGACCTAGTCCCACATGTGCCTTGGGTTGAACCCTTAAGGCTGGCCCTTGGTGGCTAATTTTTTTGCTTGAAGATACACTAAGTATACAAAGTACTTAAGTGTAAAATGCCAAATGCCACTTCTTCCTTCTTCATTTTTCTTCTTCATTAGAATTCCTCCAACTCTTACTCAACATGTATTCATTACTTAGGAATGGAATTCCCGAAGGTTCATCTTCATCAACCAAACTCCTGAATCACTTATAATCTTCAATGTTCTTTATTGATCTAATCAGAGATAAATTGGATCTTCTTCTAATTCTCATGCACTAAGTGATAGTGCATGGACTTCTTCAGATCACTTCATCCACTTAGGAAGTGTGGATGGATCTTCTTCATCTCCTCATGCATTGTCAGTACAATGCATGGTCTTCAAACAATGTTGTGACTTCGTATCCAGTTGATACAAGTTCTTGGAACTTAATGATCAGCTCAACAATCGTCAGATATACATGGAGAATGTTTCAACCACAATTTCCAATACCACTTAGTGAATCTCCTAAGTGACACGCATCTTAGTACCATGTCCATTCTCCTTAACCACCAACACCATCACAACCTTTGTCATTCACATCTTGACATTCCCTGACTTCTATTCATTCCAAGACAACTTCATGCCTCATTTACAACAAATGCAACATTGTGCACTTCAATCTCCCCCTTTGTATTTGTTGTCAATACACTCCTTCAGCACATATGAATGGGTCAATATGTGTGCCAATATTTTCTCCCCCTTATTGGCAATCAAATGCAAAGGTGTGGTGTGGTTCTCTTTCAAAAAAAAATCTCTTCCTCCCTTCGAATAGCATCTTCTTTAAAAATCACTAGGAGAAGGATGATGCCACATGTTCTCTTTAGCAAAGAACCTTTAGTAAATCAACTCTAAGTCTACTTGGGCCAACCCGGTGTAGAAAACAAGAGTGATGTAACCAAGGAACTCAATGTTGTCCACATTCACTGTAAACATGTGAGATCATGCTTAGGGGTTGAATTTTTTCAGATATTCAATGAATTGTTGAATCCTGCACATACTTCACAAAACACATTAGAATGTTCAGGTGCAAAGATAAAGCTCCCCCTTTCATCTACTTTCTCAAGATGATATTAATTTCAGAACATCATCTTCTCCAGATTGGCTCCCCCTCAAGGGGTGCACTCCATTCTGTCCAAACCATCCTCCAGTTGAGAATGATCATCATCTTCAATTCCCTGCAATGTCAGCACATGTAAATACCAATAGTATAAGGGAATAAGATGGAACCTCCTTGGTTCATCAATGTGAACAACAAGGTTGAGAAGATTCTCTCAACCGAGATGTCCCATTTTCACCATTCTTCACACTTGCACATCTGATCTTCTTTGATGTTTGTGCTGGTGTGGATCTCAACACATCTTCATGTGAAATCTTCTTCTTCCCTTTTGCCTTAGCAATTGCCAGAACTTTATCTTCAGCTTTTTGCAGATCTTTGGCAAGTTGCAACTGATTTGGCCATATGACTAGTAACTCATTTGGAAGAGTGGCCTTAGTTTTGGAAGTTCCACATGGTTCTTTGGATGCTGCTAAGCTACCTCTCTTAGGCAACTTATTTTCAATCAATCCCTTCTTCTTCTGGATTGATTGTCTTTTGGAGTTCAGTCTGCTTCTATTTAGTTTCATGGCTTCTTTACAAAGGTCCATGATGTGTCCTTTCTTTCCACAGTAGAAGCATGTTTTCTTGGTGGTCCTTCTGGATGCATCACCCTTCTTGGATTTCAATTCCAAGGACTTCTCTTCATTCTTCAAACTCTTCTTGGGAGCATCTTCCACTTTCTTCTGCTTGCTTCCCAAGGAATCTATCTTAGCCAGGTTCAGTGATCTTCTCTTCATTCCAGCTTCGGATACATTCGGAGATTGATATGTATCAACTCTTTGACCACTTTTGCAACCATCCCAGATGTTTTCAAGTAATCCAAATCTATTTGCAGTAAACAGATGTCTCTGGACCTGTGGATGTTGCTTCTTTTCTTCTGGCTTGCTCCCCCTTGGCATGGGCTTCCTTTGTGCTTTTGCATTTAAAGGATTGTACATACAATCTTTTTCACAATGCCCATACCTGTTACAACACCAACACTGACCCACAAATCTTGACCTTTTCAGTCCTTCTGATTGCTGGGTAGTTTTCTTGATTTTTTTGTGCTTCTTCAAGAGAGCTCTGCTTCTTTACTGTCTTCATCCATACTTGTTTGGATTCATTCTTCCATCCTGCACTTTTAGTAGAAACACTATTAGAAGCATCAGTACAAGATGGGATGGATGGTACCTTCTTTTTAGAATTTGTTGCACTTTCACTAGAGGATGTCTTTCTTTTAGAATCATCCTTCTCAAAGCTCACTTGAGTAGCAACATTTCTTCTTTCAGCTGACTGGGAGGCTTTGGATTTGGGTGATTGCTGATTTTTCAATATCACCTCCAGTTCTATGCATTTCATATTGAGGGAGTTCTTCTCATCCTCAATAGTTCTTAGCCTTCTTTCCCATTTCTCTTCCAGCTGCTTCATCTGGTCATCATGCACTGTCTTCAATTCAAGCAATGAATTGTCAAGCTCCTTTAACCTTTTTGCTTTGTCTTCAAGTTGAGAATCTTTGACAACCATTGAAACTCTGTGTCTCTTTTCCAGTGCATGGAAAACATCTTTGATCATTATCAAAAAAAATTCTTTCTCAGAACATCTCCTTTGCAATTCTTCACAGGTATCTTCATATCTTTCATTGCAAAGGGAAACAGTTTCATCTTTGGCATTCACCAGCCTTCTGAGAGTGTTGGTTATGCCAACCCTTTTAGCCAATTGTTCTTCCATTGCATTGGCTTCTTCTTCTAACTGTGATTTTTCTTCTCGAAGATCATGGATGCCTGTAGCTATGAACTTTGCCACTTCCATGGGGAAAATCTTATGAAGATATTCGATTTCACTTTGAAGATCTTTCATTGTTCCAACTTCATCACAGCTAGGACAGGCTTTTTTCATCTTCTTGGCCTGTTTCTTCTTTCTATTTTTCTGAGTCTTGGCAGATATCTCCATTTGAGGCTGGTCACTCGTTTCCTCAAATCTTCACTTCATAAAGACTCCCTTGGATCTTTTAGAGGTAACCTCGCTCTGATACCAATTGAAGTGCCCAGATCAGTGTGAATCACTGAGAGGGGGAGGGGGTGAATCAGTGATCCTTTAAAACTTTTTACTAATTGATTTTTAATCAATTAAACCTCTATAGCTTGTTAAGGCCTCGATCCACTCTTCTTATGTCTCTCAACCTTTCCCGGATAATGCAGTAATGAAAAGGCACAGGACACAAGGATTTACAAGGTTCGGCACCAAAGGCCTACATCCTTGCCATGCTCTCCCAGCATGGATTCTCCATTATAACCTGTTAAAATTACAATTGTCGATACAGAGTCCCACTGTATCTCTCCTGAGTCCCACAGGAGGGTCTTTATACTGTGTCCCACAGTGTTACCAGAGTCCCACTGGCCTGCTCCAGAATCCCACTGAAGACTTCTTCTCCCTGAGTCCCACAGGGTCTTCTCTTGGCTGCTCGAGTCGCACGAGTAGCTCTTCTCCTCTTTAACTTCTTCAAGTAACTTCAGCAGCCTGGGATAAAGGCTGCTGGCCTTGCTCTGTACCTCTGCTCACTTGTGGTGAACAGGTCTTCTCGTCTTGCTCAAGCTTTATCTCCTTCTTCTAAGGATGACCTGGCCTTCTCTCTTCAAGAAACTTCAACAACCTCTGAAAAGGTCTGTTGGTCTTTCTCAGCAACTTCTGATCACTTCTGTTGATCAGGCTCTTCTCAATTACTGAAAACTCAGACAAACAATATCTTTCACTTCAGTCTGGCTCAGTCTCACTTCAAAACAACTTCATGCACTGAATGCATGGCAACTCTGAATCCTCATGCACTGACTGCATGGACTTCTCAATTTCTTCAAGATCCGCTGGTCTTGGTCAACTCAATTGCACACCACTGATTTATCTTTGTTCACGTGTTCACGTGCATGCATGCATGCATGCACTCCCCTTATTTTCTTCTTGGTGCAGTAAACCCTCAGAGGGTGTAGTCAACTATAGCACACACCTTCTCACTTGAACTTCACACTTTGTTCAATGTGTTTACACACTTAAATGTGTGTTATACTTTGTGTGAGGGTCTCCTCTTTCTTCCTTCTTCTAAGTGTGTTCACTTCACTTAGTGCACACACACTAGGTTCGGCCTCTTTGCTCTTTGCACACACTTCTTTCACTTTTGCACACACTTGAGACTTGGCCTACATCACTTGCACACACTTGGCCCGTAGGTGTTCTTGTCCACTTTTCACACACACAAATAGTGTGGTCTTCCTCTTTATGCACACACACGGCCAAGTCTTGGGTTCTCCTTGCACACACACACAAGGTGTGTTATACACTTCACAACCCGAACTCCCTTCTTCTCCTCACAGCCGCACAAGGTGCACTGGCAAGGGACGCGCAAGATGCAACACCCCACTGCCTTCTTCAAACGCACAAGCACAAGGTGCAAGGTGTGCAGGATCTCGGGTGCAACCGGTGCAAGGCACGCAAGGCCTCGGGTGGCCACTGTCGCGCAAGTGCTTACCGCGCAGGGGGCCGCGGTGCACAGAGGGAGCACGCAAGTTGGCGCAGCCCAACCTCTTCTTCTTGTCGCGCAAAGGAGCAGCGCGCAAGGGACTTCACCGCGCAAGTGTGCACGGGGCTTCGTCTTCGCGAGGCAGAGGGCTCTCACGGGACTCCGGATCTTCAACAAGAACTTCAGCAAAGCAATCCAGAGGTCTCGGCCTCTCTTTATATAAGCAGAGGGCCTCGGTTCATCCGCGTGGGATATAAATTCAAACTCCCGAATATCTCAGGTTTTCAAGATTTCCAAAATCTTGTTTCTCCTCTGTTTAACGCGGCTTAACTCATTTTTAATTTCATTTTTCATTCCTCCTCGTTCATGCGATTTAGAACGCATGCACGGCCTTCGGTTTAGGCGTTCGAGCAATGTGGCACGCCCTCGGCAACTTTGTTTGCCTCGGCCGAATCTCGAAATCTCCATCACCTTGCATGCATGCTTATTTTATTGCATGGTTAGGTTCAGTTGGGCCAGACGAACTCCATGAATACTTCAGCTCGAACTATGGTGGCTGGAAACTCAAAAACATTGCTCGGAGGCGCCTCTAGTTCATGGCGAGGTCGCGGGTGGCACGGGGTGTCCTCGGCTCAAGCTCGAGGAAGGAGACGAGCTCTCGGCCGTCGATGTTTAATGATGCTCAACGGCCAGGATTATAACATCTCGGCGCTAGATGAGATAAGCGATCCAGATCGGCGCGCGATGGAACGGACGGCCGCGATTAGATCCCTGATGAATTTTCGCCGTCCCATATCGAAACGCCGCGGGATTTTTCCGCGGTTTATCACCCAGCCGCTCCCTCTCAACGCTCAGTTGTACTTCCCCCTCCACGGTGTCGCCCCGTACCGTGTTCTCCCTGCGGGCGCGCTCTGCGCCCACTCTGCTCCCTGCGGGCGCGCCACTGGCGCCCACTATGCGTGCCTCAGGCGCGCGCGCTGCGCGGGCTTCATCACCGCGTGGCCTCGGGGCTTATACACGGCCCCGGCCTCTCTCGGGCTGGCCCAATGGGATCCCCTTGGGCGTGGTGACCTAGTCCCACATGTGCCTTGGGTTGAACCCTTAAGGCTGGCCCTTGGTGGCTAATTTTTTTGCTTGAAGATACACTAAGTATACAAAGTACTTAAGTGTAAAATGCCAAATGCCACTTCTTCCTTCTTCATTTTTCTTCTTCATTAGAATTCCTCCAACTCTTACTCAACATGTATTCATTACTTAGGAATGGAATTCCCGAAGGTTCATCTTCATCAACCAAACTTCTGAATCACTTATAATCTTCAATGTTCTTTATTGATCTAATCAGAGATCAATTGGATCTTCTTCTAATTCTCATGCACTAAGTGATAGTGCATGGACTTCTTCAGCTCACTTCATCCACTTAGGAAGTGTGGATGGATCTTCTTCATCTCCTCATGCATTGTCAGTACAATGCATGGTCTTCAAACAATGTTGTGACTTTGTATCTAGTTGATACAAGTTCTTGGAACTTAATGATCAGCTCAACAATCGTCAGATATACATGGAGAATGTTTCAACCACAATTTCCAATACCACTTAGTGAATCTCCTAAGTGACACGCATCTTAGTACCATGGCCATTCTCCTTCACCACCAACACCATCACAACCTTTGTCATTCACATCTTGACATTCCCTGACTTCCATTCATTCCAAGACAACTTCATGCCTCTTTGACAACAAATGCAACACTGTGCACTTCAGGATTCATAAAGGGTTTATAAAATTAATCAAAAAACTTCAAGAAAAAATTATTTTAAAGGCGGGGGATAATTTTGTTCTTTGATACTCTTTATATTATTTATTACATAACTTTTTTGGTTTTTATGATGTCATAGTACATATCGTATAATTATACCATATTTGATTTTTACCCAAAATTATGAATTTATAAAAAAATTATTAAAAAATTACCGTTAGATAATTTTAATATGTTTATTTAAAAAATAATATTTATTGTATTAGAATAATTCTCTAAATATAATAATTTACACTTTTAAATTAAAAAAACCCCATTTATTAAAAAAATACTTGACAATATCATTTTTCTGACCCTTATAAAACTTAAATTTGACTTTATAAAATTATATTATCATTTATATTTAATAAATATTTTTTAATAATAATATTTTATTAAAATATTATTTATTGAAAAAAAATGGATTCATCAAAAAGAGTGTCCTGATTGAGGCTATATATTTCTAAAAAATATAATTTTTGTTTCATCATATCAAATTCTATTTTTTATCAAGTTATTATTTAATAATTATAAAGTAATAATAAAATATAATTATAACCATTAATTTATAAAAAAAATATACAATTTCATCTTATGAGGGTCTAGATACATAGCACTTTATTACACCAGTGAATTTCCTAAGGGTAAAGTGTGTGATAGTGATTTTTTCTTGGGGTAGTTTGGTGAACATAGTTTGTGTCATGATCTCGATGAGTTTGAACTTATCCTATAAATGGTTTCACTCATTATTTAGTTATATAATCTCATCTTGGGCTCAGTCAAGGGAAAATCCCAATGATGTTATCTCTCTTGAAATCTCTGATAAATGGGATTCAAAGGGTATGATTATACTAGTTGATGTCATCACTTATTCCTTCTATGTTAATTAGACTTTATCATAACCCTTAAAATAGTAATATTAATGGTAAATATATAATGACTATAATATTAATGGTTATGACGCTTAACATTCTTTTAGATCTGGAAGACTATATAACAGTCCAAAATAACCAAAGTAGTACATGTTTTTTCTATGAATAAATTACCTAATAATGAATTTGTTCATTAAAAAGGGAATTTAATTTATAAAATTTTATCTCATTTCATTTTAAACTTGTTTTTAGTTATTTTCCATTATATTTTTACATTTTATTATTTTGGTTTTAACCTTTATAACTAGTTTTTAACTAATCAATTTATATTTTATTAAAAATATATGGTAACACTTTTTATAAAATATTGATGTTATGAACATAAATTTAATATCCATTTAATATAATTAAATTTATAAACAAGATAAAATTATATTTTAAATAAAAACATTTAATATATAGAAAAATAATTTTGGTAGAAAAAGGATGTTTTCATAATTATGTGTTCTTAATCATATTCAGTATTGATTACTAAATGAATGCGTGTTTATAAGTTTATATATAGGTTAAAAAATTATATTATAATAATTTTTTATAGGTGGTTAATTTACTTGATTAGGTAAAATGATAATAAAATAACTCTTTTAGAAAATCAGTTTTACCATTATCGTAGTAATTAAATTTAATCCTAGAAATCTAATTTTTATAACTAAAATTAAAATTGTCCTTATTACCTAATATGGGAATTCTAATCTCAAATATTAAATCCATTTTTTATACTAGGTTATTATAATTTAAAAAACAATTAATTTATTAATATAATCCCATAAAAATAGTTTTTTTAGTGAACCATGACTTACCTTACCAAAACATTAATTATCGGTTTTATAAATTCAACTTGGAATTTTTTTTAAATTATTTATTTTACTTTATAAATATATATTTAATATTTAAAAAAGGGTTTTGTAAAAATAATGTATTAATATATATAATTGTATCGGAAATTGATATTTTCACTGTTCTCCTAAAATGTAATTATTTTTGAAAAATATCGAAAATTCATATTATGATAATATTCATATATTAAATCTGACAATGAAGTTAATTTAGTTTAATTTAATTCATAAATTTATTATAAATATTTTAATTCAAAATGTAGTTACTAATATCTATTCCCACTAGTTCAATGTCTATAAAGGTCATATTTAATAATTCCATTTAATTAAAGTGTTTCAATTTTCATTTTAGTTTGGTGTTGTCTATAAAAATAGCTATTAAATGTTTTATTTATTAAGGATAAAATATTTACTAAAAATATTTGGACATTACAGTGTATTTATGAAAAAAAATATTAGAAAATAAATTATCCAACAACTATAAGGAATTGAATATGAAAGATATTTATATAAATATAGATCAAGAAAAACCAAAAAAATAACTTTGAATTATTTATGATCAAAATAAAAACTATATAATACTAAAATTATTGAGAGATATTCATTAAGAAAAATTATTTTTATAGTGTGATTGAGCTATTATAACTATTCAAGATTCATCTATTTAAATCTATTTTTTAGGGTTTTTTATTTTATTTATATATTTCATTGTGGTATATTTTTAATTGGTTTATGACTTTACGTTAAAAAATTAAGTTCATTACCGATTACACCTCTAAAAATGGTATGTGTCTGTAATTCGGTTGTGACTCCCCTCTAAAAGTTAGGTTCTGTATTGGTTTTTCTTCCACTAGAAAAGAAAAGTTGTAATCCAGTTGTGACTCCACTTAAAATTTAGGTTGATATTAGTATTTACCATACATATCAAGGAGTATAGGTATGTTAAGAGTATATATATAATTGTTTTTATCTGAACTAATATAAATATCTCTTGTGTTCTTATTTTCTTTCAATATTTTCTTTAAAAATTTAAATTTGATCAATTTACACCTCTCTTGTATCTTGATTATCAATTCGTATGGGCTAACAACTGGTGTCAGAGCTCTATCCCTTTTTTATTATATTTCTTTTGTTAACATATTCCTAGAATTAATAATATAAGGGTAATATATTTTTAGATTGAAGTATAAGTACCAAATGATGGATGGATTCCACAAAGTCCAACCTTCTCTGATAAAAATTATTTTGGTTGTTGGAAAGCTAGGATGGATGCCCACCTCAAGTAATTAATCATCGATAATTGAACCATAATGGTAAAGCCATATAAATTTCTTGATATTGACCTAGATTCTCTAACAGGTAATGATGAAACTAAGTATATTTTTAACTTTATAATCATGAATATTATTTATAGTTATATAAGAAGAAATATTTTTAGTCATGTTTTTGTTTATAATATTGTTCATGAAATTTGGTGAAATTTAAAAATTAAACATTATGGAATAGGTAACTTAAAATGAAATAAACATTTCATATTGAAAACTAAGAACCAATACTTCAAAATGGTAGAAAATGGGACTATCAGTCATATATTCCATAGATTCATAAGAATTTTTAATGTAATAATCACACTTGATGAAGAATTTGGAAACACTAATATGGTGGAAATAGTTCATATATCACTAACAAATAAGTGGCATGCCTAGAAGGTATCCATTGATTAAATCAAGAACTTTAAGGAATATACACTTGATGAACTTATTGGTTCTCTACTATAATATTAATTAGAGTTTAAGAACATAGATAAAGAAGAGATTTCACACCCTGATCTTTAATTTCCTTTATTATTTTATTTATTTTTTTATTTATTTTTTTATTTATTGGGTTGAAAATATTTTAAATATTTTTAGGTTTATAATCTGTAATTTTTTAATAGTTTCGGGTATCACATGATTGTAATTCATGGTTAGGTAAATCATGTGGGTAGCCCATGATCATTATTATATAACTTCTCATATCCATGCATAAATTGTGCATGGTTTCATCTCATCATGAAACCAAACATTTTATTTAAGGTGTGCTTACCTAGTGGAAACTTCACGATTACCAAGTGATTTACCAAACTATGTGGAATAACTGAGTGAGCTACCTAGTTCTTTAAAAATGTGGTTTCCCAATTCTTATATTATTCAATTTTAAAGGGTATTCACATCTCTTTCTCTCCCAATCATTCAAATATATCTATGTCTTAGTCATTAGTGTCTCCCCCTCTCTTCACTTGGACTTTTAAGCTCCACCAACTTTGGTTATTTTGATTTTTCAAGGTAAACCCCCTTCTCCTCTCTTGTTCCTCTTCTCTCATCCTCCCTACCACCTTTTATTGGATCAATAATTCCTCCCATAAACATTTAGGGAGTTTTTGGTCTGATTTATGGTTTAGATAAATTCTAATTTCATAATTTTGTGTGTTAGGTCTTATAATAGGCCCCTTGATGATTTTTTGAGCATATTCTGGTGAAGACGATGACTTCCAACCTAATCATTATTGATCTGAGGTATGTGGTTTTGTAAATTTTATTTATTTGTTATTAAAATTGGTTTATGAAATTTCTAAATGTTTTATTTGTTAAATTAAACATATATATGATCATAAAATGGATTTATATAATTGATTGTAATTGATTCTCACTTAGTGAAAATGGGTTTCAAATGGTTTTATAGTTTTATAAAGGGGATTTGAGCTATAATAATTTGTAAAAATGATTTTATGTTTTATTTGAAATGGAGTTGGTGTTTTGGGAAAGTATTTTTCCTGATTTTGGTTACACTATTAGTAAAGGATTTTTCCCATGAAATTATTTTAAATAAAGGAAACTATATATGCTTATCAAATGGTTTAAATGGATGGGTTAAATGTATTAAAATATTTTTAGTGGTATTTGTAATGTTTTGGTTTAGATAAGTTATTTGAAATTAATTTTAATGGGTTTATTTTAAAAAGCTTCTTTAAATGAAATTTCAAAATGAATAGAAGTGACACGGCAATCCAAGACCATTTTAGTGAAGGATTATTTGGAAACTTTAAATGGTTTTCAAATTTTGTGGGTATGTGAGACTCTCTTATGTTCTCTTTAATTTATCACAATAATTTTGGCTATAAGGGGTATTTTAAGTCATTATAGTTGAGTTAAATTTATTTCTACACTAGTTATTCAAACACAATAGTGTCCCCTTAGTTCAAAGTTAGGGCTAGCGGAGAGTGCCCTTGATTCTAGGCTTGGTGCAGGCATGTCAACAGGGTTATGTTAAGATGAAACATAAGATGGTAGGTTTATATTCATTTGGTAAAGCCTAAGATTGTCTCACCCTATGGCCTATTTTATATCCCATGATACTTGATAGCTCTATGTGGAACTTTCACTTTTATTTCCTAGCACGATTAGAATTTATAACACTATGTTTTTTCTCATTTGTGATATAATTCCTTAGCTTTTTTTATTATTCTTGAAACTGTTTTATTTTATAAAACAATTATAAAAATATTAAAAAGATAATATTTTAAAATTATTTTTTAAGTATAGAATTTAAATTAGTGTTTTGGAAAAAGGGTCATAAGCCTGAAATTATTTTTTAAGTGATTTTTTTCATTTAATATTTAATGAAAATGAATAAAATTTTATAAATAAATTATTAGAGGTGTGAAATTTTGTTTTTATGAGTTTTCATGAAGAAAACCTATTTTATAATTGTATTTAAAACCAATTTGAAATGAAATACAATTTGAAAGGAATAAAACGAACTCTTTCATGAAATCCTACTAATATCAACTTCACTCACACCCTATATACAACATTTAGTGTATAATGATTTATGGTATTATATTAGGTGAATTGATTTTGTTCTCCCATATGTTGGTTTCTTAGGGAGATTTTTTCTTGGGACGTGTGAGTGATTTATAGTTATGTGGAGATGTTGGGTTCTTTAACCATGTATTATTTTATTTGTGGGATGTTTATGTACCTATCTTTAGATGTATTTTTTATTGTATTATGATGGTTCTAACTTACCTTAGTTTTATGAGATTATTCTTTTAGGTAATAATTTAACTTATATATTTTTCATGTATCATTGTACTCTAGTTGGATGTGGTTATTCTATATCTAGGGTTAAATTATTCCCAAATTTTTCTCTGTAAATACCCATACATTTTTCGACATCTTGGGGTGATTGGGAAGGAACCTCTAGCCTTGTCATGAGCTAGAATGGGAACCTTTTTTAGGGGTGTTCTAGTTTAGTTTGTGAAAAAATGGTATTAGATCACTTTATTACTATTCTAGGTTTGTTTGGGAAGTATTGAGACTAGGATCATCATTGGGACTCAGATGGAGGGTATAGAAAAGTTCTTGGCCAACTCATCTTCTTACAGAACCTCAATTTTCCATGGGATTCTATAATTTTACTCTTGGTCTTGAATTAAATTTTGTGTAGATTTGATGTATTTTGACACATTATACTTTTTTATCCCAAATTAGTACATTAGTGATTTTGAAGGATTGACTTGAGTTTAGAAGGAATAAGTGGTAAGAAAACTAGGGTTATATAGTTAGTTTTCATGGACTGGTAAACTATTTAGATCTCATGAAGAATGGTTCTGCAGCCATTATAGAGCTTGTTACATGGTTTGGACATAGTTTTCTATCCCATGCACCCAAACTATGCACAGTGTTTTTTCTTCTCTAAGAGTATATTTTTGCCTCTTTTTCTTTCTATAATACTCCGCAATGATGTTTATCGTTGGTATGATGTTAAATAATGGAGTTCTAGAAGTGAATTAATGTGATTGGAAGTGTTTTTATTTGATATTTATTTTGGATGTTTGGTTGTTTATGTTGGAGTTTGGTTTTACATTTTGGAAATGGTTTTTGTATTTGTTTTTTATTGAATAATTTGAATTGTATTATTTTAGAATATGTTTAAGAAATTTTGTGTTTTCTTTTGATAATCATGAAATGTTTTCAAAAGGGGGGATTTTTTTAAAATTAATTTTTAGGAGTGTTTCTATAACACCCTTTAATTTTAAAAGGTATTTTAATTTATGTTTTAGCATATCATATTAGTGTTTTTTAGACTTTTTAGATGATTTGAGTTAGAATTTTAGTTGTATATAAATGTTACAGTGTGGAATTTTATTTTTTTATTTTGGAGGGTGTGGTTGTGGAATGGTTGATTCATTTCAACAAGTCTATTATTTTTTATGGTTCTAGTTTTTTTATCATGGTTTCATCATGGAACATTGGATATAGTGTGAAGTCTTGGAAGATGGATTTCAGGCAGTTCTACCAAATTTGTTATCATCGTGTTATAAAGGGTGGTTACAGCATAGTGTTCCTATGAGGTCTTGGAGGTTGTGGCATAGTGATGACCATTCATCATGGTCCTTTTCCCCTAGTTTTATGATCTCTCTATTGACCACAATGTTTATTCTAAATGATCTTTGAATAGTCTCTATTTTGGAATTTCCATATCCTTTTTATTGTGGTTCTTGCTAATATGGGACCCATTGCAGTATGGCCTTATGTTATGAACCCTCGAATCTATTTTCCCTGATTTCTTATAAATTTCTAAGACCCCTCTAACTCTAAAACATTCTATAATTTTCTATCAAACCATGGGTGACTCTAGGGAATTATCAAGAGAACATTCAGTCCCCAAACTCTTTTCTTTATACCTAAATTTAAAGGATCAACTCTTGGAAATTGTAGGTGAGTTCATGTTTCGTTCTATTTAGTTTTCCTCCCATATTCTTGGTTTTTATCTCTATTCTTCACTTGGTAGGGTATATGGTCATGGAATATGAATAAACTATGTGGTATATGGAGTGTGACTAGTGAATAGAAATTTGTTCTAGGTTAACAACATCTTCGTGGTGAAATCTTGACCCATAAAACACCTTTTATTATAGATTATTCACCAACTTTATAACCATTAATTCTAGTGATTATTATTTTGGAATTGTCCAATGAGGCTCATTTTGTGTGGGGATTATTAGATTTTGAGTTCCATCACTCTTGATGTAGTAAGTTCTTTACCATATATATCCATTTTATAAAGTTTCTTCCTTGATATTTATCACATGTGTGTGTGTGCAGCCCATGAGACCCATGTTTGATATTGATCACATGTGTTTATGTGTGTGTTTATGGATATTAATACTCATTCTTGATATGTTATACTATGCTTATATGTTTTATACAATGTTTTGTGTGATTGTATGGCATGTAGATGTTTTATTCTGGTATCAAGTGATAGGTGGACCATCGTGGATTAGTTATCCTTAGAGGGGGTACATGTGAAACTTGTGATGATGGATTTGAGGTACCTAGACATTAGGTAGGGGTATGATGGGCTTGGGGCCTCAAAAAAGGAAGAGATAGATATTCATGGACTTGTGGACTGGCCTGTAATAGAGATGGGGTATGATGGCCTTATGGCATGACCTAAGATAGAGATAGGACATGATGACCTTATGGCTCAGTCTGAGACTTTTTAAGCATTTGGATACTTAGGTATAGATGTGGTGGCCTTGTATCTGATGCATGATCATAATTTTTATTATTACTATTCTTGCAACATGTAGTCAAATAAGGTGCGGTTAGGGTTCATGGAAGCTTAGTTATCACAAAACCACTTGGTTCATGGTTGATTGTTTTTTATTGAATATTTACTTATTACCATGGAATGAACCTCTTATTCATGTGAACATATGTTAAGAATACATTGGTGGGGTCTTACTAGTTTTATACTA
This sequence comes from Viscum album, assembly GCA_963277665.1. Classification (NCBI taxonomy): domain Eukaryota; kingdom Viridiplantae; phylum Streptophyta; class Magnoliopsida; order Santalales; family Viscaceae; genus Viscum; species Viscum album. The sequence continues at coordinate 1,566,926,757 of OY728160.1, forward strand.
ACATTATGTATAGGAATCTCGATGTTTTTGTCGACTTCATGATCAGGTTTTATGAAAGGGAAAGGGCTCAGTGATAGGGATCAAGGTATATGAATATTAGTCTTTATAGGTAGTACTATGATAAAATTGTGAGTGATATCATAGTGACTTTATTTATTTTATTTTTTAATGGTTATACTCTAGTTTTACCTTCCACTTTGGGGTTTCTGGTTTATTACTTTTTATGACCTGAGATGACTGTCATGGAATCTATTATAGAATTATTATTATTAAATTCTATTATGCCATTTTATGCTATTATTATTTTAATAATATAATTCTAATGTAATTATTTTTATACTGAGGTTATATTATCTCCACTAATGATGTTCAAACTCTCATTGTTAGTCAGTAACCTCTTGTATATAGGGAGGCACGTGTGAGGTCATGTGGCACTCTGATTCGTACCGAGTGATTTAGGTTTGAGGGTTACAAAGTGGTGTCAAAGTAAATTTTCCTTTTCTTTTCTTTTTTACTATTTTTAGGTAAAGGTTTAAAGGAGTTAGGATATGTGTAACTATATTAATGGAGTCTCATAAGTTCTCAAAAACTATTATGTGACAGATCTCCAAGTTACCAGTGATGGGACCAGTGTCACAGTTGTGGTTTTACAGTTTCATATGATCCTAATTATGTTGGGTTGTTACAGTTAATGGGGTTTGGGTGTGTTCATGTATCATGACTGAGAACAAATTATCTCATGTCATATATATTCTTTTTGTTTTTATGTATGGTAGTTCATTTAATTTAATTTATTAAACCGTGAATTGTTATTTTTTGATATATTGTACTCACATTTTTAATATTTGAACTTGAGCATGCCTATTTTTATTTATATGTGAATGTTGATAATTTGAAATTATGGATAACTAGGCTTGGTCCTTGGGTATTTTTAGGAGATTTATGCCTTATCATTATGGGTAGTTTCTTAGGATATTTTTCATATAAAAATCCCTTATGTGTTCCAATAAACTACTATGGTTTTTATCCTTAGTAAACTATTATAGGAATTATAAGAATTACTTCGGAATTACATAAAATTTCATCTAAAATATGTATAATAGGGCCACCAAGGGAATCATGTCAGAATGATCCCATTGGGGAATACATTTATGGCATCCAGCCTTTTTATTACATATCTTTTCATTTCATTTTACAAACAGAGGATCTTTAAAGTCTAGTGTCTTGGAAAAAGGTACATAATACATGAAAACATAAAACATTATTCTATTCCACTTGAATGTCTTAATAAATTTTAATCCTATGTAAATTTATTTCATCTCATAACATGGGGACATACATCAAAGGAAAGGGTGAGCAGAAGGCCCAATAAGGGAAAACAAGTGAAATAGTTTACATGTGAACTTGAGCGATATCAATAAGAACATGAGAAATATTGTAAAGGAATGATAAAGAGGCATATAAAAGTAATAATAACTTTAATAATAACTTGAAAATGTGTCTAAAACATTTTATTTAGACATTCATAAGCATATACCCAAGTTCCATCCCCAGGGTTTCATAAAAATTACCAAGGTCATTCACAAAGGTATCATAAAACTTGTCATCTCTAGAGATTAATTTATTTACCCAATTAATTGAAGAACTATTAGGGTGATCCCTTAATATGTATTTATTTTCATGTTATCCAAATATATAATAATCAAACATTTCATAAATAACCCATATAGATTAAAATAAATGGGTTTTATATCAAAATCATGGCATTTTAAAAAGTGCGTAAAACATGATCATTATGTCATTTATAACCCACGGAAAGGGAATGATGGATTTATTTTTGAAAATTAAAGAATAAAATAAATAATTTTTATTTCATGATAAATACCCATGGAAATTAAAGTGGTTTTGGTATTCATATAAGGAAAATAAAATAATTTCTTGATAAAAAGAAAGAGATTTTGAGACGAAATTTCTACAATATAACGACTAAGCAACATGGTTTTAGAAAACATTAAAAAGATAGGGAACAGGGGTCACCCATTCATAAAAGATTAAAAATATATTATAAGGATATAATAACATGGATATAAGAACATGGTATGGAAATTTTCAATAAATACCACATAAAAGTGAATTTGAAAGAAAAAGAGAAGTTGCAAATTCTCTTAAAAAAATCCGACAGCCTAACGGCATCGCTTAAAAATTCATAAAATCAGTTGATGAGATATAAAATGGTCACTCATCATTTGGAAATTAAATTTATAAAAGTAAATTAAAAAATAACATACCCCAACATAATAAAATGTAAATTAAAATATATAACATAAAAGGAGTCTTGACTAAAAGAGGAGGGTGAAAGGTTCCCTTCCCTTGAAGAGTAACTTAAAAAAAATCAAAGTTTGGGACCTTGGGGGATTGAGTGAACCTTGGGAAGACTCCTTGGGAGCTAAAAACACCATATATTTGTTTAAGAGGAATTTTTAATGAATTTAATGATGGAGTGGGTTGGTATTTATAGCAAAAGTGAGGGGATATTTTATTAATTTCCAAGGGACATCTCATTCATGGTATTTGAAAAACCATGGGCTTTACCATGGTATTTGACCATGGTTTTAGCCACTTGGGACACCTAATATAATATTTTAATCCAAATAATTTGATAATGATTTTAAATTACATATTACATAATTATGATGTTATAAAACACACTGAAAACTCAAAAACTGTATTTTTACTATTCACCAAAAAATAAAACATTTTATAAAAATCTCATAAATTCACCCTAACCTCATATCGATGTTCTGAATTAAAAAATGAACTCCATTTTATGAAAATAATTTTTTAAATATGAGATATTTAATTTTTAAGTAAAATCACTATTTACTCGAAAAAATACTAATACATAACTAATAATTTCTGAAACAGTTATTTACTTATACTATTATATCATACAACCATTCAAGATGCTTGAATTATATTTATACATAATTAAGTGAGGTTACTATTCCATTGGTCACATTACTATTCTAGGGTAATTTTACTATTCATAATTTACTATTCACTAAAAATTAAGTTGATCTTATCAGACACTAAATTTCTTACTAATCACAACTATATATGTCCATTCTTTGAAAATAATTTCACATTATTAATTATTTAAAGTATAAAAAAATTAAAATACTCTCTTTTTTAAATATTCATCAATAATATTAAACTTTTAAAAATTATTTATATATTAATTTAGACATTTGAAATTCAAAAAAATTACCATAATAAGAAATAAAAATTTTATTTATACAAAAGGATTACACAAAGTAACTAAGGTCTCGTTACATATCCCCTTATAACACCTGCATAAAACCTAATATTAAGGTGTGAAATGGTGATAGAATCTTGGGGCGACTTGGACAACATTTCTTGAGTGGTTATTTCTATCAAATTGAACTTATCTCGTAGATGATTCTGTTCAAGCTTAACATATTAAAGCTCATCTTGGGCTTGGTCTAGGGCAAAGCCTAATGATTCTACATCCTTCCCAATCTCTAAAATATGGGCTTCATATGGCCTGAGTCTACTATATGAGGCCATCAACTCTTCTTTCTACATTAGTTATCCATTATTATTTCTATTTTAGACAACAATTATAACATTAAAATTTATTACTATTTCAGATGGTCATATAATGGTCAAAACTTGACAGTTACATTTCTATTATACTTATATAGTTTTATTGATTATGAAACAGTAAAACATACATTTTTAGGAAACAAAATATTATTCAAAATGTTGGGTTTTTACAACATTCATGTTATTCCTTTATTGGTTTAGGCAGAGAAACCACTCTATCATGTAGTTCTTATCATAGTACTTATTCAAAGTGGAAGAGTTTCTAGGAATATGGTCGATTAGGCCTGATAATTCCATCTTCTGCATTCCCCATTCTTCCAAGGCACTATATGCCCATGGGATGTTGAGGAATATATTGATTTCATCAAGGGGTCTTTGATCGAGGAGATAATTTAAAGTATTGGTGAGTAAAGTTAGTTTCTTTAATTCTTTAGTGGCCCACTAGGATCTGGGGGAGTTATGAAATTGGAGGGAATATATGAGGGTATTATATGGTTAAGCTTCAGGAATCTATTTTTTGAGCAGTTTTCCTGGATATTCTAAAGATGTATTGTGCTCTAGGGTCTATAGAACTTTAATAAGTACTAATTTTGAGGTCTTATTAGTCTACTTATTTCATGTATTTTATTCACTTTTCTTATCTATTGTATATGAATGAGGTATAGAAGGCCTAAAAATTTTAGGTCAGCCTCTGAACATAGTTGAGGTGTCAGGTTATGAGGTTTGACCTGATGAATATCTATAGGTTCTTCGCAAGGTCTTGACAATTGAAAATGGTTTTAAGGATGATGGATCTTTTGGTCTTCTTCCAAATCATAACGGATCAATTGGAAGAATATCCAAAGTTAAAGTGTGTTCCTCTTCTATTATAAAGAAGAGGAAGGATGAGGAGTTACATCAGGGCAGTGGAAGGTAGTTGGAGTATAGTAGGGTTTCATCAGCCCCATTTGTGGGAGGAGGAGGTCCCCAATGTTTCAATTGTGGGTAAGACCTCAGTTAATGTGTCAATGGTTTATAAAGATAGGTTATCCTCATAAGTTTTGTTCATGGTTATTTCAGTTGGAATTTCATAAGGGTATGGGGAAGGTGAAAACTATGACCTAGGGATCTGTTTTGAGTCCTCAGTAGTATAATAAAACCCCAGAGAATTAGAAAACCCAATAAATTTATGTGCCACATGGATAGTATCATGGAACTTAGGTATATAGATTTTATGTAGTATAAAAGGTCCCAACTGACAGCAGAGAGTGACCATCGACTATTTGAGGTACAGTCTTGATCACATCTACACTATCTTCTCCTTTGTTTAATACAGGAGATTCCCATTCATTTATATCTAGTAAATTTGTTGATGGGATTTACTTTCCAATTAATCTAGATTCTGAGTTGTTATCTCCCAACACACCCATGGGGAAGAAATTGAATCATCTTATTAAATTTCTGGAATTTACTATAGTATATTTTATATTTAGACTTTTGAAGGATTTTATGATTCTTAATATAACTACATTCGATGTGATCTTTGGTATAGATTGGTTGACTAGTTACTTAGAACACATTAGATAATATAAAATATGAGTATACTTTACCACGCATAAGGGATAGACATTTATTTTTATTGGTTAATGGAATGTTGGATCAACAAGAACGGGTACATACCTAAGTCATTTTTTATCTAATACAATGTATGTAGTGATCCTGGTTCTTACAGAAAACTAGGTATCATCTCCCTCCTCTTTTCCTCCTATGGTAAACCAATATCATGGTGTCTTTATAGATGATTTTTAGGGCATCCTCCTAATAGATTGACTAAATTAAATATCAAACTTGTGATATAAGTACAACCTATATTGATTCCTCTATATCATATGGTGCTGAATGAGTTTAAAGAACTCAAGGTGTAGCTTGAGGATTTGGAGGTGATGGGCTTTATCATATTGGTCACATCTTTCTAAGGTACTTTGGTGTTATTCACAAAGAAGGAGGATGATACTATTTGGTTGTGTATATACTATATGAAGTTGAATCAGGTTACCATGAAGAATATATACCTATTTTTGAGGATCAATGACTTGTTTAATCATTTTTGAGGAGCTTAGTGTTTCACTAATATTGACCAATGATCAGTATACCACTAGCTTCAATTCAGAGAGGAAGATATTCCTAAGATGGAATTAAAGAGTTGATAAATACTATATGAGTATTTTTTTCATTCCTTCTAGGTCAAATATTGTACCAACGGTGTTTATAGATCACATGAATAGGATCTTCCATCCATGTCTTGACTCATTCATTGTGGTGTTTATTCATGATATCCTTATATACACACAGACCTCAGCGATGCATGCTAGACCTCTGGATATTCTGTTGAGTACACTTCAAGAACATAAACACTATGATATTCTCTTGAAGTTTCACTTATGGGTCTATGAGGAATGTTTTCTTATGCATTTGATCTCTGAGGTGGTAATTTCTGTGGACCTGGAGAAGGTGGAGGTAGCGATGTCATGGGAATTACCTAGAAATGAATTTGAGATTAGGACCTTCCTTAGATTAACTGGGTATGAAAAATGGTTCAAACATTAATTCTCCCATGTATAATCAACTATAAAATATCTTAAAAATAATTGGGTAAAGTTTTAGTGGAAATAACAATGAAAAAAGGCCTTCTTGGAGATGAATAATAGATTGATAACAACTTTGATCCATACATTACCTTAGTCTGAGATTGCATATATGGTTTATTATAATAAATCAGGTTTTATTTTAGTATTTTTTATGATGAAAAAGTATTAGGTAGTATATTATTCATATCTTTAGCTAATACCCTATGAATAGAACTACACAACTCATGACTTGGATTTAGTAGCTATGTTCAAATCTTTAAAGTGTTGCACCATTATCTCTTCGGGGAGAGATTTATCATATATTTGGACCACAAGATCTTGTGATACATCTTTTATTAGTGATAATTGAATCTTTATAAAAGATGTTTGTTGTAGTATCTATAGTAATTTTATTTTTTGATGGATTATATTCCAAGGAATGTTAATGTCATTGCAAATTCTCTAAGTAAGAAAATGTAGGATCTTGGGGAGAGACCTTTGAAAAGGGAATGGTAGTTTATGAGTTTCTTTGATGAATGGTTAGTGGATTTATCTAATGACTGATTGGTAATTATATGTTCTCCCTTATTTATCACATTAATGTTGGTATACCAAGTAAAGACCATTCATGAGTCATATTTTGAATGCATAGTGATGTGGTGATGGTTTGTGGGAAGTTACCCAGTTCTAGGATGGTTTGTGGAAAATGATTATGTATGTTAATGGGAGATTTTTATCTTTGGGGTCTCCCATTTCTCTTAATGGGAAGTACACCCAAGTTTGAAAAATATGTATTGAGATATTTAAAGATGAATATAGTGGATGGGAATGAAGAGAGACATTGTGGGGTTTGTCTCACATTTTCTAACCTGTTAAAGGATCATGGTGGAGCATCAGTAATCTGGAGTATTACTTCATCCACTTCCTAGGACTATGTGGAAGTGGGAAAAGGTGGTGATGGACTTCAGGATGGGGTTTCATAGGACCATGATAAGTTAATATTATGTATTTTGGTGGTTTATTGACTGAAAAATGTGGCACATTTCATACTGATATGAGAGACTCACTCAATGGATGAGTTGGGAAAGATTTATGTTTGAGATATTATATTAATTCATGGAGTGCCTTATAGTATTATTTCATATAGGTATGTTCATTTTCCATCATGTTTTTAGTATAGATTTCAGAAGTCTTTGGGCACTTAGTTAAAAATGAGTATGTCGTATCATACACAAACTGATAGACATTCAAAGAGGAAAATATAGATCATGGAAGATATGATTCGATCATGACCCTAGACTTTAGTGAAGTATATGATGATCACATATCCTTAGTATAGTTTTAATTCAATAACACTTTCTAATATTTTATTCAGATGGTAGCTTTTTAACCACATTATAGTTGTTCATGTTGCTCATCGCTAAGTTGGCATGAAGTGGGTGAGGCAGTTATTGTTGTTCTGGGTCTAGTAAAGGAGACCTCCGAGATGGGAAAATTAATTAAAAATTATTTTGTTATCAGTCATAGTAAATAGTGATCATATATTGATAGGAGGTTACAACCTCCTATTTTCATTGTGGGTGACCTAGCTTTCTAACAGGTGTCACCTCAATTAGGGAGTCTTCATTTATAGAGGCAATAGAATCTAACACCAAGGTTTGGGGGACTATTTGAGATCACCAATAATATTATAGTACTAGATTACTTATGGGGTCATCCTCTATGTTATCAAATAATGTGTAATGTTGTCCATGTCTCTCAACATCAATAGAACGGGCCTGATCCTTTGCATGTGATTGACAGCATGGATGTTGATTTGGAACTAAATGAATCATTTTTGGAGTGCCCAGTGTAAATTATATATTGAAGCAACCAGGTGTTGAGGGGGGAAATGGTACCGCTAGTTTTAGTATTATGTAAACATGGTTGGATCCAAGAGGAGACATGGGAGTGGGAGTCTGATGTTTGGGATCAATAGCCTAAGTTGTTAGAGTAGTAATAGTTGAGGTACTTCTCAAGGATGAGAAGTTGTTAAAGATAGAGATTGTAACACCCTTAAATTTTTTTAATGTGCATTAATTTAAGTTTTTACATACCATAATGGTGTTTTTTAGACCTTTTAGAGGATTTGAGATATAATTTTAGCTGTATAGTAGCATAGAGGTGTGGAGGTTTATTTTGTTTTGTGGAGAGTGTGGTTGAGGATTGGTTGAGGCATTATAGGGTAGTGTTAAATTTTTATGGTTCTGGTTTTTTTGTCATAGTTTCAGTATAGATAATTTTTTATGGTATGAATTATTAGAAGTAGGAGTTCAGGAAGTTATGTTGAATTTAGTATCATTACATCATGGAGGGTGTTTGTATAATGGTGTTCCTATGAGGGATTAACTGCTATAGTATAGTGGTGAAAATTTCACCATGGCCCATTTCACCTAGTTTATATAATCACATTATTGACCAAAATGGTGATTCTAGAAACTTTTTCACCAAAAACTATTGTGGTGTGTCCATCTCCTTTTCATGATATTACTTTTTGATTTGGGATCTATTTCAGTGTGGCCCTATGTGATTCACTATGATATATATTTTCCTAGATTGCTTATAAATTATTAAGGCCCCTCAAACCCTACTATATCCATAGTTTCTTTTAAAACCTTGGGTGAATCTAGGTAATTTTCAAGAGAACTTTTATCCCCCAAACTCTTATCTTTATCCTAAACATTGGAGGGTAAACTCTTGGAAATTCTATGTGACTTACACTCTCATTATATTTTGTTTTCCTCCCTTATTCATGGGTTTTCTATCCATCCTTCACCATGGAAGGGTTTGTAGTCATGGACTATGGATGATCCCAATGGAATATGGTAAGCGACATATGAAGGGAAATGTGTTATAGGTTGATGACATATCCTTGGTGATATATTGACACTTATAATTCCTTTTATTATATATTCTTTACCATCTTGAGAACATTTTTTTGTGATTCTCATTGGGTAATTGGAATGTGAGGATCATTCAGGGATGTTATTATTGGATTTTAGATTTTATCACTCTTGAGGTAGAAATTTACTTACCATATAGATCCTTTTTATAAAGTTGTTTCCTTGATATTGACCACATGTGTGTGTAGCTTGTGAGACCCATGTTTGATATTGATCACATGTGTGTGCATGTGTAACCCATGGGACCCATGTTTGATATTGATTGTGTGTGTGTGTGGATATTGATACTCATGATTGATATTATATATTTTACTGATTTATGTTATTCCCTGCTATGTGTAATGGTATAACCTATAGAGGTTTTCTTCTAGTATAAAGTGATAGGTGGATCATCATGGATTCATTATCCATAGAGGGGGTCATGTTCAGCTTAAAATAATAAATTAGATGGATATAGACATGGGGTAGGGGTATGAAGGCCTTGTGGCCCAATTTGAGGAAGAGATGAGGTATGATGGACTTGTGTCCTGACCCATGATAGAGATGGGGTACAGTGGACTTGTGTTCTAACACATGATATAGACAGGACATGATGGCCTTATGAACTGGCCCAAGACTCATTATCTATGTGGCTACTCAGGGATAGATGTGGTTTCCTTGTGGATGATCCATCATCATGACTTCTGTTATGAATTTTCTTCCGGCATATAGCTGAAGCATGTACGGTTGGGGTTCATGGTGGATTGGTTAGTACACCACCTCTTATAGAATGATTAATTGTTTATTTATAATATATTTACTTATTTTCGTATCATATATATCTTTTTCATGTGCACTTATGTTAAGGACACAATGGTGGTGTCCTACAAGGTTTATACTCACACCCTACATGGGAATCTCAATACACATGAAGACTTCCTGATTGTGGATCTAGGAAAGGTAAAGGACCCAAAAATAGGGATCTGAGAAGATAGATCTCGGTATTAAAAGTCAATACCATTAAAGATTCCAAAGTGATGTCTTAGGGTCTTTATTTAATAACATATTTCTTTCTTATACTTTGGTTTGACCTTCCAATGTGGTGGTCCATATTTAATTAATTTATATGACTTGATATACCTATCAAGTCATCTATTATAGAATTTTTATTATTCACTTCTATTTTTTCCTTTTAAATTATTATTCTTTTATTGATATGATTTTTATGTACTACTTTTGATATTATGTTTATAGTATCCCCACTAATGATGTTCAGACCCTCACTGCTAGTTAGAAACCTCTTGCATATGGGTAGGAGAGCGTGAGGTCATGTTTCATTGAAGAAAAGACTTGGTGATTTGGTTTAAGGAATTATAGTTTTTAAATGCGTGTGATAATTTTTAAAAGGTTTGGGTTTTATGTTTAAAATTTATAATATTTTTTAGTTTAGAAAATGGAGTCTTTTAAAATTTCAAATGGAGTCAGAGTTTTCCAAGGAAATTGGTTTTGAAAAGTGTTTTGGTGTGTGTTTATACTTTCACGAAAATGTTTTTGTTTTGAAAATGGACTCTTCTTAAATGTTTAAAATTAGAAGGAATGTTTTTTAAAAAGAATATTCTTTGATAATTTCTTATTAAAGTTATTGTTTTGAAAGGGGGTTTTATAAATATTTATCTGAATGAGTTATGTTTTAGAGTTGAAGTTATTTTTGGTCAATTATTTTTTATTTTACATTAGGGAATTATTTTATGTTTTGGAAAATTAGTTTTAAAAATAGATACTTAAGTGGTATTTTAGAAATAAAAGAGTAAATTTTTATATTTTTTTCTTAAGTGTATTGTATTTTAGGGGTTTTTTAATTTATAAAGGCGTGGTATGATTTTATTTTTGGAATATGAACTAATTTTGGTTAATGTATTCTCTATTTAGAGTATTCCTATTATAGAGTACACAAAATATCATGAGAAGTATCTTTGGTGGGATAACCTTTAGGGTGATTTTATTTATATTTTAGTATTGGTTTCTTCACGTGTCGACTCTATCCAAACTCATGGACTAGTGGTGGATAAAAATTCTTCCTAGTACTTAGACTCCATTTGATACATCTCAAATCAGAGTAGTCTTCACCCTAATCGTAGAACTATTATGGTTTAATCTTGTATATCATCTTCTAAAAAGGTTGTTGTTAGATCCCTCTCGGTGGAGGTTATCTAGGGTGTTTTAGTTGAAGTAAGTGGGGATACTCCATTGGATGAGAAGTGCTCATTTTCTAAACCCAAGTTAGAATAATAGGTTGAGTAGGGTTGGTTTCTTTATATGGTGAATAATAAGATTCATCTTGTATGTTTCCTATGTGGAGTGCCTAGACATTCTAAACCCTCTTGTGTGAAATCTCCAAGGGATTACTATAGGTGTGGTCATATGATCCACCTTTATAAATTATATAATTAGGATATAGGAAAGGTATATTTTAGGTGTAGTCTCATTTTAGGTGTTTTTATATTTAGGGTATTCTATTTGAGTTGTATTTAATATCTTTAAGTTTTTATTTTATAGATTATTATGGATTTTGGTTTTCTATGATCCTCATTTTTTTGGTGAAAAGTTTTCATGGGATGTATTTTTCTTAGGATGTGTGCCAATTATATGGGTTTAATGAGATAATTTTTTTATGGGTTGGTCATGGAAGACCATTGGCCCATTCTTAGGTGACTAGGAATGTTCTAGCCTTAGGGAAGTTGAGAACATGTGAGAATTCATTTTTGTTTGGAGATCATAGTCTTCCTTCTTGGTGTAGTGACCTAGAGTCTAAATCATGTGTTATTTCTTATAGATGTGTGATTGTAAAATGTTATTTGTGAGTTTTGTGTTTTATATTCATGTTGATCTAGTGATTTTTTTCATTTTTTATGTTGAGTTTTCTTTGGGAAATTTTTGTTTTATTCTTTAGAGTTGGTTCCTTGGTTGTGATTGTGGATGGTGGAATTTCTATTTTTACTTGCATAATTATGAAAATGTGTTCTCATGATCAATATTTTATAGTGGTGTGATCTTACTCATATCACTATTTAGATAAATTATAAATTTTGGAAACCCCCAAGAAAGGTATCCACCTTCTTTATATCTTATTTCTCTTATTGTTGGATGAATTTCATTTGGAGATGATTTATGATATTTAAAAATTTATCTAATATTTTGAAGAGGTTTTATATTATTTAGGGTTTTCTACTTTAGGATATTTTCTAGATAGTTTCCTCTCCCACCCACCTAAATCTTTGTGGTGCAACTTTATCTTCTTTCTCACTTTTCAATATTATTCTGGAAATTTAGAGGGAAAAGGTGTTATGGTATGGATCATTATCACACACTAATATTTAATTTCCTTCATTATTTTATTTATTTTGTTTAATTATTTTGGTGTTACCATTTATTATAATTTCATGCTCGCAATCCAAAATTTTTTAAGAGTTTTTTGGGTCGCATAGTTACATTTCATGGTTAAGTAAACTGTGTAGGTAGCTTATATACAATGCTGCAGCAATTCTTGAATCCTTTCATGGTTAACACATGGTTTCTCATAACTATTTAGTCAAATCATATAGGTTGGATTTTATTACCTAGTGGTTACTGCATGGTTTACACATAATTTACCAAATCATGCGTCCTAACCATGTGAGCTTCCTGATTTATAAAAAATGTGGTTTCTTGGTTTCTCTATCCTTGTTTTTTGTGATTTCTCAAGGTAAACATCATTATCCTCTCATGATCCTCTTATTACTTCCTATCTACCCCCTTTAATTGGATCGATCCTTATCTAAAGAACAATAAGAAGATTTTTTGTCTAATTTAGGGTTTTGGTTTATTTTAGTTTGTTTCTTTGGGGTGTTAGGGATTGTAAGAGGTCCCTTGAGTGTTTTTTGGGCATTTTTCATTATATTTGATGACATATAGTATAATAATCAGTGATCTAATGTAAGAGTTTTTATGCATTTACTTTCCTTGGGATAGTATTTGGTGATTAGAATTTATAAATTTTTTTATTTGTTAAATTAGTCCTATATTTGATAATCAAATGGATTTTTATAACTATTTGGAATTGATTGTTACTTGGTGAAAAAGGGTTACAAATGATTTTATTGTTTTAAAAAGGGAATTTGAGTGTCAATAATTTGTGAAGATGATTTTTGTTTAATGGAGTGGGTATTTTTGGTAGGTATTTGACCTTGTTTGGGACACACCATTGGTAATGGATGTTTCCCAATAAAAATGTTTAAATAAAGGGAAAAATCATCTCAAATGGTGTAAATGTATGGGTTAAATGTCTTAAAAAATTGGTGTTAGTTATAATATTTTGGTTTAAATAAATGATTAAATATGACTTTAAAATGTCTAATTTTAAATATTTTATTGAAATATAATTTCAATTGACGAGAAATAACTTGCTATTCTGAGTCCACTTTTGGGAAGTCTTTTTTGACACATTTAAATAGTTTTTAAATGATGTTGGTCTATGAGACACTCTTGATCCCTATATTATTGTTGGAATAGATTATTTTCCTAATGAGCATGATTTATATTATTTTGGTTTTTAATAATTTGATTAGGTTTGTTTCTTATGAGGGCAAAGAAGTTAAAGGATATTTATTATTTAATTATTCAAATATTGTTTCTTGTTTGATTACTCACCTATAATGGCTACATTCATGGGTTCACTAGGCACTGATTGAGGGGTAGAGATTTATAATACACTATTTAGTTTCACACTATTAGTTTCCTCCTAGTTATGAGTTTGGACTAGTGGGGATTTTCATCAATTCTAGGCTTGGGAAGGGTAGTCATGCAGCTTATTTTAGGATGCAAGATAGGCCGGTAGGATGATCCATGTTTGGTACATTATAGTATTGTCTCACCCTAATACCAAGTGCATATCCCATGATAATATATGGCTCCATAGGGGACTTTCACTTATTTTACCCAATTTGATTGGAAGTTATGACATTGTGCTTCGTTTTCTCATCTCTGAAATGGTTACATAGTGATTTGTTTATAATTATTCTATCATTTAGATTATTTCATAAAAAAATTATGAATAGATTAAATAGTAGATTTTTTAAAATAAATTTTAAAAATATGACTTAAATAATTATTTTAAAAAATGGTGTGTATTCCTAAAAAAATTTCAAGTGATTGTTTTCATATAATTTAAATAAAAGTAATGGATGTTTACAAATAAATGGTTATCATTTTGATATTTAGTTTTCATGTGTTTGTATAAAGAAAATATATTTTATAATTATATTTCATTCAACTATGAAATTAAATTACAATTGAAAGTAATTAAAGAAACTCATTGGTGATATCCTACTAAGCTTGGTTTTTCTCACACCCTCAATACACTATTTAGTTTATGTTTCTTTTTTGTTGTATTTTACTGCCTTGATTTCAATCTCTCTCATATTGGTTTCTTAGGGTGTTTTTTGGTTTGGTACATGGTGAGTGAATGAGGGTCACACCGCGATGTTGGATTCATGTATAAGGTCTTATTTTATTTTTTGGGATGATTATGTACCTTTTTTGTTGGATTTTGTATTTTATTATGATGTATCTATGATAGAGATTATTCTTGTAAGTGATTCATTTATTTATTTTTCCCTACTTTGTTGTAATATGATTGGATGTGGTTATTCTATATCTTGGGTGAAATTGTTCCCATTTTTTTCTATCAATACCTCAATTCTTGTTGCCATATCAAGTAAATTGGGAATGCGCCTTGGGCCTTGTTATGAGCTACCATGGGCTCCAAATTCAAGGGTGGATTAGGTTGGTTTGTACAAGAGACAACTATAATGAAATGTGTAGTACTCAAATATATAAATGTTATTTCATATAATTCAACTAATTTTGAGATACATGGAAGTGAAAAGTATGAAGTAGCTCAACTTGGGAAAGGACTCTACAAAGACATGAAAAGAAAAAAAAGGTTTTAGAAGATGGTTTAAAAAAGAATATTGAAGAGATGATCATAAATTCTATAATAATAGTTGTTATAAATCTAATTTTGATACATTATATCTCACCTGTTGTGAGTAATTAAATAAATGTGACTTCAAATTTAATTATCCAAGAATAAATAATGAAAAAAAAACTGATAAGAAATAAAAAAATAGCATTGGATACTAGTTGGATATGTACTAAAGATTCTAATTTAAGTGACAAATCCAAAACAAATAAGTAATTTGATTAATTGTGCTTTAAGTAAACTTTAAATGAGGCTATTGATTTTGGTTTTAATTCTAAATTTAATATTAGTGTTGAATCCAATTGTGATAAAACTGTTATTGATGAGATTAATGAAAATATTTAAAAGTTACAAAGAGATATTATTACAAGTTTTTTGCTATATAAGGAACATGAAGGGAGTAATAAGAAACATATTGGGAAAAACAAGGTTCTTTTTGTAGAAAATGAGAATTTAATAACACTTATTCTAACACAAATGAAAAGTTTTGTTATGATTAGGAGGATTTTCAAAAAGATAATTCAAATTTAAAGAAATATATTGAAATTTTGAATAAAACCCTATCATCTTTTATTCAAGGAAGTGAAATTTATAAATAGATTATTTCAATGTAAAAGATGACCATAAAAAATGTTTTTGGATATGATAGGAAACTACCTTATATATACCTAAACTTCTTTACAAAAAAATGTATTATCTCTACTGTTATTTGTTTTGGATACAGGATGTAAGGACACGATGCTATTGAAGGTTCCAGAAGATATCCAAAATATTTGGGAGACACTAAAACATATATTTATAAAACTTTATCTTATATGATTTCTGTTAATATTTGTCTAAAATCTATGTTGTTACAAAATAAGAACATAACCAATCTTATTTGACCCAAAGTTTTATGGGTACCAAAATTATCTACTAATTTATTTTTTAGAAAAGATGTCACAGAAGTATCAAGAAAGATGTATTTTAAATGGATATTGGATTCTATATACATATGAATGGATACCCATAAAACATTATTTCTTACAATATATATGATGTAGGAACTGCCACTTTTAGATATAATTATAAAGTAAATGTAAAAGGTTTTATTGAGGTTGGTATATCAAATTATGCTATTATTTGTAAAGTTTTATATGTTAATGGTTTATAAAGAAAACATGATTGTCATTTCTAAATTATGTGATGGTGTAATAAATGTTAAATTTTAAATTGATTAATTCCTTATTATTAAAGATTATTTTAAATTATTTTATGTTAACCAAAAGGATAATATTTATTCTATTAACCTTCATAACCTAACAGTTAAATATGTAATGTATTTAAATGTTTTATAGATAGAAAGTAGAATATTGTTGGGAGGTTCAGTCATGTAAAATTTTGTATGATTCAAAATATTTAAAAGAATAATAGATTACTATAATTTCAAGAACTCAAGATTCTAAGACATAATGTTTTTATCCATACATAAAGGGAAATCATCACAAGGAGTAATTTCAACTGATTAAGAAAGTGAACACTATCAATCCACTCCAGTTGGTTCGTCTCAATTTATTTGGACCTAATTAGACTATTATCTTAGGAGGAAATAAGTATTAATTTATTATTATCTATGGATATAGAATGTTTACTTGGGTATATTATCTAAGTCACAATAGTGAGACTTTATCTATGTTTTCTACTAATTGAAATTTATTTTAGAAAGAGAAAGGTCATATAATTATTTTAATTATAGTGATCAAGGAAGTGAACTTAGAAACCTACAATTTGAGAAATTATATAAAATTTATGGTTATTCTCATAACTTTTAATCCCCTAAGACTCTATAGTAAAATGGAGTAATGAAGAGGAAGAATATGACACATTAATAGTAAGAAATATTCTAAGTATGTGTTAACTAGAAATATTTAGGTAGAATCTATTCATATATATTATTATGTTTCAAATAAAATTCATATTAGAACTATTCTAAATAAGACACCCTATGAGTTGTGGAATGTTAAGAAACCAAAGGTTGGTTATTTTAGAGTTTGTGGGTGTAAATTATTTATCCTAAACACTGAGGATAGTTTGGATAAATTCGATGCAAAATCTGATGAAGTAATTTTTATAGGATATTTTGGTATTGGTAAATCTTATAATGTTTATAATAAATGTACTATGATTATTGAAAAATTAGTACATGTTAAATTTGATGAAAAATAATTCAAAGGATAAGTCTACTGAAAAAGAACAGATTGAATAAAACTCAATATAATTAGATTTTGGTGATCCTCAATCTTTAGAAAATCAGAATCAATTGGTATATGAATTTATTAAAGGGGGCATCAAATAACTCAACAGATGACTTGGAAGAAATATCTAGATCACCCAATTGAACAATTTATTAATGGTATTGATTTATAAGTTCAAACTAGAATTTTAGTAAGGAATTTTTCTTCTCATTCTGATTTTATTTCATAGTTTTTTTAATATTATGGGACATAATATTTGAAATAACTAAATTGGGTAATAGATATGCAAGAGTATCTTAACCAATTTTCAAGGAATAAAGTTTATGAACTAGTTAAACCATCCTAAGATTATAAATTTGTTGTATCTAAATGGATTTTTATGAATAAACTTGATGAATCTAGATATATTGTATGGAAAAAATCCATACTAGATTGTTATGGTCTTATTCAAGAAGAATTCATTGACTATGGTGATCATCTCACACTAGTTGAAAGATTGGAATCTATTATAATTTCATTATATTATGAAAATCATCAAGGTTTCAAGCTATATCAAATGGATTTGTAAAGTGAATTTCATAATGGGATTATATTATAGGATATATATGTAAAAAAGACACTATTGTTTGAGCATGAGAATAACAAAGATCATGTTTTTAAGATTTATAAAGCTCTTTATGGGATGAAACAAGCACTGTTAGCTCAGAATGAGATATTTTCACAGTTTCTTTTAAAGGTTGATTTTGTTAAAGGAAAAGTTAATCCTAGTTTTTTTAATAAAATGTATTAGCAACATATTTTTATTGTTCATATTTATATTTATAATATTTTATTTGGTTCATCTAGTGAATTTATTTATAAGGAATTTTTATATTTTTTGACAAATGAATTTGATATAAATGTTATGGGAGAACTCAAGGTCTTTTTAGGATTTCATATTTACCAAGGAGAATATGGAATATTTTTTAATCAAATTAAGAATTCTAATGAATTAGTGAAGAGGTTTTCATATTATTCTTATAAAATCATGAAAACTTCTATTTTTATTTCATATATAATGGATAAATATTCTACCTATAAATCAGTTGATCATAAAACATTAAAAGGAATGATTAAAATTCTTTTGTATTTAATAACTATTAGAGCTGATTCAATGTTTATAAATTGCATGTATGTAATATTTCAGGCTAAACCAAAGGAAATACATTTAAATATAGTAAATAGAAATATTAAATATGTGAAATGTACTTTTAATATTTGTTTATTATTTATGAGGAATATATCTTTTAAATTACTATGTTATTCATATTTAGACTTTATAGGATGAAATATAAATAGGAAAATAACCAGTGACATGTGTTATTTTCTGGGTGAAATTTTGGTTTCAATGAGTTTAAACAAGAAACTTTTAGTAGCTTTATCAATAATTGAAGCTAATTATCTCTTAGTAGTAAGCTATTATGCCCAAAAATTATGGATTGGGAAAAAATTAGATTTTGATGTTCATTTTGAAATTTTTTTGATTATGTTTGACAATTAATCTTCCATGTATATTTCAAATAAACCTCTAAATCATTCATGAATGAAAAATATTGAAGTGAGGCATCACATTATTAGATATCATGTATAGATAGGGGATATATGTTTGGAGTTTTTACCTAAAAATAACAACTAGTAGGAATATTTAAAAAACCATTGTATTTTGTAAAGTTTAAAAATATCAAATATGAGATTAGAAAGATAGAACCATGAAACAATTACTAAAATTTATTGTATTTAATTATCTTCATTCCATTCCTTAAATATTGTCAACTTGTTTCATTAACTTTATAGTAAATCTATAAGAGGAGTTTTCAGGCCATGTTTTCATTGTTTAATCAGTAAAAATATGTTTTGATAAAAGGTAAAATTTTACTATTTTTTATATTTATTTATTTCTTAATTTTTGATATATCTTATATTTTGAAAATTTTCTAGAGTTATTATTTTTATTGTTGACTTTTATGAATGATAATTCTGTAATTATATTTTTTTTTTGGAAAACTTGTTATATATTCTATTTTATTTATACTTAAATGAGGTTATTTAATGATTTTAGTTATATATTTTTTATATTATATTATATAGATTAGGGGGAGATATATAGTGTTTTATTTCATACTTCTTTTTTTAAAATTATTTATTTTTACGAATTGTTATATATTTTATTGATTTTATAAAACGAGAGAAAGTTATTTAATTATTTTTGGAGAGAGTGTTCATGTTTTTCAATTATCAAAAAGGGGGAGAATATTGAGTGGATCCTTTTCACTTTGTCTATATTTTGATAGTTATCAATCCCTATATTTTTGTTTTATTATTATTTTTTTATTTTTTTATTTTTTTTATTGTGTATCTTGTCAGAAGGAATAAAGGATTCTATAGTAATTTTGTGAAGCTTGTGTTGCTTTTAGAAGAAAATAATGATACTATTCATTGTTATTATTATGTAATTATTTGATATTATTTATTATTTATTGTTTTTCACTCTTATTTTTTTATCATATTTTTTCTTGAATATTTTCCTAAGTATAGGACCATTATGCTTTTTGAAGTTGGGTTTGGACTTCTATATTTTTTCTTAGTCATGACTCATATGCTTTATAGTGAATTAGTTCTGAAAGTTAAAAATTCTAAAGTCATAAATTCCAAATTTTGTAATTTTTTATATGATTTGAACTAATATAGGGAATATTTACTCCTTCATATGATGAATTCTATACTTTCAGCAAAGTATATTACTTATAAATATATAAGGATAAGTATTGAAGTATCCAAAGTTAAAAATATAGATAATTCAAAAACTTATACATATTCTAGTGATGTTTGAATTCACACTTATGTTTAGTTTTATTACACTATGTAAAAGACTCATATGCATTATGGATCACTCTTATGCATTATAGGGAATTGAATATTTGGAAAATGAAATGACTTTTATATATACAGTCTGAAATGAATATTGGTCTTATGCATTATTTAAAGTTAAGAAGAATTGGGTTTTCACTAAGTATTAGATTCCTAAATATTTATTAGGATTTAATTATTAAAAATATATGATTCGTGATATTGAAAAATATTCTAGAATGAATGAAATTATTGATAAGTGTTTCTTTTCTATTAGACCATGTGGAGATCATCATGTTATAGTGAATTATTTATCATTGTTTTGAGACTAAAATAAATTTAAATGGTTCTATTGATTTATTGATGCTAAAAACATAGATTAAAGGTCACATAATGCTTATAGAACCTCACACTGTATCTTGTATTTTGTAATATGTTTCACTCCATGAATACTTGGATTTATCCAATAACTGATATATCTGGGTGTTGATTTTTAAATTCAAATTATAAGATATTTGAATGGAGTAATTTCACATGATTAAATTAATTTTTCAAATTTGTAAATACTAATTATTATATAGATTATTTTGGAGTCTTAATGAATATAAAATATCTTAAAATAGATTAGTCAACTATGAAGTAGTTTTTTATTAAATGGTAATATTTTGAATATATTGATTGTGTATTTATGACTAACATTTCAAGAATGAAATTATCCAATTACTAAGAGTAATTAAAGATGAAATATGCTGCTATAAATAGAGATAGTGAAAACCCAGAAAAATAATAACCTTCAAAACTTAATTATCAAAATCATGTTTATTTTATGATGCAATTCATGTGAAAGAATCATCTCTCTGAATTCTTTTTCTAGTGAGATATATCAGAAAAAATTATTAAAACCTTATATGTTTTTATTCTGGTTTTGAGATTTTTTATTTTCTTTATCATTTTATTATGGTGTGTTTGTAGTTGTTTAATTTACTTCTATTGAAAAATAAAGTTCATTTTTATTTATACCTCCTTAAAGGTAAATTTTTATAATCAGGTTGTTCCTTCCCTATAAAAGTTAAGTTTTGTTTTGGTTATGCTTCCACTAGAAAGGTAACATTGTAATCTGGTGGTGAATCCCAATAAAATTCAGGTTGATATTAGTGTGTTCCATGTCTCTCAAGAAGTATAGGGGTGTGAATATTATACATAAGATCTTCTTTATCCAAACTTATATATAAAACACTTGTGTTATTATTTTCTAACATCATTTTATTTTAAATTTTAAATTCAGTCAATTAACCCCCCCCCCCACCTCTTAACTCGTAATAATTTATTAATCTTGTCTAATGATGGATGAGTTATCGATTGAATCCATTTCGGTGTTCTATGAATGCATAACATGATACATTGTTGGTTATAAGGGTAACTTGGTCATCATCACACATATATAATCAATCAAGATAATTTATTCCTCATTAATGATTCCATAGTCATCATTGAGTTTCTTGACCAATAACTTTGAGTATATATTAATGTTTAATTGGTATATTGGTATTTTTTTAGTAATTTTTCAAGCCTACAATGGGGTCTTGGTATTCCACCTCGTTTTTTGTACATCCCTTTGATAGTGGGAAGGCATAAGGTAGATTCGCTCTTACTGGAGAGATGAACACAATCTCCAAGACAACCCTATTGAGATTTGTATTTTCCACCTTCTATATTTTATAAATTTAGAGGAACCATAAAAATAAATTTCCTAGGTTTGTTAAGTTTCATGGATAGAAAAAACTTCATCATAAAGAACCTCCATGTCCAATAGTATAATTTCTCATATTAGGTGTGCTATGAGGAAATTTTTAAATACATTCCCTTTTATCGCCTTTTAGTAAATGAACTACATGTCAAATTGACACGGAATTATTTCCCATCATATCAGATTTCCAAAAAAAATTAGATAGATAAATTTTTATTTGAGTTTATTAACATGAGAGATGAGGTGGGACTTATGGTACGGAAAATAGTGTCTTAGGTTTCACATGGGGAAAATAAATAAGATGAAATTCTTATTGATATCAAAATATCGATTCTCGGTATCCAAAATTGTATTTCTCAGATAATATATATTTTTATCTTTTCCCACATTATTCTTATAGGTAAAGAAGATGCTAAGTAATTTCTCTAGGGTTCTCACAAAAATTATGAGAGGGTTTCTTTCTACAGGTGGAGTCAAGACCGGTGGGTTCAAGAGATACTACATGATATAGATCAAGTATTTATGATAATATTCATCCGAGTGGTAAGTCACCCCTTTTTTCATCAACTTAATAAATGAAAATCACTTACTAATGAGGTTGGATATAAAGCACCTGATGTAAGTAAGAGGTCCCTATAATCCTGTCAACTCTCTAAGGATTTAAGGAGTATGTATATTAAGTATTTCCTTGGTCTTTTTTGGTTCAACTATGATACCATGATGGAGTACCATGAAGACAATTAATTTCCTCAATGTTACCCTGAAATTTCATTTCAGGGGGTCCATCATTAAGCTACGGTGCCCTAATTTTTTGAATACTCCTTCAAGATAAGAATAATGATCATATTTTTTTAGATTTCACCACCAGATCATCCACATATCACTACATGGTTTTATTTTAAAAGGATATAAAAATATGGTTCATAGAACATTGATATGTAGTTCCATAATTCGTAAATCCAAAGGGAATCACTTAATAACAATGTAAACCTTTGGTATTCCATGAATACAATGTCCTCTTCATCTTTAGGGTCCATTCAGATCTATTTATAGGTATAATACCCATCCATGAAGAAGAGTTCTTGGAATCCAACTATTACATTGATCTACAATTTAGTGATCAATGTTGAGAAATCATATTTTGGACAATTAAGATTTTGATCCCTAAAGTTAATGAAAAAATGTATTTCCCATTATATTACTTCATTAAAAAGATTTTTTGAGACACTTAAGGTATTTAAACTCCTAAAATAATTTGTATTTGATCTAATTATTAAATTTAAATTCAACTTGGAAATAAGGGCCAGATGAATTATCTTTATTTCATGTTTATAACCATGGTGTTTTTCTAAAGAAAAAAAACTTAAATTATGGATATCCAAAAGAGCATAAAACTGAGTTATTTTTTTATAATTCTGTGAAAATAAAAATTGGTTCTAATTAATAAAAGAGTTGTATTTCTCTTATTCTTCTGGAGTCTTGGTGTAATTGATTAATATAGGACACAAATATTCTATTTACATAGATTCACTTATCTAAGTTTATCAATAGTGGTTGATAAGTCCTCCTTGAATACTGAAGGATAATATTTGTGATTTTATTCTTATTCTTAATTTTAATTGTAAGTAGAATATGGATTGGCACCATGAGACTTAGGAGATGATACAAGGGCCATGTTACTTCAATTGGAATCATATCCTTCTTTTAAATTATTGGGTTTATCTGGTGAAACTGATATCATGAGAATAAAAGAAAATGGGCCTAAATACCTTGATCTTTTTCAAGTATTAATATCTAATTGATCAAGTATCCTTGATGAGGTTGATAAAATATCATTAAAACTTGTGTTTAATTAGAGGCACTAAAGATCAAGGTAGATCTACATGGAATTTTCAGTGGTATTCTCCTCTATCAGTGGTGTATTCCCAATGAAATCATCTACTTTACTATCATATGAAAATATTTTGATTTAAGGTTTCACATAATTGGATGATTTGACCTAATAACTCTTGAAATTTATATTTTTTACCTCAATTCAGTTGATATGAAAGACAAAATTTCCCTTGATATTTCTCTATTGATTAATGGGGGTAGTTTACAAACCATTAGGAGTAGTGATATAGATGACATTATTTACCATCGACTGATTCTCCTCCATTTTGTAGTAAATTTTGTATATATATTGAGATTTATGGGACTATAAAGGGGATATATCACCATATAATATTCTAAAATTGTGATTAATAGAGTACTTCAGGAACTGGTTATATGATGAGGGAATCTTTGTGTGCATATGTAGTCATGGACTTCATAACAATGCAATGAAATTCATGTCACAAAGGAAATCCATGAATTCATATTGTAAAATGGGATCTCCAAACAAGGTTTCAATCTTGATCATACTAAGTGGCTTCAGCTCTCTTTTATCATATCCCAAAATTTTCAGGTTAGAATGTGGAAGACCAGCCTCAATATGGCCCAAATATTTAAGGGTTCAAATTAGGATATGGTTGATTCTAGAATCATTATCAACTAGGTCTTGATGTATTTTGATATCATCAATCCTTTTAGATATATATATAAGGGCCTAATGTTCTTTTTTATAGCATTTCCTTGGTATTTTTCTATGAAATAAATGATTTTATGGCACTTGGTGGAGTGATTCTTTTCATGATATGTCTCTACTATAATGAAAATAGTTAAAAACTCATAGGGGCTTGAAATATCCTTAATAAGATCTCCCATGAGTTCTTTCAAAATATAAAGGATTTCCCAAATTGAGATCCTGGCCTGGATGATAGTGAGATGCTTTGAAATTTCATACTTCTAGACTAAGGGTCTATTATCCCTTCTTGATATTTATCCATAGTTTGAGTCATGGAGACCAAATATGACTATTCTAGTGACTCCTTTCTATGGATTGAATTAGATTTTCCTTAGATATTCATAATTTGGGTTGTACTAATCTCCTCATGTATTAGTGTTGATTGGCCAGTTATATATCTACTAACCAATCTATAATTATGATCGGTGCATAATGGGCCTTTGAGGATTTAGGATGTTCCTTTTAATATCTCTAAAGCACCTGAATTTATGTCTCGATTTCATGTATATATTTAGTAGAAAAGATTCATGATCATCATGTTTTATTTCAACCTCACCTTCCTTGGCCTTGATGACCTCCTTCCCGATTATAAATGGGGATTTCATATTCATATGAGTCATCTTCATCATAAAATGGGTCTATCAAATAGATGACATTGATGGAATCATTCTATGATTGATCTTCAGATTAAGGTTCCATTTCGTGGGGTGGGGTCAATCTTCCCATTGATGGGGGTAATAAATCCAATAGAGTCTAGATTTTATTAGGTAAATTTGGGTGGTTTTGTAGTTTTTCCTTATTTCATTAACATCGATAATGTCAACTCCTAGAAGATAATGATGATAAAGATTCCACATCATGTACCACATGGGGAGGTGGGGTCATAAATGGTTGATTCATTTTTACCCAGATGATCACACGAATCTAATTGACCAAATTATTTATCATATAGTCTTTAAATCTATAAACTCCTCTATTTGGGACTTCCTTCCACTCTCCTTCTTCTAGTGGAGTAGTAGAAACATGGATCACCTATAATATGTTCTTATCAAAATTTAATTTACCATTTTCAATCATCTTATAGAGCATGTATTTGAAGAGATATCATTCCCCAATATATTATAGAAGAAGATATAATTATAGTAATCATTAAAACAATCATCCTTGGGTTTTCTGATCTCTAGTTACTTCATCAGACTCACCACTTTGGAAGTAATGGAAAACCCTAGAATCTATTCTCTCTAAAAGTAATAAACCCTATTTTTATTATCCTAGAAGTTTGGGTGAATTTTCACCTCCTTACCATCCTATCTAGGATTATGTTTTTTTGTCACTATTTATCAATAGGATACACAACATGATATTTAGAGGGCCTAGAATTTAGATCCAACATCGGTGCTAGTTTGAGAATAATATTTTTAGTATCAATTATAGCATAATTATTCTATTCTGTTGTTGTTATTGGTCAAGATTTGTATTTTTAATGATGAATAGAATCTTTCAACTATTTTATTATGGATGAAAACTCTCAAAACCCACTATGGAATTTCAATGTAATGAGTGGTGATTGAAACTAAATGTGTATATTTTCTATAAATATCTCCAATATATTTTATTAAGGAAGCCTCATATATAAGATAAGTTAGACTTTTTTGCATGGTAATGAAGTTCTAAACCCTATAATTTTCACATTGTTTCCAATTTTATAGGATGAGGATTATTTTATTCCTCAACATGAAGTTGAAATAGTAGAGGAACTATCATTGAATTTCTTCCCAACTGGTGATAGATCGGGCCGATGAATTATTGTACTAAAAAAATGTGTGCCCTTATAGATTATTCATGAATATCCTAATATTTTTCAATTCATACTACTATAGTGTTATCATAATAGGGATACATTGAGACATAAATTATTTAAGGTTTTGCTTCATATCCTTTGTAATGCTGAATATTAGGAAGGTGGGTTTCTTAAAATTGGGTAGAGGAGGTGGAAATTTTACCAAATTAAGATATATTATCCTATTAATATACACTAGAACATGATTCCCCTCCATGGATTCCATTAAATCAATGAAATACTTAATGGAGTTAAGGAATTCTAGTGGGACTATCGCATGGGTTGAACCTTGGGTAGAGGTAGAGGGTGGAACCTGGTATGTTCATCTCACCTTTTCTGACTATTGATATTCATATTGAGTCGTCCTAGGGTATATCACTTGAAATAATGGTATTTTCTACCCTTTGAGATGTAATTATTGATAGTTCATTGGAATTGGGGTTAAATGAATAGGTTTTCTATACCCCAAGTTGGTCAAATGGTTGTATTTCACTCTCATTGGGTGAGAAATCCATTGTTGTTGAGGAGGATTTATAGGGGAGAGATATATTCCATGTCTTGGGAGTTATATTTAGTAGATATATTTCCTATAAGAATTTTTTTGTTGAGTATCCCCAATATATCCAACTCAACTTCATTTGGGGTGATCCTTTACTTAAAGGAAATAGGCACAACTTCCTCCAATGGTCGGTGGGTTGTGTATGTATCCATACCTTTACCTTTATCTTTACCCAAATATCACTAAGTAGTCATAATGTGGATGTTCCGAAGAGCTCCCAAGTCATGATCCTACTTACGATGTTGAGTGTACATGCCTCATTTATACTTTTCGATGTACACCACCATTTGAATGAATGTTTCATCATCACGTTCTTCAACATTGGTGTCATATACATTGTTATCTATGGGACTGATTCCAATTACATGTTTTAGGAATCAAAAAGGGTTTTGTTTGATTTTTTAATAATAGGGATATTAATAATGATCTTTATTTATTGATGATTGGATTTGTTGACAAATAATATTTGAGGTTGTTTTGTTGGATACATTATCAAAACAAAGGAACAAAGTAAGTACCAAGCCAATCCAAAGGTGAAGTGAATGGAAATGAGTTTCACAAGAGTGAAACACTACCAACCAAATAAAACCATGTTGTGTTGGTGTCTATGTTTTAGTTTGGAAATTATATTCTCAAGTGAACCATTGTATAAGAAATGGTGGAGAAGGAAATTCCCAACACAGGATTTGTAAAAGGACTGCACTACGGTGGCACCCATCCTATAATTCTAGATAACTTGTATTAAACTATCAAAGCTAATATAGTCATGGGGAAGGTTGTTGTATGATGGAGGTGTTCCAAAGAAAAATGGGCACAAGGACCTCATAAAGGACTTGTTTTTTGTCAAGAGGATATGCTACTTTGAAGGCCTACAGTTCAAAAGTTCGAATATGGGATGGACCACATTGTAGATAAAGTCATAGTAGTATAGGAGGATCCCTATGAAGAATAGGGAATCCCATTATGGGAATAGTAAGGTTTGATGGAATCTATGGTAGATATGTAGAGCTTCAAGCTAAAATAGCCAACATAGGGAGATAATGTCATAGTGACAGATGTATTGGAGTCAAAATGGGAAAAGGTTTTTCACCGTCATATGGTAAAGGGTGTATCAATGGGTGATGTGAAAAAATTAGCATAATTAATTATGTAAATGCAAGAAAAAATCTTGAATGCTTACATAATCATGTGTCTTAATTTTAGACTATGATTATATATTGATTTAAATGATTTTATAGTATTTAATAAGTTAATTAAAATAATACTTAATTCATATTGTAAGGAGAGATAATATGTTCCATGAAGTAGTTATGTGTTGAATGCAGTTAATAGAGATTTTGGGGGGGTTATGAGAAAGTTAATGGGTGGTTTCAAGGTCCCATTAAGGTGATAATAGGTATCCATTTACTAGCTCAATTTCCCTTTTATTATAAGAGATATATTCTATTTCATAAGGAAAAAAATTAAGAGAGTCTCTATGCACAAATTTCACATTTAAAAATAGATGAAGAGGAGAGTCTTCCACCAATTTTAACATTAACTAAAGAATAATATAGTAGTTCCAAGAGAGGGAATGGAAGAAGTTAGAAACCTTTGAAGATATTTCCAAGGATAACAATTCATCATTGTAATGTAGTGAAGGAGATATTTCATAATTTCCCTAGAAAGAAGAAAAAATGTTGTAAGGAGGAATTCACAAGAAATATGTGAAGAATAATCCTAGTGGGACTAAAAAAGTGTATCTACCTATTCTTGAATATAAAAGATAAGAAAATGATGTTGGATAAGGGACCTAAAATTCCATAAATTGTGTTTAGGTGATCATTTCCCTAGATTGTGAGTTTTTTAAATAACGTTCAAGGGAGTGACCCTTGGGAAGCAGTGATATATCTCTAAACCATTGTAATGGGAGTGAAACCTATGAATATTAGTTCACTTTATAGTGATTTAGTGCATGAAACATTGTCGATGTATTCTATTGGTTCATTCAAGTCTGGGTGAACCAAGTAAATTGTTAAATCCCAATTTACATTAAGTATTCGCACCAAAATGGTTTAGGTAGTCTAAAGTATATTAAATAAAAGAGCACAAAAAAGTGAACCTCATGGTTGAGAGGTCAATTTCCTTATAAGGATATGAAAGTTAAATTAAAAAAGTGTTCTAATTAGATAAACACATTGAAAACCCTAATTCACCCCCCCCCCCCTCCCTCTAAAAGTTAAATCACCCTAAGACTCTAGTAGGACCTAACAAGTGGTATTAAAGGGGCATTTTATATTTCTTTGTTTTTTTATTTCTATAACTTGATTTAAAGTATTTTTAAGAGAAATTGGGTCAACAAGGATCTAGTATTTGATGAAAATCATTTAAAATAATGTAAAAATGTGTTAATTTCCAACATGAAAGATTCACTTGGAATTCCATGTGAAGTTTTGGAGGGAATAACTGTTTTGGTAAGTAGACACAGAGTTTTCTTTGAAACGTATCAATGAAACATTGATATTGATGCCTCGATGAAAAAGGAAATAAATATTTCTCTTAGATAAGACATCTATAAATAATTTTCATGTGGAAAGTTCTCCAAAGATATATGGATGAAATTATAAGAACTCTTTGGAAGATATGATGAAAATTGTTTCATGTCCAAAGTCAAGGAGGAGGAGTAGGATGTCAAAAGAAATAATTCTCCTACCAAGGTAAAAATAACCGAATCTAATGTCATATCTTATACTAACATTTTTTTGGAGAAAGTATATGGAATTTTAGACTCTATTTTTTAGATGAAAATAATATATGATCAGTGGTTTGAAAAAATATCTAGTTTTTAGGCAAGAAGGTGTTCATGTAATGAATAAGTAGAGATTTAAAGTCCATAATAGAAGGTATAATAATGGGAATTCATGCATAAATTTTTTTATTAAATGATTGAAGATATGTCCCTAGAATATAAGAGTCCAATGAGAAAAGTGGATCCCCTAAATTTTAGTGTGAAGAAAATGAATGAAATATAAAATAAAAAGTAACTTTCTTGAAATACTCTCCCAATAGATCATAAAAATAGAAATGGAAAAGGAATTAAATATGAGTATCATTCCACTCAAAACCCAACTCAGGAAAACAAGTAATTGAGTGTTTATGATTCTTTATTATTTAAAGATATGGATACCAAATTAAAGAGGAAGGATAAATAAATCAATCATCTTGAAGAGAAGATAAATACTATTAATGAAAAGAAGAATACCCCCACTATAAAAGCCTCAACATGTTCA
This sequence comes from Viscum album, assembly GCA_963277665.1. Taxonomy (NCBI): domain Eukaryota; kingdom Viridiplantae; phylum Streptophyta; class Magnoliopsida; order Santalales; family Viscaceae; genus Viscum; species Viscum album. Next base: position 1,566,957,070 of record OY728160.1, read on the forward strand.
GAAATTCCATATTTTAAATTTGAGAGAAAATATAAGTTCTATACAAGAGGATGTTCACAAAAGAATGTGGTTCTAAATTAATATTATTGTGGGGAACATCATGAGTTGGTGTTTCAAAGACAAAAATCCCAAATATTTTATAAAAACGCCATTAGTACCAATATATCAATCAAGGAGTGACCAAATGAGGTATTTTTATAATGGTAAATGTTCTAGTTTTTATAACCTTAGTCGCATGGAAAGGTACAATAGTAGGAAGAATTCATGAAAGGGTAAATATTCCATAATGAAATACTACACTCCTATGACACATGAATAAATATTTTATCCAATATAAAGGATTATTAGGCATCCAACATGTTCAATGTTTTAGATAATGATAAATATATTAAATTAAGTGTATATTAAGCACCTAGATTAAGATACTCACAAAAAATATCTTAGAATAAAAGAAAGAAAATCTAGAAGAAAAAACAAGAGGTTGTATCAACTATGATAAAGGTGTAAGAATAAGTAAAGGATAATATAACGATGGATAAGAAGTATTATAAGATGGAACTATGGGATTTCAGGTAAGAAGTTTTCCAAAGTGGTTTCACACAACCCACTAAAAGAAAAAAAAGATGCAATGGAAAATAAAGTTGGTGGTGAGATCCACTATTGATTTAACATAAGAATATTTTTGTTCAAGTGTGATCAACTCCAAAATTGTGTAAAATCCCAAGACAATGATGGATGAAAATTCTCACATCTATAAATAGAAGTGTGTAAGTGGTATCACAAAAAGGAGGTCCTTTAGAAAGATATTGAAAAGTAAAGTTACTAATGATGATGATGTGGTTGAAGAGATGATGTAATTCCATTCCTAAAATATAAAAAAAGGAAAATGAATAATGGAAGGTGAAGGGTTTCTCTAATATATCCAGATGCATTCCTCAACATGAAAAACTTTGAGGTACCCCTCTACCAATATACATTATTGTTTCCGATTATTTGTGAAGAGGTAAAGAATTATGAGGGAGACACAATCCATGGGGTTTTTGTGCTTGAAAATCACATGTTGTGAAACTTAAATAATATTTTATAAGGCCACAAACCAAAAGTTTTTAGACTATAAGAATAAGATCAAAGTATATGGGAAATAGTAGTAGCCAAAAAAATAGAATTCATGCTTATTTTTTTATCTAAAAATAAGTTTGGTTTTTGGTATCATATGTTGTTTTTTAGGATATAAAAACACTATTGAGATAGAAGATTTATTCCCACAAGTAGTATTCCCAATTTTAACATCAATAATTGGTATCAAATGATAATGTATTAGGGAGAGTGGTGATAAAAAATTCAAAGGTTTCTTAGCCTTATCTGGAATTTAAAGATTCTTGTGAATTGGAAGATAAAGGTTTTAATTGGTATCAATGTGTATTTTATGATTGGTATCAGTTTTAAAATGTGTTATGATCCTCAAAACCAAGTTATTTAGTGTTTATCTACTAATTTTTGTGTGTGTAAGTGATAAATATCATAGGTTTTTTTTGAGAAATTAAAGATCCAAGGTTTCATGATCTTTCATTATTTTTTTGGAGTGACAAGGATATATTTTAGGATGGTTTCAATGACTCTTTATTCCTACATTGAGCTCAAGATTAGTAGGCTTAGAGGATTTGTTGAAATCCCAAGTTAAAAGTGGGAGTCTCACTCAATGGATCTCTTAATGATTTCTTTTGAATGGAAATTTTCTTATGAATGTTTTTTGAAGTTGTTAATTGCAATTAAAAATGATTTTTTATTTGTTTCTTAGGATTTGGCTAATCAATGGGTGGTTGAAGACAAAGTATAAAGATAAATGGGATATGGAAAATAGATGAAGAAGCCTTCCCTATCCTCATAGGGAGAGTTAAATACCATGGGGAATCCCTCTTAGAAGTTGATGATAAAGGGTGGATGAGCTTTATTGGAGGTTCTTACCATGCATCAAGGGGGAGAAAATTTTGAAATTGAAAGGAGATAACCTGATAAAAGTCATAATTGATCTTCAGGAAAATATCTATATTTTATATAAGATTAATTTCCCTTTTAATTTAATTACTAATAAGGGGGATTAAGTTTTATCATAATTACAAGTGTTTTATATTGTCAAAAAATCCAAAGGGGGTTGTTAGGAATCCTAAAGGATTGTGTTGAGTTTTTTAATAATGAATGTGTTAACTATGAGCTTGATTTCTTGATGATTATATTTTTTGAGGATTTTATTAACATAATAGAGGGTTTATTTGATCTAGTGGATACCCTAGATGATTTATGGGTAAATTTGGTTAACTTAATGCTTTAGGAACTTTCCAGGAGGTGGTGGGGTGTCATAAACTAGGTGGGAATACATGGGGGTATTAGTTGGGTGACCTTTAAGGATCTCTTCTTCAAGGGGTTATTTCTAAATATTCTGAATATATACCATGCTCAATAGTTTATAGAGCTTTATCAGGTAAAAATTTTGATATCTTATTACTATATTTTTCTAATAAGGTTTCTTTTATTTTCTCCTATCTTGGTGGGAATGAGGCATAAAAAGCCTAGAAATTTGATATATTCCTCTAGATAGAGTTGATTATTCAGGTAATTAGATTTGACCCGACAACATATTTAGAGGTGATTTATAATTCCTTGATGATTGAGAAAGTCCTAGAGGAGGAAAAGGTGGAAGTTCTCCTTCTATCTCTTATTGGGTCAGTTGGCGGACTTTTTAGTGTCATAATGGGTGCCTCTTTTAGTAGTGAGAAGAGGAAGTCTAAGGAGTTCCAGTAGGGTAGTGGTAGGAAATTAGGGTAGAGAGTGGTTTTTTTAACCCCCTATATGGAAGGAACAGGACCATAGTTATTTAACAATGGAAAGAGTGGGAATTATTTCAAAAAAAATAGGACCTCATGAAAAGTGTCACTAGTGTGTAAATATGGGGAATATCCAACATTTTTATTCAAGGGTGTCATTATTAAGCTCTCATTAGGGTTAGAAGAAGATTTATACTGTGACCTAGGGATCTTTATGGGGTCCTCATTAATAAATTTAGACCACATAGAATTTTTAAACACATACGAGTTATGTTTCTTTATGAAAATACCATGGAACTAATAAAAACATGGTTTATGTAGTGGACCATGTATTAGTTTATGGTGGAGAGGGACCATCAACTATTAGATGTATGGTTTTTATCATATCTACATTTTCTTCTTATTTTTTTGATACAAGAGCTTCACATTCATTTCTATATTCTCAATTTGTTACTAGTATTGACTTACTAATCAAGTTGTAATCTAAGTTACTCTTTCTTGATACACCCTTGGGAAAGAAAGTGGATCATCTATAGAGAGGTATATAATGTCCTGTAGTAGTTTCTACCTATGTAAATCTATGGGATTTCATAATTCTTGAGATGACTAGATTTAATGTTATCTTTAACATGGAATGGTTGACTAGTAATCAAGTGCACATCAGCTGATATAAGAGACAAGTATCCCTTAAAATTTATAAATTATATAAGTTTATTAATTCCATTTAATGGGATGTTTGAGAAGGAAAAATAAGTCTAGAAAAAAGTCAGTTTGGAGATATTATAGTGTTGGTTGTGGGAATGGTTATTATAGTGGTCCAAGCTGTACATCAATCCTCTTTTCCTCCTATAGTGTACCTTTATCAGTATTTATTCTCTGATTACTTCCCTAGACTTCCTCTTGATAATGGGATTGAGTGTTAGACCTAACTCATGTTTGGGACACAACCTATATCGATTCCCCCAAATCGTATGGCATCGGATAAGTTGAAGGAACTCAAGGTGTAGGTTAAGGGTTTGGAGGTGAAGGGATTCATCATATCAAGCACATCTCCCTAGGGTTCTTCAGTGTTATTCACAAAGGATTATGGTATTCTTCAATTATGTGTATAGTATAAAAATATAAACCAATTAATCATGAATAATAGATACATATTTCTAAGGATCGGTGAATTTTTTTATTAGTTGTGGGGATCTCGATGGTTCTCTATGATTTACCTATGGTTAGGCTACCACCAACTTCTAGTTAGAGAGGAGGATATTCATAATACAACATTAAAGAGTATATATATACTGTATAAGTATCTTTTCATGCATTTCGGGTTGAAAAATATAGTAGTGGTGTTCTTGGATCTCATGAACATGATATTCCATCTATATCACAACTCTATTATAGTGTTTGATGACGATATCCTTATATACTCATTAAACTTGTAGATGTTATCTAGAGACTTGGATATTGTTTTGAGTACACTATGAGATTATTGAATCTATTCCAAACTCTCTAAGTGACACTTCTAGATCATAAGGTATATTTTCTTGGGCATGTGATCTCTGAGGTGATAATTTCTATGGACCTGCAGAAGGTAGAAATGGTTATGTCTTGGGAACACTCTAGAAATGTGTTTGAGATTAGGACATTCCTTAGTTTAGATTGGTATTATATATGGTTCATATAGGACTTATATTTTTGGGAATCACCTATGATAGATCCTATAAGGAATGGGTGAAGTTTAAGTAGACTAAATAGTTATAAAATTACTTTTTAGAGCTGAAGAAGGGATTGGAAATAGATCTAATCCTGCCATTTTTAGATCCTATGATTGGATATTTGGTTTACTATAATTCCTTTGGTGGTGGATTAGAAATAAAACTAATAAAAAAGATTATGTAGTATCTTATGTGTCTCACTTGATATGATCACATGATTGCAACTACCCTAAATATGACTTAGAGTCGACAGTTGTGGTCCATTTCTTGAAGTGTTGGTGCCATTATCTCATTGGAGAGATATTTGTTATATATATGGGCCACAAGAGATCTTATTATATCTTAAAATGGTGTTACATGAATATATAAGGTGTTGGGTGGATCATTTTCATACATTTTATTTTGAGATGGATTATGCTCTTGTAAAAGATAATGTTGTTACAGATTCTCTTAGTAGAAAAACATAAGATCCTGGTGAGAGACCATCAGAGGAGGAATGGAAGTTGATGAGATTATTTTCTTAATGGTTGGTGGATTAACCTAAAGACCAAGGTTTGATGACATGTACATCCTTGGTTATCATTTTGATGTTAGTGGATTAGGTAAAGACCTTCCAGGGGTTAAATCTTGAATTCTTAGTGATATAGGAATAGTTTTCAGGATGTAACCTAGTTCCTAGACGATTGTTGGATAGTGATGATGTGATATATTTATATGGGAGATTTTTAGTCCCTTACTTAATTAGGGGAGAATTTATGAGGTACTCCCATTACTCTCAATGTGCAGTTCACCTAGGTTTGACAAACATGTATCAAGATATTAGGTGATATTCTGGTGGTAGGGAATTAAGAGAGATGTCATGATCTTTTTCTCACATTACCTAACCTATCAGAAGATCAAGGTGGAGAATTAGTGACTAAGAGGATTACTTTATCCATTTCCCATGATCTTATGAAAGTGGGATCATGTAAATATGTACATTGTGATGGGGATTCCAAGGATAATTAGAAGTCAAGTTATTGTTTGGGTGATAGTTGATTGAATGAAAAAAGTAGCACATTTATTTTCAATTTGATAAAATCACTTATTAGATGAGTTGGTAAATATTTGTGTTTGGTATATCATATTACTACATGGAGTGCCTTCTAGTATCATATTAGATAGTTATGTGAATTTTACATCATGATTTTGGAAAGGATTTTATAAGGATTTGGGGACTCGGTTAAATATGAGTATGTGTATCATCTACATACTGATGGAAATTTAGAGAGGACGATATATATAATGGATTATATTATTCAAAAATATTTCCTAGACTTTTTTGGATCATGTAATTATCATCTATCCTTGGTGGATTCCATATACAGTAACATTTTATAAGCTTTGATTCAGAATGAACTTTTTGATACTCATTATGGTTAGTGGTTTCTCTCACCACTGTGTTAGAATGAGATGGTCGAGGAAGCTATTATTGGTCTGATTATGGTTTAGGATACCTTTTATAGGGTTTAGTTTATCTATAATTTGTTGTTTTTATCATATTATACAAAAATTATATTCTAATTGGAGGAGACAACCTTTGGAGTTCACTGTTGGTGACCAGGATTTCTTATGGGTATCACCTTAGTTGTGGCATCATCACTTTAAGAGGTAAATTAAACATGCACCATGGTTTATGGGACTATATGAGATCGTAAATCATATCAAATTAATAGCTTATTTACTAGACCTTACTTCACTATATCATGGTATGCATAATGTGTACCGTGTGTCTCATCTTCAAAGGTACAAGCCCAATAATTTTCATGTGATTGACTATGAGGATTTCTATTTGGAACCTGATGAATCATTTATAGAGCAATATAATATAATTTTGTACTATATTGAGAAAGGTATAAGGAGAAATATGGTGATAGTTATTAGAGTTCTATGGTAGAAGGGTTATATCCAAGAGGATACATGGGTGTGAGAATTAGATGTGTGGACTTAGTGGCTTGAGTTTTTTTTAAATACCTCTAAAGACACATCTTAGATATTAGAATTAATTATATGGGGACATTTATAACATCATCATTTTTAATGGTTTGTAATTTTGAGCCATGTTATTTTTAACTTGAGTTATAGATGTGTTGTAGGTTTCATAGTGGCTTAATAAGGGTTTTGGAAATTTTTTAGTGCACCATGGGTAGGGTCGCACTATGGTGTGAGAATTTTTATGCCTAAAACCCACCTATGTAAAGTGGGATGATCGAAACACCCATGTTTGGGCATGGTCTCAGGAATGTAGCACATTGAGTCCTCTTATGAGCCATGACTAGAGCGGCCTCAGCACACCATGGTGTAAGGCGTGGTGATTCCAAAATAGGAAATGTTTTGACACCACACCATAGAGGGTTATCATGTTGGGTTTCATGGGCTTGGTGTGATCAAGGTCTCCATGGACATGGTGGGAATCAATATGTCATGGAGATGGTTGTTTCAGGATTTAAGGCTAATTTGGATACTGATATTTTTGTGGGAGTCTCACCTCTTAATAAATATGTGTGTAATCATTAATAGTGGATTTTTAATATATTATTAACTAGTTCTCCCCCCAATTAAACTATTCACTCTCATCCTCTAACTAGTTTCTCCAATACATATAATTTTAGGTAAGGGTTTGGACATTCTTACTTCTTTGAGAAATAGACTAGGGTGATCCCTTCCTTCTTAATATATTCTTGTTGATCTAGTCTCATGGGTTATGATGATCTGGATGAATCTAGGGTGATATTATGGGATGTTCTTCTTCTCCTCTATTCAATGGTCAAAGTTTAGATTGATAGTTTGGCTACTATGCGATTATCATCAAATCTAGAGAATTGACAACCTCTTCCTTGTATCAAATCTAGATCTACCATTGATGGTGGTTATTATTGCATAATTTGATTTGAGTCAAATCCCTTTTCACCATCTCCTTATTTATTCTTGCTCTAGATTCCCTTTTTGATGAATCGAGGTTGGTTCTAGGGATTCCAGGTGTGTGGTTTTGATCTAGTTGGTGTACGAGTGTTATTTTGGTGTCATCACTTGACAATATTGGAATTTTTTATGAATGTTCTTGGAGTAGGAATTTCCTTACCATATATAGCCCTTAAATAAAGATGTTTCTTTGATATTGATCACATGTGTGTGTGTGTCATGTGAGATATTTGTCTAATATTGATCACATGTGTGTGTGTATCTATGTCTAGTTGTTGAGACTCATTTTTTGTATTCTATGTTGTGCATATATATATCTTATTCCCAATTATGTGAGATTGTATGGCCTGTGGAGGTTTTCTTCCAGTAGCATGTTTCAGGTGGACCGCTATGGCTTGGTTACCCCTTAGAGGAGGAGCATGTGTTACATGAAATGATGATTATGATAGACTAAGACATAGGGAAAGTATATGATGGCCTTGAGACCTTACATGTGTTAGTGGAAGAGTATAACGTCCTCGTGTCCTTACATGAGGTAGAAATAGTGCATGATGGCCTTATGGCCTAACCTATGATGGGGTACGATGGTATTATTGCCTAACCCATGATAGAAATGGGGCATGACAACCTTGTGTCCCAACCTGAGACTTTTTATCCATGTGGGTACTCAAGGATATATGTGGTGTCCTTGTGCCTAACCCGTGATCAAGACTTCCATTAGGACTATTCTTCCGGCATAGAGATGAAGTGGTAAGATCGGGGTTTGTAGTAGCTTGGTGAGTGCACAACCTATTGGAACATGATTAATTTTTGTTTAATTTTGAATTTACTTATTTTCATGGTTTACACCTCTTATGTTTGTGAATTCATGTTAAGGTAGTATTGGTGGTTTCCTAATGGGTTTATACTCACACCACACATGGGCATCTCGATTCGTGTGTAGACATCATGATCATAGATCAAGGAAAGGGAAAGGGCCTAGTGATAGGCAGCTGAGGAGACAGATCTTGGGTTCATAGTAGGTACTATGATAGACTATAGAGTGATGCCACTATGTCTTAGTTTTTTTGTGCTACTTTATTATACTTCAATTGACCTACCACATTGGGGGTCCTTCATTTATTACCTTTAATGACTTGATATACCTTCCATTTCATCTATTAAAACATTGTTATTATTCATGTGCACTATCCCCTTTTATGTTATTACTCTTTTATTAATATAATTTTAACATATGAAATTTCATATTGATGGAATAGTATCCCCATTAACGACATTCTAACCCTCACTGCTAGTCAAAATCCTCTTGTATACAGGTAAGCACATGTGAACAGATCTTGAATTCTTCCATAATCTTGTTTCTTGATTTTAGACCATGACTCTAGCCTGATTTGAAGAAGTTTGTATCATTTAATTAGTTAATTAAAATGATATTTTATTCACACTATAAGGAGAGATAATATGTTTCATAAAGTAGTTATATGTTTATATAAATTGATGGAAATCATGGAGGAGGATTATGAGAAAGTTAATGATCAGTTTAAAGGATCCATTAAGGCATTGAAAAGTGTCTATTTTAAGTTGTGAGGTCCCTTTTATTATAATTTAGGTTCTATATTATATAATTAAATTATTTTAGAGAGTTATTTTCACACATTGTACATCTAAAAATTGAGCAAGAGGAGATTCTACAACAAATATCTACATTTGCAGAAGAAGAAGTGAGGAGTTCCAGGTGAGGGGCTGGGAGAAGTTGGAATTTGTTGAAGATATTCCTAAGGAGTAGAAGTTATCACTATTTTACAGTGATGGTGATATTTATAATTTGTATGTAAATAATAAGAAGTGATGAAATGAGTAATTCATTGGCAATCTATGAAGAAGAAACCAAACAGGGATACCATAGTAAATATAACTATTATCGAAGTTGAAATCCAAGTAAGTTATGTTGGAGAAGAGACCTAAGATACCATAAACTATTATTATATGATCCCTTTTTCTGATAGTGAGCGTTGAAAAGAAAATTTTATGGAGTTACCTTAGGGAAGTAATGAGTTATCCCTAAACAATTGTAATGGGATTGATCCCTATGAAGAGCAGTTCACTTTATAGTGATTTGGTGCATGGAACATTACTAATGAATACTCCATGGAGTATCCCAGTTAGTTTTGACCAAGTAAATTCACATGTCCCTATTCACTTTAAGAATTCACACCAAAAATGGGTCAATTAATCTAATGTATAGTCAGTAAAAGAGTATAACAGGTGACCCTCGATATCGAGAGGTCAAGATCCTTAAATGGAAAAGACAGTTAAAGGGGAAAATAAATTGGATAAGAACATTTAATACCCTAATTAACCCCTCCCCTCTCAAGGTAATCTCACATTAATCCCCTATTTGGGACTAACAGCATTCATCGATGCAAATCACATAGTGGGAATAAAGTCTTCATCTATTATAGAGTAGTATGGAGGTTTATCACCCTATAAATATCTGTTTAGGAAAAAATATTAACCCCCCTTGACTTTTGTTTTCTTGGTGGGATGTTTTGATTTATTCCATTATGATATTTCACTCACTCTTCCTGAAACTCCCTCAGGAGTAGTTTTTGGAAGGTGGCTTGAGGGATTCCCCAATAGATTTCACTAAAAAAAATTCTAATTAAGGAGATGAATTGTCAAGTGGAATAAAATATAGGGGAACTTATTATTAATTTAATCCTAATCCATATAATATTTAATTCCTTAGATAAGTATAGGGTAAAAATCCACCCATACCTATGGGTTGTGATTTATTTTTCTCCTTCTCCATAAAAATCATGCCTTACTATAGATTTAATGATTCTAGGGGAGGTGGAGGTGGTAAAAATTCCCCTAACCTCATGGGATGAGGCTGATTTTATACTAATTTTCGTAATGTAGTTTCATATTTCTTGGTCTTTTGACCTTTTATGCAAGAAAAAGTTGGATATAATGCCTTTTATGGGAAATATGTGGATGATATTGAGGGTTTCTCTATGATTATAGTTTTTTTCTTAGATAGGAGGATTATTTGAACTTCTTGGAAGCTTGATACTAGAGTCATTTAATGTCTCATTCCCACCAAGTGTGCTATTTCAGGGGCCTAGGGATGATAATATTTCATTAGATAGTCCAAATAGAATATACAGACCCAGGACCTAAGACTTGGAATGTGGTGATGACACAAAATATTCTTTCCCCAATGAGCCTTATTTTTCAGTGAGTTGAGTGAAATGAAAAGCTTAATACTCACATCATCCTCTGATGTGAACATCTTATAGGGTAATAGTGATTATTTTTCAAAGTTCCTTTACACTACTGGGGTTGGAATATTAGATTCACTCACATTTTTTCCCAAACATAGGGTTCTTCACCATGTAAAAGGTTTCCAAGACAATTTAGTGGACAATATTATACAATTTATTAATATAGTTTTCATACACCTTGTAATATAGGTATCTAGTCTTTAGATTGTGGAAATAATCCCATAATTTTTTATGAATATGAAGTATTCATTCCTCTTTAAATGTATCAATAGTGTTATACCGAGGAGTGGATATGGGTGAGAACATAACCAGTATTCTACCATCATCTAGATCTTTTCACATGACTATGGAGTTTTATTCTTACTTAGTGAATGGTTCTTCAACATGATATGACCATAAAGGTATTTTATTAGATGTCTTTTCAAGAGGATTAGGATCATTAAAAACATACTCAATCACATCCTAGAGTTCATAGTTTGGGGGGTACATATGATGATCGCCTCCTTAGACTTCCTTTTAATCAAGACGAGGCATTTATGATTGATGATGGGGAACTTGATATAGATATCCTAGTTCACTCAAGTTCCTCTCAATATAAGGGGTACTTAATAGAATCATTGATACAAGGAAGAACTTTTGGTGAGAAGATAACTCATTGAAAGGAGTTCCTTCATAATAAGCACCATGGAGAGGACTTCCATGATTAATTTTTTATTTTCATCATGGTAAGGATGTCAGTTTTTGGATGAATTTTTTTTTCATTGGGGGACCTATGTAATATAATCCTTTACCTATAGGTTTTTTTATCTTCAGGTTTCATGGTGGACCTCTGTAACTAGAATCATGGGGTGGACCTTCATAATCAACCTTCATATTTACATAGGGAGGACCTATATGGAATGTTTTTTTATATATTCTATGATGATGATAACCTTCATGAATGATATTTTTGGTTTCATAAGGAGAACTAGTGTGACAGGTAATATGGGGAGGACCTCCAAAGTTATTAGATATAGTATTTCAAGGAGTAACTTCACAACTATAGCCACCTTATCCTATTGATGAAGAGTTAGAAGATCCTAAAACTGCTACTAGAATATTATAATGGGTATTAATGATGTTAATTCCCACAAAGGAAGAGTGATTATTATTTATTATGGATTTCCCCTGGTGAGTCCCCCTTTTGGATATTCCCTACCAGACAATTGAGGTTAGAATCTTGACCTTAATCAAGGTTGCACAGTATGGGTAGTGACATTCATGAGTATAATACCTCTTGGGAAGATCCTTAGTTTCCATATTAATATGTCAATAATACATATAGGAATTGACAAAAATAGGGATAGGAGCAGTCTTCTGAGACTCCATTATAATATAAGGAAGAATTATTTGAATATTTATGGGGGAATTTATAATATAATTCTCCTTAGTTGTCATTAGAATTGCTGGAAAAACATCCTAGATATTGATAGGGGAAGTGATATGAGCCTTATCCTAATTTTCCATCTGATTATATCAATGAACCTCTTGTATATTTATGAGGTAAGGGATATTATCCTTATCCAAGGTTACTTTTGGAATATGTTTGAAAACTCTCCATATGATAATGGGAATAGGGATATGATCTTACTTCTTGTTTTTTCTCAAAACATACTGATGAACCTCTTGGATGTTTATGGGAACAAGTATATGATCCTTCTCCTTGGATACCATTAGAATATTTCTATGAACTTCTTGGATGCTAACAAGAATAGGGGTATGATCCTACTTCTCAATTGTCATCAAAATATACTGATCGGTTTCATAGGTATTGATGGGAACTAGGATATGAGTCTTCTCCTCATTTTTCATTTGAATATTCCATACAACTTTATAACCACCAAATTGAATAGATATATGATCCTACTCCTTATTTTTTCAGATTATGTCAATGAGATTTATAAGAACTGGTGGTAATAGGATATAAAACTGCTCCTCAACTTTACTAGATATCTATTTCTAATAGTTCATCCTCTTGGGTGCCCTATTTTGGAAAACTAAGTATAATATCTCTAAGGTAATCTCCTCAGCATATTCTTGAGGAGTCTAGGTTGTGGGGAGTTTTTGGAAATGATGTTTGGTTGGAGTCCTCTTGGGAATATATTAAATATCATTATAGATGTAGTCGATTTATTCCTCCACCTACCTAAAGTAAGGGAGGTATGAGTTTATACACTCTAAGGATAGACACTCAAAGTGGTTGTATGTGTCCATAGTCTTCACTCGCTTATATGAAACTTTACATTGGTAGGATGGATTGTAGCTCTTCATCTCCTCGAGTTACTCACAATCTTCCACCCAAGTCATGATAGAGCCATTGAGATGATATATCCAAATGTTATAATTAACCACTTAACACCATTATAACTGGTTTGGTGAAATAGTTCATCCAAACTACATGGCCACAGTGTCAATCATGGCTATGGAATATGTCTGGGACATTGGTTGGTGGTGTTAAACATTTATAGGTAACCTAAAATTTCCTATATTCTATATAGTGATCTTGACTTGACACAATTAATTCAATGATTCAATTTGTATGTGTCAAGAGATCCTATATGGGATAAACCATAAAAAAGTAACCAATTAGTGCAGCATCACAAGTAAAATTGCATGGTAAAATAATCTCTTTATCAAGTAACGGATTTCATGCCAGGTTCACCATTTCTGTTCCCCAAGCACTCCATTCATGTAATGTTTTTTATCATAATTGAGCATGTTTCTAGTGTGATAGATCATTAGTACATATTAGAAACACTTTTAATTAAATTTTGATTGAGAGGATGGGAGATAGAATCATTATTTATAAGTTATTATTTCCTATTTTGATTCTCTCTTATATATTTCATATATATTCAGGAAATCACTCCCAATACTAATATTGGTTACCTTGTCCGTGAAATTTATTGATCATTACAAATAATTGATTTGAACGTTAGTATGTATTATAGTTTCTCCATATCTTTTTTACTAGTCAGTTATGCTATATTTTAAATCAAAATTTTTGGGTATTCTAGATTTCTTCACCATTTATAGATCCGGTAGGGATTTTGAGGTTGAGATCAACGCCATGAGAGTGGATTCCTACATATCCATGTGAAGGGAATTAGAACTCACATAGTTAGTTGTTGATTAATGGGACATCTCATACCTTTTAAGGTTGTGTGACAAGGACCAATGTGGTTCATTTTAAGGTCATACATCCATGACCAATGAAGTGATTTTTTAGGTCATGCGACCAGAACCAATGATGAGAAATTTAAGGTCATGTTTATAAGACCAATTTTTCTTTTAGTTTATGTTTGTATGATAAGAATATATTTTTATTAGTTTAACATCATTCGTAATGGACTATATGCTATGTAGTTTAGAGTCATATAGCTAGGACTACTAGATGAAAGGTACCTAGAAATAGTTAGTGTGCGAATTATGCATGAGTATATATTTATAACTCATCTTGTATGTTGATGGATATATAGGAGAGGATACAATTGATTATTACACCTTTGTAGAAGGATTATATTGTTCATGTATTCTTATTATCTATTAGTAACTAGATAGGGAAAGATGATTTGACTCACTGAGAATATGGCCTGTTGAGGAAGAGTTTTGGATTACACTAGATCAGCCCATTTGGTGTATCACTAGATCATTAATTATATTTAAGGAAGCTAACTAGATTTTTAGAATAGTGAAAAATACTTGAAATCTATGGAACTAGTTTGGGGGATCCAGGATTAGCATTATGATCTGTGGGTGGTTTCATCAATAACCAAATGATAGGTAGCCTCATTATCAAGAGAAGAAATGATTGTTAACACCCTAATATCTTTATTTATTTTAGAGGAAAAATCAAGTAATGTCACTCATGGGATTCCTAATCCCTATTATTAAAGGAATTCATGGTCTAATGGGAGAACTCTAGTGTATATAACCCAATAATTCATTTTTGGAGGCCATATAGGAGGCCTAAATGGAGGTAACTTAGTGGTAGTCTGATCTATGATATTAAGTGTTAGAAAGGCCTTTTTGGTAATTTATTTATCCTAATTAATGGACTTAAGTGATTGGGTGTCAGGGTGGACTTCATGTTGGATGGTTTTTGGGGCTAGGAAAATAGTTCTCTAGTATGGAGTCTTGGGTGAATATAACACCCTAGTTTGAGACCTAGGCAAAGTGGTGCATGGGTATAGGACTAGAATAAAGGTATCCCTAGTATAAAACGTGGAAAAAGTGTCACCCTATTGTGGTACTAGGGTGAAATGGATCCATAATATGGAACTAGGGAAAATTGGAACAATAATTATGTGACTAGGGAAAGGTGGATCCTTAATATGGACAAGGGAAAAGTGGAAACCTATTATGGACTAGAACAAGGTGGTATCATAGTATGGGATTAGGAAAAAGTGGTTCTTGTTTATCTACTATTCCAAAGTGGAACCCTAGTGTGGATGTTAGGGATGGATTAGGTGTGTGGTGCCTGAATAGGGTTCTTCTGAGATGGGGTTCCTTTACCCTAGCCAAGAAGGAGTGTGGGAGAAGTAGTAATTCATGATGGTTGGATTTTAAAATATTTAGATGATGAAATTACCCTAGTTTCCCATTATTTTTCTTAGGTTTTTTCTTATGAATTCACCTAAATGGAAATTGGGGGGGTTGGGTGTGAATAAAAGTTGATTTCCTATCAATGTTCTGATTATAGTTATTATGGATCTACCTACCCCCCCCCAATGGGAGTCATGAGGTATATTTATATGTAAAATGAGGGTATTTAACATAGAACTGGTGTATAAGGGATTCACAAAATAAGAATTGGTGTGGTAGGCCAAGTTTATAACATAATCACACTACACCCCTCATGAAAATACATTAGAGTGTTGAGACCTAGGTGTACAGAAGAGATGTGTGTGAAATATTTGCATACTTATAATTCACATAAGGGGTATGTGTGCATGGATGATATCCATGTGAAGAGTAATTGGGAATTTATAATATGCACATGGAAGTTAGTTAAACATGCATAAGATATGTACATGGAAGGTAGCTAAGTTTGTGGAAGATAGGTGTGAAGAAGGTAGTTAGGTGCCATCCATTCTTATTTTTATTAGAAATTTACTCCATCTAAATGATGTCACTAATCTTAGAAAAAGGAAGTTTAAATACATGAAATTTACTTTAGATAGTTATATTGTATGACTCGGTTAGACCTTATGATATGCATTCAAACATTAAAATTTAATGTTCAATATTTATCCATGATTGGTATCATTAAATATAATGTTTCACATGATGAAACATTTGGTGTTGGATCAGTCATGGGTTATAAAGATTTGTAACATGAATAAAACTTACTCATGTGTTACATAACATATGATTAAATAATTGGTTGTTTTATAAATATCCAAAGTATTATATAAATGTGTTAAAGGAATGTAAATGGTTTTCATTCAAGTGTACTAAGCTTCATTCTAAATCTTTCCCCTCCTAAAATCTCTCTCTCTCTTTCATCCTTTTATTTGAGAGGAACTTGAATGTTGTGGTTATTAAGGATAATATTTCTCATTTAAGGGGGAGTCTAATGGTTTACATTGAGTAATTTTTATCAATAATATTGAATAAATATCAAAGTAACAGATCTACAGTGTGTGGTACACATGACAGTGTGTTTTTTATTTTTCTATATAAGGTTTAGGGTTTTATAGCATGATAGATATTGGGATAAGTATTTTAAATTATTTATTCTTCCTATAATAAGTGTTATTATATCCCTAGAAACCTATTAATGGTATATAAGAAAAGTTTAAAGAGTTAATCAATTCCTAGGGACTCTCTTACATGAATAGTGATGAAGTGTGGTTCTCCATTTATGAGCTCCATTTGCAATGTTGAAAGTTTCATAACCTAAAGAGTTCAGTAAATGAAGTTCTTTTGTGGGTTCATATGGATGTCACATTGGATATGTTAATATTATAGATTTGATCTCACCCTTAATTTTTATCAAATATTTACCATGTTCTTTGATTCTTTAAATCATATTTAAGCAGGACAAATTTAATACCATTTTTGATATCATAATGTATATCATTAAATAAAATAGATATATTTTTTTATTTAGTGGGAAAAAATATATAAGATTTCATAGGTAGATATTGGGTTGTGCTATTTGATATAGGTTATTATAGGTGGAAAATTAGTTTAGTTCTTTGGTTTTTGAATATATCATAGCACATGATATAGGTTGTCATAGTGTATGATGGCGTTGATAATGTGCCACAAAATAGAGTATCACATCATATTTTTTATATCGTAACTCATTATAAAGTATAATATCCAAATCATCTCAAACTTGTTTCACTTTAAGAAGTAACTTATCATAATTTTTGATTACCTGGAACTGGGTAAATATTACACACCCCCCCCCCCCTTATGCTTTGTTAATGTTACATGGGCTCTTATCATTGACTGTGGATTCCAGTTCTGTGTGATTCATTCATATGAAATCTATCACCTACTAGGATTAATATTATATATACCAAATCATAAGTTGTGAATATCAGAGCTATGGTATTACTCTTATACGAGACACCTCCACAAGTTAATCTTACATAATTAATCTCATAAGTAATGTTCGCTTGTGTCATCAAGTTTATCATATGTAGGCAAATGTAGATAAATAAGTATCTATCATAGAGTACGATAGATAGAACTCCTTGATCCCTCTTACACACAGCGAGCTTCCTCTTATGATATGGGCATATCATTAAAAATTATATTAATTGAAAAATTGGTTTTTTCAAAATTTCAATTGAAAATTAATTTGAATGGTTTATAATTTTTTATAAATCATGGAAAAGTGGTATTTTGGGATATTTATTCATTTATAAAAGTTTTTATAAATTAATTAATTATAAATTATTTATAATTAATTATTAAATTTTTATGAAACATTTATTAATTAAATATCCCATAATAATAGTTGTTAATATTAAAATATCATTTTCCAATTATATGGAATGAGATATAATTTAGAGAAAATGCATTTATATAGAAATTATAAATGTGATTTATAAACTTTTTACAAATTATAAAATAAGGAAAAAATATAAAATACTTTATATTTAAAATTATGAATTTTTTATAATATTTAATTTTATTTGTTCAAATTAAAAGTGCCTTATTTGAGAAATAATTTAAACCATGTCAAAAGGAGTCTTGGTAATTGATATGATTAAAGTTTCAATAATATTAAATATGTGATATTTAGAATATGTAAAAAAAATTCATAGTATAATAGAAATATAAAATGTTTATATTTAATTTAATATCATATATTTAAATTAAATTTCATATAATGAATATTATGAAGACTTCATATTGTAAAAATAAATATAAAATTTTGTGTTTATTTAAATTATGGAATGTCCATATTGTATTTATAAATTATAAAAATGTTTATAATTTATTTAATTTATGAATTTTTTCTTGGTTGTTTATCACATGTTTAAATTTAAAAGTTTTTTAATTATTTAATTTATTCCATGATTTATTCATAATTATAATTTTTATATTATGAATTTTTATGTATTTTTTATTCTAAATGTTAAACTACTTCTATAAATTTTCAAACATGCATCTAAGGAGTTACATGATACGTATAACCAAAGATTTAGCTTTCTTAAACCTTTAATCTAGCTTATACTATGTTATGAGCATGAATTTAAAGGTTAATTATATTTTATACATATTAGGTGTTAGAATTATTATGTAATTAAGGTCTCTCTTAAGTAAAGTATCCTTAGGTAGAGGGACTATAGGTCAGACTGCCCACTGACCTGGAGACTTATGCCTTGTCTAAAAAAAGTGTGGGTCAATTATTTGTCACTCCAAACTAACTCTTGTGGGGATTTTTGATTTCATGTTAATATAATACTTTAAATGAAAGGGTCTTAAGTAACTTATCCATTGGATACATTTGGATATATATGAATATAGTTGGATTTTGATTTGGGTTAGTAACACAAGTTATGAGTTATCTAAAGAGTAACACATCAATTTGGTTTGAACATATTGGTTTGGTATAAGTAATAAGATTCCAAACTAAATCATTATAAGAATTAATACATGTAGATGAAATAATATGAGATAATATGGTGAGATTAAATCGCCTTTAAAAACATTAAGATTTAGATTATTTGCAATATAAACAATTGTCAAGACCTCAATCATCCAACTAGGTAGGTCAAGCCAAATCTAGGTGCCCCTAGATTATCTTGTGTAAGGTAATAAAGTAATGGGTGACCCTAATAGTATTATATAATTATTATTATAATTTTAATTGGGTTACACTTAGCTGAGATGCAATAATAAAATTAGGTTATTAGATAAATTTTGTTGAGTTTATTCATATATCGTATTGGGCAAGGAGTTGTCTGTTAAACCATACAAGACCCATATATAACATGATTAGCAAAATGTTCTTCTTAAATAGATAAGTGGTGAGATAAATTCCATATATAACTCATTACTTAGTGAAATATGTCTCTTTGACCAGTAATGGAATGATTATTTTAAAAGGGGTAATCATTTTAGGGGGATATCATTTAATAAAATTCCTTACTAAATGAATGAAAATCATGACACTCATATATTAAAATATTATTTTAAAGATAAATTTTATCATCATATAGCTTTATCTTCATATCAATCCAAGAGAAATAAGAAGAATAATGTAAGTAACTCCTTAGACTGGAATAATATTTAAGAAATGTTCTTGAGAAAAAAATCTATATGTTAGAGTAACCCCTTCCTGATTAACCAATAGTTGGAGTTGTTCAACACTTAAATCTATATTCTTATGATAAGAATGGAATTATTAAATAAATTATTCATTAAGGAATGTTTTAATATAGAATTAATTCAGTTTTCATTGATGGAAATGTTCTTACAATTTGAATGAATTCAAGAAAAGTTTACCCAATATTCTCAAAGTTTTGAGGATGGTAAAACTAGGACATGTGATGTCTAAGGGGAATGTGATGTTCATGTTATGGTGTTGTACCAATAGTGAAAATGATTAAAATTTCAAACCAAGATAATAAAGGATAGTTGGAAAGTATAATAATGTTTCTTTTAGTAGCTAGTCAAGGTCATTAAAACCTAAAAGTGTTATCAAGAAAGAGGATCAATGATTCAATAGGATAGGATTTTTTTGAAATATCTAAAGGATTTTGAGAAAATATATGGAATTTCCATGTCAAGTATCAGTGTTATAGAAATTTATTTTTTTAAAAGTATGTTTATAGTTATCTCATTTCTCATATGTGATAGGATAAATTTTTTCTAAACAAAGAGTATTTATGAACAATATTAGATAATGGATTCAATATACCCAGTTTTTGATTTATCCTATTATATAACATATTTTGAGAAGTGGAAAAAAGATAAAAAAAATTAACTTGGATAAAATATATTATAAAAATGTTTGTTAAAATATTAAGGATGTTATTCGACACCCATCGATGGAATATTTTAAAGAATAAAGTCCTTTTTTCAAAAGAATCCTATGAATTCATAGAATACCAGGTATGATATAGTTACAATAGTTTATTTTTTAAATATAATCATTAAAGGAAATAAGTTTAATTTTCTTACCACATATGAGTTTTTATAACTTATCATGATAATTTGAAGAGGATGTATTGTCTAAGAGGCTAGTGGGAGTATGTTTGGACATAGAGAAGTTCAATGTTAACAAATAATGGATTATATCAGTCAAAGTAAAAAGTAAATATCACTTTCAAAGAAAAAGTTTGATGGAAATGGTTATAATAATAATTATAATGATGATAGAATTAAAAATATTTCTAAGTAGATAATATAATTTATTAACATCATAAAATTTTATGTTGTGAATTTAATGTTTTTTAAATATGTTGGTGGAGTTGAACATTAGGAATATGATTCCTAAGTCTCACCATTATTAAAAATATATTTCTTCATATATTTTTCTCACTAAATATTTTAGTGGGGGAGTTTTATGAGGTTTTCACATTGATATGTTATTGGAACAACATAAATATGTAATTAATTTAATTAAACCATGAAAGTGAAAAAAAAACACAAGGTTGATATGGTAGTCTATCATATGTGATATGTTAGACAAGTTATTATATAGGGACCTGGTTTTTTCCTTGTAATACTTTGAAATATTTATAAATATATTTTCAGAGCTAGGTGTTGAGACGGAGTGCAATTTTGAGGCCCGATGTACTGAAAATAAATTTTATAAAAATATTAAATATATTTTATATTGGGCATACACAGTTAATTAAAGAAAATTGGATAAATATTAAATGGTTGATAGGATTAGAATTCTGAGACCATGGTTGGGTCTGAAATGTGGTTTTTTCCCTAGGTGTGACACAAAATGAGTCAGCATAGAATGTTCGGACCCTTCACTCATTGAATTTGCATTAAGTGAATTAATTGATTAATTAACTGATTGATTGATTACCCTTTGACCTAATTAAAAGTTTATAAATAGTTAATTAGAGGTATATTTCTAGGTTTGACCTCATAATTCATGGATTCCTCTGGAAAGAGATTCATCCTCCCTTTGGATAATTCCTTCGAAGAACGATGAACAATGAACCTATAGATCAAGGTGGATCGAAGCACAGTGGACTCACCAGCTTCCTCTGATTGTTGTGCGAGAATGTTCTTCACCAAAAAATGTTCCAAAAAAGAGGTAGGACTCTTCTTTTGTGATTTTTATACCTTTGATTAAATGATTGAGTATTTTTATTATTAATCATCAATCTGCACCCACCTTTCAACCCTTATTTATCCCAAATAATTGAACAAACTAGTGTGAGGGAAATAATGAATGAAACCCATGTTCATTCTAGTGGTCGATTCTCAGTGAACGACGACCGGCGAGCATGATTTGTGGCTAGATCCGAATATTTTTGGGAAATTTTATGATGATATCTAAAGCAGTTTGGCTAGTTTTAAGCACAAATGAAGATTCATTAAAACCTAAACTTTCTATAAAAATCCTGACTATACATCATGTAGTAGGAATAACACACAACATGTAGCCTCCCTCAGCGGTGGGGCTAGGGTTTGGGAAAAGATAAGGATGACATGGTGTGTAGTATTACTTCACACATCATGTACGCCCTCCCTGATTGGACAATACATGTGAGGGGTCACACAAATGTGGATTCTGTGTAGAAATACACAGACATGGTTTGGCCACAGAGATATTATTCCATGTGGGACTACACGCATTGTACCAAAGTACACAGATACGGGGTCCGAGTACATGAACATGGCTAGAAGACACGACCCGGTTCCCAAATAGGTGGGACACACTATGTAGTCCACCTAAACGTCATGTACCCCTACATAGAAGGGACTTATGTACTAACTAGAGACATGACTAGGTGGTGAAGAGGGGCCACATGCCATGTGGGTCCCCTCACATGTTGTGTACTACTTAATCTCTTCTGAGCGATCTCCAAACGTCCATATCTCTTTCATTTGATCTCATATTTTAGCCCACGAGATACCTATTATAAGTGTTTTTTTGTGTAGAACATGATGATTCCCTAAAAAGTATCTTTTTAGATATGATAAGAAATATTCTGGGTTTGGAACATGCTGATGTAACACCCAATGACGATAATGATCATACAGATTCACTAGAGAAGTATCGGTCTTACCCTCCAGCTTGGCTGGGCAATGGCATTCCCTAATGGCAGTATCAGGATTTCCCTCCATATGGGATGGGCAGTGGCATTCTCTGATGGTAGTATCGTGCTTACCCTCCATCTAGGCTAGGTAGTGGCATTCCCTAATGGCAGTTTTAGGCTTACCCTCCAACTCAGCTAGTTAGTGGTGTTCCCCGATGATATTTCTGAGTTAACCTCTAGTAGGATTGTTCAGTGGAGTTCCTTGAAATTCCAGGTATACCCTCCAATAGGGTTGGTAAATGGAATTCCCTAATGAAATCTTCTAGATGTAACCCTCTAGTTGGGTTGGGAAGTGGTGTTTCCCTGATGACTCACTAGGCTTACCCTACAATAGGACTAGGCAGTGGCATTCCCCGTTGACCTTCTCAAGTGGTACCCTCTAGCTGGTCTGGGAAATGGCATTCCTTAGTGACTATTAGAGTAGGACCCTCCTATCATACTAGGGAATGGGATCCTTTACTAAAATTGGTGACTCCTTGACTGTGTGGCATAGTGACGAGGTGTGGTTTGACATACCTTTGGACTTATAAGAAAAAGGGGTGTCTTCCCCCAAAAATATGTATTCTTTTGATGTGACATAAAACCATATAGGCGAGTCAATGACACCCAAAGTGGATAGTATCAAGGTGTGGTGATTTATGACCTTGGACTTGTGTGCCTTGGGCAGACGCACGAGATTTTGGACATCGTAGATGGAATTTACCATGGAAATTTTAGATACTCATCTTCTTGGGATGATCTGTGAGATGGATATCCCCTTACTTTATAATTTGGGATTATTTTAATGTGAATATATATATATATATATATATCCTACTTCAGTGACCACTCCTTGGGTACAGTTACTCTCCTTCCAAGAGAGGAAAATATGCACGATGTATGCTATGTTCTTTCTGTGTTTAGATTATTGTGGTTGGATGAGTCCAATCTCCTACTATAAGTAGTGAAGACTTGACAAGAAGTTAATATTATCACCATATTTAGCTCCTTGTTTTTGGACGAGTTCACTTTCACTCTCTTCTTAGGTTGATCTATACTCTTTTTTTGTACCACGTTCTATCTACTGCTTCCCTCTTCATTTGTATCTCTTAATGCTCCCCCATTACCTTTTCGGATCATTATACTGGGTATGTATATCCTCACCCTTATTTGGGATTTTTCTAACACATGTTTTGTATTTTGAATATGGCGGATAGTTCGATCATGAATTCAGAGGAGCTTAGGGATACAGGGTTCTTTGACTGCGTACAGTGGTCATAGCTTAGGATATAGGAGCTAGGCTCTCTTAGCTATTTACTCTTTTCCAGTTTTTTTAGGTTAGGACATATTTATAGTTTGGGAATGTATTTTTCACCTTTTTATTTTTAGTATACACTACTGTACTTCATTCTGTTTAGTGGTTCATTCATATTTGGTATATTTATAGCAGTGTATCATTCTTCATTTCTTTCCCTCTACACTTTTTCATTGAGTTGGTTGTGTGTGTGTAGGTTTTTAGGAAAAGGCCTCCCCAATTTTAGTGTTCCTTTAGTGCTTTTTTCACCCCCTGGCCTATAGAGGTGGACTTGGGGTAGTTGCAACTTGAGCCCCGGTTTGGGCCGTGTTGTGACAGATTTGTATGAGAGGTGGTTGGACCCTTGGTACATTGTTCAGAAATTTTACTAAAAAGGTTTTTATTTTTTGGGGAGTTTAGGGAAATAGTGTAAAAGTGTCTCGAGTGTGTCTCTCAGGTCAGGGAGTCCAATTATGATGTAGTGGTTGACATATCCATTCACCAAGACCTTGAATACCTTCCTATCGAATTGGAATTTGGAGAAATTTTTTCCACGGATCAATGGTACATGCATCATATAGGATATATTATTTTACTATACTTCTTGAGTCAGCTTCCCATTTTTGTTGATATATATTCATATTCTCATCTGACTGCGGTACTCTTTTATAACTTTCAGGATGCCTCTATGATGACAGTCTTCCAGGATAGCAGCTCTAGTTCGTGACGATGACCATATGAGCAACAGGGCCTCAGTTCAGATTCCATCACACAATCTCCTTCATCCAGGTAGGTAGGTAGTAGCACCACCACCTTTTGAGTAGAAAATTTTCCTACAAGAGTAGAATAAGTATGTGTCTAGACTGAGTGCTCTCTGCAAATTCTAGTGTTAGAGACCACTGAGATTCTGTTTCAAGCTAGATCACCAGGAAACGGAGGATTTGCTAGAGTCGGTGGTCCATATCTTTAGGATTATCCAAACCCTAAGGAATTGGATGGTGTCTTTGGTAACTAGTATTTTCCACAGATTAGTTGGGTGTTGGTGGAGCCTAGTTACCCATATGCACGATGAGTCATCACTCACATGGGATGACTTCTAGTAGCTATTTTTTGGGGAGTAATACCCCTCCTTCTTACACTTCATTAGGATCTAGGATATTTTAGAGCTTCAAAAGGGAGAGATGATATTTCTTAAGTATGTTTCTAGGTTCATGGACCTTACACACTACTCTATCAACATGATCATATATGGATACTTCCAAGCATAAAATTTTGATCAAGGACTCCCCAAAGATATTCAAGCCAGCATAGTTCCCTTGTACATCCCCACCTATGTCGGGGTGGTAGAACGGGCACTTCTGACAGAGATATTTCTATCATAGGGATTCCAGATATCAATATCTAGTAGTTAGAATGATAGATTTGAGTCATCTACAGCAGAAAATAGGCACCATAGATCTTAGAACAGGAGAACCTTCTATGACCAGACTGAGGGATGTGGTCATACAGTGTAGGGGCAATGTAGATCACCAGGGAATCCCGGAGAGGGTCAGTACTATGCTTGTGATGGGTGAGGTCACATGGCATGAGACTACCTGACCAGAAATACTGATCATCCTAGGAAAAAAGCAGATGAACCAACCTGGTAGAGATAGTATCATTATCAAGGTGGTCCCTAGGGAGGTGGAGCAGGAAGAGGATCAGAAAGAGCTATAGGTGTAAGATGGCACAATTAGTTCCTTCCACCACCACCACTAGGCGGCCCACATTAGGCTCAAGGATATGGCAGTAGGGGTCGCAGACAGATGAAATATTTGGGTTTCTATGATCCTACAGCGCATGATATGATTCGAGGTACAATCTATATTTATTCTAATCTTGATTAAGTATTATTAGACACATGGTCCAATCATTATTTTATCTCTCTACTCCTTGTACGATTACTAGATCTCTCAGTAGGTACTCTAGCACAACATCTTTGTCTCAAGGTTCTTATAGGGAACACTTACTCTGTACCTTTCATATGCTGGCACTGTGATCTATCTCTTAGAGGAGACGGGTTCATGTGGGACCTTTTGGTGGTCATGATGGAACCATATGACATCATCATGGTCATGGATTTTATTTCCATGGTTTGATAATAGATCGATTATCACTATAAACTAGTCATATGCCTATGCACTGATGGGATGAGGTTCTTCTTTTTCAGTGAGAGAGACCTCATAGTAGGACAAGAGGGTGTTGTGAGTAAGAGGTTTCATCCTATTACCCATCAGTTAAAAAGTGTAACCCTTGTTTTAATATACTCTTCAGGCATCTGGGTTTCTTCATTTGTGGAGGATTATATGGAAGTCTTCCCTAAAGACGTTCTGGGACTACCTCTAAGGTGGTATATTGAGTTTTTCATAGAATTGAAACTAGGGACTACCCTAATATATTCTACAGCATATCAGATGGAACCTATCAAGATTTAGGAGATATGTTTGTAGTTGAAGTACCTTCATGAGAAAGGTTTCATCAGACTCGGTGTGTCCCCCTAGGCATCCCCAATTCTGTTCGTAAAGAAGGTAGATGGGAGATTGTGGCTTTTCATAGATTATTATCACCAGAACCATACCATGATAAAGAAAAAGTACCACTTTCCAAGGATTGACTATCTCTTTGATCATTTGTGCGGTGTGATATGTTTCTCCAAGATCAATCTCAGGTCCGACTACCACCAGTTGAGGGTTTTCAACTCTAATATTCCAACATTGGTCTTTCAATGTCACTATGGACACTACGAGTTCTTAGTGATGTCCTTTGGTGTAGAAAACTCTCCAACCATCTTTATAGCTTTGATGAACCAGATCTTCCATCCATACTTGGACTAGTTTTTTGTTTTCTTCATCGACATCATACTCTCCTACTCTGTAAAATAGGAGGATCATGCAAAGCACTTGAGGATGGTTCTTGATTTACTTAGAGAGCACCAGATTTATAGAAATATCTCGAAGTGCTAGTTTTGGATATAGGAGGTTCACTTTCTAGGTCATTTTATTTCTAAACAAGGTTTAGTCATTGATGTAAAAAAGATTGAATTATTGATTTATTGGGATCCATCCAATAATATGTTAAAGTCGTGGATATTTCTTTCCTTGGTGGGGTACTATAGGATATTTGTGGTAGAATTCTCTAGAATCACAACCCCTTTGATCACTCTAGTGCAGAAGTGACAACTATTTACCTAGTCTGAGCAGTGCCATAATTCCTTTGAGGAGTTGAGGTAGAGGCTGATGAGCACTATAGTTTTGAAACTACCAGAAGAAGGTGTTGAGTTTGTAGTGTATTTCAATTCCCCAAGAGCTGGGCTCATTTGCGTATTGATGTAACGATAGGAAGTCATCACATATGGGTCAAGGAAGTTGATACCCCATGAGTAGAACTATGTTAATCATGACTTAGAGCTAGCAGTGGTAGTCTTTTCCTTGATTATGTGGAGGCACTACCTTTTGGGATAGTGCTTATTGGTTTACTCAAACCACCTGAGCCTCAGGTACGTCTTCACTTAGAGAGACCTAAACCTGAGGTAGCGATGCTTGTTATATTTCCTAAAAGAATACAACTTTGAGATAGCTTATACTCCAAGAAAGAGAAACATGGTAGAATATGTCCTTATCAAGAAGTCTCAGGCTCACTTGGTGTAGGAAGATTTAGAGAAGTTAGCTTCCCTACAGCTAGCCCTGGTGAAGCAGAAGGGTATAACTTCTCTTTAGTTGATGGTGTTGACTCCTTCACTACTTAAGAAAATGAGAGAGTCTCAATTGGGATACATTTACTGTGAGGTTATACATGATCATATATCCACAGGTGATGCACCATATGGATATTCTGAAGGATGGAATCATGAGATTTTGTTCCAGGGGCGAATAGTGGTTCCAATCACTATATGGGAGGAGGTGATGTTGGAGTTCCACACTTCTCCCTTAGTTGTACATCCTGGTGTGGGAATATGTGAAGAGACCTTCAATGAAAATTTTGGTGATCTAACATGAAACAAATCGTATCTGAGTTTGTATCATGGTGCCTCACGTGTCAGTAGGTGAAAACCATGTGCCAAGTTTCGGCAGGTTTGTTGTATCCCCTTGAGATCCCGAAGTGGAAATGGGATGGAATATCCATGGACTTTGTCATAGGGATTATGCACATAGTAAAGGGTAATGACTCCATCTAGGTGATATTAGACCAACTCGCAAAGTTGGAACACTTCCTTGCTATCAAGAAGCGGAGTTTGGTGGATATTTTGGGGAATTTTTACATATGGGAGATCATCCGCATTCACAGGGTACCCTTGACTATTTTCTCTGATCGTGACATGCAGTTTATGTCATGGTTGTGGAGGAGAATGTAGGAGGAATTCAGGACCTAGTTGCGGATGAGTACATCCTTTTATCCCTAGACCGATGGGAATACTGAGCACACTATCCAGGTACTAGAGGATATGATGATGGCTTGCAGTTAGATTTTGGCCAGAGCTAGTAGGATCACTTTCCCTTGCTAGAGTTTTCATACAACAATAGATACCACTCTACCATAATCATGGCACATTTTTAGGCCCTATGCAGGAGAAACTATAGGTCACCCTTATGTTGGACAGATATTGGAGAGTCATATCTTATGGGCCTAGATTTAGTGCAGGAGACAACAGAGAAAGTGTAGGTTATCTGTGAACAGATGAAGAAGGCCCATAGAAGACATAAATCCTATGCAGATCACCATCATAGGTCCTTGGAGTTTAACAAGGGAGACTATTTCTTCTTTATAGTCTCCCCAAGATGAGGAATGTGGAGGTTCATCTAAGGAGGCAAGTTATCCCCAAGGTTAATTGGGTCGTTTGATATCATGCAGTGGGTTGGTAAGGTTGCCTACCGACTCTCCATACCCCCATCACTAGAGTGGGTGCACAATTTCTTCCATGTGTCATAGTTGAGGAAATGTGTGCATGACCCTATACACATCATTGAATAGGGAGATTTGAATATTGAGGATGGATCCACCTTTTCAGTGCACCCAATGGCGATTGAGGACCGACAGAAGCAGACCTTGCGTGGATGGACCATCCCTTTGGTTCGCGTGTTGTGATAGCATGGAAATGTTCAAGAGAGTTCCTGGGAGTGGGAGATCTAGATGCAGTCTCAGTATCTTGATTTGTTCTCCTAGTTTTTCTTTTTGGGGAAGAAAATATTGAAGGAGGTAATGATGTAGAGACCTGGTTTTTTTCTTGTAAGACTTTGAAATATTTCTAAATATATTTTCAGAGCTAGGCACTGAGAGAGTGTGAAATTCCAAGATCCAGTGTGCCCAAAATAAATTTTATAAAAAAAAATTATATATTTTATATTGCACACGTGATTAATTAAATAAAATAGGATAACTATTAAATGGGTAATCAGATCTGAATTATAAGACCATGGTTGGGTCTAGAACATGATGTTTTCCCTAGGAGCGACATAAAATGAGTCGGCACAAGATGTTTAGACCCCTCTCTCATAGGCGATGCATTAAGTGAATTAATTAATTAATTGATTGATTAATTAATTAATTACCATTTGACCTAATTAAAAGTTTATAAATAGGTTATTAGAGGGATTTGTCTAGGTTTGGCCTCATAATTCATCAATTTTTCCAGTGAGAGCTTCATCCTCCCTTTAGAGAATTTCTTCAAATAATGACGAACTACAAACCACTGGATCAAGACATATCGAAGCACAACGGATGCACCATATTTTTCTGATCATTGTGTGAGCACGTTCTTCACCAACAAATGATCCTAACAGGAGGTATGACTTGTCTTTGCTGATTTTTACTCCTTGTATTAAATGATTGAGTATTATGATTATTAATCATCAATCTGTACCCACCATTCACCCCTTGTTTATCCCAAATAATTTAAATTGGATTAATCTCATTTTGTTATCAACTTTTATAATCCAAATTGCGTGTTCTAGATCGTTGGAAAAGAAAATTTGGCCAACGATCATTAGACATTTGGTCTTATGAATTCCTCCATCTATTCTTCATGTTATTTTCTATTAAAACCCTATGATTCCTATTTGACAGTTGTTGGTTTACTCGAGCCTGATCGGGTGCCCAAATTTGTGGTCGATTGATGAAACTTCAATGGATTTTGGAGCAGAGCATATATCTAGAATCATCATGAGGAATGGATGGTGAATATTAATATTTGGAGTCAGATTATCAATAATTGAATTAATGGGCATGAGAAAAATGAATAACGAACCCCTCATTTGTTCAGGTGTCTGATTCCCAGTGAATGACGGCCAGCGAGTGCAATTCATGGATAGATCTAAAGATTTCAAGAAGTTTTGTGATGATATCTGAAGCGGTTTGACCAGATTTAAATCACAGATAAAGATTCATGAAAACCTAAACTTTCTGAAAAAATATCGACTACAAATTGTGTAGTAGGAAGAAAACACAGTATGTAGCCTCCCTCAGCGGCAGTGTTAGGGTTTGGGAAAAGATAAGGATGACACGGTGTGTAGTATTGCTTCACATTCCATGTACGTCTTTCCCAATTAGAAATCTGTGTGAGGGGTCACATGGGTGGGGATTATGTATAGAAATACATGAACTAGGGTTGTCCACATGGAAAGTATTCCATTTGATCCTACATTCCATTTACCAAAGTACACATACATAGGATCCAAGTACATAGACACAGCCAGAAGACATAACTTGGTCCCCGGATAGGTGGGAAACACCATGTAGTCCACCTCCATGGTGTGTACCCCTACATGAATGAGACCCATGTACCTACTAGAGACACGTACAGGCAGTGAAGGGGGGACACATGCCATGTGGGTCCCCTCACACACCATGTACTACTTGAGCTCTTCCAGGCAATCATTGAACGTCTGTATCTCCTTAATTTGAACTCATATTTTGGCATGTGACATGCATATCCTTAGTGTTTTTTTTTTTTCATAGAACGTGATGGTGCCCTCAAAATCATCTTTTGATATATGATGTTAGATCTCCTAGGTTTGGCACACACTAAGGTGACACCCAATAATGGTAGCAATCATACAGATTCACTAGAGCAGTATTGGGCTTACCCTCCAGCTGGGTTGGGTAGTGGAATTCCCTAATAGTAGTACCGAGCTTACCCTCTGGCTGGGTTGGGTAGTGGTATTCCTTGATGGAAGTTTCGAGATTACCCTCTAACTGGGCTAGGTAGTGGTTTTCCTCGATGATATTTTCGTATTAACCTCCTGTAGGACTGGGCAGTGGAGTTCCTCGATGTTTCAGTATTACCCTCCAGTAGGGCTATGTAGTGGAATTCCTCAATGATATATTCCATGCATAACCCTCCAGTTGGTCTGGGAAGTTTCATTTTCCTAATGAATAACTGGGATTTCCCTCTGGTAGGACTGGGTAGTGTCATTCCCCAGTGACCTTCTTGAGTGCTACCCTCTAGCATGGCTGGGCAGTGGCATTTCTCAGTGAATATTAGAGTAGGACCCTCCTATCGTACCAAGGCACGGGACCCTTTCCTAAAACTGGTGACCCCTTGACTGTGTGTAATAGTGATAAGGCATGGTTTGACGTACCTTTGGACTCACAAGAAAAAGGGACACTTTCCCCACCGAGACAAGTCCTTGTGACATGACTTAAAAATGTGCGGGCAAGTCAGTGTCGCCCAAAGTAGATAGTATCAAGTTGTGGTGATTGAGTCCTTTTGACTTAGGTGCCTTGGGTAGATGCACGAGATGTTGGGAATTGTATATGGACTTTACCTTGGAACTATTGGTTACTCATCTTCTTGGGATGAGCTATGAGATGGAGATACCCTTACTCTCTCATTTGGGGTTATTTGATAGAGAATATATATATATATATATATATATCCTACTTCAGTATCCACTCCTTGAGTATAGTTACTCTCCTTCTATGAGAGGCAAATACGCACAGGGTATGCCATGTGATTTCCATGTTTAGATTCTCATGATTGGATGATTCTTCTCTCCTGCTATCGGTATCAAATACTCGACGAGAAGTTCATCTTCTCACTGTGTCGAGATCCTTATGTTTGGACGAGTTCACTTTAACTCTCTTATTGGGTTGAGTTTTACTCTTTTCTGTACCTTGTTCTATCTACTACTTCTCTCTTCATTTGTATCTATTATTGATCCCCTTTCACCTTTTCAAGGTGTTCTACTAGTTATGTATATACTCCCCCATGCATGGGATTTTCCCAACACATGTCATGTCTTTTGAAAACAGCAGACAGGTTGATTGGGACTTCAGAAGAGATTAGGGATATGGGGTGCTTTTACTACTTATGGTGGTCATAGCTTGGGATATAGGAGTTGGGATCTATCATCTATTTACTCTTTTCCAATTTTGTTAGGTTGGTACATATTTTTGGTTTGGGCGTGTATTTTTTACCTTTTTCTTTTCATTTTACACTACCATACTTCACTTTGTTTAGTGGATCATGCATATTTTGTATATTTATAGTAGTATTATATTCTTCATTTATTTCCATCTTCACTTTTGAATTGATTTGGTTGTGTGTGTGTGTACAGGTTTTTAGGAAAAGTTCTCCCCAAGTTTAGTGTGCCTTTGGCACTCGTCCCCACCCCCTGGCCTATGGAGGCAGTCTCGGGGTAGTTGCGGCTCGAGCCCCGGCTTGGGTCGGGTCGTGACATCTTATGTATAGTTTTTTTAATTATTTTTAAAGTAATTTAAGAGGAAAAATGTATCATATTATATAAAATTAAATATACACTTTATTAATCTTTCATATTGGCTTCATAATGTGCCTATTGGACTGGTGCAGACTCCTGAGAGGGGGGTGAATCAGGTGTTGACCAATTTTTACCAATTCCAAAATTAGTTTACCCAATTTGGAATTAATAATATGTTATCAGTTGGTAAAATTAGATCTTTTTCATGTTATACCAAGAAAAAATCAACCACATGCATGAAATTAAAGTTAATAAAAGGTACATGGTATTTTTTGAATGTTTTGTACAAAGGCCTACTCTTTTCCTTGGTTGGATGTTTTCCCAAATCAATGATTATCCACTATAATTAGTCATATATTACAATGGTTTCATTACTTACCAGTCCTATAACTACCTTCTTCTCATAGAAATTCCTATTTATAAAATCACATTGGACTTATCTCTATAGATTCACGCTATTTTGATGAGTTTCATGGTGATCTCCATGTATAACATAAGTCACGTAGGATCTATAGAGTCCCAATATATATATATTATAATTCCTTTGAAGTTATTCTTGGGAAGTAGATCAAAAAATCTGCATATTATTCTTCACAATTAGTAAGATATATCTCCTATAACTCATAATATAGTCTTTGAATGCCTTAAAATCTTTAAGAATAATTTTATGCAAATTGGTCACCACCATAGCTAATCTTCATAGATCATTAATAGACCTTATCACATATCTACCTATTTACCCAAAAACTTCATCAAAATTATCTCATATTTTTTTCCTCTTCTTCTTATTTTATACAGTATGTGGTGGGTTCTAATTATTTTTTTTCTTCTAGATATATTATATACACACTTTCGGATCTAGCTCTATTTTTCTCAATGTACAGAAGCAACAGTTTCTTATTATTTAATATTTATTTCTCCCAATATCCTTAATTTATCACATGCATGAGTGGATATATTGAATTTATTATTTAATTTTCAATATCTATAAATGGAATACCTTGAAACATTTTCAATGCTAGTGGAAAATTGGTATTATAACATACCCACTTTTGTTCCCATGATTTTTCATGCGCTCTAGTTTTCAACTCAAAGGACATTTCATAAATGCTCTCATTTATTAGAAATCGTTCATGAAAATCAGAACAAAAAATATTCACAAAAAAATATACAATAGGAATAGCTTCTTATTCATCTTCTTCTTTCTCACTTTTCTTAAATTGGATGAATAGTATCATCAGATAAAACACACAATAGACTCAACCTATTCATACTCAAATTCTTCCACTCAAATCCACAAATTACATTTTTCACAATTTTATAAATTATAAATAAAATAGATATTTTTGTGTGGAACTCATTTTATTTCAGATTGATAACATCTTGATAAAATAGTACAATCTTTAATCTTTGTTCTATTCATAAAAGTGGCTCATCCCCATTCTCAAGATTTCAATACTAGGAAAATTCCCAAACTACTATCTCAGATACTCATGAACACATTAATATCCTTAAATAAAAATGATTCATGCTTTGATAAATAGTATCTCGAGGTTTGATGGATCTCCATCAGCATTATTCATGAAAAGACAATAAAACTAATTAGTCCTTCAAGAACAAATGTAGTGGTCCCTCTTCTTTGGTCTTCCTCAAACTATGATTCAATTATGGATTAATTAATCATAATTATGTTTTAAACTTCAAATCATAGATTCATTATCTTTATATTGTATTTCATCATAATTAAAAAATTCTAGAAACACTATTTTACATATCACCATGATCTTCCCTTTACACGGATAAAGATCAGCTTCTCTTTTAACTGATTCTTAGATCACAAAATTTTCTAGGTTTTTAATTTTTATTCCATCATGGAATAGATCTTTCATTATCCTAGATTATTTCATCTTCAATAGATTTTAAATCTGAAATCTCATTTTTTTCATCCCATGGAAACTTCATATTTTCTCTAAGTGTTGATGTCTTATGATTGGGACTTAAAATACTTATGTTTGCCAAGTATTATGATTAAGACCATTTATCTATAGAAAATGTCTAATGATAACTACCTTTTCCAATTTCCTATATCATAAAAAAGTATTTCATTAAATTCTTCAAAGGATTACTTTGAATAATTACACTTAGCATAAATTTATATGTTTATCCTCAATTTCATATGTTAAAGTCATGCACTCATGAATTTCTCATTTTCTTTCCTTACCATGAATTCATATGATGTACTAAATTCTTATGGTCAATTCATATAATCTTCCTCAAAAACTTATGTTCAGATAGAAAGAATTTCATTCATCACATAAAGTCTTAAATTCACAGTGTAGTCATATATATTAGTTTGAAAAGCCTTATAATCAACACTTATCCATTTTTATACTTCCATATCTAAAAATTAAAAAATTCATGAAATGACTTCATGTCCTATTCAAATTGACTCTGACTATTCCCCACCATTATCCAAGGGTTTCTCTATACTGATTTCAATAATCCTCTACCACAACACACTAATATGGACTTCTCTCATCTCATGGGTCTTCACACTTTGATCAGATAGCCTTTTAACTCTGATTGAAAATATCCCTTTAAGTTTTTAATTGTAGGTAGCCACTTCACTCATTGAAACTATTCAAGATAGTACTAAAACTCCTCTTTCAGCACATGTTATGTTCTTCCATAAATATCAGTTCCTTCAATCATATGATTTGATATGGGATACCCACTTGAATCTATACAATTAGGTATTCAAGGGAAGCCATCTCCACTTTTCTCTTTTTACAATATGTGGGAAGTATCTTCTTCGTATCACCTTTCCCATGTACCCATCATGGGGGATTCACTTTTTCATTGACGAGTTGATACTCCAATACATCACCTAACTCATCACCTTTTCATAATGACATTTAAAATGAAAATATTAATAGGTGACAAAAAATACAACCATTAACCCAATGGAACTTCAATCTCCCCTTTTGGATTTTTTTCCATTCCACATTTACTCCAATAGTCAATTTTATTCATCTCCTCCTAATTGAAAATGAATGTAAAATAGGGAAAATTTTCTCCCCTTAATATAAGGGTGCTCTCATCCAATTAAAATACCACATATTCTCCCCCTGATTTTCTAATATTCTTAGAGAAAAAAGGTACCTTATATTTTATAGAAATGAGTCTTATATTAATCACTCTACATCTACTTGTGAAAACTTGATGTAGAAAACTAGAGTGCATAACTTAAACACCAAAGTATTCCATTACATTTCGCAATGTGTATCTAAATCATATTTTCAATTTTTTAAGGCTCTACAAATAATATTTTCAAATTCATATGTAAAACCTTCACTCTTATTCACAAAACACATTATAAAACTCAAGTGAAAGTAAAAAACATCCCTCATTTTTTATAAAAATACTCCCCCTAAATATATATAACAATTATATATCATAACTAGGATGGGAGATTGAATATTATACCTCATACTTCAAAAATTCTATGGTTATCCATATTTCTAGTTTCTAAGAGTATAATAATTATTTGGTAGCCATGAATTATTCATTTTCAATCCCTTAAGGGGTCAACTCCATACTTTATCACCTTCAATTCCTACCACTAAGGCGCAATCAAAATGAAATGGGAAAAGGTGGATCTTCCACTACTCTTTGCTTATAACACTAAGGCTAAGACTTCATCCTAAACACAGTGTAACATTTCTTTAAATCTATGAAATTTCTTATTTTCTTCATGTTTATAGAATATTTAGGTTTCTAGATATGTACTTCAATGGGAATCATAGGCTTCTTTTAAGTCATATCTTGCTTATTAGTTGGAGTAGTTTTCCTTCCTTAAGTAGGCATAACATATTCAATTTTTTATGCTTGTTCCAACCTCTATTATTCTTCTAATAACTCAGCCCATATGATCAATATATCATTAGTCTCATTAACCTCCTTCTTCTTTGGTTTGTAATTCTTATTTATAGAAGAAGATTTAGAACAATATTCAACTAGTGTTTTTCCATTGTAATTTTTGAGATCCTTTTGGCTAGGTATCCAAGTCAGGAAACTGTTTGATACATAAATTAAATATTTCACTTTATATAAACCATTCCTTTCATCTTTGAGTCACTACCCATGGGAAACTTCTTAGATATAATCTTTTTCTTCTTGGGAGTTTTATTCTTATTATCTATATTATTTTGTTGACTCCTCAAGGTAGATTCATTTACCTTCTTATTAGTTGTGGTGATTATTTCATCTCCTCCATATACGAGTAATGCCTAGAAGGTTTTTACCATAATTTAACATAAGAAATATCATTGATATTGAACATTTCATAGAAATTTTCAAGACACATAAATTTTTTCTTCTAATACAGTTGCTTCATTTTCCATTCTTATAGGTTTTGATTAACATGTTTCCTTTCAACTTTAACCTCACTCCCCTAGATTATAGACTTCTCTAACTTTCATATTTTGAAATTTTATTCCAATAATATATGTAAATATTTCCAAACTTAAATTATAACCAATAGTGTCCCATAAATCACCTTCTTTTTCATGTAGGGACAATCTATCTTGATTTAAATGCTTTCTATTTTTTAAATTTTTCACCAAACATTTTAGGTTGTTTTGGGGAGATTATCTTATAGGACTTATATACCTTGACCCTTGTTCCCTTGGTGGGTTTCCCAAAAAATTTATATTCCCATATTTGTATAATTTTTATCTTTTTCCCTTCGCATGCAATTGATATAGAATTAATTCAAACTGAATGTTTAGAGTAGTGAGTTGTCTTTTTTCAAAAGATATAGGTGGATGCTTATCCACAATACCCCAAGATCTATTTGATATTATTTTGAGTCCTCTTTGAAGGAATTATCTTCACATAAGATTGATTAACATCATATCTCTTCTAGGTTTATTAGGAAGGTCCAGTTTGACTTGACTCTGGGTTCTTCATCTTGATTTCTAGCATCATACACATTATGTTGAGTGAATGTTTTTCAGACTCAAATGAATTATTTATATCTTAAAAATATATATTCAAATTTTGAACATTATACTCATGCAACATACTGCTTTCTTTAAATATAAATTCAGTATCCTTCACTCTTTTTCATTTTATCTCCAAATAAGCATTCATGACACCAATAAGTGCTTGATGTAACTCTCCCTTTGAATATATTCTCTTTTCAAAATATTTACTCACTATAAATTTATCATCAATAAATTAATTCATGTTGTATTATACCATTGAAAACTTTTCTCTACAAATATATAGGTACTTGTCCTTATCTTTAATTTCTTTGATGATATAATTTCATTTATGCAACTTCACAATCAATTCCTTTTACATTTCTATAATATCTTCTATCAACTGTGATTTTTCATTATCATGATCTTGGATAGACTCAAAAATATTCATAATTAATTGGGTAGGAACATTATTCATATAGTTTCCAACCTCAAAGTAGAGATAATCAATAGATTTAATGCATTCACTATTATCACAACTGGAATAGATAACACCACTTTGACTACCTTTTGTTTGTAGTCATTCCACTTTACCTCTCAGTTTTTTGGACTGTTTCTTTCACTTATTTTCCATAATATTAGGAAAAATTTCCACTTATGTAGAAATATGAGTGGAATCAGATATGTCCATCTAATTATCTTCCCTCATCTCAGATCTGCACTTCATAAACTCAAATGAAATTTAGCGTGCCTTCAAAATATATCCAATTAGAGGTAACATTCCCTCTGATGCAGTTTATGGACCAATAAAGACACCTAATAGGGGTTGAATCATGTGTAAAATAATTTTTACCAAATTAAAAATTATTTTACCCCTTTTTGAATTAAAACTCTATTTTTGGTTAGTTAAATTGGTTTTATATCATGTTCTATCAAGAAACAATCAACCATGAGCATGAAAGTAAATCTAATAAAAATCTCATGGTATTTTTACAAGGTTCAATAAAAAACCTACTCCTTACCTTGGTTGGCTGTTTTCCCAAATCAATTATCAACTATAATCAATTACTTATTACATTGGATGTAGTTCTTCCCATACTTACAAAAAATTTTGTTTCATAGGGCTTCCTCTTGCTAGAATTATAGTGGACTTATCTCTACATCATCATAATATTATCATTGAGTATCATAGTGATCTTCCTACATACATTGAGTCTTAGAGGTTCTATAGAGTCCCACCATATATATGCAATCATTCCTTTAAAGTTTTTGGAAAGTAAATCAATAGTTATGCATAGGATTCTTCAACATCAATAAGATAGATCTCTCTTAACTCGCATTATATTCATTTAATTCCTTTAAATATTCTCTAAATATTGTATGAAACTTGGTCTCTACTATAGCTCAGCTTTATATATCTTCAACGGACCTTCTCACAAATCTGTCTCTCTACTCAATAACTTTATCTCTCATAAATTTATCTTAGATTGATGGTTAGAACCACTTCTGTTATGAGAGTGGATTCCCTAGACCCAACTTCTATATGTACTTTTATCTCTATTACATGTATACAGTTTTATATATATACATGTATTTCTCTTTCCATTATAGTGTTAATACTTTTGGACTCACTATTTTAATGGTAATTTACTTATATTCCATGTTGTATCAATGGGTTGTATCAATTATCTAGCTATAAGGAGAACCTTGAGATACTTTGACTATAATATTAAACATTTATTCTATAGTCTAGAAAAATCATACTAAAAGGACACATATTGGGTATGGCTATCAGGTGTTGGGTCTCATAATCATTGAGACTTATTCTCATGAACTTAGTACTTTGTGATCTCTATTAAATTAGATCATGATGGTTGACATGCTAATAGGAACTCCAAATGTTTCAAGTGTTATTGGTTTTTCCTTTCTACAAGTAGGTGCATTGTTCTCTTGAATTTAGATCCTTATCAATGTGTACCATTTGATCACATAATTTGATGCAAGATAAAAACCATGGAATTGAAGTAGTGGAGAGTTATATTATGTTTTTTGGGTCATTGATGAAATGAAATTGGTTGAATGATTAAGATAATATTTTTTTCTTCTGAAAGGAAGAGATATCTTAGGCCCAACTAACCAATATGGTTATACCTTTATTAAATCCATTAATTTAGTGATTGAAGGAAATTCCATCTAGTAAGGTCAAAAAAAATAATTTAAGAAAGGATAATGACATATATTTTTCATGCTACTTTATTAGATATTGTGAGATGAATAGATTATATTACAAAACATGTGTTTGTAGGAGGTTGGCATAGTTATGATATCCTTATCTCTTTGCGGACCTAATAGGTTGCTAAACTATGCTCCTGGTCTGAGATTTACACTCACTACTATCAACATAAGGGCCAAGTGAGTACAGCTTATTTGGATGAATATGAGTTTTGGAAAAAGTGGGCCCCATGTGTGAGGGTTGGTAAACAAGTGAGTGTGAATGATCATAAGTAAAATAATTCGATTATATTATTCAAGTTTATAATAATATTTATTGAATTTATTTCTCAAGGTATTAAAAATTTATTTAACGATAAATTTGAATATAATAAAATATTATTTTTTAGCAAACATTTCATGATCAAGGATCATTAAATTATTAGGGGAACTTATGATCCAAGTAAATGGTTCTTTTTTTCACATAATGTGTTGATAATATAAAAAGATAGAGACAACATATTTATGATGCTTATGATGAGTTAACTTGGTCATAAGTGTGATTTTGGGTGTTTTTGAATTTTAAGTTTCCATAGGGGACAAAACACAATTTATGGAAACCAAACCATTAGTATAATTATGTGTTTTAGCACAAAAATGATAATTTTACCCTATTTAATGAATTTAGATCTCTCTTTCTCATGTTTTAGATAGAGAAACTGAATTAAGAACAAGTCTGTATCATTTCCCTCTCGAAAATCAATCACCTGTTCTTCATGAAATTGAAGGGACATTGTCAAGAACTTTAATTTTGTTATGTTAACACCTTATAATCTAAGAATGAAGAACTAAGAGTTTTTTTGCATGTGTGGAAGATC
Source organism: Viscum album (assembly GCA_963277665.1). Lineage (NCBI taxonomy): Eukaryota > Viridiplantae > Streptophyta > Magnoliopsida > Santalales > Viscaceae > Viscum > Viscum album. The sequence goes on from OY728160.1 coordinate 1,566,997,744, forward strand.
TAGAAGACATATCATTTTTTCCTTTAGGATTCAATTCATTGATATTGATTAAATCGTATTGGTGTTTTCAAACAAACAATGAACCATTTATGGTTTTGTTTGATATTGTTCTTTATGCTTAAATTTTAGTACATGTGATACATAAAAAATACAGGAAAGGGGTGTTATAGATCTAGGGTTTTTAACATGAATCTGAACCCAAAATATTCAAATACTTATTTTTTACACTACCGCAAAGCCCTAAGTTCTTCCAATTGGAATCAGAGTGAACATAAAATTATTTAAGACAAAAAAAATCAAAAAAAATGATTAAATTAGCTATTATTTGTAAATAGTGCTTCAGTGTTGTCCTAATGCAATTCCTGGTGAATCAATTGGAGTTCATATGGCCAAGATATGGCTTATTGAAGATGGATGTGATTTTTTAAAATCCATTATGGAAATTAGTATATATTTATATATTTTAGATATATATTCATATATATATATATATCATCTAGGAAGGTGTCGGGATATCTGTGCATTGAAAGGATGTTCTGAGAAGAACACTGATGGGGAGAGTCTTGTTGCACACACTTTGTGCAGATAAGTATAAAAAAATTAAAAAAATAATGTGTTCTACATCCCTTAAATGGGGTGTGGACATTTTTTCCTCACTCCATTATAGGGGCATTGAAATATTTTATCACCTACATCATGTGGGTGGGATATATATATATATATATATATATATATATATATATATTTTTTTTGTTTGTTAAAAAAATAATTTAACGCATAGGGCATCCCAAAGGGGCTCCCTTTCTTAACTTATGTGCACCCCTACAAGGTCACACAATTTTCATCTAATTTGGCTACAGTTGAGTCACCCCAATCCAGGCTAGGATGAGCCTATCTAGATTTGACCTGTCCAGCCCATCAAGCCTACACCATACCCTATTTAATATCTGGGGGCCTGCTTCTAGTCCAAACAGACCTGAAATTTTTTAAATAAAATTATTAATTAAATTTAATTGTTTTAAATTTTATAAAATTATTTTGAGTGACATGGGAAGTATCATTTATTTAGTTAAGTTATTTTAATGTGAGTATAATGAATTAAAATTACCCTGGAGTTTAATTTTTTCAATTTTAATTTTTATTATGAAATTTAACTAAGTGTTGACTAGTCATGAGTTTTGACTGATTCATGAACTTTTGGTTTAATGTAATTTAACTTAATTATTGTATTTTATTTTTTAAAATGAAATAATTATTTTTTTTTATGACAATCTGTGTATCATCCTTTCATATTTAATTTTGTAAGGTACTACATTTCCACATTTAAGTGATAAGATGTGATTTTGAATCTCAAGTTATCCTCACTTTCTTGTGAGTATACTCTGTAAAGAATAGATTTATTTGAAGCGACGATGTCTGAGTTGAGAGCTAGTATAAAATCAAACAAATGAAATGCACATGGGTTTGTGGGTGTAGTAATTCGATTCTAGTATTAACTTAAGGAATTCCCCTAGGTTTTAGTTATTCTATTAATCAATCAATGTATTAACTCATAGTTAACAACTCATGGTCATATTATTATTTATTTATTTATTTTTATCATTTTCACGATTTCTTATTTTATGAATGTGTTTTTATGCAATCACATTGTATAATAAATAATAAGCATGTAAAGATAAAATTGAATAATCATGCAGTGAATGTTTTTTATTTATGCCTGGTTAGATGTGAGAATGATCACGAAATGATAGCATGCCAACTAGAAATGGATTTAATTCTACATAATAAATTAAAATCCCTTGTTTATATATTAAATTAAAACACCTTCCATCACTAGAATTTCAAAAAAAAACCTAATGTTAGAGGTTCTCGTCAGCCCTAGTTGAGTGTGCCTCTTATTACTAAGGAATTTTAATGAAAAATGGTGGGTCAAATTAACCAAATTTGGTTGAAAATAATTATTTATATCTATATTGTTGCAATTTTAGAGGAAAAACATTGATTAAAACAAAGATATTATTTTTACGAAATGTAACTCTACTCAATAGATCAAGGAGTTGCGATTGAATATTGTTGTCTATCCAAAATATTACCCTGAAACTCTATGAGTAGTGGAGTAGCCACATATTGTACTAAAAGGAAAGGTTTCAAAGAATTATTAACACTAAAATATTCAAGTGACTGAATATTTTTAATTTAATAATTAATGGATACAAGAATTTGATAAAATAGTGGGAGAAATTTGAAATTATTAAAATCAAAAATGTCATTTGGTAATCAAGATACAATACTAATCTATTAAATATACTTATTGTAGATAAAATGGAAACCTCCACCAATTCAATTTCACTATGATCAATATTATATAAAGAGAATATCATGACCTACCATAACTTTCAATAGTGGTATAGGCGCTTGCGTGTAGTACTACACTAAGAGAGGAAGCTATATGTTCTAGAATCCCAAAATCCTGATGACCCCCCTATGGGATCAAGATAGGTGGATAAAGATAAATACAAGAAGCATGTGGATGACACTCCAAATGTATATTGTATGATTTTTTCATCTATATCAAATGATATGTAAAAATTCATGATGATGAAAATTCCTATAAAATGATATCTCATCTATAAGTGCTTTATTAGGAGAGAACCTAGCAAAAAAAGATATGAGATATTCCGTGCATTGTGTAGGTTCATGCAAGAACAAGGGAGTTAGGTAGGCCCTTATTTATACAATCTGATTGGGTGAATTAAGATACTAGAATCCCTTGGGTTCAAGTTAAACCAATAAATATCAATTAGTCTCATTCTTACCTATTTACAGCCAAGTTTCTCAAATATAATCATTAATTATAATATGAAAAATATGAAAATAGTTACTCCCAGTTCTATTGGCTTTATTTTTTCATGTCAATAAGGATATGAATAACACTAACTCTCTAATCCTTATGTTGAACAAGAGGGGGAAGGTAAAGACTAAGGCGTCAGAGGCTAAGTCCAATCTGAAGATCCCAACACACTGCCCCCCCAAGAAGCCAAAGATATATGGGGAGAGTAATGAGCAGGTGACTTTCTAATTTTATTATGGTATAAGGGTTATTGGAATAAGAATTGAAAATGTGGGGAAAAAGGAGGACGATGCTTCTTCCTCGGGTATATTTTTCGTTCAATACAACCCATCGTTATTTACAAGTTGAGTATTGGATACAGTATGTGGCTCAAACATTTATATTCATCTACAGAAACAAATTATATTCTAAAATATTGAAAAGTGTGAGGTGGATCTCTAATATGAAAATGGTGTGAGACTAGCAACCTTAATAGTGGGATATTACCATCTCACATTTCCTAGTGTTTTAGATATTGTATTAAATCATTGTTATTATGTACCTTCGATTACGAGAAACATAATCTCAATGTCAAGATTAGACACTATAGGGTTTTATATCAATTTTTGAAATAAATTTTGTAACTTTTGTAGGGATAACATGTGTTGTGTTATGTCACATATTAAAAATGGACTATATATACTTGAAATTGAAAACCCCTATTTTCTAAAATCAATGAAAAACCCAGTGAGAATGATTTTCATCCTACCAACCTATAGAAATTAAAGCTATGTCACATAGATGAATAGGGTTTAATCAAATTACATTAATAATTTTATATATATATTATTGAGTTAAAATACTTATTTTCAAGGTAAAATGATCAAATAAACCATTAAACAGAAAAGGATAAAGGGTTACAGAACTACTAGAATTGATTCATACTGATGTATGTTGTTTATTTCAATTAGAGGATAGGGGTAAATTTTCTTGCTTTATACCTTTTAATAATGAATTTAGTAGGTATGTTTATATCTATATAATGAGGTATAATTAAGATTCCTTTAACATGTTTAAAGAATACCAAAATGGATTAAAGAATACTCTTGGTAGAAATATTAAGAAGCACTAGTCAGACTGTGGCATAGAATATCTAAACCAAGTGTTCATCAATCACATGATGGAGGTAGGGATGAGGGTGGAGGGGGAGCGTTGGTGTCAGGACACTGGAGATGGGTCGGTGATGGAGGAAGGGATGTGGGATAGGAGGTGATGGTGGGATGAGGGGGGAGAGAAGGTGGTAGGATGTGTCTCTAGGTGCATCAGTGATGGAGGCGAGATGGGGGGAGCAGGCAGTAGGGTCACAGGATGCTGGCGGGATGAGACGGAAGATGCAGGAAGGGTCGGTGATAGAGGTTGGATGTGGGGTGGGAGGAGATGATGGGATGTGAGGAGGGTCACTGGGTACTTTAGTGACAGAGAAAACATACATCATCATTGGAGACCCGAGGTAGCGGCGTTGTCATGCGGGTTGTGGTGGGATCCCATCTAGATACAGCTACAGTAGGGAGAGGCTCATATGACAGGTTGATCAGGTGGGCTTCAGTAAATTTTTATGGGATTTAATCCCCCGTTGGGCCTACATGGTCTTGTAAATGGGTTCCATCTACCCATGAAAAATAATAGGGTATTTTCTTTGGTTAAATAAGAGTCTTTGGCCCCAACTTTATAAAAAAAAGGAATCATACCTTTCTTGAAATGGTAAAATTGATGATGAGTTAGGCAACTCTACCATTAACCTTTTGGGGATATACTCTATGGATAGTGTCTTATACACGGAACTGATTACCAACCAAGGTAGTAAATGGGATTCCATATTATTTATGGTATGGAAAGAAACCCACTCTATCTCACATATGTGTCTGGGGATGTGAGGAATTTTTAAATACTATACCTAGTAAAAATCTAGCATCTAGAAGCATGAATTGAATCTTTATAGGTTATCCTGAGGAAACTGAAGGATATTACCTATATAACCCTTCAGATAGAAGAATTATTATGGAAATAAATGCCATAATTCTAGAAAGGGAACACATTTCCAATGAAAATAGTGATTGAATGATTGAATTTTATGAATTTTATGATCTATATACAAAATATTTGGTATGGGAACATTATCCATAAGAGAGAATGGAAAATTATTATGTTACCATGACACAAGTATTATGTAGGTCTACTAGAGAGGTTCGAGAACCAGAGGTATGGTTTTCTTGTCGTCAATTTTGGTGACATGTTACTCATTGAGGATTATGAACCTATAACCTACAAGGAAGAATTATATGTAAAGGATGTTGATAAATGTCAAGAAGACATGATTTCTAAAATAGAGTACATGTAGAAAAATCAAGTTTGGATTATAGTATATCATCATGCTAATGTGAAACCCATTGGGTGTAAATGGGTATTCAATAAAAAATTATACATGGGTAGTAAAGTAAGTACCTATAAGGTGAAATTGGTTGCGAAGGGTTTCAAGAAATGTCAAAACATTGACTATGATGAAACCTTCTCACCAGACATAATGTTGAAATATATCATAATATTACTTTAAATAGAAACCATCAATAATTATGAAATTTTTAAAATGGATGTTAAAAATTCTTTTCTAAATGGGAATTTGGTTGAAGAAGCCTATATGACACAACCAAAGGCATTTACTAAGTCAAATAATGATGATAAACTATCCAAGATGCAGAGATCCGTATATGGATTGAACAAGGAATCACAATAATGGAATTTTTGTTTTGATAAGGCTATAAGATAATTTATTTTCACTAAGAATGAAAGTGAAAAGTGTGTCTATAAGAAGGTTAGTGTAAATTTTATTGTTTTCCCATTATTATATATTGGTGATATGTTTAGGCTGCAAATTACTTTTTTCATTTTCTCATGGCCGGTTTGAGGGTTGCCGGTACCCGATACAAAACATCACCAGTTCTAAAGACCACGTTGCAACATCCATTCAAATTCACATTTCAAATTTCACCCTCAAGAAAACCAGACAGCTGTCCTCGATCCGTACGCCATCAATCCGCACACCTTTACATGCATCCTCGAGCTGCTCACGCCCTCAAGCATCGAACCCATCAACGTCACCACCATCGTTCGACGCTGGCAAGAAATCCTCCGGCAACACCGCGAAACCAACAGATTCGGTGAACGAGGATGCTGGAGAGGTTCCGACCCCGCCACCATCTTTACAAACCATCATCGTGGCTTGAAAACGGCCACATTCACGACACAAAACCCCATCCCTTTCCATCCGTGGAATCCAAAAATCACTCTCATAGAAGATTGCGAGAGGAATAACATCACCAGAAACCCAGAAATCACCCAAAAAAGAAAATCAAAACAAACAAACAGCACAGAACATCACCAGATTCAAGCAAATACCAGCTTCAAGCAAATACCAGCTTCAAACGAACACACACCGAACTCCAAGAACAAGATTTTGTCCGACAAACCCTCTCGACGTCATCTTCATCATCTCTAAACAAACCAAGCTCCCAACGCCGCCATCCGAGAAAACCAGAGAAGCAACGCTTGACCTCCAAACACCCAAACCGATGGGCAAAGTGTTGGTCTCGAACCGTCGGACCAAGGACTCAGGCGCAGAATCAACACCGAGTCTCAAAGACCCCGATGCGCGCAAGACGAGCCGATACAAGGTCGCGGCCGTATAGAAAACACCACCTTACACCGCCAAGCCAGGGAAGAAGGAGCGCAGATCCGGAATGAGGGAGGCGGCGTGAGAGAAACCCTAGCCGAGAGTGGTGCCCCTTACGGGCTCATCCCCCCTTATTGGTGATATGTTGATTATGGTAAATTAAGTGTAAGTCTTGCAGTCAGTTAATACTTTTTTAAATGATTGATTATTCAAAAAAGAGTTAGGTGAAGCTTCCTATATTATAGGGATTAAGTTCTATTGAGATAAATCTTAGATACTACTTGGGCTAAGAAAAAGTACATATATTTAAAAAGTACACAAAAGGTACAATATGGAACAATCTAAGAGATGATTATTTCTAATGTCATGTGGTATTAATATCTCTAAGAAAATATATCCACATACATAGGAGTAGATTGAAAGGATGAGTAGAATTCCTTATAATATGACAGTAGTTTATATCATATATACCATGCTATGTACTAGATTTTATGTTACCTTTTCTTTAATAATAGTGTGTATATACTAAGATAATCCATGATAACTTTATTGGTAAAATGTAAAACCAATCCTAAAGTAATTGAGATGTCAAAATTATATATTCATGTTGTGTAGAGGAGATAAGTAGTAGGTCATGAGGGGATGCATAGATTCTAGATTATGAATAGATCAAGATGATATGAAATTGCAGTCAGGCTATGTATTTTTCCTAAATGAGGGTGCAGTGAGCTAGATAATCTTGAATCAGTCTATAGTCACCAATTCTATAGTGGAATATGAGTATATAGCATCTTTCTATACAGCTAAAGAAATAGTTTGGATATACAGCTTTGTTTCCAAGATTTTCATTGTACCTATAAGTGTAGACCTTATTATTGTATATTGTGATAATAAAATAGTAATGGTTCTTTCAAAGGATCTCATGTCACACTAGAGGAAAAGGTATATATTTCATAAGTTTTTTCCCTTTAGGGATTTTACACATAGAGGTAATTTCGCAGTTAGTAGAGTTTACATAGAGGATAATGTGGTAGACCCCCAGACTAAAGACATATCTCAACAGAAGCATGATTATCATGTGAGATCTATCTAGTATTGAATTGTCAGTAGTTGTCTCTATTACAAGTGGGAGTGTTGTGAGAGTGGGTTACCTAAGCCCCAATCCTATGTGTACTTTTATTACCATTAAAATTATACAATTATATATATATATACACATTTGTTTATCTTACCATTATAGTGTTAATACTTCTAAATATACTATTTTTATAGTAATTTCCTTAGATTACATGTCATATCAACAAGTTATAGTAGTTTCTAGACTATAATGAGAACCTCAAGACACTATGATAGTAATATTAAACTTATGGAATATGGTCTAGATACATCATATTGAAATGAAATAGATGATTTATGACTATCATGTGATGGGGGTCATAAGCATTGATACTTCTTCTTATGAATATCACACTTGATGACCACTAGTAAAGGATATCATGAGGGAAGAATCTATAGTAGGAACACCACGTGTTTTAGGTTTCATTGGTTTTCTTATCTATGAGAAAGTGTATTGTTCTCTTGACTTGAGATCAATATCAATGTGTACCATTTGATTACATACTTTTATCTAAGATGAAAACCATGTAATTTAAGTTATATAGGTAGATTTTTTTTGGGTGTGTAATTGGTGGTATGGAATTGGTTGAATGATTAAGATAAGATTTTTCACTTCTGAAAGGAAGTGATATATTAGGCTCAGTTGACCAGGATGGTAGTACCTTTATTAAATTCATGGATATAGTGATTTAAGGTAAGTTTATATAATAAGTTCAATTAATAAACAAATTAAGAAAGGATGGTTACATAGAGTGTGCATCCTACTTTATGATATATCTCAAGAAAAAGTGATTATATTACACAACACATGTTCAAAGGTGGTTATTGTAGCTATGACATTATTTATCTTCATAAGTGTCTTTATGGGTTGTTATACTGTCTATAAGTTACACTCATACACACTAAGTGTATCAATAAATTCCATCTATTTGGATAAATATGAGTTTAGGAGGAAGTGGGCCCCAAGTGAGGGGGTTAGGTGCATATCTTTATGTGAAAGATCACATGTAAAATAATTCAATTATATTATTCAATTTTATAATAATAATTATTGAATTTATTTCTCAAGGTATTCACAAGTTATTTAATGATAAAGTGAATATGACAAAATATAATTTTTTTAGCAAACGACACATGTTCAAGTTTTATTAAATTATTAGTATACCTTATTAGATTAGTAGATGATTTTGATTTTATCATGTGATGTGTTAATAATGTCACAAGAAATTAATAAAATATTTTCAATGAATATGATGAGTTAATTAGGTCATAAGTGTATTTTTAGGAATTTTTTATTGTTAAGTTTCAATAGGGGAAAAATACAATTTATAGAAACTTAACCCTTAGTATAAATATGTGTTTTAGCCCAAAAATGAAAAGGTTATCCTCTTGTATGAATTTGGATCTCTATCTATCTCTATCTCTCTCAATTTTTAAAGAGAGAAACTGAAGTAAGAATAAGTCTTGATCGGCTCTCTCTCATAAATTGAACACTTTTTCTTCATATTATCAAAGGTACATCATAAAGTACTTCAATTTCCCATGTTATAACTAGAGAATCAAATAAAGAGGACCCATGAGATGTGTTGAATGTGTGGGTAATCTATAAGATGCATCGTTTGGTGCCTTCAAGATATGAATCATTGATAGTGAGAAAATCCTATTGACATTTTCTTATAAAAAAATGTATTGTTTACGATTTTATTTTATTTTGTTTTTCATGCTTGAATTTATTTTCATGTGATCGATAAAAAACAGGAAAGGGTTATTGTGGATTCGATGTTTTTAACATGAATCTAAACCCAAAATTTTTAAATACCTGTTTTTAACACTTTTTTAATGCCCTGAGTTTCTCCATATTCTTCTCATTTTCAACAGAATTCAGCAGGTTCTACTTATTCTTTTTCTACTAGAGATATTAGATACACACTTTTGGATCTATATCTAGGTTCCACAACACACAATAGTAGAAGTTACTTCTTCTTTTCATATTTCATTCTCATATGTCTCCTCAATTTCTCATATGCATGAGTGGTTTTATTAAATGCCTTATTTCATTTTCAATATCCATAAATGGAATTCCTTGAAAAAAAATCAATGTAATCCAAAAAGTGGTATTATCAAATATCTACTTTTGAAATCATGATTTTTCATCAAATAAAGTTTTTAACTCAAATTAAATTACATAAATTTCCTCATTTATTGCAACTCGTTCTTGAAACTCATCCCAAAAGATCTTCACAAAATATCTACAATAGGTATGCCTTCTTCTTCATCTCCTTCTTTCTCATTTTTTCCAACTTTCATGAATATAATATTCAAAGAAAAATGCATAGGTGGCTCGACCTATTATTCCTCAAATACTTCCACTCAAATCTATAGCTTACTTTTTTCACAGTTGTATCAAATATATATCAAATAGACCTTTTTGTGTGGAACTCATTTTATTTCGAATTAAGAACTTCAAAAAAAATTGTACGACCTTCATTCTTGATTATGTATATATAAGTAGGTTATCCCAATTCTCAAGATTTTATCCTTGGAAAAATCCCCATACTTCCATATCAGATACTAATGAGCACTCAAATAGCATTGAATAATGTTGTATATTTTGATAAATAGAAACTCAATGTTCGATGGATCTCCATATGCATTACTATTGAAAACCTGGTAAAATAAATTAATCCATCATGAACATACATAGTGGTCCCTCTTTTTAGTTTTCATAAAACTAGGATTAGATCATTGATTAAGTAAGCATCGTGATGTTTCAATCTTGAAAAAATGGATTCAACATCTTCATATTTCATTTCCTCTTAATTAAATAATTATATAAAATCCATTTTTCATATCACCTTGATCTTATATTTCCATGGATGATGATCAAATTCTCTTTATCATCATTCTTGGATAACAATGATTTATAGGTTTTTGTGATGTTTATTCCATGAATGAACAGCTCTTGCATTATCCTAAATTATTTCATCTTCATCGGGTTTGAAATAAGGAATATTGATTTTCCATCTAGTAGAAGCTTCAAATTTTCACTAAGTGTTAATGTTTTATACTAAGGACTTCAAATCCTTAAGTTTTTCATGTTTTATGATTAATATTATGAATCCATGGAATATTTCTTAAATTTTTTACATTTTCCAATTTTTTACATCAGCCTGAAGTCATATATTTGGTACTTCAAAGGCTTATGTTGAAGAATTAATATTAGCATAAAGTCATACATTCATCCTCAGAGACCTTTGGTGAATATGTATTCTCTTTCCTTTTTTATTGTCTTTCCTTACTTAGAAGTCACATGATTTAATGGAGTCTTATAAAAAATTCATATGATCTAGATTAAGGAATTTTTCTTAGTGATAAGGATTTATGTTCAACACTTGAATCCTTATATTCATGGTGAAGTCATACATTCTAGTAGGAAAATCCTTATGCTCAGGACTTAGCCATATTTCCTGTTCTAGATCTAAAAATCTATATTTCAAGAAATTAATTTAGGACCTTTTCAAGAAGAATATGACCCTTTTCAACCATCATCCAAGTGTTTTTCTATTTTAATTTTAGTATTCCTCTACAAAAACTCATTATGATGGCATTCTCCCATCTCATGGGTCTTTAAACTCCAATCGGCTAGCCTTTAAACTCTAATTAAAAACAACCCTTCAAGATATACACTATAGTCAAACACTTCACTCTTCAAAACTACTTATGATGGTACTGGAACTCCACCTTCAGAACATGTCATGTTCTTTAATGAAGATAATATCTTTCAATTATCTTATTTAATATGGGATATCCACTTGAATCTGTCCAACTAGGTATTCAAGGGTAGTCATATCCACTTTTCTCTTTGTCCAATATGTGGGAATTAGCTTCTTCATATATATTTTTCCATGTACCCATCATGGGATATTCATTTCTTCCTTAATGGTTGGATACTCTAATCTATCACCCAACTTATCACTTGCATAATGACATTGAAAATGACAACAAGAATAGGTGAAAACAAATACAACCATCAACCCAAGGGAACTTCACTATATATATATATATATATATATATACATGGGTGTGTTTGTGTGTGTGTCATGAATTGAAATGATAATTGACCTCTCACAGTATGATATTAGGTTATCCCTAACTGATGTTCCCCATGAATTATTTGTTGTATGTGTACTAAAATTTACATGTTGAGATGCATGTACACATATAATATATATATATATATGAAATTATATATATTATTAATTTAATTAATTCATATTATGCATGAATAATAATATATATAAATATGTGTGTGTGTGATATATATATATATATATATATATTATCAATTGTGCATGAAATGCATATTCTGGATGAGTTTCATTCAATACAACAACCTATACAGTTTCTCCCTAATGGTTAAATCAAGTTATAAACCAAAGATTGGTTTATTTAATTTTTAATTTATTCATTATGGTTTGTTAAATGAATAATATACCCAATAGGAAGTAAATCATGATATGTGTAATGAATAGGTGTTTTATTAGACACTACTTATAAAAGAGGATGAGATCTTCTCCTGTGGGGTCTATGATCTATATGAGACTTCCAAAAGTATGATAAACATATCTTATTCTTGAGCACTATTTATCTCATCTGAGAAGGTTCTAGCACCCCTTCAGTTACATGGGTATCCTTAGAAATATTTTTTGGATACATTGGTCTATGTATCACCTCAGAGGAAGGGTGAATTCATCCACTTCTCTTCATGGTCTCCATCAACCATTCTCCTACTCTATTTTTCGTAATTTTTACATGCTGATTTCTTGAAGATAGATCTACATTTATTTTGGGTTGTTTCCCACTACAATTGATCATTATATGTTCATACGTAACCCATAAATGGTATAAAATGAAATGTTAAAGTTTTAATCAATTCTTGGGGACTCTCACACATGAATTGTGATGAAATGTGGCTCTCCGCCTAAGAGCTCCATTGTGATGAAAAGAGTTCCACACACATATTTGGGGTAATGAAATTATTTGATGGGTTCATATTTATGTCATGTTAGATGTGTTCATATGAGGAATAAATATTATTCCACCCATTAGTGGTATCATGGTGACCTTATTTAAGAATCAAATGTGTGTTTATCATTGGTTTTCTAGAAAATCATAACTGTAATCGAGTTGCGGTGTTTTTGAAAAAATATATATATTTTTGAATACCCATACATAGAAATATTAAGATTCATAAAGGTAAATATTGAGTTACCTTTGCATAGGATTTATAATTTATTGGTTACCCTTACATGAGTAGGACGATTAAAGGTAACCATTGCCTACGTAAAGGTAACCTAAAACATAACTTTATGTCATGGAGTTTAAGTAAAGGTAAAATTTTACATACACTTTCATGAAGAGTTAACATAAAGTTAATACCCTTATGTGAGGAAGTTTTGTAGAGGTAATCTATGTATTACCTTTACACTGTAGTTTTTCAATCGTGTTATGTGATGTTACCCTATATATTACCATTATGTAGGCTTTCGAATACATTGGTTACCCTTACGTGTAAAGCTTAATATTTTAAAATACCTTTTGATAAATTAGATGGAATGCCTTATGATATAGAAAGAAATGGTTTATTTAGAAATCATAAGAGGTTATTTATAAAGTTTTTGTAAATTACAAAATATATGATATTTAGATTATATAAAAAAAATTATACAACTGAAATATAAAATGTTTATAATTCATGAAATATCATATAAATTCCATATAATATTAAATATAAAGGATTTCATATTGAAGTGAAAATGAAATTTTTATATTTTTACTAATTTATAAAATGTCTATAATTAGCATTTATTTAATAATAGTTCATAAATGCCTCATATTTTGGAAAATAAATAAAATGTTTATTTATTTTTAAAATTTATTTGATATTTATTTTTAGTAAATTGTTTATGAAATATGAATATTGTGTATGTACATTTATATGATAAATTTAATCTGGGATAGAGTATTGTATATTAGGTTAGGTTCGGTATCATAAAATTTATTTTTCATCTACCTTGAGCTTAGTTTTTAATTATAGTTATGAGCTTGAGAATAGTTGTTGAATGTAGTTTTTTCATATTAGGTAATAGAATTATCATGTATTGAATTATCTCTTGAGTAATGTCTCTTAGGTTAGAGGGACTTGGGGTAGGACCACATACTTTCCTGGAGGCTTATACCTTTGCTAAGAAAGTGAATGGGGTCTGTTGCTCCAGGCTTACTCATATAGAGTCTGTCAATCTCATATCACTCTATGAATTTACATTAAGCATTAATATACCTTATGCATATGATGTATTTGGATATATGTGAACATACTTGGATTCCGTTTTGGGTGAGTAACACAGAATTATGGATTGTGTAAATATTTTCACGTTAATTTGGTTTGAAAAAATTAATTTGGTGGTTGGAATAGGGATTTACAAAACTAAATCATTATAAGTAGGCATACAAAAAAATAAAAAATGAAAAAATAACGATTACATTTGATGTAATGGTTATGAATTCAATATGCATATGATTTATATTAAATTTTTGATCCCTTAAAAAACCATTTAAAATGCTAACTATGAGATTCCTTACAAAGAAACACTTTTCAAGACCTTGATCTTCTAACCAGTTCGGTCATGCCAAAGCTTGGTTCCCATGGGTTATCTTGAGTAAAGTAAGAAATTAATATGTGACTAAGGAACATCCTTGGGTAGGTCATGCCAAATATGAGTTCCCCTATATTTTTCTTTATTAATATACTGTTGGTGTTTACTTTGGGTTACACAAGCTAGGATACCCTAATAAGATTAGGTTATCAGAGGGATAGATTTGAGTGAATCCATATGATGGATTTGGATAAGTGGTTATCCACTCAACTATTTAAGAGTCACAACTGTTGTGATTGAGATGATTCCCTACCTAAATAATAGTAGTGAGAGAAAATCCGTATTGGACTCATTTCTTAGTGAAATATGGATCTTGTCTCACTAAATGGATATGATGTACAGGATTATCGTTTTTCATGGAGAAAATTTTATTTAAATACCTTAATTAAAAGATATAATACATGATAATCACCTATTGATTTGTATTTGGTGTAGATTATAGAATACTTTACTCTAATTATATTGAGATCCTTAAGAGTATAACCTATAAAATAGTTAAATATTGGTATCTTAGAATGATAATTGTTCTCAAGGACATACATTTGGTGTACACAAATTTGGATGTTATAGAAATAAATTTCTCTAACTATGACTCATGGTTATTATATATTGGGTGTTCATTAAACATGTGTGATGACAAACACAAATTCAAAGATAAGAGGGAATTAATAAAGTGTGGAGTAGATCTTCATGTCGGTAATGGAGTAAGAGTTACTGCATTAGAGGTGGGCACTCATGATCTAATTTTATAAAGTGGATTGATCCTAGAATTGATCAAATATTATTACATTCCATCCAAAAAATAGAAATTTGATTTTTGTATCTTGTTTGGAAAAGATATGATTTTCATTCATTATTAAGAACAAGAGTTGTTCTATATATTAGAATGAAATTTTTTATAGCATTGAGAATATAACGAATGGTTTATATATTCTTGATGTGGATAATCCTATTTATAAAATTCAAAATAAGAAGGACAAAGTTGATTCTAATCCTACCTATATTTGGTATTTTCACCTTGGACATATAAAAGAGAAACACGTTCAAAGACTCCATATAGATGGATTATTGGACTCATTTGATTATGAATCGTTTGATATATGTGAATCTTTTTTTATTAGTAAAAATGAAAACTTAACCTTTTGTAAGAAAAGGTGAGAGGGGTAGTGGACTATTGGATATCATACATAGTGATGTATGTGGACCAATGAGTATATAAGAAAATGGTGGTTTTAGGAACTTTGTTACTTTTTTCGATGAATTTAGTTGGTATGGGTATGTGTTTCCGATGAAACACAAGTATGAATATTTTGAAAATTTCAAAGAGTATCAAAATGAATTAGACAATCAATTGGGAAAAAGTATTAAAGTCTTTCGATCGAATCGGGGTAGTGAATACTTGAGCTAGGAATTCATAACTCATCAGAGAGATTGTGGAATTGTTTTATAAATCCCTCCTCTTGGAACACCATAATGGGACGGTGTATCCAAAAGAAGGAAGCGTACCTTATTAGACATGGTTTGATTGATAATGAGTCTGTGTGACTTTCCTATTTCATTTTGGGGTTATTCTCTGGAGATTATTGCATCTCTACTAAACATGGGGCAAATTTGGTGAGAAGGGTTTTTTTAGTTTATGGGGGTAGGGTTGAATTTAATTGGGGAAAGGGGGTTGTCTAATGCCACTTCAATTGGCGCTGGACCCCTTCACCCCCTATTTATATATATTATTTATAATAAATTTATTTATTATAATTATAATTATATATTTATTATATTTATAATTATACATTTATTATAATTATATATTTTTTATAATTATATTTTTTTTATATTTATAATTATTTATTTATTATAATATTATAATTATTATAATTAGAATTGTATAATTATAATAAATTTATATTTAGAATTATATAAATATAATAAATTTATAATTATAAATATAATAATTATATTAAATATATAATTATGATAAATATATAAATATAATAATTATACAATTATAATAATTATATAATTATAAATATAATAAATACAAAAATATAATAATTATATAATTATAATAAATATTTAATTATAATAAATGTATAATAAAATAAATATATAAATATAATAAATATAAAATTATAATAATTTATATAATTATAAATATAACAAAAACATAATTATAATTAATAAATAATTATAATAAATATCTAATTATTATAAATATATAAATATAAAAATATAATAAATATATAATTATAAATATAATAATTATATAATTACAATAAATATATAATTATAATAAATATATAATTATAATAAATATATAATTATAATATATATATATAATTATAATTATAATAAATACTAATTATAAATTTAATAAATACATAATTATGATATATTTATTATAAATATATATTTAATATAATTATAATTATATATATATATTAATTATATATTTAATATACAACTATAATAAATATGTAATTATAATAAATATATGATTATAATAATTATATCATTATAATAATTATATAATTATAATAATTATATAATTATAAATATAATAAATATATAATTAAAAATATAATAAATATATAATTATAAATATAATAAATATATGATAATAATAATTACATAATTATAATAAATATGTAATTACAATAATTATATAAGATTTAATAAGGTTTATTTATGTAAATATAAATTTATAATTATAAATATAATAAATATATGATTTTAATAATTATTTATATATAAATTTATAAACAAGGTTTATTTATATTTATATAAATAAACCTTATTAAATTATTATTGTAATAATTTTAATAATTTTAATAATTTTTATTTATATATAAATTTATAAATTTTAAATATAAGGTTTATTTATATATAATCGTTTATAAATTTATAAATATATAATTATAAATATAATAAATATATGATTATAATAATTTTAATAAGGTTTATTTATATAAATATAAATAATTTTAATAATGTTTATTTATAAATAAATTTATAAATTTTAGATATAAGGTTTATTTATATATAATTAGTTATAAATTTATAAATATATAATTATAAGTATAATAAATATATATAATTATTTATAAATTTATAAATATAAAATTTTATATAATTATTTATAAATTTATAAATATATAATTATAAATATAATAAATATATAATTATAATAAATATATAATAATAAATATATAATAATAAATATATAATATTATAATTATTATATTAAATATATAATTATAAATATAATAAATATATGATTATAATGATTACATAATTACAATAAATATGTAATTACAATAAATATATAATATTTAATAATGTTTATTTATACAAAAATAAATAATTTTAATAATGTTTATTGATATATAAATTTATAAATTTTAAATATAAGGTTTGTTTATATATAATTATTTATAAATTTATAAATTTATATATAATTATTTAAATGCATAAATAAACCATATTAAATTTATTTATAAATTTATATATATTATTAAAATTATTTATATTTCCCCCACTCCAAATCCTTTTTTTATTTTCATAATAAACCACTTTTTGGGTGAGTGGGAACCTTACAAACACCAATACAAGATTCAAACACCTTCATCTTAAACAGCATTACACATCATACAACATTATCAAAAGCCACATTCAAAATTGAAAATTCAAATTCAAAAATTGCAAAACAAAACACGAGAAAAACAAGCCACTTGAGAAACCCAAAGCGAGAGACGCCATGTCACCATCACCGCCATCATCACCTCGCCAACCTTATCAACTCATTACCGTCACTGTCTTTACATTGACTCATCACCATCCCTACCATCCAGGCACCTTCATCATATCACATCTCAAAACCACAATCGTTGAAGTCGTCGTCGAATCGTCATCCCGTCACCGCTAACCAGTCCAAGCCACGATCACAGCATCACCGAGAAAGAACATCAACGCCATTGTCATCGCCAGAGAAAAACCAACACCATCGTCGACCGAGGAAACCACGAACCAAGGATACGTGAACACTAGAATAAGAAACCTGAACAAATCAAACTCGGAAACGACCTTCTCGAATAGCCTCGCTGATGCGACCATAATCACCAGCCCCAAGCCACAGAACCACCGGCGTACTCCAGTTGGAATCCACTGAATCCCTCAAACATTGTGAGACAAACTCCCAAAACTCCTTTGGAAACACAACAAGAAAACTGCCGTTTACAGTGGTTTTTTCGCAGCAGTTTTAAAAACCGCCGCTAAACGCGTTTTGGGCCGCCGTTTCACGGCGGTTTTTAAACCGCCGCGAAATTCCATACTTTTTTTTATTTTTTATTTATTTTTTTAAAAAAAAAATCGAGGATTAGCGGCGGTTTTGGTAAAACCGCCGCAAAATGAAAGGAAAAAATAAAAAAAAAACACGAGAAACCCTGAAATCACTAAAACGACCATAACTTTTGATCTGGGCGTCCGTTGGAGCACCACAACCAGTCAAATAGAAGCTCATGAAGAGATCTAGAGTCACATATAATCAAAACCATGAGAAGGTCTAAGGTGCAGAAGATATTAGAGTTATAAGAATGTTGAAAAAAGTTCTCCAACTTCAAACAGCCATAACTTTCACTCCGGGTGTCCGTTTGGGCTCTACCACATATCAAATCAAAGCCAGCGAAGAGAGCTACGCACCAAATCGACACAAGAAAGTTTCTTTCGTGTTTTTCAAACCAAAACACCCCTCCGAAGGCCTCCGAAACTTTGTTTCCGTCACCGGTGTCTCGTCGAACTTGTCTTCAAACGGACCTAACTTTCGATCTGCGTGTCAGTTCGGACACCTCCACCTTACAGATCACAGCTCATTCTATGAGCTTCAGTTTGACTGGTCGCGGCGCCCACATGCACTCCTGGATCATATGTTATGGCCTTTTTAGTGGGTATCGGGTTTGTTATGTTTTTCGATGCCTCGTTTCTAGCACCCGTTCCCCGCCAGCTTTTTTTTAAATGGTCATAACTTTCGATCCGCCTGTCCATTCGGACTCTTTCACCTATCAGGTTGAAGATCGTTTCAGGATCTTTGATTTTACAGGTCGCGGATCTAAAACGGACTCTCAGATCATAAGTTATCTCTGTTAATGTGAGTTCAATGTTTTTGTCTCTTTATGACCGTTTTGACGGGTTTTAACGGTTATTCCATTTATTACTGTTTATTTGAGTTTCCATGACTTGTTATCTTTATCAATGGTTTTTTGTGGGTTATTATGATGATTATATTGAGTTATTAAGGGGTTTTCCAGAGTTGTCATGAGTTTTCATGCGTTCTCATTCTTTCGGATGCCTCATTCTTCATATGCTTCTCCATCCGTTTTCATGCGTTTTCATAATTTTTCATCTCTTACCACGTCTTTTCATACTTTTTCATGTGTTACCTTTATTATTTATTATTTATTATTTATTTATTATTTATATTTACTTATTATTTATTATTTATAATTTATTTTTAATTATTTATTAGTACTAATAATAAAATATTATTAATAATAATAATATTTGTTACTGGTTATTTATTATTTATTATTTATTATTTATTATTTATTATTTATTATTTATATTTATTATTTATATTTATTTATTATTTATTATTTATTATTTATTATTTATTATTTATTATTTATTATTATTTATTATTTATATTTATTTACTATTTACTATTTACTATTTATTATTTATTATTTATATTTATTTATTATTTATTATTTATTATTTATATTTATTATTTATATTTATTATTTATTATTTATTATTTATTATTTATTATTTATTATTTATTATTTATTATTTATATTTATTAATTATTTATATTTATTAAATATTTATATTTATTTATTATTTATTATTTATATTAATTTATTATTTATTATTTATATTTATTATTTATATTTATTTATTATTTATATTTATTTATTATTTATATTTATTTATTATTTATTATTTATTATTTATTATTTATTATTTATTATTTATTATTTATTATTTATTATTTATTATTTATATTTACTTATTATTTATTAATTATATATTTATTTATTATTTATTATTTATATTTATTTATTATTTATTATTTATTATTTATATTTATTAATTATTAATTATTAATTATTAATTATTAATTATTTATTATTTATATTTATTTATTATTTATCATTTATTATTTATTATTTATTATTTATTATTTATTATTTATTATTTATTATTTATTATTTATATTTATTTATTATTTATTATTTATTATTTATATTTATTATTTATATTTATTATTTATTATTTATTATTTATTATTTATTATTTATATTTATTAATTAGTTATATTTATTAATTATTTATATTTATTTATTATTTACTAATTATATTTATTTATTATTTATTATTTATTATTTATATTTATTTATTATTTATATTTATTTATTATTTATTATTTATTATTTATTATTTATATTTACTTATTATTTATTAATTATATATTTATTTATTATTTATTATTTATATTTATTTATTATTTATTATTTATTATTTATATTTATTAATTATTTATTATTTATTATTTATATTTATTTATTATTTATTATTTATATTTATTTATTATTTATTATTTATTATTTATTATTTATTATTTATTATTTATTATTTATTATTTATTATTTATTATTTATTATTTATTATTTATTATTTATTATTTATTATTTATTATTTATTATTTATTATTTATTATTTATTATTTATTATTTGTTATTTATTATTTGTTATTTATTATTTATTAGTTATTAGTTATTAGTTATTAGTTATTACTTATTATTTATTATTTATTATTTATTATTTACTGTTTATTATTTATATTTACTTATTATTTATTATTTATATTTACTTATTATTTATTATTTATATTTATTTATTATTTATTATTTATATTTATTTATTATTTATTATTTATTATTTATATTTATTTATTATTTATTTATTATTTATTTATTATTTATTATTTATATTTACTTATTATTTACTATTTATATTTATTTATTATTTATTATTTATTTATTATTTATTTATTATTTATTATTTATATTTACTTATTATTTACTATTTATATTTATTTATTATTTATTATTTATATTTATTTATTATTTATTATTTATTATTTATTATTTATTATTTATTATTTATTATTTATTTATTATTTATTATTTATTATTTATTATTTATTATTTATATTTATTTATTATTAATTATTTATATTTATATTTATTTCTTATTTATATTTATTTATTATTTATTGTTTATTATTGATTATTTATTATTTATTATTTATTATTTATATTTATTTATTATTTATTATTTATTATTTACTATTTATTATTTACTATTTATTATTTATTATTTATTATTTATATTTATTTATTATTTATTATTTATTATTTATTATTTATTATTTATTATTTATTATTTATATTTATTTATTATTTATTATTTATTATTTATTATTTATTATCTATTATGTATTATTTATTATTTATTATTTATTATTTATTATTTATTATTTATTATTTATTATTTATTATTTATTATTTATTATTTATTATTTATTATTTATTATTTATTATTTATTATTTATTATTTATATTTATTAATTATTTATATTTATTAATTTTTAATTATATATATTTATTTATTATTTATTATTTATATTTATTTATTATTTATTATTCATTATTCATTATTTATTAATTATTAATTATTTATATTTATTAATTATTTATATTTATTAATTATTTATATTTATTAATTATTTATTATTTATTATTTATATGTATTTATTATTTATTATTTATTATTTACTATTTATTATTTATTATTTATTATTTATTATTTATTATTTATATTTATTTATTATTTATTATTTATTATTTATTATTTATTATTTATTATTCATTATTTATTATTTATTATTATTGAGTTTATATCTATTATTTATGTATTATTTTTTTTCAATTAATATATATAAGTATATTAAATTCTGTTTATTAACCACATGACGAGCTTGCTGGAGTGGTAGTCTTTGAAAAATATGCAAGAGGTTAGGGGTTCAAATCTCACCAAACGCAGTATTTCTTTATATTGCATGGGCATGTGCATGGGGTTTGCATACATGGATAAATAAAGTAAATAAAGTAATACGAAATAAATAAATAAAATAAATAAATAAATAAAATAAAATAAAATAAATAAATAAATAAAATAAATAAAATAAATAAAAAATTAAAAAATTAAAAAAAATTAAAAAAAATTAAAAAACCGCCTCTAAATCATTTAGAGGCGGTTTAAACTGCCGCGAAACGTTCTGTGACGGTTTTAAAAACCGCTGTGAATAGTTTCCCGACGCACGATTTCGCGGCGGTTTTTCAAAACCGTCGCCAATCTATTTAGCGGCGGTTTAAACCGGTGCGAAACGAAAAAAAAAACGCCGCTAAATTGTGATTTTTCCTTAGTGAAAGAACACGTTCCACAAAACAGATCCATCGAAGAAGTTAAATCGAGAAAGAACTTGACCAGATGTCATCCTATCGTCGCTTCACCTTCTCCGTTGTCATCCTCGGCGCAACACAAACTCCGCTCATGCCATCAACACATCGCCAATCAATCCATCATCGAACTAGAAAAAGGGAAACAGAAGCAAAGAAAACCCCCAACAGAAAACACCCAAAACCACTGAGAGCGAGGAAGAAGGAACAGAGTTTGAACCCTAATCGAAACTAGGAAAAAAAACATAAAAAGAAATGTGGCAACTAAAGATCGCAACACCAAGGGGATGAATCCCTAAAAAGTAACCGGGGGATGAAACCCTGTATGAGGAATAAGAGAGACGCCGAGAGGACCCTCAACCACCAATTCGCAACCCCAAAGCCTCGTTGTGCCCATCCCTCCAGATCCGACCTGGAGTGGAGCGGTGGAACTCAAGGCCAGAGCATGAAATGACGACCAGAAAGAGGCCTTCACGGAGCTAGGGAGAGGAGACTTTGAACCAGCGAGAGGGAGAGAGAGAGAGAGAGGAATCAAAACAAAAGATGCCACCAGGGAGAAAAGAAACCCTGGGAAGAGGAAGATGTCGAGGTAAGACGAGAACCCGAGAGCGCCCCTGGAGAATGCGACGCCATTCCAGATCTATATTAAAATTATTTATATTTATATAAATTAACCTTATTAAATATTATATAATTATTTTAATTACATATTTATTATAATTAGGTAATTCTTATAATCATATATTTATTATATTTATAATTATATATTTATTATATTTAGAATTATTATTTTTTATTATATTTTTATTATATATTTATTATATTTATAATTATATAATTATTATATTGATAGAATTGTTATAATCATATATTTATTACAATCATATATTTATTATAATTACATATTTATTATAATTGCATATTTATTATAGTTATATATTAAATATATAATTATAATAAATATATAATTATAATTATATTAAATATATATTTATAATAAATATATTATAATTATGTATTTATTAAATTTATAATATGTATTTATTATAATTATAATTATATATATATATTATAATTATATATTTATTATAATTATATATTTATTATAATTATATAATTATAATATTTATAATTATATATTTTTATATTTTTATATTTATTATATTTATATATTTATAATAATTATATATTTATTATAATTATATATTAATTATAATTATGGATTTTTTATAATTATAATTATATAAATTATTATAATTTTATATTTATTATATTTATATATTTATTTTATTATACATTTATTATAATTAAATATTTATTATAATTAAATATTTATTATAATTAAATGTTTATTATAATTGTATAATTATTATATTTTTTTATTTATTATATTTATAATTATATAATTATTATAATTGTATAATTATTATATTTATATATTTATTATTATTATATATTTATCATAATTATATATTTATTATAATTATTATATTTATAATTATAAATTTATTATAATTATATAATTCTAATTATAATAGTTATAATATTATAATAAATATATAATTATAAATATAATAAATATATAATTATAAAAAATATATAATTATAATAAATGTATAATTATAAATATAATAAATATAAATATAATAAATATATAATTATAATAAATATATAATTATAATTATTATAAATATATTTATTATATATATATATGGGGGGTTTGGGGGGCCGATGTGGTCCAGCGCCAGTTGAAGTGGCGCTGTGCCACCAATTTGTCCAGCGCCACTTCAAGTGGTGCTGGACAAATCCCTTTCCCCAATTAAATTCAACCCTACCCCCATAAACTAAAAAAACCCTCTAGCCAAATTTTCCCATGAAGATACCATATGAGATATGGACTGGGAAATATCCCAATATGTTTTTCATGAATATTTGTGGTTGTGAAGCTTATGTAAAATGTTTGGATTTTGATAGACTTGACCCTAAGTCTGAAAAATGATTATTTTTTAGTTATCTCAAGGAAACCAAGGGATATTATTTCTACTACCCTACTGAACATAGAGTGTATGTGGATTGAAATGGTATATTTCTTGAGAGGGAATATCTAATTCGAGGAGTCAGTGGGAGGAAAGTTAAACTTGGGGATGTTCAAGATCAACAAATAGGAAATGTTCCTGAGATGGAAATTGAGCTATTACAGTAAAGAGTTATGGAAGAAGAACCAAATCATGTTATATAATAACCTTGAAGGTCTGGTAGGATTCATCGAGAATCCAGGAGATGTGGATTTCTCATGGATGATGATAATGAAGTAACATTCATATGAGATGGTAATGCTTCCTATCAAGAGACTATTGAGAGTTCTAATTCTAAGAAATGGTTAAAATCTATGAAGTCTGAGATGGAATTCATATACACTAACCAAGTTTGGAACTTGGTGGATGCACCTGAATGGGTGATATCCATAGGATATAAGTGGGTTTTCCATAAGAAAACCGACATGGATGGTAGAGTGTCAACCTATAAAGAAAGTATGGAGGTAAGGGGTTATAAGTAAGTTCATGATATTGACTATGAAGAGACCTTTTCACCTGTTGTGATAATAAAATCCAATTGGATTTTGCTGGCTATATCATCTCATTATGATTATGAGATATATCAAATGGACGTTAAAATCACATTCCTTAATAGGAATTTAGTTTAAGGTCTGTATATGATAAATCCTGAGTATTTTGAAGTTCAAAATGAGAATGATAAGTTTTGAAAATTACAATAGCCCATTTATGGACTAAAGAAAGCTTCTTAGAGTTGGAATATCTAGTTTGATGATGCAATCAATGAATTTGGTTTCATCAAGAACGTGGTTGACACTTATGTATATAAGTGGCTTAGTGGGAGTATAGTAGTTTTTATGATACTATATGAAGATGACATATTTCTGATTGGAAATGACATCCTCACACTTCACTCTGTGAAGGTATGGCTGGGTAAATGTTTCTTAGTGAAATACATGGGTGAAGTAGCTTACATACTCAGTATGAGGATCTATAGAGATAGATCTAATAGGTTTCATAGACCGAGCTAGAACACATATATTACTAAAGTGCTAAATATTTTTATCATGGAGAACTCGAAGAAGGGTTCATTACCAGTGTTGCATGGAAAGAATCATAGGAAGATTAAAGATCAATCTAAAGAGTTAAAAAATGATGGATATACTTTCTATACATCCATCATAGGATTTATCATGTATTCAATGTTTCATACTCAAATTTATGACTCGATTACTTTAAGCATAACAAGAATATACCAATCTAATCCTAGTGAGAATCACTGGATTTTTGTGAATAACATCCTTAAGTACTTAAGAAGGACTAAGGATATGTTCTTGGTCTTTGGAGGATAATATGGTCTCTGTATAAATAGTTACACATATTCTATTTTCAATTCAATGAAGAATATATGAAATGTCAATTTTTATTCTTGTTTTTCCTAAATGGTGGGAAAATTAGTTGATATGGTTCCAAACAAGCCACCATAGAAGACTCGATAAGAGAGGTAGAATATATCCCTGCATTTGATGTTGTGTTGGAAGATATTTGGATCAAGAAATCCATTTCAGAACTTGGAGTGGTTCCCAATATTGAGGGAGTGATCGAGCTATATTATGACAACAATGGTGTTGTTTCTCAGGCTAAAGAACTCAGATCTCATCAAATGACTAAACAACTCTTTCGAAAATACCATCTCATATAGGAAATCATTGAGAGGGGCAATGTAAAGATCAGATGGGTGGTTACTCTGGTGAATGTAGCAGATCTATTGATGAAACCATTACTGTAGAAAAAATATGAGGGTCATGTAAAATCTCTGGGTGTAAGACACATGAGATATTTGTTGTAATGGTTGTAAATGTATCATGTTTTTATAATAAAGGAAACCTCCAATTATCATTTGTTTATGTGTGTTGCAATTTATTTTACATAAATGATCGAATGATAATATCCCATCAAAGTATGACTTTGAGTTGTCCATAACTGATGATCATTCTGGAGTTTTATGGGTTGTAATGAAATAAAAAGGTTAACATTAATTGAATCTTTTATTCGTTACAAAGAGTTGTTTACGAGATACGAAGAATAGATTCATGAGGTAAGTAAAGACTTGTTACTTGGATTGATCCACTAAAGTATATCTCATGGAATGTCATATAGTCATCGATATACTTAGGGGTGTATGATTACTATCAATCCTTCTTACCTGAGGTTGGAGAGATACATGGCACGAAGAGGCTATATGGAATTGACATATGTCACTCGATGTCTTGGACAAGAGATCATATGAAAATGCATGCTTGAATATGATGCAGCAGGTGGACAAAGTTATATAGATGCATGTGTCTAATGGAGATCACTCCAGATCCCATTATAGCTTGAGTAGAATTGATGTTTTGTTAAAGGTTTCTCTTTGCTTTAATTTATGAATTTGTAAATTCATATTTGTTTTCAATGCTACAAAGACCTGTGGGATCACACTTTGTGGTTGATTGAATAATGATTAAGTTATACTCAAAGAGATACTCTAAAAGTGTTTTATAGTTTATCCAAAAGGATATTTTGATGGATATTCACAAGGTATTGCAGATGATACATGGTGAAATTAATGATAGCATTCTAAAAGTGTTTTGGAAGATATCTAAAAGGATTTTTGGATATGATTTCACAAATTATTGTCTATGATACAATATACAGTGAAATGACACTGGGTCTCTAAGGCATTAGTTCAATTGGGAGATTAAAGGAGATATAGCCTAAAGCCTTCACATCATAGTGTATGACATGTGCATTCTGTATAGTACGACATGCATGATTATAAGGCATATCATATGCCTAAAATTATGGATATCATAAGTCTTGTTATATGAAAACATGCCATTGCCTTGAACTAGTCGCATTGAATGACTTGGTTGCGCCCTACGATATGCATTTGAATGTTAAAAGTTAATGTTTGATATTATTTTATGATGACTCACATTCAATATAACATTTCATGTGATGAAACGTTAGGGGTTGGATCAACCATGGGTTACAAATAGTTGCAACATACATAACATTTACTCATACATTTCATAATATATGAGTAAATTCTTGGTTGGATCAGATATGTCTTGAGGATTATATAAAGGTGGCCAAGGCATGGAAATTGTGTTTGTTGAGTGTGCCAAACTTTTTACTAAAACCCTCCCCTCTTGGAAGCTCTCTCTCTGTTGGACCCTCTATGCTATAGTAGTTTTCATAATCACAAATAATGTCAATCTTCAGATTCTACTATTTCATGCCATTTAATATCTCTAAGTGAATCAATTATGTCATATAGTACAATATTTTTTAATAAGTCAATAACATATATTTATTAATCAATATGTTTACAAGTTTATTTTTACATGTATTTTTGGATGTCACTTAATCTAGTAATGTTATGTGTAAGACAGACACTTCATAAGTTTCTCAGAGTTTCTAGCACTGATAGGATGTTCGACACACCGATGTTCGACACACAAATGTTCGAAACATTGATGTTCGACACACCGATGATCGACACACTGATGCTCGACACACCGATGCTCGACACACCGATGCTCGACACACCGATGCTCGACACACCGATGCTCGACACACCGATGCTCGACACACCGATGCTCGACACACCGATGCTCGACACACCGATGCTCGACACACCAATGTTCGACACACCAATGATGACACACCGATGCTGACACACTGATGATGACACACAAATGCTGATAGACTAATGATGACAGACCGATGACAAACCAATGTTGACAAAACGATGCTGACAGACTAATGATGACACACCGATGCTGACAGACCGATAACAAACTGATGCTGACTAACTGATGCTAACAGACCAATGATGACACACCGATGATGAAAAACCGATGGTGAAAGATCGACGATGATATACCGATACTTATGACTCACCGATAGTCATAAATAACTATTTCAAATTTATTAATACAAATTTATTTCTAACGGTCATATTTAGACAAATTAATGTTTCTGATATTATTTATTGTTGTATGTAGGACTATCCGTAGACAATATGAGGTACATGCACATGGGGAGATCTTCATGACTACTGGACCTTGAATTATAAAAGGATTGCAAGCTCAACCTTAAAATACACACATTGGGAACCCATAAGAAAAACAAAAAGGTTGGTTGTGCGAATATGAAGGATATTGCAAATAGAAGAACTTGAAGCTTGAGTAACAAGGAGTTTAATATTACAAGTAGCAATCTGCTGAAGCCTGCTGAACATCCTTACATAGAAGAGATGAACCTTTTCACACCTAGAAGCTAGATTATAGAGACTACAATACTCTGTTTTGGAGCCAACTTCCAGAAGAGGACTCGAATATCATTTTCTCTATATCACTACTAGAAAAGGGGGCAGTGGAGGCCCCCTGACTCGGGCGACCGCCATTGGCGGTCGCTATAGCCCACCATTAGCGACCGCCAATGGCGGTCGCTAACCTCCCTAAAAATATTCGGGGGGTTTCTGCCCCCCCCCCCCCCCGCGCCCTCTCGATCTCGCCCTAACCCCTCGCCGCCCTCCCTCGTGCCGCCCTCCCCTCCCCCGCCGCCCGGCCTCCCCCGCCGCCCGGCCTCCCCCGCCGCCCGGCCTCCCCCGCCGCCCGGCCTCCCCCGCCTCCCGGCCTCCCCCTCCGCCCGCCCTCCCCCGCCGCCCGCCCTCCCCCGCCGCCCGCCCTCCCCCGCCGCCCGCCCTCCCCCGCCGCCCGTCCTCCCCCGCCGCCTGCCTTCCGGCCTCCGGCCGCCGCCCTCCGCCTTCGGGCCTCCGGCCTCCGCCCTCCGGCCTCCGGCCGCCGCCCTCCGGCCTCTCGGCCCTCCCCCCCCCCCCACCCCGGACGGCACCCGCACCCCGGACAGCCCCCGGCGCGCACTCCGGACCGCCCCCCGCACCCCGGACGCCTCCCCGCACCCCGGACAGCACCCCCCCGCGCACTCCGGACCGCCCCCCCGCACCCCGGACGCCTCCCCGCACCCCGGACAGCACCCCCCCCCCCCCCCGCGCACTCCGGACCGCCCCCCGCACCCCGGACGCCTCCCCGCACCCCGGACAGCCCCCCCTGCACTCGGACACCCCCCTCCGAACCTGGACAGCCCCCCCCCCCCCCCCGCACCCCGGACAGCCCCCCCCCCCGGCACTCGGACACCCCCCCTCCGAACCCAGACAGCCCCCCCGCACCCCGGACAGGCCCCCCGCACCCCGGACACCCCACCCCGCACCCCCGACAGCCCCCCTGCACCCCAGACAGCCCCCCCTCCCCCGCACCTCGGACACCCCTGCACCCCGAACACCCCTGCCCGCACCCCTGACAGGCCCCCGACACCCCGGACACCCCTCCCCACACCTCGGACAGCCCCCCCCCGACCCCGGACACCCCCCCCCTCGCTGCCCGTCCCCCGTCCCCTCACCGCCTCCTCTCCTCCAGCTCCCCGCCACCGCCGCCGCCCGTCCCCTCCCTTGCCGCACCGCCTTTGGCTCCGGCTCCCCTTCGCTGCTCCTCTCCCTCGCAGCACCGCCTTCGGCTCCCCTCCCTTTCAGGTTTGTAGCTCAATCAGGTAACATGAGCTTTCAGTTACATTATTATTTTATCAATGGTTCATAAACAAATGATTAATATTTATTTTGAATATAGTTGATTTGAAAAATGTAAATGTAATAAGTATTGTGTAAATGTTTGTTATACAGATATTATAATGGATAAGAGTTGGATTGATCTTCCAAATCGAACGTCTAGAGAATATTTCAATGGCATTATGCAGTTTATTGACTTCACGAGAGGATTTGAAAGTGACTATATTAGTTGTCCATGTAGAAAATGTGCTAACAGATATCAATTCACACGAGATACTGTGAGGGAGCACCTTTTCTTTAATGGATTTCTGAAAAATTATAAGAGTTGGACTCGTCATGGAGAAGAATATGTTCGTTGTCAAAATACAG
This sequence comes from Viscum album, assembly GCA_963277665.1. NCBI lineage: Eukaryota > Viridiplantae > Streptophyta > Magnoliopsida > Santalales > Viscaceae > Viscum > Viscum album. The sequence goes on from OY728160.1 coordinate 1,567,028,761, forward strand.
ATGCAGCTCAGATGGATGTTGATGCAAGGATGACTGATCCAATGCATGAAATGCTTACTGAAATGGTACGTGGGTTTGATCCTGAAGGCATTGACATCCAGAATCTTGAGACCGGTGAGATAAATCTTCGCTCTGGTGCAGATCGTGATTCGAGGAGGTTTTATGAAGTACTTGATGATGCGAAAACAGAATTATATCCTGGATGTACTTCTTACAATAAACTTTCGTTCATCGTGGAGTTGTTGCATTTGAAGACTTTGAACAATTGGTCAGACACATCATTCGACATGCTTTTGGTTTTATTGAAAAAAGTTCTTCCTGTCGACGCTAAGATTCCTGAGTCGTATTACTATGCTCGTAAGTTGACAGAGAACTTAGGTTTTACATATGAGACTATAGATGCATGTGCAAACAACTGTATGTTGTTTAGAAATGAAACTGCTCATTTGGATATCTGTACGGTTTGTGGCGCTTCCAGGTGGAAAGAGAACAGGGGAAATAAGACTCATCAAAGTCAGATTGCGATACAGGGGAAACCGATTGCCGTAAAGCAAATGCGTTACTTTCCCCTTAAACCGAGGTTGAAAAGATTTTTTATGTCATCTAAAGTTTCTAATTTAATGAGATGGCATGCAGAAAGAGTTCATGAAAGTGACATGTTAACCCACCCGGCAGACTCTCATGCATGGAAGGATTTTGATAAGAGACATCCCGACTTTGCTAAAGATGTTCGTAATGTCCGATTGGGATTGGCAGCAGATGGTTTCAATCCATTCAAGTCTATGGTTGGTGCAACTCATAGCACATGGCCCGTGGTGTTGGTTCCATATAATCTTCCTCCGTGGCTTTGTATGAAGCAACAATTTATATTACTTTCCACTCTTATTGATGGACCTAAAAGTCCGGGGGATAAGATTGATGTTTACCTTCAGCCATTGATTGATGAGTTGAATGAATTTTGGGGCGATGGTGTGATGACTTATGACTGCGAAACGAATGAAATGTTCAAACTGCATGCAGCTTTATTGTGGACAATCAATGACTTCCCAGCTTATGCAAATTTATCAGGCTGGAGTACGAAAGGGGAATTTGCTTGCCCTTGTTGCAATAAAAGTAAAAAATCTGTATGGCTTAAACATTCCAAAAAATGGGCATACATGGGTCACAGGCGTTTTCTCCCTCCCCAGCACAGGTTCAGAAAGGACAGAGTGGCATTTGATGGTTCTAGAGAGTTTAGCCCAGCACCAAAGATCATGACAGGAGTCGAAATGTTATCGCAGATTGAGGAAGAAAACATCCGCACGGTATATGAAATTCAGGATTTGGTGGCTCCTCCAGTACGTAATATTCGTGCTGCGGGTAGGCAGCGCAGTCACAATTGGAAAAAGAAAAGTATTTTTTATAGTCTTCCGTATTGGAAAACTAACATGTTGAGGCATAATTTGGATGTCATGCACATTGAAAAAAATGTTTGTGATAACATATTGTGGACCATTTTAGGTGTCAGTGGAAAGTCAAAGGACCATGTTAATGCACGCCGTGATTTGGAAGAAATGGGTTTAAGGAAACAGTTGCATTTATAGTTAGCTGAGGGAAACAAGGCATATATGCCTGCTGCACAGTATTCGATGACTACAGAGGAGAAAGAGACATTTCTTTCCATTTTGAAGATGGTCAAGGTGCCTGATGGTTACTCTTCTAATATTTCAAAGTGTGTGAATCTGACGAGCAAGACATTGCAAGGGTTGAAAAGTCATGACAATCACATATTACTTCAGCAGTTGATTCCAATCGCAATTTGTGATTGTTTATCCCCCAATGTTGTTCAGCCCTTGATTGAGATGAGTAATTTTTTTAGACAGCTTTGTTTAAGAAATCAACGAATGAGTGATTTAAAAAGTTTGCAGGACCGAATTGTACTTACGCTTTGTCACTTTGAGAAACTTTTCCCCCCCTCATTTTTCGATGTTATGGTCCACTTAACAGTGCACCTAACTGATGAAGTAATGGCTGCTGGTCCAGTGAAATTCAGGTGGATGTATCCTATTGAACGGTATTTGAGTACATTGAAAAGATTTGTACGCAACAGAGCTCGTCCAGAGGCATCAATAGCCAATGGTTATTTGATGGACGAGTGTACTACCTTTTGTGCAGAATATCTTACGGATGTTGAAACAAAATTAGATAAGCCCTCTCGGATTCATGATGGTCCAGTTGGAGAAGGAACCACATTTGATATGGACAACATCGAGTGGATACAAGCACATCGATATATCTTGTTCAATACTCCATCAGTTGCACCATTAATGCAGTAAGTATCTTATCAATGTGCTTGTATAACTTTTACATGTTTTCTTTGCATAAGTTGATCTTTTAAACATCGCGTAATCATTTGCAGGAAACACATTAATGAGATAAAAGAAGAGATGCATCGTGCGACTGAGTTGCAAATTCAACAATCTCATTATGCGGCATTTCATGATTGGTTCAAGGATTATGTATGTATAAATTGATTTTCATTATGAGTGAAGTATTAAACTAATTCTTTCTGCATATATCAGTATTGATTTTTATAAATTATGTAGGTTCGTAAGCTGAGGGAGTTAGGGGACCCCACGTTACCTGAAGTATTTATCCAACTGGCTGAGGGTCCATCTATAACCGCTCGTCGTTATAAAGCTATTGATGCTAATGGTTTTCGATTTCGCATTAAAGATGTTGATGACAAACGAGCAACACAAAACAGTGGAATCGGTTGTCCCTTTGTCGATTCTGGTTATTACTATGGTCAATTGATAGACATCATTGAAGTTGTATACACACACGGTTTGAAGTACATATTGTTAAAGTGTAATTGGGTTGATCCAGTGCGTGGATGTAAAGTCGATCAATATCAGTTTTCATTGGTGAATTTTAACTACATGTTATACAGAAATAATGAACGAGTTGAGAATGAACCTTTCATCTTGACATCACAAGCGGAACAAGTATTCTTCGTTACTTTGCCTTCGGATCCAAGTTGGCAAGTTGTTGTCAAAATGTCTCGGCGAGGAGTGTTTTTATTTGAAGAAGATGAACCCGAGACTGTTCCGTTTGTTTACCAACAACTTGATCAACATACCGTAGTTCAACGTGAAGAAGATATTTATTGGGTCAGAGCGGCTGTTGAAGGAGAAACGGTCGATTTGCATGCTTAATGAAAGGTATAATTGTTTTCCCGCTATTCAGTAGAATGTCCTAGGATATCATAAATTATCTAATCATTTTATAAATCCTTATAAGTTTTAATCCTCACTTTTGTAAGTTAATTCAGTCATAAATATTTAGGTTGATTAACTTTCTGATTTTTTAAAATTCATTCACAACTAATTATTCAATACATTTTTTGTTTGATTAACAGTTGTACAAGTTTGATTTTTTAAGAACAATCCAATTTATCTTTTAAACACTTTGGACTCATTACTGATATTTTGTATGATTGCAGACATGTCAGGGGAAGAGGCAGAAAATCCACATCATCCATCTGAGGCATCTACGTCTCAGGGTCGAGGTATGTTTGACAGTCATTATCTATATTATTTATGTAATTAACATATATATATATATATATATATAACATTTGTCAATTTATATATAAAATTGTTTTCAACAGGATCAGACTCGGCTGCTTCTTCCTTTCGCAGGAGAGGCCCTGGTCGTGGCATATTAGCATGGAATTCCGACACGACGATAGATGTTTCATTTGATGAGGTATTTCATCCCGTGGGACCGAATGCCCCGGCATTTATTCGTCAGCTGGGTCATATCATACGTGACCCACATCGATTTCCATTGACCACGCGTGATTGGGCTTCTATCCCTCAGGACACATTAGATCGTCTATGGAGGGAGGTTCAGGTAAGAAAATAATTTTACTTTATTTTCTATTTATAAATAATACTAATATGTTTGATTATTTTCATTATAGCAAAATTTGAAAGTATGCCCTGAAGAGTTTCGGCCCGTGTGTATGAGCAAATGCCGTAAGCTGTGGAAAGATTATAAAGGCAAAGTGAAGAGGGACCACTGGGTACCAAATGTGGGTGCCCCTGACATTTTGGAAAAAGTCCCGAGAGGTGTCCTCCCGGCTCAGTGGCGTGACTTGGTTGCATATTGGTCTACTGAGGGTGTTGCGGTTTGTATATTAATTATTTTTCCGTATATATATTTTCAAGAATATGTGATTTGTTTGAAATTTGAATGAATTGAATGTAGGAGGTGTCAACACGCCATTCGGAGAATCGAGCGTTGCAGGGACCAGCTCACAGGCTCGGGACTCGTCACGTGTCTCAGATCCGACATGAGGTATATATTATTCACTTTTTAATTAATTAATTAATATGGTTTTGTGTTTATATTCTTTTAATATACAGTTGCGAGGGCAAGGTGCAGCAACTGATAAAATGTCGGTGTGGATAAGGACTCGTGATCGCAATGATCCAGAGGTTGCAGCATTGATAGTAAGTGTCTGTACTTACCAATAATTACATAAATCTTTATATTAACATATATATATTTATATATATTTAAATATTTCACAGGATCAATTTGAAGCTGAGTTAGAACATCTGCCAGAGGACCAGCGACAGCTTCCCATGCGACGGGATGAGATCTTTCATCGCATTATTGGTCGGGACGGGCATGGCTATAGTTTGACCTATGGAGCAGGGATTCCTCGTTCTGTAGTGTCACGCGCTGCGGTTGTCGGTCCTGCTGTTGCTCATATGACACAGCAGATGTCAGATTTTGAGGCACGGCTGCGCGCTTCCGAGGAGACAAATGCGCAATTGACAGCTGAGGTAAGAGCACTGCGGGAATATGTGTGTCGAGCTGATGGTACAGGGGATCATACGACGCAGGTATATACTGTATTTATTCATTTAATTTAAATTATTTTTGTTATTAAAATATTTATAATGTTTATTTGTTGTAGGCACCTGGTCCACCAGAAGGAGGTAACAGTGGTGGCAACGCGTGACGCACCATATATTCACGAGAGATGTTTTTTGTTTTTACTGGTAGGGTTGATGTACTGTATTTATTCATTTAAGTAATGCATTATTACCATCCATGGTGGTCTTTTAAATATTTTATACACATATTGAGTTTTTGATCAGATAATCTTGAATGATTCTACATTTGAAAAAGTCGAAGAACTAATTCCAACAGATCAATAAATCTGATATTATAGATTATGTATTATCCAATATATTTTTTATAAATTTTTGTATGGTATCGATAAAAGAAATATGTATTAATTAGATGTTATCACTTTTATTTTTCACTTTTGTAATCAATGGGATGACCTTTGCACCCCCGGAGAGCACCCCGCACCGCCGTACAGCCCCCCGCACCCCCGTACAGCCACCCGCGCACCCCCGTACAGCCCCCCGCACCCCCGTACAGCCCCCCCGCACCCCCGTACAGCCCCCCCGCACCCCCGTACAGCCCCCCGCACCCCCGTACAACCCCCCGAACCCCTGTACTGCCCCCCGCCACCCCCGTACAGCCCCCCCCCCCCCCCCGCACCCCCGTACAGCCCCCCGCACCCCCGTACAGCCCCCCCCCCCCCCCCCCCGCACCCCCGTACAGCCCCCCGCACCCCCGTACAGCCCCCCCGCACCCCCGTACAACCCCCCGCACCCCCGTACTGCCCCCCGCCACCCCCGTACAGCCCCCCCCCCCCCCCCGTACAGGCCCCCGCACCCCCGTACAGCCCCCCCGCACCCCCGTACAGCCCCCCGAACCCCCGTACAGCCCCCCGCCACCCCCGTACAGCCCCCTGCACCCCCGTACAGCCCCCCCCCCCCCCCGCACCCCCGTACAGCCCCCCGAACCCCCGTACAGCCCCCCGCCACCCCCGTACAGCCCCCCGCCACCCCCGGAGAGCCCCCCCGCCACCCCCCTACAGCCCCCCGCCACCCCCGTACAGCCCCCCGCCACCCCCGTACAGCCCCCCGCACCCCCGTACAGCCCCCCGCGCACCCCCGTACAGCCCCCCCGCACCCCCGTACAGCCCCCCCGCACCCCCGTACAGCCCCCCGCACCCCCGTACAACCCCCCGAACCCCCGTACTGCCCCCCGCCACCCCCGTACAGCCCCCCCCCCCCCCCGCACCCCCGCACCCCCGTACAGCCCCCCGCACCCCCGTACAGCCCCCCCCCCCCCGCACCCCCGTACAGCCCCCCGCACCCCCGTACAGCCCCCCCGCACCCCCGTACAACCCCCCGCACCCCCGTACTGCCCCCCGCCACCACCGTACAGGCCCCCGCCACCCCGTACAGCCCCCCGCACCCCCGTACAGCCACCCGCCACCCCCCGTACAGCCCCCCCGCACCCCCGTACAGCCCCCCGAACCCCCGTACAGCCCCCCTCGCACCCCCGTACAGCCCCCCCCCCCCCGCACCCCCGTACAGCCCCCCCGATTGTGTCGTTTTCAGCAGCGCGGCGCGCGCTGAAATGGCGCGTTGGGGGGTCAAAACCACCCGAACGACCTCGGAATGCCACGAAACCGTACGACAACATCTGGGGCGTCAATTGTGAAATGGTCGGCCAAACGGCACCTCATTCGGAGGTGCCGTGCGACCGCGGCGGCCGGAAACGCGTTTCCGGCGCCGTTAAACAACAAAGCAGCGTGCGGCGGTCCGATTCGGAGCAAACGTGCTCCGAACGACCTGAAACCGCACGGGGACGACAGGAATATTATTCCTGAGATGCAGGAGGAGGCCGCACGTCCATCGGACGTGCGGTGCGCGCGGCACGCCCGATTGTGTCGTTTTCAGCAGCGCGGCGCGCGCTGAAATGGCGCGTTGGGGGGTCAAAACCACCCGAACGACCTCGGAATGCCACGAAACCGTACGACAACATCCGGGGCGTCAATTGTGAAATGGTCGGCCAGACGGCACCTCATTCGGAGGTTCCGTGCGACCGCGGCGGCCGGAAACGCGTTTCCGGCGCCGTTAAACACCAAAACGGCGTGCGGCGGTCCGATTCGGAGCAAACGTGCTCCGAACGACCTGAAACCGCACGGGGACGACAGGAATATTATTCCTGAGATGCAGGAGGAGGCCGCACGTCCATCGGACGTGCGGTGCGCGCGGCACGTCCGATTGTGTCGTTTTCAGCAGCGCGGCGCGCGCTGAAATGGCGCGTTGGGGGGTCAAAACCACCCGAACGACCTCCGAATGCCACGAAACCGTACGACAACATCCGGGGCATCAATTCTGAAATGGTCGGCCAGACGGCACCTCATTCGGAGGTGCCGTGCGACCGCGGCGGCCGGAAACGCGTTTCCGGCGCCGTTAAACACCAAAACGGCGTGCGGCGGTCCGATTCGGAGCAAACGTGCTCCGAACGACCTGAAACCGCACGGGGACGACAGGAATATTATTCCTGAGATGCAGGAGGAGGCCGCACGTCCATCGGACGTGCGGTGCGCGCGGCACGCCCGATTGTGTCGTTTTCAGCAGCGCGGCGCGCGCTGAAATGACGCGTTGGGGGGTCAAAACCACCCGAACGACCTCCGAATGCCACGAAACCGTACGACAACATCCCGGGCGTCAATTGTGAAATGGTCGGCCAGACGGCACCTCATTCGGAGGTGCCGTGCGACCGCGGCGGCCGGAAACGCGTTTCCGGCGCCGTTAAACACCAAAACGGCGTGCGACGGTCCGATTCGGAGCAAACGTGCTCCGAACGACCTGAAACCGCACGGGGACGACAGGAATATTATTCCTGAGATGCAGGAGGAGGCCGCACGTCCATCGGACGTGCGGTGCGCGCGGCACGCCCGATTGTGTCGTTTTCAGCAGCGCGGCGCGCGCTGAAATGGCGCGTTGGGGGGTCAAAACCACCCGAACGACCTCCGAATGCCACGAAACCGTACGACAACATCCGGGGCGTCAATTGTGAAATGGTCGGCCAGACGGCACCTCATTCGGAGGTGTCGTGCGACCGCGGCGGCCGGAAACGCGTTTCCGGCGCCGTTAAACACCAAAACGGCGTGCGGCGGTCCGATTCGGAGCAAACGTGCTCCGAACGACCTGAAACCGCACGGGGACGAGAGGAATATTATTACTGAGATGCAGGAGGAGGCCGCACGTCCATCGGACGTGCGGTGCGCGCGGCACGCCCGATTGTGTCGTTTTCAGCAGCGCGGCGCGCGCTGAAATGGCGCGTTGGGGGGTCAAAACCACCCGAACGACCTCCGAATGCCACGAAACCGTACGACAACATCCGGGGCGTCAATTTTGAAATGGTCGGCCAGACGGCACCTCATTCGGAGGTGCCGTGCGACCGCGGCGGCCGGAAACGCGTTTCCGGCGCCGTTAAACACCAAAACGGCGTGCGGCGGTCCGATTCGGAGCAAACGTGCTCCGAACGACCTGAAACCGCACGGGGACGACAGGAATATTATTCCTGAGATGCAGGAGGAGGCCGCACGTCCATCGGACGTGCGGTGCGCGCGGCACGCCCGATTGTGTCGTTTTCAGCAGCGCGGCGCGCGCTGAAATGGCGCGTTGGGGGGTCAAAACCACCCGAACACGAAACCGTACGACAACATCCGGGGCGTCAATTGTGAAATGGTCGGCCAGACGGCACCTCATTCGGAGGTGCCGTGCGACCGCGGCGGCCGGAAACGCGTTTCCGGCGCCGTTAAACACCAAAACGGCGTGCGGCGGTCCGATTCGGAGCAAACGTGCTCCGAACGACCTGAAACCGCACGGGGACGACAGGAATATTATTCCTGAGATGCAGGAGGAGGCCGCACGTCCATCGGACGTGCGGTGCGCGCGACACGCCCGATTGTGTCGTTTTCAGCAGCGCGGCGCGCGCTGAAATGGCGCGTTGGGGGGTCAAAACCACCCGAACGACCTCCGAATGCCACGAAACCGTACGACAACATCCGGGGCGTCAATTGTGAAATGGTCGGCCAGACGGCACCTCATTCGGAGGTGCCGTGCGACCGCGGCGGCCGGAAACGCGTTTCCGGCGCCGTTAAACACCAAAACGGCGTGCGGCGGTCCGATTCGGAGCAAACGTGCTCCGAACGACCTGAAACCGCACGGGGACGAGAGGAATATTATTCCTGAGATGCAGGAGGAGGCCGCACGTCCATCGGACGTGCGGTGCGCGCGGCACGCCCGATTGTGTCGTTTTCAGCAGCGCGGCGCGCGCTGAAATGGCGCGTTGGGGGGTCAAAACCACCCGAACGACCTCTGCATAGTGGCTTCTATCAAGCAAGATGTTTTTATTGAGAGTATTGGAATCTCAAGGGCGGCTAAGCTGGTTCTCTAATAATGAAAGGCCTTATTATCCCCATCTAGTACATGAGTTTTATCAATATTTGAAGATATCCCTAGATGAAGCGAAGGAAGCAAAGATGAAGTCAGTGGTAAAGGGAAAGGAAATAAATTTTTTATCTAATGGTGCATGTTTCTGACATGATAAATCCATCCAAGAAGGTAACTTGTTTGTACTATCCCAGGATGATCTCTATCATGTTAAAGAAGATAGGTTGTGTGGAAGATGGAGATGAAGTGATAAGTGCATGTAGTGGTTTCTGCCTTCAAAAAGATATTTGTAAAAGGATGAAGATCTTCTGGAACCCATGGAAGAAATGATGGGTAGGAGATGAGAAAAGGTTGTATGAGGAATTCAATATAATTGACCATCCTACCAGACCAAAGGATCAAGTTGATCCAGGTCTCAAACTAGGAGAGAAACCTGTTTATTCTGATGAGGAATTTGAGACTGAAGTGCCAAGGGAAGAAGGATCTCCTTTCGATGACAAGAGTGATCTTGATATTTCTGAAAGCCCCAAGGATATGTCTTATGGACCTGCTAGTCCACCTTTAGACTTACCCTCAAGAAAATATTTGTTAGGTGATAAGGATGAGGAATAGACCGAGATTATTGGAGATGAAGGCTATGTGAGTAAATCAGATGAGTAGTCGGATGATGATGATGATGATGATGAAGGAGGAAATGATGATCATGTAAGTGATTCTTTAAAAGTGGGAAAACAAGTAGTTGATATCCAGTGAGGAATATGTACATGGAGCTGGTGATGGTGCTGAGCATGTTAAACAAGAGGGTGTTGAACTTAGAGATACTGGTCATGAGGACAGATCACCCCATCCTAATGCTGAAAATCAAGAAATCATTCAGGAATTGAATGAACTTATAGCTGGTGTCCATGAGGAAGAATTTGAGGATCAGGTGCCTCAAATTGATGAAGTGCCTGGAGAATTTGAAGTGGCTGGAGCACATGCAGAACCTTAAGCTCAGTTGGTACCAGTACCCATAAATTTTATTATGGATAGAGGATAGGATGTAGAATTTGATGAAGATGAAGTTGTTTCTGAGCCTCAGGGAAGAAGGATCAGGATTGACACTGTTGAGCCAAGAGACTGGACCTGTACTCGAGAATGGAATAATGATCTAGGATACATTCTTTTTGGGTTAGAATATGACTCAGATGAGGAGAGGGTGACTCCTCCTCCTTCTCCACAAGCCCAAGCCGAAGCATAACCTGTTGCGCCTCTTCCACCAGTTGCACATCCAGCATTAGACCCAGTAACATATACCATGCCTAGTGACTATGTCACTAAGGCCGATTTGGAGCAATTCAAAATGATATTTGTGAGTCTGTGAAATCCTCTATTGGATCCAGAAGTGAATCCTCCACTTCAATAGGTATTTTGGATTCTGATTCAGCAAAGATTGCAAGGATGGTGATCCAGGAGATTCAACCAAATCTCATTACCACAACAGAAACCATCATTAGACATAATACCTTGTTGAGAGAAGAAGTAAGGAAAATTAGCAATGAGTTAAATTCATTAACCTCTAATTTCAAAACCTCATTTAGTGGTGTACTTGAAGTTCTTAGGAACTTGGTGACTCATCTACTAAGTTTATATCTGAAGAAGTTGAAAAAGGAGCTTGGAAAAATGATTACTGGCCCATCCAGTTCTAGGAGTGAGAAAGGTCTTGTTGCTGATTTGGAATCTCTCAAGGCTGTGATGAGAGAGGAAATCCAAAATATTCAGAGTGTTTCAAACAAAGAAACTCTTTAAAAGGTACATAGAAATATAGACCTTGTGTACAATATGGTAAGGCAATGCACAAATAAAGACTCTGCTTCTCAGAAAGTGGATAAGTACTTTACTAAGATTTATACCAAGCATGATCTCATCAATAGCTTCAAGTTTTAGTAGAAAATCTCAGAATTCCTCCAGTCATAGAATCTTTTAAGAAGCAAGTTAATCAATTGAAGGATTTTACCCCTCTGCAGAATAAATTCATGGAGAATAAGGATGACTTCGAGAAATCAATGCAATATGGTGGTGAAATCATCAATGATTTCATCAACCTTCTTAAGCTATATCTACATGTTCAAGCTAAAGCAATTGTGGTTCCTCCTGCTACTTCCATTGGTACTACCTCTTAGCCTCCTACTCCAATGATTGTCTCTCATGCTCTTTCTCATATTTGACTAGTCATTACAGATCAATATCACAGTCGCGTGTTGTCAAAGAGAAGGCCTAGCCTTGTAGCAAATGTTCCTACAGGTGTTTCTTTGCCTGGTGTTATCTTCAGACCACCTCTTCCCTCTGTCACTCCCAAACCTTCTCATCCTACTCTAGATCCTTCAGATAAAGGCAAATCCCCTCAGAAGCCAAACCCTTAAGGATGGATTGTGTCTTTGATAGGGATTTTTCCTATTTTTATTGATTGTACTCTTTTGCTTCTTAATGGAATTATTTTTTTTATCTTCTCTCTGTCTCTTTTTTTATGCTATTTATCTTTTTCCCTTCTCCTTTTCTTTTTTTTTTGTTAATCCCAAAAGGGGGAGAAGAAGAGGCATACATTATTAATTTTAGGGGGAGAAATTATGGCATAGGACACATGACATGTACTCAACATAATACATTTATTGAGGGGGAGCTTTGTTTTAAAAAATCAAACAAGGGAAAGCTTTGGTTATATTGACTAATCACATTCATTAATGTATATCCTAAGTCCAATTATTATTATTCCTTATATTTACATGTATTTCATAATTTGTGATTATCAAAAAGGGGGATATTATTTGACCCTCTATGCTATAGTAGTTTTCATAATCACAAATAATGTCAATCTACAGATTCTACCATTTCATGCCATTTAATATCTCTAAGTAAATCAATTATGTCATACATAACAATATTTTTTAATAAGTCAATAACCTATATTTATGAATCAATATGTTTACAAGTGTATTTTTACATGTATTTTTGGATGTCACTTAATCTAGTAATGTTATGTGTAAGAAAGACACTTCATAAGTTTCTCAGAGTTCCTAGAACCGATAGGATGTTCGACACACCGATCTTCGACACACCAATGTTCGACACACCGATTTTCGACTCACCGCTGGTCGACACACCGATGGTCGACACACCGATGGTCGACACACCGATATTTGACACACAGATTCTCGACACACCGGTGCTCGACACACCAATGGTCGACACACTGCTGCTCGACACACTGATGGTCGACACACCGATGTTCGACACATCGATGCTCAACACACCGTTGTTCGACACACCGATGTTCGATACACCGATGCTGACACACCGATGATGACACACCGATGATGACACACTGATGATGACAGATTGATGATAAACCGATGCTGACAGACCGATGCTGACAGGCTGATGATGACACACTGATGCTGACAGACCAATGATGATAGACTGATGACAAACCGATGCTGAAAAACCAATACTGATAGACCGATGATGACACACTGATGATGACAAACCGATGGTGGTATACCGATGATGACAGACCGATACTTATGACTCACCGATAGTCATAAATAACTGTTTCAAATTTATTAATTCAAATTTATTTTTAACGGTCATATTTAGACAAATTAATGTTTCTGACATTATTTAATGTTGTCTGTAGGACTATCCATAAATAGTACGAGGTACATGCACGTGGGGAGATATTCATGTCTATTGGACCATGAAGTATAAAAGGATTACAAGATCAACCTTAAAACACACATGCTGGGAACCCGCGAGAAAAATAAAAAGGTTGGTTGTGCGAATATGCAAGATATTGCAAATAGAAGAACTCGAAGCTTGAGTACACAAGGAGTTTAATATTACAAGAAGCAATCTGTTGCAGCTTGCTGAACATCCTCACATAGAAAAGCTAAACCTTTTCACACCTGGAAGCGAGATTATAGAGACCACGATACTCTGTTTTGGAGCCAACTTCCAGAAGAGGACTCGAATATCATTTTCTCTACGTCCATTGAGTCCAGAGCTTTACTGTACAACACATAGATATTTCTAAACTCTATTCTTATTCTATAACTTTGTTGTGATCTTGTATTTTCTATTTGAGCAGTGTGTGTATCTTTTTGTGTCACACACACTTTCTCTTGAGCATAACTGGAGGATACTAAAATATCCTCACACTCAATCCCCTTTTACTCTTGTATCCCATGTAGAACTGTGGAAGAGATCATGTGTGATCTGTTTGTTTAGTTTTCCCACGAATAAATGTGGTAGAGGTCAAGTGTGACCTGGAATGTGTGCTGTTGTGAACCCCGATCCAGGGTGTGGATCAAAAGTTTGTTAATATAAACTGGTTGGTGGCAGGTGATCACCAGGTGGAAAGGACTAAGTCTTAGCTTGAGATTGAACATCTTGTTTTTATCTGTTGTGCAGTTTATCTTGTGTTTTAATCTGATATGTGTTTAATTCATTTCACATTAAGATAAACTGAACTTTGATAGTTAGTTTAGCAAGTGTTTATATCTGTTTTGAATTAGTAGATTAGTTTCAAAAGTTTGACTAATCTTTAGATTGGTAAAGCTGAGAACTAATCAATCTTTTGAGAAATTAATTGAAAATTCAGGACTTTTGTAAATTCACTACAAACTGACTTCGATTACTTTAATCGCGGGTGTTCTTTTAAAGAACCATTTTTAATAGAAATTTTTATAGACACTCAATTCACCCCCCTCTTGAGTGATCTACTCTGACCAATACTCTCCTTCACCCTTCGCTTTGTGAGACATTAGCATGTTGTGGGTCTATATGAGAGACTTGCCCGTGTGATGAGTGATTCACATCGACTCATGGATACACCATAGAGAGGGGAGTCTTATGGTTTCTCTTGAGTGATCTTTATCAAGCATATTGAATAAAGATCGAAAAAGAAACTCTTCGGTGTAAGGTGGTACGCATGACACTATGTTCTTCAATTGTTTACGAGTGGTTTTCGAGTTTCAAGCATGGTAGATATTGAGATAAACGTTTCTAATTGTTTTTGCTGCCTAGAATAAGTGTTATTGTGTCCCTAGAAACCTAATAGTGGTACTAGAGAAAAGGTTGAAGAATTAACTGATTCCTGATAACTTTCACGCATTAACAATGATAGTGTGGCCCTTCGCTCAGGAGCTCCATTTGTCGATGTAAAGAGTTGCATAACCCAAAGAGTTGGGGCAATGAAGTGCTTTGACAGGTTTATAAGGATGTCATGTCGGACGTGTTCATATGAGAGATTTGATATCACCCTCCATGATTAACATAATGATTTCAAGCATTAGATTGAGTTTGAAATCTAGACGTTGATGCAACATGAGGAGGATTTGATGAAACAACAGGTGAAGGATGGGGTTCGGGGCATCGGTCGCGGGGTCGAGTCCCCTGACTGGCTTCTTTGCAAGTTTCTTTGTATGCGTGTGTGCTATCGTTGGCAGCTGTAACCCCCCTTTTAACAAATGAAGATGGAATATCGCCACTAGAAGAACCAATCAATTCGGGATCAACAAATTGATGAGGATCCATTTTGAAGAAAATTTAAAATTAAATGTCAAAATATGGGGGAAAAGTTGACAACTTAAAAAAAAATTAATTATTTTGTTTCAAAACTGATCACTAATTATAAAAAAAACACATGTAATAAAATTTGCTAATAATTAATACTGGTGTACCTAATTGATGATGGTGGTGAACGAGTGATAACCCCTTTTTATACAATAGAGGGGAGGAAGGTGAAAATAAAAAATAAATAAGATGAGAGATATATCTACCCCAATCACATATGAGTTGCCCTCCTTGGGGTATTTTAGGCGTAGGGGATTTTTTTTTTTAGTTTTATGGGGTAGGTTATAAAATAATTGGGGAAATGGGGTTGTCCAGCGCCAAATGAAGTGGCGCTGGACAAAAAAAGGGAAAAGCGCCACATGAAGTGGCGCTTTGACCCCACTCCCCCCAAAACTGATATATATATATATATATATAATTTATTTATTATAATAAATATAAAAAAATACAAAAAATACATAATTATATTTTTTATAATAAATACAAAAATTATAAAAAATTTACTTATTTATAATAAATATCTAATAAATATTATAATATTATTATAATAAATATACATTTTTTATACATTTATTATACATTTATTACAAATATTATAATGTTATAATATTATAATATTCATTATAATAAATATCTAATAAATGTTTTAATAAATACTATTATAATAAATGCACAATAAATGTATAATAAATGTATAATAAATGTATAATAAATATTTATAATACATTTATATTTATAATAAATACTTATTATAATTAAATATAATAATATTTATAATAATAAATATCTAATAAATGTATAATGAATATTATTATAATAAATATACATTTATAATATCTATTATAATAAATATTATTATAATATTTATTATAATAAATTTATAATAAATATTTATGATAAATTTATTATAAATGTATATTTATTATAATAAATATTATAATATTTAATTATAATAAATATACATTTATATTAATATTTATAATAAATATACATTTATTTATTATAATAAATCTACATTTATTTTATACATTTATTATAATAAATACGTATAATAAATGTATAATAAATATTACAATAAATTTATTTTTTAATTATAATATAATAAATGTAATATGTAATTATGTATCTTTATTGTATAATTATCATATCTATGAATAATTATATACTATAATTATATAATTATAAATATACATTTCTTTATTATAATAAATAGGTAATTATTTATAAATGTAATATACATTTATTTATTATAATAAATATACATTTATATAAGTATTATTATAATAAATATTATTATAATATTTATTATAATAAATTTATAATAAATATTTATAATACATTTATATTATAATAAATATTATAATATTTAATTATAATAAATATACATTTATATTAATATTTATAATAAATATATATTTATTTATTATAATAAATCTACATTTATTTTATATATTCATTAGTTATATATATATATATATAAATAAATATATTTTTTTAAATATATTTATAAATATAATCATATAATTATATTTATTTATAAATATATTCATTATTTATATATATATATTTATATTAATAAATATATTTATAAATATAATTATAAATAAATATAATTATATGAATATAATTTAAATTTATTTATAAATAAATATTCATGAATATAATACATTTATTATAAATATAAATTAATAAATATATATTTATAAAATGTATTGTATTTATAAATATATTTAATAAATGTATATTTATAATAATTGTATTACATTTATAAATATAATAATAAATGTATTGAAATACATTTAATAAATATACATTTATTATAAAAAATAAATTTATTAAATACATTTATTATACTGCATTTATAAAATACACTTACTAAATACATTTATTTAATAAATGAACTATATTTATAAATATGTTTAATAAATATACATTTATTATAAATACAATACATTTAATAATTGTATTTAATAAATATAATACATTTAATAAATATACATTTATTATAAATACAATATAATACATTTAATAAATATACTTTTGTTATAAATACAATACATATAATAAATATACATTTATTATAATAAGTGTATTTAATAAATATAATACATTTATTAAATATACATTTATTACAAATACAATATATTTAAATAAATGTATTTGATAAATATAATATAAATTTATTATAAATACAATACATTTATTAAATATAAATATACATTTATTAAATATACATTTATTAAATATACATTTATTACAAATACAATATATTTAAATAAATGTATTTGATAAATATAATATAAATTTATTATAAATACAATACATTTATTAAATATAATGTATACATTTAATAAATATACATTTATTTAATAAATACAATACATTTAATAATGTATAAATTTATTAAATAAATATATAATTAATAATAAATATTATTATATATTTATTGTATTTATTTTATTATACATTTATTATAATTAAATATTTATTATAATTAATATTTACTATAATTATATAATTATTATATTTTTTGTATTTATTATATTTATATTTCTCTAATTATTATAATTGTATATTTATTATATTTATTTATTTAGTACTATTATATATTTATCATAATTATATATTTATTATAGTTATTATTTTTATCATTATAAATTTATTATAATTCCATAATTTTAATTATAATAATTACATAATTATAAATATAATAAATATAGAATTATAATAAATGTATAGTTATAAATAGAATAAATATATAATTATAATTAATATATTATAATTAATGTATGTGTTATATTTATAATAAATATAAATAAATAAATTTATTATAAAAAATATAAATAAATAAATTTATTATAAAAAATATAATTTATTATAATTTATTTATTCATGTATTTATTATAAATAAATAAATTTCTTGTATTTATAAATATATAATTATATATATATATATATAAATAAATAAATGGGGGTTGGGGGTGGTGTGGGGTCAAAGCGTCACTTGAAGTGGCGCTGAACAAACCCATTTTCCAAATTAAAAAAAAACCCTAACCCATTAAACTAAAAAAAAAAAAAAACCTCTACACGCTAAATTAACCCCCTCCACGCAATTTTTTTTTTCTTCTTTTTTTAAATGGGTTTGGTTTGGGGTTTTTGAGTCGGGGTGTCGGGCACCCTCGGCAATTTTTGGTACCGCAGTGTCATTCTCCCAAACGCTTATCCCCATCGAGCAAGATCGCGTGGTGTTTGCCTCAAAGCGTCATCCCTATGGAATGGCCCCTGTGGCCATGGTGGCTTGTATCCCGTTCATCCACTTCCACGGTTCATGGAGCGAAACTATAATTGAGCCTTATCCAACTGGGTGGGTACTTCCTTCATCGCGGATAGATTACGGGAAGAAAACCTGATGTCATGGCGATTTTAAGCCTCCGATCTGTTCCCCTTCCACCACTTGATTGTGATGGGGCGGCACGCAGACGGAGGCGCGGCAGCGGTAATGCTTTCCGCTGCGGAATCGCGGAGTCGTCAGGGGTGCCGGCGCCGTTAGGGCAGAAAACACGGTACGAGGATGGATTCTTCGAGAAGGTCTTCATGACTCTGTTTAGCCGGAAGATGGAGAGATTCGCAGCAAAGCCCGGGGCCGCGGCTGAGAAGAAAAACACGAAGGGGTGGTTGGCAAATGACTACGAGAGTTTTGTCGATGTGTCTAAAAGGGTTTCTCAGGGAAGATCCCGTGTTCAGCAGCAGCTGGTGGTTCGAGAGGTTCTCTTGTCCATGCTCCCTCCCGGTGCCCCTGCTCAGGTCTCGCCCTCTCTATCAAAATAGAAAACCCTTGTGTTCGTTAGGTTGAGCTTTCTAATGCAGCTGTTTCTGCAGTTTAAGAAATTATTTCCACCATCGAAATGGGCAGCCGAGTTCAATGCTGCGCTGACGGTGCCTTTCTTCCATTGGTTGGTAGGACCTTCCGAGGTAAATAAGCTGCGAGCCCTCTTCTCTGCATAAGTATGATAATGTGTTTGGTAGTTTATTTTAGGATGCAATGGATGAAATTAACTGTTTTTTGTTATATAATGTAGCAAAAAAAGCTGCATTTTGATCCTTCTGTTTGACGTGTGATATGCTTGAAAATGATTTTCTGTTGTTATTCTTTCAGCCCTGTGAATGCTGCAAACTTGCAGCATTATGTTTCTGCTTTTGCCATGTTTAGATTCATATTCTCTGAAACATGTTCTTCAATCTGTTATAAAGCTAAAAAAATTGTTCTGTAATCTAAAAGGTTGTGGAAGTGGAGATTGATGGGGTGAAGCAAAGGAGTGGGGTTCATATAAAGAAATGCAGGTAAGGCTTAAAACATGATATGGGATATGGAAAGCCATCTTTATTAGACATCTTACTTGTAAGCTGGCAATGGAAATTTCATTTACTCTCTTGCAATGGCCCTGCCCCCGAGGGTGTAACCTAGTGGTTACACCATTGAAGGGTCTTGCGGGGGGGGGGGGTCTCAGGGCCAAGTCTCCCCAAATACCCAAATACTCGTAAGCGCAGTAGTTTCTTTGTAATCCCCTTCCCCCGATCTATTGTAATTATATTTCGCAATGGCCCTCTTCTTCCTTTGAAGGTTCATCCTTCACCATGGCCAGAGCTTCAAGTGCTCACTGCCGATTTGTTTTGATCTAGGTACCTGGAGAACACCGGGTGTGTGGGAATGTGTGTGAATATGTGCAAAATTCCTACTCAAGATTTCTTTACCAATGAATTTGGGCTTCCGTTGACCATGATACCGAGTCCGTTTGCCTTAAAACTCCGTCAGTACACTCCTGTTTTTACCGATCTTATGGTTTAATATCATTTTTTTGTTGTTGCCTGTTCTTGTGTAGATTTTGAAGACATGAGTTGTGACATGGTCTATGGTAAAGTTCCTCCCCCATTCCAGGAAGATTCGGTCTCTAAACAGCCTTGCTTTGTGGACATCTGTAAGTTTTCGTTGAACTGCTGGGCCTATTATGCTTCCTGTTTATCGTCATCCCTTCCAAACTCTGTATTGGTGCAGGTTCCATGGCCAATTCCTGTTCCCCTGTATGTCCTAAGCTTGAAGCTTGAGAAGATGGTCTTCTCAAGGTTATCAAAATCCAGATCTTACCTTAGGATCAAAACTGAAGGGCGGGGGATCGGATTTTGATCTCAAGAGTCCTCCTTTAAGTCTATGCGTATCTTCTATATCCTTCTAATATGTAAAAACAATAACAATATTTGTCTTAAATTTGAAATGAGAATTGCATATCGAGGTTCATAATAATTGTTTTCCTTTGGTCAAAAATCAAGCACTGCAACTGTTTTATAAGAATTTTACTCTGATAATTTCTTGAAAAAATATTTTCGAAAATATTTTCGAATGAGTATTGCATATCGAGGTTCGTGACAGTTTTATGAATTTTGTATGTAAAATATAAGAAAGCAATCCAGTGCCCATGGTGGATGATTTAAAAATAATAATTTTACTTCAATTTTGTTGATAAAAAAACAATTCAACATATGCATAATATCATTCCTTGAAGTGGATGTAAATATTGAATTGCATATTCATGTTATTGATTTTGAAGACATTATTAAATCCAATCAAATAATATTATTTCATTCTTTGAAACGAATGTAAATATGTATATTTATTTAGATATATATATATATATATATATATATATATATATATATATATATATTTAAGTCAAAGGCGAGATTGATATGATATTTTTAGATGATCATTACGACTTATCCGTTTATAAGAAAAATAAATAATAATAATAATATAACCATTAGAAGTGATTGATGACAATCATTATTGAGTACAATGAACTTCAAAATAAATATCAATGAAATGTTAATCATATGCTAAAATATATTTTATTGATATTTATGAAATACTATACTCTTGAAGGAAATAATATTTTTTTTGATATTATATTGAAGAATAGTTTTATTTATCATTTTTTGATTTTGCGGTAGCAATATCGGAAAATAAGAAATTTATTATTCAATGTAACTTTATGGATCAATAATATAATATCATGAAATTGGCTCGATATAATCCCGTAAAATGGTTATTATTTTTCTACGAGATCATAGCCCACATGATTGACTCATTTAACTCATATGATTAGATGTATTTTATGCAATTAATTTTGATACTCGAAGTAGTAAAATGATGATCATTATAAATAATGAATTATAGGAAACTTGAAGATTCTTCCATGTTGTTTCTTGTAGTCAAATGCACCTACTTTAACTAGTAGACATATTTTAAAATTGTTCAGAACAAAAGTTCTAAGGCAAATAGTATCTGCTTGGAAATGGACCTTACTAGGTTATGAATGTGTTAAATATTCACAATGGAAGATACAGAAGATCATATATTCGTCCATCTTGAAACACAAGTTTTATAACATGTTACTTTACTTAAATTCTCTAAAAGAGCTCGTATGTGTTTATTGATAATCAATGTCACGAACCGTCCTCGGGGCCCGTGCCTTGACTACCCCAAGCCCGCCTTCCTTAGGCTAGGGGCTGACTACTAGCACCAAAGGCGTAAATCCCGTTATCTGGGAAGACATTGCCTTTATAAAAGTAAACAAAATACCACAGAGTACAAGCGGAAGTAAAACACTAAGTACAAAGAGAAGTGCTGAAAGGTAAATGGGTCAGAATACAAACCCAAATGAAAGTACAACTACAACTGAACAAAGTACAACAGAAAAAGACAACAGCTGGAAGAACGGAAGCGGCTCCTGGGTCGTCCTCCTCGGATCCTACCTGAAGGGTAGGTACAGATGGCACAACTCTTGGATCGTCCACCACGGATCCTACCTGAAGGGTAGGTACAGATAGCCTCCACAACGCTCTCGCCCGTCAACCTCCTCCGTGTGTCGTCTCGTCGCGAAGTCCACCTCCGGATACTAACTCGTCGTGTAGTCCACCTCCGGGTACTGACTCGTCGTGTAGTCCACCTCCGGGTACCGTCCAATCCTCGAACACTCGGCCTCCGTCAGCATTGTTCGTCGTCTGCAACCAACACAACAAGGTGCGGGCATAGCCCGTGCAGGGGTGAGTATAACGATACTCAGTAGGGACCCCGAGACCCTTAAGGTCTCACTAAAACCAACATGGATAACCACAAAGAAGATCTCAACAGATAACCTCTACTTAGGTATATGCTCATGCATATACCTAAGTTATCAAGTAACTCATCTCAATCATGAGGAAAACACCAAGATCATGAAATCAACGGATAACCACTACCCAGGTATATGCCCATACATATACCTAAGTTATCAAGTGACCCATCTCAATCATGAGGTAAACACAAAGGTCAAAAGTCTCAGCTCAAACCAGGATTTTCATTATCGAAACCGTAACTACTGAAGAGCTCCGTCTCTGAAGTGTACAGTGGTCCTGTCACGACTCCGAGGTACTGCTCACTAACCTAAGACTGCTGAGGTACTCCTCCTGTCGAGTACCGCGGGCCAGCCACCCAAATACAGTAGTGCTTCCCACCGGGGTATGCCACCCAAACACAGTAGTGCACACCCCCTAGAAGCCTGCAGAGGTACTCTCCGGACGAGTACCGCGGGTCTGCACTGTCACACAGGTAGTGCTCCGTCTGCCATGGGTCTGCACCTCACAAAGTAGTGCTCCATCCACTGGGCTAGTCGACTCACTCCAAGTCGAGTCGGTCAAGCAGTCGTCAGGTCTCAGTCAGCTACACGGTCTCCGTACTCCGCACGCTCGTCTCTGGGAGGGTCCGCTCCACGAGCTACAGGTCGACACTCCAAGTATCTCAAAGTCCCACGAAAAAGTAACTCAAGAGACCACCTCGTCATAGGGGTCTCAAAGCAACAGACGACGCATTAATCGGACGCTCGGTCTGTGAGTTATTAGCCTTTTCGTTCCCGGGGCCCGGTTGGTTTCGTGTGCGAACCAATCCGGCTGTAACTCAACTGTACCTCGAACTCTCATAGGGTATACTCATAGGGACCGTTTCTCAAAGTGATCACCAACGCCGCTGACGGTTCGTCAAACGGACGTCCGGTCTGAAAGATATCATCTTTTCCGTTCCAGGGGCCCGGTTGGATTTCGGGTACAATCCAACCCGGCCACTATCCAACTGCATCCAAAACTCGGGCGAAGTATGCCAAAAGTTCCGTCTCATCAAGAGGAATTCAACGAAACAGACGGTGCGTCAATCGGACGCCCGGTCTGTGAGTTATTGGCTTTTTCATTCCAGGGGTCCGGTTGGTTTCGTGAGCGAACCAACCCGACCGCACTCCGACGACATCCAAATCTCGAGCAGAGTAAGCCAAAAGATCCGTCTCACCTAGAGGAATCCATCAAAGTCGACGGCACGTCAATCGGACGTCATGAGCTCAAGATATGAGCGTTTCCGCTCCGAGGACCCGGTTGGTTTCGTATCCGAACCAACCCGGCCGAACCCAAAGTATTCCGAAACCTTGAGTATAATATACCGAAACGACCGTCTCGTTCCAAGGATCGCTACACAACTGATGGTGCGTCGATCGGAGGTCCGTAGCCCAAGATATGAGCAAAAGCCAAAGAGGATCTGAAAACGGGGGGTCTGGGCCCGGACCGACCCGGCCCGACCCCCCTGGGTCGGCCCCGAACTGGGTCGACCCGAACCGGGTCGACCCGACCCGGCTGGGCCCGGCCTGGCCCGGCCGGCGCGGCCGAGCGGAAGCCGCGGAGCGGGGTGCACGGTTTCCCCCCCTCCCCCTCGCCGCTGATTGAAGCCGGCGGCGAACCGCCGCCGCCAGCCTTCCGGCGGCGCGCCGCCACCGCCTTCCGCGGACCACCGGACGCACTCCGGTGGTCCGTTTCTCCTGCCGTCTTCGCCAACGGTCCTCCCGGGACCCGACCTTCACTGCGAAGGGATTCAAACGCCATAGCGGCCTGCTTCGTCGTCGTTCGTTGATCCGCACATCGATAAACAAGCTGCGGAGGGTTGTCGGGCCGTGTTTGTTCGGCCCGCGTCCTCCGCGTTAGGTGTTATCAATTGACAAATAATAAAATCATGACGAGGGTACAATTTATCCAAAATAAATTATACGAACACCTTGTAATCAAATACCCACGCACGAGAGTTTAAAATTTGAATGCGCGGCGTGACGATGTCGCACATTCTTGCCGCTCGATCCCGCGCGGTGCGACGACACCACGTCAATTTCATTCGATCCGCAACAACAAGAAAAACAATAAGGGAGGGGGACGAACGTGTTTGTGCGGTCCGGCCTCCTCCCGTTAACTGATATCATGCGGTCCAAATATCGCGGATAAAAGACGGAAGAGAATCACGTATAGAAAACACGTAAACCCCCTACCTCGAGCGCGGCTTGAACGAGGTTTTTGTCGCGGAGAAATTCGTCGCAGAGAAACCGTCGCGGGAAGAGACGTCGCGAAAAGAGGATTCGAAGTCGTTGACGGAGATTGTCCGAGATGGAACGTCGTCTCCCTTCCTTTGACGTGGGAAGAAGAACGAAGGGTGGCGCGTCGCGGGTATGGCGTCGCAGTAAACGGTCTCCGAGGGCTCAGCGTTCTTCGTTGGGAACCGTTCGTTCTTCGCGTTCTTCGTCGAAGATGAAGAAGATGATCTCTAAGCTCCTTGCCTTCTTTTTCCCCCAAGTCCTTTCAAGCAACAAAGGAACTAACCCAAAATAAATTAAGCCACACTTAATTTATTAACTCAACATGGCTTTTGAAATTCAAGTGTTTGAATTTCAAAAACTCACATTAAACTCACTACATTAATGTCATAAGTTATTAACTTAAGTTAACAATATTAATGGTGAGTTGAGGGGGTTAGAGGATATAAAGGGGTGGGGTTCGTGTGGGCCCCACCACCCTCATAACCTCCCACGGGAGGTTGGGTAGTTACCCAACTTCCTTCTAAAGGATTAAACACTTAGAATAAAATAAAAATTGTTGTTAATTTTTTATTTTTAACTTCCACAATTTTTATCAACTTCTCTCGAGTAAACACAACTCCGGAATAAGCGTTCATAAGCAAATACCGGCACTGCGGTTCCATCGGTGCCCTCAGAATTTGATTCCGAGCACCGGTTCAAAAGTTAGAAATTCCCGCTCGTTCGTTCACTAAACGTACCCGAGCTAAACTTCGGAAAATGATTCCGGGCACACCGGGCCTCGGAATCAGGCGCCGTCAGAAACTGCGTTCTTGTAAAATCCCAAAGAAAATTCAGAAAAAATTTCCCTTGAAATTTCCAGGTCTTTACATTACTCTCATCTCAGGGCTTTACGTCCTCGTAAAACTTTAACACAAACTAGGGTCACAAAAGCGGTACAGAGCACGCATCTGAGCCTTCCGCTCCCATGTGCTCACCCGGAGGTTCCTGTACTGCCAGAGAAAGTGCACCCGAGGAATCAATCGTCCTCGTAGGATCCGCTCCTGTCGATCCTCGATCCCCACTGGAACCTCCGTGAAAGACACCCCATCGCTATCGTCCAGCTCCTCATGGTCGATGATATGCGAAAGGTCGAGCACGTATCTCCTCAGTTGAGATACGTGGAAGTCTTCGTGCACCTGGTGCAACTGAGGTGGATGGGTCAAGCGGTAAACCACCCCGCCTACCCAGCTGAGGACCTAGAAAGGTCCATTGAACCTCGGAGATAACTTTCCGCCTTGGCCACATCTCCGTAAACCTCGTCGAGGTGAGACCCGTATAAGGATGTGATCGTCATTCTCGAACTCAGAGGTCTCCAACTCCTGTTAGAACTGAATCTCAAACGACTACTGCCACGAGGGTATGGTTGACCGACTCAAGAGTGATCGGTCACACCCTCCTGTGAAAGAGTTTATCCTGTGCTGCCTGGGGTTTCCTTTTCATCGCCCAAGGAAAACCCATCCCGACGTCGTATTTAAACCACAACCTTTTTGCCTAATACCATCAATTTGTGTATGAACTGTGATTGCCCAGTCCATACTCAAATCAACGTCGTAAGGCCTCGACGCTGCCACCAAGAGATTCCAACCGAAACTCTCGCCTCGAGGGTCTGACCACACCATCGACAAAAGTGTGATTATCGAGTCTCCTCCCAAGGTATCTCCAGACGTGAGGGTCAAGTCCACGGCTTACCGGAAACTCTAGGTTTGGAACAAGATTTGTGAAAGCAAGGAATGATTCATATCGACGTCTGTTACTACAACAGCTAGTAGTGGACACAGACTGTCCCTTGAATCATTCTTAGAGCCATTGGGTCACACTCCTTGACCGCATGCAGCCGCACTCTTCCTCCGCCCTCCAGCTCCCTGAGCCTGGCGGGGATAACTAAGGCGGGTGGTTGTAGCATGTTAAGATGTACACCACCTCATGCTGCTCTCCTAGCTCTGCCTCCACGTCTGCTGCTTCGCAGACTCATCTCTCCTTTAAGCTTCCTCTTATGGAAACATTTAACATGCCCGAGTCTCCAAGACTGGTGCCAGTTTCCTGTTTCTTACTGCACTGTACAGTCTTCATCCGCTCCTAGATGATCTGTACCTTCTCTAGTCTCACAAGAGCTGCTATGATTTCTTCTTTGCTGATAAGAGAAATCCGGTCTCATCCCCTGGATGAACCACATTCATTGCTTAATACAGTCACTCCTGACATGAATGATGCATTCATGCCATGGATGACGTCGTAAGGCCTCGACGTTACTACCAAGAGATCCAACCGTCACTCTCGCCTCCAAGGGTTGAGTCACACTGTCGGCATCAGTGTGAGGTCACTGGGTCTCCTCTAGTAGAAATCTCGAAAGTGAGGGTCAAGTCAACAGTTTTTAACCGGGACCTCTCAGTATCAACCGAACAAAAGGACAAGAAAACAAACATCACAAAGATAAGTGTCTTTTTATTACTGCAACTCGAATTACAAAGACACAAAAACAACAACAACAACAACATGGAACTAGAAGTACCAAGAACAAAAAGGTATCCACTAGTTCCTCTCCTGTCCACCTGCTTCCGGAGCTCTACTACCTTGTCCACTGCTCGGCTGTTGCTCAAGCACCCGCCGCTGCTTCTATCTCGGTGGCTCCTCCAACGTCTGCGGATCAACTGTGTGTGGAGTCAGACAGTCACGTGCCATGTGACCCTTCCTGCCGTAGGAGTAACACTGCCCGTTTTTGGCACGCCTGGCTCTGACCCCACCCCGGGTGCCCCGCACCACCGATCTTAAAACCCGAGATCACCCATCTGCTGGTCTGGTCCTCCTGGACCTCTGCATCATCTGTCTACTGCCCATAGATGACTCGACTACTGATCGAATAACACGCGGCAAAGGTAGCAGCTCCTGAACACGCTCGGGGTGTAGAGCTACTGGCATAAACTCCACCCTGAAGAAGGTCTCGAAGTCTTCCCATGCGAAGGTCATCCCGTCACAAAACTGGAACAAGTGGCTCCACCACCTGCCTGCTGCTGCCTGAAGAAGGCTGGCAGCAAAGATCACCATGAAGTCTGCCGACGTCCCCACTAGCCTGAAGACTCTCACCACAGCCTCCAGCCAAACCTCAGCCGCCTGCGGGTCCGTCTCTCCCCGGAACCTGGGTGGCCTCTGGCGCTGGAACTCGTGCAGCGTACTCAAGTGGCGTGTATCGCCTACTGCTGGGGATGGTGGCATCGGTGGCCCAACGTATGGTAGTACCGCTGGTGCCTCCGTTGGTGCCTCAACTGCAAGAGGGCCCTGTACCGAAGCCTCGTCACTCGGCAGGCTGTTAGTACGCACATCCCTCTGGGCTGTAGCTGGTCATCTGAGAAAAGGCATCCTGAAAGAAACAATGTGACACGGTCAAAAGATTATACCTGGTGAGCTGACCGGGTTTGAGCTGATATTTAAAGGGAAAACCTTTGAAAACACACACACAATCAGTGTTTTCGTGCGCAAAGTCGGAAATCAGTTGTCAGGGTCCTGGTGTATGGATATGTCGGCCACCCGCACCAACACTGGACTCCCTGAACTGAATACCACACTCGGTACCCTTAACACTATTGCTTCACAGAAAGAAAATATCAGAGTTATAAGTTTTGCGGTAGAACCGACTCCTCTGATACCAATTTGTCACGACCCATCCTCAGGGCCCGTGCCGTGACTACCCCAAGCCCGCCTTCCTTAGACCAGGGGCTGACGACTAGCACCAAAGGCGTAAATCCCGTTATCTGGGAAGACATTGCCTTTATAAAAGTAAACAAAACACCACAGAGTACAAGCAGAAGTAAAACACTAAGTACAAAGAGAAGTGCTAAAAGGTAAATGAGCCAGAATACAAACCCAAATGAAAGTACAACTACAACTGAACAAAGTACAACAGAAAAAGACAACAGCTGGAAGAACGGAAGCGGCTCTTGGGTCGTCCTCCTCGGATCCTACCTGAAGGGTAGGTACAGATGGCGCAGCTCCTGAATCGTCCACCACAGATCCTACCTGAAGGGTAGGTACAAATAGCCTCCACAACGCTCTCGCCCATCAACCTCCTCCATGTGTTGTCTCATCGCGAAGTCCACCTCCGGATACTGACTCGTCGTGTAGTCCACCTCCGGGTACTGACTCGTCGTGTAGTCCACCTCCGGGTACCGTCCAATCCTCGAACACTCGGCCTCCGTCAGCATTGTCCGTCGTCTGCAACCAACACAACGAGGTGCGGGCATAACCCGTGCAGGGGTGAGTATAACGATACTCATTAGGGACCCCGAGACCCTCAAGGTCTCACTAAAACCAACATGGATAACCACAAAGAAGATCTCAACAGATAACCTCTACTTAGGTATATGCCCATGCATATACCTAAGTTATCAAGTAACCCATCTCAATCATGAGGAAAACACCAAGATCATGAAATCAACGGATAACCACTACCCAGGCATATGCCCATACATATACCTAAGTTATCAAGTGACCCATCTCAATCATGAGGTAAACACAAAGGTCAAAAGTCTCAGCTCAAACCAGGATTTTCATTATCAAAACCGTAACTGCTGAAGAGCTCCGTCTCTGAAGTGTACAGTGGTCCTGTCATGACTCCGAGGTACTACTCACTAACCTAAGACTGCTGAGGTACTCCTCCTGTCGAGTACCGTGGGCCAGCCACCCAAACACAGTAGTGCTTCCCGCCGGGGTATGCCACCCAAACACAGTAGTGCACACCCCCTAGTAGCCTGCAGATGTACTCTCCGGACGAGTACCGCGGGTCTGCACTGTCACACAAGTAGTGCTCCGTCCGCCATGGGTCTGCACCTCACAAAGTAGTGCTCCGTCCACTGGGCTAGTCGACTCACTCCAAGTCAAGTCGGTCAAACAGTCGTCAGGTCTTAGTCGGCTACACGGTCTCCGTACTCCGCACGCTCGTCTTTGGGAGGGTCTGCTCTACGAGCTACAGGTTGATACTCCAAGTATCTCAAAGTCCCACGAAGAAGTAACTCAAGGGACCACCTCGTCATAGGGGTCTCAACGCAACAGACGGCGCGTCAATCGGACGCCCGGTCTGTGATTTATTAGCCTTTTCGTCCCCGGGGCCCGGTTGGTTTCGTGTGCGAACCAATCCGGCCGTAACTCAACTGTACCCCAAACTCTCATAGGGTATACCCATAGGGACCTTTACTCAACGTGATCACCAACGCCGTTGACGATTCGTCAAACGGACGTCCGGTCTGAAAGATATCAGCTTTTCCGTTCCAGGGGCCCGGTTGGATTTCGGGTACAATCCAACCCAACCACTATCCAACTGCATCCAAAACTCGGGCGAAGTATTCCAAAAGTTCCGTCTCATCAAGAGGAATTCAACGAGATAGACGACGCGTCAATCGGACGCCCGGTCTGTGAGTTATTGGCTTTTTCATTCCAGGGGCCCGGTTGGTTTCGTGAGCGAACCAACCCGACCGCACTCCGACGGCATCCAAATCTCGAGCGGAGTAAGCCAAAAGATCCGTCTCACCTAGAGGAATCCATCAAAGTTGACGGCACGCCAATCGGACGTTCGGAGCTCAAGATATGAGCGTTTCCGCTCCGAGGGCCCGGTTGCTTTCGTATCCGAACCAACTCGGCCGAACCCAAAGTATTCCGAAACCTTGAGTATAATATACCGAAACGACCGTCTCGTTCCAAGGATCGCTACGCAACTGATGGTGCATCGATCGGGGGTCTGTAGCCCAAGATATGGGCAAAAGACCAAAGAGGGTCTGAAAACGGGGGGTCTGGGCCCAGACCGACTCGGCCCGACCCCCCCTGGGTCGGCCCGACCCGGGCCCGGCCCGACCCGGCCGGCGCGGCCCGGCCTGGCCGGCTCGGTCCGGCCCGACCGGCCAGCCGCGGCTCGGCCAGCGCGGTCGGGCGGAAGCAGCGGAGCGGGGTGCGCGGTCCCCCCCCCTTCGCCGCTGATTGAAGCCAGCGGTGAACCGCCGCCGCCAGCCTTCCGGCGGCGCGCCGCCACCGCCTTCCGCGGACCACCGGACGCGCTCCGGTGGTCCGTTTCTCCTGCCGTCTTCACCAACGGTCCTCCCGGGACCCAACCTTCACTACGAAGGGAGTCAAACGCCATAGCGGCCTGCTTCGTCGTCGTTCGTTGATCCGCACATCGATAAACAAGCTGCGGAGGGTTGTCGGGCCGTGTTTGTTCGGCCCGCGTCCTCCGCGTTAGGTGTTATCAATTGGCAAATAATAAAATCATGACGAGGGTATAATTTATCCAAAATAAATTATACGAACACCTTGCAATCAAATACCCACGCACGAGAGTTTAAAATTTGAATGCGCGGCGTGACAACGTCGCGCATTCTTGCCGCTTGATCCCGCGCGGTGCAACGACACCGCGTCAATTTCATTCGATCCGCAAAAACAAAACAATAAGGGAGGGGGACGACCGTGTTTGTGCGGTTCAGCCTCCTCCTGTTAACTGATATCATGCGGTCCAAATATCGCGGATAAAAGATGGAAGAGAATCACGTATAGAAAACACGTAAACCCCCTACCTCGAGCGCGGCTTGAACGAGGTTTTCGTCGCGGAGAAATTCGTCACAGAGAAACCGTCGCGGGAAGAGATGTCACGGAAAGAGGATTCGAAGACGTTGACGGAGATTGTCTGAGATGGAACGTCGTCTCCCTTCCTTTGACGTGGGAAGAAGAACGAATGGTGGCGTGTCGCGGGTATGGCGTCGCGGTAAACGGTCTCCTAGGGCTCAACATTCTTCGTTGGGAATCGTTCGTTCTTCGCGTTCTTCGTCGAATATGAAGAAGATGATCTCTAAGCTCCTTGCCTTCTTTTTCCCCCAAGTCCTCTCAAGCAACAAAGGAACTAACCCAAAATAAATTAAGCCACACTTAATTTATTAACTCAACATGGCTTTTGAAATTTAAGTGTTTGAATTTCAAAAACTCACATTAAACTCACTACATTAATGTCATAAGTTATTAACTTAAGTTAACAATATTAATGGTGAGTTGAGGGGGTTAGAGGATATGAAGGGGTGGGGTTCGTGTGGGCCCCACCACCCTCATAACCTCCCAAGGGAGGTTGGGTAGTTACCCAACTTCCTTCCAAAGGATTAAACACTTAGAGTAAAATAAAAATTGTTGTTAAATTTTTATTTTTAACTTCCACAATTTTTATCAACTTCTCTCGAGTAAACGCAACTCCAGAATAGGCGTTCATAAGCAAATACCAGCGCTGCGGTTCCATCGGTGCCCTCAGAATTTGATTCCGAGCACCGGTTCAAAAGTTAGAAATTCCCGCTCGTTCGTTCACTGAACGTACCCGAGCTAAACTTCGGAAAATGATTCCGGGCACACCGGGCCTCAGAATCAGGTGCCGTCAGAAACTGCGTTCTTGTAAAATCCCAAAGAAAATTTAGAAAAAATTTCCCTTGAAATTTCCGGGTCTTTACAATCAAGCTCTTGAAGAGCTAGTATAGGCTATGTAACTTAACTGGTAGTAAACATTTAATTAAAGGTTTCTGAAAACAAATATACACATACCTGGTGGTACACAAATTTTAATAAATAATGTTTTGTTTTTTTCTTAAGTCTCAATGAAATATATTTAACTTTAAAGATATTTGTGAAAATAGATATTGAGACTGTGGATGGAGCATGTTCTTAATATCTCTACATGTAACAAGCATTCAAAAAAGAAAAAAAAAACGATTTAAGATTTTTTTTAAAGGATTCCTTTTTTATTTATACTATGTGAATATACATATAATCAAATCAAATATGGTAAATTGGAAGTCTATTAATTCTAATACATTTTATGTATGACATAAGCAATTGGGTCATTCATGATCAATTATAATGGAAAAAGATTTAAGTAAACGAACATATGCGAATCAATTTATCGACTAGATATTAGATATTCATCGGGGGAGAATCACAAATTTATTTAATGGATACATGTATATTAAATTGTCATTTATGTTAATTCTCTTCATGATACTATGAATAATCCCTATATGACTAAATATAACAATCTATTATGAGCTATATATTATCAAGGTAAATTATTTATATAATCCCTATTTACATAGGAAGTGATTTTCAATATTTACAAGAAATATCAATTATGGAATATATATGGGTACATCCACTTACCAAATGAACCATATAAATCTATTATATATAATATAGCTTGTAATTCTCCTTCCACGTGTCAACTCCACCTTCGTTTCCCTAACGTTTATTCCTCTCTGTGCATTCTTACTGCTTCACATTCTCCATTCATCTCCCTCCCCTCCTGATTTCCCATCTCACTTCCCGACTCCCCTTTCAGACTCTGCCTCTGCCTCCGGCTCCGACTCCCTGTCTTCCTCTGCACTTCATCCTGGATTCCACATCTCTGATGCCCGATACCTCCTCTCCTCCAATTTCTCCCTCCCTCCCTGCTTTCTCCTCCCCACCTTGCCACTACTCCACCATAGCCTCCCGTTCGTGTGGTCGTCCTCTCCACCACATCCCCGCATCCCAGTATCCATCTCCCCGTGCTCCCCATTCTTGTGCTCCCCTAATGATACCCACCCTAGCAGCTCCCTTCCCACCGACTGTAGTCGACTGAAGATACCCACCCTAGCAGCTCCCTTCCCACCGATTGCAGCCGTCCGACACACATATGGCTACCGTCTACGACTTCTCCTTCTCCCTATTCTTCGTGCGGCTTTGCACCATCGGGCTTTCTATACTCTTGAAGCCCTAGCTCCATGCATTGCTTTCATTTAGTTTCGTCCTTCAAGATCTGCTTTTCCTCCTCCCATTTCACGCTCGGAATCCAAGCAACACGCCACATGATCTCATTCTTCTCCCGGTTATGCTTCATCAGGCTCTTGACTGCGAAAAATACAACTCTCCCTTACCGATGATTTATTTTTCCTGGTACTAACATATCTTCATCATCAAAATACGTAAATCCAAGGGTGAATATTCTTTGAATACTGCATTTTCTCGCCATCATAGGTTGAATTACTTTTATTTCCATTGTAGTTTGATTTCAACAAACCCTATACTTTATGGGTCTCAGCTCTTCCTTATTATTGCAGCTTTTCTAGCCCTCTTCTCTTTCTATTATTTCAACCATGAGTTTTTTTGAACTTTTACAATCCAGATTTTATATTATCTTCATTCAAAAACTCAAGGGAATTACACAACAAATTTCATTCTTCATGTATGGCCTGCTGAGGCTAGCTCCCTTCCACCACTAAACTGGTAATTGTGTCATTTACCTTATATATATTTTGTATGAATTTCCTGTATAATCTTATTACATACACACTTATCATACTGTGCAATCATATTCTGCATACACATTTATCATACTGTATAATCATATTCATGGCTTATCAATCCCTAAAGGCATGACTTCTTAAAATTTTCATTATATTTAAAATATTATATTCATAATTACAGACAATGTAAATCTATTTAGTTATTTTGATTACATGTATTGATTTCATTTTAACATCCAAATATTTATATAGTTAAATTCATTCCATCCACGTACATTTTTCTTCCATTACTATCATATATCCAACATCTAAATTATCATGTGAATACATCTACTTATAAATATTTTCATTATAAAAACCATTTCCTCAAATTTTAAGGCAGATGCAATAAACAACCCATAAATGAACATTTATTGGCATATGCAGAATGTATAGGTAATAATTGATGTTATATATGTTAAATACATGTTCCATGTTTTTTTTTTCAAATTTCTATGTATTTTCCACATTCTTATCCAATTACATACACTATTATATATAATAACAATTTAATATGTAATCTGTTTTGAATATACAATACATTGTATGAAATTTGTGGTCTCCAATGACTATATGTAATCTATTTATAAATAATAAACTTTTTCACTAACTATTTCCCCCCTGAATTTTTCCTAGGATAATGCCTACGATATATCTTCAAGGGATAACAACTAAGAAGTTAAACAAAAAGGTACTTTATTATCAACTGGAATGGTTATGATGCAATCATCAATAAGTTTCTTCATTTTTTTGGTTTCGAATCACTCATTTTCATTTCCACTAGGCAATGTGTATGCATACTCTGCAATATGTAGCATGCTTAGGAACGGTATATGCATACACTACGACGTGTGATATTATTAACTACACTAGAATATATTACACTCTTCAATATTACATTGAAATATTCATGCATTGTGATATGAAATATGTAATATTCATAAAATGAAATATGCACATAGTACATACAAAAACACTGGAGCCTATATGTACACAACAGAAATGGGTACACTGCATACATTGTAATATTTAATATTCATCAATATTCCTACACTACATTGGGTAAAATTGTTCAATATATAATGAAATGGTTGTAACATCATTCTAGAATTTTATTGAAGTTATTTCAGGGATCTATTTGTTCATATTTCTTTTATATATAGATTCATATTTTACTTCTTTGTTCATATCTATTCATATTTGCTAACTGGAATATATCAGTTCATATTTTTTAACAATATATGTTCATTTTTTAACAACAATTTCTTCAAATATACGGGTTTATAAATATTTAGGTTTAATAACGCTAACATGCAGGTTGAATATGCAGATTAAATATGACTTAGAGTATACAAACAATCACATTTGTTAGGTAACTATGACATTTTACCATAAATTAGTACATGCATATGGATAATATACATTGAACAATTGCAATTGGAAGTGGGATTCAATAGCCTTTGGAATATAGAATTTTCATTACTACTATGAATTTTCAATCTGCCTGCTTTTCTGTAATATTCATTATCTTAAACACCATTTTATACATATTTCAGTATTTAGTTCAATTTTATGTCATGTTCTTTTTAATTATATGATTTCTATTTGAATCCTTAAAATTTCTATTGATTCTATTTAATATAAAATCTCCCTATTCTATACAAGAAATTTCAGAAACTCATTTTCTTTATGCTGTGAATACGAGCATCATGTCTTACGCCACAAGCCATGAGTATGAGTACCATGACTTGGAAACAATTTAATATAGACCCCCATGAATTCAGTAGACTTTGTTATGTTTGCTTTTCAATACTTCTATGGTATCTCAAACTACTAAATTTTGTACAAACTAAAATTTCTTAAATGTTTTTCTTTATTTCTTTAATAAAAAAAATATGTAGTTTGAATATGTAACTTACATAATATGAAACTTATAGATTAAGTCAGTATTTTACTAATTTGTACAATTTATTTAGTAAATTCTCTTACAGTTTAAGAAAACTCAAAGCATATGTCGAAGCATATTATGTTTTTTTCTACTAATGTTGTTTTTAATTTTTTTACCAAGTTAATATGTTACTTGATTTTCACAATTACGATGCACCTAAAAATGTTAATGATATGGATTGTTCTACTTCCAAAAAGGCGTTCAGTGAGGTTACATTATCCTTCATGTTTCCCCCTTCTTTACCCTCACCCATCTCTTTATCCCATCTCACTTCTCTATCTCAATTCATTGACGTTGTCCTATTAATCATCTAATCAGTCATCCTTGGTGTCTGGTTTTCCATTTCATAAAATATTCAACTTCCCTATTTGTGTATCTCAATATTTTCATTGATGATATAATTTTAACAACCAATCTATCAACTGTTCTGGGTAAACATTCATATTACAACTTTGGGTATTTAAATTTTTTTCTTCTCTGTGCTTTTATTTTTACAGTTTTGCACAAAAAAATCATATATTTATTAATTCTTACACTATTTATCATTATAACATATCACCCAATTTCTTGAAACCCTATGTTTTTCACCTTGTGCTACATATTTTTTTCATTCCAAAAGATTTATGTTTTCAATTGTTGATATTATGTTTCTTATTTGATAATAGTGGTATCATTCATTGGGAATCCATATCATACAATTCATTTTTGATATATTAGAAACTCTGCTTTTACAGTTGCAGATCCTTTTGATGCTACTGAAGAATTCCTCTACCAGTAATTTTTTTCCATTCCAATTTAAGAACCAAATCTGAAAAATGAACCATGTTTCCTACTTTCTGGATGTTTTTTCATATTGTCTTCCTATCTTTTGTTTATTATGTGTCTCTCACTATGAGAATATTCTTCTCTATTTACTTTGTGCATGCTATATATGCATTTCATGTATAAGCATATTGTATATCCACCTATCATACTATACAATCATATTTAATTTCCATATTTTATATGCATTTAGTATAGATTCATTTTAACTCATTAGCTTATCAAATATTTTGTATTCATATTTTGTATCCATTTCCTTTATGAATTTCATATATGCATTTACTGTATCAATTACCAGTATGCATTTCCATATTCTATATGAATTTCCTGTATGCAATCCCTATAAGCATTACCTATATGCATTTTCATATTTTGTATGCATTACCTACACACATATTCTGTATGCACTTTCAATTTAATGCACTTTCACTTTCTATGCATGTATAATTCACTTTCAGTTTGTTAAAAATGTAGCGTCTTCTTAAATTTTATAATATGTATGATAAAATTGTATAACCTTTATTTAGTATACCATGTTTCTACTGTTATCTTATTATATTTATCATTATACCAATTCCTTTTTGGTAATGTACCATGTCTATTATCTTATTAAAGAAAGAACACTATATATTCCTTGACTAAGCTGCTCGCTTTTATATATTATATTTGATAAATTTATTATATTTCATTAATATATATTTCAAAAAAAAATCATGGATTCATATTCTCATATATTGTTGCATGCTATTAGAGACACACAATTTATCCTTAAAAATTACCATAAGTCATCTTACATATTATAGAGACCAATCATTTGTTTTAATCAATATATATTATGTAATTGTTTTATTTTAAGAATGAATGTTTACTTTCCATATAGCAATTCATTTTTTAAATCATCATATTCATACAATTCATTTAAAAGTTGTATATATTTTATTAACCATCTTTTACGTATCCATTTTTACAATTCATAAAAGATGTACATATTTAACATAAATATATATACATGTATGTATTTAACAATTTGTATAGATTAGTACATCTTTAAGCATCCAGAATGTTTGTGGATTTGTTCTGGAAATACTGTTATGATATTATATAGTTTTAAAATTATTATGATCTTATACTCTCTACAATCACTGTTATGATCTTAACATTGGAATTTTTGTGAAATCTCCAATCAATGTTATGATCTTACGTAATATTCTTTAGTAGGTTCCCTTAGATTTGTACAACTATAAGCATGAAGTTTGCATCCAATGTACCTTATAAACGTTTGAGAATAATAAGAATACAAAATGTTTACAATCCATAAAATTTGTAAGCAATGTATGTGTAAGCATACAGATAGTGCATATTCAATAGCATCTATAATGCAGTTTTAGTAGTAAAGATTCAACAGCATTTGTTTGGTTCAATTATATTAAAATGCAGTGCAGTAGATTCAGTATAATTTGTTTTATTGAATTATATTTAGTAGCATTTGTACATTCTGTGAGAATACTATCCATCTTACATAATATTATTTTTTGGTTCATTTATATTAAACTGGAGTTTCAACAAACCTACTTAGTTATTTTTATGTAAAATATGTAAGAAATGTATATGTAAGAATACATGTAGTGAATATTCAATAGAATTTATATTGTAGATTCAATAGTACAAATATGATAGCATTTTTTGGTTCAATTATATTCAGTATATTAAGAATCATTTGTACAATCTATAAGTATACAACATGTTATGAATGTTATGATTTCTCTATTTTCAAACCCATGTTTTTAGGATGTTAGTAGTGGTAGGTGCATCACATGGGCATGATTTTTTTGAGAACAAGAATGAAAGATGGATGATGTGTGCATAAAAGGTAATGATATAGTATTTTAATTGAATTTAACATTTTAGGTTTTCCTATACTTTATAATTTCCATAAAGTATTGAATAAGTTTCTCAATGAAATGTGTTTTGGGTGTTAATTTATATGGACTGACAATATGTAAAACGTGTGTTTTTTGGCTTTTAGGATGTGATAAAAT
This sequence comes from Viscum album, assembly GCA_963277665.1. Classification (NCBI taxonomy): domain Eukaryota; kingdom Viridiplantae; phylum Streptophyta; class Magnoliopsida; order Santalales; family Viscaceae; genus Viscum; species Viscum album. Next base: position 1,567,067,311 of record OY728160.1, read on the forward strand.
ATGGCATAATTAATAACATGTGATCATAAATCCACATGTATTTTTTTTATTACTTCCGTGTTACCATTATTTGAAATCATTTTCTAAACCTATTAAAATCTATGGAACTTTCCCATTCTATAACAAATAATATAAGAATTCCTCACCCAATGTGATACTTAACAATTGAGATACTCAGGTGACGTTACATTATCCTTCATGTTTTCTCCTTCTATACTCTCACTAATCTCTTTATCCCATCTCACTTATCTATCTAGGTTCATTGATGTTGTCCTATTAATCATCTAATTGGTTATCCTTGGTGTATAATTTCCCATTTCATAAAATATTCTACTTCTCTGTTTGTGTATCTCAGGATTTTCATTGATGATCTAATTTGGACAGTTCCTCTCTCTTGTGTTGCATTAGTGGTACAAATCTATCATCTGTTATGGGTAAAAATTCATATCACATCTTTGTATATTTAAAATGTTCTCTTCTCTGTACTTTTATTTCTACAATTCTGCATAAAAAATCATATATTTGTTAATTCTTTCATTTTTTATCATTATAACATATCATCCAATTCCTTATAACCCGAGTTTTTTCACATTTTTCCTACATTTTTTTCATTTCAAACAATTTTTTTTGAAATTTTAGATATTTTGTTTCTTATTCAATAATAGTGGTATCAGTCAATAAGAATCCATATTATACAATTACTTTTTGATATATTATAAACTCTTATTTTACAGTTGTAGATCCCTTTGATGATGTTGAATAAGTTCTCCACTGATAAATTTTTTCCCTTCCAATTCAAGAACTTAATCTAAAAAATGAACCATATTTCACACTTTCTGATTCATCTTCCCCATTATTGATCATAAATTTATTTTTATTCTTCATTTTCCACTTACTGGTTTAGGTTGGTGAAGTGGAGGAGCTGTCGAAGGTGGTGTGAGGCTATCTAGGGTAGTAGGAACCCAAAATTAGTGCCTTTTGGAGGTTCTCTCCGACTAATATCATCCTCTTAGGCCATCTATCCCTCTAACAAATGGATTAAAACACCTTTAAATAGCCTTGTGATCTCTAAAAGAGTTCCCTAAAACTCCAGACGACCCTAATTCCTATGAACAATAGCAAACGAGCCTGAATAACTTCCTTAAAATTACATTTCAATACATAGTATTGGGAGTTATTATTATAAATTATTAGGGTTTTTTTTTCATATAGTTCCTCATGATTGGTAATTTACCCTAAAAATGTATTTCATCTTTCTTTATCATTCTATGTTGCTAATTTTTTCTCATAAGAATTTTCCTTTCCATTTCATCAAGTAAACTATTAATTTTGAAGTTGTGAGGTGGTATCATTGTTTCAATGAAGGGAATAGATCTCTATTTCCATGTTATTTGATATAAGGTCTATTATTTATTAGATGAAATGTATTTCATCCAATCCATTTAACATAAAAAATCAGGTACACTATATTTTGAACTTATATTCCTTGGTCCATTAATTTTAGTTATTTATTTGGTACCATGTTTGTCTCTTGAACTTAAATTCATTTTTCTGGAACATGAGATGGGAAATCTGTTCAAATGATTTTCTTTTTGTTCTATATTTCCATTGTGTGCCAAATGTTTTGATATTAATAAACTAAACACAATTATTATGGCCATGATACTATGTTATGATCATTTTATGACCTCATAAAATTTTAATTTAGATATTTATTAATAAATCATGATTACCAATAAACTAGGTGAATTTCAAATTGAATATTTAGGTTCATAGGTTTGTTCCTTTTACATTTTATAGGCGCATAACAAATATTTGATTTTTTAAGAGAAATCCTTTTACATTTTAGAACTCTTCTTTTATGTTAATTTTTATGCAACATAGTATTTCATTATTCCTAATGTATATCGCTTTTTTTTTTAATTTTCACAAAATCCTTCATTTTAGTTATCTTTTCTCAAATTTCCATTTTCATTATATTTTCAATATTATGCAACATAATATTTCATTTTTCCTAACATATTTATCATATTTATCTTAATGGATTATTATTTCTTTCATTTTATCTATCAAAACTCATGATTATATTTATAATGAGATTTCCATTGCATATATGCAATGCACCATAAGACCTATAGAAGACATGTTTTTCGATAATTAATGTATTCTTAGTTGTCACGTGAAGATGATTATTGTTGCATCCTAACATTTTATACCCATTTTTAGGTTCATTCAGCCACTTCAGGTAATATTCATAGTAATCCCTCCCGTAATAAAGATTATCATCATTTTTTTGTTATAGGGTTTGATTATTTTATATATGTTTTTTCAAATTTTGAGAATAGACAATGAAACTGCCTGAAATTTCCATTTTATTTCTACTATAAATATTATGAAACCTAATATTTCATTTTCCTTAATTTTTTTATATTTATCATAATGTATATTTATTTATTTTATTTCAAAATTCATAATTTAGGATTATATATATATTGAGATTTCAACTATTTATATATACCCTGGCACTGTAAGACCTATAAAGGATGTGTTCATAAAAAATCAAAGTATTCATAGTTGACATTTGATTCCAATGATAGTTATATTCTAACCATTTATACCAATTTAATGACATGTGTTCGATAGTTCTTTTAGTGATTGAGATTATTATTTTTCTTCTCAAGTTATAAATCTAGTTACCATATTAATTACATTTTTCATTTTAACAAGTTTTTAAGACATATATGACCTTTTAATAAGTATGTAATACATTTTATGTGATTTATTATCTTAAATATTTGAAGTTTGGTGTTATTTAAATTCTTATATTATACCATATAGTTGAATAAATTAAAATTATTTATGCCTTTTATGAGTATCTTTCTTATGATTTTATCTTGTAGGTTATTAGGTTGTGTTTAATTAAAGCATAATCAAGAAGGGAATTGAAAGGTTTCTAGGGGAGGACCCTAAAGGAATCATATTTGGGTATTTTCTATCACTATCTATGGTTATTTATATTATGTATATTTTGATCTTATTTTCTTAATTTACTCACAAGTGTTTTAAAATACTGTTAAATAGTTGAATTTGGAGCTCATTTCAACTCTAATATTATGTCATATGGTCAAAGAAATTACAATTCTTCATGTCTTTTATGTAATTTTATTGAATTATATTCATTGATCTAAAACTAACTTTGGGAAGTACAATGAATGGTCGTTAAACCATCATTGATATGCCAAGTTGTATACTATGTTTATATAAATGCATAATATACTTTAAAAATTTATGCACTTTCAGTTTATATACATGTACAATTCACTTACAGTAATGAATTTTTAGTTTACTTCAGTTTCAATTTTTCCATTGTTCAATGTATTTTTAATTGTTTTATCAGTATGATAATGTTATGAATTTATTCATTATACTATATCATGATACATTTACAATTCACTTTTAGTTAGTTAATATTGTAAAAAAATAATTAGATTTATATTTTTTTAAATCATTTTTTTAATGTTAATAGAGGTTTGAATAATAAAAATAGTTTTTCATTATTGAGTAATGTAATAACAAAATAAACATCTTCTACAGTTTTAGTTTTCTAGTATTATTTTATTGGTGAAAATGTTTCACTAAATAAAGAACATAATTTCATTTTTTTTTCATTATCATTTATTTATTAGTAATGAAAGCATGTTTTCATTTCATTTGGATCTCAATATTCTATATTTTCTCCCATTTCTCCAATGATATACATTTATACCAACCATCAATCTACCTCTCACTCACCACCAATGTGGGAGTTGACAACATCAACCTACCATAATATGAATGTTGCGAAGTTGTGAAAATGATATTATCCTCAGAGGGCTATGAATTTACAATAGTTATTATCATAGACCTACTTTGGATGTTGTCATATGAGAATGGGTAAATTTGAAAAATCACACTTTTCTTCTTCACATAGGTTTCAACTCCTTTAAATTCTACCTTCAACATCAATTTTGAATCTTGATTCATTATTTATATATTTTAATTTTGGTTTCTTATTCTAATTTACTAAGTGTTTGATAAATTTTAACACCAACAAAGATAGTAGGAAATCTGAATATATAGGCTATATTACCACTACAAACTTCGTGAAATTTAATATATATTTTTTATCCTTAACTGTTCACTACAAAAATCAGCTAAAATTGTGAATTGTATACCTTTTATTTGTATTTACACTGTAATTTTTCCATGAAATTTGTTTAATCAATTAAATTTCAAAATGTAGTTTCCAATTACAATTTTTGGTACATATTAGAAGGCCCTTCATAAGACCCCCTCCCCCGGTGAATATGGCTATTTATTTTATGCTCACAGAATTTCACAGGACCTGAATAACCATATAAAAATATAAAAAGTTGGTCTCTTGAGAGAATATCACTGCAAATCCATCATGGAAACACCAATCATACCTAATGGAAACTACCAATAGATCATTACACTTTTGGTTTAGATCATTATGTACATTCTGATTGTAGCTGAGAAATCATATGATGCTCTCTAGTTTCTTTCATTATCTTGTGAGGGTGCTTGATCATCAGCCCCACATACTTATTTCCATCATAAAAAATGATCAGTCTCATCTCACAATTACTCCTGGAGGACTCCCAAGAATTATGATTTGGAATATTTATAAATTTATATTTATTTTTTCATCATATTTAGTCACTTAAATATCTATCTCCATTAGTTTCCATAAAATATTCAGATCTATCTTTATCCTCATCTTAAAAAATGATGGGATTTATACCACCATTCTCATGGACTTCATCAACAGCTGCATCACGGAGAAAGTATATAGAATTTGAAAGCTGATGATCTAATTGGTAAGTTAAAACCCTAAATTAAATCACCTCTTTCAAGGAGTTGAGGCCATGTTTAGAATATTCCTAGGAAAATATTCCATTTTCATGTTCAAGCAGCAATATTCATAGCTATGTAAGAACAAATTCCACCACTATACCCCAAGATTTCATTATAGAAAGGTTAAATTTTAAAATCTTGTTAACATTTGACATATCCAACAATATTGTAGTATTTTGAATAATTGTTTCATATTTTTTGAATAATAAATCTAACGAAATTTCATGATTATCAGCATGGAGTGATTTCTTTAGCAGAATATGAACTGAATCAGTGTTTGGAGGATTTTTAAAAATAGAAGGCACCGTTTATTCAATGTTCATTACTTTATTATTCCCCAATTTACTTATTATTTCATGATTCTCATGGTTTCATGCTTATTTCTCATTATTGTAATGTATGATGCTTTTATGGAATATACTAGGTGGTAAATCTATGATTCAATTCAATTAAGAAATTGAATCCATTCTCTATTAAATAGAAATCCTTCTACAATTCACCAATTTTTATTTCAAGCTCCAAATTTTACAGAATATACATGAAGGTTTTTTGAGAAATACAACTTGTATAGAATATCCAAGATGGTTTTTTTAGAAATACAAATCACTATTTTACAATACCTTATATAGTTTCTTCGTTGCTTTGTGAGACTTATATACTGTTTTCACCATGGATATATGAAATTATTGGAGATAGTAATTAAAATGTTATTGATTCCATAGGTTAATTTATTGATAAAATAGTAGGGTGGTCTCACAAACTATAACAAACATTTTATTGAGTTGATTATTTTAAAGGAAGTTGTACTATTTTTTCAGTAGTTGGTACAAAATAGGGGATTCCTAAAGAAGGTGAGACCCAATTTCAAAAACATGAGAAATAATTATTCCATGCTTTTTAATTTTTATGAATTAATTTGAAATATATTTTTTGAATTATTTTACTTTAAGGTGGACTTTTTGTTGGTGGGAGTGATATGTGAACATGTTTTCATGGGGCATGACGCTGGTGACGTCTATGTATCACTAAATTCTTAGCTATAAGTGATTCATATATCTTGCATGAAATTATCTTCACATGAGGAAGCATCATTCAATTAGTGGGTTTTAAATTTCATTTGAGTGGTAAAAATTCATTATGTTGTCTGACCTTCTGTATGCATATGTCATATAATCATATTTTATATAAAATTTTTAGTATACTAATGTTTTGTATATGTATAATGTATATTATGCTATATCATACTATATATTCATATTAAAATTTTTATAATATTATTTTTATATTTTTTATTCATCCTTTCTAAACTGCATATTGTACAACCTGTCTGCATATTGAATATAGAATTATACTCATATTGGGATAGTGTTGCACCCCGAGAAATTTTGTGAAACCAATTTAAATATATGGGATGTTGAATTTAGTATTCAAAATCCATATTAAAAATATTTTTCATTTTTTTATTTCATAATATGTTATATATTCACATTTATGAATATGATAAATGTGCTGCACTCTTCATCAATCCTTATAAATTTGTCACACGTAAATTTCAATTTCCAATCCACTTCCATGGAAGAGAGATTTCATATATGACTAACAAGGCTACATAATAATTCTGTTGATCATATAATTTTTTTACCATCTATGTATATCAGACACATTATACACCACAACATTGTCCTAGATTGATATATTTCAGTTTGTTAATAACTTAAGGTCTGTATCTTTCATTTTTTAACTTTTTTAGGATTTTGGTTTTATGATTCCCAATTAACTTCTTATTATTTATGACCTCTTATGTGTTATAATTACATGAATTTTTTCTATCAAATGTTTCTTTCTCCACTAATTAGTCTTAATTGATTTCAATCACGTCACTTCCAACATCTAAGAAAATTTGAAATTTTTAATGAATTGCTTATGTTTCATTTTATGAATTAAATATTATTTACTCTTCTATTTCCTTCTATTCATATATTTCATCTCTCTATAGGTATTATTAGTTAATTATATGTTTTCATTGATTTAATTTCTATCTTATCTCGTAAAACTATATGAGTTGGGCTACCAGTGTTTTATAAAAGATAGATTTATCAAATAGTCATGTTAATTATTATTTATTGGGGGATATATATCCTAGGTTTTTCATGTTGATTAAAATAAATAGTGATAATCACGTAACTTATATAAATCATCCAACATAATCATTTATAAGAATCTTGCAACACTTACATGAATAATTAAGTTATAAAGTGTTAAAAATCAACAGTTTGATATGTTTATTATACACACTAGAATGGTGTTTTTAACTTATTATATAAAATCATTAATCAACGTGAGTAGAAAATAAATAAATAAATTGAACACTTAAAGAGGAAAATGAATAAATCAATATTGACATGCCTTTTCAGATATGTTCTGAAAGTGACAATGATACCAAATAAATTATGAGATCCAGTAATTATTGTTGATGACATATTTCAATTTTTTTTTTCAAAAAATATTTATTATTGGGAAATATGCACTAAAGCATGGACCACTATGTAACTGCAGTCACTACGACATAGTGTATATTTTATTGTGGTGTTTTATACCATGATGTGGTTCATGTGAGAATGGAATGAGATACCATTTGACCAATTCCTCTAAAGTGATTATCAATCATCTTTGTATGACCACACATTATGCGATGATGTGTAAACTATAACTGAATATTAAAAGAGTTTCAACATTTGGATCAATCAATGAAGGGAATACAAAAGGTTTTTGACATTACATAACATTTGGAATGTCACAAACTCCAATGATAATATGAATTTGATGCATGAGTCTTATAAAAGGGATCTCTATCAGTTCATTAAGTTTAGACATGGGGCTGGAGATTATTCCCACATAGCCAAAACTCCCTCAAACTATATATCCTTCATTTTACTTAGAGGAGGTTCTAGAATAACCTTTATAGGAAGGAGGTATTTCAAAAGTGTTCACTGGTTCCTATACCTGGTGGATACTACCGGAGGAAAGAACCCATTTATTGTTGCTTATGGAACTCGATCAAACTCACTTCTAATGAAGATAAAAAATTTGGACAGTGAGATATGCATGGATTATCATTTTATCATTTTTTTATATATTTTTACTCAGTACGATCTTGGGCATGGAATTTTTGTTTTCTTCCACTAAAAATGGTCATAGAGATGTCCCATGAAATCCATCAGTGGTATAAAAGTGACTACTAGTGATTAATTAATGGGATAAAGATCTAGCATGCAAGCTTGAATTAGAATCTTCCTTGGAAACATGATGTTTTTCCTTTAAAACAATCATTATTGATTTTGATTTCAAAGGAGCATGATGTAGTGCTACTATAAATGGTAATTAACTTATAAAATTCATGAGACTACATCACAATACATATCAATATAATCGTTATATTCATTTCTAGAAAATCAGAGAAAACTGAGCATCATAGGGAGATTCTCTATTATGTGGTCAACAGGTTTATCTGTCATGGTCGTGATCACTATAGTGATTGACCATGTCATGGTGAGTATTACCAAGATGTTTTGGGACTTATGAAGTCCTGGTCAAAATAGAAATGAACTGGAAAATGGGTGTGGTGCTTCCTATTATAAGAGATGTACCCAAGGAACACCATCTAGTGGTGCAAGCTGTTTTGGGGCCATTTGAAAGAAAATTATATTTTTGTTAAAATTCTCAAAAACCTTCATCAGCACAGGCCCTTCGGTCCTATTATAAATCTCTATTACTTTAAACTATTTAGAAAATAATTTTGATATAATCTACTATATAAAGTTTTTTATCTCATGTTAAATAATTTAATTGTTTATTTATTTAAGTTATTAATATTTAATTATTCTTGCATATAAATTGTTTATATGATGTGAATAATGTATTCTTAAGTTTATGTGATAAATTTCTTATAAAATTCTCATTCCATGCTAGGAATGAAAACATATGATCCATTTTTCATCCACATTGACATCAATTTGTAATTAAACTTATTATCTTGAATTTATAGGTTGAATATATTGTACACATATTAGGTGTTAGAGTTACAATAGAATTGAAATATCACTTGAATAAATTATCCTTGGGTAGAGGGACTTTGGGTCAGACTACTCACTAGCTTGGAGGCTTATACCTTGTCTAGAAAAGTAGTGGTTGGCTATTCGTGGTTATAACATACTCATGTGGGGATTATTGGTTTCATATAATTCTAAACATTTACATGAAAGAGTTTATGTGTAACAACTCATCCTAGTGGTACTCGTGCCGTGAATCCCCAATCCCACCTCCAATAGGCTAGGGGATGGATACTAGCACTGAGTATGCATATCACTAACATGGGAGGCATTGATTAAGTACCTGTACACACACACACACATCTCTAAGCCCACAAAATGCTAAAATGTAAAAACAACTAAAAAACCATTGAACGCACATATATATATATAATACAACTAGGGTATGATAAGAATTAAAGTAAAGTAAAGTAAAATAGGTCCAAATAAAATGCCACCACAAAGAAGTCTGTTACACGGGTCCAACTTGTAAGTAAAAGGCATTGGGACTGCTATCTGAAAGCCGCAGGAACACACCTTGGCCTGTCCAGTCTCACTAAGCACCGTCTGGTCCCAGTCCTCCTAGGAATCCGTAAAAAGGTCGATCATCAATATAAGACATGACACATACAGGTAAATCTCATGCAGGGGTGAGTATAAAGATACTTAGTAGGACACCCTGAAACCACAAAGAAATACAATAAATGAAAGTACAGTCAGCTCTACACAGGTATATGTCTACAACACATATAACAAGAATATCTAGATATACTCAATCCAAGACATATAGTCTAGAGGTAATATACAACCATAGTATACTAAACTTAGGATTTTAGTTCAAATATTCCACATAGCACTCATACGGGAGAACACAATATTGAGTTAGATAGCACAAGTGACGTCCGTTCGATAGGCTCTACTCATCGGGTCTCACCATAAAAAAGATGCACTGATAGTCTGAAGAGAATACGATACATAGATGAGGATAATATCCAGGTCCATGGGGTGATACCAATACATAAATCTAGATTAACCTGATAAATAGAGGATCAATGCCCATATAGTGTTGGTCATGTCGATACCAAGAACCCTACCTAGGGCATAAAGATGAATAGAGGATCCCACTCTAGGCCTCTTAGGGGGGGGGGATTCCAACAACTCTATCTAGGAAGTCCTACTAAAGGGATCATATCCCTAGAAGTAGGAAATGATTCATAAATTTCAGGGAAACATTAAAGGGAATGAAACCTAATGAAACTTTCCCAAGATATGGAGGAAAAGGGAACCAATCCATGTAGAAAGGGGTACACGATGTATAGTATGGGAAAATGTTGTGTCCCTTGACCCCAGGTACTGACCATGTAGAAAATACCTTGTCATTCAACCCGTGTCATGTAAAAGAGGAATACATGACATGGAGAAGGGTTACACGCTGTGTCCTTGCATTCGGGGTCCACCCGTGTACTACGGATGTGTGCCAGTACATGACATCGAGCCATTTTTCCCTTCCTGTGTACCAGTACACGGGGTAGCCCATGTACCTTGTCTAGGCCAAGCCATGTGGGGGGAGTAAACTCTATGTAGGAAACCTGTGTAATCCACCTCATGTTTGTGTTATCCTTTAGGTATAAGATGAGTCCATCAAATGGGACTACATACCGCGTAGCCAAGGACTACACACTGTGTGTATCAGGTTTTTCCAAAACCCATATTCTTCCTCCCGATCATGCTGATCGATATTCCAGATTTTGTTCCAATGGTTGGTTTTCCATAGAAATCAAGATATGAGGTTTTTTAGTCAAACCATCACCGAATCGGTAAGATTCAATACTTTAATCAGCTCAGAAAATGAGATCATCGCTATTATTCATTACGTGTTGAAGAAAGTGAAATCTGCACCAACTATCAACCGATCCGCTACTGAAACCACCATCACACCTTTGCTGAGTCATACCAAATATAGATCTATTATTTTGGATCATTTCACCAAGAATCAAAGGTGAAATGATCGATTATTCAATGGTTTGTCAAACTGCGGGGAAGAATGAAGAACATGATGAAGAACACAATAATCGGGGGAGAAAAAAACAAACCAAAATGAGAGGGAAACATTTTAATCAATATTCATGTCCATATTGGTACTTCAACATTAGTACGATAATGAATCCAAGGAATTTCAAGTTCAAACTCCCGATAAATCCTACAAAATAGCCCATCTCACATAATGATTGATCTGTGGGATAATCTATTAGTGGATTGGTATGCGTTCATCATAGGAATCAGGAACGGGGAATAGAAAACCAAAATAACACATCCTACCTTAGGTTGGATCGATCTCTGATAAAAAACAATCACTGTGTCATCATCATTGGTGAGATCCATTAATATTGGTGTGCACTGATCATCAATTCGAGATTTCATCATCGTTTGTCATAAATGATTCTCCAGAGGTTCTCCCCCAACATCTCTAGGGATTTCTAGGTTATAAGTATAACATTAAATTTCTAAAAAAGACTTATTTAAATACCCCCTTGTTGCATCGAAGATTTGAAATAAAACAATTTTATTAAATTATTTTATTCATTTAAGCGTCTGTGATGACCTTTCCACAATCGACCCGTGCCGATCATAGTTAGGTCACACCTAGGGTAAAGACACTATTTTGAACTCAATGGTTCCCTTGTATTTCTAATTCGAGAACCCATTTAGAAGTTATTCCATTTTTTTAGGATAACCATGTGTACATGTGCTATTTAATATTTTAATATATTTCAAACATTTGTTCTGAGTACACCGAGCCTCAGAATCATACACCATATTATTGTCTGGTCTTGAAATTAATCCATATAATATTTAAAAATAATTCCTGGAAAATCCTAGATATTACATTCTCCCCACCTTGGGTCTTTACATCCTTGAAAAACCAAAACAAAGGCTACTTAAAAAGACATGGGTACTGAGCATGAATCTAAGCCTACCACTCCCAAGTGATTTCTTAGAGATTCCCATGATGCCATCAGACATGCATCAAAGGAATCGATCACCCACAAAGGATCCTCTCCTTCTGATTCTCAATCTCCACCGGGTACTCAGCAAAAGTCAATGACGTGTGATGGGTCATGTACATACCTCCTCAGTTGTGACACGTGGAAGATATCGTGTATTTGTTCTAACTACGATGGAAGAGTTAAGAAGTACACCACCTTTCCAACTCTACGTAGTATCTAGAAAGGGTCGATAAAACTTAGAGATAACTTTCCACCCCGACCAAATATTCATAATCCCTATCAAGGTGAAACTCATAGGAACACATGGTATCCTTCCTCAAAATTGAAAGGCCTTTAACACCTGTCAACATAAGACTTTTGATGGCTATGTGCAGTCTTCATCCACTCCTAGATGATATGAAATTTCTTTGTAGTAGCTTCCACTAACTTTAGTCCCTTGAACATTGAGCCCCCTGGGTCAGTCCAACAATGTGGTGACCTTCAGGTTTTCCAGTACAAAACCTAGAATGGTTCCATACCAATGGTTGAATGTTAGATGTTGTTGTGAAAAAAACCCACAAGTGATAGGTGATCCTACCAACTATGACCAAAATATAACATGAAATATTATAGCATGTCCTCTAGAACCTGAATGGTCCTCTCTATATGGACATTAGTCTATGGGTGAAACGTTGTGCTCAAATGTAACTAGGTCCCAAACAACTCTTGTAATCCCTTCCACAACTAGGATGTAAAGTGAGCACCTTGATCTGAAACAATCATCAATGTAACTCCATAGAGTCAAACTATCTCCTGAACATAGAGGAATTCTAAGCTCTCTACTGAACTAAGATCTCAGATAGCTAGAAAGTGAGTCAACTTGGTGAGTCGGTCAATGATCACCCAGATGGCATCATGTCCCCTATACATACGTGGTAAGTTCTTCACAAAGTCTATAGATATCCCATCCAAATTCCATTCTGGAACCTCAAAGGGATGAGCTAAACCTACTAGAACTTGGTGCTCAGCCTTCAATTTTTGAAAATTAAGGAATTGAGAGACAAAATCTACAACTACTTTCTTCATCTCTGGACACCAAAAATGGTGTCAGAGGTCTTGGTACATCTTTTACACACCTGAATGTACCTCCAAAGGGGATGTATAAAACTCCATTTGAACCTTCTCCCACAATGTCACTGTCACCATCATGTGTCCTCTGAAGAGAATGACGTGCTCTCCACATTTAGAAAATCCACCAGGAGCATGCCCTGTGGATACCTGAGCACATAGGGTCTCATAGTTTTTATCCCCAAGATGCGCCTCCCTAACTCACTGTAAGAGTGGAGGGGTGACAATCATTAACTAGAGATAAGATGCTCTATATTTATCCATAAAGGATAGCTGTAATGAGACCAACTTCTCTGATTCCTCATTCAGTAACTGAAAACTAGATCTCTTGCTGAGAGAATCTTCCACCACAATCCCCTTCCCAGTAGTATTGAAAATCTCAAAGTCATAGTCCTAGAGGAACTCTAGATATAGCCTCTATATCAAGTTAAGATCCTTCTGAGATAAGATATACTTGAGACTCTTGTGATTAGAGTAGACAATAAACTGATCACCCATCAAGTAGTGTCACCACATTTTCAAAGTGAAGACTACCACTGCTAGCTCAAGATCATGGGTCGTGTAGTTCTGCTCATGTGGTCTCAACTGGAATGAACCATAGGCAATCACCACTCACCTATGAATCAGAATATAACCAATCCCATTTTCAATTGCATCACATAACACTACATACTTGATAAATTCCTCTGACAATCTCAAGATGGGAGATCTCATCAAAATCTACCTTAACTGCTAAAAAGACAGCTAGAACCTTTCTATCCACACAAAAGGCTACCCATTTTGAGTCAAAGCCATCATGGTTGATGATATTCTAGAAAAATCAGGTATGAATCTATGATAATAGTCTTCCAACCCAAGGAAACTCTACACCTCTATCACACTATTAGGTGGCTCCCATTCTAACACTGCATCGACCTTGGTTGGATCCACTGCCACTCCACCTACTGAGATAACTTTTCCCAGAAAGTAGACCACCTGAATCCAGAACTGGAACTTTGAGAGATTTCCAAAAAGCTGGTGCTCTCGAAGTACATCCATAACTATCCTTAAGTGTCTCGCATGCTCCTCCTCGGATAGTTAGTACACAAGGATATCGTCGATGAAGACTAAAATGAACTGGTCTAATTAAGGATTAATGATCTGGTTCATGAGTCCCATGAAAACTTATAGGGAATTCGTCATGCCAAAGGGAATCACCAAGTACTCATAATGACCATAATGACATCTGAAGGATGTCATCGATATATCCTCATCCCGTACTCACAGTTGGTGATAACATGATCTGAGTTCAACCTTCGAGAAGCATTGGGAACTTATCAACTGATCAAAGAAGTCATTGATCTTTGGTAGTGGATACTTGTTCTTCACAGTCACCTAGTTCAAGAACTAGTAATCCACACACAACCTCAAGATCCTGTCTGCCTTATTGGAAAATAAAATTAGGGCTGCCCAGGGTGAAACATTGGGTCTCACAAATACCTTCCTTTGCAAGTCCTCCAACTACACCCTTATCTCATGAATCTCTATGGGAGCCATCCAATATATTGGTGTAGATATCGATGTCATCCCAAGGTGTATATTAATGAATAATTCTATCTCTCGATAGGGAGATAAACCTAGAACATATTCAAGAAAGACGTCATTGTACTCCGCCACCACTATAGAAAACTAGAATCTCATAAAATCCACTACACCAAGGGTTAGGCTAGAAAACTGATGAGAAATTTTATGTACCCTCCTATGCATGAGTCCATCCTACGTTTATTGGGATTACTTTTATCTGAAAAAGGAAAATCTGGTTCCGTCACTACGGACACACCTCACCCTTCACATAAAACAGTCAATCTAGGAATGAACTATAAATAACCAATCCATACTAAGAATTATGTCATAATTCCTCGACGCTACTACTAAGATGTTACAATATAAACCCTATCCTCCAAGAGTCAGGTCACACTATCGAAACAAGTGCATGATCTATAATTCTTCTCTAGTAGGAGTCTCCTAGTGTAAGGGTCGAGTCAATAGTTCAACTGAAATATCTAAGTATCATACAAGGTATGTGTCAAGAAAGGAATGGATAGAACCTATATCTACCAGTACTACAAATAAAGTAGAAAAGACACAGATCGTACCTCAAATCATTCTTGGATCCACTGGTTCATAAGCCTCGACCGCCTGTAGTTGTCCCCACCCTTTTCCTCCAGCTCCTTGAGCCTGACACGGACCACCCGGTGGTGGTGGTGGTAATAATTAGAAACACTGAATACATACTATTTCTCTCCCAGCTCCTATTCCACATCTTCTAACCTACTTATTTTCCTGCTCCTATCACTGTATCTGCATCAGTGGTCCATCCAAAGTCTCCCTGTCAGTAATATGGTGGGTTGGACAATCTCAAGTGAGATATCCCCTATAGTCACATGAATAGAACCGCCTCTCTCTAGGATGATTGGACCCACCCTATGAGTCCTGAACTTCAGATCCTCTATCTTGGGAACTCCTCTTGAAATGTATCTCACATCCAGGTCCCTGAGAATCATATCAAATACCTACTGATAAGTTATCTTCTCCTTCTTTACCACTACTGATCATCACCAGCTGTATCTGCTCAGCCAAAAAGCTTTTAACCACCAAAGCCCACTCAATCACCCCAACATAAGTAATAATTCATAGAAGGATAAAAATGAATCAGATGCCTTTATAAATACCTCACTTAAAGGTCCAAGTTCTAAAGTAATGATCTTGAACAATATCCATCGAGTACCTAGAAAGGATGGTAAACCTAGATTAATAATCTACCACTAACATGATGCCCTATTGGAGTTTAAGAAGCTCCTAGATATGCACAACCCTCAGTATAACTGGTGATAACTCCTCTATAAAGGGGAACTAAAACCATTTCCATGAAATATTTTCCTCATTATGAGTCTGGGTAACCAAACTCCACTATTTTTCTATTGATTCATGAAGAAGGCTCACCACTAAGACCACCACTTGATCTGCTGGTGTCTTGACTAGATGAAAAACTCAAGTCACCACCTCAAGCTAGTCCTCAGCTGCCTGTGGGTCAATCTCAACTCAGAACCTAAGGGGTCTCTTCCACTGAAACTCATGAAGTGTGTTCGGCCTGCACACCTCATCTGCTGGTACTATGGGTACCACGTGCTATTCTACAGGTGGTGGTATGGCTGGTGCACCACCTAGAGGTAACATATTAGGAATTGGTCCCTGTATCAAAGCCTCTTCACTGAGGGGTTCATCCTCATGATCAAGCTACTGAATCCAAGTTTAAACACACCATGGAGGCATCTTGAAAGTAAAAAAGATGTACTATGGTTAATGAGTATATCTAGAGAGCTTACTCAAGAAGGAAATGAAACCACAAACCATTCTTATATGATACATGTACCATTGTTTTACCTACAACTAGTGTTCCCATGTACCGAGTTAAAAAAGGTAATTAGAGTCCTGGTGTATAGATGTGGTGGCCGCTGCACCGACACTGGAGTCCCTGGCCTGAAAGATGAACATGAAACACTTAACACTATTTCATTAAACAAATACAATAGACTCCTGGTCCTAAAGTATAACTGACTACTCTAATACCACTCTATCATGACCCATCCCAGTGGGGCCCATACTGTAACTCCCCAATCCTACCTCCAATAGTTAGTGGCTGGTGACTTGTATTGAGTAGGCATATCACTAACATGGGAGGCATTTTCTAAGTACCTATACACATGAAAACATATCTAATACCATAAAATACTAAAATGTAATAAATAAATAAATAACCAACGCATGTATACATCTATATCCCACAACTAGAGTTTGATAGGAAGTAAAGTAAAGTAAAATAGGACCAAATAAAATCCCACCATAAATAAGTCTATAACACAAGTCCAACTTGTAAGTAAAAGGTACTGGGACTACTATCTGAAAGCTGTAGGAACACACCTTGGTCTGTCCGGTGTCACTAAGAACTGTCTGGTCCTGATGCTCTTAGGAATCCGTCAAAAGGTTGATCATCTGTACAATACATGACATGTGTGGGAAAATATCGTGCATGTGTGAGTATAAAAATACTTAGTAGGACACCCTGAAACCACAAAAAAATATAACAAAGGAAAGTATAGTCATCTCTACATAGGTATATGTCTACAACACATATAACAAGAATATCCAAATATACTCAATCCAAGACACACAATATAGAGGTAATCTACAACCATAGTATACCAGCCTTAGGATTTCAGTTCAAAGATTCCACATATCACTCATATGAGAGAACACACTCCTGAGTTTGATAACACCAGTGATGTCTATATTGGAGGTACTGTTCATCAAGTCTCACCATGAGAAAGATATGCTGATAGTCCAGAGAGAATACAATACACAAATGAGTATCACAGCTAAGGCCATGGAGTGATACCAACAAATCAATCTGGATCAACCTTCTAAGTAGAGTATCTATGCCCATGTAGTGTTGGTCACATTGATACCAAGAACTCCACCTAGGTCACAAAGATGAATAGAGGATCCCACTCCAGGCCTCTTAGGGGGGGGGATTCTAACAACTTTATCCAGGAAGTCCTGCTGAAAGGATCATAGTCCTAGGATTAGGAAAATATTCATACCAACCTTTAGGGAAATGATAAAGGGAAAAAACCCTAATGAAAGTTGACCAAGATATAGAGGACAAGAGAATCAAGCCATGTAGAAATGGGTACACGGTGTGTGTTAGGGGAACACATAATGTACCTTGACCCAGAGTACTGCCCATGTAGAAAGGCCTATTTCATTCAACTTGTGTCATGTTAAAGAGTAATACACAAGATGTAGAAGGGTTAAATTCCATTTCCTTGTATTTGGGGTCCACCTGTGTACTCTGTCCATGTTCCAGTACATGGCATCCACTCGCGTGTCCATACCTATGTACTAGTAGATGAGGTATCCCATGTACCTAGTCCATGAAAATCTATGTGGGTGAGTAAAAACTACATAGGAAACCCGTGTCTGTGTACTCCTTTAGGTACAAACCAAGTTCATCCAAGGGGACTAAATTCCGTGTGTTTCAGTTTTTTATAGAACTCGACTTCTTCCTCCCACTCACGTCGGTCGATATTCCAAATTTTGTTCCAATGGTTGGTTTTCCATGAAACTCCATATCTGACATCATTCAGTCATTCCATCACCGAATTGGTAAGATTTAGGCCTTCAATCGACTCAGAAAACGAGATTATCACTATTCTTCTTTATACACTAAAGAACATGAAATCATCACTTACCATCATTCAATCTACTACCACAACTACCATCTCACCTCTGCTGAGTTGTACCAAGGCCAAATCTATAATTTCAGATCATTTCACCAAGAATCGATGGCGTAAGGATCGATTATTCAAAGGTTTGTTGAACCGTGAGGAAGAACAAAGAACATGATGAAGAAAATGTGAATTGAGGGAGAAAATAAATAACCAAAATAATAGGAATGAACTTTGATCAGTGTTCATGTCAATCATGGTTCTTCACTATTAGTACAATAATGAATCCAAAGAATTTCAAGATCAAACTCCTGATAAATCCCACAAAATAGCCCATCCCACATAATAATCGATTTGTGGGTCAATTTGTTTGTGTATTGGTCTGTGTTCATCATAGGAATCAATAACGGGGAATAAAAAACCAAAATAAAACATCCTACCTCAGGTTGGATTGGTCACTGATGAAAAATGATCACTGAGTCGTCATCGTTGGCGAGATCCGTTAAGATCGGTGTGTGCCGATAATCGATCTGAGATTTCTTCATCATTTATTGGGAATGATTCTCCAATGGTTCTCCCCCAACATCTCTAGGGATTTCTAGGTTATGAGGCTAACTCTGGATTTTAGACAAAAATACCTATTTAAAAATCCCCTTCATTGCATCAATGATTTTAAATAAAATATTTTTCTTAAATAATTTTATTCATTTAAGCATCCGTGATGACCTTTTCACAATCAACCCACTCCGATCAAAGTTAGGTGGTTCCTAGGTTAAAGATTCCATTATGAACTCAATAGTACCCTTATATTTCTGATCTGGGAACCTGTTTAGAAGTTATCCCTCTTTTTTCAGGATAACTTCATGTGTGTGTTCTATTTAATATTTTTATATATTTCAAATATTTGTTCTAGGCACATAAAGTTTTGGAATCGCATGTCGTCTTAGATCTTGGTCTCGAAATTAATTCATATAATTTATAAAAATAATACATGGAAAATATTGGATATTACAACATGTACCTTATGAATGATATGTATATGTATATATGTAAATATGTTTAGATTATATATTTGGGCATGTTAAACAAACTACGAGTTGTGTAAATAGTTACAAATTTATATGGTTTTAAAATAATAATTTTGTGGATGAAATAGGGATTCCAAAACTAAATTTTTAGAGGCATATATATAAAAAATAATAAAACATGAGAGAATAAGGATTTTATGTGATGAAACAATTATAGATTTAAAATAAATGTGATGTGTATTGGTTATATTTTAAAAGAAAACCCCCTAAATAGTAAGTGTGAGATTCCTTCCAAGGTAAAATCTTGTTAAGATATTGATCATTTAGTACGGGTGACCCTAACCATCAGGTGCCCATGAATTATATTTTTTAAGTAAAGTACATTATAGGTGACTGTAACTGTTATGTGATTATATCTTATGTAAGATTTAGGTTACCCTTAGTTGGGAAACATTAACCTTTAGGATATCAGATGAATGGATTTGAGTGAATCCATATGATGGATTAGGATAAACAGTTATCTTCTAAACCATCTATGATTGAAATGATTGTCTACCAAATATAATTATGACTAATTTACATGTTTAATTTTTTCAAGTCATGATGAGATATGGGTCTTGGCTCACTAAATGGATATGATGTATGAAACCATTAGTGGGAGTATATTCATTAAAATTACTTAATGCAAAAATATAAAACATGATATTCAACCAAATATATATCTTTGTTATGGATTATGGAGTGCATCATGACCATCATTTTGAAGTCTCTTATAGGTATGAACTATGAAATAATTCTATATTGGTATTTAAGGTTGATATTTTTTCTCAAAGATATGAATTTCGAGCATTTGGACACGAATGTTATAGAAATTAATTTCTTCAATTTTAACTCATGGGTATTGGATATCATATGGGAATCACACATTTGCATTGATAAAAGCATACTCATAAATATTAGAGTGTTGAAAAAAGATGAAGTAGATCTTCGTGTTGGCAATGAGGAAGGATTTTTTGTATTGGAGATCAAAACTTACAATCTAAGTTTACCATGCGGTCTAGTTCTGGAATTAAAAAATAGTTATCATGTTCCTTATATAAACAAAAATTTTATTTCTTTATCTTGTATGGACAAGATGATATTTTAATTCATTATTAAGAACAATAGTTATTATATATACATGAATAAAATGTTTTATGTAATTAAGAATATATTTAATGGTTTACATTTTCTAGAAACATATAATCCAATCTATAACATTCAGAATAAGAAGGTCAAGGTTGATTCTAACCCTTACTGCCTTTAACATTGTCACATTGGACATATAAATATTAAATACATTCAAAGACTCCATAGATATGGATTTTTAGAATCATTTAATTATGAACCTTTTGATAAATGATAATATTATTTAATAAGAAAAATGACCAAAGCTCCTTTTAGTGAAAAATGTTAAAGGGATAGTAGACTATTGGATCTTATATATATTGATGTATGTGGACTAAGGATCACTCAATAAATTGGTGTTTATAGGTACTTTGTAACCTTTACCAATTTCTTTCATTGGTATGGTTATTTTTCTCTAATGAGACATAATTTTGAATCTTTTTAAAAGTTCAAAGACTTTCATAAAAAGTACATAATCATCTAGGTAGAAGCATTAAGATTCTTCAATCAGATCAGGGTGGTAAATAATTGATCTAGGAATTCATTGATCATCCAAGAGATTGTGGAATTATTTCACAACTCACTAATCATGAAATACCATAATGGAATGGTGTTTTTAAGAGGAGGAATTGTACCCTATTTAAAATGGTTTGATTAATGATGAGTTAATGTGGCCTACTTATATCATTATGGGGATATGATTTAGAAATCATTGTATTACTACTTAACTGTATTCCATCAAAGGAATTCATAAACACACAATATGAGATATGGTATGTTAAAAGTGAAAATTTATTTTTTATGATGATTTTAGATTGTGATATATATATGATGTTTTGGATTCTGATAAAATTGTTCCTAAATCAGATAAATGCCTCTATTGGTTATCCCAAAGTTATCGAGCTATATTAATTTTATAATCCTACTGAATAAAAAGTATATGTGGACCAACATGGTGTTTTTTGTTAGAAGTATCACATTGATAAAAGATCCATTGATTGGATTATTAAACTTTGAGAAGTTTAATACCATTAAATAGGAAGTGTGCTTGAAATGGAAGTTAATCCAGTTCCATAAAGAGTTATGGTAGAAGAATCAAATTAGGTTACACAAGAAGATATAAGGTTTGGTAGGACTCATTAGGACTCTGAGAGATGTGAATTTCTTATAGAAAATGACAATGGGATAATTTTCATAGATGATGAACCAACCACCTACTAAATGGATTTTGAGAGATATGATTTCTAGAAATGTTTGAATTCCATGAAATTTAATAAGGAATTCATGTAAATAAAAGGGTGATAACCATATGGTGTAAGTGTGTTTTCCAAAAGAAAATTGACATTTATGGTAGACTATATACCAATAAAGACCACCATGCAAAAAATGGTTATAAAAAAATTCATAGTATTGACTATGAAGAAACCTTTTCTCCAATTTTGATGATAAATTCCATTCATATATTACTATCCATAACAACTAATTATTATTATAAGATATATCATATGGATTTAAAAACTATTTTCATTAATATAAATTTAGTCTTTGACATTTATATAATACAAAATAAAGGATTTGAAGTTCCAAATGAGTATGTTAATTTTTAAAAGCTAAAAAGGTCAATTAACGGATTGAAGTAAAATTCATGGAGTTGGAACATCCGGTTTGACAATGCAATCAAAGAGTTTAGTTTCATAAAAAAAATATATTATTCTTTTGTATAAAATTATATTTTCAATAGTTTTTTGGTATTTTTTATATTGCATTCAGATGACATACTACATATTGGAAATGATATTTTGACTTTACATTCTATAAAAACGTAGTTTGGAAAATGATTCTTGATGAAAGATATGGGTGAAGTAGTCTACATAATAAGTATGGATATCTATAGAGATATATCATAGTGGTTGGTTGGAATAAATCAAAAAAAATATATTAGAAAATTTCTAAATAAGTTTAGCATGGAGAACCCCAAGAAGGGTTTTTAAAAGTGTTTCATGGGATAAATCTTAAGAAGATTCAAGATCCTTTTAAAAAGTTAGAAAGGATAGATTTGATTCCTTATGAATTTATCATAGGATATACCATGTATTCCATGTTATTTACTCAACCTAATGTCACTTATACTTTTATTATAACAATTTGATTCCAATCAATTCTTGGTGAGAGTCATTGGAATGCAATCAAGAATATCCTTAAGCACTTAAGAAGAAATAAGTATTTTTTCTTAGTCTTTAGAGGTGAATATGATCTCATTATAAGGGGTTATATTGGTTCTAGTTTCCAATATGAAAAAGATAATATAATACCTTAACATGGTTTTTTGTTTTCCCTCTATGGTGGAGCTATCAGTTGGAAGAGTTCTAAAAAGACCTCTGTAGTGGAATTGATAACAGAGGCATAGTGAATTTCTATATCAGATGCTATATAGGAATATATTTGGAAAAAGATGTTTATCACAGAAATTGGGGTGGTTTGTATCTTTGATGGAGAAATTGAGATTTACTATTAATAATAAATGGGTCTATTTCTCTAGTTACGGAAGCTCGGTCTCACCGAAAGACCAAACGCATCCTTTTTAAATATGATATCATTCAAAATATTATTAAGAGGGGAAATGTAAAGATCTATTGGGGGGATATAAATGAGAATATTGTAGCATCTTGACCTAAGGTTCACTTATCCTGTGCCTTGAGCTAGTGGGTCACATCGCCTCAAGCACATCTACCTGTATTCCATAGGCTTCTGACTAGAAGTGAGGGTGTAAAGGTGGTACAATGGGGAGACTATAACCTCATATCAAAGTAAAAAAATAGATAAAAAATAATCATACAAAAATGGAAGCATATATATACATACATAATAAATAATCAATAATGGAATAATAGATAACTGAACATCTAAAATATAATCAAAATATACTAGGCAGTGTCATATACATGGATGTATGGAATGATGATGTAAAAAAGGGGAACATGGATCAATCATATACAATCATGCTATACAAAAACTACAAAAAAAGAACACTCCACTAGCATCTAGAGCATATGATTAGTCCTCTGCTCTTATACTCCATATAAAGGTAAACCATATCAAAACTCTGTAGTAGGGTGCTTTCCCTTATCCATACCTATAGTCATATAATCTTCTAGGGTACCAGAGGCATCCCGATTAGGGTGCGATATTTAATCCTAACAAGTCACCATAAATAGTGTCTAAAAGTAATCCAAGTAGTGCTCATAACAAAATAGTGTGAAGGTAATAATAATTAATTAATAAAGATGAATAAATAAATAACAGCCTGCTTAGGTTCCTAAAGGACACCTGGAACCTCTACCTATTTTGACTAATGGCCATAATGGATTTTTTATCATTAACCATATATATATAGTAATATATATATAGTATAATTATGTATTACATACACCTATATTGTATAATTACGTGTGGATGTAAGTGGTCATATACCTAGAATACTAGGCGCTGGCTAGATTAGGGTGTAACTCAGTCTTCCATAACTAGTCTAAATGATCCTATAAGATCAAGCAATAGGGTACATGACCTATATCTCATAATGAGTGAGATATTTTATGCTCTTCACTCTATATGGCGAGTGTTCCATCATTTCAACACTCAAAACAAGGGATGTGGTGTGTCATTCCCACCGTCCATATAGTGTCAATAGTGTGAGACGTCATTCTCAACACCCGATGTAAGGGAGAATGAAACCATCACTCCCAATATATACCTTACCATCTTTCCACTTCCTATATCAAATGATTAATCATATTTATAAATATAGGTACGAGGAATCACCTCTTATGTATTTAATTCATCATGCTCAAATATAAACAAGGATTTACAATTCAATTAAAACATTTGATAAAACAAGAGATTATAGTCATAGCAATACCACCCTTCATAATACATGTTCAATGAAACCATTTAATTCATTTAAAGTGGGAAAACCATCATGAATAAGCTATTCCATTTAACACAATCCATTTAATTAACCAAAATAAGGAAATTACATTTATATGGCTCAATGAGTCTTTTAGAAGGTGTTATGGTTAATAGAGAAATTAACTAAATGGAAATACCAATTAAAAGTTGGTCTAGGAACTTAGGAGGCAACTTGGGTTCATTAAACATTTATATAACAGAGGGAAAATCCATTTATAATCTAATCTGAATTCTTAGAGATCATTCTGGGAAATTTAGCAATCAATTATAAATGGAAATTAAAGTTGGAACACCCAAGGGGTGTCCATAAATGAGGTCATCATCCTCTAACCTACTAAAAAGGATCAACAGAAAAATATCAAGGTGCGTAGATCAATTTAATATGAATAAATCAATTAAATGATGAATCACGGAAAAGTCAAGTGTGCGACACAATAAAAAAATATGAAACACTAAAACTCTTAAAAAAATGATACCACATACCTTAGGGCCGTAGATGACTCCTCATCCGATGGTGGCCTCAGATTCAAAGTAGGTTGAAAGAAATTGAAAAAATATCCTATGCCCTGAAAATATGGCAAAAGAGATTGTACCTAAATAGAAAAATGGGTTCTAAGATAAACTGAAATAGTAAGGGAGAGGATTTTAGATCTTACCTCTAGCAATCTAATGCTTCCTTCGGATCTCTATTTGGACTTCAGATCAAATAGTTACCAAGGAACCTAGATTGGAGAATAAGAAAAGATACAAGGGGAGGGAAACACACCCAGCCACTAGAAAAGGGAGGAGAATTAAAGAAATTTGGTTTATCAAGTCATTAAGGGAATTTTGGTCTTTTCACTCTAAAAAATAAGGGCGAACAATATGGATGCATGGTTAGCCAAACCATGAAAAGATTACTGCCCAAGGAGATACCCCCACATGGTTAAGGTGCACAATTTACCTAATTGTGAAAAAACTGTGCTAAACCCCATTATCAAAACTCTATAGTTTATCACATGGGCGTGCACTTGGAGTTTCATAGTTGTAGTCAAAACATACGAATCCTTATGCTCCTTCATTTTTCCCTTTATGGTTTTTAGAGACCAAGTGAGCCGGGACACATGGTTCCTACTAACCATGCGACCTAGTTATTTTTCCAAAATCCAAGGTTTCGAGCTCTGAACATGCCCTAGACACTCCCATGACCTCCGTGGATCCATTGGGAAATAATATTTGGGATGTTTAAAAGAATTAAAAAAATAAAAGATTTGTACCTTCATAAAAAGATGGGTAATTACAACCTCCCCTCCTTAAATAAACTTATCCCTAAGTTGGTCTTTTGAGGGTAAATAGGTATCTTCTGCAAAGAGTTCTGGACACTATGATCATATATCAGCTTCCTATTCCTAGTTCTTATCCTATACTTGGCCATGCTCCCATAGAACCCATACCAAAGGAACTGACCTTCCTTAGAGTGTCTTCATGCTCCAATAAACAATAGAAATAGGATTCTCCTAAAATAAATCATCCACATCCAACTCAACCTCATCCGGTTAGAAAACATGTGATAGTTTTGGATAATACTTGTGAAGCTGAGATACATGAGAGACATCAGGCATAGACTTGTATCCATGAGGATGTTCCAACTCATAAACCACTAGTTCAATCCATTTCACAACCTTAAAGGGTCCAATGAACCTCAGTAAGAGCTTACCCTATCTTTGGATACATCTTTGGCCCAACCTGGGTGAGAATCACATGAAAACTCAGTCTCCAACCATGAACTCAAGAGGTCACTAGCGTTTATTTGCATATGACTTCTATTTGGACTGATCCATCATCATGTGCTTTTTGATCAGCTAGACCTACTCTGTAGTCTCCTACATGAGACATGGTCTAAGCATAACTGCCTCCTCTGCCTCCAGCTAGCATAGAGGTGAGAGGAAAGGCCTACCATATAAGTCTTCATAAGGATCAATCTCGATGGAAGCCTGAAATCTATTATTTTAAGAAAACTCTATAAGAGGAATGTGTTTCTCCCAGGAACCCCCAAAGTCAAGGACACATTCACCAAGCATGTCATCTAGAACATAAATCATATGCTCTATCTATCCATCAGTCTGTGGGTGATAGGCCATGCTTAGAAGTTACTGCATGCCCAAGGACTTCTGCAACCCCTTACAGAACCATGACATAAAGCAATTTTCTCTATCAACAATGATAGATCAATGAGGTCCATGAAGTCATATAACCTACCTAACGTAAAAAATCCTTAGATTTTATATCGATAAGGTCTCTCACATATGAAAAATGTGTGCACCCTTCTTCAAATGATCATTAGAAACCCATACTCTATAATTTCCATGAGGTGATCTGGGTAAAATAGTCATGAATTCCATCAAAACATCATCCCATTTCCACTCGGGAATGGAAAATGACTATAAAAGACCTATCGATCACTAATGTTCTGCCTTCACCTACTGAAAGGTGGAACATCAAGTGATGAAGTTGGAAATCTTGTGTTTCATACTAGGCCAACAATACTAGCACTGTAGATCCTGATACATCTTGGTGACACTGAGATTAACTTCCCATGCTCAGGCATGAAACTTCTGCATAATCTCATCTCTAATGTTACCTGGGACCCATACACATCCATGGAATTGTAGAATATCATTCCCATCCATGATCCAAACTGAAGATTTATCATCACTTGAGATGATTTCCCTTAGGAAAAGGACTTCGAGATCAGGTAGTTTCCTCATTCTTACCCGTTCCAAAAGAGTATAGGTCACTACTAAGGTTTCGAGGATAGTCTGTCCATGTTCCCTTTTAACCTAAATATAAATATCTAATAATAATTCCATGAAATACCATTCAATATTGGCCTCCTGAACCACCTGAGTCTAAGTCTTCCAGCTCAGAACATCGACCACTGCATTGCCTTTACCAGGCATGTAGGCAAAATCCAAATCAAATGATTATATGTAGTCAAACCACCTGAACTATCTAAGATTCATATCCCACTGTGTAAATATATATTTGAGGATTTGTGATCAGTGAATACCACAAAATTATCTTGAAGTTGATGGTGTCTCCAACAACGTATATCAATAACTACATCAGCTAGCTTGAGGTTGTGCATCGGATAATTCCACTCATGAGGCCTCAACTGACGATACTTGTATGCTATGAATCACTCATCCCAAATCATAATAGCTCTAAGACTAATACCTAATATGTCACAGTATAAAGCATAACTCCTTCTTGAATCTAGAAGAACCAGTATTCGGGATAAAGTCATATGAACCTTCAAATCCTGAAAGGTTTCTTCACAAGCTTCTGACCATATAAATTTCACAACTTTCTTTATCAAGCCCCTAAGTGGTGGTGAAATGCATGAGAAATATTATACAAAGAATATATAATATCCTATTATCCCCAAGAAACTCTATATTTCAAATAAGTTCTTGGGCTTCACTAAGGAAACTATAACTACCACTTTCTCTAGGTCTACTAAAACTCATGACTCTGAGATAATGTGACCCAAAAAGTGGACACTACCAATCCAAAAGTGGCATTTAATGAGATTATCATTGAGATAATGATATCTCATTGTATTCAGTATAATCTCAAGATGGTTGGAATGGTCAGGTCTGGAATGTGAATACACTAATATTTCATCAACAAAGACTGCCATGAATGAATCCATAAGATCCATAAAAACTCATTAAAACTCGATTCATAAAATCCATAAAAACTATATGTGAATTCATGAGACCAAACAACATGAAAAAGTACTTGTATAGACCATATATTATCCTGAAATCTTTGGGAGGTAGATCTGATGACCTGACACACACCTAATGATAGCTAACCTGAAATCTATCTTTAAAAAAACTCTCGCTCCTCAAATCTATTCAAAGAGTCTGTCTATTCTAGGAAATGGATACTGATTCTTTACTGTGAGATGGTTCAACTAAAGTAAATCCATGTAAAGACTAAGGGTACTATCTATATTCTTTACAAAAATAAAAGTGAATCCCAGGGAGAAGTACTAGGGTGTATCAAGACTTTATCCTCCTGATCCTCCAACTATTTCTTGAGCTCTATAAGCTCCTTAGGTTCCATCCTATAAGTAGGAATGGTCACTGGTGCTTATCTTGAAAAAATATCAATGGAAAACAATACCTCTCTCATTATAGATTGAACAGAGAAGCCGCCAGGAAAGACATACCTGAAACGATACACTACAGGAGGGAAAATAGTGGTTCGTAACCCCTCGTTGTCTAGAAAAAGACTCGTGACCTGACCCTTCATATTTCCAAGCCCCTACTGCTCAGGTCCATCTTTAGTCTCACTGAAACCCCATTATCCCTTATGTAAGTTCCTAACATCTTCTAGTGATGTAAACATCACCCTATGATGATATAAGTCAATGTGTGCTCGATATGGAACTAACCATTCTATCCCGATGATTACATAAAAGACTGTCATGTTGAGGATGAAAATATTCCACATGAATAGGTATCCTCCTATATCGAGGGGAAAATTATTAAAATGGTGAATACCTTTTGATTGGATACCTAACGGGGTATCAGGAGTCATGACATTATAGAAGTGTTTGATCTCAAGGCCTAAACTCTTTGTAATTTCCTCATATATAAATGAGTGAGATGTGCCTATATCAAATAATGAATACACTAAAGTGAAGGTTACTAGAATAGTACCTCATATAGTAGAAGGTCCAGTGCTTTACTCCTCTGGTATAGGATGGAATGCATGTAATTGGATTGTACCATGACCTTGAGTCACTAACTAACTACCCTAACCAAGCCCACTCTACTAGAGCTGAGAATAATGAGTCTAATTACCTCTGCCTCAATCGCCACCTCATCCTGAGCAAAAAATGGTATTCTAGATACCTTACTGATGTGATACTACTAGACCCACTCCTAAATGTGGGTTAGGATTAGATCACTACTTGCTATGTACTGATGGGGAAGTTCTATAGAAACGTTTAATATGGAACAACCTTCCACAGCCTCTATATTCCACTGGATATCATAAGAACTAAGGTTTCTTATGTCCCAACTTCCCACATTGATGAAATATCAGAAACATGTTAGTATGTGGAACCTGACTGAGGCTACCTCCATGAGAAACATTGAAATGTCTGTTTCACCCAAAAGAAGAAACATTGATAAACCTAGGTGCTGAACCACCATGAATCACACCATTATCTTACCTCAAATTTCACTCTATAATAATGGATTTCTTGACTATCTCTGATATGGTCATCAATTGAAATACATTGAATTATGATCGAATGGCGTATACCAGCCCATCCTCAAATCGCCTGGAAGTCATAAGATCATCACCTGCTAGAGTAGGAAAAAAACTATTGCAACTCAGTAAAAAGAGAATAGTATTCCACAAAAAACACGCCTCCCTAATGTAGGTTCATAAATTCTCTTACTCTATTATCCCTTAGAGTATGAGGAAATAAATATTCATAGAAGATCATATGGAAATATAACCATACCATTTTCTATGATGATCTTCCTAGGTAATAACATCTCAACATCACTTGATAGAACCACAAATAATATATGAATAAAGTTTAACCCTCCTCTCTAGAGGTTTCTCCAAGTGATTAAATACATAAATAATAGTTTCAATCCATGACTTAGAAACATGTGATTTTCCATCCCTTGAAAAGGTGGGAGGATGCTGCTTCTGGAACTCCCAAGTCAACTCTGTCATACTTAGAGAAGGTTGAAAAAAACATTTTATATTTTGAAACATATGTAGGAATCCATCTTGGAACTGGGTTTCAGTGCCCATATTAGTAATAGGGAGAGGTTCCATAGGTGGCACTGCGGAGGGATCACTGGAAGCTCAAGGCCCTCCACCTATAGTTCCTGGTTATAACCACCTTCAGGGCATACGAAAAGAGGAAATTATAGTGGTATGATACTAAAATAACAAACACATTCCTCATAATACATCTTAGCAATTGAAAATATTATAGATATAAAATTAGTATATGTACATATCCTTCCTATAAAAATGATCACACCACTCTACCTACTCCAAAATCCAGGTCTAGGAAGTAGAAGAGATCATAATGGCCTTAAAAAAATAAGATAAAACCTACTACCCACTACTAAGGTAAAGTTTGGGTCTAGGTATATGTTTTACATATATAAGATAGTCATTATTACTTTAAAAGTCATATTCATTTTAAATTTGTGCTCATTAAAATATTTAAACCTCTTTAAATGGTTGTATTAGCTGGATTAAAATGTCTAATTCATGAGGGTACATACTCCTTATGAACCAAAATACAAAATCCACTTAATTAATACCATAATAATTTCCATCCCATGAAACCAATGGTCCATGGATCAATGTAACATAACCAAATACTTAAGGTGTCTGCTTTAACATATTCAGGAAAAAATTATTAGGTTAAGGCATACACTTTAAGTGTCAATTATGTTTTTGAATTACCTATAAGAAATGTTAGTACATCTCAATACATAATAATAAAGGCATTGATAATAAGAAACATGAAAATTGATGATGAAAAATAGACA
This sequence comes from Viscum album, assembly GCA_963277665.1. NCBI lineage: Eukaryota > Viridiplantae > Streptophyta > Magnoliopsida > Santalales > Viscaceae > Viscum > Viscum album. Next base: position 1,567,098,443 of record OY728160.1, read on the forward strand.
TGACATGAAAAAATGCATGGCATATTTGTCCTATTGTGCCTATAATGATGCATGTAATGTAACACCCACATTTCATTGTTCCAAAGTAAAAGAAATAATCATTTTAATAATACCAATAATAATATCACAAATCAAGTTCATCACCCAATGGTGAAGTCGTATCAACCATAATAGGTGTAATCAATAATATCAATTTCCAAACCCAAACAATTTGGGTTTCCCCTATACATGAGTTAGATATATCCAGACATAGGGTCATTTCCAAATTCTTTTAACTCCTAGTATCTTGTCTAACAATCAAATAGTAATAAAAAGGAAAATCTCTCTAATACCACTTTGTAACATCCTAGTTCGAGGTCCACTTATACCCTAACCTGATCCGATGGGTCACATAGCCTCAATCACACCTCTCCCTATGCCAGAGGCTACCGACTAGTAGTGAGGGTGTAAAGGTAGTACATTGGGGAGACTATACGATGATATCATAATGGCACAATAGATAACACAGTAATTATACAATAATAGAATCATATATATACAAAGATAATAAAATCACAACAATGGAGGAATAAATAACTGAACATCTAAAATATAATCAAAATCCACTAGGCAGTGTCATATACATGGATGTATGGCATGCTAATGTACAAAAAGGGAATAGAGAATATGTATATACAATCATGCTATACAAAAACAAAAATAAGAACAATAGGATACTCCACTTGAATCTCGAGAATATTCTTGTTCCTCTACTCATATGCTTCATCTAAAGGTAAAGAATATAAAAACTCTATAGCATGGTGCTTACCCTTATCCATACCTGTAGTCATATAATATTCTCGGGTACCAGAAAAATCTAGAGTAGGGTGTGAGATTAAATCCAAGTAGTCCACCACCAATGGTGTCTAGAAGTAATCTAAGTAGTGCTTATAACTAAACAATGTGAAGGTAATAATAATTAATTAACAAATCTTAATAAGTAAATAACAGCCTGATCAGGTTCCTAAAGGACACCTGATGGCTCTACCTGCTCAGCTCATGGTCAGAATGAATGTCTGATTAGTAACTATATATATACAATAATATATATATATATAGTATTTTTATATATTTCATCCACTTATATGGACCAAGTATGCATGGACGTAAGTGGCCATATACCCAGAATACTAGGGGCTGGCTGGATCTGGGCATAACTTGGTCAACTATAACAAGTCTAAGTGATCCTATAAGATCAATAAATAAGGTACACCACCTATATCTCATAATGAGTGAGATAAATAATGATCATCACTTAATATGGTGAGTGTGCCATCATGTCAATACTCAAAACAAGGGATGTGGTGCATCATTCCCACCATCCATATAGTGTCAATGGTGCGAGACATCACGCTCAACACCCGATATAAGGGAGTGAGAAACTGTCATTCCCAACAGAACCCTTACTATCATTATACAACCTATATGAAAGGATGAATCATATTTATAAATATAGGCATGAGTAATTACCTCTCATGAATTTTATTCATTAGTATCAAATGTAAACAAGGCTTTACAATTTAATTAAAAAATTTAATAAAATAACAGATAATAAGCATGGCCATACCACCCTTCCTCTATCCTTCTCAATGAAACTATTTAATTAATTTAAAGTGGGAAAATTATCATGAATAAGCCATTCCATTTAACATAATACATTTAATTAACTAAAACATGGCAATTACATTTATAAGGCTCAAAGAGTCTTTTAGAAGGTGTTATGCTCAATAGGGAAATTATCTACATGGAAATTCCAATTACAAGTTGTCCCAAGCACCTAAGAGGTGCCTTGGGTTCATTAAACATTTATAGAATAGAGGGAAAATCCATTTATAATCTAATTTGAACACTTAGACAGTGTTCCAGGCAATTTAGCAATCAACTATAAAGGTTAGTTCAAGTTGGCACATGCAAGGTGTGTCCACAACTGAGGTTATCATCATCAAAACTACTAAACAAGGATCAACATGTGTATATCAAGGCACACAGATAAATTTAATATGAATAACTCAATTAAATGGCAATGCATAGAAAAGGATGGCTTGCGACACAATGAAAAATCTATGAAACACCAAAACTATTAGGGAAAATGATGAGAGCACCTAACTTAGGGATATTTATGACTCCTCATCCGATGGAGGCCTCATATTCAAAGTAGGTCAGAAGAAATCGGTGAAATGTTACAATACCTTGAAAATAGGGAAAAAGGTATTTCACCTAAATGGTAAAACTAATATGAAGATAAACTGAAATGGGAAGGGAGAGGATTATAGATCTTACCTCTAGCTATCTGATGCTTCCTTTAGATATCGATTTGGAATTTGGATAGAAGAGTTACCAAGGAATCTATATTAGAGAATAATAAAAGATATGGGAGGAGGGAAACTCACCCAACCACTAGAAAAGGGAATATAAGGAAAAAATTAGGTTTATTAAGTCATTAATGGAATTTTGTACTTTTCACCCTAAAAAACAATGCTTAATAATTTGGTTACATGGTTGGCCAAAATGTGCACCAACCGTGTGAAGTTTACTTCCCAAGGAGAGCCCCCCCACATGGTTAAGGTGCACAGTTTCCCTAACCATGTGAAAATCGTGCGAAACCCCATTATCAAAACTCTGTATTTTCTCATACAGGCATGCCCCTAGAGTTTCATTATTATATAAAAACCATGTGGCTCCTCCTGATTCTCTATTTTTCCTATATTCTTTTTAGAGACCATGCGAGTTAGGTGACACAATTTCTGTGTAGCTTAGTTATTTTTCCAAAATACAAGGTTATATTCTCCGAACAAGCCCTAGACACCCCTATGACCTATGTGAATCCATTGGAAAACATTATAAGATCCATTTAATGGAATTAAAAAAAATATGATCCATACCTTCCTGAAAATAAGGGTTGTTATAATATATCAGTTCCTTTAACAAAACCATTAACACATCAAAAATCATGAGGGTCATGTTGATTGTCTTAGAATTAAATACATGATATATTGGAAGCAATGATTATAAAATATATCATAGTTTTATAGTAAAGGTAATATCCATTTATCATTTTTTCATGTGTGCTATGTTTATATTACATAAATAGTGGAATGATAATATCCCCTCAAAGTATGAATTTTAGTTATCTATAATCAATGATCATTACAGAGTATTATGGGTTGTGATGATATTTTAATATTAGTATGATTAGAATATTATACTCGATATAAAGATTCATATGTGATACAAATAAAAAGAATCAGGAGATAATAAGTCAAGACTTATTATCTGGACTAACACGCTAAAGTATATCACATGGAATGTTATACAATCATTTATATAATTAGGGTGTATTCTTATTATGAATCACTAATATATTAGGTTTTTAAGAAACCTATAATGATAACATTCATACTTTTATACCTATACAATCCTCAAGGCTTAGCTAATTAGGGGGTTGTTGGGTATATTTCTGATAAAGTTATCAGTTGGATCTCAACCAAGATGGGATTTGTCCACTTGTGTGATAAGAAAATTAATCCAGGCCTATGATTGAATTAGGAAAAGGAAATTTATTTCCATACTTAGTTGAGTGACATGTGATGTACTCAACAACTAGGATGAATTTTAAGTGATGTATTCACTCAAATTAGTTATTCTATTTTGGAGAATCATGAATATATTAGTTAGACCATACTATATTAACATGTTCGATATCTATTGGTCACTCAATTTCATGAAAAAAGGATTATATAATAATGAATATGATGTATATAGACACATATTGTGTCAGACATGATCATATAGAGATACGGGTGTTTACGATTATGATCACACCAGACCCCTTTGTCGCTTAAGTTGTACTGACATTTTAATAGAGGCTTCTCTTTACTTATAATTTTAGAGTATAGAATTCATAATTTTTTTCAACACTAAAAAGGACCACAAGGTCACACATAATATCCTATAATGAGGATTTATTTTGGTTCAAAGAGTTTGTCAGAAAGTTTGAGAGAGATTATGAAAATCATATCCAAAAGAGTTTGGATAAATTCAAAAAGATTTGTGAAGTTTTTGAATAATGTTTATAAGGATTTAGTTCAATCAGGATATTTTTAGAAAATATGTACTAAATCATGGACCCTATAGTGGTGGTGGTTAGTAACCCATAGTGGATATTTTATCATGATATTTTAAACCACATTATAGTGAATGTGATAATGGTATGTGATATCATTTATTTGATTCTCAAAAAGTGATTATCAATTATATTTGGATGAACAAATATCATGTGGTGATGTGTAAACTATAACTAAAAATTTAAATAATTTAAATGTTCAAGTAAATCAATGAGGGGATCCAAAATGGTTTGTTCATTACATAACATTTGGAGCATTATATCTCCAATGAGAATATGCATTTAATGCATGATTCCAATAAAAGGGAGTTCTAACACTTCACTGAGTCTAGACACGATACTTGATATTATCCGAACACTGCCAAAACTCTCTTAAACACTTTATTCACTATTTTCCTTAGAGAGGTTCTAACACACCATTTAGATAATGGAGGTTCTATCAAAGCTATAATGCCCCAACCTTAAACATTACATAATCTTGAGTTAATTCAATAATTTGAATTTATCTCACATTGAGGATCTTTTCAAGATTAGTGATATAGATAATTATACCATAACTCATACATAACAACTCAAATATTACAAAGTAGACACTTATACTCACTATCCACTTTTTTCATAAAACAAAAACTTTTAAAAAGAAACATGGTTTTGTTTCATGTTTAATCATCATAACTTTTCCTTGATCCCATCATAGACTCTATTATACTTTAAATACTGTAATTTTTTTTTTCAAAACATGGGATGAGAATAAAAAGCTCAGTAAGGGATACAAAAAGAAGAAAAACTATTAGTCTTGAGAAAACATGTAAACCATGAATACTTTATCATAAATTAATACTTTTCACCTTTAAGAAGTAGTAAATACTCTTCAATGAATACAAGCTCATTACTTACCCTTTTTTTAATAAAAATATTACCATAAAACTCATAAAAATCACATATAAAATGTAATGGTAACTTGGGACATAATCTTACTAAAATGGAATAACCATATGGTCGACTTCCACATATATCACTATTACAAATGGAATAACCATACATCCGAATTCCATACCCAATGCATTGGAGGTTATAACGTAACCAACCGTCCTTGGTTTATTAAAGAACCAATAATATTTGGTTTATCACATAACCACCCATCTTTTTTTATCACATAACCACCCATCAAATATACAAGTACCATTATATAATCATAACACATAAAAGATTTCAATTATTAGCATTTTAGTCATAAAATTTCATTTGAAATCACAAGAAATCATTTCGAGATATTGAAATAGTCAATATGATTTCAAAAACATTTTGAATACCAAAACATGAAAAAAGGGAATAAGGTATTTAATTTCCTCTTAAAATACACTAAGTATTATATAGTAACTCAAATATCAAATAGTGGTTATGGTGACAAAGAAATCATTGTCGCCGCATATGTTAAAAAAATTTCCTTTATCATTTTGTAAAGAAAGTAAAATAATTTGTATAAAAATATTCCTTTTTAAAAACTTTAAAATATAGAAATAAAATTTCATGTATAATAATTTTATATCCATATAAATAAATATGTTAATTAATATCACAAATAAAATATTTTGATAATTAAATCTTTAAACATTCAAGATGTCCCATACCACTTTGGACATTTAAATCTTAATCTCCATGAATTAATACATTTTAAAAAAATTAATTAACATTATTATAGATTAAATATGGATATAAAATGTTATATTTTATGTATATACAACTAATAAAAGAATAAAGGTGCATATTATCAAGAAATTCCTTAATGAAAGAAGATTGAGACGAAGTCCCTTACCTCGAGTCTGATTCGTCATGTGTGTTATTTATCTTCCTGAATAATAAAATTTGGTTCATTTATACTTGATTTAGAACCTTTTTCATGTTTTTTATTCTTTTTATATCACTTTTTACCATGTTATAATGATTACACAATTATTTAATTTCATATTAGGCATTTTGTCGATATTCGATTCTTGAGTTGAAAATGAACTTGGTATGTTGTCAATAGTCCATGTGGTCATAAGTCCATCTTCTCCAGAATATAAAACATGATATATATATATATATTATATATTAATTATATAAGTATTTATAATAATATTTTAATACAAACTAAAAACACCGTTCCTAGAGATGGTAGGCTGTACATACACATAAATGCTATTTTTGTTTTTCCTCATGTATTGAAAGAATGAACATTAAATGAAATGTATATAAATATGTATACATATATAATATCATTATAGTATCATTAATATATCATTTAAATCATATATTTTTACTAAAACAATCCTTAATACATTCCATGTGATGTGTGAACGAATCACATCATTTTGAGGATGCAGTAGTCCACACGTCCCCAAACGAAGTTATCGTATAACCACAATTTGGAAAGCATGTGGGTATGTTTAATATAAAATTTACATAATATTAAATAGGTTATAATATAAATATTAAAATATTATTTTACCATAATAATTGTTTCAATACCATCCATAAAGGTGATAAAAGAAAATGAATAAAAACATTATTCACAGAGCTGATTAACCAACATAACTTGGACAACAATTTCATTTCTTGGAATAAGAGGAGGTGAGAAATTAAATGGATATGATATATTCCATTATAAACATAAAAATCCAGTATTTTTATTATTATGGAGTTATAATTAATTTATGGATGAAGTAGGTGAGGAGAAATTATAAAAAGTATAGAAATTAAGAGAGGTAATTTTATAAAATTACCTCTTGAATATCCCCTCATTGAAAGACCCTTAAGGACCTTGGATTTGGTATTTTGGTGAGAACAGAAGAACATGGACGTGGGTATAGTTAGGAGGATAGGTTTGGGTAGATATTTTATGAGCTAAAAGTCTTTGTGGGTTGAAATGGGGAGGTGAGGTTTGTTATTTATACTTGATGATAGGTGGGTTTAAGTGATTAATTTATTGATTATTTTATATTAAAAGATAAACATATAGAGGTGGAATTAAATTACAAGACTTTGGATTATAATTAATGTTTTATAGGCTGGTTATGATCTACCCAAATCTAAAACACCATTTAAATTTTTTAGTTTTTAGGTATGTTAATCTTCTAACTTTTAATTTTAACCCTTGTCAAAATTTTAATTTTACTATGGTAAATATTTTTTTTACCATGGTAACTTTTTTATATCTAAAAATGAAATTGAACTTAAAACCTAATTTTTTACCTTATGATTAAAAATATGGAATCCATATTACCTAATTAAATTCACATAATTGGGAAAAATTAGATTTAAAATTAATTGTACAGACAAAACTAAAAAGTGGGTTTTTAAAGTGAAACGTTTAAACGTTAGAAATGTTTTTATATCTAATTTCAATTTGAAATTAATTAAAATGACCAAAATTTAATAAAATGTTAAAAAAAATAATCTAAATATTATTTAAAACATATTAATAAGATCTTATAACAATATAAATAAATTATACAAAAAAGTAGTTTTGAATTAAAACACAATATTTCTCATAATTCATTAAAATACTATTTTTATCATAAAAATACCAAAAATTCAACCAAAGTAAATTTTTATGTTAATATTCCAAATAATAAGTTTATTTTTTCAAATATAACATATAAAATTTACAAAAACTATATTTAAAATAAGCTCTCCATCAAAAGGCAGTAAAACTACATTTTTAGAAAAACACTCATTTTATCCATAAAATTGTATTTATTCTTATAAAAAGTATAGAAAACACATAAGTTAAATTTTAAATATTATATTGAATTTATATTTCATTAATGTAATCCAGAAATAGTGATTTTATAATTTTATATACAAAATTATTCACATTTAAATAGTTTTTCATAAAAACACATCCATTATATTTGATTGGTTTTTATTTAATTTCCTAATTAATTTGGTAACCAATTAATCATTATATAAACATGTGTAAACCATATTTTCAAAATTCAGTTAATAATTTTAAATCCCACCATTATAATGTCTATGTGTTAACTATATTTTTAAATAATAATATTAAGTTGTTCATTTAAGCTAAAAGTGGTGTATCATGTATGCTATTGAACATAATGTTTCCTTAAAAAAAAGAGATGTTACATTATAACCACTTTTGGAAACTTCATCCTCTAAATTTGAATTTGGGGTTGGTAACTAAGTTATGAATTTTCAAAATACCTTTACTACAATCCCACATCAGAAAAAGGGTTAACAAAACTTCCACTTTAAAAGAAAGGAAAGTACGAAGGTCACCTGAGATAACACATACTAGGGTTCCATGTAGGAAAACATGGACATGGAAGAGAAAAATAACGATCAAGTTATGATGGAGAATAATATAAAACATTGTTACGAAAAAGTTAACAATCACAAAGCTATAAATTTGTGATGGGTTAAACGGTCTTTGACTTTGTATTAGGAAAAGTAAAAAAAATGTTTTTGTTTTAAGATCCTTTTCATAAAGTTGTGGAATTAATTTATGATCTTGAATATGAAAATAATGAAACATATTTATTTTTAAAGTATAGTTTCATCCTTTAATCAATTTCCACTACAAAATCATATTTTTTCTCTAAATGATGAGTATTCAAGATGATTTTGTTTTCATACCTAAAACACTAGAATCAACTTCTAGAGAATAACATAATCCACAAAATATTAATTATCTGTTCATCATGTCTTGAAAAATTAACCAAAACCAAAAATTTTAGGATAATATCAGATAATTAACACACAATAATAAACCATTTTATGATGAAAAACTACTTTTAATATCCAAAATTCAAAAGTAGTACCCAAAGTTCAACATAGAACATTTGATAAATAATTGTTCTTAAAATTCCTCAAAATAATCCAAACTAAGATTGAAACCCAAAAATTATAAGTATTTGATAACATGGTCTTCCATGATAAATTTTAACATTTATCTCCAAATAACATCAATCACTCTTAATGTCTCATTCCAAAAATGTAATTTCCAAAATCATATATTCTTCAAGATAGGTTAATAATTTCCATAAATAACCTGAATCCCCATAAGTCCTTAATAAAAACATAGATTATTCCAAAATAAAATTCAACCATTACTCATTCAATAAAATCCCATAGTATTTTATTTTCCTTAGGCATATAGGGTTCCCAAAATAGGGAATGAATTCCAAAATAACATTTATCACTTAATTCCCAAATCAGTTTCTAATTACAAGGATATACATTTGATAAAATATAAGTTCCCAAAATCAACTTATTATTATTTCATCGACTCATTTAACTAAAAATAAATAGTCATTATAACTAGGGAGTTCACATAGGACAGTGGTATGAGATGAACCCTTGTCACCATTCAGTTGTAGGTTCGATTCCCGCGGTCTTATCGGATGCAACAGGTTGTCACCCATCCTATAGGTTTTCCTTTTTCTAAAACCATATAATTCTTATAACTTTCCCAAAATGAGATATAATCCTAAAAAATAACCATAACATATTTTAATCTTAAGGTTTATCTCATTCCTTTCATTTTGTATCTCAAAATATAATATCCCATAATTACCACAAAATAAAAGATCATATAAACCCTAAAGTCTATTCATACATTTATAATTATTTCAACACAAGAAAAGATAATTCTTACTCTAATAATATTTTCACATAACAAACTTCATGGTTAAACATACTAGAAAAAGTCTTCCAAAGTAATCCCATCATCAAAATATCATTAACACCTTTAAACATTTCATCATCCATGGGTTTAACATAACTCTTGAATCCCTTATATGCATACTTCCTAATCATTCAGTATTATTCACATTCCCCTAACCATAATTTTCAATATTATTCCTTAATAATTCTTTCATACAAAAAATACATGAATAATGTCCTAAGATTAAATAATGTCAAAACACATGTCAAGAAATAAAAAATACCTTTTATATGTCATTTTAAGTTTCCTCATCTTCATTTGTAATGGCATTAGGTATTGATAAAAATATATTTGTAAGGCCCTAATAATACCATTCCCAAACCTTCTTCATAGGAGATCTATTTTCATAATGACCATACTCTCCATATTTAAATCATTCAATTGATAACTTAGAAAGAACTTATTTCCCTTTCCTAGATTCAACTAAATGATTCCTTTTTTCCTTAGTAGGTTATTACTTTACGACCTTCATTAACACATCTAAAACACATTCCCATACCATTAAAACATTTTCCTAGGTGTTTCTTTCCACATCATTGACACATATGATGATGATTATGCATAAATTTATGATCATTATTACCTTAAATTACACAAGTATTATTTTCTCTTATATATGATGCATTAGATAAATCACCAAGGACCAAGTGGTTAATCATTACTCCTAAAGGTTGGTTTAGAATAACTAAGAGAGTTCTCATTACAGCTCCCATTTCATTCAGTTTAATATTCAAAGGACCACCACATCTTCCTTCACATCCATTGTTACTTTGATGCCTACTAGATCCATCCATTTACTAAAACCAAAAATGTTAGTGTGAGTATATAAATAAAATAATCATTTACTATCTTATGAGGAAGATAAACACTAATATATACTTATTCACGTTATCTCAAACTCATTCAATTTATTTAAAATTACTACGACTCTTTCTATTATTCTAACCATTGTTGTTATATTTAACCTGTAACTTATGCTTAAATATCACCCTAACCTTTAAAGTTATCTAAAACATCCTATGATACCAACTATAAGGCCCCAGCCTTAAACATTACAAAATCTTGAGTTAATTCAATAATTTGATTTTATCTCACATTGATGATCTTTTCAAGTTTATAGATTTAGAAAATTATGCCATAACTCATACATAGAAACTCAAATATTACAAAGTAGACACTTATACTCACTATCCATTTTTTTATAAAAAAAAATATTTAAAAAGAAACATGGTTTTGTTTCATGTTTAATCATCATAAATTTTTCTTGATAATATCTTTGACTATATTCTCCTTTAAATACTTTACAAAACATTTCAAAACTTGGGATGATCATAAAAAAGCTCTGTAAGGGATACAAAAAGAAGGAAAACTATTAGTCTTGCAAAAAAATGAAAACCATTAATACTTTATCATAACGAAATACTTTTCACCTTTAAGAAGTATTAAATATTCTTCAATGAATATATGATCATTTCTTACCCTTTTTATAATCAAAATATTACCATAAAACTCATAAAAATCACATATAAAATATAAAGGTACCTTGGGACATAATATTACTTAAATGGAGTAACCATATGGTTGACTTCCACACATACTACTCTTACAAATAGAGTATCCATACATCCAAATTCCATACCCAATGCATTGGAGGTTATAACGTAACCAACCATCCTTGGTTTATCACAAAACCACTCATCTTTGGTTTATCACGTAACCACCCATATTTGTTTTATCACGTAACCACCCATCAAATGTCCAAGTACCATTATATAATCACAACACATAAAAGATTTCAATCATCAACATTTCACTCATAAAATTTCATTTGGAATCACAAGAAATCATTTCAATATATTGAAATAGTCAATATGCTTTCAAAACTATTTTGAATACCAAAACACCCCAAAAGGGAATAAGGTATTTTATTTCATTTAAAAAAACATTAAGTCTTATAGAGGAAACAAAATATCAAACAATGGTTATAGCGACAGAGAAATCATTGTCACCACATACGTTAAACAACACTACCTTTATCATTTTGTAAAGAAAGTAAAACTATTTGTATAAAAATAGTCCTTTTTAAAAACTTTAAAATATAGACATAAAATGTCATGTATAATCCTTTTATATTAATTAATATCAAAAATAAAAGATTTTGATAATTAAATCTTTAAACATTCAAGATGTCCCATACCACTTTGAACATTTAAATATTAATATTCATGAATTAATACATTTACCAAAACTTTAATTAACATTATTATAGATTAAATATGGGTATAAAATTTTATTTTGGATGTATATACATCTAATAAAATAATAAAGGTCCATTTTATCAAGAAATGACTTAATGAAAGAAGATTGAGATGAAGTCCCTTACCTCGAGTCTGATTCATCATGTGTGTTCTTTATCTTCCTAAATAATAAACTTAGGTTCATTTATAATTTATTTAGAACCTTTTTCTTGTTTATTATTCTTTTTATATCACTTTTTACCATGTTATAATGATTATAAAATTATTTAAGTTCATATCGGAAATTTTGTTGATATTCGGTTCTTGAGTCAAAAATGAACTTGGTATGATGTCAATAGTCCCTGTGGTAATATGTCCATAATATCCAAAACATAAAAAAAGATATAAATATCTTATATATTAATTATATAAGTATTTATAATAATTGTAGATACCTAATCTTGACGTACATGTACATTACATTAATTTTGTATAATACTTAATGCATGAAAAAAACAGACACCCAAAGACCATATTAGTTTAGTATCTTTGGAAGCTCAGAACATAATCTTCTAATCATGGTGAAAGATCTTAAAAATCTCCAATAAAGATCTTACTCTTTTTTTTCCTACCTAGAACCTTTATTTATATCATGGGGAAAATAAAACATAAAAAGGGTGAGCTCAAATTCTTAGTAAGGGTAAACATGGAGAAAATAAAACAAACCATATAAATTTGAACGTAAAAACATGAACATAAAGTTTAAACATCAAAATCTTGAGTCATGAAATAAATATTAGCAGTACGTAAGGCATAGATCATAAAAGAACATTAACCATGATAGAATAGCATTGGCATAAGACATGTAATTTTGGAAAACTAATAAGAACATAACATGATTTCCATAGTATCCGAGGGCACATGATCCTTAACCCAGTTGGTGAGGTATCCTTAAGTACATCCACGGGACCTAGGTTCAAAACCAGGTAGAGGCATATTTCCGGTACTGTAGCAGTACTGTAGCAGGCACTGGAGTAGACACTGTAGCAGTACTATAACAAAATTGTACACTGTCCGACACTATAGCAGAACTGTACACTATGAGGGTACTGTAGTAGGCACTGTAGTAGGTTCTGTTTGGTACTGTAGTAGTTGGAACTATTCACCTTGGGCCATAAGTTTGGGCTTAGAGTCCTTAAGGATTTCGGGCCACCTCGGCCTTCGGGTCAATAGGGCTTTCAGGCCACCTTTAAGGTCTTCGGAATACCTCAAGGCCTTTGGGCCATATACAGTTTCCCCAGACAGACTCTACAAAAAAGGAGCAGCCCCAGAAGAGGATTCAGAGTAGGTGCACTCACCAGAGTAGATCTAAATGGACTTATCAGAATGAGAGGGTATGACTATGCCATCGAGACCATCCTGTTCTTGAATGGGAAGCCCAGCCAGACAACCATGCGAAGGTGGAGAGCTACTATCATGATGCAGATGCTAGGGAGGGGCAGTTCCTTGTAGATAGTCTGGTTGAATTCCATAAGACCTTCGAGTCATGTAATCTCCTAAGCCTACGGGCCATGTAACCTCTGATCCTACGGGCCTCGTAAGGGTTACCCCTCATCCCTTGAAAGGGGGGTTATCAAAAATCAATAAAAAGAATTCCTTTGGGCCATTCAGGCTAGTATCCAAGGCATTGTTGCCAATACTATCATAGTGGACAAATTCCATTACTGAACCGGGTTTACTTGCTGTTCCAGCCATGTATTACTGAACCAGATTTACTTACAGTTCCAGTCATTTCTATCTCATAAGATATTAATCTTTACCCAATGCATTGAAGGGAGATATAATTCCCACCCATCTCATAATAAAATCATTCTTACATGTGACACAAAAACATAAATCATTCAGCATAGCATAACCCATGAAATAAAATGAGATTCTTAAACATCATGACATCATAAAATAATCCATATAAGATAAATGGACTTCATAAAAATAATTCCATCATAAACATAATAAAATAAAATTAATAACATGGATAGAAAAATAACCCTATGTCCTATTAGATGAAAAATAATTTTGATAAAACACTTGAACTTAATTCCTAAGGAAAATATCCTTTCTTCTTTAAAACGTTTTCTTTTCTCAAAATGGCGTGCAATTTTAAAAGAAATTAATTTAGTTGAAAATAAAATTGAAATATTGTAGAGGAAGATTTATGGAAATAAGGCTTTAAGAAGACATGAAAATCCATTCATTCCGTATAAGTTTAAAAAACATTCTCCTCATACTTTTGTAGGAAAAGTAAAAAAGTACCTCGTATGGTAAACAAAAGAAAGATTCCTTCCATACCATGTAGTAAAAGTCAAAAATGGGTAAAAATGACTTTAAAAATACATATAATAATAGTAAACATTTTTGGAAAACATTTTTATAAAACATATACATGGATGATAAATATATCCCTAGAAAATACTTACATATAAACAATCTCAGATAAAAATGAGATTGAAAAATTATCCCTTACCTTAGGTCTGATTTCTTCCGTATGTATCCGAAAATCCTGTATAGTAGGTTTAAAAATATTATTAACTTGAAAAATAACCATAATAATATTTATGATATCATATATTATTCACTTAAGACTTTATATTACCCATTCATTTGTCAATTCCATGTTAAAGCAACGTTTTGGGTAATAATCATTTCATTTATCATACGTGTTTGGACTTTTTATTCTTCATATGATTACTTAGATCATGATTTAATTACTTACAGAATGTAAAAAATGATTTATATATCATATATATTCATTATATAAATATATATAATAGATTGATAAATGGAATGGAATACATCGTTCATGGAGACGGTAGGCCATACGTACGCATGAATGTTGTTTTCATTTCCTTATTAAATTGAATGGAAGTAAGTAAATGACATATATATACATAAATATAGTAGAATTATTATTTCATATATTTCATGATTATTTATTATATATACTTTATAATCATTCTTTAATGGTTAACATGGATAATGAATCTCATCGCGTCGTGGAGACGGTAAGCCGTATGTATGCACGAGCGATGATATCATTCTCATAATTATTGAACGGTATTGAAGTGGATGGTGTATAATATCTCATAATTAATATCATGTTATAATAATCATATATATTTATTATTTACACCATTATACCCATCCAAGTAAGGTGGTGGTGAAAAACAGATTACACCATGGTGTGGAGACAGTAAGTCGTACGTACGCACGCACGGTGATTTTGTTTTTTGTAGGATTGGTAGAAGGTGAAATATGGTTGTTTTTATATTTATAACAACATATTAGTATATGAGTGATACTGATTTTATTACTTTATAATTAAACAACTAAATAATAGTAATTATTAGAAGAAATAAATTTGAAAGAATCGGTAGAAGAGATTACCTCTTCCTCGATGTTCCTCCTTTAAATTTCATCTTAGGGCACTATAGTTAGTCTTTTGAGAAGACAAGAACCTATAGAATGTAACTAGGGAAGTTTATAAGATAAATGGTCGGGGTTTTTCTGAGATTGAAGGCTCAAAATTGAGTGAAGAGGAGAGGGAGGGGGTTCCCTTTTATAAGAGAGGAGAGGGGCACTTTAGGAAAGTTCCAAAATATTAATTTATTATAAATTCAATTTTGATTTAAAATATTCCAAAACTTATTTAATTATAATATAATATGATTTTTTTGGAATAAAAATAATCAAATAATTTTTTTACAAGTTTTGAATATTTTTTTATCCTTATCTTTTTGGTTTTAACCTTATTTTACCATTTTTAATCTTACCGTGATATCATGTTATTTACACATTGTGGGTTAGTGTAATTACCATATCATGTCAAACGACCCAAAAAAGTTATTTATTACATATTTGGACTTATATTAACCATTTTTCAGAATATTATATTTTTAGGAATTTAATATCACTTAATAAACTATTTTATGTTTTAAGTTATGAATTGTGTCAATTTTGGACACTATTCATACTTGAATTTTTTAAAAAATTCATAACAACCTGATTACATAAAAAATAAGGCATTAAATTAAATATAATATGTCAATATAAACCATAAAATTCCTGGATAACATCAAAATAACCAAATTACATTTGTTTTAATATTTATAAATTCATTTATTTGAATCTTTCATTATTGAGGTAATCACTACATCATAATTGTGTCACAAATAAATATATTTATATAATGTCTAAAAATTATAAATAAAATACCATGATGTAGGAAATATTTTTATATTTCCAATTAATATTTATAGACATAGATATCTATTATATAACCCCATATGAAAATCGAATTATTAAAAGATATATGTTTTGGTTATAATTATCTTCACTTTAAATTAATTCGTATAAAGTGTCATTTTCACATCCAAGTGGATCCATGAGATCCCAAAATAGATCTAAGGATGAAAATGGTTAGACATATATCATAAAATAAGATTTGGACATGTGTTAGGGTAGTTTAATATTATTATAATATTATTTTTTATCCTTATTTACCATATTTACCCTTTAACCATGGTAAATAAAATAATTACTGAAGTTACTATCATAATGTCCAAAAATAAAAAAGTAACTATTTAAAAAATTTGAACCTTATTATTCCAAATATGGAATAAATTTTTACATATTCAAAACATAGAATTTTCAATAATTAATTTAAAATTAATCCTGTTGTCAAAAAAACGGGTTTTGTTTAAAACATTACAAAATATTGAAATGTTTTTACATATGAATTCGATGTAAAATTAATGAAAATGACTTAAATTTTATTAAAATATAAAAATATATTCTATTTATACTTTAAAACCATTAAATAATATATTTTAACCATATAAATCATTTCGATGGAAAAACTTTGTTTTCAATTAAAATTTAGCATATTTTCACTATTCATCAAAATATGAAAGTTATCAGAAAAATATAAAAAATTTATCCAAAGTAAATTTTTATGTCCCACTTCCAAAGAATAATTTTATATTTTCAAATGTAACTTATTAAAGTTTCAAAAACTAGATTTAAAATGCGTGCACCATCAAAAGGTGGTAAAAGTACATTTTTTCCGAAAAATACTTCTTTTATCCGAAAAATTGTTTTTGTTCTCATATCATGTGTAATATGAATGATAATGTTATTTAAAATTAAAAATGTGGTTAATAATATTCACAACATCTAGTTTATATAATATTTTAATAATATATCGTTGTTTAGTGAAACTCGGTATTGCGTACCACACAAGCTATCGAGGAAGGTCGCTCTTACGTGTAATGAAATCTATGCCAATGTTGCGTGTAGTGAAAGATTCCTTTGGTGTTGCGTATAAAATAATCCAAACTTAGTTCATTTATAAATTGAATAAAATTTATACTTAGTATTGTGTGAAATGAATTCTATCAAAAGAACTTGAAATTGTGTGCAACACAAGCTAAGAATAGTGTTGTATATACTGCAAGCTAATACAGTGCTGCATATAGTGCAAGATAATATTAGCGTAGTGTAAAAAAAAATACATCAAAGAAATTAAAAAGAATCTATCTCATAAAATCTCGGGGTGTTACAATAATATTTGAATACAAACTAAAAACACCATTCATGGAGATGGTAGGCCGTACGTACACATAAATGCTATTTTTGTTTTTCCCATCGTATTGAAAGAACGAACATTAAATGAAATGTATGTAAATATGTATACATATATAATATAATTATAGTATCATTAATATTTCATTTATACCATATATTTTTACTAAAACAATCCTTAATACATTCCATGTGATGTGTGAACGAATCACATCATTTTGAGGAGGCGGTAGTCCACACGTCCCCAAATGAAGTTATCGTATAACCAAAATTTAGGAAGCATGAGGGTATGTTTAATATAAAATTTACAAAATATTAAATACGTTATAATATACATATTAAAATATTATTTTACCATAATAATGGTTTTAAGAACATCCATAAAGGTGGAAAATAAAAAATAATAAAAACATTATTCACGAAGCTGATTAACTGACATAACTTAGACATCAATTTCGTTTCTTTGAATAAGAGGAGGTGATAAATGAAATGGATATTATATATTACACTATAAACATAAAAATCTAGTATTTAAATAATTATGGAGTTTTCATGCATTTATGGATGAATGAGGTGAGGAGAAAGTATAAAAAGAAAAGAAATTAAGAGGGGTACTTTGAGAAAATTACATCTTGAATATCCCCTCCTTGAAATTCTCCTAAGGACCTTGGATTTGGTATTTTGGTGATACCAGAATCAATTTTATGTGGGTATAGTTTTGATTATTGTTTTGGGTATATATTTTAGGAGATATAAGGCTTTGTGGGTTGAAATTGGGAGGTGAGAGTTGTTATTTATACTTGAGGAGAGGTGGATTCAAGTGATTAATTTATTGATTATTTTATATTAAAAGCTAACCATATAGAGGTGGAATTAAATTCCATGAATTTGGATTATAATTAATGTCTTATAGTATAGTTAGGTTCGACCCAAATCCCAAACACCATTTAAATGTTTTAGTTTTTATATTTTTTAATCTTTTAAATTTTAATTTTAACCCTTGTCAAGATTTTACTTTTACTATGGTAAATAATTTTTTTACCATGGTAAATTTTTTATATATAAAAATGAAATTGACCTTAAAACCTAATTTTGACCTTATTATTCAAAATATGGAATCTATATTACCTAATTCAATTTTAATTGGGAAAATTAGATTTTAAATTAATTCTAAAAACAAAACTAAGAAGTAAGTTTTTAAAGTGAAACGTTCAAAAGCTAGAAATGTTTTTTAAATCTAATTTAAATTTGAAATTAATTCTAATGAAAAAAATTGGATTAAATGATAAAAAATAATCTAAATATACTTTAAAACCTATTAAAAGGATCTTGTAACAATATAAATAAATTAGACAAAAACACAATTTTGAATTAAAACACATTATTTCTCACAATTCATTAAAATACTAATTTTATCAAAAAAATACCAAAAATTCAACCAAACTAAATTTTTATGTTACTATTCCAAATAATAAGTTTATTTTTTCAAATATAATACATAAAATTGAAAAAAATAGGTTTAAAATGGGCTCTCTATCAAAAGGCGGTAAAACTACATTTTTAGAAAAACAATCATTTTATCATTAAAATTGTATCTATTCTTATAAAAAGTATAGAAAACACATAAGTTGAATTTTAAATATTATATTGAATTTATATTTCATTAATATAATCCAAAAAGAGTGATTTTATAATTTTATATACAAAATTATTCACATTTAAATAGTTTTTCATAAAAACACATCCTTTATATTTGATTGGTTTTTATTTAATTTCCTAATTAATTTGGTAACCAATGAATCATTATATAAACATGTGTAAACCATATTTTAAAAATTCAGTTAATAATTTTAAATACCACCGTTATAATGGCTATGTGATAACTATTATTTTAAATAATAATATTAAGTTGTTTATTTAAGTTAAAAGTGACGTATCATGTATGCTATTGAACATAGTGTTTCCTTTAAAAAAATGAGATGCTACATTATACCAACTTTTGGAAATTTCATCCTCTAAATTTGAATTTGGGGTTTGTAACTAAGTTATGACTTTTCAAAATACCTTTATTGTAATCCCACATCGGAAAAAGGGTTAAAAAAACTTCCACTTTAAAAGAAAGGAAAGTACTAAGGTCACCTGAGATAACACATACTAGGGTTCCATGTAGGAAAACATGGATATTGAAGAGAAAACTAACGATCAAGTTATGATGGAGAATAATAGAAAACATATTTAGAAAAGATTTAACAATCACAAAGCTATAAATTTTTGATGGGCTAAACGGTCTTTGAATTCATATTAGGAAAAGTAAACAAAAAATGTTTTTGTTTTAAGATACTTTTTATAAAGTTGTGGAATTAATTTATGAGCTTGAATAAGAACATAAGGAAACATACTTACTTTTCAAGTAGATTTTCGTCCTCTAATAAATTTCCCCTAAAAACTCATTTATTTTCTCTAAATAATGACTATTGAAGATGATTTTTTTTCATGCCCGAAAAACACCAGAATCAACTTCTAGAGAATAACATAATCCACAAAATATTAACTATCTATTCATAATGTCTTGAAACATTAACCAAAACTAAAAATGTTAGGATAATATCAGATAATTCCCACAAAATAATTAACCATTGTATGATGAAAAACTACGTTTAATCTCCAAAATTCAAAAGTAATACCCAAAGTTCAATATAGACTATTTGATAAATAATTTCCCTTAAAATTCTTCATAATAATCCAAACTAAGATTGAAACCCAAAAATTAAAAGGATTTGATAACATGGTATTCCAAGATAAATTTTAACATTTATCTCCAAATAACATCAATCACTTCTAATGTATCATACCAAAAATATAATTTATAAAATCACATATTCTCCAAGATAGGTTAATCATTTACATAAATAACCTAAATTTACACAAGTCCTCAATAAAAACATATATTATTCCAAAATAAAAGTCAATCATTACTCCTTAAATAAAATCCCATAGTATTCTATTTTCCTTAGGCATATAGGATTCCCAAAATAATGAATGACTTCCAAAATAACATTTATCACTTAATTCCCAATCAGTTTCTAATTACAAGGATATCTATTTTATAAAAGATAAGTTCCTAAAATAAATTTATTCTTATTCCATCAACTCATTTAACTAAAAATAAAAAGTCATACTAACTAGGAACTTCACGTAGGCCAGTGGTAGAAGATGCACCATTGTCGCCCTTCAGTTGTGGGTTTGATTCCTGCGGTCTTGCCAGATGCAACTGGTTGTCACCCATCTTATGGGTTGTCCTTTTTCTAAAACTATATAATTATTATAACATTCCAAAAATGAGATAAAATCCTTAAAAATAACCATAACATATTTTAATCTCAAGGTTTATCTCAAGCCTTTAATTTTGTATCTCAAAATGTAATAGCCCATAATTTCCTCAAAATAAAATATTATATAAACCCTAAAGGCTATTCATACCTTTATAATTATTTCCACATAAGAAAATATAATTCTTACTTGAATAACATTTTCACATAACAAACTTCAGGGTTACACATACTAAAAAAATTCTTCCAAAGTAATCCCACCATCAAAATATCATTAATAATATTAAATATTTCATCATCCATAAATCTAACATAACTCTCAAATACCTTATATATAGCTTTTTAATAATTAAATATTATTCACATCCCTTAACCATAATTTTCCATCTTATTCTTTAATACTTATTTTCTATAAAAAAACACGAATCATGTCCTAAGATTCAATAATGTAAAAACATGATTCAAGAAATAATAAATACCTTTCATATGTCATTTTCAGTTTCCTCTTATTCAATTATAATGAAATTAGGTATTACTAAACACATATTTGTACGATACTACTAATAAAATTCCTTAACCTTATTTATATGAAATATATTTTCATAATGACCATACTCTCTACATTTAAAACATTCAATTGATAACTCAGAAATAAATTATTTCACTTTCCTAGATTCAACTAAATAATTCCTTTTTCCTTGGTAGGTTATTACTTTATGACCTTCATTACCACATCTATAACACCTTCCCGTACCTTTAAAACATTTTCTTAGGTGTTTCTTTCCACATACATGACATATATATTGATGAATATGTTTACCTTTATGATCATTATTACCTGAACTTCCAGAGGGATTCACTTCTCTTATATATTATGCATTAGAAAAATCACCATGGTTTAAGTGGTTAATCAATACTCCCCATGGTTGGTTTAAAATAACCATGAGATTTCTTACTTCATCTCCCATTTTATTCGATTTCTTATTCAGAGAACCACTACATTTTCCTTCACATCCATTGTTTCTTTGGTGCCTACTAGATCCATCCATTTTCTAATACCAAAACGGTTAGTATGAGTATATCAATAAAATCATAATATACTATCTTATGAGAAAGATAAAAACTAAGATATACTTATTCATATTATCTCAAACTCATTCAGTTTATTTAAAAGAACTACAACTCTTTCTAGTATTCTAACCATTTTTGTTATATTTAACTTGTAAATTATGCTTAAATATCACCCTAACCTTTAAATTTGTCTAAACCATCCTCTGATACCAAATATAAGTCCCAAGCCTTAAACATTATATAATATTGAGTTAATTCAATAATTTGACTTTATCTCACATTGAGGATCTTTTCAATTTTATATATTTGGATAATTAGGCCATAACTCATACGTAATAACTCAAATATTACAAAGTAGACACTTCTACTCACTATCTATTTTTTTTTCATAAAATCAAAAAATTTTAAAAAGAAGCATGGTTTTGTTTCATGTTTAATCATCATAAATTTTCCTTGATCCCATCCTTGACTCTATTCTCCTTTAAATCCTGTAAAAAACATTTCAAAACTTGGGATGAATATAAAAATTTCAATAAGGGATACACAAATAAGAAAAACTATTAGTATTATAAAAACATGTAAACTATGAATACTTTATCATAAAGAAATAATTTTCACCTTTAAGAAGTTGTAAATACTCTTCACTGAATATAAGATCACTGGTTACCATTTTTGTAATAAAAATATTACTATAAAACTCATAAAAATCATATATATCATATAAAGTTAACTTGGGACATAATCTTACTTAAATGGAACAACCATACGGTTGACTTCCACACATATCACTCTTATAAATGGAATAGCCATACAGATAACTTCCATACCCAATGCATTGGATGTTATAATGCAACCACCGATCCTTATTTTTTCACAAAACTGCCCTTCTTTGGTTTATCATGTAACCACCTACCTTTTCTTTATCATGTAACCACTCGTCAAATGTACAAGTAGCATTATATAATCATAACACATAAAATATTACAATTATCAACATTTCACTCATAAAATTTTATTTAAAATCACAAGAAATAAGATCAAGATATTGAAATAGTCAATATTCTTTCAAAACCATTTTCAACACTAAAACACACAAAAATAAAATAAGGGATTTCATTACCTTAAACAAATCATTAAGTATTATAGAGGAATCTAAATATCAAATAACGTTTACGGTGATGGAGAAGTCGTTGTCGCCATATTCGTTAAAAAACATTCCCATTGTCATTTTGTAAATAAAGTAAAATGATTTGTACAAAAATATTCCTTTTTAAAAACTTTCAAATATATACATAAAATTTCATGTATAATCCTTTTATATCTATATAAATTAATATTTTAATTAATATCATGAAGAAAATATTTGATAATTAAATCGTTAAACGTTTAAGATGCCCCATACCACTTTGAACATTTTAATCTTAATCTCCATGAATTAATAAATTTAACAAAAAATTAATTAACATTAGTATAGATAAAATATGTATATGAAATGTTATAGTGGCTTTATATACACCTAATAAAAAAACAAAGGTGCATATTATCAAGAAATGCCTAAATGAATGAAGATTGAGATGAAATACCTTACCTCAAGTCCGATTCGTCATGTGTGTTATTTATATTATGGAAAAATAAACTTAGGTTAATTTATAATTTTTTTAGAACCTTTTTTTTCTTTTTATTCATTTTGTATCAATTTTTACCATTTTATAACAATTATAAAATTATTTATTTTCATATCAAACATTTTGTCGATATTCAGTTCTTGAGTCGAAAATGAAATTAGCATGATGTCAATTGTCCATGTGGTCATAAGTGTGTCATATAAAGAATATAAAACATGATATAAATATCTTATATATTCATTATATAAGTATTTATAATAATATTTTAAGAAAAACTAAAAATATATTTCATGGAGATGGTAGACCGCATGTATGCATGAACACTATTTTTGTTTTTCTGGTCGCATTGAAAGAACGATCATTAAATGAAATGTATGTAAATATGTATAAATATATAATATAATTAAATTATCATTAATATTTCATTTATTTCATATATTTTTACTAAAACAATCCTTAATAAATTCCATTTGATGTGTTAACGAATCACATCATTTTGAGGAGGTGACAATCCACATGTCCCCAAACGAAGTTATCGTATAACCATAATTTGGAAAACATGAGGTATGTTTAATATAAAATTTCTAGAATATTAAATAGGTTATAATATAAATAATAAAATATTTTTTTACCATAATATTTTTTTAATATCATCCATGAAGGCGGTAAATAAAAAATAACAAAAACATTATTCACATAGGCGATTAACCGACGTAACCTGGACAACAGATTTTGTTTCCTTGAATAAGAGGAGCTGAGAAATAAAATGGATATTATATATTACATTATACACATAAAAATCTAGTATTTACATTATTATTTAGTTATAATACAATTATGGATGAATTATTTGAGGATTCATTAGAAAAATAAAAGAAGTTAAGAGAGGTACTTTGAGATAATTACCTCTTGAATATCCCCTCATTGATAGACCCTTGAGGACTTTGGATTTGGAATTTTGGTGAGACCAGAAGCACTTGTATGTGGGGAGATTAAGGAGGAGATTTTTTTTCCAGATATTTGAAGATATAAAAGGATTTTTGGGTCTAAATGGGGTGGGGGGTGAGGGTTGTTACTTATACTTGAGGAGAGGTGGATTCAAGTGATTAATTTATTGATTATTTTATATTAAACGCTAACCATATAGAGGGGGAATTACATTCCACAAATTTGGATTTTAATTAATGTTTTATAGGATGTTTAGGTTCTATAAATACCTTAAACAACCTTTAAATTTTTTAGTTTTTAGGTATTTTAATCTTGTAACTTTTAATTTTAATTATTGTCAAAATTTTACTTTTACAACGGTAAACATTTTTTTTACTATGGTAACTTTTTTATATCTAAAAATAAAATTGACCTTAAAACATAATTTTTATATTATGATTCTAAATATGGAATCCATATTATGTAATTAAATTCATAGAAGTGGGAAAATTAGTTTTAAAATTAATTCCACAGTCAAAACTAAAAAGTAGGTTTTTAAAGTGAAACGTTGAAAAGTTTGAAATGTTAATATATCGATTTTCAATTTGAAATTAATTAAAATGAAAAAAATAATATAAATATAATTTAAAACCTATTAAAATAATCTTTTATCAATATAAACAAATTAGATGAAAAAGAAGTTTTGAATTAAAACACAGTATTTCTCACTATTCATTAAAAAACTAATTTTATTAGAAAAATAACAAAAATTCAACCAAAGTAAATTTTTATGTCCTGATTCCAAATAAGAATTTTGTTTTTTATAATTTAAAATATAAAAGTAACAAAAACTATATTTAAAATGATTTATCCTTCAAAAGGCGGTAAAATTACATTTTTAGAAAAACACTCATTTTATCCGTAAAACTGTATTTGTTCTTATACAAAGTCTAGAAAACACATAAGATGAATTTTAAACATTTTATTGAACTTATATTTTGTTAATATAATCTAACCAGAGTGATTTGATTATTTTATATACACAATTATTCTCATTTACATAGTTTTTCATAAAAACACATCCTTTATATTCGATTGGTTTTTATTTAATTTCCGAATTAATTCGGTAACCAACGAATCATTAAATAAAAATGTGTCAACCACATTTTTAAAATTTAGTTAATAATTTTTATTCCCACCATTCTAATGGCTATATGATAACTGTAATTTTAAATAATAACATTAAGTTGTTCATTTAATCTAAAAGTGTCGTATCATGTGTGTTATTGAACATAGTGTTTCCTTTTAAAAACTAGGGATGCTAAAAAATCATTTAGTGATTTCAGTGGTTGGTGGATTCCATTAGGGGAAAGAACCTATTGGTTAATTCTTATAGAACTCAATAAAACTCATTATTAATGAATATTTAAAGTTTTTACTATAAGGAACACATTGATTATCATTTTATTATTTTATTCTATCATTTTATCTATGTATTATCTTGGGTATGGAATTTGTGTTTTCTTCCTCTAAAAATGGGCATATAGATGTTCCAAAAAAACCATAATTGATAACAATGGATTTTGAATATGTGATATGCTAAACTTATGGATTTTTCAAATAGTTATTGAAATTGTTATTGAATACAGATGAGACTATTATAAAATTGTTTTCCTTATAAATTTTATTTTATATAAATTTTGATTATTTCCAACTAATATTTTCATTGTTTATCTATATTATAGTATTGTTTTCAACAATAATATATAAAAATTTTAAGTGTAAAAAAATGTGAAGCATACTTAAAATTATGAAATATTTAAAAAATTAGATAAACTACTGGATGGGTTGAACTAAATAAGAAAAATCACATATAACCATCTAAAAAATATTCATTTAAAGAAAAATATATGAAAATTTATTTTCTCATCTCATATTACTTTACATTAATTTTCATATTTATTTTAATGTTTCAAATATAAAAAATAATTTTGAAGAGTTTATAAAATAAATATAATGTTTGATCATAAAAATATAAGGAATGTATTTATATTTTGTATTAATATTCCAAAAGATGAAAATTTAAAATTTGGAAAGATTTTTTCCCTAATAAGAAATTATATTGGTTAATTTTGAGATTAATATATTTTATAACATTAGGGGATAAAGAAACATTTATTTTTCATTGAAGTATTAACTAAAAACACACATTTTAATCATCCTTGAAGTATATGTGTATAAATATGTATATTTAACATGATAATATGAGGCCTTACCATAATAAATTTAGTGCATTGTAATTTTCTTCCCCAGTCATTAATATTTAAAGGATATAAATGATTACTTATTCCAAAATTCAAAACCAAAATTGGTTGGTTATTTTGATGCTAGATATTTTTTCAAACCATATAAAATTATATCTCAAACAGGATATTTACTCACATAAAATGGAATAGAAATTTCATAGAATTATATAAAACAAATAATTTATATGGATTTATAAAATCATGATGATTTGATTAAAATTCATACGGTATATATAAAAAGTGTTTAATTAAGATAAATTTTTCATTATATAAGAAACATCTATTTATTGACTATGAATGCTTATATTACCACTAATTTACATGAGGATAATGAGGCTTTTATAGTGTAATTAAGGGGTAGATATATCAATGTTTATATGAAAAAAAATATCTCAACATTTTTTTCCATGAGTTTTAGAATAATGGTGTTAAAGATATCAAGAAAATTAGATCATGTGATAATTTTATCGATTTATTCATAAATGAATTACCAACTATAACTTTTGAGAAATTGATTTATATAATTGGGAAGAGAAAACTATATTTTCTATCATTATTTAATAGGGGGAGATGGGAATGGTTCCATATTTTTCTTTTCATTATGTTTTTCCCACTTAGTTTTCCTGATAATGTTTTTAACGAGCTAGCTTAAAATTGGACATGGAATTCAATTATTTTGAATTTACATGATTTTTTCCTATAGAGTGTTTTTTAGTGAAGGGTAAATAATATTATATGAAATTCATGATATCTAAGGGGGGAGTGTTATAAAATCATATGATTATTATGGATGTCACAATTTCTATGATAGTTTATTTAAATGGGCTCCAATATCATGGGTGGAAATTCCCATGACCATTAATTTACTAATATTTATCTCATGTCATTAACTCTATGTATTAAGTAATTATTAGATAATAATGATTGATCTAGAATATTTATTTTACTCTCATATAGCCTATATATATGTCCACATGATAATGTAAATGAAGATCCTTTACCCATATTATTATTTTTTTACTCTTTGACTCTCTATTCCTTTTTTATTTGAATGTGATTTTGGATTTCATGATTTATATTTGATCAAAAACACACCTCATCCACTCTCTACATCTTATTCGATCTATTATTGACTTTCTATTTCAATTTGAAACTATTTCATGGTTTCAATTAGAGTTACCATCTAGTTTTTTACAAAAAAATAATATTTATATTTGTTTAAATTAAATCCATTATCTATAATAAATCACCTCAATCCCTTCACATGTGTCACCTACCAAGAATTTCACAAAAATATGTCACCTCCCTTGATCATAACCTTTCCCTCTTCCACTTTTATTTTCATTCCATAAATCCTGATTACTCTCCCCCAGTCCTCCCTCCCAAACCTAGCACCTACCTCTTTAAAATATCTTTAATAATATTTATCTTTACCACCAACCTATTCTCCATTTCATTATCTCCACCATACACCACACAATTTCATCATTCCTGACTCCCCATCCATTTTCTTCATCCAAACCCTAACTTCTTATTTCAATCTAGTTCCAATTTCTTTGATCAGTTCAACCTTCCTCCACTCCATTTGTCCAAATATGTCTTCATCCCAATTATTGATTAATCCCATAGTGGTCACCTTTAGTTGGACGAAATAAGTGGATTGATAGGTAAAACCTATCCAAATACTGTCTCTTCCTCAACTAAAATGGTATGATTTTCTTCATTACCATTTTATGTTACCATTCATAAACCATAACCTTTGGCTATATCCTCTTTTTATAACCATAATTTTATTTCTTGATATGTTCTCCTTCATTTCTTTCACAAATAAAACTATTTTTATAAATTTATAGTGTAGATTTTATATTCTCTCCAATCAGATCTTCAATATATTCAGCATTCACTGAATTCATTACTCAAAAATATATTTTATTTTCATTTGGACCACTGAGGTAACTTACCATAATAGTTTTTATGGATTTCCAATGTAATTTACTTAAAATGGATCACAATTTCCTTTTAATATATTATTAGATTTTATAATTTTATACTCCACTTTCAGTTTATTGAAGTTTTAATTTTGGAAAAAACAAATGTCTTCTTAACTTTCAATTTATCATGATGTTTATATGACTAAATCCTTAAAAAAATTAAACTATACTTATTATTTGTTCTGTTGATAACTATTTCATTTATTTTCTATGTTATCTTTACAAATTTCCCATAAAATTATATTTTATATAGAATAACTGTACTATTACATTTATGCTATGTATAATCTTTATGCCTTCCCAATATAATAATATTTTATACACAATTATCATGATATAAAATCATATTTAGTTTCCATATTCATTATGTGTTTTTTATAGAATCATTTTCACTCATTATACTATCAATTTTTTATAAATATTTTGTATCCATTACATTAATTTCATTTAGTGTACATTTTTTGTAATCATTTTATGTCTACATATTTTTTGTGGAATCTCAATTCATTTCATGTTTTTTTAAATAAATTTTAGTTTATATTAAGTTTTTATAAAAAAATTATATAGAGTATTCATACAGAATTTTCATTACCTCCCATGACTCTTTTAGATTCATATTGCATAAATAATTTCACTTTCCTTCCATTTCTATTCCAGATACATATTATATATTATATTTTTTTATTTAGATGTAATTGTATTTACCATATCCAGAATATCATTTTAAATGCATGTGTATTAACTCTTTACAGAATACTTATTATAAAAATCATATTATTTACTATATCATCCTCACACATTTTTTGATTTATATATAATGAAATTTCAGTTTACTATAGTTTCAGTTTATCCAAAAATTGATGTCATTTAAATGTTCAGTTTATCCCAAAGCTTCTTTCAACGAGTGTATCTAATAATTAAAACTATTATTTTCATATTCATTGCTGGTTATTATCCCTATTATTTTTTTATCCATATAAATTTCTAGTATAATGAAATTGAATACACATTGACCATACTATCCTATTTATATCGTGCATAAACTTCTTGTATAATGAAATTGAATACACAATGATCATACTTTCCCACTTACATTGTGAAAAATCTGTATGCATTTCCTATATAATAATATGGTATATAGAGTGATTATATTATAACATCAATTTAAGTTTCCTTATTCTATACACAATAACCAATCTATATATTCATAATCAGTTTTCACATTCTGTATGAATTTACTATAAAATTCTTTTCACTTACAAGTATTTCAAATATTTTTTATACATAGTTTGTACCAATTCCCTTAGTGTTAATTAGTTTGAATTTCTTCTATAAATTTAATGTATTCATATTTTTAGGAACTTTCAATTTAATTTTATCATGTATATGTCTTATATATGTGTATGTTACACATCAAGTTTATGGAAGCTTCAATTTATACAAAATATCTACCATTGACTCCATTGAACATTGACAATTGCATTCTGCATTTGACCTATAAGTAACTCTCTCATTTAATTACTATATAATACACTCCCCTTCAATTAGTTCATAATCCTTTACCATTTCCTATATAATGAAATTAAATACATAGTTATACCGTAAAATTATTTTCACTTATAATCCTACAAAATATTGTTTCCATATTTTTAGTATATTATATAATATTAATTATGTATGTTTTGTTTCCATGATATGTTACTATAATTTAAGTATTATATATAAGATTTTATATATATATGATTTCTCATCTTTTATCTTTTCATTCAATGATAAGTTACAATTTTTATTTGTTTATTTTTTTCCAATTCTTAATCTTTATAAATTATTTTATTAAAAATTAGGAACTTTTTTCTAAAAATCTTATTAAGGAATTAAATTACACTATTTAACTAGGAATAAATTTACTTTATTGAAGTAAAAACATTATTATATCACTATTATTCTTTCTATACTGTATCTACTTAGGTTTTTAATAAAAAAATATTATTTTTATGTGATTTAGATGGTACTATATCCCATGAAAATGAATTGGGGGAATACTAGTTATATTTAATTATATATCTATAACATTTATATAAATGTTAATATATTATTAAAATTATATTATAAACAAATGTACACACATCTTTAAACACCTACACACACACAGACACATAGAAAAATGAAGCTTATTTAACCAATGATGAAAAAATGCTTAGATTGAATAGGTTCAAGGGGAAACAATACAACATACATTGATTAAAAATATAGATTAGTTAAAACAACAAGTCAATAAAAATAAAATAGTATAAATTTTATATCCCTAGGTTTGGAGAGAGTATGGGTCTAATTAGTCACAATACAAACCACATTAATGCTCATCACTATCTTGCACCTGGCACGGTCAATATAGGTTATGGGATAAAAAATCATGTTCTATATAGATATATTCAAGTTTCCCCCGGTATCATCATATATTATGTAACAAAACTAGTAAAATTTCTTGAACTACACCTTGATTATAACACCAAAAGTCCTCATACATGCCTCTCTATACACCAAAGGCTGCCAGCTAGTGGAAAGATTTTATAACTAACATGGGGAGACTGTAATCATGGTACTATCACATATAATAATAGGAAAATAATTGTAACATATTTTATTTATATGGTGAACTCTTTTCTTGTTTAAGAGTGTTTTTTTATGTTTTGAGGGCATAAGAGTTGTTTTGGGAGTTTCTATAGAACTTAGTGGCTGGCACTGCTTGATGGATCCTTTTACATTGTAAGTTATAGCTTATGATATAAGTCCTTATTTGGGAACCAGTCATGAAACAATTTAGGGTGTAAAAATATTAGAGTTTTTCGATCCATTTTTATTCCATAAATTCCTTTTACACCATAAGGCATCTTTTACTCCATAAAATTATCGCTCGGGATATTTAACCCATGGTGATGTATTTTTCGATGTATGTGGATTATGGGGATTTTACACCAAAAATACTTATCTTATAATGTAAAACCCTCATTCACTATAGGTTTTATGCACCAGAATTATGAATCATAATTCATTTAATCTTGTTCTTCCATGCCTCAAACCCTAGGCTATTTTAGGAAATTTTGGGTTTCTTTTACTCTTTCTGATCGTTTCGTTTGATATTTGATCTCTATGGTGGTTGCATGGTGTCTCACTCAGTGAGTGACCTTTATGCTTCTTTGTTTCCATCAGTTACGATAGTGGTGTTGGGTAACATTTATAGTATTCCATTGATCACATGTTGATTTTTATGTTATTCTTGTAGATCTATTGTGTGATCTTATCCAGGAGGCCTACACTTGAGTTGGTTTGTGGTGTAGTGGGTGTGTTTATCAAGGTATGTGTGATATATCCTCTTTGTTGTACTTGTTTGTTATAGAGTATGATTATGAGATATGTGAATCATTGTTAGGGCCTCCATTTTTGTCTCTAATTTCCTTCCAATGTTGGTGGATCCTGTTGCAATTAGTGTACAACCAAAGTTTGAGGTAAGTGTTTTTTTTCTATAGCCTATGTTAGATGAAAAATATTAATATAGTTTTATAAATTGTTTTTATAAATAAATTGGTATGATTGATTTGTGCGTATAAATGGATTTTTGGTAAAAGTTGGTTTTTACCTTGGTTTTGAGTAAAAGAAAAAAGGGTAATTTTAAATAATTATAAATGGTTTTCGAAATTGGTTTTTAAATAATGTTTTTTGGAATAAAGGGTTGTGGAATTATTTATGAAATGAGAAACCCTTTGAAATTATTTGAGAAAGGAAGCACATGGGAAAGCCTTAGGTACTTAGGAGGAAGATATAGCTTAGTTCCTTCATCCATTTTATTATCTGGAGGTTCACTCATGGGTTGTTTCTCTTCCCCTTAGGTCTGTTGTTATAGGGAATTTTTATTGAAATTATTAGGGGGTTCACTCATGTGGTGTTCATCTTCTCTATAGTCCTATGTTCTAAGGAATTGGGTGCACACTAGTTATTGATTATGGTATGTGTAGTCTGATAACATGTCCTGCTATGATACTTAGCTTGTTTACCATTATGTTTGGTTTGTACTATTTTGGTTTTGATATACATGCTTTGGATTTTGATAAATTTTTATGGAAATCATGCTTTGATTTTTTTTACTTAGACAGTTTTAGAACTATGAAAAAAGAGAAATATTCACTATGATTTTGATATAAAACTATTTTATTGATTATCATTCCATATTTTCTTTAAAATGAGCATACTGAGATTATTTGTATAGATACTTGATGTAGCACCCCAACCCCGGATACCCAGAGCTGGTGCATTATTTTAATACATTGGCATGATTATAAGGAATCAAGTCCTGAAGGACCGTTCAGTTTAGCAGTCTTGGAAAATATATTACATACATTAACTTTACATTACAATTTTAAACATAAAACACAACATAGATAGTTATTTGAGAACTCCATTATTCCCTTTATCTTAACCCTGCATATCAATTATAATACACTTCTTGGAATCCTGGGAAAATAAAACATAAGAAAGGGGTGAGCTCAAATGCCCAGTAAGGGTAAATAATTTAGCGGAAGCTATAAAATTTTAAGGCAAGATGTGTGATAAAAAACAGCCTTCTTAAACATAAACTTGAACATAATATGGAAAAAATAAATCAAACATTATCATATAAACATGCACATGGATATTCTACTAGTCAAATAATCACATGTAATAACTAATTTCATAATAAGGGAATGCCTAACGCCGGAAATCATTACCACATAGTCAAGGCCTCATACCAAGACTACAAATAATTTTTTTGTCAAAGCCTTGTTCCAAGACACTATTTTTTCTCATGAGACCTACTGATGCATCGAGGAGCTATAGCGGGCTCCACCCGTCACTTACTAAGTCCACTGCATTCCTCATATGAAAATGTTGAAACATAACACAAACATTCATATTAAAACTAGCATATGAAATGTCAATACATTAACCATAAACCATGAATGGTATAAAAATAACACATTCATAGTCAAACATATCATAGATCATTCAATACAATATTGAAGATTTTATTTACAATAAATAAACCTTAATCAAGAATAATATTCAAAAAGGATGTTGACATAGTTGAAAATAATCATTAAAAACCTTTGAGAAAAATATCCTTTTTTGTGAAATAATTTAAATGTAACACATTTATAAAAGAAGTAATTTAAAATATATTTTTAAATCAAAGTGTCACATACCACTTTGAAACTTTTTAAAATAATTATTATTTCAAAACATTCATGTCCATATAAATAAATACTTAAAACCATTTTGAAAACATGGACATTAATTAAAAATATTTAGAAAGGTAAATATTTAAAACATTTAAAATTATGATCTTGATAAAGAGTACCATTAAAAAATCCTTAAAATATTCATTTTGAAATCATTTTTATGAAAAATGGGTATGGATGATAAAAATGTCCCAGTAAATACTTACACATAAATAATCTCGGATAATAATGAGATTGAGGAATTAACCCTTACCTTGCACTTTCCTTTGGTCGAGGGTACATTTAACCTCATGTATAATGACCATGGTATGTTATTAAATTATACCATAACCATATTAATATTTATTATATCATATATGATTCATTTATGACTTTATACTCCCAATTTAATAATAATTTCCTTGTTAAAGTAACATTTTGGGTAATAATCGCTTTCTTTATCATACGTGTTTTAACTTGTTATTATTGATAGTATAACTTAGATCATGATTTTTATACTTAAAGAATATAAAAAATGATTTATATATCATATATATTCAGAATATAAATATTTATAATGGATATATTTATTAAAAGGAAACACCATTTATGGAGACGATAGGCTATACGTACGCATAAACGCCGTTTCCATTTTAATGTCGTATTGAACGGAATTAAGTGATTGAGATATATGTAAATAAATAAATAAATACATACATATATATATATATATATCCAGTATCATTATTATTTCATATATTAAATACTAATTAATAATATATATTTTTATAATCATCGTTTAATGGTGAACGTGGAAATGAATCTCATCGCGTCATGGATACAGTAATCCGTACGTACGCACGAGAGACAATATAATTTCCTTAAAGGTGTTAAATTGGATGGAATATTAATTTTACAGAGACATTATCATGTTATTTGAATTATTTATATACATATTAATCATCATTATATCCATCCAAATAACATAGTGTTGAATAACAAATTACACCACAACGTGGAGACGGTAAGCCGTACGCACGCACGCACGGTGACATTATCATTCATAGGATGGATAGAATAATTAATATGGTTGTGACATATTTATAATAACATCAAATTTTATATATAAGGTACTGGAGTTATTATTTTGGTATGGTAATAACAAAGAAAGAGTAAGTGGAAGAAGAAAAGAATTTGAAAGAGGGTGGTGAAATCATTACCGCTTCTTCGGGTTCTTCCTTTTTATTTGATCAAAAGGGATCCTTAGGTTGAATTTATGACCAAAGTAAGGCCTCTAGTATTAAGGGAGGATAGTTGAGAGGATAATTGGGTAGGGTTTGGCCGAGACAAATGGCTTTGAAGGTGTGAATTTTAGAGAAGGGGAAGTGCCTTTTTATAAGAGGGGTGAGGGGAACCTTAGGAAAAACTTAAAATATTATTTTATAATAAAATCATTTTCGGTTTCTAATGGCTCAAAAATGAATTATTTAAAGGATAAGGTTGGTATGGGTCTAAAAACACTCAACCAATAGGTTTTAGACAGGTTTGGGTCACTATATTAACCTTATTTTATTAGATTTAACTCTTAGTTAAATAGTTTGACATTTACCATGTCTCTTTGTATTTTTATATTATATGGTCAATAAACTTTATATAAACTTCCAAGAGATCCCCAAGTGGTTAATTAATGAAATATATAATAGTATTTAATACCTTTGTCCTAACCTTAGTTTTTTAGGAATAGAATACCAATTAATAATATAATATTTGTTTTAAAAACTCTTTTATGTCAATTTTTACACTATTTGGTATTTTGTTTTTTCTAAATTCATAACAGAATAATTACTTAAAAAAATTCATTTAATCAATCTTAACATGTAATATTAACCTAGAAAATTATTTTAATTCATAAAAAGTCTCAAATTACATATATTTGGGTATTTATAATATCAATTATTTTAATATTTCATTAATAAGGTAATTACTCCCTCATCATTGTGTCATTAATAAATTAAATTATTTAATGTTTAAAAATTATAAATAAAATACCATAATTTAGGAAATATTATTAGCTTTATAATTAATATTTATAGTTGAATTTATATTGGGTGTAACCCTATATTAAAAATGGTTTAGTTATTAAACTTTGATTTTAACTCTTTTAACTCCTCTTTAAATAAAATAATAATAAATGTCCTAATCTAATCAAAGTGGATCTAAATGATCATATTTTATTCCTAAGGTTGTTTTTGGTCGAATTAGACTTATCCAATAGAATTAGGACATGTGTTAGGATAATAATAATATCATTTTTACCCTTAATTACCCTATTTACTTTTAACCATGGTAAATAAAAGTAAAAAGTTATTATTCACCAAAAATTATTTTCATCTTATTGAAACAAATTTTTCTTACTGATATCAACCGTGTCTCTCTAATTTTTTAAATTCCACTCACAGAAGCAGTGAAATTAAGTTTTATGCGAATTTACAAATTCTCCTAGGAGGTGGGTAAAAGACGGTGAAAAGTTCAATAAAATTTTATATATCTAATATTATTATAAAATGACTCCAATGAATTAAATTGAACATATATAGGTAATATGTATATATTTTTACCTAAAATAAATTTAAATAAAATAAATAATTATTTAAATGAAAAGTCGATTTTAACCAATAACGTAGTGTTTTTCACTATTCATCAAAAATTGAAAGTTTTCAGAAACATTCCAAAAATTCACCCTAAGATAATTTTTATATTCATAATTCATAAATGAATTATATTTTACCAAATTAAAAACATATAAATTTCATTTATTAATTTAAAATTAATTCCCATTGTCATAACCAAAAAGCGTATTTTTAAGAAATAATAACTACCAAAAGATTGGCACTTGTTTATAACCAATTTCAAAGTGAAATTACATCTAATAATCAGAATTGGGTTAAATGGTAAAAATATAATCTAATTATACTTTAAAACCAGTCAAATTAATAATTTAACACTATAAATTATATCGATTAAAAAAATTGTTTTCAATTAAAATTTAGTATTTTTCACTATTCATCAAAAATATGAAAGTTATTAGAAAAGTATAAAAAATTTATCCTTACTAAATTTTTATATACCACTTATAAATAAGAATCTAATTTCACTAAATTGAATATATAAAAGTATCAAATATTAGTTTTAAAAAATGTTCTCCATTAAAAGGCGGTAAAATTGTATTTTCTGAAAAATACTTCCTTTATCTGAAAAAATGAATTTGTTCTTATATTATGTATAATAAACAAATAATATGGATGTTAAAATTATATGGAATATATAAAACTCAAAATTCAGTTAATACTATTCATAAACACTTTTGAACGGTTAGTTTGGTATGTCGTGGTGTGCTTGAACTCGGTGTTACGTGTAGCGAAAGTTATTGAATTACTTTGAAGAAATAATGTACTATGAAATCTTGGGGTGTTAAAATTGATATAGAACACCTGTGTGGGATCCTAATTATCATGCTTATCTCACTCCTTACACAACCCTTTAGAGGTGTGTAGGATTGGTTATGTTTTTTTAGGTAGGGAAAGGTAAGGCGCTGCAGTGAGGCAATGAGGTTTCTGTCAGCTTGGTTTGGGTAGCTTCTTATGAGATAGTGAGAGATTTTTCACATATGACATGAGTAGTTATCTTTCTTTTTGGTTTTTCTTTATTTTTTATGGACCTATACGATTTTAATTTGCTTTTTGAGTTATATCGCTACCACTATTTTCTTTTAGTTATGGAATAGATTTATTTTGGGTTTTCTTCCAATGTTGTTTATGCTATGTATATATTCCATGTATATTATTCAGGTTGGGAGAAATCCTTCCCTCTGGTTGATTTTTTATGCTTAGGTTCTAGTCTCCAACCCATGGGAATTAGGAACACCCTTCAAGTATCTGACAGATTGACTTGGGTACCAGTTTCTGAGGGAAACCCAGGTTGGTTCATTATAAATTGATATTAAAGGTTGGTTTCCCCTAAAAATTCATTATCTTGGGATGTTTGTTAGATTGGAGATAGGATTTTTAGAACTTTGGAGGTAGGTTATGGTGAGTTATTTCCTATATCTTTCCTTCATGAGACTCAAGTCACCATTGGATTTTGTGACGTGTTCCTACTGTGTTGAGTTATTGATATTAATCTTAGTTTTTTTGCTTATGGTTTTCTATTCTGAACTGAGATTTATCCTATTATCTAATAATTTCTTTTATTTTTAGTGTTTAGTGATATGCCCCTAAGGTGTCTTCCTCAGGTTCTATA
Source organism: Viscum album (assembly GCA_963277665.1). NCBI lineage: Eukaryota > Viridiplantae > Streptophyta > Magnoliopsida > Santalales > Viscaceae > Viscum > Viscum album. The sequence goes on from OY728160.1 coordinate 1,567,137,010, forward strand.
GGAGGGTGCTGTGAATTCTCCTCAAGGGAATCCTCCTTTGGATTAAAATTTTATAGAGGCTATCATGTGGGAAGTTCATGTTGTGGACAAAAATATAGCGTAGGTCTAGAAACTAGTTGTTTAGGTACATCTAGGAGAGAGAGGAAACAAGGATTGATCTTGAGATTTTTTACATGATAAGTCACTATCCTTTAATGGTATGAATGATTCCTAAGAGGTGGAGTATTAGCTAGAAAAGATTGATTATATCTTCAACTTCCTGGATAAATCTAAGACCATCAACATTCAGGATCTAGGGTCCCAACAAGTGATGGTGGTATTCTATGGTATTGAAGAATAGGCATGTGGGCTTGTATTAGAAGGGTTTCAAGAAAATATCTTTAAGTAGTTCTATCCAGAGTCTTTGATTATATAAAAGTCTCTATAATTCATCTATTTATAGTAGGGAGAGTGTTAGGTGTTTGAGTAAAAAAATTAGTTTTTAGAGTTGGTTTATTTTTATCTAGAGGTGTTAAATAATGATTAGTTGAATGCTCATAAGTATATGTAGTTTTTGTGACTAGATATCAAATCATAGGTATTTACACCGACAATTTCTACCTATGTGGAGATATTAGATAGATCTATGAAGACAAAAATGAACATGCTAATAAATATTGACCATTATCCCCCTTCCCTTCCACCCAATAGAAACTTCACTAGTGCACATGGGAAGAAGATAAAGTGGAATGATCATCACATGGTTAATGGAGGTGGTTCTCTGAAGTGAGCCTATTCTTCACTATCAGTAGTTACTATTAGTGTTCCCCTATATTATTACAAGTATGAAAATTTTGTGCACACCCAAAAATATTATTCCATGCCTTTGAAGATGTGTAAAGGTTATAACTACTATGACCACCTATATAGGTTCTTATAGGCTTTGTCTACGCCTCACTATAGTCAGGAATCTCCATCTCCAAAGGCCATTATAGTGAAATCAAAAGCTTCAAAGTCTTCAAGGCTCCGGCCACATGCCTCAGAAGTGATTCACCTTCAAATAGTGGATGTGTCTCTAGTATATGTTTCCATGGGTCCATCAATAGTGAGAGGTATCATTTTTTTATATCTTCTATAGCGATTTTTATATTTGATTCAAGTGCCTCCCACTCGTTTATATTTGCCTAGTTTTTTGATGTGTTGAAACCTCCAAGGGAGATCATGTCCTTTTTCATGGAGTTAGTGATGCCTCTTGGAAAGAGTAAAGAATAAGGGTTTTAGTGTCCTTGTCTATCTTGATAGTTGACATAGATTTAGTATGGGATTTCCTCATTCTCGACCTAAATTTGTTTGATGTCAGTATCGAGATGGATCAACTTGTTTCTCATCATGATGAGATTTATTTTTATCATCGTTGTTTCACATTCCTTAATATAGATGGGAGATCGTAGGTTTTTTTATGGAGAGTGGGATCCAAAGTATAGTCTTTAAGGTCCTTCCCACTCAGAGATCATAAGTTTTATACATATTGTTTCATTTTATTTTGATTTGGATTCTTCTCTTGTTGATATTCCCATGGTTGTTTGGTAATTTACTAATGTTTTCCAAGATGAAAACTCAATTCTTTCTCTAGAGAGAGAGAGATAGAGGTGGAATTTTCAATTAATCTGGTGCTGAGTGTGTAGTAGATCTTGATACCCTCATATCTCATGGAATCAATAGAGCTAAAATGGATCAATATTCAGTTGGATGAACCAATAAAGAAATGTTTAGTTCATCCAAGAGTTTCACTGTAGTCAACTGTAATGATTTTATAAGAAGGTAGATGGTTCAATTCAATTATGCATGGACTATCGAAATTTGAACTAGGTACAGTTAAGAATAATTATTTTTTTGATCAGTTACAGGGGTGAAGTGGTTTTCAAAAATTGATCTTCAGTTGGGTTATCATCAAATCAGGGTTTGGAAGTCTGATATTTTGAAGATAGTGTTCAGGGGTAAGTATGACCATTATGAATATATTGAAATGTGTTTTGGTATGACTAATGATCTTGTAGTTTTTATGGATATAATGAACTGGATATTCCATCAGTATATCAATACCTTCATCATAGTGTTCATGGATGATATTTTGGTTTACTCAAGGTTTGAGTGTGAGAACGAGAACTATCTGAGTTTGGTTTTGGAAATATTGAGGAGTCAACATCTGGATAGAAAGATTTCAAAATTCAGTTTCTAGATCCAAAAAGTGAAGATCTTTGGGAATTTGATTTCTGAGTATGGATTATCAATCAATACTGATAATTTTAAGGGTTTTATTTCATGGTATGATCCATGAAACATATTTGAGATATGAAGCATCCTTGGTCTTACTGGATACTATCAATAGTTCGTTAATGATTTATAAAAATTGGCATCAACTTTGACTACTATTACCAGGAAAGGTGTGAAATTCATATGGGATGAGAAATTTTAATCTTCATTTTATGAGTTGAAAAGAATTCTGAAATCGGCACCTATTATGATCTTACCTAAGCTTGGTAAGGGGTATGTGGTATTCTGTGATGCTTCTGGTGCTGGTATAGGTTGCGTGCTTATGCAGGATAGTCATGTGATGGCCTATGGATCTCGATAACTTCAGCTGCTTGAGAATAATTACCCCACTCATGATTTATATATCACTATAGTTATGCATGCACTTAAGTGTTGGCAGTGTTATATTTTTAGGGATAGGTTCATAGTATTTTTTGATCATAAGATCCCAAGTTATATATTTTATTAGGACTCAAATATCAGACAGAGGTAGTTTGTGGAGTACCTTCAGACTTTTGATTTTGACATATCCTACACCCTGGGGAAGGGGAATGTCATCTTAGATTCTTTAAATAGGAATGTAACATCATAGGATGTCTTGGAATGGAAGGAAGAGTGGAACCTTATGGGGCTCTTCCCTTAGTTACATTTGGATGCTTTGGAGGATGTTTTGGGTATGATTTTGACCAGTGTTCTATTTTAATTATCTCTACTTAATTCTATTATATAGATTTAGTAGTGGGATGATGAGTTTATAGGAATTAGAGAAACCCTTTATGGTGGGGAGACCATTTTTGGTTGGTCTCTCCTTTCTGATGGTATTCTCTCCTTCGAAAATTAGTTTGTCTTCCCAACATCTATGAGGAGTTTATTCTTTTTTACTGTCATAGTTCTTTATGGGCCATTCATCCAAACAATATAAAGATGTATTATGACATGATATGAAAATTATGGTGTCCAGGTATGAATCGTGGCATTGCTAATTTTATATCCCATTGTTACACCTGATAATAGATAAAGGCATAGAATCTGAAACCTTATGGTTTTCTCCATCCTCTTCCAGTTCCAATTTAGAAATGGGTTGATGTTTCCATTGATTTTGTTATTGGATTACCATGGACTCCCTAAGGTAAGAATTCTATCTAGGTAGTGGTTTATTGATTGATGAAATTTTCTAATTTCATTCCTATTAGAGACACCACTAAGGTATAAGATCTAGATATGCTGTATGTGCAGGATATTGTGAGGTTATATAGGGTTCCCTCTTCCATCATCTCAGATAGGGATCCTAGGTTTACCTCCTAGTTTTGGAAGAGTTTTCAAGAGGCAATGAGGACTCAGGTCAGATTGATTATAGATTACCATCCATAGATAAATGGCCAAACAAAGCATGATATTCTTGGAATCTTGGTTTCAAGGATCTGAAAGCAGAATCATGGAGTGAAAGGTGTGAATCATTATCTTATCCTCGATATGATGGACTATATGGGAGGCCCACAACTATGTCTGGATCAGCTCCAGTCTCTCATTATTATTCATGCAGATGTGGTCACAGTCCCTCTTTGTTGAGTTGGTATCGATTCTGAAGGGAGGCCAAACTTCTATCACGATTGAAAATCTCATTAGTACTCCTCGCACTCAGAATAGGGTATGCAGATAGTGGGTTAAATAGGAGCCTCCTTCTAATGGTCTCAAACTCAATGTGGATGGTTCCTGCTCAGAAGGAATCATGAGGGGCGGTAGAGTTCTAAGGGACTTCAGGGGATCTATTTTACTTGGATTCTGTTCTTTTTATGGTACTGGAAACTCACTCGGTGCGGAAGTTCAGTCACTTCTTTTAGGTTTGAGGGTTTGTAGAAGGATGGGATTCCAGGTGACAGAGATTGAATCGGATTTCGAAGTTCTTGGAAAGGATATTCAAGGGAATAATTTGATGCCTTGGGAGTTGACCTACCTTATTCGAAGATGAATTGTGGAAACCAACCAAGGGCAGATGATACATCATAGCTGGAGGGAGACGAACTTCATTGCGGATGCGCTGGCTTTCATGGGTAGACTGGAAGAGGATCTGGTAGTTTACAATAGTCTAGACTCACTCCCTATTGAGTGCAAGAGTATTTTCCAAGGGGATTACCTTGGCATTCATCATTTTCATCCTCCTTGAGGGTGGCAGGGTTCTTGTTCTTGTTCTGTTTTTGTCTTCTTAATCTAATAAAATGAAGTTCCCAATCAGGATCCAAGTATCACTGAGAGGGGGAGGGGGTGAATCAGTGATATATTTTTCTTTTTAAGTTTCCCCTTTTTGAAACAACCTTCGCCTCCTGTTAAAGAGTTTCTTCCCTGCTGAACACACACATCCACAGGAACACAAGATTTACAAGGTTCACTACTCAACAAGAGTAGCTACGTCCTTGGTATGGTACGGAAATAATCCAGTACCACACAATCCACTAGAAAACAATCCTTTGATGTGGAATACAACGAGTAGGATATACCCTTACACTCGTGTAGCACTTTGAAAACAATCCAATAGTGCGTGTGCTCCCTCTTAGCACAAATAGGATAACACAATGTTTCAGTGCTTCTTTACAATTAAACAGATGTATTCTCTGAAGTACAAATCTTCACTTTCTTACCCAGAAGCCGGTAAGAACTCTCTCGTGCACAACTGAATACGTGCGAAGACCCCAAATATTTCGCGCAGCCTTTAGGGTGCCTTGCGCGCAATTCAAATGACTTGCGCGTAAAATTCCCCTTTGGCGCGAAAAACGTTTTCGCGCAACTTTCCTTTTACGCGCAACTTTTCCTCTTTTCGCGCAACTCACTTAGCGTATAATTTACGCGCACCAGAGCTCGGGATTTCTTCTAAGTGTCGAGCAGCAAATAATGAGAGGGGTTCACCTCATATTTATAGGCATTTTTGACCTTGCGCATAAAAACCACTTCCTGCGCGTAAAACCTCCTCCATGCGCATAAAAACTCTTTAATGAAACTTCATATTTCGCGCCATGCTTCAATATTTCGCGCACCTCATGCCTTTGGCATTTTTCATCCTTCTAAGCCTGAAGCACCAATTGCGCGCAAAATTCCGCACCGTGTTCTATATGGCGCGCAAACCCAATCTTTCCTGCGACCTCAGATTTCGCGCACTACTCCAATATTTCGCGCATTTAATGCCTTTGCCAATTTTTGATCTTCTGATCTCGAATCATCATTTGCGCGAAAACTTCATTCCCCAATTTCGCGCACCATGCCAATATTTCGCGCAACCCGCAGATTTTTCGCGCAACCCGCTACTATTTCGCGCATCCCGCAGATATTGCGCGCACCACTTTATTTTTGCGCGAAACGTGCCTAAATTTCCGCGCACTCCATTCCTTTATCATTTTTCATAGTTCTGACCTTGAATAACTCTTTTGCACGTATAAACCATCTTCAGCGCAACATCCATTGCCAAGCAGATTTCTTCATCTCCCGATTTTCAGGCCCTAAAATTTGGCAAACACTGGAAAACGGCGCCACCTTAAACTGTTCTTTTCTGCCATCCCCAGATTGTCTATTGCTTTGCCATTTTATCTCTTTACTGCTTCCCATATCCATTCTTCTGCTCTTATCACGAATCCCACTATCGTGATATTTATCCTTTGATAGATCAGCTTAAGCATCGTCATAGTTGCAATGGGAACTGAATCTTTCCTATCTTCCAGCAGCATCATCCCTTCCAATCAAAACATTATCTGACTGGCATCATCATTTCTCCCCCTTTCCTTCATAAGGCTTGCATCACAAGTTCTCCTAACTCATGATTTGTGTGAAATACATACCAGCAAAGCATCGTCTGATTTATGATCCTTCTACACAGTGAATTGCTTTATCGCCTTTGACAACAAAATACAACACTCTGCAAAAGCTAACTCTTCAAACTTTCATCTTCATTCAACCTGGTCCCAACAATCTCCCCCTTTGGATTTTGTTGTCAACAAAGATTCATAAATCACTGAATTTTGAAACCTTTTGCAATGGATTACTTATCAACAATTCTAAGCCTACGTGAGCTAACTCATTGTAGGAAACAAGATTTATTGACAGCCAAAACCATGCTGTCCAAAAGCAGTGACTGTGAAATCTCATGAACATACCTCCTCATCCTTCTTCAGAACATCTTGCAATAGCATTCTTCACTTCTTCAACTTTCCTGTAAAACAACTTTGTTTCCTACAACCACTCCAACAAATAGTTAGAATAGTTCACTCACATACATGCTGAATTCACAGCTTACCCACAACTCTCCCTTAATACATTCTTCCTTATGGATAGATTTATGAAACAATTCTCCCCCTTGAAAACACTATCCAAAGCTAAGACGAGAGAGGGGACAGAAACATGTACCTTAACCTTGATGAGAAGGAGGTTGGACACCCATGTTCAACCTCAACTTTGCAAATGGTTCCTTCGGTAACGGTTTTGTAAATATATCAGCAATTTGTTCAGATGTAGGAACATACTCCAGCCTCAGTTCATTCTTTTCAACCTGCTCTTTGATGAAGTGGTACTTTATATCAATGTGTTTTGAACGAGAATGTTGTACTGGATTTCTTGTAAGATTGATTGCACTCTGATTATCACAACCCAAGAGCAATGGTAGCTTTACTTCAACAAGTAGATCTTCCAGCTGAGTCTTCATCCACATTAGTTGAGTTGCAGCTTGAGTAGCAGCAACATACTCAGCCTCAGCTGTGCTAAGAGTTACTGAATTCTGTTTCTTGGTATGCCAACTAACACAGCTTTTTCCTAGAAAGAATACTCCACCAGATGTGGATCTTCGATCATCAACATTTCCTGCCCAATCAGCATCAGAATACCCAAATAGATCAATATTTTCAGAGCCGTCATACCGGATTCCAAAGTTTGTTGTGCCTTTGATATATCTGAGAATTCTTTTTCCAGCAATCAAATGTGATTCTTTAGGAGCACTCTGAAATCTCGCACATAAAGTAACAGCATAGACGATGTCGGGTCTTGAGGCCGTCAAATATAGCAGACTTCCAATCAGTTTTCGAAACTCTTTCTGATCAACTTCCTTTCCTTCTCCATCTTTAGACAACTTGGTTCCCACTGAAATCGGTGTGGAAACTGGTTTCGAATTTTCCATGCCAAACTTCTTCAGAAGTTCCTTAGCATACTTTTCTTGAGATAGAAAAACATGATTCTTCTTCTGTGAAATTTGTAACCCAAGAAAGTACTTCATTTCACCTAGCATGGACATCTCAAATAACTTCTTCATCTCCTCAGCAAATTTTTCACATGATCTTTCATTATTTCCAGCAAATATAATATCATCGACATAAACAATAACGATCAGTGAAAACTCCTGACATTTCTTGATGTAGAGATTGCTGTCAACTCTCCCTTTCTTAAAGTTCATCTTCTTCAAGCAAGTATCTAATTTAGAATACCATGCTCTCGGAGCCTGTTTTAGCCCATACAGAGCCTTCTTCAACCTGCACACATAGCTTTCATCTTTCCCAATAACAAATCCACAAGGTTGATCAATGTAAACTTCCTCGTCAAGATCACCATTCAAGAATGCAGATTTTACATCCATTTGAAAGATTTTGTAACCTCGTTGTGCAGCAATGGCAAGAAATATTCTGATTGTTTCTAATCGAGCTACTGGAGCAAAGGTTTCATCAAAGTCAATGCCTTCAATTTGTGAATACCCTTTGCAGACCAATCTTGCCTTGTTTCTTATTACATTACCTTCTTCATTCAGCTTGTTTCGAAAAACCCACTTTGTACCAATAATGTTCTTGTTGTCCGGCTTGGGCACAAGTTCCCAAGTATTGTTCTTCTCTATCTGATCAAGCTCTTCATTCATAGCATGAACCCATTCTGGATGCTCAAATGCTTCATTTACATCATTCGGTTCAACTTTCGAATAAAGAGAAGTATGTGATATAGCATTTGTTGTTCTTCTTGTTTGAACCCTTTGATTTTTGTCTCCAATAATGTTCTGAGCCTCCACTTGTTTCCTCAACCTAGGATGAGTTGTTTGAACTTCATCCTCATCACTTGATATTTCTGAGTCAGATTCCTCTTCTTGAGTAGGATGAACAAATTCTGAAGCATTATCAGAATTGTTAACAAAATCTTCTCTATCCCGCTCGACTTCCACATCAACATATGACTGCTTTTCTTTCTCAGCACTTTCCACAACTTTTACATCTGAAGAATCAATAATTCTTCCTGTTTCTTTGTTGAGGCATCTATATCCTCTTCCTTCGGGAGCATAGCCAAGAAAAATTCCGTCATCTCCTCTTTGCTCGAACTTTCCCAGATTTCCACCTTTCTTCTTTATAATACATGGACTCCCAAAGACTCTCAAGTGTTTCAGACTTGGAGTTTTTCCATAGAACATTTCATATGGAGTCATATCTGAGTTTGGCCTATAGAAACACCGGTTCTGAATATACACAGCAGTGCTCATGGCTTGCCTCCAATAATAATGAGAGAGACTATGTTCAAGTAACATAGTTCTCCCCATTTCCACCAGACTTCGATTCTTTCTTTCAGCCACACCATTTTGTTGAGGTGTGTATGGTGAACTAAACTCATGCCGAATTCCATGTTTCTCAAGATAACTTTCAAACTCTTCATTCTTATACTCACCACCATTATCAGTTCTCAACTTCTTCACTGAATACTCACATTCTTTCTCTGCTTTCCTTCTGAAACTCTTAAACATTGTTAGAGCATCTGACTTATGTCTCATGTACATAACACAAGTAATGCGAGTAAAGTCATCAATGAAAGTAATGAAGTACTTATCTCCATTTGAAGATTGCTTGCTCATTGGCCCACATATATCTGAGTGTATGAGTTCTAAGGGTCTTTTTGAGCGAATTTCAACTCTCTTGTGCATAGAATTAGCAATCTTCCCTTTCTCACAAATAGTGCAGCACCAATCTCTTTCTCTTGATAAATCAGGCATGTCCCGAACACTTTCTCGCTTTGACAACTTGCACATATTTCTCTGACACATATGACCCAGCCTTTTATGCCATAATTTATTTTCATCCACCACACTCATGTAACAAGAGTTCTGTCCATCCCCAACTTGGAACAAATTCCCTCTTGTACGCTGGCCCCTTGTAACTATGTTTCCATCATTTTCACTTTTTACAACAAATCCATCTTTTCTGAAGATCACTTTGTTGCCCTCATCACAGAGTTGTGACACACTGAGCAGGTTGTGTTTCAGTCCATCAACATATAGTGTTTTTCTAGATTTCATCTTTTCTTTTCCAATGATGGCTGATCCAACACCTTTGATCCTTAGAGATTCATCATTTCCAAATGTCACAGTTCCTTCTTTAAAGTCTTTCACATTCTTCAACAGCTTTAAGTCTCCTGTCATATGAGATGAACATCCACTATCAAGAATCCATGGACGTTCTCCTTTGGTAGCCTTCAAAGCTGTTTCAACAACAAGTGCTTTTTGTTCTTCCTTTTCCTCCACTTTCTGTTTTGCTTCTTCCAATTTCCTAGCCAAATCAATGTGTTCTGGCCAGAGAACCATGCATTCTTTCTTTTCAGACTTATCATGTTTGTCCCTTTTGTATTTTAAAAACTCTGTTTTCTGAGGATTATTAACAAACTTTTGTTGCTCTGGTAACACACTAAGGCAGCCCTTAGCAAGATGTCCAGGTTGATCACATCTTTCACAATAAGTTTCCAGTGGTTGGAATCTGTTCCCAACTTTCACACCAGTCTTCTCAGATTTCTTCTGAAACTTATTTGGAGATCTTCTATTTTGAAAGCGTTGGCTCCCCCTCAATCCTTGTCCTTCAAATCTTTTGGAATAGTTGTAATGTTGTTGGTTAAACCAACACATACTTTCCATGTGTCCGAATCCACCACAATACCAGCAGTATCCATAGAAAGAATATTTACCTCTGAAACTTTTAGACTGAATGGAGTTGTGAACACGCTTCTCAAAAACCATCATATTTTCATTTGTAACTCTCTTCTTCAGCTCAGATTCAGCTGTACCAGAAGTATTAGAAGCTTTTCTTGACTCAAGATTTTTATGCACTTCTGATTTTTCTGCATTGCTGATTTTGACCACATACTTTGTCTTTCCAGCCTTGTTCTTATCAGAACCAGTTTTGTCTTTCATTTCAACCTTTGAAGGTAGGTTTTTTAGATCCCTTTTTGGTTCATTCTTACTGGAACATTCCCCTACTTCTGAGACAGAATTTTTGGAACTGATATTCATTTCTTTAGCTTTATGCAGTTTTTGTTGGACAAGTTCCAACTCTTCTTCTTTTGCCTTCAACTTCACTTCAAGATGATCATTACGATTCTTTGTATTCTTAAGAGAATTTTTCAGATCATCAATCTCTTTTTTCATCATGATTTTATCATCTGTAAAACCTTCTTGATTGTTTAATGTGGAATTTTCTTTTACTAACTTGTTGTTTTCTTTCTCCAGTTTTCTGATCTTCCTCAAACATTCCTTCAGCTCTTCTTTCAGATATTGTTCAAGTTGAGTCTCTTCTTCTTCAGTACTACTACTCTCATAATCATCATTATTCACTGTTGCAAAAAAGGTACTCTCTCTAGTTTTTTCAGTAGCAGATTTTTCTGATTCAGTCTCGCTATCATCATCTTCCTTATCATTTGACAAAAAGCTTCTTCTTTTTGATTTAAAGAACTTTTTATTCTGACTTCTACCAGAATATTTATCTTTTCGATCCAGTTTCTTCCATGACCTTCTTGGTCCTCTGTCTTCTTCATCACTGTCGGCATCTTTCCCCTTTTGAGGGCAATTAGCCGCAAAGTGGCCAACTGCTCCACATTCAAAACATTTCAAAGGGAGTTTCCCTTTGTATTTCCCTGTGCCTCTTTTAACATTTTTAGAAAACAAGGATAGAATTTCATCAAAATTTTTACATACCTCATTTTCAGAGTTGGATTCACCAGCTTCTTCATTAATAAGAATTTTCTTCGACTTCTCTTTCTTTTCTGCCCTGAAAGACATTTCTCTATCAGTTTTTGCTTTGCTCTTCATGGTCTTCTCTCTTCTCATCTCATAAGTGATGAGAGTACTGTGCAAATCATCAAGAGATAATGTTTCCGGATCTCTGTCTTCTAGTGAAGAAACTTTAGCATCAAATTTGTCAGGCAGAATTCTCAGGATCTTTTCAACAACTGTATCATCTTCTAACTTTTCACCAAGACATCTGATTGTACTGACAATGTCATTAACTCTGGTAAAGAATTCCCCAACAGATTCAGATTCTCCCATTTTCAAGTCTTCATACTTCAGCCTCCAGATTTGTAGTTTTGCCTTCTTCACTTTTGTATTTCCTTCATAGATATTCATTAGCTTATCCCAGATGCCTTTAGCAGTAGTGACACCTTTCACTCTTAAAAACTCACTCTCAGAAAGTGATGAGAGCAATGCATTTTTAGCTCTTCCATCATTCTCAAGATTCTTCTTATCGACAGGAGTAAGAGGGACCTTGTCATCAATATCAGGAAATCCATCTGTTGTAGTTTCAAGAACTTCATATCCAAGAGACATAAGATACGGCATCATTCTGTCCTTCCAGATGTGATAGTTCTTTCCATCGAAGATTGGAATCCCCTTACTGTTCACGCAATTTAGATTTTCCATCACAACTTCTCTACAAACAATTCAGCAAAGAGTAAACGAAGGGCAACCTGGCTCTGATACCAATTGAAGTTCCCAATCAGGATCCAAGTATCACTGAGAGGGGGAGGGGGTGAATCAGTGATATCTTTTTCTTTTTAAGTTTCCCCTTTTTGAAACAACCTTCGCCTCCTGTTAAAGAGTTTCTTCCCTGCTGAACACACACATCCACAGGAACACAAGATTTACAAGGTTCACTACTCAACAAGAGTAGCTACGTCCTTGGTATGGTACGGAAATAATCCAGTACCACACAATCCACTAGAAAACAATCCTTTGATGTGGAATACAACGAGTAGGATATACCCTTACACTCGTGTAGCACTTTGAAAACAATCCAATAGTGCGTGTGCTCCCTCTTAGCACAAATAGGATAACACAATGTTTCAGTGCTTCTTTACAATTAAACAGATGTATTCTCTGAAGTACAAATCTTCACTTTCTTACCCAGAAGCCGGTAAGAACTCTCTCGTGCACAACTGAATACGTGCGAAGACCCCAAATATTTCGCGCAGCCTTTAGGGTGCCTTGCGCGCAATTCAAATGACTTGCGCGTAAAATTCCCCTTTGGCGCGAAAAACGTTTTCGCGCAACTTTCCTTTTACGCGCAACTTTTCCTCTTTTCGCGCAACTCACTTAGCGTATAATTTACGCGCACCAGAGCTCGGGATTTCTTCTAAGTGTCGAGCAGCAAATAATGAGAGGGGTTCACCTCATATTTATAGGCATTTTTGACCTTGCGCATAAAAACCACTTCCTGCGCGTAAAACCTCCTCCATGCGCATAAAAACTCTTTAATGAAACTTCATATTTCGCGCCATGCTTCAATATTTCGCGCACCTCATGCCTTTGGCATTTTTCATCCTTCTAAGCCTGAAGCACCAATTGCGCGCAAAATTCCGCACCGTGTTCTATATGGCGCGCAAACCCAATCTTTCCTGCGACCTCAGATTTCGCGCACTACTCCAATATTTCGCGCATTTAATGCCTTTGCCAATTTTTGATCTTCTGATCTCGAATCATCATTTGCGCGAAAACTTCATTCCCCAATTTCGCGCACCATGCCAATATTTCGCGCAACCCGCAGATTTTTCGCGCAACCCGCTACTATTTCGCGCATCCCGCAGATATTGCGCGCACCACTTTATTTTTGCGCGAAACGTGCCTAAATTTCCGCGCACTCCATTCCTTTATCATTTTTCATAGTTCTGACCTTGAATAACTCTTTTGCACGTATAAACCATCTTCAGCGCAACATCCATTGCCAAGCAGATTTCTTCATCTCCCGATTTTCAGGCCCTAAAATTTGGCAAACACTGGAAAACGGCGCCACCTTAAACTGTTCTTTTCTGCCATCCCCAGATTGTCTATTGCTTTGCCATTTTATCTCTTTACTGCTTCCCATATCCATTCTTCTGCTCTTATCACGAATCCCACTATCGTGATATTTATCCTTTGATAGATCAGCTTAAGCATCGTCATAGTTGCAATGGGAACTGAATCTTTCCTATCTTCCAGCAGCATCATCCCTTCCAATCAAAACATTATCTGACTGGCATCATCATTTCTCCCCCTTTCCTTCATAAGGCTTGCATCACAAGTTCTCCTAACTCATGATTTGTGTGAAATACATACCAGCAAAGCATCGTCTGATTTATGATCCTTCTACACAGTGAATTGCTTTATCGCCTTTGACAACAAAATACAACACTCTGCAAAAGCTAACTCTTCAAACTTTCATCTTCATTCAACCTGGTCCCAACATAAAAAACATCTGTCAGTATACTATGGAGTTTTCTATTGGTGATAAGTTTTTTTTGAAAGTTTCTCCATGGTTGGATCACCATAGGCTTGGAAAATAGGTAAATCTAGGTCCAAGATATGTTGGACCATTTAAGTCACAAATTGGATTGGGTAGGACATTTTTCAATTGGAGTTTCTAGTTCAATTGATAGGTATACATGATGTTTTCCATGTATCTCAACTCATGAAGTACCATTCCAAACCTATCAAATTTTGAGTTGGGAAGAGATCAAGTTGGAGCCAGATGTGTCAGTTGTAGAGTAACCAATAGAGATCATGTATTCTTAAGTGAAAGTATTATGTGAGAATTCTATCCAATTGATCAAAGTGTTATGGTGACATAGATCAGATTATCATGAGACTTGAGAGCATGAATTGTTTTTAAGGGGAAAGTGGCCTTAAATAATTCTAGAGAACCCTTCTTCCACATGAATTAATGGGGACTAAAAGTCCTATAGTGGGGAGATTATAACATCCTTAATTTTTAAGGCATACTATTTTCTTATTTAATAGTGTTATTTTCAGGTTCTTAGGGCATAATATTTATTTTTTGGAGTTTCTGAAGAACCTGGGGACTAGCACAACTTGTTGGAAACTTTTACGTTGTAGGTTCTATCATATGGTGTAATTCCTTCACTAGGTACCAATCATGAAACAGTTTAGGGAATAAAAATATTACAGATTATGGATCCATTTTTACATTGTAAATTCATTTTACGCTCTAAGACATCTTTTACACCATAAAATTAATACATGGGATATTTAACCCAAGGTGATGTATTTTTCACCATATGTGGATTATGGGGATTTTACACCATAAATCCATGGATTACAATGTAAACCCTTTGTGACCTATAGGTTTTATGCACTGGAATCCTGAATCCTAATAAATTTAGTCTTTTTCTTATGAGCCTCAAACCCTAGGATTTTATAGGTTATTTTGGGTGTCTTATACTCTTTTAGATCACTTTGTTTGATGATCAATCTATATAGTGGTTGCACAACGTCTCCATCAGTGAGTGGACTTTATAATTTTTCATCTCCATTGGTTATTGATAGCCTGTGGGGAGTCGTTAATTCCTATGGGGCTACAAAAATTTAATTATTTATTAAACTCAGAAAACCTAACTAAAAATATAGTACTTGGAAAGTATGAGTGTAAAACCCATTGGGATGGGTCCTATGTTATAAATTAATTAAATAAATTGAAATTGAAATTGTTTGATTGGTTGTGAAAAAAGAAAGAAATAATAGTAAGGATTGGGTTTGAATATCAAGATAGAGGCATGAAAGGTTCAATGATTTTTAGTTTCATGAACCAGGGATTAATTGAAAATAAATTTATTTAGGTTTGGTGTTAGAATTGGGTCATCAGAGATCCTAGGTATGGGTACCCTACACTAATTCTATGATTTCACCATTGGAATGGTCATCTACTAAATTCAATTTCAAAACCTGGAAACCCAACACCTTATTTAAATGTAACTGACCTAGATTTCCTAATGGTAGTACAAGAACTACGGTGATTAATTGATGTAATAAAATAAAAACCCTAAAATCACAATCAATGGTCATGCAATTGAAAAAATAAGGAGATTGAAATTGAATAAATAGTGTCACAGTAATCCCAAACAAGAATAAAATATAGAAACAATCCCTAACAACACATAACTTTACAATCACATCACCCGACACAAAAGAAACTTTGCGATCATGCTAGGAATTATGATAATGAGAAACATGGGTACCTGAAGAATAATATAGGTGAATAATAGTATAGAAGTAGGGATCTAGATTGTCACTCCATCTTCTTGAAGTCTTCCATCAGGGCTGCACTACTCCCTCTGGTCCTAGACTCTCCTAAAGTGCGACCAAGGGGATCTTTTTATAGGTAATCCCCATAAAACCTCAGTCATGTGACATTTATTTTCCTACATCCCACCATATTCATGATGTGTAATTGGGTCACACGATGTGTAATCTCTCAATTTCCATAGTTTTGAAGGACACTATGAATTTCGACATAAGTCTATCTTGAAAAATTTCACATTGTGTAATGTAGTTACAAGACATGTAATGGTATTTCAAAGAATGTAATGGAGTCATGACTTGTCTTTCATGTAAATTTACTTTGAAAAATCATGACTTGTAATTGCATTACACGATGTGAAACTGGTCTTTTTCCAGTTTTTTAAGCTTTCTTCATCTTCAGAAATTTGGTGTCACTTCGCTCATGGCGCGAAGTGTCTTTTAGGTCTAAAATTCATCCATTTTCATTCCTTTTTTTCATAAATCTATTATTCCCTTAACTAAAACATAAAACATAAAACAAGTCAAATGTTACAAATATTATCAAGATTATTAATTTAAATACAAAATCAATACATTAAAAAACTCTAAAATGTATGCATGAAATACACCTATTAGTCACAATAGTGGTGATGGGTCCTGTTTATATGATCCATTGATCATGTGTATATTTTTATATGATTATTCTAGATCTGTTGTGTGATATTCTATTAGAGGCTGACCCTTATGTTTGTTGTGGTACAATGATTGTGTTTATTGAGGTATACATGATCTAACCTATCTGCTGGTTCTTGTTTATTATGGAATATGATTATGAGATATGGAAATAGTTATTTGGGACTCATTTTTTGTCTTTACTTTCCTTCTAGTTTTGGTGGATCCTTTTGCGGGTGGTGTTTGACCCAAGTTTGAGGTAGGTGGTTCCGTCCCTAGCCTACATCGGATGAACCATATTTCTATAGTTTTACAAATTCTTTTTATAAATAAATTGGAATGATTTATTTGTGTGTGTAAATGGTTTTTTGGTATAAGATGGGGTTTCACATGGTTTTATGTTAAGAAAAAAGGGTAACTTTCAAATCATTGTAAATGGTTTTTGAAATGGGTCTTCGAAGCATGTTTTGGTGGAATAAATTGTTTTTAAATTATTTGTGAAATGTGAAACTCTTTGAAATTATTTTAGAAATACATCACATGGAAAGACTTAGGTACTTGTGTGGAAGGTGCAGTTTAGTTCCATCATCCATTTTATTTCTAGGAGGTTCACTCATGGGGTGTTCCTTTTCTCCCTTGGCCTATTGTTATAAGGACTTACTATTAACATTATTGTGGGGGGATTCACTCATGAGGTGTCCATATGTTCCTTAGGCCCGTGTTCTAAGGACTTGGGTGTGTATTAGTCATTGATTATGGTACAAATAGTCCACTATTCCAGCATTTTGTGATCCTTGGCATGTTTACCATCCTTCTTGGTTTTTAATAATTTGGGTTTGATATAAATTATTTTGATTTTAATTAATTATTATAGAAATTATGCTTTTAAAATATTTTACTTGTTTTTTTAGAACTATATAAAATGGTAAATATTCACTATGATTTTTTTATAAAACTATTTTACTCATTATCATTCCATTACTTCTTTAAAATATGCATACTGATATTATTTTTATAGAAATGATATGGAATAACTAGGTGGGATCCTACTGAGTCTATTTTGATCACACCCTATACACCCCTTAGGCGATGTGTATACATGTTTATGTCTTTTAATGTAGGAAAAGGAAATGAACTGTAGTGAGGAAGTGAGGTTTTTTTTTCAGTCGGGTTTGGGTAGCTGGTGGTGAAATGGTGGGAGATTTATCACATGTCATATGAGTATTTATATTCCATTTTGTTTTTATTTTGGTTTTTCTAAAAATATACCTTTTTATCTAGTTTTTGAGTTGTATATATACTACTATTTTCTTTTAGTTAAGGCATATATTTATTCTGTTTTTATACCGCTTTTCTTTCTGCTATGCATGTATGTAATTTATCTCATTTAGGTCTGGAGAAATCAATTCCTATGGTTATGTTTGATGTCTATGTGCTATTCCCCATCCTATGGGGATCGGAAATTTCCCTAGGTTACGTGGCATATCAACTTGGGTACATGTTTCTGAGGTGAACCCATATTTTTTTATTACAGTAATGGAATCACCAACATACATTAGAGTAAGTGAAATGAATTAAATCTAAAGTCCACCCATATATAATACATAAACATGAAAATGATATATTAATATGAACCAATATTTACATATATACAGATAATAAATATCACCCACTAGGTCGGTCAATACAAATAAACTGAAACTAAATATAAGGAAGACCCAACTATAAAAACTTTGGTGCCACCCCATACTAGTTTCTAAACATCCATCCAACTACTCATTCTAGATCACCCGTACAACCAATCACCTGTAATCTAAATATAATGTCTTCACGAGTACTAGGGTGACCATGTAGGGTGTGAGAATGAAACTCAATAGGGTTCCACCAATTTTTGCCTTATATATGCCATCATATTCAATGGATGTATTCATGATAAAATAAGTCAATCAATACATACAATATATAATAAAACATGTCAGGTTGTCATGTTTTAACCAGGTCACCACAAAACTTGACCCTACCTACTTCAAAAATTTCCATCAATACATTCATTTTAGTCACATATCATCTAAATATAATTAGGAAAGCTAATAAATAAGCTAAATCTTGGAATACAAAGAAAATGGGGATCACCTTTAGGTGATCCTCAAGCATGGAACATTTGGGGACCCTCTCTTGGTGGTCCTCATGATCATATCATCTAGGGATCCTCTATTTATAGTCCTTGGGCATATATCACATGGGGAACCTCTCTCGATAATCCCCAAAAACATATCATATGGGGACCCTCTATTTGTGGTCACTGTGAATATATCTAATGGGGATCCTCTCTCATTATTCCCTGATCACATCTCATCCAATTTACTATCAATCATAGAGAGGTCTTATCACTTCCATACAATATGTTTAGAGAATAATAATAGGAAAAATACATGGTAGACTTATCCCATAGTCTATCCTTCATCTATCCACACCCCAACCAGCTGTATAATAGAGTGTAGCACATAAAAATCAATATTTCATACCCTAAAAAACCTCATCACACATGAATATAATATACTCCTATCACTAGCACACCACTTAGACCTAACCACACACTAAGGGGTCTAACTAGATACACATTTCCATCCGAACAATTATCATGAACTAATTCCCTACATAGAACCACCAAAAATCCTGCTCGAGTATAACTATAGTCAAATACTTATCGACACTATCCAGTCCTCACAAGGCTTCCTTCTGGCTATCAAGACTCATCTCAAGTTCCCAAATCACTCCCATGGGATCCACACGCTCAAGGATGCCCAATACTCCACTTTACTATCACCAAGTGCCACTAGGAACACTATACAGAGTGCCTAATAACCCATTTTATCCAATAATATAAACATTTATTGACTAATAGTCCACCATGGGTTACTAAACTCATTCCCAACATACCACTCCTCTTAGGTGAGGCGTTTCCATTTTTAAGGCTATTCTCATTTCTTTTCCCATATAAATCCCATGCCCCAATGCTAACTAGTTTGTTCCTATGGTGATAACCACTTATAATACCCTCAAATAGCTCAGTAAGTCTCACCCCATATTAAACATAACCCTTATCATGAGTAAAAAAAACACAAGGGTCTTTCAAGTGATACACAACTTCATGCCCCTCAGTAGCATAAATGCAAGAAATTTCTAAAATTCCAAAACTAAGGAAAATATTCCCAAATCAGTCCTAAAATAATTTACCCAAGACCATATAATAACTATAATCCTAATCAGTCCCTACACATGTTACCAAACCCTAACCCTTAGCATATGCACATAAACACATGCATGCACACATATGGTTAAGTATTAAATATATGTCCTTCCACTAAATAGGTTTACCATTATTATTCTGTGCTTATACATGCCTCATGAAAGCTCCTGTTGTAGACTGCAAAAAAGTGATTAAGTGTTGAAGAAGGTTTCAAAACGACAAAGCAAAGTCATATTCAGACCCGGAGACTCGGTCCGGGGGGGGGGGGGGGGGTGGGCGGAGGTGTTGTGTGAAAAAAATGGTGAAGGGCGCCAACCAAATGTGTGGCGCGCAGAAAGTTCCGGGATTCGCGAAGATTCCCTGGCACAGGCACGGAATAATTTCACACCCGCACCCCACACGGTTGACATTTCACGCCGCCGCCTCTGGTGCACAATTATTTTATGCCGAGCGGTTTTTCGCGCCCCCGGACTTCTATAAATAGAAGGAGACCCCTTCCATTTCAAGGATGAAGAATCTGAACCGGCTCTCGTGCGCGAAATCCATCTTCCGCGTTCACAATATATCCTTCAGGTATGGTTCTTTTCACGCCAAGTCACCCTGGGATCCGCCTTTACGCGAGATCCCCATGGCTTAGACTGAATTCCAATCCCCTCAGGGTTCCCCCCTTGCACGCAATCCCTTTCATTGCTCGCAGACCGGCCAATTGTGCGCAATTCCTTCTATTGCATGCACCCCTATCCTTGCGCGCAGCCTCTCCCACTTGTGCACAATTCATACTCCTTGTGCTCATTCATCCTAGTCGCATGAAAAACCTCTTCCCCCAATTACGCGCAAGCATCACCGATTTCACGCCAGCCTGGTGTTTTTCACACAGGTCTATTATTTCGCGCGCAAGCCTCAAAGGTTGCGTGCAATTCCCTGGGACCCCTCACCCTGATGCTCTTCTTGTGGGTGCCATTCATGGGTGCCTTTTGTGCCCCGAGTATCCACATCATGTACCGTCTTCCTGTGTGACCTTCTAGGCTCATACGAGGTAACTTCAAAGTCCCTTGGACAATTCTTCCCATTGCGTTGCTTTGCCTCATGCTTCTTCACATAGACACGCTAATGGATATTCCTTCTTCGCATAGCCATGCTAACGTGGACCCCTCGATGGTTCGCCCCACAACACCCACTCACTACGGCCTTGCCGATACCTTCCCTCCCACAAGGATCAGAGGTAACGGTTATATAAGTCCTAGGGGTGTGGAGCGAACCCACCTCGTCCGAGCTGCAGGACGTTAAACTGCCAAGCACCTCATCCTCAACACATGACGTTAAACTGTGACCTGGCCCCGTGCCTCGCACGTAGGGTCCCCCCGCCTTGGAAATTCTCCATGCCCACTCATCTCCACGGGGATGGGATCATACCTCATAGGGGGTGATATCCTTCTTATTGGAGTGGTGTTTGTCCACGAGGAAGGGCAGCCACCTTGGTGTATGCCCCTAACCTTTCTTGCAGGAGGCATCACCCCTTTTCCTCCTCACTCCCTCGGCGCCAAGGCCAGCCGAGGGCGTTATGGGGAAGGGTTATTCTTCTTTATTTCGTCCCAAATACCTCTCCTACTGTGCTTTGTAACCCATGGGCCTCCATCCTGAAGTAAGCCCCGACTTCCTGGGCCGCTCAACGCGTAAGCCCCTCTTCATTTCCCACGGACGCACCCTTCGCGACATGATCGTCAGGTCTCTGCTAGCTCTTGTTTCTCACACCGAACATGACTCATGTGAGCTTAGAGTGAGAACCGACCATGACCCACCTTGGGCCGCCTTAGAGTGTAAGCCCCAATCCATCTCGAACTACGAGGACTTTGATTCCCTACCACAGGGATACGTAGGAAGCCTCCACGAGGTTCAATCCCACCACCCGGTCGTTCCGACCATCTTCACGTCGGTTCACCAACACCTTGGGCCACCTCAGAGTGTAAGCCCCAACCCATCCCGAACTATGGGGACTTTGATCCATGTCAAGGCATGGTACGTAGGAAGCCTTTGTGAGGTTCAAGCCCCACCACCTTGGGCTGCCTTAGAGTGTAATCCCCAACCCATCCCGAACTACGGGGACTTTGATCCATGTCAAGGCATGATACGTAGGAAGTATCCACGAGGTTCAAGCCCCAACACCTTGGTCCACCTCAGAGTGTAAGCCCCAACCCATCTTGAACTATGGGTACTTTGATCCATGTCAAGGCATGGTACGTAGGAAGCCTTCGTGAGGTTCAAGCCCAAACACCTTGGGCCGCCTCAGAGTGTAAGCCCCAACCCATCCTGAACTACGGAGACTTTGATCCATGTCAAGGCATGGCATGTAGAAATCCTCCATGAGGTTCAAGCCCCACCACCTTGGGCCGCCTCAGAGTGTAAGCCCCAACCCATCCCGAACTACAGGGACTTTGATCCATGTCAAGGCATGGTACGTAGGATGCCTCCACGAGGTTCAAGCCCCACCACCTTGGTCCACCTCAGAGTGTAAGACCCAATCCATCCCGAAATACAGGGAAATTGATCCATGTCAAGGCATGGAACGTAGAAATCCACCATGAGGTTCAAGCCCAACAACCATTGGCCCCGACCGTCTTCGTGTCGGTGTGCCAAGCCCCATTTCCACCTTGGGCTGCCTTAGAGTGTAAGCCCCAATCCATCCCGAACTACATAGACTTTGATTCCCTACCACGAGGATACATTGGAAGCCTCCATGAGGTTCAAGCCCACCACTCGGTCGTTCCTTCATGTCAGGTTCGCCCCCATCCCACATGACGATAAACTGTATCCATCATCCTGAACTACAAGGACTTTGATCCGTGTCAAGGCATGGTACATAGGAAGACTCCCCAAGGTTCAAGCCCACCATCCATCCAGACCCCAGTTCCACATTCAAGTCAGTTTATCGAAACCATGGGCCGCCTCAGAGCGTAATCCTCAGATGCCACCTTAACTATGTAGACTTTGATTCCCTGCCACAGGGATACGTAGGAAACCTCCATGAGGTTCAAGTCCAACACCCATGTATCATCCTGATCTCTCCCTATATCCCACGTGTCTTAGGAAGCTCATGCCCTAACCTAGAGGTTCCACTTCTTCTGGGCCTCATCCATGCCTCCATTCTCACAGGTCGCCTCCTCAGGTGTCCCATCGTTCCACCAAACTACGCAGACTTTGATTCCCCGCCACAGGGATACATAGGAAGTATCTTCGAGGCTCAAGCCCAAAGCCATCGTCCATCCTAATCCTTACCCAGGCCACCACATCCCAGTGAGATCATGCCACCTCATACCCCATTCCATTTAATAGCATTCCGGAAGCCACCCACGTGTCGACCCCAAACTCGGTGTCACCTTTGGGGGTTTCACCCATATGATCCACTCTAACTAGTGTTTCGATCGGTCCGATCCATCTCTGCTGGATGTTAAAATTGTGGCATACACTATGTTAAACATGGAAAGCTAAGGAAAACCTCAGATACATGCCCATGGCATACAATTCCCCACATCCAATGTGGGATTCCTCGGGCTTCTGTGCTCTCGAGAAGCCCTATAATAAGGGACAAAAGACATACATGCCAATCCCCCAGTGTCAAGACATGACAGTGATTCCCAACGTGAATACTCTCCTAACCAAAGGTTGCTGCCTTTACTGGACTCCTTGGAATGTCTTGACAGAAGCGGTGTAATTAACTGATGTCCATGAAGATATGGTGCCAGAAATAGTTTCACGAACAACGTATTAAATCTATGAGGGAGACCCAGACTAGGTAATGAGATCCAAGGAGGAATCCACTGAAGTAAGAACCGATATCTCATCATCCCATTTCGATCAAGGAGCATACGTCCCTGAACAAGGAACAGATGGAACCCGCCTTTGGAAAGAGGGAATGCGGGGTAACAATAGCGCATCCTCTGCGTGACAGATGCACGCGCGCCTCGACGAAAGAGTCAGAAACAGAATTGGTGAACCCGATGTGAAAAGTATTCTCCTTAGCATGGAGGCTAGTAGCATTTGGGGCATCAGTGGATAGGCATGTCATTTGACCCCCTCATCCGGTACCAGGTCCCACCAAGAAGGCCTGACGTGAAACTCTCCAGAAGTTGGGACAATCAAGACGTTGAGCATTCCTTCCTGCGACGTTGTCAGTGTGGATCCCTCTTACCGGCCACAGAAGAAGGAACGATTCTGGGGAACTGGTTGTCGATTTATTTTCCTAGTAGTATTAATGATTTCATCTCCTTGCTTTCAGAAACCAAGTTGTTGCATCCAAATCCTGATCACCTGCCCACCGGCGTAGGAGTAGGGGCAATATCAACGCAGCTACCCCGCGTGGTTCTGCCTCTTCCTTGATGGCTTTGATCTCCACGACTATTGGGCACCCACGCCCCCTATCCCCATTAGAGATTATCCAGCGAAGGGTAATTGATGAACTTGTACACATGTATGAGGTGGAGGGGGTCATACCCACCAGGGATATGGCTCGCTTGAATCTCGAGGCAGCTGCGCCTCACCGTCAACGCTGCCCTTGAGGGCTGCACAGGGAGCTGCCTCTCCCCACCCCAACATTCAATAGTTTCTAGAGCTTGTCCCCGGAATGCCTTAACAACTCCCTCCCCTACGCCGACGAGGTAGGGGATGCCTGGGTTGGCCCAATCGGACTCCCGCTTCAAGGGCTCCCAGAGAGGGCTCCCACCAGGCTGCGTCAGCACTACTGCCCGGTTCCCCGAGCCAAGGAGTAGGAAAGCCATGTGCCTATACCACCGGCTCCGGTTCATCTGACCTGTTGCCAGTGTCGGGCGCAAATGGAAGAGGGCGCCCACCATGGGGCGTCAACGTCAGTGACTACTGTGGCCCGAGCCACCGATGACTCATATCACCAACTCCACTCATACGTTGAGTAGGGGAAGCTATACGCCCGACCCAGATCGAGGATCCAACCACCCCACGGGTAGTTTTGGTCGACTCTCCTGGTCGCCGACACATGCGATGGCCGCTACGGGCAAATCTTCAGAAATGCCACCCAGTGTGGAGGCCTACTCCATACCGCCACTATGGAAGGTGCAGGCCCTCCCTGCTTCAAACCTCAGCTTGGAGGTCTTCCCCATGCCACCTTCAGCCCAAGTGAGGGTCTTCCCCGTGACAGCAACACTCTATGTGGGGGACTCTCCCGTGCTCACTACACTGGGTACATGGTCACTCCCCCTGCCGCAGACCATGATTATGGAGACATTGCTTGTCCAGTCACTCGCCAACATGGAGGTCCTCCTCATGTCCTCATGCCAATTGGAAAAGGTCTACCTCTCCCCAGTGATCGGAGAGGTGGAGGCCAACCCCACTTCACCAATGCCCAGCACGGAGGTCCTCCCCATGTCCCTTTCGACATTTGTCCAGGTTCTCCTCGCACCCCGGCTTTCTCGAGTGGAAACCCTCTCCACCCCAGCACCAGTGCGGCCAGAGGACCCCATGTCGGAAATCAGCCCTGCCTCGAGGAGCCACCCAGGGGCAGGAAGGCGGGTCTTCGCCACCACAGGAGGAATTTTGGGGAAGGCCGGATAGGAGTCAAACCAGTCCGCTTCTCAGACTCTGAGGTGGAGTACGACTCAGCGCTAGAGCCCTCTCCTCAGCCCTCAGAGTCAAGGGATGGGGCAGGAATGAGGTTCATGTAACGACCCAAACTTTTTAAATAGTATATCAACTTACTCTTAATGATTTAATAGAGATGTTAATGGTTAATGCAGAAAGAGGAGTCGATGGCTTCATCCAGTAGACTCGAACCTTATGAAGCCCACTTACCAGAGCTTGGAAAGGAGGTGGCATCTTTGGGCTTCGCTTTGGACCAAGCCCAATCCGAACTCTAGCGTTTCAAGCTTGAACAGAAATTCCTACAGGAGAAGTTCAAGTTCGTAGAGTTTACTACTAGGTCAATGTTATCTGAGCCTCCCTCAAATTCTCTCACCATAGCACACCTTACACTTAGGTCATATGCTGGTGTTATAAGGGTCTATGTGGCGAGACCATAGCTTCTTTGTGTAATCCTTTGGGATGAATAAATTGAGATTTCTTCCTTTAGTGATGTTTGTGAAATTTCAAATGTCCGGATAATTTTAGGATGTATTTTATTGATGAATTTTGGAAAAAGGATATTTTAAAATATTTATGTAAACCTTAAATAATTAATGATGTGTAATGATTTTCAAAAAATGGTATTCTGCAAAAGTGTTCAGTAAGGAATTTGGAGTCTAATAAGATCAACTTAATTTTTGATGAATAGTAAATTATGAATAGTGATTTTATGCTTAGGATTAGTAATGTGAGCAAATGGATTATTAATCTCACTTAAATAAAGTTTTAATATAATTTAGACACCTTGATTAAGTAATGTGATTCAATAAAATGGTTAAATAACAGTTTCATAAATTATTAATCAAGTATTAGTTTTTTCAGGTGAATAGTGTTTTTATTTAAAAATTTAATTAAAAATATTTTGAATTTTTTTTTATAAAATGAAATTTATTTTTGAACTCAGAGCATCGATATTATGTTATGGTAATTTTTTTGGGTTTTTTCTGAGAAAGATGAATTTTCAGTGAATAGTAAAAATGCAGTTTTAGGGTTTCAGTATGTTAAATGACATCATAACTATGTCATGATGATGTCATGAGATATTTTAAGGTATGGTTGACTAAAGGGGATGAATTATTGTGTGAGGTGTCCCAAGTGGCCAATACCATGGGCAAGCCCATGGTTTTGCCAAAACCAACAATGAGGTGTCCCTTGGCCATTAATGCCTTGTCCCTTTACTTTCCCTATAAATACCAAGCCCTCCTCTCATCCATTCGACTCAAAAACCATACTCAATGAAGTTATGGTCTCCTTACCTCCCAAGGAGTCCTCCCAAGGTGCCCCCAATCCCTAAAGGTCCAAATCTTTGAGTTTTAAGAGTTACGTTTTAAGGTAAGGGATCCGATCTCTCTCTTCCTTTTCAAGTAATATCTTTTATGTCATTTCTTTTATATTCCATGTTCTTATGTTGGAGTATGTTCTTCTATATTAATATTACTGTCCTTTTCATATTCATATGATGAGATACCCCATATTTCTCTCATCAATTCGTTTTAAGAATGTTTAAGTGGCGCCGTTAGGCTGCCGAATTTTTAAGGGGATTCTTTCACCCTTCTCATTCTTTTCAAAGTTCTACTTTCATGTCAAGTCTTTAAAGTTCCTTTTTAATTATGTTGGGGTATGATATCTATATCTATCATACTAAACTCTTATGTTCACATGATGAGAGACCCTATTTTATCTTTTCAAATCATTTTTGTTGAGGTTTAAGTAACGCCGTTAGGCTGCCGAACTTTCATAAGAGAAATCTAATTTTTGTCTTCCTGCCATGTTTTTCATTTCAAATGGCATGTACTTAAAATTTCATTACCATGTTCATATATCCTTATTATTCTTCCCCTCTACTGTTTTATGGTTCATCTATGAATGTTTTACCCATGTCCCCTCTCTTTTCAATGTTTTCTAAAAATCGAAACATAGCCGTTATGCTGCAGAATTTTCGTCTCAAAATGCCTCTCTCTTTTCTCAAAATTATTTTATTTTATAAAGTGAATACTCAAAGCTCTTATTTCTACAGGGGTATTCACATATATACCAAAATTTTCTATTTTAAATTCTTGGATTTACATACATGAAACCCACTTTCCATTTCTGTGGGTTTAAAGTGACATAAAGATCATGTCTTTAAAGCAGTTTTTAAAACGTTATGATTATGAAATAAAACCCATTTATTTTATGCTATGTGGGTTGTTTATGAAATGATTTATGATTATATATGTGGCTCACATTATGATAAATAAAAATTTAAGGGTGCTCCCTAATAGCGCTCCAATGCATTGGGTAATGACGTAACCACTAGAGATTACAATTTTCACGATATCTTGGTGAATAACCTTGGTAATTTTCAAATGACACCTTGGGGATGGAACTTGGTGATATTTTAATGATTGTCTATGTTAAATGATGTAGCCACATCTTAAAGTTATGAAAAATGTTATTTTTATTGTGATATTCCACATGATTTCTTTCTAATGCCTTAAAGTTCTTTTTCATGACATAGTTGATGTATCTCAAGTTCACATGTTAAATGTTTCTCTTATTTCCCTTAATGGGCCTTCTGCTCACCCTTTCTTTTGATGTATGTCCCCAGGTTATGAGATGCAGTAATGAAAATAGGATGAACTTAAGTAGAATCCTTTCAAGTGTTTAAGAATAATGTTTTATGTTGTTTTCATGTATTATGTTCCTGGTTTCCAAGACACTAAACCTTAAAGATCCTCAGTTTTGTGTAATGCAATGAAAGTTTATATTATAAAAAGGAGGGATACTATAGCTGGTATCAGAGGGAGTTTTAGTTATTTTTGGAAATTAGGATATAAAAACTTTAGGAAGAACCCTATAGAAAGGTTTAAATATAGGAAAACTTCCTGATATTTTGGTAAGTATTGAGTAAGTGGTTTATCAAACAAATACATCCCTGTCTGGATACGAGTACGTAGAGGCGTCTCTGGCACAAATGTACATAGGGGTAAAACCCGAAAACACTGCTTTGAGATAAACTTGAACGGGAACTGGTGCATGATAACGGGCCTTGCTGCACTCTTGGTTACGACACTCCCGGGGGATATGTTTGGTTAATCACAAGCTTTTTATGAATCATTATGAAGGAATTATAGAGAAGTGTAATTGTCTAAGCATGAAGACTTAGTTAAAAGATTCATAAATGAAATAAGTTTCTCACTAAGGTTTTTTTTCTTTTAGAAAATGGTGGGCAATAAGAGGAACCATGCAGATGGTGACCGCAATGCACCATGTGCTGACAGCCCTCTGATGGAAGTCGGAATGGAAACATTCATGCGAATGATGAACCAACCGACTCAAGTTATGAGTAATAACTTGAATCAAGCTGAGAGGTCGATCTAACCACGAAGGGAACAACATTCTGTTGAGTCCTTTATGCATCAATGACCACCAACATTCAGTGGATCTACTAACCCATTGGTTGCGGAACAATGGATAAGCTCCATTGAAAAGATCTTTTCTGTACTTCATTGTTCGGAACAAGAAAAAGTCACCCTTGCTGTTTACCGCCTAGAGGGAGAAGCTGATCAGTGGTGGTAACTGATCAAAAACACTAAGCCATGAGGAGATATGGAAGCTATGGAGTGGGAAGAGTTCCGGGGAATATTCTTTAATAAGTATTTCCCTCATTCCATGAGAACGAGAATGGAGAAAGAGTTTCTCGAGCTGAAGAAGAAGGAGAACGAATCTGTCGGAATCTATGAGATGAACTTCACTCGACTTTCACGATATACCTCTAGCTTTGTCATGGATCCAAGTGGGAAGGTTGACAGATTTTTCGATGGACTGAGACCTCATCTGCGGAAAAATCTAGAAAACCGGGACTACGATAGCTATGAGGAGATCATGCAGAGTGCAATGAAAGTCGAGCTAGAGTTTGGTGAGACACAATGGTCTCATAAATCAAATGACAAGAAGAGATCGTTGGATCCCAGTCTAGGGAAGAATTTTGATCAGGAAAGAGGTGGAAAGAATATGCAACATGCCACATGCAATAAATGTGGTAAGAAGCATTTGGGGAACTATTTGATCGGAAGTGGTAAGTGCTACAGGTGTGGAAAAGAAGGCCATATTTCTCAGAATTGTCGTAGTGATGTGAAGCCTGAACTTCCCAACACTAATGATAGAGGAAATATGGTTTTGGCCCTACCTGAAGTCAAATGATTCAAGTGTGGATAGCTTGGGAACTTTTCTAATCACTGTCCAAATCTGAGGGCGGTGGAGGGGAATCACCATCAACCTCAGCAAATGCCAAGGGAGTAAGGTCGTTCTTTTTCTATCACAAAAACTGAAGTTGAAGCTTCGAACGATGTGGTAGCAGGTACTCTTGTTGTCCTCTCAAAACTATCAAGCACTTTATTTGATTCTGGTTCTACGCATTCCTTTATTTCCTCCAAGTTTGCAAAGAACATAGAATCAATCCCTGAACTGCTTGAGGTAGAGTTGTCAGTCAAGACTCCAAGTGGGATTATCCATGCATCAACAGTGTTTAGAGACTCTAGTGTTTACTTTAGTAAGCACAATCTTATCGCAAATCTAGTAGTCATTCCCATGTTGGAGTTCGACGTTATACTAGGGATGGACTGGATCTCAAAGTATAATGCTAAGATCAAATGCAGAAGTAAGGAAATCTCAGTAGTCTTGAATAAACAACCTACAGTTATCTTCCAAGGAGAGATATCCCGAACTGATCCCTATTTAGAAGCACCTCCTATAGCTTTCTTTATGGAGTTAATCGGTGATGATGAATAAGGAAAAGGGAGCATACAAATAGAAGTTGTTCCGATTGTTCAGGAATACATGGATGTATTTCCTAAGGAGTTACCTGGACCTCCCCCAGAAAGAGAGGTAGAGTTCTCCATTGAACTCGTACCTGGGTCTCAACCGATATCAAAGACTCCGTATAGAATGGAAAATGTGGAGCTAGAAGAGTTAAAGAAACAACTCCAAGACTTGTTGGAGAAGGGGTTTATCTGACCGAGTGTGTCTCCTTGGAGAGAACCAGTTCTCTTTGTGAAGAATAAGGATGAATCAATGTGGCTATGCATTGATTATAGAGAACTGAATGGGATCACAATGAAGAACAAATACCCTCTTCCAAGAATTGATGATTTATTTGACCAACTTCATGGGGATAAATTCTTCTCCAAGATTGACCTTCGATCTGGTTATCATCAACTGAGGGTGAAGAAGGAAGATATTCCAAAGACTGATTTCCAATCAAGATATGGGCATTATGAGTTTACTGTTATACCCTTTGGCTTAACTAATGCTCCTGCTATTTTCATGGATTTGATGAATATAGTCTTTAAGGACTACCTTAATAACTTTGTGGTAGTTTTTATTGACGATATTTTGATATATTCAAAAATTTGTGAGGAGCATGAAGATCATCTGAAGGTTATTTTGAAAACTCTGCAGAAGGAGAGGCTCTTTGAAAAGTTCAACAAGTGTGAGTTTTGGTTACAACAAGTGGATTTCTTGGGGCACATCGTAACCAATGAAGGAATCTCGGTTGACCCTGCAAAGACAATAGTTGTGGATGAGTGGCCTCAACCCACAACAGTAACTTAGATTCGTAGTTTCCTTGGTTTAGTAGGATATTATAGGAGGTTTGTGAAAAAAATTTCATGGATTTCTAATCCGCTAACCAAGTTGACTCGAAAAGGGGTTAAGTTCATCTGGACAAAGGAATGCGAGGAAAGTTTCCAAGAGATGAAGAAGCGATTGGTTACTGCACCTGTGTTAACACTAACCTCTATCGGATAAGGATTCATTATTTTTAGCGATGCATCTCTGAAAGGGCTTGGGTGAGTCCTCATGAAAAATGACAAGGTAATTGCTTATGCATCTCGACAGTTGAAGATTCATGAGAAGAATTATCCTACGCATGATCTAGAGCCAACGGTAGTTGTTTTTTCTCTAAAGATATGGAGGCACTATCTTTATGGGGAGAAATGTGATATATACACTGACCACCAAAGTTTAAAGTATATTTTCACACAGAAATAATTTAACATGAGACAAAGGAGATGGTTAGAGCATATTAAAGACTATGATTGTTCAATTCATTATCACCTTGGAAGAGAAAAAAAGTCGCGGATGCATTAAGCAGGAAAGACCCTGTTGTTCTGGAAACAATGAGGATCCTAGGAGATCCCTTGATTAAAGATCTAGTAAAACTAGACATGGGAATTGTAAGAAAAGGGACATCATCAACCTTATCCCAAATGATTTCTCAACCTTCATTACTAGAGAAGATCAAGAAGTATAAAAAAGAAGATCCTTTGCTGTAGGATAAGTTTGAGTCTGTAAAGGATGGGAAGTTACCTGATTTCAATATTGATCAAGAAGGTGTATTGAAATTTCATACAAGACTATGTTTTCCATCTATTCCAGAGATAAAGAAAGAATTGATGGATAAAGCTCATAGCTCTACTTTCTCTATACATCCAGGAAGCACTAAAATGTATAGAGACCTTCGTGATCATTATTGGTGGGATAACATGAAGAGGGAGATTGCTGATTACACTACAAGGTGCCTGGTGTGTCAACAAATAAAGGAAGAATGACAACTTCCTAAGGGGGTATTACAACCGCTACCCATACCAGCATGGAAGTGGGATAATATCACAATGGAATTTGTCACCGGTATCCCAAAAACATCCAAAGGGAACAATGCGATATGGGTTGTGGTGGACCGTCTCACCAAGACCGCCCATTTTATCTCTATTCAGGAAGATTTCCCACTGGATCAACTTGCCAAGATATACGTAAAGGAAGTGGTAAGGCTGCATGGGGTACCACTATCCATCGTGTATGATCGTGATCCAAGATTCACATCAAAATTCTGGAGAAGTCTTCAACATGCTCTAAATACTAAATTGAATTTTAGTACGACCTATCATCCTCAAACTGATGTCCAATCTGAAAGGACTATTCAGACACTCGAAGACATGCTGAGATTATGCTCAATGGAATTTAAAGGTGGATGGGATCAACACCTCCCATTAGTTGAGTTCTCCTATAACAACAGCTTCCATTCGAGTATTCAGATGGCACCCTATGAAGATCTATATGGAAAGAAATGTAGAACTCCTACTTGTTGGGATGAAACAGGTGAGAAAAATCTTCTTGGGCCTGATCTTGTGCAAGAGATGATAGAACAGTTTCATGCCATCCAACAACACATAAAGGCTGCTCAGAATCGGCAGAAGAGCTATGCTGACAATCGTCGAAGGGACTTGGAGTTTGGTGTTGGCGACAAAGTCTTCCTTCGAATTTCTCCATGGAAGAGAGTTATGCGGGTTGGGAAGAAAGGGAAGCTCAGCCCTAGGTACATTGGCCCCTATGAAATCCTTGATCGCATAGGAGCAGTGACCTATCGTCTAGCACTTCCACCGAACCTAGCTCAAGTTCACGATGTCTTCCATGTATCTGTTTTGAGGAAGTACATACCCGACCCTTCACATGTACTGAACCCAGAGGTGGTACAACTGGAACATGACCTCTCTTATATGGAGCAGCCAGTGGAGATCTTAGACAGTAGAGATAAGGTTCTACGAATCAAGACCAACCACCTTGTGAAAGTGTTGTGGAGGAATCATAAGTATGAAGAAGCGACTTGGGAGCTGGAGGAAACAATGAAGCAAAAGTAGCCTCACCTTTTCTACTAGGCCTCAAGTATAAAATTTCGGGGACGAAATTTATTAAGGGGGGAAGAATGTAATGACCCAAACTTTTTAAATAGTATATTAACTTAATCTTAACGATTTAATAGATATGTTAATGGTTAATGCAGAAAGAGGAGTCGATGGCTTCATCCAGTAGAATCGAACCTTATGAATCCCACTTACCAGAGCTTGGGAAGGAGGTGGCATCTTTGGGCTTCGCTTTGGACCAAGCCCAAGGTGAACTCCAGCATGTCAAGCTTGAATGGAAATGCCTGCGGGAGAAGTTCAAGTTAGTAGAGTTTACTACTAGGGAAATGTTATCTGAGCCTCCCTCAGATTCTCTCACCATAGCACACCTTACACTTAGGTCATATGCTGGTGTTATAAGGGGCTATGTGGTGAGACCGTAGCTTCTTTGTGTAATCCTTTAGGATGAATAAATTGAAATTTCTTCCTTTAGTGATGTTTGTGAAATTTAAAATGTCCGGATAATTTTAGGAAGTATTTTATTGATGAATTTTGGAAAAAAGGATATTTTAAAATATTTATGTAAACCTTAAATAATTAATGATGTGTAATGTTTTTCAAAAAATGGTCTTATGCAAAAGTGTTCAGTAAGGAATTTGGAGTCTAATAAGATCAACTTAATTTTTGATGAATAATAAATTATGAATAGTGATTTTACGCTTAGGATTAGTAATGTGACCAAATGGATTAGTAATCTCACTTAAAGAAAGTTTTAATATAATTTAGACACCTTGATTAAGTAATGTGATTCAATAAAATGGTTAAATAACGGTTTCATAAATTATTAATCAAGTATTAGTTTTTTCTGGCGAATAGTGTTTTTTATTTAAAAATTTAACTAAAAATATTTAGAAAATTATTTTTATAAAATGGACTTTATTTTTGAACTCAGATCATTGATATTATGTTATGGTAATTTTTTTGTGTTTTTTCTGAGAGATGAATTTTCAGTGAATAGTAAAAATGCAGTTTTAGGGTTTCAGTATGTTAAATGACATCATAACTGTGTCATGATGATGTCATGAGATATTTTAAGGGATGATCGACTAAAGGGGATGAATTATTGTATGAGGTATCCCAAGTGGCCAATACCATGGGCAAATACCATGGGCAAGCCCATGGTTTTTCCAAAACCACCAATGAGGTGTCCCTTGGCCATTAATGCCTTGTCCCCTCAATTTCCCTATAAATGCCAAGCCCTCCTCTCATCCATTCGACTCAAAAACCATCCTCAATGAAGTTCGGGTCTCCTTACCACCCAAGGAGTCCTCCCAAGGTGCCCCAATCCCTCAAGGTCCAAACCTTTGAGTTTTAAGAGTTACGTTTTAAGGTAAGGGATCTGATCTCTCTCTTCCTTTTCAAGTAATCTTTTTTATGTAATTTCTTTT
This sequence comes from Viscum album, assembly GCA_963277665.1. NCBI lineage: Eukaryota > Viridiplantae > Streptophyta > Magnoliopsida > Santalales > Viscaceae > Viscum > Viscum album. The sequence continues at coordinate 1,567,171,291 of OY728160.1, forward strand.
ATACTCCATGTTATTATGTTGGAGGATGTTATTATATATTCATATTACTACCCTTTTCATATTCATATGATGATAGACCCCATCTTTCTCTCATCAATTCGTTTTAATAATGTTTAAGTGGTGCCGTTAGACTGCCAGATTTTTAAGGGGATTCTTTCACCCTTCTCATTCTTTTCAAAGTTCTACTTTCATGTCAAGTATTTCAAGTTACTTTTTAATTATGTTGGGGTATGATCTCTATATCTATCATACTAAACTCTTATGTTCACATGACGAGAGACCCTATTTGATCTTTTCAAATCATTTTTTTGAAGTTTAAGTAACGCCGTTAGGCTGCCGAACTTTCATAAGAGAAATATAATTTTTGTCTTCCTTCCATGTTTTTCATTTCAAATGGTATGTCCTTAAAATTTCATTACCATGTTCATATATCCTTCTTATTCTGTCCCTATACTGTTTTATGGGTCATCTATTAATGTTTGACCCATGTACACTCTCTTTTCAATGTTTTCTAAAAACCCGAAACATAGCCGTTATGCTGCAGAGTTTTCGTCTCAAAATGCCTCTCTATTTTCTCAAAATTATTTTATGTTATAAAGTTAATACTCAAAGCTCTTATTTCTATAGGGGTATTAAAATATATACCAAAATTTTATATTTTAAATTCTGGGATTTACATACATGAAACCTGCTTTCCTTTTCCGTGGGTTTAAAGTGACATAAAGATCATGTCTTTAAAGCAGTTTTTAAAACGTTATGATTATGAAATGAAACATATTTCTTTTATGATATGTGGGTTGTTTATGAAATGATTTATGATTATATATTTGGATCACATGATGATAAATACAAATTTAAGGGTGCTCCCTAATAGCACTCCAATGCATTGGGTAATGATGTAACCACTAGAGATTACAATTTTCACGATATCTTGGTGAATAACCTTGATAATTTTCAAATGACACCTTGGGGATGGACCTTGGTGATATGTTCATGATTGTATATGTTAAATGATGTAGCCACATCTTAAAGTTATGAAAAATGTTATTTTTATTATGATATTCTACATGATTTCTTTCTCATTCCATAAAGTTCTTTTTTCATGACATAGTTGATGTATCTCAAGTTCACATGTTAAATGTTTCTCTTGTTTCCCTTACTGGGACTTCTGCTCACCCTTTCTTTTGATGTATGTCCCCAGGTTATGAAATGCAGTAATGAACCTAGGATGAACTTAAGGAGAATAATTTCAAGTGTTTAAGAAGAATGTTTTATGTTTTTTTTATGTATTATGTTCTTGGTTTCCGAGACACTAAACCTTAAAGATCCTCAGTTTTGTGTAATGTAATGAAAGTTTATGTTATAAAAAGGCGGGATGCTATAGCGCATCAGCTTTGTACTCCTAGAATGTGAGTTACATATGATCCCTACTTCCCTATGAAGGTATATCCAGGAGGAAAATAACCTAGCGTGTCCCCAGGGACTGACCACACAGTTGCCACAGTCATCTCCGAAGGCACCTTCTATCTTGGCTAGAGACTACAAAGGGTTATTTTGGGGGTCAATGGAGGAAGATCCGCAACATAGCCCACTCTTGGTAGAAACCTATGATGTGTCAGGAACTTTGTTCACCGGTCCATCCTATTGCGATATAGCGGCCAGGCCACTGCATTCCTTAGGAGACAACCCAAGATTCGGCGGCCAATCAGCCCACTCACCATATTCTCCACTGGCCTAGTGGTCCGCCTCGGTGCTGCCACCAGTTCCTCATCCACCCTTAGTTAAAGAATGGGGAAATCAGAGGCCATACCATAAATCTGAGCCGAGGAGCTTTTGGACCATCCTCACAGAGGGCTACTTCCCTGAGAAGTTTTGGCCAGTCGTAGGACCAAATTTTGGTACACCAGAATCGCTCACCCTGGAGGAGTTTGAATGTTTCCACCAGACCCTCTGGGAGAATCACTTTCATCTTCGCCACTAGTGAGTGACTTATCCTAGGATCCAAGAGAACCTTGAAGACATCGGCGAACAATGCTGTCTGGTTGACCTGGCCACACTCACCATGGTCCAGCACCCCAAGTCACCTGGTCACCGCAGGACCCTCCAACAGCAATGCGTCTTGAGTTTCCAAGTACTCCGAAAAGTTATTAAGGAGGTAACCCCCACGTACAAGTCTGTGGATGGGGGAAGTACACTTCCCTCCTATTTAGTGATATTAGTCGGCAACCCGACTCGCTTTGAAACGTCGAGGAAATACCTCGGAGAAGAGTCACAGTCAATATGACCGATCTTTCAGGAGGGGAAAATGAGCTGGAACTTCTCGATGGGAACCTCCTCTATGAGGAAGTGACCCCACTTCTAGACCCATTGAGGAGAGTTACTCGCCCACAGAGGAACCTCCTGGGTCTCCCTCCACCCACCGAGGCATTGGTACTCAGCTGGAATCTCGGTAAGGGCAAAGAGCATATTGGTGTCACCAAACACTCCGACCCGTCTGCCTTAGTGTAGAAGATAGTGGAAGATTCTGAAAAGGCCACGCTGTGCCAGCATATTGCCGAGTAGATGAAACTGGTTGATGACCTCCTGGCCGTACACGCTTCGAAACTGCATCCGGATTATGGTGACCCTCGACCAGTACAGTAGGGACAGATGCAGCTTCTCCTCGGTGAATTGCCCCCGGGTAACCCTAAACATCCTGTCCATGCAAAAAGGGTAGAGGCTGGTGCTTATGGTAAGAGGGCATGGTATGTCTCTCCAAACCCTCCTAAACGGTGTGAAAATCCAAGTAACCCCGCTTGGGATCCTTCGGTAGCCCCAAGGGTCGCTCCACTAGCTACTCTATGAGCCACTAAGCTTGGATACCGCATTGAAGAGCCCAAAAACGTGCTCGTGGTTAGGGATCCCCATCAGGACATGGACCCGCATTCAGACGATCCAATGGTGGCGCTCATCACCCACCTCAAGGATTTAGAAATGCGATAGGTGGCCATCCCACCTGATGGAGATCCATATTCGGCATGGGTGGATGACATGCCAGCACCCCTGGGATTCGGAAACCCCACCTTCTCCCCCTTTAATGGGAAGGGGGACCCACCGCAGCATCTAGCCCACTTTAACTTGAGGTGTGGGACTTTGTTAGGGACCCCAGCGCAGTAGGAGGCCGCCAAGATCCACTGTTTTGTTCAGACACTGAAAGGGCTGATATTTATTTGGTACAGCCAGCTCCCTGTCGGATCCGTGACTAGCTGGGAGGAGCTTTGCAGGCAGTTCCTTTACCAGTTCAGCTCTACCACCTGGAAAATGAACATCGCAGACCTCTTCAAGTGCAAGAAAAGGCCTGATGAGAGAGTCACAGACTTTTTGTCCCGGTGGAAGGGGCTCACATACTCCCTCGACATGCCACTGACTCAGGAACAATTACTGTTGATATGCATAGGGAATGTCAGGACAAAACTGGTCCCCTCCCTGATCACTCAGAACTATCTCGGAGGGTTATGAGACTTCTCAAATAAGACCCAGTGCCTCGAAAAATCTCTGCAACAGGCTATTCAGGCACGTCCTCTGCCCCTTGTGATCCCAGCACGGAGGGATGCCAGAGCCTAGCCCACCGCGGTGGCCTAGGTAGAGGCCCCTAGGTAGCTAGAATTACTACTAGTGGAGCCATCTCCACAGCCCCGCAGAGGTCCACCGCCACAGGCACAGTTTCCAGCCCAGCAGCGCCCGCCTCAAAATCAGTAGGCACCCCCGTGTAACGCTCCGCCATCACCTCGGCAAGATAATCAAGTTCCGCCTCCTTGGCAAGCTCCTCCGAACCCCCGTCAGGTTCAGGCTCCTAGAGCCCCCTTTCAGGACAGGAGGAATCAGGACTACTCATTTGACAAGGATCAGGTCCCTGATTACTTCCACAACACCATAGAGAAGAGAATTGTACGACTTCCTGAGTGTTGGAAGCCATAAGAGGCGCATCTCATTGATCGCCCCAACTACTGCCCTTATCACCGGATCCTGGGGCACACCATCAAGAAATGATATGTGTTCAAGGACTGGGTCCAAGACTAGATTGATGGAAACATATTCAGGTTGGGCCCAACCCTGGCACAAGTTGCAGGTGCCTTTTTGAGGACAGATAGTGGTAGCGATGGTGAAGGTGAGTGGCAGCAGGTTTCTGACCACGGGTCCCAGAAGTATAATGACTGGGTAGCTCACAGGATGGTTGCCCGTGCCCATGGAATTATCTGTGCACGTCTGAATCAGCTGGAGCCTTCAGAAGCTGTAGCCACCACCCCTGTGTCATCACCTCATCCATCCTCTTCACAGAAGAGCAAGCATCGGCGACATAAGAAAAAGCAGCGCGCCCCACCAATGTCACCATTGTCCCGTACTCTCGACGACTTTATGCCCCAATAGATGGGGATTCCCCCCCAATATCTTCCCAGTGGTGGATGATTCATCAAATGATATCCAAGGGTATGCTTCAATTAATACCATCGAGTTGGTAAACCCCTATATGACTCCCGATGAGGGGGAGCGCCAGAAAAACCTCCCCAATGTACCCAGCCGACACTAATGTCGGTGGAGCCACGACCATATGGGTCATCGGGGCATGCCGGTTGGCACCTCTAGCCAGGCCGTGCATGCTGCTAAGACCAGAAAGCAGGCCCAGCACAGAGATCATCACTCGTAGCCTCCCCATCCGGTGTCAACAGTTCTGCCTCCACCACCGTTTGTGCTACTGGATTAGGCAGAACCACTTCGGCTGTGCCGTGACCAGCTCGCCTCGCTACAGGCCGATCTCAGCCATCCGGTCCTCATCTGAAAACTACTCTTCGGGCTTCGACTAGTGAGCAGCGGGATATTCCCAGTACCAGTCAGCCGCCAGTCCAGCTGGTAGGCCCCACCATGCCTTCTATCGTAGAGCGGCTCCCTGTAAGAAGAAGTTCACACCTGGAATGGAAGTAAGACATTATCAAGCACATCGCCGACATCCCAGTGAGGCTTTCCATCCTTGAAGCCCTTCTCCTGTCGCCAGATATGCGCGAAGCCCTCGCTGAGGCTTTAAGGAGCCCCCTCTAGTTTGAGATAAAGATATTAGCTGCAGAAGGTTTCCATGATGAGACAATTGAGACTGCCAAATGGAAGGCCCTCATTTCGTTCTCTGGATAGGATTAAGGCTCCCCTATACAGGGTCACATCTTCCCACTATACATCACCAGCTAATTTAATGACGTGGAAGTTCGCCGCTGTCTCGTTGACACTGGCTCCAGGATCAACCCTATCCCGAAAAAAATGTTACAGAAGCTGGGGCTATCCAAGGATGACCTGACTCCCTCCGATTTAAGAATCTAGGGATATGACAGGACAGAGCAAACCCCAGTCGGCAAGATCCATTTGAAGACCTAGTTCAGTGTCCTAGTTGCCAGCATCGAGTTCATGGTTGTCTCCCAGGACACTGTGTATAATGCATTGATGGGATGACCATGGCTCCACTTGCATACGTTATCCCCCTCATCATATCAACAATGCCTCAAGTACTACCTTAATGATCGACTGGGCATACTCCAAGGTGATGCATCTCCTTTTGCCTCTTGCGAAGCCCACTATTTGGATGCTGACTATTACAAGAGCAAGGATAAATAATTCCAGGCAAGTGGAGTTGAGCCTGTCACCGCTACGACCGACCCTTGGGTAGGTCTGAATGATGCCTATGTCTTCCCGATCCATTGGTTGGAGGCCACGACCCCTGATATGGGGTAATGTTTTGTCATTTTCGGGATGAGGGGGAACCATTCTATCAGATCCGGGAGGCGTCAGAAGATCACTTCATATTCTTATTCGAATCAGGCTCCAGTGACCCCGAAGCCTCCCATTCCCATCAGGTATCGGGACGTCCGACTCATGGCAATGACGGTATGTCATACTTATCTGTTTCACCAGGCTGGAATAAGTCATCTCTGACCAACATTCCACTACTTCTTTGATATTGTCATGCGTGGACCCTTGGGCCAGAGACAAGATGAGATCAGGTCGACAACCTTCATATCCATGGTCTTGGCAGTTCCAGAGTTCCCTGATGCAATAACCACTGCCGCACAAGCTGGTACCATCCTCCCATCAGGGTTTGGTAGCTTAAAAGTAGCTTCCCCCATGAATTATCCCTCCATAAGTGGATGAGAGGATATAGAGGACGCCCCTACCTTTGAGGAAGGCGTCTCAGCCACGGTTGATGAGTTGGTACAGGTGAACCTCGGAAACGAGGTGGACCCGAGACCCACATTGATCAGCACCACTATGTCCCCCGAGGAGCAGTAGTGGTATGTAGGCTTCCTTAAATAGAACCATGATGTATTATCATGGAGTTACGACGAGATGCCGGGAATAGATCCTTAGGTATCCGTCCACCATCTCGGTCTTCCAGTAAATCATCGCAGATTCAAGTAGCCTCCCAGAAATATGTACCCTTCTCATGGTGCCATGGTCGAGGCCGAAGTCGACAAGATCATTAGGGACAACTTCATTAAGGAAGTATAGTACCCCAGGTGGTTGGCCAACATTGTACCATTCAGGAAGAAGAATAGGTAGATCAGAGTCTGTATCGACTTTCTAGATCTCAACCACCATTGTACAAAGGATGATTTTCCACTTCTAGTGACAGAATTGCTGATTGATACTATGACCGAGTTCCATGCCCTCTCCTTCATGGATGATTACTTTGGATATAATCAGATCCATATGGCCCCCGAGGACGAGGATTACACAACTTTTAGGGCACCCCAAGGTACTTTATGTTACTAGGTTATGCCCTTTGGCCTGAAAAATGCAGGTGCCACCTATCAGCAGGCCATGCATTTCATATTCAAGCTGATCCTTGGGACATTGGTGGAGTTCTATGTGGATGATCTGGTGGTCAAATCTCGCCAGCACCAGGACCATCTCAATGACGTTGAGAAATTGTTTGGTTTCCTTCGTTCCCGCCCCCCTGAAGATGAACCCATTGAAGTGTGCCTTCGGGGTCACTTCTGGGAAGTTTCTTGGCTTTGTTGTCTAGTACCAGGGCATCAAGATCGACCCAGAGAAGATCAAGGCCATCAGACAGATGCCCCTTGAGAAATATTTGGAAGCTTTGATGTCTCCAAGGCCACTTAGCCTACATACGTTGATTCATTGAAAATCTGGCTGGCAAGTGTAAGCCCTTTTATAGGCTCATGAATAAGGGCACCACATATGAGTGGGATGAGGAGTGCCAGACCGCCTTTAAGGAAATCAAGAAGTATCTACTCCAACATCCAGTCTTGATGCCACCCATCTCTAAGAAGCCACTGGTACTCTATATCACCACCCTGGAATGGTCCCTCGGTGCCCTTCTCACCCAAAAGAATAATGAGGGGACAGAGAAAAACCTCTACTATCTCAGACACATGCTCCTTGATACGGAAACGAAATACTCCGCCATCGAGAAAAGCTACCTTGAGCTCATATTCACAGTACAAAAATTGCGTCATTACTTACAGCACCATGAGGTACAACTGGTGTCTCAAGTAGACCCACTGAAGTATATTTTGAATCTCCCCATGTTGACTGGACAACTAGCGCGGTGGGTGATAATCCTCCATAAGTTTGACATCAGGTTCGTACCTCATATGGCTATCAAGGGAAAAGCATTGGCAGACTTTCTAGCTGACCATCCAACCTTTGCGGATCAGTCCCTGGACCTTGATTTTCCTGATGAGGCAATCCTCTCAGTCGATCAAGCCATCCCATGTTGGAAAATGCACTTTGATGGTGCCTCCCAGAGCCCCACCGGTAGGAGGATCAATGATCCTAGGCTCAATAGAGTAGGCTTGGGTATCATCTTTATCACCCCATCACAAGCCGTCCTGCCATACTCATTCCTGTTGTCAGAAGGCTGCACTAACAATGAGGCAGAATATTAGGCCCTCATTACTGGTCTCGAGCTGGCTCTTGAGATCGACATGCCCCATTTTCATGTGAAAGGGGAGTCAGAGCTAGTCATTAGGTAGGTCAATGGCGACTATGTTGTCAGGAAGCCAGATCTCGTACTATTGTTAGAACACACTCTAGATAATGGCTCAGTTCCCTTCTCAGCCAGAGGTTATCCATGTCTCTCGGTCACAGATCGGTCGAGCATATTCTTTGGCTAGCTTATCTTCATCACTTGCAGAGCCTGAGCAGGATAATATGATTATCCACATGGCACATCGGAGATTCATAGCTCCTGTTATCTCAGATGGCGATGATGGCCCACATGTAAGCCATCTTACTACCGGTGCCTCTGCGACAGGACCCCCGGGTCGTCCGGATGCGTTGATCGAAGTGGTTGCCGATTGGAGGACACCCTTGGTCGAATACCTCCAACATGGTAGTCTCCCGTCAGACTGGGCTGAGCACGAGCAAATCCGACACCACGCGCTGCAGTTTACTCTCCAGAGTGGTCCCAACCTTGAACAGATCCTCTATAAACACGGATTTGATGCTGTTATCCTCCGTTTCATTCAAGGGGCTGAGATTCCATAGGTCATGCAAGAGGTTCACGCCGGTTCCTGTGGTGCCCATCAGGCTGGGCCAAAACTATCTCACTAAGTCTGGAGATTGGGTATTTTTGGCCCTCCATGATCCACGACCGCATCGAGTTCTCCAAGAGGTGCCACGTGTGCCAAGTTCATGATAACTTTGCACATCGGCCACCAGATCTTCTCCACACTACCAAGTACTCTTGGCCCTTTGTAGTCTAGGGATTAGATGTTGTAGGACCATACCCACCAACAAAGGCTCGCCAATGCCAGTTCATTCTGACCGCTACAGATTTATTTTCCAAGTGGGCAGAGGCAGTTCCACTCAAAGAAGTCAAGGCCCATTCTATCGTTGACTTCGTGAGTTCCAATATCATACATTGGTTTGGATTAACTCACGCTATCCTCACCGATAACGACACCAATTTTCGAGCAGAAGAGTTGAAGAAATTGTATGCTAAGTACAATATCCGTTCGAACTATACATCTCACTATCACGCGCATGAAAATGGACAGATTGAGGAATTTAATAAAACCATCTCTAACATTATGCATAAAATGGTTGGTCAAATCAAGAAGAGTTGGCCAGATAATCTCCCCAATGCCCTCTGGGCTTATTGGATGATGACTCGTAATTCCACCCAGGTGACCCCATATTCCCTAGTGTATGGAACTGAGGCCGTCCTACCCATCAAGATTCAGTTTCCCTCATTGTGCACAATGGTATATGACCAGCAAGCACCATATAGAGTGGTTGAGATCTGTCTAGCTGAATTGGAAGCACTGGATGAGAACAGGCTTCATGCCTTGAACAACCTAGAAAGGCATCAGAGCAGGATGTCTTGAGCTTTCAACAAGAAGGTTCACCTCCGCTCTTTCCTATAAGGTGATTTGGTATTATCCTTCAGGGCACCAATGATCCTAGGTAGGAAACCACCCAAGTAGAAGCCCAAATGGGAAGGACCTTTCGATGTTCATAAGGTTTATCCCAATAGAGTATACTCCCTGGAGACCATGGATGGTGAGCGTATAACTCCTCCCACCAATGCCAGGTTCCTCAAACAATATTTTTCCTGACCCTTTCCAGGTTCCTCTATGACCTTAAATTGGATTATGGTCCTGCACAACCTTAAACTGTCGACCCCTCATGTCCCTAAAATACACACTCATCCCACATGACGTTAAACTATATACCATAACATATGACGTTAAACTGTATGTCGTCCCGCATGAAGTTAAAATATATCTTCAATAACTACGTGTGGCTTGATTCCCATCTTTATGGGATATGTAGGACCGCCTGAACATTTAGATTTCGTGTCTAGCCCCATCTCTTAGAGATCTCCCGATCTCCCGATCACTTAGGCCCCTTGGACTGTCCCTCTCCACGATGGGGATATATAGGTGTGGTACAGGGTTATGCCCTCCTTTGCGTTGGGTTTTTGGAACCATTCCCCCCTTCTCCTGGGAATACTCCATCTCTTGGCCGCTCTCAAGTTGAGTCCCTCGACCCCTTACAGTGGTTTTCCAATGTGTTAAGAGTACTCTGGTCTAGGACCAGGTGTGTTAGATTCAACTTAGGCAAGTTCCTTCCACTTGTCAAGCTTCATGCTCCCCTTCATTTGGGCCCCCTGTTATCTTTGACACTCTAAGGGACCCCCAAAAATGGCATGGATACCACGCCTAAGGGCTCTCCTACCGTTATGGTACAACTCCCCTGAGGGTTTCAGATAAAAAATTAATACAAATCCCGTGTTGTGAACATGGTCAGCGGTCGATTCTCATTTTTTTGTCCCCATTTCAGGCTAATGCGACAAGATGCTGTGTTGTGAACATGGTCAGCAGTAATCCTCCATCATCACGCTAGCCCATTCAGGCCTTGAATTTTGGTTGCATGATTCAAATTATGTTCCACCCCATCATGTCCATGTGGAATCTTGACACTCTTGGCACTATCCCTCAGTGCACCTCCGCACATCAGGGGGAAAAAGCTGTAATTCAGTGTTCTTCGGGGCTCCCACGGTCCGAGATCTAAGACCATAAACTAAGATCTTCATTAAGGGCTATGTGAGGCTCGATCCTCATTCTCATGGGATACATGGTATCACCCGGACATCGTGCTTCTGGGTCTAGCTCAGCTTGGAGATAGTTTCTACTACCCCTTATCCTATGACCCTCATTGGCCTCCTGTCCTGAGGCACCTCTCCTGGAATCATGCACGGTGGTGATGTGGACCATGTCCTCATTCATGCCAGGTATTCTTTATCACATTGTGCACATTCCCCCCAAGTCTAAGCCATATTACCTTAAACTATGCTATCTAGTCCAATCACATGACCCTAAACTGTGATAATATCATCCTAGCCACATGACGAAAAACGACACTGCATTGTGATGACCTCATCATAGGGGGCATTACGTTGGGTATTAGTTATCCACCATACCATTTGTCTACGCATGTATATGGCTTGATTATTGGGGTGATGCCAGGAATTTCTACCCTAGGCCTGTCGCTTCACAAAAAAAACCCCATTCACCTGAAAGGACAAACAAGATACATCAAATGATGCTCCTTTTGGTGCGAGGGCTAGAACAGCACGCCCCTTTCATCCTTTGCACTGATACCTTACCATGGATTTCCACTAGAACTATGTATGGCTTGATTCTCATTCTCATGAGATACATAGGAGCGCCCGAGCACTTCCCCACAGGCCCAACCTAACATTCTTGTTCAGTCCCTTGACCTAAACATTTTTCTAAGGAACACATGGTAATCTAGACTTATGTCCTCATTCACGTCGAGTTTCATAATCACCTTACCATGTGCCTCCTGCATTCCTTACCGACCCCTGGTCCGAGTTCTAAGACCTTAAACTAAGACCCTTTCTAGAACTACGTGTGCCTTGATTCCCATCCTTATGGGATACGTAGGAATGCCCAGACATTTCGTCTCGGGTCCAGCCCTGGGAATCAAAAATCCCATCCTTTCCCCCACCGTCATCCTCTTGGACTGACCCCCCCTGGGGAGTTTTGTAACTGCAGTATTTTCCCTGGACAAGTTCAGGATGCCCCATAATGACATTGGGAAGCGACAGTTCCCTCACTAGAGAGGTCCTGTCTAAAAGTAAAGATGATCCATGATCAAATTAATGTGCCCGCCTAATGTACTTCCACCACGGTGGTGTAATTTTGGGAGTGTTGGATTCTATGAAAACAAACCACCACTTCACTTTCCACGCTTCGCATGCCCCTTTATTCAGATCCTCATCCTCTTTCACATTTGAAGGGACCCCCTAACAGTATGTATTCTCGACCTATGGTCCACCTGCTATCCTGAGCCAACATTCTGGAAGACTGATCCTGTTTGAAGGGACCCCCTAATAGTATGGATGCTTGACCTATGGTCTGCCTACTATCTTGGGCCAACGTTATGGAAGAATGGTGGACAATATTTGAGTTAGGTCCCGTGTTGTGAACATGGTCAGCAGTTGACCCTCATTTGTTGTCCCCATTTCAGGCTAATGCAATAGGGATTCTGTGTTTCAAACACGGTCAACATTCATAATTTTATTACCATGACCCTCCCATAGTGTTCAGAATTTGGGTAACGTGATTAACATTTTTCATTCCCCTATGTTCGGACTAATTCCAATGCCCCTGGTATTGCCCCGCTCGTGTGCTAGAGCACATTGAGAAGCCGATACATCGATTGGTCTGAGGACCTCCTCCTTTGATTGGGTCTCCCTCTTCTACTCGGAAGTCTGGGTTTGAATTTTGAATGATCAAAGATTGGTTGAAGCTCCCAAGATCAAATGAAGTGATAGTACGAGCCTCCATTGTTTCTCACGTCGGGTACGACCCACATGAACTTAGGAATGGATTGCTATTTATTTTGGGATTATGGTTGAGCATGTTAAACCAAAGGGACAAGTATGTTAAACCAAAGGGGAAAGTCAGTAAATTTTTCCATACATACAGTTCAAAAAAGAAAAACAAGAAGTAGTAAGGCGAGGTAAGTTTATGGGTTTGGCCAAAACAGGGCCCTTAAGGTATGGATTCTTAGATAGATCTCTCCAATGACGCCACCTTTTGGATGGTGGCCTCCAGGACTGCCTCCTGTCCCCTGAGGACCATTTTTTCATCAGTGGCCGTAGAGCGCAGTTCACTAACCCTGACCTGTGCCCACACCTATTCAGTTTAGAGCTCAGCTATCTGGCGATTCACTTCCACGAGTTGTTCTTGAGCGTCTGCCAGCTAGGCCCTCAGCTACTCTACGAGATCCGAGAAGTTTGCGATGAATATCTCCTATTCTTTCACCTATTCCTCAAGGAATTGGACCACCTGCTCCGCCCTCAGAAATTCTCAGGTACTCCCCAACTCCTCCTGACACTGGGTGACGTCAGAGCACTAGCTGCTCTCACGCATCTTCTCGGCCATGTAATCACGAACTGTCAGGTGAAGGTGTTGAGCGTCTGCCCCTCCAGCACACTAGAAACACAACTAGGTGTGGAGTGACCCCATCCACTTCAGCCATTCTTCTTGAGGATGATTGGGAAAACACTGGATGCACTTCCATCCCTTGCGTCGCGTCATCCGGCTCTCCTTGGCCGCTTACGAATCTGAATCATTGATTTCTTTGGGATTAGCGGGCCGATAGACAGGGAAGACATCCAATAGGACAACAACAAGGTCTTCCTCATAGATTCCTCCCAGGGTAATAGGCTCCTCAGCATCTGGGTGACCTTCCTCTCTCCCCTCGATCCTGGTGGCACCCTCATCGACTTCCGGCCCTTCTCCGACAGCAGTGCCACTAGTGTCCGCCGCTCCCTGCTCACCAATTACTGGAGCCAACTCAGTTTGGGAGGCATGTTCTGGATGGGGTGGTATGTTTTCCATCAGCACGCTCGTGGATGGTCTGGGCTCAGTAGACCGACGAGCCTCCAATGCCGTGATCACTGTATAGACAAATATCACCCTAATCAGTTGAGTTCTTCGACAGTAAGCACCGGTATCAAAGCAAGGAACTTACAGGATCCCAAGGAATTAGCCTCTAGTGCTCTGGCCACTATAGGAGCTGCTGTGGTGGGGGATCCCTCAACACTCGTCAATTCAATAATGGGCATCGATGCTCCACCTTGCCCCATTGGCGCTTCCTCCCCTCCTTCGGCTAGGGACTCTTGATCCGAACCCATATGATCCTAAGTAGGACAAGAAGGGTGGATTAAGGATTGCAAATGAAAGAAAGTGAAAGGAGAAGGATAGATAAGGGTTGAAGCATACCTTGAGTATCTTAGTTACATCTATTTCAGATTCGACGATCTCACCAATCTCCCGGAAGCTCCCTTGGTGGGACGCTCCCTGATACCCCTCACCTTTAGGATCCTCTTCTCCTTCACCTTTACCTTCCCCTTCTTCTTTTACCTCCTCTCCTATTTCGCCGCCCTCTGACTCATCATCGTTATCATCTTCCCCCAGTGGCATCGTTTCCGGATCATGCTCCTGGCCGAACATCACCTTCACCAAGAGAGGTGGCTCCACACGCCAACCCCATTGACGTGCGTACGTGTCCATGGCCATCAGATATGCATATCGTCGATGGAAGTTAACTCTGTCAAAAACCTGAATGAGCCCGAATTCTTTCAACTGGATCCCGTTTCGCACTATCTTCTACCAGAGGGCTTTAGTACTCCCTGACTGTCATAGGGTTAGACAAGCCGACCACAGCGTAGGGACGATGACATATTGAGAAGGTTGAAGCAGTTATATTATTTTCTTCCTAGTAAGTTCTCTGGATGCTCCATGGGACCCTCCTCCTCTAGGCAACGAGGGCATGACCACGCCATGATATGCCCCCGCTGCTGAGGTTCTGGCCTGCACGGGCCCCATTGCCAGACGCACTCCTAATCTTTCCCCCTAGCGGCACCCTGCCTACTCTCTCACCACCCGGGTTTCACACTGGCAACCTTGAGCTATTGAACTCGCTTCCACAGAAGCCCCTCAGGGTATGCTATGGTCCAATGTCTGGCATACTCGGTTGAGAGGTCAGTGTCGAATCTGGTGGGAAGAAAGGTGATGATGTCTCCAGAGCCGTAGGTCGTGAACATCAGCCACAGCTGACGAAGAACATAGGGATGCCTCTCCTCCCGGACGTCTGTGTATACTTTTTTTGGCATTCATTGGAGGCATCCAAACTGCCTAGCGAACCTGGACAACACATAAGGCTCGCAAAAGATCTTCCCATCAATCCGGACCACAAGTACCCCACCACTGATGCTATGGAAATACTCTTTCTACTCTAGTGAGCCTTTCCCATTGTCTATCAGCTGACCAGTTGGGGTGGGGAATGGGATGAAGGAAAAGTTGTCATAGTTACCAATCCTAATCCATACTCCCTCCTCATTGAGAATCAACGAAATGACCCCAGAAATATTCAACAGAGAGGGTTGCAGGCCATTTCCCGAGGGATGGATAACATTTTGGAAAGTGTATCCGCCACAATGAGCCGCAACCCAGCCATGGAAAATATGGAAGGGGCCACATACTCTCATAGGCGATCCCCCTCTCGAGATGCGTCCTAAGATGGAATAGAGTCGAGATAGCATGGGGACCCCCATGTTGAACCTCTTGTTGGAAGCCATGATGCTAGCCATCACCAGAGTCACTGGATGGATTCCCATCCTTCCGTCCCTCACTGGCAGGAGCCACCCGCTCAAGAATTTAGCGAGAAATCCAACGTACCAAACATTCGGATCCCAAATCTCGTTTATGCTGTAGCCCCATGACTGGTAGTGCCCCGCCTCCAGGATCCTCCAGTATGATCTGCTCTTGCTCCTCTATTCCGCGGTTGGACACCGTCTCCCATGCCCTGGCATCTTGACTTCCAGATCCCTCTCCAGGAACAGGCTGAACCCATCCTTCTAGGCGATACCCTTCAAGAAGTCCTTGACCCCCCAACTTCTCCTTGTCCAGCTCCAGCAGGTGCCACATCAGTATGGGGGTTTGTGATTTGTCTCCCCAGATGTTCATCGGCAGAAGGAATTCATCGTATTGATGGCCCTCCAATGGGATACCCCCGATGTAGTGAATTTCCCAGAGAATGATGCCGACTTCCCCATGATGGAGATTGAATGTGTTGGTATCAGGGGACCACCGAGTGAACAGCTCTGGACCAAGCTCAGACTGGTGGTAGAAGTGAAATTTCAATGTCCATAGAGGCTCAAACAGACCAATATGTCGCAGCTCAACCCCGAATTGGTCACTTGTATGGCGAACCCAGTATGCCCAGGCCCACTCGCTGGTGAAGTTGCCTCCGGACCGCAGGTCCCAGTCCTGCAGCCAACCTTTTGTCTCGTTAGTGACGCTTTGACGGAAAGTGCTTTCATAGAGGGTCGGGGAGCTCTCTGCAGTAGGGTCACCCCCAAAAATGGTCCTAGTCCTGGGATTCAGGACATATACATCCATGTGCCTGGTTTCTCTGGAAGGATGATTGTTATTGGTTATATTGTATCAAGGAAGGTCATCCTCACGGGTCACCCATGATCGCGGCGTATCCACCTCAAATCCTGGCATAGGGACCTCCTCCAAGATACCAAAGTCCCACAAAGGCAAGTTATTAGACAAGGAATAATCCTTTTGGGTGGGGGTTAGCAAGTTGAAGAGGGTATGGTTGTTGGAGACAATCCTTTTTGCACCATAAACTTCTGGGTTTGCAGCCATTTCAACTCTGCGAGCAGCGGCTTCTCCCTTATTAACCTGGTTGGTAGCCATATCCTTCTAACTAAGTGTCTTAGTAGTTGGTGTAAAATCTGGGAGGTTGGCGTGAAATCACAGTGGGCGTTGTGAAATTTCAGACTGTGGTGCCAAAACCCCCAGGTTTGCACGTAAAATGATGCCTGATATCGGTGGAATTACGCGCAGCTGGAGCTGTTTTTCACATAGAACTGAATAACTTTTTTCACACGAGAGCTCGAAGCCTGTCGCGCGAGAAAATTCATACAGAGCATGGGACCCATGATAGATTTTATAGGCTAAACCTGGGTTCCGCGCCGCATGTAAGGTGGATTCCGTGCCCGTGCACAAAGTGAATTCCACACCATTCTGAGTTTTGCGCGCAACTTCAGATTTTTGGGCGCATTGACCCTACGGAGCCCTGCACTTCAGTGTTTCCCTCGGAATCTGACCATTGCAGCCTCTAGCCGATCCAATTATGAGGGGGGGGGGGGGTGGGGGAATTTGTAGATTCCAAAAAGTGCTTAAGTGTTGAAGAATGTTTCAAAATGACAAAGAGAAGTCATATTTAGACCCGGAGACTCGTTCTGGGGGGCCCAGAGGCATTGCACGAAAAAAATGGTGAAGGGCACAAAAAAATGTGTGGCGCGCGGAAAGTTTTGGGATTCACGAAGAGTCCTCGGTGCAGGCGGGAAATAATTTCACGCCCGCACCCCACGTGGTTGAAATTTCACGCTTCCTCCTCTTCCGTGCAATTATTTTTCACCGAGCAGTTTTCTACACCCTTGGACTTCTATAAATAGAAGGCAACCCCCTTCCATTTCAGGGCTGAAGAATCTGTACCGGCTCTCATGTGTGAAATCCTTCTTCTGCGCGTGAAATATGGCCTTCAGGTATGGTTCTTTTCACGCCAAGTCACCCCGGGGTCCGCCTTCGTGCAAGATCCCCATGGCTTAGACTGAATTCCAATCCCCTAGGTGTTCCCCCCTTGCGCGTAATCCCTTCCATTGTGTGTAGGCCGGCCAATTGCACACAATTCCTTCCATTGTGCACACCCCTATCCTTGCGCGCAACCTCTACCACTTGCGTGCAATTCATACTCCCTGCGTTCATTCCTCCTAGTCGTGCGCAAAACCTCTGCTCCCAATTACGTGCAAGCATCACCGATTTCGCGCCAGCCCGATATTTTTCGTGCAGGTCTATTATTTCGTGCGCAAGCTTCAAAGGTTGCGCGCAATTCCCTAGGACCCCTCACCCCTATGCTCTTCTTGTGGGTGCCATTCACTGGTGACTTTTGTTCCCTGAGTATCCACATCATGCACCGTCTTCCCGTGCGACCTTCTAGGCTCGTACGAGGTAACTTCAAAGTCCCTTGGACAATTCTTCTCGTTGTGTTGCTTTGCCTCATGCTTCTTCGCATAGGCACGCTAATGGCTATTGCTTCTTTGCATAGCCACGCTAACGTGGACCCCTCGATGGTTCGCTCCACAACACCCCCTCACTACAGACTTTCTGATGCCTTCCATCCCACAAGGAGCAGAGGGTACCGATTATGTAAGTCCTAAGGGTGTGGAGCGAACCCACCTCGTCCGACCTACAGGACGTTAAACTGCCAAGCACCTCATCCCCAACACATGAAATTAATCTGTGACCTGGCCCTATGCCTCGCACACAGGGTTCCCCCGCCTTGGACATTCTACATGCCCACTTGTCTCCACGGGGATGGGATCATCCCTCACAGGGGGTGATATCATCCTTATTGGAGTTGCATTTGTTCACGGGGAAGGGATCATCCCTCACAGGGGGTGATATCATCCTTATTGGAGTTGCATTTGTTCACGGGGAAGGGAAACCACCTTGGTGTAAGCCCCTAACCTTTCTTGTAGTAGGTAGCACCCCTGTTCCTCCTCACTCCCTCAGTGCCAAGGCCAGCCAAGGGAATGATGGGGAATGGTGATTCTCATTTCTTCCATCCCAAATCCCTCTTCTTCTACGCCTTTTCTCCCACAGGCCTCCATCCTGGAGTAAGCCCCGACTTCTTGGCCCGCTCAACACGTAAGACCCTTTTCATTTCCCACAGACGCACCCTTCGTGACATGATCATCAGGTCTCTACTAGCTCTTGTTTCTCACACTGAGAATGACTCACGTGAGCTTAGAGTGAGCACCGACCCTGAACCACCTTAGGCTGCCTTAGATTGTAAGCCCCAATCCATCCCGAACTATGGGGACTTTGATTCCCTACCATGGGGATATGTAGGAAGCCTCAATGAGGTTCAATCCATCTCAAACTATGGGGACTTTGATTCCCTGCCATGGGGATACGTAGGAAGCCTCCATGAGGTTCAAGCCCACCACGCGGTCATATGGGTGATGGTTTAAGGGGATTTTGGTTTCAAAAGTTCCATAGATGTGTGTCAGAATTTTTCATGTACTTGGTCAAGGATTTGGGATTGTGGAAGTGTTTAGTTAATTTTTTTATGATTATACATATTTGTATTAAATTTTTTAATTAATTATAAATGTTTATAATTAAATATAAGATCCTTATGGAATAATACGGGTGTTTCTGACGCTTTCCCTGAGGCGCGCGTGCATCCGTCACACAGAGGACGTGCTCCTGTTGCCCTGCATTCCTACTTTCCAAAGGCGGGCGGCATTTGTTCCTTGTTCAGGGACGTCTGCTCCTTGATCGAAACGGGATGATGGGATATCAGTTCTTCCTTCCGTGGATTCCTCCTCGGAGCTCATTACCTAGTCTGGGTCTCCCTCATAGATTTAATACGTTGTTCGTGAAACTCTTCCCGGTGCCATATCTTCATGGACACCAGTTAATTACGCCACTTCTGTGAGGACATTCCAAGGAGTCCGGTCTGGGCAGCAACCTTCAGTTAGGAGAGTAGTCACGTTGGGCATCACTGGTGTGTCTTGACGCTGGGGGATTGGCATGTCTGTCTTCTATCCCTTATTATAGGGCTTCTCGAGGGCGCGGAAGCCTGAGGCATCCCACATTGGACACGGGGAATTGTATTCCATGGGCATGTATCTGAGGTTTTCCTCAGTTTCCCATGTTTAACACAGGGTATGCCGCAAGTTTAACATCTAGCGGAGATGGATCAGACTGATCGAAACACTGGTTAGAGTGGATCAGATGGGCGCAACCCCCAGAGGGGACACCGAAGTTGGGGATGACACATGGGTGGCTTCCCGAAAGCTGTTAAATCCTCCAACCCACATCCAATACCCATGAGAAACACTAAAACACCCAAACACACATAAAAGATGTTGATTCTAAGAGTTGTTTTGAATATTTTTGAGATCATAGTTGAAGAATAAGTAAATTAAAGATGAAGTGGATATGATGGTTTCATTGTATTTTTTTCAACATATAAATCATATTAAAACTTGAGTGTTACATGTTGTCTCACTTGAAGTGATGTTCATTCCAAGGAATTTGAATGATTTTAAGATCATGGAAGAAGTGTTGTGGATAATGAGTGGAGTTTAAAGGTGTTAAAACCTAGGAGACATCACTTCACCATGGTCAGATTAAAAAATGGGCATGGATTTGATCTAGAAATAGGAAATATATTGGTTGAAAAAAACATGGTAATTTCGGTTAGCCATAATCTATACAAGAATTAAGACCTATGTCATGGTGCTATAGAGACCAGACCATGGTTCTCTAGAGAACATGACACAATATGGAAATGGGGAGACCAATAAAGAAATAGGTGTTTCATAAGGCATTATGGATATAAGTTTTCCTTATAGGAAATGATGATCTAGAATATATCATGGAGGTTTCTATGGTGATTGAAGAAGATATGGTGTCTTGGAACTGAAATGGGGATCACCACATCATGGTTTATTCTTGGTGATTGTTTCATGAAGTCCATATAGTATTGGAGTGAATTATTCCCAAGGATTAAACATACTGGGTAGTTTTTTGAAGCTTTAAATTGGGATATAAATTCCTTTTAGGATTCCATGGTGAAATAAAATAATCACTATCCAAAATGGAAGGTGAATTACATGTCATAGCACTAGGAATTTTGAGAGCTATTTCAATGCAGTTAAGAGTAGTAGGAATACAATGGTGTGCACTATGGTGGTGATATTGGTGTGTAAATGTTTCTAAAATGACATAAAATATTCCATGGAGACGGCCATGGTCAGAGGAGTATTCTAGTATTGAGTGGATGTGGCTGTTTTATGACTAAGGGGGATACTTTAACCGAACTTTAAAGTCCTTAAAACTCTTTAATGGAGACAGAGAGGTCTTGGATGATATAATGGATAAAAAATAATAAGGATAAGTTGAAATTTAGTTAAATAAAGTCGTTTATTTGATTTTTTATTTGAAATTAGAATTTGAATATGAATAAATGTTATTTCTACCATGCAATCTAAAAAACATGAACATAGATTATCAAGAAGAGTGAAGATAAATAAGAGAGAATAAAAATAAGTGAAAATAAAAATAAGTGACTTATTATAGTGAAATAGAAGAAGAGTAAGAATAATTAATACTAAACAACATGAAGTAAGTCCTGTTAAGTAGAATTCTCTCTTATTGTTGACATTAAATCTTATATCTTTGTAATAGTGTGAAAATCACTTAAATAGTTAGGATAGTTGGTGTAACATTATTTAAAGGTTATTACTCACTATTTATAATCCATATATTGATACCAATATACCATATTATCTCCGAGAAATTGGAATCATGATAAGGGTCATATATAACATTTTGAGAAGAAAACCTTGTAAGTATATTGTGCCCATTCTATGTATGCTTGCATGTTTTATTAAAGTGAATAAAATAACTCTAATAAGCTGTAAAGTCTATTTAAAAAGAAAAACACAAAAAGAATGATGAATCCCTAATTCACCCCCTCTTAGTGATTTCATTGATCTCATAGGTATATTATCAAGTGATATAAAAGCTTAGTTACCTTCAAAGACTTTCTCTATTTAGTGCCTATAGAAAATAAGTTTCTATATGGTTGAGGATTCAGTCACTGAATTCTCTATTAGAAATCATGTACAATTAAAATTCAGTTAACAAAAAGTGGATTCCCATGTTCAATGGAAATAATTACTATATTTAGAAGGATCAAATGCTGCCTTATCTTTTATCAATAAGTTTGGATGTCTTAGAGGATGAAACTGATGGATTTACTCCTCATAATGAAGGTGATTCTATGATAGTAAATGATATAAGAAATCTTGATAATGATGGGAATGATTATAATTCCATTCTAAATTTCTTATCATAGAAAGAGTTTTTGAAAGTTAAATGGATTAAAGATTTAAATACAAAGATATAAATATGAAAGATTATAGATATGTAGATGAATTATTCACAAGGGTTAATGACATTGTGATTATAGTAATATGTTTTGGTGAAATTTTATAAGATTAAATTATGGTAGAAAATATATTACCCATTTTTCTGATAAGTGTGATGCTAAAATATTATCTCTTGAATATACTAATCCAGATATACTTCTGCTAGATGTTCTATATAGTATTATCATATCCCATGATATGAGGAAAGTAAATGTTACCAAAATTATGGGTAAATATGAAAAATAAATTTATTTTTAAGCCTTAATGAAAGAGAAAAGCAAGAAAGAAGTTGATGATAATGGAGATAGCTATTTTTAATTAGGATAATAAGTGGGTGAACTATTTTAATTTTTTTTTTCCACTTATATCTAGAAAATTGAAAAGAGACACATGAATGTTAAAGGTAATATTACACTAAACTACTTCAAGTGTGGAGCTATTGGGAACTTTCTAGGAAACTCTCCAAGATTGAAAAAAGAAGAAGTCAATGAAGAAGAAGATTAAAGACTAAGAAGATTCTAAAAGTAGGAAGAAACCAAGTCAAAATTTTCTTTTAGTGGGAAGTGTAGGGATTTATATAATTAAAAAATAATAAATTTATTATTTAATTGTGAATAAATTAAATTAAGTGATAAAGAAGAAGAAGTTCAAACTTCTAATTATATTGATAAGAAGCTACTTATTTCCAAGGAGAACAAAGAAAATATCACTATTTATAAAAGTAGTGATGTTTAGAGTGAATATAAAAATGAAATAGAGTTTATACTAAATACATATTTAAGGGGGTATATTTCAAATATATCCATTTTGTATAAATATATTAGATAATTTAATAAATAAAAAATTATTTTGATATTATAAAATCTATTTTTATAGAATAAAAATAAATTTTTTAGAAAGTGGTTGATGATTTAAAGAAGCTTATTAATGATAATAGGACTCAAAAAATAAATATTTAAGAAATAATTAAGGAAAAAGATAATGGTGTTGAACTTGTTCAACTGAAACTGATCAATATGGAAAATTAATTGGAAAAGATCAAATTTAAATTCTAAAAATTAGTTCAAGATGTTTGATAAAGCTCTAAGAGGAATTATTTTCTAGAATACCAATAAATATTTCCCCCAATGAATAGATAAGAATATTATAATGTTTATGGTAAGTATAAATTTAAGAAACATCTTAATAAGAACAAGTTTGTGTCTAAGAAAACTAATTCTCAAAAACCAAAATATTCTAGGAACATAGAATTGAAATAAAAAACTGTTACAACTAGTGATTTTGAAAAGATTACAAAGAGGTTAAAAAAAGAATAGGGAATTGGGAGATCCCAATAATTTTGGTTCTAAAAAAGGATCCATGATTGATGGTCAAAAGAAGGAAGAAGTTCAGAAGTCAACTTCTAGAAAAAAATTATTTATAGAGGAAAGTATGATTTATATTGCTATTATTTGAATTGTTCAGGATTTGGTTATACAAAAAGAATGTTTTGGTTCAAATATAAACAATCATATGAATATATAAGGTTTACTATTTATAATTTGCAGGTGAATTTTACCCACTTAAATAAAAAATGTTTAGAAGAAAGAAAAAAATTATGGACTAAGGATTTAGAATAGATTTCAATATTTAGAAGAAGTTTATGGGAGATGTGACAAGCATAGTCACCATTATGATGTTTACCTCCCCATGATACCAACCCATATGATAAATGGATACAATGATTAGAAGTCTCCATAGAATAATGAAAATGTCAAAGAAAAAGATCATGTTGTAGAGGTTGTAATTAATTCTTTAATAGGGGAATGTCCACAGATACTTGATAGTACATTTTCATCACATATGACATGAGATGTAATTTTTTTGAAGAATGTGGAAGAATATAAAGAAGGTTTAGTAACCTTTAGTAATGATGATTCACTTAAGATCAAATGTTCTGGTTCTACTATGATTAGAAAGGAAAAGCTAAAGTCCAAGAATACATTCTATGTGGATGGGATGAAGAATAAAAAATTATTTTTTCATCAACATTGTGATTAAGGAAATAATGTGATTTTGAAGAAATGTGGATTCTTAGTGATGAGACTTGAAGATGGAATGATTATGAAAAGATTATAGTGAAAAAAGGAAATCTTTTTTAGGTTAGTGATACTGAAAATTCATGTTATTTAAGCATGAAATAAGAAAATCAGTTATGACATTTAAGACTTGGCTATCTCGGTTAAAATAACATGAGTAAGATCATCCAAGGAGAGAAAGTCTGTAATTTTCCTATGTTTAATAGAGAAAGGAACTGTACGTTCTATAAATTTAAAAAAGTTTAGATTTATAACTCTCAATATAAGGAAGTATAGATTGAATCAACTCATCCATTGGAGCTTATTCATTATGACATTTATGGGATTATGAAAAATATATCAACAAACGGAGATACGTATTTTATTTACTTTATTTATTAATTTAACCATATTAATTGTATTAAATTCATGAATCCTAAATCATATGCTTTGAAAATGTTCAAATGTTTTCTAAAAAGTGCTGAAAAGGAGTGTGGGTTATCCTTAAAGAATATCCAGATAGACAATGGGGCTAAATATACCAATGGAATATTTAATTTATATCTTGAGAAGTTTGGTATTCATCATGAACTCATTACACTATAATAACCACAACAACATGGTATTTATTAATGTAATAATATATTCTTATTGGATATGGATCAAACTATGTTGATTAAGAATGATACTTCTTAGTATTTTTGGAGAAAAGCTATTGGTGCAGTATTTCAGATTCTAAATCATTGATTATATAAACCAATTATAAAATGTCACCATATTATATGAATTATAATAATACCCCAAGTTTTATATACTTAAGTTTATTTGGTATCCCCTTTATTATCAAAGTCAAAGGTGAAAATAATTGGAGGTTTAATAAAAGTGGGGTTTAAATTATCTTTATGTTTTATCCTCTAAATAGAATAGGAAACCACTAATATAATAAGGATAAAATTAAAATACTTGATAAATATGATGTAAAAGTTAAGGAAAATTCAAAATGAGTGGATAAACATGAAGAATAAAGTTCCATAAGAGATGAAGATGATGCTGTTTTTGTTAAATAATAAGATGGATTTTTTCTAAAAAAGGTGAGAATTCTAAAAGTGTTTAAGTTTAGGAATATGATTTAGCCAAATCTAGTGATAAAGAGAAACCTATATCATCTCATCCAAGTATTAAAAAGAAATTGGAGGTGAAAAACATTATTAGGTAATAAGGCCATCAATTTTGGACAAGAATAACTTTAAGGAAAACAACACATACCTCATTGTTTTCACATGTTGAACTAAGATATTTGAATTAAGATTTGGATTATTAAGAGTTATATGATCATATGAATGAAGAATTTGACTAGATATAGAACAATTAAACTTTTAAATTGGTACCCACTCTTAAATATAATAATTTTATTGGAACAAAATGGGTGTTTTGAAACAAGTTTAATGAAAAAGAAAAGTTGTGAGAAATAAAAAAAGACTTATTTTCAAGGGTTATTCTTAGGTAGAAGGTATTGATTTTGATGAGATATTTTCAATAGTTCCAAAAAATGAAACAATTATAATATTTCTTTATTTTATAGAAAAAATAAAATACAAGATATTATAATTTGATTTCAAGTCTGATTTTTTAAATAGAGAGCTGAAAGAGGTGGTTTACATTGAGAAACTTAGTGGATTATTTCTTGGGAAATATGAGAACTTTTTTTAGGCTGAAGAAGGATCTATACGGGTTGAAAAAATCCCCAAGATATTGGTATTCCAATTTAAAAACTATCTTGGAAAAGTTTAAATTCAGAAAATGAAGAGTGGCCATGAATCTATATATAAAAGATGACAACAAAGTATCATTCATTATCATTTTTATGTAGATGCTATCATTTTATCTAGAAATTAAGAAGTTGATTATGAAGATTTTTCTATTGAGATGAATAATTTATTTGAAATTTCTAAGAATGGTGGAATGATATACTTTCTGGGATTACATATTTCTCAATAGGGAGATCACAACAATATTTCCCAAGATAAGTATGATTAGGAACTTCTAAATAAGTTTGGTATGGAGGATTCAATGCTAATTTATACACCTATCTCAGTGGGAAAAAAATTATCAATGGATATGTAAGAAAAGTAAGTTTACCCTAGATAATTATAGAATTTAATTGGGAGTTTATTGTACTTCAAAGTTTCTAGAATGAATTTTTTCTATGCTATAACCCTTTGTGATAGTTTTCAAAAGTGAAATAAACATGTCTCATCTGATGGTTGGGAAAATAATTCTTAAGTAGATAAATGGAACTACATATTATGGGATAAAATATAAAATAAAGGTAATGCTTGATCTATTTGGTTACATATATGTGGTTTGGGTAGGAAATATTGATGAAAACATATCTAAATTTAGAGGAGTATTCTTTTTGGGAGAAAGGTTTTTATATTTTCACACAAATAAGTAGAGTTTTATTAACTTGAGTACTAATAAAGTAGAATATGTGGATTCAACTCAAGACACTACCCAATTGATGTAGATGGGAACTTAGTTAGAAGATATCAAGATGGAAGTGTAGTTGCTACTTTTTTTAAGCCATGATAATCACATTGTTATTAGTTTTTCATTGAATCATATTCATTATTCAAGGTCTAATCAAATAGATTTAAAATATCATATCATCCATGAGATTTTTGAGGGAAATTATTTGAAGCTATAATCTATTATTACCTTGTAGGAAATAATATATGTGTTCAGCAAACGACTGCCAAAGGATGCATTTAAAAAATTGAGGTTGAAGATGGGAGTTCAAACTCATTCCTCTAAAGGATATGGTATGATGTTTGAATCCCCTCTCTTATCTTGTTTTTTAGATATTTTTGACAAATTGAGAGAAAAATTACAACATAAAACTCTTTAATTTTTATTTCTTTATGCATTTACAAAGGGTAAAAATGATTTTAGAGAGTATTTATTGATATGAGTTCTAAAAAATGGAGGTGATATCTCTTATTTTAGGGGGATAATGTATTTATAAAGAGTTATTAAAAGGGTAAATATATGAGTTCAACATTTGGGTGTGTGATTTCTATGATTTTTGAGTTGTTCTAACAATTTTTTAGTGATGATGAATACAATACATTGTATGTAAATGTTTTATGAGTAGTTTTTACAAAGTGGAAGATGATTTGTAATTGATACTCAATTTGTATCTAGTATATTCTAAATTTATTTCATTAAGTGGTACGATGGTATAAGATAATTTTATAGTACATTTAGTATTAATAGTTTTCACGGGTTTTAAATAAGTGAATTTAAGTCACTTTTTTATAGAAAACATGATATTTTCATTCAATGTTCATATTTCTTGTACTTTTTTTTCTCTCATAGGTTTAAAATTATTGAATATTGAATAATTTCTATTTTTGATGAGTTTGAAAGTGATTTATGTTCCGTGGTTTTCAAAAAAATCCAAATGGGGAGATTATTTCTTCTAATAGTTTTTTTGGATATTTTTTATCCCATGGTTAAATATGAAGTGGATATGATTGTTGTATTGTATTTTATTATCAACACTTAAATCATGTTAAAATTCAGGGTTACATGATTTGTCACTTGAGGTGATGTTCATTCTAATGTATTGGAATGATTGGAAGATCATAAAAGCAGTGTTGATTTGGATGAGAGGTGTTTAAGGGTGCTTAAAGTGATGGTGACATCACCACATCATGGTAAAATTAAAAAATGGGCATGGAGTTAAATTGGAAAGATGAAATTACTTGGTTGAAAAAAACACGGGTGTTTTGGTTGGCTGTGGTTTGTATAAGAAGTCCCACCTATGCCTTAGTCCTTGGGAGACTATATCATGGTGATTTTGTGAACATATAACAATATGAAAATGGGGACACCACTTGTACAATAAGTGTTTCACAAGGTATTGTGGTACAAATTTTACCCTATAGGAAATAGTAAGCTAGAATCTACTGAGGAGGTTTGCATAGATACTGAAGAATATCAGGCCTTTTGGAATCTAAATGGGGTTCATCGCATCATGGAATATTCATGGTGACCATTTTGTAATGTCCTCAGAGTATTGGGGTGACTTATTCCTAAGGAGAGAAACTATTGGGTAGTTTTATAAATCTTGAAACGGGGAGATACAATCCATAGATAATGATGTAGTGAGATAAAAGAATATTTTTATTAAATGGAAAGTGTAAAACATACCATGATGCTAATAATTTTTTTGAGAAATTTTAACATGGTTTATATAATTTGTAATACAATAGTGTACAACAAACCATATTGGTGACTGTAGTCAAACAGTTTTCCCAAAATTTCCTACAACATATTATGGTGAAGGTCATGGTTAGAAGATTGTTTCACTTTTATGTAGATCTAGTGATGTGGCTCTTTTATGAATCAAATTTCTAATATACTTGATATCTAAAGTACCTAAGACTCATCATTTATGATTAAGAGGTCTTGGATGATCTAATATATCAAAAATAATTGGGAGAAGTTGAAAATTTATTAAAGGAATTTGTTTATTTGAATTCAAATTAAAAATTAGAATTAGAATTTGAAACAAAATTCTATTGTGAAATATAAAAAATAGACATAGAGATTATTAATAAGAGAGAAGATAAATAATAGATAAGAAGAATAAATGACATGATAAAGTGAAAGAGATGAAGTGGAAGAAGAAACATCACTAAGAACCGCGATGGAAGTCAAATTTAGTAGAATACTCTCTTATTGTTCAAATTAAATATTACATCATTATAACTATGTGGGAATAAATTAAAAATTTTAGAGACTTGGTGCAACATGAGTTCAAAAATATTTTCTATTCATTGTAATCAACATGTTGATATTAGTATACTATATGATTTTAGGGAATGAAAATCATAAAAAGGATTAACCTTCTCATTTTGAGAGGTGATCCTTGTAAATATAATATTCCCTATGTGTGATTGTGTTTGTTATTATAGTGAAGTAAAACACTCCAAAGAGAAGAGAAGATTGTATAAAAGGAAAAACAAAAAAAGAATGATAAATCAGTGATTCACCCCTTCTAAGTGATTTCATTGATACCATGCATTTATTTTAAAAAATATCTCTTAGTAATGAACCCAAAATCTTTATCCAAATCCAAATTCTCAAAACACACATACTATGGGAATAAAAATTAATATTTCCTTCGAAATAAATAACCTATAATGAAACAATCCATTAAGAACTCCCCTAATATGAAATCTGACCATCAGAATCTAAGGGCATTACTCACTCTTGATTTCGACTAGTAAAGTATCCACTATATAGACAACCAATCTAGAAAAACTCAAGTTTATCTAAAAACTCTTGATTAAAAACCGATCATGCATCAATCACTATTTGAATGACGTATTCAATGCCAAAACTAGTTTCCCATGCATAATTTAACACATAATCACCCATCAGATCCCCCATGAAATGATTACTACAAAACATGCACTGACCAAATAGGATACTAAATCCTAATATGCTATGTGATTCCCCAATAAAGATGAAATCATGGAAGAATACAAGATCCACCCATACCATTCACCAAATCATACCCCATATCTGGTATTAACTCCCATAAATGGAATTCATAACCTTTCATGGTCCCAAAACTAGATATGGGAGATCATACCTCACTCCCAAAGTGACACCGACATCATCAACCTACCAGTTGGGATAAACAATATGAAATATTGATATTGTCCACCACTCATTTGATACAAGGTATAATCTCCAAATGATAGTATGATTCTCCCCACTATAGGGTTTTCACTAATACAACCACAATAAAACATTGAAATCCATCTAATATTTTCCTCACATAATCATTTCTCATCAAGAATAACAACGTCGACCCATGGGTTGCACTCTCAAGTTATATAATCTCAAGTTCCTCCTAAATGTATCTCTCATGACTTGGATAACCCTTAATCAATATAGCTGATAAGTGACACACACTGGCCTCTAAGGTAATGTCAAAATTATCTATAGGACCAATCCAAATTCATCTTAGTGGTACCCAACCACTATTTCATAATTATATGAGCACCCTAAGTGTTGTAAAAAATATCTCCCATAGAGTGCCTAATAAGATCTCTAAACTAATAAGTACAATTAGTAAAATGTATGAAACAATTCTACCCACTATAGATATTCCATAATCCACTAAAGACATAAAAGAATTTCCATGGATACACAAAACAAAAGCTTCTCTCTATCTATTCACAAACCCACTACTAAGATTTCTAAAAGTTCACTACACGTTCACTCCTAGGGAAGTTTCATTGAGGAACTACCCTTTGGATATGTTCATTAACCACATTTTACATTCCATGAGAGAATTCCTATAGGTCATTTATCATTGATGCTAATCCACTCAACTGATGGTCATTTCCAATGCCCCATACATTTCTCACCAAACCAACAAATATATAAGATCTCAGGGTTCCTCAAACCACTCATATCAGAAACCCATTAGAATTACAAAATCATGATTTTATGAGAATGATACACCATTACACTCATCTAGGTTGTAACATCCCGATCTAGGTGCCACATGCAGGGTCCCCGAACTGGTCGGGCATATGATCTCAGGAATGCCTCCCCATACACTAGAGGCCGACGAATAGCAGTGAAGGTCTAATTAAAATAATAGGAAGACTATTCCATCTTTATCAGAGTAAAACTATAGTGTAATGTAGAATAAAAAATAAGCAACTAATAAAACATAAACTAAATTAACTAGTATCACAAGATGGATAAAACTAGAAATACAATATCAAAACTAAACAGTATATATTCCATGATAAAGTATGAGCCAAGTGTCAAAATGAAACTCAAAAGTAAAGAAACTGACAACTCCCTGAAGAGGGTCCCAAACCATGTCTGGTTCCCTCAACCATGATCTATCCCAAATCATACATCCACTAGAGTAAATTTTCCCTTATCCTGTCCTACAACCATGAAATCTATTTGGGTACCGATCAGGAAGCCCGAGTAGGGTGTGAGTATAACTCAGTAGAACACCACCAATGACATATTAAACAATATCCATTCAATAACAAGTGTATGAAGTTGTATAAAGAATACATAAATCAATAAATTAAACAATTTACACTTATTCATTTACTTTTTATTTAACCACATAACACCCAGGTTCCTGAGGGCACCCAAACTCTCAATACCTGCTTCAGCCTGTCGAAGTCTAAACCATCTCCAAGGGATATCATATATCTGAATGCCCATGTTACCATTCATTATCAGAATTCACATATGAATTCCATTGTTAAAATACATTATTCATAATTTAATGCCCATATTACCATTCATATTTTATACTTGAATGCCCATGTTACTATTTATATTTCATACTTGAATGCTCATGTTACCATTCATATTTTATAATTGAATTCCCATATTACAATTCATCATTTCACAATTGAAGGACCATATTACCATTCATAATTTCATAATTTAATTTCCATGTTACCATTCATATTTTATAATACATGACTGAATTTCCATGTTACCATTCATCAACACATAATTAATTGAACATTAATTATCCACATAAATTTCGTTACCAATTCAAAAATTAGTTAATCATACTAATACCATTAATTAATTCAAAAATAAATTAATCATATCAATACCATTAAGTAATTCAACAATTAATTAATCATATCAATATCATTACTAATTCAATAATTAGTTCATCATATAATTCCCCTTAACTAATTCCCCAATTAATTAATCACATATATCCCATTAATTAATCCACAAATTAATTAATCAATAACCACAAAATTAATATCTAATAACTAATTCAACAATTAATTATTCAATTTAAAATACAATATCCTGATAATTAACCCTATAATTAATTATCCCCAAATCCCAATTCCTACTCACAATGTATCAAAAGTTAATTCTACAATTAATTACCTCAAATAAATAATCTAAATATCTCATAATTAATTCAAAAATTATTTATCTCAAATCAAAAATTTGAATATCTCATAATTAATTCGACAATGAATTATCTCAAATAAAGAATCTAAATATCTCATAATTAATTTGACAATTAATTATCTCAAAATATATAATATCAAAACCCTTAATTTCACATTTCCCTCAATTAATTAATTCATCAAATTAATTAATTTAATCAAGAACTCAATTACTAAACATATAATAGAAATTATACAATTACATAAAAATAAATACAATAAATACTTTGGGATTTGAATTATATACCACCTAACTTAATTCATTGAAAAATGATCACCCAACAGAACACCCTAATTTGAAGTGGATCAATCAAGAAAACAATGAAGAACAAAATCTAGATCCGAAACCTAAATGCATGGTTAAAATAAATAAGTTATCTTAAATATAGATCTATATATAAGAAGACTAGATCTAGATTAAGAAAATCTTGATCTAGATCCCAAAAAATGGAGGATAACAACCTGCCAAAAGAATGAGAGAGAGATAGGAAATCAATCGGAAAGAAACCACATAACCTAAGAGGTGAAGATTTTCCAACTGAGATTTGAATTTCCAAGAAATGAGGTCATAGGGCCGTATAATCCCTCTAAAAGGCTTTGGAATTGGTAGAAATCTATTATGGGTTGATCTTGGGCATTCAGGGGTATAAGAATGGTTTTTGGGAATTTTTTAATAAAATTTAGGGTATTAAAATCCTATACACATGGTTTACTGCTTGCGACACACTGTTTCCCCTAACCTTGCACCTTAACCACATGTAACTTCTATGGCGGTGCATGGTTTCTCCTTTTAGGGTGTATAGTTTGAAAAACTACGCACCATTCATGCAAAACATATCTATCTAGAGTTTCATGGTTTTTTGGGTTAGGGAGCATGGTTAGGGAAAACTCTACACCAACCATGCACTACCCTATTTCTTCTATTTTTCTAAAAAATTTCACCTCAAAACACCCCATGGTAAAATCTAAATGAATAGTACTTAAGACAAGTAAGAATAGTACTTTTCAAAAATCCCAATACATCTCTAAAAAAGGTCAAAGTTTTACAATCTCCCCATTTTATAATAGTTCGTCCTCGAGCTATGCTCCCAAGCTTCTCTAAGATTCTGAGTCAAAAAGATTGGGCTAATACGCCCTCATATATATATATATCTCCCATGTTTCCACAATACATGAACTATCAATATGGTCTCTCCTCACAACACTTTCTCATAGTGATCAAACACACGTATCTAATGCTTCTCAAAGGATGCATCAATCTCAAGATCAACATCAACCACATTGGCCACATGAGATGGGTCAAGGTGATACCACCGAAGTTGTGACACATGAAAAACATCATGCATATCGCTTTATCTTTGTAGATGATCCAATTAGTATGACACTATCCCAATTATATCTATAACCTCAAACATTCTAGTGAACCTAGGTGCCAACTTTCCCTGCCTTCATATCTTGGGCTGACACAATCTAGGAGACACCTGAAGGAATACATGATCACCCTATGTAAACTCTAGGGGTCATCGACATCTATCAGCGTACAAATTTTGTCTACTTTTATCCATAACCATATGATTCCAAATCAACTATACCTACTCTGATGTCTCATATACGAGACTCTGTCCCAATATCTCAAACTCACCTGCATCCATCTATCATAGAGCTAATCTAAATGGCCAACCATAAAGAGCCTCCTATGGTTCCATCTATATATTTTCATGATAACTATTGTTACAGGTGAAATCCACTAGTTCCAAGTGCTTCTCCCAAGACCCATCGAAGACTAGAACACATGCTCACAACATACCCTCGAGCACCTGTATAGTATGCTCCGACTTTGCATCTATTTGTGGGTGGAAAGTTATACTCAACAAAACCTATGTACCCAATTCCTTATATAAGCCCTGCCAAAATTATGAATTAAAATGAAATCATGGTATGAAACAATATTCTATGGCACCTCATGCAGATGGACTATATTCCAAACATATAGATATCCTAGATGCTCCACTAAGAAAGTCACTCATATAGGAAAGAAATGTGATACCTTGTTAGTCTGTCCACAATAACCCAAATAGAGTCACTCTTCCCAGGTGTCATTGGGAGACCCAACACAAAGTACATGGACACATCATACTAATTACATTAAAAAATGGAAAATAGATATAGTAAACCACCAGGACATTGATGCTCAGCCTTCATCTATTTAAAGGTATAGCATCGTGTCACGAACCCTGCTATCTCATTTTTCATGTCCGGCCCCCAAAACTATCTTCATAGGTCTTAATATATTTTGGTCACAAATGGATGTACCACCCACTTAGAGGAATGAAAATCACGCATCATCCCCTTCTTTATGATCATAGGAACAACAGTCCAATTCCTGATATAGATGATCTCATCCTCATCTATGTTCTAATCAGAAGGTGACTCCCCACCTTCAAGGATTTCCCTCAAGGTTAAATACTCTGGATCCTCATACTTTATATCTCTGAACCATCTCAAAAGTGTATAATAAACTAAAAATGGTACCAAATTCATGTTATCCTAACTCTCCTAAAACCACAACATGCATCTCATCCATTAGAGTCATCCTCTTACACTTATCACTAGACTCCTGAACAGTATGAGTCCGAATTTTCATACTTAAATAATCAGCAACACTATTTCCTTTTTTGAGTGTATATTTCTTCTCAAAATCAAATGAATGCATATACTCAACCCATATCTGCTGATGGAGATTCAAATCTCACTATGAAAATATATAATTTAAACTCTTGTTATCTTCATACATAGTAAACTTCTCACCCAATAGATAATACCACCAACCACTATACCCAACTCTAGGTCATGGATAGGGTAGTTCTATTCATGTGTCCTAAACTACCAAGACCTATAAGCCACAAATCGATCTCCTTGGATCAAAATTTCTCCAATCCCTATCCCAAAAGAATTAAAAAATATAGTATACTCCTCACATGTCTTAGTTTGGATCAAGATTGTTTCTAATGTCAAGCTCTTCTATGGATCCTAGAAATCATTCTCATATAATCCAGACCAGTAAAACTTTATTCCCTTTTTGGTCAATCTAGAAAGTGGCACTGCCAATTAGGAAACATGATGGATGAATCTATGATAGTATATAAATAACCCTAGAAAGATAAAAATATTTAAAACATTATTGGGATGCTCCCAAGAAACCACTACCTGAACCTTCTCTAGGTCCACAAACACACCTTCCTCTAAGATGATGTGACCCAAGAAGTGTACCTGATCAATCCAAAACTGAGACTTAGATAGCTTGGAATATATCCAATGATGTCTCAGTATACTTAGGATGATTTCAATATGTTGGGAATGATTGTTATGAGTCTTGGAGTACACCAAGATGTCATCCACAAACACTACCATAGACTAATCTAGGTACAGATGGACGATTTTGTTTATCAAGTCCATAAACACTACTGGTGCATTATTTAACCCAAAGTGCATTACGAAGAACTAAAATAAGACAAAATTTCTTCAAAAAATAGTCCTTGATATATCATAAGGATTAACTCTCAACTGATGATACCCTAATCTCAAGTTGATCTTGGAGAACACACAAGCTCCCTTCAACTGGTCAAAAAGATATTTAATACATGAAGGAGGATACCAATTTTTCCCATTCATATGGTTTAACTTCTAGTAATTGACACATAAACATAGAGTCCTATCAACCTTATTATTTAAAAAAACTATAGAACCCCAAGGCGACATACTCAGATAGATAAACCACTTATCCTCAAATCCACTGTCTATGTCTTCATCTCTTGAAGCTTTATCGATTCCATTCTATATGGTTGGATAGATACTAGCTCAACCCCCAGTATGATATCAATAGTATATTCCACATCTCACACAGGTGGAAATATTGAGAAATATTTATGGAACACATCCTGAAATCTACCCACTATAGGTGGAAAGACATCCTAATTTACACCTTCATCATCCAGTAGTAGACTAGCAACCTAATCTATGAGCTCTCCTATTTGCTGAGTAATTGGATCTGCTGGGACTTCCTAGATATCCCATTTTCCATAGTGAATATAGTTTTCACCCTTAAAAGACATAAAATTAACTCTACTATGGTAAAAATCTATGTGGTCTCAATATTCTACTAACCAGTCTATACCCATAACTAGGTCAAAGCCTAACATGTTAAAAATATATAGATCCCATAGAAAAAAATACTCCCCAACTTCGATAGAACATCCCTTTAACAAGAAGATATTTCTAGACCATACTCCCAATGATGTATCTATCATCAACACCCCACTCATTAACTCCACATCCATTCTCAAACCATTAACATTTTTTGTAAAAATAAAGGAATGAGAGGTAAAAATATCAAATAAGTCACTAGATAGTGAAGAAGATACAAGAATAGTACCTATAACTGTCGATGGTCCATCCTCGCTATCCAAAAGTGCATGTTGTATAACATGTAACTATCCTATCCCTTTTCCCTGTGATTCTACTTGAGTCCCATGTGATACACTTTTATGATAATATGGTAGATATTTTCTAGAATCTCTATGTCCACTTCCTCTTCTTCCATGGCTAGTAGAACTCTAACTGCCAGCCTGATATGGTGTAGAAGATCCCCTTCCTACACTCTGATTCTTTTGAGTGGTACCCTCACTTCCCATTTATCACTGGGTCTTGAAAAACTTCTATAAATGTCTCATCTTTCTGAAAGACCTACACTTTACTAGTAGTTGGGGTAACTATCTCTAGAAGTGTCCTGACCTACCAAATTGGTGATAGATCACTTGGGAAAGGTCCTGTGTAACTAAACCTCTCCCCATGATACTCCTCTTACTATCACCCTGAATAATATTCTCATAACAATGCTTTCTAATATCAGAATTCATACCTCATAATTTTCCAACAAAAACTATATGTCCTGCATTGGAATCCTTCTTCAGGTCCACCTCAGCTATGAGAGCCTGATCCACCACCTCAACAAACTTCTTTAACCAAAAGGTGTTAACTTAGTAATTAATCTCAAATTTAAGCCCATCCTAAAAACTAATCACTGTAGCTCTCTCATCCTTTTCCAATAATGGAGAAAAGAGTTGCAAATCTGTACAGAATACACCATTTTCCATCATGTACATACTCCCCTAATGAAACCTCATGAACTGAGAATCTCTCTCCTACCTCAACATCTCTAGATAAAAGTGCTCCAAGAACATATCCATGAAGTCCTTCCATAACATACCATCAACCTATCAAATTCGAGCCTGAACATCCAAAAATATCTTATATAATCCTCATGTCATATAAGCAACCAACTTGACCCTCCTCTTAGCAAGAGTCTCTAAATGGTAAGGTATCATCTAGATAGAATCAACCTAGAACTCATCTCCCTCAGGTCTACCCTCTTCAGTAAAAGTCAAAGAGGTCTGCAACTAAAACTCTGTCATTAAATCATACATACTCTATACAACCGACCCTTAGTCTCTTTCCATAAATTTCAGGAATCAAGAAAAGTTATCTCAAAACTTCTCCCTGACTTCCTCACCCAGAACAATCGGTGCCTCATGTCCCATTACCGATAGATCATCTCCATCCATATCCTCTCATAATCCTATCAACAAGCATCATCATGGAGGAATATATCTACAATTAAAAACACACACATTATGAAATTTCATAACATTAACACATTTATAAGAAAAAAAATATTCCACAACAAGTCATTTTCCCAAACCCTGCCACACAGTCAAAACCGAGGCACTAAATCTACCCATAACCATCACACACTTAGGTCATGGTTAACAAAGGGTAAACTCATATTTTATTCATGTTTATCATTATAAATCCATTATTATAATCTTGAATCATTTTTACAATTCTCAATTTCACATTAGGCATGTTCTCAGTTCAATTTTACAAGAAAGGAAAAATAGTTCAAGTTCAAAAATATACCCATAACCTATTTTCCTGTGCGTACCTAAACTCATGCATGTCAAAAAATAATCTTGAACACCTAGAATGATGAAACCATACTCATTACTCATTACATATTGATCCATGATTCAATTCTTATAAAATTTTCGTAAAAACAATCACATCACACCACAAGTGCGCCACCCAAGGTGAAATAATATACAACTGTAATAGAAAACAACAATAACAACAATCCCACCCTAGGTACATGGATTCTCCCCCATACATGGGTTAGATACTCCCATAAAGGAGCTCATAACCAAGTCCCAAATCCTCCTAGTCTCTTGTATACCTTTATATAGTAGTAATAAAAAAGAAAAATAATAGAAAACTAGGATTTGATACCACTTTCCAATGTCTCGGCCCTGGTGCCACACACCAATGCCTCAAACTAGTCGGTCAAATGACCTCAAGAGCACCTCATTATACACTAGAGTCTTCCAAATAGCATTGGGTGTCTAATTTAAAAAATGGGGAGACTATACCATCTTTATCAGAGTAAAACCACAATAGAAAATAGAATAAATAATAACCAAATGATATAACATAAACTGAATAACCCAGTATCACAAGATAACTAATACTGGAAATAAAATATCAAAAATAAATAGTAGATATGCCATGGTAAAGTATAAACTAAGTGCCAAAATGAAACTAAAAAGTAAATACACTGAAAACTCCCCCATGAGGGTCCCGAACCGTGTCTAGATCCCTCATTTATGATCTATCCCAACTCAACCATCTAACATAGGGAATTTTCCCTTATCCTATCCTACAACCATGAAATCTATTTGGGTACCGATCAGGTAGCCCGAGTAGGGTGTGAGTATAACTCAGTAGGCCACCACCAATGGAATCTAAAACAATATCTATTCAATAAAAATCTTATTCAGTTGTATAAAGAATACCTAAAATCAATAAAGTAAACAATTTAAAATTATTTATTTACTCTTTATTTAACCATATAACACCCGAATTCTTAAGGACACCTGAAATCCCAATACCTTCTTCATCCCATGCCGGAGTCTGAACCATCCTTAAGGGATATCATATAACTGAATTCCTCATGTTACCATTCAATATCACAATTCAAATATGAATTTCATTTTTACTATTCATTATTCATAATTGAATTCCCATGTTACAATCATATTTCATACTTGAATGCCCATGTTACCATTCATAGTTCATAATTAAATTCCTATGTTACCATTCATATTTTATAATTAAATTCCCATATTACCATTCATCATTTCAAAATTTAATGGCCATGTTACCATCAATAATTTAGTTATTGAATGTTCATGTTACCATTCATAAACAAATAATTAATTCAGAAATTAATTGTCCACATAAATTTCATTACTAATTCAAAAATTTGTTAATCATACCAATCCCATTAATTAATTCACCAATTAATTCAAAAATTAATTATCTCAAATAAAAAATCTAAATTTCTCATAATTAATCCAAAAATTAATTATCTCAATATCTATAATCTCAAAATCCCTAATTTCATAATTCTATCAATTAATTAATTCACCAAATTAATTAATTTAATCAAGAAATCAATTACTAAACATATAATATAAATTATAAAATTACATATACATAAATGCAATCAAGACTTTGGGATTTAAATTATAGACCACATACCTCAATTCATCAATGAATGATCTCTCAATAGAAAACCCCAATTTGAAGCAGATCAATCAAAACCGTGATGAAGAACATGGTCTAGATTCGAAACCTAAATATATAGTTAAAAAAACAAGATATCTTAAATATAGTTCTATATCCAACAAACCTAGATCTAGATTCAAAAAATCTAGATCGAGATAAAAAAGAGGATAACAACCCACCAAAAGAATGAGACAAGAACGAGAGAGAGATAGGAAATCAATCGGGAAGAAACCATATACTAGAAGAGGTGGAAATCTACCAACCAAGATTAGAATAAACAAAAAAGAAGGTTATAGGGCCTTGTAATCCCTTTGGGAGGCTTTGGAATTTAGATAAATCAATTATGGGTCAAGATAAGGTGTTTGGGGGTATAGGATGAGGGTTCGAGATTTTTTTAATAATATTTGGGGGTTTAAAATCCCATACACACAGTTTGTTACTTGGGGCACATAGTTTCCCTTAACTGCACACCTTAATTGCGCACCTTAACTGCACACCTCTTATGGGGGGGGGGGGGTGCACAATTTCTCCTTTTAGGGTGCACGGTTTGACAAACCATTCACCAATTATGCAAAAACTCTCTATCTAGGGATGCATGTATTCTAGGCCAGGGTGTACAATTATGGAAAGCTATGAACGAACCACGAACTACCTTATTTCTTCCATTTTCTCAAAATTTCACCCAAACACACCCCATGGTAAAACCCAAATGAAAATTACTTAACATAAGAAAAAATAGTACTTTTAAATGAGACTGAGACATCTCTAGAAAAGGTCGGGGTTTTACTAAGGTAACCATACCTTACATGGATTCCATAAACATAATATATATCCATAGGCTCCAACTTGATAAAAAACTATACTCTAGTTTCTTGACTAAGACCGCTATTGCACCTCTAAGGTGGTGCGTTTCGAGTTGTATGAAAATGGTCCAATGAGGATCATCACCCGTCCTTTTTTTGAGACGGGTTCTTGTCAAATTCACCATTTCTTTTGTTTCGACTCATTCTGCATCATTATCCTTTAGAAAAAGGTTGGATTAACCCCAAGAGAACTGTGAAATTCACCCCTTTCATATTACAAATGAGATTCCATGGTCAAATGGTCCCAGTAGAAGATTCCATGGGGTCAAGTACTTGTGCAACCGGTCCTCCTCATATATAAATTCCTCAGATGGTCTCCAACGAGTTTATTTGTGGATCTAGTAACACCCATCGGGCCTAATATTCATGATTCATGGACCTTCTTTCCAAAGACAGGTGCTCGTTGATTTATGATTCATCCAATGAAACTTTAGGACTCCATTAGTCGAGAGGATGAGAGGTCAGGCTCACTACACCCTTCTTGGGGAAGATTATTTACTGTTCCAAGACTCTCTTGTAGATTTAAGTCATGTTCATATATTCTTGAATCCTTGGTTCATTCCCAAAGAGTGTGTCCATGGGATACCATTGATTTTGAAGATCTTCGTAGGCATGCATATGGATTTGATGCTACGGAGGTGAT
The DNA here is from genome assembly GCA_963277665.1 of Viscum album. NCBI lineage: Eukaryota > Viridiplantae > Streptophyta > Magnoliopsida > Santalales > Viscaceae > Viscum > Viscum album. The sequence goes on from OY728160.1 coordinate 1,567,212,186, forward strand.
GCTGACTTGAACCATACAATAAGGTGCTCCAGAGTTTATCATCTTCCAGGGGGGACAGAAGGTGATTTAATGTTGGTATTGGACCTATAGGATGTTTTTCTTACATATCCTTGGAAGATGAATTAGAACCCACAATGTTTGGATCTGCTGGGGCTTATGCATGGATATAGCATCCCGTCTTTTTATAACATAACTTTCATTCCATTACACAGAACTGAGGATCTTTAAGGTTTAGTGTCTTGGAAACAAGGAACATAATACATGAAAAGAACAAAAAAAAAATCTCTTCTTAAACACTTGAAAGACTTCTACTTAAGTTCATCCTAGGTTCATTACTTCATCTCATAACCTGGGGACATACATCAAAAGAAAGGGTGATCAGAAGGCCCAGTAAGGGAAACAAGAGAAACATTTTACATGTGAACTTGAGATACTTCAATAAGGGCATGAAAAGAACTTTAAGGCATGAGAAAGAAATAATGAGATACATCATAACAAAAATAACATTTTTCATAACTTAAATATGTGGCTAAAAAATTTAATATTGACAATCATTTCGTTTCACCAAGGTCCATCCCCAAGGTGTCGTTAAAAATTACCAAGGTTATTCACCAAGGCGTCGTTAAAAATAACCAAGGTTATTCACCAAGGCGTCGTTAAAAATTGTCATCTCTAGAGATTAAGTCTTTACCCAATGCATTGGAGCACTATCTGGGCGCACCCTTGACATTTATTTATTATCATGTGAGCCACATATATCATCATAAATCATTTCATAAACAACCCATATAGCATAAAAGAAATGGGTTTCATTTCGTAATCATAACGTTTTAAAAACTTCTTTAAAGACATGATCTTTATGTCACTTTAAACCCACAGAAAGGGAAAGCGGGTTTCATGTATGTAAATCCCAGAATTTAAAATAGAAAATTTTGATATATATGTGAATACCCCTATAGAAATAAGAGCTTTGAGTATTCACTTTATAACAAAAAAATAATTTTGATAAAAGAGAGAGAGGCATTTTGAGACGAAAATTCTGCAGCATAACAGCTATGTTTCGAGGTTTTAGAAAACATTGAAAAGAGAAGGGACATGGGTAAAACATTCATAAATGACCCATAAAACAGTAGAGGGATAGAATAATAAGGATATATGAACATGTTAATGAAATTGGAAGGACATACCATTTGAAATGAAAAACATGGAAGGAAGACAAAAATTAGATTTCTTTTATGAAAATTCGGCAGCCTAACAGCATCACTTAAACTTCAACAAAAATGAATTGAAAAGTTCAAATAGGGTCCCTCATCATATGAACATAAGAGTTCATTATGATAGATATAGAGATCATACCCCAAAATAATTAAAAAGGAACTTGAAAGACTTGACATGGAAGTAGAACTTTGAAAAGAAAGAGAAGGGTGAAAGAATCCCCTTAAAATGTCGGTAGCCTAACAGCGTCACTTAAACTTTTATAAAACGAAATGATGAGAGTAAGAGGTGATCTCTCATCATATAAACATGAAAAGGGCAGTAAGAGGAATATAATAGAACATCCTCTCACATAAGAACATGGAGCATAAAAGGAATGACATAAAAGAGATTACATGAAAAGAAAGAGAGAGGTCAGATCCCTTACCTTAAAACGTGACTCTTGAAACTCAAAGGTTTAGACCTTGAGGGCTTGGGGGCACCTTGGGAGGACTCCTTGGGAGGTAAGGAGACCAGAACTTCGTTGGGGGAGAGTGGGGAGTCGAAATGGATGAGAGTATGGCTTGGTATTTATAGGGAAAGTGAGGGGACAAGGCATTAATGGCCAAGGGACACCTCAAAAGTGCTTTTCTCAAAACCATGTGCTCTCCCTTGGAATTTACCATGGAGTTAGGCCACATGGGGCCCCCAAAACAATAATTCATCACCCTTGTCTGGCCAACCCTTAAAATATCTCATGAAATCATCATGACACAGTTATGATGTCATTAAACATACCGAAACCCTAAAACTGTATTTTTACTATTCACTGAAAATTCAACTTTCTTAGAAAGATCCAAAAATTTCACCTTAATCAAATATCAATGCTCTGATTTCAAAAATGAACTCCATTTTATAAAAATAATTTTTTAAATATTTTTAATCTATTTTTTAAATAATTACACTATTCACCGAAAATTCATTTTTTTCAGAAAAAACCCCAAAATTTACCTAAACATAATATCGATGTTCTGAGTTCAAAAATGGAATCCATTTTATAAAAATAATTTTCTAAATATTTTTAATTAAGTTTTTAATTAAAAAACACTATTCACCCGAAAAAACTAATAATTGAATAATAATTTATGAAACTGTTATTTAACCATTTCATTGAATCACATTACTTAATTAAGGTGCCTAGATTATATTAATACTTTCTTTAAGTGAGATTACTAATCCATTTGGTCACATTACTAATCCTAAGCATAAAATCACTATTTATAATTTACTATTCATCAAAAATTAAGTTGATCTTATTAGACTCTAAATTTTGTACTGAACATAATTGTAGAAGACCATTTTTCGAAAATCATTACACATTTTTATTTATTTAAGGTTTACATAAACATTTTTAAAATATCCTTTTTCTAAAATTCATTAAAAAATATGCATACTGTATTTATCCGGACATTAGAAAATTCATAAATTTCATCATAAGAAGAAATCCCAATTTTTATTTAAAACAAAGGATTACACAAGGTAGTTACAGTCTCCTTACATAGCCCCTTATAACACCAGCATAGGACCTAAGTGTAAGGTGTGCTAAGGTGAGAGAATCTGAGGGAGGCTCGGCCAACATCGCACGAGTAGTAATTTCTATCAGTTTGAACTTCTCGCAAAGGCGATTCCGTTCTAGCTTCACACGATGAAGTTCAGCTTGGGTTTGGTCCAGAGCAAAGCCCAGTGGTGCTACCTCCTTCCCAAGTTCTGTTAGATGGGCTTCGATCCGTCCAAGACTACTGGGTGAGGGCATCAAATCTTCTTTCTATATTAATTAACCAAGATTACTTGTATTTAGAGACAATAATCAAAACATTTAGTTTCCAGTGGTCATATTGACTAATGGTCATATGACAGTCAAAAACCCAACGGTCTCATTTTAATTATACTCATATTATCAAATGAAATTTTTTTTGTTGAGTATAAAAAAATTAAAATAACACACAAAATTAGGAAACAAGATTTATTCAAAATTTCAGGTCGTTACAATCTTCCCCCCTTAAGAAATTGCATCCTCGCAATTTTTAAATTTGGGTTTTGAAATTTCATTGAAAGTCCCACATCGGAAAAGGAGTCAGAAAAACTATTACTTTAAAAGAAAGAAAGGGATGTACAAAAGTCACCTGAGTTAACCCACACTAGGATTCCATATAGGAAAACATGGACATGGAGGAGAAAACAAAGGGTCATGTTCTGAGGGAGAGTGATAGAAACATGATTATGAGAAAGTTAACCATAAGAAAATCCCAAACTTATGATGTGTGTAAACGGTCTTTGATTACCTAGTAGGAAATGTAAACCAAAAACGTTTTTGTTTTATGTTCCTTTTCATAATTTTGAGGAATTCATTTACTAAATAGAACAAAAACATAAGAAAATATACCTACCTTCATATAGAGTTTCATCCTTTAATAAGTTTCTACCAAAACTAATCTTTTCTCCAAACGATGAGCATTCAAAACCACTTGGTCTCATGAAAACACAAGAATCATCTTCAATATAATCACATAATCCACAAAATATTAACTATCTATTTCATCTATCTTTAAACATTATCCCAAAACAGAAAGGGTAAGGTAAAACAACTCTTCAAAAAGAAAGAATCCCATAGGAATGGAAACTACTTTTAAATCTTCAAAGTTACATGGTACTACCCAAAGTTCATCATAGACCATTCCATAAATAACGGTCCTTAAAATTCCTCAAAATAAACCAAACTAAGATTGAAACCCAAATACAAGAGGTATTTGATAACATAGTCTTCCAAAATAAACTTCATTGTTCATCTCCAAACAACATCAACCACTCCTAACATCTTATAACAAAAGTAGCTAACCTAAACATATTTTACCCAAGATAGGTTAATCATTCCCATAAGTAACCTAAATTACTATAAGTCCACCTTAAATTCATCGATTCTTCAAAATATAAGTTAACCTTACTTCTCAATGAAAATAACGTAGTAATATATTTACCTCGATCATATAGGGTCCCCAAAATAGTGAACGTATTCCAAAATAATAATCATCTTTTAATACCCTAATAAACTCTTTCATATTAATATGGAAATCGTTACATTTCTTATCACATTGGTTGTTGGGACATGTTCTTCCATTTCCCGCCATTAACTACGAAAACAAAGTACAATTAGGGGCTTTAATACTTAGCCAATAATCATGAAAAGGAAATTAATGCATATACGGATAACTTGTAGAAGAAAAGTATACCCTAACTTGTGATCCCCTAGATTTAAAACTAGGTTATCCATGATCATATATCCTTATGTGAATCTTTATTTTATTTTATATTTGTTCCTTTAATAATGGTTCATACTAAGCTTATGAATTTACCAAAGCATATCCCCTGGGAGTGTCGTAACCAAGAGTGCAACAAGGCCCGTTGTCGTGTACCAGTTCCCGTTCGAGTCTAGCTCAAAGTGGTGTTTTCGGGTTTTACCCCTATGTACATCTGTGCCAGAGCCACCTCTACCTGCTCGTATCCATACAAGGATGTATTTTCTTGGAAACCCATTACTCAATACTCACCAAAATACCAGGAAGATTTCCTATATATAAACTTTTCTATAGGATTCTTCCTAAAGTTTTAATATCCTAATTTCCACAAATAACTAAACCATAATTTGATACCAACTATAGCATCTCGTCTTTTTATAACATAACTTTCATTCCATTACACGGAACTGAGGATCTTTAAGGTTTAGTGTCTTGGAAACAAGGAACATAATACATGAAAAGAACAAAAAAAAACTCTTCTTAAACACTTGAAAGGCTTCTCCTTAAGTTCATCCTAGGTTCATTACTGTATCTCATAACCTGGGGACATACATCAAAAGAAAGGGTGAGTAGAAGGCCCAGTAAGGGAAACAAGAGAAACATTTTACATGTGAACTTGAGATACTTCAATAAGGACATGAAAAGAACTTTAAGGCATGAGAAAGAAATCATGAGATACATCATAATAAAAATAAAATTTTTCATAACTTGAAGATGTGGATACAACATTTAATATTGACAATCGTTTCATTTCACCAAGGTCCATCCCCAAGGTTTCGTTAAAAATTACCAAGGTTATTCACCAAGGCGTCGTTAAAAATTACCAAGGTTATTCACCAAGGCGTCGTTAAAAATTGTCATCTCTAGAGATTAAGTCTTTACCCAATGCATTGGAGCGCTATCTGGGCGCACCCTTGACATGTCTTTATTATCATGTGAGCCACATATATCATCATCAATCATTTCATAAACAACCCATATAGCATAAAAGAAATGGGTTTCATTTCGTAATCATAACGTTTTAAAAACTGCTTTAAAGACATGATCTTTATGTCACTTTAAACCCACGGAAAGGGAAAGCGGGTTTCATGTATATAAATACCAGAATTTAAAATAGAACATTTTGATATATATGTGAATACCCCTGTAGAAATAAGAGCTTTGAGTATTCACTTTATAACAAAAAAATAATTTTGATAAAAGAGAGAGAGGCATTTTGAGACGAAAATTCTGCAGCATAACAGCTATGTTTCGGGGTTTTAGAAAACACTGAAAAGAGAGGGGACATGGGTAAAACATTCATAAATGACCCATAAAACAGTAGAGGGACAGAATAATAAGGTTATATGAACATGGTAATGAAATTTGAAGGACATACCATTTTAAATGAAAAACATGGATGGAAGACAAAAATTAGATTTCTTTTATGAAAATTCGGCAGCCTAACGGCGTCACTTGAACTTCAACAAAAATGAATTGAAAAGTTCAAATAGGGTCCCTCATCATATGAAAATAAGAGTTCAGTATGATAGATATAGAGATCATACCCCAGAATAATTAAAAAGGAACTTGAAAGACTTGACATGGAAGTAGAACTTTGAAAAGAATGAGAAGGGTGAAAGAATCCCCTTAAAATTTCGGCAGCCTAACGGCGTCACTTAAACTTTTATAAAACGAAATGATCAGAGTAAGAGGGGATCTCTCATCATATAAACATTAAAAGGGAAGTAAGAGGAATATAAAATAACATCCTTTCACATAAGAACATAGAGCATAAAAGGAATGACATAAAAGAGAATACATGAAAAGAAAGAGAGAGGTCAGATCCCTTACCTTAAAACGTGACTCTTGAAACTCAAAGGTTTGGACCTTGAGGGCTTGGGGGCATCTTGGGAGGACTCCTTGGGAGGTAAGGAGACCAGAACTTCGTTGGGGGAGAGTGGGGAGTCGAAATGGATGAGAGTATGGCTTGGTATTTATAGGGAAAGTGAGGGGACAAGGCATTAATGGCCAAGGGACACCTCAAAAGTGCTTTTCTCAAAACCATGCGCTCTCCCTTGGCATTTACCATGGAGTTAGGCCACATGGGGCCCCCAAAACAATAATTCATCACCCTTGGCCGTCCAACCCTTAAAATATCTCATGACATCATCATGACATAGTTATGATGTCATTAAACATACCGAAACCCTAAAACTGTATTTTTACTATTCACTGAAAATTCAACTTTCCCAGAAAGATCCAAAAATTTCACCTTAATAAAATATCAATGTTCTGATTTCAAAAATGAACTCCATTTTATAAAAATAATTTTTTAAATATTTTTAATCTATTTTTTAAATAATTACACTATTCACCGAAAATTCATTTTTTTCAGAAAAAACCCCAAAATTTACCTTAACATAATATCGATGCTCTGAGTTCAAAAATGAAATCAATTTTATAAAATTAATTTTCTAAATATTTTTAATTAAATTTTTAATTAAAAAACACTATTCACCCGAAAAAACTAATACTTGAATAATAATTTATGAAACCGTTATTTAACCATTTTATTGAATCACATTACTTAATCAAGGTGCCTAGATTATATTAATACTTTCTTTAAGTGAGATTACTAATCCATTTGGTCACATTACTAATCCTAAGCATAAAATCACTATTCATAATTTACTATTCATTAAAAATTAAGTTGATCTTATTAGACTCTAAATTTCGTTCTGAACATAATTGTAGAAGACCATTTTTCAAAAATCATTACACATTTTTTATTATTTAAGGTTTACATAAACATTTTTAAAATATCATTTTTCTAAAATTCATTAAAAAATATGCATACTGTATTTATCCGGACATTAGAAAATTCATAAACTTCATCATAAGAAAAAATCCCAATTTTTATTTAAAACAAAGGATTACACAAGGTAGTTACGGTCTCCTTACATAGCCCCTTATCACACCAGCATAGGACCTAAGTGTAAGGTGTGCTAAGGTTAGAGAATCTGAGGGAGGTTCGGCCAACATCGCACGAGTAGTAATTTCTATCAGTTTGAACTTCTCGCAAAGGCGATTCCGTTCTAGCTTCACACGATGAAGTTCATCTTGGGTTTGGTCCAGAGCAAAGCCCAGTGGTGCTACCTCCTTCCCAAGTTCTGTTAGATGGGCTTCGATCGGTCCAAGACTACTGGGTGAGGCCATCAAATCTTCTTTCTATATTAATTAACCAAGATTACTTGTATTTAGAAACAATAATCAAAACGTTTAGTTTCCAGCGGTCATATTGACCAATGGTCATATAACAGTCAAAAACCCAACGGTCTCATTTTAATTATACTCATATTATCAAATGAAAATTTTTTTGAGTATAAAAATATAAAAATAAAATAACACAGAAAATTAGGAAACAAGATTTATTCAAAATTTCGGGTCGTTACAATGGAAGCTTTCCATTTAGGGGACATGATTGGGTGGCCCGTTTATGGGATGGCACCCTTTTGAGATTGGGCCTTCAGGTAGGCGTACTACATATCCTTTTTTGATCAGGAATCAGAGTTCTTGTAGTTTAGATAGTTGGGGATTATGCATGGGAGCTTCCCATTTGAGGGACATGATTGGGAGGATCCTTTTGGATGAGCGCCCTTTTGATCTCAGGCCTTTAGGTAGGCATCCTATGTATCCTAGTTTGAATAGGAATTAGAGTTCTTGTAGTTCATATTATGTGGATTCTGTAATCATCACAGAACTCTAAGCCCATGTGATCATGCTCAGTGTGATAAAAAAGAGGATGCGAGAGATCCAACCAACCACATACTTCCTCTCCTGTTGGTGGGAGAGGGAGAGCCTACGAAGGAAGAGGCCAATGCGATGGTGGGTGAGGGTTCAGAGTGATGAACCTTTCCATGTGAAATGACATTAAAGGCTATGCAGACTGACATCAGAAGATTGGGGACTTACCTTAGTTGGAGGGCCCCAGAATACATTCTGGGAAGGGGAGAAGTGTCATCCTCACCAAAGGGGGGAGCGAACATAACCCATTCAACCGATCACTATTACTCATTGAATAGAAAAGCAAGTGATCACCCTTAATCCCTAGAATGGGGAGGTTCATGTCAACATCCCAAGGTTGGACTCTAGGTTACCATGGGAATGTAGACCCACAGGCATTCCCGAAGCCCAAACTATTGTGGGGAGAGCCTTCGTGACTCTGATTACCATAGGTATGCAGACTCAAATGGGTGAACTGATGCACTCGATGTTATGATCATATGGGTCCAGTGGCTTTGGAGGAGGCTTTGTCCTGATTCCATAGGATTGGTTCGTGAAGGGATTATGGAGGACTGGATGGTAATGGAGGGGTGAGGTTGGAACTGGAGGAAATAATACCTGAAAACACCCCATTTCGCATACTAATTTCTTATGTGGGATGGGGGAGACTCCGCATACCATAGTGGTATGCAAGCAGAGGGGCCATCCACGTACCGATGCGGTACATAGGCATGGTTATAGACCACTATGTACCACAATGGTATGCGTCCCATCACACCGCTTTGGGTTCCATCTGCATACTAATGCGGTACGCGGTGTCGAGTTCAGTCCGCGTAGTAGTACACTATGAAAATCAGCATATTAAAGGAGGGCTCAGGGGATCATCGTTCATGAGGAGTTCATCTATGAGAAGTATGTGTTTCACGGTTCACCAATTAGGTTCACAATTCTCTGCTAATTATTATGTTTCCTCATTTTATGGTTTGTATCCAGCTATACCTATGGAGAGGGTGGTTCGCAATTCGAGCTTCATCGATGAATCATGACTAAAGCCTAAATCTTCTCCAAACTCTTTCTTCCAACCTCTGGGATCCCTTCAATCTTTTTTCATTCATCCTATCACCCTTCTTACTATTCTCCTTTTATAGATCATCAGGGCAATCATATCTATGGGCATGGGGCACCATTTGAAGAGGCCCATGTTGAGATATCCTGACCCATAGAAGACTCGGTCAACCGGGGTTTGCAGAGGCTTTGGTTTGTGATAATGGTTTGCGGAACCTTGCTGGTTCACTTCTTCTATGAACTGATAAGTTCACGGGATGGTATGCGGATGGGCTTCATGCATATGAGTCCTTTGGTGACACGGTTCGCAGTACGCCTTATTCGCTGGCCATCGATCCACAGGCGAGCAGCTCATGGATCATTCTGCATAGCTATTGGTTCGCAATCCAGGCGGTCCAAAAACCTTTCTCAGTGTTGGTATGCAGGCCACTTGAAAATCCTTGGAAACTTGAATTCCTTCAAGTTTCTTCTCAAATTTTAAACTTGATTTGAGTCTATTTACCTTGATAGACTTTTAGGAGTACTTTATTCCTTATATAAAGTGATTGTGAGGGTATTTTCTTCCCTTGGAAGAATGTTCAGGACCCTACAAATTGCCCCCATCAGAATGGGGTCTGTTCAGAATGAAAAGGGGACTATTCCAATGTAGAAGAAGTCCAAAACTGAAATGGTTTATGGTAGAACATATGGGTCCTATAGAAGGTGACCATACCTATATATAGGGCCCCGTGCCATTTTTCCTTTACTACTTCTCATGGTGAAAAGGGTTCTTGAATTCCTCGAATTTATCTACGTTTGTGTACCATGCTTCTTGTAAAAATCCCGTTTTCGAACTGCTTCATACGTACCGCGAACCAAACATTCTGCCATTTCTCTGTCCATATACCATATTTTTGGATTTCAAAAAAGGAATTGTGGAATTTTTAAAATTAAAATCTGGATTCCACATAGGATAACGCTACATGGCTTGCGTGTCCGCATACCGAGCTTAATCTGGTGAATTGAACTTTAAGAACTGATAATTCAAACACAAAATTTTAACCCATGATTTTTGAACTTGAACTTAATCTAGGCCTATGTTTATGATACCCATCTTCTACGAACCTTTCTGTTCACCGACCAATGATCTGCTGACCAACACCTCGCAGATGGTTTTGGTACCATGGCTGTACGTGGTGAAATGCATCCACTCACCATAGCCATAGGCGGGGGTTCTTCTACATATCATGCAGTATGCGAAATGTTCCCTCCGTGTACCATTTCTGGGAACAATACACTGAAATTTATGTGGAAATATTTTGAGTACTTTAGCCATTATCTCATAGCGTTTATCCAATAGTTTTTATTGGACTGACTTTTTGTTGGCTTCTGGATTCATGTTACAATGGTTGCTTTACAGGATGCTATTGACGTTGCTGCCTCTTCTGAGGTTATTATTACTACCCCTATTTCTGCTGCTGATGAAAGATCGAATAACATGGCGGTTTTGGTTGGCGAAAAAATTATGGTCATTCTATTTCACCAATCTCAGGATAATATGATTACAACAGGTAAAAATAGAGTACCTGGCTTTAGACAAGATTCTTTCTTATGGGTTTTTTCTTTTTTCTTACACAACGATCCCAATGCCAAATTTGCTCGATCAGCCTACCACCTGGATAATTAATTCCTTTATTCTGAAGCCATTGATTTCTTCTAAGGGTAGGTACCTTCAGAGGGATACTACCTCTGGGTCTTTGCTAAACTATGCACATTGAACCTTATAGGGAGTTTAGTGGAAGCTAGACTATATGGACCACTATTAGCAGAGCATTACGAGGAAGGCTACAATAAATGAGAAGCACTATTGGTCATCCCTACGGGAACCTATCCCTGGAGGCTCATTTTTATTGGATTGGGGGTGGCCTTTTTGGGTTCACCAGAGTTTCAAAGAATTCTAAACTGAGCTACAGACCGTGGGACTGTACGAGGCCGCTTGGGTTTCTCAGTCATACACCCATCATCCTATTACCCTTATTTCACAGCTCTTAAAAAGGTGGAGTCCAAACAAAAACACTTTCCATTTGACCCACAGGGAGGTCGGCAGCAGTCTTTGGGACATTCAGCTAATTTTGGGATGACGAGGAAAGAACCACCCCTTTAGCCAAGAAACTTATTGTCCAAGCAAAGGAACTTCTAAAGGAAAGAGATTCCTATCCGAAGTAGGACATTTCTTTTGATTCCTGGTTTGGCGCTTTTGTCAAGCATACAGGTCTAGAGACCAATCTGCGAATACCCAGGGCCTGTCCTACCAAAACCACTTATAGGGGAGAAGGTACTTACTGGACCACCCTAGAAGAGGGGAATTTTCAGAAATAGGTAAGGGGGAACATCCCTGTCGTCGATCAGTTATTTTTACTGGAAGATTTCTTGGACATGTTTCTAAGTGGGTAGATCCTACCAGTGTGGGAATCTGGTGGTGTAAGTGCCTCAACTTTCATCATGGATGCTTAGTTGGTCACTGGTAGATGAATTAATTTGGCTATCCCAGTTTTGGCCAAGATATACCACCTATTAGGTCGAATCAGTGAGGGGGATCACCTTACCAGATGACTGGCCCTTTTCAAATTATTTGGGGATGGATAGGATCCCACACAGGGGTTTATTCATTCATCAATTCCCTACCAATTCCACATTCCACCATCTGACCGTACCTTTAGAGCACCAGCGAGGTCATGCCAATGAATTGGGCTTCACAGGATAAGCAAGAGGAGTAAATCAAAAGGAAAGAGCATGACTTAATGTCTTATCTCAACATTTATGAATGTTTCTCTTACCACCCTTATGATTCCCCTATAGGTATTATTACAAATAATGCATCTGAAGACTTCATCAATCGAGGTTACTTATTTTATTTATGAGAAGGCATTTGGGTTGCCCATATTGGAGGGGAGCTTATTTTCAAGGGATATGCACCCTACTGTTTAAGTCGATAATTATACTGCATCCAGAAGTTATGCCCTCTTACTCTCAATAGTGCTCTTCAGGAGAAACATATGATAATATCCCATCAACTATGGATAATGTTTACCTGAGAGGAAACCCAGAGCCAGGAAATAATTTCAAATCCTAGGGATTTTGTGCCCTTCCTTACCAAGAACTATGCTAAGGCCTGAGTTAAGTCATATCTTGATAGCCAATTAGCCTACCCAGTGCCTATTGTGACAACTTCCAAGGAATCCAAGGCGAAGGTAAAGGAGAAATAGAAGGGAGTTGCTGAACACTCTTAACTGGGAAAATTACTTTGAAGGCCTCTTGGTCCCCCCTAAGGAATGTTGTGAAAGATGTGGTTATGACCTCACAGGCGGTCGAACAAACTACTGGAGCTGCTGTTGGGAGTCCATCATCCATTCCTTTTGAGGCCGATTTTCCAGTGTCCTAGAGGCAATGAGGCCTTTTGAAAGGTCATCTATCAACCCGTGACAGGTCCCCTTGTGATTTATGGAAGCTCCTCTAGACTAGGGATGTTTCCCTTACTGGTATTGGCTACGTGTTAGCACTGTATGAACTTTATTTTTATGAGGATCTAGATAGGGAGGGTTACTATATTAAGGACCTCAAGACCCTCATCCACTCCTGAAGTGGTCTCCTTAAGTACTCGCATCAGGTACTTACCATGTTGCAACCAAAAAAAATTGATAAGGATGACAAAGTCATCGGATTACCTATTTAAGTTTCCATAGAAAAATCTTCTTAATTTCTCCCATATCCTCATAAACATTCCTCTTCTCGAGGTCCTGAGTTTTCAGGGACACTTGGGAAACATTTGTGATTGTATAAACCCGCTCTGCTTCCTTGCACCAACCCCCAACTCTAGCAATCCCAATTATGACTGCATTTCTAGACACCTAGAGAGTCTAGGATAAATTGAGGGAGATCACTTCAAATGAATATATATATAGGATTATTCATAGGTAAAACTTTGATCTTCCATGTTTTGGGGGAGCCATCGCTCCTACCAGTATTTCAGCTGATGAAGAGCCTAATGAGGTGGCTTCTTACTTGACTGAAATGGATAAGTGTCTTCACACTACTATGACTGGCATTACTGGTTGGACCATGTGGAATTGATGGCAGTATTCCCGCGATTGGTGGGAGAGGTTGTTCTGGCCACAACCTCTAGACTTAAGTTATTTTATTTAAAAGATGATGAAAGTTTCCCCCTCCCTCCCTTTTCTATTTTTCAGGGGTCTACAGGATCTCGAGAAATGGATTTTCCCCAATTTTTTCTTCTGGAGGTACTGTGGCTGGGAAGTGCACCCCATTAGTGGTAGGGGTACTGTAGAAGGATCCCCCAGAGCCCAAGAACACATGGAAGCAATTATTGCAGAGCCCTATGGGGCATTTCCTCCTCCATCTCCTCTTAGTGAACTTATTCAGGAGCCATCCCCCCGATAGTCAAAGAAATGCAAGCAAGCCTCCTAGCTATTCAAGCGTATTCGAAGGGGGATCACAAGTAATTGTATGTTTATCTAGTGATTGAACCAAGTAACCTTATCTTGTCGACTTACTAGTACATATATGTACTTTGAATCAGGGCCTATTGGTGTCCAAACAATAACCGATCATGAATCTATATCTCCCATTACTTTTAGTGTAGAGGAAGGGTCTCCATCTATTACAGCTGATCGAAACAGGGAAGCAGGGCCATTTGAAGAGACCCAAGGTGCTTCTAACCCCTTGACTATGCTGAGATGACTCTCATGGAGAGAGACATGGTGGTATTTATAGTAGGGGCCGAGTCCAGTGGTGAGCCCCAAGCCTTGATGGATCATGGAGGGGCTTTGAATATCGAGGATCCAATCAATATCGATCGAGCGACCTTTTCCCCTGTAGAGGGAGTCACTTCAGAGACTGATGTTTCTTTTGCACATGGTGGCTTTGGGGAAGTCACAATCGGGAAGGCTAATGTTCTGTCCCCTAAAAATTTGGAGCATGCTATCCTTCCCTTTTTTCCAGTTCTGAGAGGGGTTATGTTTCTTGCCCCTAGGATTTCGAGACCAGTATCCTTATCTAGAATGACTATCCTCACAAGCCTTATATTAACTAGAAACCTTTTGAGGGCCACCTTGGGGGATACTATTTTGGTCAATCATGACCTTGGGTCTTCAGTATTCTTGTGTATTCACGGAGCGCAACTGATGATTGAAGATTTAGCACCACCTGTTTTAGATAGAGGTACTGTTGCGAGTGTGGGAGGTATTGAATACATCTCCCCCAATCCTCATAATCACAACCAAAAGCCTTGGAAATGGCAGAAGATTCCCCTACTTTGTCATCTATTATAATTACCAGAGACGAGGGCATTGTAGGGCTGAACCACGCTATAGCTGCCGAATCAAGTACCTCTCTGGTGACATTCATTCTTGACTATATTTCATTGTCTGGGAGTGATTCCGAGACTGATCAAGAAATCCTAGTCGATCTTCATTGCACTTGGAAAAAGGCATGGAGGAACATTTGGAGATTAATCTCCCAGACTCCATTGGTTGAGATTCCAGTGAAATTTCCAAAGTTATACCACCAGTTTTTGGTCCTAGGTTTTGGTGGATTTAACTATCATGGAATTTATGATATAGTAAGGTAGGTGGTTTCTTCTTGGGAAGAGACTGGTGCGCTTGAATCTCAACTTTACACGGTGGAGTCGACAACATATCTTGCTGCTACACAGAAAATAATCTTTGATGAAGCTTCCTGTTATGATAGAATGATTGCAAAGTTGCAAAGAGAACTCATGAAGCTAGATTCCTTGATAGAACAACTTGAACAGGAAGTGGAGAAACAAATCCAGAAACTAGTGCAGCTCAAACAGAATTGGGCCTGGGCCACAGCCGCTATTGAGAAGGGGAAATGGAAAATGAAAGAGGGAGAAAGGACCCACTTCCAAGCCCTGAGGGATGTAGAGGAATTGCGGGTGAGATCATAGGCTGATATTGAAAATTTATTTAAGCTTCTCCAATTCATTGATGAGTCTTACCAATCATTGATGAAAATTTGTGACTCTACCGAATGTCTCTTGTAAAGTCCATATCTTGCTTACAAGTAGAGGATCTAGGCTGTGGATGCCCACCATATATTTTTATGAAATATGATGGAACTAATTTTCCTTTTAACTCTTATTCTTTTCATTTTCCTATCATTTAAATTGATCATAATCAATCATATAAACATCATTTCAATTAGGTATTAATTTTAAACCATGATCTGTAAACTGGAATAATCTAATCAGGCTCTAATTCTTGATTGATCCTGGGACTCAACGAGTGTAGTTCGACTATTACTGAGGTTTTGTGGAACACCTCATGAACTTTTATGTATTTTTTCATTATTACCCTAATTTTTTCCAAAGACTTATTGGCATGGGCTTAGCGAGAATAACTTTACTTTTTCTTAGGCCTCCCTTTGAGGGTTTTCGACCTAACAAGCTTTGCGCTTTTTTTGATGGATCAATGTTTTTAACGAACCAGTACCAGAATTTTACCCAGAGGTTCATTCTGCAGATTTTACCTCTAGAAAGTAGGGAATCTTTTTCACTGGCAGCAGTCCTTCCAATCAAACTTATTACTAATTTTTTTGGTTGAACAACTTTGAACAAACTTAACGGGGAAGGACCCTAATTTGGGACCGTCAGCCGAGAATGTTATAATATCCTTCAGACACGGATCAGGGATTTTTCTTGACCCTTAATTTGTGAATTATGGACATGCATGAGGCTAGAGATTTTTTTAGGCATACAGAGGTAGGAAAGGACTCTCCTGAGGATGAATTTTCCTTTAATTGATAGTCGTTTTTGTGGGAAACATATGCAGAGCTACCGGGGAATGATGTGCATTGTTAATAAAAGGTGTCTATAGGAAATTGGCCTTTCATCTTTAATGGAATTGTGGGGTTATGAAACATTTTGAATTTATTTTGATTTCAAGAGCCACAATGGGTGGATGGCCTGAGTAGTGGTGTCTGAAAACATTAGAGACATTCATGTCGGCATTGGGGGGGGGGGACTGTTCACGTACGGTTCTTAATTTCATAAGGGAGATATGGTGAATGGTTGGTTCAGTTAGAATTCTTTTTTATGTTAGGGGAATTTGAAAAGAAGAGGGTATGTAAGACATTATCTAAATTTTTTCCAAATCTGGGGTGTAACGGGACATGAATGTCATTTTCACTTATAGAAGTTAGAAATGACTCTCCTGGGGATGAAATTTCCTTTGATTAAAGAACATTTAGTTTGTGACATATGTAGAGCCTCTAGGTCATGATGTGCATAGTAAAAAAAGGTGTCTGTAGGACACTGGAATTCTGTCTCCGATGGCTATGGAAGATTATGGAGATTGAGAACTTTCTGAATACAGTATGTGACCGTCAACAAAAGGGTGCACCTGAACATGAAAAATGGAATTTTAATTGAAATTTTTCAGAGGAAACCCATAAATTAGTGGGGGAACTCTTCTTTTGTATGCGTACCAACTTCATGCATATGGATGGGGTATCTTTAGAAACCTAAAAAGAGACTAGAGATGAATCGAGCCTGCATATTCTGATATATCTAGGATGTGTGTAGGGAGGAAAATGTAAACCATGACTTTGAGGGACCTTGAATCAGGAGGGATTGAACAAGGATTGGAATCCATTGGGCATATTGATATAGGATAGGACTCTCCTGGGGATTAATTTTCCTTTGATTGATATATTTTTTTGGGAAACATATGCAAATCCACCGGGCATGATGTGAATAGCCAAAACAAATGTGTTTTCAGGACACTG
Organism: Viscum album; assembly: GCA_963277665.1. Lineage (NCBI taxonomy): Eukaryota > Viridiplantae > Streptophyta > Magnoliopsida > Santalales > Viscaceae > Viscum > Viscum album. The sequence goes on from OY728160.1 coordinate 1,567,229,366, forward strand.
GCCTCCCATCTCAGATGGCCTTGAATGATTATTTGGATTCAAGATTTATCAAAGAACATAGTTTTAGATATGGTAGGAGTGTTTACGAAAATATTAGGGACATTTGGGATATTATTTACTCAGGGAATTAGGTATCCCTTACATAAATCTAACTCATACGTAGGGTAAGGAATTCATTCCATTCTTGGGGTACCTGGTTATTCAACATCATGTGGCCAGGACGTGGGGTTCCTCTCTGGGAAGGGAACCATGACATGCCTTTTAGGTTTGTGTTGCTAGGACCAAATTTATGGACTGTTTTTCCATAATTTCATGGTGGATCTCTCACTAAGATCCCTAAGCTCATGTGAGCTATGATCAGTGTGAGAAACAAGGGATTACAAGGATTCCATGTCATTTCCTAAGAATACAAAAATCAAAATCTGAGGGAAATTTAGGCTTAAACCATTGTTATGTAGTTTAATGTCTTATATCAAAGATGATTTTGGCCTTGTAGTTTAATTTCGTGCGGTGAGGAAGATCATGCTGTCATAAAGATCTTTAATAGCATTGAGTTAATCGCAATCAGGATATTCTGGCGTTCCTTAGACACGAGTGATGATAGAAGGTGTAAACCATATCCCCAAGGGAAACTTGAATTAGGAGGAATGACATGGGGCATGAGAGCCATTGGGCATACTAAGATGGGATAGGACTCCCCTGGGGACAAATTTTCCTTTGATTGATGGCCTTTTTTTGTGGGAAACATATGAAGAGCCATAAGGGAATGATGTGCATAGCCAAAACAAAGGTTTCTACAGGAAACTAGCCTTCTGTCTCAGATGGCTAGAATGATTATGGGGATCCAAGTTTTCTCAGGGTATGGAGTTTGAAAAAAGAGAAATATGTGCCCGAGAATATAAAGAATACCCATACCCTAATTAACTTTAAACCACTGGAGCTTCCACATAGGTCTGAATCATATGTATAGGGAGAAGCAGGATCTTTTGACTTCTCATGAGTGGGGGAATTTATGGGATCTCGTAACACTGAGGACTAGGCCACACATAACTCTTGAATAATTTATTAGCTATTTTCATGCGATTAGGAAATTTCATGGACTCCCCATACAAGTTTGACCTATACATAAGGAAGGAATCATTTTTTTATGGTGGCTGGGTCGGGATTCCAAATATAAGCATCACTACGTATCCTGCGAGGGTAGGAATCAAGCTACACGTAGTTCTTAACGTTCCCTACAAATGTTCTCTTGATGTGTAAGAACATGTGAGATATTTTTTTTGATGATGATGGTTGGGCCGGGATGCCAAATCCGAGCATCACTACGTATCCTATTAGGGCACGAATCAAGCCATACATAGTTTTGAATGTTCCCTGTACCGATATGGCTCGGTCCATATGTAGGGACATTTTTATTTCATTTTCTATGGGTGTCGCGTCTACCATGTCTCCCTATAACTTGTTTGCACAATAGAATCGTTACCACTGATCCTAAGCTCACGTGAGTTATACTCTATGTGAGAAACAAGAAGTGGACATAGTGTTTCCTTTGCAAGGGTTGGGAGGAAAAGAATATGATGAAGGAATTTTTTTTGTGGGGGTTGGGAAAATATCGAGGATTGAGGCGTCTCTACGTATCCTAAGAGGGTAGGAATCAAGTCATATGTAGTTCTATGAGAGATCATCACTACTGGAAATAAGATCTATACCAACGGTTTTGGGCAAACCGTTGGTATAGTTCACTAATTTGGACATATACCAAAGGTTTGGAAAAAACTCTTGGCATAGGTCACTAATTTGGAGCTATACCAATAGTTTTGGGCAAACCGTTGGTATAGTTCACTAATTTGGACCTATACCAACAGTTTTGGGAAAACCGTTGGTATAGGTCCATTATAGAGACCCTATACCAACGATTTGACCTCAAAATGTTGGTATAGGTCCACCCTATGCCAAAGGTTTGTCCAAACCCATTGGTATAGGTCCCAAAATCAAAGAATCTATACCAAGGGTTCTCAAAACCATTGTTATAGGTGTATACCAATGGTTTTGAGAACCGTTGGTATAAGTACACGTATTTTTAATGGAATATTCTTACAGAGGACATTAAATAAATCAAAATTTAAAATACTCATGATAATACACACACATATATATATATATTTATGAAATTATGTTCACAAAAGTAAGTTAGGTTAGTTATTAGGTCGTTCAATCACAAACCGGAGGTGCTAGGATCAAAACCAACCAGATGATTCTTTTTTGAATTACATATACCAAAGGTTTTATGGAACCGTTGGTATAGATTTTCATATTACTTATAGAAACTGTTTTGAAAACCATTAGTATAGGTCTATACCAACGGTTTTCCCAAAACCATTAGTATAGACCTATCCCCATGGCTTACTAGCCAACAGTTCTCCAAACCATTGGTATATGCTATACCAACTATTTGAAGGCCTATACCAATGGTTCCAAACCGTTGGTATAGGGTATTTTTCTAGTAGTGCATGCAGTTTATTATCATGAAATTAGGATGCTTTGTGCCATGTAGTTTAATGTCTTACAACGAATAAATGAGTCACTGTTTAATGTCATGTTTTAGGGATGAGTTCCATACAGTTTAATGTCATGTGGAAAGGACAATGAATCATATTTTAAAGTATCATAGTTTAGACCATGTCTTCATTATAGTTCAATGTAATGTTTCATGGACTAATACCGTATAATTTAATGCCATGTTGTCAGGATGACAGATCATAGTTTAGGGTCATAGAGTTTTGAACATGGCTTCTGGGTATTATAACTCATAGTTTAGGGTCATAGAGCTTGGACCTTGACTTTTGGGTATTATAACTCATAGTTTAGGGTCATAGAGCTTGGAACTTAATATGGGGGTTTCTCAGTATTGTTACTCATAGTTTAAGGTCTTAGATTCTGAACCATGACTTTAGGGTTTAATGTCATGTTTCATGGAATAATATCATACAATTTAACGTAATGTTGTCAGGATGGTGGCTCATAGTTTAGAGTTGTAGAGTTCAGACCACAACATGGGGGGCTGCTACTACATGAAGTACTTGTTCAATAAATTATCATTTGTGAGAGCCATGATGATCTATCCATCCATTGATATCAGGTCATATGATCCATGTGAATAGACCCTATGTGTGACATATGGTCCTTCCCACTTTAGTTCAAGCTTTGGGGGCTTCTTCCTGAGTATCATTGGGGTTATAAGGACTAACACCATTTCTCCTTCGAGGAAAGATCAAAGGCGAACCTTTTTGTTGAAGGCTCATGCAATCTGGTTTTGGTAGATTTCCAAATTGTGTTAAGTGTGCAACCTTTTTTTGTTTAGATGCTCCAACTAATCAAACCATATCTGGGATTTCTATTCCACGTATAGCTGATTGAAAATTTCCATACGAAGTGATGGAACTTGGATATTGATAGGAAAAACCAAATCTGCCCCGTATACCAGTGAGTTTGAGGTTTCCTAGGTGACAGTGTGGGTCGTGGTCCGATAAGGCCACAAAGCATGAAGGACATTGTTTAGACACAATTTCTTATCCTTATCTACCATTTTTTGGAGTATGTTGGATATAGTCTTGTTGAAATCTTCTATTTTCCCATTGGATTCCATGTGGTAATAGGACAGGCGGTTGGATTTAATTCCATACTCCTGTTATAACTTTTCCAACTTAGAAAAATAGAATTTGGTGCCATTGTCCATCAGTATTGTATGAGGGACACCAAATATGGTAATGATGTTGGCCTTCAAAAATCTAATGATGTTTTTCACCCTGACTTCTTTAAGGGTATGACTTAGGCCCATTTGGAAAAGAAGTTGGTCACTGTGAGTATGAACTTGAATTGTCTGGCTATGGCGGGAGGATATGGTCCCACAACATCCATCTCCCAGGAAGCATGAGCATGAGTACTTAGTTGTATAAAGTAACTCTGGGGGGTCGATGTATGAAATTGGAATTAACTTGGTAGGAATGACACTTATTGGTGAATATGGAACAACCATGTATCATATTGGGCCAGTAATACCCAACCCTTAAAATTTGGTGAGAGAGATTGGTTACTGATTGGTGAGATCCACAAGCTCCATCATGTACTTATTTCATGATAAAAATATTATCTTCTCCATCAATGCACCTGAGAAGGACTCTGTCAAGGCCTCATTTATATAGAACCTTTTCTTGGTTTACCCCATTGTACAAGACAAAGTTGACTGCCTGTCTTCAAACCTGCTCCCTTCTAGCCCTATCTAGTGGGAGTTCCCCATTCCAAAGGTAATTTACAATGGGAATCATCCAGCTGGTGGTGTGACCATAAGGCTCAGAATTGGGGCTAATTTCATCAATCTCCTCCATATTACTCTAGAATAATGGTAAGACTATCCGGTGGTGGGAAATTCTAATGACTATTTCATCCCGGTCTGAATTGGCCAAGGCTATGGCTAAATTTTACAAAGCATTGACTTGGGCATTTTGTGACTAGGGGACATAAGTCAACATTGGTTCTGATAATAATTATATCATCAGTTCTCGAACATGGTTCATCAAGGGAACCAATACTTCATTCTTAATGGCATAGTCACCACTGAACTATTTGATGACTAGATCTGAATCACCATTTATTTTTAGGTGTTTGGATTGAATATGAAGTTCCAGTTCTAGGCCTGCAATGAGGGCCTGATATTCTTCTTCATTATTTGTACACCCTTCCGAAAGCTGGAAAGAGTAGGGAAAGATGGCCTTTTCGAAGGATACGAGTATAATTACTAGCCCCACTTTTTTGATCTTGGGATATTCCATCCTTTTCCCTATCGATCTTCAGGGAGACCATCAAAGTACATTTACCATGTCTAGGGGTCCTCTTGGATAGAGAACACTTCTTCATCTGAAAGTTTGACATCCAACAGTGTTTTTTCCTCTAAGGGGTGATTTTCCAGGAAGTCTGCTAATGCCTGAACTTTGATGGATTTATGGGGAACCTACCATATGTCAAACTTTTTTAGGATGGATTCCCATCACGATAGGTTCCCATTTATCATGGGATGGTTGAAGATGTATTTGAGTGGGTTGTAGTAGGAAACCAAGTGGAACTCATGGTGCTGCAGGTAATACCTGAGTTTCTGAACTACAAAGATTATGGCTAGGTAGTTCCTTTCAATTTTTGAATACTGAGTTTCAACATAAATAATTGTTTGAATAAAGTAATAGACGCTGTTATCACTGCTATCATCATTAGTTATGCATGAGAAAGGCGCCTAATGACCTTTCCAGAGCGGTTACATACAAAATGAGAGGTCTCCCCTAAATTGGTGGCATCAACACTGGTAGGCTTTGGAGATATCTTTTGAGATTGTCTAACACTTCTTGGAAATCATTATCCCACTCATACATAACTCCTTTCTTCAATAGCCTAGTGAAAGATAAACATTTACCAGCTAGGTTAGCTATGAAGCGCCGAATGTAGGTGAGGTGCCCATGGAGACCTCTCAACTAGATGAGGTTGCAAGTTGGGGACATTCCAAGGATGGATTTTGTCTTCTCAGGGTCTAATTCAATGCTAATATGGCATATGATGAAGCCAAGGAATTAACCTGAGGTAACTCCAAAGGTGCACTTTAGAGTATTCATCTTTAAACTATGCTGTTGTAATTTATTGAATATAGTTTCAAGATCGACCAGGTGGTTTGAGCAGTGTCGCGATTTAACCACCACATCGTCGACATAACACTTGATGAACTTTCCTAAGAAGGGTTTGAAGATGCGGTGCATGGTGCACAGATATGTGGCGCTGACATTATTTAGGCCCAAGGGCATCACTTTATAACATAACACTCCCTGAGGGGCCTTAAAAGTAGTGTATTATTCATCTTCTCAGGCCATATAGGTTTGGTTGTATCTAGAGTATCCATCCATGAAAGGGAGAGTCTCATATTTGGCTATTGCATCGATTAACAATTCTGTGATTGGGACTGGAAAATCATCTTTTGGAAAATTCCAATTACTAAAGTCAATGAAGATTCTAATTTGTCTACTCTTATTCTTGAAAGGGACTATGTTTTCTAGAAAGATTGGATACTAAACCTCCCGTATGAAGTTGGACTTGATCAGCTTGTCAACTTTAGCCTATATTTTAGAATCAGTCATCCAGTGGGTCCTTTTCGAAACCTGATCATAGCCCCTGTGATCTTCTGGTAAGCCTAGATGATGGGTGGCGACCTCAAGATCGAGTCCTAACATTTCAGTGTAGTTCCAAGAAAACACATCTCGATTCTTCTTAAGGAAGGAGGTATATGACTCGTACTCCTCAACAGGCATAGCCACACTGATCAGAGTGGGACATAGGTCATTTTCAGTGCCTAGGTTTATCTCCTTAAGTTCATCGATTGTGGTGGAGACACCTTCTTCGAATGCAGGAGGGGTATTTTGAGGTCTTCTTCCTCTTCTTCTTCTTCTTCTTCTTCATCATTGTAACGACCCAAAGTTTCATTAATGGAAAATCCCTCTTGATCCAGTTAAATGTTTCTTTATGAAAAATGTTTTTATAAGATGTCAACTTCTTTAGTTTTACGTTAAGATTTGTGACCGTTACTTTTATAGCCGTTGAACAGTGACCATCTGGGTAGTTTAAATATAAGGCTTTAACGAACCAATTTTCTACTCAGACAAAGGAAGCGATGACCTCATCCAGTAGAATTGCCCCTTATGAAGCCCATTTGTCAGATCTCGGAAAAGAGGTGGCGTCTTTGGGCTTTTCCCTTGACCAAGCCCAAGCTGAGCTTCATCAAGTCAAGCTCGAACGTGATCGTCTACGGGAAAAGTGGAAGTTGATTGAAATTACCACTCGAGCGATGTTATCCGATCCGCCACAAGAGTCTGTCACCATCGCACACCTTACCCTTAGGTCTTATGTGGCTATTTTAAGGGGTTATGTAACAAATAAGTAGTACCATGTTCATGCACATTACTTTTTTATATAATAATGAATATAATTTCTAGTCATTTTTGATACATTGTAATTAGTTTTTAAAGTACAAATGGTGTTTTTAGTTATTATTTAATTAAGAATTATATTTTATTAAATTAAAGGATTTTTGAATTAAATAATATTTTAATAAAATATTATTATTAATATTACATTAATTTTTATTAAATATAAATGATCTTATAATTTTATGAATGCAATTAAATTTTTTATTAAGGTTTGAAAGGAATTTCTATCAAAACCCGTGAATTTTTTTTATAAATGTCGTTTTTTATTTTAAAAATGAAAATTAACATATTTAGAAAATTATTTAGACAAAATAAATATTATTTTCGGAATCAGGACGTTGAAATTATCCAACAGTGAATTTTTCATAATTTTCTGAGACAGTCAAATTTTTGGGTAAAAATTAAATACCATTTAAATATATAATGTGTTTTATGACATCATAATGACCCAATGGTGATGTAATAAAATACCATAATCCTTATGTTCGGCCAATATGTGTTTTATCATTAAAATAATGAGGTTTTGGGTTTGTTTGACTCACTTTTCAAAGCTTTAATGGAGCCCTCAAGACTTATTCAACACTTTGCCTTTTTAAATTAATTTCCATGGGAGTGTGACTCACCTCCACATAAGCAACCCTAATTTTTTAATAAGTTCGGACCTTGGCCTTGTAAAATATTGTTTTCCTCTTTCCTTTTCCAGAAACCATGGGCAAATACCATGGGATGGTTTGTGGTTTGGATTATTTTAATATAAGGGGTCCCAAACCTAAATAATAAAGAATTCTATCATCTTTTCTATATAAACCCACCCAAGCTCCCACTTCCTCCTCACTAAAAGCCCTTTAAGTTCATCCAACCTCTGCCCTACTCTCTCTATAATCCTCCCAAGGTGCCCCAATCTCCCAAGAAGCCTCTCACAAGCCTCTCTCTAGCCTTTGGAAGCACACTTCCAAGTAAGGGTTTTTTCTTCCTTTCTCATTTTTTGTCAATTTTCTTTAAGTTGTATTGCCCTTTTAATTTCAATTATGAATGTTGGGGTATGGTTTCTAACCTCTCCCATACTTCCCTCTTATTGTTTGAATGATGGGAGACCCCTTTCTCTCTCATTAAATGCCTCCCATGTACACCTGTTACTATGCCGAAATTTCGAAAGGAACCTTTTTCTCCCCTTCTATATTCAAGAAATACTTTTGTATCATGAATATAAATTCCTTTTTAATTGTTGGGACATGTATATATATGACCTCATTAATTTCAATTACATTTAAATATGATGAGGAACCCCTTTATCTCTCATCAACCTTTTTTATGAATTCTTATGTCACGCCGTTACGCTGCCGAAATCACACCGATTTTCTAAGCCAATATCATTGTGTAGTGAATACCATGCCCATTTCTCCATCAAGGGTATTCACCTTTATGCACATTTACTAATTGATTATAAAGTTTCATGTATGAATTCCACATTCCTTTATCATGGAATAAATGATTATGTTTTATGAATCCATGTTTTATGATCCATGTGGCACACTTATGCATGAAATGAAATGTTTAAGAAGGGTGCACCCTTTATAGCGCTCCAATGCATTGGGTAAAGTATAGTATCATGATACATCATGTGCAATGAGTGTTTACTCATGCTAATTCAAGTGCAACGAGGGTTTACTCGTGCTTCAAGTGCAATGAGGGTTTACTCATGCTCCATGTGCAATGAGCCTTGGCTCATGCTAATTCAATGTTAAGTGTTGTTGCCACATTTCCATGTTATGATTATCATGCTTTATCATGCCTTTATGTTCATGTTTCTCTTATGATCTATTGATATGCCTATTGCCTAACATGTATTGTACTCCTCATGTTATTCATTGTGTACTCCCTTACTGGGCTTTATAACTCACCCTTTTCTTATGCATGTCCTCAGGTTATCCCATGCAATGCTAAGTACGAAGGAATGTAGTGGTCATGTAAAGGAAGTTTTTAATAAAGATGTTGTATTTCAAGTTTAAAGTTTTTATGTAATGATCCTAAGCCCCAAAGACACTAAACCTCTTGATCTTCTTTGTTGTATCAAGTGAAGTTTTATGTAATAAAGCATGTTTAAGTTGTAATAAAAAGCAGGGTTGTCATAGTTGGTATCAGAGGATAGGTTTAGTTATTTTTGGGATTAGGAAACCCTAGTAAAGCCTTAGATACAAGACTAAGCATAATAAAAACATCCCTAAGTTTTGGTAAATACTAAGTAAGTGGTTTATCAAACAAATACATCCCTGTCTGGATACGAGCAGGTAGAGGCGGCTCTGGCACAGATGTATCCTATGGGTAAAACCCGAAAACACCGCTTTGAGCTAGACTCGAACGGGAACTGGTGCACGAAAATGGGCCTTGCTGCACTCTTGGTTACGACACTCCCAGGGGATATGTTTTGATAAATTCAAAATCTTAGTATGAACCCTTATTAAGGGAAAAATGACCCTAAGAATATATGATAGAAGGAAGATCATGAAAAGCCTGGATTGAATCCTATAGACTCATGAGTTAAAGAGATTAAAGTTTATTTATAAGTCATCAACTTTTTTCTTTGGATTACCCTTTATGTGTTACCCCTAACTTTCCTTTTATTCCAGCCAATGGCCGGTAATAGGAGAACTTGGGCTAACAACCGTTGTGAAGATCAGTGTGATGATTGTACTTATGAGATGCCCAATCCAATGGGAGCGGGAATCGCGAACTTTGTCATGCTTCTCTCTCAGCTAACTCAAGTTTTGAATAGAAACACTGGTCAAGAGGAACGTTCAACCCCCCTAAGAAATAACAAGTCTCTATTGAAAGCTTCATGAGACAAAGGCCTCCTACTTTTAGTGGATCATCTGATCCCACGATCGCTGAACAATGGATCAACTCCATTGAAAAGATATTATCCATACTCCAATGCTCTGAAAAAGAGAAGGTTCTCCTGGCGGATTATCGTATGGAGGGTGAAGCTGATCAATGGTGGACGTTGATCAAAAATACGAAGCCTGAGGAGGAGATCGAGGCTTTGGAATGGAAGGAATTCCGGAAGATGTTTTTCGATAAATATTTTCCACACACCCTCCGTCTTAAGATGGAAAGGGACTTCCTTTCCCCCAAACAGAAAGATGAAGAATCTGTGGGAGCGTATGAGGCAAACTTCACAAGGCTTGCATGATACGCTTCCAGCTTTGTCGTTACCCCCGAATGCAAGGTTGACCGCTTCTTTGGTGGGCTGAAGCCTAGCTTGCGGAAAGCATTAGCGATCCGTGACTTCGACAGCTATGAGGAAATTGTCCGATGTGCCCTCAAGGTTGAAATGGAGATCGGAGAATCACAGGGGTATCATGGGGACAAGAAGCATAAGGTGGACTTCAATGCTGGTGGTCCGATGGATAAATCCAACGGTGCTAAGAAATTCCAGCACCCCACTTGCCAAAAGTGTGGAAAGAAGCACCCTGAAAATTGCCTTAGGGGGACAAGAAAATGCTTCAAGTATGGAAGAGAAGGGAACCTAGCTGTTAACTGTCAACAAGAAGGACCCGTGGCTGCGACAGAGGAGAGGAACACTCCGTTCGAACCTCAACGCGTTGTTCAATGATACAAATGCAAAGAACCGGGTCATTTTGCAAATTAGTGCCCTAATCCAAGGGTTATCGGAGGCAACCAACAACCTCCAAGACAGCAAGGGAGAGCTTTTTCCATCACTTCTGCTGAAGTGAACCCCGACAACGAAGTGGTGATAGGTACGCTAGTTATTCATTCAAGAATAGAGAACGTACTTTTTGATTCAGGTTCTACGCATTATTTTATATCTCAAAAGTTTAGTAGAACAATCCCAGCACCACCACAAATCCTGGAAGTAAAGATGTCGGTGAGTATGGAAAATGGGGCAATCATTGCATCCCATGAGTATAAGTCCTCCCCTGTTATAATCTATGGATTGAATTTCCCAGCGAACCTCGTCATACTCCCTTTGGTGGAATTTTATGCAATTCTTGGCATGGATTGGCTTTCCTTATATAGAGCCAACATAAATTGTTGGGAGAGGGAAATCACACTCCATATGGAGAATCGACCCCCGATTCTCTACAAGTGTCAGGAGGAAGATGAATCTCCTTTAGCTCCATCATCTCAAGCATGGATATTACTGCCTTATGAGCACGCATATCTGGCTCATATGATTGAGTCCAAGAAAGAAACCACCCTTGAAGAAATGCCTATTGTGAGGGAATTCACTGAAGTATTTCCCGAGGAACTTCCTGGTCTTCCTCCAAGAAGAGATGTTGAGTTCTCAATTGAACTTATACCTGGGGCACTACTAATATCCAAGACTCCATATAGAATGGCTATTTTTGAGCTTGAAGAGCTGAAGAAACAACTACAGGAGAATCTGGATAAAGGGTTTATACGCCCTAGTGCTTCACCATGGGGTGCACCAGTCCTCTTCGTCAAGAAGAAGGATGGGTCAATGCGGCTTTGCATCGATTATCGTGAACTTAACAAAATCACGATAAAGAACAAGTATCCTCTCCCAAGAATCGATGAATTGTTTGATCAGCTGCGTGGAGCACAATACTTCTCTAAGGTGGACTTGCGGTCGGGATATTATCAAGTAAGGGTGAAGAAAGAAGATATCCCCAAGACTGCTTTTCATACAAGGTATGGGCACTATGAATTCATAGTAATGCCTTTCAGACTCACCAATGCTCCAGCAATATTCATGGACTTGATGAATAGAGTCTTTAGAGATTACCTAGAAAAATTTGTGGTAGTCTTTATAGATGATATTCTAATATACTCCAAAACCAAGGAGGACCATGAGGAGCATTTAAAAACTATACTAGAGACTTTGCGCAAGGAGAAGCTCTATGAAAAGTACAGAAAGTGTGAGTTCTGGTTGAAAGAAGTCTCATTCTTGGGCCATATCATCACAAGCAATGGGATATCTGTGGACCCCTCCAAAACAGATGCAATTGAGGGATGGCCGAGGCCAACATTGGTAACTGATATCCGTAGCTTCTTGGGGTTAGTTGGATATTATCGACGATTTGTGAGAAATTTCTCACGATTGTCCAACCCTCTTACTAAGCTAACTCGAAAGGGAGTAAAGTTTTATTAGAGTGATGAATGCGAAGAAAGCTTCAAGGAGTTGAAAAGGAGGCTTATCACTGCACCCGTGCTCACTTTACCCACAAGTGGGGAGATTTTTGTGGTATTCAGTGATGCCTCAAAGAAGGGCTTAGGATGTGTGCTAATGCAGAATGATAAAGTGATATCCTATGCCTCAAGGCAGTTGAAAATCCATGAGAGAAACTATCCAACGCATGATCTGGAGTTGGTGGCGGTGATCTTTGCCTTGAAAATCTGGCGGCATTATCTCTATGGAGAGAAATGTGAGATATATACTGACCACAAGAGTCTTAAATATATATTCACACAGAAAGATCTTAATATGCGCCAGAGAAGATGGATAGAGCTCATCAAGGATTATGACTGTTCAATACATTACCACCCTGGGAAAGCGAACAAGGTGGCGGATGCCCTAAGTAGAAAGGATCCAGCTATTCTATCAATGATGAGAATTGAAAAGGATCCAATCTTCTTAGACTTAATGAAGATGGATGTGGGAATCATAAAGAAGGGAACATCATCAATACTTTCACAAATGATTGCTCAACCATCTCTTTTGGAAAGGTTAAAGGATGCTCAAAAGGATAATGTGGGAATCCAAGAAAAAGTGGAAGCTATAAAAAAGGGAAAATCCTCAGAGTTTAATGTTAATGAAGAAGGAATTGTGCGGTTTGGGAAAATACTATGTGTCCCATCAAGTTCGGAGCTGAAGAAGGAACTTTTGGATGATGCACAAAGTTCAAATTTCTCCGTTCACCCAGGGAGCACAAAGGTGTATCGAGATCTCCGAGAAAACTTTTGGTGGGATAATATGAAGAAGGAGATCGCTGAATATACATCAAAGTGCCTGGTGTGTCAGCAAGTGAAGGCAGAGAGGCAGAAGTCTAAGGGGATGATGCAACCATTGCCCATACAAGAATGGAAATGGGAGAACATCACCATGGACTTTGTCACCGGTCTTCCAAGGACATGCAAAGGCAACAATGCAATCTGGGTTGTTGTGGATCGTCTTACAACGACTTCACACTTCATTGCTATTCGAGAGGATTTCTCTTTGGATCAACTGGCACGGATATATATCAGGGAAGTGGTACAGTTGCATGGAGTACCACTATCTATTGTGTCTGACCAAGATCCAAGATTTACCTCTAAGTTTTGGAAGAGTCTTCAACATGCTCTGAATACTGAACTGAACTTCAGTACGGCCTATCATCCTCAAACTGATGGCCAATCCGAGCGGACTATCCAAACACTTGAGGATATGTTGAGAGCGTGCTCAATGGACTTTAAAGGAGGATGGGATCAACATCTTCCTCTGGTTGAGTTCTCTTATAATAATAGTTTCCACTCGAGCATCCAAATGGCACCATACGAAGCCCTGTATGGGAAAAGGTGTAGAACACCGGCATGTTGGGATGAGGTCGGTGAACGTAAGCTGCTTGGACCAGAAATGGTCGAAGAAATGGCGGAGAAGGTGAAAACCATTCAGTAATATATCAAGGCAGCCCAAAGTCAACAGAAGAGTTATGCAGATAATCGTCGACGATACCTTGAGTTTAAAGTCGGAGACATGGTGTTTTTACGCATATCTCCATGGAAGAAGGTCATGAGGTTTGGAAAGAAAGGGAAGTTAAGTCCAAGGTACATCGGCCCCTTCGAGATTCTTGATCGTGTTGGGGCTGTGGCCTATCGACTAGCACTTCCACCTACTATGGCCAAGGTGCATGATGTCTTTCATGTATCCCTCTTAAGGAAGTACATACCGGACCCTTCACATGTACTCTCTTCCGAGGTGGTACAATTGCAAGATGATCTTTCTTATGAGGAGAAACCAGTGAAGATCTTAGATCGTAGAGAAAAGGTTCTACGAAATAAGACAATGCCCCTCGTCAAGGTGTTGTGGAGAAACCACAAGTTTGAAGAAGCAACATGGGAGTCGGAGGATATGATGAAGTTGAGTTACCCACATTTGTTTTAGTGTGGGAAAAGGAAAATTTCGAGGGCGAAATTTCTTAAGGGGGGAATGTTGTAACGACCCAAAGTTTCATTAATGGAAAATCCCTCTTGATCGAGTTAAATGTTTCTTTATGAAAAATGTTTTTATAAGATTTCAAATTCTTTAGTTTTACGTTAAGATTTGTGACCGTTACTTTTATAGCCGTTAAACAGTGACCATCTGGGTAGTTTAAATATAAGGCTTTAACGAACCAATTTTCTACTCAGACAAAGGAAGCGATGGCCTCATCCAGTAGAATTGCCCCTTATGAAGCCCATTTGTCAGAGCTCGGAAAAGAGGTGGCATCTTTGGGCTTTGCCCTTGACCAAGACCAAGCTGATCTTCATCAAGTCAAGCTCGAACGTGATCGTCTATGGGAAAAGTGGAAGTTCATTGAAATTACCACTCGAGCGATGTTATCCGAGCCGCCCCAAGAGTCTGTCACCATCGCACACCTTACCCTTAGGTCTTATGCGGCTATTTTAAGGGGTTATGTAACAAATAAGTAGTACCATGTTCATGAACATTACTTTTGTATATAATAATGAATATAATTTCTAGTCATTTTTGATACATTGTAATTAGTTTTTAAAGTACAAATGGTGTTTTTAGTTATTATTTAATTAAGAATTATATTTTATTAAATTAAAGGATTTTTGAATTAAATAATATTTTAATAAAATATTATTATTAATATTACATTATTTTTTATTAAATATAAATGATCTTATAATTTTATTAATGCAATTAAATTTTTTATTAAGGTTTGAAAGCCATTTTTGTCAAAACCCGTGAATTTTTTTTTATAAATGTCGGTTTTTATTTTAAAAATGAAAATTCACATATTTAGAAAATTATTTAGATAAAATAAATATTATTTTCGGAATCAGGACGTCGAAATTATCCAACAGTGAATTTTTCATAATTTTCTGAGACAGTCAAATTTTTGGGTAAAAATTAAATACCATTTAAATATATAATGTGTTTTATGACATCATAATGACCCAATGGTGATGTAATAAAATACCATAATCCTTATGTTCGGCCAATATGTGTTTTATCATTAAAATAATGAGGTTTTGGGTTTGTTTGACTCACTTTTCAAAGCTTTAATGGAGCCCTCAAGACTTATTCAACACTTTGCCTTTTTAAATTAATTTCCATGGGAGTGTGACTCACCTCCACATAAGCAACCCTAATTTTTTAATAAGTTCGGACCTTGGCCTTGTAAAATATTGTTTTCCTCTTTCCTTTTCCAGAAACCATGGGCAAATACCATGGGATGGTTTGTGGTTTGGATTATTTTAATATAAGGGGTCCCAAACCTAAATAATAAAGAATTCTCTCACCTTTCCTATATAAACCCACCCAAGCTCCCACTTACTCCTCACTCAAAGCCCTTGAAGTTCATCCAACCTCTGCCATACTCTCTCTATAATCCTCCCAAGGTTCCCCAAGCTCCCAAGAAGCCTATCACAAGCCTCTCTCTAGCCTTTGGAAGCACACTTCCAAGTAAGGGTTTTTTCTTCCTTTCTCATTTTTTGTCAATTTTCTTTAAGTTGTATTGCCCTTTTAATTTCAATTATGAATGTTGGGGTATGGTTTTTCACCTCTACCATACTTCCCTATTATTGTTTGAATGATGGGAGACCCCTTTCTCTCTCATTAAATGCCTCCCATGTACACCTGTTACTATGCCGAAATTTCGAAAGGAACCTTTTTCTCCCCTTCTATATTCAAGCAATACTTTTGTATCATGAATCTAAATTCCTTTTCAATTGTTGGGACATGTATATATATGACCTCCTTACTGTCCATTACATGTAAATATGATGAGTAACCCCTTTATCTCTCATCAACCTTTTTTATGAATTCTTATGTCACGCCGTTACGCTGCCGAAATCACACCGATTTTCTAAGCCAATATCATTGTGTAGTGAATACCATGCCCATTTCTCCATCAAGGGTATTCACCTTTATGCACATTTACTAATTTATTATAAATTTTCATGTATGAATTCCACATTCCTTTATCTTGGAATAAATTATTATGTTTTATGAATCCATGTTTTATGATCCATGTGGCACACTTATGCATGAAATGAAATGTTTAAGAAGGGTGCGCCCTTTATAGAGCTCCAATGCATTGGGTAAAGTATAGTATCATGATACGTCATGTGCAATGAGTGTTTAATCATGCTAATTCAAGTGCAACGAGGGTTTACTCGTGCTTCAGGTGCAATGAAGGTTTACTAATGCTCCATGTGCAATGAGCCTTGGCTCATGCTAATTCAATGTTAAGTGTTGTTGCCACATTTCCATGTTATGATTATCATGCTTTATCATGCCTTTATGTTCATGTTTCTCTTATGCTCTATTGATATTCCTATTGCCTAACATGTATTGTACTCCTCATATTATTCATTGTGTACTCCCTTATTGGGCTTTATAGCTCACCCTTTTCTTATGCATGTCCTCAGGTTATCCCATGCAATGCTAAGTACGAAGGAATGTAGTGGTCATGTAAAGGAAGTTTTTAATAAAGATGTTGTATTTCAAGTTTAAAGTTTTTATGTAATGATCCTAAGCCCCAAAGACACTAAACCTCTCGATATTCTTTGTTGTATCAAGTGAAGTTTTATGTAATAAAGCATGTTTAAGTTGTAATAAAAAGCAGGGTTGTCATAATCATAATCTTCATATTTTTTCTCTTCTAATAGAGAAAGTATTTTTGAGAAAAACTCTCAAATGTTGGGAAATAAATCATCCTTTTCCTTAGTGAGTGAGGTAGGGGTTGTTTGAGGTCCTGTGGATGGTTTGGGAGCATCTTTGATAGGGATTTTACTGACATCATGGGAGTCAGCCCACTCTTCCATGTCTTTGGAATTGGAGTCCCTAGAAAAGATCATGTAGACAATTGAGTCTGCAACCGAACTTGCACCTGTGCATTCAACTTGGTTGATTGGTAATACATACTCTTCCCTAAGATGTTGGAGGGGGTTGGCATGATCCATTTTCAATCCATTTGGGGTAGTAATCCAATCAATGTCATTGGAAAAAATATGTTTTTATTCCGATTTATAGAACCCTGCATCGATATAATGAGACTCACATGACTCAAATGAGGATTTATCGGTGTGAAATTCCCCCTTTTTTCCCATTAGTGAAATATTTTATGCATTGATGGTATGATGATAGAATTTCATCGTGCTGATGTAGCAAAGGCCTCCCTAATAGGATGTTGAAGGCTATACTTTTCCGTACTACCAGGAACTCGAAATCTGACATGAGGTCTTCGAGCCAAGTTTTAATATTGATTCATCCTAATGGTTTCTCCTCACTTTTGTCTTATCCCAACAGAGTTGTAGTGTAGGGTGTTAAGCTGTCTTCATCATAGCCCAGCCGACGAAGCGTTCACAGTGGGAGGAGGTTAACTCTAGAGACATTATCGATAAATATCCTCCGAACATAAATTCTATTTATCTATCCGGACACATATAAGGGTTTGATGTGACCTTTCATAATGGTCTCTTCATCCCTGTCTATGAAGGAGATGATGGGATGAAATTCTTCAAGACTGGTCTCCATCCGATAGACTTCAACTACTACTACTTCAGCCTCAAACTCTTGAGGACTCAGTAAGGCTTCGATGAGTGCCTCCCTAAGATCAGAGGAAAGGCTTAACGCATCCAGGATTGACAGCTTTTTTGGTACTAAAAACAACTGATTTAAAATATCATATTTATGCTCTAAAATTTTGTGCTTACTAGCTCGGGGTTTCTCTTTCACAAACACTTTAGGGGTTTGGTCTTTTAACATGGATGGTTCATCCTCTGTATCCGGGGTTGGTGGTGCTGCAGTCCTTTCTGGGTTTAGACAAACTGGTCCACCTAAATGCCTTGGGTGATTTGATATTTGTTATTCCCCTGATTTATATTCTAAGATAACTGAGCTTGGATTTCATTCGAAGGTGGTGGAGGAGCACTTAGGTTCTTATTGTGTCTTCCGGAGGGTCCTTCTACGAGTTTCCATGATGTTAACAGTTTGATTTATGTCATGGCCAAGAATTTGACTCCTACCATGATCATTCCTTCTAGTAAACCTATTTCCTCTATGGACTCTTCCTATGGCTCTCTGGTTGGGTGTGGGGAATGCGGGTTTGTGTCCATAGTCTCCATTCGAGAAGGGATCCGTCAAGTGAATGAAATTAATGGAGTCGAAGATCAGTTCTTGATCTGACAATGTTTATGTCTAATTGTCTCCTTCTGATGGTGCTGTTTGGCAGGGCGGTTCCCATTGTACTATTTGGAAGGGTGGTTCCCGTTGTACCATTTGGCGGGGTGGTGCTTGTTGTGCCGTTTGGCAGGGCGGTTCCCATTGTGCCGTTTGGTGGGGCGGTGCCCATTGTACCATTTGGCGGGGCGGTGACCGTTGTTCCATTTGGTAGGGTGGTGCCTGTTGTACCAAGACTGTGGGTATGAAGTCCAAAAGCATCATCACCGACTTCAGATTCAGTGTCATCTCAGCTTCTTGATCTTGCTTTCTTCCCTTCTGGACTTTAGAGGACCGCATGGCTGAGGAGGATGGCTGTGTTATTTCATGAGCTTTTGGTGGCACAGTTGGTTGTTTCAACTACACCTGGATAATTCCATGGACTCAGTTTATGGTCTTCCAGGTCATCTAATTTTCAAAATTTTTCTCCTTCTTACTGGCAACTATTTTCCATTCCTCTTCCTCTCTTGAGTCTGAGGTGGAAACATATGCCACTTGTGCTAGTGGCGGTCCCAATTTAACCTTCCCAGAATCCACCATCTTTTGTAGGAGATCCTTGGAAATGAAACATTCCTAGATGGTGTGTCCCAGTATTCGGTGATAGGGACAATAATTTGGATGATTGTTGAGACCCACTTCATCAGCTCGCTTTGGCTCTCGTAGCCGGAGAAAATTACAAATCATGGCAGCTATGAAATATCCACAGACCTGGTCATCTCAGAACAAGTAAACTTTATTTATCTTTTCTTCAAACTGATTACTTTTATCATCCATTCACTCATCTTACTGAGGTGGGGGTGGCTGTTGGCATCCAAGGGGTCCTTCATGGTTCGGTGGGGTCCTCACAACTGGAGCTGGTGCTGGGGGTGGATTAAGCGTGACAGAATCCACTTCAACTTTTCCCATTCTTTTCCTAGGGGATGATGGGGCCACTCAGGACTTAATATTGGTCCATTTCAAGGAGTATTCTATTCATTGGTCCATTTCAAGGAGTCTCCTATTCATTGGGCAATGGCAGTGACTCCTCTTTCCATTTTCTTCCTAGATGGTAGAAGACAGATGCCTACTGTGTAGGGACATGAGATAAAAATGCCCCCAGTCCTATGGGCTAGGGTTGTTCCCATTCTTCCATTAGTGAACTATGACCTTGATTTTTTGGTCTTATAAGGGAACTTTGATTTAAAAATTCCTACATCCCTATGGGCAGGGGTTGTTCCCACATTGCGGCGACAGACGCCGCTATTTCCATCTTTTCAATTTCACGTACTCCCATGCGGGTGTGAACTGAGTATGGAATTAGGCCTAAACATAGTCTATAGTCTTTTTAAGACATGATAACTTCTTATTGGTTGGATTACCTTAGGTGGGAAGCCTGCTAGTTGTTATTGGTTTCCTGACTCCGAATATTTTTTATGGATTGATCTCTTCGGTCCTGACGCTTTTGAGACTTACACCGAGCCAGTTTTTGTCGAGTATCCCATATTTACAAAGCAAGGGTTTCAATTGATTTCTTCATTTGGGTGATGACATTACAAGATGTAATTTAAAATGGAGTTTTTTTTGACGAGATGTGGGGTGAAGTGTAGAGATCCGTGTTCTCCCCATCCCCGAATGTGAACTCCAGCTGGGGCATTTCCAATGAGGCGACAAAACTTATGCAGTTTGTAGAGGCATTCCAATTAGAGGTTTTTCTTTCACCTTTCTGATTGTGGATGCCTTGTAGATAGGATGGATTCTTGGTCAATTAGATGGTGAAGCTCCCCTAACATGTTTACATGGTCCACATACCCTTCGTAGGGTAGGAATTTTTCTTTCATCTAAAAAATATTTGTCCATATATTTAGGTGAATCTCATGCGTGCATTCCCCAAAAAACTCTCCTGGTATGTCAAAGTGAGAAGTGTCCATATGACAATAAATCACTGGTATATTATCTTTAGCTAGTTGTCTTCTCACAAGAAACATATCCTGTTTTTGTTCTTCCAGTTGATATTCCAATCTCGACTGCTTCTTAATAATTTCATTCGTAGAAACTATCCTGGTGGGAGCCTTATTGATTTTCAGACGCCACAGGGGTGGCTTAGAAGATGAGCATGGCCTCAGGAAATCCTCTAGTTGAGAAAGAATATCACTCATTATAGATGGAGTTCCTGATGTGTCTAACTCCTTTCTGAGCCCCTTAGCATAGGAGGGATTTCTCACATTTGTTCTAGAAAGGGGAGTACCTTCTTGCCAATATGACTTTTAATTATGGGGAGGACCTTCGAAATTGGTGCTGCAATGGTGGGGGATACTATTGTAACTTGATGCCCGACTGCGGGAAATGTCCTTACGACATATACCCTAAGAATGAACTTTAGGGTGGGTTATAGAAAGGGTAGGTCCTTCTTACTTCTTGATGTCACTGATGGGAGGACCTTCATAGTAACTTCCATTGAAGGGAGGGCCTTCGCAATGATTGTCATCGTGGTGAGGACTACCATCATGACTAGATACCTGGCTACAGGGAGAATTTATACAGTGCACATCTTGGGGAGGGACTTCAGGATGTACTACAATGAGGGGAGGACCTTCTCATTACTTGACGTTACTATGTGGAGTACCTTCACAACAACTGCCATTGCGGGGAGGGCCTTCGCAATGACTATCATCATGGAAAGGATTACTATCATGACTCAATACATGACTATAAGGAGAAGCATATATATAGTGTATACCATGGGTAGGACCATCAGGGCGAATGAAAACAAGGGGAGGACCTTCTTGCTGTCGGATATTCAAGTCGAGGGGAGGGCTACCCAAATGCACATCAGGAGATAGGCTCTCATGATTGATCATTCTTGGCCCACAGAGTGAGCTCCTGTGGGTGCTTTGTGGAGGACCTTTAGCACTACTGGTAGCGACATTGCGGGGAGGGCCTTCGCAATATCTACTACCACTTCCATAATTTATTAATGTACTAACAGAGTCTTGACCCTTTGTTGATATATGTTTGAGGGTGTCAAGAACCCCAACTTATAGAAGAGTAGAATCATGTATGTGCACTTCATTTTCTAGTTACCTTTGGAACATTTTTTCTTTGAGTGCTCTTTTGAAGGTAACCAGGGACATCTACTATTGGTAATGGATTTTATATACAAGTCCCTATCTTGTTGGGTCCTATGATGTTGTCGAGATATGCTGACGGGTATCTTGAGTTTTGGAAATAATATATTCCTGTGCTAGAGTGGCATCCACTTTGGACCAGTGTCCCCCAGTTGTAATAGGTATTTTTTCCCGATCCATTTTTCTATATATTGTGGGATATTGCCATAAACCCTTCTAAACTAGAGTAGGGATGCATAAATACTCCGGAGTGACTGACTCATTTTGTGAGTGAGTCATTCTGTTAGAGGAAACTGGTTCATGGGCTTTGTTTCTCGCCTTTTCTGCTAATGCAATGATATCTTGGAAGTTTTGGAGGATATGGTCTAGAATCAACATATAATCTTCCATCATTTCCAGGTTGTGATAAGATACATCTTTGGATGAAATGGGTATGAAGTCCCATTCTGATGTCGGAGTAGGGGTTTGTTCCTACTCCGGTACTCTATGAGTTTCTAGTATATATTGACAGTTCTCCTATGCCGGGATATAGGAACGAGTCTTCCACCAGTTTTCTTCCCTGGATGCCACCATATTTGATTGGTTTTCTTAATATTCATGAGTAGGGATTTTCATATTCTCTCTTTCCACTATATTTCTCTCACAGGTTTTGTATACATCCCTATGAATTTGACTCTACTCATATTTTCTTTTCTCCCTATTTGGATGGAGGGATTGACATGTTTTAGTAGGTATTTGTGACTGTGTGTAGCTGGTTGCCACCCTATGTGGTTGAAGGGCTTGAAATGCATCAGTAGGTATTTGTTCCCGCATGTAGCTGGTTGCTTCCCTATTTGGTTGATGGGATTGAAATGCATCAATAGGTATTTGTGCTTGCATATAGCTAGTTTCCACCTTATTTGGATGATGGGATTGAAATGCATCAACAAGTATTTGTGCCTGCGTGTAGCTGGTTACCGCCCTATTTGTTTTATGGGCTTGTTGTGCATTAGAAGATATATGCATCTACCTATAGTTTTCTGCTCTGTCTGCACGACGGGACCGACGAGCACTAGCAAGAACATGAATGTGCTCATATTGTGCCACCCTATTTTTTTGGTGGGATTGATTGGAGGGGAAAGAGTCATATGTCATCCCATTGAATTCCACGGTGTTAGTAAGGTGGAGTTTCTCCTCAGAAACCAGAGTGATAGTGTGTTCCTAATTATATATTTTCTACCCTTGGCGGGCAGCCTGGGGGGCCCGGATCTCCTGGACTTTAGCAGGTTCCCTCGGTATAAGGTCCTCTTTAGCGGGAGGAGGCTTAGTTGTCCGATGTCGGCGACAACGCTCTCTGGAAGGGTCCTGTGAGTAATAACCCTATGCAGTTGAGATGAAGCTATCAACATCGACTTCATCTACCTTCCTAAGATGAGGGATGTACTCGTTGTCATGTTCTGGGGACAGGATCCCAAAATAGTTTGAGATGAACACTAGGGCCACCTTGTGCTGGGGTGCCGACCACAGATGAAGAGGTGGCTGGAAAACTTTTATAGACTGGAGGGCTTGTCTTGGGTCCTCCAGCATGGGGAGAGTACCATTTATGTGGTAATATTTGATTATCATGTTGGATACCTAGCATTGAAGATGCTGTGTAGGCGAGGGGGTCATGCTCTTCATTGGGGCCGCAACTTCCTGCGGGATCACTGATACGTGTACCTACATTGGTCATCGAGATGTCATTTGGATTGAAGGTTACTCTGCGGGAACATGTGACATACATATATGACATTCAGACCACAAAATCTCTTCAAATTAGCATTATTTTAAACATATTCATATTTAGTGATTCTACTTATCCCCCTTCCCATTTTCTTTTTCTGTGAGGCAAAAGGGCTTAAGTGGGGTAGAACTGCCACCTTGGTTAATGATTCATGTCGTGTTCACCATTTTTGTTCTGCCTCTGAGGTGGTGAGTTTCGCACATACCAGGGCGAACAAAATGGTCTGATGTGCAATATTCTTTTGTCTTTTATCATTGGGGTAGAACCTCCACCTTGGTTAAGGATTCACGTCGGGTTCACCATTTTTGTTCCGCCTCTAAGGTGGCACATTTCGGGTTGTGTGGAAATGATCTGATGAGGATCATCACCCGTACCTTTTTCCCAGAAGGGTTCTTATAAAATTCACCATTTCTTTTGTGTCAACCCATTCTGTATCATTATTTTTTAAAATAAGGTTGGATTAACC
This sequence comes from Viscum album, assembly GCA_963277665.1. NCBI lineage: Eukaryota > Viridiplantae > Streptophyta > Magnoliopsida > Santalales > Viscaceae > Viscum > Viscum album. Next base: position 1,567,253,130 of record OY728160.1, read on the forward strand.
CCGTGGGGACTAGGAAATTCACCCCTTTTTCATTTCAAATGATATTCCATAGTCAAATGGTCTTATCAGGTGATTGTGTGGGGTTAAATATTTGTGAAATCGGTCCTCCTTAGATATAACTTCCTCTGATGGTCTCTAACGGGATTATTCATGGATCCAAGAACACCCAATATCCCTTGTATCCATGATTCATGGACCTTCTTTCCAAAGGTAGGTGCTCGTTGATTGATGATTCATCCAACGACACTTGATGACTCTAATGGCCGAGAGGATGGGTGGTTAGGTTCACTACACCCTTCTGGGGGAAGATTATTTTCTATTCCAGGACTCTCTTATAGATTTAAGTCATGTTCATATGTTTGTGAATCCTTCGTTCATTCTTGAAGAGTGTGTCTATGGGATATCCTTGATTTTCAAGATCATCATAGGCATACATATGGATTTGATTCTACGAAGGTGATGCTGACTTGAGCCATACAATAAGGTGCTCTAGAGTTTATCATATTCTAGGGGGGATAGAAGGTGATTTGATGTTGGGATCAGACCCATAGGATGGGTTTCCTACGTATCCTCGGGAGAGGAATCAGAACCCATATATTTCAGATCTTCTGGGGATTACACATGGAAGTTTCCCATCTAGGGGACATGATTGGGTGGCCCCTTTATGGGATGAAAATATTTTGATCTTGGGCCTTCAGGTAGGAATCCTATGTAACCTAGTTTGATCAGGAATCAAAGTTTTTGTAGTTCAAATGGTTGGAGATTAGACATGAGAGATTCCCATTTGAGGGACATGATTGGGTGGACCCTTTTGGATGGGCACCCTTTTGAGCTCAGGCCATCAGGTAGGCATCCTATGTATCTTGGTTTGACCAAGAATCAGAGTTATATTTGTTCATATTGTGTGGATGTATTAATTTTCAAAAACCTCTAAGCCCACGTGAGTCATGCTCGATGTGAGAAACAAGAGTATGCGAGATATCCAACCAACCACATGCTTCCTCTCCTATTGGTGGGAGAAGGAGAGCCTATGAAAGAAGAGGCTAGGGCGATGGGGGGAGAGGGCGCGAAGCGATGAAACTTTCCATATGAAATGAAATTAAAGGTCATGCGGACTAGCCTCAGAAGATTGGGGAATTAACTTAGTGGCAGGGCCCTAGAACATGTTCTAGGAAGGGGAGGAGTTCCTTCCTTGTCAAAGGGGGGAGCGAACATAACCCCTTTGACTGATCACTATTCCTCATTGAATGGAAAATCAAGTGATAACCCTTAATCCTTAGAACGGGGAGGTTCACATCAGCATCCCAAGGTTGGACTCTGGGTTACCATGGGAATGTAGACCCACTAGCATTCCTGAAGGCTGAAGCATTGCGGGGAGTGCCTTCGTGACTCTGATTTCCATGAGTATGTAGACTCAAAGTGGCACACTGATGCACCCGATGGTCTGATCACATGGGTCTGGTGGATTTGGAGGAGGTTTTGCCTTAATACCGGAGGACTGGTTTGCAGAGGGATTATGGAGGACTAGACAATAATGGAGGGGTGAGGTTGGAACCAGAGGATATAATACCCAAAACACCCCATTCCACATACTGGTTTCTTATGTGGGATGGGGGAGACTCTTCATACCATAGTGGTATGCAAGTAGAGGGGCCATCCACGTACCGATGAGGTACATAGGCATGGGTATAGAACAACACGTACCATAGTGGTACACAACCCATCACACCGCTTTGGGTTCCATCTGCGTACTAATGTAGTACACGGCACCAGGTTCAGTCTACATAGCGGTAAACTACATGGAGCACCATACTGAGAGGGCTCGGGGGATCAAAATTCATGGGGAGTTCATCCATGAGAAGTATGTTGTTTGCGGTTCACCAATTAGGTTTTTAGTTCTATTTTTTATTATTATGTTTCCCCATTTTATGGTTCACGACCGGCTGTCCTATAAAGATGGTGGTTCGAAATTCGGGCTTCATCGATGAATCAAGACTGAAGCTGAAGTCTTCTCCGAAATCTTTCTTTCTACCTATGGGATCCCTGTAAGCTTTCTTCATCTGTCCTCTTTTCCTTCCTACTGTGCTCCTTTTATAGAGCATCGGGGCAATCATATCTTTGGGAATGCAGCACCATTTGCTGAGGCCCATGAGGAGATACCCTGACCTGTGGAAGACTCGATCAACTGGGGTTTGCAGAGGCTTCAGTTTGCGATAATGGTTTATAGAACCCTTTTGGTTTTCTTCATTCACGAACTGATAAGTTCTCAGGATGGTATGTAGATGGGATTCACGTGAACGAGTCCTTTGGCGATGCAGTTCATGGTACGCCTTGTTCACTCTCCATCGCTCCACGGGTGAGTGGCTTGTGGATCATTTCGCATACTTGTTGGTTTATGATCCAGGTGGTCCATGAACCTTTCCCGGTGATGGTATGTGAGCCACTTGAAAATACTTGAAAACTTGAATTCCTTCAAGTTTCTTCTGAAAAATTCAACTTGATTTGAGTCTATTCACCTTGCTAGACTTGTCAGAGTACTTGTTTCCTTCTGAAAAGTGATTATGGTGGTATTTTCTTCCCTTGGTGGAATTTTTAGGACCCTAAAACCACAAACCAACACATCCTTCATGAAGCATCGAAAATTATTTCATTTCCAATATAACCAAGGTAACACCTCTCAAGGACTAAAAAATAAATCCCACTGATCAAGAATTTCAATAATAGCCAAGTTATATCTCCATGATGTTCTCAACCTAGGTCACATCCTCCTATGAACCTAGCTCAACATAGGAGACTCACCCATCTGCTCATCTGTTGAATATGAATCAACCAACATAAAGAGGTTCATCTCACCATCTCAATGAAATAATACTAAACATATCAACAAAATAAAGGGTCTATCATCAACTAAAACCTCACACTAGCATAACCCATACCTAGGAACTCATACCTGAGCCTGAAACATGACATATCTACCCCAAACCTACCCACTATAGGGTCATTATCTACCATGATCATAACTATAAGGATCATAAAATCAAAACAAAAATACATCAAAATCACCACAACATCCTCAATTTTTTTAAGGTTCCACCAATAAGTTATTTGGTAAAATGATGAATAAGTTATTTTTAATTCTCTAATTATGAAACTTCCATTATTATAACCTTTTCTTAAAACATTTCCTTTTTACTAGTTTTATAAAAACATTTTCCCTTTATAAATATATTTAACATTCACCAGTAGGAATTCACATGTATTTAATACCAACGTGCCTAAAATTATGCATAAACACACAACCTCTTACTACCTTGGTCCAAGAATATAACAATAAATAAACACTCACACAAGAAAATCATTATTGAGTAAGCACCTCAATAAAGATAATGAAAATAAATAAATAAAATCCCATACCCATGGTAATATGGACATTCCATACCAAGAGTTAGCTATGCCTATGCATAAGGCCCATCATAATATTTAAAAAATCTTACCTCCAACTACCACACCTATATATTATGTCAACTAAGAACAATCCTTTGATACCATTTTCTAATACCTAGTTAAAATAACTCAAATAGAACCATAGTCAAAGTGTCACAAGACCTCATGCATAATAGATATTTACTAAAATAGATGAATCATATTATAAAATTCTTATATATAAAAATAATAGATATTCATGTGATGAATATCATAGGATACAATTTGGATACATCATAAAAGGAATGTGGATGCCTCTTTCATTTTGTATGAATGGATTATGGTTTGGGTAATAGAGTGCATGGAATAGTGATATATCTTTCAAATAGTATTCCCATAGTTTTGAATCATAAATATGGTTCATTTATAGAAAGACAAAAATATTATAATAATTATAAAAGTTTACACAATTTTATTCTAATGGGAATATGATTTTATGCAATGTATGTTGATTTATAAACTTTGGTGACCTATTCATGTGTTCCTTTAATGAATGAAGTCTACATAAATAGATTAATTGTACTTGGGGGGTGTGGGTATATGAAACTCTCTTAATACTGTGAATCTCCATTTACTCCTTGTTATATATTTTTATTTAAGGATATGGTGCTAGAACATCTTTGGAGTTTGAGCATTCCTCTAATAGAGTATGAGGAATCTAGTTGTCATTGTACTACCTGTGGAGGCGAGAGTCCTTCAACCATCGTTCAATGATCTTCATCAAGATCATTAGTTATTGAGCATAATGAAAAAGTGGTATGAATTTTATATTTATATTCTTAATTATCATGTTTAAACGATTGATTTATATATTAAATAAATATCATATATATATATGATGTGTTTAAGGAAACATCATAGTATATGATATTGATATTTAGTAAGGTATGATATGTAGGAACCAAGGAATATAGTACTTTTTGTCTTCATATAATTTATTATGATATAGTAATATCATATACACTTCTTAGGCATGTATTATATAACAAAATAGGTGAGTCATAAGGGAAGTAATTTTTATAGGATCATATTGTATGGTTCATGTGATTGTCCTATGATACATGAAGATAACCAACTATTAAATGGTAAATAATCTAATATCCTTCACATTTTATATCATTAATAATATGTTTCATATGATGAAATTGGTTATAAAAATTTTAATTTCATGAATTATTTTAATGTTACAGAATATTCGAATAAATGCATGAATACTCAAAAGTATCCCAAGGGATTATATTAGGAGGCAGACACCTTTAGCATTGATTGTGTGATCCCTATAGATTATATCCCCACTTTGATGATATCTATCTCTTTATCCATTAGCCTTCAATAGGTACTATAATAATTTAGGATAAATGGAGGATCCCACCCATGATTTTGTTGATTCATCCAATCTATGGATACACCATGGAAAAGGGAGTCTATTGGTTACCTCTCAGTGATTTTCATCAAAAAATGTTTGAATATTTAAGTAGTACCCCAAAAAATTGAAAGTTACATAGTTTATTTGTTAATAGATTATACATGGTTTTAGTTTCATGCATGGTTGATCTTTTGATTTGAGGTTTATTATGTATTCTTCTATGTTGAACGAGTGTTTTTTGATCCATAAAAACCTGATAGTGGTATTAGAGCTTCACCATTATTCTTGATTATTAAAATCATGTCAAAAATAAATAAATCATATTCTCCATTGTATACTATATTTCTTATCATAATAAACTATTGAATTATTATTTAGTGGTTTCCAATATGATATGAAATATTGTAAGATATGATATAGCCACACCATAAAATATAAGATATTATAGGTGACATCTCAGTAGAAATACCTCAATTTATTACATATCAAAGCATATTATATGGGATATCATATGGAGTTATAACACCAAATAAATTCTGTAAAATAGATCCCTAAATCACCAAGGAAATATCATCTATATCATCAAATATGATTCCTAGGATCTGAATGATTGAATCATAGTTTAAGATGGTTCATGTTAAGTAGGCCAGTGCTTGGATAGTATTACATAGGCCAATCATGAGATTTAATATGGTAATACCATAGTAAATTATATGGGATATCATTAAATATGATCGATATCACCATGTTATCTATCATATTCTATTAGTCATAAATCATAAAATATGATATAATAGGGATTTTTTTAAATTCAAATTTTTAACTGAATGTTATAATTTATAAATTGTTTATAGATTACAGAAAAAGGTTTTCTGGGATAATTATTTAATTTATAAATTGTTTATAAATTATTTAATTATAAATTTTTGATAATTAATTAATTAATTAATTATATATGAAACATTTTTTAAATAAACATAAATAATATTAAATTTAAATTTTAAATAGATTTTTAAATTATATGGAATGAATTATAATTTGGATATAAATAATTTATATGGAAATTATAAATGAAATTTATAAATTATTTATATATTACAAAATAAGTTAAACATTTATTAATGTATTATGATATCAATATATCATAGAATAAAGGATGGTCCTATCCAAATAGTTAGGTGATTCAAATTGAGCCTATGGATACCCCATAGAGGAGGGAGTATAATGGATAATTATTTGTGATCTTATTCAAAAATATTATTGAAGATAGATATGTGGCATTCATCGGTGAATGATACACATAATATTCTTCATTTATAGTTTACATGGTTTTGGTTTCATACATAGTGATCATGGGATAAGTGGTTCCTTTGAGTTAACTATATATATCATTGGATGTGTTCATATGAGAGATTCGATCTCACCTAAAATGGTATCAAAGCCACCTTGATCCTTGATTCAACATGTTTTTACACTGATTTCATAAGGAAAATGTATATCATAATGTGCTTGTGGAGATATCATATAATACGATATGATGTTGCTAAATGATAGTAACTGTATCCATATACATTTATTTATGATCTAGGATATCATAATATGTGGTTCAATGATTTTAATGGTCATAAGTAGTGTCTGGTTGAATCATAGAGTATGATTCATTCAATCCTATGATTCTATGCTATGTAATTGGCTATGATAATAGTTATTATAGGTCGTAATAGATAATTCAGGTTGTGAAAAAATAGGGTATTGTATCATAAAGGCGATATAACATATATCATATATCATGAATGATATCCCATGTGACTTGAAACTCATGTAATAAACAACATGCCACTTATATAAGAAACATCAGACCACTCATGATAAGTTTCTATCATATTCCATGATGAAATCATAGGCTATGATATATAGTTTCAATATTTATCATCAAATATTATATGAGATGAAAAATGAAAAAAATTTAATTTTATATAAAATTAAATATGGTTCATAAAATGTTTATAAAAGATAAGTGGTAGGAATTATAAAATAAATATTTTTATGCTAAAATAAAATATGAAATGTTCATATTGACGCCTATGTTTGGAAAATAAAAAAATATTTATTTATTTATTTAATCCTTTGAACATTAATTTATATAAATGTTAATACTATGTCAATACTATATATTCTTAAATTTATATGATAAATCACTTCTTAAAAAAATATCATTCCATGCATTACAACCAAGGTATGACAATATAAGGTTTAGATTTTATAAATCTAAATTTGATTTTTTATGAAGTTACAAGATTAAATTTAAAGGTTAAGTATAGTTTATACATTTTAGGAGTTATAATTATGATGAAATTGAAATATATATTGAGAAAAATATCCTTGGTTAGAGGGACATTAATATAGGCTACTAATTGGCCTAAAGGCTCATTCCTTGTCTTGAAAAGTGGGGGGTTGGATATCTATGGTTAGAAGCTTAGTATTGTGGGGATTTTGGATTTCATATAATCTTAAAAATTTACATGAAAGTGTTTAATGTATCTCATGCATGATATGCATTTAGATATGTGAAAATATGCTTGGATTCTATTTTTAAGTGAGTAAAAAAACTATGATTTGTGTAAAGAGTAATGAATTGATATGGTTTGAATATATTATTTTTGTGGATGGAATAAATATTACAAAAATAAATCATTAGAATCATTAATACATATAGGAATAAAACATGAGATAATAAATATTTCATGATATTAAATAGTTATGAATTTAATATTCATGTGATGTATATTAAAATGTCAAGACTAAAAAAACTCCTCAAATACTAAGTGTGGGATTACTTATAAAGAAAAATTATATCAAGACTTCAATCATCCAACAAGATTATACTAAGTATGGGTGCCTATGGATTATCTTGTGTAAGGCATGTTGAATATGGGTGAACCTAATAATATTAGGTTCCCTTATCAAACTACGATCTTTGAGTTATAATTGGATTAGAAACCCTAATAGGATTAAGATAATAGGGTAATAGAGTTGAGTTCTTCTATTTTTTGTATTTGGAAAAAGAGTTTTCCACTCAACTTTGAAAGATAAATATGTGATATGATTGTCTTGACTACCTCCCTAAATAGCTACATGATATGAGAAACACTAAAGTGACCCCAAAAAATAGAGAAATATAGATATTATCCTAATAAATGCAATGAATTAAGGGATTATCATTTTAGTAGGGGTAATTTATTTAAAGGTCCTTGATGAAAATACATAAAACATCATAATCACCTGTAGATATGTATTTTTATAGATTATGACATGTATCGTGATTATCATGTTGAGGTCTCTTATAGGTATATCTTATAAAATTATACCAGACTAGTATGTAAGGTTGAAAAGTGTTTAAAAATAATAATTACGAGCATACAAATATGAATGTTATATAAATCAATGTCATAAATTTAGGATCATGTGTATCAGAAACCGGGTTTTCATAACACATTTGTGATGATAAACATAGACTCATAAATAATATTTAATTGATGAATGGTACATGTTAGAAATTGAGTTAGAGTTACTGCATTGGTGGTCAAAACATCTTAACTAAATCTACTAAATGGATTATTTTTGGAATTATAAAACATTTATTATGTTCCCTCCATAAATAAAATATTTTGTATTTTTTTAGAGAAGATAGTTTTTTATTCATTATTTTTAAAAATAGTGGATCTATATATATGAATGAGATGTTTTACGGTATATTTAACATGGTGAATGATTTATAAATTCTAGATATGTATAATCATATATATATCATTTAAAATAATAAGGTCAAGATTGATTCTTACTCCACTTATCTTTGGCATTATCACCTAAGACATATAAATGAGAAACACATTGAAAGTCTCCATAGAAAATAATATCTGGACACATTAGATTATGAATCATTTGATACATGCAAATCTTGTTTATTATGGAAAATTAACAAATAAAATTTTGTGGAAAATGTGATAGGGATAGTGTACTATTAGATATTATAAATATTGGTGCATGCAGACCAATGAGTACTCAAGCATGTAGTGGGTTCAGGTATGTTATAAATTTTACCAATGACTTAAGTCAATATGGTTATGTGTTTCTGATGAGACAAAAGTTTTCAACATTTGGAAAGTTTAAATAGTTTTATAATGAAGAAAAAAGTCAACTAGACAAAAGTATTAAGATTTACTAACCAGATCAAGGTGGTGAATACTTGATCCATACATTTACTGATCATCTTTGAGATTATGGAATTGTTTCAAAACTTTCTCCTCCAAGAACACTATAGTGGAATGATGTATCCTGGGGGAGGAATTTCACTCTATTGGATATGGTGTGATTAATGAAGAGTCATTGTGATCTTCCTATTTCTTTATGGTGATATACTCTGGAAAATTCTACATTCCTACTTGACTATGTTCCTTCTAAATTATTCATAAAGACACCATATTAGATATGGAATGAGAAACATTAAAGTTTGTATTTATGATTATTTTGGGTTGTGAAGCATACATAGAATTTATATTACCTGATAAACTTAACCCCAAATTAGTGTAATTCTTATTTTATGGTAATCTATTAGAAAATACGGAATATTTTTTCTATATTTTTACTGAGAAAAAATTATTTTTGGACTAAACTAGTATATTCCTTGAAAATGAATATATAAATTGAGAAGTCAGTGGGAGGAAATTTGAACTTTGAGAAGTTTAGAACCAAAGAATAGGAATTATTCCTAAAATGGATGATGAGTTAGTTCTATAAAAATTTCTGGAAAAAGAATCGATATAGGTTACACAATAACCAAGAAGATTTAGTAGGATTTGTCAGGAGCCTGAGAGGTATGGATTTCTCATTGAAAATGACAATAAAGTAATGTTTATAGATATTAAACCAAGTAGATAATAATATTCCATTGACAGTTTTGATTTCCTTAAATGGATAATTTCGATAAAATCTAAGATTCCATATAGACTAAATAAGTTTTTAACTTGGTTGATGTGCCTGAAGGGGTGAGATCCTTAGTGTGAAAGTGAGTTTTCTATAAAACAATGACATGGATCACATAGTGATTGCCTATAAATCTCATCTTATATCTAAATTTTATAATAAAATTAATGGTATATACAATGAAGAAAAATTTTTACCAATTTTGATGATAAATTTTATTTATTTATTTCTTTCCATAATAACTCAATATGATTATGAGATGTAACAAATGGATATCAAAACCACTTTCCTTAAACATAATTTAGTCAAGGATATGCATATGATAGAACTCAGAGGTTTTGAAGTTCCAAATGAGTCCACTAATGTTTTCAAGAAGCAATGGTATATTTTAAGATTGAAGAAATATTCGTAGAGTTGGAATATTTAGTTTGATGATTCAATCAAAGAGTTTTGTTTCATCAAGATAACAGACGATTCTTATGTATAGGGTTAGTGGGAGTGTTTCGATATTTTTATATTGTATATGGATGATAAAATACTTATTGGGAATGATGTTACGACTTTAAATTCTATAAAGGTGTGGTTATAAAAAACTATTATTAATAAAATACATGGGTGAAGTATCCTATATATTATGTATGAATATCTATAGAGATAGATTGAAGTAGTTCTTTGGATTGAGTTAGAACACATATATTGGTAAAGTTCTAGAGAGATTTATTATGGAGAACTCCAAGAATTGATCTTTACCAGTGTTTCATGTCATAAATATTCTCAATATTCAAGATCCTTTTAAGGATTTTATAAAGTATGGATAGGATTACTTATGCATTAACCTCATGATCTATCATATGTGCCATGTTTTGTACTAGACCTAATGTCACTTATGCTTTGAGAATAACAATTATATAACAATAAATCCTTGATGAGAGTCATTGTATTACTATTAATAATATCTTTAAGTGATTAAGAATAATTAAGGACATGTTCTTGGACTTTAGTAGTGTGGATGAGCTAATTATAAGGTGTTACCTTTACTCTATAAGCAATATCTTCTGAACTATCGAATATCTGGGCCTCTAGTGTATAAAGAGACCAATGAAAGGTTTGGAAGACACTAATTCCACCAAACTATGTATCTAGAATTAGAAATATCTAAAAATCATCCATGAACCCTAACTATACACCTTTAGATACTTGTAAGATACATTCACTACATACACTCTAAACGATGCATGTAATGAAACCAAAGTAATGAAAATAATGAAGGAATGCATGAATTATATAGTTTAGACGATTTTCTAATCCAAATTAAATAATAAATTTTAAAAAAAGGGCGAATAAGAGATTATAATGAAAATGAAAACTCCAAATCACAAGAAAATAGAAGCTAGGATTAATCAATAACTTGACTAATTTTTTCCATGTAAATACAAATGACCCCATCCCTAATATATAATAGATAATTTTTGGTAATCCTAGTTCTACCACCAACTGAAATCCATCAAGATATTTCTTTGAGATCATATCTCCATGGGAATCCAATTATATAGTCAAAGGTAATCAATACCTCTATTGGTCTAGCTAGTGAACAATGCCTTGGTTCCAGATTCCAAAACCCATCCTTCAACCTCACTACTTGCATCCCCTAGATTCACCACCATCAATGCTACTATTTCAGTCACCTAGTTTTAGGATAACTTACACCTTTAATCTATTCAAAGCATAATTTTTTTGAATTCATGCATTTTTTGTAACTTTAATACTTTTTCAAAAATATATTCTCATTCCCAAGACTAGAAATTTCCCACTTGATAAACTTTTTCGAAGCTTCACCACTAAGTCCAATGGGCCACAAGTATTAATAATAACAAAACCCTTATTTTTGTACCTTTTCATGTTTTTTAGAGATTTCAAGATCCTATGAAATCTAAGTTAACCAAGAATTTCTGATGTGAAATAGTGATTTATACATTCTTGAGCTTTAACTTTAGATAGTATATCATCTAGATTTTGATTCCCTTTAACATTATATAGTTCCATAATTCCATCCTCCATAGGAAACCATATATAACAGTATTTTAGTGTAATATACTTCATTTGGGAGTTAAATTATAGATTCTCAGAAAATTGAATTATTCTATGGCTATCATAGTACAACATGATAATCTCTTACTTCCTTATGATTACATCCACTATACCCTTAAAACATACCAAACACATCCCTAACTTCATAATCATAACATACTCATATTCTATGGTTGATATTATAACCATAAGTTGTAACAAAACATCCATCTCATATAAGTAACTCTGAATGTGAATAAAAAATCTATGGCTCTCTTCAGAAAATCAATATCCCCGCTAAAGTTAGCATCTGTAAACCCTTTAATGGGTTAATATCTTCCAAAAATAGGGAGAAATATCCTATAATACTTTGAGATACCAAAATATCTACTTGATGTCCTGTTAATGTTCCTTATCAAGTTTTTCTATGAATCTAGTAATCACACCCACTATGTATGTGATATTAGGCCTTTTACACACTATGGCATACATTAGACTTTCCACTGCTGATGCATATGAAACTTGCACCATGAATTTATCCTCATCTCATATATTTAGTGTCATATACTTAATTTTTTTGAAGTTTATGGACATGGGAGTACTCACCTGAATCGATTCATTCATACCAAATCTCACCAACACCTTCCAGATGCACTCTATTTAAGAAAGGGATAAAGTTCCAAAATTGAAGTCTCTTATGATCCTCATCACCAACATCCACTTGGCGAAACCATATCTTTAATCTAAAAAATGACATGAAAACTAATACTTCAACTCTTCTAAAATTTCCATCATATTCCCAACTAGGAGTATATCATCAATACAAAGAATAAAAATAATTAAACTCCCATATTTATACACATTTTGGAAACAAAAATGGTCGCCACTTCTCTGAATGAACTTTAATTTTATTATAAATTTGTAAAAATTTATATTCCAATTACTTGGTTCCTTCTTGATCCCATAAAATCTTTGTTTCATCTTACACAACAAACTTGTGTTTTTTATGGTATAAAATAATTTGTTTCCTCATGTAGATTTATTCAACTAAATATTCATGAAGAAATACCATCTTGATATCCAACTATTCAATAAACAAACCTTCCATGGAAACCAATCTTAGTAATATCTATATCATTGTGTGTTTGACAACAGGAGATAAAATATCACTAAAATACACTCCTTATAATTTCTAGAAACCCTTCACAACCATCCAAATCTTATACCAAACTCTATCATCTACTTCCTCATTTAGAAGATAAACCCATTTGTTATATAGATACCTATTTACTTATAGAAGATACATTATCTCGCATATATTTAAAGCATGAAAGGAATACAATTATTTATTTATTTAAAACTATCACTGCAATAAGTTACTTAGACTTCTTGCCTCACTAAGGCTTTATTGTTCCCCACATTCCTTGAGAAGTAGAAATTTTATATGGGAATAAAACCTCTTCATTGGCCTTATGACCATGGTAAACCTCCTCAAAACCAAAGGCTCATCTCATTATAGAAATCATGCTTCAAAAAATATACCTCAATATTTCAATGTCCATGAGAATTTTTGTACATTCGAACTTGGAAATTTTGGAACTTTATTAATGCTATTTTTTGGAACTTGGTTTCACCTCTTAGACTCCATCATCTTTTGTGCTCTGTGAGTAGCCCAACACCACCAAAACTCAAGTCAGATCAATATTGTATTTATCTATTGGATCTTTATTTATAAGAGAAATCTCACTAGGTTTTAATCTTTCTAAAAGTTATCCTCATTGAATAGGATATTACAAAAATTTATAATCTTCATATAAAAGTTATCCTAGAGTATGAAACCTAATTTTTCATCACCACATACAAAAAGGAAATTTTTTTAGGAATTAGATTGAAACTTATCCATATCCTTGGAATTGACATAGGCATACATGAAAAAAATGAAAATTATTATGTCATTAAATTCTAGATTCCAGTCAGACTAGAGTTCATCTGGAATTTGAGGTGCCAAAATTTTGGAAGGACTCTAATTCACATAATGACCTACACAATTGACTACTTTGGCCCAAAATTCCTATAGGAATATGGAATATAACCACATGCTCCTAACTATATAATTCAATGTCTGATTAATCCATTCCATAGTACCATTAAACACATATATCCTAGGCACCATCTTCTTCATCCACATTCCATTAATATAAAAAAAATTTCATAATTATATTCCCCTATACTCACCTCCATTACCATATAGAATATATTTCAACTTCATTTCGATCTTGTATTTCAATGTGTCTCTCTGTCTAATGAAAGTCTATAAGACCTCAAACTTGTGTTTGATGAAAAAAACCAAACCTTCTATGTGGAATCATCAATGAAGGTAAGATAATATAGTGCACCCCTATGATATTAAATCAATGCTAGTACATATATATTTGTATAAATGAGCTTAAAAATTGGATTCTTTGATGTAATATAATCTGAATTGAAGTAAATTCTCCACTATTTTACTTGGATGAAACCTTCACACTTTCTATAAAACACATGATTGATATTTAACAATAATTTACTATCCAAATTTTGTATACCATTCTCAATAATGTGACCAAGATGATCATTCCAAAACTTCTCTATTTTGGAAGTTGTTTCTCCAACATGCATGATACATTTTGAAACCCCAGTTAGGTACAAATTTACATACTTAAAACCATGGTACACAACCATATAACCTCATGTGATCTTCTACACAACATCTACAAAAATAATATACAATCCCACATCATCAAACTGACCAAAAAAATATGATTCTTTCATTGTCTTAGGATGTTCTAGATGAATTATAAATGTCACGTACATCTATTCTTCATTCTAATACTCACATATCCTTTTCCAATAACCTAATATGTCTCTAAATCTATAAGGTGAACCTTTTCAAGGTGAAAATACACATAATTGTGCATAAATATAGTATCAAAATTTGAATTTTATAAAGATAAAAAATCAAGGATCCAAGAATCCATTGATCTCGTGACACTTAGAACCAAAGTGAAACCCTACCCTTCAATAATATAATTCTCAAATTCTCAAAAAGAAAAATTTCTAGAGTTTATCTTACTCTCTCGAAAATATTTTTTTATATGTCCTTTCATTCCCACAGTACCAATATGCAGAGTCACAAAGGCCAAATGACTTTCCATGATTCTTACCTCTTCTATTTTCTCTTTTTTTTCCTTTGATTCATTTAAGTGAAGGAACCCATATATTCCATAATAAATGAACTTATAAAAATTTATGAAACTTACATCCTTTTGATATATTCATTCAAGATCTAATCATGGATTTACATGAAGACCAATTTATTCTTTCTACTGGAATAACTCACAATGACCACCACCACATCCCACAATTCTGAAAGTGATGATTAAAGAATAATAACCCAAATTCCTTCAGCGAACTTCAATCCAACTGACTATGAATATTATTGAATTCATTAAAATTATTAGTTTATGAAATTCCTTATGACATTACCATATTAAAAATTCACTAAAACAAGAATACTTTAGTTATCATAGAAGGTTTTCAAAATAGGTTTCAGGCTTATCTATCCATCTTGTAGTTATCTTATCCTCATGGATGTTTAAGGCCACATTTTGGGACTATATCATTTAGATGACACCTAGTTCCATCCTTTCAAGTATTTCCCACTATATCATTTCCATCAGATCTAGATTTTTCCCAATCAATGAAATATTGATATCTATTTGGGATAGGTAGTCCTCCACCTACATCTTCCAAAATCCAAAGTATAATCCATCAAGGTTATCCAACCTCAAATTTCCCTATTCAAAATTCATATTATGAAGATAAATATCTCCCATTTAATTCAAATAGGGTAAAACATAAGTAAATTTACCCTTATAGAAGTTTTTGTTTGAGTTTCTTTTCAAAAATTTGAAACTTTCTATGACACCACTTATAATGTCAGAAACACTATATACTGAACTATCAAACCACTAGGAATAATGTTTGGAACAATACCATGAAAAGGTTTAAAAGATAATGTAACCACTATAAGATGTATCAAAAATAAAGAATCCATGTAAACCATCCACACACTCTAACCACACAACTTATAATTCTTGAAATAGACACTTATAAAATACACTAAAAATAGAGTATGTAATGAAACAAAATTAAAGGAAATAATTAAGGACCATAAGGGAAACATGGTTTAGAGGAATTCCTAATCTAAGGGAAACAAATTTTTTTACTAGAAGGGTGACCAAGAGATTACAATGAAAAATATTAACTCTAAAGAACTAGCTAGCAGAAGCTAGGATTAATCAATCAAACAAATAATATTTTCAACATTATAATAAAAATAAACCCATCCCCAGTACATAGTATCTAACATTTGATAATACAATTTATACCACTAACTAAAATCCATAGAGATAATTCCACTATGATATGATATCCACATGCATATAATCATATGATCAAATTGAATCACCACCTCCATTAGTTTATCTAGTGAATAGTACATTAATACCAACTTCTAGAACTCATCCTCCAACCTCATAACTTGAATCCTCTAGAATCACCACCATATATTTAAATATATTTTGGTCACCTAGTTTTTTGAGAAATGATAATTTTTTTTTCTGGTCAGATAATGAAGTTCTATATTTTAAAACTTTCCATTAACTTTAAAACTCAATCAAAAAACAACTTCTCACATGCAAGCTTAACAATCACACTGATGCATGTTTCAAATCTAAGAAAATATGATATGATATCTCAATTTGGTTTCATGTTTTTACTCAATAGAGGATATAATAGTTGGAATAGTTTTAAAAAATCCATAATGGTGTACCTTCAAATGAAGGTTGTTGATGTCACCATATCTGATACTTACAAGGAATCTATTTAGATCAATATGTTTATCACTAAACTTGGGATATTTCCTACAACTGAGGGATAAATAAATCTTTTTTGTGATCATAATTCATATATTGATTTGTACAAGGAAACTAGATCTCACCAAAAAATTGAACACATCCTTCATAAATACCATCTCATTTGAGAGATTATCGAGAGGTGTGATGTAAAGATCTATAGGGTGGATATAGATAAAAACGTAGTTGATCCTATAAAAATCCATTATCACAACAAAACCATGAGGGTCATGTTGAATATATTAGTATTAAATACATGAGGGATTAGATGTGATAGTTTTAAAATGTATCATGGATTTATTATAAAGACAATATCTATTTATTATTTATTCATGTCCACTGAATTTATTTTACATGAATAGTTTAATGATAAAATCTTCTTAAAGCATGAATTTTAGTTGTACCTAATAAATTATCATCATGAAGTATTATAGGGTGTGTTTATATTTTAATATTATCATAAACAGAATTTTGCATGAAATATAAAGTTTCAAGACCCCGTCCCACTATAGTGTACCCCTCCTAGGCCGACAATGAGAGAAGGGAGATGGTGACTGCCCGACACCCAACTCCCATAGGCCCTGATTTGGTGACTAGAACTAAGCGTATAATAAACATACATGGGGGGAATTAACCTCTAAGTGAACATACATATAAGATAGATACGCCAATCAAAACCTACTCAAACATATATATAAATAAATACCATGTGATAACATGAAATGTCATGTAGTACTATAACAAATGAAGTGAAAACTACATGTACCAAATAGTAAAGATGGTAGTAACCATGAATCCCAAATAACTCCTATAAAACCACAAGGTATCAATATCCATCCCAATATACAACCTACTCCAGATGACTTGAATTTTTTTTATATGCATATGGTGATCATAATAGTATACACTGTAGGATCCTACCCAAGTATTCTCATACAAAAGATAAAGAAAGAATGCTAAATCACAATAAACAATTGTGAAACTAACTCATCATATAAATAGGTATAATATTTTCCTAGCCTCACCATGGATGAATATAACTAAGTATCACATATGAGATAAAATATTATATAATAATGAAACATCAATGGTACCCCACTCCCTATTCCCCACTAGTTTTCCGCTCTGCCACAACATCACACACCCTGATATATCTCTCTCCAAAATAATCCAACCCGAAGAAAAATGGGAAAGGAATCACAAAATGTGTCTCATGAAAAAAACAATCACATCATCCCATATAACATCACAATATATAGTAACCATGAAGTTTATAGGATCCACCATAGCCTCTATGGAATGTAACATACATTGAGTATTATACCTCAAGCCATCATAGCCCATACAACAAGTAAGTACCTCAAGCCATCACATCCTATACACTCCATACCTATAATAATCCTTTGGATACTATATCTAGGGATACATGTGTATGAATAAACACAATCCATCATATCCCTCTACACACATATATGGGGAAACTAACCACTATTTATACCAGTACAAGTAACTACCAAGAGAAGAGAGCGGGGCCATCAACCATCCGTCCTCCCACCAAGATGTTGGGGAAAACACCCTCCTAGAGTCCACTGGGTGTCAGTAACCCTAGATAACATGGGTGGGTTAGCATATGAAATAATAGAATATACATGATAAAATATATCTCACAACCACACTATGAGCATAACCTAGTCTTAGACTCAACTGCAACTAACACCACTTGGATTCCCGAATGTCACTTATAAGACTAGGTATCCTATAAGGACACAAAAATTTAATATATGTATATATTAATTATTTCTTTCAATTTTATTTTTTCCTTTTTTTAATTAATTCACTAGACATTAAAGTGACTATTAAAATTATTTTAAGATACAATCATTAACAACCAGTGTAAATTCTATGCCCTCCAAGTAAAATCCAAATCGAGTCCATGGTTTCTCATGATTAATATCTTTTCATCATTTTCAATATAACAAAACCATCTCCATGGGTTAATAATTATTTATTAATTATTATAATCATTCTATTAACCATGTACTTTAGGAAAACCTTCTTATGCTGCCACAAAGAGGAAACTTTCAACCAAGCATATCTAGCTACCTCAAGTAGTGGGGAAAGGAATAAAGATAAAAAAGAAACCCAACCATAGAATATGAAAAAAAATACATGTTAATAAAGCATTAAAATTTATTACATCAATGGGTAATCCAAGATTTAACCCATTTTGTCATCTCCAGTGCCATCCCTAACACCCACATGTATATCCCGATGCATCTCACCATCATGGGTGTCAACTAATACCACATCATCTGGGCCACCCTACCCACATCAAATAATTCATCCCAGGATCAGCCATCCTAGGCTCATATCACATCACAAGCTCATATCCAAATAACATCACAAGGAATAAATAAAAAAATCATATTCAACAGGGCAATATAGGACATAAAACAAGGCATCCATCTTTCACACATAAATGATCTTTCATGGATCTAAACTTAAGGCACTCGACCTTCTTAAGAAGATGGGGAAATAAAAACCTAACAAGCATATTTATCACACAACTGGTTCTTATTCCATATTGAATTAATCAATTCATTATTCATAGGTTACAACTATAGTAAACCTAATGCATTATCTATAATAAGCTATCAAAATATTAAACATGATCTCTATTATTTAAACCATTTTCAACAGACTTAGATAAGTACCACTATCAATGACATGAATTTTTAATTATTATCAATAAAAATAATTAAAGTACTTTAAATTACCTAACAACTCCATTAATAAAATGGAATATCACTTTCAATTATATAGGCACTTTGAATCAATTTGATTCCCATCAAATTATAAAAACACTAAATTCATTAAACACGCATCTTATTTAAATATTAATATAATTAATCAATTAATTCCATATTTAAATTCTTTATAAATTTCAATATATTACTCCAAGAATAAGAACACATCAACAAAACACAACATAGATATCACACTATCTAGAAAATCAAGATGCAATCCGCTGTCATGGTATAAAGCACAACAACATGCGATCACTAACCAATTAATTATTAATATAGTTAAATATTTATTAGGTTAATTACATTGACTTACAATGAGATAAACAATTCCAAATTTATGATTTCATGTAAATAAAATGGATAAACAACCAATACCCTACTTGAAAGAAAGGATCTCCATGCGAATTGTTGCACCAAAAACAAGGGGAACATGCATGATGGGATCACCACTGGAGAAATCAAGACACTAGAAGTAGGTTTCCATGAATCCAAGGAAAGGGTTATGGAACATACGATCTTAAGAGAACTCATGAAGGAAGGAAAAAAGGAAAGTACCTATATTTTTGAGTCCACATATATGGGTCAATTAAATTTTATAGATCACAAAATATTTAATTCCAACTACTGTGGATCTCATTAAACTCAACATGAAAGGACATGTTTATATCCTTGACTATATAAAAAATTCAAGGATATAATTAGCCTAGATGAATCATCCTTTAAAGGCCCTTTATTTACACCATCAAAAGGTATGTATGGACATTTTTATGAAACTGGCAGAAAAATCCATATGGCCGATTCCACATAGCCAAATTTCCCACCTAGACAAAGTCCCCATGTAGCTATTTTCCCCACATAGCTGAAATCCCCAAGTTGAAAATCCATGTAGCCAATCAATCCACATAACTGATTTATGTAGCTGATATGTCACATAGCTGATCTACATAGCCAATCCATGTAGATGATCCATCCATATAACCGATTCATGCAACTGATCCATCCACATATCCTATTAAAATAGAAGATCCACGTAGTCGATTACTCATGAAGGTGATTCTTGTCACCAATCCACATAGCCAATCTGTCCACATAACTGATTCATCAATATAGTTGATGGATCCATGTAGTTGATGTCTTCACATAGCCAATGGGTCCATTTATCCGATTCAATTGACAATGAATCATTATCTCACCCAAGTCATGAACTGAACATTCATGATGCAAAAACCTTACACATCATGAATCCTCCCTACTTCTATCTCTTAGTAACGAAACACCTACAGACCCACTCTAGACTCATCCATGCACCATGGGCTTTAGAATCATGAAAAGGGTTGTAATATATGGATCCAATCCCTTACATCTAATAACTCTCAAACAATTATCATCATTGAGAATATAAAACTAAACCCAAAGAGAAAATGAAAAGGGGTAATCCAAATAGCAACCCCACAAGATACTTTCAAGGATCTTTTCATCATTTGATCTTAACCACATCATTAGAGGAAATAATAATAAAACCAAACAATAACAATAAAAAACTCCTAAAAACTCTCCTAGGGGAGATACCTCTCAAATGAGATATAGGTTACCAATAAGAAATAAGAGGGAACCATCTCATAAACCAAAAAGGGAAACATACATAGGAGAAAAAAATTACAAGAGAAGAGATAAACATCAAATAGATTGGGGTAATGAGTGTGCATATGAAACTCAAATTCTTAGGCACTATCCTCCATGAAAATTTTCCACCATAAGAAAAAAAACCAAAGGAATATCATGACCTTGAAACACCTTCTCCTAGCGGTAATAGATCCCCATAGACCACTCCTTGAAGGTCATATCATCATCAACATTGATATCACCTCAATAGATGACATAAGAGTCATCATGAAAATAAATATGGATATACAACATATGAAAAACATCATGTATTTTATTAATCAATGGGGGAAGTGATATTCAACATCCCATGACTCTAAAATTAGATGACACCTCGAAAGGCCCAACAAAATAGGTAAAAATATTACTCCCATGACCAAAACTTCATTACTGGTTAGGTCCACTAGGTAAAATACCCTAAGAGGGTGGTGAATCAGGGTATGATAGATTAAAACAACATCCCCTTTAGATCTTGTTTCTTCGTTAAAAAAAACACACTTCTCTCTTTCTTCTATAGAAATATATGAGAAGAAATGAAATCATGCACAAGACACAATTTTACTTGGTTTACCATCACTAGGTACATCGCATAAAAAGGAGATGTGATGATGTACCAAATCCATTAAATCTCACTTCCAATTACAAGGTTCATAATAGATCACTTCTATGCCTAGATTCACTAGATTTATAAGATTTAGAGTCTTCTCACTACATTACCTAGAGTCACTCCCTATGTCTCTTTCTCTGGATCACTACGAATAGAAAGGATCACTATCTTCCTCTTTCTTTACTCCCTACTCTTGGGAGGGATCCAATCAAATTTTATAAAATTTTAGGTCCCTTATTTTTCATGAATGTATGCATACTCAAATATAGATAAATGCTCTATTGAAGTCCCATTTTCACTCATAGATGAATTCCACTTGTCCGCATACTGTTAGTATAAATTACTTTAACAAACTATTTAATTCCCTTCATGAACCACCTGATTCTTCCAAAAACTACATATAACATATTCTTCACAGACCACCTCTTCCATGAACTGCCTCCCCTTTCACCATCACATATCGCCTCTATGTACCGCCTCTGTGAACTACCTCTACATACCGCTTCCACATATCGCTTCCACATACTTCCACTGCTTACTAATTCCAATTTTGTGTAATTCCTTCTTATATGGACTGATTATTCTATGGAATAACTTATTCCTTTGCAGAATATAGTTCTGTATAAACACCCTTTCATAGAATCGCTTCCACAAACTGCTTCACCCTTTTCAGAATCCTCCTTGCGAACCTCTTTCGAACATGGATGAATTCCCAGAGAAAAGTTGTTTTCTTATAAAAAATTATCTAAGTAATGATGGGATTATCAATAATTATATAGGAAAATAGATCCAAAAAATCCACTAATCTTAGATTTACCAAATCATCAATGCCGTAAATATTTAACACGTACCGTGCGTCTCCTTCAAATTGAAAGCATCCCACGAACCATTTTCTCTATACGATATACTTACCGCCTCTCTTCCTCCATGGTGGCTAAAATCATCGTCTCGTTTTTTCCAACGACAATCCATCCCACAAACCACAATCCTCCCATAAACCACATGCCATCCCACAAACCATTTCTTCCTTTCGCATACTACAATCCTTCCCTCGAACCATTTTTCATTCTGTAAACCACTGTTTCCCCACAAACTATTTCCCATACGCGGTCCACATACCGTGCTTCATTGTACACATATCATCCTTCATGGTCTGTGAATAGTGAAATCCTTTTAAAAATCCTTAATTTTCCAAAATCAAATTTCTGATTTTGAGACCCAAAAATTTGGAAAACACTAGGAAATTGTGCTACCTTAAAAACATGCTTTTGGAAAAGACTAACTATACTCATTTGTGGCCATCTAGCTTTGTAAAAAACACTATCACACCCAAAAAATACCGAGAAGAAAGCTTGAAATAATTTTTACTAACATTACCCATGATGAGGATTTAACTTTAAGAACATGTGATCACATATGTTGAACTCTAGAGGTATCCTCCTATGACCTCCATAGGATTTATAATGATCCTATGATACTTTCATCCTTCCATGAATTACCTAAACCATCTGTATTGTATTCTATACTAGTTTTGTCTTGAGAATTCATGACTCTCTGACCCCAATCTAGCATAATGGAGAATGGAAGGTCAGTCATACAAATCATCAAATGATGTCATAACAATGTTGGAGTGGAAACTATTATTATAATAAAACTCAACCAAGGGAAGGTTCCTCATCCATGAACCTCCAAAATATAGGTAATAATAGAAAAGGATATTGATGCGTCGCCGGAAGCTCAAAACAAGTAAGTGAAGAGGAGCAACGTAATATAGCCGAATTGACCAAGGCTTAAAGGCAATGCCACCCGCCAAGGTCACTCCATGCTTAAAGACCAAGTCACCAGCATTGGAGTTGCACCACCAATTCCGAGCAAAGGGAAAAGGCTAAAGAAATAGGACAACACAATAAGATTCCAAAATCCATCACATTCAAGAATCCCCCTTACAAAGGGGTAAAAATACAACATAAAGAAAAAATAAAGAAAGTAAAATGCCCCAATTGAAGTTACAAGACACGGGGAACCGAAAAAGTACATAAAAACACAAAATAACACCTTCCCATGACATTTAATGACCCCACTAGACAAAGTAGTGGGATTCCCTCTTAATGATGCTTTTCTCCACATTATCTCTTCTCATTAATGTGCAACTACGAATTTCCACCATTTTCCATGTGGATAAATGATTTTGGGGCCCAAATAAGTGTGTTGTGGCCCACCATGGTGTTGGATGTCAAGAAGTGCGGGCTGGTCCAATTCGAATAACAATTGGGCTTAATATTTTTATCAAGTCCAAAATTATTCTTCTTGGGCTGAATCTGATTCATATCATTCCCCCCTAGTTGGAGAGGATTTTCCCTCAAATCCATGACATCATATTCTTCAATGTAAGAATATAAGTCCCCAATGTTGAACGTTGTAGAAACGCCGCCAAAATCATCTGGTAAATAAATTTTGTAGGCATTGTTTCCCACTCATTAAAGCACTTTGAATGGAACTTCAGCTCGTGGTGCCAGCTTGCTCTTCCTTTTGGATGAAAATCTCTCCTTGCGAAGGTGAATCCACACTTTATCTCCAGGTTGAAAAATAGCCTACTTCCGATGCTTGTTTGCTCTCCTATTGTATGCTTCATTAGACTTCTCTATTTGAGCACGAATAGATTCATGGAGCTTCTTCATCTGCTTTGTCATCTCCTCCGCATCAATATTCACCTGAAAATCAAGAGGCAAAGAGAAAAATTCTATAGGAGTGATTGGATTTATTCCATAAACCACTTCGAATGGAGAATGCTGAGTGGTAGCACTGGGAGATCTATTGTATGCAAATTCAGCTTATGCAAGTTGCAAATCCCAATCTCTCATGCTCTTGTTCACCAATGTTATCAGAATAGTGCCCAATGTTTGATTGGTAACTTATGTTTTCCCATCCATTTGAGGGTGATGGTATGTGCTGAAAAGAAGTTTCGTACCGAATTTCCCCCATAATGTCCTCCAAAAATGGCTGAGAAATTTTGTGTCTCTATCCGAAACGATACTGTGAGGAATTCCATGAAGGTGAAGAAATTCTCTGAAAAACAATTTGGCCACTTTCACCACATCTTTAGTCTTATGACAAGGTATGAAATGAGACATCTTAGAAAATCGATCGACAAAAACCATTATTGAATCTTTACTTCACTGAGTCTTTGGTAAAGCCATAATGAAATCAATGCTGAGATCTTCCCATGGCTACTCCGGAATAGGTAACGGAGTGTATAAACCAGGTTTGAAATGACTATTTGCTCTTTGACATGTTCCGCATATCAAAAGAATAGCTTGGACATATGATTGAATCTTCATCCAGTAGAAATGATCTTTTAGTATCTCCAAGGTTTTATGGATGCCAAAATGACCAGAAAGTCCCCTTTTATGTGCTTCCAGAATGAGCAAGTCCCTATAATTACCCTTTGGAACACACAACTCGTTTCTCTTAAAGAGAAACCCATCATGTACAGAATAATCCTCCACAAATATATCTTGATATTGGATTAAAATAGAATTAAACTCCATATCATGCTGGTAATCTTCTCTCATAAGTTGAAATCCAAGAATTCAATCATCTAGAATGGTAAGTAATGCATACCTTCGAGATAAAGCATCTGCCACCAGATTATCATGCCCCTTATTGTATTTTGACACAAATGAGAATGATTGTAAGAATTCCACCCACTTTGCATGCCTCGAACTCATCTTGTGTTGACCATTGATGAACCTCAATGCCTGATGGTCAGAATGAAGAACAAACTGCTTCAGTCTCAAATAATGAGACCAATGATCTAGGGATCTTATAACTACATAAAATTTCTTATCATAGGTGCTGTAATTCCTCATTGAATCATTTAGTTTCTCACTGAAATATGCAATTGGGTGCTTGATTTGGATGAGAACAGCGCCTATCCCAACTCCACTTGCATCACATTCCACTTCAAAGACTTGATCAAAACCAGGCAACGCCAAAAATGGTGCTTCACATAACTTTTCCTTAATGATTTAAAATGATTCATTTGATGCCTTTGACCACTCAAATTTCACCCTTTTCAAGCATTCAGTGATAGGTTCCATGATAGTGCTGAAATTGGAAACAAAGCGACGATAAAAAGATGCCAAACCGTGGAAACTTCTTACTTTGATAATGGATTCTGGTTGTGTCCAAGACTTGATTGCTTCCACTTTTGATTCATCCACCCTGATTCCCTCTTTGGTTACCACATATCCCAAAAACACCGCTTCTGTTGAAAATAACTTGCATTTTTAAAGCTTCCCAAATATCTTTTGTTTCCGTAGAACATCAAATACCCACCAAAGATGATCCACATGGCTCTCCACATCCTTGCTGTAAATTAAAATGTCATCCAAATAAAAAATAACAAATTTACCAATAAATGGTTTCACAACTTCTTTCACGAGTCGCATGAATGTGCTAGGAGCATTTGAGAGGCCGAATGGCATGACCAGCCACTCAAACAGTCCGCCTTTAGTTTTGAAGGCTGTTTCCCACTCATCCCCTTCCTTCATTCAAATCTGGTGGTATCCACTACGAAGATCAACCTTCGAAAAGATTTATAAACCATGTAATTCATCAATCATATCATCGAGTCGTGGGATGGGATACCTATATTTGATGGTAATATTATTGATAACTCTACTATCAATGCACATGCGATACATACCATCTTTCTTCAGCACCAATAATGCTGGAACAGAACACGGGCTCATGCTTGGGCTTATAAAGCCTCGATCCATCAACTTGTCAACTTGCTTCTGCAATTCCCTTGATTCTCTAGGATTACACCGATATGTTGGTTTATTTGGAAATTGTGCACCCAGTACAAGATCAATCTGGTGTTAAATGACTCTAAATGGTGGTAATCCTGCTGGAAGATCATTAGGAAAAACGTCATGATATTCCCCAATTAAGGAATGAGCTAATGGATGTTGATGACTCTTCTCCTCATGAGTGTGCTCCAACTGTTCAACCATTGCAATTTATACGAGCAAGGATGATTCTGAGTTGGAAGCTTCAATTTATCCACTAGTGTTGTTGAAGACACATTTGTACAGCTCCCACTATCAATAATCACCATGCATACCCATTAATTAATGGTGCAGTGAGTTTGGAACAAGTTTTCTCTTTGATCTTCTTCCGGGCAGATTTGAGCTTGCAAAACTCTTCGTAGCACCAACATGTTTCCCACATCATCTTCTTCCACAACATGTTCCTCATTTTCAGATTCTTCACCATCATGTTCATCCTCTTTGATTGCCTCTTCAATCTCTTCAATATCCTTAATATTAATAATCTTATTGTTAGGGAAATTGGCCTGAAAATGACCATAACCATGGCATTTGAAACACTTTCGATTCCCACATTCATAGGAGTTGTACTTCCCTTTTTTTGTTCCATATCCTTCCCTTTCCCTTTATCCAGCATCTTTTTCCTTCCAAATTCCTTCTCACCAACACTAGATTTATTAGAAGAAATACCCTTATAAAATGTTGTACCTCTATTGTATTTTTTGAGCGCCAATGCCTTTGAGGTCCGCTTTTTCTTTTCCACCTTGATCACCAGCTTGCAAGCATCATCAAGTGAGCAGAATGGTTTCAACTCCACTAAATGTACAATTTATTCATTTAATCCACCCAAAAACCTTGAGATTGTTTGCTCTTTATATTCTGGAACATCACTTCGCATCAATAAATGATCAAATTACCGAATGTACTCTTCAACAGATTTATCTCCTTGTCGCAGGATATGCATTCGGAAATAAAGATCTTGCTTATAATTCTCAGGCCGAAATCATCTCCTCAAAAGATTTTTCAACTTCTCCCATGAGCATATCTTGCCTTTATCATCACATTCCCACTATTTCTTCAGATTTTCCCACCAAAGTGATGCATAATCTTTAAATTTCAGAATGACTACCTTTCACTTCTTCTCCTTAGAACAATTCTTAAATTCGAAGAACCGTTCGATTTCCCGCATCGAATCTAAAAAATCATCCGGATTCATACTCCCATAAAAATCTATAATGTCAATATTCAACCCTCTTTAAATGTCTTCATCATCTCTTCTTCTTTGCATATCTACCTCTGAATCATTGGAATCATCACCATTTGCACGATCTTCATAAAATGGTGCTGGATTGTGCCTATTATGTGGTGACGGACGTCGAGGATACCACTGCGGTGGAGGGGAGTCAGGTCACCATGCTCTCAAAAGTTGAGCAAGTTTCTCACCGATTTAAGTAATTTGTGATTATAGATATGCGTTAGCTATTTCCCATGGAGCAGGAGGAGTATATGATCCGCTCTTGCGAGACATGATGGAGAGTAATAAGAAGAATGTGATAGAACTTACTTGTTTTAACCGCGGCTCTGATCCCAATTGATGTGTTTCCGGAAGATCAAAACGAGTAAGTGAAGAGGAGCAACGTAATGTAGCCAAATTGACCAAGGCTTAAAGGCAATGCCACCCACCAAGGTCACTCCATGCTTAAAGATAAATTTACCAGCATTGGAGTTGCACCACCAATTTCGGGCAAAGGGAAAAGGCTAAAGCAATAGGACAACACAATAAGCTTCCAAAATCCGTCAGATTCAAGCATCCCACTTACAAAGGGGTGAAAATACAATATAAAGACAAAACAAAGAAAGGAAAATGCCCCAATTTGAGTTACAAGACATGGGGAACACAAAAGGCACATAAAAAACACAAAATAACACCTTCCCATGCCATTTAATGACCCCACTAGCCAAAGTAGAGGGATTCCCTCTTAATGATGCTTTTCTCCACTTTCTATCTCCTTATTAATGTGCAGCTATGAATTTCCACCATTTTCCATGTGGATAAATGATTTTGGGGCCCAAATAAGTGTGTTGTGTCCCACCATGGTGTTTGATGTCAAGAAGTGCGGGATGGTCCAATTCGAATAACAATTGGGCTTAAAATTTTTATCAAGTCCAAAATTATTCTCTTTGGGCTGAATCTGATCCATATCAGATATCTTCAAGAGTCTGGATGGTCCTCTCTTTCTAATTACCTGTCAGCAGATGTAATGCAGTGCTAAGGCATAACTAAGATCCAAAATCATACTAGAGACCTCTCCACACCCTAGAGGTAAAATGAGGATCCTGATCAAAGATGATCATTATCGAGACTCCTTGGAGTCACACCACCTCCACCAGATATTTCCTCAATAAAAACTCTACTAAACTCGTCTCTATGATCACTATAAAGTGGTATAATTTTGTCAAATGATTTAATATCACCCATATATAATACTATCCTCCTTGAGGTCTAGGTAAACTTGTAATGAAGTCCATTGATATGTCCTCCCACTTCCACTAGGGATCATCTAATATCTAGAGAAAACATCTGGGAACACAATGCTCATCCTTCACCTTCCAACAAACCAAACATCAAGAAACAAACTCTATAACAACATGCTTCAACCTACACCACCAAAACTGACCTCTCAAATCTCAGTACATATTTTTTATGCCAAGATGAAATTACAAATGCATGATATGGAACTAAAAGAGATCCATTTCACACATCAACAAAGGAATGGAAAGCCTTCTTTAGAACAACACTCTGTGTTGTCCATCCTTAGAACAACCATCAGGGGAATCCCCAAAAACAACTCAGTCTCTCCAGACCTCCTACTTTAAATCCCTCAACTAGGAATCCTCCACTCACTACACCGAATATGACTACACCATCATATGGAAAAGTAAACTACTTTCTCCAACCTCCCCCATATCAATTTGCATCATTGAAATTTTTTCCATCGCTCTCTAGGAGTCTCTAGTTTCACACACAAAATCACTATGTGACTTCCTACCCATTGCATAGGCTACATCAGTTCCCTTTCTTAGACTATATGAAATCTTGAATTCATAATATAGTAAGAATTATATCTAATGACACTAAAAAAAGTTTAATTCACACTAGGAGAAGACATACCTCAAGACCTTATGGTCAGTAAAAACCAAAAAGTGCATGATGATGAGGTAATGTTGCCACAACATCAAAGAAAACACAACTTCCACCAACTCAAGATCATGGGAGGCATAGTTATTCTCATGGGGACATAACTTATAATACCCTTAAGAAACAAATTATCTCTACTGCATCGAACCATAACCCAACCTAATATGAAAAGTGTCACAGAAAACCTACAAATTAACTCCCTCTATTGGAAGACAATGAATTGGAGCACTGGATAACTTCTCCTTCAAGTACTCAAAAGCTACATAACACTGGTCATTACACAAGAATTCATGATTGTTTCTAGTCAAGGTTATAAAAAGAGTCATAAAACAAGAGAAATTGGATACAAACCTCCTATAATAGCCTGAATTACCATGGAAACTTTTCACATATTCCACTGTCTTGTGGGATTCCCAAGAAACAACCACCTCTTTCTTCTAAGGATTCAAAACTATTCCCTACTGGGGCATGACATATCCCAAGAAATAGACTTCATTAGCCCATAACTCACCCTTAAAAAAATTCCTAAACAATTTATCATAATAACGAACTCCCAAAATGGAACACATATACTTTATATTCTCCTCCTTAGATGAAAAGTACAAAATGATTTCATTGATAAAAACTACAATGAACTTATTTAGGAACTCTCTTAACACTATGTTCATCAAAATCATGAACATGATTGGAGCATTCATTACATCTAACAACATCACAACAAACTCATAATTCCAATGATGAAAATAGAAATTAGTCTTCAGGATATCCTCATCCTTAACATGAATTTGATGCCATCCTAACCATAAATTGATTTTATAGAACCAACTTTCTCCCTTCAACTGATTAAATAAATTATCAATCCATGGAAGAGGATATCGGTTCTTTATAATCACTTGGTTTATGTGATGATAATTGATAAAAAGTTGGAAACTACCATCAGAATTCTTCATGAACATGGCTGGTGCATCCCAAGGTGACACACTTTACTAAACAAAACCTTTCTGCAACAAATCATCAAGCAGTACTTGTAGATCTTGCCACTCAGAAGGCTGCATTCCATACAATTACATCGAGATAAGAGACACACCCAACTATAACTCGATCCCAAAATTGATCTTCTTTCAAGGGGGTAATGTTACAATCTCCTTTATAAATAAATTTGGGTACTCTTCTACAACCCTTGGAAAAACTAATTTTTGAACCTTCTATGAAATCAGCATCAACTCAGCCATCAATGATGATAAGGGTGGAACATGACTCTGACCAATCTGAGGGTCTTTCTTACCAACAAACACTATTGTCTCTCCATCAACATCCTAAGACACAACCTACCTCTTGAATCAATCCACAATATCCTATAAGGAATACTACCAATACATTTCAATGATGATGTTATATGGCTATATCCATAAACATAGGAAATCTACCAAAGAGCGGTGCTACCCCATCACTAGCTCATTGTCTCAATATACTTCATACAAGTTATCCCATCCTCCAACTAGGATAGTCAATGAAAAGGAAACTGAAATCCTATCTACCTAAATCCCCAAAGCATGGATGAGGGTAGGTGATATAAAAAAGAGTGTCTATCTTGAATCAAACTAAGTAATAAAGCATGTAGAAAATGAGAAAAGGTTATCTCGAATGATGTCTAGTTCTCCCAATGTTGGAAACTATAAATCATGAAGTTGACCATGACCCACTCCATGAACTTTATGACCCTAATGATGACCACCTCCATGAACATGCTCTGATATTTTAGAATGATAAAAATCTCAGGGTTGTACTCTGCTTACCCCATTTCCTCTCCATTGATCCCAACTAGAATGCCCTACTATTACTTCCTCAGCTGAAACTGCCTCAATGGAGGAACCTAAAGTGGAACACCTATCACACACAGACTTCTCAGAAATGATTGTAATTGTAGCCACTGATTATCTTAGACTCTACAAGAAAAATATGTGTTTTATCCCTTTTTATAAGACCGAGAGACACCACACCTTTAGAAATGAGATGTTGACGGCTGGGAATTACCCTTGGATGACCAGAAACTTTTTTTTCTAGGAAACTGGGAACCCTAGAACATAGATATACTTCAAGAGGAATCATAATGACTCCCCTCTCATGCAAATATTGTTTTGGACAACATCCTCTCAATAACCTCTACTCTTACTAGAACCTCAAGACACATATTTAGAATAAATAGGGTAACCTAGCACTATATCTCTAGATGGAAGGCCTCCTGAAAATGACTCTCCATGGACTCATCATCTAGAAATAACATTGAATGATATCATAGAAGGGTATTGAAATGGATCCCAAACTATCACACAAAACTTCCCTGTCGAAGGTTAAACATCATCTGGAAACTAGCCACCTTCATGTTTGAAAAAAGGAACTCTCCTCAAAATTGATCTCAGAAGATCTCCCATGAGACTATCAACTCCTCAGGATCCATGAGGACCAAGAACCACCATTTCATTACAAATATATGAAAAATAAACATAGATAATGAAACCTAGTGCTCCCTCTAGGAATGGATCAAACTGAAAGTTATCTAAACTTCCACCAAACAGTCTTCCATGAACAAATCTGAAATGGAGTGCTCATAATTTTTCAAACTTTGGAGAAAAAACTCTCAGAGTTTCCTTCTAAAAGTATTTTCATTATTGACCTCCAACCTATCTTGATATAATAACACATCCTAGTGAACATCTTCGGCGTAAACATGAGGATATCAACATAGATCCTTGAATTAAAAAATAAAAAACTCTTATAGCTCTTAAACATTGAATATTTAATATATTTAATATTAATTAATTAATTATTTTTTATCTTTTCAAGGTTTTAACCTATCCTATGGTCTAACCATTTAAAAAACTAGAAAAAAATAAGATTTATGCATGAAAAATTCCTAGGTATATACACAAAAA
Source organism: Viscum album (assembly GCA_963277665.1). Classification (NCBI taxonomy): domain Eukaryota; kingdom Viridiplantae; phylum Streptophyta; class Magnoliopsida; order Santalales; family Viscaceae; genus Viscum; species Viscum album. The sequence continues at coordinate 1,567,286,024 of OY728160.1, forward strand.
ACAACATCACTTCATTTAGTAGGCTTAGTAAACTTAAAATTCCTATGAATTAGATCATAGGGGGCCCTAAATACACATGTCTCAGATGGTATCTTGTGTTTACATTGCTTATTAAACTTAGACGATACCATTTCCATACCATACCATGAAATCTAACATGTTCCTAACTCCAAACTATATCCTATCCCTCAACATGAACCTTTGATACCACTCTGTCACAACCCCTCCCCCCAAAGTGTACCCCTTATGGGTCGGCAATGTGATAAGGGAGATAGTGAATGCCCAAGTCCCACCTCCAATTGGCCCTGGGTTGGTGACTAGCATCAAGGGTATAATAAACATACATGAGAGGAATTACCCTCTAAGAGAACATGTGAAAGAGAGATATAAGAAATATACACCAATAAACACTTTCTCAAACATATATATAAAGAAATAAAAAGTGATAACATGAAATTTCATACAGTACTATAACAACTGAAAGTAATACTACAAGTAAAAAAAAGGTAAAAATGAAAGTGACCATGAATCCAAAATTGCTCATGAAAAACCATGATCTAGAAATATCTAGTCCAATATCCAAACTACTCTAGATGACATGAATAAAAGTATATATATACATAGAGAGAGAATAATAGTATACTCCACAATATCCTCCCCTGAGCATCTCATGCAAAATATAAATAAATCATGCTAAAACAAATTAAACAATAGTGAAACTAACTCATCACCTAAATAGGTATACTAATTTCACACCCTCACCATGCCTAACTCTCACCAAGTATTACATACAAGATAGAATATAATATAATAATGAAACATAAATGGAACCCCGATCCCAATTCCCTATTGGTTTTCTTCTCTTCCCTAGCATCACACATCCTAATCTATCTCTCTCCAAAATAATCCAGCTTAAAGACACCTGGGAAATGAATCACAAAATGATCCTTATGCATCACATCATCACATTATCCCATATCACATAACCATATATAGTAACCAAATAGTTTCCAGGATCCACCATAATTTTTATGAGGTGTATCATACATTGGGTATTATACCTCAAGACAACATATCCCATAAACTGAGTAAGTACCTCAAGCCATCACAACTTATACTTTACATACCTATAATAATCCTTTGGATACTATATCTAGGGATATATGCATGTGAATAACCAAAATACATCACAAACCTATACACACATATATGGGGAAACTAAAATCCATGCATCCTCTACAAGTAAGTACGATGAGAAGATAGACGGACCATAGGGGATAGTCAGCCATCCATCCTCCCACCAGGATGTTGGGGAAAACACCCTCCTAGAGTCAACTGGGTGTTAGTTTCCCTTACTAACATGGATGTGGTAGCATATGAAGTCACAAAATATAAATGATATATTATAGATCACAAGCACACTATGGGCATAACCTAGTCTTAAACTCAACTGTAGCTAATGTCACTTGGACTTACAACTTCCACTACTAAGAATATATATCCTATAAGCACACAATATTTTAAAATAAATACATTAATTAATTCTTTATTTTTTATAATTTATTTTAATTAATTAATTAATTATACATTAAATTAATCATTAACATTATTTCAAGATATATTCATTAACCACCAGTGTGAAGTCCATTCCCTCCAGCCATAATCCAAAACAAGTACACAATTTCTCAAGTTAACATATTTTCACTATATTCACTCAAATTTCACCAAACCCATGGGATAAGAACTATTTTTTTCATTATTAGTATCATTACATAAACTAGGTACTCTAGGAAAACCATCCTAAGATGTCACTAAGAGGAAACAAGCAACCAAGAACATCCAGCTGCCTCAAGCAGTGGAAAAATAAGAAAGACCCAGGTATAAAGTGTATCTAGGGATCCTGTCTTGGTGATCCCTAAGCACAAAAAATTTTAGGACCCAATATTAGTGATACCTGGTAACATATCATCAGGGGACCCTCCCTTGATGGTCCCCATGATTATTTCATTTGGGGACCCTCTCTCAGTGGTCCTCGAGGACATATCATTTGAGAGAACCTATCTTAGTGGTCCTTAGGCACATATTATATGGGGACCCTCTCTCAGTGGTCCCTAGGCAGATCTCATCCATCACCCTATTACTCAGGGTGAGATCTCATCACTATTAAAAAACATGGGTAGATCATAATAACAAGAAAATATATGATAAACATATCCCATAACCTATCCATCAGCTATCCACACACACACCACCACTTATATCTTTACTAGAGGGTATCATATACAACTCGACATTCACCACCCTAACCAACCTGATCAGACATAGCCATCATCTACTCTCATCAATTTCACTCTACTAGGACCCAACCACAACCTAAGGTGTCTAACTCAATGCATTTTTCTCATCCAAAAAATTATCATGCACTAAGTTCAAATGTGGAATAACCTAGAACACCATTCAGGTCTACACATAGGCATATCCCTATTTGTATTTTCTAGAACTCACATGGATTCCCACTATCTATCCATAATCATATTAATTTTCTATCATGCACCCTTGGAATCCCCGTATTCAAGGAATCCAAATCCCCCACATTACTGGAATCAAGTGTCACTTTGAAAACTCTATATAGTTTCCAATAATCGATACCATCCAATAATATGAACATCCCTAGTCTAATATCCCACTATGGGTTACTATACTCAGTATAAACACCCCAATCCTCTCATTATATATATTTCTAGGTTCCATGGCTATTCCGATTTCCCTTACCATATGAATCCCGATCTTCAATGCTAATTAGTCTATTCCTTGGGGGATATCCACATGAAGCCCCTTAATTAGCTCACTATGGCTAGCCCTATTCAATACAAAACCCAACCCATAATTCAAAATGACATAGGGTTACATAAAGTGATATACAAGTCTTCACCCCATAGAGTAATTGTTGTGAGGCATTTATAAATTTTTTAAGTCAAGAACGTCATACCTAATTCACTCATAGAATGATGAAACCAAGCTACTCTAGGCACTATGAGTCCAGTCGATCCCTATACACTTTTCTGAACTCAAAACCCTAGCATGTGCACACAAGAAAAATAATTCAAGAATATGTTAAGTATTAAAGATACCACCTACATCCAAAATTGAGTTACTATCCTTAACCCACACTCATCCAAGCGTAACACAAACCTGGAGCTTCTATCACATGAAAAAAGGATTGTACATTTAGTTATAAACATATATAAATAATTAAATAATTTAATTCAATGATGAAAAATAACTAAAACCACACAAAATTACACAACGGTCACCAAAATATTTGACCAATGATGTGAAAAATACTCATTCCATGCCTCTAACATTCCTAAAACAAAACTTTCCATGAACCATCACCCATAGGATAAAAAATTCCAATCTAAATTGGTGAAATAAATAGGGAAGTCCACTGAGATACATAACCTTATATAAATAGTGATAAAAGGTGTAATTTATCATAATTTTGAATCCTTAAGCCATCATTCTAGGAAGACCCATTATATCAATTAGATTTCACTATGCCTTAGTGAAATATGACATGAAATGTTTCTCAAAAAACAAAAATCTGATGAAACAAAGTGGTAAGAAAAACAAAGGAATAATAAAAATAAACACCATAATTTGAAAGTAATAAACAAGACTATATCACCTTGTATACATCAGATAAAGGAAGGGGAATGAGAGGGGTAAGGGTCCATTACCCCTCTATTTAGGCCAACAAAAGGAGAGGACCCCTAAGGGAGGGGGGATAGGATTTGGAAATGACCCCCTTTCACCTAAAAATAAATTAAGAGGCTATTGTATAATGATCAAAGAGGATGATGGAACAACAACCCACTCATATAGACACATTATGTTGTGATCATATAGTTCATAGTGTAATCCCCCACCCCATGACAGAACTAAGAAGACCTAATGGGGTTGTTTCATGATGAAACTACCCTCATGCTATGGAATGAAACTCGTATTTGTGAAATAATCATGGGGTAGTGATTATGGATAGAAATTAATCTACTTAGACTCAAAAATTTAATCTTACATAGCACATATTCAATTCCATAACACCCCCATTGTGCCATGATTCGCCTCTTTCACCAAAACATGACAAATCAGTAACACTAGACCTTAACCCAGTATACTCCTTCATGATAAAATGACTAAAACCTTATGCCACACCATAATTCCCCACTATTGTGAAATATTTTTTAAATTACAACCATATTTTATCCCCACACCAAGACTAACCCCTTTAACATTTTACTGAATCCCACGATCACCACCATAACACCCAAGAACAAGTAAAAACATCTCTTAGATATATTAAAACTCTTAGAATTCAAATGTAAATCTGAATTATCAGATTATTCACTATAATAAGACTCAAAATTAAAATTATCTACAGAATAAATAGCCAGCAATGATGTTTGTCATTACTAAATAACCAACTTACCCTTCCACGTATCTTCTTCTAGTGAAACATTGAGTATTTAACATGGAGATGCCTTGAATGTTATCCCCATGTTGGTTGTGGTGGTAAATCATGCCTCCCTCCCCCAAAAAATTTACCTTAATGTAGAAATTTGGGTTTGTTTGTTAGGTTTGTGTATTTTTTAGCATAAATTATAGTTTTTTTAACATTAACTCCAATATGAACCATTTAAAAAGGGCCAGTTCAAAGATAAAATATCTAATTCATTTAACCAAAATAAATTGAAACTTGACCAAATTAACTTGTTTAAATAAAATAAACTAAATAAATTGAATAAACATTGGTAAAATTTAATGACATTAACCCTCTAGTACCCCTTCTAGGCTAGCTATGAATACGAGATTGACCCCTAAAGCCTGCCTGTAATTGGTCATGGGTTGGAAAGTAGCACCAAATGTATAAAATACAAACATATGAGAGTTATTACCCTCAATATTACCTTAAAATTATAATAACCCAACAATCAACTCCATAATAATAAATAAACCAATATTTATACATTAAATGTCATAAAAATAAAAAAACTAAGGTAAGATATGTCCCAACAACTCCTATGATAGTGACCATGAACACCATTACATTACAAAAAACCTCCATGAGTTCATAACATGTAAATACATCATCAACTCCCTCCTATGGAACTAAGAATAAGAAGTATATATATGGGTGAGAATATTGGTATACTCAGTAGGTTCCCCCCCAAAACCTCTCATATAAATGTGCAGGAAGTATACTAAATCCCAAGTGAATATATATAGAAATCAACTCATAACCTATATTAGGTCATCTATATTTCCATCCTTATAAAGGCTTGCTCTATAAATAATGCATAGAAGCATGTGACATAATATCAAAATAGCATATATAAAAGAAAGGTACCCCTCTTTCACATTCCCACAAAACCTTTCTCCCTAAACCCAAACAACTTATGTCCTGGTAGTCTCATCCCCTTCATAATTCATAATTCACACTCATTCTAACATATCATGACCATGTCGTCATCTCATATTGAACATCCATGTAAAAATATCATAATCACATCATCAACACATCCCTATAATCACATCGACTGAGAGCCATTACAACCCATGTAAATGCAAAAAATATCTTAATCCATCACAAATTTTGTGGGAGTACATATATAATAAATATAATCCATTAAAACTTGATAAGTATATTCTATAATATTAAGTTTCCAAAACATTCATATACATGTATGTCAAAACAGGGAGCCATTATAGCCTGTTTGAGCACATGTACTATAATTGTAAAATATCATAGCTTGAATGTATATACATATAATTTATGTGTGGAGAAGATATTGGGGTGGGGTAGTAGTTAGTCATTCGAATCCTCAATAACCTAGACATCGTGAGAACACCCAAAACCCAAGTCCAAATTTTGGAATTGGTAGCCACTATTGACTCAGGTGGTGGAGAATATGAAATAAAATAATATAATGATAATAATAGAACACAACCATTCTAAGGGAAACTATTCTACTATAGACTCGAATTATAGCTGACATCCCACATGACACACTGAAAACCATTACTAAGAACTAGAGAGCTAATGTTTGAAGCACACAAAATTGAATTACCATACCATAATTAATTATTTATGAAAATTAGTTATCGATCTTTTATTAATACCCCAACACCAATTCTGATATAAAATTTACACTAACCATCAAAGCATATGTGATTTTATATTCCACATTTTAATTCTAGATTCATATCTAATAACTTCAACCATTATAATCATTAATCAACATGAACAACCCTATTACTTCATCAATCATTTATTACTCCTCCAAATTCCACTTACTAGATTATAAAAACCATCATTAAGTCCAATAAGATCCTTCCTCATTATATTCATTAATTATTTTCCATACCATACATCTAAGAACTAATAATCAACTATTCCCTATCAATGGGATATACCCAATGTAAATATAAACTGATAATAATAAATAAACAAATAAAGATCAAGAAATAATAAGGCAATACTAAAATAAGTCTCTTAATCGGAGAAAACTATTCAAACATCATTACCTACACAGTACTACACTCTCCATACCATCCTACCATCATTTACTTCAACCCATAACCATAACCAAATCAATAAATATCATCTCTCTCTATAAAAACCAACTATAATATGATTTCATATCAAATCACAATAACAGAGTTATCATTCATAATATATAAAGGGAAGAAATACATATTTCCAATAATAATAATTATCAATATCTAGAAATCATTCTTTAGTCAACACACATAATATTTATAAAACAAGGGCGAAACACATTTAGTCACTGGTATTAATTCCACAATTTAACATATTTATTTAGAATATTGTTTAACCAAATAATTATGAGAGAAAATAATATCAACAATCATCTATAAATATCTATGTGTAATTCAATTCTCATTATAAACTAGAAATTTACAAGAGTAATAACCATTATAATGAAACTATCATTATATTTACCAATATGCTACCATATTTAATTTCTTTAATCATGTTAAGTATGAAAAACATGAAAACGAGTCATAAATAAACATAAAAATAGGATTCAAACTATCTAAGAAATATCATTTGATGATAACATGGTGAATAACATAATCACATGTGAATCAAATATACTTATTTTTCTTTAATTATAGATCATCATCCTGATTAGTATAACCTCAACCATTTAATCATTGAAGAAAAAGAATGATAATATCACACTTTAATATAATAAAAAATAAAGGTCTGATATCCTCTAAGTAGATATGAATCTTTGAAGAAAGACTACACAATAATAGAATAACCAATGATAAACCACTACCAAACTAGATTGATACAACCTTGAGACCTATGAACAAAATCCATCATAAACCATACCTTAATACTAATTTAAAAAAACAAAAAATATCACTACCATAAACTCATATAAGGGATATATTAAGTGGAAATAGAAAAAGGTTAGAAGATGGGTTCCTTGGATTGATAAAGATCTAAACCCATGACTAGATAGTTTCAAATACATAAATAAATGACTAGAAGGAACCAAGAAAGTCCTAGGGTTTTCTATAGGTTGATGAAAAAAAAATAAAATTTGAACCAATTGAAGAATAACACCATATTAATTTTGAAAATATGATGTACCATCCCTATAGACAGAAAAATTAAACTATAGCTATGGTGAATTAAATCAAATACAGATCCAAAACTCTTGTATTCAAAATAGATGACTCCCAATTCTTGTAAAATATTTCACTCATTTGAAAATAGGGCTAACCAACACCATAGTGTGTTGTTACCCAGAACAACCATGATGAACTCAACAAAAACTTCTCTTGAATATCCTATATGTCATGGATGAATTTACCTCATTGTTTCCAACATACCACAACTCCTGCCTTGAAATATAGAAACCAACCTCCCCAATTCCAATACACCTACGAAACCCAACTGTGCCTCAAAAATATTAATTTATAAAAACATGTGCACGGTCACTTCTCAATAGGGTGATACATAAGGGTAACACTAAACTATATGAAATTAGATGAACTTTAACAGAGGTGTTACACCTATAAATATGTTACATAGGGATATCAATAAATTATCCCAGATTCCCCACCCTTTAAAATTAGTGTTTTACACCCTGGGTTCACTAGGCATCAAATAACCAAATCCCATGGATAAAACACCAAAACAGGCTAGATCATGACTTCTACCATGACCACCACCATAGGTGTTTTATTCCCTACAGATCCAAAACTCACCCCTATACCTTCAAAACCCCTTCAAACTCCCTATCGAAACCTCCAAAGACTATAAAAATACAAAGGGTTTGAAAAAACTGGTCTCTTATATCAAATACCTCTCAATTGATTCTTAGAGGAGATGACTTTAAGAATATATGATATCCAATTTCTATCTCTATAGGTCTCCTCCAATGATCAATATATGGTTTCTAATGATATTTATCTTCCTTCATCCTTTCATGAATTACTTTCACCTACTCTGTTATGATCTACACTAATTTCTATATGAGAACCACTATCTCTCCATCATTGGTTCAACAAAATAGTGTTCTATAAGTTTAGAAATACATTGCTTCTAATCGAACCTTACCAATATTTGAGTGATTCCTATTATTATGGGAATACTAAAACAATGTTAGCTACATAACCCATAAACCCAAAAATCCAGAACAGATGAATACAAAATGTCTTCCAAAGTCTAGATAGTTCACTCTGCATGACCATCCTGTTAGAGTTGGTGTCCTAAGAACCAACTGTTTATACTTTGATTACATGTATGTACACTTATTATATATTGTTCACTGTTCTGCATGACTATAATATAATAATGTCCTGGAATATTTGTTGCATTAATACAGTAATGACAGATCCCCGCTCTGATGAGAACCTTGAAATGCTATAACAATATTCTTAAATAAAGTTATATTTTTGGATGACATACTATTATAGGACACATAGTATATAGAATATCATGTGAGAGTAATTTTAAGAAGATGAGCCTCTCCCTAATAGAGTTCGCACTTGGTAATCTCCAAGATGGGAGATTATGAGAACATACCCGCCAGTAGTAATTCCGCATGTCTTGGTGTCATCGGACATTGCTATCTACGAGCGTGTGTAATGGTCCTTATACTGAAAGATTATCATTAACTCATGTCATGACTTGTGCACTTATATTTTCTGAAAAAAACCGTTATGAAGACAGTTGGAGAGAAGTAGGGTACGTTGGGTGCGTCGTGAATGACATGTTGTTAATGGATAAGTTGAGGAAGGATTTTCCCTTACATATTTATGGAAGTAGATATCTTAAGCCCTTTCATTGAAATAGAACTGGTTCCCAAATTCCACAACCATGGTGTCACAACGAGTTTATTTCTGGAAGTCAAAGATTGAAGGATCAAGTATATAGGTTTATGACACTTCCATGAAACCTTCTTGATGAGATATTGTGACAAGGGGATTAAATTACATGGTAAGAATTCATATGAGGTGACACGTCTATGCAGCATCAACTTCTTTCTCTTGGGTTCCTTGACCTATTTCTAGACAGTAATCTTGGACTTTAGGCACGCCCGCCTAATGCCAATGAGAAAGAGGCTTAGAGGGTCACACACTATGTGTATCCAAGTATCTTAAGAAGAATAATGATTATTCCCGTATGTGGTTTAATAACTATTCAAGGAATCCTAAATCATTACAATGTTGGAGGAAGAAGAAAATGAAAATAAGATATACATGACATTGAATTTACACACCATGTAGTTTTAATTTTGGAAAGGAAATGAAAAATGAGTACACACCGTGTATTAATGATTACACGCCATGTAGTTTTTCTAGTCGGGATTTTGAGGAAATAATATCATTTTATTAAATGATATTTATTATAATCAGTGTAGGCACATGTCAAGGAATTAATGATTCAACATGGGGGTTTTCAATAAAAGTTAATGAAATAAATAAAACGTGTAACATGTTTATTTATTGTCATAACTCTATAACCTAAAACCCGATTATAAATATCCTCACAACCCCAACACTTTTCCCTAATCGTTGTGCACAACAATTCTGGAGAATTCTCTCAAGGCTGAAAGAACTCCTTCCTCCAAGAACACTCTCAAGACTGAGAGAGATCCTCCTCCATTGGATCAAGGCGATCTAAGGTGGACAACGCAAGCAAATGATTCTCTACGCTAGCACCCGAAGATTCCTTTGATGACGTCCATAGATACGTGGTGCACCTATGGATCATGACATTTGTGCATCATGAGCATTGAATAAGTTCAAGTCAATTTAGCTCCCACTATCTCTAATAGAGATATGTACCCTTATATAAAAATGTTGTCTAACACTTGACCACATCTATCTTAGGGATTTATGTAATATCCTAAGAAACCATTAGGATAATTACCTAGATGCACCATGTGTTTAGCCTGATGCATTTTTTTTATATCTTAACAAAATATTTTCATCCTAACACATGTCCTATGACATAATGGATTTTCATCATACTATGACTCGTATGATATCCATTTTTCATTTGAGTTGGCATATTGGTTATGGGTTTACACCGTTATTTAAAAAGTACATTTTTGAAATATGATGAAAGTTATTGCAAGTTGTAACATTGATACAACTTACATCATGACTTTGATGTGTAACATATACATTTATGAATTTCTCCATGCTAAATGTTTCTTGATCAATGTTAATATGTAAGACTCATCGTCGATCCTCCTTATGAACATTAATGTCATGATGTAGATAAGGTAGCATACATTTAGGAATTACTCCATGCTACATTATCATGATCGATGATTGCATAGTGAAGATATTCTTCAGCATGTCGATCTAAAGCAACTCATATCTTCTGACCATACATTTACTTCACTATTACATTCCTTAATAACACAAAGGAATATTATGAAGTATCTTTACCTATAGCTTTCTTTGGAATAGTTTATACTCTCTTGTTGAACTAACCTCGAAAGCTTTGTGTCATACCTTTATTTATAAAGGTTTATTTATCTAAACTAAAGATGTCAATAATACCAAAGGTGTTTAGATGTTATGAGCCTAAATACCATACTTGGTATATTCTTTATGTCCACTTTTAGTTTTACATGACAATGAATCATATTGCCACTACTGGGCAGGTATTATATCTTATATTCATCATGTATTTCCTTTGATTCAATTATATATGAACTATTTGTTGAGTATGTTACCACAAACAACACTCATTACAAAAACATGGAATAATGTCTCATCATGTCTAAAAGGGAACTTGAGATAAATGTTTTGGTTATACTCAACAACTTGTTCAATTTGAATCAATCACTTTTCAATTAGAAGTTATGTGTTTCTCACCGCTGACTTATGAATCACCCTTTCTCAACTGCTTGGAGAAGACACATTACTCCTAGTAATGTATCTATACTTACTTGGTTACTGTATTTCAATACATATATGTGAAAATAATATTGAATTTAATACCCAAGAAGTATGTGAGAAACAATACTTTATATTGATAAATATACCTGAATGAGAAGCAGGTACTTGCTTCTTGTATTTTCAGTTCATTGCATTTTTAACTTCCATAAATTTATTTTAGTTTGTGATGAAAATAACCTTCTATTAAATAACCAACCCCTTTTCTTTGAAGGACATGATGAAGGTGCCTTTGGCATAACTTGTCATCGACCTTTCTACCTTGTCTTTCAATATATTCTCCATAAGAAAAAAAAGTTGTGCTACCTTTAATATTCTTATCACTTGGTGAATTTTACCTTAAATGTAATGATGCTCTTACTCTATACCATTTGTTTGTATACTTAAACGAAAATAGAGTAATTGGGTGTAAAAGGTGTAAGAATGGGGTGGCATGAAATATTATGAACTGTCTTTCACTTTATACGAAGCAAGTGTAATCATCACATTCAAATATTTCTTATCTTTCTCCTTGAAAGGATCTTAGAGATGAGACTATATGTGAAATCATCCATGTCATGATGCAGTGACCACAACTAACATCAGATGGTGATGATAAAATTATTCAAAAACCATCATATGCTTGATTAATGAGTCTCCTTTAAGAATTTACAAACTCTCTTACTGAGGTGGCTTAACAGGTTGGGACACAAGCACCTTGAATTTCCCTTATGGTAGTAATGTGTGAAAGTGCCTATACTACACTTAGAATTTCAAGATTTTTTGGACATTAACTTTGTCCAATATTTATTGCAGTTTTATCGCTGTATTACTTTTCATTTTTCTACAAAAATAAACATTAGTATATTTCACTTTTTATGTTGATTACCAAATGTGACATTACTGATTAATTTAATCATTAAATGTATCCCAATAACTTTTTGAATTCTAGGAACCCTCTGTACTAGAATCAGAATACTCTTGAGTATTCTAGTGGAAAGGATCCCTAAACCCTCCTTATATTTTACATTCTATGGCTACGCCACTACTCGAAGGGTCCAAGGCAGGGTTTTTGCTGGACAATAACATTAACTAATGATTCCTTGATCTGTAGAGTGAAGTCCTAACTTAAAAAATAATTACTGATATACTCAATGCTTTCCTCTAAAATTACAACAAGCTAGATATGGCTATTTCTTTACTCCAATTTTAGTTAAGTCAAACCACCATTCTAATAAGAACCCCCAGTTGTAAGAGGCACCCTCAACTATGGCATGACCGACACCTCAAACACCCGGTTTTGTTAAAACTTGAATGATGGAAGGCTGTTGTGACTTAATATTTTCTTTGAGGGTTTTATGTTTTTCTCTTGACGAATGTAATCCATTTCTATTAAACATGTTCATCTATGTTGTCGCGCTCACAACTGAACTTTAATAGAAAAAAATTCGCTGATTCTTTATGTATATTATTTTCTATTATTTTATGTATTTTTCCCGCTACTCTAAAATGCATAAAATAATAAATAAATGCATAAAGGTAAACTACTACCTGACTGGTGTTGAGAAAATAAATGGCCTAAGGACGTCTTACTTGAGTCGAATCTTGACTCCAAATACAGCTAGCCCTCGTCTTGTATGTTCATTTCACATCTAAAGTATCACCTCGCCTTGGTGCGGTCCACGTCATGTCTTGGAGTACCACATCATCTAGGTGAGGTCCACGTCACATCTTGCATCATCTACGTCATCCATTGTCTTCGTCCGAAGTACAAAATTACTCATGCGCAGACGAGGGGAACTCAGGTATAAATGTACATCAAGTTAATTGGACATGCAGGTCCTTATACATTTTAACCAAAAATAAAGACGATGCATAGACCATCTATTTAATTAATTACAATCATCACACGCATTTAAAGTAATTAATCAAATAAAAACAACATATACGAGTCGATTCTCAAGACCAATAGATGAGTAAAATTAATTTGTGATAAAATTAAAATTCATTAAATAAGTATAAGTGTTTATTTAATTAAATTAAATGAATTAAATAATTCAAAAAACCTAATTAATTATTGGACCGTTAATTAATTTAATTTTTAATTCCAAAATTAAATTAAATTAATTTATTTAATTTAATTGCAAAATTATATTAATTTATATCCTCGGGTATTAAAATAATTAACTAAAATTAATTTTAATTAATTTAATTTAGATACTAAAATTAAGTTAATTAAACAAATTATTTTTTATTAATTTAAGTTTATGGTCCCCGAAGCGACATTTTATGACCTTTGTGGGTTAGGCCAAACCCATGCAATGCCATGATAGGCCATGCATGGACAAACTGGGCGAAGCCGACACGCCCAAACCCATTCCAGGTTGGGCAGATCGGCCTAGACTATTTTGGGGCCAATTTTCCCTACTGATAAACTTGTAGGAAAAAGGGGTACCTCTGGGAACTAGACCAGAGGCACAATGATGCATGGAGCACTTGTTCTCGATCCAAAGGCCGCGAATGACCAAATTATTCTTATGCTGAGTGTGGTGACGCTCAGCAGGAGAGGGAGAAAACTTGCCGGTGCGGCGGTTGCCATCGGTGTCCAGTGAAAGAGAGTCTGGAGGCGTGCCTGCTACACCGGGGAGCCGCTGGTCGGCCTGGATCTGACGGTGGCCTGGTTTTGGAATCCGACAATGAGAGGATGCAATAAGGGAGTTGGAGAAGAGCAGGGTGCGTCAGCGGTCATGCCTCCTGCTATTTGGGTGGTCGTGCGACGACAGGTCTGGAGGAATGACCGGGGTGCGGTGGCAGCCTTGAGCGGAGGAGGAGCCTGCTCGGATGGGAGCCAATACGGTGGGGTGGTCAAGCCACATTGGCAGTGTGAGGAGGGAGGCAAGTCGAGGAAGCAGGTTGGCTAGGGTGCGGCTTCCCAAGGGCGTCGGGTGGAAGACGGATGCCAGTGTGCTGTGTGGTGGGTGCGTCCAGCTCCGAGAAGGTAAGAGGTGCGGCGTTCCAGAGAGCTCAGAGCAAGTGGGAACTGACCTGGGAGGAGCCGACTTGCAGGGCCGGCTGGGATCTACTGTGCCACCGGGGAGCCAGCTGGGAGGAGTGCGGGGTGACGGCATGGAACAGGAGCAGGCAGCGCCTGCTGGGTGCACCGGTAATGAGCCTTGGTTTTCTCTGCCTGGTTTCGAGGCATGGGGAGGAAGCCAAGGGGTTTACGGACCCCTTCCTTTTTTTTCTTCTTGCTTTTCCACAAAGCTACCCCCATTTTTTATTTTCTATTTAAGAATTCTTTGGAAGTATTCTTCCTTTTCTCCCCTTTTTTTGGAGTCAAGTCTACCCAAAAAAAAGTTTCCACACCCAAAAAATTCTAAAAGGCTAAATATCCTTTTAAAAAATAAAAGTAATCAAATTATTATAATAAGATAATAATTTATTATTATTATATTATTATAATAATAAAATAAATTTTATTATAACAATAAAAATTTATTATGAAAATTATAAAATTATAAAATTATAATTTTAATAAATATTCTTTTTGAATATTTTAAAAAGGAATAAAATTTTAATAACCCAAACTCAAACCGCAAACTTGGATCCGTTCTGAAAAATTTAAAATTACCATAACTCAGTCATTCGATATCGGATCACCATGCAGTTTGAACCATTGGCACCGTCTTTGAACCCTCTACTTAATTTTAATGCAAATTTAATTTTCTAGGCTCAAAAAATTTATGTGATTCCTCTGATACAACTGAAAGGTTTTGGGACCAGCAGCGGAAGCCGGTGGGCTAGGTATTTTAAAATTTTCGTCAGCGGATCGAGGATACTTGTCGACACTGATGATCTGAGCCCCAATTAGGTCCAATGATCTCACATAAATTATAAAGAGAAAAAAATTAAATTGAAAATGTACCCTTTTTAAATCTGAAGGTGCACTCGACTGCAACTTGTCGCTGACGATCACTGCTTGAAGAATCCATAGTAGGATCCCTATAGATCATCCACACGTGCTCCAAAAAAACACTGAAACATCGATCATCGAATTCCGAGATCTAGCGCGGTGATCCGATGATGCATTAGACATCTAGACGATCACCACAATGAGATGCCTTTGATGTTAAAGAGAGATCTGGATCCAAGCTTCTTATATTGAGAGCTTCTCTTTCTAGAGAGTGGGAGGAGAGAGAGGCTCTCAATTTCACTCCATGGAATGAATGAATAGTGAATTGTGCACCATAAGAGAGAACTTACACCTATATTTATTGTGGAGTTAAGAAATACCCGGTTGGGTTCCCCGACCCCCGTTTATTTCAACCTCCACTAAATAAATAATCTCGATGAACTAAACTACACCAATATTATTTATTACTTTATAACATACTTGTAATATATATAAAATATATTACCCGATAAAAACCAAGCCATTTAACTCGACTCGCTATCCCGGTTAATATTAAAAGAACCTTGAATATTAAAATAATATTTATTCAATTAATATTTTCTCATATTTACTAAACTCGTAAATACATTAAATAAATTAAATCCCAAATATTCATAACATAAATATTAATGTATTTATTTAATTCTTTTGGTGATCGATATCTTGGACAAAACTCAAACCCCGTGGCGGGGCCCACCATGTCCATACACCTATTCAACTGAATATGGTGGATTATTGAATATGCTATTGTGTGTGACCATCTAGGCCCTTATCTCGATAGTAGTGAATAAAATCCACAAACTAAGAGAAGAGTCTAGCAACCCATCATGGCCCCTAAAAATATAAGGATAGTCATATAAATGACTACCATCCTACGAACAATGACTGTGTACTGTAATATCTTTTTCATTAAATATCTCATAAAGCTGGACACACACTTGTGTCATCGTCCTTTTCTTGCTTTATTATTTATTGATCTATCCAGATGGATTTAACTTTGTACTACTTTGGACAAAGACTTATGAAGGTAGCACCATTCTAATCAACCAGGCCTGAGATATACATCTTCCTAAACTTGGAAGAAACAAATCCTTTCTCGACCATTCAACTAATGTCATACCACCAACAACGCACCCAACACAAGCTGCCTCACCACTATTTCAATACCATAATTGTTTCCATGAATCAAAGTACGTAATCGAATGATATACATTGCTAATGATCTCAAGTCAGGAGACCAATACACATGTCCATAAATAGGAACAACAAATGAAACCCAAAACATGTGGTGTTCCTATTGGTGGGTCTGTCCTCATGATCTCACTACTAGAGATCACCAAGTGTGAACTTCATGAGAAGAAGTCTCAATGCTTATGAGCCCAAACACCTGATAGTCCAACATCAACTGTATCCAGTCAGTAAGATGTATCTAGAATATAAAACATATATTTATGATTAATGTCATAGTATCTCGAGGTTCTCATTATATCCTGGGATCTGCTATAACCCTTTGATACAACAATTAATCATTGGAAATTACCATTATAATAGTGGACGTAGAAAATTCTACACTATAGTGGTAACATGACATCATGTATAACTAACTGTACACATGATAGAGTAATCAAAAGTACTTTATAGTTGGGTCTAGGGCACCCACTATTTCAAGATGTAAATGAAATGTGTTTTAAAATTTATATGACCATATGTTATGGTAAAACTCCAGTAATAAAATGTTAATGAAATTCCTTTAGGTATTGAATCCAATAAATATTTAACCCACAAATTTTCTTTGGTGAGTATTTTTAAAATATATTATTTTCATGTACGACATAATCCACCCCCATGAGACCCATAATTGGATAAAAAATTATAATGAGAGTTCCATATTAGGTCCACATAATAGTAAGGGGGTTTAAAATTATCATTGAGTGTATATTCATACCAATATGAATGGAATTTCATTCATAAAAAGTAGAGTAATAAATAAATATATCATCCCACACATGGTAAATAATGTGTTACAAGATTAATGGATATCATAATGAATATATATTTCATGTAAAAATAAATTTTCAAGGTCCCCTATTACTGTAATAACAACCATACAAGACAATCCCTAGAAGGTAAAATAAGATAATTTCTATATATCTCAATGGTACAGGAAAAACACACCACACACTCTATGCTTTGGTAATTACTTGGTATAATTCCACATGAAACCTTAACCAACAAAATATTTGATATCTATTAAAAATGATATAATAATTATGGGTGATTATATCTATATACATAATATTATCCTCCCTTAAAATTTATAATTATTCCATTGTTAATGGAGCATACTAATTCATTCATGTATAATAACTAAAAAAATGATAATCCATCACAACCTAAGGTCAAGTAGAACTCTATTATTAATATCCAAATATAAACACAATAATAATCCCATAAATATGAGGCATAAATATATATAACACAAATCATACTAGAATAATAGTAAGGTAAACCACAAACCAACTCCCATCAACCTAGTTTCTACTCATACCAATATCTAATGTTAATTTTATCCACTAAAATTTATATTATAATACAATAATCCATAATAATATAAATAGATATATCAATATGTGGGGTGATGTAACACCCTAATATTTTGTGAATTATTATTTTTGAATTAATTTATCTTTTTGATATTTTTAATTTCACGCAACACTGAAAAATCGTTTTTTATATTAAAGTACTATGTTTGGATTGCATTATACGCAACAAAAGTTATCATGCACTACATTAAACATAAAGTTTAAAATTATACATGTAGAATAATAATGTTAGCATACATTACATGCAATATTTACTTTTCTCGATGTCTTATGTAACATGCAAGACCAAGTTTTACCAAACAATAATATATTATGATTTAATACAATAAGATATAACATATCCATTAAATTAGAATTTATGAATAGTATTAACAAAATTATAAAAATATATGGTTTACAAAAATATAATATGAATTCATAGGTTACCAATTAATTAGAAATGAAAATATAAGAACCAATTGAATATAAAGGATATATTTTTATCTTTATGCCCCTAAAGGTGTTGTGTCTTATTAAATTAAATTAATTAAAATTAGCTAGTAATGTTAATTTAATACATATGATATGTATTCATTAAAATATTTTTGATATTAATCCAATATATTTGATTGACATAAGATAATAATAAACCCAATTTTATGCTTAACAACCTATATTTTTATAAAGGTAGTTTTATCGCCTTTTAATGGAGAACTCATTTTAAATCCATTTTTGGAACTTTTATATATTTAATATGTCAAAGGAAACTTAATATTTTAAATATAAACATATAAATAATGTTAGGATAAATATTTGGTATTTTTCCATAATGTTTCATTTTTTAATGAATAGTTAAAAATATTGAATTTTAATTCAAAACTGTTTTTTCATCTAATTTATTTATAAGTTTAAGTTATATTTTAAATTGTTTTAAAAGTTTTATTAGATCATATTTGTATCAATTAATATAATTTTTTTCATTGGAATTAATCTCACTTTGAAATTTGGTGTAAAAACTTAGCAAACTTTTGGACATTTTTACTTTAAAAACCCAAAGTGTTGACCCGTCTATAGGATTAATTTTAAATTATTTTCTGCCACTTATGTGATTGGAATTTAGAAAAATAGATTCCATATTTTTATTTAGAATAATTTATAATTTACAATAAGGTTTAATTAATTTTTTACAAAAAAAATATTAGTGAATACAATTAAAATTAATTATAGTGATTAAGTTGAAATTAAACTTAACAGGGGAATAAGACTTAAACTTAAAGGCCCAAATGACCTATCCAAGTTTAAAAAACCAATTTTATGTACATATTTCGGCCATAATCCTTCCATTATTTATTTTTTTTAGCTTTTTATGACTTTTTTTAGGTAAAAACATTGGTACACAAAACTTGTTTTCAAAAATGCCAACTGTGTCCTTTCTCTTCCGTATAAAAGACCACCATCTCTCCCACTTCCTCACACCTCTCAAAACACTTAGGTTAGGAAAATATGTACTAAATAAACATCCACAAAACACTCCCTTATTACTTGAATCCTACATTTTGGCATAAATACTTCTTAGTAATCCCTTTGATGAAAACAAAAAGGAGTTACCCGATTAAGAGGTAACAACCTCCCTCAAGATCCTTTATATTATTTCCATTATACACTCCCAAAAATTTTAGTATTCCATGATTTTATAAAAAAAATTTATACTAAATATAATATTATGTTTTTATACGAATTTTTATACCCAAATTTACACACACTTCCTTCTAATGTGTAACAAATATACTGTTCACGTGTACGACGAACTACCGCCTCCCGAAATGATGATTGTTCATTTTTCTTTTACCACCTCTCATGGGGGAAATTATGATGAAAAATATATTTATATATGATATATATTATATTTATAACATATTTATTATTATATAATTTTTTTTCATAACATATCATTATGCCTTCCATCTTGTGTAAACACGATAATTTCGTTTGAGGAAGTGTGGACTACCGCCCCCTCAAAGAGATGTGATTCGTTCACACAATAAATGGAATATATTAAGTATATTTTTAGTAAAAATACATGATATATATGAAATAATAATTCTATTTTAATGATATTATATACATAATTCTATTTAATCTCTTTCCTTAAATATGAAAATAAAACCAAATCAACGTTCATGCGTACGTATGACCTATCGTCTCCATGAACGGTGCATTACATTTCATACTTATATATTATATAGATTTTTATAATACCCATATATTTAATATTAATGATATTTATATCATGTTTTAAATTCTGGAAATCATGATATAAGTATAAGGACTAAATATATAACAAATTAAGACACAAGCGAAAAACAAAGTGAATATTACCCGAAGCGTATCCTTAACATGGAATTGTTGATAAGTGGGTAATATAAAGTCATAATAAAACCATATAAGGTATTAGATATAAGAATATAGTTCTGTAAAATATTTATAATAAAATTAAATTTTTTATATAGGAGGTTTTAACGAGTATGAAGAGAGTCAAGGCACAGGGTAATGAAATTTCATCTAACATTTTATATTCATGAGATACATGACATGGTCACCATTTTTTTATTTTTTGTTCTGTATATACTACCCATAAATGCATTATATTATTATTATTATTATCATTAAAATTATAGTTATTTAAATATTCATTTTATGATCTTTCTTTCATGGGGTATATTTTTCAAAAGTTACCTAATCGGTAAAGTGATTTTTTCTCAATTTTACTTCTTTGAGACACATGCCATGTTATGGACCTATATTTTCCCATGAGGTGTATATACTATATTTGACATGTTATATCATGAATATACTTATTTTCATGATATTTTAAGCTTTATGTAATGTTATTATTTCCAATTTGTTATGATCCAATGTTACCAAATTGGTAACGGTTTATGGCTACAATCTCACCATTCATAGAGATTATTTATGATTATGATCCGATTGAAGAAATATTTTGATCCATTTATAAATAACTCTTATGGGTTTTCTTAAACTGTGGTTATTCATGTTATATCCAAGTAATTGTACCATTCATCCACTATTTATTACATAATTTATCAAGAAATTGTTTTTAATAAAGTCATACTTTACCTCTGCCTTCAGTCGAAAATCTGTTTCCCTTTAAAACCATGTTTAAAAAAGAAAGAGTTTCCAAGAATATTGTACTATTGACCTATAATATTTAAAAGAAATTTTTAACCTTTTTTTATTTTACCAATGTTTTCAAAGGAATCTTCTTATATCTTTTCAAACAAGGCATTTTTCTTCCTTTTTATCATGTAAAAGGAATGTTCCTCTTACCTTGTACGACATGTAAAAATTTACCCACCATTATTTATGTGAATCTTAATTTTCATGTTTAAAAGGGAAATTTTTAAGATTTTTTTAAATTAATTTTCAAATAAATGGTTTTCAAAACCTTTTCACGCTTCTTTTATATATTTTCAAGGAAAATGCTTTTCAAAACATTTTCAATCCTTAATTACAGGTTTTAAATGTATTTTAAAAGAAATGGGTTTCAAAATGTTTTCAATATTATTTTATAAGTTTTCAAGGATAAAGGTTTTAAAAATGTTTTTATAATTATTTGATATGTTTTGAATGAAAAATGTTTTCATGAAACTTTTATAAGTTTTCAAGGAAAAAGGTTTTAAAAAGGTTTTCATGATTCTTTTATAAGTTTTCAAGGAAAAAGTATTTAAAAATGTTTTCATGATTATTTTATAAGTTTTCATGTTAAAAGGTTTTCGAAATGTTTTAAATAATTTATTTCTAGTATTCAATTAATTTTTAAATAAAATGGTTTTTACTGTTTTTATGTTTTAAAAAGGCTTTTCATAGAAGAAAGGATATTTTACTCAAGAAATGTTTTCAAAATATATTCCCAAGTTATTTTCCATATAAGTTGACATTCATTGATGTTTGGAAATGATCCAATGGTTCCATTCATATCCTTTATTGAATGGTTTATTTTTTTTATTTATTGGTGTTTATGACACCCATTTCTATTCCATGGGTTATATGATTTTGAAACACACTTCTTTTAATTGGCTATGCTTTTATGAAATAATTATGAAACCTATCACTTTTCCATAGGGTATGATGTGGTGAAATGTTAATTATTCCAATTTCATTTCACGGGTTATGATTTTATGTTTATAAAACCCATCTCTTCTTATGGGTCATGATATGATGAAAGTTTTATTATGTTATGGAACATGTATGAATGATTTTATTATGAGATGGGTGGGACCTATATCTCCATCAAATGCATTAGGTAAAGATTTATATCTCATGAGATAATGATGTGAATCAAGTCAATGGGATTTATCCACTATGTGAAGATGTGGAAAATAGATCCCTTACAAGGAAAGGACTAGAACGTGGTATGGGGGTGTTTCCCTCCGAGTAGGGGTAGTCATCATGCATATGAAATAATGGGAAGCCCGATCCACTTTGGGAATACGGGGAAATCTAATCCACTATGTAAATATGGGTAAATATGATCCCTTACAAGGAAAGTACTGTGACTAGGGATAGTGGTGTGTCCCACCCAGTAGGTGAAGTTCTCATGAAGTTCCTTGATAAGTTCTATAAATGTGTCTTGACTTATTGGGATTGATATCACATGTCTATGTATTCCACAATTCCATATATTATTCCTAAGTTATGATTTCATGAATTATGTTATTTATTTTCTTGATATTGATTCCTTATGAAATGCCAAGATTTATCCCATGGTTTATGTTTATAATATTTGATATATAGGGTAAAATATTCTAATGTTATGATCATGTTATCATACCACTATACTCATGTTTATGCTCTCAGGCATCCCTTTCCAACCCTTACTGAGCATCTGAGCTCACCCATTTTTATGTTTTATTCCCTAGGATATGAAGATATGTATTAAGTATGGTGTGTCTAAGAAGGGTTATAGTCATGAAGAACCGAGTGGGAGATAATGTAGCTCACTTATGTACCAGTGTTTATGTTTCCATGTTTACAAAGTTACTAAACTAATACAGTCTTTAGGAATCTATTTTTATAATGTTTAAAGTATTCTAAAAAAGTGATGTAATTTCAATGTACATTAAGACTATACTATTATAGTTGTTATCAGAGTGAAGGTTTAGTTAACCTTTAGAAACTAGAATGAAAAAATTAGTGAGATCCCTAGTTATTTTCTAAGGATATGTCTAGGGATGTCTCTTAGGATAAGTATAAGGTTGAGTTAACATTTAGAAAAATGTCATGAAATTTTGGTAAATGATATAGTGAGTGGTTTCCTAGAAATACATCCCTATTTGGATACTAAAAGTGGATGTGTCTTTGGCACATGCGTATCTAGGGGTAACAACTCTGAAAAGATATCCCATGCCTAACTTGGGGTAATCTCGTACATGACAATGGGCCTTACTGCACACCTGGTTTTACATTCCTAGGTGATATGCATTGGGAATTCACAAAATCTTTACAAACCATCATTAAGGATGAAAAATGTAGGATAAACCTAATGTGTCAAGGATTAAAGAAGTAAAATCCTTGATTTAGGCACCCTATAAGTAATTTTTCATGATTTTATAGTATCCCATTTTGATAAATGTTTCTCAAACTATGATTTCTAGTTTTAGTCAATGTAAAGAACTAGAAGGAACATGGTTACATTGAATGTTTCATATGTGGAAGGTATCAGAACTCTAAAAATAAATTTCCCAAGTGGAAATATCATAAAGAGAATTAGGAAGGTGGTATGATTATTGGTTATAATTCTAAAGGAAAAGAGACCAAAAATTACATGTGAAAGGTATATGATGTTATTCCAATATTTTTTACATTAATAATAATTTGAATGATTAGATTAAGGTTTAGGAACCTTAATATATGATTCATATTTCATACTCTAGGAAAGTGGTATTAAGGAATAAGTTGATGAAGGCCGAGTAATGGTTTAAGAATAAAGTTATATGAATGAAGTATTTAATTTTATGAATTTAATGATTATGTTATATGAATCATGAAAAATATATGTATTTTCAGTATATGTTTTTATTAAGGATTGAAAATTATATATGTAATGGTGATGAATACATAAAAAATTTACTTAATTGAACGGTTATGTTTTGATTATGGGAATTTAACCCCTAATGTGATCATGATGTTGATAAAATTTTGTTTATCTTTGATAAAGAGATGATTAATTGGGATAATGTAAATTGAATAGCACTAATTACCATGGATCAGATTATTGATTTTCTAGAAAAGTGATTTATGTCATCATGGATGAAGGTTACAACTTATTGGATTTAAATAATTTATCTAGAAATAATTGGAATAAGGAATAATTCATGTTTTCCCAAAGGATTTTTGGTAATTAACAATATACCCATGTTTCATGGGTACATACAATGTGGGTATTCACATGTTTGGAATGTGAAAACCAAGAGTTACTTTATGGGGGATCAATGTTAAGATTATTTAGTAACCATCTTCATAATGTTTTGTAATTTCATATTTTTGAAGGGTTATAAGGTTAACCATTTATGGAAATATTAAGTTAAACTTTAAATGAAGTTTTCGAGAGTAAAATAATATATCACCATCTGAGGATTTATGAATGTAGGATAACCTGTGCTAGCCATTTTTATGAGATGTTAAGTAAATTAAGATATAATGAATTATTATAATATTTATGGATCTTATGATATATTGGTTCTTCAGGAATTAAAAATTCACTATCATTCTCTAGAGTAAGAGATAAAGTTGGAATTGGTCAAGAAAAAACCAAAGGGTGAGACTATCCATATGAAATGGAATGAAATTAAGTAAATATATTTCATTATGTTCCTAGATAGTAAAATAAATCCTCGAATCTAGGAAAAGGATATTGAAAAAGATTTAACCTAGCACCTTTATTTATGATGAATCAGATAGTCCCTCAAATCATCAATGATTTATGGTTTTTTGATCACCCACTTATACCGATCAATGTTCTATATAACTCTCCATCAGAAAATGATAGTTATATTTTTCTTCCATGTCCATGTTTTCACTTCCCACCTATGTTCTCCTATGTGGAACCCTAGTTATATGTTACTTTGGTAAACTGTTATGTTTCCATCTTTCCCTTTTTAAAGGAAATTTTAGTATTCATTTTTATGATGTCAGTTTCCATGAAAGGAATATTCAAGTATTAAAACTTTGATAACCTAGGAAAATTTCAAGGGATAAATTACTTTTAAGGGGAGTAGAATGTAACATCCTGAGATTTTGTGAATTATTTTTTTTCAAATTAATTTATCTTTTTGATACTTTTCATTTCACATAACACTAAAAATAGTTTTTTTAATATTAAATCACTATGTTTTTCTTGCATTATATGAAACATCAAGTTACCATACACTAAATACAACATAAAGTTTAACATTCTCTACATGAAACACTAAGGTTAGCATACATTACACTCAATATTGACTTTCCTCAATGGCTTACATAACACACAAGACCAAGTTTTACTAAACAATAATATATTATTATTTAATATAATGAGATATAACATATCTATTATGTAACACCTTGACCCCAAAATCCTAGATTCAGTGCATTATTTTATTACATTGGCATGATTACAAGAAATTCGTATCCCAAAAGACCGAATAGTTTAGTAGATTTTGAAGACTAGATGCATACATAAGTTCAATATTACTACTTGAAATGAAAAACAAACAAACAAGATCCATTAGTAACTTCCATAACTCCTAGATTATCCCTGAATTAAATTCATAATATACTTATTTACAACCTAAAAAAATGAAATATAATAAGGGGCAAGATCAGATGCTCAGTAAGGGTATGTGATACAATAGAAGTTATCATAGATATAAACATTAGGCAAGATGAATAACTAAAAACACATGCCTTTAAAAATAAACTTGAGCATAATATAGTAGGAATAAAAGATGATTAAATAATGAAATAAAACATAACCAAGTATATTAAAATAGTTGAATAATCACATGGACTATCAATCACTAGTTTCATAATGAGACAATTCATAATGCAGACATCATAAACATTCCGTCAAAGCCTTATTCTAATAATATACATAAATAGGTAAAAACCCAAACTAGTTCGTCTCATAAGACCTACCGATGCATCAAGGGGATATAGAGGGCCCCGACTATCACTTACTAAGTCCAATACATTCCTAATACGAAAATAGTGAAACATTAACAACATAAACAATCATATTGAATAACTAACATAGAAAATGTGAATACTTTAACTATAACCCATGGATTGTATCAAATTAGCACATCCATAGTCAAAATTATCATAAACCCTTCAAAAAAATATGGTATATTGTATCATAAGAGATAAAACTCAATTAAATAAAATATTAAATTGATTATTTTTACATATATGAAGATACTTTTAAATTATACCAATAAAAATTTCATGAGTAAATAATCTTTAAACATTCCAAAGTGTCACATACCACTTTGAAACATTCAAATAATAAAAAATTAGAATATTAAGAGAATAAGGAGACTCTTGATATGATATATCAAAGGGAATAACATAAAAAACATTCAAGTAATATGTTTTTAATAGGGCATATATCTCATAAAAGTCAAAGTGAGATGAGAAAATTACTTTTTACTTTGGAAAGAATAGTTATTTTGGAAAATAATTTTTATTTATCATAAAATCAGATTTAAAACATGTATATAATATAAAATAAAAGGTAAGTACATTGAAATTAAATTTTAGGAATAAATTATGTCCTATTGAAGTGAAATTATTTAAAAATAGTTTTTAAGAAACTTTATAAAAAAAACATTTTATTGCATTTTAAGGAAAATATTAAAGCGATTTTAAAGCATAAGTAAATGTTTTTTTTCATAAAAAAAGAAATTAAACAAGATATTTTTTCATGATAAAATGTGTGGTTTTATAAAAATAATATTGGTTTAATATATATTATGTAGTTCAATTGAAAATGGGTAAGAATTCGGGAAGTCCCCTTGAATCAGGCTTGTTTATCAGGAAGAATTGAGAAGAGAACCATTTTAAAACATGTATATCCCCATAAAATAAGGATAATATGATATATATATATATATATATGATTTTGGAAAATATCAAATTTTCTTTGAATAAATATATAAAACAAAATTGGCATTAAATTTGATTAAAGGTAGTGAAAGAGTAACCCGAAGAAAAAATGAGGGTTCAGGTTGAATACTTTACCAGATTGTAATCGATCAAATCATGTGCCCCAAAGTTATTAATCATAAAATGATACATTGAATAACTTGAAAATAAATATGTTACTGATATTATACATCAATGGTCAGTATACATACACCATACACAATAAATAGTGGTGAATAAGGAATATCTAAAAAACGGTAGTGAGATGAGGAAACCCTTACCTTATGTCTGAAGGTATTCTGCACTCGACCCTAAAATCTTGTATAATCAAATTAAATCTATAAATTAATTAATTTATAACCTTATCTACATATATTATATTTATTATAATTTTATTATGTTCTTTTTTGGCCTTTTTGTTGAGTTATAAAATACAATTTTATCGCTCGAGAGCGTTTGTTTCCTTGGTTTTCATGATAGGTATACTTTTCTATGAGTATGGAAGTTCATATGAGATGGATATAATTCTACAGAATTGAATTTATATATTATTAATGATAATACAAAATTTTAAATGGATATATATATATAATTTGTTTAAATGGTACGATGATAAATCATTAGATAAGACATTTAGTGATAATCATTTAGATTTTTACGGCGGTTCTTCGATTACAACAAACTGTTTTGGTTCTATTATTTAATATAATGTATAAATGATGGTTATATAATCATTATATAAGATATAATACATATTTTATAACCTGTTTCAACCATAAAAATTGTTTAATTACCATACTTGACGGAGAAATTGAAGAATGAATGTTCGTCATCCATGAAGGTTGTAAATCAGCACCACCCAGATGATGATTTCATTTTTAAAATAAGAGAGAGAGAGAGTAAGAATATTGATGATGTATATTCCATTAAAATTATATAATTCGAGTATATATATTATACTAGAGTTATCATGATCATTTTTATAGGGGAGGTGAGTAGAGAATAATAAATAAAGAAGGAACTTGAAAAGAAAATAAAAGGAGAAGGAAGAGGATTTTACCTCTTGGATACTCCTCCTAGAGAATCTTCTTAAGGGGATTGATTTTGGACTTTTGGAAAGACCAAGAGCTCCTAGATGTGGGGAGGGACTAGGGAAGTATATTTGGGAAGCAGTTTTACAATCTTCAAGGCTTATAGAAGTGAGTAGAAAAGGAAGTGATGGGTGGTTTTTATAGCAGAGGAGATGGGTGTTTTTGAATATCCTATTCATTATTATATAATTTTTCTCAATATAATAAGTACTGACAGATCTCATATTTTCATATTTATAAATATGTTTTTAAATGATTTAATCCCTTCCCATTAATCAATGTGATATTATTTGCATTATTTTATGACTTTTGGTGAGTTTTGAGCTTAAATGTAAAAAGTGGGTAATTTTGGACATTAAATAGATTTATGTTGCCTATGTATTTCGAGCATAAATACTACATTTTGTATCTAAATAACCTGATTAATTTTTTTAGGATTAATTTTTTTATTTTCTACAAATTACTCTTCTGGACCAAGTTCCAATTCAAACTCCAATAGGCCAAAACAAATTGGTCAATGTGCAAAGTTATTCTGGCCGGCAGAATGGACCATGAATCATTCAAAGACTCATATCTCGGCCAACCAACCTCCAAATGTAGTGATTATAGCTGGGTTCGAAATATTAATATAAGGTTCACAGGTTAAAAAAATATCAGGAATAAATTCATTCATGAATGCCACCAATAAAATGGTCAAAGAATGGTTGTTGGAATAGTGTTTGGCGGCCAGGAAAAGTATCTTCCATTTAGGCTACCATAAACCCTACCACACGGCTCCAAATTCGTTAATAATTTGTTGGTGGATGAAAAAATCCATTAATCACCTTCTATAAGAAGAGACCTCGGCCTCATTCGGCCAGGAGAGGGCAGAACCGAAGCTATCATTCTGGAGGACAGATTCTGGAGGGGAAAATTCTGTTCTTTATTTTCACTCATTTCTTCTTCTTATTTTTGTAATGCCTTCATCTTCCTCATCATTCTAAAATACCCTTACCATGGTGGGTTAAACATATGAGGTGATTGGGGGAGGGAAGGTTTTATCTTTTTTAACATTTGATTTCTTACATTAGATTGAATAAAATCTCTCTCTCTCTTCTGTGAAGTTGTTTTCAAATTCTAATAACAGAATTTATTATCTTGTGCGATTTTATTTGATTTTATATTCTATTGTTATTATTGCTTTGGTAAATGTTCATAATACCCCCCCACTAGGTTCTGGTTTATAAATGATGGAATAGATTCGGGCTTAGTGGTGAAGTACTCGACGATCGTCAGTACGTGTGGCAGGGGTATTGAATATTATTAATTGTTTGGGATAAACAAGACCCGATTGGGAATTGCCTAACTCAATTGAGGGTATTCGATACATCTGTTTAACACATAGGAAGGAGATTAGACCGAGCTAAGATATTGGTAACATTTACTCTCACCATCACCATTTACCAAGGGATTGATATGAAGCAATCGTGAAATATCACTTAAACCGACTTAGCAGAAGAGGATTGAATAAAATTGAAACTGTGATAACATTACAATTGAAAAACCAACCCTAACCTGATCAACCAATGCATATAACTATTTTCAATCACATGATTTTCAATTTTATTTCAATATTTTATGTAGTTATTCATTTTGCTTCTTTTCAAAATTAATCATTTCAAAAACAACCACCACTTAATTATCAAATTTTAAAGTGACCAACTTGATTGTTGAGCGCTCCTCTCTGAAGAAAACCTAGGTTAACCACTATAATATATTTTAACTTAGGAAATAATTGTTTTTCCACACCCCATGACAGGTACGTGTCAAAACGTGGTGCCATTTCCAGGGAGGTAGTGCCACAATCTAATAAAAAATATCAGACACTTTTCAAAATTAAAAAAACACATTAAAAATATTTTTCCATAATGTTTTCAAATGATTATTTCTTTATTCATGGAAAAATTATCCACAAGAGAAACAGGTAGATGAGGCTGGTTATGATATAGTTCAGATTCAAGAACTTCGAAAAGACATAGAACAACTAGAGAGAAAAGCATATCTAGCAATTGAATATGTCTGTGCATTGATGGAGAAACCAAAACCTGTGAATGAACCTGAGGAGGCCAAGAAGGAAGAATTTACTACTGAGCTATGTGTTGGAGATCAAGAACCATTAAATGAAGGCAGCACCAAATAAGTGGAATTTAAGGAGAATATGGAGGTGCTTGACTACCTACCTCTATCTAGTGAAATTAAACTCCAAGATAAACTTTCCACTGAAGAATCAATTGATGTCGAGACACTTAAGGGAGATAATCTTTTTCATAACTCTTTTCATTATGGTTGTATATAATCTGAATTGAGTGTCACCTCTAATTGTTTTAATTTTTAGATTTGGATAACACATGTATTTATTTGAAGTATGAGGAATGAAAACAAGATGCACATCATAAGGAATATATGGATCTCTCTAAAATTGTTGAACACTTAATAGAAGGTGTTCAAGAGGAGGTCAAAGTGGATTTGCCTAAGGGAAATGAGAAATAAGATTCTTAATTTGGAAGGGAAGAATTTGATATTGATTCATCATGTTTTAATATTATTCAAATAGAATTGCACTCTGAATCTACCACTGACTGTTATTTTGATGTAGCATACTTTGAGCGACCACTGGAAAATGATGATGAAGTTGTGCAAGTGGATACCAAGAATGAGGACTCATTCATTGTCATACCCCAACATTCATGTTTTATCTCATTTTCATAGGGGTGGATTTGAAATACTATATCCATGTAGTCCTCAATAAAAAGGAAGATGTGCATACTGAAAGGAAGAAGTGTTGGTGGTTTATATTAAAGAAACTCAACCCACCATCGGATTGGGGATAACCAACTGAAACTGCCCATCTGGAGGCAGTCAAAACCCAGGGCCCACTTGGGGGATCAAACCAAGATCTATCCTTCTTTTCTCACTCTATTTCCTTTTTATTTTCTTTTAATAAATTTCTTATATTATTTTATATACTTTTGGTTGTAGGTTTTCATGTGCGTAACACTTAGGAGCTTAACTCAACATTGCACTACCAATAAGTCAGGTTGTACCTTTACTTTACACTTTATTGATTGTTATGATTCAATTTAAAATATATTTACATGATAAATCAACTTGAATGAATTGCAGACACTGAATCATTTAAGTGTGGGGGAGGGAACCTTTGTAGTTTAGGAATTTCAATTGTTTTTTTCTTCTATTTTTCAAAAAAAAATGTGTGTTTTTCAAATTTTTGTGTGTTTTTAAAACTATTGAGCTAAAATGAATATCATCACCATTTTTGAAACCCATTTCAATATGTGAAACAACTTATCCCATGAAACTGAGCTTAAATGAATATTGAAATTGACCTTGTTTCAAGTTCAAATATTTGGTAATTTCATGAAAAGTAATCTGATTTTTGAATCCCATGCCACAATTCACTGTCTTTATATTTGAAATCACTTTCCTGTGAGCATTCTGAACCTTTTTCATAATCTTTTCTTTTAACTCACTTCTTGAGAGAACCATACCATGCTTGATTTAACCAGAATTTGATTTATTACTATCAAAACTTGTGGGTTTGAGGTTCATGTGTTTTAAATGATTGAGGAGTTTCTTTGATATTAAATCCCAATTTTCTAAATAATCCTTTTTATAAGGGCCCACCTTGTACGTTTAATCCTTGTATCCCATAGAAGCCATGAATATCCTGTTAGGTTAGCCACATTACAAACCAATTTTCCTTATCCGACCTTCTATTGAAGTAAAATTGCATAATATAGTTGAACATAAATGTGGGGGAGGTTGACTTGTGTTGTGCTAACTCATTTGGAGATACTTTGGGTGGAAAATAAAATGTTGAAGCAATGTTCTTGCTGCCAAAAAAAATCATTCAGTTGAAATCTGTGCCTTTTCTGGAGCTTTCATGTATGAGAAGCTGCGCCTTTCTGGAGCTTCTAATAGAGAAAGAAAGTTGTGCCTATCTAGATCTTTCAAGAAAAATCATGTTTGAGATGATTGATACTTTTTTATGCTGAAATGATAAATGGTGTTTAATTTGACTGATTTTTCATGCTGATGGAGCTGATTTACTACTAAGTGGAGTGAGGAGGAGACTACACTTGAGTAAAAATTAGAGTAATGCAATTTTGCTTCAAAAAGAGCCTAGCCCTCCCTATTCTGCCTCAAAATTTTTCACATTAAAATCCTACCAACCAAAATCCACAGAACAACCCTATTAAGTCCTCATGATATACTTATGTCCTTGACTCACATTGGGTGGAGATGTAGAAATTTATCAAGCCTATGGTGACCCATGCATTAGTATTGGATGAGAAAGACATTGTTGAAAATTGATATTTGTGTGATGAGAAAAAAATGCATGTTAGGTAAGTGTTTTGTGTACATTGGAAAATAAATTAAGAGGAAATATATTTAATTAACAGAATTGAGAACTTGGAATAATGGTTGTTGATGAGGCATGGAATCTTTTGTTTCTTGGTGTTAAATTGTTAGATCTCATGGATATGAGTTTTAAATTTTCTTTGATTTAATATCGATGTTTACTTGTCCAGGAGTCCAAGTAATAAGTGTGGGGTAATTGACAGAGCTCATATTTTAATATTTATACATATGTTTTTAAATGATTTAATCCATTCCCATTAATCAATGTGATCTTATTTGCATCATTTTATGACTTTTGGTGAGTTTTGAGCTTAAATGTAAAAAGTGGTTAATTCTGGACATTAAACAGATTTATGTTGCCTATGTATTTCGAGAATAAATCCTACATTTTGTATCCAAATAACCAGATTACTTTTTTTAGGATGCAATTGTTTATTTTATACAAATTATTATTCTGGACCAAGTTTCAATTCGAACTGCAACAGGCCAAAACAAATCGGTCAATGTGAACAGTTATTCTGGATGGTAGATTGGACCATGACTCATATCTCAGCCAACTGACCTCAAAATGTAGTGATTCTAGCTAGGTTCGAAATATTACTAGACGGGTTAGAGGATCAAAAAATATCAGGAATAAATTCATTCATGAAGGCCTCCAATTCAATGATTAAAGAAGGGTTGGTGGAATAGTGTTTGGCGGCCAGGAAAAGTATCTTCCATTTAGGCGACCATAACTCCTTCAACTCCAAATGCATTCAAACTTTGTTGGTGGATGAAAAAAATCCATTACTCACCTCCTATAAGAAGGGACCTCGGCCTCATTCGGCCAAGAGAGGGCCGAACCGAAGCTATCATTTTGGAGGACAGATTCTGGAGGGGAAAATTCTGTTCTATCTTTTCACACATTTCTTCTTCTTCTTTTTGTAATTCCTTCAACTTCATCATCATTCTCAAATACCCTTACCATGGTGGGGTAAACTTATGATGTGATTGGGGTAGGGAAGGTTTTATCTTTTGTAATGTTTGAGTTCTTACATTTGATTGAATAAAATATCTCTCTCTTCTGTGAAGTTGTTTTCAAATTCTAATAACAGAATTTATTATCTTGTGCGATTGTATTTGATTTTATATTTTGTTGTTATTATTGCTTTGGTAAATGTTCATAATACCCCTCCACTAGGTTCTGGTCTATAAACGATGGAATAGATTCAGGCTTAGTGATGAAGTACTCAGCGATCGTCAGTACGTGTGGCAGGGGTATTGAATATTCATAATTGTTTGGGATAAACAAGACCCGATCGGGAATTGCCTAACTCAATTGAGGGTATTCGATACATCTGTTTAACACAGAGGAAGGAGATTATACTGAGCTAAGATATTGGTAACATTTACTCTCACCGTCACAATTTACCAAGGGAGTCATAGGAATCGATTGTGAAATATCACTTAAACCGACTTAGCAGAAGAGGATTGAATAAAATTGAAACTATGATGACATTAATATTGAAAAACCAACCCTGGCCTGATCACCCAATTCATATAACTATTTTCAATCACATGATTTTCAATTTTATTTCAATATTTTATGTAATTTATTCATTTAGTTTCTTTTCAAAATTAATCATTTCAAAAACAACCACCACTTAATTATCTAATTTTAAAGTGACAAAATTGATTGTTGAGTGCTACTCTCTAGAGACAACCTTGGTTAACCACTATACTATATTTTAACTTAGTATATAATTGTTTTTTCCACACCCCATGATAGGAATGTGTCAAAACTTGGCGCCATTGATGGGGAGGTAGTGCCACAATCTAATAAAAAAATATCCGATAGTTTTCAAAATTAAAAAAACACATTAAAAATATTTTTCCATAATGTTTTCAAATGATTATTTCTTTAATTCATGGAAAAATTATCCACAAGAAAAAAAGGTAGATGAGGCTGGTTATGATATAGTTCAGATTCAAGAACTTCGAAAAGACATAGAACAACTAGAGAGAAAAGCATAGCTAGAATTTGAATATGTCCGTGCATTGATGGAGAAACCAAAACCTGCGAATGAACCTGAGGAGGCCAAGAAGGAAGAATTTACTACTGAGCTATGTGTTGGAGATCAAGAACCATTAAATGAAGGCACCACCAAAGAAGTGGAATTTAAAGATAATATGGAGATGCTTTACTACCTACCTATATCTAGTGAAATTAAACTCCAAGATAAACTTTCCACTGAAGAATCAATTGATGTCGAGCCACTTAAGGGTGATAATCTTTTTCATAAATCTTTTCATTATGATTTTATAGAATCTGAATTGAGTATCACCTCTAATTGTTTTAAATTTTCAGATTTGGCTAACACATGTATTTCCTTGAAGTATGAGGAAGGGAAAGAAGATGCATATCATAAGGAATATATGGAGCTCTCTAAAATTGATGAACACTTAATAGAAGGTGTTCATGAGGTGGTCAAGGTGGATTTTCCTAAGGGAAATGAGAAACAAGATGCTTAATTTGTAAGGGAAGAATTTGATATTGATTCATCATGTCTTAATATTATTCAAATAAAATTGCACTCTGATTCTACCATTGACTGTTATTTTGATATAGCATACTTTGAGAAACCACTAGAAAATGATGATGAATTTGTGCAAGTGGAGACCAAGAATGATGACTCATTCATTGTCATACCCCCACCATTCATGTTTTATCTCATTTTCATATGGGTGGATTTGAAATACTATATCCATGTAGTCCTCAATAAATAAGAAGATGTGCATACTGGAAGGAAGAAGTGTTGGTGGTTTATATTAAAGAAACTCAACCCACCATCGGATTGGGGATAACCAACTGAAACTGCCCATCTGGAGGCAGTCAAAACCCAGGGCCCACTTGGGGGATCAAACCAAGATCTATCCTTCTTTTATCACTCTATTTCTTTTTTATTTTCTTTTAATAAATTTCTTATATTATTTTCTATACTTTGTTGTAGGTTTTCATGTGCGTAACACTTAGGAGCTTAACTCAACATTTCACTACCAATAAGTCAGGTTGTACCTTTCCTTTACACTTTATTGACTGTTGTGATTAAATTTAAAATATATTTACATGATAAATCCACTTGAATGCATTGCAGACACTGCATCATTTAAGTGCGGGAGAGGGAACCTTTGTAGTTTAGTAATTTCAATTGTTTTTTTTTCTATTTTTCTAAAAAATGTGTGTTTTTCAAATTTTTGTGTGTTTTTAAAAATATTGAGATAAAATGAATATCATCACCATTTTTGAAACCCATTTCAATCCATGAAACAATTTATCCCATGAAACTGAGCCTAAATGAATGCTGAAATTGACCTTGTTTCAAGTTCAAATATTTGGTAATTTCATGAAAGGTACTCTGATTCTTGAATACCATGCCACAATTCACTGTATTTATATTTGAAATCACCTTCCTGTGATGCTTCTGAACCTAATTTTCATAATCTTTTCTTTTAACTCACTTCTTGAGAGAACCATACCATGCCTGATTTAACCAGAATTTGATTTATTCCTATCAAAACTTGTGGGTTTTAGGTTCATATATTTTAAATGATTGAGGTATTTCTTTGGTATTAAAGCCCAATTTTCTAAATAATCCTTTTTATAATGGCCCACCATGTACATTTAATCCTTGTAGCCCATAGAAGCAATGAATAGCCTGTTAGGTTAGCCACATTACAAATCAATTTTCCCTTTCCGACCTGCTCTTGAAGTAAAATTGCATAATCTAGTTGAAAATAAGTGTGGGGGGAGGTTGACTTGTGTTGTGCTACCTCATTTGGAGATACTTTGGGTGGAAAAAAAATGTTGAAGCGATGTTCTTACTGATAAAAAAAATCATTCTGTTTAAAGCTGTGCCTTTTATGGAGCTTTCATGTATGATAAGTAGCGCCTTTCTGGAGCTTCCAATAGAGAAAGAAAGTTGTGCCTATCTTGATCTTTCAAGAAAAATCATGTTTGAGATAATTGATAATTTTTTTGATGAAATGATAAATGGTGTGTAATTTGACCGATTTTTCATGCAGATGGAGCTGATTTACTACTAATGGGAGTGAGGAGGAGACTACACTTGAGTAAAAATTTGAGTAATGAATTTTTTTTTCAGAAAGAACCTAGCCCCCCCTATCCTTCCTCAGAATTTTTTCACTTCAAAATCCCACCAACCTAAAGCCACAGAAAAAACCTATTAATTCCTCATTATATACTTATGTCCTTGACTCACATTGGGTAGATATGTAGAAATTTATCAAGCCTATGGTGACCCTTACATGAGTATTGGATGAGAAAGACATTGTTGAAAATTGATATTTGTGTGATGAGAAAAAAATGCATGTTAGGTAAGTGTTTTGTGTGAATAGGAAAATAAATGAAGAGGAAATATATTTAATTAACTGAATTTAGAACTTGGAATAATGGTTGTTTATGAGGCATGGTATCTTTTGTTCCTTGGTGTTAAATTATTAGATCTCATGGATATGTGTTGTAAATTTGATTTGATTTAATATCAATGTTTACTTGTCCAGGAGTCCAAGTGACAAGTGTGGGGGAATTGACAGATCTCATATTTTAATATTTATAAATATTTTTTTAAATTATTTAATCCCTTCCCATTAATCAATGTGATCTTATTTGCATCATTCTATGACTTTTGGTGAGTTTTGAGCTTAAATGTAAAAAGTGATTAATTTTGGACATTAAACAGATTTATGTTGCCTATGTATTTCAAGCATAACTCCTAAATTTTGTATCCAAATAACCTGATTCCTTTTTTTGGATGAAATTGTTTATTTTCTACAAATTATTCTTCTGGACCAAGTTCCAATTCGAACTCCAACAGGGCAAAAAAAATCGGTCAATGTGAACAGTTATTCTGGACGAAAGAATGGACCATGACTCATTCAAAGACACATATCTCAGCCAACCGAACTCAAAATTCAGTTATTATATATGGGTTCGAGATATTACTAGACATTTCAAAGGATCAAAAAATATCATGAATAAATGCATTCATGAAGTTCACTAATTCAATGGTCAAAGAAGGGTTGGTGGAATAGTGTTTGGCGGCCAGGAAAAGTATCTTCCATTTAGGTGGCCATAGCTCCTTCCACATGGCTCAAAATGAATTCAAACTTCTTAGGTGGATGAAAAACTCAATTACTCACCTTCTATAAGAAGGGACCTTGGCCTCATTCGTCAAGGAGAGGGCAGAACCGAAGCTATCATTCTGGAGGACAGATTTTGGAGAGGAAAATTTTGTTCTTTATTTTCACTCATTTCTTCTTCTTATTTTTTTAATGCCTTCATCTTTCTCATCATTATAAAATACCCTTACCATGGTGGGGTAAACTTATGAGTTTATTGGGGGAGGTAAGTTTTTAACTTTTGTAATGTTTGAGTTCTTACATTCGATTGAATAAAATACCTCTCTCTTCTGCGAAGTTGTTTTCAAATTCTAATAATAGAATTTATTATCTTGTGCGATTGTATTTGATTTTATATTTTTTTGTTATTATTGCTTTGGTAAATTTTCATAATACCCTCCACTAGGTTCTGGTCTATAAACAATAGAATATATTTGGTATTAGTGGTGAAGTACTCGACGATCGTCAGTACGTGTGGCAGGGGTATTGAATATTCTTAATTGTTTGGGATAAACAAGACCCAATCGAGAATTTCCTAACTCAATCGAGGGTATTCGATACATCTGTTTAACAAATAGGAATGAGATTAGACTGAGATAAGATATTGGTAACATTTACTCTCACCGTCACCATTTACCAAGGGAGTGATAGGAAGTGATCGTGAAATATCACTTAAACCGATTTAGCAGAAGAGGATTGAATAAAATTGAAACTATGATAACATTACAATTGAAAAACCAACCCTGACCTGATCACCCAATTCATATAACTATTTTTAATCACATTATTTTCAATTTTATTTCAATATTTTATGTAATTTATTCATTTAGTTTCTTTTCAAAACTAATCATTTCAAAAACAACCACCACTTAATTATCTAATTTTAAAGTGACAAACTTGATTGTTGATCACTCCTCTCTAGAGACAAACTAGGTTAACCACTATACTATATTTTAACTTAGGAAATAATTGTTTTTTCCACACCCCATGATAGACACGTGTCAAAACTTGGCGCCATTATCGGGGAGGTAGTGCCACAATCTAATAAAAAATATCCGACACTTTTCAAAATTAAAAAAACACATTAAAAATATTTTTCCGTAATGTTTTCAAATGATTATTTATTTAATTCATGGAAAAATTATCCACAAGAAAAATAGGTAGATGAGGCTGGTTATGATATAGTTCATATGAAAGAACTTCGAAAAGACATAGAACAATTAGAGAGAAAAGCAGATCTATCATTTGAATATGTCCATGCATTGATGGAGAAACCATAAACCATGAACGAACCTGAGGAGGCAAAGAAGGAAGAATTTACTACTGATTTATGTGTTGGAGATCAAGAACCATTAAAGGAAGGCACGTCCAAAGAAGTGGAATTTAAAGAGAATATGGAGGAGCTTGACTACCTACCTCTATCTAGTGAAATTAAAATCCAAGATAAACTTCCTACTAAAGAATCAATTGATGTTGAGCCACTTAAGGGTGATAATCATTTTCATTACTATTTTCATTATGATTGTATAGAATCTGAATTGAGTATCACCTCTAATTGTTTTAAATTTTCATATTTGGCTAACACATGTATTTCCTTGAAGGATGAGGAAGGAAAAGAAAATGCACATCATAAGGAATATATGGAGCTCTCTAAATTTTTGGAACACTTAATAGAAGGTGTTCAAGAGGAGGTCCAAGTGGATTTGCCTAATGGAAATGGGAAAAAAGATGATTAATTTGGAAGGGAAGAATTTTATATTGATTCATCATGTTTTAATATTATTCAAATAGAATTTCACTTCGATTCTACCATTGATTGTTATTTTGAAGTAGCATACTTTGAGCAACCACTGGAAAATGATGATGAAGTTGTGAATGTGGAGACCAAGAATGAGGACAAATTCATTATCATACCCCCACCATTCATGTTTTATCTCATTTTCATAGGGGTGTATTTGAAATACTATATCAATGTAGTCCTCAATAAAAAGGAAGATGTGCATACTGGAAGGAAGAAGTGTTGGAGGTTTATATTAAAGAAACTCAACCCACCATCGGATTGGTGATAACCAACTGAAACTGCCCTTCTGGAGGTAGTCAAAACCCAGGGCCCACTTGGTGGATCAAACCAAGATCTATCCTTCTTTTCTCACTCTATTTCCTTTTTATTTTAGTTTAATAAATTTCTTATATTATTTTCTATACTTTTGGTTGTAGGTTTTCATGTGCGTAACACTTATGAGCTTAACTCAACATTGGACTACCAATAAGTCATGTTGTACCTTTCCTTTACACTTTATTGATTGTTTTGATTCAATTTAAAAAATATTTACATGATAAATCCAGTTGAATGCTTTGCGGACACTGCATCATTTAAGTGTGGGGGAGGGAACCTTTGTAGTTTAGGAATTTCAATTGTTTTTTTTCTATTTTTCAAAAAAATGTGTGTTTTTCAAATTTTTGTGTGTTTTTAAAACTATTGAGATAAAATGAATATCATTGCCATTTTTGAAACCCATTTTAATCTGTGAAACAATTTATCCCATGAAACAGAGCTTAAATAAATGCTGAAATTGACCTTGTTTCAAGTTTAAATATTTGATAATTTCTTGAAAAGTAATCTGATTTTTGAATCCCATGCCACAATTCACTCTCTTTATATTTGAAATCACTTTCTTGTGAGGCTTCTAAACATAATTTTCATAATATTTTCTTTTAACTCACTTCTTGAGAGAAACATACCATGCTTGATTTAACCAGAATTTGATTTATTCCTATCAAAACTTGTGTGTTTGAGGTTCATGTGTTTTAAATGATTGGGGAGTTTCTTTGGTATTAAAGCCCACTTTTCTAAATAATCCTTTTTATAATGTCCCAAGTTTTACATTTAATCCTTGTAGCCCATAGAATCCATGAACATCTAGTTAGTTTAGCCACATTTCAAACCGATTTTCCCTATCCAACAAGCTCTTGAAGTAAAATTGCATAATCTAGTTGAACATAAGTGTGGGGGGAGGTTGACTTGTGTTGTGCTACCTCATTTGGATATACTTTGGGTGGAAAATAAAATGTTGAAGCGATGTTCTTGCTTCCGAAAAAAATCATTCAGTTGAAAGATGTGCCTTTTCTGGAGCTTTCATGTATGAGAAGCTGCGCCTTTCTGGAGCTTCCAATAGAGAAAGAAAGTTGTGCCTATCTGGAGCTTTCAAGAAAAATCATGTTTGAGATGATTGATACTTTTTTCTGATTAAATGATAAATGGTGTGTAATTTGACTGATTTTTCATGCTGATGGAGCTGATTTACTACTAAGGGGAGTGAGGAGGAGACTACACTTGAGTAAAAATTAGAGTAGTGCAATTTTGCTTCAAAAAGAGCCTAGCCCTCCCTATTCTACCTCAGACTTTTTTCACATAAAAATACTACCAACATAAAGCCACAGAACAATCCTTTTTAGTCCTAATGATATAATTATGTCCTTTACTCACATTGGGTGGAGATGTAGAAATTTATCAAGCATATGGTGACCCTTTCATGAGTATTAGATGAGAAAGACATTGTTGAAAATTGATATTTGTGTGATGAGAAAAAATGCATGTTAGGTAAGTGTTTTGTGTGAATTGGAAAATAAATGAAGATGAAATATATTTAATTAAATGAATTGAGAACTTGGAATAATGGTTTTTG
Source organism: Viscum album (assembly GCA_963277665.1). Lineage (NCBI taxonomy): Eukaryota > Viridiplantae > Streptophyta > Magnoliopsida > Santalales > Viscaceae > Viscum > Viscum album. The sequence goes on from OY728160.1 coordinate 1,567,327,632, forward strand.
ATGAGGCATGGTATCTTTTGTTTCTTGGTGTTAAATTGTTAGATCTCATAGATATGTGTTTTAAATTTTTTTTGATTTAATATCGATGTTTACTTGTCCAGGAGTCCAAGTGATAAGTGTGGGGGAATTGACAGAGCTCATATTTTAATATTTATACATATGTTTTTAAATGATTTAATCCCTTACCATTCATCAATGTGATCTTATTTTCATCATTTTATGACTTTTGGTGAGTTTTGAGCTTAAATGTAAAAAGTGGTTAATTCTGGACATTAAACAGATTTATGTTGCCTCTGTATTTCGAGAATAACTCCTAGATTTTGTATCCAAATAAACTGATTCCTTTTTTTAGGATGAATGTATTTATTTTATACAAATTATTCTCCTGGACCAAGTTCCAATTCGAACTCCAACAGGCCAAAACAAATCGGTCAATGTGAAAAGTTATTCTGGACAACAGAATGGACCATGACTCATTCAAAGAATCATATCTTGGCCAACCGACCTCAAAATACAGTGATTCTAGCAGGGTTTGAAAGCTTACTAGATGGGTCAGAGGATAAAAAAATATCAGGAATAAATACATTCATTAAGGCCTCCAATTCAATGGTCAAAGAAGATTTGGTGGAATAGTGTTTGGCAGCCAGGAAAATTATCTTCCATTTAGGTAGATATAACTCCTTCCACACAGCTCCAAATGCATTCAAACTTCGTGGGTGGATTATCAACTCTACTAAAAACCTTCTATAAGAAGGGAACTCTGCCTCATTTGGCCAGGAGAGGGCATAACCGAAACTATCATTCTGGAGGACAGATTCTGGAGGGGAAAATTCTGTTCTTTATTTTCACTCATTTCTTTCTCTTATTTTTGTAATGCCTTCATCTTCCTCATCATTCTCAAATACCCTTACCATGGTGGGGTAAAATTATGAGGTGATTGGGGTATGTAAGGTTTTATCTTTTCTAATGTTTGAGTTCTTACATTTGATTGAATAAAATCTCTCTGTCTCTTATGCGAAGTTGTTTTCAAATTCTAAAAACAGAATTTATTATCTTGTGCGATTGTATTTGATTTTATATTCTATTGTTAATATTGCTTTGGAAAATGTTCATAATACCCCTCCACTAGGTTCTGGTCTATAAACGATGTAATAGATTCGTGCTTAGTGGTGAAGTACTCGGCGATCGTCAGTACGTGTGGTAGGGGTATTGAATATTCTTAATTGTTTGGGATAAACATGACCCAATTGGGAACTGCCTAACTCAATTGAGGGTATTCAATACATCTGTTTAACACATAGAAAGGAGATTAGACCGAGCTAAGATATTGGTAACGTTTACTCTCACCGTCACAATTTACCAAGGGAGTGATAGGAAGCGATCATGAAATATCACTTAAACTGACTTAGCAGAAGAGGATTGAATAAAATTGAAACTATGATGACATTACAATTGAAAAACCAACCCTGACCTGATCACCCAAATTCATATAACTATTTTCAATCACATGATTTTCAATTTTATTTCAATATTTTATGTAATTTATTCATTTAGTTTCTTTTCAAAATTAATCATTTCAAAAACAACCACCACTTAATTATCTAATTTTAAAGTGACAAACTTGATTGTTGAGCACTCCTCTCTGAAGACAACCTAGGTTGACCACTATACTATATTTTAACTTAGGAAATAATTGTTTTTTCCACACCCACAACAGGTGTGCTTCAAGTAGTGTTGATTATTATGAAAAAAAACAATAATTATTGAATGATAGTTCGAACCAAGTGTTCCTAAATTATCCATGGTGTAAGGAATAGTGTATTTATCTTATAATGTATTTATACTGTAAATTACCATATTTTACTATTCACCAAAAATTCAATTATTTTAGAAAAATCAAAAAAATTCACCCTAACCATTTTTCAATGCGTAGAATTCAAAAAAAGACTCCATTTTATCAAAATAGTTTTCTAAATATTAGAAATTTAATTTTTAACTAAAATCATCATTTACTCAAAAAATATAGTTTTTAAAATTAAAACTGATTTTATAACACCTTGAAAATTAACTAAGGTCTCATTAAATTATCCTAAAATCATAGGACAAAAAAATATTGATTTAGGAATAAATTTTATGAAAATTAATTTTCTTTTAAATAAATTTATTAATTATTAAATTTAATTAAATATTTATTATTCACAAAAAAATACCAACACTTAATTATTAATTATATTTCATTTATAAGGTGCCTAAATTATATTTATACTTTCATGGGCGAGGTTACTATTAATAAGGGTCATATTATTATTCATAAGGGTAACATTACTATTCATTAGGGTATATTACTATTATAAGGGTTAAATTACTATTCATCAAAAAGTGAGATGATCTTATGAAACTATAAATATCTTATTGAATACAACTGTGTATGTCAGTTTTTCAAAATTCAAATCACAGAAGTAATAAAATTATGTTTATTGGATAGGTTATAACAAAGTGTTGTTTCATAGAGATTCAGTATTTCATGCATTCTATGTTAAATTTATTTATAAATCCTTGGGGTTTTACTTTCTTCCCCCCTTACAAAAATTTTATCCTCAAAATTCTAGAATGTTATCTCATTAAAAAATTTGGGTAGTTCTTCATGATAAGTTCCTCAGGCTCCTTGGTCACCTCATAAATTTTAGTATTTTTCCAAAGTACCTTTACCATCCAATTCATATGATTCCCCAACACCTATTCTTTAGTGTCCAGAATCTGAATAGGCTCTTCACAATAAGATAATTCAGGTTCCAATTCTATTTCTTCACTAGTGAGTACATGTGTTGGGTCTGACATGTACTTCCTTAATAAAGAGACATATAACACATTGTGTACCATAAAAAGGCTAGGCATAATTTCCAAATGATAATCCACAACTCAAATTCTCTTTAGTATTTCAAAAGGACCAATGTACCAGAGGCTCAATTTCCAATTCTTCCTAAATCTTATAACACCCTTCAATGATAATTCCCATACCCATCATTGAAATATCCATATACACAAGGTCCTAAGAAATCCTAATTTTGTTTAGAACTCCCTGATCTATCCTGATCAATGCATAATATAAATTACTTTCCTTTAACCAACATGAAGTAGCTCTAAATTTTCACACTCCAAACATGTGAATAACTTCATCGTGAGTCCTCTTGAAATATGGTAATAGCTATAATTACCATAAAAAATTATTGGAGACATGAATTCATCCTTACAATTATTATAGTATATATTCCTTATATCCAAAATTGTTGTAAACTCCATCAATGAAAGCATTGACCACTTGTCGATAAGTCATTAATCAGTTCCAAGGTAGTCAAAACTTATCCAAATAAATTATTTCTTCATTATTATCTCAACATCAGGAATATATTTAGGGTTTTATTTCCCTCAATCACATATTTTCCAAAAATTTAAACATTCCACTGGATATTTTTTCTTGGTACCATTCAACTTAAGGTCTCAAATCCTTGATGAAAAAGTATTGTAGTACAATACTTATATATTCCACAATTCTTATAACCAGTACATTACTGATAAAATATTCAAATGAATTGATTCCTAACTAGGCATATTAATCATTCCACTTCATATGCGGTAATATCATAATTTGATCATTATCCAATAACATCATTTAGGGTATATTTATTTGACAGTTGGTACATTGATTCACATAGTGTCCCATCTGCTTATAGTTGAAACATTGTATATTGGAAACCTTTTTCTTACCCTTGTAATCATAAACTTGGTGTCCTTTTCCCCCACACTTATAACAAACTCCCATTCCCTTCAAGTATTTTCCATGGCAATTCTTTCCATAGTTATCACATGTGGGAAAATCCTTCTTTCCCTTCTTCCCTTTATCCATCTTTTTCTCTCTCTTCCTATTCTTCTCTTGATTACCTTCAAAGAAATAGGACTAAGAGAATTATTTACACATCTTTTTAACACATGATACTATTTACTTATATGATGACGATACTTGGGAGAGTATCTCCCTTCGAAATGATGGCTTAAGACAATGAGAGACACGATCCTTCTTACTCCTTGTAACACATGCATTGGTGAAGTTCTCATTCCTTATGCTAAGCTCTATTTCTAATCAATTCTATAAACTATATTAGCTCATAAAATTATGAACTTTTTATAAATCTCAACATGGTATAGCACATAACATAGATTTATGCATCATAAATCCTAGAACCCTATAATTTGGTAACATTTGGGGCATAAATACTTCATAATGGTGGGTAAATTAAATGTGAATTTTCCTAAGAATATCCCCTAGCAGTGTCAAACCAAGTTCATAGTAAGGTCCATTGTTATGTACTAGGTTACCTCGAGTCAAACCCGGAACACCTTATTGAAGTTGGTACTTCTAGGTACATCTGTTCCAGAACCACGCCCACTTGTAGAATCCAAATATGGACATATTTTCTATGAAGATCCACATAATCTATTCCTTACCAAAATTCTAGGATGTTCTTGTATGGTTATCCTCAAAGTCTATATTAGGGTTTTGTTCCCTAATCTATGTTTTCTAAATCCATTTTCCATGTTTTCTACTAGACCACCCTCCGATACCAACTATAATGCCCTGACCCCAAAATCTCAGAGTCGAAGAATTATTTTATTAAATTTTTATGATTAAAAGAAATTCATAGACCAAATGACCAAATAATGTAGTAGATTTTGAAGACCATATACATACATAAGTTAAACATTAAAACTTGAAATGAAAAACAACAAAGCATATCCATTAAAATCTTCCATAACGTCTAGATTATCCCTACATAAAATTCATAATATACTTCTTCACAACCTGAGAAAAATAAAACATAAGAAGGGGTGAGATCAGATGCTCAGTAAGGGTAAGAGATACTGTGGAAGTTATCATAGAATTACACATTAGGCAAGATGAATAACTAAAAACATATTCCTTTAAAAATAAACTTGAGTATAATATGGAAGGAATTAAAGATGATTAAATAATGCCATAAAACAAAACCATGGATATTCTACTAGTCGAATAATTACCTGGACTATCAATCACTAGTTTCATAATGAGGGAATTCATAATACTGGACATCATAAACATACCGTCAAGGCCTCATGCTAAGACCATACATAAATGGGTAAAAACCTAAACTATTTTGTCTCATTAGACCTTACGATTCATTTAGGGGATATAGAAACCCCACATCACTAACTAAGTACAATTTATTCCTTATGTGAAAAGGTTGAAACATTAACAACATAAACATTGATATTGAAAAACAAGAATACAAAATGTGAATACTTTAACTATAACCCATGAATGGTATCAAATTATCATATCCATAGTGAAAATGACCATCAAATCTTCAAAAACATATGTAAGATGGTATAATAATAGATAAAACTAAATAAAATACAATATTAAACAAAGTATTTTTTACATAAAAAAACTTACTTTTAAATGAGACCAATAAAAAGGTCACGAGGAAATAATCTTTAAACATACGAAAGTGTATCAAACCACTTTGAAAAACTCAAATCATAATATCTTATAATATCAAGCTAATAAGGAGACTCTTGATATGATATATCAAATTTAATCACATACACCATATGCAAGTAATAAGTGTTTATAAATTCATATGTCTCATAAAAGTAAAAGCGAGATGAGAAAAACACTTTTTACTTGTGAAAGAAGAGTTCTTTTGAAAAATAATTTTTATTTGTCATAAAATCAGATTGTAAAAATTTATATCCCATAAAATTAAAGTTAAGTACATTTAAATTATATTTGATGCATAAATGATTTCCCACTTAAGTGAAATCTTGTAAAAATAATTTTAAATAAACTTTAGAAATAAAACATTTTAGTGCAGTTTAAGGAAAATAGTAAAGAGATTTTAAAGAATAAGGGAATGTTTGTTTTCATAAAACCATAAATTAACCAAGATATTTTTTAATAATAAATTTCATGATTTTATAAAAATAATGGTGGCATAAACATATATTTTTTCACTTGAAAATGGGTAAGAATTCGAGAAGTTCCCTTGAATCAGACTGGTTTATCAGAAAGAATTGAGAAGGGTACCATTTTAGAACATGTATATACCAATAAAATAAGGATGATATGATACAGATATATGAGTTTGGAAAATATAAAAATAATTTATAAAAAATATAAAAAAATAAATAAGCATTACATTTGAGTAAAGGTAGTGAAATAGTAACCCGAAGGAAAAAAGGGGGTTCGGGTGGAATCCTTTACCAGTTTGTAATCAATCGAATCTTGTGCCAAAAAATTAATAATCATCAAATGATAAATTAAATACCATTAAAATAAATATATTCATGATATTATACATCAATGTTCAATATAAACACACCATACACAAGAAATAATGATGAATAAGGAATATCTCAAAAAAATGGTAGTGAGATGAGGAAACCCTTACCTTATGTCTGAATGTATTCTTCAATTGACCTTAAAGTCATGGATAATAAAATTAAATATACTAATTAATTAATTAATAACTTTATCTACATATATTTTATTTATTGTAATTTTATTAATTTCATTTATGTATTTTTTATGAGTTATAAGATACAATTTTATTGCTCTGGAGCATTCGTTTCCTTGGTTTTCATGATCGGTATACTTGTCTATGAGTATGGAAGTTCACATGGGATAGATATAATTCTAAAGAATTGAATTTATATATTATTAATTAATATAAAAAATTTTAAATGGATATATATATATCATTTGGTTACATGGTATGACGATGAATCATTAGATAAAACATTTAGTGATAATCATTTAGATTTTTATGACGATTTTTTGATTACAATGAACTAGTTTTTTTCTATTATTTAATATCATGTTTTAATTATGAGTACAGAATAATTATATAAGATATAATAAATATTTTATAATCTGGTTCAACCCTAAAAATTATTTCATTACCACACTTTAAGGATAAATTGAAGAATGAAAGTTCGTCGTCCATAAAGGTTGTAAATCAACACCTCATGGATGATGATTTCATTTTTTAAAATAAAAGAGAGAGAGAGTAAGGATATTCATGATGTATCCTCCATTAAAATGATATAATTCTACTATATATATTATAATGGAGTTATCATGATCATTTTTACAGAGGATGTGAGGAGAGAATAATAACTAAAGAAGGAACTTGAAAAGAAAATAAAAGGAAAAGGAAGAGGATTTTACCTCTTGGATACTACTCCTTGAGAATATCCTTAATGGGATTGATTTTGGTATTTTGGAAAGACCAAGAGATCCTAGACGTGGAGAGGGACTATAGAAGTTTATTTGGGAAGAGCTTTGACAATATTCAAGTCTTAGAGGAGTGAGGAGATGAGGGAGAGAGGGGTGGTTTTTATAGTGGTGGAGAGGGTTGATTTTTTGAATATCTTATTCATTATTTTATAATTTTGATCAAGGGAAGAAATAATACTGATTATTGCAAGAATAAATAGTAATAAGTGGATTTTAGTTTTAAATAAGTGCACTTACATAATCCATGATGCAAGTAATATTATATTTATCTTATAATGTATTTATACCATAAATTACCATATTTTACTATTGACGAAAAGTTCATGTATTTCCGAAAAATTCAAAAAATTCACCCTAACCATTTTTTGACATGTAGAATTCAAAAAAGAAATCCATTTTATCAAAATAATTTTATAAATATGAGAAATTTAATTTTTAATTAAAATCATCATTCACTCGAAAAATACAATTTTTAAAATTAAAATTGATTTTATAACACCCTGAAAATTAACTAAGGTCTCATTAAATTATCCTAAAATCATAGGAAAATAAAATATTTATTTATGAATACATTTTAGGAAAATGTATTTTCTTTTAAATAAATGTATTCACTGTAAATTATAATTAAAAATTTAATATTCATAACCAAAATATGAACACTTATTATTAATTATATTTTATTTATAATGTGCCTAAATTTTATTTATACTTTCATGGGTGAGGTTACTATTCATATGGGTCAGATTACTATTCATAATGGTAACATTACCATTCATAAGGGTATATTACTATTCATAAGGGTCAAGTTACTATTCAATAAAAAAGTGAGTTGATTCTATCAGACTCTAAATATCTTAGTGAATACAACTGTGTAAGTCATTTTTTCAAAATTCAAATCACATAAGCAAAAAAATAATGTTTATTGGTTGGGTTATAAAAAAGTGTTGTTTCATAGAGACTCAGTGTTTCATGCATTCTATATTAAATTTATTTATAAATCCTTGGGGTGTTATATATTAAATAAGAAGTTATGAATAGTATTAAATAACTTTTGAAAATATAGGGTTTACAAATTTATAATATTAATTCATAGGTTACCAATTAATTATAAATGAAAATAAAAGAATCAATTGAATATAAATGATACTTTTTTATTTTTAAGACCATAAATGTGTTTTGTCTTAATAAATTAAATCAATTACAATTAGTGAGTAATATTAATGTATAAAATATGTTATATATTTAATAAATCATTTTTGATATTCATACAATAGATTTTATAGGCATAAGTTAAGAAAAAACCAAATTTTATTCTTAAAAATATATATTTTTATAAAGGTAGTTTTACTACTTTTTAATGGAGAACCTAATTTAAATTGATTTTTTCACTTTTATAGATTTAATATGTCAAAATAAAATTCATCTTTAAAATATAAACATAACAATTAGGTTTAGTTAAATTTTTGGTATTTTTCTATAAGGTTTCATTTTTTAATGAGTAGTTAAAAGTATTTAATTTTAATTCAAAACTGCTTTATCATATAATTTATTTATAAGGGTAAATTATATTTTAAATTGTTTTGAAAGTTTAATAAGATAATATTTTTATTAATTAATAAAATTTTGGTTATTTCAATCAATTTAACTTTGAAATTGGGTGTAAAAACATAGCAAACTTTTGGATGTTGTTTACTCTAAAAATCCACAGCATTGCCCCATCTATGGGATTAATTTTAAATTAATTTCTACCAATTATATGTTTGAATTTGAAAAAATGGATTCCATATTTGTAATAAAAATAATTTATAATTTCTTATAATTTATACTTAATTTTTGACAAAAAATATTAGTGAATGCAGTTAAAATTAGTTAGAGTGATTAATGTAAAATCAAACTTTACAAGGGAATAAACCATAAACTTAATGGACCAGGAGACCTATCCATTTTTTCAAATACCACTAGATAGAAGTATTTTTTCCATAAACATTCCATTATTTTTTTTGGTTTTTATGACTTTTTAGGTAAAATCTGGGTACACCTAACTTGTTTTCAAAAATGCCAAGTGTGTCCTTTCTCTTCCCTATAAAAGGCCACCACCACTCCCAATTCCTCATACCACTCAAAACAATTAGTTTTTTCAATTATCTTCCCAATCCACTTCTTAAAAACTCAACCTTTCTTTTTTAATCCTCCCTTTTGGAGGAAATACTTCCAAGTAATCCCTTTTGTGCAAACCGAAATGAATTATCCGATTAAGAGGTCACACCCTCCCTCAAGATCCTTTCTTTTATTTCCATTCTCCACAACCTAAAATTTTCTTATTAAATTATTTATAACAAAAAATTATCATAAATATACTATGATGTTTTTAGGCTAATGGTTCTACCTACACTTACACACACTTCCATCTAATGGTTAACGAACATATTGTTTACGTGTATAGTGAACTATCGCCTGACAAAATGACTATTGTTCATTTTTTTATTTACTACATATCATGGTGGACATTATGATGGTAAATATATTTATATATTATATATATTTTATTTATAATTTCCTTATGCTTATTTAATTTTAATATAGAACATAACCTTATGCTTTTTATCTCACGTAAATATGATAATTTTGTTTGAGGAAGTGTGGATTGCGACACCCTCAAAGTGATGTGATTCATTCACACACTACATGGAATGTATTAAGGATAAATTTAGTGAAAATATATGATATATATGAAATAATAATTCTAATTTAATGATATTATATACATATACATACATATTTCCTTTACTCTTTTTTGTTTCAATACAGAAATAAAATAGAAACAATGTTCATGCGTACGTACGACCTACCATCTCCATAAACAGTGTATTCAATTTAAAAATTATATATTACATAGATTATTATAATAAAAATATAAAAAATATTAATGATATTTATATTATGGTTTAAATTATGGAAATCATGATATAATTATAAGGACCAAATATATAACAAATTAAGACACAAGAGAAAAACAAAACGAATATTACTTGAAGCGTAACCTTAACATGGAATTGTTAAAATATGGTAATATAAAGTCATAATAATAACATATATGATATTATATAAAATAATATGGTTCCATAAAATATGTTTTATAAACTTACATTTATTGTACACGAGGTTTGAATGAGTATGACGAGATTTAAGACACAAGGTATGAGAATTTCATCTCACGTTTTATATTCGTGAGAGACATTCCATGTTCACAACTCTTTTATTTTGCGTGGTGTATATAATTACCATAAATGTATTATATAATAATAATTATTATTAAATTTATGGGTATTTACATAACCATTTTATGATCTTTCATTCGTGGGGTCTATGTTTCAAAAGTTACCAAATCGGTAAAGTGATTTTATCTCAATTTCCCTTCTTTGAGACACATGCCATATTAAGATCCTATATTTTTCTATGTGGTGTATATACTACCTTTTACATGCTATATCACTAATATCATTATTTTCCTGACATTTTAAGCTTTATTTAATTTTATTCTTTCCATTTTGTTACGATCTAAAGTTACAAAATTGGTAACTGTTTATGGATTCAATCTCACCATTTATCAAGATTGTTTATGATTATGCTCTAATTCATGAAATACTATGATCCATATATCAATAACTCGTATGAATTTTATTAAAATATGGTTATTCATGTTATATCCAAGTAATTGTGCCATTTCTATACTATTTGGTACATATTATGATCTAGAAAGTGTTTTTTATGAAAGTCTAACTTTACCTCTCCCTTCGGTCGGAAATCTATTTTCATTCGAAACCATGTATTCAAAATATGGTTTACAAGAATATACTACTACTCTTAAATATTCTTTAAAATAAATTTTTAACATTTTTTCATTTACCAATTTTTTCAAAGAATCTTCTTATCACTTTCCAAACAAGGAATTTTTCTACCTTTTTACCATGCAAAAGAAATGTTCTATTTAACTCATATGTTGTGTTTGAATTTACCCACCATAATTTATGAAAATCTTCCTTGGCATGTTTAAATGGTTAATTTTTAAGAATTTTTTTTTTAAAATTAAATTTTAAAGAAATGGTTTCCCAAACTTTCTTAATCTTATTTTATAAGTTTTTAAGGAAAATGGTTTTCAAAACGTTTTCTAGACTCATTTAAAAGATTTAAATGTATTTTAAAATAAATGGTTTTCAAAAAGTTTTCAATCTTATTTTATAAGTTTTCAAGTAAAAATGTTTTCAAAATTTTTCAGGATTTTTTAATATTTTTTCAAGGAAAAAGGTTTTCAAAAGGTTTTAGTGATTATTTTATAAATTTTCAAGGAAAAAGGTTTTCAAAATGTTTTCATGATTATTTTATAATCTTTTAAAGAAAAAGTTTTTAAAAATGATTTCAAGACTTTATTCTAAGTTTTCAATGAATTTTAAAAGAAACTAGTTTTCTGAATGTTTTGTATTTTAAAAATACTTTTCAAAGAAGAAAGGATATTTTTCTAAAGAAATGTTTTCAAAATATATTCCCAATTTATTTTACACCTAAGATTAAATCCATTGATTTTTGTCATTACCTTCTTGGAAATGACCCATAGGTTTCATTCATATCATTTCTTGAATGGTTTTTGTTTTGATGGAATGAATCTTATGATACCCATTTCTATTCCAAGGGTTATATGATTTTTAAACCCACTTTTTTTCACGAGTTATGAATGGATGAAATGATTATGTATCCTATCTATTTTCCAGAGGTTATGATGTGATGAAATTTTAATAATACCCATTTAATTTCATAAACATCAATAATGGAATAAATATTCGCAGTTCATATGGCATGAATCATAAGGAAATAAAGAACATAATCCATGAAATCACAACTTAGGAATAAGACATGGAATTGTGGTATACATAAACATGTGATATTATTCCCTATAAGTCAAGGTGCATTGATAGAACTTATCAAGTCACTTCATGGGAACTACACCAATAAGGTAGGATACAACACCATCCCCACTCGCAGTCCTTTCCTTAAAAGGGATCGAGTATCCTTATCTACCCATAGTTGATTGGGTTTCCCCATCTTCCTATAGTGGGTCAGGTTTCTCCATATTCTATCTTCATGATGACTACACCTACTAGACGGGACACACCACCATCCCCAGTTGCAGTCCTTTCCTTGTAAAGGATCCGGTTTCCCAATATTCCCATAATGGATCAAGCTTATAAACTTGATTCCCATCATTATCTCATGATATATAAATATTTACCCAATTCATTAAAGGTAGATATAGCTCCCAACCATCTCATAATAAAATCATCGATACATGCGACACATGTTATGATCACATTATCACAACACTATACTCATGTTTATGCTTACATGTATCCCTTTTTTACCCTTACTGATCATTTGAACTGACCCCTTTTTATGTTTTATTCCCCAGGTTATGAAGATATGTATTAAATATGGTGTTTCTAAGAAGGGTGATAGTAATAAAGAACCTAGTGGGAGATAATGTAACTCACTTATGTACTAGTGTTTATGTTTCCATGTTTATAAAGGCACTAAAATAATACGGTATTTGGGCATATATTTTTGTAATGTAATAAGTATTGCATAAAAAGTGATGTAATGTCAATGTATGTTAAGACTCGATTGTTATAGGTGAGGTCTGAGCCTACTAGTTGTATATTTAGTTAGTTATCTTACTAAATAAATATTGGGTCACACTAGAGGAGAACCTCCATCAGGTGGTGATTCATAGATATTGGTATACCATTAATTCAAATATAAATAAATATAATATAATTAAGTCATAATTCTCAAATATCAAATTTATATTCATCATCATTATATGGTATTCTCACAATGATACTTGCACTCTTTTATTATATTTGGTTATCCCTTGGTTATTAAATTAAACCCCTATTGGTAATACCACATTTTAAATCTATGTAATACTCATTTAGCATTCAATATAAATATCTATAGTACTAACATGATATATAACTGATATTATTTATACTTAGGAAAGAGAATATAAATAAGCCACACATGCTATATAATGTTTCAGGGTATCTCCATGGGTGTGATTCCATATGGATATTAATATAGTTCAATGAGATAATAATACTAGAAACCACCTATTCCAAAATCTCATGAAGGGAATATAAAGAAAAATATCCTTTAATCCCATATCTTAGGATCTATAATAAGAATAATCTCATGTAATATAATCATATTTCATTAAATTTATGTAGTAAAATTCTACCCTTACTTACTCTATCTAACACAACACACTCTTTATAGTGGATTTATAATAATAATGGATAGTGTAAGAAAAATTATTGATAGTATCAAATTCCATGTATCATATTACAACCATACAATATCGTAAAAAATTAAGGATGAATAACAATGGGTGATGCGACCCCTGTGTTAATGCCACAACTACACATTGACTATTACCTAACCACCATATAAGTCTCTAAATAGAATTAAATTTCCATATAGTGAGTGTCAAAAACCCTATTCCCCAATGACTAGGTGCCATGAAAAAATACCTAAATATATAAATTTTAATCTCTTAAGGAAAATCCTCAATTTCTGCTCAATCACCTAATTGAGAAAATTTTCCAAAAATCAAATATAATTAATTCCTTCATTAAACATAACTCCCATTATCTCTATATAAATAATAATAATTGAATGAATACTGATTTTATTATCTTTAATGTATAACAATAATTTCATTCTTCAAAAAAATCATTCATAATTTAATATCACTATAAAATCATTATTCATCTCATCATAATACCATTAATAATCATACTTTTATTTATTTAATAATTTTTCTAACACCCATGATTTAAATCTAACCATAAAATTTGAAAATATATGTAACATACCAGACTATAGAAACTTATACCCAATAGTTATATTACACTAATGGTATATAATACAAGAGTTCCCATAGGATCAAACAACTTAGTAGCACTAGAATACTAGATACATACATAAATAAGATTTGAAAACATATGATATAACATGAAATAATTATGAGAACATTATTATACCTTCCCCCATGTCCCTAAAAATTATATATATATATATATATACTTCTGATAGGTTTGTTTGGAAAAAGTTTCAAATAAGGGTGATATTAGATGCTTAGTAATGGGTAACATAAAGTAGAAGCTTTCATAACATAAACATGAAATAAATGATATGAAAGGAATAAATGAACAACATTAACTCATAATTAATTGAAAATTAAGAAATTATATATCCATGAAAATAAATGAAGACATGGATAATGATAATCATTGATCTCATACTGATGGAATGCATAATTACATACATCAAAACTTGTTGTCAATGCCTTATGCCAAGACATATTCCGGTTACGTGATGAGGCATACAATAAAACCAAATAATAGTTGTCTCATGAGACTTATTTATGAATCAAGGGGATATATAATTTGAATCCACACCCACCACCTGATTAAGTCCAACACATTTACTTTATGAGTATTGAGAAATTTTATATAAATCCCGAAGAAACATCTTACTGAATAAAACTTGTATATTTGTATAATTGTTAAATATAGAAATATAATACTTACCAATTCAATAAAATAAATTTTATTTCTTATAGAACATGACTTAATCAACTTGTAATCCCTGGGGTATCATTAAAGTAACATAAAGTACCCTTATCAAAGAAATATAGTGGAGAGGGTGCTTACAATGTTTTAGATTATCCATGGAAGATAATAATTGGATAAAATACCCTAAATTGGTAGGAAACCAAGTAAATGGTAGTAAAATTACTCCATCTTGGTTCATAAATAACATGCGAACATTTCAAAGAATATCCCTCATGAGTGTCTAGTTGGGTGTACAATCATAGGCCCATTCAACATGCATCAGAGTGATGATTAATTCAATGATCAACCAAAATTTTTAGAGTGAATAACCATAGGAACATATATTCCATGATTGAATACACTTTATTATATCTATATAGGCATATATTTTATAGGAAACTAATCAAACTTTTACTTTACCAAAACATAGGATGGTTTTCCACCATGGAAAAGATTGAGTTTGACAACAGTTTCATAGAATATTGAATAAAAATAATACGAGGGAGGGATAAAAATATAAAAATGTAAATACCATAATATTTAATGAATAATACGGTATAGGTCTTACATAGTAATGTATTCACTATACATTAGGAAATACATGGTGAATATAACGCAAGTCCTAAAGAATGAAAATTGATATGGAAACCCCACTTATGGATTGGGTAGAAATTCAATCATAACCTATTGAAATATAGGTGTTATAATTGATATTAAAGTACCATTAATAAATGAAATTAATGATAAAAAATCTCAAATAGGATGTATATACAACATATATTTGAAAATATATGCATAATACAAAACATGAGTCAAAGAGAGGAACTTGAGATAGAAAACACTCACCTCTTATTCTAACTTTCATGAATGTATTCTAAAATCACGTATCACAAAAAAGATATATAAATAAAATAACTCATAACTTTAATCATATATATATTTTCATTCATGCTCTTCATAATTAGTCATTCTGTATATGAATTCTATCTATTTTCCACATTGGGTGTTTATAGTTTTGATCATTTGTACTAGTTTTATAATTGTGTTGTTTGTATTCATTATTATTATAAATTTCATCATTAATATATCATTAAGGTTAATTTTAGGGAAATTTATAATTATTTATGATGTCTTAAATTCCTTTCATGAGTTTTTTATTCTTTATCCTTGAAGACGGAATCGATAACAAGCATGTTCAATGATTCTTGATGATCGAAGTATGTTTTCTTAATTAATTAATTAAGTACTGATATTAAATCTCAAAAAAATTCATTATTTACAAATTTATATAATATTATACTTGTAATTATGTTCCCATGTTCATTCATGATATAAATTCATTGTACTATCCAAGTAGGTGGTTACATTGACCCAAACATGAAGATACCTTGATTTAATGAATGGTTATGAGGTGATTTTGTTGAAATATAATTATACTAGAAGAATGATGAAATTATTTAATATTTATTATTTTTGCATATCATAATTATAAGGAATTATAATTAAAATAAAGGGATATTAAAATATTATACAATTTGAATAAAATATTATCCTCTTAATACACATATTTTAAACAACTAAATTAATGATGATCATTTTCTGGTCATATCATTAATAGGTTCTAAAATTTATCATAATAAAACAATAATGATATCATAAAAATAATTTTTATCCTTTATTACAATATTTAGATCCAAAATGTTTTGTCGATTAAGGAAAATGAATTATGTTTCATCGTAGAGGCGGTAGTCCATGCAACACCTGAATCACAATTTTGTTTTTATTAAGGGATAGGGGAAAGGTGGTTAGTGTTTATTTCCACAATATAACTGCATTAATTATACTATAAAAATTGAAGTAATTATATAATATTTAGAAATATAAATTTTAAGTGGAAAGATAAAAAAATGTATGTTAGTAAAAATATTGAAATTATGTTGATAACTTTGGGTTTCTTTTAGAGGATTCCTTGGAACAAAAGGAATTGGACAACTCTATTGTAAATAGGATATTATGTGAGTGAAATGGTATTTTAGGGGAAGTAATGAGGGAATTTTTTTAAGAGGAAACTGAATTTTTAGAGTGGTACTGAAGGGGTGGTGATAAACCAATTTTTTATGTAAAAAAAGAGTGGATTTTTCATGAAAACTAAAGTTAGGTAAGGGGTAAAAATGGAATCACACAGGTGTTAAGTGGGATTGGTGAATTAGGTGAAGAAATGATAAATGATACATGTGGTTATGATTTTTATACCTAAAAGGATTTATTGAAGGATTTTCTAAGATTTTAATCATTAAAAATTTTAGATACCTCATTTACCCATTTTAACCTTATTAATCTTGATTAAAAATTAGGCATGGTAATTATTTTATTACTAAAAATACAACATGACACTTATTAAAAAATTTAAATGTTATGAATCCAAACATGGGATCCATTTAACTTAAATCAATTTTAAAATTTAAAAAAAATTATAATTTAAATTAAAACATAAAATATAAGAGAAACTATTTTTATAAGAAAATGAATTTTTATATATTAAGTGTTTATTATTATTTACAAATAATTGTTAATTAATTGAGTGTTTATACATTTTTATGTGTTTAAAAATCATATTATATTCATATTTTAAAGTATTTTAATCTAATTTATTTAGATAAAAGTTATATAACTCTTATAAAATTAATTTTTTAAAAATAATTATTTTACATTTATTGTTGTTATTAATATTTATCTTAAGTAATTTTTTGGAAAAATACCACAAGGTAAGATTGAAGTGTTTTTGGGTTGATTGTGTTTTTTGAAAAAGTACGTTTTCATGGTAATTTGTTGAATTCTAGAGATATTTTTGGCAATGCATGTTGAAAAAGATCCAATAAAAAGGAATAGATGCTCTGGAGGAGGTATAAAAAATTTCTTATACAATATGGTGTTTTTTCCTAATGTTTTCCAAATTTTTGGTTCTAAAATTTGGAAAATGGGGAAATTTTATTTTGGCAATGAATGTTGTGTGTTAGGGTGAGGGTGATCTAAAAATTTGTGCACAAGTCAAGATTTAGGGTCTTCTCATCAAAATATGGAAAAAGAAAGTTCTATGTGAAAGATATGAAATTACATGAAAGATGATCTTATGCGACACAAGTCGAGATGCACATACTTGTGAAATAAAGATGAAGTGATATGTATGAAAGTGATTTACACTCCAAATGAGATGTTAATTGTGCATTTCTTCACATGTGTAAAGGTTTCATGAATAGAGGAGGACACATAGGGATTTAGTGTGCAAATTTGACTAAGTTTATAAATTTGTGACTACCCCCATCATTTCAGTAACTCAACCCTTATAGAAAATAAAGGCTCTGAATCACATAATAGTTGTGTGCAGTGAAGAAAAGTTTCATGCAAGGAGAGTTGTGTGAATATATGAATAAATATTAATTGTGAAAAAAGGTACTTGAGTATGAATGAAGTAGGGAGTTGTGCATAAAGTATAATATTTTTATGAAAGTTGTACTTCCAAGAAAAATTATAATGTTGTTCCCAAGGTGTTAAAGTTGTTCATAAGACATCCAAAGGTTGTGTGAAAGACAAAGTGTGAACCAGAATGGATTTCCCAATAAATTTTTGGTAATGTGGTATTCATCTTATGGATGAAAGTTTAACTTAATGATAAACTAAATGCAGTGTAAAACATATTGATTCAAGTAATCAAAGGAGGATCTTCTGAAGGAGTAGTGATAAAACTTCAGTGGAGAGAGAAGTGAGCTTTCAATTTGTGATTGGTTATAAACCAGGATGGAAAGTGAGCATGCTACAAACTCTATAACGAAAGTGAACTTTTATTTAATTTGGTAAATTGAAACATTTACATTGTATGTTACTTGGATGAAACCTAGTGAGGGTGAACCAAGTAAAATTGTTATCTTTTTTCATGCTTTCAATTTTGTTCATACATTGCTACGAGAAGGAGGGAGAAGAGTGATTTTTAACAACAAAATAATATCATAAGGGGAAGTTTTTTTAATCTGTTATACCCTGATTCACCACCCTCTTAGGGTATTTAACATAGATGGGCTAAAAATTGGTATCAGAGTGAAGGTTAATTTCATTGTTTCTCTTGTGGAGGTTGTTAATCATAAAGGGATTATGATCTTTGATGAGGACAATTTTAAATTATAGAAGACTCAAATGAAACACTATTTCAAATTCTTAGGTATATATGTATATACAACAACAACACATGGTATTTTGGCCAGTGTAGATAGTAGTGATTTATCAGAATCTAAAAGAAGGGAATTGGATAGTGATTCTTGGGGAATCAAGGCATTAGGGGAGCCTTATCCAATACGATCTATATAAAGGTCATGTAAAGTAAGTAAAATCATGCCATGTGGGAATAGATTTTAAATATCCATAAAGGTGATTCAAAATTCAGAGAAGAAAAGATGCATGTTCTGTGGAACAAATGTGAGGATATAAGAATAAACCTCAATGAGTCTGTTGATGCATTATTTGAATGCATAAATGTTGTTGTGGAAGGCATGTGTGGTATTGGAGAAATTATAGAATTTGTAATTATTTTTTAAGCACATATTGTGAAAAATTCCACCATGGTTCAATCAAAAAGTTTATGTTTTGGAAGATAAATATCCAAAGGATTTGACATTAGATAGCTTACATAGTACTCTTATTGCATACGAGATGAGATAAAAAGATATAAAATATATGGAAAAATGAAATTACAAAGCAATGAAATTCAATATAGAGACCCAAATATTGACGTACTTGGATTCTTTTTTTCAGAATACTTAATACATCACACAAATAGATTTCTAAAGATTTTATTAGTTTAGTTTCTTTGGAAACTTGTAACACATTCTTCTAACTTGGTGAAAGATATTCAACATCTCCCATAAAGATATTCCCCTTTATTTTCCTACCTAAAAACTTTCTTTATATCATGGGGAAAAGAAAACATAAAAAGGGTGATATCAAATGATCAATAAGGGTAAACATGGAGAACATAAAAAAAACATAAACATAAGAATGTAAAAACTTGATCATAAATTTAGAATATTAAAATCTTGAGTCATGAAATAAATCTTGGTAGTATGGCATAAATCATAAAGGAACCTGAACCATGATAAAATTGAATTGGCATAAAACATGGAATTTTGAAAAACACATAATCATTGAAATTCATTTCCATATTATCCATGGCTCATTTCCATGAGCATCAAATTAGACAAAGTCCATTACTAAACTGAGTTCACTCCTCATTCTAGCCCTATATCACTGAATCAAATTTACATTCCGTTCCATCCCTGTATTACTGAATCTGATTTACTTTCTGTTCTATCCATGTATATCTCATGAGATATAAATCTTTACCCAATACATTAAAGGGAGATATAGGTACCAATCATATCATAATTAAATCATTCTTATGTGTTCCATAAAAACAAAAATCATTCATTATATCATAACCCAAGGAATAAAACGAGTTTCTTAAACATCATTCCAACATAACATAATTCATATAAAACAAATAGATTTCATAAATAGAATTACATAATATATATAATCAAACCATAGGAATAATAGAGATAGTATACTTGAAATATATACTTATTAAATAATGTCATCTTAGATGGAAAATATTTTTTAGAGAAGACTTGAAATTAATTCTTGAGGAAAATATCCTTTCTTTTTCAAAAACATTTTCTTTTCTTGAAATTCCATGAAATTTTAAAAAAAAATAATTTAATTAAAAATAAACTTGAAATATTGTAAAGTAAGATTCATGGAAATAGGGTGTTATGAAAATGTAAAAATAATTTCTTGCTGTATAAGTTAAAAGAAAACATTCTTCTTATACTTTTGTCTGAAAGTCAAAAAAGTACCTCATACCGAAAACAGAAAAATATTCCTTTTATAACCTTTAATAAAAAATAAAAAATGGGTAAAATTGAATTTAAAAAAATGTATAAGGATAGAAAGAATATTTTGGAATACATATTTATGAAATATGGATGTGTATGATAAATAAACCCCAGTAAATACTAATATATAAATAGTTACGGATAATAATGAGATTACAAAATTATCCCTTACCTTAGATCCGTTATCCTTTGTATGTATCCGAAAATTCTGTATAATGATTTAAATAATTTCATTGAGTTATTATATTATCATAGTAATTTTAATGAAATCATATATGATCATACTATCATCTATTTGTTAAAAAACTTCATTATTACTTGTTATTTAGGTATTAACTACTTCCTTTTCTTATGCATGTTTTGTCGAATAAGTTCCAGTTATCCTTATTAGGTTATAGTTATATCATTAAAAAATGATACTAAAATAATATATATAATATTTATTCATTATTTAACTTTATATAATCATGATTTAATGGATATCATGTAGGATGAATCATATCGTATCATGGAGACGATAGGT
Organism: Viscum album; assembly: GCA_963277665.1. Lineage (NCBI taxonomy): Eukaryota > Viridiplantae > Streptophyta > Magnoliopsida > Santalales > Viscaceae > Viscum > Viscum album. The sequence continues at coordinate 1,567,349,097 of OY728160.1, forward strand.
CGTACGTACGCACTAGCGATTATATCATTCCTTTAATTATGAAACGGTATTGAAGTGGATGGTATATTTATTATTAAATAACAAATAAATTGTCATAATAATCATATTTATTTATTATTTCAATCATTATACCCATACAAGTCAAGTGGCGGTGAAAAAAATATTACACTACGACGTGGTGCCGGTAAGTCGTATGTACGAACACATGGTGATTTCATTTTTCATAGGATGGATAGAAGATGGAATATAGTTGTTACATAATCTTAATAATAACTTAGTATAAAATTGATAATGGATTCAATAATTTATAATGTAAGCAAATCATTAATAGGAATTAGAATAAGAAATAACTTGAAAGAATTGGTAGAGGAGATTACCTCTTCCTCAATGAATTCCCTCTATACCGCCTCTTAAAGAAAATAGAGTTGGTTTTTGAGAAGACCAATACCTATAAAATGTGACTAAGGAATTTTTGAATGGAAATGAGTAGGTAATGGATAAACCTGAAGGTTCAAAGTTAATTAAAATTGGGGGGGGGGAGGATGTGCCCCTTTATAATTGAGGTGAGGGGTATATTTGGAATCTCAAAAAATATTAATTTATAATAAAATAAAAAGACATAAAAAAACATCCATAATTTCATAGTTATGAATATTAAATGATATAAGATTGTAATATCATCAAATAATAAATTTTTATATGTTTTTATGTCAATTTAAACATTATATTTTTAATTTAAAACTTAGTTATTCTATTTTATTTTAACATGGGTAACAATTATTTCAATATTAAAATGGTGAAATATTTACTTATTTTATGTAAATGAAATTTTTTAATGAATAATTTATATCATTTTAGACTATATAGTAATTATTATATATTTTTTAAATTATTTTATGATTTTTAAATAATTTAATATTTTTTTTGACAAAGCAACAATAGTCTCAATTTTGACACTATTCAATTCTTGGATTTTTAAAAATATCAAGATAGGATAATATAATATAAAAAATATTTTATTATATCCCTATGTGGTCTAGTTCATCAATAAAATCAATTTTACACATTAATTAGCTCAAATTATGTTTATTTTAATAACATTAATTTGATATTTCCATTAATAAAATAATTACTACATCAATTTTGTGAAATTATTTAATATAATTATTTTTTGGTTAATAATTAAAAATAAAATACTTTTATGAATATAAATATAATATATTTTAGTAGAATACTTGTAGTCTAATATATCTTCTGGGAATGAAATCATTAAAAATATTATACTTATTAAAACAAAAATATGACAAGTTTAACATTATTTTAAGTAAAATAATATAAGTACCACAATCTATTTTATAAGGGTAAAAATGGAAAATAAATTGACCCTTGAATTATTATGGTAGGTATATACTCTAATGATAATATTTTTAAAGTGTTTGTGTCTTTTAATGATGATTATTATTTAAATAATAATTAGTTTATTGATTTTTCATCAATTAAGTAATTCATACATCTTCAATATATAGAATATTAAGGTAATTTTTTATTTCTTAAAAATTAATAATAAACTACCATGATAAATAAAAAAAATTATCTTTAGATTAGTATTTATCATCGAATTTATATTCTGTATGAAATTATTTTAAAAATGATATATTATTTAAAACATGAATGTTAGATCTTTAAATTTTCATTAAATAAAATATTATAAATTCAATAATATCTTCTAAATGGCCCCAAAATGTCAAAAATAAATTTATAATAGGAAAATGTGGTTATTATGTTAAAAATTACCATTTATATTCATTGATACCACCCATTTTTCCTTATGTGGATACATAATAGATATCAAAGACAAAGAAAATGATAATTTGTGTCTTTCTTTGTTTTAAATATTAATTAAGTCATTTTCATGGAAAAGTGTCCATAAATTGACATAATTTAGATCCTTAAGTGTTAAGTGTAGAATTAAATTCATAAAATAATTTTTTTTCATTAGTTTTGGTCATTCTAGAGTCATTATAATTTATTTTTAACCAAAATTACCTAATTTATCTTTTACCGTGGTAACAAAATTTACCATGATTACTATTCATATCGGAAAAAAATAAAAGGGAACTACTTAAAAAATTTGGAAATCCTGAATCCAAAATTTTCATCCATTTTCAAACTTCAAAACATAGAAGTTTTATAATTAAATTTAAAATAAAATCGGTAAAATGTCATGAAAAACAATTTCTTTTGGAAAAATTGCCCTATAAATGGAAAGTTTTTTAAAATAAATTCAGGTATAAAATCATTTTAAAAAACCACAATTAGATAAAATTGTACTAATTAAAATTTAAAACTAATACAAAACATAATTTTACTATGTAATGACTTTAAAATAAAATAAAATTTTCAATAAAAATCTGTATTCTCACTATTTATAAAAAAATGAAAGTTATCAGATAAATATAAAAATTTCAACCGACGTAAATTTTTATATTCCAAATTAAAAGAATAAGTTTAGTTTTAAAAATTTAATATAAAAAGGTGTTGAGAACTATATTAAAAATGAGTACGCCATCAGAAGGTGACAAAACTACATTTTTTTTGAAAAATAATTCTTTTATCTGAAGAATTGAATTTTTTATTATATCATGTCTAGAAAACATATAAGATGAATTTTAAACATTATATTTAATATATTAAATATATTTTTCATTAATAAAATCAATCTATAGTGATTTTATTATTTTATAGACTCACTTATTTTAATTTAAATAGTTTTTCAGAAGAAAGTTAATACTATTCATACTCACCATTATAACAAATAGGTTATAATAATTAGTTGTTCACTTATAATCGGCCATGTGTGAAATGAATTCTATCAAAATAACTTGAATTTTTTTTAACTCAAACCCAGCATATCATTGTGTATACCTTAAGCTAAGCCGGTGCTGTGTATTGTGCAATTTTATCTTGGTATAACGTAAAACACAAGGTTTCAAATAGATTAAAAAATTATAAATAATAATAATAATAATAATAAATCTATCTCATAAAAATATCAAGGTGTTACATTCAGGGCCATGAATAACCTCACTATTGAATATGGATAGTAATAAGAAGAGATGGATGATGTAATGTCACTCATTTCCTCAAATCATCAAAGTGGAAAAGGAAAATTCAAAAGGAAACTCTAACTTTCATGATTTCAATGTGGAAATGTTGGATATATTTTAGTAAGGTGCTCAAAAAAGGTTTTATATGATGATAATTATGAAGTTAAAATTCCCATGAATAATTCTTCAGCCTATGAAAAATGTAAGAAAAAGTTTAAGATAAATTTATTTAAAAAGAATAATCTTCTTTCACAAGAATACGAGACTTCATATGAGTCTACGTTTGAAGAGGTGAAGAAATGAAAATATTGTGGAGAGAATTATTTAGTGACTATTATAGGTAACTCTCAAAAAAATTAATAAAGTGACATTGATGAAAAATAGGTCATATTAAGAGTTGATATGAAGGCTGAATAATAATCCATTCTTGAAGATGTAGAAGTTTGGAGAGCCAAAATGAATAAATCCAACAAAGTGGTTCATGATTCCAAATTCTATATGGAGTAGAAGGAAGAATATAATTTTAAGCTAATGGAAGAAATTGAGAACTCAAGTATTCATTTCTATAGGACCTAGAAATGGTTAGTGGGAAAAAACTTGAATCTCAATAACTGAAAATGGTGATCAATGGTTTGAATAACATAACAAAAGTACAAATAAAATGAATTGAAGAAAGGAATCCATCAGCCTATGATAAAAAGTTAAGGATCAATAAAAAGTCATAATTATAAGTATTTTATTGGTAAATCATATCATTATGGTGATAGAAAAGACAAAAGTAGAGCATAAAGGTCCAATAGAAAAGCACCAACAATCAAGTTCAAATGATAAGGCTGATATGGGTCCTGAGAAAAAAAAGTGATGATGATTAATGTCAGACCACAGGAAATCAATCCAAGATTGAAGATTGATTTGGGAATATACCAGAACTAGAAGATTCTGAGAATCTAAGGGAAAACCAGTGGTATAGAAGTGACATGCAGGAATGCACCCCGTGTTAGGTGTTATTATAGTGGAAATATGGGACACTCACAAAGAGTGTGTTCTATATTGAAGAGATACCGAATGTCACAAGAAAACTAAAGGCCTCCAAAAATAGCTAAATACTCTAGGATATATTTTGAGGTTCATTATTATTGATGTGGAGGATTTGGAAACATGGAAAGGTATTGTACATCAACCTTACAGAGGAATGTGGTGAAGTAGAACTAAATTGGTCCCAAGTAGCATCTCAATGAATCATCAAGTGAGATGAAAAGAAAATAATTTTACAGATTTGAAGGATGAATCTAGTCTATCATAATCTAAGTAAGATCAATATTTTTAATCTATACTGAGTATGAAGTCAAAAACATGGATCAAAAAGAAAATAGCTGAGAAGTTAGTGGTTATAGAAATTTCCCTTAAATCGTCAGATTATTCTGGCATTTGGATCCTTGATAGTGGTTTCATATACCATACGACAAGAATTAAGGATCTTGTTATAGACATAAAATATGAAAAGGAAGGTGTTGTAAAATTTGGAAATTGCGCAGGCATGAAGATAATTGGATCAGGAAATTCCAATTTTGGGGGTGAAGAAATGAGCCATGATGATATCTTAGTCATTGAAGGTCTCAGTCTCAAATTTCTTAGTGTCATTCAACTATTTGACTAGGGGAATGATATAATATTTACTAAGATGATGTGTATAATCAAAGGAAGATATGGTGTATTTTTTCTATAGGGAAAAAACAAAGGGTAATCTTTACCTTGAAAGTGGAGAAGAAGATATGTTCCTTTTATCCAGAGTGGAAGAAAATAGGTTGTGGAAAAAATGTCTCGATCATCTATGCCAACCATCCCTAGAATATATTGTAAAATGTGATGCATCTTGAGACCTCCCTAAGTTATCACATGGTCATACTCATATGTAAGTTTCTTGTTAATAGGGGTGGATAATAAAAAATATGTATAAGAAAAATGAACAAAAGTTAACCAGATTTCTTGAATTAGTTCATGAAGATGTATGTGGACCTATCTCAGCTAGATCCATTGATGAGAAGAGGTATTACATTATTTTTATTGATTATTTCAATAGTATAGTGTGGGTATTTTTCATTACACAAAAGAATTATGTGTTCAATTTCATAAAACAATATCAAAGGGACTCAAAAAGGATTCCTAGACAAAAAATTCTTATGTTTAATACTGATAATTATATGGAATTTACAAATACCTAGGTAGGGAATTATCTCAAGAAACATAGGAAAAGGAATCAAGTTTTATCCCTGATAACTTCTTATTAAAATGGAGTGGTTGAGATGAGAAATTAGATTATCATCAGTAAGGGTAGAAAAATTCTTATTGAAAAGGACCTATCAAAGAAATTCTGGAAGTAGTCTTACAATTGGTCTACGTATATAATAGGGTTGTGTTTGTGTCTTTAGGAAGAAAAGTCTTTGTATGTGATTTGGTATGGAAATAAGACAACATTAAAATATTTTATAATATTTGGATGTAAGTTTTTTATTCTCAATAAATAGAAAAAAGGAAATTTGAGTCATGTGGAGATGATGTGATATTCTTTAGATACTCTGGAAAAATAAAAGCATATAAATTCTTTAATAAGAGGTTAAGAAAAGTAGTTGAATATAATGATGTCACTCTTGTGGAAAATTAATAGAATATTCAACAATGTAGTGAAAAGTTTCATGATAAAAGTGATGAGTAGGTAAGAAACATAGGGTGATTAGAAGTGGAAAATGATGATTTAGAAGAAGATACAGATGATGATGAGAATGGGAATTCAAATCTGAATCTGCATAGAAGAAAAAAGTTAATTTAAAATCAATAGAAAAAATATCAACGATGATCAGGAAGCACCAGTTCAAACACAGAGAATGAGGTCTTTACAACAGACATATTTTTTTATCTTAGGTAGAGCCTAAATATTTTAAGGACACATATGGTGATGAAAATTGGGTTCAGGTTATGAACGAAGAGATAGAACAAATTGAGAAGAACCGAACATGTGAGATTATTTCAAGGCCAAGAGATAATAATTTCATCAGTAATAAATGGTTATTTAAAAAAATCTGAATGAATATGGAACTGTGATTCAAAAAAAATTATGACTAGTGTGCTAGGGGTAGTCCCAGATAAAGGGTATCAATGTTGATGAAACATTTCCATTTGTTTCAAGGATAGAGAGAAATATATTATTCTTGGCCGTAAAAGTGAAAAGAAAGTTCAAAGTTTTTCATATGAATGTCAAGTTGGAATTTTTGATTGGGGTTATGGAAGAAGAACTTTATATTGAGCATCTATATGGTTTTCTCATTCATGAAGATAAGAAAAGAGTTTTTTGGACGAGAAAGGAACTATATGGGTCGAAGCAACCACCAAGAGTATGATATTCAAGGCTCAAATAGTTTTTAAAGAAGATTAATTTTTAGTGTGTTGGAGTTGACTAAAATCTATATGACAACAATGACAGTAATCAAAGGATGATGGTGCTGGTATATGTCAATGACATAATATTTGGTGGATTAGATAAATAATAGTGCATGTAGTTCACATAATTCATGAAAATTGAATTATAAATGTAAATTATTGGTGAATTGATGTTTTCCTTGGTTTATAGGTGATATAGGGAAAGAATGAAACATTCATTTCTTAATCTAAATATTACAATGAGGTTTTGAGAAAATTTGGAATGGATAATTTCAAGGATATGATGACCCCGATGGATATTCAAATGAAAATATCATAGGATGAAGAAGGTTATGCAGTTAATGTCACAGAATATAGGAAAAATCATTAGCAGTCTATTGTACTTGACAGCAACAAACCCTGATATTTCCTTCTCCACATTCCAAAATAAATAGTATCAAATAAATCCAAATTAAATCCAATTTCTTTTAGTGAAAAGTATACTTAGTTATATCACGGGAATGATGTATTTTGATTTTTTGTACAATGAAAAAATATCAGAAAGAGTTTTTGGGATAAACAAATGTAGATTGGGCCAGATAAGCTGATGATAGAAAATAAATGTTAGGTGGTGTGATATATCTTGGATTATTTTTTATTTCTTAGTTAATTAAGAAACACGATTTCAATTTATTGAGCTTAGAAGAAGATTAATATACTGCATTTACTCAAGAGTGCACATAATTATTATGGATGAAGTAGTAGCTTTATGATATGGGGGTTGAAGTTAAGTCCCTAATCAGAATCCAATGTGATAATTCAAGTACTATAAATCTTAGAAAAAATAAATTCCATCACTCGATGAAAAAGAATATTGAAATAAAATATCATTTTATTAAGGTGAAGATAGAGTAAGGTATTTTGAAGTTGGAGTATGTTCTTACAGAACTATAGGTTATATAAATTCTAATGAAGGCCTTACCTAAAGAAGCATTTGAATGACATCGAATAGCTCTAGGAGTTCAGTCAACTCCCCATACCTGAAAAAGTGTGGATGTAGGACACCCTCTCCCTGAGGTATGGTGTTTTTTCCCTAACGTGGTGATTTTTTTCTTTACCCTATTATAGAAAACAATTATATGAACTTCAGGTTTATTGAAAAATGAGAAGAATTTGTGGCTTTTAAAGGGGAGAAAATATCTTAAATAAGATAGGGGGAGAAGCTGATAGGGGGAGCAGTGATGAAAGGGGAGTTTAAATGTTTTAAAAATTTCATGCTTTTAACAAACCATGCAATGAATCTATGAAAAAAAATGATAATTATGTGTTATTAGGAAACAATTCATGGTTATTAGAGCTTAGCTTGGATATATTTAAGCATTCCAAAGCATGAGATCCTAAGAAGTGAAGTAGGGGGAGTTTTAAATCTATCATGTTTAAAAGTGATTGATCAAAGGTTATATATCATGATAGATGGGGTTTGTGATGAAATAAGATGATTTTTTTTGGAATTAAGTGATTAATTGATGAAATTTTCAAACTACTAGTGTTTCTCATGCCGAGCATGGATCATGTGGGCTTAGAGTATGTGTTGAAAAAAATCATTGATTGCTATCTGAATTGCAAGAAGTGAATAGTGGTAGAATATAGATAAATATCTAATGACATATCAATTTGAGAAGAGTTTCTAGCAAACCAGATGGGGGGATTATTTGGAAAACATCCCTCAAGGTATCATTGTAGTGTTTTTGGGTTGATTGTGTTTGTTGAAAAAGTAGTTTTCTATGATATTGTTTTTGTAATTCCATAGATATTATTGACAAGGAAAGTTGAAAAATATCCAAGACAAAGGAACATATTTTTTGGAGGAGGTACAAAAATTGTGTATACAATATGGTGCCATTTCCCAATGCTTTCCAAATTTTTGGGTCCAAAATTTGAATAATGGGGAAATTTGTTTTTGGCGATGAATGTTGTGTGTAAGGGTGAGGGTGATCCATAAATTTTCATGCAAGTCAAGATATAGGATCTTCTCATAATAATATGGAAAAGGAAATACCTGCATGTAATATATTAAATTTCAGGAAAGAAAATCTTATGTGACACAGGTTGGGTTGTCTATTCCCATGAAATAAAGATGAAGTGATCAGTGTGAGAGAGAGTTATGTGCCAAACATGATGTCAATTATGCATTTTCATGCACATGTAAATGTTTCACACATAGATGTGGGAACATAAGGATTTTTTTTCACAGGGTCGGATGGGTACATAAATTGGTGGTTGTCCCCCTCATTTCAATAGCTCAATACTTAGAGAAAATCAGGGACCTGAATCTCATAAGATTTTTGTGCAAGGAAGGAAAGTTTCATGCATGGAGAGTTGTACAAAGAAATTAATAAATATTCACTATGAACAAAAGGAGACTTAAGACTGAATGACTAAGGGAGGTGTGCGTAAAGAATAAGATTTAAATATCTTCCATGACAAAGTCAAATATTTCATGAAAGGTGTTAAAGTTGTGCTCAAGACATCCAAAGGTTATGAGAAAGGAAAAGTGTGAACCTGAAGGGATTTCCCACAAAATCGGTGGTAAGGTGGTATTCATATTTTGGAAAAAATTAGAACTTAATGATACACTAAATGAGGTGTAAAACATATTGATTAAAATAATAAAAGGACTATCTTCTGAATGAGGTGTGAGAAAACTTCTATTGAGAGAGTAATGATCTTTCAATTTGTGTGTTTTTTTTTGTAAACTGGGAGGGAAAGAGAGTCCTCTATGAACTCCATAACAATAGTGTACTTTTATTGGATTTGGTAAATTGGTAGATTCCCATTGTATTCTCTTTGAATGTAACCCGGTAATGGTGAACCATGTAAAATTTCATGTCTCATCAATGATTTCATTTCTGTTCATACATTTCCATGGTAAAGACAAAGAAGAGTTTTTTTGTTTAACAACAAAACATGATATGAAGTAGAAGTTGTTTTAATCTATTATACCCTGATTCACCCTCCTCTCAGGGTATTTATCCTAGATTGGATTACATTAATTTATTTTCAATTCCTAAAAATAATATTTTTATAGTTACATAATTTCCACCTACTAATTATGAATATAAAATATAGTTTATCAAATAAAAAAATGTATAGGGACAATTAATTTTAATATTTACATGAATAAAACCTATTTTTTAGAAAAACTAAAAAACATTATCTTAAAATAATATCATTATAAAGAATTCAAAAATGATTTTTTTATAACATTCATAAATTATACTTTTAAATATAATCCTGAATAAAGGATATTTAGAGTTCACATTGTGTGATAGTTCATGATATGGTTTTCACCTACTGTAGTATGATCTCATATATTACAATCTCCTCCCTTAAATAATTCCATTCTTGAAATTCAGGCTTATATTATCTATTGAAAAAACGTGGATACACTTTCCTAATAGCTTCTTTAGGATCCTTGGTTACCACTTTTAATTTTTGATTTCTCCAAAGTTCTTTAACCAATCAAGTTTTCCGATTCCACAAAACATTCTCTTTGGTGATAAGAATCTGGATAGGTTCTTCATTATAAGACAAGTTAGGATCCAAATTTTTTCGCTTATATTTGAGAACACGAATTTGATCTAGCATGTATTTCCATAGCAATTAAACATGGAATAAAGCATGTAATTTAAAAATGATAAGTAGAATAACCAATCAGTAATCTAAAAATATAATTCTTTATAGTATTTCAAAAGGCCCAATGTACCTAGGTATTAACTTCCCACTTTATACCAAATCCTAAAACTCTCTTACATGGTCAAGTATTCAAGAATAAATTATCCCCAACTTGAAAGTCCTAGTATTACCTTCAACAATTAGTAATACTCTTTTGTGTCACGACCCTACCCTAAATGGGGATTGAGTTGCAAATACCCCTAGCCTACCTCCATAGGCTAGGGGAGGTGATAAGAACAAAAAGGAATAACTTAAATAGGAGGCCTTAACCTGTTACCTGTATGAACACACCTAACTATTTCAATGTAGAATTGTAGAGGAATAAAAATAAAAATATTCAATAGATAGAAAAGAAAACAATAATGAAAAAACTCTAGGGCGTACAAGAGTATGAAAGTGCAACTAAAAAGTTAAATGGGGGGGGGGGGGTATATTCCCAACCAGAAAGATGTCTCATCCTAAAAAAACTTGAAAGTAAAATAATTAGAGAGCCTAGATAATGATCTACAAGCTAAAACTACCAAAAATTGTCCCAAGCACCTAGTATCCCTAAGCCCCTATGAAGTCACCACTGAATTGTCCATTGTCAGTATAAGACATAACACATGCATTAAAATAACATGAAATGGTGAGTATATAAATACCCAGTAAGACACCCTGAAATATGAAGGGGGAGAAGTAAGAGAAACAATAAGAATAGAAAGACAATAGATAGTAAATATAATATAGCTATAACTAAAGAAAGATAAATTAACCTCATCCAAACACAAGGGGATAAAAATTATTCATAAATAGACTACGCATCGAGTCTTTTCCACCCATATTAGGAGAGTAACCTTATCCAACCATGATAAGTTAAACACAGATACTAGGTGGACTACCCCGTGCATCTTCACTACCCATGCATGAGAGTAACCAAACCAAAAGGTGTGGATATATATATATATATAATCTCAACAAAAAGAAGACCAAACAAGAGAGAAATGGGATCTCCATCTCACAGCCCAGCTGAGGAAAAGAGTCGCCAACATTTCTAGAAGTTATTCAATAAAGCCCAACATCTCATGCATTAACCTAAAAAAAACATCCATGTCAAGAAACACCTCATCACTATGTCACATAGTTAAGGGGAAACAATCTTTTGGTAGAGGATGCATGACCTATTACAATAAGTGTGTTCTGCTCCAATGGTTGATAGAGGACCCATTCCCCGCATAGTAGGAGGGTTACACTATGATGGTAGAGAACCAATTCCCATAACAGCTAGATATTTACACTCTAGAATTTGATAGAGGACCCTTGACCTGTGCTAATAGGAGGGTTCCACTAATATAGTAAATAGAGGGCCCATTCCTAGCACAGCTGGAGGGTTCCACTCTAGTGCTAGAGGACCCATTCCTTGACTTGATAGAAGGGTTCGACTCTGATGGCCGATAGAGGACCCATGTCCAAGCCAGCTAGAGGGTTCCACTCTAAAATGTGGAGGAACCGTGCCTTATCCCAGCAGGAGGGTTCCACTACAAAATCCCCTGGTGATCCTTCATGATCATCGCCATCGTCGACCATTTCCTAAATAAGATCCATTCTCACAAAATCTCCCATAATATCCCAAAATCTATAATTAAATGGAAAATCACTTAGTATAGGCTACATGTGGGCCAAAATATGATTCCAGACAAATAAGATATGTTATATTGAAGTTTCTTCCAAAGGAACCAATGGCTACACAGTGTGTGAGGGGACCAACAAAGCTTGTGGTCCTACTCCATCGTCTGGTCAAGTACCTGGAGGTACACAGATATCCAACCATATAGAACTACATGGCATGCAGGGAATCTACACAAAATGTCCTAGAACATGAGGTCCCTACCCATGCACCTTGGATATGTTTGTGTACTCATCCTATCTATGTGTACTTTGATACTTGATATTCCTCTTCACATAGGGTTCCACCCATGTCTTTGGACATTCCTATGTACTTTGGTATAAGGCTGTGTACTTGACTTTGTCTTTCAACATGAGGTCCTACCCAAGTTATCCATCACACAATTCATCCACCTGAGGAAGAGGTATATTCCATGTAAGTGGGATACACACCGCACCGTCCTTATAAATTTTGAAAACCCTAGGTTCCACAACATAGGGGCTATATTCCATGTGTTCATCATGATACAAAATGTGTAGTTGTGTTTTTCAAAGAATCTCAGATCTTCATTCCACACTCTAGGTATAACATTTTTGCCTTTTATTATGTCCTTGTATCCTCCCAAAATTAGTATTTCTATATCCAGATGGAATATTTCAGCCATCTGGTGGCCATTAAACCAAATCTTGTAGCTTCACACATACCACTTTGAACCACGCATGCCTTGGGTTCTTCCATAATTGATGATTTGGATCATGATCATCAAAATGATCTCATATAACTTGTAATTTATCCAAAATTATCCTTGGTTTGTTGACACTTCCATTTAATGTGAATCTATCTAGAATCCGAGGGTCAGATCGGGCTCGGTATCACTCGACAATGTTGAACTGGGACTATAGGGTCTAATCAGTAAAGAATGCATAGAAATTATGGGGGGAAGATACAAGAATAGAGGTTTATCAATCATTACTACAATTTCTTGGCCAATATCCAAGAATGGGGATATCCGAGGTTAGAAAGAAATTTAATAATCAATAAAATCAGAACATATGTGCATGATAAGGTTCAATAATTAGCATAGATCATAAATGGGATGATCGTACTAAATCAATTTAATTAAAAAGGGATAAATAAATGAATTGATGAGTCCTACCTAGATATTGGATCATTCTTTGTTAAAAAATGCATCGCCAAAAAATGGAAGAATTCATTACATTCCCTGCATCTTGAAATTCTCTAATTCAGATATTCATCATCGTCAGATGTGATTCACCAATAGGAGGAAGAATGCTATGGAATCATCCAAGGGTTTATGTGGATAACCCTAGGAAAATATCCAAAGAAGTTATTTTACAGAAGTAATCTATTTCATTAAATTAATGAACTAAACAAATTAATAGTATAATTAATCCACTAAATGTACTTCCAATTACCAACTTATTGTAACACCCTATGTCAACCTATTTTAGATCTCACATAGGGAACACATCACATTAAATACTCAACTGTGGTCTCATATTTCGGATCTGAGCATCCGTTTAAGAGTTATATAATTTTTATTAAGTAAATTCATGCATGTAATATAAAATATATTTTAAATTTTTATAAAATAAATTCTATGAACAATGGGGATCTAAATTGGACACAATCTTTGTTCTTGGCTCTGAAAATATGTATAGAAATTTTTCAATGTAATGAAAGGAAGAAACTAGGTCTTTACATTACACCCTCCTTTAATATTTTTATCCTAAAAAAGAAAAAATAAACAAAAAACTCAGCATATTGAGGCCGCATCTGACTCTCCATCTCTTTGGAACTCTCTTGCATGTTCCTGTGATTCCACAACATGAGAACCAAAGGGATGGTCCTTCTACGAAGTGTCCTTTCCTATCGATCTTTGATCACCTTTAGTTGATATGAAAAAGTGGATCCATCCTCAATTTCTAGCTCACCATATTTGATGATATGCCTGGGCTCATGAATATGCCTCCTCAGCTGCGACACTTAGAATAATACATTCACCTGCTCTAATTGTTGGGGGTAGGATGAGGTGGTATGCAACCTCTCTAACCCTCTCTGTGATCTAAAAGTGCTCGATGAACCTATGGGATAAATTTCATCCCCAGTCAAACATCCACAATCATCATCATAGGGAGACTCACAGGAAAATGTGGTTTCCCTTCTTGAAATCTAAGGGCCTATGATGGTGATCTATGTAATATTTCCACCCACTCTGGGTCGTCCTCATCTGCTCACAGATGGCCTATACCTTACCCTTCATCACCTACATGAACTCAAGACTCACAATTGTTACCTCACCAATCTCTTGCTGGCACAAGGGAGACCTATATTTTCTCCTATACAGGACCTCAAAAGGTACCATGGTGATAGTGGAGTGGTATTTATGATTTTAAGAAAGCTATACCAAAGGAAGGTGATCCTTCCATCTCCAACCAAATTCTAACACACAAGACCTCAACATATCCTCCAACACCTAAATAGTGAACTCGATTTTTCTATTCATCTTTGGGTGAAAGGCTATACTCATCCTCATATGGGTCCTGAATTCCTCATTTAGGCCTCTATACAATTGTGACATAAACTATGCATCATGATCAAAGACAATCATTGAGTGTTCCCCATGAAGGTGAACGATCTCCCATATATACATCTTCCCTAAACTCTCCACCAAAATCTGCTCCCCAATAACAAGAAAGCGTGACAACATCACGAGTCATCAAACTATCACCCATATAGCATAATGGAAATTCATTCTACATGGAAGCCTTATCATAAATTACAATGATATACCATCCCATTTATACTCCATGATCTTAAGGGGCTGCAACAAACTTGTTGGAACCTGGTACTCAGCTTTCACCTGCTGAATGGTGAGGCACTAAGAGATAAAATCATCCATGATCCATCTCATAAAATACCACCATAATTACTATTAAAGGTATTTATACATCTTCCCCATATCATGACGTACAAATAGGGTAGATTTTTGAAAATACCTCATCAACTCTTCTCGTATCATGATCGGGACCACCGTCTATCCCTAGAAAATGATGATGTGATTCCTTCATTCAGAATATCTATTTAGTGAATCTTTTGGGAAATGTGGTCATGAAAGAACTCAAATTCATTTTCTCCCAGCTGGGAATCTCTCACATGCTTTATAAGCAGAGAATTCAACACCATCGACTGAAGAAAAGCTGCACCATCCTGCTCCACCAAGGCCATATACAAGCAAGCCAACTACTTAGAACCCTTCTACACCAAGTGAGTTTGGGACTTCCTCATAAGGGAATCTACTATCATGTTTCCATTAAATTAAGTATAGACTATCTAGAAGTCATATTCCTTATGGAACTACAACCCGCATCACTGTCTCTGGTTTAAGTATATCTGTGTGAAGACACACATGAGACTTTGAGGGTTTGAGTAAACCAGGAAGAGATCTCTTAGAAGATAGTGCCTCTACATCCTCCAGGTGAATACTACTATTGAAACTCTGGGTCATGAGTCATGTAGTTCTCCTCATGGGGTCTCAACTGCTTTGACCTGTGTGTGATAACTGCCTGCTGCTTCATCAACATGCATCTGATCCTAGCTCCTGAGGCATTGTAATACACTATGAACTCCATACCCTCCTATAGTATCCTTAACATAGGATTACTCATCATCCTTAACCTAAACTACTAAAATGAACTAAATAACTACTCATTACATGTAAAAGGATTCCCTTTCTAGACCAATGCGGTCAAAGGGGATGCAATTATAGAGAATTCCGAGACAAACCTCTGATAATACCCAACCAAACCAAGAAAACTCTGAACCTCTTATAGGGTTGTGGGTGGATCCCAAGAAATAACTGTATTGATATTTTTTGGTTCCACGGATAAACCATGCTAAAAAATGAGATTCCCGAGGAAGTGAACCTCATTGATCAATAACTGGCACTTCAAGATCTTTCCATAAAGCTGGTGCTCTCAAAGAAAATCTATTATTATACTCATGTACTCTGCATGATCCTACTTTGATGCAGAGTGGATGAGTATGTCATCAATGAAGAAAACCAAAAAATGGTCAAAGTATAGATGGAATATCCATTTTATCAATGAAATTAACATGGTTGGGAAATTCATCACACCAAAGGGAATCACCAGGAACTAATAATATCTATAGAAATATCAGAATTATATATTTGGAATATCAGCCTCACAAACCCCCAACTGTTTGTATCCATACCAAAGATCAATATTCAAGAACCATCTTGTGCCTCAAAACTGATCAAAAAGGTCATTAATCCCTAGTTAGGGGTACTATTTCTTTATTGTGGACTGGTTTTGGTGATGATAATAAATGAAAATATGCAATCTATTATCCTACTTGTTCACAAAAAAAAATAGTTCTATCTAGGGGGACACACTAGGACCGATGAAACCCTTCTCTCAATGATCCTCTAACTATAACCACAACTCTTGGATCTCAATAGGGGACATATGATATTCCATAAAAGATATTTGAGTGGTCTTGGGATGTAAGTCGATACAAAACTCCATCTCCTACTCGAGAGGTAGTCCCAGAAAATCCTCATGGAGTAATTCCATATAATCCTCCATAATAGAGGGAATAAATATTCCTGAAGAGATTTCTACACCAAGAGATATAATATCCAACTTATGGGTAATGGGTTATATCCTTATGCTCATAGAACACACTCATACCTCTATGAGATATCTCTCATCCATAAAATAGAATGTTATCCTGCCAGTGCATAGGAATATGACTTGTATATGGTGATATTCAATATAGTATTGGACCATATAAAACCAATATGTACCCAATATGATGTCATAGGGTTCCACAGTGATGAAAAAAGGTCCCACGTGATCCTTTCTACACCAAGTGATAGCTCGCACTCTCAATAGATAAACGATATGAAAGAAGTGTTCTCTATAGGAACCTCAAGGAGAAGGAACTAGGATAACACCTCAACTGGGAGCTCTAGATCTCACTGTTGGAGTTTAGAGAAGAAGGAATTATTAAAACTTATGTATACTAATACTGAATCTAGAGTAGAAGAAAAAAAGTTAACACCTATGACTATCTTTTGTGTGGTGGGGTCATAATCCTCCAAAACCAATAGTTGTTCGCAACCCCAACCACCAGATCCCGAAGCCTGAAGTGGTCTGTCTGGTTGTAATAGTGGATGGATCTCATAACATCATCCAACACCAACTGATCCTATTGATCCTCTTCCAGCTTCACCTCCCTAGGGACTACCCTTCACTCACCTGGAAGATCCCTGATCATTATGTTGTCTGTGCCGTGGAGGTCCGTCAGCTATCTTTTTGTGTTCCTCAGTATGTCTGGATGGGAATTCATGGGCTATGTGTCCTCTCCAATCATAAGAATAATACCTATCCTCCATAGGATAGCCCAATCTTCTATATTTTCCCTATTACCAATGACCAAGCATCTGAGTCTAATCATGATAGGATCTCCTGAACTGAGATCCTGCTGAATGGATCCTGTTAGCTGTTATAGATGACTCATCTCTGTGATGATCACTGATAGCTCCAGCTACCTAGATTTCCACTAAAAGGACACTCTTAATCAACAATGACCACTACAATACCTTGATAATGGTGGGAATGCACATGGGCACCAAATTGGAATATATCTCTTTGTGGAGTCCCTGCTCAAACTTATGTTCTCAGAAATATCCATCCTGGATCATGTCAAGTGAGTATCGTGTAAGGTATGTGAACCGTACTATGTAATCATCCAAAATTATCCCTCACTAATGTACCTCTAGTATATCTTGAATCCAAACTAAATACAATCAAGAGGGGTAATAATCCTCATGGGACAAATTCTAAAAGTCTGGCCCTATGAGTGTCGAATCATCATGAATATGGGTAATAAGGCTCCACCAATGCACAAC
Source organism: Viscum album (assembly GCA_963277665.1). Taxonomy (NCBI): domain Eukaryota; kingdom Viridiplantae; phylum Streptophyta; class Magnoliopsida; order Santalales; family Viscaceae; genus Viscum; species Viscum album. Next base: position 1,567,366,957 of record OY728160.1, read on the forward strand.
TATACCATGGAAAAGGTAAGATTCCAGTACAACCACATGATCCATTAGTTTTTTAATGAGACTAAAAATATGGACCTTATAATCTACACAATCCTCCACTACCTGGGGATCTGGCTCGATGTGGAACCTCGGTGCCATTTGGCACTGCAACTCATTGAGTACGCTAAGCCTACGTGCATCCTCATCCCACTCTACTGGGGTGATATATTGATCGATAGGTGGTGGTTCTTCTGCCTACCCATATAGAGGAATAAGGTCAGGGGATGGTCACTGAACTAAGGACTCATCTCTCATTGGATCATCATTATGATTTGAAACTAGATTTTGGCTAGTTGTCATCATAGAGGCATCTTAAAATTTTAATCATGATGTTCCATGATCAGATGAGAAAATATATATATATATATATATATATAACAAATGGGGAGATGTATCATGAAGTAAACTCAAATAATAAATTCTATATGATGAATTAACCATTAATCCCTACAAATAATGTCTTAGTATATTGATTCGACAAGAATCCAATCTAGGTCCTGGTGAATGGATACATCAGCTTCCCATACCATAATTGGATTCCCTAACCTAAGAGCCACACTCGAGACACTATGAAACTATTTCTATATGTCCCAAAAAAATACTCATAAGGGGTCTACTCCAAACAATGTCCTAAAGAATGAACTGCTCTAAAACCAATTTGTCATGACCTGACCCTAACTGGGGATTGAGCCTCCCAAGCCCCCCTCCATAGGCTAGGGGGTGGCGACAATCACTTAAAGGCATAACCTAAGTGGGAGGCCTTCTCCTATGTACCTGTATACACTCACCTAACTATATCAATGAATAATTTCATATGAATAATAATAAAAAGATGAAATAGCTAGAAATTAAAGCAAGCATGAAAAACCTCTAGTGTTTGTAAGAGTACAATAATGAAATAGAAAAGTAAAGGGAAAAAATAAACACCTGAACTAAAAGATGTCCCAAAATGAAAAAACTAGAAAGTAAAAGGATGAGAGATCCCATATTTCTATATCCATTATATAACCATCATATTCATTCCCAAGAACCCAATATCCCTATGCTCTTCTAAAGTCACCTCAGACCTATCTATCATATACATAAGAAACGACAGGTGCAGGCAAAGCCTATGCGGGGGAGAGTATATATGTGCCCAATAAGACACCCAGAAAGAAGAAGGGGGAGTAGTAAGAGACATAATAGGAATATAAAGATATTATATAGTAAATAGGATATATATCAACCCAAATAAAGAGAATGTAACATCAATAAAACACAAGGGGATCAACACGGTGTGTATATGTACTACATGTTGAGTCTTTTCCACCCATAGTAGGAGAGTAACCTCATCCAACCATAAGAAGCTAAATATGGAAAGAAAGTGGAATACCCCTAGTGTCTTCAAAACCCATGTCAGGAGAGTAACCAAATACAAAGGTGTTAATAAAAAAAATACATATTCTTAGAAAAAATAATCCTAAACAATGGAGAAAGGGGATCTCCATCTCATAGCCCAACCCCGACAAATAGTCTCCAGGAGTTCCAAAATTCAATCAACGATGCCCAACAACTCACACATCTACCCTTTAAAAAAATTCAAGGTTAAGAAACAACTCATCAGTATACCACACATTTGAGGAGAAATAATATCTAGGCAGAGTATCCATGCCTTGGTACAATAGATGGGTTTCACTCTAAAAATCGATAGAGGACCCATGCCCTGCCTAACAGGAGGGTTACACTCTGATGGTAGAGGACCCATGCCTAGCCCAACTAGAGGGTTACACTCTAGAGGATGATATAGGATCCATTCCCATCCCAACTAGAGGGTTACACTCTAGTGCTAGAGGACCCATGCCTTGACTTTGTAATAAGGTTCCAATATGATGGATGATAAAGGACCCTTGCTCAGGCCAGCTGGAGGGTTCCACTCTAAAATGTGGAGGACCCATGCCCTATCCTAGTAGGAGGGTTCCACTATGAAATCCTATTGTGATCTTTCGTGGTCACTTCCATCTTCAAGCATCTATTACCTAAGCTTCATGATCAGAACATCTCACATCATATCCCAAAAGCCACAATGGAAGGTACTACCACGTTCTATGTGAAAAAACACTCGGGATGGGTACTAGTGAGCCAAAATTTGAGTCCAAATGGAATAGATATGAGATATTTATGTTTCCTCAAATGGAACCATGTGGTATATAGTGTGTGAGGGGACAAAAATGTTGTGGGGTCCCACTCCATCACCTAGCTGTGTCCCTATAGGTACATATATCACTTACTATATAGAACTACATGGAATGTAGGGAATCCACATAGAATGTACTAGAACATAGGGTCCCTTATGATGAAAAATGGCTCTGTCTGTGTATTTATCTCATGTGCGTTCACTTTGTTACATTGTGTTCCTCTTCACATGGGGTTTTGTATGTGTATCTAGTCATGCCCGTGAACTTCTTTACACAACCATATGCCAAGCCATGTATTTCTACACGTGGTCCTGCTTATGTGCTCTGCCATATGGCTTGTCCACCTAGGGAAGAGGTACATGACGTGTAAGAGAGATACATGCCTTTCCATCCTTATTAATTTCCAAAACCCTAGTTAACACAATATAGGGACTATATACAGTGTGTTCATTATGATATATGGAATGTAGTCATATTTTCCCTAGAATCCTAGATCTACATTCCACACTCAATATCTGACCTTTCCACCTTTGATTCTAACCTATTATATTTTCTAAATCAATAGATATTTCTTCAGATAGTGGATTGAGACCATACAGTGTCTTGAAAAATAAATCTCATAGCTTTACACACACCACTTCATACCTCACGTGCCTTGGGTTCTTCCATCATTAATGATGTGGATCCCAATAATAAAAAACATCAACAAAACCTGAAATCTATCCAAAATCAACATTGGTTTGTCGATACGTCCTTTTCACATGAATCCTTCATGAATTCAGGGGTCCAATCAGGCTCTGTACCACTCTAATATGTCGAACCGGGACCATGGGGTCCAATCGGTGAAGAACGTGAACAAATTGTGTAAGGAAGGCATAAGAACAAAGGTTTATCAATTTTTTCCTAGTATTATTAAAAAATAACCAATAATGGGGATATCTGGGGTTATATATCAATTTAATAATTAATAAAACTAATACATATACACATGCCAAGAATGAAAAATTGGTGAATATCAAAAAAGGGATGATCCTGCTTGATCAATTTAATCAAAAAGAGTGAAATACATTAATTGGATAGTAGTACCTATAGATTGGACCATTCATCATCTAAGAAAGTACTCTCCAATTAATGGGATAAGTTATTGTTTTTGATGTATCCTGATCTGTTCTGGTCCAAATATTCATCATCATCAGATGTGATTTTCCAACAGAAGGAGGAAGAACACTCTAGAGTCCTCCTAGGGTTTATACGGCTAACCCTGGGAAAATAGACACATCAGTGATTTTACAGAAGTAATCTATTTCATAAAAGTAAATAATTAATTAAATTAATAATTTAATCAATCCAATAAACTTAACTTCAATGAATGAATTATTCAAATTCCCCATGCTGAACTATTTTCAGTGATTCCTAGAGTAAACATAGTGTTCTGGACTCAACTATGGTCTTAGATTTCTAATATGAGATTATTTTTTAATATTTATGACATTTTCTTTATGAAATTTTAGGCATGTAATATGAAATATATTTAATATTTTTATAAAATTAATTTCGGTCACCGAGCCATGAAATCACATGTCGTCTCTACTCCTGGCTCTGAAAATATATGTAGAAATATTTCAATGTACTATAAATAAAAAACTAAAACTCTTAATCTTTTCTACTATAGGTTTATTTAATATGATCCCAAATAGTTTGTACCTTATTTTTTGTCTCCTCTATAACCTATGGGACAAAAAACTTTATTTTTCCAACTTTTTTCCCACATGTTGGAGTATGAAACCTCTTCCCATATATGCTTCATATGGTTCCATCTGGATGCTCAAATGGAAGTTTGTATAAAAATCTTACAAAGGGAGGTATTGATCCCGCATAACTTTTAATTCTAGATGATATGATAATAGAATGCCTTCTAAATTATAGATAGTTTTTTATAACTTCAATCATTCTAGGGATTAAAGGCGGTGTTTAAATGCATATCTCTTTTGATATCTCTTCAAAGCCTCTTCCAAAATTTGAATATGAACTCAGGGTCATGATTAGGTAAAATAGATATAGGTTCCCCTTGAATCCTTATGAATTCATTGATATAGATCCAATTAATTAATTCAATGGATAAATAATCTATTATCACTAAGAAATGAGTAGACTTATTAAGATGACCCACAATGACCCATATAACATTGTTCTTCATTGAAGTCCTCGAGAGTCCAGTGACAAAGTACATTGTACCATTTCCCCACTTTCATATAGGTAAATACAGATGTATCTTGACTCTCTTAAGACATTTTTGTTCATCCATTACCCACTTATATACTAATAATATGGACACATAATCTACAACTTCCCTATTTATACCGTCCCTTGAGAAATGTTCTCTTAAAACCCTAAAAATATTTATACTATTGGGGTGTATAGAAAAATTTGAGATACGTGCTTCATCTAATAGTTACCTTTTCCTATCTGAAATGGATGGAACACATAACCTATTCCCAAACTTTAACACTTTATCTTTATAGATGAAATTTATTAATTTATCATCATTTATTCTTTTAATATTTCATTGTAAGTCATTGTCATCCTATTAGAACTTCTATATCTTTTCTACCATGGATGGTTTTTCAATTTATTGGAAAATGAATTATGGATCCCCTTACCTATAAATATCCACATCAATATTTAATATATATATATATATATATATTTATATATATAATATCCTTATTAATCCTCATATTGGTCAGAACTCTTGGGTCCCTCCTACTCAATAAATCAACAACCTTGTTTTCCTTTCTAAAGTGGTAGTGTATCGAGAAATCTTTGTTCTTGGGTAATTACAACCGACTTCTTATCCTTATTTTGAGATCCCTCTAAGAGAAAATATACTTAAGACTATTGTGATACCTATATATAGATATATATAGACACACACATATATCTTATCTTTTACCATAGAGGTAGTGTTTCCATATTTTCATGGAAAAGATTATGGATGCCAGCTCAATGTTATGAGTTAGATAGTTCTATTCATGGACTTTCAATTTTCTTAATGCATAAGAATTCACTCTATCAATATGCAGTGACTAGGGTTTTGCCCTATCAGAAATTAGAATATTTCTAAATATATTTCCAAATCTATGTGCTGAGACGACGTGAGATTCCAAGGCCCAGTGTGCCATGAATAAATTTTATAAAAATATTAAGTATTTTTTTTACTATATCCATGGTATAAATGAGTTATCTCTTAAAGGGTAGGTCATATCAGAAATTTTAGGGCAAAGTTGAGTCAAGAGAATACCGTTTACCCTAGGTGGGGTATAGGTTTTGTGGGCGCATGACTTTTGTGGAAACATTTATTGAGAGAATTTTCATAAATAAATAAATTAATTTATTTTAGACAATGGTTTGAATAAATTTTTAACGGAGTCTCAGATCAAATTTACGAGTCTGCGGTTGTGTTCAGAATGTCATGTTTACCCTAGACACGACATAATCTTTGCCGCATAGAGTTTCAAGTTAGAGGTGAGTCAGTACCTGGTTGTTAAATGGATCATATTGGTTTAATAAAATTAAACCTATATTCTTCCTCCTCCTTGGTGAGAAGGTGAAGGAACCAGCTCCTCCTCCTCCTCTTCGTGACAAATGGCCGACCAGAATCAAGAAAACAAAGCGCAGTCAAGCTCGAATCTTGATGGTGATCGCTCCTGAATCGAGCAGTGGCGGTATTGGAGTGTGGATATAGCCTAAAATTTATGGCTATCCTCCACAAGGTAGGTTATTTTGAGTTTTAAATCCCAATCCATATTTATGATTCATTTTTGTGCAAATTTTCACTATGTCTATGTATATTAGGATCTAAGGATCCCAGATCTGGTCTTAGATCTATTTTTTGACCACCTGAGAATTCCCGATGGTCTATGGAAGGTGGAGGAAGTGTGGCTCTGGTGAGGGAAATTCTTAAGAGGAGTGGTAGCATAGAGGGGGTGCTAGCAGTGTGTGAAGGCCACCGGAGGGTGGTAGAGGCCGCTGGGTGGCTGGCCAGCATGGAATCTCTGAGGGGTCAGCGGAGCCCGTGGTGCGCGAGGGTGTGGGAGTTGGCATGATGGAATGACACGGGGAATGGTTGAGGCCAAATGGTGGTTTGGGTAGAGGGATGTGGGCCTTGGTCTGAGTGGGATGGACCATGTGGGCCTGACCAGCCAGAGCGGCCCAGACTAGCCAGAATTAGTCTAGGGAAGTTTTAAACTCTTGTAACTCTCAAACGGGACCTCTAATTCACGTGCCGTCTACAGTGATGTGATATTTGCTTCATGGAGGGCCTTTTGAGGCCAATTTTTGGACCTTTTGTTATAGGATAAAGTTTTGTTGGCATGAAAAATCTATTAATAATAATAATAATAATGTTATTATTATTATTTGGGGATTCTTGTGTCAAACGTACCTCCTGTGTCCGATGTCCATTTGATGCACCGTAAGTGGGATTATGACCCTAACTTTAAAGATGAATTTAAAAGACTAATTTCGAGTTCTTAAGAAAAAATCACAGTGTGGGCCTCATGAGGCCCGGTTTGGGCGTCCATGGTGAAATGTGACTTTTTCACTAGGTTTCCATTTTGGATGAATGAATAGTTGACCCAATGTGTTTTTCTATGAGGATCGCAATGGTGAAATGCATAATACGTGTTCTTGGATCAAGGAATAATCCCCATGAGTTCCTATTTGGTAATTCTATGGTAAAAATCACCCTTTACACTGGTTGCTTATTGTGGCAAGTAAATATCCCGTCCAGTTTGTTTTTCCACATAGAACGTGATGGTGGCCTTTGTTACAGCTTATGGGACATGAGGTGGCAAGAATTGAGTAAGACGCTTGTGGAGTGGTGTTAAGATGATTTTGGATATTGGTGGTTCATGAAGAGAGACGTTGGGCCATATACTCCCCTATGGAACAATGGCACAATGCTTAGGTAGATACATGACTCCCCAGGTCATGGGAATGAGTTTGTTATCATTGGGTGGTTTTCTATATGGTGTTTACTCCCTTGATATACTAGGGTGTGGGTTCCCCCATGACATTCGTACTTTTGGAATTCTCCACTATCATGATAGGGTGAGGGATCTCTAATATTTTTGTATGGTAGAGTTGGTACTCTCCTTCCACACCATGGGTGAGGGTCCTTCAGTCCTAGTGTGGTGCTCTCCTACTATGGGGGTGGGCTCACATTACTTAATGTGGTGCTCCCCTACTACTAGAAAGGGGGTCTTTCCCCACACATCTATTCCCACAATTTTTATAAAAATGGGGATATGTGTTTTTTTGTTATCTATACCCATGGTTTTATTAAAACCATGGGTATTAAATCCCAAATTTCACTCTTCCATCAGACTTCTCCAGCTTCACTCTTCCATCATACTCCTCCCCTTCAATTTTCTATCATGCTCCCCTCTTGAACCCTAACTTCCTTGACCAATACCTCCCAACCATATCCTCCCCTCCCTGACCACTGCCTCTTAGCCATCCGACCTCCACCTCCCGACCCTCTCCTCCCCTCACTGACCTCTGCTTCCTGGCCATCCGACAACCACTTCCTGGATACCTCCTCCCCTCCCTGGCATCCACCTACCGACTCCACCTTCTCTACCGACCTTGACCTCCTGACCTTCACCTTTGTCTCAATGTCCGAACCTCTACCTCCCTACCCCCATCTCAGGCGAAGTCCCCCCTCCCCCCTCTCGGATCCCTCTCCTCCGGCAGCTTCCCAGTAGATTAATTGCATCTAGGTATGGAATTTATTCTCCTTTCTTTTTTATTCTTTTTAAACTTATCACTTATTATTATATCAACAACCTCATAAATTTTGCTACACAATTTCTCTTTTTCATTGTTTATTTAATCAATAATCATTCATATTAGAGGTAAATTCTACTTCCTATCATTGTTATTTCAACATAATTTTTTATTTATAATGTTTTATACCACAATATTTTGTTCTTTGGATATAACCGAAAAAACTAATAATTTAGGATCATGTTAATAGCCTCAACAAGTTGACTACACAATTTCTCTTTTTCATTGTCTATTTAATAAATAATCATTCATCTTAGAGGTAAATTATACTAATTCAAATTTTTATTACAACATCCTTTTTCATTTAAAATGTTTTATACCACTGCATTTTGTTCATTGGATATAATAAAAAACACTACTAATTTAGGATCATATTGTTGAGGTTCATTATAATATGCCCTTATCACATAAACATTATAAGAAGTTGCGCATATGTTCCTCCTTATTTTATGATCCATAAGTTATTTCATTGTAGCTTATTATTCATATAAGTGGAAGTAAAGTTTTTCATGGATTTCCTAGATGCTTGATCCCCTCTCATTGAATACAAGTAATTAAGAGACTGATTTTTATTTCCCATTGGTGGAAATATTCTCTATCTAGGTCTCCTTCTATTCTTGGTTTAAATTGGTTCTCAAATAATTTAAACCATATTCATTTCCAATTTTGAATTTAACTCTTGAATCCTGTAATCATCAACTGCACTTGATCACTCATGATATTTTCCTATAATCAAGTATGGACCGTTATTATTGAGTTGTAGTTTATTATCTAGGAACCGAGAAACTCCAGTGAAATACCTATAAAATTACACCATCTATTTCACATCTTTTTTCTAGTTATATTGACGATGCATGATGTTCTCCACCACCAAGGAAATATTATATACCGATACATTCAATTATTCTAGAATTTTGAAAACATAGTCTAGGAACTCCTCCAATCCCCCGAGATAGAAATCATAACTCATATATATATTTTATTGAGTTTTTCCCCTTAATTGATCACTAAAAATCCATTATGGTTTTTTCATTTCACTATATAGGATATATTATACTATAAAGAAAAATATTTGGGTCCATACCTTCCACAACACCAAAAAAAACCTTGAAATATTTAAATTTCTTGTTTATTCAAGATCAATCCAGCTCCATGTTCTAGTTTTCATGATGTAGTGTAATCCTAATCCACAATTGAAACAATATATTGTATCTCCACACATGGATGGCTCTAAGATTACATCAAAACTTAGTAGCTACTTGTTCATGCACAAACTTATCATAAAGACTATATCCAAGATCCAATGACCCGCATTTAATATATACTATCCCAATAGCTTCTAGAAACTATAAATTCCTATTATATATTCAAATATCACCAAGCATAGATCACCCTTATTGTTTCTTGAAACTATAGGCATCTCACCATGTCAAACCATGTAAATGAAAATTCATAATTATATCACCATTTTATAATTCAACTAGAGTTCATTTATAGTCTCACCACTGTTATAATATCTTATCCTGATTTATAGGGCCATTCACATAATCACTTTTCCATTGAAAACTGTAAACTCTATCGAAACACTAACTCATAGTGTGTATTTATCTCAATATCACCAGGTATCTCTGTATGATTGAACACAAACTACTCAAAGATTGTTATTACCCATGGGCACCAGAAATTATATCTACCATGAATACAATTGTTATACCTGACATGTACCAATGTAACCTAGGCTTGGAATCTGAATGATAATTCCCTTCCCAAAACCATCCATAAGGATGAAATAACTATAACATAAGTACTTATCTCAGAGAACCCAAGTCACCTAACACACCTATCAGGAATACATTGTCAAATTTGGGTAAATTTATATCATAAACTGAAGTTTTTTACTTATACCTCACACACATAAATGTTCCTAAAAATTTTCCAACTAGTCTGATGGGTTACCCTCAAAGGTCATAATGTACTAAATTCAAAATATGGAGTCATACTAAATAAGGTAACTAGTCTCTCAAATCTAATCGACACATTATTCCTAACAGTGGTCATAACTATGGGTTTCACTTATCCCCATCTCAAGGTAGGAAGTAATTTAACATTCTAAATACTTTCTTTTATGTTTCAACCACCCATTGAAATTAATTTCGACCTACCCACTCCCAAGTCAAGCACAAACCAATAGTTTCAAAAGTAATCACTACACATCTCAAAACAATCTCACTCACACTGTGACCTACATAAAAATTCACCATAGTTTTAGAGCCTCCTCATCATAGGGATACCACATAACTCTAGCACTCTCAATATCCCCAACTACCTAAACATAAGGTCCACATCTACTACCCCCCATGTCACTAATATATATATATATATATATAATTCACAATTATTTTCATCACACTTTAAAATTTTATATTAACCCATATAAGCCATAATAAGGTCTTAGATAAATGAAATTTCAATTAAATTTGATCAATTATATAGTAGAATAGTATAAATAGAAATTTAGTCCTAGATAACATGTACTTTCCTCATTCATGGGTTGGATAGTCCTAGGGAAAAGATCCATACCATGTCTTGACACATTCTTATTCAATTTTGTACCTTTCCAAAATAGTAAGACTAAAAAAAACTCTAATAACATTTTACTAGGTCCTACCCCAAATCAGTTCTTGCACTATTGGTATATATAATACCCCATGAATATCACCCCATATGATGGAGGATTCTGACTAATAGTGAGGGTGTCAAGTAGTATAGTGGGAGACTATACCCGCATATTCGATTAAAAAATAGTATAAATAATCATACTAATATAAAAATATGTAAATAATACATTTACTGACACAATTAAATGTTTCAATAATAATCAAAATAATCCACGCAATAAAAAATTAATTTTATGAAATACATTTAGGTAGTCATAATATAACTGGAATATAAAAAGATAAAACTATGAAAACTATGACAAATGGTCTTGATTATCAACCTAGACCCAACACCCATGATTATTCTTAAAAACCATGAAATAAAAACATTAGGTGCTTTCCTAAATCTAAATATACAATATAATATTGATAAAATATTAGGTTCCCAACTTCCATGGTAGAAAGTGCATGGTTTTACTATAACTCGGCAAGACTCAAAAGATGGTGTGCCTAAAATTAAAATTCAATTGTTTTTTCATTGAGATGTGATTTAATAATCAATTATTGATTATCGTATTAATATTTGACAAATTTATAATTTACGTTACAGTGTAATAAAAATACTACTGATGAGTGATCTCTAAAATGGCACTCAACACCATTTTGTATCTACTTTTTCCATCAGTGGAGAGTCAATAGTCATGGTACATGTCAAATCGTAAATGGTAACAATGTAAAAAATCGAGGAAACCAATGGAATAATTATCCGAGTGAACCCAAATGGTTCAATATAACATTATCTCTCAATAAAACTCATACAAAATACATATGGGTGAGCCTTTCCTTTCTTCCTAATACATTCTTCCAGTCTAAACTCAAGGAACCATCCTTGACATTTAGAATAATGGTAGTATTATAACCCATATCTTATGATGTAGGTATTCCCACCAAATAGATCAAGTCTAATCCAGTTAGCTCATCATTAAAAATTAAATTAGGGTAATATATAATAATACAAAATAGTAATCGATAACATTTGATACATAAGACATTACCTAAAACCTAGGGGTGATTCCCCTGGTCATTTCACTTCAATTTCCCTCATTTTCATTTCTTATGATAACCATAATCACAGTGTATGTAAAATTTAGTGTTTGATATTAATCTAATAACATGTATATGATTTTTAAATTGATTTTAAATTCATTTATTTTACCAAAATTACTTTTCTTTTTTAAGAGTCTTATTTATCTTTCTATTGGTTTCTTGCTATGGGGTGTTATAGATCATTTATTGTTTCCTGTCAGATATGTTGCATTAAAAATGTTGATGAAGTCTATTATAGTAGATGCTCAAGAAGTTCAGAGGCATAAGGAAACTATCTTGGAATGTGTAAAGGTTTTGTGTCATCAATTTGAGTTTATATTTGATAAAACTTTTTATCTTCAATGAATGATTATTTTCTCCATATAATTAATAGATACACTGTAGGCTTATATATCTATCTTTTGTAAAAAATTGTCCGCTTTCACAATATATTTTTTGGTTTTTTTTATTTATGTTTCATGTATAATGTTATCATGTTCTTTATACATTACTAGCATGAATTTTTTCTCTTTTACTTACCATATAGATTTTTTTTTGTGATTTTCAAGTTTGGTTTATTTTCACCTCATTTTTTTGCTAATTATCAATCATTTAATCCTTTTTTTTCATTTTTTTCAATATTCAATGTCTTAAATTGAATTCACTATCTTTGTGATGAATTTATGTGGTGGATCTAGATATTATTTCCTTAGGCTTCTAGAAATTGTTTTTTGATAGACAATTCTAAATATGTTTGGTTTAGCTAATTCATGTTTCAGGATTCTGATGCATCAATTTGAAAAATGGATCTAGAATTGGTTTATCTTCTCGTAAATGTAATCAATTTTTAACCTCTGGTGAAAGAAATAATTGAATATATGGAATAAGTGATCAAGATTTTAAAGGATATCTTCTTTCCAAAATTTATTCCACTGTTGAAGAGTAAGTTCCAATGTTTTTTTAAATGTTAGGATTGATCATAGTGTTGGGTATTTTCAATTAAAATATTGCAAGAAACTGATTTTCTCTTTTATGATTTTTCACCTTTTCAAATGTTATGGGGTCCAAGTATAATATTTCACTCTTACAAGTATAATTTCTCATAGTGGATATCATCTTTGCACATCCTAATATGGTGGGGACTTCAAATCTTTTATACTGGTGTTGGTTTAACTCTAGGTGTAGAAAGATACAACTCTTAATAATTCATGATATCTTTTCAGTTTTCATGCCAATTCGTCTACTACTTATTTTTATTTCTCAAGATTTTTGCTATATTAATTAATGTGATTTCTCTCTCTTTTATTATCAGATGTTAGAGAAACGACCTCTTCTTTCCATGAACTTGTTATGACATTTTTTGAGGAACCACTTTAGTTGGTTCAAGTTGCTTTTTGGATCACAGTTTTCTTTATATTAAACTTAGCATCTACTATTTCATAATATCGGTTTTCATCCGATAAACTATGTTACATTGATCAAATGATCAAGGTCCTCTCCAAGGTATCCATTCAAGTTACTTGTTTTCAATCCATCGATTTCTAGTTTGTGACCATTTTCATCAAATTAATGATATTTATAATACTTTTGTAGGATTAATCATTTTTTCCCATCTCATCATATCATACTAAGTAATGGCTCCTTTAGTATTCTTAGCCACTTTTTTTGCTACTATGTACTGATTTTTCTTCTTTGTAAACATTAATCTTAATAAACTTCATGTTTCAACATTTATATGTTTCTTTGGTTCTGGAACAGTTATGCATGAATTTCTTAAATTATTTATCTATATGTCTATATATAATTTCATATACAACAAACAAACATTAAACCTGATTTGATGTTGCACCTGCCTTTGGACCAGTCCCCCATGTGGCTATATTCAATTCTTTTGTTTAATAATTATTTTGTTTTATAGATTAGGGTATTTTAGGGGTAATTTAGTCTTAAATTTTCAGGGTTTTAAATTATAAGTAGGCTATTGACGGTCATTTGTATGGATTGTGTTTACGGTTTTTTAGCAATGCGGTTTGCGTCTCGGGAATTTGGAAGCCCTTTTGTCCCTTTTGCAACTTAAAATGTGTTGTACGACTCCAACTGCATTGATCTAGTTGTGGGGTTCCAACCCTTTTGGAATCTAGTGACATCCCTTGCTCGTGATGACACACTGCACTTTAGTCGATCAACCCGAATCGTGCCTATTGTGATCCTAATTTTACATATTACATTAGTTTTGGTAATTGAATTTCTATTATCCTATATACTATTATCTAAAATGTTACCTAGAGTTGCAATGGCCACTGCCATTCTGGTAACCTTATCATCCCTGGTAGCCTCACTGCTGCAAATATCTTTGTATGAAGCCCCTGACTACTATTTAGTTCCACAATCTTCAAACAGTCTATCATGAGAATGTTGAACACTAGAGAGAGTCTCCTCCTTAGACTAATTAGGAATACTTTTATCAAGGGCCCCTTAATTAAGTCTGAAAAATCCATACATGTGTTACTTTCCAATTCATCATTCTTGGGAAGCTAAAATTCATCCATGTCACCCCACATTACCTTATTCTGAGCCTTCCTTCCACCTTGGATATCTGCTTCTAGTACTATAGGGGCCCTAATATCCCAATCATGCTCTACCTGTTTGGAGGATCAATCTTCATTAGGCTTATGGTTCTAGACAGAGTTACCAATCAAAACCTTATCATAGGATATATATAGTACTGTGTCCTTCCCTTTATATTAAATATTCCAATCTATATGTGACTGCTTTTTAATTATATTCCCTGGTCTACAACCATTAGATAGATTCCCTCTTTAATTACATAGGGAGAACCCTATTCCCCTCTTAAATTTATAAATAGCATGACCAATTCACTTGAAAGAGTAAAAAAATAAAGGAAATTTCTAAAACTCAAAATTGAGTTGAAACCTATGATCCTTTTCAACCAATATAATAATCTCTATTAAGATAGATCAAAGTTCAATTTCAAAAATAATTCTTGTAAAATATCCAAATCTATCCCTCTTAGTTTCAAAGTTAAATTTAATTAGGACAACAATGGTAGAATCTAAATCCCATAAACATCTAGAATGATTGAAAAACAAGCTTAATACTCTAACTATAACCCATACCTGAGTGATGGAGTTATATAATTTCTCTGGGATTGAAAATCGGATATCATTCTTGAATCATTAAGACACCCATATTAAGAGAGACGAACCCAAAACCTCAAGCCTTTATCTTGAGCTCCGGTGTGGGAAATACTATATGGAAGAAACCCTTTCCAATAGACATCATACACCAATCAGAAAATATTTATATTTCATTTAACCTATTCTCCATATCCTTGAAGCTCCAGTTTTGAACCCTTGATGGGAGGGAGATCCAAAACACCATGATGGGAGGGGGGGGGGGCAGGCAATGCAGGTGGTTGGGGGGAGGGGAGGGGGGATCATTGCAGGGGGTTGGGGGAGGGTAGGGGATGTTTCATTGCAGGTAGGGGATGGGGGGAGGCAGTGCAGGGAGGAGGGTAGAGAGGTTTTTTGCATTCCAAGAAGGGGTATGGAGGGGGAGGTAGTGTAGGGGGGAGGGTAGAGGCTGTTGGATTGCAAGAAGGGGTGGAGGGGGGTAGTGCAGGGGGATAGGGGGTGTTTCATTTCAGGTGGTGGTAGACAATGCAGGGGGAGGGTAGGCGGTATGTTGCACTGTAGGTAGGGGGCTCAGGGAGGGGAGGGGAGGGGGAGGTAGTGTAAGAGGTAGCTATAGGGTGGAGGGTGGTGGGATGCTGCATTACAGGTAGGGGCTAGGGGGGTGTTGCATTGCAGGCAGGGGGTAGTGCAGGGGGAGGGTACGAGGCTATTGAATTGCAGGAAGGGGGCTGAGGGGAGGGGAGATGGGAAATTGCATGCTTGCTGGTGGTGCGGGGGGGGGGGCTATTAGGTTCAGTCACATGCCAATTAGGGTTCCATCAGGATGGTTCAGGTTTTAAATATCTAACCCAACCCACAACAGGTTGCGTGGGGTCCTTTGGCCATGGGTCTAGTCGGATGCTCACGAAGCATGCGACCAGACCCAAGCCTTTTTGATCAGGTCAGGTCCCAAAACGTCATCATCCCAAACCGAACCATGGACACCCCTATTAAGATATTTTATCTGGTAGTAAAGTCTTACAAACTTTTTCAAGGTTTTCTCAGTTATATTCCAATGATGACATTACTTTTAGTGATCAGTACTTTGTCTTTTGGATAAAAAATACCTTTTGTTTATGAATCATCTTTTGAAAGTGTATTTTCATTATTTATTTACTTCAACACATCTTCCTAATGTGGACCTTATTCTATAATATTTTAGATTCACTTTAGATTATCATCAATAACTCATTTTGTAATTTTGGGACAATAAATTCTATAATTCTACATAATCTATGTAATGTTAATATTTTAGAAATAAATCTTGCATACATCATCTTTATTGTAGCAACCCAGTGCATGGGGAAGGGGTTGCAGGGGGAGGGGGTGTCTAGGGGGTTTCGAGGAGGGGGGGGGGGGGGGTGTCTGAGGGGCTTGGGGGGGAGTGTGTGTGTATGGGGGGGGGGGGGTAGGGGGTGTGGGGGTGTGGGGGGAGGGGTGTTGTCCAGGAGAGGGGTGGGGGGGGGGGGTGAAGGGGCCTGGGGTGCAGGGGTTGTAGGGGGGGGATATCTAGGGGGGTCCAAGAGGGCATTGAGTTGTGGGGGTGTAGGGGGAGGGGGGATGTCCAGGAGGGGGGGGTGAAGGGGGTTGGGGGAAGGGAGGGGGGAAGGGGGTGTAGGGGGAAGGGGGTTGTCCATGAGGGGGGGGGGGGTTGGGGTGGCTGTGCAGGGGGGTGTGGAGGAGGGAAAGGAGGGAGTCAGGGGGTGTGGGGGTGCAGGGGGAGGGGGGCTATCCAGGAGGGGGGTGAAGGGGGGTGGGGGGGGGGCAGTGTGCAGTGGGTAGGGAGGGGGGCATGGGGTGTGGGGGTGTAGAGGGAAGGGGGATGTCCAGGGGGTCATGGGTGATTTAAATATATGCACGTAAAATATCTCAAAAGAGAGTTTGGATTCTTGATGGATTTTCCTTTTCGATCATTTGTTTATTTTGATGACTTTGTATTAGTTTGCATGATAGGGATGCATGCTATGTAGAGAACTAGCAACAAAACATAGATGATGCAATTGATTTTCTTCACAAATTGCAACCGAGATTGACGTGTATATAGAATTCTAGAGGTAATGATTATTTTATACCATTTTTTTTCAAGAAAATACTAACCTTTTGTTGTATTTTTAATCAAATTGACATGGAATACACCATGTTTTCAGAATTGATGATTTTGATTTTACTCCTGAGTGTGAAATATTCGATCTTCTATACATTTCTTTGTATCATGGTTGGATAAATGATCCCCAAGTATGTACTTTTTAATCATGTACCTTAATATTTTTTTAGAAAAAATATTTTATACATTCTCTCAGTTTACAGTTTCCCTTTTTCCCTTTTCTTCTTTCCTTTTCTTAATATGCATGTTTGAATGTATATGCATGCATGGGGGTGTCCAGGGAGTGTCTAGGGGGGAGGGGGTGTCCAGGGGGAGTGGATGTCTAGGGAAGATGTCTAGAGGAGAGGGGGTGTCTAGGTGGGGAGGGGGTGTCCACGGGGGGTCCAGTGGTGGGTGTCCGGGGGGGGGGGAGGGGTCCAATGGGGGGGTGTTTGGGAGGGGGGGTTTTAGGGGGAGGGGGTGTCGAGGGGGTGGGGGTGTCCAGGGGGTGTCTGGGGTGGGGGGGGGGGGGCAATGGGGGGGGGGGGGTATCTATGGGGGTCCAAGTGGGGGTGTCCAGGGGTGGGGTCCAGTGAGGGGTGTCCGAGGGGGTGGGGTCCATGGGGGTGTCTGGGGGGGGGGGTCT
This sequence comes from Viscum album, assembly GCA_963277665.1. Lineage (NCBI taxonomy): Eukaryota > Viridiplantae > Streptophyta > Magnoliopsida > Santalales > Viscaceae > Viscum > Viscum album. Next base: position 1,567,384,686 of record OY728160.1, read on the forward strand.
AGCGGGGGTGTCCAGTGTGGTGTCCACAAGGGGGGGGTGTTCGGGGGGGAGGGGGTGTCTAGTGGGAGGGGTCTTCATTGTGGGGGGGGGGGGTTATATCCAGAGGGAGAGTGGGGGTGTGTAAGGGGGAGGGGTGTGCACTAGGGGGGGTCTACTTAGGGGGAAGGTAGGGGTTGCAGGGGGAGTGGGGGGTTTCCAGTGGGGGCTGTTTAGGGGGGGTGTCTAGGGGACGGGTGTCCCGGGGGGTGTCTAGAGGGTGTCTATGGGGGGAGGGGGTATCCAGTGGGAGGGGGTGTCTAGGGGGGAAGGGATGTCCAAGGTGGTGTCCTGGGGGGGGGGGGGGTCCAGTGGGTGGGGAGGGGGGTAGGGTTCAGGGGGGTCTCTTGGGGGGGGGGGGGGGTGTCCAGGGGTGTGTCTAAGGAGCGGTGTCCAGGGGGTCCAGTGGGGGGTGTTCAGGGGGGTGTCTAGGGGGTGTCCAAGAGGGGGTGTCTAGGGGGGGTGCAAGGGGGTTCTGTCCAGGGAGAGTGTAGGGGAGTGCAAGGTGGGAGGGGGTGTGCTGAGGGGGGGGGGGGGTTCTGTCCAGGGGGAGGGGCTGCAGGGGGAAGGGAGGGGCAATAGGGGGAGTGGGGGTGTTCAGGGGGTGTCCGAGGGGGGGGGGGGTGTCCCTAGGGGGTGTCTATGGTGGGAGGGGGTTTCCAGGGGGGGGGGGTGTCTAGGAGGGATGGGGTGTCCAGGGGGGTTTCTAGGGTGGGTGTCTAGCTGGAGGGGGTGTCCAGGAGGGTGCAAGGGGTTTCTCTCCAAGGGGAGAGTGTGGGTGTGCAAGGGGGGAGGGGGTATGGTTTCATAGTGGTTCTATTATTTTTGAAAAGAGCATTTCCATTATTTCACAGTGGTTTTCATTATGGTTTGTATGAGAAAGGTGAAACCAAGGTGGGAAACTTCTATTTCTAGGAAAACCAACCATACCCACAGTTCTTAAAACCGTGGGTATATATGATGCTACGAAACTATCTATACCCACGGTTCAAAAAACCATGGGCATGTGTGCTGTGAGGAAAACTATATATACCCATGGTTTACTTAACCATTGGTGTATATTTTGTGCTATAAAAATGTATACCCATGGTTTACTTAACCGTGGGTATATAGTTTGTGCTGTAATAATGTATACCCACGGTTTACAGAATTGTGGGTATAGATGTATAGCCACTGTCTACCAAAACCATGGGTGATATGAAATTTTAGTGGGCTATATCCACGGTTTCTACAAAATCATGGGTATAGTGAAATCCCAATGCCTCGGGATCCCACGGTTCATGAAACCATGGGTATAGCCTATACCCACGGTTTCATGGGCTATACCCATGGTTTGAAGTCATGGGGATAGGGAAATTTTCTAGTAGTATACAATGGGTGCGGGATCATATTACTTACAGTGGTTCTCCCCTACCATGGGTGTGGGCTCATGTTCCATAGTGTGGTTATCCCCTACCATGTGTGCAGGATCGCATCTCTTGCAGTGGTGTTCCCTTAACGTTTGCATGGGCTCAAGTTTTATATAGTGGTGCTCCCCTACCATGTTATGGTGCGGGATCATGTTTCACAGGGTGGTACTCCCCTAATTTACCTAGGTGAGGGTTCATGCCTACAAAGTAGTGCTCCCCCATTCTTGAGTTTCAGTGGGGAGTAGGCCTCTCCATTTGTTATGTGTGATTCCTGGTTAGGAGTTAACGCTCCCATATCATAATGAGGCATGGGGCCCTCCAGTCAGGAGCAATAGAGATTTTTTTGGTTGGTTTAGGAGCTAGTAATCCATCAAATGTGGGGAAATGGAATAGTGAGAGGATCTATGTGGTTCTTTTGACCTTGTGCTGGGCACAAGTCATCATTGGTGGCATCTCTCGGTTGAGTGCCATCTGGGATGGTGTGGTTGGCTCATCGACTTCAAGCAGTCAATGATTGCACACTTTTATTTTGAGAGGTATCGAGGATGGATTGGATATTATTACTATATAAAAGGTCAGTTTCTCATGAGGCCATTGTGAGTGTTGTGTTTGAACCTTGATTCATTTACCATGGATAGTCTATGGTTGATACCATGAGACTTGGAGTTGAGTATATATGGGTATGTTCTCAGATTCCCTGTGGCATGTGTTGTTTTTAACATGAAATGGACGTCGAGATGACTAGTTAGGTATTTCTGAGGATGGTATCAAGATGGATATTTTCTACCATTTGGGTTCCCTCAAGCTGCATCGAGTTAACTATTGCCTATCATTTTCTCCCTTTTTGGTTTGGGATTTTGGGTTTCCTACTAAGTATTCTTATAATCACCCCTACACGGGCTTTTCCTGCACATGTCTTGTGTCTTGTGCATACGAAAAGTCCTTTGATGGAGTCTCGGTTGAACCTGGATTAGGAAGAGCATAGTATCTAGACTGACAGGGGTTTTCACTGGAGCTTGGATATGGATCTTACTAGTCGAAGTTTGACAGTGATCCCCAGCATCTATCAGGTTGGATGTGTTTTCTGTTTTTTTTGGTGGACCTATATTTTCCCTTTTTTTACTTCTAATGTACTCTTTTTTGGGATAGATGTATTCATGGATTTTAGTTTCCAGTTTTTTATATATATCTCTGTATTGTTTAATGGAGGTGTATGTGGGTGCATACATACAGTTATTATTGGCTAAGGCCTCCCACATGTGTGTGATAGCCTACTTGATGCTAGCTGAAAACCCTTGGCCTATTAGAGGTGGGGTTGGGGAGTCGCGGCTCGATCCCCATTATGTTGAGTTGTGACAGAGTGGTATCAGACGAAGTTCCACTTTGGGACTACAGTTGTGAGCTTGGTTTGGGTTGCATAACGTCAGTGTTAGGATGTTTCGAGCTCAACTTTCACGCCAGGGACTCCAGTGTTGGTATGAGTGGCTGACGTATCCATACACCAGGACACTGATAACCGGCCTTTCAACATGGTAGATTAGGACACTGGTTGTATGGGAATAATGGTACATACATCATATTGGACTAGGTTTTGGGTTTTTCCTTCCTTCTTGAGTCATCTCTTGAGACATACTCTTTAAAGATGGTGCATATTTAATTTTTTCAAGATGTTTCCATGGTGGAAGACTTCGAGGGTTACATAGACGAGTTTTGTGTATAACCCGATGAGTAATGAGGTCTAATTATAGGGTATTGTTCAAAAGGAAGGTTCTCTTTCAGTTGTATAGTTGGTGGATCCACCACCCATCGAGTAGTGCATAGACCTGCCTCCAAGGGTATCGGGTGGATGGATCATGTCAGACTGAGCTATGGATGGATCTATTTGTTTTGGTGTTGTTCAACATAGCTTCTATTACATGAGGAAGAGGGATCCTTCCACCACTGAGACATATTTTTTTGACGCGAGGAAAATCATTCGGGTGAGTTAGTGCCACCCAAAACAGATGGTATAAAGGTGCACTGGTTGAGTCCCTTTTACTTATGTACACGAGGATTAGTAGTGTGTTGGGGGCTAAGGGACCATTAAGACCTAGTGTGAGTGTCTGGGTAGGCCATTTTTGTTCTTTTGATCCCTCGCGTGCTCGGTGTCAGCTTGTACGTGGGATGCTCAAGGAGGTTGTGGTGTGGTTCATTGTGGAATCAAATTCACATGAAGTTTTGACATTTCCCCACTAAGACACATCCTTGAGGTATGATCCAAAACTATGCGAGCAAGTCAGTTCTTCCCAAAAAGGATAGTGTCGAGGTGTGGTGGATGAATTCCTTCGACCTGTGAGTTTGAGGATAGTTCCATGCATTGGTAGTGGTTTTGTAAGGGCTTATAAGACACAATGTATAAACTTGGTCCACCCTATTTATTCTCTAGGTGGCAGAGACATTTTCATTGAGGTGTTGATGTTTTTTTTGTGGTCTCGAATGAAGGAATATCCATTGAGTGTGTTTTTGATGGATTTTCCTAAAGTTGGGGAGTGCATCAACCTTCTGAGATTTGGTATTGGCACCACTCATGTGGAAAGGAGGGATACTGAGGTGGTATTTTCCTTAGTGTTGTGTAAGTGTTGGAACAGACCGTTTAGAGCTATTTGATGTCTGTTAGGGATCATTCGATGTGGTTGTAGACCAAAAAGGGTGGCCTTGGGTTCTTGGTGACGAGGTCTTGTGTTCAGTTGGATCTTGTCGAGGGTTCATAGTGTTATCATGGGAGTCAGGATACCTCTGAGGTTTGTAAACCCTTTTTTATTTCTGGTGTTGTGGTTCTTCTTAGTGTGTGTTTTTACAGCACAATAACCTTTGTTGAGATTTCTGGTGTTCCAGTCCTAGTGGAGAGCTCAAATCCATTCCCTTATTCCAAGGATTTTCTTTTTAGGGATGAAAATGCTTAAGTTGGAGAGGATGTAGCAACTCTGGTTTTTCTCTATCAGAATTTGGAACATTTCTACATATATTTCTAGATCTAGGAGCTGAGATGTCATTTCATTCCAAGGCCCAGTGTACATGAAATAAATTTTAAAAAAACATTAAGTATTTTTATACTATGCACATGGAGAAAATGAGTTATCTCTTAAATGGTAGCTTAGAAAAGAAATACGAGGGAACAATTGAGTATGGAGTGTGCCGTTTAACATATGTGGGGTATAAGTTTTGTGGGAACATGAATTCTGTAAAAAACATTATCGAGGGTGTTTTTGTAAATAAATTAAATTAATTTATTTTGGATTTTGGGTCAAATTAATTTTGAATGGAGCCTCAGATCGAATTTCTGAGTCCTCGGTTGTGTTCAAAATTCTGTGTTTACCGTAGGTACACCTAATCTTTTTCGATGTCAAGTTTCTGGTTAGAGGTGAGTCAGGACCGGGTTGTTTAATAGAGGATATTGGTTTAATAAAATTAAAACATTATTCCTCCTTCTCCTTGGTGTGATGGCAACAAAACCAGCTCCTCCTCCCCCCTTCGCAACAAACTACTAGAAAAATTCAAGAAAACGAATCACAGTGGAGCTCCGATCTTGATAGAAATACCTCCTGGATCAAGCATCGGTAGCAGTAGAGCACAGATCTAGCCTCAAAGCTTCGACAATCTTCCAACAGGTAGGAAATTTTGAGTTTTAAATCTGAATTCCTATTTATGCTTTGTTTCTATGCATATCATCACCGCTTCTATATAGATCAGGATCCCAGGATCCCCGATATGGTATTAGATATTTTTTTGACCATCGGAGCATTCCCAGTGGTCTAAGGATGGTGTCGGTAGTGCAGATCTAGTGAGGGCAGCTTCGGCGAGGTGTGGTGGCATGATGTGGGGTGCTGGCAACGCAGGAAGGCTGCCAGAGTGCGGTGTAAGCTAATGGGTGGCTGTTTGACATGGAACCTCCGAGGGCTCAGTAGATAATAGGGTGCACGCTGGTATGGGAGATGACACGGAGGCATAACGGAGACTGAAAACTGGCCGGGGTGGAGGGTCGCAGGCCCTCCCAGGTGGTCTGGACCGACCAGAATTAGTCTGGGGGAATTTTAAACTTCTGTAACTCTCAAACTAGACCTATGATTCACGTGTGGTTTCAGAAACATGATCTTTACTTCAAGGTAGACCTTTTGAAGCCAATTTGAGGAAATTCTAGTGCAGGATCAAGTTTTTGTTGAATGAAACGTCCAATAATAATAATAATAATAATAATAATAATAATAATAATAACATTATTATTATTATTATTATTATTATTATTATATTATTATTTGATGATTCTTGCGTCGGACGTACCTCCTACGTCCGATGTTCATTTGATGCACGATCAGAGGCATTAAGACCCTGAATTTAAGGTGAATGTTTCAAAAATGATATTGGGTTATTAAATGGAAATCATGGTGTGGGCCCCATGAGGCCCGGTTTGGGTGTCCATGGTAAAATGTGACCTTTTCAACAGGTGTCTATTTTGTATGAATGAGTAGTTGATCTCGAGTGTTTTTCCATGAGGATCACAATGGTGTTATCTGTCAGATGTGTTTTGTGATTGAGGCATGGGCCCCATGATGTCCCATTCAGGTATGCTATGGTGAAAAGCACCATTTACATCGGTTTCCTGATTGTGGCATGTAAATAGACAATCCTATATGTTTTTCAGCATATAACGCAATAGTGTCCTCTGTTACAGATTACAATACATGAGGTTGTATGATTCAATCAAGATGCTTCTGGAGTGGTTCTAGGTCGATGTTGGAGATTAGTTGTTCTTGAAGAGAGAAATTGGGTCATTTTCTCCCCTATGGAGCTAGGGCGCGGGTTTCTATTACCTCTATACTTAAGTTAATATAGGACTCCCCACATTTTCAGAATTGGTTTGTTACCTTTATGTTGTTTTCTCCAGGGTGGTTACTCCCCTAATGGACTAAGGTGCGGGTTACCCACAATGTTCATACTGTTGGACTGCTCCCCTACCATGACAGGGTGTGGGATCTCCAATATCGTTGTATAGTAATGTTGGTACTATACTTCCATATCATGGGTGTGGGTCCTCTAGTCTCAGTGCGGTGCTCCCCTTCCCTCGGTGAGGGATCACATTCTTTAGTGTGGTTCTCCACCACCATGGGTGTGGGATCACATTACTTGCAGTGGTGCTCTCCTACCGTGGGCTCAGGCTCACATTCTACATTGTGGTGATCCCCTACTGTGGGTGCAGGATCACATCTCTCATAGTGGTTCTCCCTTACCATGGGTTCAAGTTCAAATTTTATAGAGTGGTTCTCCCCTACCATGTTCTAGAGCGGGCACACGTTTCATTGGGTGGAACTCCCCTGACGTACTTGGGTCTGGGTTCATGCTTATGGAGTAGTGCTCCCCTATGCTTGAGTTACAACGTATTACACTCCACTTGTTACATGTGATTCCTGGTTAGGAGTTAGTGCTCCATCGATGTACTGAGGTGAAGGACCCTCTAGATAGGAACAACATAGATTTTTTGGGTTGGTTTAGGAGCTAATACTCCCTCGACTGTGGGTCAGTGGTGAGGTATGGAACTCTCCAAAGTTCTTTCGACCTTTCACATGGCACAAGTCAATGTTGGTGGCATCTCTTAGTTGAGTTCCATTTGGGATGGTGTGTTTGGATCATCGAATTCAAGATTTCAATACTTAACCCCTTTTGTTTTGTGATCTATTAGGGATGTATTGGCTCTTGTTTTTGTCTAAGAGGTTGGTACCTCATGAGACTGTTGTCAGTGTTGTGTTAGAACCTCAAGTTTTTTTTACCATGGATAGTATATGGTCTAGAACATGAGACTTGGAGATGAGTATACATGGGTATGTTATGGGAGTCCCCGTGGCATGTGTTGTTTTGTTGACATGCTTGGGATGTCATGTTGACTTGTTAGGTATTTCTGAGGATGGTCTTGAGATGGAGCTTCTCTCTCCTTTGGGCTCCTTTAGGCTGGGTCAAGTTAACTTTTTCCTATCAGTTTCTCCCTTTTTGGTTTAGTATTTTGGGGAACCTACTGTATATTATTATACTAACCCTTGAACGTTCTTTTCCCACACATTTCTTGTGTCTTGTGTAGACCACAGGAACTTCGACGGATTCCCAGTTGGACCTGGAGCAGGCAAAGCATAGTAGCTGGACTGACCTGGGTTTTCACCAGAGCTTGGTTGTGGAGATTACCAATTGGAGATTGACAGTGATCCCCTCCATCTGAATAGTCTGGACTCTTTTTCCATTTTCTTTTGGTGGGCCCTATATTTTCCCTTTTTTTACTTCTACTATACTCTAGTTTTGGATTGATGTATGCATGCATTTTAGTTTCTAGTTTTATATATATATCTTTACACTGTTTCATGGAGATGTATGTGGGTGCGTGCATATATGTATGATAATATACGACCCCCACATGTGTGTGATAGACTACTCAACACTAGTCTCCAGCCCCTAACCTATTGGATGTGGGCTTGGGGAGTTGTGGCTCGAGCCCCGTTGGGTCGGGTCCGGAAAAAATCACCACAAGGACACAACCAAGTCCTTTCATCAATGCATCATTACATATTACAAATAATTCTCTAACTGGTGGTAGAGTCAGTACTAATTCATTATCTAGTATCTTATTTATCTTTTTAAAATTTCCCTCGCATTATCTTAACCATATGAATTTAAACCATTTACATTTTAACTTTGTAAACAAGTTGGACTACTTAGAAAAATCTTGAACAAACAGGTGATAGTAACCTACTAAGTTCATGAATCTTTGGATATCAGTAATATTTTTCAGTGTAGGACATTATTTGAATAACTAGATCTTTTAAGGGTAAAAAAATGTTCTATCCTTAGAGACAATATGTAAAATAAAAGAAACTTTATTAATCCAAAATTCAAACTTAATATATTCCCTATATAATTCATTTTTCATAAGGAACATTAGAATTATTTAAATATGACTATCATTCTCTTAATATCTCTTAGAGTATATCAAGATATCTTAAATTAATACCACTATAAAATTATGTAGATAATACTTGAATATGTTATTCATAATATCCATAAATAGAGAAGATGCATGAGTCAATCCCAAACATATCACTGTAAAATCCAAATGTTTGTAGCTTGATTAGAATTCCATCTTCCCTATGTCATTGATAACTATATTTCATGCATATATTTTATGGTATTTTATTCTATTGATTTAGGTATTTAAGTGATTATTCCTTCCAAAATTTAGAATGTTTGACTTGTTTTGTGATTTATGGAAGGAAACAATGAATCTTTAAAAAATTAATGAAAATTGGATAATTTATGAGCTAAAAAGAACTTCATGACATGAGTGAAGCAAAACAGCATGAAACTATATTTTCGAAGCCAAAGAAGATCTGGAAAACTGGAAGCAGAATAGTTACACTTCGTGTATTTCAATTACATGATGTGAAATTCATCGAGGTAAACTTACGTTGAATTTCATGATGCCTACTCATGGAAAGAAATTTAAAATATTACATGTCATGTAATAGATTACACAACATGATGTCGTCAGGATTCAAAAATAATAATTAAATGCTACCAATGGTTTGATGATATTTTCTTTAAATTAACCCCTTAGCCACAGAAAAAATGATATTGGAGACAAGAGGAGGTAGCACGATGCTGAAGAATGACTACCAAATGACAGAGTGACAATCTAGAGCCCTGTTTCACCAGAGTTATTCACCAACATTCTTTATTGGGTATCCATGATACTCATTCTAATCATTACTAGAATGAGAGAGTAGTTTTCTTTATTCTAGGTGATGTTATTATTGGTGGATGTGCTATTAGGGATTTTTTCTATTTATTAATCATTTTTTGGATTATTGTAACTTGTTTTATCAATTACAATCTTCGTATTTTTGAAATTACATGAACATTTCTTGTGATTTGAAGATTTATATTTCATGAAATTAATTAATTGGAATATTTTTTGTATGAACCTTATGAAATCTAGGATAGTTATGTTTAAATAGGGTATTGGGTTACCTAGTTTCATTGTTGAAGCTAGTAGATGACCATTACAATGGTGAAATCACATGATTAGGATAGGATACCCAGACCAAGGATCCTCTTTGACCCAATTTAGAAACTAAAACTAAATAAAATTATCATCAATTGAATCCTTAGTGCATGAACCTGAAATCCTTAAACCCATCATGCCTCTAATCTTGATATTAAAACCTAATCTTTACTATATTTTCTTTCTTTCTCTATGAAATCTAAAAATTAAAATTTCAATTTCATTAATTAATTTAAAACACATGAATCATCCCTATAGGTTAGATAACTAGGCTTTAAAAGTACTATAATTTTAGTTAGGTTGTCTAAGTTTAATAAATTATTAAATTTGTGTATCTACTTGGAAAATTAATGACACCCTATAGGTTTTCAGTCATTCTTATTCAACATTTTCAAATGGTATCTTGTGTGAAGATTGATGTTTAAAAAGTATTAGGATCATTTAAGTTGATCAAATAAGTCATAAATATTGTAACAGATTCTTGGTATTTATAGTAATGGAATTAATGTCCCTATAATTGATGCACAGTCTCATCGATCCATTTTTTCCTTGAAAAAAATAAGGTATACCCATAGAGAAACACTAGGGAATATAAATACCTTATCAAAATACTCCAAATTTTTTCTATTAATCTCCACAAAATCCACTGGTGAAATTATATAAGGGGTTTTAGATATATTATGTGCACCAAAAATTAGTTTAATAGAGAAATAAACTTCACACTTTTGTGGATGACTAGGTAATTCTTATTAAAAACATCAATTATTTTTTGTACCATAGGTATGTCCGCTATTCTCGAGATGAATTCCTTATGTATAGATCATGATTGATCTTACAATATTTCTAGAATTTCATTAAGGAGTGATATTGGGGGAGTATCTAAACATGATTTTGATGATGGGATTTCCCCAATAAAGAAAAGATATTCCACTTCACCTTTAAGAATCATAATCTCCTTCTCTTGGAAATAATATTTTTCTATTATTCTCTGAAATAGAATCCATACCAAGCATCATATCAAAGTAATTGATATGTATAATAGAAATGTTTTCAAATAAGGTATGATCATGAATCATAATTGGAACTTCCTAATATATATTTATTGAAATAAGACTTCCCCTAGGTTTCTTAATTGATAATTACCTTACAAGGGTGCTTGTCCCACCCATCCCTGTAGGGCCCGTGCCACGACTCCCCAATCCCACCTCCAATTGGCCAACAGATGGTGACTAACACTAAGTAGGTATAAAACTAACATCGGAGGAATTAATTACATAACTATAAGCCCACACACACACATCTCCAAGGCCACAAATAGTGAAATGTAAAAACCCGTAAGAAACAAATGCATACATACCACTGTCCGAACCAAAAGAGTACGATAAGAAATTAAAGTGTAGTAAAGTAAACTGGGCTAAAATACAAGCACAAAAAAACAAAGAGTTGATAAACTAAAAATCCCAAACTATAAAAAATAGGTACTGGGACTACTGATCAAATTTTTATGAACACCTCAGCCTACCTGATCTAACAAAGCTCTATCTAGTCCTGGCCCACCCTAGAATCCATCAATGGATCGCTCATCTGCATAAGACATGAAATGTGTGGGAAAATCCATTGCAGGGCTGAGTATAAAAATACTCATCCAAACACCCCAAAAACACAAATAAATACAAAAAATAAAGAGGTACAATCATATTTACACAATATATGTCTACAATACATATAAAAAGAACATCTAGATTTACTCTAACCATGATGCATAGTCTATAGGTAAGTCAAAACCAGCACATACCCACACTAGGGATTTAGCTCAAAGATTCCACGAAGCAGTCATCCAGGAGAACACACTCCTGAGTCTGATAGCATGGATGATGTCCATCTGAGAAGAACTATTCAATAGGAACCATCATGAGAGATATATTCTGATAGATTTAAACAGAAAGGTATGATACAATAGAATATGATCATAGTCAGGGACATGGGGTGATACCAACAACTCCATCTATATTAACCTGCTAATTTGAGGATTGATGCCTAGTGAATTTGGTCAGGTCAATACCAAGGAATCTACCTAGGGCATGAAGAATGAATAGAGGATCCTACTTTGGGCCTCTCAGGGTGGATTCGAAAAACTATATCCGGGAAGTCCACCTGAGGGGATCATTCCCCTATGACTAGGAAATGATACCCACTAACCTTTAGGGAAGAGATAAAGGGAATAAAACCTAATAAAACTTGTCCAAGATACAGTGTAAAAGATAATCAAGACATTTATAAAGGTATACATGGTATATAGTAGGGTCACATGTTGTGTTCCTTGATCCCAGGTATTGCCCATGCACAACGACCGATGTCGTTAAAACATTTCATGTATAAGAAGGGTACACACTGTGGAGAAGGGTCACATGCTGTGTCCTTCCATATGGGGTCCCCTCATGTACTTCAGCCATGTGTGAGTACATGATGTCTACCCATGTGTCTCTTCCCATGTACCAGTACATGGGGTATTCCGTGTACTTGTTCCATGACAAGTTGAGTGGTGGGTTACACGCCATATAAGCAAACCATGAACTCCACCCCTTGTCTATGTATCTTTAGAGATACATAACTAGTGTTAGGGAAATGACTACATTCCATGTGATAGGGTAACATGTCGTGTGTCAATTTACCGACTCCTTAAACCCTATATGCCACTTAGTGGGGGCCACACACCGTGTAACCCCGGGTTACACACCGTGTTCATTAAGATTTTCTAAATTTTTTTTCTTACTATGTGCACCTAAGTTGATGATCCAATATTGTTTAGGTGGTCCATTCTCCATGAAACCAAAAATAAAAGGTCACATCATCATCCCAATAATGAATCTGTGAATTTCATACCTTCAATCGGCTCCAAAATCTGATTTCTATCACCCGCACATAGATTTCTTAAGGAATGAAATCCCCATAATAAATTTAGTTCACCTGTCTATGTATCCGTCACACCTCCACTAGGTTGTACCAATGTTGGATCTTTAATTTTGGATCATTTCACTATTAAATAGAGGCATAATGATCAATCATTGATAACCCATGAAGAACAAGAAACACATAGAATATTGAGGGAGAAAAAGAAGAATGAACAAACTAAGGAACAAACCTTGTCTATTGTTCATTCTGGCCTCAATCCATTTCCATAAGAATGATGAAGAAATAAAAATCAAATCTATATCAAGAAACCCCATTAAAATACCGCAATCAAGCCCATCCTATAAGAACCATAAAACCACTGATCAACCTATTCGTTGGTTGGTCCACGTTCATCATTGAATTTAGAAATGAAAAAGAAATATTTAAATAACACATCCTACATAGGAATTGGATCACTCATTGAAGAAGACCGGTTTTTGCATCATCTATGTTGGTGAGATGTGTCATGAAAGACATCTATCAATCTATGATCCTAGTTCCAACATCGTTTTCCACTGAGGTAATTTTATAGGTTTCTCTATAGATCCTACAAGGAATTACAAGGTTATGAGTCTAACCCTAGATCCATTCCTCTAGGTTTATTTAAAAATAAACCACCACTATGTCATTTCATCTATGAAGTAGAAAGAATAAAATATAATCCTAATTTATTTTATTCATTAAATTGCATGAAACTACTTTTCATAGTTGACCCATGCTGACCGATTTTAGGTCGCACCATGGGTAAACTCGCTACTCTGAATGCAACAGTGAACTTGGATTTCTGATCTGATGACCCATTTAGAAGTTAATCTACTTTTTTAGGAAAACTATGCATGCATGCTATTTTATATTTTTAATATTTTTCAAGTAATTATTATGGGCATACTAGGCCTTATAATCACATGACTTCTCAGTGGCTAGTCTCAAATTAACTCTATATAATATTAAAAAAAATAATACTCTGAAAAAAATCTAGGAAATTACATTCTCCCCTTCTTGTGGATTTATGTCCCCAAAAAGATAAAAACAAAGGCTATAAAAAATATGTGGGTACTATGCATGAATCTTAGCTTGACAATCCCATGTGATCTCCTAGAGATTCATATGATGACACCATACACACACAAATGGAATCTCTAACCCATATAGGATAATCTCCTATAGATCCACAATCTCCACTGGGTAATCATTAATAGTCACTCCATTATCAATGTCCATATCGCCCTAGTTGATGATTTGAGATGGGTAATGCATGTACCTCTTAAACTGTGACATGTGGAAGATATCATGTACCCAATCCAACTACGGGGGTAGAGCCATGTGGTACACCACCCCACCGACTCTACACAGTATCTAAAAAAGGATGATAAAACTTAAAGATGACTTGATACCCCGACCAAATCTTCACAATCCCTATCTAGGTGAAACTATAAATAACACATAGTCTTCTTCCATGAACTCCAAATGACTCTACTGCCCATTAGAAAAATATTTTAGATGGTTCTGTGTAGTATTCATCTTCCCCTGGATGATCTGAACCTTCTTAGTAGTAGATCGCATCAACTCCAGGCCCATGAGTGTTGACTCTCCTCAGTCAGTCCAACAAAGTGGTGACTATAAGGGTTACCTATAAAAAGTGTCAAATGGTGCCATAGAAATGGTGTAATGATAGATTTTGTTGTATGTGAACCCCACCAGAGGTAGGTGATCCTCCTAAATATCACCAAAGTCCAATATGCAAGCCTGAAGCATGTCCTCTTGGGACTGAATGGTCTGCTCTGTCTGGATATTTTTCTAGGGGTGAAACACCATGATCAAGTGTAACTGAGTCCCAAATTCCTCCTAAAATCCCTTCCACAACCAAAATGTAAAACAAGAATCACAGTATGAAAAAATCACCGATGGAACTCCGTGAAGTGGAACTAACTCCCATAGGTAGAGGCGTCCCAATATCTCTACTAAACCCTTCTCTTGGATAGCAAGGAAGTGGTATGACTTGGTGAGCCGATAAACGATCACCCAGATGGAATCATTTACCTTGGATGTACTTGGTAAACCATAGTGAAGTCCATCGATATCCCATCCTACTTCCATTTCGACTCCTCAAGGGGTTGGGTCAAACTCGCTAGAACCTGGTATGTAGCCTTCACCTGTTGGCACATAAGGAATCACAAAACAAAATCTGAAACCACCTTATTCACCCATATCCACCAAAACTGATGTCAAAGGTCTTGGTACATCTTCACTACTCCAGGATGTACTGCCAAAGGGGATATATGAAACTCCCATAGAACCTCCTCTCGTAACACCACTAGTACAACTGTTCATCCTATAAAAATAATGACATGATCCCCACCTTGTGAATATCCATCAGGAACATATCCTACAGACATCTGAGCATGTAGGGTTTCATAGTTGCTATCCCCAAGCTATTATTACCTGACTTTTTTGTAAGAGTGTTGGGGTGATAACCATCGACTGGAGGTAAGATGATCCATCTCTATCCACAAAGGATAATTGTGACAAGGCTAACTACTCTGATGCCTCATTCAGTAACTATGAACTAGATCTCCTACTGAGAGAATCTTCCACCATGTTCTCCTTCTCGAGAGTATAGATAATCTCAATGTCATAGTCATGGAGGAACTTTTCCATAGCCTCTATCTCAAGTTCAGATCCTTATGAGAGAAGATATACTTGAGACTCTAGTGATCATAGTAGACAATAAACTACTCTCCCATCAGGTAGTATCTCCAAATCATTAATACAAAGACTACCACTAACAACTCAAGGTCACGGGTCATGTAGTTATACTCATGTGATCTCAACCAGACTGAACCATAGGAAATCACCAATTTCCTCTACATCAAGACATAACCAAGTCTGGTCCCTAAATGCATCATAGAACACTACATACTCAACACCCTCCTCCGGGGATCTCAAGATCAGAGTGCTCGTTAAACTCCACCTCAAATACTAAAAATATTATTGGAACTTATTTTCCACACAAAAGGTTTCCCCTTTTGAGTCAAATCTATAATAGGTGCTTATATCATGGAGAAATCATGTATAAATTTTTGATAATAGCCTTATAGTCCAAGGAAGCAGCACACCTTCATCACGATCCTAGGTGGATCCCATGCTAATACTGCCTCCACCTTTACCAGGTCCACTGCCACTCCATCCACTGAGGTAACATGTCCTATAAAGTGGAATGCATGAGTCCAGAACTGACACTTTGAGAGTTTCCCATAAATATGGTGCTCTCAGAGTACGCCTGAAACCATTCTTAATTGTCTATCATGCTCCTCCTCAGACACCAAGTACACAAGGATATCGTTGATGATGACTACCATGAACCAGTCTAAGTAAGGATGAAAGATCTAATTCATGAGTCCTATGAACACTTCTGGGGAATTCTTCATGCCAAAAGGCACCACCGAGTATACATAGTGACTGTAACGACATTTGAATGTCATATTAATTATATCCTCATCTCATAATTGCATTTGGTGATAACCTAATTGAAGGTAAAACTTTAAGAACCATCGTTCCCCTATCAAATGATCAAAGAGGCCATCGATCCTTTGTAGTGGATACTTGTTCTTAATGGTCAACTTGTTCAAGCATTGATAGTCCACACACAACCTCAATCTCTCATCTGACTTTTTGGAAAAAAAGTTGGGGCTGCCCAGAGTGAAACATTGGGCCTCATGAATCCCTTATTATGAAAGTCCTCCAACTACACCCTCAACTCATAAATCTCTATGGGATCCATATGATATTCTAGTGTTGATATTAGTGTCGTCCTAAGGTGAAGATCAAGGCAGAATCCAATCTTTCGGTGGGGAGGTAAACCTAGAACATCTTTTGGAAATACATACTCATAATTAACCACTACTATTGGGAATTGAGAACTCATAACGTCTGCTACTCTAAGGATCAGGCCAGCTAACACATGAGTAATAATCTGAACCCTCCTATACATGATTCCATCTAGTGTTTCCTGGTATTTACTTTCTACGACAAAGGAAAACCTTGTTCCATCAATATGAAGACACCAAACCCCAAACCTAAAATATTAAATCTAGGCATGGACTATGGATAACCAACACATTCCAAAAATGACTTCATAATACCTCAATGCTACCACTAAGAGGTTCCAATAGAAACTCTCACATCCAAGGGTTAGGTCATAATATTGGAATAGATGTGTGATCACTGAGTCTTCTCCAGTAGGTGTCTCTATGCATAAGGGTCGAGTAAATGGTTCATCTAGAATATCTAGGTCTCAAAAAAGATATGTGGATAGAAAGGAATAACTAGAACCAATGTATATCAATATTGTAGATAAAGTAGAAAATTCATAGATCATACCTCAAATCATTTCTAGATCCCCTTGGTCATATGCCTCAACTACATGTAGCTATCCCCACCCCTGTCATCTAGCTCCCTAAGTCTAGAATGAACCTCCTAGGGGTGGTGGTGATAATGTGTCAAAACAATGACTAACTCCCACTACTCTCCCATCTCCTTTTCCATGTCAACTGCCCTGTATATCTGCCTTCACTTATCACTATCTCTGCCTCGGTGGTCCATCCACTATCTCCCTATCCACATCATGATGGGTTAGACAATATCGAGCAAGATGTCCCTGGAAATCACATGAATAGAATTTCATCTCTCTTGGATAAATCGAACCACCCTATGAGCCCTAAAACATAGATCCTCTATCTTAGGAACTCCTCTTGAAACATCTCCTATGTCTGAATCCCTAAGACTGATATCAGATCCCTTCTACCAAGGTCTCTACACCTGCTCATCCACTGCTGACTATCATTAGCTGTATGTTCTCAGCCAAGAATATTTTGACCACCAAACCTCTCACTAAGGGGGTGCACCACCAGGAGGTAAAATATGAATATCTGGTCCTTATATTGAAACCTCGTCACTAAGGGGTTCAACCTCATGATCGATCTTCTTAATCCAAGTTGGTATACTTCTTAGTGGAATCCTATAAGGAAAAATATTTACCACGACCAATGAGTATATCTGGAGAGATGACTCAAGAAGGTCATGGAACCACAACCCATTCCTCTATGATGCATGTACCATTATTTTCCCCATAACCAGTGTTTTTGGGTACTAAGTCAAAAAGTAGGTTATTGGAGTCCTTGTGTGTGGATATGTCAGACACCCACACCAAAACAAGAGTCCCTAGTCTAAAAGAAGAACTCAAAACACTTAACAATATTTCCACAAACCAGTCTCACATACTCCTGTTCCTAAGGTAGAAATGACCAGCTCTGATACCACTCTGTCATTACCCGTCCCAGTGGGGACCATGCCGTGACTTCCCAAGACCGCCTCCAATAGGCTAGATAATGGTTAATAACATTGATTAGGCATATCAATAACATGGGAGACATTTCCTATTTTCCTACTTTCATACACACATCTCCAATCCCACAAATGATAAAATATAAAAACCACAAAGAAAGAAATGCATGCATACGACTATACCAACCAATAGAGTACAACAGGAAAGTAAAGTGTAGTAAAGTAAACTGGCCTAGAATACAACCCCACCAAAAAGAAAGAGTCTATAATCTACAAAGCCTAACATGTAAAAAAATAGGTAGTAGAACTACTGATCGAAGCCATAGGACAACCATGGCCTGCCTAGACTGACAAAGCTCTATCCAGTCCTGGTCCACCATGGAATCTGTCAAAAGGTCGCTCTTCTGCACAAGACACGCCACTTGCAAAAAAATCCCGTGCATAGGTGAGTGTAACAATACTTAGTAGGACACCTAGAAACCACAAATAAATACACAAAGAAAGAGGTATAGTCATTTTTACACAATATATGTCTAAATTACATATAATAAGAACATCCAAATATACTCAAACCAAGACGTGTAGTCAAAAGGTAATTCATAGCCACCACATACCCACACTAGGGATTTATCTTGATGATTCCATGAAGAACTCATCCAGAAGAACACACTCCTGAGTCTGATAACACTGATGATGTCCGTCCAAGAAGTACTATTCATCTGGAAACATCAAGGGAGAGATGTTATGATAAATCTAAAGAGAAAGATATGATACAATAGATGAGGATCACAGCCAGGGCCATGAGGTGATACTGACAAATCCATCTAGATTAACCAGCTAAGTAGAGGATTAATGCTTGATGAATTTGGTCATGTCAATACCAAGGACTCTACCTAGGTAATTATAAATGAATAGGGGGTCCTACTCAGGGCCTATTAGGGGGATTCCAAAAACTCTCTCTGGGGAGTCTAACTGAGGGGATCCTAATCCTATGAGTAGGAAACGATACCCACCAAACTTTAGGTAAGAGATAAAGGGAATAAATCTTAAAAAAACTTATCCAAGATACATTGGACAAGATAATAAATACATTTAGAAAGGTATAAACAACATGTAGTAGGTTCACACGCCATGTTCCTTGATCCAGGGTACTACTCATGTACAACGGCCCATGTCCTTAGAACATGTCATGTAGAAGATGGTTACACGCTATGGACAAGGGTCACATGATATTTACTTCCATCTATGGTCCCCTTGTGTACTCTGGCCATGTTCTAGTACCTGGATTATACACATGTGTCTCTACCTATGTACTAGTACACGGGTTAGTCCATGTACTTGGTCTAGGATAAGTCTTGTGGTGGGGTATACTCCATGTAGGAAACCTGTGTAATCCACCCCATGTCTGTGTATATCCTGAGATACATGCTGAGTCTCATAGAAAGTACTACATTCCTTATGATAGTTTCACACACTGTGTGACATTTTAAAAACTCCTAAAACCCTAAACACTGATTAGTGGTGGCCATACACTATGTAACCCCATGTTACACGCTGTGTTCATTTGGATTTTCCATAATCCACCTTTCTTCCTCCACATGACTTAGTTGATGATCCGAACTTATTTTGGTGGTCCTTTCACCTCAAAACCATAAATCCAAGGTCACCTCATCATCAAAAAAATAAATCACTGAGTTTTAGACCTTTAATCAGCTCTAAAATTCAATTCTGATCACTCGCACATAGATTTCCCGAAAAACAATATCTCCCGAATGGTTTTTATTCGTCTATCTCCATCATCATCAGACCTCCTACAGGTCATCCTAATGTCAGACCCTCAATTTTGGATTATTTCACCATTATAAAGAGGTTCAAAAATCAATCGTTCATAACCCACGAAGATTGAGGAATGCATAGAATATCAGTGGAGAAAAAGCAAAATGAACAACCGAAGGAACATACCTCATTTGTTGTTCATTTTAGCCTTGATCCATTCCTGTATGAACTATCAAGAAATAAAAATCAAATATCTATCAAAAATACCCTATAAAATCCCACAATTCAGACAATCCTATAAGAATAATCAAATTGCGAATCAACCTGTTTGTTGGTTTATTCGTGTTCATCATTGAGTTCAGAAATTAGAAAGAAAGATTTAAAAAAACACCCTACATGGGAATTGGATCTCTTGTTAAAGAAGATCAGTTGCTATGTCATCACCATTGGTGATATCCATCAATAACAGAGCCCATCGATCTTTGATCTAAGTTCCGTCGTTGTCTTCCAATGAGGGAATTCTACCGGTTCCTCTCTAGAGCCTCTGAGAAATTCCAAGTTTAGGAGTCCAAGACTAGATCCCTTCCTATAGGTTTATTTAAAAATAAACCACCACTGCATTGCTGCATCAACAAAATATATGGAATAAAATAAATTCTTAATTTATTTTATTCATTAAAATGCATGAAAACTAATTTTCACAGTTGACCCACGCCGACCTATGTTAGGTCTTGCCTAGAGTAAACTCACTACTCTGAATGCATTGGTGCCCTCAAATTTCTAATTCAGGAACCCATTTATAAATTATTCCACTTTTTAGGAAAAACGCGCACACATGCTATTTAATATTTTTCAATCAATTGTTCTAGGCACACCGGGTATCGAAATCGCATGCTATCTGAGTGCCTTGTCTTGAATCAATTCCATATAATATTTAGAAAATAATATATAGATTTTTTTTGAACATTATAGTGATCATGAAATATCTAATGTTTTTGGAAAACATTTAATATATAAAAGAGTGAAAAGATATAGAATAAAATAAGTAATTATCTAATATTAAGGAAATGATAAAAGAATCTACCACAAAATCATTAAGAATTTTGACTTTAGCTATGGTAATACCACAAGATTATCTTTTCTCCCTTAGACTTTTCAAAGTTATGTTCCCTTGATATTTAGGGAATTTTTTACAAAATTTCACTTATCCTTATATTAAAATCATTGGATATCAATAGATTCAACCTTTAAATTGCATTTGTAAGCTTAATGGTCTTTTATCCAAAATTGTAACAGACTCCTATTAACTTATTGCAATATCTAGGGTGTTTCATCCCACACCTATCACATGTGGGAAATCCCATTTTTATTTTCTTCCCCTTTGATGTATTGTTATTCTCATGATTCTCATTCAAACTCATCCTCTTCTAATCTCCCCTAAATACAAAAATCATGGAGAACTCATTTTTATCTTAAGTATTGAAAAGGTATAAGGGACCGACACCATTAAAAGTCTCAACTTTTAACCATAAAATAAATGATGAATTTTAATTTTTTAATATTAAAATCGCAGCCAACATTTTTAGCTAAACTTGAAAAGTTATCCTCATACTCAAAAAAACTTTTCCACCTCATATTGTCTAATATCGAGGAACTTCCATTCCATTTCTTATACTTTTCTCACGAGGAAAGTATTTTTAAAATAATTACTCCTTGAATGATCCATATTTAATTATATTAATCTCATATTCCTCTTTAGTGTTTTGAATTAGAAACCTTTATTGGTCTCTATATACCTTTAGATGATAGAGCACCATGATGAATTTTTCCTTTTCACTACTTCCCAAAGATGGAAATATCTTCTCTAGGGACTTGGTCCATTATTCAGCTACAAATGGAAATGTAGTTCTAATGAATTATATATTTTGTTGTCCCATGAAGTGATCCATCATAGTAACAACATGTTATGGATCATCAGGTGTCTCTATGTGGGAAATATTATTTGTCATAACCTCGGTCAACTACCCTAATATGGTTATGAACTGATTAGCCTCAACTCCATCTTCATTAACTTTTTCAGGGGGAATATCCCTTCATTAAAAATGGGTGTTGATATAGTTCCAATTCCTCCCATTAGTCACCATATTTCTATAATGTCATACCCATACATTTCTCATGATACTGAATTATAAATTAAAATTCCTATTAATTTTTCAAGAGTGTTTCCTAGAAATCTTGATTACTTTTCATAAAACTTGTTCTACCTTACTTTAATCCTCTAAATATAGTCCCCATGGTTTTTACTAAACCTTATATGATACAAAATTTAATATCCCAAACTCTAGAAACATAAAGCCTATAGTTATATTAAATTATTGGTATAAAATAAAAGAGTTTTTATAGGACTAAAAAACGTAGTAGTCTTGGATGACTAGATACATACATACATGAAATTTTAAAAACTAAGATACAACATTGATACATTGTGAGAAAATTATTTTCCATTACATAATGTCCCTAAAAATAATAGATAGACCACCTATAGCTTTCATGGGGAAATGAAAACAATAAGGGTGAGCATAGTTTCTCAGTAAGGGGTAACATATAAATAAATATTTCATATCCTAACCATTATATAAGTGATATGGTAGGATTAATTGAAAAATATAAATCCAAAATAAACTAAAATGAAGGGAATTATATATATATGATAATAAATTAAGATATGGATAACAATAATCATTAGTCTCATACTAGTGCAATGCATAATGCTTGATATCAAAACTTGATATCAAGGTCTTATGCTTAGACACTTTCCTTTATAAGAAGAGGCATATTCCAAAACCCTTGTTATTTTTATCTATGATTTCCATTGATGCATCGATGGGATATATAATTTTAGGCCTTACCCGTCACCTAATTAAGTCCAATACAATCACGATAAGAGTCATCAAGACCTTTCATATCATTCCCTAAGGAACTGATTATTGAATAAAAAATATCTATCCATATAATGAAAATATATTAAAAAAAAAATACTTCCCAATTTAATATAATAATGTGAATTTTTATTAGAATATCCCTTAATCAACATGGAATCTGTGGGGTATCATGAAATTAAAATTAATTACTATTATTAATGAAATATAGTGTTGAGGGCACTTAAAATGTGTTGGGTTTTCCAGGGAATATATTAATTGGATTAAATAGATTTTATCGGTATGATGAAATGGAAATTATAATAATAACCCTCAATAATGGTTCATAAAGAGTGTCTATACATTCTAAATCTTATCCCTTGGGATTTTCTATCCATATGTGCAGTCTTCGGCCTATTCAACATGAATCAGAGTGTTGATTTTTTCAATGTTGAACCAAACCTTTTAGGGGTGATTATCCCTAATTGAATAAATGACACATATATATCCACTTATTATCATCCATAAAAGTATGTATTTTCTAGTAAAAAACATATAAATTTATTTTACCAAAACTTAGGATGGATTTCCACCATGGTGAATATTGAGTTTTACAATGGTTTTGGTAAATATTGAATCAAAAGAATATTAGGGAAAGATACCAATATAAACATTTAAATCACTTAAACTTCATGAATAATATGGTAAAATTATTACATGGTAATTTTTTTCACCACACCTAATTAAATATGTGGTGAATACAACATGAGTCTTAAAGCATGAAAATTAAGATAGAAAAACTCAAAATTTTTATTTGGTAGAAATTGAATCATAACATATTAATATAGTGGGATTAAAATTTATCTTAAAATACCACAAATAAATTTATTCAGTGATATAATATCTCAAATTATCAGTATATACCCCACATATAGGAAGTTAGGTGCATAATTCAAAACATGTCTCAAAGAGAGAAACTTGAGACGGAAAATCCTCACAAATTTTCCTCACTTCCATGAGCATAATTTAACCTAATTCATCACCAACATTGATATATTAATCACTTAATTGAGGAACTTAATCATTTCCATTTTAATAATAATCTTCATAAATAGTCATTATCTACATGAATTCTATCGGTTTTCCACATCGAGTGCTTATGGTTTTGATTGTTTGTACTAGTTTCACAATAGTAATGTCCGTATTAATTATTTTTAAAAATTTCATAATTAACAGATAATTAAAGATACTATGAGGGATTATTTATAATCATTTATTATACTTCAAATTTTTTATGAGTGTTTTAGTCCTTATTCTTTAATAAAAAAATGATAACAAGCACATTTTAGTGATTCTCGATGATCAAGGTCTATTTTCATAATTAGTGAATTAAATATTTATTTGACATCTCAAAACAAAAAATTAATATTTTTAATTTAGATCATATTATAACTATATTTATCTTTGCATATATATTCATGATATAAATTCATATTATTGTTCAATTAGTTGGTTACAATGACCCAAACCTAAAAATACCATGATTTAATGAATGATTATGAGGTGGTTTTGTCATAATATCATTAAAATATAATAATAATGATATTATTTAGTATTTATTAGTGTGTTATATAATATTTTTATTTAATCACAACAATTATTAAGGGGAATTAAAATATTACACATTTTTTTTAAAATATTATCTTCATAGTACGCTTATTTAAAATAATTAAATTAATGATGATCGTTTGTTGACCATATCATTTATAAGACCACAAATGTTTCATAATAAAAACTTTATTGATATCATTAACATAATTTTTATCCTTTAATACCATCCTCATATCCATCATTGTAAGGAAGTGACGGAATGGAAAACATGGTGCGTTGTAGAGGTGGCATCCCACACAACATAAATTTGATAGTTTGATTTTTGTTATGGGAAAGGGGAAATGTGATTAGTGTTTATTTAAAAAATATAAAAAAATTAATTATAATATAATTATTTATTTCATCAGTAAATATTGGTAGAAATAAATTATGAATAGAAAGATAATGAAAAAACATGTTATCCAAAAGACTGAAATTACATCGAGAACTTTTGGTTTCTCTTGGAGGATTTCATAGAAAGGAGGGGATTGGGATAATTTATCACGAAAATATGATAATTAGGGTAAAATGGTATTATAGGTCAAGAAAATAGGGAATATTTTTAAGAGGAAACCTAATTTTTAGAGTGGTATTGATGCGATGGTGATATTCCCCTTTTTTATGTGAAAAGAGGGGAATTTTTATGGAAACTTAAGTTAGGTAAGGTGTAGGAATGGAATCACTTGGGTGTTACATGAGTTTGATGAATTAGGTGGATAAATTGAAGGTGAGATATATGTGAATAAATTTGATACCTAAATGATATTTCTAAGAGTTTGTGACCATGTAATTGTTAATAACTTAAGATACCTCAATTAACCATTTTACCCTTATAAATATTTATTAAAAATTAACCCTGGAAATTATTTTATTACTAAAAATATAAGGTATAACTTTTTAATGAATTTTCATGTAATGAATACAAATTTGGGACCCATTTAGACTAATTGAATTTCTATATATAATAAAATTAACATTTAAATTGACACATAAAATATAGGAATATTGTTTTCATAGAAAATGTATTTTTATATATTAAGTGGTTTTTATTAAATTTCTTATTAATTATTAATTGAATGAGTGCTTATATATTTTTATGTATTAAAAATTATTTTTAGATTTATATTTTAAAGTATATTATTCTATGTTAATTAGATGAAAATTATATAACTCTAATAAAATTAATTCTTTGAAAATAACTATTTTAGTTTTACTATTGTAATTAACCTTTATCTTACGTAATTTATTTAAAATGGAAAAAATAAGATTTACATTGTTACATAATTTGAACATAATAATTCTAAATATAAATTCCATTTTTTAAAATAAAATTAATATGTGTATCAAAAATTAATTTTAACATTTTCACACATAAAACCATTTTTTAGAAAAATCCCAAAAATTCATCTTAAACTAATATATTTATGATGAATTAAAAAATGAAGCCTTTTTAAAAAAATTATAACGATCAAAAATTTAAACATGAGATATATTCATAAATAAATTATCTTTAGAATGTGAACTGTGTGATAGTTTAGGATATGGTGTTTACTTGCTATAGTAAGATCTCAAGTATTACAATATACCATATTAACAATGAAGAAAAATAAGGGATCTGAGTCATATTAATTTCAATATTTTCTTATAAATTCATCCTTCTTTGTTAAAAAAATAATTCTTTATTCACCACACTGTAAGGATTTGACAACAACAAGGGAATAAAAATTGATAATTCATCAATGGGTGAAGAGAGGTGATTATCCCATCAATGGAATAATGGAGGAGAATTAAGTGGAAGGAATATGGGTATTGAAACCCCTTCTTTCAATTCAAATCATTTTTCTACATTTAATATCCCTTTTTCAAACACAATATTAAAATCAATGAACTCCCATATTTATTCTCTTATTTAACTCCCCATGGATAGACTACACCTCACCATCATAATCACGATTGGTCAAAAATGTTTATTATTTTATTTTCCCTTATTATATGGTCAATAATTTTATATTATAAACAAATGAAATAAGTTAATTATTTTGATAAAAAACATTTCCATTATACTTTAAATTAATAAAAATAATCATTTTAGATTTTTAAAAGAATTATTAAAAAATAATAAAAAAATTTCAA
The DNA here is from genome assembly GCA_963277665.1 of Viscum album. NCBI lineage: Eukaryota > Viridiplantae > Streptophyta > Magnoliopsida > Santalales > Viscaceae > Viscum > Viscum album. The sequence goes on from OY728160.1 coordinate 1,567,410,980, forward strand.
AAACTCCCAACCATAAATTTTCAAACCTCTATATTAGTTCCACCTAAAAAAAATTCATAATAAAAACATCTCATAATAATAAAAATGATTTTCCTACCACATGAACCTTCCAAACATGTGATGAAAATGTCTTCCCAATTGATTTGATTCAAAACTCTTCATCTTTGAATTGTTTGATCGAAAGAATATAAATATAAATAAATAAGAAAACAATATTAATTAAAATCTCATTCAAATTTCCATAAATAAATACAAAAATTTGAATAACATAATAATGAAATAAAAAAAGCAAAATATCAAGAATAATTTGGGGTATTATACCCATATTTAAGGCTCTTAGTACCATGTTCTCTCCTCTATAATACTATATATCCATTATAATCAGAACAATGGAATTAAAAATTTATAAATAATCTTAAAAATGTGGGATTAAATATTAATAGGATTCCATAAATAATTTTTCCTTTACTCTCTCTCAACCTAACCCCACGAAATCACAAGGGATTCATTAGGGAAATAATTTCACAACTGAAATACATGGAAGGAATGAGATGACCGATTTGACTATGTTTGTATCACTAATAAATAAGAAACCTCAATTACTCTAAAAAACAGCTAAAATGGACCAATGAATCTTAGTGACTGTTTACTACCCCTCCCAAAGCTGTGCTTACCCTGATTTTTAGAGGCACACACAAATGAATGATCACCAATCATAAACTCTAATATTTTATTCTTATAGTTAGTATTTGAAATTTGATGACTAAGGGTCATGGTCATGTGTTACTTGATATATTTTATTATTTCCATTATACTATGTACCAAATATGGTCTAATAATGCAAATTATCTAAATTTTATACAACATAATTAAATTTTCCAAAGGTGTTTGGTTTTATTTGTTTTCAGTTAGTTTTTTCAACGTAATACATTTAAAGGTTATTATGTGGTTGATTGATTGTGTTTACACCCAAAAAATAATAATTGTTCTTGACCATGAGTTTAGGTATAATTTTTATTAGGTTCTCTCATGATGAATACTTGGGAAAGGTGATTGAAGATGATACTGATCACATATTTGACAAAGAGATAAGTAGAGATGACTTTTTGGAATACATGGATGGATATATTTTTATTAGCCCATATACTATATAATTAAAATATATGAACCTAAATTATATGAAAATTAATGAAGGTGAAAGCGATTTTTTTTCCACAAGTTGAACGGAAACTACCACTACCTTTGGAGATTTGGTTGGATAGATTCTAGGTAGTGTAAAATCTAGCTAAAATTCAATAACCCATCTGAGGAAAAAAGAATACTTTCTACTAAAATAAGTGTTTAAACACTCTTGTATGAAGGATTATGTGAATAAACATGGATAAATATTTATTTAAGAATATCCAAACCTAACCTGGTAGAAATATTCACTGAAATGCTCTAATTTGAGTAGTCCATTTTTCGAAATACCTCATAAATAAGGAGAATGCAATTATTTTAATAATTTCAAAAATAATTTAAATAAGTTTTGAGTTTATTTGAAGAGGTTAGATAATTCCTATAAGTTATAATAATTAATTTTAATGCTACCTATAGAAATATTATTTTTGGAGTTAATGAAAAATAGCTAAGTCCTGAGTTTAACGATTTTCTAGAAGATCGTAAGACTTTATATTGAACATTTGACTACATGTCATTGATGATTTTATGACTTCATTGTAAGAATTTTAAGTATGATGAAAATTAATAAATGCATGATTGTATGACTTCACCCATAGTGTAAGTCTTGATTGTAGGACTTGACTATAAGTTTTTGTGCATATCATCTGAATTCTATTAAACGTATGAATTCAATATGATATAGAAAATGGGAAAAGGTATTTAGTATAATAATTCCTCCATATTGTAATGGTATTCATAAAAATACTTAGTGAATGCAAGGATTTTAATTCCCAAAGATAAGACATCAATGTTTAGATAAATCTTCGAAGTTCTGTTTGATGAAAAATCTAGTTTCCAGATTTCAAATCGAAAAAAGATGAAATTATCTAGGATGATGCAAGAGATATTAATTCTTGGTATAAAAATAATAAATACCAAGATTGGTGTGTGATTAAATAATGAGAATAAGTAGGAGACAATCTTAATCTATTGAAAGGGAAGATCAAAGCGTAATGAAAAATTGTGTTTCGAGAATTATTTAATTTGAAGGAAATAAATATATGATGATGTTGAAGTGATAATTTTGAATTTACAACATCATTATGATTACTAAATCCATAAACCAAGATTATTTCGAGAATATTTAAATGATTAGAACCATTTGATGTATTAATTGAAGAAAAGAATTATGTTATTGGGTTATTAAAAAAAATGTAGATAAAGTTCAATACAATCTTGAGTTGTTGTTAATCATATCATACATCGTTTTGATTCTTGGTTGTTTTAGTGTTCTTGAGTAAATGAAAAGTAATTATAGAAATTTTCCCTTGATTTGAGAAATGATTTGGCTTCTAGATTACATGAATATGGAAAAGAAATATGAGTTTGATGTTTCAAATATATTTTTGGCGTACTATTTATACAACTAGAATATTTTGAGGGTGGATTTTTTTGATGGATTTTGAGAAGAAGAAGGTGAACATAGTGAATAATTAAATAATATTTATTTTATACATGTTTAATAAGTAAGAATAATTTATTAGGGATGTTTTGGGAATACTCCCTGTGAAGAAAAATAGAGTATAAGAATACATGGAAACCTATAATGGGTATTTTATAATAGTTATTTTTCACTGGAGGACATTTTTTATTCTTAATATACCATTTATGATATTTGGAAAAGAGATAATTAATTTAATATATCATCCAATGCACAAGAGGAGTTAAGAAGATCGATGAGAGGAAATGAGAAACATAAGTTGTTATTTTTCTACTTTCTATGTGGGAGAGATTCATGAGATACTAAGATAACTGAATCTCTTGAAGAGAAGATGTATCCATTTCATGCTATAGTGAAGTAGAAGAAGAACAAATAAGAGAAGGCACTACAACCTATAATAAGGAATATAATTTGAGTGAGATAGAGTGGACCTTGGTGATTCAGTGTTATCTCTACAAAAACTCTAAAACATTTTTTAATTGAATAAAATTCATGAAAAATGTATTCTTGTATATTTTATTATTAAGTGAGTGAGAAATATAGATGGAAAGATCTATTGAATATCTCTAAAGTTGATCTACAAGTGTATATTGAGTTTTATATCATTTATATTGAAGATATATTTTCATTTGAATGCTCTACCATGAGTCAAATGATATTTTTTTTATTGATACAGAAGGATCCTATGAAGAACATCTAATATACATGAAAAGAGAATATTAAAGGGAGCACTTTCATAAACATATTGGGATTCTGTGGAGAACCTGTGTGACTTAGGGCATGAAATAAGACCATTGTATGACTCGATGAATATAGTGGATTTTTTTAAGATTCCAGTGGGAATATAGCAAGTTATGTCCCATGAGATGAAAGAAAGTGGATGATGTGACTCGTTCTATATTAAGATCAGTGATACTTTGATCTGGTTATGGTGTGTGAAGCACCCTACACATTTAATTGTGATATTTGATTATAGTGGATAATTCTTAGTTAGGTAACATAAACAATCATGGTAATGAATTTGTCTTATTACCAAACCTTTTGAAAATAATTATGTTATTATTCCTTTAATTACTACATTATATGGGTAATGATGCAATACACAAGGTGTGGATTGATACTGAATAATTCTAGGAGGTTTAATTAGAAGGGAATAATTCAAAAAAGTTTCAGGCGAACAATGATTCACCACTACCCTCTCACCATTACATTGATCCCCTGATAATATCAAGTGGTATTAGTGAAAAACTAGTATCCTTCCAAAAATATTCTGATAAAGTACACATTTTAGATGTATGAACTGAAAGAGCCTCAAAAGGAGAATTTTGGTTCCATCCCTCTCAAGTAAGATAAGAAAACTTATTCCAAGACACTGAGAAATAAGATGAAGAATAATGATAAGAAAGTGAAGATCACAAAGGTTATTTATGGACAACTACTAACTGAAAGTAGTCAGATTAGTTTGTGTTCCACCAAAAATAGTGAGTGATATTCATCATATAAATTTAGTTCAAGATGTATAGAATTTGAAAATCTTACAAGTGATAAATCACTTAATAATTTTTATTCTAAAGTCAAGGGTTATTTAAATTTTTATCGTAATAATGTTTTTTCATAAATATTAGCTCATTTAAAGGGAATATATGATTACAAAATCATAGCTAGATTAAGAAGCTGATGCTATGGAAAATGAATTGGATAATAAATTTTGTTTATAAGACACCCCCACAATGGTAGTGATAGAAGGTGATGAAAATATACCAATTTTTAAAGATATATATTCTTAATATATTAAGTATTTAAAAATAATAGTTTGTGAGAAGTAAATGTTTTTGGTTTTTTTCCCTAAATCAATCCATTTATTAGATAATTCGTATAAACTCATAGTGAAATTCAAAAGTTCAAAACTAGATGTGAAGGAAAAAAGAATTAAAGAGCTTGATAGTTCATTACCAAAAAATACTAATATTCATGATGATCCAAATCATAAGATGGAAAGTGAATAGAAATAAAGTTTAAGATATTAAGAGGATGAGAAATACACCTGTAACATGATGTTCCAAATGATGGAAATCAAGTTAAAAAAAATCCAAAAGTGGTAAAATTTAGACCTTCCCAACAAGATGAGAAAATATGTGATTCCAAAAAACATTAAAAGTGATTTAATAATCATGGAAGTCTAACAATGGTGCTTCAAATACCATGATATCATATGAAGAAGTCGCCAACTCTAGCTCATAGAAAAAGGTAAACCCCAATGTAGATAAAGTGTACTGTACAAAATATTTAATTTTTAGAAGTGCATGATATAAGTAAATTTATATGAAAAAATTGTAGGAGAAAAATTCTATAACATCCAACAATATGTCATGGATAGAAGTGAGAATTTTTGAGAATGAATTCCCCATAAAAGGTTCCAAAAAATTGTGTTTATAATTAAAAAATAGTAAACTTGTAATACTGAACAACCTATATGTAAATTGAATTAAACAAGACTTATTGGAATGTGTTGGTGCAGCTGAAGGTTTTGACACGTGGTTGTTGATTTCTATCATAATGTTTTAGTATTTAGAAGTCAGATTAGTCATAAATAAAGTGGGATGAAGGCTATAGAAAAGTGAAAACTTATTATTGAAAAGAATTAGATCTCATAGAAAGAGAAGAATCTTATTATGAAGAACATATTTAAAATATAGAAGAATTTATATAAGATATGTAATATAGGTGGTCATAACTATGATATATAATATTATAACCCTTCCATGTACAATAGTTTTACTGATGAGAAAATTGAACAGCCTCAGTTTGAGAAGAAGGTGAATAAAGTAAGAGAATCAGCATTGGGAGAAAAATCTATGAGGAGGAAAGATAAATCATCTACACCTAAAAAGAAAGAGAAGGAAAATGAGACAGTGGAAAAAACTATTGGAAAAATATGATTTTACTGTGTCATGTGAGTCCACATAATTGACTAATGCAGGATAGACATGAATTTCAATGAAAATGAGAAGAAAGTGAAGGTAAGAAAATAATTCACCCAAGAGAGAGATTCTTGTATTAGATTAATTGTTGAAATTCCCTTTGAAGAAGTGGAGAGGTTCTTTAAAAGGGAATTTCATAGATGATGTAATGGTGTGTGAAAGGTGAAATTAGGTAGGATACATGGTTGTTATAAGTATGAATATTTTTCCTAGGTAGATGAAAAAAATGTAAAATCACTGAAGAGATCAAGTTCTAAACTACTACAGAAATGAATGATTGCACACCCAGGATTAAAGCTAAGCATGTGCCTAAAAATTTTATGACTATAGGAAAAAATTATCTAGAATTAGATTTAAACCTTGAGAAATTGTAAAATAAATAAATTTCTCTATTTATTAATGTTTAGAATCCAATTCTATATAATAAACAAGCTATTAAAGAAAAGAAGACCATGCTACCCAATGGTGAAAGCATGAAGAGAATCAAAGATGAATGTCATGGATTAGGAAATCAGCCTCAACCACATGCTCTAGATGAGGATATGTTAGAAGAACCATCAATGCACCATATTTTTTTAAATTATCGGTGGGGATGTTATTGAAAGCTTTAGATTATTCCCTTTAGGCGGAGCTTCAAAAAATAAATGAAGATGTCAGAATTTATCAAATTTTATAAAATTTGGAAATTTGGTCAAACCATTAAAAATATAAAGGATGAGGTATGATTTCATTATTTCATCACTTGTTTAACATTTATATATTTGGTTTAACAAGGGGGAGTGTTTATCTTGTTAGGTTTCCGGGGCCCGCAGTGGAAGCTGATGGGCCAGTGATTTTAAAATTTTCATTGGCGAGACAACGGAACTTGTCGTCGCCAATGATCTGAGCCCTACAGAGGTCCGAGGACCTCGCGTAGATTGTAAAGAGAAAAAAATTAAAAAGAACATACCCATATCAGATCTGAATCCGTTGTCGACTGAAACTTGTCGACGAAGATTGTTGCATGATGGATCCATAACAGGATCCATCTAAATCGTCCACACATGCTTCAGAAATCCTCTAGAACACCGATCGTCGAACTCCGGGTGCTAGCACGGCGATCCGATGATATATTCGACGTCCCGAAGATCACCACATCGTCGATCTTACGATGCGTAATAAGAAACTAGATCCGAGTATGGATTGACAGATTCTATCTCTAGAGAGCAGGAGGAGAGAGGAGCTCTGGACAAAATGACATGAATAGTTTTTGTGCTTGAGCCCCTCTCCTCTATTTATAGCAGATCATGGAAATTTCCCGGTTGGGTTCCCCGAAACCCGTTAATTCCCCGTCCACTAAATAAATAAATTTGAAGACTTAAAACTGCGTCAATATTATTTATTTATTTTATCACATACTTGTAATATATATATATATATATATATATATATATTATATTATGTGGTAAAATCTGAGCAATTTAACTCGACTCGCTGTCCCGGTTAATATTAAACGAACCTTGAATATTAAAATAATATTCGTTTGATTAATATTTTCTCATATTTACTGAACTTATAAATACATTAAATAAATTCAATCCCAAATATTCATAACTTGAATATTAATGAATTTATTTAATTCATTTGGGGATCGACAATTTGGACAACACTCGGACCCCGTGGCAGGGCCAACTATTTCCATATACCTATTCAACTGAATAGGGCATATTCTTGAATACGCTATTATGTCTGACCCTCTAGGCCCTTATCTCAATAGTAGTGAATAAATTCCACAGACCAAGAGCGGGGTCTAGCAACCCATCATGGCCCCCCTAAAGAGATAAGGATAGTCATTGCAATGAATACCAACCTACGAACACTGACTGTGTACTATAGTCTCCTTGTCATTAAATATCTCATAAATCTGGACGAACTCTTGTGTCATCGTCCTTAACTTTCTTTATTATTTGTTGATCTATCTGGATGGATTTTCCTTTCTACTACTTTGACCAAAGGCTTATGAAGGCGGCACCATCCTGATCAACCAGTCCTGAGATATACAAATTCCTAAACTTGGAAGCGACAAATACTTTCTTTACCATTCAACCAACCTCATACCACCAACGACGCACTCAACACAAACTACCTCACCATGAAATTACTTCCATGGTTTTCGCCTTGCATAAAAGTATGTAATTAAATGATATACATTGGTAATGGTCTCATGTCAGGAGACTAATACACATGTCTGTAGATAGGAACAACCAATGACACCCAAAACACGTGGTGTTCCTATTGATGGGTATGTCCTCATGATCTCACTAATAGAGATCACCAAGTGCAAACTTAATGAGAAGAAGTCTCAATGCTTATGAGCCCCCAACACCTGATAGTCATACATCTACCATGTCCAGTTAGTAAGATGTATCTAGACTATAGAACATATATTTAAGATCAATGTCATTGTATCTCGAGGTTCTCATTATAGTCTGGGATCTGCTATAACCTCTCGACACAATGATTAACCTTTGGAAATTACTGTTATAATAGTGGACGCAGAAAAGTCTTCAATATAATGGTAAGATATCATCATGCATATCTAACTATACACATGATACAATAATCGAAAGTACTACATAGTTGGGTCTATGGCACCCACTATTTCAACACTCCCACTTGCACTAGATCTAACTTGCTAACTAAACTTGTTAGCTACTCACATGATAAATACCGTGCTTCTTCTGAGTAATGGATTTAACTACTGGGCCTGCCATGTTTTCGCCGCATGGCATATCTGCTATATGCGACCTCAACGACTTGAGTAAAACTTCTCAAGATAAGGTATCTCTGAGTATATTACTTTTTTCCATTGTCATAACTTGACAAACTGTCTAGTAAGAATATCATAATTCTTATTATGACAATAATTTTCTCACTAGGTGTGAATCCAAGAACTGGAACAAATCACTGTGATTTATAACTACTTCTTAGCTGCCTTAGAAGCTGCAACGTACTCGGTATTTGTAGGTATGGCTACCACAAGCTTTTATGAGCTTTACTCGCTCATCTCCTTTTCCTAACTGCAATACTAGATCAAATTGATCTAAGGATTACTAGTATGTATCCCACCATAACTAGTATACCTTCCTCTCCTTATTCCTGGTACATATCATATGTACTTGTCGAAGTACAAGATGATAGTTTTGACTGCATCACTTGCAGTTCTCCTAGAAATAATTGATATCTTCCTATAATAAATTATATCTTGGCAGTATCAATTATTGTACATATTATGGCATATTTGATTGATCCATCGCTAAAGTATATGGTAAACATTCACAACTTTAATCTCTACACATACTCCGAACATGTTAACCTGGAGAGATTCATCCATGTGGCATAGGCAAAAATTCTGAACATGAATTGTTCTAACTTGTATTTTTCAATACAATGTCACTATATGTATGATTGACTAGGACCAAGCAACCTTTGGATCTACCTGAGTGGATCCAGTTCCCTAGAACTTAGGGTGCTACTTGAAGTCAATCATTGGAGAATTTCTTTTAACCTGATCTTGTCTAACTGTAAGATCAAGATCTTTCTTACATATGTTACCGAACATATTTCATTTGGAAAACATTGGTGCTCCCACTAACCTTTGGTAGAAACAAGGAAAAGATTCATTTATAATGAATGATCTAAGATATTGTTGCTTAATTTATTCCAGAACTGGATTTTAGTAACTTGCAACCTTCATTGGAATCATCTGGTGTCATCATCTCTTTCTGGTTGCGTCGTATAGACACCTTCCACAAAAGATGATCTTGACATCCAATGACCAATAAAATGATAATTGATGTTCAGCTATAACAAGTAAAATTCTAATAGATTTAGGCGTACTGACTTGGTATAACCAATCTAGCCTTATTGGTACCATAGTTGTACCATCCATGTATCATTTCATTTTAATACCCTCTAAAATATTCAATTTATAAGCCCCTTTGCAATTTGATACATGGAATCCATTATTGAATTTTAGTTGATCTTGTAAATCTTAGATCTTTGCCTTATACTGCTTACTTGTAGGATTTTTTTATTCTTTTATGAATAATTTATCACCGGCCGTGGTGAATATAAAACCATTACCATGGTTTCATCCGTCCTATGCAGTATGTGTCTCTAGAAAATTCCTATTCCACTTGTACTTGTGGATCTTTTTCCCTATGCCAACCATTTGTGCATCCCGAGCATTGACTAAGTCCAAGTCAATTCAGCTCCCACTATCTCTAATAGAGATGTGAATCCTTGTATATAAATGTAGTATAATACTTGACTACATCTTTTCTATCTTAGGGATTTAGGTAATATCTTAAGAAATTGTTAGGATAATTAACTTAGATGTACAATGTGTTTAACTTGATGCAGGCTTGTTTAAATCCTAACAAATGCTTTGCATCTAAACACGTCCAATGACATAATGGATTTTCCATCATACAATGACTCGTATGATATCCATTTTTCATTTTAGTTGGCATATTGGTTATGGGTTTAAGCCATTATTTACAAAGCACATCATAAAATATATTGTAAGGATCCGCATGTTGCAACATTGATACAACTTACATCATAATTTTGATGTGTAGCATATGTGTTTAGGAATTTCTCCACACTACATGTTTGTTGATAAATGTTAATATGTGAGAATCATCACGGATCCTCCTTATGAACATCAATACAGTGATGCAGATAAGGTAACATGCATTTAGGAATTACTCCATGCTACATTATCATGATCGATGATTGCTTGGTCAAGATATTCTTCAGCCTGCCGATCCGAAGCAACTCATATCTTCTAACCAAACTTATACTTCAATATTTTTTAATGACTTAAAGGAAACTTATGAAGTATCTTTACATCTTTCTTTCTTTGGAATAGTTCACACTGTCTTGTTGAACTAACCTTGGAAAGCTTTGTGGCATACCTTTATTTCTAAAGGTTTCTTTGTCTAAACTAAGGGTGTCAATAATACCATAGGTGTTTAGCTGTGCCAAGCCTAAATACCATAATGGGTATATAGTTGATGTCCACTTTTAGTTTTACTTGGCAAAGAATCACATTTCCACAACTGGGTTGGTCTTACATTTTATATTCATCATTTATTGCCATTGATTCAAATAGTAGTGAACTATTTTTTGAGTATGTTACCACAAAAAACATTCATTCCAAAACATGGAATAATGTTTCATCATGTCCAAATGGGCACATGAGATAAATGTTTTTGGTTATACTCCACAACTTGTTCAATTTGAATCAATCACTTGGCAATTATAAGTTATGTGTTTCTCACCGCTGACTTAGGAATCACCCTTTCTCATCTCCTTAGAGAAGACACTTTACTTCTAGTAATATTTCTCGACTAACTTGGTTATTTTATTTCAATACATATATACGAAAAGCATATTGTATTTTAATACCCAAGAAGTATGAGAGAAAACAATACTTTTATTTGATGAATATAAACTAAACAAGAAGCGGGTACTTGCTTCTTGTATTTCAGTTTTTAAACTTCCATAAATTTATTTTAATATGTGATGAAAATAACCTCCTATTAAATAACCAACCACTTTTCAATGAAGGACATGACAAAGGTGTATTTGGCGTAACTTTTCATAAGTATTTTCGCCTTTTCATTCAATGTATTCTCCATAAGAATAAAATACGGTATTATCTCCAATATTCTTATTACTTGGTGAATGTTACCTTAACGGTAATGAAGAGCTTACTCTATGAAGTTCATTTGTACCTTAAAAAAAAGAGTAATTGAGTGTAAAAGGTATAAGAAATGGGATGGCATGAAATATTGTGAACCATCTTTCACTTTACACAAACCGAGTGCAACCATCACATTCAAATCTTTCTTTTCTTTCTCCTCGAAAGGATCATGGAGATGATACTACATGTGATCATCATCCAAGTCTTGATGTAGTGACCACAACTAAGATCAGAATTTGATGATAGCATTATGACAGAACCATCATATACTTTATTCATGAGTCTCTTGAAAGCAATTTTACACCCTCGCTTCCTGAAGTGGCTTAATAGGTTAGGACAGAAGCACCTTGAATTTCCATTATGGTAGTAATGTGCACAACCGCCTATAGTACACTTGGAATTTTGTGCTTGTTTGGACATTAACTTTGTCCATCATTTATCACAGTTTTATTATGGTGTCACTTGCCATTATCTACAAATATACTTTATAATATTGTACTTTTATGTGATTACCTAATGTGACATTACTGATTATTTAATCATTAAATGTCTCCCGCTAATTTTTCAAATTCTAGGAACCCTCTTTACTAGAATCAGAATACTCTTGAGTATTCTAGTGGCAAGGATCCCTGAACCTTCCTCATAGTCTACAAGATTTGGATATTCCACTACTCGGAGGGTCCAAGGTAGGCTTTTGGCTGGACAACCGTATTAAATCGCGGTTCCTTGATCTGTTGAGTGAAGTCCCAGCTTCAAAAATCATTTACTGATTTACTCAACGCTTGCCTCTAAAATTACAACAAGCTAGATAAGGCTATTTCATTGCTGCAATTTTAGTTAAGTCAACCCACCACACGAATAATAACTCCCCGGTAGTAAGAGCACCCTCAGCTAAGGCATGAACTGGCACTCAGACACCTGGTTTTGTTCAAACTCGAATGATGGAAGGTTGTCTATGACTTAATATTTTCTTTTAGGGTTTTATTGGTTTTTCTCTGAATGAATGTAATCCATTTCTATTAATCTTGTTCATCTACGTTGTCACACTCACAACTGAACATCAATAGAAATCAAACATCACTTCTTTATGCATTTTATTATTTATCATTTTATGTATTTTCCCGCTGTTCTAAAACTCATAAAATAATAAATAAATGCATAAAGGCCATACTAATACCCGACTAGTCTTGAGCATATAAATGACCTAAGGGACATCATACCTGTGTCAAAACATGACACTAGACGCAACTTTCCCTATCATGTATGTTTGTTGGTCTTCTGTAGTATTGACGTCATGTCTTGGAGTACCGCCCTGCCTTGGTGGAATCCACGTGTCGTCTTGCACTTTTGTACACCGCCTCATCTTGGTGGGGTCCATGTCGCTCACCGCCTTCGTCCGAAGTACAAAGAAACTCGTGTGCAGGCGAGGGGAACTCAGGTATAAATTTACATCATATAAATTGGACACGCATTTCCTTACACATTTTAACCGAAAAATAGACGATGTGAAGACCATCTTTTAATTAATTACACACATCACATATAGTTTAAATAATTAATTAAATAAATAATTAAAAGCAGACATTCTAGGGTTGGTGCTCAAGACCAGTAGACGGGTAACTACAACGCGATTAAAAATTACAATGCATAAATAAGTACGAGGGTTATTTAATTTAATTAAATTAAATGAATTAATAAATTCAAATAATTTAATTAATTATCGGTCATATAATTAATTTAATTACAGAAATTAAATAAATTTTATCCTCGTGAATTAAAATTCAATATTTTTGAAACAAAATTAATATATGAATTAAATTAAATTGAATTGAATTAAATTAAAATTAATTAATTTAATTAAATTAATTAATTATCCCAACCCTTGAAACATTATTTTGATCTGTTGTGAGTTGCGTTGAACCTGCGCAGACCCGTAACAGGTCGGGCAAAGCCTGTACTTGGATTCTCCTAGACTGGGCAGGTACGCTATGTCCGTACTTGACCAGACAAACCCGCCCAGACCTATTTCAGGGCGGGTCAAATTAAATTAGTCCAGGTGTACCTACTGTCCTCAGATCCCTCTCCAAAAGTGGGCTGGTGTGTTACCTACGGTCCTCGACAGTAGAGATGGAGGCCGACCAGCTTGGACCCGCAGTGGCGAGCATCGGCTGCCAACGTGCTGAAGCATGGGCGGTGAAAAGAACAACAGAGGTACTCCTACTACTGCTGTGCTGGTTTCGTCTAGAGGAAGCCTTGTGGAGACTCAGACTGGGTGCGCAGGAAACTCACGAGGGAGGAGGTAGGCGGAGGCGGGCGATCGACGGAGGAAGGCGAGCGGGCCGACTTGCTGTGCGCGGGTCTGGCCAGAGCTGGAGGTGAAGCGCCATGTGGGTCTGTAGGGAGAGGGGCAGGCTGATGGGTCCTATGCAGGGAGTCGCTACTGCTACAGGTCACCAGGGAGAAGAGGAAGAAGGCATGGTGTGGCCAGGCGATGGATCCAGCGGTGCATGGCTGGGCAGAGAGGCCAGCTCCAGGCTTCAGCGGCGGACATCAGGCAGGGTGTAGAGTGGAGTCGTCCGGTTCGACAGAGAAAGCCCGGGTGCATGCTGTGGGGCGTGGCGCTGCGAGCGGGGCAGTCTCTTGTGTGCTGCGTAGGGAAGAGGGGTGGCGGCAACCCTGGGCAAGCGTCGTGCCGACCGAAGAGGTGCAGCAGGGAGCGGGCCGGAGGCCACCTGTGTGGAGGGTAGGGCGGTGACCTGGAGTGCCTCCCTTACGGCGCCTGGCTGTGCGGCCACCGCGAAGGGGTGCGGCAGCCCTGGCGGTGTCCTGGTGGTGCTGCAGTGCACCGTACGGGGAGAAGGGAGGGGGTCCGCTCATTCCCCCTGCTTTTGTTTTTTTGCTGTTTTACTCCACGCGGGAGACCCCTTTTTTCATTTTTTTCATTTTTTTTATTTTTTCTTTATTAAGTTGCAGCAAGACCCCCTTGGGTCTTGATTTTGGTTCTCCACATGGGAAGAACCCCTTTGGGGTCTACCTTTATATATATATATATCTTTATAAAACTTTATAAAGGCTATTTTAGTCTTTAGATATAATAATAATAATAATAATAATAATATTATTATTATATATATAATTATAATTATAATAATTATAATGATAATAATTATAATGATAATTATTATAATTTCTTAAAAAATTGTATTATTTTTGATTAATGGAAATAATAAACAAAATTTAAAACCCGAGTAAAAACACGAACACGATCCATTCCATAAATTTCGAATGACCATATCTTGGTTGTTTGGAATCAGATTGAAACACGGTTCGATCCGTTTTGACTGTTTTTAAACCCTATACTTAATTTTATGCAAAATAATTTTATTAGGCTCAGAAAATCTACACGACTCGCTCTGATACCACTGTTAGGTTTCTGGGGCCCGCAGAGGAAGCCGGTGGGCCAGGGATTTTAAAATTTTTATCAGCGAGACCACAGAACTTGTTGTCGCCGATGATCTAAGCCCCGTAGAGGTTCGAGGATCTCGCATAGATTGTAAAGAAAACAAAATTAAAAAGAATATAACTGTTGCAGATCCGAAGCCATTATTGACTACAACTTGTCACCAGTGATCGTTGCACGAATGATCCATAGCAGGATCCCTCTAGATCGTCCACACACACTTCAGAAATCCGCTAGAACACGGATCATCAATCTTCGGGTGCTAGCGTGGAGATCCGACGATATATTTGATGTACCGATGATCACCGCATCATCGATCTTACGATGTGTGAGAAGAAACATGATTCGGGCATGGATCGGCAACTTCTCTCTCTAGAGAGGGGGAGGAGAGAGAATCTCTGGCCAAAATGACATGAATAGTTTTTGTGCTTGATCCCCTCTCCTCTATTTATAGAGGATCATGGAAATTACCCGGTCGGGTTCCCTGACCCCCGTTAATTCCACGTCCACCAAAGAAATAACTATGATGACTTAAAACTACGTCAATATTATTTATTTATTTTATCACATACTTGTAATATATATATATAATATTACGTGATAAAATCTGAGCCATTTAACTTGACTCGCTGTCCCGCTTAATATTAAACGAACCTTGAATATTAAAATAATATTCGTTCGATTAATATTTTCTTGTATTTACTAAACTTGTAAATATGTTAAATAAATTCAATCCCAAATGTTCATAACTTGAATATTAATGAATTTATTTAATTCATTTGGTGATCAGCAATTTGGACAACACTCAGATCCCGTGGCAGGGCCCACTATGTCCATATACCTATTCAACTGAATAGGGAGGATTCTTGAATATGCTATTGTGTGTGACCCTCTAGGCCATTATCTCAATAGTAGTGAATAAAATCCACAGACCAAGAGAGGGGTTTAGCAACCCGTCATGACCCCCTAAAGAGATAAGGATAGTCATTGCAATGACTACCAACCTATGAACACTGACTATGTACTATAGTCTCTTTGTCATTAAATATCTCACAAAGAAGGATGCACTCTTGTGTCATCATCCTTTTCTTTCTTTATTATTTGTTGATCTATCCGGATGGATTTTCCTTTCTACTGCTTTGGCCGATGACTTATGAAGGTGGCCCCATCCTGATCAACCATGCCTGAGATATAAAACTTCCTAAACATGGAGGTGAAAAATCCTTTCTTGACCATTAAACCAATGTCATATCACCAATGACACACTCAACACAAACTACCTCGCCATGACATTACTTCCATGGTTTTCTCCTTGCATAAAAGTACGTAATTAAATGATATACATTGGTAATGGTCTCAAGTCAGGAGACCAATACACATGTCCGTAGATTGGAACAACCAATGACAGCCAAAACATGTGGTGTTCCTATTGACGGGTCTGTCCTCATGATCTCACTACTAGAGATCACCAAGTGAAAACTTCATGAGAAGAAGACTCAATGCTTATGAGCCCCCAGCACCTGATAGTCAGACATCTATTGTGTCCAGTCCATAAGATGTATCTATACTATAGAACATATATTTAAGATCAATGTCATTGTATCTCGAGGTTCTTATTATAGCCTATGATCTGCTATAACCTCTCGACACGATAATTAACCTTTAGGCATTACCATTATTATAGTGGATGCAAAAAAGTCTACACTATAATGGTAAGATACCATCATGCATGTATAACTATACACATGATACGATAATAAAAAGTACTACATTGTTGGGTATAGGGAACCCACTATTTCAACATATCTAACTAGTGGGGAAGACCTAAAACATGAAATCATTTGACATATTTTTTCAAGTGATCAAAGGTTCTTTAAATTTAATGAAAATTAGTATGTACCACCCCATAAAAGAAGAATGTTAAGAACTAGTATCACATTAAGAATGCGGAAAGAAATATTTTATAAACATATCTCTTTTTTTTTCTATAATGGGTAATCCCATGTATACTTAGAGATTATTTTTTGATAAAACATTGCGAATAGAAATGTGATTCCATGTAATTAATTTGATGTTAAGATGTTCCTAAATTCTTAAAATCACTTGAAAGTAGTACAAAATGATTCAAAAAGTTTTCCTTCTCTCTAGATAGTGTAAGACCATGGGGAGAAGATTTTGTAATTTTATGTGAATGAGAAACCCCCCATATATTTGAATTATTAAAAATTGGTAACTCAACTAATATTTTAATTTGTATCATCTTTAAATTAGTATTATATCTCATGTGTTATTAATCCCTAGTTTGGGGATAATAAATTGAAATAATGGACCTACCTTATGAGTTTAATTATAGGGGAAAATTTCCTCTCATTCACATTTATTTTTAATTAGGGGGAGTAGAATTACATTGACTGTTGATGTTTATTTTGAATATTTTCAATTGAAAAATAACATAAAGGGGGAGATTAAAGTTATCAAATGAATTTAGTTTTATTTATTATCAATTATTCTTATAAAGGTAATAATTTAAAATATAATTATGTGGTTGATGGATTGAGTTTCCACGGACCAATAAAGATGTTATCCTACCCATGAGTTTTGGTAGATTTTTTTATATTCTCTCATAATGGATACATGGGAAATGTGATTAAAAAAGATGATGCCTTGATATTAAGAAAATATAAAAGTAGTTTTGATTGATTGGAAAAACTGGCTGGATATATATTTTTAGAAGACTATATATTAGATTATTAAAAGAGTTGAACTTTAATATTATGGAATGTGTTGAGGGTTTAAGAGAATTTTATTAAACATTTTGAGTGGAAACTTATACTAATCATGTATATTTGGATAGAAAACTCATAGGTAGTTGAAAATCTTATTGAAAGAGGAGAACCCATCCAAGGAGAACTAAGAATGTTGGAAGTTGAAATTAGTGTTTACATACTCTTAGATGAAGGATTATGTCAATATAGATGGATTAAGATTTATTAAAGAATAAAAACACTTTATCTCAAATAAATATTCACTAAAATACTCTCATTTTAGTATTTCATATGCCGAAACACCTCAGAAATGTATTACGAGTTTGGAATTATTTTAATAATACTGACAATCATATGAAAAAGTTACAAGATGATTTGTAGAGGTTGTGTAATCGTTGTATAAAATCATAAATTGTTTTTATATCTAACTTTAGAAATCTAGTATTTGGAGTTCTGAAAAAATGGATAATTCTTATGATTAAGGCTTTACCATTTGGTTGTAAGACTTAACTATAAATTTAAGACATTAGTTGATGAATGAAAGAATTTGAGGTTATCATAAGACTTTGAGCTTCATCGCATGACTCTTCCAATCATAACAATAGTCCTACTATATAAACTAATCATAATAATTTGATGTTTTTTTGAAATTGATAATGGAATAATAGTATGACTTCAGTTTTAGTGTAAGTCTTGATCGTAAGACATCACCACAAGTCTTTGAGATTATCGTATGAATTCTCTTGAACACATGAATTTGGGATGATATAGAAAATTGGAAAAGGTAATGAGAATAAAAATTATACCATAGAGATATTTAATTCATCATATGACTTGGTGAATGTATGTATTTAAAGTCACTAACATAAGACTTTGATATATAGTGAAATTTTAGAATTTTGTTGTATGAAAAATTTATTTTTCAGATTTGCAATGTGACTAAGATGAAATTATTTGGGATGATACAATATATTTTCATTTATGGTATAAAAATCATAAACACCTATATTTTCATGTGATCCAAGAATGAGAAGAAATTAAAGATTATCTTTATCTGTGGAAGGGGAAGATCAAAACATATTAAAAAAATAGAGTTTCTAGAATTATTTAATTATAAGGAAATAAATATATGATGATGTATAATATGTTATTTTTATTTGAAAACATTATTATTCCCATTAAATCAATGATCCGAGCTTATTTTGAGAATATTTAAAAAAGGGGAACCAATATTTATATTTCTTAAAGAAAATAATGAAGTTTTCAGGTTTTCAAGAATTATATAGTTGAAGCTTTGAAAAATCATGAGATGCCATTTTTGACAACCTAAATCATTTTTATTTAAGAATATTTGAGAGATGTGTGTAACTAAGATGGAAGTATGGGGATTTTCCCATGTCTTGATAAATGAGTTGGATTCTAAATTTCATTAATATGGAGAAGAAACAAGAGTTTCACACTACATATATGTTTAATAAGTAGTGTTGATACAATTGGAATATTTGGAGTTTGTTTTTTTTGAATTATTTTGAGATGTAGAAGCCAAGACTTTTTAAGATTAAAAAAATATTTTATTTCATAATGTTTCATAAATGAGAAGAATTTGTTAGAGGAAATTTTGTAATACTCTCTAAGAATAAAAAGGAGTGGATGAGAATATATGGAAAATTGTAATGGGTATTCTATAATGGGGTATTTTAATTTGCAAGATTTTTTTCTACTCAATATACAATTATAGTATTTGGAAAAGGGAGATATGAATTTAATGTAGCTATATTTTCATGTGAGAAACTAATAAGATAGAAGAAAATAAATAGAAAAGTAATATAATAATGTGATACTTCCTATGTTTGTGAAATCCATGAGAAGTAGATATAATTAAATATCCTGAAGAAGAATAGGTATTTACTGCCTGATATATCAAAGTAGAAGATAAAGAAATAAGATAATCCATTGTGACCAATTTAAAGGAAAAAAATATGAGTGAGAAAGAGAATATTTGTGTAGTTTGGTGATATAAATTGTGAATATTCTAAAAGTATGCACAATTTAATAAAAGTAAGGAACAATATATTATAGGATTCGTTCTTATGAAGTGAGTGAGATAACCCGGTGAAAGGATATATTGAAGAGCTATAAAACCGAGCTGAAAGTGTCGAATATGTTTCATACAATGTATCTGGATATTTTGTTATAATTTTAAGACTCTACTTTGAGTTGAATAAGATCAGATTTATTGATATTGAAGAATCTTGTTCAGAACTACCAATAAAGTTATGATTTGGATCTTAAATGGATAATATTAATATATGTGATGGTACTTTGTGGAATCTGTGTGAATAATGGTATGTAAGAATACCATCATGTGACTTAGTGAATATAGTGAGAAGATTTTAAATTATTCCTGTGGGAAACTGAAAAGTGATGTCCCTTGAGATACCAGTTAGTGGTTGGTGTGACTTTGGATGAGATATGATTAGTGAGACTTAGATATAGTTATTTTCTGTGAAGCACAATCAACTTGTAATTGTGATATTTGATTACAGTGGAGAATCCTTGATTGGGGTGAATAACCAATCAGGGAAAGGAGTAGGTCTTAATATCAAACCTTTTAAAAATAATAGTGTTAATGTGACTTTATCTATTATATTTTTTGGGTAAGGATATTATACAAGTAAAGTTATGTATTATGAATGAATATGTTAAATAATTTTAATTAAAAGGTAATAATTCATAAAATTTTAAAGTGAACACTAATTAACCCATCACCTCTTACTGGTCCATTGGTCCCCTAGGCATCATAATAATGTTGAACAACATGGTTATATATATAACGTTTTATACAACATTGTTATTATTGATGAATGGTTGAAATCGTTGTAAGATAGTTCTTCCAAAGGTACATTCTTAACCCATGATCGACAAAAGTTGAATATGAATTCTCATATCATATCCTTAAGGGTATGAATTTTTATCCATGTATTATCATCTATATATGGGTGGAAATAAATAATGTTATGAACTAACCCAGGTTATCACTGAACCATAGAATGAATCCATCCAGGACATGGCCAGAAGGGCATTCCTAATCCCCATGGGATGGTGATAGTGCCTTGGCCTCCAGAACTACCTTTGGGAACGATTAATCCATGAGAGGTTAATAACCAAGATGATATATATAATGTTAATTTTCATATTCCAAAACAATTCACCAATGGAAAAGATACATAAAAGAGGAAAATAGAAGTTCCAAAAACCACAAACCAAATGAAGGTACATGAGAACATCAAAATCCCATCTCTATGTGACATGTTCCTATCAGTAGACTCCCACACCCAATTAAACAACAAACCCACCAACAAATTATGATGAATTTACATTATCTACGTTAAAATAAACAAGGTCTACATACACCCAAAGGTGTATAAAAGGTGCGAGAAAAAAAACTTAGTAAGATCCCACCAAAGTTCCATAAACAATCTTTATAAAATAAACCAACTATGCGTAATTGAATAAAAAAGGCATGGGATACAATTTTACACCATTTATTTCAGAACATGGAAATTCAACCATTTTCAAAAACATATAAAACATTTCCAAAGTAACCAATTTTTCAAAATCTTTTCCATAATAATCAAATTACCCAAATATTTTGATAGGGAAAAGTTTCTAAAAATTTCAAATAAACATAATGAATTTACCCATTAGTAAGTTGGTTTGGGTTAGTGAGGATCCTCATAGTATTTCTATGATCAAAATCCATCTTATTTGCAGATCACCCCAGAGAAACATGCCTTGGGGTTAAGAGTAAACTCTTGAGAGTGGATCCCTACCTCAACAACATCTATCCACATGGTACATACATTACGATATAACAAAGGTCTTAGGGGGTAAGAGTTCACTCCCAAGAGTGGTTCCCTACCACAACAATGACCACACTTTGGCTTACCATTCTTCAAAATTTTAATCATTCAATGGGAATTTCATATATAAATAATAAAACAACCATTGAAACCATATAAAACATTATTTTATCAAATTTCATCAATAATACCATAGGGGAAATCTATTTTATATAAATATCCAAATCCACCATAATTTCTCAAAAACAAGATTATGACTTTTAACAAATTTTAGAAAACATATTAGAAGGGAATATA
Source organism: Viscum album (assembly GCA_963277665.1). NCBI lineage: Eukaryota > Viridiplantae > Streptophyta > Magnoliopsida > Santalales > Viscaceae > Viscum > Viscum album. The sequence continues at coordinate 1,567,432,760 of OY728160.1, forward strand.
AGAAAGGTTTATATAAATTTTTTTCATGAAACCACCAACATTGAAAAAATTGGGATTTAGAATAATATAATAGACCCAAAAGATGAAGAGTGAGAAGGAATGAAGAACAAGAGGGAGAGACCTAGAACCCAATTCCCTATTAGAAACCCAGACCCAAAAAATTAAAATGGAATTCATGGACTATCCATATCAATAAATAAGAGTAGAATATGCATATTGGATTAAATATTGTTAAACATACCAAAAGTGGTTAAAAACTTCGATAGAAACATTGATCCACCAAGGATATGAGTTGGGAGAGAAAAAATGTATGAAGAGAGATCCCATAAGTTCATATGGGTTGAGTTCAAGTTGATAGTGAAAGAAGGAACAAAAAAATGGTGATTTGGGGAAAATTACAGTTATCCTCTTACTTTTCTTAGTCAGAATAGTGTCACCGAATACCCGATGGATCTCATTGATTTGATGGTAAAGATCTAACAACTTTCCAGTGGTTGTAGGAATAATTCCTGTAACCTGAAAACTTATACCAGCTAGGCAGTGGCTAGTCATTGGTGGGACAATATACTTCCTATATCCTAGGTTAACCTGGAACAATCCACTAGCTTTCTAGAGGCTCTCACTAGGTAGTCAATGGACCACTTGTTTCTTTTATTTCTATAGGTTTTGGTCACACTTTAACAAACCCTCAAGACAAACTTCCGAAACCTCTTAAAAAATGAAAACAACTAGAAAGAACCCATGATAAAAAGGAAAAGAGTGAAAAAACGAGGAGAAGTCCATACATAAAAGCAATAGTGGTATGTGATAATTCCTCCCACTATATCACTTTCTTCCCCTAGAAATATAAGTTGAAGAGTGTTTATCCACAAAGAGATGAGGTTATCATTACCTCATCATAGACACTCACTCCTATGTTTCATGTATATCTAAACCACATTTCCATATAAATTAGACTAATGGAATATAATTACCATGTAGAACCTTTAATTTAGAAGAAAAAAGTTGAAACCGTTTCTCAATCACTAATATAACATGTTCTAAGTCGAACACTTCCCAATATAGAGAATGTGATATGTGATGTTGGAACTTATTGTGTTAAGAAACTTAGAACACATTGTCGATCAAATACAATTGAGGTGGTAAAGACCAGTGATATTCCAATTTAGAAAGTATTTTAATGACATCAAAAGGTCTCAAAAATCTAGGAGCTATCTTCCCTTTATTTATAATTCATTGGTGACTCAACTTAGGTGAGAATTTTAGGAAAAAATGGTCACTAACTAAAATATCCAAAGGTTGATGATGGAGATTTGCATAAGATTTTAACTATATTTGATCCATCAAAAAACATTCAATAATCTTTTAGATCTTGACCATTGTATCTCCAACTAAAATTGGTCAAACTAAAGAAGCTTCACCAACCTTTGACCAATAAATATTTGAGTTACAGGGACATACATAAAAATCTTCAAATGATGCCATATTTATAGATGAATAGTAGCTATTATTATAAGAAAACTCAACCATCCTCAAATGGTAATCCTAAGAACCTATGAAGTTAAAGACAAAGACATAGTTCTTATCCCCTAGAATCTGAATTATCCATTCTATCTTCCCATCTGTCTAAGGATGGTACGTTTTACTAAACATGACCCGAGATCAAATCACCCATGGAGACCCCTCCAATTTAGAGAGGTAAAATAAGGATATATATATATATATATGATATAATAGATATTATATTCCTAAAAATACTTACAATCTCATGCATATATAACTTCTCCAATTCCTCCACTTTAGTGGTTTTACTGATTGGAATGAAACTAGCCAACATGGTTAACTGGTAAATCATAACCCACATGGAATTCTTACCCTAGGGAGTTTGAGGTCAACCAAAAAATTAAATCCATTGGTATATCATTACATTTCTATGTTTCAATGGGGATAGGTTGAAGTAAAATAGATGGAATTTGGTTATTATACTTAATCTGTTGGTAAGTGCAGCATCAATATACAATGTTGGCTATGTCCCATTTTATACCAGGCCACCAGAACCAATGTTTCATGTTATAAAACTTATTTGAAATGAAATTATATAAAAACCACTAAGAATAATGACAGTCACCCATCACAAATTTTCCCAAGTATGGAGGAACAACATAAGAGTTCTTGAAGTAATTAAAACCTTATAAAGAGGGAGACCAGTCACTGATGGTCTCCCCTCTATATAAACAATCTATGATATTTTGAAACTCATTATCACACTGATACTCATAGAGAATCAATTCAGTAAGATATGAAATAAATTTAACGCTTTACATAGCATTACCAGAACCTTCCTCCTGGACACCCTAGTGAATACAAGAATATAATCCCATCAAGTTACATTCATCATTCACATCATTCATATCCCAGGATGGAAAATTCCTTTTAAGATCATTAACAACCACATTACACTTTATTGGAGTATAAATAATGTTAAAGGCAAATGATTATAGGTATTCCCCCATAACCCCTATCAAATATTGAAATATTTATGAGAGAATATGTATCCCACACTCTTATAGTTAGATAATATAATGAAATTTTCCCCAAAATATTGTTACACCAACTTTAATGAGAATTCCTAATAGCTCTGAGTTCCAAATAATTTTGGGGAAAATTCTTTTCATGAGTTTGAATATAATGTGATCCATAAGACACATCATGATATCCTTACATAATTAAATACCCAAAACCCTTGCTCTAAGAAACCTAATAAACCATATAGACCTATCCAACCTCCAATAGAGTCAAAATAGGTGTGGGGGTCAAGTGATACTTTAATTCATTGAAGGATTCATGACACAATAATTCCCATAATAACTTCACCCCTTTATAGGTGATATCATTAAAAGGTTATTCAATTTTTGATAAATACATCATGAACCCTCGATAATATACTTCCACACCAAGGAAGCTTTAAATATCAAAGAAATTCCATGGTTCTTCCCATGGCATGAAAACCATCACCTTTTCAAGATCAGCTGAGATACCAAGTTTGGAGAATTCATGTCCCAAGAAAATATCTTCTTAGATCAATAATTATAATTTCAATAATTTTTTATATAGGTTTTAATCCCTTAGTATTCCCAAAACATGTCTCAGGTGATGCACATAATCTTTTTTGTTCTTCTAGTACACAGGCATGTTATCCATGAAGACCATGAATTTTTTTTTAAGATAATGGTTTAATATATAGTTCATCAATACCATGAAGACTAATGATAATTAGTTAGGACAAATGGAATTAAAAAGTACTAAAAATGGACATACATACTCCTAAAGGATATCTTAAGAATATCAAACTCCTTGATTCTAAGTTGGTGGTAGCCAATTTTACACTTTCAACCAATCAACAAATTTTTAATGTGATGTATAAGGTACTTTCTCTTGAATGTTGATACATTGAGATTATGATAATCAATGTATAAGTATAGATTTCCATCTGCATTCTTAGAAAAGATCACATGGATAGACCAAGGTGAAAAATTGAGAATATGAATCCCTTGGTTCTCAAATCATCCAACTAAATTTCCATATATCTTGACTCATATGGATACATAAAGTAAGATGAAATCAATATCAGTTGAGTTCCGAACACTAACTCAAATGGTAACTCTACTTACCTCTTCGGAGGTAAACCATGAATGTCCTTTAGAAGAACATCAATATAATCATTGACTACATAAATAAGCTTATCATTGATAGATTCTAGTCATAATTTAATAGAAAACAAAGAGATAAATTTACCTAGCTCTAGAAGAGGAGGTCTCACATGATTAGACCTTGGGTCGTACTCCCCTTGAAACACATGAGAGTTTCTATCATGAGTAGTAAAAGACACTCACTAATTCTAAAAATAGATTCTTGTTCTGTGATAAATCAACCAATCCATTCACATAATAACATAAAAGAGCACCAAATATACTGCCAGTAAAAACCAAACTAGCTCAACATCGAATACAAATAAAGTACACGAGGGGCATCCAAAACCCTATAAATTATTCTTTCTTAGATGCATCGTTAAATCCATAATGAGTTATATGATTTCATTTGAAGGTTTTAAAATATCCATAATACATGTTTACATGATAGGGTGAGAGACACATATATCAAATAAAGCATTACCTATGGTCATGATAATAGAAATGGTGCCTCTCACAGTCACAAGTCTCAAATAAAATTCCATTGGACACTCTAATAATATTTCCAACTGCTTAAATCCGGAGTCCTATGACTATAACCATGTTTTCCATGAAGAATATGACTACACTATATTTCCTATAGGTGAAGACGAGCCTATAATAGAGAATGGAAAAAACAATTCCCCAAAATAACTTTAGTAAGTGACCATAACATCCACACAAGTTATAGATTTTTTTAGGTATGGGGAAAGAATAATTCACATGCCCCTTCTAAAAAAACTATTACTAAGTAAAACCACTAATAGTTGCAGATGGTATTTTGATCAACTGGAGTGTTTTACAATCATGGTTCGATAGAAACACCCTTTTAAGGATTTATTGGAATTCTTCTAGGGGGTATGGGACAACACAATATTAGATAAAGATACAAAAACATGATACCCATGAATCAATTCCAACTTGAGATATCAAAATTAAACTAAAAAATTATGGTTTATAGAAAAATAAGAATGAAATTAAACCAATTTATATCATAACACTCTCATTTCCTAAACACCCATGGTAACTTATGGATTTTCATGATAATATGTAGTCAGTAAAATTATTGAAACCTACACCTTTTTCCACATAAATCCTATATCTAGTCTACCAAGACATAAGAAGATGCATAGTGAAAAAAGAACAAAAAAACTAGAACTCTGATACAATTTTTTCATGAATCAACCTAATTTATCCTTGAAGAAAAAACCTAATCCATACCTGATATAGATTTATGGGAATTCTTGATCCCAAAAAGCTGGCGATAAGTTCCTAGAAATCAATAACAACAATTGAGATAAATTTCTACACAAGTGTTAAATAAACAATATGATATATATAAAGAGAATGTTAGTATGAAAAAATTAAGTAGAATAAAATATACTTAAATGAGACAAATAAAAGAGCCAAAAAACTAAAAACCAAATGAAGGTATACTAGAACAATAATAACCTTTATCAACTTGACATGAAGTCACCATAGAAATACCACATATTTCTAATGAAAAAACCTACCACCAACCTGTAGCACCTTAACTTTTCCTATGTTAGATGAAAAAATGTCTACAAACACCCAAAGGTAAATTCAAGGTTTGATGAAAACAAGCCCAATAGGATCTCACCATGTTTTTAATAAGAAGTATTTATATAATAATAAAACTATGATTAATTAAATAAAAAAGTCATGATATATTGTTTCACACAATTCATTTCAAAACATAGACATTTACCATTTTTAAACAACTTATAAAACATTTCCAAAGTAACTAATTTTTCAAATCATTTTCCATAATAATCAATTTACCAAATCATTTCAACATGGAAAAAACTCTAGTAATTTAAAATAAATATCCCAAATTTTCCCTTAGGAAAATTAGGTATATGTTAGTGATGATCCTAATATGATATCTATGATCAAAGGAAACTAGGAGCGCACATTACCCACAAGAAATGATCATAGGTGGAAAGTGTTCAATCTTAAGAGTGGCTCCCAACCTCAATAAAATTAGGCCATCTGGCACATATATTTCCCCAGAATAATGAGGCTATAGGGTAAGATTTCACTCCCAATATTATATCCCCACCTCAACAATGACCACACTTGGTCTTATAATTCAATACAATTAAAAACATTCAAAGGTAATTTCATATGTAAACAATCCCACAACCATTGAAACTATATAAAACATTATTTTAAACCAATTTCATCAACAATACCAAAGATGAAATCCATTTCATATGAATAAAAAAAGCTAAAAAATTTCCTTAAAACCGAGATAATGACTTTAACCAACTTTAGACACCAATTTATATAATAAATCAAGAAATAGTTATAGAAAAAATTCATTTCATGAAACCAACTTCCCTGAAACACTTGGAATTTCAACTACCAAAAGGGACCCACAAGAGATAGAGCGATAAGGCTCAAATAAACATGAGGGAGTTCCTTAGATTCAAAATTACCATTTTTAAACCCATATAAAAAAATTCCCATGTTTTTAATGGCCATTACATAGAAATAAACAAGTGGAGAAGAGAGATCTAGGACAAAACCGAGTTAGATATACCAAAATAGGTTTACAACTTCGATCGACACTTCGATTTGTAAAGTATTCAAGTTGGGAGAGAAAATATCTTCCATAGTTATAGCCCTTATATTTTAATTAGACTATTATAGATAAATGGAGTAGGAATGAAGAATAAAATAGGGGCTTTGGGGTAAAATTACAATAAGAATCTTACTTTTCCCAGCCAGAAGGACATCACTGACTACCTAGTGGATCCCACCAGTAGGTTGATGGCTTCACCGGAGGACTAGTAAAAACCTTACACCAAGATGGTGGTTTTATTAATAATTCCTAGAACCCTAGAACTTCCACCAACTATTCATTAGTTAGTCACTAGTGATCTGATGGACTTCTTATATCCTAGGTTATCCCTGAACAGTCCACTGGTTGGTTGATAACTCTCAATGGATATCAAGTGGACCACCTTTACCTTTTCTAGAAATATGTTTACGTCCAAACATTAAAAATCCCATGTGATAAACCTAAAAAATCTATTACAAACTTAAATCAACTTGAAACAACCCATGATCAGCATGAAAATATCAAAAATGAAATAATGAGAAGTTTATACAGGAAAATAACATTGGTATGTAATAAATATGAATTTGAAAATGGGTTAAAAAAATTCATTGTAAATTATTATAAACATTAAATGTAAATTTTTTATCATGGTAAAAAATAATAAATTTATGAAATACCTATATCTATACTACTTATGATACATACAATTTCAAAAAATATTCTACTAAAGAATATTCCCTAATATGTATAAAATGAATTAAATTAGTAAATATTTCCACCACAACCCATATAAAATACTAAACTTATATGTTTATAAGGTAATAAATGTCTTCCCATGTAAATTGAAGAATGTTTAGTGGATATAAAAACCTTATTGGAATAAAATTAACAACCTTCACTTACTTATAAGAAAAGTTTTTATTCATAATCCTTACTATATTTCACTTTAAACCTATCCAAAGAAACTCACTCTTTAAACCAAGATAAATTTTAGCCCTTATTTAATGTACATCTAGGGGATAATTAAGATATTATTGAAAAATATATTCACACATATCCCATGGCATAAAAATATAACCTAAAAGTTTAATTTGATGATACTCATTTATAAAAAATTAATCAAACATTTCTCTAGAACAATATGATCTCTCCAAACATACAATTACAGATTACCCCTTAAAATTAAATAATTAACTTCATTAAATAATAATATATAGTATTCATAAATAAATAACCTTTCTCATCCAAACAATTTATATCAGGACACAAGGTTGCAAACTATTCCATCATTTTTCATGCATCACTTACATCCATGGAAATATCATGATGAAAAAATTGTCTCAAGGTGTTGGCAAATGAATTAACCCTTATAGGGGACATATGTTATCTAGAATTCACAATCTCAAAGGAAATTAATCCACCTAATCAACCGTAAGTTCTAGTTTCCCAATTAAAATATATTTTTTCTGATGTTTTTTCTTGGGCTTGTTATGATTTTTTGAAGGCTCACATGACTCTCCTACATTCCAAAGTAAAGAATTGTCAAGTGGGATTTACAACCTTTTTTGTTGAGAGGATATGAGGATAACTCTTCTCAAAAGGGGTATTTTTTTTTCTATGATTCCATTATAGATTTAATTTGTTTTCATTAAAGCCTTCCAGGTAATAATACAGGTTACCATTTTTGTGAAATTGATCTACATAATGCATTTAAGTTGGACATGACATAAGGGAATTATACTATCTCAAATTTAATCAATGTATTTAGTCAATCTATACTTTATATACTAAAATGAAGTAACTCCAGAGTTTATTACAATTCATACATGTGGAATGTTTTGTGATGGAGGGGTCAATCCAATGAAAGGGGATTCCTATGTATCACAATGAAGGTAATTAGAACCTATATACTCTAGTTCCCTTTAATGTGGAATGCTGTAATTATTAATTTCATATGAAAAATAAATATAGTGGTTCTTTTAAGGTCACAAAATCATGACTAATTTTAAGTACTTTAATTTCATGTGTAGTGGACTACTAGATGAATGTTACCTAGAAATGGTTTTATGTCAGACTTATATTAAATAAACACTTTCTAGTTTAATACAACATATGAGTCAAGTGAAGAAATTTAATGGAAGCAAGAATATGATTTCATATAATGGTATATTAGGAAACCAAGATAAGTATATCAACTCAAGGTTTTTAGAGAACCCAAGAGGAGGATCTCAACTCAATAAATTTGAGGAACTAATAAGAGAATCTCAACTCAAGGAATTTAGGAAAACCCATAGGATAATTTTAACTCATTTCATATGAGGAAACAAAGAGGTGAATCTTGACTCAAGGTATTTTGGGATCAAGGTGGGGGTTTATAGGTATCATGACTAAAATCCAATTTTTCTTTTCCTATAAGGTTTATAGTGTGACTCATGAACTTTCATGAAGGTTAATTATGGAAGTGGAGGTATCATTGTAAAGGAATGAGACTGTAGCCTATCACTGAGCCTAACCAAGGGATAAAAGGTATAACCGCTATGATATGGACTAATTTGGTTTGGTTGGGTTCCTAGAATGTTTACTTTGGTGAATGGGTTCCAAAATTGAAGACCTGGGTGAATAGTCACCTTGGTATGTGACCTATGAAAATTGGCACTCAATTATATGATATGAGATAATGTATACTAAATTACGTGACCAGGGTGAATGGATGTTCAATTAAAAAACTTGGTAAAATGGGTGCCCAGTTCTGGATTTAAAGGCTAGACATAACTCCACTTTAGGAAGACCTGAATGTGAGTCCACTTTGGGAATACCTAGGAATAACTCCACTATTGGAAGACTTGATTGCCATGTAATTTTACCTTATTAAGGGCCTTAGAGGTTTTTTATGACTATACTCAATAAAAACCCAAGAACTATAGTTTTGATTCAAAAAATCACCAATGGGATTCATTGGAAGACTTGGAAATTTATTCTTGTGTTTCATGCACTCAAGTTCTCTCTTGATATAGTTTATTTCATCCTTGTCATAAAAAATGGGTGGTATGGGGGGGGGGGTACTTTTATGGAAACCCAAACCTGGGAACTCAACCTCATGTGGTAACAACCTCATAACTTCTTGGTCACCCATGTGTAGGTTCGAGTGCATGTGCAACATCAGTTGTCATGCATGCAACGTTGAATATGTGAGAATGTAGGGTTTCATCTAGGAACATGGAAATTGGGAACACATGATATTAACTAGGCATGAAAAAGCTTGATGTAATCCACCTGGGTGTGAGATTGGTCACACAAGGAAAGTCATGTGATTTAGTTTTACTACACAAACATTGAATTTATGTGGGAAAGTACTTTGAAAATACTCTTTTATAGAAGTATAATTTCTAAAATTCATAACTTTTTTGATCCATACGTTTGTTTTGGCTCCATAATCTATTAATTTGAATCCTATGAAAGGATAAATGTCCCTTTGTGTTGATTTTATCCATAATAGGAGTTTTATGGGAAAGTTATGTCCCCAAAGGCTCTAAAAATGTATCTAAATATTGGGATAACCCTTTCTCCAATGATAGATAAAATCCATATCCTATTCCCAATGGTATGTTTTCACCAAAACTTCACTAGATTGGGAAATATTTTTGATGGATCTCCATACCTCGTTGTGTGAGCAACCATAAAAAACATTGATGTATCATTTGTATCTTCTTCATTGAGTGTGATACTCCTTTAACTCAACTAATGTCATTTTAGTGAGGCATATACCATGGTCATTGAGGTAAATTTTTTACCCCATTTTTGGGTGACAACTTATATAATGAATGATTTTATGGTGTATAAAGACATTAAAGTGATCACTAGAAATATAATGTCTCTATAATATTTATGAAAATACTAAAAACACTAACTCAAGATCATTGGAATCATAGTTATGCTTATAAAGACATTATTATTTTGGACCATATGTTGTGATTTATATCTCCTACATCAATATATAGCTCAATACTATATATAAGACATTACAATAAACCTTATATGTAACTCTATCATTCAATAATCTTAGAATGACTGAACTAGTAATCTTTTCCTTTAGACACTCAAAATATTCTCATCACTTATATTTATGTATGAAACATCATAACATATTAGTTTGTGTGGATAAAGGGTTCACTCTCTGAGGTAAAATATATATGAACAATCTATAGTATCCCACTAGCTTAATAAAATTGGGCATGTCTTAGACATTTTTTGTTATTACTAAGAAATAATTGCCTTAATATTTTAGGGTAATATAATAACACTAATTTCTAAAATAATATTCCCAAGAAAAGGAACTCTTTATATCCAAAATAAACACTTTGAAAACTTTACTTACAACTCGTACTTAAGCAATTACTTAGGGATAAACCTCAGATGACTTGCTTGCTTCTCATCTTATCATGAATACACCATGATACCATGATTAAAGGTCACAAAAAACTGAGAAAGATAAAGTCATAATATCCAATTAATTGACCTTTTAAATACCATTTATTCATTCATTAGACTGAATGAAATCAGAACATATTAATTTAGAAAGGCCATACATATATAAAAACCATACTTAAAAATATCCCATAACCAACTCTCAATTAGTGATTTGCATTCCAAAAATAAATATATAAAATCCATATTACAGCTTTAAAAATTTAAATTAGTTCATAAATCCTTAGTAGATTATAACAATTATTTAATTTTATTTGATTTAACCATAAGTAATTAGTGAATAATCTCAAAAAATTATTTTATTTCTTAGATTATAAAATTAATTCACCCCATGGTGGTACACTAGGTCAATTAAAACATATTTTTTTTAAATAAAAATTGAAATATTGAGATATGAATATTTGTAGGTTCCATCCTATAAAAATAAAAAAGATATTGAAATCATTCCCAAATAAAAATCCTTCATAAAATAAAATTGATGATGTGAATAGAAAGTCATAATTTCACTCTAAAATGCATGTTTAAATTATCAAAAAACTTGAGGGAGCTATAAATACTCACCTATTATTGAATAAAATATCAGTCTTTCTAAATTAGAAGTTATTATATAGGGATTAATCCATGGATAAATCATTTTATGATCTCATTCACCAATAATTATGGAACATTCAAAACATAGTATAATGTAGATGACTCCTAACCAATAAGAATTAACGAATACCCATACAAAGTAAAACTAATCCACGCCAAGTAAGAAACTTTAATTCCACTTCAATAATAGTAATATGTCCCAAAATAGTATTTTATATCCAATAAATAGTTCAAAACTATAAAAACCCAAGAATAATATCAATCAACCTATGATATTTATTGATAAATACAATAACAATATAGTATCTCCTCACAAATATTTAACCAGTATACATGGGTGGAAGTGATAAAAAAATGTGATGATCTTGTGTACACTAATATTAAAAAATATTACATTACACATATATAGAACAACACATCACCTTTGGTCTATCCACATTAGCTAAATTTTATGTATATAACTGCCCTCAACCCCTAACCCTTCCTCTACAACCCTTATGCTTGCAGCCAACTTGACCTTGATTTAGACATTGATCCTGATTGATATATTTTCTAAATAATAATTTATATATGATAGATATTAGCCTATATTTTATATTATGATATAGATATATCATATGATCTGATATCCTTGGACCTAAGGCATATCACATTCCTGGGAATTTCATTTTAATAGATATAATATATAAAAAATCATACCACTACTTCAAATAAATCTTATTTTATGATATATTCTTATCCTAAATGTAATGATATGGGTTAATCATATTATATGATTAAAAAATATAAAATAATATTAAATATTAACATTCGATATATCTTCCATGTATAACTATAATTGTTATTTATGTTATATATTAAGAAATTCATTAGATATTCAATGATACATTTAAGAATTAAATGTATCCATGATTTTATGAGGGTTAAAAAAGGTTTATAATAAATGAATTACTTGAATGTTTCATAATATTAAACTAAATTCCATGCAGGATAGGGGAGAATTATTGAGGCCTATATAAGGAGGTTATAGTATTAAGAATGGGTGTACACATCCTGTCAATTTTACCCACTAGGCACACTTTACTCATTATTCCTTTACATATGTGGCACTACCATACCATGAATGAAAGGAGGATCCTTCCAAAACATTCGGTGTTTTGTTTTCCCATGTACACCATAGAAGGAAGGATTCCTTTGATAGTTTATAAGTTATCATCATGAATATTTTTTAATCAAATAAGATGTACGAGTCATCACTAGGAATAAATATTTTCTTTATTTAGTTGATTCATTATTTTTTTAATATCATAGTTGATCTTGGCATTGGTTTCATTGTCTTTAACTTGGTGATTCCCATGCCGGATTGACCCCTAGGGGGGGGGGGTTAATCCATGTTATTATTTTATGAATTCATATTTTGAACTCAATTACTTAGACTTGTTATGGTCTCAATCCGCTAAATATATTCTCAAAACCTCACCACATGTGTAATAATAATTAAAGTGATCACATAACATAGTATTTAAAAGGTATAAATGGAATGACCTACTCCTTTCCATGATTGGTTAGTACCCCCCATCATGGATTATTCCACTATATCTATTAGTGGTTAGCACCTAGGACTATTTTAATCCTATCGACAAAGTGTCACACTATGCTCCAGAACATTATTTACACAGGAGGGTCTTTGTAGTTTCACACTTCCCAACTAGAACTCATGAACCAAATATAGAAAGATTGCCTAAAAATCCTAGTTGATTGTGAAACAATTTATATATATTTAACTCTATGGATAACCTATACTAATTGATTCTACCATGTAAAATTCTTCAAGAACATCAAAATAAGTTGGAATAGATCTATGAGTCTGGACACTCACTCCAGATTCTGAGTGATCTTGGTTTTCCTTAGTATTTTGAATAAGTTGTCATATATGTATTATAATATTGTGAAAGAACTCATGTCATCAAAATATTTTTCTTACGTCTTCTTGATATAGTGATATATTTGGTTCTTAATAATTTAGAATTCTCATACTCAGTTGTTTTGAGTTCTCAAAATATTTTTCATAAACATTTATTAATCTTCCCTACAGAAACACACACACACACACATATATATATTCAAAAGATAATTCATGAATCATATTATATTTAAATAATGATGTTTTAGGATCTCCTTGGTCCATGGAAGGGATCTTCTCATTGAAATTTAAATTGGTCAATTTTTTCCTAATTTATTTCTCATTTAAATTTGGATTCAATAAATCATTTTTAATTCCTAAAATAATACGGATTATTCATTTTATATGATATTTTAAAATCACAATATTCATCTATGCAAGAAATCAAGAACATTAATTGATTCCAAATTTCCATCCATCTGTGCATGTACTCATGCAGTGGTTATATGGATCCTCATATTTCAGTATGGAAATATTATCATCACGAACATATTCTTTAGTTCATATTTATTAAATCTTATATTGAATTATATTCCTTCTAAAGTATCTTGATATTTGAATCCCTTAATATTGATTCGTGCATCAATAGATTTTTATCTTCCTTTAGTCAGAATAATATATTCAGAATGTTACTCAAATATATTACCAAAATTCATCCTTATGATTTTTTATTATGTATTCAGTTTTCTTAAGATTCGACTAAGTACATGATTCTTATTTAGATCATTCCCATACAGATTATTATTACATAAAATGATCCCTATACAGAATATAGTTATGCTATAGCACCCTCAGTTTCAAGTAGGTAACCCTTTCTTTATTTATTTTAAGCATGTAAAGTGTTTGGGTGATGTTTTTTAGGGTTTGGAGGAATTTTGGAAAATTTTGGGGCATTTATGGAGGTACACGATTTGAGGACAGTTAGTAGAAACCATCAAACTCCACCAGTAAACTGTGCAAAGTAAAACCAAGGCTACAAAGTAGGAGCATGATTTGGCCAAACCATCCAACCACTTATAAGAAATCATGTTTTTAAGATGGATGGATTTTTCATGGTTGGCATATGGGTTTTCTCACCACACTGCCTAACTATGCAAGGTGCTTCTTGAGGAAAAGTCATGTGCATGGTTAGCAGAAAGTTTACCTAACAATGTAAGATAACCATGCATGGTTAAAATTTTGATTCAAAAAATAGGGATATTACTCAGTTTTCCCATAAACCACTCATTATTCCTTTATTATGCCCATAACTCATATTTTTTCTTATCCCAAATGCTATGGATACCTTTCCTATTGACCCGGGAGTAATCTGTGGGAAAATCTTAGTGCATTGAAGCCCAAATTCCTTGGTATGTTCCCATTCTTGGTGGGTTTTCTTAGATATATTCTTCACCCTTATCTTAGATTCATAAATATAGTCCATTGGGTAAATATAAATTATACTTGATGCCAATAATTATAATATTAAGCTTTTTTGATGTTAGGGAACAAGATCTAAGGTTGTTTTTAGAGATTCAACCCAGTTTTATTAAATAATTCACACCATTATCCATTTTCACCATAATTTATGGGGTAGGTGGATTCAATCTTAACTCCTATTATTATAACATTAAGTCTTAGTTTTAAATTTTAGGAATTTATTGAATTTTATTTTTAATTTTTTATGAAATGCTTGGCAGAAACCCACTTTAGTGATGGTTTGGAAAATTGTCGAAATTGGTTGTTGTGAAAAGTGTTTTGTTTCATCATTTTAAAATGATTTTTAAAATATGGGTTGGTTTTGATTCATCGAAATGGTTTTATAGAAAGGTTTTCAATAAAGGAATGTTTTATTAACATTGATTTAAATTATTGGTTTGGATTGGTTTTTGACATTAATGATTGGCATGTGTTCATGTGCATATGGGACAGATAAGGCTATGAAGTTTACCTCATCAAAAGTTGGACGAATAATTATAAGAAATTTCACCCATAAAAAAATGAGATGGATAAGGGTATGGATTTCCCCCATCAAAAGTGGGATGTATAATGGTATGAACTTTCCCCCATCAAAATGGTTCACTAATGGAAGACTTAGTGAATGGATGACTCACAACTCGCGAGTATAGAGAGGTATATGGTTGAATTCATGGTTGGAGGTGTGGATATGTGGAATGGAATGTGTTATGTCAAAATGGAAGTTTTTAAATGATTTGAAAGGGTTTTTTGTTTCTTTCTCAAGAAATGGATTTGGTTTGGGAAAACTGTTTTGGTATGTGAATTGTTTTATATTATGATATAAATAGTATTAAATTGTTTTATATAATTTTTTTAAATAAATGTTCTAACCTTTTCTATCTTTATGGAATTAGTAGAAAATTAATTTGGAAAAAATCCAACTATGTTTCATTACTCATCCCCTGCTTTGGTACTTTAGTGCTTTTACAGATGTTGTTTATTGAGACAAAGGTAAAGGAAAGGTATCTCATTTCTTCAGTTATGCATCGTGATAATTTGAGAATGGCTTGGAGAGTTGGATCTTAGAGAATTTTTGTAGATGTAGAGTTACATATTTGGATTCCTTTATCTTTGTGGTTTAGTATTCCTATTCGGTACTTTGATATTGGTTATGATGTAGTTTGGTTGTAGTTGTGTTTTTTTGTCAGTTTGTTATTACATTGTGTTTTTTTACATTGTTATCATACACCATATAGTGGTTTCTGATTATAGCATGATTGGTTATTTTTTTATATTAAAAGGTAAAATCATCCCCACATTATATTTAATCCCTTAGAATTTATTTCCATAATTTGGGGTCTTGGGGATATCACCAAAGGCTGAGTAGAAATTCTGTCTGAACTCAAGAAAATGAGAATGGGTAGGATGTTACAAGTGGTATCAATTGGTTCGATCCTTGTTTATCATTCGTGGTTAGTCTAAATATTTCGGAAGAGTGGAAACCATTTGTTCGATCATTGGGTATCAGTTTTTTTAGTCTTGGAGTAGAAAAATCATTCTAGTTTTGTTATTGAGTTAGTATGGTAGCGAAGAGTATCATTATTGGAACTTGAAATGTAGAGCATAAAAAGGCTTAGCTAACCTATTTATACTGATCTTCAGGTAACTAGGGAGTTGGGTACATAATTTTTGTGGAGACACTTATAGGAGTGTTATCTTGTTGTTATGAGTTTAGACAATGAGAAAAGAATGACAAGCATTTTAGAAATGAATTCCTACTAGGAATGAATATATCATTTTGAGTAATAACTTATGATTTGGTGAAAAAATGTTTATTTTTTAAAAATGGAGAAATTGTTTAAAATGTGAGATTTTGAAAAGTCATGGTTTTGGTATTTTGAAAATAGTTTGATTTTCAAAATCATGGTGAAATTTTAAAAAATGGTTTGAAATTAGAAAATAGTGAATTTTGGGTAAGCCTTGTTTTGATAGTTATGATCTTAAAATTTGAAATTGTTAAAACTTAATCTTCTAGATAGTGAGAATTGCGGTGCTTTGTTTTTTTTAGATAAAATGGCACCCGATAGGCATTGTAAAAACCAACTGAAGGAAGCTACTGAGAATTTGGTTTTACCTGAGCCACAGGTGAACCAACAGTTAGTTTAGAGTATTGTCCAATCTTTTCAAGATGTCGATAGAGGGAATAGAAGTGATGAACCTAAGAAAGTGGAACGTTCTATTCAGTTCCAAAAGTAGAATCCACCCATCTTTCAAGGTGATTTTGAACCGTAGAATAAAAAGGTGCGGCTATATAGGATTAATTGAATATTCAATTTCATAGGAACACTAGAAAATCTTAATTTCAAGTTGGAAATGTATATGTTATATTATATTTCATGCTAGTGGTGGGATTTACATGTCTAGGATAAATTAGACTAAGGAATTTCATGAGAAGATTTTGAATAATTTTACAACAAATTATTCTATCATTAAACATTTAGGATTTATAGAGTAATTTAGATTGAAAAAGTATATCCTCTTAGTGATAGAGTATGTGGACAAATTTATGAATTTAGATCAATTTATGCCTAAATTTGCTTGTAGTGCATCCTTAACAACACTCATTTTCGAATCGGGGCTGAAGTAGGAGATATCTATAATATTATCATGCTCTATATAATAGTTTATATGGATACAGTTAGTATAGGGATAGGAATAGAAAGGGACATCTCAAGAAGTACTGGAATAGGAAGCACGATGATACCTATAAAAAATAGTGGGAACTCTAATGCTGGTAATAAGCGGAATAGGGACACCTATTTCTGAGGTAGTGAGATATATAAAAATCAAATGGTTGGATCGATTAATCTTACACGAAAACCAAAGGTAAAATCCAAATGTTTTAAATTTTGTTAATTCATACACATGAAGAGAGATTGTATGAAACCACCTATAGCATTCCATAATTGAAACCAGATGGGGAAACTTTAGTGTTACTGTCGAAGTGATCCAAGGCTGGGTGTTCGAGACATATCTCATGTGCCGCAATCATCGTATTCTTTTAAAGGATGAGGGAAGAAGAATAATTATCATCACTATAATTGAGATATCCAGGGTGATTCCATGAATACCATGAATCCCCAACAACGAAAATCTCAACAAGGCAATAAAGAACAAAGTGCAATGAGTAAGAAGTTATATGGAGCTAAGAATGTGATTGTGGATAATCAATATGTACCATTGATGGTGAGAGCTAATAATCTTTTCAATTATACCCTCATGTAATATATTTTTTATATAGGTTCATCCCATTTATTTATTTATTCTCATGCTATTAATATTTTGGGTTTAAATGGTGTGATGATGCAATCTATTTTGAAACTTCAAACTCCTCTTGGTCAAAGAGAGATTTCTATAAATGTTGAAGGAGATGAGTTGATATGGGATTTATCTATGCTTGAGATAGATGTATATGACATAGTCTAGGGTATGTATTGGTTTAATATGTTCAAGTCTCATATAAACTTTTATACTCAAAGGGTTAGTTTTATAACTGAGGATGACATCGAGCATATCTTTAGAGGATAAAGGAATGTTAAGGCAGGGGAAATAGCCCTATTGGAATTAGCAGTTGGGTCCTTCATGTAAAAAATGGAAGTTTTGACTTTGGAATTAATGGAAGAGACTAAGAATATTAGTTTTCTTGTGTTTTTTGATTAGTTTTCAGACATCATTTTTGAAAATTTCTTGGGGATTCCACCCACAAGAGAAGTGGAGTTTATGATTGATCTCATCCCAAGGACGAGTCTAAATTTTCTCTCCTATATTATTAGATGGGAATAATAAAATTCAGGTATTTGAAAGTGTATTTGGATGATATGGAAAGCAAAGGGTTCATTTGGCCTAGCACCTCTCTTTGGGAAGCACTAGTTTTTCAAAAATGCATATTGAACTCTTTGGATTTGGGTCTATTATCATAAGCTTAACCAAGTTATGATAAATAAAAAATATCCAATTTCATGAATTGTTGATCTATTCTATCAATTGAGGGGATCCTTTTGGTTCTCCAAAATTGGATTTTGATTAGGATATCACCAATTTCAGGTTTGAAATGAGGATATGACAAAGAAATCTATTAAGAGTATATATGGAGATTATGAGTACGTTGTTATGCGTATTGGTCTTATGAATGCACTAGAAATGTTTATGGAATTAATGATTCATATATTTCCATGGTATCCGGAATCTTTTTTGGTGGTTTTTGTGGATGACATATCATTATACTCAAGGATAATGGTTAATAATGAGCAATACTTGGCGATAGTGTTGAGAATTTTGTGGGATCATCATTTTTGTGCCAAAACTTCAAATTATTATTTTTAGATACAAGATGTATGTGTCCTTGGACATGTAATATCTAAAAAAATTATTTTCTATGTATTTAAAAATATAAAGACAATTATCTATAGGAAACCTCTAAAAATATCTTTGTGATACGCATTTTCCTTGGATTTGATGATTATTATCGACACTTTATTCATGGATTTTCATGACTATCTTCACCAAGGAAAACAATGAAAAGGAATAATTTTCCATTTCAATGAAACAAGGAATGTCATAAATCTTTTCAAGTGCTTAAGGTTCTCCTTACATCAGCACATATTTTCATATTTCTGGAATTCGGTCTAGGGTATGTGGTGTATTATGATGCTTCATGATCTGGGTTGGGATGTGTTCTCATGTAGGGATATCATGGTGTTTATTATGGATCATGATAGTTATGGTAGGTTGAGAATAACTTTCCAAATAATTATTTGGAGTTAGATTCCATAGTTCATGCTTTGGATATATGAAAACATTACCTCTTTGGGATAAATTCATACTGTTTACGGATCATAAGAGTTTGAAACAAATTTTTTCACAAAGAGATTAGAACCCGAGATAAAGAATATGGATGGAGAATCTATAAATGTTTGAATTTGACTTGATGTAAACAATGGGTAAAGGAAATTTTATGGTTGACGAAGTGTACATAAATTTATATGATATGTTGGATAAAGAGGCTTCAGATCGGTGGTAGATGATGTCAGTGATAACCGAAAAGCACTTGGATTCTGATGACTAAGGTAATGAAACATTTTTATTTCTAGTTTCTTTTATTCTTGATTTGGTGGATATTGATAAAGTGGAAAATACATCCAATATAGAATATATTTCTATGAGTTCAAAGCTCAATGGTGGGGAGACCATTGAGGGATGGAGGATAGATGGGAGTTCAGTTTTGTGGTTTCCAAATCGAATGGTCGTACCTTTATATTTTCAAGAAAAAATTATTCATTCTTACCACATTTGTTATGATCTATTCATCTTGAAATAATTAATATGTATACAGAATTGAACGAACATTTTGGTGGATCAGCATGAAATGAATGGTGTCTATGTTTGTCTCAATATGACGAACCTCTCCATAGGTCAAGGAATATCACAAGTGGTAAGAATGTATGTTGCAGTCTTTACCTATTCGTATTCGGAAATGGGAGTAGATATATTTGGATTTTTTAATAGGTCTCCCAAGGATGGTTCAGAAACATGATACCATATGGGTGATACTAGACCAGATCACATAGTTGGCATATTTAATCCTAGTTCATGAATCTCATATGGTGGATGACTTGTCAAAAATATATATCCGAGAAGTGGTAAAGAGACATGGAATACTTGTTTAGATTGTGTAAGACTGAGATCTGAGGTTTACACCTCATTTTTGGAAATCCTTACAATAATCCCTTCAAACTCAGTTGACTAGGAGTACCACATATCATCCTCAGATAGATGAGAAACTTTAAAATATGATAAAAACTTTGGAAGACATGCTACAAGCTTTTGTAATGGATTTTGGTGTCTTATGGGATAATAACATATAGTTAGTGGAGTTCTCATATAACAATAGTTATCAAACCTCAATACTTATGGATCCTTTTGAAGAATTGTATGTGCGTCCATGTTGTTCTCCACTTTATTGGGTGGAAATAGGTGAGACTTTACTAACTGGACCAATCATTGTCCAAGAGACAAGATATAAGATTAAGTTGATAGGAAGATGATGGAGATGGATAAGAGTCATTAGAAATCATATGAAGATCATCATCAATGACCATTTTCAATTGAGGTGAGTAATCATGTGTTATTTATAATCTCTCCAAGTATTTGGAATCATCATTTTTTAATGTATGGAAATTTATCTCTTTGATACATAAGATTTTTTGAGAAACTTGAATGGGTTAGTGTGGTAGCATATTGTATTGAATTTCCACCATGATTCAGTGCAGTGAAAAATCGGTTTCATGTATATAAATTGAAAAAGAATCAGCATGATCTTGATCATGTAATTCGATGGGATCACATTGACCAAGATCCATATACTTATTTGGTTCATATTCTGGAATTGATTGTTGATAGGTAAGAGAAAGTCTATCACGGGAAAAGCATATTTCTATTGTGGGTTTTGTGGAAAGATGGTCAGATTTAGCAGGAGACAGGGGAACAGGGGAAGGAAATGGTCGAGCACTACCCTATACTCTTTTAGGCCAATAGTGGTTTTCTACTTTCTGGGGATGGAAGGGAAAATGGTGGATAGAATGGAGCACCCCTTATTTCAAGTAGGTAACCCTTTATTTATGTATTTTAAGTATGTAATGTTTTTGGGTGAATTTTGGAAAATTATAGAGGGATTTTGGAATGTTTTTTTGGGTATTTATGGAGGTACACAGTTTGAGAATGGATAGAAAAAACTGTGAAACACCTCTAAGAAACCATTCAAAGTGAAACAAAGGCTACAAGGGCGACACATAGTGAGGCCCATGGTTTGGAAAAGCCATGCAGACACTTAAGAGAAACTATGTTTTTGGGAATTAGGAATTTTTTTAATTAGCGCATAGTTTTTCTAACCATACCGGCCAACCATCCAAGGTGCATCTTAAGGGAGAGGCATGTGCATGATTAGCGCATAGTTTGACTAACCATTTGAGATAAACATGCATGGCTAAAAGTGGGATCCAAAAATTGGGTTTCTTAATCGGTTTTTCATTTAAACTACTTTTTTACCTCTATTACGAACCTAAGTTGATTTTCCCCCATCCCAAAGGTTATGGAGATATTTTATCTTGATCCGAGATCAATACATTGGAAAATATTGGTAGGTTAAAGCCCAGATTCATCGATAAGTCTCCATTCTTGTTAGTTTTACTTAGATATATTCTTTGTCCCTCTCTTGTATTTGTTGATCTAGTCTATTGGTGATAGATATATGATATTTGATGATAATAATGATAAAATATTGTTGTGTTGATGTTAAGGAAAAAGATCTAAGGCATGTTTTTGTAGATTTAACCAGGTTTATTTGAAGAATTCATGCCATTCTTAATTTTCACAATTTTTTCTAAGGTAGGTGGATTCACTCTTGAATCCACTTATTAGAACATGAAATTAGTGTTTAAAATTGTTTTAATTTATTGAAATTTAATGTGAAATTGTTGTGAAAATATTGGTAGAAACCCTATTTATTTATGGTTTAGAAAATTATGTAAATTGGTTTTTGTGAATAGTACTTTATTTCATGATTTTAAAATGATGTTTTAAAATATGGATTGGTTTTATTTCCTGGAAATGGTTTGATAGAAAGGTTTTCAATAAAATTATTATTTTATTGAAATGTATTGAAATGATTGTTTTGTATTGGTTTTTGATATTAATGGTTGGAAGGTGTTCATGTATATTTGAGATGGATAAGGGTATGACGTTCCCTCTATAAAAAAGGACATATAAGGGTATGATGTTTTCACCATCAAAAGTTTGATGGATAAGGGTATGAAATTTCCCCCATAAAAATGGTTCACCAAGTAATGTCTTTGTAAATGTATAACTCACTACTCGTGAGTATAGGTAGGTCCATAGTTGCATTCAATGTTGGAGGTGCAAATATGTGGAATCGAATGGGTTATGTAAAAATGGAATTTTTGAAATGATTTTAAAGATTTTTTTGGTTTCTTTCCATGGAAATGTATTTGTTTTGGAAAAACTATTTTGGTATGATAATTTTTTTATATTATAATATAATTTTTTTAAAATGTTTAATAAAAATTTTTTATATAAATTTTCTATCATGTTCTATCCTAGTGACATGAGTAGGGAAGTTATTTTGTAAAATCCTATCGAGTTTTATTACTCACCCTCCATTTTGACACTTTGGTACTTTTGCTGATGTTATTTATTGAGACACAATTAAAGGAAAACTATCTCATTTATTTAGTGATGCATCATAATACTTTGAGAATGGATTCTGGAGTTGGAGATTAGATCATGTCGGGAGATATGGAGTTACGTATTTGGTGTCCCTGATCTTTGTGGTTTAGTCTTCCAATTTGGTACTCTGATATTGGTTATGATATAGTTTGGTTGTAGTTGGGTTTTGTTGTTAGTTTGGTATTATGTTGAGTTATATTAAATTTTTATCATGAATCATATAGTGGTTTTTGATTATTGTATGATTGGTTGCGGTTGTTTTATTTTAAAATGGAAAATCATCCACCAATTGTATTGAAGAAGTTAGCATTTATTTCCATACTTTGGGATATTAGGGATGTCGCCTAAGGCCAAGTATCAATTCCACCTAAAATTAATCCAATGAGTAGGGGTGGGATGTTACACATGCTCATGCAAAATCATAGTTACATAGAGATGATTCATGCATACACAACATTGGATAATTCTTGCATAACAAATGAATTCATGTGTATATAGAATATATTATGGTTATAGAGTTCTTGAAATGATTCTTACATAGCCATGATCTTAAGGATGATGTTTAAATATATGAGGAAGAAATGTTTACATTTCCATTCCTTTATCATATTTTGAAATTCAGAACTTTAATTTCTTACTTCAATCAATTAGAACTAGATATCATTGAATAAAACATGAAACCTTCTTAAAAAAACAACTTTAAACCTCATAAAAATGTCTTCCTTCAAAATATTGATATATTCACTCTGTTTAACAGCTTCCTTATCAATAATGAAATATATTACCAACTAGTACATTATTCAGTAGCTTCAAACTTTATTAACTATTTTAGATATCACTTTGATCATAAGTACTGGTATTTAACTTAAATAACAACACATCAATCAATACATGTAAATGATTTCTTTGTATTGAGCCTATCCATGTTAAAAATGAAAGATATAGCCTCAAAATCTACTATCACTTAATATTAAATCACCTACATCAAATCTCCAAAGATCATCCAACACATATTGAAATATACTTAAATTACCAAACATCCTCATTATCAATAAATACAATTAAATCCAATAGAAAAAATAATCCCCTTTTAGATTTTTTAGAAATACCAAAACAAATCATTATATTAATATAAGTGCTTATATTTCTTACCCTTATTGATAAGAAATTAAATGAAAATATGGGGTGGAATTCCCATATCACATGACTACATTTAAAATCATTTTATTCTCTATTTTTTAGATCTAAATAATTTCTTGATCCACTTTAGAGAAGTATGACACCATATGAGTTTCTTAACAAATATCTTTTAGCCAGATAACTGTAGGCCTATGCAGGTAAACCATTTATAGATTATAAAAGGGATTAACCAATCTTGTCAATTATAAATATAAAAATCTATAAATGAGAAAACATTATCATATTCTCATTTTAAGGGATTCTAAATAATTGATTTATCATGAAAAATATGTAACCTGAATGTACCTCAACAAACCTATCAAAATAGTTCATGTGCATGTCACAAAACTCTAACTTTTTTCCATTTTATCGCCAATCAACACTACATCATAAATATATGGTTTAAAATCATAATAAAGGGTTTTAATTTTGAGTGGAATACATATTTATTTACTTTTATATATTTTTACAGAATTTATAGATTCATTATAGGATTTTAAAATGATAACTTATCATCGTGTGAGCCCCCCACAAGGGTTTCCTTCTCTTCCAATTCATTAGTAAAATTTATAAACTCTATAAAGGACTATATTGTTACTATAAATTTTGTAAAATACTAATTCTCCTACTTTAATTTCCTATATGTTAGTTCAAGATACTTAAAATAAAATGGAATACTAAGGGATCGTTTGGTTACCCATAAGTGACAACATCAATGATAGTTCCTTCTCAAACCAGATATATCTTTTATTTCAAACTTATAACTTCTATTTTGTAAATTGACATAATAGGTTTATTACTCAAATTATTTCCCAAATATATCCTTATATGTGAGGAAATATTATTTACCTCAAATATAAAAAAACATCACTACATTATGCTTACATTATCTTTTTCATAACATTGTCTTGGGTGGGAATAATTTTAATATAGATTTTCATTCCATGAGCAACCTTCACACATCTCTCACAAAATGTTGATTGTATTTTCATGTCACCACATGTAGATTATATGTCATATTCTTTAATCTACACATATAATATCACATGCTTCCCTTTGGCACTATAATTGATTTATTCCTTATACATTTGTTTAGAAAAAGAAAATTGGTTCCATAAAAATGTCAAGAACCATTTCTTAACATGTTCATATTTTTTGGGTATCTAAAATAACTTATTGGAACCCTTAATATCATATGAATTTTATTATATTTTTTTAAAAAATTTTATTCCCTTTTACTCTAAAGGGATCTTCTCCATGTTGTATATTCATCCACTACCTATATTTGTGACCCTTGAAACATTTATTTTCATTATTACTGATAAATCTATCAATAAAAATTTTGTTATCCTTATAAAACTTGAGCCTTATTTTTATAGGGGTAATGATATTTTAGAAACAATTTCCTCTTCATTTTATTTTTAAGTATTAATATTATTTATCTTCATGGATGAAATAGTTTAAGCATTTATTTTTTCACATATAACATTAGAAATAAGATTTGTTTTTACTTTGAGACAGATCAGGTGAATATTTTACTTCACTATAGAAACACCTCATTTCTATAACTTAAAAATATTCTATTTTAACCTAAATCAATTTTTATAAGTCTTATATTATATTATTCAATTAATTTTTAGCACTAAGACACACAGATTGTTTCTTGGCTATCTCATCTTCATTCCCATCCAGTTTCTATTCAGAATCGCATAGAATCTCCTCTTGCTCATCCATATATAATTTTTTTATCTTGAATTTATAAATATAAGTATCTTATTTCTCAATCAGATATTATTTTATTTGATAATCTTGTTTTCCCTTTTAATATATTTTTATTCCCTTTATTTAGTTGTATAATCTACTCAATACATGATTCCAACTACTTTCTTTATCTTCCACTCTAGTTATA
The DNA here is from genome assembly GCA_963277665.1 of Viscum album. NCBI lineage: Eukaryota > Viridiplantae > Streptophyta > Magnoliopsida > Santalales > Viscaceae > Viscum > Viscum album. Next base: position 1,567,458,940 of record OY728160.1, read on the forward strand.
CCATTTCTTTATCATCATAACTACTACAAGTATCAAAAAACTTCTTAACATGAGAAATAAATTGACTTATTCATTTGATTAATTTCATGATTTATCTTGTTCCTTGTTACTCATAAAGATTATTTAATTTATAAAAAAATAATTCTTCTTGATCTTACCCTTTTAAAATTTTGAGACTTCTCATCATCCAAATTAGATTAAGATTATTCAACCTTCTTCCTTGGATACTAACTGAAAAACTGATCAATGTAATTAAAGTTGTGGCACATTAATGGTTTGATTTTTTTCCTTTCCCTTTTAACTTCTTAAATCTATTTATATAAGATAAATTTATTTATTTAAGTCTTAATCATCCTCATCATTTTTAGAATCAATTTATTTTATATCTCTATCATTGAATTTTCCTTTTCTCATAGATTTAATATCTATCTCATCTATTGATTTATTCTTGAAAGATTGATCCTTTATCATTTCGACACTTTATAATTTCAAAAGTAAGGAGGATATTATGAAACTAATCTATTATCAAAAAGTTTTTTTCATCCAAAGATGATAATTTTGGATCAAACTAATCTTGAAAATTAATTATAGTTTTTTAAACATAGGTGGAATAATTTAAATTCTCACCAACCCCTTGGATGTTACTTATAATATCATTAGCTCTTGTAAAGTATTGGTCAATTATATGAAAATTATCTATATTTATGTCTTCAAATATAATCCTCTATACTTTGAAATTAGATTCCTTGAAATCAATTTCTCCATTATAAGTGCTCTTTAGTTTATCCTAAATATCCTTTGTAGTTTGAAAGCCATAAGTTTTGTGTATAACTTCTCAAATAAAGGAATAAAATTATAATCTTGTGCTTTTAAATCCACTTTCAAATTTATTTTATAAGATAAATTCTTATTTACACCCTTATGAATAGATGGAAAACCAATAATTTCAATATGTCCTACATCTAGGATGACTGATATAAGGTAGGTCAACATAATATTCCTACAAATGTGTTAGTTCCTTCCATAAAAAATTAGGGGAACCTTGATTGTTTATAGAATTTTTAATCTCCATACTAAAAAACACTACGTATCCTTAATAGGGAACCTAGATTTTCATTGACACAACTTGTGATTCCCCATGAAGGATTGAACACTGGGGGGGGGGGGGTGAATCAATGGTCTTATTTTATGAATTATTCTTTTAAAATCAACCTATTGAACATGGTAAAGTCTCAATACACTCAATTTATTGTAAAAAACTCACTACATGTTAAGTAATAATAAAAGAGATCATAATATACAATATTTACATGGTTCAAATAGAAATACCCACGAATTTCCATGATTGTTTTATCCCACAAATCATGTATTCTTAAGCTATATCTGTAAATGATTATAACCAAATATCATCCCAATATTATCAAAAAATATTCACAAGGTTATTTGAATCCTAAGACCCATAGGTGAGTCTTACAGCTTCATACAATCCCACTATAATTTAAGACCCAATGATAGAAAGATATCTTATAGATCATAATTTCTTCTACAACACTAGATACAGTTATTCCTTCATGATAAATTTGGACCAATTTGATCTACCATATTTAGTTTGATAAGAACTTTGATAGATTTTGGAACAGATCCTCCAATCATAAAACCAGCTCCATATTCTAAGTGATCTGGGTCTTCTTTAATCTTTTGAATACTCGGTCATACAAGCCTTTCCTCATAAAAAAGGAAACCTGTCATCAAAATACTATTCTTAACTCTTCTTGATACGATGATCTATTAGGTTCTCAATAATTTATAATGTTCATACTCTATATTTTTGAGTTCCCTCAATATTTTTCATACACATTGTAACATCATGTTACCCAATTTCAAGTATTTCCATCAATTTTCATTTACCTCTTTATTTTGGTACATTTTGGGACCCCTAAGGATGCATAGAATTTTCTAGGGAAATGACCTAATGTTCAGGGATGTATGCCTGTTTGAATTAATGGAGTCCAAGTATAAACATGTTAAATTCATTGTGGGTTCTCCTCAAGTTCAGAGAATACCAGCGGTGGTTTATATTTTTAGGAGAATATATAATTTTCACTATTTTCAGGATAAATAAAAATCATATAACGTTTTCAAGACATGTATTGGTCACCAAGAATATTTCATGATTTTTGTTCTGAGTGTGAAAATTTTACCCATCATGATAATTTTATATATCGTGTAAAGAGTTTAAAATTCGTGTAATGAGTATCAGTTAGATGTTGTGAAATAATGAAAGACATGAAGATTACACACTTTGGAAATACTACATTCTTTTTAATTGTAAATATTTGGATTTTAACCTAAGGTGATTGGTTATTTTAAATTTTGGGGTTTTATCAATTACAAAAGGTGAAAAGGGGATTCACACTATATAATTCTCATGGATTGGGATTTCAGGGTGCTATATAACTGATATGGGTTTTATTAAGATGCATGTGTATTCCCTCTCAACCTAGTATCTCTCCTAGGAAATATTTTAAAGCTCTACTCCTTACAGATCGTTTCGTTTAGTGATTGATTATTTTTATGGATGCATTGTGTTTCTATGGGTGAGTATTCCACCTATTTCTTCTTTTTCATTGACTGTGGTAGCCTTGTTTCACCACTATTAAGGACCTATTTATCTATGATGATAATATTCTTGATCCTTTCTAAATCCATTACGTGATATTTCTCTAGAGGCTAACCCTTTGGTTGGTTGTGGTTTGATGTGTGAGTTTCTTCAAGGTATAATGTTTTCCATCTTATCTATTGACCAATTTTTCTATTGAATTTATTCTAAGATGTGAGGATTGATTCTAGGGATTCTTTTTGGCCTTTGTATTCTTCCTTGTTGATGGATCCTATTGTGAGATTGTGTGACCTGATTTTGAGGTAGGTAGTTCCATCTATGGCCTATGTTGGATGAACTTTATTTCTCTTATTTTATAACTTTTCTATAAATTAATTTTACTGATTGATTAGTTGGTGTGTGGAAATTGTATTTTAAGAAAATATGGTTTTCCCTTATTTTAGTTTAAATATAAGGTGTTTTCAAAGAACTATGAAATGGATTTATAAAATGGTTTTCAATGATTTTTTTGATTAAATGGTTTGGAAAACAGAGCACATGGGAATACTTGGGAATTTAAGTAGAATAAATATCTCAGGCCCATCATCCATGTATTATTAGGGGGTTCACTCATGGAGTGTTCCTATGTTTACTGGGACCATTTTTCTAAGGAACTAATAGTTGCTTTTGTGGGGGATTCACTCATTAGGTGTTTCTATTCTCCTTAGGCCAATGTTATAAGGACTTGATTGTGCACTAGTTGTTGATTATAGTCTGAGTAGTCTTCTAGATTGAACTACAGTGATCCTTGGATTGATGTTACCTATGCTTTGGACTATACTGTTTTAGATAGTACTACTATGGATTTGATATGATAGTGATACATGATTTTATTGGATTTGGTATATGTAAAATTATTTGAAACCATTTTATCTGGATTATTTTTGAAATGTGGAAAGAGATAGGGAAATTAAATGTTTACCCATGCTTTTGATATAAAAATTGTTAACTGAATACCACCCCCTATTTTCTTTAATGTTGAGAATGCTCAGATTATTATATAGATAATTGTTATGTAAAACCTAAGTGGGATCCTACCGAGTCTTTTATCTCTCAACATGTACAACCATTCGTCCATGCATAGACCATTGTTTTCCATTAAATTTAAGAAAAGGGAAGACAACACAATGAGGAGTTGATGTTTCTGACATCTATGTTTGGGTAGCTAGTGGTGTGATGGTGGGATTTTTCCCACAATATAACATGGAGTATCCACTTTTCTTTTTTGTTAGTCATTTGATGTTAGAATTTTACTTTGGGATTTTTTAGATGATTTTGATTTGTATCATTTTTGTTATCTTCTTTCAATTATGGTATATGATTTCTCTTCTACTATTTCACTCTGTTATAAATATATATTCCATGTTTTTGCTTTAGGTTGTGAAATATTGTTCCCTCTTGGTATTGTTTGATTCCTGATTTCTAGTCACCAACCCATGGGTATCTGGATCGTAGTTAAGGTATGTAGAAATATGGACCAGGTACCAATTTTAGAAGGTATTAGGGTTGAGTTTAGAAAGTTTTGTATCAGAACTGGTATATCCTCAATATTCCTTTTCTTGGGATGTTTGGTATATCAAAGATAATATTTTTAGTACTTGATATGTTAGTTTCATTGAGAAAATTTCTAGCTCTTGACATAATGAGACTCAAGTTATAATGGGATGTTGGGATGTGTGCCTCCTATTTTGAGTTCTTGATATTAATCTTTCTTTTTTTCTTATGGTCTTCTAGTTTGAACTCAAAATATTATTTTTTCTGATCCTTTATTCTACTTTGATGTGTTGCAGTATAACTTAAAGATATATTCTATGAGTTCCATTGGAGGGTGAAACAGATGATCCCAAATAGAATCTTCCTATAGTTCAAAATCTTATTATGGCTATTCTGAGGGTAGTTCGTGTTGTTAATTAGAATTTTACATAAGAACCGAATATAGTTGTTGTGGTATAACTAGGATTTGGAGGAGAGAGAGATCAATTACAATATTTCTTTCATGAGAATCCAATATCCTTTAAAGGTATGAATAATCCTAAATAGGTGAAGGAATAACTTGAAAAAATTGATCATATATTTAAAATCCTGGATACACCTAAGAGTATCAAGGTTAAATGTTTGATGTTCATACATGAGATTACCATCAAGTGATGGTGGGATTACATGTTATAGGTGTATAGGAACATGGGATTGTATTGGAATGATTTCAAGACTCTCTTATTCTTTCAGTTTTTCCAAAGTCACTGTTGATGGACTAGTATCTGGAGTTTCTATCTTTACAGCAGGGAGAGAGTTCGATGTTGGTGTGCACTAATTAGTTTATTGGAATAGTTCTTTTTTTTCTACATAGGTAGTGAATAATGACTAGTTGAAATCATAGAATTATCTGCGGGGGTTGCAACTAGATATTAGATCCCATGTATTTATGATTAAAAATTCAACCTATATGATTAGATGATGAAATTATAGAAGAGATGAATATGGTAGACAAGGTTGGATATTCTACCCCTTCTCTTCTACCCAGTGGAAGTTTTAGTGGTGTGCGAAGGAAAAATAGGTAGTGGCAAGATCATCATAGGAGTGGTGGAGGTCGTTCTCAGTAGAAGGCCTCCTATACACCTTCACATACATCTAGTAGTGTGCCCCTAACTTTCTACCCATGTCTAAATTTTGGACACACCCGAAATTCTTCTCCTACTACTTCTTGGATGTGTAATAGTTTTGGATGTTATGATCATCTGCAAAATTTCTACCAGGATATGTCTTTGACTTTTCATGTTCAGGGATCGTCTACTGTAAAGAAAAATGTGATGTAGTAAAATGATTCAAAGGCCATAGGGCTCCAAACACAAGACTCTGGAGTGAATCACCTTCGTTTTATAGATGAGTTTTTGGTAGTGGTAGATATAGGTACAATGATAGTGAGAGGTACCATCTTTATTTCATATTTAGTAGCAATTTCTTTATTTAATACTGGTTCTTCCAACTTATTTATATCTAGACATTATTTTTATATGATTAAACATCCAATGGAGCTTATTGCATTTTTATGGAGTTATTGAGACCACTTAAGAAGAGAAAATATCATGGGTTTTTGTTTATTTCTTGTTCGCTACAAATAGATAATGTAGAGTTAGTATGATATTTTCTTGTTCTTGATCTGGATCTATTTGAAATCATTATCAGGATGGATTATCATATTTATCACTATATCAAGGTTGATTTTCATCATTGGTATGTCTCATTTATTATGGTCGATGGGTTCTCATGTGTGTTTTAGGGAGAGTGGGATATGAGGTCTAGTTATGCCTGACCTTCCAGTCTAGAGATCATGAGTTTTTTTCTTAATTTAGAAGTTGAGCCCGATGATGTTTCGTCCTTAGTTGATCTTCCCATTTCCAGTCATGATTTTATTAACATTTTTTTGGATAATCTCTCTAATCATCCACCTAAAAGGGAGGTAGAGTTTATGATTAACCTAGTTCCATGTACATAATATTTTTTGATACCCTCTTATTTTATGGCTCCAATGGATTATAAATATTTGAAGATTCAGATTGAATATTTAATGGAAAAAGGTTTTTTACCCCATTTTTTCACCTTAGGTAGCCAGTACGGTCTTTTACATAATGGAAGATGGTTTAATTTGATTGTGTGTGGAATATTAAAAGTCTAATCTGGAAATGGTTAAAAAATTTACTATTTTCCTCATTTAGATGATCTATTTGATCAGTTTGTGGGAGAAAAGTGGTTTTCTAAGATTCATCTTTGTTTAGGTTTTCATCAGCTCGAAGTTTGTGAGTCTGATAAATTGAATATGGATTTCAGGAATGAGAATATATATTAGGAATATCTTGTGATGGAATTTGTTATGTCTAATGCTCTTGTGTGTTTTATATATTTGATGAATCCAATATTTTATGAGCATATTGAAAATTTTGTGGTGGTGTTCATGGATTATATTTTGGTTTATTCGAGATCCAATTATGAGAATGAGAACCATTTGATTTTGGTTATAGATATACTGAAGAGTCACTGTTTGTATGGAATGCTTTCAAAATTTATTTTTTAGATTCAATAAGTGAAGTTCTTGTGGCACATGATTTCTAAGAATGAATTATCTATTGATCCGAATAAGGTGATGGTTTTCCTTTTATAGAAAGATCCACATAACATCTTTGAGATTCTAATATTCCTTAGTCTTTCTAGATATTATCATCAATTCATCAAATATTTATAAAAATTGGAATCACCTTTGATTTATTATACTATGAAATAGATGAAATTAATATGGGATGAGAAGTGTCATTCTTCTTTCGATGAGATAAAGAAACTTCTGACATCAAATCCTATTCTGATCTTACCTGAGCCTAATAAGTGGTATATGTTTTTTTGTGATGCTTCTTATACTTGTTTGGGTTGTGTGATTATATAGAATGAAAATGTGGTGGATTAATTATCTCTCCATCTTCTACTATATGAGAATAATTAAACCACTAATGATTTATAGATTACTAATATTATACATGAACTAAATTGTTAGAGGCACTATCTTTTTGGGGATAGGTTCACGATATTGTATGACCATAAGAGTCTAAGATATATATTTTCTCAGAAATACATGAATCTCCTATAGAGGAAGTGGCTAGAATACCTCTAATCATTTGACTTCAACATCACCTACACCCTGGGGAATTGGAATGTCATTGCAGATGCTCTTAACAGAAAAGTACAATCATAGGTTATTTTGGAATCGAAGGCGGAGTGGAATTTTATGGGAAACTTCTCTCAGTTACACCTAGATTCTTAGGCGGATATTTCTAGTATGGTTATAGGTAGTGTTTAACTATCATCATCTCTCCTTAAGTCTATTCTATAGACTTATTAGGAAGATGATGATTCCAAAGGAAATCAAGAAACCCTATATAGGGAGGAGGCCGTTTTTGGTTGGTATCTCCCTTCAAATGGTATTCACTATTTTGGGGATTGGGTTGTTTTACTAGTATCAGTTAGGAGATTAGTTTTTTTATTATAACAGTTTTTTATGGGCCATTCATATAGGAAATATGAATATGTATTATGAAATGAGATAATGATTATAGTGGTTGGGTATGAAGTGAAACATTGTAGATTATATTTCCCAATGTTACACCTAAAAGTTGATAAAGTTATAGAATTTGAAACCTTCTAGTTGGATATATCCTCTTATGGTTCTTGTTTTGAAATTGGATGAGGTGTCCATGTATTTTTTTGGTGGATTACCACAAAATTCTTGAGTGAGGAATGCTATCTGGGTGGTGATTGATCAGTTGGAAAAGTCTTCACATTTATTTTAACCAGTGACACCACTAAAGTTCAATATATAGGTAAGCTATATGTTCATGAGATTGAGAGGTTATATGGGTTTCATTATTCCATTTTTTTGATAGGGATCCTAGGTTTACTTTGAGGTTCTGGAGGAGTCTCTAAGAGGGTATGATCACTCAGGTCTGGTTGAGTACAACTTACCATCCAAAGATAGATGGTTAGATGGAGTGTTCAATTCAGATCCTAGAGGAAATTCTCCATGATTAATTATTTGATTTTGGTGGATCATGGGATATCCATATGGGACTAGTTGAGTTTTCTTATAACAATAGTTACTAGTTATCAATCAGAATTACTTCTTTTGAGGCTTTGTATAGTCACCCATGTAGATGACCTCTTTGTTAGTAAGAGGTATGTGAAGCCAATTTAGTGGGGAAAATTCTAATTTAGGTGATGTTAGTGGGGATTCGTGATATAATTATACCCTTGTTTACAACTCAGAGTCAATATAAATCATATGTGGGTTGACGATGTTGTCCTTCAGAGTTTTCCATTGGTGTCCAAGTTTTCTCATATGTTTATCCTTGGTTGGGTCACTATCAGCTTGGGTAATAGGGAATGTTGAATATGAGATATGTTAGACTGTTAAGGTCACTGAGTAACTTGGGTGGGATTCTCATTAGTTAAAATACACTTTAGTTTATGGGAATTCATGATGTTTTCCATATATCAAATCTTAGGAAATACCATCCTATTCCCTCTCAAATATAGTTTTGGGAAGATATTAAGTTAGAGATAGAAGTTTCTTTCATGGACCATCAAATGAATATTTTTGGATCACAAGTGAAATTATTACAAAGAAGGTTGATTATATTGGTCAAAGTGTTATTGAGATATAGATCATGTTCCTATAATAGTTGGTAACACAAGTTTTTGAAGAGGGATCAGTGGACTCATCTCTTTTCTAGACATCATTATTCTACATGACTTCACAGGGATGAAAAAGTCTTATGTTGGGGAGTTTGTAACTTCCCATTACCTACTTTTAAATATTTATCTTCTCACTTTTTATTTACCTCTTTATTTTGGTGCATTTTGGGTTTCCTGAGGATAGAGATCATTTTTTTGGGAAAATTGATCTAATGTTCAGGGGTGTATGTTTCATTGAATTAATGGATTCTAGGTATAGACATATGAAAAGATTTGTAGGGTTCTCCCAATGTTTATAGAATATTGGTGGTGGTTTGGTTTTTTTAGAATAATATGGGATTTTCAATGTTTTTAGGAGAAATACACAACATATAATGTTTTTACACCATGTATTGGTCATTGGAAAGAAGTAATGAGTTCGGTTCATAACATGGAATTCTTACACATGATGATGATTTTTAAATCCTGGTAAAGAGTTTACACGTAATTTAATGAGTACTGATAATATCTCATAAACTATTACAAGGAATGAAGATTACACACCATGAAAATATTATATGCTGTTTAATGGTAGCAATTGATATTTTAACCTGAGGAAATATGTTATTTTATCATTTTGGGTTTCATGGATTGGACAATGGGAACTAGGATTTTACACTAATTAATTCCCACATATTGGGATTTTAGGGCACTTCATGGATGATATGTTTTTCATTCATCCATAGGTCTCTTACCTCTCAAACTAGGAGCTCACCCAAGTTATTTTAGAGACCTCCACTCATTGCCAATCATTTTGTTCAGTGATTGATCATCATTGCGGTTGCAGTTTATTTCTCTAGGTGAGTATACATCCTTTTTATTCTATATCTTTGATCACATTAACCCCATTTAACTATGGTTATGTATCCATTGATATATTTTGATAACATTATTGATCTCCTGTAGATCTGTTGTGTGATCTTCCTCTGGAGGATAACCCTTGTGTTGGTTGTGGGGCGACCTGTGAGTTTCTTAGAGGTATGTTGTGTTCTGTCCTATCTTCCAACTACTTATCTTGTTGAATTGATTCTAATATGTGAGGATTGCTTCAAGGTCCTTCCTTCTATCTTTGAATTATTCCTTGTTGGTGGATCCCATTGTGAGTGTGTATGACTAGAGTTTTAGGTAGGTGGTTCAATCTCTATCCTATATTGGATGAACTCTATTCCTCTAATTTTATAACATGTTTTATAAATGAACTATCAGGATTGATTTCTATGTGTGTTGAAATGGGTTTTTGAGAAAAGATATTTCTTCCCTTATTTTGGTAAAAAGAAAAGTTATTTTCAAATAATTCTGAAAAGAATTTCTGAAATGGTTTTCAAAGCATGTTTTTAATGAAATGGTTTGAAAAATAGAGAACATGGGAAGACTTGGGTACTTAGGTGGAAGGTATATCTTAGGGCCATCATCTATGTAATTTTGGGGGGTCCACTCATGGGGTGTTCCAATGTTTCTTTGGATCTTAGTTCTTGGAAATTGATATTAGAATTATTAGGGGATTAACTCATGGAGTGTTAATTTTCTCCTTAGGTGTGTGTTCTAAGGATTTGATCATACACTAGTTTTTTATTATGGTATGAGTAGTTAGCTAGCCTGTCCTTTAGTGATCCTTGGTTTGATGTTACCTATGATTTGTCTTGTATGGTTTTATCTTGTACTAACATGAATATGATATGAAATGTGATACATGATTTTCGTTGATTTTATATATTTGAAATTCTTTAAAATTGTTTTACCTAGATTATTTTGGAAATGTGGAAAGAAAATGGGAAATTAAATGTTTTCCTTGATTTTGATATAAATACAATTAACTATTTTCATTCCTTGTTTTCTTTAAAGATGAGAATTTTCAGATTATTATACAATGAATTGTTAAGGAATTTTTTTTTTGGATCCTTATGATCCAATTATCTCACACCCTACACACTCCTTCAGAAGTTCATAGACCTTTGGGTGAAATCTTTCCCTTTGGTTATTGTTTGATGCCCGAGTTCTAGTCGCCAGTCCATGGTGACCGGGAATTCCCTTTGGGTATGTGAAAATTTGGGTTGAGTACTAGTTTGAGAGGGTATCTAGGATAGGTTCTCAGCACACACCTATTATTATTTCCTTCAAATATATATTCACAAAAATAATACCATGAATAATATTATTTTCAAAAAATTAAGTTTTAGGAAGACATTGATATTTGGAAATGGTCTTCTCATTCTAATTTAAACTGTTCAATTGATTTCATATTTTAATTCTCATTTAAATTTTAATTTAAGACTTAAATTTAAGTTCCCTAATTAATAAAGCTTATTTTATTCATGAAATATTTGAATATCATGCTTTTCTTCTTCCCAAAAAATCCACAATTTTTGTTTTTCAAAATTTTTATCCACATGTGCATGTACTCATGTAGTGGTGACCTAGATTCTCATCTTGTAACATGGAAATATTCATAGTGCCAACATATTCCTCCCAAATTATTCTTTAAATTCTAGCTTGAATTATAATTATTTTAAAGGATCATGATATTTGAATCCCTGAAGAATGGTTAATGAATTTACTAATTTTTATCTTATTATATTTAGAATATTCATTCTGAAAATTCATTATATTTATTACCCAAATTAATCATTCAAAATTTTCTTTAGTATATAATTTTCATAAAATTTGACCATATACATGATTATTATATAGATCTTTCCTACATATATGATTCTTACATAGACTGTTCCTTAAATCTACGATGTTTACATATATAGGAGGAACCTGTTTAAACCTCCAATCCTTTGTTAGATTGTCAACATCATAACTATAATTCTAGAAATCACTCAATTAAAATTAGATCTAATTCCACCAATCTTCAAGACTTATAAAATAACAAAAACTATCTTTAATCCTTATATAATGGTTTTCCTTCAATGGATAGATATCTTCATTTTCTTTAAAAACTAATTTATCATGCCTGACATCCAATTCTAACTCAAGCATTAACTAGAAGCTTACAACTTCTATTAACTATTGTAGATAACAATTTAATCATTAGTACCAGTATTAAACATAAATAAAGACACATCCATCCTCACATGTAAATTGAAACTTTTTTTCTTGATTCTCTCCATGTAAAAACTACAAGATGAAGGCTCAAAACTTCACACCACTTAATATGGCTTCACATATATCACTTATCCAAGACTAATCAAACAAATATTGACATCTAATATAACTCCTAATATTCCTTATTAACAATAAATATAATTCAATCCAATGGTAATAATATTCTTCTTGAATAATTGTTATTTGATCCATTGAAACCTATTAGTGGTATAAAATCCTTTCCAGGTTTAAATTGATTCATAAAATATTGTTGAAAATGAATAAAAATTGATATCATATTCAATATCATATAATAAAATATATATTTTGAAATGTGTCATGTTTTACGGTATGATATTTTTTATGATGTGATTAGATTGCACCATACGATATACGACATCATAATATATGTTCTAGTGTATTTCTTTTCGTTTCTACATGTCATAATATATGACATGTGGTTTTCCTTAATTGTACATGGATTTTTTTGTGTCATATCATAAAATTAAGAAAATAATATCCAGAAATAGTGTTGACCTTCACTATTTTCATTTTAAAAAACAAATCATTGAATCACCTTAGCGATACCAAACTTATTATATGTTGTGATTAGTAGTGGTTGACGGTTTTATTGCACATCTTGGTTCATCTATCATAAAACATGGTATAATAATATGATGTAAACCATAGTTTATTATAGATATATCATAAAATACAATATTTAGTTACTAGATAATGTATCTCAAGCTATGATGTGCCTGTTGTATGCCGAAATATAAGTCTTAAATTACATTATATCTTACGAATAATGGTATATTTTTACATGTGATATAAGGGAAAACATTTTATTTTTTAATTTTTAATGATGAATTGATTTAGAAAATTTATAAATAGTTCATATATCATAGATAATGTTTTTTGGATATTTATTTATTTTACATATATATATTAATTGATTATAAAATATTTTTGATAATTTAATAGAAAAATGTACTTAATATTAACTATTAAATATTAAACACCTTTAATATGTATTTATTGAATTTTGATTTTGATATAAAAAGATTATAAGTAATAATTTAAATTATAAAATGGATATAAAATGTAAATTAAGGTAAAAAATTAAAAATATATATATTAAATTATGAATTGATCATAATTATTAATTATAAATGTTAAAATTAAAGTATTTATTTGAAGAATACTAGAAGGATTTTTAATAATTGATATGAGTAAGATAATATTATATATGTGATATTTTAATTATGTAAAATGTTTATATCATATATGAATTATTTATAAGAAAGATAAAATGTTTATATTCTGTTAAATATTATATATTTAGATAAATTACATATATAATGATAATATGAAGGAGTTATATTAGAATTTGGAAATAAATTTTAATTGTTTATATATATATATATATTTAATTATAGCATGTCTATAATGCATGTATAAATTATAAAGTGTTTATATTTTTTTATTTATGAATTATTTATAAATGTATATCTCATGTCCAAATTTATGAAATATTTAATTATATAGTTTTATTCTTGACTTTATTCATAGATGTGGATTTTTATATTATGAATATATGTATCCTTTAGTTCAACGTTTTAAACTGCTTCTCTAAACTCTTATACATGTATTTTAGGAGTTACATGCTATGCATGATAATTGATTTAGTCTGATTATACATTGAATTTGAATTATTTATGAACTAAAAGTATGAATGTAAAAGTTAATTATAGTTTATATATATATACACATATATATTAGGTGTTATAATTGTGATAATATTGAGGCCTCTATTGAGTAATATACTATTCATGGTGGGACATTGGATTTTGCTACTCACTAGATTAAGAGCCTATACTCTGTTTTGAAAAGTGGGGTTGGTTATTTGTTACAAAAATCCTACACTTGTGTCGATTGATAATATCATATGATTATAAGCCTTTTCCTGAATGCATTTCATAGAAATTACACCTTTAATGCATTTTTATATTTGTAAATAGAGTTGAACTTTAGTTTGGGTTAGTAACACCATCAAAAATTTGTGTAAAAGTTTCAAATCAATATGGTTTGAACATATTGATTTGGTTGAACGAGTGTGGATTTAAAAATAAATCATTAGAAACATGCATACATGTAAATGGGAATATATGAGATTATATGGTGAGATATTAAAAACCCCTTAAAAATATTAAGTGTTTGTTTCTTTTCAAAGAAAACACATATCTAGTCCTTGATCATTCAACTGGGAAGGTTATATGAAAGTAGGGTTCCAATGGATTATATTGCGTAAGGAATGATGGAAATAGATAAATCTAAAAAGTAGGTAAGAAAATCCAAACAATATTAGAAAACGTGGCTTTTGTCCCAGGGTTTTAACTATAGTTTTTTATAGACTGACATTAAAAGTAATGTAGGATCCTTTTAACATTGGTTTTATAGAATATCGACATTAAAAGTTCTAAATGATTTATTTTGACAACATTTTAAAAAAAATATGATATCAAATGTGATTTTTAGAAACTTTAACAACATTTTAATATAAACCTGATGTTAAAAGTGTTTAAAATTAAACACACCCCCAAACCCATCATTAGTTTCAGTCAATATTTTCAACACCCTCAATATCTTGATGTTTGGAAGCACAAAAATTGGATAGATCTTCACTTTTAGTTTATTATCATTATATCTTGACATTGTTTCTCCTCAAAATTCTATCCTTCACCCTTCTTCCATGACCCCAAACATTATTCTGTCTAATAAAAACCCTAATACATGCAACCCTCAACCGTGATTTAAGATTTTTTTATGTTATTACTTATAATTTATTTTTGAAAATGTTCCTCTTCAATCATGCAGCATTATCATTGATTCTAGTACCATTAAGTGATTTTAACAGAATTCAGGATCTATTTACTTCCAAATTTTGGAAGTCATTTTTTTATTTTTGAATATATTAATTACCCCTTAGTCATAAATTTCATTCATCCAATCATTTGTTTGTATACAATTTACATTCAATTATATATTTATATTTTTTGTAATTTTTTTAATGTTATAATCTTTTTATGATTATAAATTGGTTGACTATAATATATTTCTCATTATAACTATTTTTATTAATAATTGTTTGTATTTAAAAAATTTATAATGTTATAATATGTCTGTAGTTTAAATCCTTTTTTATTCAATTATTTATTTATTTATAAAATAATTTTATCACTAAAATTAATTTTGATAATTTTTTGTCATAAAATGTTTTTTATTTTTAAATTTTTGTTAAGATATAAATTATTTAATAATAATTTATGTATGTCTAAATTATTTATTTTTATATATTATTATATGTTTTAATTTTTTATTTATATATATGTTTAATTTTTTATATCTATTAATATATTAATATATTATATTTTGACTTTTTAGGTATTTAATGGATCATAATTGGTAAAATTAATAAAGAACTACTGATGAATATGAGAAAGGGTTTGATAGTTTCTTAGAGTTGTCCATATGAAAACTTGAAAACAAAGATGCGATTTTTTTTCCATGCCTGGAATGTATGAATATGTGTAAATTATAGTATAATGAAACCAACGAATATATGGTTTTATATGGTTTTTGTCATAATTATAAATGATGGATCTTTCATAGTCAAATAATAAATAAGTCAATATCTAAGGATGGTGAAGATGTATCACATCAGGAATATGATCGTATTATAATATTAATTCATGACGCAGGTGTTGAAAACATTGAAAAAATTATGGAATAAATATATAGAGATGTTGAGAAACCACTATTATTAGGTTTCACTAAATTTACAGTGTTATCTATAGTGTAATGATTCCTTAAATTGAAATAAATTCAATGTTGGGGTGATAAGAGTTTCACTGAATTGTTTGAACTTTTAAAAGTGATACTTTCTAAAGGAAATAGGTTCCCAGATTCTATTTATGATGGGAAAAAATATTATGTCTAATGGGGTAGGGGTATAAAAAGATATATAATTTCCTTAATGACCGTGTTTTGTATAGTAAGGAATATGTAGCTTTATTAGAATGGCCCAAATGTAGGACATCAAAGTAAAAAATGTATAAAAAATCCAATCGTGATTCATTCTCAAGAATAGCCACCAAAACCTCTACTAAAGAAATCTAGAATCTTCAAATAATTCCTTGTTTAAAGTAGCTATTTTCCATTAAAATGATAAAAATAGGCTATTATGGCATATTGATGAGTGAATCTATGATAGAAACCTACACTATATTATTATTCACCACAATTGAAAAAATTTGATCACAAATTTCTTGATTTTTTAAATAAAGATAGAAATATTAAAATTTATTTATGCACAAATAAAATGAATCCATATTGGAGTCTTATTATCAAACATAGTTCATGTATTTTTTTTATATTTATAAATTTTACCATATATATATATGAAGTGTATATATTCCCTGATAAGCATGATGTTTTCTAGACTGAAACATCTGGGAAATGATATTGATGCTTATCTGTCACCATTTATTGATGATTTTAAACTACCATGGGAGGCATATGTTAAATTATTTGATACATAAACTAAAGAGTATTTCTTTTGTGTGCTATGATAATGTTAACTATAAAAGACATTTCTACATGTGGAAACTTATCTGGATACACTTTTGAAGGATATAATGCTTATCCAATTTGTGAATAGGGGACCTCATATAATCAATTTCAAAATAGAAAAAAATAGTGTATCTGGGACATTATAGATTTTGTTAAATGGATCATCCTTAAAAAATATGAAAAAATACATTTAACATTTTATAAGAGTATGATTATTCCCCACAACAATTTTAAGTTGAAGAATATTATAATAAGGGGAAAAACCATTATGTCAAATTTGGAAATAAAGGAATTTCTATTCAACATCCAAATACATGGAAGGAACGATATTTTTTTTTTGAGGTACCTTATTTGAAATTTTTGGGCATACAACACAACATTAACATGATTCATTTTGAGGAAAAAATTTATGACAGTCTAATTGGAACATTTTATGAAATAAAGGGAAATAAGAAAATATGTATTATAAGGAAGAATATAGTAAATAAACATGGGAATATTTTTGGATCTAGATACCACAATGAAAATAAACATAATATATTATCCTCTTTCTTGCCACAAATTAAGTAAGAGTTTGAGGCTAATTTTTTTTCAATGCCTACATGATATTAAAGTACCATGTGAGTTTTTTTAAAATGTGAAAAATTTGTTTTCATTGAAGGATTTAAATTCAATAGTTATGAAATATAACAACTTTCATGTATTGATTCAGAAGTTGATACCATTTTCATTGTAAGGAATACTACTGATACATGTCTTAAATTTTAAAATCTAGCTGTGTTACTTTTTCTATTTAATTTTTATAAAATTCATAGATCCATATTTGTTATATGTGTTGGATAATGAAGCTTTCCAAATACTTTTTCAACTAGAAATGTATTTTACCCAATAATTTTTTATATAATGGTTTATCTTTTAATTCATTTTATTTGAGAGATAAAAATATGTGGGACTATTTATTTACATTGGTTGTATCCTTTTGAATGATATATTAAATTATTAAAGGGATATTTTAAGAATCCACATCAACCAAAAATATCTGTTGATAAAAAATATATAATAAAATATGTAATTGAGTTATATACATATTATTTATCTGAAGTTGAGTAGGTTGGTCTCCCTGTATCTCAATATTAAATAGTTGATAGTGAAGGTAAAAGGATTTGTAGCTTGAAGGTAATGTTAATTACTCATGATGAAGAGATTCATGAACATTAATATATTTTGAAAAACATTAGTGATGTTTGACCATATATATCATAAAATGTTCCTAAATTGAATGTAAGATATATGATAATAAATTAATAGTGCCTGACTAATAAATTTAAAGACACATGTTTTTCATGGCATAATGATAAAATCAACATTGATTCATCCAAACTAGAAACTGTGAAATGTTTAGCAGGGGGACATCATGTTAATGCAATTATGTGGTCTTTTATTATTATTAATGGCTAAACATTTTAACCAAAAAGATAAAATTAGAAATGTAACATTCAAAATAGTGGAGTAATGGTTGTCACTGAAGCATTGTTTTTTTCATGTTCCAAATATAAAAAACCCAATTTCTACATAAACATTATATTTTGGAGTTGTTAAGGATATATGATAGATTTACTATACTAAATTATAGTTACAAATGTTTATGTGTAACTGGGTTGATAATAACAATGGTGTGAAACATGATGAGTACAGATTTACACTTATTGATTTGATAATATTTAGTTTTAAGGAAGAATCCATTATCCTAGAAATGCAGGTAAAAAAATATTTTATGTTGTTGACCCATCAAATGATTTGTTGTATTTAATTTTTCTGGGAAATAAAATTAATTTGTGTGATGTGAATATTTATGATGTTGAAGAATTTTATAAAATTTATTCATATATTACATGATTACCCGATGATAATAATGGCCATGATGTAAAATTTTCCATAAAAAAAAGAAATGATCATGTAGAATGGATAAGGGAAAACACTACATTACTCTCCTAATTAATCTGGTAATATGTTTTTTTTGAGAAACTAATATAGTAAAAAACATTATATTTTTTAACTTTAATATTCAAATGAATCGATGTTTAGCATTCATACCTTTATTTTAATATTTTTCATATTCATGAAATTTAGATATCTATTTTTTCTTTGATAAAATTTCCTTCAATATTTTTTTGTTACAATTTTCATTATATTCTTCATTCTCATGTATTATCTTTTATTCAATACAATATTTATAATTTTATTCCTATTAAGAACAATTAAATATTTACTTATTATATTTTATTATTTCTATGAAAATATAGGTACACAAAAAAAACACATTTTTAGATGTTAATCATTTCTGTCATTTTTGTTGTTGTTTATTTTAATATACACTAGTTTTATTTGAAAATTTATTAAGTTGAAAAAATAACATCTATTGTTTTGTTTTATATCATGAACAATAAATTTTTATTTATTTATTATAGATATTTAATTTTAATAAAATATAGGAACACATACTTTTTTAAGGTATCATACATATTTTAAAATGTTAGATACCAAGGTAGGGAACCGAGATATGTATTTTTTTCATTTAAATATATATCAAAATTAATTAAATTATTTATTGAAATTAAAATTATATTTCTTTAATTTATCTCTAGCTATTATATCTAGATAGGATGGTACCTAAAGATGGTAGGCATGTCATTACAGGTTTTCTAAACTATCACGCACATATAGAGAGAAAATGGTGATAATTAACATTGATGAGAAAAAAATTCCCGACTACCCCAAATAACACACAGTTCTAGACTTACATGGTTCTATAGAGCCATTATAGGATAATTATTTTACACCTTAATTAGAGGACTATTGAGAAGTCAGCATAAGATTGTTTAGGGGAGTCCCTAATTGTAAAATCACTGAACTAATTTATTTATTTTTTCAATGGTTTAAATATTATATATTTATTAATATTTTATTTATTCAATTACAAATGAAATTTAAATTTAAAGAGGCAAAAGGAATTTTAAAAAGTTTCTATACTTTCTGGAAATAATATGGACAGATTTTATATCAAAGATAACTTCAATTTATATTTTTGGGATTAAAAATGATCAATATCCACACATTAAGTATGGGTTTATAGATAAAGTGACATGATACGAGTTTCTCTCCAATCAACCATAGGAATATTTTATAATATGTTTTTTTCTTTTTAATATTTATTTGTTCAATTAATTTTCATTAATTTATCAATTTCTTTTTGTAGAACAAGAATCCAAGAAAACTCACCAAGAGATATAGTCTCACGATTTATGCCCTTCTACAATGTCAAGCAGAGGGTATCTTTTATTAATGGAACATATTATTGCTGAAATATTTAGCGAATTTTGTTCCACATCATGTAGCGGCTCTAAAGATGTTCCTATCAACCAACAAACTCCTCCCACTCATCCTGAAACATGGAAAAAGGTGATAATGAGAAAAACTAAAGTATATTACTATTCTTACAAAGTATGTAGTTGATAACATTGTAAATAATTTAGTTTTACTTTTCATCAATATTTCCATTTAGTAACTTTTTATCAATAATATTAAATTAGAAAATATTACTTCAGGACACCCTTCAGGTGAAAACAACATAGGAGGCCTTTATCCTTGAGGGTAGGAAGGATATTCTTAAGACAATATTAGGAAATCAGAAACACCTTGGCTGTATTAGAGGGTATAAGTAGGGTATCATATTTAGAAATGTTTTTTTGTCACACCCCTACCAAGACATCAATGGGGGAAGATTATAGGGAAGAAATAGTTTTTTAAAGGATGAGATAAAACACTTTAAATATTATATAAAGGATATAATTAAATAATTTTTATTATATATGATTACATAAGCAATGAGATAGATGTAGCCTATGTATCCTTCCTACCTAGATCACCCACCACCTCATTCATACCCGACCATGTACTGTGTGTTGCATAATGGGGATCCCCATGTATATGTTATGGCATCAAAAATATATCACTTGGATGATTATTTAAATCATCATCATCTAAATTCGAGTCAGGTAAGAGTAGTGGTATATGATATTATTTATCTAACTACTCGGTGCCGCTACCTACTGAGGAGGTTTTTTTGTTGGACATATTATTACACATTTTTTATATTGTCTTGAAAATCGTTGACACTAGATGACATATGAGGTATGAGTTGATTTTAATTTTTAATTTATCATTAAATTTAAAATTAATTATAATATTTTATTATAGTTACCTTTTATATGAGTATCTAAAATCAAATTAATGACTATAAAGAAAATGAAAATTTTATATTCCATCACTTTTAGAAATTCATTAGGTAGCTGTCTATGTAGAAAATTTATCACATGTTTTTCCTATATTAGATAATTATTATACTTTTACAGTGAGTTATAATATATTTGGAAGATATTATATGTTAAATATTTGTAAAACTAACATTGTCGATGTTTTAAGGGTTGATTATCTTAGTGTACCTTTGTTGAATTTGTTTTCCGTGTAAGTAAATTTAAACTATTAATTTATTTACATTAAGTAAAAATGTTTTATATTATGTTAATCAATTACTTTACTAATAATTTATCTCCATGATATTTTTATCTAATATGATTTTATTTACATTTATGGTTTCATTGACCCAAAATACATTAAAAAAGTGGTGAAATACCTAAACCACAAATCTAGAATTGAATATGTATCTAAAAAATTAAATAACATTGAGATCACATGGTGGTTTTTTTCTATTTCATGATGGGTAAGAAACAATATATAATTATGAACCACTATTCATTATATTTTTAATTTTTTTTGAAATATTTTTTGATGTCCCGGACCCGGATACCACTTAACGGGTTCTTCGAGCCCAGTGGACCACATGGCCTCAAGTGCATCTCCCCAAAAACCAGAGGCTGCCGACTAGCAGTGGAGGCCTAGGGTGTTTTTGTGTGGAAACTATGCCCTCATTACCGAATTTTAGAATAGTAGATGGAAGTAAACATAGATAAATAGTGGATGAATTGTAATAAAATATAAGAAACAATGGAAAATGGAGGAAACAATAACAATAACTGAACAACTGGAATAACATTCAACAACTAATGATATGTTATGTCACTAGAAAACTAGAAAACAAGGATACAAAATAGAAGTCATAACATGTTCCACAAAAGTATAAATGAAATAAAATTCTATCCCAACCATCCCAAGCTCTAAATCAATCATATTCTATCATGATCCATAATAAAACAGTAAGCAATCAAGTGTTTGAAGTTGTATGATTGCCTTTTTTAACCCCCACGACCATGTAATCTACTATAGGTACCAAACAAAATCTCGAGAGGGTTTGAAATAAATCTAAGCGGGCCACCACCAACGCTGTCTATAACATCTATCCCATGTAAATGAAATATAATAGTGTGAAGGAAAGCATATATAAAGTAAAGAAGTAAAATGTAACTAAATACCCAAGTACCTACTTCATCCCCCAACTGGTGTCTGAACCTGTAACCAATTCATTAATTAAGAAATAAACAATTTATATTTATAGGTCATGTGAGGAATAGCCAACATTGGCATCACCTCGTGATAGTATAAATAGTGAAGGTTCCAAGATGTTACATGGAAACCATGATTACTATTATTTGATAGTGATGTACCAAGGTTATATCTAAGTTGAGATAGACATTAAGGGTTGCCAAATCAGTAAAAACTCTAGCCTAGAATGGGTTAAGAGTGTAATCCAAGGAGCATAGTCCAAGGCATTCCACAATGAGGTCCCTACCGAGTCGAAGGAGTTCACACAAGGTAAAACAAGGCTATGAAAAGACTAGGCCCGATGGGATTTAACCATGGAACCTACTTTTCAATGTTTTATCTAAGGAATATATCCAAGTAATCCTATAAAAATATTGAAAGAATCCTACGGTGTCATACCAGGCATCCAAGAATAGACAAGGATTGAGATCTAGGTGGTTCTCAACTTAAGAAAGCCATATCTTTGAATTCGAATGGGGTTCCTCAGTGCACATGGCAATATCCAATTAGAATGCAGGGTGAGATCAAGCTAGGCCATTCCTATTTGATTATGAAGGCATGTCATTATTCATCTGGTTCAAGATTTTCCTTTCATTAGTATGCTAAGGTCAAGTAGCATGAAACCATTCAATCAAGTCATTTGGTTCAAGCTTTTCCTTTCCTTAGTGTGACAAGGCCAAGTAGCTTGAAACCATTCATTTAATCCACTTAAATCATATTCCATATTCAAGGTTCATTCATCTATATCCCATTAATGTGGAAATGGGATCTATATATATGAAACCCAGTATTCATTTACAGTTAAGGCCAAGTCATATACTTAGTATAATTTCCAATTCACATTTCACAATTTATTGTCAAACTGAAACACTTACCTTAGGTGGGTGAAGTGGTGAACATACATTGTACTCACCAATATGAAATTTACAATATAAATCAATCCAATTAATATAGAAATTATTACCCTTTAGAAGGTCAATCCAAGGCACACCCGACCGGTGGCTCAAACGTGTTGAAACACTAAACACTAATTATGGAATAACATCCTATATGGGATGAATGGAGATGTGGGCATAAACACTAACAACTAATCACATATTTGGAAATATTAAAACCATATGGTTCTAACAAGTATAAGAATGGAATATAAATTCTATAGATGGAACCCGATGAAATCGGTGGGCCCCACACGACAAATCCAAAATCAACAAACTTTTGGGATGAGTTATAGACCACCCACCTTAAGCTCATATGACTCTCATCCTCTGGTATGATCCCTTGATTTGGATCAGATCACAGTAGATCTAAGAAAAGGGAAAAAATCCTCACACTATGATAACTAGGTCAAGAGAAAGAGAGAAAACTAATGGCTCAATAGGACTCAAGTACTTACCGTTGTTCACCCAACATGATGAAAAAAAGCTCGATCGGACCCCAAAAAAAGGAGATCACTTGATAACTACCTTATATCTTCAAAGGGATACAAAATGAGAGGAAAATAGGCTAATCATTCTAGTTCTCGTACTAGGAGGAAGAAGGGGGTTAATTGATCATTAAGGGAAAAGTTGTAAAATTACCCTTAAATTAGCCTATGTAGGGTTTGTCCGCACATTTTGAAAAACCGGTGCATAGTTACCTAGAATAAAGGGGAACTCTCATGGTTAGACACATGACAATGTGAAAACTGTGAAATACATCTCTTCTTAAAAAAAGACCATTCACACAGTTAGGAAGACCATGCGCTAACCGTGTACCAACCCTGCAATATATCCAGTTTCACAAATGTATGAGTTTCGTGCACTGAACATTCCCCAGAAACCACAGAGACATTTTATAACCCATTAGGAATCCATATTAGGTTCAAAATAAAAAATTATACCAAAATTTAGAGGATCCACACATGAGTGAAAAACTGAGTTCTTACAGTCTTCCCCCTTAAAATAACTCATCCCTGAGTTCACCTTCCAAGGGTGTAGAAACACTATCTGAGAACAATTCTTGCCACTGAGCAGGTATGTCAGCTTCCCCCTCCCAAGTCTCATCCTGTACTCAGTCATGCTTCCATAGCACCCATACTAGAGGGAAGAACCACCCTTAGAGAGCCTTCGTGCTTCGGTCAACGATGCGTACTAGATCCTTCTCAAAGGTAGCATCAACATCTAACTCAACTTCCTTGGGATATAAAGTATAAGTTGGGTCAGCATGACATTGGTGAAGCTATGAAACTTGAAAGAAACCATGCATCGTGTGATACCTCTAAGTTAGTAGTAACCAATAGGCTATCGGCTGGAATCTCTCTAGAATCTCGAACAACCCTACGTAATGAGGCCAAAACATTACCTACTTCCGTAACCATCTATTCCATAGCTTGGGCGATACGAGAAGAAAAACATGATCCCAGACCTCGAAATCCAGAGGTCATCGATGGTGATCAGCATAAGTTTTTTTTTCCAGACTGAGCAATTGACATACACTTCCAGATCAGATGAACCTGCTCTGAAGTCTCCTAAATGAGACAGGAACCTAGTAGGGCTACCTCACCTGCCTCCAGCTATCATAGGGGTGAAAGACATAGACTACTATACAAGGCTTCAAAAGGATACATCTGAATCATTAGCTGAAAGCTATTATTATAGTGTAACTCGATGAGAGGGACATGATTTTCCCAAGAACTGCTAAAATCAATGACACATGCTTAGGTCATATCCTCCATAACCTGTAACATCTGTTTCAATTATCCATTGGTCTGAGGGTAAAAATATATTGTTAGAAGCATATTTATAGTCATATCCTTTTATAGTCCCTACTATAATCCTAATGTGAAATTAGAATCCCTACCTAAAATGATAGTATGAGGGATCCCGTGAAGTAGTGTGATTTCATGGGCATATAGTTTTTTCCACTCATCAACTAAGAAAGTATCTTGGATGGGAATGAAGTGGGCTATTTTTGTCAGTCTATCAATGACAACACATACAGTGTCACTACATCTTAGTGATTTGTGAAAACAGACTACAAAGTCCATAGCATCTTATTCCCATTTCCATTTTGGGACTGAAAGTGGCTGTAACAAGCCTACAGGTATCTAGTGATCTACCTTCACCTACAGATTGGTGGAACACTTAGTAATAATGCCTACTATCTTATGTTTTGTCCTAGTCCACTAATACTGGAATTTCATATCCCAATACATCTTCGAGATGCCTGGATGAACTGCCCACTGAGAGGCATGAGACTCTTTCATCAACTCCTCTCTCATATCTGTAGGGACCCAGACACGTCAATGGATACGTAGGATGTTGTCTTTTTCTACAGACCAATCTGGGGGTGGTTTATCTCCTAATATACTATCATGAAGTACCAAGGTTTTATGATATGAAAATTTTCTTCCATTCACCCTTTCATGGATAGAAGGGGAAACTATTATAGATGAGAGGTAAGAATGCTCATGAATGTCATGAAACTCCAGATTCAGCTCAGAAAAGTGGGGCATTATCTTCCATTCATCACTGGATTCCCGTACTACCTATGCATGATTTTTCCAACTCAGTTCTTATGAAGCCACATTTCCCTTCCTAGGCGTATAGGAAATCTCAAAATCAAATTATTTTAGATATTCAACCCATATCCACTGCCTAAGGCTCATGTCACACTAAGAAAACATATATTTTAGGCTCTTGTGGTCCCTATACACTACAAAGCGCTCACCCAAAAGATAGTGTCTCTAGTTATATAAGGGATAGACCACTACTACTAGGCCAGGGTCATTCATCAGGTAATTTATCTCATGATTCCTCAGCTGTTGAGATCCATACGTAATGGCGCTATCTTCCTGCATCAGTACTACTCCAAGTCCAGTGAATAATGCATCACATAAGATGGTATATCCTATGAATCACTTGGGAAGAATTAGAATGGGTGCTGAGACAAGCCTCTCTTTCAGTTTCTAAAAGGATTTCTTACATGCTTCTAAACAAAGGAACTTGCCACACTTCTTTGTAAGGATAGTAAGAGGTGAAGTAAGAAGTGATAATTCTTGTATGAAATGAATTTAATATCAAAACATCCCCAAGAAACACCATATGTCAAACATGTTCTTAGGATGCTCCTAAGAAACTACATCACTAACCTTTTCTGGTTCCATAGATACTCCTTATTCCAGTATAATATGACCCAATTAGTGGACTTTGTCGATGGAAAAGTGGAACTTATCAAGCTTGGCATAAATATGATGCTCTCTCAATGTACTTAGAAAGATATCAAGAAGTTTATAATGGTATCTACAATTTTGAGAGTACACCAATGTGTTTTCCACAATGACTATGAAAAAAGAGTCTATAACAGGGATGGAACACCCTATTCATCAAATCAATCAAAATGGCGGGCATGTTCGTAAGACCGAACGACATAACAAGGTACTCATACAGACCACACCTGATATAAAAAGCTATATGAGGTATGTATGATGGTCTATCTCATACCTAATGATAACCCAATCACTGGTTGATCTTGGAGAAGACTTTTGATCCTTGGAGCTGGTCAAAGAGATCATATATTCAAGGTAGTGGACACCGATTCTTGATAGTAAGCTATTTCGACTTTCTGTAATCCATGCAAAGATGTAAGGTTCTATCCGCCTTCTTGGGGAAAAGAATGGGAGAACCCTAAGAGGATGTACTGGGCTATATAAAACCTTTGGACTCTAAATCCTCCAACATCTACTTGATCTCTTGAAGCTTTATAGGTTCCATCCTGTATGGTGGAATAGAAATTGGAGATACCCCTATAACAAGCGTGATTGTAAATCTTACCTCTCTCTTAAGAGTTAATCCAGAAATATCGTCGAGAAATACATCCTTGAAACGATCCACTAATGGAGGGAAATTTTCGTGTCATAAACTATGATCCTCCATGAAGAGATTTGCAGTCTGGGTGGTCACTCCACCTAGACCATGATGCTCTGGTCCAACCTACTATCCTAGAAATTACACTCACCCTTATGTAGATAACTACTACCCTCTAGTGATATAAAAGACACCCTACTATGATAGCAGTCTAAAAAATCTTGATAGTGAACCAACCAGTCCTTCCTGAGTATGACATCGAAGCCCATCATCTTGGAAACAAAGAGGTTCTATAAAAAAGGGTAACTGCCTAACTCAATGGGACAATACCTACACTGGTGTATGCCCTCTTTTCATACCCCTAATGGTGTATCTAGTGCCGTTAAACCATAGTAATATTGTATCTCTAGTATGAAACATTACAAAATTGATATAGAGATAAAACAGTTTGAAGCACTCATATCAAATAAAGTCGATAGAATAGTATATTCCATGATAATAATACCTCATACTGTAGAAGGCCCCACAACCTGATCCTTGGGTACTGGCTGTAGTGCATGCAACTGACCTGATCCACGACCCTTTGCAATAGAAGGACTACCATAGTTATAACTGCTCCGTTGGTGCTACTGGTGATCAGGGGTCTAACTACCACGACCATGACCACATCCTCATCTAGACCTACCAGGGCTATTCGAAGTCCTCACCTGACGCGACGTAAAAGAACACACTCCTAAATGGTGAGCTAGTGTGGGTCCTTTTCCACTATAGGCTAGTGGAATGGTTCTGAAGAAAAAATGGATATTCCCCATATGACCTCAATCCCAACACTCTAGTGGGTCTCTATCACACTCAGGCTTCGAATTCCCCCATCTTACTCACTAATGACATGAATTAGAGCTATTTAAATGAGTACACTGGTTGTCATTACCCGAACGAGAAACCTCTAGATAATGATTCCTTCCACCAAAATTACTACTTCCCTGACATGGAAGTAGTTCCTTGTGCCCAGTACTATTTATGTCCCTCAATTTATGCTCAGTGATAAGGGCCAGATTGACTATTTCAAAAAAATTCGGAAGGCGAAAGACATTGACCTATGTAAGGATGACATATTAGAGCCCATCCTCAAAGCATCTATCACACGAAATCTCATCACCAGCTAAAAGTGGTGAAAAGCACTAAAAAACTATGAAATGCTTAGAATAATCCATTAATGACATAAAACCCAACTCGAGATGCATGAACTCTCTGGCTCTGTTAGCTTTAATCATCTAAGGAAATAACTTCTCATAGAAGATAGTCTTGAAATCAACCCATAACATGCCATGATGACGACCGGCCAGGTAAGTCACATCCCACCAATGCTTGGCCAAATCACGAAGAATGTATCTAGAAGGATTTAACCTATACTCTTGATGCATCTCTAGATTCTCAAAGATAGATAATATGGCCTCTAGCCAAGACTCAATAGCCTACAGACTGCCATCCGCAGAGAAAGTAAGAGGATGCTGCTATTGGAACTCATGAGTCAAAATATCCATCGTTGGTGCAAGGTGTGGAGCACCATGCATGGAATGCATCAGACATGAAAAAATATAAAGAACTATAGAATTAGTGACTAGATCAACTACAATAGGTGGTGCCTCATGTGGAACTCTTGGAGGTAAGAGTAACAGCTGAGGGCCCACCTCATTTGGAGCATGGTCTTCACCACCCTCCTAGAGTAGAATACCATAATGTCATGGAAAAATTGGTCTACAAATTCCAAGAACACACCTTAGAAAAATATTAGAATCATGGAGATAACATCAATAGCGGAAGTTGAATGTAATAAAAATCACTACCCAAGGCATACTACCCCAACTACCCTCTTATAAATCCAAGTATCTGTAAATTCTGAAGTATAAGTTTCATTTTATTTCATTTAATTACCAGGTTCACTCATTTACCTTTCATAAACATGAAAAGGTGGGATAAGGATGTGCAAAAAAATATTTTTTTTATATCTCACGAATCACTTTATAATGGATAACAATTTCTGGTGAATTAGTTCCTATAAACCTATCATTAGAAATGAAACCCATTTATTTATAGCATAGTGGCTCGACTGAGTAAATTACTTATTCCAACCCATGGTGGCCCATACACATCAAGAATTTATATAGGCAATCACTCAATGGAAACCAAGAATAATACAAGTATAAGTTAACCATCATAGTATCACTCAAAAATCACTGGCATATCAAGAAATTCAAAGTAGTGAGATTCACCTATATGGAATGGAAATATGCAAGACATGTGAATTCTTGGTGCTTATAAAGATGTATGTAACAAATGCTCCTTTCAACTATATAATAGAGACAAGGATGAAAGAAAATCCTCAAAAAATTAATAATCAGAAAAAAAACACAGTATGTGAATCCCCCAATAATGAAATAATATCAATTGTAATAGGAAAAAGTAGAACAAGAATTATATTTTGGGAACATGGCTTTTACCTTGAACATGGGTTCACAATACCCAAGCACGACTTATGACCATGCCCCAAGATTTCATAATATCCAATCAATTGTCTCCAAATATTAAATCAAGAAAATAATACTACTATTATACCACACTGTGACATCCCATACCTAGATTCCACTTAATGGGTGCCCTGAGCCAGGTGGGCCACATGGTCTCAAGAAAATCTCCCCAAATTCCAGAGGCTTCCGACAAGCAGCGATAGCCTAGGTTGTGTCTGTGGGGAGACTATTACCTAATTACCAAAGTGTATCACCATAGATGGAAGTAAACATAGATAAATAGATAAATTAATGTAAGTAAATATAAGGTAGAACAAAAAATAGAGACAACAGTAACATAACTGAACAACTGGAATAGAATTCAACAACTAATGATATGTCATTTAACTAGAAAACTGGAAAACATGGATACAAGAAATTATTCATAACATGTTCCAAAAAAAATAAATTAAATTAAAGACTATCCCAAGTATCTCAAGATCTGACTCGGTCATCTGGTATCAAGCTCCATACGAAACAGAAAACAATCAAGTGTTTGAAGCCATATGCTTTCATTTGTCAACTTATACAACCATGTAATCTACTCTGGGTACCAAACAATGCCTAGAGAGGGTGTGAGATAAATCTTAGTGGTCCTAAACCAATAGTTTTTATAAAATCCGGCCTATGTAATGGAAATGTAAAACTATGTATGCATGCATATATAAAGTAAAGTAGTACGATTTAATAAAATACCCAAGTACCTGCTTCAGCCCTTGAGTGGTGTCTGAACCAATAACCAATTCATTAATTAATAAATCACCAATTTATGTTGATAGGTCATGTGAGGAATATAAAACACTCACATCACCTCATGATAGTATAAATAGTGAATGTTCCAAGATGTAACAAAGAAACCAAGATTAATGATATTTGATAGTGAAGTCCCAAGGAAATAAACAAGGTGATGTAGACCTCAGGGTCACCGACCTAGTAATAATTTTATCCTAGAATGGGGTAAGAGAGAAATCCAAGGATCATAGTTGTAGATACACAAAGCTTGAAATACATGGAAGATACATTACTTTTGCGGAATACTTAATACATAACAAAAATAGAAAAACAAGGATCAGAATAGATTAGTGTATTTGAAAACTCCGAATAAAATCTTCTAATCATGGTGAAAGATCTTCAACATCTCCCAATAAAGATCTTCCCCTTTTTTTCTTACCTAAAACCTTTCTTTATATCCTGGGGAAAAGAAAACATAAATGGGGTGAGCTCAAATGCCCAGTAAGGGTAAACATAGAGAACATAAAACAATCCATACATATTTGAATGCAAAAACTTGAACATAAAATCTAAACATCAAAATCTTGAGCAAAGACATGAATCTTGGAAGTACGTACGACATATATCATAACGGAACATCAATAATGATAAAATAGAATGGGAATAAAACATGTAATTGTGGCAACCATTAAGCACATGATATTATTTCCATAGTACCCAAGGCATTGCTGCCAAGACCATCTTAGTGGACAAAGTCCCTTTCTGAATCGAGTTCACTCCTCGTTCCAGTCCTGTATTACTGAACTGGTTTAACTTGCTGTTCCAGCCATGTCTATCTCATTAGATATAAATCTTTACCCAATGAATTGGAGGGATATATAGGTCCCACCCATCTCATATTGAAATCATTCTTTCATTTGCCACAATATAAACATATATCATTCATCATAACCCAAAGAATAAAATGGGTTTCATAAAAATCATTCCATCATAACATAATCCATACAAAGAAAATTGGATATCATTTCATCATTAGAAAAGTGAAATGATGTAAATAATAGATATGATACTTGAAACATACGCATGTTAAATAATGTCATCTTAGAAGAAAATGGTTTTGATAAAACACTTGAAATGAATTCTTGAGGAAAATATCATTTTTTCTTCAAAATCATTTTCTTTACACAAAATGCCATAAAATTTTAAAAGAAAAGGATTTTGTTGAAAATAGTCAGGAAATATTTTGGAGGAAGCTTCATGAAAATAAGGCTTTATAAAAACGTAAAAATCCTTTCATGCTGTATACGTTAAAAAAACATTCTTCTTGTACTTTTGTCGAAAAAGTCAAAAAGTACCTTGCATGGTAAATAAAAGAAAGATTACTTCCATACCATGGGGTAAAAGTCAAAATGGATAAAAAAGACTTTAAACACACATTAATACACTTTTATAAAACATGGACATGGATGATAGAAACAACCCCAGTAAATACTTATGAATAAGCAATCTCGGATAAAAATAAGATTTGAAAAATTATCCCTTACCTTTGGTCCGATATGCTTCGTACGTATCTGAACCTCCTGTATAATGATTTAAATAATGTCATTGAATTATTACAGAATCATATTCATTGTTATGATATCATATATGTTTCACTTATGACTTTATATAACCCGTTATTTTGTAAATTCCATCTTAAAGCAGCGTTTTGGGTAAAATCATTTCATTTATCGTATGTGTTTCGACTTGTCATTCTTGATATTAATACTTATATCCTAATTTACATAATTCTAGAATGTAAAAAATGATTTATATATAATATATATTCATCATATACATATATATATTATAGATCGATAAAAGGAATGAAATACACCGTTCATGGAGACGGTAGGCCGTACGTATGCATGAACGCTGTTTTCGTTTCCTTATTGAATTGAATGAAACTAAATAGATGACATACATATATATATATATATATAAATAAATCCAGTAGCATTATTATTTCATATATTTCATTATTATTCATTATATAAACTTTATAATCGTTCATGTATGGTTAACATGGAGAATGAATCTCATCGCGTCGTGGAGACGGTAGTCCGTACGTACACACGAGCGATAATATCGTTCCCATAATTATTGAATAGAATTGTAGTGGATGGTATAATATATCAGAATCAGTATGATGTTATAAAAACCATATATATTTATTCTTTACACCATTATACCCATCCATGTAATGTGTTGGTGGAAAAACAGATTTCACCACAGCGTGGAGACGGTATTCCGTACGTACGCACGCGTGGTGATTTCATTTTCCATAGGATGGATAGATGGTGAAATATGGTTGTTTCATACTTATAATAAAATATAAGTATATGAGTTATACTGATGTTATTAATTCTAATGAAACAACTAAAGAAGAATAAGTGGAAGAAGAAATAAAGTTGAAAGAATCGGTAACAGACATTACCTCTTCTTTGAAGCACCTCTTTGAGACCTCCTCTTAGGGCACTAAATATGGTCTTTGAAGAAAAACAGAACCTCTAGGTTGTTTATATGTAAGTGGAGAAGATAATTTGTCAGGGTTTTTCCAAGCTTGAAGGCTCAAAGTGGAGTGAGGAAGAGAGGGAGGAGGTACCCTTTTATAAGGGAGGAGAGGGGCACCTTTGGAAAAACTAAAAATATTATTTTATTGTAAAGCCATATTCAATTTTAAATAGCTCCAAATTGATTTATTTCGAAGATAAGGTGGGTATGTGTCGAAATAACCTCATCCAATATAATTTGGACAAGTTTAGTTTACTATTTTAACCTTATCATTTAGATTTAACTTTAAGTTAGATAATTTTACTTTTACCATGTTTTTTGTGTTCTTACACTATAAGGTTAATAAACATACTATAACAAGCCAAAAGAACCCCAAGTTGTTTATTATTAATATATATAACCTTATATAAGTCATTTGGCTTAACCTTAGAATTTTAGGAATAACATAACAATTAATAATATAATATATTTTTTAGAAACTATTTTATGTCAATTTTGACACTATTTAGTAATTGATTTTTGTAAAACTCATAACAGAATGATTAGTCCTAAAAAAGTCGATTAAATCAATAATAACATGTCATATTAACCTTTAAAATTAGTTTAATGCAAAAAAAAGTCTCAAATTACATTTATTTGGGTATTTATAACATCAATTATGTCAATATTTCATTAATAAGATAATTACTGCATCATCATTGTGTCATAAATAAATTAAATTATTTAATGTCTAAAATTTACAAATAAAATACCATTATTTATTAAATATTTTTAGCTTTTTAATGAATATTTATAGTCGAATTTATCTTGTGTATAACCATATATTAAAGATTATTTGTTATTAAACTTTGATTTTAACTATTTTAACCCTTCTTTAAATAAATTAATAATAAAGGTCCTAATCTAATACAAGTGGGCCTAAATGGTCATATTTTATTCCTAAGGTTGTTTTTGGTCGATTTAAACTTATCCAATAGAATTAGGACATGTTTTAGGGTAATAATAATATCATTTTTACACTTAATTACCCTATTTACTTTTAACCGTGGTAAATAAAAGTAAAAAGTTACTATTCACCAAAAATTATTTTAATCTCATTGAACCACATTTTAGTCCTTGATATTTACCATGTCTCTCGTATTTTTTAAATTCCACTCACAGAAGCGGTAAAATTATGTTTTATGAAAAATTTGGTTTTTTAACTACCACTTAGTGGTTTCACTATTTATCAAAAAATGAAAGTTTCCAGAAAAATACCAAAAATTTCACCCTAAGATAATTTCGATATTCCGAATCCAAAAATGAAGTCCATTTTGAAAGTTAAAATTTATAAAATTTCAAAAAGTGGGTATTACTATTCATAACGTCTAGTTCATAATAATATTACAATAATATCTCATTTAGTGAAACTCGGTATTGCGTACTACACACGCTATCGAGGAAGGTCTTTATTGCGTGTAATTAAAGCCAAGTCAGGGATGCGTGTTGTGCTGGCTACTTTTGGTGTAGTGTACAACACAAGACATTAATGAAATTAAAAAGAATATTTTTCATAAAATCTTGGGGTGTTACATTCTACCCCCCTTAAAATGAATTTTGCCCTCGAAATTCGTCGGGGTTATAAATGGTTTACTACTAGAAAGTTTCTTTAATAGAAACCCACATCATAAAAAAGAATACCAAAACTTTTCTTTAAAAACTAATGTATGAAACATAATGGTTATCCAAATTAACTCATCACTGGGTTTTCACGTAGGAGAACATTGGTGACAATATGGATATAGAAGAAAAATCTAAACATCAAGTTCTGATAGAGAGTGGTAGAGAAAATGGCTATGAAAAATCCATCAATCACAAAGCCATAGATTTGTGAAGATCTAAGGTACCATCTGATTCATCGGATATAAGGGCACTGGGACAATATTTTTGGTTTTCAAGATCATTTCTCTAAAGTTGAAGAATTTGAATTAGAATAAATACTTAATTTATTTTGGTACAATCTCACTGTTGTTTGTTCCTTGAACAATTTCCACTTCATCTCTTAAAGAAATTAAGTTGAATTTATTATTCGTGAAGTGTTAGCAGATCATGTGATAGAATGACGGGTCATTCCATCTGTCTCAAACAAAAGGTTAGCAAAAGTAATTAAATATACATAAGTTGATCTATAGTGAGATTAATCATATATGGTTCCTAAAATGGACTTATACCTCATATATAATACTGCTTAATATAATAAAACTAGTTTCTACTAAACAGGGACTTCCTGTAGGCCAATGGTAGGAGATAAAGGCCAGTCGCACTTCAGTTGTGGGTTCGATTCCCACAGCCTTGTCCGACGCAATGGGCTTTCGCCCGTCCTGCAGGTTTTCCTTTTTCTAAAACTACATTACTATAACATCCCATCAATAATATCGAAAAAAGTTCTATCCTTAAACAATACTAACTTATGTCCAACATAATCCATTAAAATATTTATCTAAAATACTTCGGTCCAAGCTCATAGTATAAAGAAAATTATTAATTGAAATTTCATCAACTGATCATCATTTATCCCCCATATATCTTTTTGGTCACATTCCAATCATGTGAATACCTTAATCATGTATTCTCTTGAAAAATGAATACCCATTAAACCATAGTGAAAACATGAATGATGTCAAAAGTTAACTCTTTCCACATACCAAAATCAAAAAATTCTATATACTCAAACCATGATATAACCTTCTCCTTATATCATTCATGAGCTCATGAATACTATCAAACATTTAATTTTCTCCTTATCCCTTCATTATGCGCATATCATCTACTTTACAAAAATATCTGAATAAAATTTCATGGTTACTGGTACCATTAATCATACTCTTTCAAAACTTAAGGAATGAAAATAGTGTAACAATCCTTAGATGTCTCTTTATTCCATAGTACCATGAGATTACTTATACAACATTACACTTGATAAACATGTAATCATTCCACTACCTTCTTAAACCATTGACCGAGCTTCAACAATTCTTTCATCTAACATATCATTTGTAGTATCTTCATTATCATCAACATAAATACTACCCATACGACCATACTGATTCTCTTCACGAGACTTTCTCTTAGGGAATTGGTTTGCATAATGCCCGTACATTCCACATTTAAAACATTTAACCATTGTCGATGTCGTAGAAATACCATTATCCTCATCCATGGTGATAACTGAACCTTTTCCTTTGCACTTACTTGCTTTATGTCCTTCTTTTACACACCCAAATAATCTTCTTGTTCCTTTGAAAAATTCTCTTTGATGCCCCTTCCCATAAGATTTACATAGGGGAAATTGAACTTTCTTTCCTCTATGATCATCATGAAACTCCATCTTTCTCTTATTAGCCGAGTTAGGAAACTTACCAAATTTGAGTTTATTGATCATATTATGAGATTTCTAATTCAGAATAATAATGATGTTTGGACGTCCAAATCCCATTTCATTTGGTTTCTCATGAAGAATATCATTCCATTGTCCAACATATCCTCCATTATCATGAATCATCTTGTTTCCAGCCATTTTCTAAAACCCAAAAAGAATAGTGTGCGAGGAAAAAATCATAATAAAGGGGGAGTAACTTCAATATCTAACATATTAGGTTTAATATAATATCGTTACCATAATTCTAAAACTATAACCTATACTTATACTTAACCTTAGGGGCATCCCTAGACATACCTTAGAAATATCTCTAGGAATCTCACTAAAGTTCTCGCATCCTAGTTTCCAAAGGTTGACTAAACCTTTCCTCTGATACCAATTGTAGAGACCTGAAGCTTGACGTACATGGATGATACATTACTTTTGCAGAATACTTAATACATAACAAAAACAGACACAGAAGGTTAATAATAGTTTAGTGTCTTTGGAAACTCGGAATAAAATCTTCTAATCGTGGTGAAAGATCTTCAACATCTCCCAATAAAGATCTTCCCCATTTTTTCTAACCTAAAACCTTTATTTATATCATGGGGAAAAGAAAACATAAAAGGGGTGAGCTCAAATGCCCAGTAAGGGTAAACATAGAGAACATAAAACAATCTATAAACATTTGAATGCAAAAACTTGAACATAAAATCTAAACATCAAAATCTTGAGCAAAGACATGAATCTTGGAAGTACGTAAGGCGTATATCATAAGGGAACATAAATCATGATAAAATAGAATGGGAATAAAACATGTTATTATGGAAACTATTAAGCACATTATATGATTTCCATAGTAGCCAAGGCTTTGCTGCCAAGACCATCTTAGTGGACAAAGTCCCTTTCTGAATCGAGTTCACTCCTCATTCCAGTCCTGTATTAATGAACTGGTTTAACTTTCAATTCCATCCATGTCTATCTCATGAGATATAAATTATTACCCAATGCATTGGAGGGAGATATAGGTCCCACCCATCTCATATTGAAATCATTCTTTTGTGTGCCACAATATAAACATAAATCATTCATCATAACCCAAGAATAAAATGGGTTTCATAAACATCATTCTATCATAACGTAATCCATACAAAGAAAATTGGATATCATTTCATCATTAGAAAATTAAAACCATGTAAATCATAGAGAAATGATAGTTGAAACATACACATGTGAAATAATGTCATCTTAGATGAAAATGGTTTTGATAAAACACTTGAAATGAATTCTTGAGGAAAATATCCTTTTTTCTTCAAAATAATTTTCTTTTCACAAAATTTCATGCAATTTTAAAAGAAAAGGATTTTTTTGAAAATAGTCATGAAATATTTTGGAGGAAGATTCGTGAAAATAAGGCTTTATAAAACTGTAAAAATCCTTTCATGCCGTATACGTTAAAAAAACTTTCTTCTCATACTTTTGTCAGAAAAGTAAAAAAGTACCTTATAGGGTAAATAAAAGAAAGATCTCTTCCATACCATGGGGTAAAAGTCAAAATGGGTAAAAAGGACTTTAAACATACATGAATACACTTTTATAAAACATGTACATGGATGATATCAATAACCCCAGTAAATACTTACGAATAAGCTATCTCGGATAAAAATGAGATTTGAAAAATTATCCCTTACCTTAGGACCAATATGCTTCGTACATATCCGAACATACTGTATAATGATTTAAGTAATGTCATTGACTTATTAAAGAATCATATTAATTGTTATGATATCATATATGTTTCACTTATGACTTTATATTATCCATTCTTTTTGTAAATTCCATGTTAAAGCAGCGTTTTGGGTAAAATCATTTCATTTATCGTATGTGTTTCGACTTGTCATTCTTGATATTAATACTTATATCCTGATTTAAATAATTCCATAATTTAAAACATGATTTATATATAATATATAGTCATCATATACATATATATATTATAGATCAATAAAATGAATGAAATACACCGTTCAAGGAGACGGTAGGCCGTACGTACACATGAACACTGTTTTCGTTTCCTTATTGAATTGAATGAAACTAAATAGATGACATAAATATATATATACATAAATAAAGTATAATTATTATTTCATATATTTCATTATTATTCATTATATAAACTTTATGATCATTCATGTATGGTTAACATGGAGAATGAATCTCATCGCATCGTGGAGACGATAGTCCGTACGTACACACGAGCGATGATATCGTTCTCATAATTATTGAATAGAATTGGAGTGGATGGTATAATATATCAGAATTAGTATGATGTTATAATAACCATATATAGTTATTCTTTACACCATTATACCCATCCATGTAAGGTGTTGGTGGAAAAATAGATTTCACCACGGCGTGGAGACGATATTCCATACGTACGCACGCGTTGTGATTTCATTTTCCGTAGGATGGATAGATGGTGAAATAGGGTTTTTTCATACTTATAATAACATATAAGTATATGATTTATACTGATGTTATTACTTCATAATGAAATAAATAAAGAAGAATAAGTTGAAGAAGAAATAAAGTTGAAAGAATCGGTAACGGACATTACCTCTTCTTTGAAGCGCCTCTTTGAGACCTCCTCTTAGGGAACTAAAATTGGTCTTTCAAGAAGACCAGAACCTCTAGGATGTTTATATTGAATTTTAGAAGAGAATTTGGAAGGTTTTGGCCGATCTTGAAGGCTCAAAGTGGTGTGAGGAAGGGAGGGAGGAGGTGCCCTTTTATAAGGGAGGAGAGGGGCACCTTTGGAAAAACTAAAAAAATTATTTTATTTTAAAGCCATATTCGGTTTTAAATAGCTCCAAATTGATTTATTTCGAAGCTAAGGTGGGTATGGGTCGAAATAATCTAATCCAATAGAATTTGGACAAGTTTAGTTTACTATTTTAACCTTATCATTTAGATTTAACTTTAAGTTAGATAATTTTACTTTTACCGTGTCTTTTTGTGTTCTTACACTATAAGGTTAATAAAATTATTATAACAAGCCAAAAGAACCCCAATTTGTTTATAATTAATATATATAACCTTATATAAGTCATTTTTCCAAACCTTACATTTTTAGGAATAAAATAACAATTAATAATATAATATTTGTTTTAAAAACTATTTTATGCCAATTTTGACACTATTTAGTAATTGTTTTTTTGAAAATAATAATAGAATGATTAGTTCGAAAAACATTAATTAAATCAATAATAACATGTCATATTAACCTAGAAAATTAGTGGAATTCATAAAAAGTCTCAAATATCATTTATTTGGGTATTTATAACATAAATTATGTCAATATGCCATTAATAAGATAATTATTGCATCATATTTGTGTCATATATAAATTAACATATTTAATGTCTAAAAATTACAAATAAAATACAATTATGTATGAAATCATCTTATCTTTATAATTAATATTTATAGTCGAATTTATATTATGCATAACCCTATATTAAAAATTATTTACTTATAAACTTTGATTTTAACTATTTTAACCCTTCTTTAAATAAATTAATAATAAATGTCCTAATCTAATCCAAGTGGGCCTAAATGGTCATATTTTATTCCTAGGGTTGTTTTTGGTCGAATTACACTTATCCAATAGAATTAGGACATTTGTTAGGGTAATAATAATATCATTTTTACCCTTAATTACCCTATTTACTTTTAACCGTGGTAAATAAAAATAAAAAGTTACTGTTCACAAAAAATTATTTTCATCTCATTGAACCATATTTTAGTCCTTGATATTAACCTTGTCTCTAGTATTTTTTAAATTCCACTAACAGAAGCGGTAAAATTATGTTTTATGAAAAATTCATTTTTTAACTACCACTTAGTGGTTTCACTATTTATCAAAAAATGAAAGCTTCCAGAAAAATACCAAAAATTAGGCCTAAGCTATATTTGATATTATGAATTCAAAAATTATATCTATTTTACCAAATTCAAAACATATCAGTTTCATTAATTAATTTAAAAATTAATTCCTGTCGTCAAAAGAAATAGCGTGTTTTTAAGAGATAATAACTATCAAAAGATTGACACTTGTTTATGTCTGGTTTAAATGTGAAATTACATCCAATGACCAAAATTGTATTAAATGGTAGAAATATATTCTAAATATAATTTAAAACCACTCAAATTAATAATTTATCACTCTTAATCATCTCGATTAAAAAAGTTGTTTTTAATTAAAATTTATTAATTTTCACTATTCATCAGAATATGAAAGTTATCCGAAAAGTACCAAAATTTCACCTTAAGATAATTTCGAAATTCTGAATCCAAAAATGAAGTCCATTTTGAAAGATAAAATTTATGATATTTCAAAAAGTGGGTATTACTATTCATAACTGATAGTTCATAATAATATTATAATAATATCTCGTTTAGTGAAACTCAGTATTGCGTACTACACACGCTATCGAGGAAGGTCTTTATTGCGTGTAATGCAAGCCATGTCAGGGATGTGTGTTTTGCAAGCTCTTTTTGGTGTAGTTTACAACACAGGACATAAATGAAATTAAAAAGAATATTTTTCATAAAATCTCAGGGTGTTACAATAGTCATTGTAATTCTACAACGAGGCACCTACCAAGTCCATGGAGTTCATCCAAGGTTACATGGGGCTAAGAAAAGACTAGGCCTGAAGGGTTTAACCATGGAACATACTTGTCAATGCTAATCCAAGGAGTGTATCCAAGGAATCATTTAATGATTTTTAAAGGATCCTACAGTGTCGTACTGGGAATCTAAGAAATGGAAAGGATCAAGATCTAGGTGGGTCCCAACCTAAGAGAGATGTATCCTTGAATTCGAATGGGGTTCCCGAGTTCTCATGGCATTCTCTGATAATAATCCAAGGTTATCTTGAGTTAGGAAATTCATATTTGATTATAAAGTCGTGTAATATTTCATTTGGTTCAATAATTTCCTTTCATTAGTGTGATAAGGTTAAGTAGCACACAAACATTCAATCAAGTCATTTGGTTTAAGCCATGCCTTTCATTAGTGCGATAAGGCCAAGTAGTATCAAACCATTCATTTATTCCACTTAAAGAATATTCCATATTCATGGTTCATTCTGTTACCTTCCATTAATATAGTATGGGGTTATATGGATATTCCACCTACTATTTATTTATATTTAAGTCCAATTCATATACATAGTATACTTGCCAATTCACATTTCACATTTTATTGTCAAATTGAAACACATACCTTAGGCAGGTAAAGTGGTGAGAATACATGGTACCTTCCATTACAAAATTCACAATATAAATTAATCCAATTAATTTAGAAATGCTTACAATTAGGAAATTCAAGCCAAGGAACACCCAAAAGGTGGGTCAAACGTGTCGAAACCCTAAAAAAAATTATGGAATAACATCATGCATGTGATGAATATTGTTGTGGGCATAACCACTAACAACTAATAAAATATTTGGAAAGACCATACCCATACA
This sequence comes from Viscum album, assembly GCA_963277665.1. NCBI lineage: Eukaryota > Viridiplantae > Streptophyta > Magnoliopsida > Santalales > Viscaceae > Viscum > Viscum album. Next base: position 1,567,500,780 of record OY728160.1, read on the forward strand.
GTTATATTGAGTATAAGTATGGAATATAAATTATATAAATGATACTCGATGAAATTGGTGGGCCCCCACACAACAAATCCAAAATCAAAGAACAAGTGGGATGAGTTTTGGACCACCCACCTTAAGCTTTTATGAACCTACTCCTTAGGTATTGGCCTTTGATTTGGTTTGGATCAGAGTAGATATAAGAAAAGAAGAAAAATTCTCGCACCATGAGAACTTGGTCAAGAGAAAGATAGAAGAAGAGAGAATCAAGAGGAATCGAGTACTTGCCTTTGCACATCCAACATGATGAACGAAAGGTTGATCAGACCCCAAACAAAGGAGATCTATTGATTCCTACCTTATATCTTCCAAGGGCTCCAAAATGAGAGTAAAAAGTGTTAATCCCACTATATCTCAGATTAGGAGGAGGAGAGAGGGTAACTAGATCATTAAGGGAAAATTTGTAAAATTACCCTTAAATTAGCTTGTGCGCAGTTTGTCCACATGGTTTGATAAACCGTACACAAGCTGTTCACGGTTACCTGGATAAAAGGGGCACTCACATAGTGAGGCTATAGGCTGTGCAAAAATCGTACAATACCTCTCTGCCCAAAACCAGACCATCCACACAGTTAGGGAGGCCATGGAACAACTATGCACCAACCATGGGATATAGCCAGTTTCTTAAAAAGATGGGTTCTATGCTCTAAACAAACCCCCCGACACCCCTGAAACATTTTCTAACCTATTAGGCATCCATATTAGGTCTAAAATTAATAATTAGTCCAAAATTTAAAAGATCCATACCTAAGTTTAAATCCGGGTCCTTTAAATTTTATATTTTATTGGAAATTGGATGTTATGCATATTTTTATCTAAAGAATGTAAAGAATATTGGTTATGCTTGTTATTGGGTGGAATTCCGAGAATATTTATAAAATTATTAAATAAGTAAGTCTTATTCCATTAATTTTGTTCTTAAATATTATTTTTTTCATTTTAAATAATTTTGGAAAATTTTTATTTTAAATTTATATAGGTCATAGGTTGGGTTCAATAGGGATCACTATTCAATTGGGGAACTAGAAAAAATTTATATTTTGAATGTTTAAGGAGGTAACTTTTATATCTTTGAATAATTATTTTTCCTTTATTTTCTACTATTTTTATTTTTAAAATATGGTTTTATAAACGTAGTTTCACCATAATCAAGTGAATGTTTAATGTGGAAATTCTGTTTTAAATATCATTTATGAGATAATAATGACTTGTACAACAACCAATTTTGAAAAGTTTAGTTTCATTACAAAACATATAATTTTAAAAAAATATATTATTTTTCAAATTATGTAAAACATTATTTTTAGGTTTTTTGATGATGATACTTAATATACATCCCACATCATAAAACACCTTTAAAATTTATTTTCATTATAATTTTTATGATTAAATAATTTAGATATTTAGTTTCATTATGATGTATATTTATAATTTTTTTTATAAAATTTCTCAATGAGTTTTGTTACTCATGTTATATTTCTACTATTTTTTACTATTTTTGGTTCTGTATTTTATTTTTTAAGGTATGAGATTATTTAATTTTTCAATGAATTTAATTTTCCTTCAAATCTCAAGATCAATTTTAAAAAATATTGACATAAAAATAAATCATGGAATTATTTATACAATAGTTTTTTGTAAAAAATGACATCAAAATCCTTTTGAAATTTCTTTTTTATAAAACCAATGTGAAAACACCTCCTAGAATGAATTGGATGTAAGGATGGTTTTGATGTTAGTATTTTATAAAACTGAATTCAAAATCCCTCTTCATAGTCTTTCAATATAAGTTTTATGAAATTTTACATGGAAATCCATCTTTAATTGACCTTTTGAAAGGGATTTCAATGTTAATTTATGAAAAATGACATGTAAAGTTTCATTTTCAACATTATTTATATTAATGAATATTATAAACAATTTTTAAAAGGATGAAAAATAGATATTAAAGGTGTTTTCTAATATTTCAATGTGAAATATGGGTTATACTTAACCAAGAAACCCCAAGAGTTAGAATACTAGAGGAACATACTTGGGACTATCTTGATTATGGATTAGATTAAGGAGTTTTCAACGCAAAAATCCAAGATTCATATATTATATGATTGACATAATTGATTAGATAAATTGATATGTGGTGAGAAGAACACCAAATCACATTCATTACATATTGGAATATATTTTTTTCTACTAAGGGATATGATACAATCTAAAATAGGTCATAATAATAGTAAAATAAAATTTAATAAAAGTCCTTATTAAATAGATATAGAACATGATACTTGTTGGATAAAAGTTTTTGTTTTAGATAACATGACTTCATCATCATTAAACCTGATTTTGAGACTAATATTATAGAAAAAAAACATACAAGAATCAACTTCCAAGATAGGTATATAAACACAAATAATTATTCTTAAGAAAGGATAAAAATTTTATTTGTTAGTGAAATACATTATAGATCATAGTATTATTGAATTTTAAAAAAAAGAGTTTCAAAATATTCTTATAAGATATTTAATTTGTAAATAAGGATTTATTATGAATAAATGATATTTTTTTGATACAAAAGCTTTATGATTCATCAGATTCTATAACATGTTTGAATAGAAGATAGAAATCAAACAAGTTCTATCCAGGATAATGATTCTATGGAAGATCTTTTTTTAAATATCAGTTAACGAATTACCACTACATTCTAGTTTTATATGTTTAAAAAAATAAAATCTTTATTTGAAAATATTTCTCCCTCTATATAGAATAATATATAGAATACCATTGTTAATTATTTATTTGTTAAATATTTAAACTATATGAAATAAGTGTTGTTTTTTTACTAAAGGATTTTGTGTATACTAGATTGATATTTTAGAGAAAATACATTTTTTAGGGGACAGTGGGAGTATATTTGGGCTTAGATAAGTTCAATGTATAAAATAAATGATTAAACCAGTCAAATTCAAAATGAATGTCACTTTATATCCTAAAAGTGTTTTGGATGTGTTGATAAATATATCACTATAGAGTTCATGTAACACCCCAAGAATTCATAATATATTTTCATTTAAATAATTTTTTTTATTTTATAGCTTACATTACATGCAACACTAATTTCCAACGAACTATGAAGTAATATTAAAATATTATTATTTAAACGTGACTGATATAACCCTGTCATTAAATTGACGGATTTGAATTGTATTAAAAAATTTATTATATATATATAAAGGTATAAATAAATATAAATTAATTTATAAATTCTTAACAAATAAGCACTCAACTTTAACAAAGATATTTTATCCTATTAAAAAATATGTTTCCTTCAAAAATGATTTTTATTTATTTTATGAGAAAATATTACAACTATTTTTTGTAATTTTAATATATTTTATTTTATAAAATGAAAATAATTTTTTAAATAAAAATATATATATTAACCAAGGGTGATGTTTTGGGTTTTTTCAAAAAAATATTCATTTTTTAATGAATAGTAAAAAATACATAATTTTGGTAAAATTGTAATCTATTATTAATAAATTAAGAAATTTAAAAATACCATTATTAATTAAAATGATTTCAAAACAACATAATTATTATCAAGTTATATTTAATCCAATTAATTCCATTTAAATCAACATTATACTTGATTATAATATAATTTTATTTTTAAGCTTTAAAACACTTTTTTATTTTAAAAAAATGTTTTAAAATGTTTAATTTTTCCCTATTTTAACTTATTAAAAGAAGCCATGAAAATGAATAATTTAAATTAAATTTATATATTATATATCTATAAAAAATAATTGAAATTAATTTAATTATTATTAATTTTCATATAGTTATTATAAGATCATCTCATACTTGAAAAATGTATTTCTTAAAAACCCATTTTTTCAGAATGCCAATGGTTTTAATTTTAAATTAAATCCAGAAACTTATTCTAATTGAATTTTTTAAATTTTTTTAAATATTTTGGACATATTATTTTATATTATTTAATAATCCCAAATTAATTTTTTGTTATAATTAATAGTAAAAACAAGAAAAAATAATTTACATGGTAAAAAATTAAATGGGTGAAAGTGAGTAACTTAGAGGTAAAGAGGATATCAATGTTAAGAAATGTTTCCATTGAAATTTAAATGTTTTTATAAACATTATTACTCCTTAAATAAATTATTTATTGATTTTTGTGGTTATTTGATTGATATTGACTTCCCATTACTAAATAGTTTTGTGTACGTACAAGAATTCCACTCATCCTCCATTATAAAAGGCACCCTTATCCTTTCCCTTCCACACTTCCAAAACACATTGGTTTGACCAATACTACCCAAATAGATTCTTTAATTCTTTAAACTCATAATATATTTCTTTTTATACCATAAATCCAATCAAAAAAGGATTGGGTTTAATCCGAAAGGGGTGTTGTGAAGAAGAGGTAATTGTCTTCATCGAGCTCCCCCTTTTTTCTTCTTATCCTTTTTCAAAATTCTATTATGTCTTAAAAATTACAATTTTATACCACGAGTAATTAATATATAATGAGATTTTTTTATATTTATTTGATAATATTCATTCACCTCCTTTTCCATCAAATGAGATATGAAAGTATCATTTGTGTGTATGTTGTACTACCACCTTATGAACCGATGTAATTCTTTTTCCATCATCACCTCTCATGGATATTAGTATTGATCAATTTAACTATAATAAATTATATTAAAGTAATATTAATCATTATATAAAATTAATATATCATATAATTTCTTACCATACTATCCATTTAAAAATGATAACACCGTTTATATTTACTAAGGACAACCGCATCATGAAGCAATGTGGTTCACCTTTTTATTACCACATTTAATGGATGGTATATTTAAGTATAATTAAAGAAATAAAATGATATTTATAATATTATTATAATTATTTATATATTTAATAACACTTATCTTATTTCTAACAACATCGCTGAAAAATATAAACATTACAATGCTCATGTATGACCTACCATCTCAATGATTGTAACATAGTTCATTTTTCATAACCATAATTCGTGGTTATTTTCAAAAGTATAATTTATATATAAAAATTATACATTTTTCATTATTATAATTGTTTATATTATGGAATCCATTACCCATTTAACCATGGTTATCACACAGATACCCTTTTGAAATAATGAAATATGCATTCCAAAACACTTGATGTGGTCATAACTAATTAAGTTATTAAATAAAAAATTAAAATAAATGAAATAAATGGTTTATGTAAAATGTATTAAATATAAAAAAGTTACTTAACAAAAAAATAATTTATATAAGTTTATTTTATAGTATATAAAAGATATCTATGAGAGTCCTAGACCGGAGGTAAGGGTTTATGTCTCAAAAACTTCCTTCTTTGAGACACATGGTTTTTTATACACCTAATTTCTTTTATATGATGTATATACTGAACCTTTATATAATATATCATGAATAAAATATATTTCATGGTATTTCATGTTAAAATTAACTTACTTCATTCATTGGGGTTATGATTTGAAAGTTACGAATGTGAAAAGAGATTATTATTAAATTAAATTTTAATAAGAATGTTCTACGCTTGAATTTACATTGAAAGAAATTATTTATTTTTTATACAATAAAACCGTTAATTTTTTTAATATTATATATATTTATTAAATTTTAAAGTAATAGTACAATTTTATTCTCTTATTTACTGAAAATTATTGATAAAATTTCTTCGAGAAAATCTGACTTCATTTCTCTCTTTGATCAAAAATCCTTTTCCCTTCCAAATCCATGTTTTCTAAAAATGTTTTAAAGAATTTTTTTTAATATTATAAAATTATTTATTTAAGAAATTTTTACCCATTTTTCACTTAAAAAATATATTTAAAGGAATCACCTAATAATTTTCTGAATGAGGCACTTTTTGAATTTTATTACGAAATGGGAAAGGATTGTTTTTTAATTTTTATAGAATATGCATAATTACCCACCATAATTTTCTTTGATTATTAAATTTTATATATAAATGGATATTTTAAAAGAAAATTATTACCAAATTATATTTTGCATTTTTGTTTTTCAAAATTTATTTTCAATGTTTATGGTTATTTTCCTCAGGAATGTTTTTCCTTTTTAAAAGTATTTTTATTCATCAATGACAACAAAATTTAATGTTTTGGACTAATTTTTTAATCTATTTAAATGTATGTTACATATATATATATATATAAATTTCTCAATCTCCCTTTTATGGAGTAATATATTCCTTATTCTTATTTATAAAGTTTCTTAATTATGAAATTTCCTTCTATTATGATATGAGGCAAGACTATGTAACCAATTTTCTTTCCATGTATAATTATTATGTTTATTACTTACGATTGATTTCATTATGTGGAAACAATATTCATGTAATGTAAATGATTGTTATGGGTGGGCCTGAAATTATATATCCCTCCAATGCATTAGATAATTCTTTAGTCTCATTATATGTCATGTATGAAATTAGGGAGAGAACTTAATCCATTATAGAACTCTGTCCACCATGTGATGCTATCTCAGGAGTTAACTATGACTTATTTTTTGTGACATCTTATGTTTATGCCTAATTTCCCACGATTCCATGATATTATGATACCTCATTTTCTATGTTATGTTTTTATGTGATTACTCATGTGGGTTATATTTTATTATATCTTGTTACACCTTTTAATCACATGTTAAACTTCCTTATCATGTTTATTCCCTCAGTGGGATTTTTAGATAATCTATTTTGTCTATGAATTGCTTATGTAATCCCATGTAGTTTTAAGAGATTTAAAGGATTTAGGATCACATTGTGGATAATAAAATTAATAATTTTTAATTTAGCCTCACTTTGATGTATTATGAACATAGTCTACCAAATACACTAGGCCTCATGGTCTTTGGGTTGAAATTAATATATGATTATGTTAAAATTTAAATAATGATATGTGTAAAAGGATTGGGTTGCTATAGTTGGTATTTGATAAAAATTTTAGCAAACCTTTAGAAACTAGGATGAGAATTATTTAGTCAGAACCATAGACATTAGTCTAAGGTTAAGACTATGTATAAAAAAATATCATGGAATCTTGGTGATGTATAGAGAGATTGGTTTATAAGAAATGAATTCCATGTTTGGAAACTACAAGTGGATGTGATTATAGCATAGATGCACCTAGGGGTAATAACATTGAAAAATTCACATCAATATTAACTTTAGAATTACCTGGTAAATTATAATTTTTCTAACTACACACCTGGTTTGATGATCATGGAGGATATATTTTGAAAATTCAAGAACTCTTTATGAACAATTATGATGGTATTAAATAAAATTAGGTTAAGAAACCTAATAGAAATCATTATCATGGATACACTTGATTAAAACTGAGAAATAATTAAGTTAAGACATAATTATCATTTATATGTTATTCATTTTAAGTATATAATTTTTCATTTTTGTATGTTAAAGTATTATCTTCTTGTTTTTTATTTAATTTAGTTAATGATGGGAAAAAAGATAAATCATGCCAATAAAAAATGTGATGATAAATTTAATGATTTCCCAAATGAGATAACAAAGCATATGAGAATAGAAGTGCGATAAATTTTGGTAATTCTAAATGAGATGTCTAAAATCATGATTAAGAATTGGAACATAGTTAAATTCCTGAACACACTAAATAAGAGAAGGATGAAATGTCATAGAAGTTCAAGTTCTAATCAAGAAAAAAATAAGATTCAATTTTCTACATGTTAAAAATGTGGTAAGAGGGACCACCAAAAACCAATTAATGGAAATAAAATATTCTTTAATTATGGGAAATGGGGGAATAATGAAACTAATTCACGATGAAAAATGAAGAGCCTGATTAACAATATATAGGGAAATAAAGTTAAACCTAAGGAACCACTAATGGTTCAAGGTTGTAAATGTGGTTGACCTGGTCATTATCCGAGTCAATACCATAATACAGAGATCAATTTTCGAGGAAATGTTTTATGAAAATAATTTAAGTGGAATTATTGAAGTTTTTTAGGTGTTGGATCTCAAGAATCAGGTTTTTGAAGTATTTTTTTCAAGGGTACTCTGATTACAAGAATCATGAATCTTCTAAGGATTGTTTTTGAGTATTTTTCCTTAAATATTTTTTATTAATTTGTTAAATGGTATTAATGATATAGAAAGTCTATTTAAATGTAAGTTTATAATATATGGGAAAACACATGATTAATGAAAATATTAGAGAAGTGATTGATGTTGAGGTAATTATATTAAATTAAGATTAATTTTTTTGTTGAAAATAATGATCTGGATAGATAACCTTAGTGGTTAAAAAATATTGATCTAATTACTAATGTTATTTTTGAATATGTTCATCATATTCTCCAAAACTTTATTGGATCATGGTAAATTATGAATATGTTTATCCCATAAGTTTTTCCATAATTTTATAGAAAGGATAACCCGAAAGTCAGGTTAAAACCCATCACATCTAGAAAGGCCACGAGGCTTGAACCTAAGACCAAATGGAGACAAGGGTGTAATGCATACCACTGACATACATGATGTACAAGTTAGTATGACACTATTTTTGTATAAACATTTTTTGGAAAAATATTAAGTCGATTCTGGGATAGCTATTAGAGGATTAAATGTTTTAGAATTTTTAGAATTTTGAGGTGACTAATGATATTCCAGGAAACATTTAATTGGATTGAGATATATATAACCTTTATGTTTAAAATAAAGGATTATTTGGGAAGAAAGTAATTATTTTTTTTGGAAATGTAACTTGAGGGTTATGATATAACCACTTAGGTTAAAAAATTATTTCATATTGTGGATATTTATGTTATTTGGGATATAAGGTTACTTATTTAAGGAATTATCTATGTTAAACCTTTGGTTTTATTATTTAATTTTAGAGATTAATATATTCATATTCATTTTGAGTATTATCTTTCTTTATGATAACTATTTTAGTTTTATAAAGATAGGAGGAATACCTTGTTTCTCTTTTATGTAACTTATGATCTCTTAATAGTTAATTTCAGGGATTCAATCATAAAAAAATTAATCTTATATATTCATTATGTATAGTAATAGGTGAGGAGGAAATTTATCAAATCACAAATGAAAGGATTAAATTTTGTTTATGAATTTTTTTCTGGGGTTCTCTATCATGATAGAAAAATAATACATCAAATATAGGAAAATGATCTTAAAAGAAAAATTTTATCCTATTAAATTTATATATAATTGATAAATGATCTTTTAATTAATCACATATTTATGTTTTTTTGGTTTTTAACTTATTATTAATCAGTCAATTTCTTGTGATAAATTATATCTATCACATTCTATAATTATTTATGCATTTATTACATGTCCATATTTCAAATTCCCACTAATGTTATCATATGGAAAAATAAAGTTATGCGATTACCATCATATTTCCCTTCCCCTCTTATTAATAGGATTTTTTCATTAACCCCTTTTATTACGTGTGTTTTCTATAAAGGGATTTTCAAATTTTAAACCCTCAATTTCTGAGTACAAATAAAATTATAAGGGTGGAATTTTTTTAAGTGGGTAAAATGAAACACCCTAAGATGTTTGAATAAATTTATCTCAAAATAAATTTTATTTATTTTATATTTATTGTTACACACAACACTGTGTTTAAATGAACCATGATATAATATTAAAATATTATTATTTAAATACGAAGGATATAACCTAACTCTTAAATTGATGGGTATAAATAGAATTAAATAATTTAATAAATATAAATAAATTTCCTACTTAATATAAATTTATTTAAAGATTATTAATAAATAAGCACTAAAATTTAATAAATATATTTTATTCTATATATAATACATTTCCTTCAAAAATGTTTTTTATTTTTTTTATGAAAAAAATATTATAATTAATTTTTCGAACATGTAAAAAATTTATTTTAGAAAATGAAAATAACATTTTAAATTACCATATCAATATTAACTTAGGGTGAAATTTTTGGTTTTTTTCCAGAAAATATTGATTTTTCAATGAATAGTGACAAATACTGTTTATTGGTAAAAATTTCATTTATTTTTGATAAATTAATTAATTTAAAAGTCTCATTATTATTTAATATTATATCAAAGAAACATATTTATTCTTTAGTAAAATTTCATACTATTAATTATATGTAAATCATATTTATGCTGGATTTTAAGATAAGTTTGTTTTTAGGCATTAAAACACTTCTTTTTGAAATTTGATTTTAAATGCATAATTTTTCTCCATTTTAAATAATTAAAATTAACCCTAATAATAATGAATTAAATGTAGTATATATATTATATATATAACAAATTAATTCTAATTCATTCAATTATTATAAATTTTCATATAGTAATTATAAGATCATCTTATTCATGAAAAATGCATTAAGTGAAAAAATAATTTTTGGCACATATAAGAATTCAATTTTATATTGAATTCCACTAATTCTGGGAATTAAATTTTGTAAAATGGATTTCATATTTTTAATAATAATAATTTATATTATATGAAATGCTCAACTTATTTTTTTTTGTCTTAATGAACAGTAAAAAATATTAAAAAAATAGTTACTATGGTAAAAAATTAAAAGGGTAAAAGTGAGTAACCTTAGAGGATAAGAGGATAAAATATTTAAAACATGGTTATTATGAATTTCATAGGTGTTTATAAGCCCTATATCTCCTAAAATACGTTTTTTTAATTTTTTGGGAACTTTTCTTGAGATTCTCTTCCCATTATTAAATAGTTTTTATTATTTATAAGCTTGCAACTCCTTCTCCATTATAAAAGGGAACCCCCTATCCTATTCTTTCTACACTTCAAAAAACCATTGGCTTAAACTATACCTAAAAAAATCACATCATTAATTCCCTAACTTCATCCTATAATTAGTTTTTTGATCATAAAGAAAATCTGGGAAGGTTTTAGGTATAATTGTAATGAGGTGCTCTAAAGAATATGTAATAGTCTTCACCAAGATCCTTTTTATTATTCATTTTCCAAATTAAATTATTTATTAAAAAATATAATATAACAGTAATTGTATCTAATATATAATGAGATTTTATTATGTTGATGTCATAGTATTAATTCATCTCCCTTTCCACCAAAGGGTAAAAAAAGCATATTTCGTGTGTACAATGAATTATCACCTCAAGAACTATTGAAATTTATATTCCATAATATCCTCTCATGGATGTTCATAATGATTAATTTCTATATATTATATTCATGACATATTAATATATATTAAAAATTAATATATTTTATAATTTCATACCTTACCATCACTGAAATTTGATAACACCATTCATTTACAAGGCAGATTAATGCTTCATGAAGTGATGCAATTCATTTTTTTACTAAATTACAAGAATGGTATATATAATTGTATTTAAATATGTAATATTATGTTTTTTATATTATGATAATTATACAAAGATAAAATAACACTTACCTTCTTTCCATCACGATATTTGAAAAATGGAAACGTCACACTTGTGTATGTACAACCTACTATCTCCATGATTATAATGTAGTTCCATATTCATAACCATAATTAATTGTTATTTTTGAAGATACGATTTTTTTTATAAAAATGATAATAATTTCCTGATTATTATAATGGAGATGATGGAACAATGACCCCTTTGGCCACAGGTAACACACCATTGCCATTATGAAATAACGAATCGAGCATCCTCAAAACACCTGTCATGGAAATTACTAATTAAGAATGTAAATAAATCATTAAAATAAATGAATTAAAAGTTTTAAGTATGAGGTATTAAAATAATAAAAGTTACATAATAAAAAAATAATTGATATAATTTTATTATACTGGAGGTAAAACACATAAACGACAAACTTAGACTCGAGGTAAGGGTTTTCTTCTAAAAAAATCCTTCTTTGAGATGCATGTTCTTTTATACCAAAAATTTATTTTATATAGTGTATATACCACATATTTACATATTATATCATAAATCCTTCATAATTCAAATTATTTTAAGTTACAATTTACTTCATTCATGGGGGTTATGATTCATATGTTACCAAAATAGAAAGGGTTTATGCTTCAATCTCATTTTGATTAGGATTATTGATACTTGAATTAAAATTAAAGTAAATTATTTGATATTTGTATAATAAAAACCATTCATTTTTTATTTTCTAGTTATTTATGTTTTTTCATGTAATTAAACAATTTTTCTCTTTCAAGTACTTAAAACGATGGATATTTCTTTAAGAAATTCAAATTTATTTCTATATTCTTTAGAATATTATTTTCCCTTAAAAATACATGTTTTATAAAAATGTTTTATTTTTTAAATATTATAAATTGATTTACTAATGAAAATTTGACGCATTTTTTACTTTAAAAAATAGATTAAAATAAAATTTCCATCGTTTAATGATCATTTCACTTTTTTATTTTTCTTAAAAAATGTGAAATGAATATTATTTAACATATATTGAATATACATAATTATCCCAATAATTTTATTTTAAGATTAACTTATAAGTTTTCAATGATGTATTTAAATAAAAGGTATCTCACATTATAATATGAATCTTAGTTTTTCAAAAGTGATTTTCAAAGTGGAAAGTTTATTTTTATATAGAATTTTTTATATTTTAAAAGTATTTATATTCACCAACGAGAAAAACCTCTAATATTATGTAATGATTATAAAATATGTATATATTTTTATTACATATATACCTTTATCACTCTCCCTTCCTCTAAAAGTGTAATACATGCCTTATTATCATTTCTTAAATTTATCCACTATGAAATTTCCATTTATTATTATATGAGGAATTATTATGCAACCCATTTTCTTTCCATGGGTAATGATTATTTTTAAACCTTATAGTTGATTTACTTTTGGGGAAAAAATATTAATGTACATGAAATGAATGTGATTGGTGGTAATAAAATTATATATCCCTCCAATGAATTGGTTAATGTTTTAGTCTCATGAGACATCATGTATGGGAATATGGAGTGAACCTAATCAATTATGGGACTCCGTCTAGCATGTGATATTGTCTTGGATGTTAGCCTTGACTTATGTTTTTGTCATGTCTTATGTTTCATACACATTTACTATGATTCCATGATCTTATAATACCATGTTATTTATATTATGTTACCATGTTATTACTCATGTGAAATCTCTTTTATGATATCACCCTATACCTTTAATTCTCATGTTAGAATGCCTTATCTTGTATACTTCTTTACTAGGATTTTTAGTTCACCACTTTGGTCTATATATTCCCCATGTTATCCCATGTAGTTTTGGGAGCTCAAATGGATTTAAGAGATCATTATGAAGAATAAAATAAACAATATTTATTTTAGAAAATCATTGATGTATTATGAAACTAGTATTACAAAGATAGTTGGCCTAACTATATTTGGGTTTTAATTAATAGTATTTTATGTTAAAATAATGTAATGGTATGATTAAAAGGTTTGAGTCACCATAGTTATGTAACAACCCAAAAATTTAGGAAAAAAATTCACTTTCATTTAATTAAATGTCTTACGTATATATAAAACACATGCACTCCTTTTGTTTTATTATATGAAATTGGATTTAAATGACCATTATTTATCCTTACCATTGATATTATAGCCATTGAACATTAATCACATGACTTTTATAAAAATAGGGTTTTAAAAAATCCTTTTGGGACTAAAAAAGGAAGTGATGGCTTCAACCGGTAGGATTTTACCCTATAAAGCCCATTTATAAGAGCTTATAAGGGATATATAATTTCTAGGATTTTACCTAGACCAAGCCCAAGTCGAGATCCTACAACTTAAGTATTAGGGAAACCATTTACGGGAGAAGTTCAAGCTCATTGAGATCACATACCAAACCATGTTCACTGAATGGCCCCAAAAATGCCCCACCATCACACACCTTAATCTTAGGGAATATGCTAGTGTAACAAAGGGATATTTATCAAGACCCCAAAATTTTTTATAAAATAATGAATATATTTTCATTTTATTATTGGTACATTGTAAATGATTTTCTAAATCATAAATAGTATTTTTGGTTTATATTTAAATTCAATCAAGGAATATATTTTGATGAATTAATAAATTTTTTAAATAAATGATATTAAAAAAAAAAAATATTACCAAATTAAATTTATTAAACATTAATTATCATATAATTTTTATGAATTCAAAAGTAACTTTTATTATGGTTTGAAAACTATTTTTTTTCATAACCTATTACTTTTCAATAAATGTCAGTATTAATTTAAAAGTTAAAATTCACACATTTAGAAAATTATTTTGATAAAATGAATATTATTTTTGTAATTAGGACATTGAAATTATCCAATGTTAATTTTTTGATAATTTTCTGAGACAATCTAATTTTTGGGTAAAAATTAAATATAGTATAAATATATGGTATTTTTATGACATTATAATGACCCAATAATTATGAAATAAAATAAAAAAGGTATATTAGCCCAAATATATGTTTTACCTTTAAAATAATATGATTTTATATTTATTTTATTATACCTTAGTTAATCCAGTAAACGTATAAAGTATTTTAAGATTTTAAAATAAATTGCTTGAGAGTGTGACTCACCTCCACATAAGAAAGGAAAATATTTCAATATATTAGACCCTTATCCTTATAAAATAATGTATACCACTCCCCTTGTATAGAAACCATGGTCAAAAATCCTTATTATGGTTTGTGGTTTTGAATATTTTAGGGTGTAGTTCCCAAAACCATAATAATAAAGAATTCTCCCACATTTCCCATATAAACCCACCCAAGAACCCATTTATCTTCACTCAAGCTCTTTGAATCTCTACCACCCTCTTCCTATTCTCCATATGTCCCTCAGAAGGAACCCTAAATCTCCTAATAATCCTCTCCCAAGCCTTTGGGATCACACATCCAAGTAAGGGATATCCTTCTCTCCTTTTTCTTTAGGCACCTCTTTTATGTCATGCCTTTTAATTTCAATTTTCTTAATTTGGGATATTTTCTTCCATAAATCCTTAATATCCATTTTATGTTTACATGATGGTATCTTACATTCACTTCTAATAATCCCCATATGATCCTTTAATCCCACCTGTTACTATGCCGAAATTCTGTAAGGGTTCATTCCTTTCTCATTTTATCCAAGTTTCCTTATATTGTTACACCCTTTTATTTTAAATTAAAAATTAGGGGGTATGTTTTTAACCTCCACCATAATACCCTAATTATGTTTAAATTATGAGATACCCCTTTCTCTCTCATTAATCCCTCCCGTCTACACCCATTACAATGCCAAAATTCAAGGGATTTCTCTCTTCTCATCTCTATTCAAGTATTTCTTTTATATTATCCATCTAAATTACATTTCATATGTTGGGATATGTTATTAAATACAACTGATACTACCCATTTCATGCCTATATGATGATATACCTCTTTCTCTCTCAATATCCATTTTTTATGAATTTATATATGATGTGGTTATGCTACCAAAATTCCATTGTAATTTTCCGAGCCAAAAATCATCATGTAGTTAGTACCATACCCATTTCTCTATCGTGGGTATTCAACATTATGAACATATACTTATTGAATGTAAAATTAAAAGTATTTATTCCATATTCATTGATCATCTAAAAACTTATTGTGATGAATGAATCCATGTTATTGATTTATGTGGCGCACTTAAACGTGAGATTGAAGTCATTATGAAGGGTGCACCCTGATAGCAATCCAATGCATTGGGTAATGTTTAGTATCATGATACTTTATGTGTAATGAGGTTTTACTCATGCTAATTAATGTGAAATGAGGGTTTAATCATGCTAAACCATGTTTAATGAGCCTTGTCTCATGCTAATATCATGTTGTATGTTGTCCCCATATTTCCATGTTATGAATATCATGCTATATCATGCCTTTATGTTCATGTTTCTTGTATTCTATATTGATATAACTATTTACTAAAATGTATTATCTTCCTCAGGTTATTACATGTGTATTCCCTTATTGGGATTTATATCCCACCCCTTTTTTATATATATTCTCTGGTTATCCCATGCAATGCTAAGTATAAAGGAATGTTGTGGTCATGTCAAACATGTTTTAAATAAAGATGTGTATTTCATGTTTTAATTTGTTATGTAATGTTTCTAAGCCTTAAAGAAACTATATCTATTGATATTATAAGTTTTATTAAGTTAATGTTTATATAATAAATCACATATATATTTTTAATAAAGATTAGGGTCGTTATAGTTGGTATCAGAGGATATGTTTCGTTATTTTTGGGATTAGGATCAGAAAAATCTTATGAAAGCATTAAGGATAAGAATAATTATGAGAAAAAAATACCTAAATTTTGTTAAGTATAGTGTATGTGGTTTATCAAGAAAATACATCCCTATTAGGATATTAAAAAGTAGAGTTGGCTCTGGGACAGTTGTATCTAAGGGTAAAACCTGAAAACACCACATTGAGCTAGACTCGAATGGGAACTAGTGTACGACAACATGCCTTTCTGCAATCCTATTTTGAAACTCATATTGGATATTCTTTGGTAAATTAATAATATCATTACGAACCATTATTAAGGGAACACAAAAATTCCCATAATAATATATGTTTTGAAGTAGATCATGGATAACTTATATTGAAGCCTATAAATTCATAAGTTAAGGAAATAATAGTAATTTATAAGTTATCCATTTAATGTCATTGAATACCCATTTATGTGTTCAAAAGTTTATAAGTACTCATCCATAAATATAGGATAATGTAGAACCGGAATCAAAATGTTAAAGGTAGTTTTATCATCCATAGTTCTACGCATTATTTTATATCCTGAAAGTTTAATAGAACAATCCATTCACCACCACAAAGAATATAAGTAGAGATGTTAGTGAAAATGGAAGATGGGGAAATCATTTAATCCTATGAATATAACTCCTACCATATCCCAATTTCTGTATTGTACTTCCCAGAAAAACACATCATACTCCCTTTTGTGGAATTTATGCAATTCTTAGCATGGATTGGATTTCCCTATATTGAGTGAACAAAAATTTTCGTGACAGGGAAATCAATCTCCACATGGCAATTAAACCCCCGATTGTAGACATGTTTAAGGAGGAGGGCGAATATTCTTTTGCAATATAATCCCAAGAATTGATATCACAACACTATGAGCCTGTATACCCTTCTTAGATTATTGAGTCTAAGAAAAGAACCATCCTCAAATACATTCCTATTGTGAGGGAATTCACCGATGTGTTTCTTGAGGATTTTCCTAGTGTTCCTTCTAGAAGAGATGTTGAATTCTTAATTGATCCTATACATGGGGAATTTCCAATATCTAAGAATCCAAATATAATGGATTTTGTGGATATTTAGGATAAAAAGAAACAACTATAGAATAATATGAAAAAAGGTTTATACAACAAAGTGATTAACCCTCTGGTGCACTGATCCTCTTCATCAAGAAGAAGGATGGGTCAATGTGCCTTTTCATTTATTATCATGAGCTCAAAAAAAAATCATGATAATGAACATGTATACTTTTCCATGAATTGATTTCTTGTTTGATCAACTACTTAGAGCAGCAATACTTCTACATAGGGGATTTGCTGTTGGGATATTACCAAGTTAGGGTGAAGAAGAAAGATATCCCCAAGTCTTCTTTTCAAACGAGGTATGAGAACTATGAGTTAATAGTGATGCCATTCAAACTCACTAATTCTCCATAAATATTCATGCAATGGATTAATAAAGTCTTCATAGATTACCTCGAATTTTTATTGGTAGTATTTATAGATGATATTCTAATATACTCTAAAACCAAGGAGGAGCATGAGGAGAATCTGAGCACTATGCTAGAGACTTTGTGAAAGGATAAGATCTATGAAAAGTTCAAAAATTGTGAGTTTTGGTTGAAAAAAGTATCATTATTGGGGAATATAATCATAATAAATTGGATATCTTTGGATCCTTATAACAAAAATTCAATTTAGGGGTGGCCAAGGACAACATCTATGACAGATATCCGTAGCTTCTTGGGGTTATCTGGATATTATCACCAATTTGTGATAAATTTACCATGATTTTCAAAGCCTCTTAATAACATAAATGATAAGGGATTAAAGTTTTCTTGGAATGGTGAATGTGAATAAAGCTTCATGGAGTTGAAGAAGAAGCTTATCACTGCCCCAATGCTCACACTATCCACAACTGGGGAGCATTTCGTAATCCTCAGTGATGCTTCAAAGAAGCGGCTGGGATGTGTGTTGATGCAGAATGACAAATTCATTACCTATGACTCAAGGCAATTGAAAATGAATGTGAAGAAATATCCCACACATGATATATAGTTGGAAGCTATGATCTTTGCGTTGAAAATATGGAGGCATTATCTCTTTGGGTAGAAGTGTGAAATATAAATGGATCACAATATTTTCAAATATATATTCACATAGAAAGATATAAATATACGCCAATGAAGATGGTTAGATCTCATCAAGGATTACAATTTCTCAATTCATTACCACCCTAAGAAAGTGAACAAGGTGGTGTATGATCTAAGTAGAAATGACCCAACAATTCTATCATTAATGATAATTAAAAAGGATCAAATCTTCTTAGAGTTGATGAAGACGAACATGGGAATCATAAATAAGGGGACATCATCAATCTTTTAATAAATTATTACTCAACTATATCTTTTTTAAAGGTTAAAGGATGCTAAAAAAGATTATGTCAGAATTCAGAAGTGTCGAAACTATCTGAAAAGGGAAATCTTTAGAGTTCAATGTTAATGAAGAAGGAATTGTGATATTTGGGTCAAGATTATGTGTTCCATAAAATATTGAGTTAAAGAAATAACTTTTGTATGATTCACATAGTTTTAATTTCTGCAGTGATTCAAGAAACACAAATATGTATCGAGATCTCTGGGATCACTATTTTTGGGACAATATGAAGAAGGAGATCATAGAATATACATAAAAGTGTCTAGTATTTCAGTATGTGAAGGATAAGAGGTATAAGTCTATGGGGAAGATGCAAACATTACCCATACCAACATAGAAATGGAAAAAAATCACCATGGACTTTGTCACCAGACTTCCAAAGACACTTAAAGTAAGCAATTCTATCTGGGTTGTTTTGGAACATCTTACAAAGAATGCACACTTCATTGAGATTCGATAAGATTTATTATTTTATCAACTGAAAATAATATAAATTATAGAAGTGGTAAGGATGCATGGAGTAAAACTGTTGATTGTGTCTGATCGAGATCCAAGATTCACCTATATGTATTGGAAATGTCTCCAGCATGCTCTAAACATAGAGCTAAACTTCAGTATGACTTATCACCTTCAAAATTATTTCCAATCTGAGAAAACTATCCTAACACATGAGGTCATATTGAGTTATTTCAAAATGGATTCGAAGGTGGATGGGGCCGACATATTCCTTTGGTTGAGTTATATTACAAAAATAGTTTCCACTCAAGCATCCAATTGTCTCCTTATGAAGCCATTTATGGGAAGAGGTGCCTAACGACAATATGTTGAGACGAAGTTGGGGAATGAAAACTTTTTGGTCCGAAAATAGGTGAAGAAATGACATAGATGATTAAGACCATCCAGTAGCACATCAAATCTACCCATAATTAATAAAGGATCTATGATGACAATAATCGATGAGACATAGAGTTTGATGTTGGAGACATGGTATTCCTCTATATATGTCCATGGAAAAGAGTTATGATTTTCAAGAAGGGAAATCTTAGTCCAAGGTACATCTGCCCTTTTGAGATCCTTGAAAGCATCAGAGCAGTGGCCTATCAACTACCACTCCCACCGAACCTGTCTCAAGTACATGATGTATTCCATGTATCACTCTTGAGGAAGTACATACCTGACCCATCACATATACTCAATCCATAGGTGGTTCCATTGAATAATTACCTCTCTTATGAGGAGAAGCCGGTGAATATCTTATACGGTAGAAAAAAGTGCTACAAAATAAGAAGATTCCCATTGTCAAGGTGTTGTGGAGAAACATAATGTTTTAAGAAGAAACATGGGAACCAGAAGAGGTGATGGAGCAGAGTTACCCTCCTCTGTTTTAGTTTGGGAATAGGAAGTTTTGAGGGAGAAATTTCTTAAGGGGATAAGGTTGTAAATACCTGAACATTTATAAATAAAACTCCCTTTATTTTAATTAAATTTCTTATGGATAAAGAAAAAACTTGAACTCGTTTTTTATTATATCTATTTGGATTTAAATAACCGTTAATTGTCCCTACCATTGATATATATCCATTGAATAGTGATCACATGACTAGTATAAATATAGGGTTTTAACAAATCCTTTTGGCACAAATAAAGAAAGTGATGGCCTCATCCAATAGGATCATACCCTATGAATCCAATTTATTAGAGATTCCAAGGGATATATAATTTTTGGAATTTTCACTAGACCAATTCCAAGTCAATATCCAATAACTTAATCATGCAAGAACCCATTTATGGGAGAATTTCAAGCTCTTCGAGATCACGATCCAAATCATATTCATTGAATGACCACAAGAAAGCCCCACCATATCACACCTTACCCTTAAAACATATGTTGGTGTAATAAAGGGATATATATGAAGACCCTAGAATTATTTTTTTAAAGAATAATGAATATACTTTTATTTTATTATTGTCACTTTGTAAATGATTTTCTAAAGCACGGATAGTAATTTTGGTTAATATTTGAATTTAGTTAAGGAATATATTTTGATGAATTAATGTATTTTTGAAATAAAAGACATTTTAATAAAATATTATTTTTAAATTACATTAATTATATATTAATGATCATTTAATTTTTATGAAGTCAAAAGAAACTTTTATTGAGGTTTGAAAACTTTTTTTTTCAAAACCCATCAATTTTCAATAAATATAAAATTTTAAGTGAAAATTCACATATTTAAATAATTATTTAGATAAAAGGAATTTTATTTTTGGAATGAGGACATCAAAATTATCCAATGTTGAATTTTTATTAATTTTCCGAGATAATTGAATTTTTGGGTAAAAATTAAATACCGTATAAATATATTTTGTGTTTGTGACATCATAATGTCCTAATAGTTATGTAGTAAAATAATAAAAAAAGGATATTCATCCACATATATTTTTTAACTTTAAAATAATGTGATTTTATATTTTATTTATTTATTTTATAAATCCTTAGAGTTTAGTGACCAAAATGAAAATAATAAAGAATTCCACCACCTCTCCTATATAATCCCACCTAATCACCCATTTCTCTTCACTCAAGATATTTGAAGCTCGACCAAACTCTTCCCCCTACTCCCTATATCCCTACCAAGGTCCTCAAATCTATCAATAATCCACTCCCAAGCCATTGGGATCACACATCCAAGTATGGGATCTCCCTCTCTCATTTTTCTTCAAGCACCTCTTTAATAGCATGTCTTTTAATTTCCATTTTCATGACTTGGGATCTGTTATTACATACCTCCTTACTATCCATTTTATGTCTACATTTTGGTATTTTTCTTTCACTTCCATTAATACCCACTATGATCCTTTTATCCCACCTATTACTATGCCGAAATTCCGTAAGGGTTCCTTCCTTTCTCATTTTTATCCAAGTTTCCTTATATTGTTACACCTTTTTTACAATTAAAAATAATGGGGTATGTTTTCATACCTCCCCCATAATTCCCTTATTATGTTTTAATGATGAGATACCCCTTTATCTTCAATTAATATTTCCCATGTACACCCATTACCATATTGAAATTTCATAAGATATTTCTCTCTTCTCATTTCCATTCAAGAATTTCTTTTATATAATAAATCTAAATTTCATTTCACAGGTTGAGATATGTTCTTAAATATCACTTATACAGCTCATTTCATGCCTATATTATGAGATACCTATTTCTCTCACATCATTAACTTTTTATGAATTTCCATATGACACAATTTTGCTACCAAAATTACACCGCAATTTTCCATGCCAAAAATCACAGTGTCGTGAATACTATACCCATTTCTCTATCAAGGGTATTCACCTTTATACCGACATACTTATTTACTGGGGACTTACATATATTTATTTCACATTCCACAATTGTGTAATAACTTATGAGGTTTAATGAATCCATGTTATATGATTTATGTGGCACACTTAAATGAGAGATTGAAATCATTATTAAGGGTGGACCCTGATAGTGCTGTAATGCATTGGGTAATTTTTAGTATCAAGATACGTCATGTGAAATGATGATTTAATCATTCTAATTCATGTTAAATAAGGCTTTACTCATGCTAATTCATGTTAATTGAGGGTTTACTCATGTGAATCCATGTACAATTCACCTTGGATCATGATAATATCATGTTGTATATTGTTTCCACATCTCCATGTAATGAATGTCATGCTATATCATGAATTTATGTTCATGTTTCTTTTATTATCTATTGATATTCTTATTAACTAACATGTATTGTCTTCCTCATGTTATTCCATGTTTATTCCCTTAATAGGATTTATATCTCAACCTTTTCTTATATATGTTGTTAGGTTATCCCATGCAATGCTAAGTACGAAGGAATGTTGTGGTCATGTAAAATAAGTTTTCAATAAAGATGTGTGTTTCATGTTGCATTTTGTTATGAAATTTTTCTAATACCTAAAGACACTATACCTATAAATCTTATGAGTTGTATTAAGTGAATTTTTATGTAATAAATCATGTTTAAATATGAAATAAAGATAAGGGTCATTATAATATTCATTTTGTTTCCTAAATGATCACAAATATATGTTTAAATGTAAAATTTCTAAGAAGGATTATTATGGTTAACCTAAAAAGGTTTATAATTGAAAAAATAATTATTAAAATTATAAAATTGGTTTTTATAATGTAAAAAAGTTTTAATAGTGGTTAAAAGAGTCGGATATTAGGAATATGATTCATAGTCTCACCATTATTAAAAAAAGTTTTATTTATAGATTTTACCCATAAAATGATTTTAGGGGGTAGTTTTATTAGATGTTCACATAAATATGTGGATGGAATTACATAACGATGTAATGTGTTTAAACAACCCAAAAAGATACAATAAAAATAATGATTATCTAGTTGGATATATATTATTTGATTAGAAGTGAATTTATTTATGGATTTATAGAATTATTAAAGGATTTTATTAATATTAATTGTATCATTTTATATAATATAGATCAATACATTATCATTATTTTATGTTGGATGTATATAATCATGAAATGAAATGATAATTAACCTCCTAAAGTCTGAAATTGATTTATCCTTGATTTATCTTCATCATTAAGTATTAGTGATTATGATTAAATTTGATGGTTAACATGTGTTGAATTTTGTATGGTGATATGAAATATGGTCTTGATATATAAAACCAATCATATGTGTTGGATAACCCACAAAATATAACATAGGGAGTGTCATACATCATATATTTGGTCTTCTAGGGGTGCATGATTAATATTAAATCCCTTTACCCATGGTTATAAGAAATATAATTAACATGAGAACCTTAATACTTTAATACCTTTGTTATTATATCCTTAAGGCTGTGCTAATTAGTGGGTGGTCAGGTATGTTTCCGATCATGTTTTTAGATGAAGTTTATTTAATATTGTATTTTTACTCTTGTATAATGTGTATAGAACATATGACCTCATTTGATATAAAATTAAGAAGTGTATGGTCACACATAGAGAAAAAATATATAATATGTACTTATATATTATATAGTGGGAAGGTGATACGATCATCCATCAGGGTGACTGGCATATGAGTGACTATATTGGATTGATGCACTCCATTTCATATAGCAACTCAATGTATTGTAAAAATGTATTATATGATTATTTAAGATTTTATATGATATATCCATTGAAAAAAATAATGTAGATACAATTTATTGATGGATATTATGCTATATCAATTCATAGATCTAGTAGCACTGATTCTTTTCTTGAGGCTTGTATTGTCTTACATGTAAGGAATAGTGAATTTAAAAAACAAATTAACTCTAAAAGGATAATAGGGTCACAATTTTTGCTTTATTGAATAGAGAGTATATTTTATCAAACATAGATATATAATCTAAAAGTGTTTTATAGTTTATCCAAGATGATTTTTGGTTATTTTTTCAAAATTTATTGTGTATTATATAATTGATAATGAAATGATAGAAAGTATATTAGGATTTAGTGCATATATAATATTGATGGATATATCCCATAAAACATATATTATCCTATATCATATTATATGATATAGGGATATTTTATAGTAAGATATTTTTATGGTATATCATAATTATTTATAAATAGATATCATACCAATGCCTCAATGATATCCCATTTTATTATATATTTTTATCATAAATGTTATGCTAGAGGTTAATTTTATTATATGATTAACTTATAAAATAAAATTTTACAAGTTAATGTTCCATATATATTCCATATAAGACTATAACAACTATTCAATGTTTTATATAATGAAATATATAGGAGATTCAATAATGAATTTAAGCATTAAATTCATGCATTCTTAGATTATGGTTATAAAAGTTTCGTAACCAAAGGTATTACTCAAACATTGTATAACATTCAATTAAATTCTAAAAAGGATTGGGGATTGTCCCAAACGCCTTTATAATGAGGTCATATCCAGGAGAATGGATTTTCACTTTCAATCAATTACCTTAATCAAAGATCTATCCTCTATCTTCCTTTAAACTAAATTTAATATAATACTATTGTTAAAAGGATGATACTTCCCAATCATTGGGTGATTCATCAACCCATAGATACCCTTGGAGGAAGGATTCCATTGGATACATCTAAGTTATTTTCATCAATCTCGCATGATTTAATAATGTCTCTTAGTCATCAAGGCGAAGATAGGAATGTTCTTTTTTTGGTGTTTTCTTGATTTTGGTTTCAATATAATGTATGATCTTGGAATTGGGTTCTTGGTTTTCCATTAGTGGAATAATTGTTATTTGATCCTAATAAACCTATAATTACCTATTTATGTGGTTTATACAAATTTTGTTGACCTCTATTACTTATAAATACAAGATTCATTCTCTCTCACTAGGTATTTGATCATATTATTGTTGGATATACTATATTTGAGGAAACTAGGGTTAGTTCATTACAAGAGGCTTATAAATTTGGTGAGGAGGACTATATATTATGAAAAGATTCTTCATATTCCTTTGAACCTCTAGAAAATATGGATATATGTATTTTTGATGGCCCATAACTCTATAAGGGATGTAGATAAGGCCTTGGTTGTTGTCGAGTGCCTTAGAACTACCTATTACCGTGGTCTAAGGGAGTAATAAAAACGAATTCCTATTGTCTTATAAGGATCCTAGTGAAATAATACTATAAACAATATTTTATATATAATAAAATATATTCTAGATAAAATCTTGAGTAGAACTCATCAAATATTATAAATTCTTATCCTTCTATTCTTACTCCATCAACTAGGTATAATTTATTAATTTTATTGCACTAATATTTCATTGAATATCAAGTTATAATGGATAATCTAAATGAATTTCTCACAAAACCTCATTAGTAAGTATATTTCTAGAGTAAGAAATAAATCCCATGAATTAAACACCAAAATATTTCAAACCACCCCTTTCTCACTTGATATTCAATAACTCATTCTAGTGCTTGACTATAATCGTTTCTAATACAAATTGAATTTAAACTAGTATTGAAATTTTTTTTATCATATCATAGACTCATATCTATCTAAAAGACAAATCATCCACCATTTTAAAAACAATCCTTTCAATATGCTCCACTCCAATGGTACTTGATGCTCCTCTGGTGTATGTACAAGAAAAGAAGATGTTTATGCCTCATCCAAATAGTGCTACATATTTGAATAAAAAATTAATCTTTCATAACATATAAATATTTGTTTTTAAAAATAACACAAATATATACTCTATATCCTATTCTATATTGGTATCTCCAGATCAATCCTCTTTTGAATAACTAGTGCTGGATACTCTATAACCTTAACTATAGGTTGTCATCCCCTTGATATAGATATAGATAAATAAAATATATTTAATTAATCTAAGACCATGGATAAAAAATGTAATAAATATATACCAATTACCCAATCCCATGATAACTAACATTCCAAACTTAATATATGCAAACCATCATGACATATGTGTAACTATATGATGCATGATTCCGTTTATTTAAGAGTACCATGATAGAAAAAATAATAATCTCATGGTTATTGTCAATATATGATCAATGTGCATACATAATAATATGTTAAACACTCAAATACATTATTAGTTTACCTGGTCTATTTCATATCTCAAATATATATTTACTATTACCTTAAAAAACCCAACACAATCCCCACATATGTCTACTGCAAAAATCATCCTAAACAAGAATCCGAACCAAATTCTATGATAATAATCTAACATGACTCACCCCAATTGAGATGATTATATTTATCGATGATAAGAACCATATTATCACCCTATTCCATAACTATAGAAAGGTTTGATGACTAGTGTCAATGGAATGAAAACACCAATATAGAAGGAATTTCCACATTAAAAGAAAAAGTCCAAAAATTATATAGTAAACAAGATTAATAATAGAATCCAGGATCAAATGATATCAAAAATAATATTTATTCAATACATTATAAAAAATTAATGGATTACTACTAGTGGCATAAAACATCTTAATAAAATCACTAAGTGATAAAATAAGATAATTCCATTATACCTCAGATGTATAAGAAAATATTCCATAAAATCCATGATCCCATAACTCTATGGTCAAATGTTTCTAAACAACTCTACCAAATTACCATTAAATATTTACTAAAATTATATAATAAATAGAAATGAGTATATCCATATACTCTATAGGGACATCCCATAAAATTTCCAAATTTTCTAGTGTGAACAGGGAATAAAAATACATTCATGTGTGGTGAATAAAAGATGAAAATATATCCCAAACCAAGGTCATGTTATTATATATTATTATATCCTAGATCTCACAAAAATCTTACTCCCAATAATATAAATCAGAGATATATATAATAAAGATCACACGAAATTAATATCAAGGTCCCCAACTAAGAAAATCCCATCAATCTAGTCACCACTTATTCCAACATCTAATGTCAATTCCATTCACCCAAATTTTTAGAATAATGTAATAAAAAATATTCATATCAATAATAATATCAATGTATGAGTTACGGAATAGTATTACTCGTTAGCTATTTAGTTATCTTACTCACTAAATAAATATTAGGTCGCACATAAGAAAAAATTCCCTTATTCAGTGGCTAAAAATAACTTAAAACTCCTATCATATAAAAAATTGAAAATTACAATATATTTAATTCAAAATTCTCATATTTGAGATAAATAATAACCCTAAATATATGATACTCCCATAGTGTTACTACCACCCATTTACTTCTTACGGAACTCCTTCATGTGACAAATTGAATCTTTATAGATACTCTCACAATTAAAATCTTTATGGTAGTCACATGGTATACAATATGAATCTCTATGGTACTCCCAAGGTTTACAACCTATCTTCTAAGAAATAAAGGACAATAAAATAAATAAAGAACTTATTAAATATAGGGACTTAGGGTATACCCATGTAAGCGAGTATATATGGATCTCATGAACCCTAGAAGCATAATCATACTATCCGCCACCTAAACAAAAATCTCAAGAATGTTTTAGGGAGAAAAAGTATCCATATGTTACATATTCTAGTATCTACCATATGATCTATGAAGAATCTGTCAGAATACCCTCCCAACCTAGAACATGACCCAACCCATTTGATACATGAATGGTGTTCCCAAACCCCACGGGCTGGAGACTAGAACCTAATAATAAAAAACTTAGTGGGAATTATTTCAACCAACCTAACGAAGACAACATGACAAATATATATATATATATATATATATATATATACAAGATATATAGTAACTACAAAAGAAAAACTAGGAATAAATACATATTTTAGAACTAAAATAAGACCATGGAAATGATATAACTAAAAAGTAGCTAAATAAACTTCAAGGAATGAGTTCAATAGTAAAGGAAAAAACCTAAATGAGAAATAACTACATCAAGTGATTTCATGGGAAAACCCCCACCATCTCACCACTAACTACCTAGAAAAGAATGAAAAAAAACACCCCACCTCACTGTATTGTATTTCCCTTCCCTATATGAAAATATATAACTAGGACCATGAATTTCCAAAGTGGTTAAAAGGGTGTGAGATAAATAGTCTTAGTAGGATCCTACTATATTTTTCCATAACAATTATCTATACAAAACTTTGAACATGCTCAACTTTAATTAAAAAAAGGCATGATAATTTGTTGAATAGTTTTTCTTTCAAAATCGGGGTAAAAATACTCCTTTTTCAATAGTTCCAAATAATCCAATTAAAATATTTTCAAATCATGAAACATATTTATAACCAGTTCCATGAATGTATCAAATATTATATAAAATCCAAAATAGTAAAAACCAATGCACACAAAAATCACACCAAGGATCATTATAGGCCAGTCTATCTATAACTCTTGTACCCAAACATAGAAAATCATGTGAATCAAGTCTCTATACATTTGAATTTAATTTATAGACCTAAATAACACCCTATAAATTTAACCTCACAATATTTATAACAAGTACATAGAAAAATATTTCAAGGGAGGAGAGGAACACCCCATGAGTAAACCCACCCAATAGTATCACAATATGAGTCCTATTACCACACCTTCCACCTAAGTACCCAATGATTACCTTGTTCTATGTTTTACAAACCATTTCATCAAAACTAATATTTTTAAAATATTTTATAAGTCTATTTCACAATTCTTTGAAAATACCCATTTATTTTACACAAAGAAGTGGAAAACCATCTTTTCTCAAAAAATCATATTCACATACACACAAATAGATAAATCATTGAAGCCATTTTATTTATAAAATAATTTTTAAAAGAAGAGAAATCATGGATCATCCAACATAGGCTAGATATAGAACCACCTACCTAATCTTGGGCTGCACACCAAAAGCGATGGGCTCCACAACCATTGAAAGGAAAGAAGAACAACAAAAAAATCCCTATAAATAATTCCCACACTTTGGGATCATATTCAATAAAAAACCACAAAACTTACTCCCCACAACCAAAAAAATACATAACCTTAGAATATAATCACACAATTGATCTAGAAATGATCAAGAAGAGAATCATCACAAGATCAACAGATCCAAAAACACAGTGCAATGGAACATCCATGATCAATGACAATGAAGAAGTAGAAATATTGCTAAACCAAAGAGATACAACACAACCAAAATAATGATAAAGTGTTGAATGTTATGATTCAGAAGGATAAGAGATACTAATAATCACCTAGGAGATATCCTTGGAATCTAAGAGAACCCTTCACACTGAATGAAAAGAATCATATGTGCAATGTGGTAAAAGAAATTCCAAGACGATTCATGATGTGAACCCTTTTCAAGATATGAATTTTAAAATTTACAAGATACACTGAAAATGGTGTCACATCAAAATAAATACCCCAATCATAAAAATCTCATGGTGTAAACAAGTTCATGACATCTTCCCTATAATGAATTCACATCATGTAACTTGTTCACAATGTGAATGTTTCTATCTAGAAAATTATGCAGAAAAACATTGAAAAGCACCCTAGTAAACCCATACCCTAATGGAAATATTCGTAAGACTTTAAAAAATGTATACATGTAATCCATTAATTGAAACAAACATATATCCCCAAATATTAGGTCATTTTTGTTGAAAACATTTCCCTGATATCTAAAGGCCCAAAATACACCCAAACAAAGAGGGAAATAAAAAGAGATACATGATGTACCTAAAAGAAGGTAACATTATGTTGAGAAATCCCTAACAAAAGATTCTCCCTAGAGAGTCATGTGAATAAATGGTGATCCAGAAAGAGGTAAGGCCATACTCCCTCACTGATGTTTCATGATCCAAAGTCTTGTGAGAATTTGATCCGTTTGACCATAACACTCAGACTAACGAGATAGGATTCCTAGGAAATAATTTCACTTGGGGGTCAATAATATCCACTGTATACCCTATAATAGTAATGTATTTCACTATCTCAATCACTTCCCAAATCATAACACGAGAAGGATCAAGATGATACTTTCAGATATGAGATATGTGGAAAATGTTATAAATACCCATCGACTGAGCTAGTAATTCAAATCGCTAAGTAACCTGACTAAGTTGCTCTATTATTTGAAATGCTCTATCTTATCCATGAGCCAACATTCACCATTGTACCAAGATGAAGGTGAAGAAAATAAAGATAACCCTTCAAGAAATCATTGTCACCAATGGAAAACTATAAAAGCTGACTTTGATGATTCTAATATGATTTCTACCGATTATGAGTTATAATTAAATTCCAATATATATCTTGAATCCTCGCTGATGTCTCATGAATAAGACTCAGTCCCACAAGAGAGGCCTTTCTCACCCCTTCCCAAAAATGTGCAGATGTGCATGGGTGACTATAAAAATCCTCAAAGAGATTTATTATGATTGATGACTCATAAAAGTTTCAAAAATAAAACCTAAATAGCTCCATATGGATATCACATGATCTCCCAGAATCCAATATGTAGGTATCAATCATATCTTATTGGACCTGAATATCCCAATTTGTATGACCTTCAATTTGTGGATGATAATTAGTACTTAATCTGACCTGAGTCCCCATAACCTCCTGGAGACTCATCCAAAACTATTAAATAAACCAATGAATATTGTACGAAACAACAACAGATGAAATACCAAGTAACCTCACAACCTACTCCACATATAGTTTACCTAGATACTCAACTTTATTAGTGTCCCTGATCAGAATTAAATGGGACAATTTCATCAAACAATTAATAACCACCCAAATAGTATTCTTCCCTTAGAGAGTCCGAGGTAATATAACAACAATGTATTTGAAAATGTTGTCCCATTTCCAAAATGGTACCAGATGTGGCTGGATAAAACCATAATGTTTGAGATTATGTAACTTTATTTGTTGGTAGATGTAACAGTGGGACACATAATATACAATGTCAAACTTCATACACAACCACTAGAAGCACTGTATCATGTCATAATGCATATTATTAGTCCCCATATTAATGTACCATGGATAAATAAGATAATATATTAAAATTGAGCTCCTCATAGTTTCTAAGAAGAAAAACTGATCGGAAAAATAGTGAATACCATATGATGATAGAGACCAACCGGAAACAATCTCCACACCATAAAGTGATTCTATAATTCTCCCAAACTCATCTCCCTACTACTGACCCAAAAGAATGGATTTAGAGAGAGATGGTGATAATTAGACTGTGGTCAAAACCATACCTAAAACATCCTCTTATGTATCTATATGAAACTGAGTAAAGAGTCCTTTATGGTTCCACTCTTCATTCAATTAAAAAACATCATATGATTACACTTTACTCCTAAGAGTGTCCACAAAAATATCCCCCTTCCCATGAGTGTAGGAAATGTTGAAGTCGAATGTATGAAGGTATTACACACCCCACCTTTGTATGTGACTCAAGTATTTCTAAAAAAATATTTAGGTCAAATTATTATTGTCATAAAGGACTATAAACCTCTACCCAAAGAGATAGTTCCACAAATATTTAATTACATGAATAACTATGTTGAGATCCAAATTAGGAGTGGTTTAATTCTTCTCATTCGACTAAAGTTGATGAGAGAAATAGGACACAACATGACCTTCCTATATAAGAACACCAACCAATCCATCACCAGAATCATTATAGTACACAACATACCCCTTATTGGGCTTCAGAAATATTAGAATAAGAGATAATATAAGAAGTTATTTCAGTACATCAAAAGGTAACTGAAATTTTTCATCCTATTTCAATTTCACCCATTTTATAGTAATATATTTATAAGGTGATCAAAACATCGAGAAATCCTTGATGGACTATCGATAGTGTCCATCAAGACCAAGGAAGCTTCAAATCTGAATACATTCTAGGGATCCTACAACTAAAAGACAACCTTCACCCTCTCAGGATCAACTAATAATAAATTCTTAGAACTCACATTCCCAAATAACTATATTTCATTGATTCAAAATCTATATTTCAAAATATTTCATTAAAATAACCAATCCTTAGGATTTTAAAAAATAAACTCATATGATGTTGATACTCATTCTTGGGTCTTGAATAAAATAAAATTTCATCCATAAACACTACCACAAAATTGTTTATATACCGATGGATTATTTGATTCATAAAATCCATAAAAACCATAGGAGAATTAGTTAGACCTAAATGAATTAGAGGATATTCATAATGGACATACCTGCTCCCAAAATCCATATTTGGTATATTAGACTCCCGAACCCTGGGCTGATGATTAGCCAACCAATGATAGATATTTTAAAACCACTTTCCCCATTAAATTGATCACTCAAATTAGACACATTAGAAAAAGGATAGTTATTATTAATGGTAACCTAGTTAATATTTTATTAGTTAACAAAAAATTGAATTGATCCATCAGAATCCTTTGAAAAGAGAACTTCAGATGACCATGCTAAAACAGTGTGGTGAAAAAACCTTTAACCATAATATCATTCAACCAAATCTTGAGCTCTTTCATCTCCTCTGGTGCCATATCATAATAGGGTATCCAGATTGGTTGTGTTCCATGAAACCAATCAATTGTGAACTCCAGCTACCTCTTTATATGAATACTAGATAATTATTCTGGGGAAACATCCTGAAATTCCCAAAAAATCATGATAAGATAAAAAAGAAAATAAATGTAATTTGGATAAACTGCAATAGTAGAATACAATATTCTATGATCTGGGAAGAAAAATCCTACATGACCATACCAAAAACCCCACTCTCCCTAAAACAATCATGATCTCCCATCAACAACAAGGAATGAGACATGCCAATGATAAAAATCAACCACATCATGATAAATAATAAGACAATCTATCCTAATGATGATGTCAAATAGATCTATATTGAGAATAAGAAAACCCTAGACAAATTCTTCATCATCTATCAATAGAGAACAAGGAAACTCAAAATCCAGCTATTTACTATTCCAAAGAGGTGCCTTGAACTCCCTAAAAAAGGATATGTGTTTTGATGGTTGTTTAATCACATAAAAAATGGGATGGAATGCACAAGTGGGAGGCCCCAGTATAAAAAAAATAAGTCACTGTGGAAGATGTGATAAAGATGGTGCCTCCCACTATCTCTAGAGCCCTGTAAATATCCGTTAGAAACTTACCCACTACATGAAGGTGATTCACTCATAAGACATGTGGATAGACCCCTATAGTATTTAAAGAATATAAATTCTCCACATTGACCTTTAGATCCGATGATCTCTGACCATAATAAGGAGTATACATCGCTTGATAGAACCTCTGTAAATGGAAGTAGTAGACACAACCATTGCACATATTTACATGCACTGAAAAATAATTCTAGGTCTTCCAGACATTTCCACATTGATTAAATGTTAGGGGAATACTACTAGTTATAAATTATGGTATAGATGATTACCACTACTGAGAACCAACTCTACCACCCCTTTAATGGTCATGAAACTTCCTCTTCTTCTCAAGCACACCACTGAAGATTCCAATGTGTGGAAGATATGTTCTAGTATATCCATAATTTTCTTCCACATCCATATCTACCAGAATTTCCCTATATACTATGTCTGCATAGGTTGAAATATTCAACAAGAATACCCATAATCTAATATCCAGTCAAAAATCATACAGGTACTTCTGATCTTTTATCTATCCATTCATCACTAGCTCTGAAGAAAAAGAAACCATCTATGTGATCCAATTGGTGTATGTTAATACCAATCACTCTACATAGTAAAAATATAGGAACTCTAACTAATTTTTCATTAACATAGGATCTAGAATTTTTTTTTGAAGAGGGTTTGGAACACCTTGTAGTCCAAGAACACATGCCTATTTTCCCATACCATAAAATCCCACAATTTCTTTATGGGGCACTCATGTTTGAAATCTACAAACTTCACCATGATATTATCAGGTGTATACTGTAATTCAAAGATCTAATCAATATTTTCCAACCAGTCCTCTACCTTTCAGGGATCATTCATACCCTTAAAGGACATGGGTATTTCTTATAAGAACTCTTCAGATCGATCCCTTTCTCCCCCATATATTGGATGTACCTCAACAACTGTGTTATATAATTTTAGTACACTTTGTTTCATGGAAAACAACTACTCACATGATAGTCTCTATAATAATCTAATACAAAGGTAGATTCCCTTATGGAGAATACACTACACCCTCCTATGGAACCCATAGAAGACATCTCATAGGAATATCACAAAACACAAGAAACAAAAGAAATGATCACATGATAAGATAATATCATTTTAGTATAAAAATATATAGGATAAAACTATGATTAAGATCAAGAAATAAAATTAGAAGACACATATACCAATATCCCATGGTTACTTGAGTCTTGTTAGGGAAATAACTAGCTAGGAACTCACCAAAATCTACCCCTTAAGGCTCTAAAATCAAATATCTCATTTACCAACAACCTAATACTGAGCATAACTGTGATCTAATACCAAACTGTGATGAACCAACCAATATAACCTCAAAAACCATCACCTAAAAAAACCAGTCACATATATGAATGGGGTTCACGATCCCCATGGGCTTATGAATAACACCAATGAATCTACAATAACAAAAGATACATATTTTTTCCCAACACAAATTAGAAAACATGACCTATATATATACATGACATAGAGGATAAATAGACAATAAAATAAATATAAATATGTATGAAATAAGTAAAAGAAGTATGAAAAAAATACAACTCAAAAGTGTTTAAGAAAATCCAAGTTATAAGTCTAACAAAAAAGGATAAAACCAAAATGAGAAATAACTACTCTATGTGATAACATGGGAAAAATCCAACCATCCCACCATTAGATACATAGACACGTATGACAGAAAAATAATTTCCTCACTATGGTTCCTTGACATTCCCTATATCAAAATACATAATTAGGTCTATAAACAATTGAAGGGGTGCATGGAGTGTGAGATAAATAGTTTTAGTAGGATCACACCCAATTGTTCCATAACTAGTCTCTATAAAACAATCTAAACATGCTCAAATTTATGAAAAAAGGTTTGATAATTAGGTAAATAGATTTCGTATAAAAATCATGGTAAAATATTCCCATTTTTTATAGTTCCAAACAATATAGGTAAAAAAAATTCAAATAATAATAGATATATCAAATAATTTTAAATCATGTATCACATATCATATAAAATCCAATACAACCCAAACCAATTCATAGGAAAACCATGCCAAGGATCACTATAGGTTAAGATATCTAGAAGACTCATACAAAAAATAAGTAAACATTCATATAAAGTCTCTATAAATTTGAACTACATCTAATAGTAGAGGAACACCCCAAATGCGATCTTCTGAATAGGTCTAAAAAGTCCCTAGAATAATCGGCCTAAGGAGGAGAGGAACACCACATGAGTAAACCCGATGAATGTATCAATGAAAAAGTAGTATTACTAAAACTTCTACTTAATTACCCAATGATTCCCAGGTGATACGTCATCCATACCATTTCATCAAAGTAATTAATTAAAAACCATTTCATAAATCAGTTTCACAATGCTTTGAAAGTAAAATTTAATTTTACTAATATTAGGGGAAACCATATTTTCTCAAAAATATATCTACAAAGACATGAAAATAAATAAATCAATCATTAAATTTTATTTATAATAAAATTATAAAACAAGAGAAATAATAGTTAGTCCAACACATGATAGAGATATAACCACCTAACTAAACTCAATCCACACACCCCAATCAATGGGATCCACAACCATTTTAAGAAACAAATAACAAAAATTAGAAGTCCTATCAATGATTCTAACACTTTAGGATCATATTATATAAAAAAAGATTTTTAGATAGGATAGGCTAGACATTCCTTTATAAACAAACACCTGACACAACACAAATAAAAAAGAAGTAGACACTAGAAGATTATTTCACAATAGGTCTAGAAAGGGTCAAGAAGAACATCACTGCAAGGTCAACGCATCCACAAACATAGTGAAACAATGCTGCCATGATCAATGGAAATTGAGAAGAAGAATGATCACTTATCCCTAGAGATGTAGTAAAACAAAATTTATGATCATGTGTCAAACAATGAGATCTATAAGGAGTTAGGATCCCAAAAATCATATGGGATAGAAGCCACATTTTGACAGAGAATCCTTCACATTAATTGAAAAGAGTCGTACGTGAAATGTGTTAAAAACCAATGGTATTTAACCATTCACAACATGAACTCCTTTACTGATGTGAATTTAATGATTTACAATATAATTCAAAAAATATGTTCCCTAGTATTAAAAATCTCTATCATAAACATGTCATGACATAAACTAATTGACAACATCTGCCCCAAAAAAATCATGTCGTGTAACCAGTTCATGACATGAATTAGTTCACCAGGAAGATTCTGAAAAAAACATAGAAAATCCCCCAAGTCAACCTAGACCCAAAAGTATATCTTCTTATTCCTTTGACATATTTAAACCCAAACTACATTATTTAAAACAATTCATCCCTGAAAATTAGGTTATTTTCTCTGATAAATACTCTATTCCCTTGAAAGGCCCAAAACACACCCAAATTAATTGGGAATCTAAAGAGACAATATATATTTGAAATAAGGTAATGGGTTGTTACATTATCATTATTATATCATACAATCACGTTTTATTATTTATAATCTATTTAATTATACCCTTTATTACTCTATCAATAATACCATGCTCTATATAAAGTTTTTATTTTTATAGTGGAGGGTTTAATAAATGTTATTATTTGCATCATGTTCCAGATATCATATTTCCCCGTATTATAGTAAGGAGATATAGGAAAAATAATAGTGGGTCGAACCATGTGTTATTAATAGAATGACCTAATGAAGAAAATTACATGACCACTATGATAGTATCTATATGAAATTAAATTTTTATCTTATGATTTTTATGACCCACATACTCTATTAGCATGACCTCATGAAACATTTATAAACATATAAATCAACATCTCTCATGTAAAATTATCAATTTATACAAAATCACCTCTATGTGATTTTTTTATAAATGAAATATAATCAAGTATTTCAATAAACATAATATTTATGATCATTTACTCTATAATAAAAATTCCATGAATAATAATTCATTATAAATTTTAGTATAATCACAGTTTTTTTAATAAAAAAGTCATCCATAAAATAATATCTATTAAAAAAATTCATTGTACCTTTATAATATCATTGATAATATTGCATTTAAATATTAAAAAATTCTCTAACCTTGATTTTAACTTGAGCCATCAAAGGAAAAGAAATGATTTATTCACAATGGAAAAAAATAATGGATTGGAGTTACCTACCCTTTACTCTTTCCATGTATATTTATTATTCTTAATTCACTAAAATATTCTATGTTCATCATACTCTAAGGATCAGATTTTATCATTGGAGTAGAAAGAGTCAAGACACTAGTATGAGAAGATAAAAGAGAATTTAATTAATGAAGGAATGGAGGATAATGGTGTGTGAGGAGTATGGGAATCTCTTACCCATTTTTATAGATATAAATCATCCACAAACATTCAGTATCCCATATTAAAACCCCATAATAAAACATTTTACCTCTCATATTCATTATCTAATTGAACTTACCATTAGTATATTAAACCACTATATCATAATCATAGTTTAATATAGAGGATTCCTATTCCACCTTCCATTATTTCAAAATTAATAGTATTATCTAAATAAAAAATATTTATCTCTAGAATAATTTACATTAAAATTATTTCCTTACTAATTTAAATAAATATAAAAAATAAAATTTTATCCTTAATCACAAATTAAAAACTCTAAAATTTTTGTAAACACCCAAACACAAATTTTAGAACCTATATAATGTATTTCTAAAAATAGTTATTATCTTGTGATGGGAATAAGTAAGAACAACTCAAATGTGCTTACATTCAAAAAATTAAAAATTATTACCATGCTTTATAATTTCAATAATCCACAACTCTCTAAATATGTTTGGATTAAACATACTACCAGTTAATCCAAATTAACCATCATCTTCACTAATTATTGTTTTATGAGTTTTATGTGTGTATTTTCATGGTGATCTTTAAGTAATTAGAATTTTATGTACCCAAAAAATTCTATAATTTATCACATATTTTAATCATTTTTCTTTTTTACAACAATTTTAAATATTTATTCTAAAAATGAATCTTACCTGGAATCAAAATGGAATAAAAAACTAGGTGATGTTGAGAGAAAGTTTCCTCTACAATTTTCATGGTGTAGGAGGGTTTCTTTTAACTATAATAAAACAAGAGGATATAGATTTGGCTTAGATCAGATTGGGATATAAATGTTATAATGGGGGGTTTCTTTGGAAGTGAAGTCAATGATGAGGATGGATTAATTAGACTAGAATAAATAGATAATGGGTAACAAGAGAGGGTGGAACACTAATAATAAGGGTGATACAAGATGAATTGATGGAAAATGAGAGGGTGTTAAAAGTGGGAAACATGGTAGTAAGAGGTAAGACGATAAGAGATGAAGGTTCATTTTGTTAGGATTTTTTATCTTGG
Source organism: Viscum album (assembly GCA_963277665.1). Taxonomy (NCBI): domain Eukaryota; kingdom Viridiplantae; phylum Streptophyta; class Magnoliopsida; order Santalales; family Viscaceae; genus Viscum; species Viscum album. Next base: position 1,567,539,973 of record OY728160.1, read on the forward strand.
GATAGGGGAGATAACACATACCAATAAGAAAAATGAATCGAGAAAATGTTTTAATTGAGGATAACCTTAAAAAAATATTTTTTTTTCAGCATAAATGGGTTAAAAAACAAAAAAATGGGGAGATTATAGTAGGTTAATAGGTTAATGGATTAATATTTTCACAGATAAAAGATATATAATTTTATCACATTATTCATTCCAAATGTCTCAATTTAATTAAAATGTGAAACTATTTATATTTAACCCTAAACCATTGAATTCTCATTATAAATGTAAAGTTATTATGTTAGGTTAAAAATTACCATCACTAATTTTCTCATTTCCTAGTGTGACATGTTTTAATGGATTCATAATATGGTTTTCATATTTGTTTTGGATGTATGTGCATATTTGTATATATTTATACAATATTTTTAATTATGAAAAATATATTTTTTGTTTATATATAATCCATAATATAAATTTAAATTAAATATTATCTGTATAAATATATATACATGAAAACAAAAAATATACAGGTACAAACAAACAAATAAACACAAATTCACTTCCAAATTATATTTAAATATATTTTTTCAATATTAATTTAATTTAACTCTTATTTTTAATATGTATTTGTAAATGTTTCTATTTATATAGATTATATTATATTGGGGCACTTGTGTATATATATATATATATGATTTAATGTTTTAAAATTAATATTTAAAATTAAATTTAAATTAAATATTTTAATTTTAATTTAAAATTGATATTAAAATTTAAAAAAAAAGTTAAATGAAAAGTTATTTGTTATTTAATTAAAGTTTAAATGTTCAAATGGAAATTAAAATTAAAATTGGAATTGTAAATCAAAAATAAAAAATGAAAATGAAAATGAAAATGGAAGTTGATATATATTTATAAATATTCTAAATATTATAAATTGATATTTAATTAAGAATCACAAACACACACACTTGAAGTTTAAATTTTAATTTTATATTAAAAATAAAAATAAAGTTAATATTGTAATATAAAAATATATCAATATATAACTATATCATATATATATATTTAAATTAATATATGTATAATGAAATATTGTATACATGAATACTCTCACCCACACAAGGATGAAGTCTTGGTTTCCATATAGATAAGTTAGCAGTCTACATTTCCTCACTTCTAATCAACCTTATCTATATGAAATTTTCACAAACATAGAACATTCATTTTTCTCCCACTATCAATTGTAGTTTCATCATCATAACTAATTCAATAAAAAAATTTATATATTAATTGATCCATAATTTTGAAATATGTTTCTCATGTTTATTTGAAAAATAATTTAAGGATCATTAATTGGAGTAACATTATTCTCATAACATACCCTATTGATTATTGTGTCACATTTTATTTTCATATTTGGGAAAGTTTTATGTTCAAATATTTTTTAATCATTTTCTAATGAAATAATGTTGATATTTTTTATTATTTAATCATTTTTTGTGAATATAATTTATTTATTTATTAATATTTATTTTGTGATGTCCAATTCATAATTTATTTTAAATTCAGTTTCAATAATAAACATTGAAAAATATTATTCTTCAGTAATTATAAATATTTTCAAACACCATGTCTTAATATTAATATTTAACACAAATTATTTCTTTCTAAAAACATTATTTTCAAATATTTTATAACTTAAAAACTAATTTTTATTTTTTATGATAAGAATGGTAACATATCATTTTAATTAAATATTAACATTCAACACTTAAACATGTGATTGTTTTTATTTTTAGAAATTATTATGAAAATATTTTTTTAATAAATAATAATTATTAAAATATTATTATTTTATTAAATAATTATTTTTTACAATGAAGTGCCATTGGAATTGGTGATGGTAATTTTATTTGTTTTCAATACCTTGTGATAAGTTGTGGAAAATAGGTTTTAACATGTTTGGAGAGTTTTTAAGGAATTTATAGATGGATTTAATTAACTTGAATGATGTTCTATGATTTTATTAAGTAATATTGAATTTTATGCAGAATTTAGAATTTGGATAAGTGTTTACCATTGGGAAAGAATGACTAGTTTCCTAAGAATCAATTCATCCTAAAAATATCAAAAAATATCAATGTCCTATATACGTAAGAATAAATCTTAAAACTCTATGAGGATCATTATTGGGGTAAGAATGATTATAGAGTGAGTAAGGATGAACTCTGATGTGCATAAACATCATTTGGTTAGCTTTCTAAGTATGAGTTGAGCTGTGTAAACCTAAATGGTCTTTTTTGAAAAGATTAATAAGTGTTGTGTAAACATCACATGCCTTGAGTAAACATCATCTGCATTGGAATAATTTAGATATAGATTGTTCAAAAATTACTTAATGATGGTTTGGATGTTGTGTAAAAATAATATGGATGTATAATCATGATTTAAATCTTGTATAAACATCATTATATAGTTTATTAAGGATCAAATAATATAAATTTTTTGAGAAATTCAGTTGAATGAAATTATTTGTTAGAAATATTATTTTTTGAGGAGGAATTAAACATGATGATTCCAAAAACAATCCTTATTGCTGAAAACATAAAAATTTAATATTTATTCAATCCTTTTAAATAATATATGATTTCCACATCTTGAAGAAGAAGATAAAATATGAGAATATCGGTTTCAGAATGATTCAATGTAAAAAAAGATGATTTTATTTTCAATAATAATGAAAATACAAGTGGGAAAATTATTTTATTTTTCTTCAGTTCCTAAATCATATGATAATTAAGATATGATTGAAGATAATTTTTTAAATTTGATTTCTATTTTTTTATTATGAAGATCAAGTGAAGAATATGATAATGGATTGGGTTCTGTTATATACTATTATTCCAAAAGAAGATTTAAGAAAATGATAAATGGAGATTATTTGTTTAAAATGAATATGGAATCAGTTATGGGTATTTTTGATATTGAAAAATGAAATTTATAGTGTATTTTTATATAGATATTGAATCTACTGTTTGTCTAAGAAATAAGTAAAGGGAGTTTATGGTATTTTCATGAGGAGATGGGGAGAAAACATATGTGATAGTTTTAAATGTGTATTTCTCAAAAGATCAAGGGATATAAGAGTGGTTTTATTTATAGGATTATTTATGATGGAAGTGTTGAGACATATTACAAAATTGAAGTTCTGGTAAATATAAAGAAATGTTAATTAATGTGCCCCTTATAATATCCCTGCTCTTTATTTCACATTGACACTCGATTTATTATGTAAGAATAGAATTAATACAACCCAAATTATTGAAAATTATAGTTTCTTTTGTAATTAGGTACATTACATACCAATATGAAATAGTGAATACAACATCTTTATTGAAAACTTCTTTATCATGATCAAAATACTCCCTCGAAGTTAAAATAACTCAGGAAAACCTGGGGAAATACCTAATAAATGGGTGAGCTACAAATCCCATAAAGGTTATAAACATTTCATAAATGATACATGTTAGATAATAGGAATATAAATAAAGAATAAAAATAACACACATAATAAGGCATGATAAAACATGATAATCATGACATGGAAAATGTGGCAACAACTTGAAACACTAAATCAAAAAAATAGGTCAATGCTAAAACCACCAAGGCCTAATGGTTAGAAAAATATCATAAAGGAATCAGGTTCACTCCCAGTTCCAACATGACATATCATGATACTACACATTAACCAATGCAGTAGAGCGCTATCTGGGAACACCCATCATATTCATTTAATTTTAATGCTTATGTGTGCCACATAGTTCAAACAACATGGATACATTCATCATCATAATTTATTACATGATCATGGAATATGGAATACATACATGTAATTCCCAAATAAATAAGTATATATCTATAAAGGTGAATACACTTCTTTGAAAAATCGATATGGTATTCAATACACAATTTTTTTAGCATGGAAAACTATGGAGAAATTTTGGCAGCATAATGACATTACATAAAAATTCATAAAAATTGTTTATGAGAGGTTATGGTCTATATAATAATTTTTAAATAAAATGGGAAGTAATAGGGATATATAAAGGCATTTCCCAACTTTATTAAATGGAAATATAGTTCATATTTTCATAATGAAACATAAATAAAGAAGAGAAGGTGAGGAACCCTTACAGATTTTTTGCATAGTAACATCTTATGTAAGGGTCAAAATAAGAGAGGAAAGATGATCCATAATTCGAATAACATCAATTGGATAGTAAGGGAATCGTTATAAATGAATTAAAATATATCCAATTGAAATTAAAAGAACTAAATTCAAAGAAGGTGCTTGAAATTTAATGGAGGGTATGAAGGACCCTTACTTGAGTGTGTGACTTAAAATGCTTGGGTGGGGATTCTTCAGAACTTGGGGGTGCCCTGGGAGGACACTAGATATTTGATATCAGAGTATGTTTGTGATCCAAGGAGTATCAAGTAATATAAATAGAAGTTTTGGAGGGATTATATAGGAAAAGAGGGGGCTTTATTTATTATTTTGATTTTGGTATCTACATAATAATATATCCAAAACCACAGACCATACCATGAGGTTTCCCCATGTCTTCTCCCAAATGGTAGTTTTTTTAATTTATAATTTTGAGGTCCCAAATTATTAAAATAAAGCTCTTTCTTAAGTGGAGGTAAGTCACACTCTTAAAGAAATGATTTTAAAACCTAGAAATGTATTATAGGTACTAGAGGATTCATAAAGGATTTACAAAATAAATAAAATAAAGTTAAAATCGCATTATTTTAAAGGTAAAACATAAATTTGTTTTGGATACCATTTATTGTAATAATTACAATAATTTTGGATCATTATGATGTCCTAATACAAAAAATATATTTATACTGTCTTTATTTTTTTAAAAAAATAGATTGTCTAAAAAAATTACCAAAAAATCACCCTTGGATAATTTTGAAGTTATGATTCCAAAAATAATATTCATTTAATATAAATTATTTTCTAAATATATGAATTTTCACTTTTAAAATAAAATCAACATTTATTAATTAATTTTGGGTTTTTTGACAATAACCATTTTAGAACCCTTATAAAAATTACATTTTATTTCATAATAATTATACAATCATTTATATTTTATAAAAATTATTTAAAATATTTTTTATATAAATAATAAATTAATTATTTAATTAATTAATTTAATTTAAATATTAATTAAAAATAAAATTTATGTTTTATTATATCAAAGTAAAACTCATTTACAATGTAACTATAATAATATGAAAATATTGTACATATTCATATTTATAGGGTATTGATACATATCCATTTAATACAATAGAAAATGCCCTAATAGTAAGGTGAATGATGGTTGGACCATCATGTGGTGATTCAATGAACATGGTTTGGTCCGTGATCTCAGTAATGTTGAACTTATCCTGTAAATGGTTTTTCTCATGCTTAGATTGTTAGATCATATCATGGGATTGGTCAAGAGAAAATCTTAGAGACTCTATCTCCACCGAAAGATCCAATAAATGGGATTTATAGGGTATAATCCAACTGGTTGAGTCTATCACTTCCTTTGTCCAAGTCAATTGGATTTTTTAAAAACTAATATTTATACTAATCATATGATCACTATTCAATGAATATATTATCAATGGTAAATATATTTAACGGAATTTCGAATCCAATTGGATAAAATAAAATAAAATAAGTTCATTTTTTCTATAACCTTACATAATTATACATTCAATTAAATCAAAAGGGGGATTTTATTTATAATAGTTTGTTTTGTTATAATCTTCCCCCATTTAGAAAATTTTCCCTCAAAATTTTCATTTTCCACACTAAAACAGATGAGGGTAACTTTGCTTCATCACTTCCTCCTGTTCTCATGTTGCTTCTTCGATCTTTTTATTTCTCTACAACACTCTGACAAGGTTCATTGACTTATTTCGTAGAATATTTTCTCTATGATCTAAGATATTCACCAGCTTCTCTTCATAGGAAAGATAATTCTATGATGGTACCACCACTAAATTGAGTACATGTGAGGGGTATGGTATGTACTTCTTCAAGAGGGATACATGGAATACATCATGTACTTGAGATAGGTTACTTGGGAGTGCCAGCTGATAGGCCACCACTCTAATGCGATCAAGGATCTCAAAAGGGATGATGTAACTTGGAATATGGTATCCCTTATTCCCAAATCCCATAACCTTATTCAATGTAGACAAGTGGAGGAATACCATATCTCCAATATCAAACTCTCGGTATCATCAATGATTGTCAGCATAAATTTTCAATCAACTCTGAGTATCCTTGATGTGCTGTTGAATAGTTTTAATATTTCCACCAATTAATGAACAATTTTAGGACCTATCAGTTTTTCCCACAACTTCTTCCCATCATGCTGATTCTACACCTCTTCCCAAAAATGGCTTTATAAGGATCCATTTAGATGCTCAAGTGTAAACTGTTGTTGTAAGATAACCCGAACAAAGTGAGATGTTGGTCACATCCTCCTTTGAAGTCCACAAAAAATACTCACAACATGTCTTGCAATGTCTTAATAGTATCATTATATTATCCATTAGTTTATGGATGATAGGCCATACTGAAGTTCATCCTGATTTTTAGAGCGTGTTGGAGACTTTTCTAGAACCTGTAGGTGAATGTTAGATCTTGATCAAGTATAATATATAGTGGTACTCATATAGAATTACCACTTCTTTGATATATATCATTACAAGTAGATCCAATTATAAGTCCTTCCAAATTGAGATAAACTGAGCTATGTTTGTAAGATGATCCACAAAAACCCATATATCATTGTTTCCCCTTGATGTCTTCAGATGTATGGTGACAAATTCCATGGTGATGTTCTCCTTTTTCCATGTTTGTATGTGTAATGGTTGCATCATACACTCATACTTGTACCTTTCAACCTTCACTTTCAAGAATAACAGTCACTTTTATGTATATTTAGGGGCATCCTTCTTCATATTGTCTCACCAATAGTAATCACAAATATCTATATACATAGTTGTGCTTCCAGTGAGAATGGGGAATGATGAACTATGTGCAACATCAAATAGTTCCTTCATTAACAAAGGATTTTTTAGAACACATAGTCTAGAACCAAATCTTAAAATTCCTTCGTTATAAATTTTAGACTTTGAGGACATCCTCATTATCATGGATTCCACCTTTTTCTGAATTTCCACATCATTTCTTTGAGCATCCTTTAAACTTTCCAAAAGATATGGTTGATGAATCATTTTTTAATGGATTTATGATGTTACTACCTTTATGATTCCCATTGACATCCTTTCAAAATCTAATAAGATTGTATCCATCTTAATTATCATTGATGATAGAATTATTGGACCCTTTATACGTTGAGAATCCACCACTTTATTCGTTTTACCAGGATGATAGTGGATTGAGAAGTCATAGTACTTGATCAGCTCTAACCATCTTCATTGATTAATATTAATCTCTTTATATGTGAATATACAATTAATGATTTTGTGATCTATATATATCTCACAATTTCCCCATAATGACAATTCTTCCATATTTTAAATGAAAATATCAAATTTTTCAAATCTGGATTATGCATGGGACAGTTTTTCTCATGAACATTCAACTTCCTTGAAGCATAGGCTATTACTTTGTAATTTTGCATTCACACAGAATCTAATCTCTTATTCTAAGCATTGTTGAATACTACGAAGAGTTATCCACTTTTGGGTAGTTTGGGAACATGCGTAGTGATGATCCTCCCTTTTAACTGCATTAATATCTCTTCAAATTCATCATTCCATGCAAATTTTACTCTGATCCATGTTGTATTATTAACTGGGTTTTAAATCCAGGAGAAATTTATCACAAATCGATAATAATACCCAGATGAACCAAAAACACTATGAATATCTATCATAGATGTGAGCCTAAACCATCCATTAATTTATTTTGTCTTTGAAGGGTCCTTAGATATCCCATTTTGTGTGATTATTTTCCCAAATAAAGAGACTTCCTTTAACCAGAACTCACATTTTGTATACTTTTCATAAAGCATCTCCTTTCAATGGTCTTTAACATGATTATTATATTCTCCTCATTCCCATCCTTTATTTTTGAATATATTATAATATCATATATAAATACTACACAATATTTGTTGAGGTAATATTTAAAGACACTGTTTATCAAGTCCATGAATATTTCTGGAGCATTAGTGTGTCTAAAAGGAATCACTATGAACTCATAGTGCTTGTACATTGTATGAAAAGTAGTCTTGGGGATATCTTCCTTCTTCAACCTATCTTGGTAATATCCCAACTATACATCCACCTTGGAGAAGTATTGTGATCTATGCAGAAGATCAAACAAGTCAGAAATCTGAGGCATATGATACTTTTTATTAATCGTGATATTGTTGAGTTCATGATAATCAATTCAAAAGTGCATTTACCCATCCTTATTCTTGACTAAGAGTACTGGTTCACCCCATGGTGAAGCACATGGTCATATGAAACCTTTATCCAAACTCTATTGTAGTTCTTTATTCAGCTCCTAAAGTTCCCCAATAACCATTCTATATGGTTTTTGGATAATGGAAACACCCCAGGTGCAATATTGATTGAAAATTTGACCTCTCAGCTAGAAGGAAGACCGTAAAATTTCTTTGGAAATACATCAAAATATTACATCACAACATGCATGTCTTCAAGAATGGTTCTTTCAATAAACTCAATCATTTGATCTAGATACACTTTTTCAAAGGGAAATAATATCCACGTCTGAGATGATTTTTCTAAAGAAGATTCATATGCATCCTTACACTTCAAAAAAATCATGGGTTGATTCATAATATGAAGATTGTTTTCCTTCTCATTGAAATATATTTTGGCTCTATATAGTGAAATACCATCCATTCCCCAAATTGCGTCAAATTCCACCAAAAGAATTATGAAAAGTTTCACTGGGATGTTTAGCCAAAAAATTTTGTCAAGTGAGGAGTTATAAACTTAGGATGAAATAATTTCCCCATTTTTTGTTTTCACAGACATCTATACCTTCATGATTTATCATTGTGTTTGAACAGTTCTACTAAAAGTTTGTGATATAAGGGAATATATAGAAACAAAATAAATAAGTATGTTAACTATTCTTTAGTGATTAACTAGTGTATCTTTAACCACTTTGTTTTTGGTTTCCACCTTAGTAGTTGTGATGGAAATAGATCACCCATGCTACCTTGGGGGTAGTTATTAGTCTCTGAAAACCCATGTCTCAGGGAATTGGTTTAAAAAGTTCCATAGTTCCTTATAGTTAAAGAAATGATAAATTAAATGAGGGTTGACTGGAGAATTAGTTTCCTCTATCACATTAGTGGGTTTCTCCTTTTGATAAATGTTATCTAGGTTCCCTTCCTTACCACACCTAAATCATTTCCTCATCCCATTTATGAAATTTTGAGGGTTCTACTTTACATATCTTTGACAAGTGGGATGATAAAATTTATTTCACCACTAGATTTCTCCATCAGACCACTAGAATTACAATCCACTTTATACTTCTTATCCCCATGATAAACAAGAAATTATAAAATCTCCATTTTAACTTTAAGGGAACATGATAATGTTTCCTCACAACTATCAAAGTCACATATTGCCAGGGATTTTCATAGACTAGGTTTTATCCCACCAAAGAAGCGGTCAATCTTTAATTTAGGGGTAACATAAAAGAAATAGGTGTTTTGTGAATGTATTGTGAAGTTTTCCTCATACATCCTGATGTATACATCATCTTTATTCTTGAGGGAAAGTAAATCCATTTCCATTTTATGTTGGATAGTGTGAGGAAAATATTTTTTGAAAAACATTTTCCATAATTCCTTCCACTCCATTTCTTCGATCTCTTCCTTGGGCTTTATATTTTTGGTCAATTTACACCACTGATCATATTATCCCTTCATATAATAAATACCTAGAAGAACCTTATCTTTTATAGAACATTTATGGATGGAGAAGATATTGTCAATGGATTTTATCCATTATTCGGTGATTAAGGGATCAAATGATCCATTGAAAGTAAGATGCCTTTTTCACAAAAAAACTCTCAATCACAACATTTTCTCTCTTAGGTTGTTTTGGAAACTCTTCTTGATCCATATTTCTATTCATAACCAAAGTCAGCTTATAGATTATTTTCATAATGTTTAGGATTACTTCTCTCATCGGGTTTTGGAATCTCTTTGGTACATTTATCACATTGCCTATCAAATTGATTGTTTACCCGATTCCTTCTATTTTCATCCATTGAATAGAATAAAAGAAAAATTGGGGATGAATATTTTAAAAAATTAAACACAGAAATAGGAATCTAATGAAATTAAAGGGATAACTTATAAATTACATTTATTTCCCGAACTTATGAATTTCTAGGCTCTAATCTATGTTATCCACAATCTATTTCCTAACATATATTTTTATGGGATTATTTTTTATTACCTTAATAATGTTTTTTAATGAGGTTATGGATTTATAAAATCGTATACCCAGGGATTGTCAAACCAGATGTGCAGTAAGGGCTGTTTTTGTGTACCAGGTTACACCATGTCATGCCCAAAACACCTTTTCATATTTATTACTCCTAGGTACATCTTTTCCAGAACCATGTTCAATTGTAGTATAAATACATGGTTTAATTTGATTTATAATCTACACAATCTATAATAACAAAAATTTAGGTATTTTTTATACTTATTCTTATCCCTAAGGCTTTCAAAAGAGTTTTCTAATCATAATCTAAAAAATAACTATAATTTTCCTCCAATATCCAATATAACAAACCTACTCATTATTTCACATTAATAAATGATTTATTACACAATAATACACTTATTACAACCAAAATTATTGATAAGAATATTGTATTTTGGAATTAGGTACCTTTCATAACAACATAAAATAGGGAATACAATATCTTTATTGAAAACTTCCATAACATGATCAAAATGCTCCTTTGAATTGAAAACTACATGGGATAACCTGGGGAAACACATAAGAAAGGGGTGAGATATAAATACCATTAATAGAATAAATATATCATAAGTGATACATGTTATAAAATAAGAATATCAATGAGGAATAAAATGAAAATTAATAATAAGGCATGATATAGTTTGATAATCATAATATTAAAAACGTGGAAACAACTTAAAATACTAAATCATAGACATGGGTCAAGGATAAAACCACCAATACATCATGGTGGAAAAATTATCATAAAGGAATTAGGTTCACTCCTAGTACTAATGTGACATATCATGAAAATAATCCTTACCGAATGCATTGGAGTGCTATCCGGGCGTACCCATCATATTCATTTCATTATCATGCTTAAGTGTTCAACATAGATCATACAACATGGATTCATTCATCATCATAATTTATTCCTCGATAAAGTAATGTATAATAAATACATGTAAGTTCCTAATCAATAATTATATGTTCATAATGGTGAATACCCTTGATATAAAAATGGGTATGGTATTGAATACACAATTGTTTTGGAAAGGAAAATCATGGTGAAATTTTGGTAGCATAACAACGTCACATAAAGAATCAGAAAAATGGTTTGATGACAGAGAAGGGTGTATATAATCACATATAAATAAAATGGGAATTAATAGGTATATATAAAATCATATCCCAATATTAGTAATTAGAAATTTAAGTAATAAGGTTATGAAGAAACCATAATAAAGAAATGTATCCAAACTATATTACAACATGGTAGCAGGTGTCAAAAAGGATCCTGGAAGTATTGATAAGAGTGAAAGGTGAATATCATCATTTATAAATTAAATTTATAGTAAGTGGAATACATAATAACATATACCAATAAAGTAAAATATAATTTAATAGATAAAACACAAAATACGTGGTTGAATAGAAATGAGAAGAGAGAAATACCTTATGGTATTTCGACAAAATAACTGCTTATGTTATGGTAAAAATGAGAGAGAATAAATTAACCCTCATTAAAAAAACATACAATTTAAATTAGGGGATTTTTGTAAATAAATTACATCATAAACAATTTTAGTTAAGAATACAAATTCCAAAGAAAGTGCTTGAATTGAAATAATGAGATGAATGTCCCTTACTTGAGTGTGTGAATTTAAAAGCATGGGAGGGGATTCTGGAGAACTTGGGGGTGGTTGGGATGACTCTAGAGAGTAGGGATAAAAGTATGGTCTTGATAAATAGATTTTAAGTGAAGATAAATGGGAGATTGGTTGAGTTTATATAGGGAAAGAGGATCCTTTCTTTATTATTTAGGTTTGGGACTCTACATAAAAATATATACAAAATGAAAAAAATATACCATGGGTTTTCCCATTATTTATTCCAAATGGGAGTGGTTTTATTATTTTATAAATCTAAGGGCATAACTTTTTAATATAATTCCCTTACTAATGTGTCAGTAAGTCACACTCTTAAAGAAAGGATTTTAAAGCCATAAAATTTATTATAAGTTTTGGAGGATTCATACTAGATTTTAAAAATAAATAAAATAAACATAAAATCAGCTTATTTTAATTGTAAAAAATGTATGTTTTAATTTATCCCATTTATAGAAATTTTTACATAAAATTTGGATCATTATGATTTCAATATACAGAAATTATATTTATACGATGTTTAATTTTTAACCAAAAATTTGGCTATATAAAAAAATTATGAATAATTAACCATTGGATAATTTTGTCACTATGATTCCAAAAATAATATTAATTTTATAAATGTAATTTTCTAAATATGTAAATGTTCACTTTTAAAATTAAATCTACATTTCTTAGTAAATTTATGTTTTTTTGACAATGAAAATTTTCGAACCCTTATAAAAATTACACTTGACTTCATAAAAACTACATTACCATTTATATTTAATAAAAATTATTTAAAATATTTTTTATTTAAAAATAAATTATTCATAAATTCATTTATTGAATTTGAATACTAACTATTTTTTTGTTTTATAATATCAAAATAAAAATCATTTACAAAGTAACAAAAATAGGATGAAAATAATGTACATCTTCATATTGGTAGGGTCATGATACATATACCTTTAATAAATTAGAAAACACTCTATGAGAAAGGTTCATGATGGTGGGAATTTCATGGGGTGGTTCGAAGAACATGGTTTTGGTCGTGATCTTGATGAGCTTGAACTTCTCTTGTTAACAGTTTCCCTCATGCTTGCATTGTTGAATCTTATCTTGGGCTTGGTTAGTGAAAAATACTAGAAATAATATCTCCCTCGGATGCTCTGATAAATGTGATTTATAGGGTACAATCATATTGATTGACGACATCACTTCCTTTTTCTATTTCAATTGGATTTGTTAAAACCCTATATTTATACTAATCATGTGATCACTTTTCAATGGATATATTATCAATGGCAATGATACTTAATGGTATTTTAAATATAATTAGATATAATAAAATAAATATAGTTCATATGTTTTCCATGACCATATATAATAATACATTTAATTATATCAAAAGGTGAATTTTATTTATAATAGTTTAGGTTAGTACAAGGTATATCCATAGGGGTGAGTGGAATTTCAAGGCTGGTAGAGCTAGACCAACGTAGGGTGGGTTGGGTGATGTGAAAACCTAGATTAATTCATTCTTTATGGACGATCCAAGAATACAAAAGATTGAATTCCCTTTTGTTGTAGACCATTTAAAGGATATATTCCTAGATGAGTTTTTTAGAAAACCTCTTGAGTGAGAGGTGTATTTATCCGTTGATGTGGTACTTAGAGCCTCAATAGTATCCAGTCCTCCTTATAGGATGACCACTACTATGATGAAGGATCACAAGATATGGATAGAGGAATTAGAATAGAAGGGGTTTATATGACCCCATACTTCTCTATGGGGTCTACTAGTCCTTTTTCTCAAGAATGTGGATGGATTACTTTGGATCTGTGTGGATTATTGAAAATTTAACCACCTGACTATTAAGAATCAATAACCTTTACCCCATATCATCAATTTATTTTACTAGCTTCAAGGAGGTCGGGTTTTAGTGGAAATTTATTTGAGGTTATATTGTCACTAAGAACATGTCAGAATAACATATATACCTCATATAGTGTTTTGTATCAGGTATATCCTTTATGAGAATATGCTAATAGATTTTTGTCTCAAAAATTCATTAGAAGTTTTCATGGCTTTGACGGATTAGGTTTTCCACCCATATATGGACACATTCATGGTTGTTCTTGGGGATAACATCTTGGTCTATTCTAAGACTTGAAATGATCATTCTAAACACCTTGAAATCATTTTGAATACATTGATAGAGAATAGGTTGTATTCTAGGCGCACAAAATGTTAGTTCTATATAGTTGATTTTCACTTCTTTTGTCACATCATATCGAATACCAGAGTATATGTGGACCTGTAGAAGGTGAATACTGTGTTTTTTGGGAGCATCCCAATAATATCTTTGATATCTAGAGTATTTTATTATTTTCCAGTTATTACAAGTACTTCATCTATGATTCTCCATGTATAGCTATGACTCTCAACGGTTTGACCAAGAAAGGGGTAAAATTTGTATGGTTTGAAGCATGCGTAAAATACTTTTTGGAGTTTAAGGGAAAGTTGAATCTAGTACCAATCCTAATTCTTCTATAGTATGGATTAATTTACACAGTTTAATTTAATGCATTAGGAATCATACTGGGAGCTATCCTGATGCAGGGGGATAGAGGTTTGGCATACGAGACTTTCTAGTTGAGACCTCATGAGAAGAATTACCCGATGTACAATCTCTAGTTGGCAGTTGTGTTACAAGAGTTTTATTTTTGGCGGAACCATATGATGTGGGAGTGTTTTATGGTGTTCAAGAACCAAAAAATCTTCAAGTATATATTTACAAAACATGACATGAAACTTCTATGGAGAAGGTGGGTTGAGTATCTCCAATCGTTCAATTTTGAGTTAGTTTATAGGCTTGGTAAAGGAAATTTAGTAAAAGACACTCTGACCTAGAAAACGAAAACACATGTAGTACCAAAGGATAGTAGTTAATGGATGTTGATGGCCTTTCCCTCTATGATAAAATTGGATGTAAAGAATAGACTCAGCAATATTTTTCTCCCATTAATAGATGTGAATTTTAGTATTATGTATATGGTGAAGATGAGATACTTATCATATTTTGAGTGGCTAGTCCTATGGTAAATCATGGAAAGTGAGCACTCACTTTCTAGTTATACCATGGATGAGGATGAAATTTTACACATACACGACCATGTTTGGGTTCTAGAAGGTCTATTTGAGGATATGATGCAAGAGTTTCATGCCTCAAATTGGGAAATACATCTCGGTGTAACAAAGATGTATCAGGATTTACTCTACTAGTCTTCATGGTCTAGAATGAAATGAGAGGTAGATAGTTTTTCTTTTAGGTGATCCACCTATCAGCAAGTGAATGAGGAACACCCGGGACCTTCTGGGATATTGTAGTAGTTACCTATTTATGAGTGGAAATGGAATGATGTTGTGTTGGAATTTATGATTGGGGTTTCAAGCTCAACATGAGGTAGTGATGTGAAAAAGATTTCCAACTTACTACCAATTAGGGAGAAGTTCTCAGTAGAAGGTCTCAAGGAACTTTGTATCCATAATATTGTGTTCCTTCATGGGGTTCCTCATACCATTTTATCTGATAGGGATGCTCAATATACATATCAATTTTCTAAAGTCTTATAGTGGGTGTTGGTTACATTGGTTCCTTTAAGAACCGCATACTACCCTCATATCAATATCCAGTCGAAGCACATAATATAGGTTCTATAGGAAATTATTAAAGCATGTTTCCTTGATTTTGGTGACTCTTGGGAAAGTAATATACCCTTTTTCATGTTTTACTACAATAATAGCTATGAGGATACTATATAGTTTTCATCTTATGGGGTTTAGTATTGTAGGCCATTCCAATCACCTCTATGTTGTTTAGTGGCAAGAGAGGAATTAATTTTCAGTTGTGTCTCATGAAGGAGAGTTCAGAGTAGGTATAGTTGATCAGAAATTGAATGGATACTACCTAGTATATAATGAAATCCTATAATATTATCATTGATGAACTCTAGTGCTTAGGGTTGGGGATCATGTCTTTTTACGTATCTCTCTGGGGATGGGGTGTAGAAAGATTCAGAGATAGTGTATGCTTTCACCATGATATGTTAGGCTATTAAAGATGTTGTATAGAGTTTGGATTATATCATATTGATTTCAATTACCTAAAAGGTACTATGATATGCATGACGTCCTCCATGTATCTTAGATACATCGTTATCACTCAGTCATGTCTCATAATCTTTACTCAAATGAGGTGTAGTTACTGGTAGATGTTTCTTTTAAGGATCATCCTATATTCAACATTTATCAAACTGGGAAAGCTCTCCGAGGCGAGTTAGTTCCTTTAGTTTGGGTTATATGGAATTAGGGTCATGTTCTTGATGATACCTAGAAGATAGAGGTATATGTACATGCTTTATGGTTGGAACTCTTTTTATATGCTTTACCGCCCTTAGAAGAGAAAATTGGGGATGAGTTGTCTTAAGGGGGGATACTATAAGATTCTAAGTTATTCATTGAGTTAATTATCAATTTAATTTCACTTTAATTCCATTTATTTTGACCTAGTGTGAATTAGTAATGAGGTTGAAAATGTTTTGGTGGTGTCCAAGGATTATACTGAGCCTAGAGAATTATTTTTTGGAAGAAGCTGCTGGGTCACACAGTTAGTAGAAACCATGCAGCTCAGGATGGTTGGTTAGAAGTAGCCTTATAGGGTGTTTCAGGGAGAACCAGTGGCCTTATGTGTTTGATGAACTCATGGAAAAAAGGATTCATTCTTGTGCAGGGGATCTGCTATTTTTAATAGATCCAAAAATAGTTTTTGTGCATGGTTTCCCAAACCATTAACATGAACCATGCAGGCTCCCTCTTTAGATAGTTGGATAAACATGGTTGCAACATAGTTTGACCAACCATGTGGCCAAACCATGAAACCCCCTTAAAGTGGTGTAAAATTTAACTTTTCCCTTAAATTTATAATTACCTGAACACCTTTATTATTTTCCTACTCTAGTGGATAATATTCCTTTTACCCCATTGCGGATATCTCCTCCATGGATTCATTCAAGGATTTATTTTTGTGGTAACATCATCCAAACTTTGATTCAATCATGGTTGATCTCATTTTGTAGCCACTGGTAATATTTTTATTCCTATTACACATTTCATTATTTGTATTCCTATCAAAGGTGAAACTTTTATGCAAGCTAACATTCCACATTTATATTTTGTTCATATTTTCTTAAATTTTTTTTCAAATTCAGGTCGATTTAGGAGATAATGATAAAGGGGTTTTATTTTATGGGAATAATATAGTTGATATATACTTCTACATTAAATTCTAGTGGTTTTATACCCTATTTTTATTTTTTCACAAGTCAGACCCTCCAAAATTGATCCTAAAATTAATTTAATGCCACAATTACATTATTGGAACTGTTATAGGTTTCATGCTTAGCACCATGTGATGGAAGAATGTTCTCAACCTCAATATATACCACCCGTTAGTTTTTCTTATGTATCTACCCCATGATACACCACCCCATTGGGTGTGTGTGATGTCACCATTAGAAAAGGGATCATTTTTAATTGAATAAGATATTAAAATAGGGATTATTCAACCTTTACCAAGTGATTACATGTTACTAAAAAAGTTAAATGGTTTAAATGGAAAATTTGGAATGGTTTAGATGAGCTCATTGATTTTATATTATGAAATGGATTATGAAATTTTTAATGAAATGTTTATGATTACATTAGATTCCATCGAAATTTTTACTCAATGGATCTTGATTACATTGGATTCCTGAGAAATTTCTACTCTTAGTATCCCGATTACATTGGGGCACCTGGTATTGATTATAATGTGACAACTGGGTAGATCAATGAGACACTGCTCATGAGTAAGGAGCAATCACATGGGCATGCATAGTGAGTGTGGAGACAAGGTTATGAGTATTGAAAATGGGTTTTAAAAGGTATTAGTATTAGTATATTTATTTCCTTGTAAAATTGTTATGGATTTGATATAAACTCTTTTACAGCTTAAACTATTTTATAAATTATTCAAACAATTTTATTTCCTAGTGGCCTGATTTGAGAAGCCATTAGGGAAATCCTAAAAAGTTTATACTCAACCCATTATTGGAAACATTTAAGTGTTTGCAGATATCACCCATCGAAACACAGGTAATGTCAAGGTATCTCAGTTCATTAGCGATGTTTCTTAATACCTTTGGCTTTTCTTATTGAGTTGGATATTTGAGCAGGATGGGTTTTGTTGGTTGATGTAACTTTGGATTTTTTGTGTGTGGTATTTTTGTCCTATTTGAGTATATATTCTAGTTTCTACTCCTACCATGATATGGTTTTTGGTTTGGTTTTATTTGGGTTTTATTTTGTACTCATGCATCATATAGAGCTTTGTTTGGTTGTCATTTATGTGGTTTGGTTGTTTTATCTTTCAAACAGAAAATCATCCCCAAATGTTTTGAGTCCCTAGGTATTTATTTCTATAATTTCATGTCTTAGGGATGTCACCTATGGCCTAGTAGCTTCGAAATCACTCCTCAGTCTAATAAGGAGGGATGTAATATTACACAATGGTTCTAGGATCAATATTATCCTTGTTTGGACCCTCTAGCTATTAGGATATAGAGAGGGGGACTTTTCTCCATCATAACTAACCATTCCAATGTATGATAAGAGTGAGAAAATGTATCACAGAAAGATCAAGAATAAGGACTAGTTGTGGTATCACACATCTAATGTTGAGTTCATGGTCATCTAGAAAGACACATTATACAATGTACTTCTTATAAAAATTTGGATTCATATCTATTTGGTCATTACTTCAACATTTCATTAATTATGGAAATACCCCATCAATTGAAAGGTTAGAATACTATATGGTGTCAAAACTCCCTTTTAGTTTGGGAATCTATATATAATGATGCATGTTTCTTCAAGAGGAAAGGAAAACAACCAGTGGTGGATAATGATATATTGACTATTTCTCCCAATGGTCTTGGAAAAACCCTTTAAAATCCCTAGAGTAAACTCAGTAGTGACTTAATACTATCCATAAACATGATTTATGAAGTAGATTCAATCTATAAAAGTTGTTGTGAAACATAAACTTCACCACACTAGTTCCATGTGATTTCAATCATGTCAGTTGAAGTAGATTTCTCAAAGGATTTTCATACTAATGCAATATTAGGATTAGATAATTCCATTGAACAATTAGAAAAAAAATAAAAATACCCCATATAAATTAATTGATATTCATGATTTCCATCCCTATTTTATGATCAATAGTAGTGTAAAGGAAGAAAATCATCCCATGTATATTTATATGATGAATATAGCATTTCAAGATATTAGGGTATCTTCTCATAACCCATTGTTTATCAAAATGATAGAGATTCCTTAAAATTACCAACCATGTATAAAAATTCCCCACAAACAAAAAATTAGAAGAAGATAATGTGGACCTCCAAAATACTCCTCTCATATTTGATTATGGCATATCCACCACCATCAATGAGCTCATAAAAGAGAATCTAAGAATACAAGAATACCTGAAACCTACATTGATTAGTACCCCATGCCTCTCAATGAGAATATTATTTACATTTCATTTATAAATTGTAATTGATACATGTTCACTTGGATTTATAAAGATATGCATGAGCTAAAACCTGATGTGGCCAGTCATCACTTTCGCTTTCTCGATGACCATCAAGTATTTATACATGAAGCATGGGGAATGAACCCCTATAATGCTACTAATATATAATCAGACTTGGTAAAGTTGATCAACTCCAACTTTGTTTGAGAGGTTTAGTTCCCAAAATTGATTTTCAACACCACCCAAATCAAGAAAACGAATGGGAAGATAATTTTTTGCATTTATTTGATAATACCTAATCAAAACTACCCAAACATGATTTCCCATTACCGATCACATAAATTTTGATTTTTAAGACTATTGTATTTAAATAAATTTCTATTATTGATGAAATTTTAGGGTAGATTAAGATATATATTTCCACTGAAGAGAAGGAATATAATTTTTTTAGAGTGCCTCATGGGATATTTTTTTACCAGGTCATGCCGTTTGGAATAAATAATTATTGTTTTAATTTCCAACATCCCATGCATGATATATTTAAACCCTTATTAGGATGAATCATGGAATTTAATATTGACAACAAGATGGTTAAATCTCAATAGTGTTGTGATCACCTCATTGATATTTAATCAATTGTTAACAAATTGAAGGAGCATGGTTTGAAGATAAATCCTCTAAAGTGTTCTTTCATATTAACTATAAACCAATTACATGGAAATATTGTAGGCTACTTTGGCATCAATATAATCCATAAAATACTTGTTAAATACTAGAAATCTCATCCCATTGGAATATTAAAGAAACAAGGGGGATCTGAGGGAGCCTCACTTATATTCAGTGTCTCCTACCTTAGATTGTTGGAAAATATCTCACATTTGTTTTCTTAATGAACTAGGTATTCACCTACCACTAGGATAAGTACTTCAAAAAATCATTTGAGAAGCTAGAGTTATACCTGCTACATCCACCATTCATGATGCCTCTAGTAGAATGAAATCCACTTATGCTATATGTGAGCACCATGGAATGTTCTCTTGATGATAACCATAAAAATAAAAATAATTAAAGGACTGAAACAACCCCTACTATCTCAATCAAATGATTCTAGATACTAAAACTCAGTATTATGATATAAAATAGTGATTCCTCATATTCTTATTTATAGTAATGAATATGTGTCATTACATGTAGTATCACGAAGTCCAACAAGTCTCTAATGCCTTCCTACTAAATTATATTCTTATCTATACAATGGTAAATTAGAGTTTGTCCCAATTTATAGTTATCCTACAATAGCAACACATCTAATTCCTTTCACAGTTGGTCGTTAAGGGGTAGGCCTTGGATGATTTCCTTAGAGCACATTCTTCCCTGGAAAATATGCCAATATACTCTAAATCCATAGATGAAGATGGTTTATATAACCATGACACTCCTTGAATATGGGAGATATATTTTGGAGGTGCCTCTCAAATTACTATTGGATAGATAATGGAAACCTAAAGCTAGTCCACTTTGGCCTAGGTGTTTTACTTTTTCCCCAGGACAAAACAGCTCTACCCTATTATTTCCCCCTATCTGAAGGATGCAATAAAAATAAGGGAAAATACCAAGACCCTATCTAAACATAGAGATATCCCTAAAGATATATATAGCCTACCCGTAATGCCCAGACCCTAGACTCTTAGTGCCAGTGCATTATTACATTACATTGTAATTATTACATGAATGAAAATCTTGAATGATTGTTCAGTTTAACAGTCTGGGAAATTCAGTTTACATACATGATACCCATAATACATTGGAAAAAAAATAAAACACGCTACAAAATAGCTGAAATAAATTGAAATTTTGAAACCTTATTCAATGTTATCTTCTTCATAACCTGGGGAAGGAAACATGATAAGGGTGAGATAAAACTCTTAGTAAGGGTAAATAAAATGGATGTAATAATGAATCAATCTATATAGAAAGATAAATAACTGAACACACATTCCATTTAAATAATTAGTTAAGGAATAAAAAATATGGAAAGTAAGACACTAAAACACATGAAATAAATAATTGACTCATGATAAAATACATCCATAAATATTTCAATGAAAAAATATCATAGATAAATCAAAATTGAAACTAAATGAGGGAAATACATTCTTTATGGACGTCATGTATTAAGAACATGAAAACCTATTACCATCAAGAAATTTCACAAGATGGTTAAAAACTATGGGTATAATCCAATTTGGCCAACTTATTCTTCTTAAGAGAACCATTCGATGCATCGAGGAACTATATAATGTCTAGGATCCACCCATCATTGCTTTTCTAATGTATTTTTCACATTGAATAACCAAAATAAATAGTATGCCTTATCAAATAACCATAAATGAGTAATATGGATATATCAAAAATTACCATGAAGTAAATAATATAATATCATGAAAATAATAATGTTTATGATATAGCAAGTCAAAAGTTAGAATATACACCGTATAAAAGAAACTAGGTGCCTAACATTACCATATACCTCAATAAAAAAAAATAAAGATGAAATCCCTTAACTTTTGTTTACTTTTATGTAAACATCCTTTAACCTCTTGTATATTTCTTTTAAAAAATTTATGAATTTATTCCATAACTATAAATCATATATTAACTTTTTTAGTATATTTTATTAACCAGTTGTTACCACTTTCTCATTATTTTAACTATTTTGGGTGTTAGTTGCCTATTTTTCTCAAGTAAATTTTTGAATTCTCATTTAGTGTTCTTATTAAATATGTCATGGTTTCATAATATACATAATTTAAACTATGAATAAATTGTCCAATATATTCATTACATATGCATCTAGAATGTTCTATAATATTTGGATATTTGAAATGAAGTGCACCATTCATGGAGATGGTAGGCCGTTTGTATTGATGAACGCTGCTATCATTTCTTTATGGCATTAAAAGAATTAAAATTAATTTATACATATGTATATTATAATTACCATATCATATCTATGTTATACATGTTACATATTTTTATTACAACCTTCCATTATACGTTCCATGTAGGCATTAACGTGTCCCATCACTTTGAGGGGGCGGTAGTCCACACTTCCTCAAACGAAATTATCAAATTTTCAAAACATGGAAATGATAAAGTTATATTCTAAATAAAATTTATAGAGGAAGACAAACAATATAAAATAATATATATCATTTATAAATATAGTTCCCATCATAATGGCCACTGTGATAGGTGATAATGGAAAAATGAACAATCATCATTTCATGAGGCAGTAGTTCACCATACATAGAAACAGTATATTCTATATCTATTAGATGGAGTTGTGTGTAAGTATAGGTTGAAACCATAGAATTAAAAAATCATAGTATATTGAGGATACTGGTGTTGTTTTAAAATAATGAAATAAATAGAGTGTATGGGTTGGAGAAGGAAAATAAAGGAAAACAAATTAAGAGAAGATGTTACCTTTAAATCGGGTAACTCCTTTTGGATTGTGACAAAAGAATTCGTTCAGTTAACTTTTTCCTAAGGTAAGGCTTCTAGGAGGAATGGAGGGATGTTGGGATATTATTTGATAAGAGTTTGGTCAATTCAATGGGATTGAGAGTTTGTTCAAGTGGGTAGAGGTGGCGGCCTTTTAAAAGAGGGAGGAGGGGCACTTTAGGAATGTTTTGAAATATTATTTTATTATAAATTAATTTTAAAATTATAATAGCTCAAAAGTTATATATTTTGAGGGTAATAATATTATGGGTTGAAATTATCTAAACCAATAAGTTTTTGGAAAGTTTAGGTTACAAATTTAACCTTATCTTTTGGATTTAACCCTTAGATAAAAAAATTAACTCTTACCATGTCTTCTTTTATTTTTACACTATATGGTTAATATAGTTACTATAAAATAAAAATAAAACCTCCAGGGGATCATTAATGATAGTTTTAAAATTATATAAGTTAGTTGGACGAATCTTATATTTTTGATATTATTATATCATTTAATAAAATAGCATTTTTTTAAAAACTCATTTATATCAACTTTGACACTATTTAGTAATTGATTTTTTTAAATTCATAACAACATGATTCATTTTAAAAACTAAATTAACCCAAATATAAAATGTAATAATAATATATAAAATTTGTTTATGGAATAAAATTTTCAAATTACATTTATTTTAATATTTATTATATCATTTATTTGAATCATTCATAAATAGGGTAATCACTACATCATCATTCTGTCATAAATAAAATTATTTATTTAATGTTTAAATATTATGATATAGGAATTATTTTTATATTTCTAATGAATATTTATTTTCAAATATTTCAGTTATATAACCCTATATTATTTTTTTTTGTAAAAAGATACATGTTTAGGTTAGATTTGTCTTTTCTTTAAATTAATTATTATAACATGTAATTTTCACACCCAAGTGGCTGCAAAATGAAAACATTTTGGCCTAAGGATTTTTTTGGTCACCCATGAATCATAAAAAATATAGGGACACATGTTAGGGTAGTTTTATATTATTATAATATTATTTTTACCTTAAATTAGCCTCTTTACCTTTTACCATGGTAAATAAAAATAATTACTGAAATTACTATTCGTATTGTTCAAAAATAAAAGGGTCTTATTTACTTAATTTTTACCTTTTGATTCCAAAAAAGGAATCAATTTCTCCAAATTCAAAACACAGAATTGGAAAAAATTAATTCCCTTTGTCAAAATGAGAGTGGGTTTTCAAAAAAGTAAAAACCATCAGAAGATTGGCATGTGTTTATATCAAATTTCAATGTAAAATACATCAAATTAACACAATTGGATTAAATTATAAAAACATAAGATAATTATAATTTAAAATAAATGAAAATGATAATATATGTATATAAATAAATTATATGAAAAAGTTATTTTGAATTAAGATGCAATATTTTTCACTATTCATTAAAATATGATTGTTATCAGAAAAACAATGAAAATTTATCCAAAAATAAATTTTTGTGTCCCTATAATAAATAAGAAGTTTATTTTTTCAAATTGAACATATAAAAGTGTCAAATATCATATTTAAAAAGGATTCTCCATTAAAAGGTGTCAAAAAAACATTTTTTAAAACATACTTATTTTATTAGAAAAATTGAATTTTCTATTATATATTATCTAGAAAATACATAAGATGAATCCTAATATTATATAGAAGATATAATATTATTAATGTGGTTAATACTATTCATAACTAGAAATTTAGTTACTATGTAATATATTATATTAAATAATAACAATCTATTAATATATTGTTGTTCGGTAAAATAGGTCCTTGCGCGTAATGAAAGACAACTAATTGTTGTGTGTAAGATGAGTTTAAAATGGTGTTGTGTAAAAATAATGAAAGCAGAAAAATTAAATTTATTTAGAAATGAAAATATTATAAATCCATGAGGTTTTACATTCTCTCCTTCATCAATAAATTATGTCATTGAAATTTGAACTATGAATCGAATATTATGGGTTATAATTTTAAAAATATCTTTATTGAAATCCCACATTGGAAAATGGATTAATGAGACCCTAATTTTAAAATAATGAATGGTAAGTATGGAGGTCACCAGAGATAACACATATGAGGGTTCCATTTATCAAAACATGGATATGAAAGAAAATTTGACCCGCAAGTTCAGATGGAGAGTGATAGAGAACATTATTAGGAGAAAGTTAACAACCAGAAAGATATAAATCTATGATGGTCCAAGGGGCTATTTGATTCATCGCAAAAAGAATGTACTAAGAAAAGATTTTTGTTTTTATTATCCTTTTCCTAGTGTATAATAATTAATTACTTCATACACTAATAACACAAGGAAACTTACATACTTGACAAGTAGAGTTCCATCCTTTAACTAATTTCTACAAAAACTCATATTTATCCCCAAAAGATAATAAATTTAAAAACTATTCTATTTATCTTAATCATGTAAGGTTATAAAAATAAACATATACTTCATCTGTCCTACCATTTAAATAAAAAACTACACTATAAAAACTAGGGAAATCACATAGTCCAATGGTAGGTGATGCGCCATTGTCTCCCTTTAGTTGCGTGTTCAAGTCTCGTGGCCTCTCCAAATGCGACAAGTTTTCACTCAACCCATGGGTTGTCCTTCTATTAAAAATATTTTTTATAACATTATAGAATGAACCTTAAGAAATGTTTTAACCTCAAAAAATACTATCCAATGTTTAAATTAATCCATTCCAACCTTTATACATATCCTAAATACTTGTTTCCAAACTCATAATCAAAATATTTACAAGGAAGGTCACTAAATTTATCAAATCAGCATAATGCAGATCCCTTTTTTTCACATACCAAACATTCCAATACCTTCATCTTGTATTCTCTTAAAACATGATAATAAACTTAATTACCATAAAACCTTATTTAATATGTTCATTCTTCATTATTCCTTACGTAAAACCTAGAATATTGGATATACTCCTTAAATCTAAAAATGTTGTAAACTCCATCAATGATGGAATAAATAGACCATTAATTAGATCCAAGGTAGTCAATAATATCCAATATAGTTTATCCAAATCAATCATATCATTATTCTAACATCATTATCTCAGTATCAGAAACAAATTAAGGGTTCTATTTCCCTCATCTATATATTTTACAAAAATTATAACATCTAACTGTGTCACTTTTATTTGTACCATATAATCTCAAATCCTTAAGGAAATAATACTGGAGTAAAATCATTATTTATTTTAATAATCCATATAACTAGTACATTATTGATACAATACTCAAACGACACAATTCTCCGATAATAACATAAGAACACAAACCATTCATTTTCATCCGTGGTAGTATCATAACTTTATTATTATCCAATAACATCATTTGGGGAATACTATGATAATTGCGACATTGATTCGCATGGTGTCCCATATCCTTGCATATGAAGCATTGTATATTGGAAACCTTTTTCATACCCTTGAAATCATGAACATGGTGTCCTTTTTCTCCACACTTATAACAAATTCCCATTTCTTTCAGGCAAGTACCAGGGTGTTTTTTCCCACAATTATCAAATGTGGGAAAATCCTTCTTTACCTTCATCCCTTTATCCATATTTTTCTCTGCCATCCTCTTATTCCCTTCAAATCCATAGGACTTAGAGAATTATTTACTTATCCTGTTAACACATGGTACTATTTACTCATATTATTATAATACATGGGAGACTATTTCCCTTATAAATGATGTCTTAAGACCATGAATGATATGATCATTCTCACTATCATCTTCACATGCATTGGTAGAGTTCTCATTTATTCTACTAGGTTCCATTTCAAAAAAATTCCATATACTAGGTTAGCTCATAAAATTATGACCATACTATAACTATAAACTTGGTATAACACATAACATAAATTTAATCATCGTAAATACTAGAACCATAAACTTTAGATCCTTTAGGGAAATCCTTACTTCTAAATCATTTATAATGGTATGTAAATAAAATTTGAACTATCCTATGTTAATCCCCCCGCAGTGTCAATGTAGGTGCGCAGTAAGGCCCATTGTCATGTAACAGGTTTCCCCTAGTTAAACTCGGAACAACTTGTCAGAGTTATTACACCTAGATACATCTATTCAAGAACCACTTCTACTTATAGTATTGAAACAGGGATGTATTTTCTAATAATACCCACACAATATCAATATTACCAAAATTTGATGATATTCCTCTACAGTTATCCTCAAAGTCTATCTAAGGTTTACGATACCTAATCTATGTTTTCTAAATTTATTTCCAAGGCTTCTGATAAACTTCATTTGATACCAACTGTAATTCCCCAACCCCAGAATCCTGATGCTGGTGCATTATTACATTACATTGGAATTATTACAAGGAAGAAAATCCTAAAGGACCATTCAGTTTAGCAGTCTTGGAAATCTATTTTACATAAATGATACCAATAATACATTAGAAAAATAAAATAAAACATGATACACAATAATTAAAATAAAGTAGATTCTTGAAAGATTATTCACTGTTATCTTCTTCAAAACCTAGTGAAATAAACATGATAAGGGTGAGCTTAAATGCTCAGAAAGGTTAAATACAATGGAAGTAATAATGAATCAATCTATATGGAAGGGTAAATAAGTTACCACACTTTCCATTTACATAACAAGATAAGGCATAAATAATATAGCATGTAAGAAACTAAAAGGCATTCCAAAATCAATAACTGATGATAAACTACATACATAGATACTTTAACACATAAATTATATGGATAAATCATAATTGAAACTAAATGAGGGAAATACTTTCTTTATGGACGTCATGTCTCAGGAACATGAAAACCAATTACAGTCTAGACCTTTCACAAAATAGTTTAAAAATAAGGGTAGAAACCCCTATTTCCAACTTATTCGTCTCATGAAAAACTATTGATGCATTGAGGAGCTATATAAATTCTGGGATCTTCCTATCATTTCAAGTCTAAATTATTTCTCATATTGAATAAAAAAAGTAATTAATATGACGTATCATTAACCATATTAATTGAGTAATATGGATCTATCAATAATTCCCATGATGAAAATAATATAATTCCATTCAAATAATGAGATTCAAGATATATAAAATCAAAAGGTAGAATATACACTGTATAAAAGGAACTAGGTTCATAACATTACAATATGCCTCAATAAAATAAAATTGAGACGAAATCCATTACATTTTGTTTCCTTTTAAGTGAACTTCCTTTAAACTTATGTATATTGTTTTTAAAAATGTTAATAACTTATTAAATAACTTTAATATCATATATTAACTTCTTACTATATTTTATTACCCATTTTTTAACACCTTTTCAGTAATTTAACTATTTCAGGTGTTAATTGCCTAGTTTTCTAAACTACATTTTGACTTGTTATTTGGAATTCTTATTAAATATATCATGGTTTCATTATATATAGAATGTAAACTATGACTAAATCATATTATATATTCATTAAATATGTATTTATAATATTCTATAATATTTGGATATTAGAAATGAAGTGCACCGTTCATGGAGACAGTAGGGCGTACATACGTATGAACACTACCTTCATTTCTTTGTTGCATTAAAAGAATTAAAATTAATTGATACATATGTATATTATAAGTCTGGTATCATATATATTTTATATATGTTATATATGTTTATTAAAATCATTTTTTATATGTTCCATGTAAGGATTTAACGAGTCAAATCGCTTTGAGGGGGCGATAGTCCATACTTCCCCAAACAAAATTATCATATTTAGACAACATGGAAATAATAAAGGTATGTTCTAAATAAAATATACCTAATCATAGAGACAATATAAATATAATCTATATCATATATAAATATATTTTCCATCGTAATGGCCACCATGATTAGTGGTAAAAGAAAAATGAACAATCATCATTTCATGAGGTAGTTGTTCACCGTACACAGAAATAATACGTTCTACATCCATTAGATGGAGTTTTGTGTAAGTGTAGGTATAAACCTTAGAATAAAATACCCTATTATAATTAGGATAAATGTGTTTTTATAAAATAATGTAATAAATAGAGTGTATTTGTTGGAAGAGGAAAATAAATGAAAGGATCTTGAGAGAAGATGTTACCTCAAAATCAAGTAACTCATTTTGGGTTGGGCCAAAAGGCTTCCTTGAGTTTAATTATGCCCAAATTAAGGATTATCATAGGAAGGGAGGGATTTTGGGAGCTTAATTTTTCATATTTTGGTCAAGACAAGGGGCATGAGAGGTGTGTGGAAGTGGGTAGAGGTGGTGGCCTTATATAAGAGGGAGGAGGGGGCACTATAAGAAAGTCCTAAAATATTATTTTATTATAAATTTATTTCGGAATTCTAATAGCTCCAAAGAGATATATTTAAAATATAAGAAGATTATTTGTATAAATAATCTCAACCAATAGGATTTATACAAGTTAGGTTACAATGTTAACTTTATCTTTTGGCTTTAACCCTTACTTAAATTAATTAACTCTTACCATGTCTTCTTGTACTTTTACAATATGTGGTTAATATAATTACTATAAAACGACAAGAAAACCTCAAGTGGATCATTAATAATATTTTAACATTATATAAGTAATTTTACCAAATATTATATTTTTATAACTATTATATCATTTAATAAAATAGTATTTGTTTTAAAAACTCATTTATGTCAATTTTGACAATATTTAGTAATTGATTTTTTTAAAGTCAAAAAATTGATTCATTATAAAAAAATACATTAAATCAAATATAAAATGTCATAATAATAAATAAAATTCGTTTATTACATCAAAATCTCAAATCAAATTTATATTAATGTTTATAATATCATTTATTTGGACCATTTATTAATAAGGTAATCACTGCATCATCATTGTGTCATAAATAAATTTATTTATTTAAGGTATAAAAATTATAAATAAACTACCACGACTTAGGAAATATTTTATCTGTATAATTTATTTTTGTAGTCAAATATATCTTTTATATATCCCCATATTAATATTGTTTTAGTAAAAAGATACATGTTTATGTTATATTTCTCTTTACTTTAAATTAATTATTATAATAGGCATTATCGCACGCAATTAGCTAAAAAAGCCAAAAGTTAGGCCTACGGATTTTTTTGGTCTCCCATGACTCATAAAATAAGATAAGGACATGTGTTAGGGTAGTTTTATGCTATAATAATATTATTTTTACCTTAAATTACTCTATTTTCCTTTAACCATGGTAAATAAAAATAAATTCTGAAGATACTTTTCATGATGTCCGAAAATAAAAGGGAACTATTTACATAATTTGGACATTATGATTCGAAATACAGATTCAAATTTTAATAATTCAAAATATATAATTTTCATAAATTAATTTAATATTAATTCCCATGGTCAAAATGAGAAAGTGGGTTTAAAAAAAAGTTAAAACCATAAAAATATTAACATGTGATTATATCAAATTTCAATGTAAAATTACTTCCAATGATAATAATTAGACTAAATTATAAAAACAAAATAAATTATAATTTAAAATTTATTAAAATGATAATATAACTATATAAATAAATTAGATGAAAAAGCTATTTTGAATTATAATGAAATATTTTTCACTATTCATTAAAATATGAAAGTTATTAGAAAAACACCAAAAATCCTT
The DNA here is from genome assembly GCA_963277665.1 of Viscum album. Classification (NCBI taxonomy): domain Eukaryota; kingdom Viridiplantae; phylum Streptophyta; class Magnoliopsida; order Santalales; family Viscaceae; genus Viscum; species Viscum album. Next base: position 1,567,571,091 of record OY728160.1, read on the forward strand.
CCAAAACAAATCATTATGTCCCTATTCTAAATAATAATTTTATTTTGTCAAATTGAACATATAAAAGTGTCAAATATCATATTTAAAAAGGGGTCTCCATTAAAAGGGGTCAAAATCACATTTTTTGAAAAATACATTTTTTATCTGAAGAATTGGATTTTATTTTATATCATGTCTATAAAATACATAAGATGAATCTTAAAATTATATGGAAGATATAAAATTCAAAATTTGGTTAATATTATTCATAAACACAAATTTAATAGCTAGGTAATATATTATATTAAATAATAATATTTTATGAACATATTGTTGTTCGGTAAAACTGGGCCTTTTGTGTAATGCAAGCTAACTCCTTATTGTGTGTTCTATAAGCTTAACATGGTGTTGTTTAAAAATAAAGAAATCAAAAAATTTAAATTTATTTAGAAATGTAAATATTATAAAATCTCAGGGTGTTACACTACCTAAATATCAAAGGGGACTGAGAGCTAGTAATCAAACAAATCATTGAAGAATATTCTATCAAGAAGGAAAAATGGAAAACACTCATTAGTTACATTAAAGTATTGATGAAGGAGTTCCATTTTAAACTAACATTTCATCATTTCCCTTGATCAAAAAATGCTCATGATGATGTACTGGCTAATATATTCACAATCCTGGTCAATCCTGATTAGGAAGAAGTTTTTTTCCACATTAGAAACAGAAGGTTGGTCTCACCAATCACCATTTACCAAATGGAGGAAATCAATATGGTCAATGATACACCCGAGCATGATGATTCAACATCCACCCATTAATGGATGGATCCTAGAATTTATGACATCTAAAATGGGACCCTTCCATCAGATCGATCTAAAAGGGAATATATTCGATGATGAGTAGAAAAATTCACCCTTTGGAATGGGAAAAATGAGTATAAATCCCTCTATAAATGAGGATTTAATGAAGTCCTCCTCAAATTCATTTTTGGAGGAGAGATTCCCTCCTTGATGGACAAATTCCATGTATTCTCTGCGATGCTCACCAGTTTGGAATAAAACTCTCCCAGAAAATTAGGATATTTTTTATTATTGGAAAAATGATACTGGAATGTAACAAATTATTTAGGAAGTGTCACACATTTTATATTAATTAAAAATTTATCTATTATCTCCCATAGTGGATACATACATCTATGTATTCTCAGTCATTTCCATATGTGGAATGGATGTTGTGGGGCCACATCCCCTAGCCATATATAAGAAGATTAAATATATCATTAATTATAATGGCTCATTTTCCAAATGGGAAGAGGTCACACCCCTCAATAAATTCAGGATGAAGAACATCATCCACTTTTTAAAGTCTAATATCATCACATGTTTTGGTGTCCCTCACATGATATTGACAGAAAATGAAAACAAATTATGTTATTTTGAGCTGAAGAGACTAAATCATCAGTATAACATTGAGTCCCACCATTCATACATTTATAATTCAGTAGAAAATGGATTTATAGAGGAATCCAATAAAAAAAATCAAATATACTCCAAAAATGGAGGAAAAGGACAAGAAGTCTTGGCCAGACAAACTCATTCATTCTTTATGGTCATACCATACCACCATGTGTGATAACACAAAAGAAACACCATATTCATTGGATTATGGGATAGAAAAAGTGTTTACAATCAAATTACAGTGGCATTCACTCCAAATATCTATCTATAGAAAAATATCAGATGATGAACAATTATAGGAGTAGCTGGATTAGTTGGAATGACTCAATTAAAAAAATTTGTGTATGCTAAAAAAACATGAATTTCATTAGAATAGATTCTCAAGAGACATAAATAATGTTTTCCTCCACTCATTCCACCAAATAGAATTATTATTTTTTCCCTCAATGATACTATATAAGAAACCTCCATGATGGGACCCAAGTGGTAAGGGATTTATATCATATATAAGGTCAATTCCAATAGGTCTTACTAATTGGACACAATGGATGGGGAACACATAAGACCCACACCAATTCAAGGTTTATTAGTATGTAATTCATGTATCTTCCATCATGAAATCAAAGTCCTAGATGGAAATTTTACATCCTTACCAGATAATGTTAAACTGCATGGTATACGTCCTTACTACATGACATTAAACTGCCTGGAAGACATCCTACTAATTGACGTTAAAGTTTACTGAGGGAATCCTAATAAAATGTTGTTAAAATAAATGAAACAAGGTCTTGGTAAAAAGAAATTAAACTACACAAACTATTTTTATATTGTGTGGCATGTCTCCCCTCATACGCTTGAGATAGATCTGCGTAAAAGATTTCTAGTGTAGGGGTTTACCAGATCACAATGAGTTCATTCCGATAACCCCATATGAGGTCAAGTTTGTCCCATATTGATCCTAAAAATAAAGTCTCATCTAATGTAGGTATCATTTCATTTCAATTCTAGAAATCATTCATTTGTAAATTCACTGTACATGATATATATCATTGTATGAAAAATAAATACCCCCATCCCTATATGAGAATAATACTCACATAAGGGAATTTTACACATAATAAATTTGTTTTTCACCATTTCTATTGTCATAGGATATGTAGTGATGCATAGATCTCCAATCATAGGACCAAATTCAATATAAATGGAATAATGTCACCTCCCAATTTATGGTTCTAACCTGCATAAGGAATTTTTTATATTATAAGTACATGTTGATTTATTTCTTTTATCACAATATACAAAGTGATGACTCAATCTCATATCATATACCCAACCATAGTATATATTAAAATTATACACTCCTTTCAAAAGGGATATACCAATACATGGAACCATTATATGAAATATGTATGGATTGATTCATGTTACCACAGGAGATATACTGATTCTTAGATCTGAAATCCTAGGTCCAGCTCCAATATAAATGTAAAATGATAACCCCCATGTATATATTATAAATTTTTATTGAATTGTCCAAATATTAACTACGTGTGGACTGATTCCTATTATCACATGATATTTAGTGACACTTAAATTGTCACGACCCGTCCTCAGGGCACGTGCCGTGACTACCCCAAGCCCGCCTTCCATAGGCCAGGGGCTGGCGACTAGCACCAAAGGCATAAATCCCGATAACTGGGAAGGCATTGCCTTTATAAAAGTAAATGAAATGCCACAGAAAACATGAGGAAGTAAAACACTAAGTACATAGAGAAGTGCTGAAAAGTAAATGGGACAGAATACAAACCCAACTGAAAGTACAACTACAACTGAAAAGAAGTACAACAGAAAAAGACAATAGCTGGAAGAACGGAAGCGGCTCCTGGGACGTCCTCCTTGGATCCTACCTGAAGGGTAGGTATAGATGGCACAGCTCCTGGATCATCCACCATGGATCCTACCTGAAGGGTAGGTACAGATAGCCTCCACAATGCTCTCGCCCGTCAACCTCCTCCGAGTGTCGTCTCACCGTGAATTCCACCTCTGGATACTGACTCGTCGTGTAGTCCACCTCCGGGTACCGTCTAGTCCTCGAACACTCGGCCTCTGTCAGCACTACCCATCGTCTGCAACAAACACAATGAGGTGCGGGAATAACCCGTGTAGGGGTGAGTATAACGATACTCAGTAGGGACCCCGAGACCCTCAAGGTCTCACTAAAACCAACAAGGATAACCACAAAGAAGATCCCAACAGATAACCTCTACTTAGGTATATGCCCAGACATATACCTAAGTTATCAAGGAACCCATCTCAATCATGAGGAAACAAAAAGATTATGAAATCAATGGATAACCACTACCCAGGTATATGCCCATACATATACCTAAGTTATCAAGTGACCCATCTCAATCATGAGGCAAACACAAGGTCATAGACTCAGCTCAAACCAGGATTTTCATTATCAAAACCGTAACTGCTGAAGAGCCCCATCTCTGGTGTGTACATAGGTCCTGTCACGACTCCGAGGTACTGCTCACTAATCCAAGTCTCTGAGGTACTCCTCCTATCGAGTACCGCGGGTCTGCAGCCAAATACTGGGCGCTCCATCCGCTGTGGGTCTGCCACCAAATACCAGGCGCTCCCCCTAATAGCCTACAGAGCTACTCCTCCGGTCGAGTACCTCGGGTCTGCTGCCAACTACCAGGACCTCCATCCGCTGTGGGTCTGCCACCAAATATTGGGTGCTCCGTCCACTGGGCTAGTCGACTCACTTCATGTCGAGTCGGTCAAGCAGTCATCAGGTCTTAGTCATCTACACGGTCTCCGTACTCCGCTCGCTCGTCTCTAGGAGGGTCCGCTCCACGAGCTACAGGTCGATACTCCAAGTATCTAAAAGTCCAACGAAGAAGTATCTCAAAGTATCTCCTCGTCATAGGGGTCTCAACGCAATAGACGGTGCGTCAATCGGATGCCCGATCTGTGAGTTATTAGCCTTTCCGTCCCAGGGGCCCTGTTGGTTTTGTGAGCGAACCAACCCGGCTGTATCTCAACTGTACCCTAAACTCTCATAGGGTATACTCATAGGGACTGTTTTTCAACGTGATCACTAACACCGCTGACAGTTCGTCAAACAGACGTCCGGTCTGAAAGATATCAGCTTTTCCGTTCCAGGGGCCCGGTTGGATTTCGTGTACAATCCAACCCGGCCACTATCCAACTGCATCCAAAACTCGGGTGAAGTATGCCAAAAGATCCATCTCATCAAGAGTAATTCAATGAAACAGACGGCGCGTCAATCGGACGCCCGGTCTGTGAGTTATTGGCTTTTTCATTCCAGGTGCCCGGTTGGTTTCATGAGCGAACCATCCCGACCGCACTCCGATCGCATCCAAATCTCGAGCGGAGTAAGCCAAAAGATCCATCTCACCTAGGGGAATCCATCGAAGTTGACGACACATCAATCAGACGTCCGGAGCTCAAGATATGAGCGTTTCCGCTCCGAGGGCCCGGTTGGTTTCGTATCCAAACCAACCCGGCCGAACCGAAAGTATTCCTAAACCTTGAGTATAATAGACCTAAATGACCGTCTCGTTCCAAGGATCACTATGAAACTAATGGTGTGTTGATCAGAGGTCCGTAGCCCATGATATGGGCAAAAGACCAAAGAGGGTCTAAAAATGGGGCTCTGGGCCCGGACTGACCCGGCGGGCCCGGCCCGGCCCGGCTGGCTCAGTCCGGCCCGACCGGCCAGCCGAGGCTCGGCCAACACGGCTGAGCGAAAGCCACGGAGTGGGGTGCATGGCTCCCCCCCTCGTCGCTGATTGAAGCCGACGACGAACCATCACCGCCAGCCTTCCGGCGGCGCGCCGCCACCGCCTTCCGCGGACGACCGGACACGCTCTGGTGGTCCGTTTCTCCTGCCGTATTTTCCAACGGTCCTCCTGAGACCCGACCTTCACTGCGAAGGGATTCAAATGCCATAGTGGCCTGCTTCGTCATCTTCCGTTGATCCGCACATCGATAAAAAAGCTGCGGAGGGTTGTCGGGCCGTGTTTGTTTGGCCAGCGTCCTCCGCGTTAGGTTTTATCAATTGGAAAAAATAAACACATGGTTTTAATCATAAAGAGGGTATAATTTATCCAAAATAAATTATACGAACACCATGTAATCAAATATGCACGCACAAGAGTTTAAAAAAATTTGATTACGCGACGTGACGATGTTGTGCATGCTTGCCGCTCGATCCCGCGTGGCGTGACGATGTCGCGCATCCTTACCGCTCGATCCCGCGTGGCGTGACAATGTCGCGCATCCTTGTCGCTCGATCCCGCGTGGTGCGAAGGCACCGCATCAATTTCATTCGATCCTCAACAACAAGAAAAATAATAAGGGAGGGGAACGACCGTGTTTGGGCGGTCCGACCACCTCCCGTTAACTGATATCATGCGGTCCAAATAGACGTGGATAAAAGACGGAATAGAATCACGTATAGAAAACATGTAAACCCCCTACCTCAAGAAGCTGATCGAAGATTTGTTGCGGGAGGAGAAACGTCGCAGAAGAACTTCGTGGTAGAAGAATCGTCGGCATCGCAGAACACGCTGTCGCGTCGTCGATCTCCGAGGGTTCGGCATTCTTCGCGTTCTTCGCGTTCTTTGCATTCTTCGCGAAGGAGGATGAATATCTCAAGCCTTGGAGTCTTCTCCAAATCCTCTCCACGAGTAATCCTCAAGAAGACAAGTGTTGGTCATATTTTATTAACATGCCAACAAATTGAAAAACAAACTAAGTAACGACCCATTAATTCATAGAATTAATTTCAACGAATAAACCGCCCAATTAATAGGAGCGTTTAAGAGTTTAAGAAAATGCACTAGTTGACTTTCAATAATGAGGAGTTTTCGCGGGTGCGTTACTTAGAGGAAAAGAAACAGTGTGGCTCGTGCGGGCCCCACCTCACAAATATCCTACCAAGAGGGTAGGATATTTTGGATTGAACCCTATCCGCTTTAACTTAGCTCAAGTGGATTTAAGTGGCTTTTAAGTGGCTTTAAGTGAAATAAAAATAAAGTTGTCGCACCACTTTATTTTATTTCTTAACTTAACCCCAAAAATTTAAAAACCACACCCGAGTAAACGCAACTCCAAAAAAGGAGTTTCTAGGCAAAAACTGGCGCTGCGATTTCATCGGTGCCCTTGGAATTTGATTCCGAGCACCAGTTCCAAAGTTAGAAAAACCCGCTCATTCGTTCATTGAATGTACCCAAGAAAAACATCAGAAAATGATTTCGAGCACACCGGGCCTCAGAATTAGGCGCCGTCAGAAATTGCGTTCTTGTAAAATCCCAAAGAAAATTTAGAAAAAAATTACCTAGAAATTTCCTTTTCTTTACATCACTCCCACCTCTGGGATTTACGTCCTTGTAAAGCTTTAACACAAACTAAGGTTACCAAAGCAGTACTGAGCACGCATCTGAGCCTTCCGCTCCCATGTGCTCAGCTGGAGACTCCCGTACTGCCAGGGAAAGCGCACCCGAGGAATCATCCATCCTCATAGGATCCACTACTGTCGATCCTCGATTCCCACTAGAACCTCCGTGAAAGTCACCCCATCACCAAAGTCCATCTCCCCATGGTCGATGATATGCGAAGGGTTGAGCACGTATCTCCTCAGTTGAGATACGTGGAAGTCGTCGTGCACCTGGTGCAACTAAGGTGGATGCTCAAGTGGTAAACCACTTTTCCTACCCAGCTGAGGACCTAGAAAGGTCTGTTGAACCTCGGAGATAACTTGCCGCCTTGGCCAAATCTCTGTAAACCTCGTCGAGGTGAGACGCGTATAAGGAAGTGATCTTCATCCTCGAACTCATAGGTCTCCAACTCCTGTCAGCATAAGGCTTCTGTCGTCCCTGTACTGTCCTCAACCGCTCTTGGATGACTTGGACCTTCTCTAGTCTCACAAGAGCTGCTATGATTTCTTCTTTTCCGATAAGATAAATCCGGTCTCATCCCATGGATGAACCACATTCATTGCCTAATACAGTCAATCCTAAAATTAATGATGCTTTCATTCCATGGATGATGTCGTAAGGCCTCGACGTAACTACCAAGAGATCCAACTGTCACTCTCGCCTCCAAGGGTCAAGTCACACTATCAGCATCAGTGTGAGGTCACTAGGTCTCCTCTAGTAGAAATTTCGAAAGTGAGGGTCAAGTCAACAGTCTTAACCGAGACCACTTAGTGTCAACCAAACAAAGGACAGGAAAGAAAAATTTACAAAGATAAGTGTCTTTTCATTATTGCAGCTCATAGTACAAAGACACAAATTTAACAACAAAATAACCAGAAGCAACAAGATCAAAAGCCTCCAGGTATGGAGCTAGTACCGCTCCTGTTCATCTTCTTCCGGCGCTCCATGACCATAGGCCTCAGCTGCCTGAAGCTGAGCTCTCCCATGTCCTCCTATCCCCTGTGGTCGGGGTGGGCCTCCTGGTGGTGGTGGTGGCAACACCCCGAAGCGTTGTCTACCTCCAGCTGCATGACCATCTCCTCTTCCATGGCCACCTTCTCCTTACGGTCTGCCCTGATCGAACCTCTGCCTCTGCCTGGGAGGTTCTTCATTTAACTGCTGGTCATCTGCATGGTGGGTCAGACAGTCATGTGCCATGTGACCAATCCCACCGCAGGAGTAACATTGTCCACTCTCGGCACGACTGGCTCTGACTCCACCCCAGTTCCCCCGCACAACTGAACCTGAGTCGTGCAGTCGGCCACTGGTAGGTCTGGTCCTCTTGGACCTCTGCGTCATCTATCTATTGTCTACTACAGAAGACTCTACCGCAAGCCGGCTAGTGGTGGGTCATGCTGCTGGAGACTGCTCATCAAGGAAACTCTCCACTAAGAGGGCTCGCTCTAACACCCCTGTCTGGGTCGGAATGCTGTGAGAAATAACAAAAGCTCTAATATCCCGCCTGAGCCCCTGCTCGACGGTTTGGGCCCTAAAGAACGGGTCCCGTACCATATCTGTGGAGTAGCGTGAGAGGTCTGTGATCCTCGCTAAATACTGTGCCACTAACATGCTGCCCTGCCGCAGCTGAAGTAGCTCCTGTATACGTACTGCTCGAAGGGTGGCTGGTACAAACTCTGCCCGGAATAGGCTCTCAATGTCTTCCCAAAGAAGTGTCACGTCGTCATGTATCTGGAGAATCATGCTCCACCATCTTTCGACTACTGCTTGAAGAAGGCTGGCAGCAAGGATCACTATGAAGTCTACTGGCGTCCCCACTAGCCTGAAGACTCTCACCATAGCCTCCAGCCAATCCTCAGTCGCCTGCGGGTCCGTCCCTCCCTGGAACCTGGGTGGCCTCTGGCGCTGGAACTCGTGCAGTGTTCTCAAGCGACATGAACCCTCTGCTGCTGGGGCTGGTGGCATCGGTGGTCCAATGGGTATTAGTACCGCTGGTGCCTCCGCTGGTGCCTCAACTGGGATAGGGCTCTAAAATGAGGCCTCGTCGCTCGACGGGCTGTCAGTATGTACCACTCTCGGGGCTCTAGCTGGTCGTCCACAGGGAGGCATCCTGAAAGAAACAAACATGACACGGTCAAAAGACTTATACCTAGTGAGCTGACCTGGTTTGAGCTGACTATTAAAACTTATGGAAACACAAACGCAATCAGTGTTTTCATGCACAAAGTCGGAAATCAGTTTTCAGGGTCCTGGTGTATGGATACGTCGGCCGCCCGCACCAACATTGGACTCCCCGAACTGAAAACCACACTCGGTACACTTAACACTATCACTTCACAGGAATAAAAATATTAGAGTATAAGTTCTGTGGTAGAACCGACTCCTCTGATACCAATTTTTCATGACCCATCCTCGGGGCCCGTGCCGTGGCTACCCCAAGCCCACCTTCCATAGGCCAGGGGCTGGCGACTAGCACCAAAGGCGTAAATCCCGATAACTGGGAAGGCATTGCCTTTATAAAAGTAAAAAAAACACCATAGAGAACAAGCGGAAGTAAAACACTTAGTACAAAGAGAAGTGCTGAAAAGTAAATGGGCCAGAATACAAACCCAACTGAAAGTACAACTATAACTGAATATAAGTAAAACAGAAAAAGACAACAGTTGGAAGAATGGAAGCAGATCCTGGGACGTCCTCCTCGGATCCTACCTGAAGGGTAGGTACAGATGGTGCAGCTCCTAGATCGTCCACCATGGATCCTACCTAAAGGGTAGGTACAGATAGACTCCACAACTCTCTCTCCATTCAACCTCCTCCGAGTGTCGTCTCACCGTGAAGTCCACCTCCGGATACTGACTCGTCGTGTAGTCCACCACCGGGTACCGTCCAGTCCTCGAACACTCGGCCTCCGTCAGCACTGCCCGTCGTCTGCAACCAACACAACGAGGTGCGGGCATAGCCCGTGCAGGGGTGAGTATAACGATACTCAGTAGGGACCCTGAGACCCTCAAAGTCTCACTAAAACCAACAAGCATGACCACAAAGAAGATCCCAACAGATAACCTATACTTAGGTATATGCCCATACATATACCTAAGTTATCAAGTAACCCATATCAATAATGAGGAAACACAAAGATTATGAAATCAACGGATAAACACTACCCAGGTATATACCCATACATATACCTAAGTTATCAAGTGACCCATCTCAATCATGAGGCAAACACAAGGTCATAGACTCAGCTCAAACCAGGATTTTCATTATCGAAACCGTAACTGCTGAATAGCCACGTCTCTGGAGTGTACAGAGGTCCTGTCACGACTCCGAGGTACTGCTCACTAATCCAAGTCTCTGAGGTACTCCTCCTGTCGAGTACCGCGGGTCTGCAGCCAAATACTGGGCGCTCCGTCCGCAGTGGGTCTGCAGCCAAATACTGGGCGCTCCCCCTAATAGCCTACAGAGGTACTTCTCCTGTCGAGTACTGCGGGTCTGCTGCCAACTACCAGGCGCTCCATCCGCTGTGGGTCTGCTGCCAAATACCGGGCGCTCCGTCCACTGGGCTAGTCGACTCACTCCAAGTTGAGTCGGTCAAGCAGTCGTCAGGTCTCATCGTCTACACGGTCTCCGTACTCCGATCGCTCGTCTCTAGGAGAGTCTGTTCCACGAGCTACAGGTCGATACTTCAAGTTTCTCAAAGTCCCACGAAGAAGTATCTCAAAGGACCGCCTCGTCATAGGGGTCTCAACATAACAGACGGCGCGTCAATCGGACGCCCGGTCTGTGAGTTATTAGCCTTTCCGTCCTAGGGGCCCGGTTGGTTTCGTGAGCGAACTAACCCGTCCGTATCTCAACTATACCCCGAACTCTCATAGGGTATACTCATAGGGGCCATTTCTCAACGTGATCACCAACGCCGCTGACGGTTTGTCAAACGGACATTCGGTCTGAAAGATATCAGCTTCTCCGTTCCAGGGGCCCGATTGGATTTCGGGTACAATCCAACCCGGCCACTATCCAACTGCATCCAAAACTCGGGCGAAGTATGCCAATAGTTCCGTCTCATCAAGATGAATTCAACGAGACAGACGACGCGTCAATCAGACGCCCGGTCTGTGAGTTATTGGCTTTTTCATTCCAGGGGCCCGGTTGGTTTTGCGAGTGAACCAACCTGACTGCACTCCGACGACATCCAAATCTCAAGCGGAGTAAGCCAAAAGATCCGTCTCACCTAGGGGAATCCATCAAAGTTGACGGCACTTCAATCGGACGTCCAGAGCTCAAGATATGAGCATTTCCGCTCCGAGGGCCCGATTGGTTTCGTATCCGAACCAACCCGGCCGAACCCAAAGTATTCCGAAACCTTGAGTATAATATACCAAAACGACCGTCTCGTTCCAAGGATCGATACGCAACTGATGGTGCCTCGATCAGAGGTCCGTAGATCAATATATGGGAAAAATAACAAAGAGGGTCTGAAAACGGGGGGTCTGGGCCCGGACCGACCCTGCCCGACCCCCCCTGGGTCGGCCCGAACCGGGTCCGACCCGTTTGGGCCCGTCCTGGCCGGCTCAGTACGGCCTGACCGGCCAGCTACGGCTCAGACAGCACGGCCGAGCGTAAGCCACGGAGCGGGGTGCGCGGCGCCCCCCTCACCGCTGATTGAAGCCGGTGGCGAACCGTCACCGCCGCCGGTTGCCGGCGCCGCCGCGCCGGCGCGGCGCGCCGCCACCGCCTTCCGCGGACCACCGGATGCGCTCCGGTGGTCCGTTTCTCCAGGCGTCTTCGCCAACGGTCCTCCCGGGACACGACCTTCACTGCGAAGGGATTCAAACGCCATAGCGGCCTACTTCGTCGTCGTCCGTTGATCCGCACATCGATAAACAAGATGTGGAGGGTTGTCGGGCCGTGTTTGTTCGGCCCGCGTCCTCCACGTTAGGTGTTATCAATTGGAATAAATAAACACATGGTTTTAATCACGATGAGGGTATAATTTATCCAAAATAAATTATATGAACACCTTGCAATCAAATACCCACGCACGAGAGTTTAAAAAATTTGATTGCGAGACGTGACGATGTCGAGCATGCTTGCCACTCGATCCCGTGCGGCGTGATGATGTCGCGCATCCTTACGGCTCGATCCCGCGTGGCTTGACGATGTCACGCATCCTTGCCGCTCGATCCCACGCGGTGTGAAGGCACCGCGTCAATTTCATTCGATCCACAACAACATGAAAAATAATAAGGGAGGGGAACAATCGTGTTTGTGCGGTCCGACCTCCTCCCGTTAACTGATATCATGCGGTCCAAATAGACACGGATAAAAGACGGAAGAGAATCACATCTAGAAAACACGTAAACCCCCTACCTCAAGCAGCTGATCGAAGATTTGTCGCGGGAGGAGAAACATCGTAGAAGAACATCATGGGAGAAGAATCGTCGGCGTCGCGGAACACGGCATCACGTCGTCGATCTCTAAGGGTTCGGTGTTCTTCGCGTTCTTCGCGCTCTTTGCGTTCTTCGCATTCTTCACGAAGGAGGATGAAGATCTCATGCCTTGGAGTCTTCTCCAAATCCTCTCCATGAGCAATCCTGAAGAAGACAAGCGTTGGTCTTATTTTATTAACATGCCAACAAATTGAAAAACAAACTAAGTAACGACCCATTAATTCATAGAATTAATTTCAATTAATAAACCCCCCAATTAATAGGAGCGTTTAAGAGTTTAAGAAAATGCACCAGTTGACTTTCATTAATGAGGATTTTTCGCGGGTGCGTTACTTATATGAAAAGAAACGATGGGGCTCATATGGGACCCACCTCACAAATATGCTACCAAGAGGGTAGGATATTTTGGATTGCACCCTATCCGCTTTAACTTAGCTCAAGTGGCTTTAAGTGGCTTTTAAGTGGATTTAAGTGAAATAAAAATAAAGTTGTCGCACCACTTTAATTAATTTCTTAACTTAACCCCAAAAATTTAAAAACCACACCTGAGCAAACAAAACTTTGGAAAAGGCGTTTCTAAGCAAAAACCGGCGCTGTGATTTAATCGGTGCCTCAGAATTTGATTCCGAGCACCGGTTCAAAAGTTAGGAAAACCCGCTCGTTCGTTCACTGAACGTACCCGGGCCAATCTTCGGAAAATGATTCCAGGCACACCGGGCCTCGGAATCAGGCGCCGTCAGAAACTGCGTTCTTGTAAAATCCCAAAGAAAATTTAGAAAAAAATTCCCTTAAATTTTCCGGGTCTTTACATAGATATCAAATTCTTGGTCCATATATAACAAAAAATACCCCCTCCTTTCATATGTTTCATTCCTGTGAAAGGAGATTTACCACAAAATATGTATGGTAAGATTCATGTTAGAATAAGATTCATAGTGACACTTAGATCTAAAATCCTAGGACCATTCAAAATATGAAAAAAATTCCCTCTCAGGATGTATGGGTTAGACCAGTGGAGCTGAGTCTATGTAAGAACTATGTTTGGAATGATTCCTATCATCACCAGATGCATAGTGACACCTAGAACCTCCATTCCAAACCTATTCAAGAGTCACCATCACTCCGAATAATGTCCCTCAATGAGATTTAGATCCATTTTTAGGAACTTATCCACATTAAATTTTTAAAATCCCCACATATTCCTTGCCACACACTCTCACACAGCTCAATCGACTACCTTATTATCCATTATTTTTCATGCCGATCATTACTCAATTGAGATTAGGTAACCTAGAAAGTCTCTTTGAATGGAACAATCAATATGTATTCTAGATAGTGAATTATGTACTTGTTTCATGATGTTAATCTACATGACAAAGTTCTACTTTCATGATGTTAAATTGCATAAAAGAGGTAATTATGCCAAACATGTCATCCCCAATATGATTGTGTATCCAAGAATTTCATGTTTATACATTCAAAAAAAAATGTGTTCAATACATATTGGTGTATCCTTTTGGATGCATAAACCATACTTGAATATCATGTTCTCCATGAACCAACTTCATATATTCGATATCCGAGTAGATAACAACGAATTATGTGAGTTGATATCCTTTTAGTGGAACCCTATTGTCCTTGAGCTCCTAGGATCTTGGTTCTCCCTTCTATAAAATTGGTAAGTGGGACTAGATGATATAATGGGACCCCTCTAAGATTCATTGGTGAATAACACAACACCTCAAAGCTCATGCCCAATGGATTATATGGTCATAGAGAAAATCCCCCCTTATACCTCTAAGCTATTGTTCTAACAATGTGGGATATTGGCTATCCATCATTACTAATGGTTGGACCATACCCACCAGTATCCACTCCCCATTAAAAATGATATTCTTGGGTTATTATTTACACTTCCCATAAAAAAATAATCAAGTGAATTCAGATACCCATGATGTTTCACATTTATGCATTATACCCATTATCAATGAAATATGTTTATATCTTATCTTGTCCCATCCATCATGTGGTATGAATCTCTTATGAAGACCCAATTTCCCTAAGTTAGTTATTACACTTAGTGATACATACCATTTTCATAAAGTAAACCTGTATGGAAACATTCTAATAATATTATGTTAAACCTTATTGAAACGTCCTAGTTTAATGATGTTAAATTGAATGACAATGTCATAATCACATGATGTTAAACTGCATGACAACATCCTTATCGCATGACATTAAACTGAATGATATGAGGTCTTTATGGAAAATTGGCCCTTCCCCTAATGATTTCATATTTAAGAAATTTATTTTTTATTCCATCATCCCAAAACTGTATTCAATACATGTTTTCATAGCCTTTAAGGTGCTCTAACCCTCCATGAATCTTACATTATCCATGAAAAAACTTCCTATATTCAATATCATAGTTTATACCAACCAATTACTTATGTTTATTCCCTTCTCTTAGAATCCCATGAACTATGATCCCCCATAATCTTGGTTCCATCAATATAAAACTTAAATTATAGAATAGTTAATCCAAAGGGACCGCACTAGGATTTACTAGTGAATACTAAAATTATATAGATCATGCTCCTAGTAGGTGTTCTGGCCTGAGAGGATGGGCCCACCTATAATATTGGAGTTATTTCCCCAAATACATGGGATATGAGGTATCTTTCATTACTTATAGTCGACCAATACCAGTCAGTATCTACTCAACGTTGACACATATATTCCTGTGTTATGGTTTAAACTCACCATATCCCAACTATTAAGTGAATTTAGATACCCTCAAAGTTACCCATCTATGAATCACATTCATTGTGAAAGAAATATTTTGAAATAGAATTCTTATACCATTTCATTTCTTGTTATGTATCCCTTATGAAGACCTAACTTTTATCATCTTCAAAATCCATTTTGACACCCACTTTTTCTATAATAGAAAACTTCGCATACCCCCTTTTCAGGTTTAATTTGGAAGATACCTTAATAACATATTCTATTGTAATTTTAGGGACCTTAAGCCCACATCCTCATAGTTTCCCATTTAATAATATTGGCAATAGAGATGAACTAGGCTAGAAGGGACCCTTCTTGGATTCACTGGTGAATAACATAATTCTGAAGAGCATGTTCTTAGGGGATGTTTTTGTTCTTGAATAGAACCCACTATCTTTCACTAGTGAATAGTATAATGTCTATGAGATTGTGAGTAGGGGATATTTTGGTCCTAGAGGAAAGGAAACCCTTAATCCCATGAGTTATTTCCCTAATTGTGTGGCACCAGTCCCACCAATCATAAAATTATCATTATTTATATAGTAATTCAAATAAATGTTTTCTTTATTTCATTTTCCCCATTTCCAAGAGGGATTGAGAATATCTCGGTGTTTTTTACCTTCATATTATAAATCTAGGAAGAAGGAATCAAATATATATCGGATTTATATCTTAAATATATATGGCATGATTCTAATTAACATAGGATATATATTGACAAATGGATCTTAAATACTGGGTCAAGATATGTAAAAGAGGGAAAATTCCCTCCTTGCATATTGGTTAGACCAGGTAAGGGAATTTTTAATATAAGAACTATGTGTGGATTTATTATCACACCTTGAGATATATATTGACACATGGATACCAATTTCAGGATAAAAAATGAATTATTCCCTACATGAGAACTTGATCCATGGAGAATAATTTTTCACCTGAGCGATATGTGTTGATAGTAATAGTTCCCCTTTCCCAACAAATGAGCATGATCTTTATAAGGAATATTATTTTAAAGAAATTCATGTGTCTTGATTCTTATAACCATAGGATATGTATTGATTCATGGGTCTCCAATCCTAGGTCCATCCATAATGTAATGAAAATAATTCCCCATAACAAGCATATGGGTCAGACCTATGTAGGGGTTTCTCTAATAAGAACTATGTATGGATCTATTACTATACTATCAGATACATAATGATTCATTGATCCTCCATTTCAGTCCCATTCTTGAATTCACATCACTCCAAATATGTCCATCAATGAGAAAAAAATCAGTCTAGGGATTCTTGATCGCACAAAAATGTGAATACCCCATAATATTCCCTATCACACAGTCCCTCATAGATCAATAGACTACCAAAATGTCTCATACTTCTCACATTAATTATGACTCATGTAAGATTATGGAACTTTGAAATATGCTTTAACCAGTGTGATTGAGATGCATTCTATTATAAAATAGGGAACCATTTTTTTCTCATGATATAAAACTATTTTACAAGTGGTATTCACATTGAATGAATCACCCCCTCTCATGATTTGGTACATGATAATAAAATTTTTATCCATTTTCCTTGAGATGTGTTCAATAAAATTTGGATAAACCTTTTGGGTACTCAATCCCTTCTACAATCCTTGTTCTTCATGAACCATCTCCATATATTTGGTATCTAAGTTGATACCAACCAATTCAGCAAGTTGATTTCATTCTCTTGGAACCCCATGGACCATGTGATCACATGATCTTGGTTCCCCTTATAGAAGACTGGTAATAAGGATTGGTTAATTTGATTAGACCCCACTAGTATCTATTAGAGAATAACCCAATTCTCCAGAACTTGGGATTAGTGTATGCTTTGGTCTGATAGGAGATCCCCCCTAAATCAAGAGCTATTTTCCTAACTATATAGAATATGGGCTTCCCCCATTATCGATGGTTGACTTGTACCCACCAGTTTCCACTTCATTTGGAGTAAAATATTCTTAGGTTATGATTTACACATCCCATAAACCATCTATTCTAGTGAATTTGGATAACCTCGATGTTAAAAAACAATGAATCATACCCATTTTCAATGAAATATTATATTATCATATTCTCATGTGCCTTTATTTTGCGGTATGAATATTCCATGAATTCCCAATTTCCATGAATTAGTCATTATTCTCAATGATACGTCCTAGTTTCATGATGTTAAAATACACAATAATGTATTAGTCTCACGAAACTAAACTACAAGATATATAGTCCATCCCTTAATACCTAAAGTTTCTAAGTATGGGATGTCATAACAATAAATCATTTCTAGAGATAAATGTACCATTTGTATAAAAAATGAAATATGGAATTACCCTTTCACTATGCATGATCGTAATCTACATAGAAGACCCCTTAATTGACAATGATATTGAGGCTCACTATATGAAGATAAAAAAATTCCCCTCCCTGCATATGAGATAGATCTATACGAGGAGTATCTTTATATAATAACTATGTGTGGATTGATTCCAGACCTTTTAGGATATGTAGTGACACACATGAATATTTTCATAGGCCCACGTAAATGATTACCACTATCATAACCTTGCATGTTTCTTGATCAATATTGGATGTCATCAACCTTAGTTGCTCATGAGATAGTAGAAATGCCTCTATCAAGGGAAATGTTTTCTCAAAGATATATTTCAAAATACCATATTGGTTACAACATCCTTAGTGGATGATGTTAAATTTCAAGTAATATTTACTCATCACACTTCATTAAATTACATGATATATGTGTCCCCAGTACATGATGTTAAGCTATAAAGACCATCATCCATCATCACTCCTTGTAAAAGGACCAAAAGATCTTGACCCTAGTAAAACAATGTTTGGGTTGATTTCATCATCATTTTGATCACCTAAATCCATAAAACACAATTTAGTTATTGATTGTATCATGTTTTCAAAAACCTATCACAACCCTCATAAAGGAGAAATGGTCTCTCTATTTGACTATGTATGATATGGATCTATATATGGGACATAAACTCATGAACTAGATAAATCTTAGCCCTGTAAGTAGGTCCTTCTAATCATTGTGATCCCTAACATTGTCATAGTGGAACTCATTACCATAGTGTGATATATGATCATCCTTAACCAAAATGTACCGTATCATAACTCATGATTTAAAAACCTTGGGCCATGATTTAACACACCTATATCCTCCACTCGAGTGGGAATTGGAGTACCCATGACCTTGGGAGTCATAATTAGGCTAATTTGTGACACTATCTTGATTCCATGTCCATGTGCATCAAGACCTTAAAAAAATTAACTCTGGTCAAATCTTAATGACATTAAACAATATCCTTTGAGGGTCAAAATTTAAAGACCTTAAATAGGTAGTTAAAGAGACATAAATCATTAAATAATGAAAACCCACAAATGATATTTTGAGTAAAATTAAATTCTCTACTCACCAAAATCTTCTTTTCTAGAGTATGGAAAAAAATTTAGAGCATAAATAAAAAAATCATAAAGCTCATAGGGCCTATCTGGTGGGCCTAGTAAAATCTGAGAAATGATGTATGGACCCTGTTGGTATGAAAAAAGTTATATTAATGATTTATCATTTCTCCTTGCAGGGATAATTTATTCACACAAGTAAAAAATTATTTAGGGTGCCCAAATCCTTCTCTAATAGTATGTTTTCCACAAATCATCTTCATTTCAATGAATTATGAGATTATAGATTCCATGATCTAATAACCTTTTCTTTTAACCCTATAGAATTGAGTTATTTCTCTTAGTTCTTCCTGGAAGTGTATTGGTACCAAATACTAACCAATTTGAAGGAACACTACTAGAATTTACTGGTGAATAATGAAATGCCCCAAAGCTTATGCATAATGGATGTTTTGGTCTCGAATGAGAGGTTACCATTAAATCCACGAGTTATTAACATATCAACATGTGATAATGGTTTCCACCATTAAAAATGGTTGGATTGAATCCATGATACCTCATTTTTAGTTTACTCAAATATTCCTAGAAAATGACTTACAAACCCAAAAACAAGATTATTCATGAAGATTTTAAATTCTTGATGTTATTTCACCATGTACTATACCCATTATAAAAGTAGGAATGTGATATTATATTCTTGAACTTTTTTATGGACCTTTCCACATGGATTGAAACTACTTTATATAGGGACCAAGCATCAGAACCATAGAAAAAACTAGCCCAAGGGGGCCAGAACCCTCCATATACGGTCTTTCATCCAAACTGTACTTCACTCTCCAACTGTTTAAATCTTTATAAATATCTAGAATCTATTAAAAAATGAGTGGTTACTCCACCAATTTGACTATATATGAGTCATATCTTTATAAGGTCCTTAGACCCATCAACAAAAGGCATTTACTTCTTATAGTAATGGACCTCCAATCCTCATGAGCCTCAACAATATTGTAGTGGAACTCGACACTCAGAGTGTTTTGTGATCAACCTTGAAATGTCTTCCTGATTCCACTACACATGATTCAAACTCTTATAGACATGATTTTCATGGCACATACTTAAATTTTTAGGTGTATTTGATGAAATAAAATGTTTTGGATGTGTTCGGAATATATGAGATGTTGTTCCCATTTATTAGATAGGGGAGGTCGCTCTTGGTATTTCTTAATGTATTAAATTAATATAAATGAATTTTCATTTTCAAATGGATCCAAATTAATGAAATTGAAAGATAAAATGATATTTATTATAAATATTCTCATAAATTAGATTTTTAAAATTTTAGTTGATCTTGCCCCCTTGAAAATTTTTAACCCATGATAACACTCTTTGACAATTACCGTGGTATTAAAGTTTTTATATTTCAGGAATCATGAAATTTACTATAAAAGGGGAAAAATCATTTAAATGGATCATGATTGATATAATCAACTATATCCCATTAACTAGGTGGTATATAAGATTTTTATTAATATTATATTATTTAATAAAACATTATTTATTATAAAACATCATTGATTTTAATTTCGATACTAGTCATTTAATTTAACTTTTAAAACACCATGAAAAAGATGTAATTTTAAAATAAATATTTCAAATACCAAAATGTTTTTATTGTTTTCTATGAAATTTCAATAAGATAATAATTCATTCAAATTATATTACATTTAATATTTTTAAAATAACTTATTTTTTCAATTTAAATTAAATACATTGTTCATGGGTGTTACATCAATGTTTATGGTAATTATATAATAACTAAAAATAATAAATAAATTATCATTATGAAAATAATTTAATTATACTCAATATAAACATTGATATTAATTCACAACTTATTTTTTTACCTATTTGAACGCAAAATATATATTTAAAATCAAGTGGGTGAAATTTTGTCTTTTTTACTTAAAATATTATATAGGTCACCTTCATGGAAAAGTTTCCCATAAAAAAATAAATATAGAAAAAACGGTTATAATGTTATAAATATCTTCTTCCAATAATATTTAAGATGATAAATGATACTATTATCACTTAGTTTTTACCAAAGTTAACCTAATTTAACCTTTTACCGTGGTGATTTTTATACTATTTTTACTATTCATTATAACAAAATAATATATTGACCTTTTAAAATAATATTAGTTTTTATAATTAAAAATATGGAATCAATTTTACCAAATTAAAACTCTATAAGTGTAAGAAATTCGTTTTATAATTATCCTATAATGCGTGATGAAAAGAAGTTTTCAAAAAATATCCCATTTAGGTCTGAAAGTATTTTTACTCAAAGATCATATATAATGTTGATTATTAGGTAATTAATTAGATTATTTATAAATAAATGAAACTTATATTATTTTTTTGAATAAAATTAAAAATAGTATGTTTATTTTTCAATATAATGAAATGAATGTTTTACAAAAATCTATATTTTAATTATGCATCGAAAAATAAATATTTTCAGAAAATCCAAAAAACCATCTTAGGATAATTTTAAAATAATAATTTCAAAAAATATATATTTTTATCAAATGAAATTTATAATAGTTATATAATTTAATTCTAATTTTTTTTCCTAAAAATGAATAATTTTTTTTCGAGGAAAACATACTTTTGAAAAATAAAATGATTTTACTAAAAATGAGTGATTTATTCTTAATAATTAATCAATAAATTTTCAATTAATATGATATTTATAAGTATGATATTAATTATTTAATCCAATTCATACCTTTTAATTTAATTTTTAGGTTATAGATGTCTTACTTAAATAATAATAACATTTTTTGATTTGTTTAAGCTTGGTGTTGTGTTTCTTGTATGCTATAGAACATAACCATTATTTTAAATTAATTGGCTATTTCATTCTCACACCATTAATAAATTGTTTCATCACAATTATATCTTCAAATTACTAATAAAAGGGTGGAAATTTTAAAATACCTTTTTTGAAGTCTCACATTAATAAAAGGGTTAATAAAACATCTTATTGATAAGATAAAGAGAAGTGTGAATGTTATCTTGAATAAAAAATAACAAGGTTTCCTTATTGGAAATAATTATGAGGAAATGGAAATATAGACATGAAGGAAAAATTAATCTTTAAAATAATGATGGGGGGTGATAAATAACCTTGATCACTAGAAATTGAATGATCATGAGAATGCAAATTACAACAAAACCAAAAACCAAAGAGGTGTGAAAATGAACACGAATTTATTGGAAAATAAATTAATAGGATAAAATTTTAATTTTAAATATTTTTCCAATAGTTGAGAAATTAATTTACCATATATAATAAAAAGATAATGATATATACTTGATAAGTTTAATTTCACCCTCTAATCATTTTCACCACAATCTCATATTTTCCTCCAGATGAAGTGCACCCAAGATGATTTTTTATACATAAACCACTAAAATAAAGATATAACAAATCATATAATTAATAAAATTATAACATAATATTTTTCTAATATTTAAATATTAACTGAAACTAAAATGGTTATGATAAGTTAAGATTACTTCCAAAATTAATAAACCTTCATATGAAGAAAAAATACAATAATAAAAAAAATCCAATATTATTTCGAAATGTTTAAGTTAAATCATTCAATAACTATACATAAAATTCTTCAAAATATTCTTTACTAATACTAAGACCTAAATACTAGTATGGTTTGATTATATATTCTTCCTAGAAAAATTTATCATTTCTCTCTAAATAACATCAATCACTCACAAAGTTTCAAACTAAAAATGTATATTCCATAGTTACATAATCTCCAAGATATGCTAATAATTTCTGTAAATGACTAGAATCACTTTAAAGATACATTAAAATAATATATTCCTCTCAAATATAATTAAACTATTAATTCCAAAATAAAATCCCATGTTATTGTCTTTATCCTAACCACATAATGTACCATAAAATTATAGTTATTTTATTCCAAATTTAAATTAACCACCTAGTCACTAAATCAATTTCCAATCTCATAGTTATTTATATGATTAAACAAATATTCTCAAAATTACCTCAACATGAAAGATCTTATAAACCATAAAGGATATCAATACATTTACACTTATCTCTAAAAAAGTTTAAGGTATTCTTTCCCAAATAAATTTTTATCATGTATTTCCCCAATAATATAAGATAAGAGACAGTGCCTTAATTTATTACATTACCATAGATATAAGATTTTAATCCTAAAGGACCGATTATTTTATCCATTTTTGAAACTAGATACATACATGATACCCATTTTACATTAGTAAAGTAAGATAAATCACAATAAAAAAAATATAATAAACTAAATACTTGAAAAAATCATTCAAATCTCTATTCTTCATAACCCAGGGAAAGTAAACAAAATAAGGATGAGCGCAATTTTAGAGTAAGGGTTAATTACAGTGGAATATATCATTAATCAATGAGAATAAATCAAAATGACAAGGTAAATAATTAATAACACATTCCATTCAAATATTATTCTGAAAATAAGATACTTCCATAGATATTTTCATACTGAAAATATTCTAGGGAATAATGGAAAGGAATTCAAAATGAAATCAATGCAATAATATTGGACTTCATTTCTCTAGCACGTGAACCACATTACTCTCAAGATCTATTCTCAAGACAGTTTAAACAATTATGATTTGGGTAAATGATTCATCCCATAAGACTACCTTTTTATCGATGGGATATCAATGATTGGGCCCACCAATGTTTTCTTGTCCAATGCATTCCTCATATATTGAATAAAAAATTTAATTAATAAAAACATGCCTTATCATAAAATATCCATATTGAATAAATAATACAAATTTAACAATATTTCATTATTAGAGGATAAGTAACAATGATGGTTTTAGATTTTGATTAATGTAAATACCATTGAAATATCTTTAAAACATTCTTGAGGAAAATAATATTTAACCACTACAAGGTGTCCCATACTACCTTGAAACACTAAAATCATAACCTCAAGAAGGAATAACATTAAATGAAACATAAAATATCATAAGAATAATTCTGTTCATGATATAACATGTAAAATTATAGTATATATATCAAATATAAGAAACAATGTATGTAACATTACAATATTCCTAAATGAAATGAAATTGAGATAAAATATATTAACTTATACTTCCTTTAGTCAAACATTCTATAACTTCAAATTCTTCGGTTGAAATCCTTTAGATATCTTATTAAGGTATCTAGGATTTTTTTGGAAGTCCATGATCTCCAAAAGTTGGGTAAGGATGCTGGGAGGAGAAATGAGTAGGTTTTTGTTGAGATAGATGGCTCAAATTTGTGCAAGGAATTGAGGGAGGACGTGCCCTTTTATAATTTAGGTGAGGGGAACCTTTAGAACTCCTCAAATTAGATAAAATATAATAAGTATATTATAGATCCAAATAATTCAAAATAGACAATAAATTAAAAGGGAAATACATTTTTAACCATATATTATCCCCTTCGATTTTATTTAATATGTTTAAGATTTTCAGATAATTTAAAAAAATATTAATTCAATAATGTACCATTTTTGTCAAATTTGTTGCCATTCATTTGATTTGACCTTAAATACATCTAAAAAAAGTGGGATTTTGAGTATAATGATTTAAAAAATCTCTAATATATCTTATAGATCTATAAAATTCATTATACACATTTAATCATCCAAAATATATCAAAATTAATATTATTCAAATCAATTATTTTATTTTATTTTTTAATTAAATAAATACTATTTTAGTATTGAAGAAGATTTAAAGCAATTATATAACTTATAAAAATTCAAAATAAATATATGAAACTAAAATAGTTTCATTAATATCAAAATAGATATTTATGTTCATTCATATTGTGATTTTTCCCTATATAAACACATAAAAGATATTAAATACAAAGAGAGTGGTATATTGTAACTATCTTTGAATTATATAACATATAAGTAATTTTCATGGAAAAGTTTCCATTAAAAATCTAAAATTAAATATTAAGGTGAAAAGGGTTGAATAAAATTCATTAAATAGTTTTTAGAAAAGTTTATTTCATGGTTATACCTTTATATTTTGGTTTTAACCTTTATTTAACCTCTTTAACTCTTACACCAACAATACATTTTTTCAATTATTGAAGGTTAATATATTTACTATAAAATGACAAACTAACAATAAATGAGTCATGGATGATATTTTCATCCTTATTTCATTTTTTGGAAGAATTTTATATTTTTAATAATTTTATATCATTTTAAAAAATATTTTTTATTTTAAAATATCATTAATGTTTTTTTGACACTATTTATCACTTGACTTTCTAAAAAATGTCAATACACAAGATAAAATCTCACCAAAACCCTTAGTAAATCGCTAATATATATATATTCCATATATAATTTTTTATGATATTAATTATACAAAATTATATTTATTTTAAGGTTTTTAATAAAATTTCTTTGATGTTTCCATTAATTGAACAATTATTACATTATTATTGTCCAAGCCTTTATTTTAATTATTTTATTTTAGAAAATTAAAAATAATTTACCATGATGATTTTTTTTGATATTAAACGACTATTTATATTATAATTTATATTTTGAATAACCATATATTAAAAATATATTACTTATTAAAAACATGAGTATGCCATTTTTACTTTCCTATGGATAAAATACTATAAAAGACTTAAAGTCATCCATGTGGCTCCAAGAGGCCATAAAATCATGCAAAGGGTGATTTTGGTTGAAAATAAAATATAGAATAAAATTATGATATGCTTTAGGGTAACTATCTAATATTTATAATATTATTTTTCCATAAATTACCCAATTTACCCTTGGCTGTGGTCATAAAAAATTACTAATGTTACTATACATATTGTAGAAAAATAAAAGGGGACTATTTATGAAATTTGGAAATTATGATTTATGATATGGAATCAATTTCTCAAAATTCAAATACACAATTTTCTAAAATTAATTTAAAATTAATCCCATTGACGGAATGAGAAAACAGGTTTTTAATGTGGAAACGTTCAAAAGATTGTGATATTTTTTTATCAAAAATCAACGTGAAATTCCTTATATAGACCTATATTATATTAAATGATAAATTTTTATCTAATTATTATTTAAAACTAGTTAAAAATATAACTGAACACTAGAAATTATTTAGATGAAAAAGTTGTTTTCAATTTAAATGTTGTATTTTTTACTATTCATGAAAAAATGTAACTTCATTGAAAAATAATAAATATTCCCCTAAATTAAGGTTTGTTATTACTATTTTAAATAATAAGTTTATTTTATCAAAAATAATTTATAAAAGTGTCATAAAAAATATTTAAAATAAGTGTGCCATCCAAAGGTGGTAAAACATCCTTTAGAAAAATATAGCCTTTTAATGTATAAAATTGGTTTTATTATTATATTATTCATAAAAAATAATTTGGGTGAATGTAAAAATATTGGATTATAGATAAATTTCATAATTTGGTTGATACCATTCATTCCCTCCAAATTAATGTCTTGGTTATAATAATATTTCATTTTTTGTTTAAGTTAGGAATTTCATGCAACATAAGATTTCGAAATGAATAAATTTAAAAGGAGACATAACATAAAATATTGGAAAGTTAAATTCGTTAATATTTAAATAAATTGATTCCATTAAATTTTGAATTTAGCTTAAAAAAATAAAAGGTTGATACTTTAAAATTCTTTTGTGGGAAACCCGCATCAGAAATGGGGCTAATAAAATATCCTCTTAATACGAGGGGAAAAGAGTCTGAGGGTCACCACAAAACTAATATTTTGGGTAGTATAACATTAGTGGTAATTGAAAATTAGATCATTGAAGATAAATAAAACGAGCATGTTCTAAGGGATAGTGTTAGAGTACATGATCATAAAAAATTCTACCATTACAAAATCACAACTCAATGATGGGTTAAATATTCCATTGATTTCTCTGTAGGAAAATTAAATGAATATTTTTTCATTGAAAATTCTCTTCCTATAATATAGGGATTATTTTTATATGAAAATAAGAACATAATAAGATAAACTAACATGATTTCCTTCTATTTTATACGCATGATCTTATCCTTTTCCAGTGCTTGAATCAATTTTCACTTTATCTCTTATTCTGGGCCCCACCCATGTCAACCAGTCTAAATAATTCCTCATATATCGAATAAAAGATTTAATTAATTAACAACATGACTTATCAAAAAATATTCATATTGAATAAATAATATGGATTTATCAATATTTCCTTAATAGAGGTTTATAGAAACAAGGATTTTAAATGACGATTAATGGAAACAATATTGAAATATCATTAAAACATTAATAAGGAAAATAATCACTAAAATTTAAAAAGTGTCCCATACCAATTTGAAACAACTAAATAATAATCCTCATAGAGGTAAAACATTAAATGTGTAATGGTCTGAACCCTCCTAGTCTATTACTTTTCCAAATACTGATGTTTGAGGCATCCTGTGGACTATCAGTGACTCATTGAGGAGTTTTCCAAATTTCAGGTTGAAGGAATGGTGGCACCGATCGGCTATCGATGGCACTGATATATCATCGGTGGCACTGATCGGCTTCGGTGCCACGGTAACGGTGCTAGAGTTTTGGTGAATCACCCATCAAGGTGTCATTTCCAATTTCTCCTAGACTTTTCTATTTTGATCAAGTAACACCTATTTTGACGTAAAAGGGTTTTAATACCCCTTTCAAAGCAATTTAAGGCCGGATAAAGATGTTTTAAACCCCACAAGAGTCAAGATACCCTAGAATTACCGAAATGTGTGGCCATTTCATCACCATCACACCCTTTTCTGCATTTTATAGTCTCATGCGTTTTCCAGTTAGGCCCCTGTAACGTGTTTTTCTCCTTTTAAAGGAAATATATCAACTCACATCCTTCTATTGGTCTATCTCCACCACTTCCAAGAGGGATTATTAAGATGAGATCCTCTCATCCTACTTCCTTTTCATTTCTCTAAGTACACCTCCAGACATCCTCTAGAGACGAATCATGTGCCCGTACTAGAACCCTTCTCGCTTAGCCTTAGAGTGTTCCTTTTTAGGAAGTCGCACCATCCCAAGTCCTTTTCACAATGAGAAAACTTAGATCCTTGATCATCCATGTACAGTTTCCTTTGTCTCTCTTTACTATTCATCATGCTGGGTGGGTATGATGATGTTCCCCTAAGAATTATATTATACCAACATTAAGAAGATAATAAACCAACTTTTAAATAATTAAGGGGTGGTAATGAGGATGTTTTTTTTGTTTTTACCATCATTTTTATGTTTTGAATTGTATGGGATCATGTCCACTGAAAATCATGGCTTTTGGTGGTACCTTAATGTGAACTAATAAACCTCTATTTTTTGGATAATCTTTTTATTGAATGAATATAACATAGAAACTGGTTAATCATATAAAATTGTTTGAATAAATAGATTCTCGATGAATAAGAACCCTTGTGTTATCACCCCTGTTAACGAAAAAAATAAGGGACTTAATGAGTGGTGTTGGATGAATCTGAAACCTCCCTTGCTCTATTCTAGTGACATGAATGGTTGTTCTGTTAAATGTTTGGAGGGTGACCTATAGGGGAATGAAATATCTGGTTGAGAGGTTGTTGGTTTGTGAATCTGAGGCCATATGTAGAAAGTAAGTTGGGGCATGGTTTGGTTCCAGTACTTTTAGAGATCTCACAGACCCCTTTTGTTGTTGTTACTTACGAGCGAACTAGGATTGAATGCTTAAATGCCTTCTTCAATTTTTTGTTTCAATTGTTCTTTTGGGATTTTAATTATGCATGTCAGTTTCCTAGTAGTGAAGGAATATTTAAAATGGAATCTCTTAAATATGATAATGATAACAGGTGCGGTGGGTAACTATTGCATTTTTTTTTCTATAAAAGGGTTGTGCTCTAGTTTTAGCTGTTGTATGCTTGTGAATGTAGGTATAAAAGAAATATCAGTTGTGTATGGGATGGTTGTTAGTTTAGGGACCCTTAGGTTGGGATGAGTGATTGATTACCTATATGTATAAATTTAGTTCATGCGTTTTTTATACGCACCCAACCCATGTTGACCACTTCATGACGAACACCCCCATTTCATGGGGGAGGGTGTTTTTACCAACATTCCTATGAGTGGATAGTTATTATCATTATTCTGCTCCCTCTCCCACATAGACCCAGAATCTTCAGGTAGGGTGTGTTGTGGTGGGTTTGCTCTGGTGTGTTGGGGCAGGTTTGTTTCCCAAGTGTCTTAAGGATGATTCCCATGCGTCTTTGGGCATGGGAGTGGTTATTAGGGACTAGGTGTCTTTGGGTGTGGTAGTGGTTGTGGTTGCCTAGGTTTTTGTGGGTGGGATAAACATGCAGTTGGGATGACCCATGGGGTTGTTGTTGGAGCAGAAGTGGGAGTACCATAGGATATGTGGGGGAGATCTGATGTGTATGATGTTCTAAATAACAAGTGGGAAAGCGGTGTGGGGTACCCAAATATTGATGTGCTATTACTATTATTTTACCTGACTTGTGTTATTTGGGGAGTATTTCCTTGGTGAAGAGGGGTGGATAGTTTTCCATGCTAGGTGTTTTGGTTACCTCTATTTTTTTCTCATGGGGTTTTAGAATGCCTCCCCACTTGTGCGTGAGAGATTTTGGTTTCCCTACTAAGTATACCTGTATACTCACCCTATGTATATAAAATTACTTTCAGGTTTCTAGGAGGACATTAAGGACCGTTCCAGACCATACTAGCTTGAACGTCATGATAGTTGTAGTTTCTTCTTTTCTCTTCTTTTGGTAATTTCATTCATATTTTTTATTTTACTTTGTATCAGTTTATTTTTGACATGCATATTGGAATGGTTTTTGGGCCTTTCCTTTATTTCCGTCTTTGGAGTTGTTTGGGATTTAACATCTTATATCTTGATCTTGTTCCATGAAAAGGGTAATTCCTTCCATATTACATGTGATTCTACACCCTTGGTTCTAGTCACCAATCTACGGGCTATTGTAGGAGGGACTCATGGGTCATTATATCTTCTTCAACTTGAATAAATAAGGGTCTAGAAGTTTTCTGTCCTTCCCTCATCTTGGATAAGGCAGGTCACGACAGAATGTTATCAGAGGTGATGGTTGAGAGATACGACAGAATTTGGGGTTAGGTATAGTGAGGATTTAATGGGATTGTAGGGAAACATTGTTACACAATCTTGGTGCGTGAAATAGATTAGGGACCACCAGATAGGACACTGGATTTTCGGGCCCCCCGTGATCCGATGCAAGGACTCTGGACCTACCGAACGACTAGGTGAGGCTACACATATTGTAGGGTAGGGACCCTAGGAAAGTTACATGAATCATAATGTCTTGAGTTTTTGTGTGTATTGGGTGTTTTGGGAACATAAAATAAAAAATAGTTTAACAAACATTTATATGAAATCTTCTACACTACTCGAGCTTAGGCATTCCTTGTTTTCATTATAGCCATGGCACCCAGACGATGTCCATGAGTAGTACCGGAAGTCGAGGCATAGTAGGTTGATCTAGTTGATCTGTGGAGAGACAATCAAGAGGAGGAGGACAACCAATGTATGGAAATGATTTTTTACATCCAGCGACATGCTCTAGGGAAGTGCGATGGTAGCGTCCTCGACATGGAGGCAGATAGTTAGCTTAAGGAGCTAGTGATCGATTTCAGCTTGATCTAGGCTCTGATGTAGCACTGGGTTCCTTTGGTGATAATACAGACTCAAGGGGTGGCATGTCAGTGGTGGGCACTTGATCTCAGGTATAATGGTCATTCTCTCATATATGGGCGGCCATCATGTAGCTTTTGTTTGTAAGCGGGGTTTCCAGGAGGGAAGACGGTGTGTAGAACCCCCTCTTTCCTTGTTAGACAAGCTGTCCGTAGAATTGGCAGACATAGAGATGGTGGAAGTTCCATGGATTTTTAGTGAGTTCTGGGAAAAATTCCCTGAAGAGGTTGTGACTCTACCCCCTCAACGTGATGTTGAGTTTGGGATAGACTGACAACCCGATGCACATCTAATTTCGATGGCTCCCTATTAGATGATGCCTTCTGAGTTGCAGGAGTTGTGGTTGCAGGTTGATGAACTGATGAAGAAGGGGTTTTTTCCAACTAAGCACATCACCATGGGGTGCTCCAATATTGTTCAAAAAGAAGGTAGAAAATGGTATAAGGATGTACATAGACTACCGAAGACTAAATCAGGTAACGTTCAAGAACTGTTACCCCCTCCTGGGGATCAACGACCTTTTTGACAAGTTAATGGGAGTAGGTTGGTTCTCTAAGATAGACCTATGGTCAGGGTATGACCAGTTGAGGGTGAAGGTGGGAGACATCCCAAAGCCATATTTCAGGAGCTAATATGGGCACATTAGGTTCGTGGTCATGCTGTTCAGCATTAAGAATACACCAGTTGTGTTCATGGGGGACATAAAATTTATTTTACCTGAGTATTTGGACCGGTTTGTGTTCATCGACGATATCCTGATCTACTCAATATCATAGGATGATCACATCAATAATCTCAGTACATATTTGGAGGTCCTCTAACACCACTAGATCTTCAGTAATTTGTCCAAGTTCAAGTTTTGGAGATGGGAGGTGCATTTCCTCGGATAGCTATTTGTCCGAGCAGGGAATAGAAATGGACCCATTGAAGGTTGAAGTGGTTGTTTGTTGGAAATTACCCAAGAATGTGGAAGGGGTTTTTAGTTTCCTGGGTCTATCATGTTACTACTGTAGGTTCTTGCCCAAATTCTCTCAAGTTGAAACACCCCTGATGACCTTGACCAAGAAAGACAAGAATTTTGTATAGAGTGAGCAGTGTTAGGTGGCCTTTAGTTATCTGATAGGGAAGCTGGAAAATTCCCTAGTACTGAGGTTTCTAGAGGTAGGGGTGGAATTTGAACTATTCTGTGATGCTTCCTGTCTAGGATTGGGGTTTTTGCTGATTCAATTGCAGGGAGTGATCTCTTATGGGTCCAGGTAGTTACGTATTCAGAAATATAACTATGCCATTGTGACCTAGAGCATGTAGTGGTTGAGTTCGCTCTTAAGCTATGGTGAAATTACCTCATTAGTTAAAACATTGTGGTCTTCACAGATCACAAGAGCTTAAGGTATGTCTTCCTCTAGCGAGACCTAAACTTGTAGTAGTGGTGGTGGATGTACTTTTTTTATGATTACAACTTCAAGATCTACTAAACCTCAGGAAAGGGGAACATGGTGGATGATTTAATTGAGCAAGAATTCATAGAATAATGTGGTTTGAGAGTTAACATATTATTGGAGGGAAATGGAGGAGTTGGATTCTTTACATCTAGCCATGAGAGTGGAGGATGGTTGAGGCTTTCTATTTCAGATGAAGGTGCAGTCTTCCTTGGTAAGAAAAGTGGAGGAGTCTCAGTGGGGGGACTTAGAGACCAAAGTAATTCATGATCGTGTTATTTGGGGTGATGCTCCAGATGGATGGTTGGAGGATAGTTAGAATCAGATACAGTTTTGTGGGAAGCTGTTTGTCCTGGTGGCAATGTGCTAGGGAGTTCTCGGTGAGTTCCATAAATCACCCATGGCGGTACATCCATGAGTCTCCATGATGTATGAGGTCTTGGGAGGTCCGTTTTGGTGGATCAGAGTGAAGTGGGAAGTGGAAGAGTTCATGGAAAGGTACCTCATGTGTCATCAGGTGAAGGATGAACACCATGTTCCTAGAAGTCTGTTGCTTCCCTTAGACGTCCTCAAGTGGAAGTGGGAAGACATCTCAAAGGATTTTGTCATAAAAATACCAACAGATGAGGGAGGCTATGTTGCCATCTGGGTAGTGGTGGACTGATTGAAAATATCAGCTCACTTCTTAGCAATAAAGGAGTCGAGTGAAGTGTCTAGATTAGCACAAAAGTATGTGGGTGGAGTTGTGCTACTACACGAAGTTCCCAGAACTATCATTTCAGAATGTGACCCATGATTTAATTCAGGAGTCTGGAAGGGATTAAAGTGTGATTTCAGTACCAAACTATGACTTATCACTGCTTTCCACTCTCAAATCTATTAGAAGATCGAGAGGACAATCTAGATGTTGGAGGATATGATGTGAGCGTGTGTTCTAGACTTCAGAGGATCATGGGTATGAAACTTTCCTACGATAGAGTCTTCCTACAACAATAGCTATGACTATACCATTATTAAGGCACTGTTTGATTCCTTGTATAAAATACCATGTCATTCACCCCTGTGCTAGATAGTGGTTGGGGAGGCAGGTATTCTTGGACCAAAGGTGGTGTAGAGCACAACCGAGAATGTTCATCTTGTGCACGAAATAATGAAGGTAGCTATGGACTGGAAGAAGTCACATTCCAATCATAAGAGGAGAACATTGAAGTTTGTAGTTGGGGACCACGTTTTCTTCAAGGTCTCCACTCGATGTGGACATCAGAGGTTAGGCAGGGGAAGTAAGCTATCTCCCAGGTTCATCAGACCCTTCGAGTTGTTGGGTCAAGTCGATGGGGTGTCATATTAGCAGGAATTAACAACCCTACTAGAGAGGATCCACGAAATCTTCCATGTTTCTTAACTCTATCAGTATCTACATGTTGAATCCCACATCCTCAACTAGGGAGATTTGGATATCGAAGTTCATGCGACATTCATAGAGTGACCGGTGAGAATCAAGGATTTTAAGGAAAATGTGATTCATGGAAGAAAGATTCCCTTTGTTCATGTGTTTTGGAGGCATGGTGGCCTCTAGGAGAGTACCAGGGAATGGGAGGCATATATGTGTTCCCAATACCTAGAGATTTTCTATGTTTTGATCTTGTGTTTTCTTTCTGCCATGCTTCTGATGAAATGTTTGACCCTTCTTGCTATATAATAAGTTGTTTCCCTGTTCCCTTTTCAGTGTGAAAAGTCCTAACTATAGTGTGGGGAGGACCTTATCCCTAATATATAAGCATTAATGTGGATGTAGTTAAACCTGTGTGGGTTAGTCCGTAATATTCAAAGTGGATAGTAACTTGACAAAGAGAAAGGAGCTCCCTAATCCATGTGTCTGGATGATGTGACATTTTGTGCTTGTATGGTTTCTTGAGAGACATGAGTTGTAGTGTTTCTAAACTTGTTTAATAGATAGATGTGGGGGAGTTGGTCCTAGATGTTGAGGTTTTATTCTAGATTTTGAACAAATCTAGGGTGTTTTTCCTTGAAAGGTATCTTATGAGGTGATTGTTGGGACCCCTCTATTTTATTCGGGTTCACTCTTGAATTTTTTGGGGGAGAGAATAGTTTGAGAGATATCTGATTTAATGACTTGTACCCTCCTATCCCATTAATTTTCCAAATATTGATGTTTGATGCATCCTGGGGATCATTAGTGACTCATTGAGGAGTTTTCCAAATTTCAAGTTGAACGAACTGTGACACTGAGGGGCATCGTTGCCATTGTGACAATGCCAGGGTGTTAGTGACTCACACCTTAGTGAGTCATTTCAAATTTCTCCTGGAATTTTATATTCAACTCCAATAAAGCCTCTTTTGACGTAAAAGTTTTTTAATACCCCTTTCAAATAAATTTAAGGCCCGTAAAAGATGTTTTAAACCCCCCAAGTGTTCAGAGACCCTTGAATTACCAAAATGTGCGGCCCTTTCATCAGTGTTACACCCTTTTCTGTGTTTTCTAGTATCCCTTGTTTTCCAGTCAGGCCCCTCTAATGTGTTTTTCTCCTTTTAAAATAAATATAACAACTCACAACTATCCACTAGTCTATATCCACCATTTCCAAGAGGGATTAATTAAATATCAATTTATCCCAACATGTGAAATTGCCGAGCCATGTGGTCAAGACACAATCCGACTTTAAATTACATAGAAATGGTCTCCCTAATTTTAGGATCTATCCTCTTCCTCAGCCTGTATCCTCTCCTACTTATTACTTTTTGTTTATCTAAGTGTGCCTAGAGACTTCATGCAGAGACGAATCGTGAACCCGTGTTGGAGCCCTTTTCTCTTTGCCATGGAGTTTTCTTTTTCTGCAAGTCATTCCATCTCGAGTCCTTGGCACAACAAGAAAAATTTGATCATTGATAATCTTGGTAGAGTTTCCTTTGTATCTCTTTACTGTGCATCATGCGGAGTGGGTATGATGATATTCCCTCTGGATGTTGATGAAACCAGCTATGACGAAGATAATAAACCGACATTAAAAGGATGAATGGGTGGTAATAAGGATGTTTTTGTTGTTTTTTAACTTCCATTTTATGTTTTGAATTGTATGGGCTCATTCCCAGTGAAAATCATGGCTCTTAGTGGTCCTGTGTTTGACAATAATGAACCTATGTTTGCTGGATAATATTGTAATTGAATGACTGTAACATGGAAACTAATTTATCACATAAACTTTGTTGATAAAATATATAACTGAGGAATATGAATTATTGTGTCATCACCCCATTTAACCAAATTGAATTAAGGGACTTAATGAGGGATGTCGACTGAATTTGAAACTTCCCTTTCTATGATCTGGGGATATGTATGGTTGTTCTGTTAAATATTTTTGGGGTGATGTAGAGGGGAATTAAATATCTAGTTGAGAGGATGTTGGTTTTTGAATATAAGGCTGTGTGGAGCTGGTAATTTGGGGATTCGCTTGGTTTCAGTACTTTGAGGGATATCGCAGATCCCTTTTGATGTTGTTACTTACAAGAAAATCCGGATTGAATACTTAAACGCCGGCTCAATTTTTTTCTTTCAGTTTTTGTTTTTGGGTTGTGGTTTTTCCTATTAGTTTCCCAGTAGTGAATGAATATTTTAATGGAATCTCTTGAACATGATAACGAGAGTGGGTCCAGTGGGGAACCATATGTTTTTTTAGAAAAGTTTTGTGCTATGGTTATGGATGTTGTATGCTTATACATGTAGGGATTACAATAGGAGTGGTTGTGTATGGCCTGGTTGTTGGTTTTGGGACCCTTAGGTTGGGATGAGTACTTGATTACCTATATGTATAAATTTAGTTCTTTTTTTTCTTATACTCACCCCACCCATGTTGATAACTTTGTGCCAAACACCCCCATTTCATGGGGGATGGTGTTTTTCCCAACATTCCTATGAGTGCCTGGTTGTTAGCTTCGTTCTTCTCCCTCTCCTCAGTAGCCCAAGAATCTTCAGGAAGTTCGTGTTGTGGTGGGTTTTCTTAGGTGTGTATAGGTAGGTTTGTTTCTCAAGTGTCTTTGATATGAGGCCCAAGTGTCTTCCCGAAGGGCAGTGGTTGTTCTGGCCTAGCTGTCTTCAGGCGTGGTAGTGGTTGTGGTGGCCTAGCTGTTTACGGGCGGGACAAACATGCTGTTAGGATGACCTATGGGGTTTTTTTTTGGGGTAGTAGTGGGACTGATGTGGAATCTATGGGGGAGGTCTAATGCGTAGGATATTCTAAATAACTAGTGGGAAAGTGGTGCGGGGTACCCAAATATCGATGTGCTATTACTATTATTTTACATGACTTGCATTATTTGGGGAGTGTGCATTGGTGAGGCTGGGAGGATATTTCTTCATGATTAGTGTTTTGGTTATCTCTATTTTTTTCTCACGGGGAATTAGAATGACTCCCCACTTGTGTATGAGAGCTTTTTGTTTCCCTACTGAGTATACCTGTATACTCACTCTATATATATAAAACCACTTTGAGGCTTCCTGCAGGACTTTGAGGCCGATACCAGACCTTACTAGATCAGACATCAGGATAGTTTTATTTGTTGTTTTCTATTATTTTGGTACTTTCTTTCATATTTTTTCTCGTACTTTGTATGAGTTTATTTTGGACATGCATATGGGAATAGATTTTGGGCCTTACTTTTATTTTAGTCTTCGGAGTTGTTTCAGATTTATAGTCTTATATCACGATCTTGTTCTATGAAAATGGTAATTACTTCCATATTACATGTGATTCAATACACTTGGTGCTAGTCTCCACTCCGAGGCCTATTTAAGGTAGGGCTCAGGGGTCATTATCTCTACTTGAACATGGAGAAGGAAGGGTCAAGTAGTTTTCTGCCCCTTCCCTCATCTTTGAGAAGGCGACTCATGACAAAATGACACTTAAAAAATCTTGAGAAATATGTGTTTAATGATATAACAAGTCAAAGGGAAGTATATAAACCATATAAATGATTATAGATATATAAAACTATAATATATCTCAATGAAATTAAATTTGGACGAAATCTATTAACTTATGCTTCATTTAGTTGAGCATTCTTTAACCTCCTCTTCTTCAGTGTAATTCCTTTATATCACTTCTTAAGGGATATAGGTTTGTGTTTTTTAAAGACAAGGATCTATCAAAGATGGATAAGGATTTTGGTAGGATAAATGGAAGGGTTTATTCAAGATAGATGGCTAAAATTTGTGTGAGGAAGTGAGGGAGGAGGTTCCCTTTTATAATTTAGGTGAGGGGAACTTTTGAAAATCTAGAAAGTATATAATATATAATAAGGATATTATAGATCCAAAGACTTCCAAATGAACCATAAATGAATTTAAGAATATATTTTAAACCATATCTTATATTATTTTAAATTATTTACTATTGTTATGATTTTTAAATAATTTAATAAAATATTAATTAATAAAGTAACATTATTGTCAAATTTGGTACTATTTAATTTATTTGACCATAAATATGTCAAGACAAAGTGGGATTTAGAATTTAATGATTTCAAACATCTTTAATATATCTTATAGACAAATAAAATTCATTAGACACATTAAATCATAAAAAATATATCACAATTTTTATTAAAATCAATTATTTTATTTTTCTATTAATTAGATAAATATTGTTTTAGTATTGAGGGTGATTTTAATGTAATTATATAATTTCTAAAAATTGAAAATAAATTTCTAAAATTAATCTAATTTGATTAATATCAAAATAGATATTTTTGTTCATTCATATCTTGATTTTACCATATGTGGACACATAAAAGTTATTAAATACAAAGAGAGTGATATTTTGTAACTATCATTGATTTACATAATATATAAGTTATTTTCATTGAAAATTGTCCATGAAACAACCAAAATTCGTTATTATGGTGATAATGGTCTGATATTCACAATAAAATAATTTTTTTACAATCTTAGGTCATGGTTATACTCTTATATTTTAGTTTTAACCCATATTTAAACCCTTTAACTCTTACCGTGACAACATGTGTTTTCATTTATTGAAGGTTAATATAGTTATAATAAAATGAAAAATGAACCATAAATGAGTCATGTATGAAATTTGAAACCATATCCCAATTGGTTGGCCGATTTTTATATTTTTATTAATTTTATATCAACTAATAAAATACTATTTAATTTCAAATATTTTTAGTTTTAATTTTGAAAATATTCATTAAATGACTTTTTAGAAAATATAAACACATAATATAACATTGAAAGAAACTATTAATAAATCCTTAATATATCTAGTTCATCTATAAAATTCATGGATGACATTAATAATATAAAACTATATTTTTTTAATAACATTTTTTGATATGTCCATTAATTAAATAGTTATTGCATCATCATTAAAAAATCATTTATTTTAACTATTATATTAATTAAAATTAAAAATAAGTTACCATGATTAAGATAAAAATTTCATATTTGAAATTAACACTTATAGTATAAGTTATATTTTTAAAAACAACATATTAAAAATTTAATACTTATTAAAAACACGAGTTTGACATATTTGACTTTCTTTAGAATAAAATATAATAAAAGTTATAAAGTCATCCAAGTGGCTCCAAGAGGCCATAAAATTTTCCAAAGGGTGATTTTAGTTGAAAATAATCCATAAAATAAAATTATGACCAGTGTTATGGTAAATTTAAAATATTTAAAATATTATTTGTCCCTTAGTTACCTAATTTATCATTAACCATGTTAATAGGAAAAAAATTACTAAAGTTACTATTCATATTCTCTAAAAATAAAAGATAATTATTTACTAAATTTCAACATTACGATTAAATATATGGGATCCATTTCTAAAAATTAAAAATACACAATTGGAGAAATTTTTTTTAAAATTTATCCCTTTTGAAGAATAAGAAAAAGAGTTATTAAAGTGGAAATGTTCAAAAGATTGAAATGTTTTTATATCCAAATTCAATGCGAAATTTATTCCAATGACATGTATTATTTTAAATGATAAAAAAATTGAACAAATTATACATTAAATAAAATATAAAATAAAATTTATCATAATTAATTATTTAGATGAAAAATCTATTTTCAATTATAATGATGTAATATTTAATATTCATCAAAAAAGGATCCTTCATGAAAAAATAGAAAAAATTAATGAAAAGTAAATTTTGATATTAATATTTAAAATAAGAAGTTTATTTTTTAAGATATAATTTATAAAATTTTCAAAACTATATTTAAAACTACTGTTCCATCAAAAGGTGGTAAAACTGATTTTAGAAAAATATTGCTTTTTAAAGCATAAAATTTGATTTATTCTGATCTTATACCTATAAAATAAATTGGAAAAAGGTCAAAAAATTTGTTTACATATAAATTTCATAATTTGGATAATACTATTCATCCTTAAAAAATTAACCACTCGGTTTTAATAATATTTTATTATTCGTTTAAGATGGGCGTTGTGTGCAACACATACTTTTAAAAAGATTAAATTTAAAAGGAGGCATAAAATAAAATCTTGGGATGTTATATAGAATATTAAAATTAAGGGTTAAATATACCTAAAAAATATATAAATAGTCAATAAATTTCTCTCAAAGTACTTATGTCATAGAGAACATCAAATAAGTATTAATGAATTTAAAGTTATGATCATCCTTCAATCTAACAATAAATCATTAGTGATTAATCTCTCTATATAGATATCTTAATATTTCAACAATCATCATAGTCCATTAATAATTATTTTCTATCTTATTCATTAACACTTCAATCCTACCAAAAAATATTAATCATGCATTATGATTCAAAAATATTAAAACATAAACCAACAAATAAATAATACATTTTATATTTCATATTTGATTTCCAAATATTCCACTGCAATGGAATTAGGAATTGTGAATTATTTATCTATACATCTTTGTTGATCCCAATCTATAGATATTCCACTTGGGAATATATATGAAAAATTCCCATACTCCCCAAATCTAAAAAAATAAATTGATTCATTATGATAAAATTTATTCCCGTTCATTGCATTACTTGACAAATTCCTTTTTCCTTGTAAGATTATTACTTTATTCCTTCCTTTACTATATAAAAAAATCATCCCATTATTTGAATAGAATTTACTGGGTGCTTCTTCCAACATTCTTGACATATGGGTTGTTGAATATTTTTACCTTTATGATATATATAACATGAAATTCAATAGAGTTTCATTTCTAGATTATTTTATGTGTTAGGAAAATCACCTTGGTACAAGTTATTAATAAAAAAACTTGATATATGATTAAGAATAACCATAAGAGTTTTCATTACAAATACCATTCCATTTGGTTTCGCATTCATACAATCTCTATATTTTCCTTCACATCCATTTTTAATTTTGTTCTAGTTGGATATATACATTTACT
Source organism: Viscum album (assembly GCA_963277665.1). NCBI lineage: Eukaryota > Viridiplantae > Streptophyta > Magnoliopsida > Santalales > Viscaceae > Viscum > Viscum album. The sequence continues at coordinate 1,567,611,474 of OY728160.1, forward strand.
AATCCCAAAAAGGATAGTGTGATTATATTAATAAAATTTTAATAAACCATATTATGAGGAGGAAAAGCACCAATATATCCTTAACCATGTTATCCTTAACACTTTTTATTTATCCAAAATTACTATAATTTACTATAACATACTAACCATTTTTGATATAGATTAATTATAACTTATGATCAAAATAAAATCCTATAAAATAAAGTTATCTAATTATTTTCTCAAGTACCAACTACACAGATCCAATCATATTTATTACATAATTACGATATTTTTCAAGAATTTATTTTCTTATTTTCTTAAGGACACATATGGTTTATAGTTTTAGATAATTAGTCCACAACCCTTACATATAAAACCAATATAATATTGAGTTTACACTTCTACTGAGTATCCATTTTTTTGAAAATATAATGTTATTTATGAAAACATGGTAGCTTCATTAGAGGTGACTTCCTTATCGATAAATCTGACATTATTAACCATTATACTCATCTATAAGACCTGTTAAAAATATTTAAAAACTAGGGGTGATCCTAAAATATCAACAGGGAACAAAAAATAAAAATACAAAATCCAATTTTTCTATTAATGAACATGAAATCCAATTAAATTATTACCTTTATCACATTATTCATGTAACAAACCTAAACCCAGTATCCAAGAGATGGTGTCTCATTTATTAAAACAGACTAAAATATAAGCAATCATATCCCTAAGTACCAAATAGTTTATTAGTCTTGAGAATCAAGATACATACTTGATTCATGTATTACATTTGAAAATAAAAATCGTAGTATTTTTTTTCAAGAATATCATTAATCCCTCTATCATTTCATTGCACATAAATCATCGTACACTTCATGGAATCCTAGGGAACAGAAAATATATAAGGGAGAGATATAATTCGCATTAAGGATTAATTAAATTGGAAGCTATCATGAATAAAAAATGTTTAATCATTAAGTAATGAAAAATATGGAAAGGTAAATATTTTAACACACATTCCATTTAAATAATTGATTAGCATAATAAATGGTAAGGTGAGTAGAAAAAAATGCATTCTATTTAATCAATAACATGATAATAATAATTAGATATGAGATAATCAATATGTTACGGTAAATAACTGAACACATATTTCATTTAAATCAATAAACTGAGAATGAAATGAATCCTAAGAAAATATCATCACGAAAATATCAAGGATAATAATAATAACAAAATAATTTTAAATGAAAGAAATTCTTAATTATTTTATTTCATGATATCAATAATCATGATACTTCTACCATAATGATCTATCCTTAAGAGTGTTTAAGATAGTTGGGTAGAAACTCATTTAACAAAGGCTATCCAACTGATTAGTCTCGTGAGACCTATTGATTCATAGAGGGGATATCTATAACCTAGTCCCACATATTTCTGCATAAATAAATCATTTTAAATATATGCAATAATCATTTTAATTCATGAAGAGCATGTTTTATCATAAAATATAAACACTGATTAAATAATTCATATTTATCAATATTTTCCTATATAAAAAATTAGATTTCAATATAGAAACCCATATGTATAAATGATATATTATTTAAGAAATAACATATCCATGATTAAAAATATTGATATTTATGTTAAACTTAACATCTAACTAAAAGTGAATAAGTCAAGTGAAAGTTAATGACTATAAACTACAATCAAGGAAGTGAATTTAAATACATTCCTTGTTCAAAATAATCATAAACCATACCGATGAATATTAAGGATGGTATCAATACATCATATACCCTTTAGAGTAAGAATACAAGTTTGTTTTCATTGATAAATAGAAATCCCAATAAAGAATGTTTAAAAAATTATAGATAAAACTACACTTTTAATTCTGAAAATAACTTATTAAAACTAAAATTCACAAAACATTTCAAAAATAATTTTCTTTGAAAATAATATTTTAAACTTATAAAGGAAGCATTAAATTTTTTTACTATTCTTGATGGATGGATTTTTTTTCAATTTATATAAGTTAAAAGAAATATTCCTTTCAGTTTTTTGGTAAAATCAAAATGAGATTTTTTTTAAAGAAAAATGAAAATTTATTTTAAAATATTTTTTAAAATTAAAAAATAGGTAAAAATTAATTTAATAAATCATTTTGAATATTCTGATTTTTTTTACAAAACATAGTTTTGAGAAAAAAATATTTTCGAGAGAAGAGGGAAGAAATAAAGTGGTATTTTCTAAAATAAATTTCTAATTTATTTAAATTAAAATATAGATGAAATTTTTTACTATTAATTGAAAAATAAATGAATAAATTTAGGAGAAGAAAATTAAAGGGATTATTAAACCATGATGAAATAATTTATATCAGTGGAAATTGAACTTTAAATAATCCTGATTAATGTGAGATTATTAACTAATAAATAGATTATGTGTATCAAATAAAAATATACATAAAATAGTTGGATATAAAACATAATGTATTAAAAATTAAATAAACACACAACCATTTAATATCATAGACAATGAATAATTAATAACCCAATGAAATAATTTGAGTTATGAAATTTATTACCACTTATTAATTTTTAAGTAAAATATTATTTGATGAAACAGTTCAAATTGAAACTCAAAATATCACTAAAAATTAATTATTCATGATAATAAGTTCAATGGGGATTTATATTCAAAATATAAAATAAATTAGGTCCATATCATTACAATATGTCTCAATGATGTGAAATTGAGAAAAAGTCCCATACGTCATGATTTCTTTTAGATGAATATTATTTAACCTCATATATAATGATTTTAAGCATGTTATAATGTTATTAAATTATATTTTTTATACTTATAATAACATATATTATCATTTTATAACATAGTATCACTCATTCATTAACAATCATTAATTATTTTAATTATTTTGGGTGTTAAATGCCTTATTTTTTCTTTCATGCTTTGTCATGAATGTTTCACTTCTTGTGCATATTATATTGTTCCATCATCTCCAAAATAGTAATCATGACATAATATTCATATTTATACCTCAATTATACTTTCAATAACAATCATGACTGATGGTCTTGTGAAATGAAGTATGATACAATCATGAAGATGGTTGGTTGTACGTACTCATGGGTAACATGTCCATTTTTAGTGATCATTATGAAAAGCAGTTGAGTAATATTTTATCTTTATATATTGATCATAATATCTTGTTATTTCCTTAAAATTTATTATATATTTGTTATCTATGTGATTTGGGTATTAGAAGAGAATTACAATGCTTTATAAAAGTGATAGTCCATACGTACAGGAACTATGTTATCATCTTTATGTGAGTGAACATGTAAGAAATAAAATGATATATTATATTTCAAGAATGATTAATATGTCATTAATATAATAATTTTGTTATTTATGTCACAAATATTCATTAAATTCATACTTATTACATTCCATGTAATTTTTTTTGTGATAAAAATGAATCACATCACTTGGTTAGGTGATTGTCTGTTTTACACAGAAGTGATCTTATTGTATCCTCTATAGATTAAAAATTAAAATAGTTCTATATTATATAATTAATCCAAAGATAAATTATGTTAAAAATATTATATTTATACTATATATTCATAATCATTCCCAACCGCGAGTGGTGGTAATGAAAAAACGAATGACATTGTTTTTCTTGGCGGTAGTCCGATGTGCCCACAAATGGTAATTTCATAAACCTTTGGATGGATGTAGATATGGTTGTAGGTGATGAACATAATATAAAAAAAAATTATTTATATGTAATATACTAATTTTTTATATCATAATTTATTAATAACAATTTACGAAGGTGGAGGAAGAAATAAACTAAAAATGTTTGTGGAAGAACATTACATCTTATTTGAGTAACCTCCATAGGTTTGCACCAAAAGACTTATGAGAGAGGATTTCTACCAAAAATAAGGATTATAGGATTATGGTATTGAATTTAGAGACTAATATGGGTAGTTATTTTCCGAACCAAAAGGGTTTTTAGGTGGGAATAAGAGTAGATCGCGAGTGGCCTTTTATAAGTGAGGTCAGTGTCACATTTGTAATTTTTGAAAATAGAAATTAATACCTATGTTTTTCACATTCCAAAAGCATACAAAATAGAGTATTATTAAGAATAATATAGTATGAGGTCTAAATATTTCCATAAAATAGATTTTAGAGAAGTTTTTATGCCATTTTAACCCTTATCTATCTAGTTTCACCCTTAGTAAATCCATTTTGACCTTAGCCATAGTAAATAATATCTACTTTTTTCACAATTAATTTTGGTAAAATATTAATTTGAACTTATTTGATAATATAAATTATTCTTAACACAAATATGAAATAAAGTTTTATAAATTCAATTCATTTAAGTGGAAAATTTGAATTTAAATTTATTCATGGAGATATGAGAAAACAGAGTTTTAAAGAGAAGATGTTCAAAATATTACAATGTTGTTATCTAAAAATTAAATATAAAAATGATTACATTAACCTAAATTGGATTAATAAATATATAATAGAACTAACTTTACATTAAAAAAAATTCAAAATATAATTTAACATTATAAAAATTTTAAACAAAAAAGATTTTTTCAATTAAAATTCAGTATACATCACTGTTAATAAAAAAATGAACCATTTAGAAAAATAAAAAAAAATCACCCTAATATAATTTTGATATTATGATATCAAAAAATATATATTTTTACAAATAAATTTTATAAAAGTGTAAAAAACTAATTTTAAATCATGTATGCAAATCATAACTAAACCTTCTTTTATAAAAAATTATGTTTTTTGACGAAAATTAGTTTCATTTAAATGATTTTTATTTTATTTATAATAAATATATAAACAAAAGTTTCATAATTTAGTTAGTAATTCTCATAAAAAATTTTGAAGGCTATGTTTTAGTGTTTCACTATATTATGGTTCATTTAGACTTGAGGGTTTCTATTCTTCAAGCATCAAAGAGATTAAATTTAAAGAAATATATTTCTTCAGTTTTCTAATCCTGATGTTATGTGCCACATAGGATATTGAATATAATGTTCTTATTTTTGAATCTTTTTTTAAAAATTTTTACCATATCAAATAATTTGTGTCATCATAATTTAAACTTGATCTCGGTAATCAAGGGTTTGATATCATAAAATTGTTTTGTTGAAAACTCACATCCTAAAAAGGGTTAATAAAAAATCCTCTTAATAATATAGAAGTGAATTATGCAGGTCATCTAGAATAAAACATGACTAGGTTTATATATAGGAGAAATTTAGTGGTAATTTATTATTTGGAAATTGAATAAAAGTTAAAATAATTAGATAAAAATATATAAGTCATTGATTAAAATGATTTTAATGATCAATGAAATGTTATGGTCCTCAAAAACATAAAGATTGATGATTTAAAAGTCCATATGACTCATCAGATATGATGGAAATAAGATAATGTTTTTCTTTTAAATCATTTTCTGAATGATTTTAAATTATTTTACTATTTGTGAGTATAAGTAAACAAAATTACATCACATGTTTATATTAAAAAATCAAAATTTTATCCTTTGGTTTTGCATCAATAAATTTATAATTCAATGCTTACTTTGAGAAATGAATTTATAGAAATTAATTTTTTATGCCTGAAGCAATAAAATTCACTTTTAAAGAATTTTAATATCCATAATAGAATTATTTTTCATTCCTAAAATCGGTAATTATTATTTTTACAAAACATTTATTAAAAGTAATAAAATATATATAAATCTCTATATGGTGAATTAATTAATTTATCTCTAAAACATCATCCAAATTTCATCTTAAACTATTTCATTAATGTTTAAACTTATGACTATTCCAAAAGATTAAGCATACAAAATTTTAAGAAAATCTCACTAAATTTAGAAAATTAACTCACCATTAATCCCACAAAAAACATTAAGTTGCGTTTAATTATCACATACCAAACTTGTGAATTACTTCATCATGTATTCAATTGAAACATGGTAATAATTTCAATTACTATAAAACCTTATTTATAACATGTATGATTCTTTATTACTTTTGTAAAACCAAGATTATTAGATATATTAATTTAATCCAAAAATGTTCCAAACTCCATCAACGATATCATACACCAATTTCTCAACAAATAATTAATCCATTCGAAGATAGTCAGTACTATATAATTTACTTTATCCATATCAATTATCTCTTTATCCTAACAAATCTATCTCAACATTGGGATCATATTAAGGGTTTTATTTCCCTCAATTATGTGTTTTAAAAGTTGTTAAACATTAAACTAAATGAATTTTTCTTGTTCATTTATACTATTCAACATACACTTTCAAATCCTTATTTAAAAAGTACTGCAGTACTATCCTTATTCCTTTTATAATTCTTATTACTAAAATATCATTAATAAAATAACTAAATTTCACAATTCATGAATCCAAACAAAATAACTTTAATCATTACACTTCATCCATGGTAAAAAAACTAGTTTTACCATGTTATATTATATTCCTTTGTAAAATATTCCATTGATGCAAAGGGAATTCATTTACATAATTCCCAATCTCCTTATAGCTGTAGCATTGAAGATTGGATATTTTTTATTTCCCTTGAAATCAAGTGCACAGTTTTTATTCTCTCTATACTAGTAGAAAAATACTTTTAAATTTATGCATGTACCAATGTGTTTCCTTCCATAAGTATCACATGTTGGAAAACCCCACATTCCCTACTTCCCTTTATCAGTATTTTTCTATATAGTCATCTTCTTCACTTGCTTCCATTTGAATCCATGATACTTATAGAATGATTTCTCTATCTTTTTATAACATGATACCATTTCCTAATATGATAGGAATTCTAGGTAGAGTAGTTACATTATAATTATTGGATTAATACCATAAAAGAAAAGGTCATTTTTACTCATTGGATTATGTGTATTGATGTGATTCTCTATCTTTATTCTATAAAAAATTTATAAATAATGGTATTAACTTGATTGGATCATATCATCACGAAACATAATGTATAATCCCCAATAAATTTAAATACACAACATAACTTGAAAATTTTATGTATAGATAATCTCATAATAATAGAGATGTTTTTTAGAGATATCTCCATTTTCAAATACTTAATAATTGTATGTAAATAAAATGTGAATTATAATAAGAATATCTCTCAGGAGTCTCAAAATAGGTGAACAATATGGATCATTTTCGTGCACCATGTGATGATCAGGTCATGCCCAATACACCCATTTTGGAGTTATTTCCCCTAGGTATATCTATGCCAGAACCACATCCAGTTGTTGTTTCCAAACATGGATGTATTGATAAAAAACCACAAAATATATAAATTACCAACACATTAGGATGTTATTATATACTTCTCCTCAAATTCATCATAGGGTTATGATCCTAAATATATTTTATCTTAAGACTAGTTCCCAATGATTATTCAAAACATACTCTGATACTAAATGTAATGACTCTGAACTTAGTAGTCCAGAGATAATGTTATAGTTATTACATTGGAATAATATATAAGAAATTACATCCCAAATAACTGAATTGTTTATTAGTCTTGGTAAAATTGACACATACATGAGAATTAAATTATATCTAAAATAAAAAATTTCAACATAATTGTTTTTGAGAATAAAAATATTCCATATATAAAATTCTTTCACTTCAATCAATGTACACTTCATAGAATCTTGGGGAAATGGAAAAAAAATAACGGTGAGAACAAATTCTTAGTAGGTGTTAATTATAGCAGAATATATCATGAATAAATGAATAATAATAAATAAGAAATGAAAAATATAACAAGGTAAATATCTCAACACACATTCCATTTAAATAATTTACTAGTATAATCTATGGTAATGTAAGTAACTAAAAAATCATTACATTTAATCAATACCAGGATAATCATAACAGTATATGAAATAATCAAAATGGAAATGTAATAAACTGAACACAAATTCCATTGAAATTAATAAACTGAGAATAAAATTTATCCATAGATAATATCATTGTGATAATATCATGGATAATAATAAAAAATAATTTCTCAATGAAGGGGATGCTTAATTATTGTATGTCATGATCTCATGCATCATGATACATCTACCATAATGATCTATCCTCAAGATAATTTAAAACTGATGGCTAGAAACCCATTTAACTAAGGATAGCCAACCGATTCGTCTTATGATACATATTGATGTATCAAGGGGCTGTTTATAACTAGTACACACACATGTGTGCATATCCATATCATTTCTCATATATAAAATAATCGATTTAATTCAAGAGCATCATGCCTTATTCTAAAATATATATATTGAGTAAAGAATACATATTTATCAATTTTTACCCATATAAAAAAATAATTTTAAATGTAGAACATGATATTTAGAAATTATATATGGTTTCAGAAATAAATATATCTATGATAATTAATATGGATTATTAGGGGAATTTAATTTCCATAGGATAATTAATATTTCAAGGGAATGGAAATGACTAAAAACTTGAATCTAAGAAGTGAATATCAATACATTACTTAGTCAAAATGATGATAAACTATCAATAATAAGAATATGGATCATATAAATGCACTATATACCCATTGGATTAAGAATAAATGGTTTTTAAAATGGAGGCATTGAAATACCATAAAAATATTTAAAAAAAATACTTAGGAAAAAAATTATTTTATATTAAAAATAACATTTTAAATATAAAAATTCACATTTTTTTTAAAATTATTTTATTTGAAAATAAACATTGAAACTTATAAAGTTATATTTAAGACATTTTAGTGTTCATGATGGCTGGAAATTCTGTTCATTTTGTTAATGTGAAAACATTTATTCCTTACCATTTTAGGTCAAATCCAAATGGTATTTTTTTTGAAAACAACATGAATATTCCATTCAAAACAATTATTTAAATATAAAAATGGGTAAATTTTTTATTAATAAACATTTTGGAAAAGGTTATATTCATATTAAAATAAATTCTAGAAATCATGTTTTTGGAAGAGAACACATTTCAAAAAAAATTCATAAATGAAGTCACATTTTCCAAAAATAATTTGATAAACAATTTTAAATACCAAAGAGTGATAAAATGGTTACATTAATTGAAAACTAAATTTTTAATGACAGTAAAGGAATAAATAATCAGTTATTAAACCACGATGAAGTAATTTACTTCAATTGAAATTCGAATAAAAACAATCCTAATTAAATTGAAATTTTAAAACAAACCCTGAAAAAGATCATAACATTGAAGAGATAATTTACCAATAAATATTTTATGTGTATGAAATGTAAATAAAAATAAAACATGTGTATATATAATATAATTTATTCAAAATTAAATAAAAACATAATAATATAATATTAAAGATAATGAAGAAGTAATATAACCAAATGAAATAAATTGAGTTATGAAATTCATTACCACTTGTTAATTTTTAATTCAAATAAAAATGGGTAAAATAATTCAAATTGAAACTTAAAATATCTTTAATAATTATTTATTTATTATATTAAATTTAAATGGGTATTATATACCCCATATAAAATAATTTAGGTGTATAACATTGCAGTATTCAGTAATGAAGGGAAAGTTACACGAAGTCCCTCAACTCACGCTTCCTTTTGGTTGAACATGATTAAACCCCATGTATAATGGTTTTAAGAATTTTATTATTTTATTATAGAATCATTTTAAAATTTATAAAATCATATATTCTCTTTTTATAACATATTATAACTTGTTTCATAATAATAGTACATTATTTTCATTGTTTTGAGTATTAACTTCATTGTTTTTTCATTCATGAATTTTCATGAAAGTTATAGTTGTTGGGAATATTATATAGTATCATAATATACATAATAATAATCATGTCATAATTATAATTTTTATACATCAATTATACTTTTATGACTTATCATGAAAAATGGTTTTGGGAAATAAAGTACATTACGATAATATAGATGGTATTCCATATGTACGCATTGGTAACATTTCCAAATTTTCAATGATCATTAGGAAAAGGGGGTAAGAAATATTTTATATTTTCATAATGATCATAATATCATATTATTTCCATGAATATTCTTATATATATCATCTGTGTGGTGCATTGATGGAAAAAAAGTCTCATATCATTATGAAGGCGACAATCCACACATATACGAACAATGTTATAATATTCAAGTGAGTGAAAAGGTAATATGTAAAATGATATATTATATTTTAATAATGATAAATATGTCATTAATATAATAATTATGTTATTTATATAAAAAATATTCATTAAATTTACCTTATTACCTTCTATATAAAGAGATACTGAAAAACATAAATCACATCGCTTCACGAGTCGGTAGATCATCGTATACATGAGTGAAATTATCGTATCCCCTATGAAAAGAAAAATAAAATGTTATATATATAATATAATGAACCTAGATATATAATTATATTATAAATATAATATATATACTTTATAATCATCATTATACCCAACTGTGAGAGATGGTAAAGGAAAAAATAAATGACATTGGTTTACAAAGAGGTAGAGCGCCATACACATGAATGATGATTTAATTACCTATTTGATGGAAGTGGAGATGTTTATAGATAATGAACTCAATATAGAAACATATAAGTATATTTAAGATAATGGGGATATTATATCTGAATGTTTTATATTGAATTGATGTATGTGGAGGAAGAAATATTATAAAAATTATCGTTGAAGAACATTACCTCTGCTTCGGGTAACATCCTTAGGTTTGAACCAAAAGTATTTCTAGGTTGGCTATCATAACAAAATAAGGCTTATGAGACGAGGTTATGAATGTTGGGGACTAATTTGGGTAGATTTTTACTATACTAAAAGGGTGTTTAGGTGTGAAGAATAGTTGATAGGGTGTTCCCTTTTATAAGTGAGGTGAGTGGAAATTTTGTGATTTTTGAAAATAAAAATGTGTACCCACAATTTTTACATGAAAAAAGTGTCCTAAATGGTTTAAAATAAATTATTAAACATGTTAATATTTATATATGTCTATAAAATATACTTTAGGAAATTTTATGCCATTTTAACCCATATCTATTTAGTTTTCCTACGAATAATCAATTTATACCTCAACCGCGATAAATATTTTTTTTACTATTTTCATTATTAATTTTGGTAAAAAAATAATTTGACCAAATTAGATAATATATTTTTTTATTATTAGAAATATGGAATCCAATTTTAAAAATTCATTTCATAGAGTTCTGAAAATTTAATTTTAAATTAATCTCGCAGACATGATGGGAAAGCGAGGATTCAAAGGGAAAATGTTCAAAAGTATAAAATGTTTTTATATAAAAAATTAAATTTATAAAAATTATAATCAAATAAATTGGATTAATATATATAATTAAATTAATTTTAATTTAAAACAAATTCAAAATATAATTTAAAATCATAAATAATTTAAATCAAAAAAGATGTTTTTAATTTAAATTTAGTATTTTCACTACTCATCAAAAAAGGAAATATTTCAGAAAAATATAAAAAAATATTATCATAGGATAATTTTTATTTGATGATTTAAAAAATTAAGTTAGTAATTTAAATTTTATTATAAAAGTGCTAAATAATAATTTTAAAATCTGTGGGCAAAACGCAACTAAACCTTTTTTGATAAATATTCATTTTTTTTGGAAAACATTTATTTTTTCTAAATTATTATTATTTTATTTGAAATAATTAGATAAGAAATTTTTTTATAATTTACTTAGTATAATTAAATCCTAACAATTCAATGGCTTGATTATAATGATATACTATATTACAGTTTATGTAGACTTGGGGTGGCATGTTCAACAAGATATCAAAGAGATTAGATTTAATGAAATATTTTTCATTGGTTATTTAAGATCAATGTTGTGTGTCGAATACGATATCAAATATAATGTTATTATTTTATAATTTTTTGGTATTATAATATTTTTTTGATTAAAATAAATATATTCCACATGAAAAACAAAAACATTTTCTCAAAGACATTATAACTCATAGGTATAAAATAGAATTATATTTTAAGTGACATATATAATTATATTAACAAACCATTTTAAACATGTGTCTAAAATAATTGGAGACTATTTAAAACCATAAGAGAAACCACATTGGTTAAATCCCTTCGTATTTCTTTTTATGTCAATGTACCTGACTCAATGCATTGGAGATCTATAATGGGGGTCACCAATTGTATAATCTATATCGAGATCCCCTATATTAATGATCTATAAAGGGGATCAACCCATATATTTGTTGTTTTGATCTCATATATTTCTTCTATATAGATCTCAAGTAGTATATCATGAATAATTTTTTTATTCTTTCACCGTTTTAACATAAAACCTTTTAAAATCTCTTATAAACCCATACACAAAATAATTTCAGATATTAAAAGAATTATTCTATTTAAAACTGCATTTCTAAAACAATAATACCTATAACAATGGGAGAAAAGATTTTTATTGGAAGAGAACTTGATCATTACAAAAGAAGATAAAAATGAAATTTTTTTATGATGGTGGAAAATTCATTGTTTTCATAAATGCTAAAATAGGATATTATTTTTATATTTTTTATATAAAGTCAAAGTGTTTTGTATAAAATACATAAAAGGTTAGTTTTTAAAACCTTTTAAGAAAATTAAGATGTTCCATAAAATGTTCTTTATAATTCATTCGTTTCCACATAAATACATCTTTATAATAATGGGAATTTAATTTAAATATATAGAAAATAAATCCTTAAAACATTTAAAACAATGTTTTTAATGTAAATAGACCTATTTAAAAAATCATAAAAATAGTTTTTAAAAATTTTAAATAAATTATCAAATAATAAAAAATTTACTTTTGAAACAAATTGTTCATAAATAATAATTTTTAATCATTTAAAATGACATGCACATAGAGGAAGTATTATTTTTAAGAAATACATGAATAAATGATTTTTAAAATAAAGTCCTTTTCCTTGAGTCTCACTGATTTTGCCACTTATTTATCATCAAATATTATAAATTTATATTAATTATTTACTTAATAAAAATTTTCAATTTTACTATTCAATTTTATAATAGTTACTACCATGTTATATTCAATTACATAAATATTTAACTCTATATCAAATGTTTAGATGATATATGTTTCATATGTCCAAAATGACTTCAGTAGGTTGAATATGGTCAAAGTGGTCATTATTCCATCATATCTAGAATAATAATAATGACATAATATTCATTTTATAAATAAATTATAATTTTGAAGCAAATAATGAAAGATGGTAATGAAAAATGAAGTATGATCCCATCACATAGATGGTAGGACATATGTATGTGTAAGTAACATTCCCATTTTAAAACGATCATTATGGAAAGAAGGTAAGTATTATTTTGTATTTATAAAATTATAATAATATAAAAAATTTCATATTATTTCTTTATATATAGTTATATAAATCATCCATGTGACATGGTTATGGGAATAAATCACATTTCTTCATGGATGTGGTAGTCCACATGTACTCGTGAACAAAATTATCATTTTTTGTGAATGGAAAGGTAAGAATGTAAATGGTATCTTATCTATTAATAATTTTTAATATATCACAAATAATATATATATATATATATATTTATTAAATCTATATCTACAACCATCCGTAAGAGTAGTTCATGGAAAACAAATTACCACTATAAAATATTTTACTTTTTCCAATGAGGACATATCTATTTCTAAAAGTGCATTTTTTATTGGTAAAACATTTTGCCAACATATATATCACTGTCACTAAACTATGGGTAAAAACTCTATCATTAAATATTTTTGTGGTAGATAAAATAGTTTTGTTGAAATTATAATTATTCCAATTGATAATATATATGTTGGTTAATGTTTTTAGCAACATGTTAAAATGACAAATTTATCTGTTGGTAATAATATTTCCAACATATAATATATATTTGTTTATAAATTAAATATAAATAAAAATTATACATTTTTATTTGTTGTAAAATTTCATATTATATTTATTATTTTAACATATATAATACATAAAATATGGTTTTAACACATTTTTAAACATAGAGAAAAATTAATTATATTAATAATGAAACACTTTATATAAAACATTAGATCTCACAATCCCCTCCCCACACCGGATCCCCCAATAAGGTCCACCCCACCTCCAAGCGACCCATCCATTCCATCTAGTCAGCTACAGCTCCGGCGCCCCAACTATGCCAGTGCCCCAACCATGAAAGCACCCCATCCATGTCCTCTAGTCACATCTGACACCAGCGACTGACTCCAGATAAAATAAATATTAACTTTTATTGGAAATAAATGAGGTTTTTTTAGTCTCATACACATCTTGATCCACCACCATGATATAAGTTCCAAGCTACTTTTCATACTCCTCTAGAATCCATCCATGGTATTCCAAAATCAACCTACTTCAGTAATAATTGTGTAGAAAATCATTACTTCACCAACTTATAATAAAAAAAATAGAAACTAGAGAAGTACTTAAAAATGTACATTCTAAACATAAACTCAACCTGTTAAAAAATATAACCCAAGCTGCATCTCATACTCCTCTAGAATCCATCCATGATCTTCCAACATCTACTATCACTATAGTGATTCACCCAAGAAATCTATTTCTCTCATGCTCACAACAACATTACATTCACACTTGCTAACTGAAGATAGCAATATACCAATGGGATATCAACATTCAATCAAAGTCCAATTTAATTTAATTTAAATTCTAGGCACCTGGGTGAAAAAATAATTACATTTTTGTAAGTGTTTCAATACCTGAAAGGATATTAGACACTCCACCAAATTTGTAAGTAGATTTATATCTAAAATAAATTACATAGATATCGAGAGAAACAATTAAAAAAATACAATGAACATTCTAGAAAAATCACCTCACACCTCTCCTAACATATCAAAATTGAGACCACAAACATCCAATATGATATGATGGTTCTCAAATTAGGGAATCTTCAAGAATAGAAAATCAATGAAACAAGAGAAAATAAAGGTGAATCCTACAAACCATAATGAATTTTCCTGGGAAAGTAAAAGAAATCCACATACCACAAGACCATGACAAGAATAGGATCAATGGTGCGTCCAAATGAAATATTGACCTGGAAAACATTACATTCACTTGGAGACCCAAAGCATAAGAAAATTTCATATCCACCTCATGATTTACAACTACATCGATGATCAAACACCAATAGCCCTGAGGAAAAACATAAGACTCTCCCTTTATTTTCCCCTGTCATCACATGGATTCAGAATCCAAGCCACTTGTTTCCAAACTGCACCAGAACAAAAAACCTGACATTAATAATCACTCCAAATAATAGTCATACCTCTTGCACCATCCGACCTTGAATAAAAACTGTGAATCTGGTGCTAGGGACCAGCCACAAACATTGTATCACACCATTAAAAATCATCCATGAAATCCAAAGTACACCTAAAAAATTTTAAATGAACCATCAATGCATAAATTGATCAAGAAAAGTAACTCAAACACAACCTATCAAAAACCATAGAAAAATAAATGAACATCTAACATGTGCATCATTGTCAAAACTGCACCATCCCATGGATCCCTTTATCAAAATCCACTTGGGTATCTAACCACTTTTGGTGACCTTAACCTAGTTTGTCTTGATCACATATGCACATATGTTCACCAGTACACCTGAAAAATTTTAAATTTTAACATTTAGTTTTTTATATCCAGGCACATGAATATGGTTACTAGAAACATCTTATAACACTAGTTTCTTGGGACACATAGATGATTCCATATTTTAGATGAAAGATATTACATTTATATTGAAAATTTAATAATTTTTAAGGCTTTAAGTCTGAATCCCGACACTGAAGTAGAAATATCTTGCTACATATAAGACACCTAAAAATAGTAAGAAAAACCATCAACAACATAGTCATCTAATGGGTGGTGATTTAATTATGTAACTCTGTACTATTATCTAGGACAAGAAAACATGAAAATGAAAATAAGTTTAAAATAATTACCATTAATTATAAGAAGTTAGTGACTTTCTTCTGAAAACACATGTTGAAAAATTCTTATCACACTTATTAACAATGATAAATAGCTTTAGGAAAAGGATATTGAGCTTTATATTTTTGAAAACGTATTTAAAAACCACTAAAATAAGTGATAGAAAAACGTTTTTCTATAATCAATCTGGTAACACTTATAAGTGACTGGTGTTTTAAGGAATTGAAATAGTCTTATAACACTTCTGTTAAGCAGTTTAAATAAATATGTGATGTTTGTTTAGATTATGAAGTCTTTCTTAATAAAGTTTCCATATTTATTATTAGAAAAGTAATTTTTTTTCATTTAATTATGTTATATTCTTGAATATGAATCCCAAATCGCTAAACCCTTTAAACCTAAGAACAAGTTGCACCCTAAGTAGTGTAAATATGACTTAACATGACCAATCACTCAACAAATGACCTTTTCAACATTGCCACTCGGCCTGAACATGGAATGAGAAGGATGAATAAATGGTGGCTGAGATTGAAGGGGTGATGCCCCGCCTAATATTGGCAACATAAAAAATGGAATATCCAGTAAAA
Source organism: Viscum album (assembly GCA_963277665.1). Taxonomy (NCBI): domain Eukaryota; kingdom Viridiplantae; phylum Streptophyta; class Magnoliopsida; order Santalales; family Viscaceae; genus Viscum; species Viscum album. Next base: position 1,567,628,275 of record OY728160.1, read on the forward strand.
GAATAAGAAAAATATTTTTCAAATCACCATGATGTTATATAAAGTTGAGACATCATTTCATGCATTGTATGGTAAATAGATTGGTGAAGAAGTAGCTACATTAGACACAACAAACATAAAAATTGGTTGACCGAACATTTCATAGCACTAAATAAATTATTTTCCACGATCCCCTAGCACAACTTGTAAATGTTTTCCCTAAGGATAGACCACTGTAATAACAGACCTAGTTACCCCATATATGTTTAGTGTGTAAGGGTTGTAAGCACACAAATGAGAATACATAAATGAGATAATCCAATCCATAATAATTAATCCAATTATATTAAAATAAGCTTCTATGTAAATAATATAATATAATTTTCACCTCTAGAATATTTTCTAAAATTTTATACACATTCAAAACATAATGTAATCAATGTGATAAGAAAGAGTGGTATTTCATCAGGTCTAACATTTTTCTCCAAAAATAAGACCCATTGAAATCTAACTAGAAATAGATTTTATATAATTATTTTTATATTATTTATCAACATCAAGTTGGATAAAACCCATGTTGAACTTCTATCCCAAATTTTAAAATAATCAATTTATATTTATTCCCAGATGTTCAAATATAGAAAAAGTATATTTTATTGGACTTTTGATGGACTATTATAAAAAAATATCAGTATTTCCAAACATTTTCCATAGATTTGGAAGAATCATATGATACATGTAATTCCCTGAACCTAGTTACCTAGAGTCAGTGCATTATTACATAACATTGGCATGATACAGGGAATCATGTCCTAAAAGGCCGATCAATTTAGTATCCTTGGAAGAACTAGATACATTCATAAGTTTTACATTAAATTATAAAATGAAAAGATACAACAACATTGTTTCCATAGACCACACTCATATCCCCTCAGACTATCCATGTAGTTCAGTCATAAAATACTTCTTCACATCCTGGAAAAAATAAAACATAGAAATAGGTGAGCTCAAATGCTCACTAAGGATAATAATATAGTGGAAACTTTCATAAATAAGCATAAACATTTAAGGCAATGTATAACACTAAAACAAAAGCCTTTTAAACTTGAACTTCCATATAATATGGAAAAGATAAAATTTAATAATTCCATTTACATATTGAAAAATATATTATACTAGTTGAAGAATCACATGAAATATCAATAGCCACTTTCATAATGATGGAACGCATAATGCCAGACTTCATAACCACATAGTTAAGGCCTTGTGCCAAGACTACAAATAAGATTTTGTCATGGCCTTGTTCCAAGACACTAGTTTGTATCATGAGACCTACCGATGCATCAAGGAGCTATAGCGGGCTCCACCCGTCACTTACTAAGTACAATTCATTCCTCATATGAAAAGTTTGAAACATAAGATAAACATTCGTATTAAAACTAGCTTACAAAATGTCAATACTTTATCCACAAACCATGAATGGTATAAAAATAGCACATCCACAATCAAACATAACTCATTCAATACAATATGGAAGATTATCTTGTAACATATTATCCTTAATCAAGAATAATGTAGGATATTGACATATATTGAAGTAATCATCAAAACCATTTGAGAGAAATAACGCATTTTTTCTTGAAAACATTTAAAAGTCACAATATTTGTCAAGAAGTCGTTTAAAATAGATTTTTGAATCAAAGTGTCCCATACAACTTTGAAATTTTAAAATGACTTTTAATTTAAAACATTAATTTCTATATAAATAAAACCTCAAAACCATTTTTAAAACATGAACATTAATGATAAATATTTAGCAGATTTTTTTTAAAACATTTAAAATGGTATTTTAGTTAGAGTTACTATCCAACTGAGAGACGATTGAATATAAATAATTGAGGTAATAAAATCATTATAATACCCTGATAATAAAGGATTTTATTATATACTATGTCAAAGGACTGTATATACACCATATAAAAGTGAATTGGTGCACCGCAACAAAAAAGTCTCAAAGGAATATAAATTGAGATGAAATCACATATAAAGACAATATCCTTAGGTAAAGGATAAATCAATGAATTAATTATGTGTGAAAAATAAAAATACACTCAAAATTATTGGATATAAAGTGTAAATAAATCAGAGGACATTCACACATATTCTTGTAAAAACAACACCAATGACTTGGATGTTTAACACAATGAATGGAAATTGAGTTAAGATCAAGTTTATATCAATGAATTGAGAAATTACTAATGGAGTGATTATGTGTATCAAAAGTATATCCACACAAACTGGAGAGGAAATTACTACATAAATAAAAAATAGTGACTCCACATGTAATATTGGAGTAAAATAATCAATGAAGTATGCGTAAAGCCCACTGAGTGGAAATTGAAATTTGGAATTCCCTTACCGATTTGGTAACTTATGAAACATACAACCCATGAAATAAGGAACATAAAATGAAGATGTAAATAATCATGAATTTAATTATATTACATCAAGAATACAATCATGGATAATGCATACGCCACACAAAAGAAAATAGTGGCCAATATAGCATGAATCTCACAGGAAAAAAAAGTGAGATGAAAAACACTTACTTAGTTGTAATAAATTGAGTCGTATGAAAAAACTTTAATAACCACCAAATGGATCATATAATACCATTAATATAATTATAATAATGATTATATATATATCAAATGGTAGTACACAATACACCACATTCAATAAATAAGTGGTGAACAATGGAAATCTCACAGAATTAAAAGTGAGATAAGAAACCCCTTCCTTGTACTTTTCTTAGGTCAAGGGTATGTTAAGATCCTGTATAATAGTTAAATAATTGTTAATAAATTATAAAAGAACTATATACATAAATATCATATCATATATGATATGCTAATATTGCTTTGGTAATAATATTTTAGTAGTATCATCGTTTCAGGTGTTAATTGATTCGTTTTCCTTTATATTCTTTGTTATGTGAGATATATTTGTTATGGATGGGATGTATCTTATTCATATAGGGAATTATATCAATTAATTAAACATTATTTTTAATCATTAAATTAAAATTAGTCTTGAATGGAAATGATGGGGAATGAATCTCATCGCGTTCGTGGAGACGGTAATCCGTACGTACGCAGGAGCCACAATATCATTATTTTGATATTAAAATAATATATAATTGGATGTTATATCATATATAAATAATCACTATCATGTTTTATTTATTATTTACATAAATTTCACATCATTATTATAACAATCCAGTTAATAATGTATTGAATAACAAATACACCACGATGTGGAGACGGTAAGCCGTACGTACCCACGTATGGTGACATGTCATTAAAAGGATAGATAGATTAATGAATATGGTTGTACCATATTTATAATGACATCAAATTATATAGAAGATAATTTAGATATTATTTTATAATGGAAATAACAAAGAAGGAGGATGTGGAAGAAGAAAGGAACTTGAAAGAGGTGATGAAATATTTACCTCTTATTCGGGTTCACCCTTTTGATTTGATCAAAAGGGTCCATTAGGTTGGATTTCTGACTAAATTAAGGCCTCTAAGATAAAGTTAGGACAGTTTAAAGGGTATATAGGTAGGTCTTGGACATGCCAAATGGCTTTTATGGTGTGAATTAGAGAGAAGGGGGTGTGCCCTTTTATAAGAGGGGTGAGGGGAACCTTAGGAAAAGCTAGAAATATTATTTTATAATAAAATGATTTTCGGTTTATAATGGCTTAAAAATGAATTATTTAAAGTCTAAGGTGGGTATGGGTCGAAAAACACTCAACCCATAGGTTTTATACTGGTTTGGATCACTATATTAACTTTATCTTTTAGATTTAGCTCTTAGTTAAATTGTTTGACATTTACCATGTCTCTTTCTATTTTTATATTATATGGTTAATAAACTTACTATAGACTTCCAAGAGAACCCCAAGTGGTTAATTAATGATACACCTATCATTATATAAGTCTCTTGGAAGAACCGTATATTTTTAAGAATAGAATATTAATTAATAATATTATATTTGTTTTAAAAACTCTTTTATGTCAATTTTGAAACTATTTGGTATTTCGTTTTCTATAAATTAATAAAAGCATTATTACTTAATAAAAAATTCATATTACCAACCCTAACATGTCCTATTAACCTCGAAAATTATCTTAATTCATAAAGAGTCTCAAAATAACATTTATTTTGATATTTATAATATCAATTATTTTAAAATTTCATTTTTAAGGCAATTACTCAATCATCATTATGTCATAAATACATTAAATTATATAATCTCTAAAAACAATAAATAAAAAATCATTATGTTGGAAATAATTTTATCTTTATAAAGAATATTTATAGTTGAATTTATCTTATGTATAACCCTATATTAAAATGTTTTAGTTATTAAACTTTGATTTTAACTCTTTTAACTCTTCTTTAAAAGTTATTAGAAAAGTACAAAAAATTTATCAAAAATATATTTTTATGTCCCCATTCTAAATAAGAATTTAATTTCATTAAATTGAATATATAAAAGTGTAAAATATTTGTTTTAAAAAGGGGTTTCCATTAAAATGTGGTAAAATATCATTTTTTGAAAAATACTTCTTTTATCTGAAAAAATGAATTTGTTCTTATATTATTTCCAAGAAACACATAATATGGATTCTAAAATTATATGGAGTATATAAAATTTAAAATTCAGTTAATATTATTCATAACCGCTTTTGAACGACTAGTTTGGTAAGTCATGGTGCACTCAAACTCAGTGTTGCGTGTAGCACAAGCTATAGAATTAAAGAAAATAAGTTACTACAAAATCTTGGGGTGTTACATTCTACCCCCTTTTGGAAATTTTGTCCTCGCAATTTTAAAATTGGGCTTGAGAACTTCATTGAAAGTCCCACATTGGAAAAAGAGTCAATAAAACAATCTCTTTAAAAGAAATAAAGAGAAGTACAAAGGTCACTCGAGATAACCCGCACTAGGATTCCATGTAGGAAAACATTAATATGGAAGATAAAATAACTGTCAAGCTCTGGTGGAGAGTGATAGAAAACATGATTAGGAGAAAGTTAACTACAAGAAAACCACAAACTTGTGATGAGATAAACGTTCATCAGTTTCCTTGTAGAAAAAGTAAAAGGATTACTTTTTTTATGGTTCTTTTCATTAATTTGAGGAATATATTTATGATATTAAATAAGAACTTAAAGAGATATACTTACTTTTTAAATAGAGTTTCATCCTTTAATTTTTTTTACCATTAACTCATCATTTTTTTCAAACGATGAGTATTCAAGATGACTTGGTCACCCCTAAAGTGCTCGAATCTACTTCTAGAGAATCACACAATCCAAAAAGTATAAACTATATATATTTACCCTATCTTTAGAGATTATCCAAATCCAAAATGGTTAGTACAAGATCAGATGATTTTGAAAAAGGATAATCCTTTAGAGAAAGAAATAATTATCTTAATTTCTAAAATTAAACCAAAAATACCCAAAGTTCAATAAATACCATTCAATAAACAATTATACTTAAAATCCATCAAAATAATCCAAACTAATATTGAAACCCAAAACATATAAGAATTTGATTATGCGGTCTTCCACATTAAATTGTATTTCTAAATAACATCGACTACTCTTAAAGTCACATACTTAAAATTAATTAACCTAATCACATATTCTATATGATAGGTTAATAATTTCCATAAATAAACCAAATCTATAGTAATCCACAATAAAAACATAAAAAAAATTTCACCATTACTCCTCAAATGAAATCCCATAGTATTCTATTTTCCTTAGGCATAGAGTTTTCCCAACAGAGTGAACATCTTCCAAAATAACATTTATCACTTAATCCCAATATCATTTTCCTATTCTAAGGATATCCATTTTATAAGACATAATATCTCAAATAAACTTATTATTGATTAATAAAATCATTTAACTAAAAAGAATTAGTCACACAAACCAGGGACTTCACGTTGTCCAGTGGTAGTCGATAAATCCTAATCACACTATGGTTTTGGGTTCAATTCTTGTAGCTTTTTCCGACATGATGGATTGTCACACGATTTGGGTGTTTTCCATTTTCAAAAACTATATTTTACAACATTCCCAAAATGAGATAAATTCCTCAAAATAACTATAAAATAATTTCACCACAAATGTTATTTCATACCTATCATTTTCATCCAAAAATTTAATAACATGTAATTTCCTCAAGTTCAAGGATCATATATACCCAAATGGTTTTTTATAACTATATCAAAAATAAAAAACACAATTCTTCCTAAAATAGCATTTTCACATAATAAACATCAGGGTTTCACAGAAGAGAAAAGTCTTCCAAAGTAATCCCATCAATAAAGAGAAAAAACACTTTTAAACATTTTACCATCCATTTATTTCTACATAGGTTCTTACTTGACCAAGGCGTTATCCTATAGAATAGGGAATTAACTCGGGTAATGCCCAGGTCCCCTACATTTACAACAAATGATTGTAAATGGATTCTTGGGATCATTTTTATTTTCTTCCATGGTACTCTTCATTTTTACTCAATAATTATTTACTTTAGGTCTTTATTTCCCACAAATAAAGCATTTATTTGTTCTATTGAGACAATTTATTAGGTGTCTCCTTCCACATATCCTGTATGATATAAATTGAGTATTATTTACTCCATGGCCTCCAATGCTGGAGCTCTTATCATTCATCACATTTCTCTTCTTTGTTGAGTCCGAGATTTGGTTAATATATATGTTGTTTATCATGTTTTTGGAAAACTGATTTGTAATGAACATGATATCTTTTACACCTATCAAAATTCCTTTCTATTGCTTATTTCCTCTACCGTTCCCACCTTGTACATCATGTTCAGTGTTACTATGAATTCCTTGGAATCCAACCATTAACTAGCACAAGAGAGCATAGTGTGAGTCATAAAATCATTTAGAGAATATCATAACACCTTATTTTCAATCTAAAACACCTTAGGATTAATGAAGGTTATTTATTCTCATCTTATATTAAAATCCTTAAAATCGGGATGTAAAGAAAATGTGAATTATCCAAAGCATATCCCCTGGGAGTGTCATAACCAAGAGTGCATCAAGCCCCATTGTCGTGTACCAAGATACCCCGGGTGAAGCACGAAACTCCTTGTCGGTGTTTTCACTCTTAGGTACATCAGTTCCAGAGCCTCCTCTTCCTGCACATATCCAGACATGGATTTATTTTCGAGAAAACCCAGATAATATCTAAAATACCAAAATTCTAGGAAGTTCTTCTATACTAAACCACAAAGTCTATCTTAGGGTAATCTGCTCTAATCAGAGTTTATCTAAATCTAGATTCCAAGGTTTGTACTAAACTTCCTCTGATACCAACTGTAATGCCCTAACCTCAGTTACCCAGAGTAGGTGCATTATTACATAACATTGGCATGATACAAGGAATCATGTCCCTGAAGACCGATCAGTTTAGTAGCCTTGGATGTACTCGATACATTCATATGTTTTACATTACAATATAAAATTAAAAGATACAACAACATTGCTTCCATAGACCACACTCATATCCCCTCAGACTATCCATCTAGGTTAGTCATAAAATACTTCTTCACATCCTGAAAAAAATAAAACCTTGAAAGGGGTGAGCTCAGATGCTCAGTATGGATAAAAATATAGTGGAAACTTTCATAAATAAGTATAAACATTTAAGGCAATGTATAATACAAAAATAAAAGCCTTTTAACCTTGAAATTCCACATAATATGGGAAATATAAAATCAAATAATTCTATTTACTTATTTACATGGATATTCTACTAGTCGAATAATCACATGCAATATCAATAGCCACTTTTATAATAATGGAATGCATAATGCCAGACTTCATAACCACATAGTCACGACATTGTGCCAAGACTACAAATATGATTTTGTCAAGGCCTTGTTACAAGACACTAGTTTTTCTAATGAGAACCACCGATGCATCGAGGAGATATAGCGGGATCCACCCGTCACTTACTAAGTCCAATGCATTAATAATATGAAAAGGTTTAAATATAACATAAAAATTAGTATTAAAACTGGCATATGAAATGTCAATAATTTTTCCACATACCACGAATGGTATAAAAATAGCACATCCACAGTCAAACATAACTCATTAAATACAATATGGAATATTATATTGTAATATATTAACCTTAATCGAGAATAATGAAGGGTATTGACATAGATTAAAATAATCATCAAAACTATTTGAGAGAAATATCCCCCTTTTTCTTGAAAACATATAAAAGTCAAAATATTGGTCAAGAAGCCGTTTAAAATAGATTTTGGAATCAAAGTGTCCCATACCACTTTGAAACTTTTAAAATAAATTTTAATTTTAAAACATTTATGTCCTTATAAATAAATCCTTAAAACCATTTTTAAAACATGGACATTAATGATAAATATTTAGAAGAATAAATTTTTAAAACATTTAAAATTTTATTTTAGTTAGAGTTACTATCCAAATGAGAGACGCTTGAATACAGAAAATTGAGGTAATAAAATACTTATAATACCATGAGAATAAAAGATTTAATTATATACTATGTCAATGGAATGTATATACACCATATTAAAGTGAATTGGTGCCTATCAAAAAAGAAGTCTCAAAGGAATATAAATTGAGATGAAATCCCTTATAAAGATAATATCTTTAGGTAAAGGTGAATCAATGACATAATTATGTGTGAAAAATATAAATACATTCAATATGGATGGATATTCATTGTAAATCAATTAGAGGACATTCACACATATTCTTGTAAAAAAACACCAAGGGCTTTGATGTTTAACTTAATGAATGGAAACTGAGTTAAGATCAAGTTTATATCAATTACTTGAGAAATTACCAATGGAGTGATTATGTGTATCAAAATTATATCCACAAAACAGGGAGTGTAAATTTCTACATAAATAATAAATAGTGATTCCACACAAAATCTTGGAGTAAAATAATCAATGAAGTATGCGTAGAGCCCACTAAGTGGAAATTGAAATTTGGAATTCCCTTATCGATTTGGTAACTTATGAAACAAAAAAACCATGAAAGAAGGATCATAAAATGAATATGTAAATACTCATAAATTAAAGTATATTACAAAAATAATACAATCATAGACAGTACATACGCCACACAAAAATAAATAGTGGCCAATATAGCATGTATCTCATAGGAATAAAATGTGAGATGAAAAACACTTACATCATTGTAATCAATCGAGCCGTATGACCAAAAGTTAATAACCAAAAAATGTATCACAGAATACCATGAATATAAATAGAATCATGATAATATATATATATATATATATATATATATATATATATATCAAATGGAAGTACACAATACACCACTTCCAATAAATAAGTGGCCAACATTGGAAATCTCATAGAATTAAAAGTGAGATAAGAAACCCCTTCCATGTACTTTTCCTTGGTCGATGGTACTTTAAGATCATATATAATATATAAATTATTGTTATTAAATTATAAAAGAATTATATACATAAATATGATATCATATATGATCCTCTAATATTGCTTTGTTAATAATATTTTAGTAGTATCATCGTTTCAGGTGTTAATTGATTCATTTTCATTTATATTATTTATTATGTGATGCATATTTGTTATGGATGGGTTGTATCTTATTCATATCCAGAATTATATCAAGTCCTTAAAAATTATCTTTAATAATTAAATGAAAATTATTCTTAATGGATATGGTGGGGAATGAATCCAATCTCGTTCGTGGAGACGGTAATCTGTACGTACGCACGGGGGACAATATATTTCTTTGGATATTAAAATAATATATAATTGGATGGAATATAATATATAAAGAATAAATATAATGTTATATATATTATTTAAATCAATTAAACATCATTATTATACCCATCCAATTAATAATGTATTGAATAACAATTACACCACAACGTAGAGACGGTAAGCCGTACATGTGCACGTATGGTGACATGTCATTCAAAGGATGGATAGAATAATGAATATGGTTGTACCATATTTATAATGAAATCAAAGTATATAGAAGATACTGGAGTTATTATTTTAGAATTGAAGAAACAATGGAAATGGATGCGGAAGAAGAAAGGAACTTGGAAGAGGTGATGAAATATTTACCTCTTCTTCAGGTTCTTCCTTTTGATTTGATCAAAAAGGCCATTTAGGTTGGATTTATGACTAAAGAAAGGCCTCTAAGATGAAGGTAAGACAATTAAGAGGGTATTTGGGTAGTGGTTTTTCGTGCCAAATGGCTTTGAAGGTGTTAATTAGAGAGAAAGAGGAGTGCCTTTTTATAAGAGGGGTTAGGGGAACCTTAGGAAAAGATAGAAATATTATTTTATAATAAAATAATTTTCGCTTTCTAATGGATTAAAAATTAATTATTTAAAGTATAAGGTTGTGATTGGTCTAAAACCACTCATCCAACAGGTTTTAGACAAGTTTGTGTCACCATATTAACTTTATCTTTTAGATTTAGCACTTAGCTAAATAGTTTGACATTTACCGTGTCTCTTTGTATTTTTATATAATATGGTTAATAAACTTACTATATACTTTAAAGAAAACCCCAAGTGGTTCAGAAATGATACAACTATCATTATATAAGTCTTTTGGCCTATCCTTATATTTTTAGGAATAGAATATTGATTAATAATATAGAATTTCTTTTAAAAACACTTTTATGCCAATTTCGACACTATTTGGTATTTTGTTTTTTCTAAATTCATAAAAGCATTATTAATTCGAAACAACTTCATATAACCAACCCTAACATGTCATATTAACCTATAAAATTAGTTTAATTCATAAAAATTATCAAATTACATTTATTTGGTTATTTGTAATATGAATTATTTTAATATTTCATTATTAAGGTAATTACTGCATCATTATTATATCCTAAATAAATTAAATTATATAATGTCTAAAAATTATAAATAAAATATCCTTATATAGGAAATAATTTTATATTTATAATTAATACTTATAGTTGAATTTATCTTATGTATAATCCGATATTAAAAATAGTTTAGTTATTAATCTTTGATTTTATCTCTTTAAACTCTTCTTTAAATAAAATAATAATAAATGCCCTAATATAATCCAAGTGGACCTAAAAGATCATATTTTATTCCTAAGGTTGTTTTTAATCTAATTAAACTTATCTAATAGAATTAATACATGTGTTGGGGTAATTCTGATATCAATTTTACCCTTAATTACCCTATTTACTTGTAACCGCGGTAGATAAAAGTAAAAAGTTACTATTCACCAAAAATTATTTTCATCTTATTGAACCAAATTTTTCTTACTGATATCAATCGTGTCTCTCAGATTTTTGAAATTAAACTCATAGAAGATATAAAATCATATTTTATGTAAATTTGTAAATGCTTCTAGGAGGTGGGTAAAAGACAGTAAAAAGATCATATTTTTTAGAAATCTAATTTTATTACAAAATGACTCCAATGAATTAAATTGAACTTATATAGGTATTATATATCTATTTTTAATTTAAATAAATTTAAATAAAATAAATAATTATTTAAATAAAAAGTTTATTTTAAACTATAACGTAATGTTTTTCACTATTCATCAAAAATTGAATGTTTTCAGAAAAATACAAAAAATTTACCATATGCTAATTTTGATATTCCGAATTAAAAAATGAATTCTATTTTACCAAATTAAAAATATATATGTTTCATTAATTAATTTTAAAATTCATTCCCATTGTCAAAACCGAAATGTGGGTTTTTTAAAAGTAAAAATTATCATAAGATTGACATGTGCTTTGTCAAATTTAAATATGAAATTACTTATAATTACCTACATTGTATTAAATGATAAAAATATATTCTAATTATACTTCCAAACCATTCAAATACATAATTTAACACTGTAAATTATTTTGATTAAAAAAGTTGTTTTCAATTAAAATTTAGTATTTTTCAATATTCATCAAAATATAAGTTATTAGAAAAGTACCAAAATTTTATCCAAAATAAATTTTTATGTCACCATTATAAAGATTAATTTAATTTCATTAAATTGAATATATTAAAGTGTCAAATATTGGTTTTGAAAAAAGTTTTCTATTAAATGGTGGTAAAATTTCATTTTTTCAAGAATACTTCTTTTATCTAAAAAAATGAATTTGTTTTTATATTTTATCTAAGAAACATATAATACGGATTATAAAATTATATGGAGTATATAAAATTCAAAATTCAGTTAATAGTATTCATAACCTCTTTTGAATGACTTGTTTGTCAAGTTGTGGTGTGCTCAAACTCAGAGTTGCGTGTAGCGCAAGCTATTGAATTAAAGAAAATAACTTACTATGAAATCTTGGGGTGTTAAATTCTTCCCCCTTTTGGAAATTGTGTCCTTGAAATTTTAGCATTGGGCTTTGGAACTTCGTTGGAAGTCCCATATCGGAAAAAGAGTCATTAAAATAATCTATTTAAAAGAAATAAAGAGAAGAACAAAGGTCACCTGAGATAACCCACAATAGGATTCCGTGTAGGAAAACATGTAAATGTAAGATAAAATAAGTGTCAAGTTCTGTTGGAAAGTGATAGAAAACATGATTAGGATAAAGGTTACAACAATAAAACCACAAACTTGTGATGAGATAAACGTTCATTAGTTTCCTAGTATAAAAAGTAAATGGATAAATTTTTTTGTTTTAAGTCCCACTTCATAAATTTGAGGAATTTATTTATGAGGTTGACTAAGAACATAAAGAGATATACTTACTTTTTAAGTAGAGTTTCATCATTTAAAAAATTTCAACCATTAACTCATCTTTTTTTTCAAATGATGAGTATTCAAGATGACTTGGTCACACCTGAAGCACTTGAATAAACTTCTAGAGAATCACATAATACACAAAGGATAAACTATATACATTTACCTTGTCTTTAGAGATTAACCAAAACCAAAATGGTTATTAAAAGATCAGATGATCCCCCAAAAAAAATAATCCTTTATATAAATAAATACTTATCTTAATTTCTAAAATTAAACAAACAATACCCAAAGTTAAATAAATACCATTCAATAAACAATTGTCCATAAAATACATCAATATAATCCAAACTAACATTGAAACCCAAAACATAGAAGAATTTGATTATGCAGTCTTCCACGTTAAATTGTATTTCCAAATAACATGGACTACTCTTAAAGTCTCATAATTAAAATTAATTAACCTAATCACATATTATCTATGATAGGTTAATCATTTCCATAAATAACCAAAATCTCTATTAATCCACAATAAATGCATAGATAAAAATCCACCATTTCTCCTCAAATTAAATCACATTGTATTTTATATTTCTTAGGCATATAGTATTACCAACAGAGTGAACATCTTCCAAAATAAAATTTATCAATTAATCCCCAAATCATTTTCCTATACTAAGGATATCCATTTGATAAGACATAAGATCCCGAATCAACTTATTATTGATCAATAAAATCATTTAACTAAAAATAATTAGTCACAATAACCTGGGACTTCACATAGTCCATTGGTAGGAGATAAATCCCAATCAAACTATGGTTGTGGGTTCGATTCCTGTAGCTTTTCCAGACTCGACGGATTGTCACAGGGTTTGCGTGTTGTCCTTTTTCAAAAGAAATATTTTATAACGTTCCCAAAATGAGATAAATTCCTCAAAATAACTATAACATAATTTCACCACAAATGTTATTTCATACCTCACATTTTCATCCCAAAATTTAAAAACATGCAATTGCCTCAAATTCAAGGATTATATATACGCAAATGGTTATTTATAACTATATCAAAAATAAAAAAAACCATTCTTCATAAATTAGTATTTTCACATAATAAACAGCAGGGTTACACATAAGAGAAAAGTCTTACATTGTAATCCCATCATCAAAGAGCACTAATACATTTAAACATTTAACCATCCATTTATTTCCACATAGGTTCTTCCTTGACTAAGGGGTTATCCTATAAAATAGTAAATTCACTCGGGTAATGCCCAAGTCCCCTACATTTATAGAAAATAACTATAAATGGATTATTAGGATCATTTTTATTTTATTCCATGGTACTCTATATTTTTCCACGGCAATTATTTACTTTATGTACTTCTTTACCACACATAAATCATTTCAATGTTCCATTTAGACACTTCCCTAGGTGTCTCCTTCCACATTTCCTACATGATGGAAATTGAGCATTCTTTTCTCTATGGTCTCCACTACTGGAGCTCTTATCATTCAATGCCTTTCTCTTCTTTGTTGAGTCCGGAAGTTGGTTAATATATATGTTGTTGATCATATTTTTGGAAAACTGATTTAGTGTGAACATGATATATTTTACACCTATCAATATTCTATTTCTTTTATCATTTCCTCTACCGTGCCCAACTTTTACATCATGTTCAATGTTACTATTACTTCCATAGAATCCTGCCATTGACAAGCACAAGGGACCATAATGTGAGTCATAAAATAATTTAGAGAATATCATAACACCTTATTTTCATTAGACCTACCGATGAATCAAGGATGTATATCAGGCTCCACCCAACACTTACTATGTCCAATACATTTCTCATATGAAAAGTTTGAAACATAACATAAACATTCATATTAATACTAGCATATGAAATGTCAATACATTATACACAAACCATGAATGGTATAAAAATTGAACATCCACAATCAAAATTAACTCATTCAATACAATATGGAATAATGAATTGTAACAGATTAACCTCAATTGAGAATAATGAATGATATTGACATAGATGAATATAATCATCAATACTATTTGAGGGAAATTCCCCCTTTTTTCTTGAAAACATATAAAAGTCAAACTATTTTTCAAGAATTTGTTTAAAATATATTTTTGAATCAAAGAATCCCATACCACATTGAAAATATTAATAGTAATTTTAATTTTAAAATATTATTTCCCATATAAATAAAACCTTAAAACCATTTTTAAAACATGGATATTAATGTGAAAGATTTAGAAGAATAAATTTTTAAAACATTAAAAATGGTATTTTAGTTAGAGTTACTATCCAAATGAGAGACACTTGAATACAAATAACTGAGGAAATAAAAACATTATAATACCATTAGAATAAAGGATTTCATTATATACTATTTCAAAGGATAGTATATACACCATATAAAAGTGAATTGGTGCAAAATAACAAAGAAGTCTCAATGGAATGTAAGTTGAGATGAAATCCCTTATAAAGACAGTATCCTTAGGTAAAGGATAAATCAATGAAATAACTATGTCTGAAAAATATAAATACACTCAATATGATTGGATATTCAGTGTAAATCAATCAGATGACTTTGACACATATTCTTGTAAAAACGACACCAATGACTTGGATTCTAAACTCAATGAATATTAATTGAGTAAAGATGAAGTTTATATCAATGTCTTAAGAAATTACCAATGGAGTGATTATGTGTATCAAAAGTATATCCACTCAAAAGAGAGTATAAATTACTACATAAATAATAAATAGTGATTCCACATATAATCTAGGAGTAAAATAATCAATGATATATGTGTAAATCCCACTGAGTGGAAATTGAAAATTGGAATTCTCTTACCGATTTGGTAACTTATGAAACATACAACCCATGAAATAAGGATCATAAAATGAAGATGTAAATACTCATAAATTAAATTATATTACACCAAGAATACAATCATGGATAGTACATACGCCAAACAAAAGGAAATAGTGTCCAATATAGCATGAATCTCATGAGAATAAAAAGTGAGATGAAAAACCCTTACTTCATTGTAATCAATCGAGTATTATGACAAAAACTTAATAACCAAAAAATTGATCATAGAATACTGTTAATATAGATAGAATCATGATAATATATATATATATATATATATATCAAATGGCTGTACACAATACACCACAACCAATAAATGAGTGGCGAATAATGGAAATCTCACAGAATTAAAAGTGAGAAAAGAAACCCCTTATCTTGTACTTTTCCTTGGTCGAGGGTATGTTAAAATCTTATATAATAGTTAAAAAAATGTTATTAAATTATAAAATAACTATATACATAAATATGACATCATGTATGATCCTCTAATATTTCTTTGTTAATAATATTTTAGTTGTATCATTGTTTTATGTGTGAATTGATTCGTTTTCCTTTATATTCTTTTTTATGTGAGTCATATTTGTTTTGGATGGGATGTATCTTATTAATATCCAGAATGATATCAAGTCTTTAAAAATTATTTTTAATCTTCAAATGAAAATTATTTATGAATGGATATGGTGGGGAACGAATCTCATAGCGTTCGTGGAGACGGTAATCCATACGTACGCACGAGTGACAATATCATTCTTTTGGTATTAAAATAATATATAATTGGATGGTATATCATATATATAGAATAAATATCATTTTATATTTATTATTTACATCAATTAAACATCATTATTATACATATCCAATTAATAATGTATTGAATATAAATTACACCACGACGTGGAGACGGTAAGCTGTACGTACGCACATATGGTGACATGTCATTCAAAGGATGGATAGAATAATGAATATGGTTGTAACATATTTATAATAAAATCATAGTATATAGAAGATACCAGATTAAATATTTTATAATGGAAATAATAAAGAAAGAGGATGTGGAAGAAGAAATGAACATGAAAGAGGTGAAGAAATATTTACCTCTTTTTCGGGTTCTTACTTTTCATTTGATCAAAATGGTCCCATAGGTTGGATTTATGACTAATGGAAGACCTATATAATTAAGTGAGGATAGGTTATAGGGTATTTGGGTAGGTTTAATCTGATCCAAATGGTTTTTATGGTGTGAATTAGAGATAAGAGGGAGTTCGCTTTTATAATTGGGGTGAGGTGCACCTTAGAAAAAACTAGAAATATTATTTTATAATAAAATAATTTTCAGTTTATAATGTCTCAAAAATTAATTATTTAAATGATAAAGTGTGTATGGGTCGAAAAAAACTCAACTAATAGGTTTTAGACAGGTTTTGGTCACTATAATAACTTAATCTTTTAGATTTAACTCTTAGTTAAATAGTCTGGCATTTACCATGTCTCTTTGTATTTTTCTATAATATGGTTAATAAACATACTATATACTTCCAATAGAACCAAAAGTGGTTCATTAATGATACAAATATCATTACATAAGTCTTTTGGCTGAAACTTATATTTTTAGGAATAGAATATTAATTAATAATATATTTTGTTTTGAAAACTCTATTATGTCAATTTTGACACTATTTGGTACTTTGTTTTGGCTAAATTCATAAAAAATTATTACTTCTAAATAAATTCATCTAACCAACCCTAACATGTCATATTAACCTAAAAAATTAGTTTAATTCCTAAAAATTATCAAATTAACTTTATTTGGATATTTATAATATCAATTATTTTAATATTTCATTATTAAGGTAATTACTGCATCATCAATGTGTCCTAAATAAATTAAATTATATAAAGTATAAAATTTAAAAATAAAATAAAATAATTTATTAAATGTTTTTAGATTTCAAATGAATATTTATAGTCGAGTCTATCTTATGTATAGCCCTATATTAAAATTGGTTTAGTTATTAAACATTGATTTTAACTCTTTTTACTTTTCTTTAAATAAAATAATAATAAATGTCCTAATCTAATCTAAGTGAACCTAAAGGATCATATTTTATTACTAAGGTTGTTTTTGGTCAAATTAAAATTATCCGATAGAATTAGTACATGTGTTGGGGTAATTATGATATCATTTTTACCCTCAATTACCCTATTTACTTTTAATCGTGGTAAATAAAAGTGAAAAAGGTACTATTCACCAAAAAATTATTTTCATTGTATTGAACCACATTTTTATTATTAATATCAACTATGTCTCTCATATTTTTGAAATTAAATTCAGAGAAGTGGTATATTATTTTTATGTAAATTTGCAAATGTGCTCAGGAAGTGGGTAAAAGATGGTAAAAAGTTCAATTTTTTTTATATATCAAATATTTTTATAAAATGACTCCAATAAATTACATTGAAATTATATAGGTATTATATATATATTTTGAGTTAAAATAAATTTAAATAAAATAAATAATTATTTGAATAATAAGTCGGTTTTAAACTATAACGTGGTGTTTTTCATTCATCAAAAATTGAATGTTTTGAGAAAAATACCAAAAATTTACCCTAAGGTAATTCTGATATTTCGAATTCAGAAATAAATTCTATTTTACCAAATTAAAAACATGAAAGTTACATTAATTAATTTAAAATTAATTTCCATTCTCAAAATCAAAATGTTGGTTTTCAAAAATTAAAAATTATCAAAAGATTGACATGTGTTTATGTCAAATTTAAACATGAAATTACTTTTAATCACCTAAATTGTATTAAATGATAAAAATATAATATAATTATACTTCCAAACCATTCAAATACATAATTTAACACTATAAATTATTTCTATTAAAAAGTTGTTTTCAATTAAAATATAGTCTTTTTTAATATTCATCAAAATATACAAGTTTTTAGAAAAGTACCAAAAATTTATCCAAAATAAATTTTTATGTCTTGATTCTGAAGAAAAATTTAATTTCATTAAATTGAATACATAAAAGTGTCAAATATTTGTTTTGAAAAGGGGTTTCCATTAAAAGGTGGTAAAATTGCATTTTTTGAAAAATACCTCTTTTATCTGAAAAAATGTATTTGTTCTTGTATTATGTATGAGAAACAAATAATATGGATTCTAAAATTATATGGAGTATATAAAACTCAAAATTAAGTTAATACTATTCATAACCACTTTTGAATGGCTAGTTTGGTTAGTCATGGTGTGCTCGAACTGGGTGTTGTGTGTAGCGCAAGCTATTGAATTGAAGAAAATAACATAATATGAAATCTTGGGGTGTTACTATAAAGAATAGAGTGGTTTTATGAAAAGAACTTGAAAGGAAAGGGGTGCCAATGACTTATATCAAACTCAACCAAGTCATGTATAAATAGAGTTTTACATAAGTATAACTTTAGAAATGGGATACTATAGACTTCTCTATCTCGATAGAATTACATCAATGTTCATCTTTAATAATATACCTTTTTACATTGGTCTAAAATGAACTTACAAAGAATGTACAGGAGGATGTTTATAAAATATTCTTTCTTATTAATCTTATAATGAAAATACATTCACATAGAGTGTAGTGTTTCTTTGAAATGTTCTTATAATGAAAATTAATCTCACTCGTATGGAGGATACACAAATTCTTGTTGATAACTGAAAGAAATTCATACCAAGTATAAATTTGTAAATAAAAAATCAAATGGATTATAGATTTTCTTTGTATTGTTCTTATAATGAAAATTCAACTTACTAATTTAGATGATACATAAATGCTTGTTAATAACTGAAATGAACCAATTTCTAGTAGTTGACACCCCCAATATAAGATCCATCATTGGTATGTGTGCCGCTAATGACGGGGGAATCCCGTCTTAAGAATCCTAAATACAGGTTTATTGGAAATAAACCAATCAGGATCATATATTTTAATCTAAATAATATATCTATATCTATATATATATATGTTAGAGGTAATGTTGAGTTGAGTCTCACAATGGACTTGAGGTATTATGCCATTTTTATTACTCATTATAAATTAACAAAAACGTCACCCTTAGTGAGTTATCTTGGGTATTGGGTGACCACTAGTCCATTTTAACCCGACATCACAAGATTGATAGAGATCTTCACTAGCATGTATTAAAAAAAAGGGATGTAAATGGATATAGTGATACTCCCAAACTACTTATCTTTAGCACACATGCAAGATTTGAGCCTCAAATTTTATTGATCTTGAGATTGAGCTACTCGAGAAACTCATTATGTTGAACTTAAATAATTTAGAAAGTCGTGAAAATAAAGGATGAATTGGAATTTTAAGATATAAATTAATTCTAATACATATTTATTAGTTGAAATTATTTTAAATAAACTATATAATTGTTTATATGTATTTCAAATTTTTTATATGTGTTTATATATATTTAAATAATCAAGATTTATCAATTGAGCTTAAATAAATTGATTTAAAATATTTTCCGAGTTAAATATTAAAGTCATCATTAAATCTGGTTTTAGATGAGAGTCAAGATTTGGATTAATCATTATCATCTATTTCCTTGACTCAACTCAATTTGATTACACCCCCAAATAGGGAACTTGAACTCAATTTGATATATCAACATATAAACCCACCTTATACTAAGTAACTGCATATAACCTAAAATGTTTATATATTCTTTATTTAAAATTAAACTAATAATGTCATTACTATCATTGTATGGGGAAACGCTCCAAGTGGGGCCATATAAGTGTCGATATGGAAGGAGAGAGATAAAGATTCATATTTTATACATTTATATAACCAAAAATGTAGAACAATGTGATGTATGGTTACCTTTGGTTGAGATAAATTTAGTAACTTGATCTTTGTGATGTGTCTTGATGAAAAAAAATATTCCACATATGATGTTAGGGTAAAAGGAGAACCCACAAAACCAAAAACCATCTACAAAAAACCAAATAAAAAAGTAGTTTTCAAAGGGATTTTTTAAAACAGATTATAAATGAAATTTTTTTTAAAAAATATAAATAAATACCACAACTGTTTTTCATAAAAAAATATATTTACAAATATATAAAAAAATCCAGAAGTATACCAACTATTGTCCGTTTTGCGTGAAAAAAGATATAGAGCACAACCAAAAAGTTAAAGTCACTACCATGACATGAGGATTACAAGTGACCTCAAAAATCAGAAAATTGAGTAAAAAATGATGCTTTGTATGAGTGATAATGAGTGTTACCCAACAAGTAATTCATCTTGAGTACATTTCTAGTGAAATAAATCGATCCTAGTGTTTTTTCTTCAAAAATGATCACATCAATGACACCAGAAAATTTGCAAGTTGAGTAGAAACTGTTTAGTTAGAAAGAGTGTAACATTGATCAACAATTAATAAAAAGTCATAAGTGTAAATTAACAAATAAACCAACTAGATTTGAGTAGAAAATTATTTTTTTATGAGTGATAATGAGTGTAACATTGATCAACAATTAATAAAAACTCATAATTGAATATTAACAAAGAAGTTAACATTCAAATAACACATTTTATAATTCATTTTAAATTCTAAAATAAAGTATGATTCATTAACATGAAACACTGCTAGTTTATAATCACATAAAAATATCATTGTGATGTTCAAAATATAAATGAAATTCAATATATGTGTCAAATATTTTTTATATTTCAACAAATTAAATATATCAACATATAGAAAATGTTATAAATGCTCAATAAAGTATAAACACTCAATATCAAATTCAATAACCAAATGATTAATGTAATAAAATGAATATAAATCATTTAATCATCATAATGTATGGGAATCATACATCAATTACGAAAAAACACAACAATGAGTAATTTCACACACCAAATAAAAAAAAGGAATGGTAACCAAATTCAAAATGGATGAACATTATTCAAAAAAGTAGTAAGGAATATTTTTCTAATAATATTATTGAGGTAACATTCATATGTAAAACATTAAATATACTCTTATTAAAGGTGTAAAATATCTATGTGGGTTTTATGTTTTACAATGATATATAGAATGAAAACATTTTAGTTCAATTAAAACGGTATTCGTACCTTGAATGAGACTTACAAATGAACATTGTGAAATCTAGATTTACCTGAAGTACTCATTCATCATAATGGGGACCTATAACTTGTTCAAAATAGAAGATATTGTGAAAAAAGTAATTTTCATGAGTAAAAGGTAAAGTACTCTTCAATGTGACCATTTTATTATTATTAGAAAGTTGAAATTCAATATTTAATAGCAACTACGTAGAAGGGGTTAATCAATTTTTTGTTAACAATCATGTTGCTTTTATCTATGAGTGATGAAAGGTAAATTAGATGCATTCATAAATCATTCATAGTCCAAAATTGGGAATTAAGGACTGAAATTTCACAAATTGATCACAAAAATAATTAATTACCTCTTACTTGCGATAAACTTATTTTTGATGAATGAATACGCAGCTGGAGATGAATAGTGTGGAGATAAACTTAAGGGGGTTAAATGGTTATCAGATTTGGGGGGAAGAAAAGGGGTAAACAACTAGAATAAGTGGGGAGAGGCGACATGATGTGAGGTGGGGCTACGTGATGTGAGGCAGGGCAGTGGGATGTGAGACCAGAGTAGGGAAGGGCGGGGCGGCAGGATGTGAGGTCGAGGTAGGGCGGGGTGGTGGGATGTGACACCATAGTAGGGAAGGGCACTAGGATGTGATGCGAGAGTAGGGTAGGGTGGGGTAGGGCGGGGCAGAAGGATGTGAGGCCAGAGTATGGAAAGGTGGGGTGATAGGATGTGAGGACGGGGTAGGGAAGGACGGCTGGATGAAAGGCCAAAGTAGGGATGGGTGGTGGCACTGGAGTGGGGGTAGGGTGGTAGGTGCGGGATGTGAGATGTGGCAGTAGCGAGGCCAAATATAGATTGGGGGTGGCGATGGAGTCCCAATTTAATTGTTTTTTTGTAAAAATTATCTAAATATGCATTAAATATTTAATATTAAAAAAATATAAAAATAGTTAATATTTGGGGAAAATTGAATAAACGGTATAGAAAAATATAAAGAAATTTAATATTTCGAGAAAATATAAAATTAAAATCAATTATGAGATGTTTTTAATGAAATTCTGGGAAATAAAAAGTCACTCTATTCATCAAAATTATATATATAAATATATAATATGTTTCTTTTAATTGGTTATTGATAAAATATTTTTTTTTCTGTTGAATAGATTATTGTAAAAAAATTATTTATGTTAAAAGATTTTTCAGTAATATAGATATTAATAACATATTCACATGTTAGTAAAAAACATGTTAGTATCAGTTTGAAATTGAACTATTGGTAAATGATATGTTGGGTTTTAATGATTAATATCAACAGATATATCTATCTGTAAAATCAAGTGTTGGTACTAAAACTAAATACCAATACAACTTATTATCTATTGGAATTGATCATTTTAACCAACATATATATTTTCTGTCAATAAATCTTTTTTGGTAATTCATTTTTTTGCAGTGTACATTGGTTTGCGAGGTAGTAGTTTTACATAAACACAAACGATGGTTTTGTTTACAATTTTATAGATTAGGATATAGATATAGGATATTACATTAACATAATAACATCTAATTATATGTAATATATTGGCTTTATTATTTATAATTATTGAAGAATATTTTATGTTGTTAGAAAAAGAATCAAAAATGAAAATGTTTGGTTGTGTACTATACCTCTTATTTAGACAACCTATTAATATTTACACCAAAATATTTCTAAGGTTGGATTTATGTTCAAACTAAGGCTTATAAGATGTGTCTAGGGATGGAATTAAGGTAATTTTTAAGGGAGTAGGTGAATAAAAATGTTTTTAGTGTTTTAATAAAAGGGGAGAGGGTGTGTCCTTTTATAAGAGAGTGTAGGGGAATTGTTGGAATACTTTAAAGTATTAAAATAATATAAATTAATTTTAATATTCAAATGGATCCAAATTTGTTATATTTTAAGATAATATATATTTTAGTCTTAATTATCTAATAAAATAAATATTGGATAAATTTATTTCATGTTTTCACCCTTACAGTTTTTCAACCATCGTTAACACTTCTTGAGACATATTGAGGTATCATTGTTTTTATTATTTGGAAGTCATAAAAGTTAATATAAAACAAAAAAGTCCAAAAAAATAGAACATTTTTAATATTATAAACCACATTATATTTACATAGATAAAAGAATTATTTTTTTGGAATGTTAAATATTTTTATAAATATTTATTTATTATAAAATATCATTAATGTCAATTTTGATACTGTACTTTTAATTTGAATTTAAAAACATCAATAAAAATATTGAATTAGAATATAAATATTTATCATAGAAAAAATATGTTACAATTATTTAAACAATTTGTATACACAAATAATTCATTAAAATTATATTACATTCAGTATTTTAAAAATAATTTTTTTTAATTTTAATTAAATAAATAATCTTCTAACATTGCATAAGCATTAAAGGTAATTATATAAATAAAAAAAATTATAAATAAATGAATTGATTGAAAATAATTTAATTTTACTAAAAAATAATTAATATTCATTCACAACTATATTTTTCCCTATGTGAAGACATAATTGATATTTAAAAGCCTAAGGGCTGCATTTTGTTTTTTTCTTTACATAAAATATTATACAAGTAAAAATGATGGACATGTATCCCATAAAAAATTTCAAGAATACGGGGATAAGGGTAAAAATAAATTCAACCAATAATACTGAAGATGAAAAATAGTAGCCTTATCAAATATTTTAACTAAGATAACCCGATTTACCATTTTTCAATGGTGCGGAATTTTTACTGTTTTCTCAATAAATATGAAAAAAAGGTAAGTTAACATAATTAAATAAAATTAGGTATTCTGATTACAAATATTTTATACATTTTAACAAATTAAATATCTATAATTGGAATAAATCCTTTTTATAAGAATCCTATAACGTGTGACGAAAAGTGGTTTTCTAAAAAAATACATTTTAAGTCCAAATGTATTTTTATACCAAGATCATGTATAATGTTTATTATTATGTAATTAATTAGAATAATTATAAATGAATGATAATTATGCTAATTTATGTTCAAATTTAAAATATTGTGGGATTTTCCATTAATGATAAACGTTAGTTTTAAAAAATTTGTATTTTTTTACTATTCACATAAAAATCAATATTTTCATTAAATCCTGAAAATTCATCTAAGAATAATTTGAAAATAATTATTTAAAAAATGATGTATTTTATCATATAAAATTTCTTTGAATTTAAGAAATTTATTATAATATTTTTTGACAAAATGCAAGAAAATAATTTTTGAAGAATATGTATTTTGGAAGAATAAAATGATTTTATTCAGTGGTTACTTATCATTAATTAACAACTAAATTTTCATTGAATAATTTTTTATTGTATTTCCTAAATCAATAAATTCTATTCAAACATTCCAATTTAACTTTTATGATATAACAATCATATTTAAAAAAGAATATTATTTTATCATCTTTTTAAGTTTGTATGGTGTATCCTATATGCTATCGAACATTGTATTTCAAATAAAATATAATGATATTATAATCCATGTACATTAAAAATTTATTATTAAATAAAATTACCATATCTAGAACATTCCAAGATACATTTCCCCATTAATTTTAGTACATGGATTCCATTACTAAATTTATACATACATATCAATATTAGCACATCTCCATTTACTGTTTATTTGTATGATCTTTTATTCTTCTCAAATAATCAGTCAATAGTCTTGGTGAATGAAAACCCAATTAAATATTTTGAAATTCCCATACAATCTATGTCACTATGAAAAATCTTCCCAATAATCTTAGTGATGTCTATATTTCTTTAGGAAACTACCTAGGTTACGTTGGATTTATTTATAAGAGGTGAGGACCAAGCCCAAGGGTTTTTGTAAACAAGAATATAATATTTCTAGACAATCTTAATTGTGTGTTGGGTGTATTTAAATTATGAGTGGATGACGGGTGATTCTTGACTATATTTTTTTTTGATTTTTTCTATGGGTATTCAGGGTGAATTTTTTAGTTTTTGACAAAGGGACCATCATTTATCAACATGTTGACATTTTTAACAAAGTAATGTGAAGTGAAAAGTGTAGTGTGAGAGATTTTCCGGAATAATAACAAAAAAATGGTTAAATATATCGATGAAACAATTATTTTAGAAATTTATGAGAACCCCATGAAGGTATAATGATATAGAAATGAAAGATGGATGTATATCTATTCAAATATGAAGGTGAAAATGAAATCCAGAAAAATGTATAAGTACTCACAAATGGGAGTTTCCCATGTAAGATAATTTAATATATATCTAAATATATCTAGGTAAAAGGATTCATATAAGTAAATACTTAGTGTATATTTTTTCACATATTCATTTCTGTTGATATGTGGGTTAACTCATGCATATGATGTGATGTAGGGAATTCACATAGGTGATTGACAACCACATAATATATTCATCGACCTAATGAATTTTAACTACATGAACAACCATTTATTGGTTTTCACATATAAAATTTTAGAAATCATGGTCCACATGATCAAATGAATCAATATATGAGAAATATTATTGATATATAAAGATTATCTCAACCATTTTCCGGGAATTTCATCCAATAGTGAAATACATCATACAATATATGAACAATTAAATAATGTTATAAACATCATGTATCATAAAATGGGATCTATGATTTATGTTGAGATAAAATTTGATGTTTCATGTTATCTATAGTGAATTAAATGAAATATTATTCATAATACGGTGGACTGTTTCTCTTCACTAGCCAGGGAGATCCAACTGTGAAGTATCATATCTATACGATTCTCAAGGACCTTATTTTTTATTCAATATCATATTTTTGAAGATGTAAAATTTATAGGAATCATCGATTTGGATTAAATGTTTTTTCACAACAGATCATTAAAAATAAAAAAAATTCATCATTGTGGGGGGAGTGTTATTTATATATGTGTAAAATTAAATAATTTTTTATCAATGGATTATAAATGAAAATAAAATCAATTGTTTGTAAAATAGTTGTTTTATATGATTTTTTTTTGTGAAATATGTTTTTTTGTAAATAAATTAAATTATTCACTATTTATGAAAGATTTTCTAATAAATTCATAAATTATATACACAATAAAATATTTTAATATTCTTCTTATGGTGTCTATGAGTAATGAGATAACAATAAATCATGTTTTTTAATTAAAAAAACAATTTTATATGAACAATTTTATTTTACTCTTTAATGTATATTTTAAAATGTATTTATATCAATTCATTAAATTTAATATTAAAAAATCAATTCCATATTTTTAATCAAGAGGGTTGAATTAGGTAAATTGGATCCTTTTATTTTTTCCGACTATGAACTATAACTATAGTAAATATTTGTTACATCGGTATTAGTAAAATATATAAAAAAGGGTAAATATATTAGGATATATCGTTAAAATAACTTTAACACATTCCTTTATCCTATTATATGAGTGTATCTTGTCTATGATCATCCATGTTTCAAATTTATGGTAACTTGGAGCCATTTTTCTTTGATTATGACCCTTATAATATTTTAAGAAAAGGATAAATACAAATTTTCACTCTTGATATTAAAATGTTTTTATAGGAAAAAATGAGTTATTATAGAGCATTAAAGTTTATTTTTAAACTAAATAAATTTTTTAAATGTCATAAATTTATTTTTAATATTTAGTAATGATATAATAACTTTAAACTATTACGCAACTCTTATAGTTTTCTAATCTAGAATATATAAAAATTGAGGTAAATTATTTAAAAAATAAATTAATGTAACAAATTTTGGATTAACTGTGGTATTACAATAATTTTATAGGTTATTATAATTTATAAAATATGGTCTATGTGTTTCTATTCTAATTAAATTCCCTTCTTGATGTCTTTGAAGCGAAATTATATGAACATTATAAAAAGTAAAATAAGGAAGTTTTACATTAAGTAAAATTTTATTACATGATTTAAAAACCACAAGAATGTTTCAAAATGATATATGTTATGTGAAATGGTTCAAAACATCATTCATAGACCATTTCTTAACCACTTGTCAAATTTGATATAAATTTATGAACCTTAAAGGTTAAAAAGTATTTATGGTGGTTATGGTGTAAAATGGCTATTGAAGGGTTAAATGAAAATATAAGGTTTAAAATTAAATATAAAAATTTATAAATTTTATTTGTTGGGGGAATTTATACCTTACCATCTTTTAATATCTGAATTATTTCCACTTGGTTCCACATGAAATTATTATGATATATATTATATTTAATTTCATTTTGTGATTCTATGTTTTTCATTTCCCTCAATTACAAAAGGGATTTTTATAATATCCATTATTTACAATGTTTTTCCATATATATTAGCCAATACCTATCCTAATACCATACTAGATTCCTAACCCAATTCATATAGATTCTTTCCATTAAAAACTATTATCTGTTCAATATTGATGTTTTTATCCAATTAAGGTTTATCTATTAAGATGTAGAACTCTTAATCAACTACTTTCAATTTTATTTACTCTCCTACCTCCTCTAAATTGATATTATCCATTCTAAAATATTTAATTTAGATTTTAAAATAAAATTAATTCTTATTATTATTACAAAATCCAATTATTCTACACCTTTTAATCCAAAGGTAAACTAAAACATTGCTCATGAAAACATGTGGACAACCACCTCGACGAAGAGATATGTTTCATTTTTCATCACTATATGATATTAAATGGTTATAATGATGGATTTTATGAATATATATGAAATTTATTACATTATTTTACCTCTATAGAAGTGAATTATTATTTAATTGTTTTATTCCATCCATCCAAAGGTGGAAACAACACTCTTGTGCCTGTATTGACTATCACCTCATTGTTATAATGTAATTCATTTTCTAAAAATATTATATGAATAGTTTTAAAATTTTATTTAATCATTACCTAAGATATAAATGAAATTAATATAATTCTATAGATTACAGAACCATGTTTAATGTTTGAGAATGAGGGATTCCAAATCGAAACATGCATGAAAAATGATGCAATTATTACCGATAACATCGATTTTAATAAGGATTTTTAATATACCAGTAAAAAGATATTTTAAGTAAATAATTTTTTGAATGATATGCATTGATATGTTTTTTTTGAATAAATCTATAATAAATATATTTTTATAACACAAGAGTATTGAACACATACCATGAAAGACCATAGTTCAAGTATGGGTTTAAATTCAATCTAATGTTTTATGTGTTGTTTATATTTTTATTTCCATGTATTGAAATTATATGATAATAATTTCATAATCCCCACATATTTTATTCCCATATATTTATTTCTAGAGTTTTAAAGTATTCATATAATTTTCCTTCCATTGGTACTCAAGAATAACAAAGGTTAATTTTTATGAAAAATTAATATTTTTTTTAAAATACTCGTTAATAATATTTTATTTCATGTTTATATTATCTTTAAAATACCTTCAAGAATGTTTATAATATTTTATAATGACTGATTATATTCATTTTTACCCATGTTTTACATTTTCAAAAAGTTTTAATAGAATCTTATTTCCATTATATGAACAATGTACATTTGACTAATGGAGTGAATAGAGTCCTTGTTTTTACATTTATATCATGAATGAAATCTCCCACCATCATGGCTAACAAATGATATAAAGAATCATTTATAATTTTCCATACTCACTTTAAAATAAAAAAATTGTCAATATTATGGGAATTTTATGTTAAAATCTTATTCAAGGAAATGGATATTTCCTCATTTTTAATGAAATTTTCAAATGAACTTTTAAATATATTTTTCATTTATGTCATCATAATTTAAGGATTGTTATGATTAACTGGGGTTATGATCCTATAATACTATCTAATTTAATTAAATGGATTGTGACGATTATAATTCTATGAAACTCTTTTCTTTCCCACATGTCAATTATATAATGATGTGATTATTATGAATCATATTTCATTCTATTATGTTAATTGGAATATGATGAGATCTTTAGAAAACTTGTTTCTTCTACTTGGATTAATTATTTCATCCTGATATATTTATTGAAAGTATTATTTTCTATTCATTATGATATGTTGAAATAATGAAATGTCTATGATATTGTGGTATTTATATGAATAGTTATCTATATGTAATAGGTGGGTCCATAATATCCCTCCAATGCATTGGGTATATCTTTATATCTCATGATATAATTATGGGAAATTATTTAAGGAGCTTGATCCACTATGAGAAAAAAATAAGGATGCCTTATCTTCTGTAATATTGGAAACATGTGGTGATCCATAGATAACTATGATAATGGAATCAAACAATGATGAATTATATTCTATGATATGATTCCATCAATAGTTATCCTTGAAATTTGATATTATATCTATGAAAATGGTTTTGTCATTGTTAAATTACATTTCTGGATACTTATTATTTAAACTCAGGAATTATGAGTGATTTTTATGATTCCCCATTATTGTAACACACTAAATCTTCATGACATGACACATGATTATGATATAGAAATTAGTGAATATTATTTTCTATTTCTAATCACATGTTCTCAAACCCTTATTCTCATGATATTATTCCATATGATCACTGATTCTTGTCATATATGTTTTCCCTTACTAAGAATCTATGCTCACCCATTCTTAGATTTTTATTTTTCCATAGGTTATAAATAAGGGTCCTATATATGATGAGATAATAAGGGTACCTTATATAAAGAAATATGTTATAGACTATAAATATTTTACTTAAATTAGATTTTCATGTTTGTAGTCTCCAAGTATACTAAACCGTTATGATTCTTGGGGAAGTATATTTGAGAGATATATTAAATATTCATTGAAATGAGGTAATTTCTATGTATTCTATGCTTGGTTCTCCATAGATAGATCTAGAGGAGGGTTCATTTATTTTGGGATAATATAACTAGATAAATTTAAAGAAAACCTAAGGGATAGGTCTATGAATAGAATAACATTGAAATGTTTTGGTCAAGTAGAGGTTGTGTGTTTTTCCAAGGCATACATCCCTGTCTGGATATTACATATGGATACTATTTTTAGATAGATTCATCATGGGTTCAATTCTTTAAAATGAGTTGGTTGAGTATATCTCATCTACTGGTCTAAAGTATGGTGAATGTGACCTTACAAAATTCTTATTTTGACACTCCTAGGGGATATGATTGGGGTAATTCACATTTTCATTATAAAAAATTATGTTTTATTTTGAATTTATAATGACCATGGATGGCCTAGGATAAACCTAAGCTGTTATAGAATGAAAAGGATGTGTCATTATTTATATATCCAATGAATGGTTTTCATATTTATATGATTTCCCACTCTTATTATTATAGCATTATATTTACACATAATTTTTGGTTTTAGGAAATTAATAGAAATAGAATGAATCATGATAACAAAGAGTGTGATAGGAAATGAAAAATTTTTCCCCATAAGAAACCAAAATTTATCGGATCTAGAATGTATAATCATATAATAATGCTCACACAACATTCTCAAGACACGAATCATGCTTTAATTATGAAAAATAAATTGATGGAAATATGTATTATTGAGTGTTTCATGACATAAAATACAACTTATTTTAGTGGGTTATTGAATCCACTAGTGGCTGAGTGGTAGATTAGTACCACTATGAAATTAATCATTGATAGTCAGTTATCTAAACATGAAGATTTTGTACTAACCATTTATCATTTATAAGGAGAAACATATCAATGATGTAATCATATTAATAATATAAGATAATATGGTTAAATTTACTTGATGGACTAGAATGGGTTTAAGGGGGTATTTTTTAATATGTAAATTCAACATTTTCTACAAAAAATAGAGAACATATTCCATAGGATTTATAAGAAGGATGATGAATCTATAGGTTCTAGTGTAAATAATTTTAGAAATCATAAAATGTATGCTTCTAATATACTCTGCTACTATGAAATAATATTTTATCAATTCGATAGTGGGTTTCAAATAAGTCTCTAAAATATGTTAACTATAAAAGTACATAATAGCTATGAAAAAATGGTTCAATATTCTCCTAAGGTATTAATGGGAATTATGTATTCCCATAATTCCCATGGTTTTGATAAGAAAATAAAATGGTGTTTGATGAAAAATAAAATAAACAACATAGTGGAATGATATTAGAGTCACCTATATGAATGAAATAAGGTACCAAAAGTCAAAGGAACAATATTAATAAAACTAAAAGGTGTATTAAATGATAAATAGATAGTCATAAATCCCATTAATATCAAAATGAGATAAATAGGTTGGAAGATATAGTGTAGGAAAGGAGGGTTCCAACTAATAAACCACCCACAATACAATGCATAAAAAATAAGGGTATGTGAATTATTACAACCAGTGAAGAAATATGAATTATTATAATGATGATCAAAATTAATTATTTCTTAATTCTAAAGAAAAAAATAAATATCATGTGATTATGATTTATAATGTGGGTTATGACAAAGACACGGTGAAAGTAGCTTTTATCATCCACTTATTATATGATTTTATTGCTACCAACTCTTTTATATTTGATGAATTTTCTTATGGTATCACATTAACACCTCAATTATTAAATTTTGATTTATTAGTGAAATCGATTAATTTTATAGTGGTTTTACCTCAAGTCTATAGTTCAGACCTGATTGAATTTTGTGGCAATTTCCTTCCAAAAAATATTATGATTCACCAATCAGTTGAATTTTATGTGACTCTATGAATGGATTAAATTCCTATAAATTATTCCCATATAAATTTACAAGTAAGGGAGTCACATTTAATATTATAAATAAACTGATGATCATTTTTAGGTGTAATTATGAATTTGAGTTTCTAATCTAAATTACTTATATATTGTGTGTATTAATTCCGACACCTAAAGGGTGTATATCTCAAATGGTTTGTGGCAATGTCATCATTTATGATATTACTATTTAATGGGGTTTTTTGTATGTATTGATAGAATATATTCATAGTATTCATTTGAATCATGCTGTTGAGTTTCCAATAAATCTCATACCAGGTTATATGATTATTTTAAGGAATTTGTATTTAATTTCACACTTTGAGTTTCATGAATTAGAGAAGAATCTCATAGAGAATCAGGATAATGGGTTTTTATTGCCTAGTGTGCCACCTAGGGGGTGAAATTGTTCTTTTTTTAGGAAGAAATATAGGTAAATTCATCTTTGTATTGATCATCGAGAACATAATAAGGTCACTATCATGAAAATATGTCTTCTTCCCCATATTGATTATTTTTTTCGTCAATTGTATTCATCTCAACACATTTCTAATATTAATATTATTTTTATATATCATCATATAAGGGTTATGAAGGAGGAAAATCTCAATACACCCATCTATACAAGGTATGGGCATTACAAATCTATAATGATTCCATTTTGACACACTAATTCCCCGACTATTTTTATGGATTTAATGAATGAAGTCTTCAATGATTACCTTGATCAATTCGTGGTATTATTTATAGATGATATTATTATATATAATCAAAGAGATTGAAATATTCTGAAGACCAATTGATATTTTTTCTAATGTTCTTAATGAAGGAGAATTTTTATGCCAAATTTACCAAGTATGAGTTTTGGCTACATAAAATTTAATTCATGGGTCGTATAATCTCATGTGAGGGTATATTGATGGATCCTTCAAAATTTAATGTTATTGAGCAATGGATTTGAAATCCCATGGTAAACGAGATCCATAGTTTTATCAAGTTAGACTAATATTACAAACACATCATGAGATATATATCATGGCTATATAATCCACTGATTAAGTTTAGGTACAAGGGAGTTATGTTCTTGGGGACAGTTGAATGAGAAGAGTAATACTAGGAGTCGAAGGGAAGGTCATTAATTTCACATATGCTCATACTACCCTATAATAGAGATGGTTTTATGATCAATAGAGATACATAAAGTAATTTATGGGGATGTTTCCTAATGTATTATAATATGGAAATATCATATGCGTCTTTTCAATTCAAAATACATGATCAAAATTAATTGGCTAATGAGTTATAGTTGTAAGTGGTAATTTTTTCATTAAATATAAGGAGGATTAAAAATTATGGAGAATGGTGTGAATTATATATAGACTATAAAATCAATAAGTATATAATCAAAAATAAATAGTTTAATTTTCCACTAAATAATTTAGTTAGGTATGATGAAATATTATGAGTACTCAATATATCACCACCCTATAGAGGTGAATAATGTGGCTACTAATCTATGTTGGATGGACCATGATAGTTTAGATTTGATGAGGATTAAAAGGGATCTATTACTTATGTTTTTGTATAATATGGATATTGAAATACTACATAAATGGGATATATCACATCTTTCTAAAATAAATATTCAATATCCATTAAAGACGCAACCAAGGATGATGTAGACCTATAGAAGAATGTGGGGAATGTTCATATGTTTAAACATTATTTTGATGGAAATATAATGTTTGTTCATAGAGTTGGTATCCCATAGATACTATAATATAATGAACAACTTATAGATGAATATCATATTTCAAAATTAACTATTCATCCTAGAATCACTAATATGTATAGAGATCTAAAATAAGGGTTCTGGTAAGACAACATGAAAATAGATATTTCAGATTCAGTATCTCGATGAGTAGTTTTTAAATATATAAAATTTTAGACATGGAATTATAAGGGTATATTACAAAAATTACATACCCCAAGATGTAATTGAGAAAAAATTATCATATATTTCATCATTATACTCACCAAAAAATCTAAACAAAAAAATTATACTTGGGTTATACTCAATATACTTAGATAATCAGTGAATTTTATTTCTATTAGAGAATATTTAAATCTCGATCTCCTAACTCAATTATAAATTATGAATGTAGTGAGATTTCAAGGAGTTTCCCTCTCAATCATATCTGATCCTGAGCTAAGGATTACCTCGAAATTCTAGATAAGTATTCAACATGCTCTAGATAAATAGTTATATTTTAATAATATATATAATACTAATCAAAATATTCAGTTTTAGAGGCGTACTAAAATTTTAGAATAAATTTTGTGATATTTATCTATCTATATAAAATGTGGATCAGATAAACACCATACTTTATTAGAATTTTAAAACAAAAATAGATTTTACTCAAGAATTAATATAACTCCTTATGAAGCCCTTTATTGAGGAAGTGTATAACTCCAATGTGATAGGATGGAGATAGTGAAAGTAATATATTGGGATCTGATATGGATATGCAAATGGAAAAGAATATATAGATATTAGAGAACAAATAGGGGAAGCTCAGAGTTGATATTAAAGTTATATTTACAATCATCATTTAGATATATATTTTGATATTGGTGATGAGTTATTGTAATTAATATATCCTTGTAATATGATTATGATATTTTTAATGAAGAGAAATTTGATCCGAAGATAATTTGGTCCTTTTAAAATTCCTTATCATATCATGAAAGTAGCTTATCATTCGACACTTCCATCGAATCTCTCTGTTGTTCATAAATTGTTCAATGTATCTCTCTTGAGGAAGTACATACCTAATCCTTCACAAATACTAAACTCATATGTCATAATGCTAGAGAATGATCTATTTATGATGATTACCCAGTGCAGATTTTGTATCATGGAAAGAGAGTTATTTGAAACAAGACCTCTCACTCAGTCAATGTTTTGTGGTAAAACCTTAAAATAGAGGAAGCTACATAGGTACAAGAGTATGTGATGAGACAAAAATATCATCTATTGTTTGTAGAAAACTGAGGAAATTATGATGGTGAAATTATTACAGGGGTAGGATGTAACATCCTGCTATTTTATGACATATTTTTCTTTAAATATTGTTTTTCTTTAATATCATTCATTATATGGAACAACGAGTTTAAAAAAATTACAATATTCCATTAAATTTTATTATATAAGGTCATAGTTATCTCTTATCCATTGTAATTAAGGGTATTAATAGTAATGGCTAAATATAGAAAATTATTTTTTATACATGTATAAAATGAATTCATTGGTTTCTAATTGATTATAAATGAAAATAATATTTTATTAAGTAAAATAATTGTTTTCTTGAGAAATTAGTTTTAATCATTCAATATGTTTTAATGCTAATAAAAAAAATTATTCACTAATTTTTATTATTTTAATGAAATTTATATAATATATATTCAATCAATTGTTTTATCAAACATATAATTTTTTTTATTAAGTATGAGATAAGAATAAACCTTTTTTATTCTTAAGAAATATTTTTCTAAAAATTATTTCCATTTATTTTTTCATAGTAATTTAAAAATGATTTTTTCAAGTTTTAGAAATATAATGATGAATAATGTATTCCAAAATTTATTCATTAATTTAAAATTTGGTAAATATGATCCTTTTATTATGGGTAATTATGAATAGTAACCAAAGAAAATATTTGTCACCTTAGTAATGGTAATATCGGTATTTCTGGGTTAAAAACCGGGATAAGTGTTTAAAATATCGCTAACACTGTCTTTCATCATTTTTGATGAGTGGAGTTTAGTCATGATAATCTTTTTTAGAAACTACTGAAACATGGTTCCACATTTATTTAATTATGGCCTTTATATTATTTTTCAAAAAGGATAAATAAAAAATTTCACACTATAGATTTTAATATGTTTTCATAGTGATAATAAGAATTTTTGAATTAATACAATATTTTATTTTGAATATTGATAATTTATTTTTATGTTATTAATTTATTTTTAAATTTTACTAATGATAGAATTACATCTACCACATATAGAATGCATATACAATACATGTGTAAGCAGTAGAAATATCAAAGTAAATGATGTTGAAAATAATACAAGTAATATTTTTTTCATGAATTGAGGTATTATAAATATTTAGTAGGTAATTATAATATATAAATTATTGTAAAAGGATTTATATTTGAGTTAGATTTTTTCTTTATGTATTTATAATGAAATTAAATGAATAGTCCCAAAAATGAATTTAATTGTATTTTATATTAAAAAATATTTTATTACAGGATTTAAAAATAAATAAAATATTTCAATAGGAAAATTGTGATGGGAAATTGTCAAAAATTTAATAATTCACAATTATTTATCTACATCAAACCTTTGATGTAAATTTATAGCCCCTAATGGTTAGATAACACGTTAGTGTGGTTAAGGTCAAAATGGGTCAAAGAAGGGGTTAAACAAAATAATAAGTTTTAAAATAATATATATAAAGGAAATTTTTTTTGAATTTATTTCATGCTTATTATTTTATAACTTTTAAATCGTGAACCCTTTGTTCCATATTAAATGAATATTATTTATATTATATTTAAATATTTCATGAAATTTCATGTGTGTTCATTCCCACAATTATAAAATGGAATATCTTATTATCATTTATTTATATTATTTGAACATTATATCTTGGCCATGACATACGCTATTACCATGCTAGCTTCTATAAATATGTCTTAAATCTTTCATTCATACCAAAATACCTTCTTTTCAATGATTAAGTTGTAATCTAAAGGAGGGTTCTCAATGAAGTTGTATAAATCATAACAGTGAACATTCAATTTTATTTTTTATTCTACCTCCTCTAAATATATGGAATCAGTTATAAAATAATTAATTCAGAATATTTGATATAATAAATTTTCATTTTGATGATTTAATAACAATTTTCTACTTTATTTATATCCCATGACAAAAGAGAACATCATTTGGGTGTACATATAGACTACTACCTTCACAAAGTGTTATGTTCCATTTTCAAAATATTTTAAAATTTATGGTTATATTAATAGATTTTATGAATATATATGATATGTAATATATTATCATATTTTTTAGAATAAAATTATTATTTAATTTTATTTTGTTTCATCCATTAAAAAGTGGAAACATCAATTCTGCGTATGTACGGACTACCGTGTCCATGATGTAATGTATTTAATTTTAATCAAAAATTTATATGAATAGTAATAAATGTTTATATATTGATTAATTATAATAAAATTGACATAATTAATATTCAGTATATTATTTAACAATGATCTATTTTCAAGGACTGTAACTGCCAAAGAAAAACATGAATTAAAATCGAAGCAGTTACCAACCACAATGTGTTTGATAAAAAATTGTTAATATATTGGTTATAATATGTTATAAGTAAATATTATATGGTTTGATATGTTTGAATATGGTTTTGGAATATATTTATAACAAATTTATATTTATTATAAAGGATTATTGGACCTGTTCAAAGTAAGAAGGGACTTGAGGTAAGGGTTTATGTTACAATCTCATTTTTATAGAGATTAGTTTCGTTTCAAATTCCATTTAGGGGAATTGTATGGATTAATATCATAAGCCCCATATATTTTATTATGTACCCGTTATATCTATATTTCATAATTATTTATATCATATCCCTCAATTTGGTACTATATATGTTTAAAATAATGTTTTTAAGGAAAACATATATTATTTAACCTTTTGGATCAGAATATTTACTTTCATATATTTTTTAAAGATGTCTTCAAAAATGTTTTTATTATTTTCAAATGATTTATTAATTTGATTATTACACATATCAGAATCATTATGAAATGTTTTAATATAATATTCTCATCATTTTAAAAAACATGAACTTTAAAATTGAGTTATTATTAATATCATTGTTTTAAAATTTATGGAATCAACATAATTTCCCTGTATAATAACTACTAAATTAATTAAATAATAAATTACATGTTTCCCAGGTTAGATTAATGGAAAATTATTTTATCATTATTTTCAAAATAATTAGTTGATATTTTATTAAATAGAAGGATATACTATCATGTTTTCAATGAAATAGTCAATTGTATATAAAAATGTATTTCTTATATATTTAATCATTCTCTAAGGATTGTTATGATTCAATGGGTTTTTGATCTTATCATACCATCCACTTTCATTGGATTTATTATGATGATGATAATTCTATGAAACCTGTGTATTATCCATGGGTTTATTATGTAATGATGTTATCTTTTTGAAATACAATTCATTTCCATGGGTTATGATATAATGAAATTATGAATTCGTTAAAATCATTAGGTACACATATGTGTATATATAATTATATGATTGGTGGGTCCATTATATATATATAAGTAATTGGGTAAGGCCATATATATAATGATATAATAATGGGAAATGAGTTTATGTGATCGATCCTATATTGGAAACTTTTAAGTTTTTTTTGAACAACCATGATATAGGAAACATGAGATGATGTTTAATCTTATATGATATATGAAATTGGTGGTAATTTCTAATTGACCATGATATAATGGTCTCGATACTTAACCAGGACATGATATATGGTTTCTAAGCCGATTATACTTCCACACTCTTATAAAGTGTTGTTTTTATAATGTTTTGAACTCATTACTCATGGGTAATTTTTTTATGATTCCCCATTGTTGTGAAATTCTAATGTTTAATTTAATAAATCATGACTATGATATATGAATTATTGGGTATTTTTTCTATTGTTAATCACATGATCTAATACACTTATATTAATTATATTATTATATAAAATCATTCATTGATGTATCCCATGTTTACCCTTACTGAGCATTTGAAATCACCCATTCTTAGGTTTCAAATTATTCCCCATGTTATGAAGAAGGGTGATAACTATGATGAGTCCTAAAAGGAACCTTATATAAATAAATATTTTAGAGATAATGAATATTTTACTTAAATAAAATATTTATGTATCCAGTCTCTAAGTACACTAAACCTTTATGGTTCTCAAGCATGTTTATTTTAGAGTTATATAAAATATTCATCACAAAGATGTAAATATTTTTATGTTATTATTTTGTCAACTCAGTAGTGGGGTTACCAAAAACCATGTAGGGGAACTAAGCCTAGGATTTGAGTTACCATAACCTTTTAACAACAAAAATCATTAATCATAGTGGAAAATTAGTAAATCCATACAATGTTTATAGGATGATCCTTGGAGTATCCGTTTTTAGGAAAACCAAGTAAATATCTATATATCCCTATATGAATTATTTCTTTAAATTTTTATCTAAATTTAGTGAGGTTGAGGGTCAATAAAATGTTTTATCACTGTTTATATACATGTGATAAAAATATCTATAACGGAAAATCAATGGAAAATGTTTTAAATTTATAACACCCTTATTCACCTCAATCATGTTATTAAGGGTATCTAACAATTGGTATCATATATAATGGTTTTAATTATATTTTCATCCTCAAATGTGTATTTGGAATTTATTTTTCAAATTGAGATAATGAAAAATTCACCATTTTTAGTGGCTATAAATTTCAAATATGGAATAAAGTGTTTTCACACTACATGGAGGATTCCATTGGTGTCCATTGAGATGTTTTTCAGGATGAAATTTTCTAGAAGAGACAATATAGTGTTATCACTGAAAAAATTTATTGCAATATTGATAATTATAATCTAGTAAATGATATATAAATAGATTTAATAATAGAATATGTGTATAATTAAATTTTTACTAAAAGTTTGAAAAATAATATGTAAATATTATTGGAGTATTTAGTTCTAAAATAACAAAAAGAAAATGAAAATGGTCATATATCAAAAGGATGGATAATGAAATATAAGAATAATCCCACAAAAATGATAAAATCTAAAACTATGTAAATAAACTCTAAATTTATTAGTATTTCTAGTTTTAATTTTATTTTGAATTATTTATAAGAATCATACAGTTCAAGTGCTTTTACATAGTTTAGAAGGTTATATGTCTCTGGAAGAGAAGTTGTAGCAACATAACGTTTCCAATTTATGTAATGTTCATGAAGCAAAAAATAAGTAGTATAGAAGTTCGATATTATGAATGAATTGGATCATTTCTTCTTTGAATATTAGGTATTGAAAAATAAAAGGATGAAAATAGTTGTGGTGGATGTGAACTTAATGTTAGTGTAATGATAATGGTTCAGAGTGGATTTATTGAAGAGATGTGTTAAGAAAATAAAAAAATCGTCATTGGAAAGGTGTTAAAAGAGAACATAA
Organism: Viscum album; assembly: GCA_963277665.1. Taxonomy (NCBI): domain Eukaryota; kingdom Viridiplantae; phylum Streptophyta; class Magnoliopsida; order Santalales; family Viscaceae; genus Viscum; species Viscum album. Next base: position 1,567,669,476 of record OY728160.1, read on the forward strand.
TTTTAATCAATACATATCTTGAATAATTAATGTAGTATAATATATATGTTAGAGATTAATTTAAGAATATGGATTGTTATATATTAGAAAATTATGAGAAAATCAATAATAATTTAGATAGGTTGAACTCATAAAATGATAAGATAAAAATCACCACAAAGGAATTCTAAACATTTACAACTAAAAGGAATAATGATCTGAAATGTGGATATAAAATTTTAATTCTAGATATAAAATATATAAATAAAAGAAATCGGGAATATGGGAATAATCAAAACATTCTTGGAGGATTTATAAATAATAAGGTTTAGTAGAAGGTAGCTATTAAGTGCATTATCTATGAATATTTTTTCAAACCATGGGAATGCGTATTGAAGTCCATAAACCAAAAATGTGTGAGGGAATATTCTGCAAAAACATTAAATCTCATTAGTTTTCACCCATGTTGTACTTAATTTAGTAATTTTTTTGTATACTCTAACCCTCTTCTTGTAATTGCAGCTTGAGTAGAACCAAGGATATCCCAATGAATTCCTCCATTCCTATGGAATAAATAAAGCTTCAATCATGGAAGGATACCTCTTGTGTTTGAATGAAGTTTCATGGTTTTATACAAGATAAATTCACCTCAAAATAGGACAAATCACTCACATAAATAAGAGAACTAACAATAACACTCATTTAAAGAAGAAATAAACTTTGGGGGGGGGGGGGAATAATTAATCTACTATAGCTATGATAATAATAGAAGATCAAGAACATGATATACCAATGAAGAAAATCATGGAGTCAATTATGACACTCAAGGCCACCAAGATAGAAACATACACATGTAGTCTCCCAAAAAAACTAAAAGAAATGGGTTAAATATTGTGCTAATATCCCTTCAATGGGTATAAAAATAAAAAAGGAATACCCACTAATGATGCACCAAAAATAAAAAATATTCTGGAGTCTGTTCAATTAAATATTAGTATAAAAACTCATTCCATATAAGTAAAACACTATCACATACTATATAATTGATTTTAGTGGCATAACACATAATATATCACCTGGAAAGGGGTTAAAGAGTTCTATTATTAATCAACAAGAAAAAGAAGTTACTAAGAATATATCATTCCTCTACTAAAATAAGAAAAAATAGAGAAGGAAGGTTTAATATATAGAGATACTTCATCATGAAAATCCACATTACTCAACGAGATGAAATTTTGAGTAACCTTCACCCAATATACTTAAAGCTTACAAATATTTTTTTATAAAAAATGATTTAGTCATAATAGGGAGATACTATTCATGGAGTAGGTAAAAATAGAAATAAAACGTGGAGGATAAGAATATCAGATTTGTTATGAGCTATAAAGTGTATAAAATACACAATATATAAAATCATTACACATCCTAATTTCTATCCGACTAGGAGAAGGATGCGTATGATGAACCTGGCTTATCTATAAGTATAATGAAATAGGGTTTCAGTCAAAAAATAGTCCTTGAAGTTATGAAATGAATTAAATTTCAAAATTAGTAATATGTTTAATAGAATGAAACTATTTATCTATTAAAACATGAAGAAAAGGAGAAAAAACTATTCAAGGACTATGTTTTTAATAATTAGTGGTATTTTATTAAATAATTCATAGAACATCTGGAATTAGGCCACTAATTTAGTTTTATCGAGCCCTAAAAAATATACTAGATATATTGAGATTAACTTCAACCACATTTATTCTTTTCATTCATATTTCATTAGTATTTTAGAATTAGTATAATTTATCTATTATGGAAAAGATACTTCTAAATAAATGTGAGAGAATTATTTCAAACAATCATTACACCAATCTAATGAAAACCTAAAAAATGCATGTTAAGAGTTAATGCTAACATTATAGTGGATTATTGTGAATTTTCAAGGCTATTTTTCATCATTTTAACAAGGAAGAATCTGGTGAAGAGTTGAAGGAATTGAATTTAAGTTGAATTACAATGTTATTTTTATTAAGTTGTATCAATTTTTTTACAAGTGGTATGCTTCGAACAAAACATGTTGAACATGTATACACTAATATTTTTGTGTGAGGTTTTGATGGAAAACATGGGTTTTTGTTTTCGGAAAGTGAAATATTAATCTACTATATTTATAATTAAAATCATGAGTGGCATTGATATATTTGATGTTTTTTCACAAAACTGATTTCTTACCACACCAATATCAGGCTTAGTAGGATTAATGGATTTGATTGAAAACCCACATTATTTGTAGTAAATTCACTAAATGATTTTCTTAATCAATTAAACATTTGTGAGAAGGTGGAATTTGAGAATTGGGACATCAAAATTGAAATTATGTTTGGATTATTTTTATTAGAGCTAAAAGGATTATTCATGTAACATCCCAACCTAGGTTCCACATACTAGTCCCCGGATTCGGTCTGTTATGTGATGTCAAGTGTTCCTCCCCATATATAAAAGGCTACTGACTAGAAGTGAGGATATATTATATAACATGAGGAGAATACAACCTCTTTATTAAATTACTATAATATTTGAAATAAAAGATAATAACGAAATTATATATCCAATAACCTGATGAAACCAATATCACTTTAGAAAATGATAGTAATATAATATCTTAAACCAAATAGTATATATGTAATTCCAAATAAGGGTCAAGTGTCAAAAGGAAAACCCAAATTAAAGTCACTAAATAGTAACCCAAGTGGGTCTCGAAACCAAGTCTTGTTCCCTCATCCATGATCCTTCCAAACTCATTCATCTAACATATGGGTATTTCCATTATCATATCATTTAAACATGAAGTCTATTTTGGTATAGATTAGGCAGTCCGAGTAGGGTGTGATTATAATATAGTAGTCCACCAAAAATGTTGTCTAAAACAATATCAAGTTAAAAAAGATGTGCAAGGTTTTATCAATAATAAATTACAATGCATAAGTAAAAATTTATCACATGTCATTATTCCTTAATTAACCACATACATTCCTAGGATCATGATGACACCCATTCTATCAATGCCAACTCTAGCCTAGTGTAAAATCAGAACTATCCCCAAGGGATATCACGTATCACAGTACCATGGTTATCATTTGTCTTTTCATTTCAATTCATGTCATCTCTATTTGGAACCATAGTCCAATTCCAATATCATGGGAATAGAACTTCATGTCTAACATCCCATGGGTATTTGGAGACAATTTTCCTATCCTAAACCTCAATATCACATAGAAATTTGGAGTCTCAGTCCCTGTCCCACACTTTCTATCACATATTGAAATTTTTAGGTTTAGTTCTTATCCACCACCTCAATGTTACATATCACATATAACAAATTTAACAAGTTTGATAATCATTATCCCCCCATCAAAATTTTTCAACATTTTATACAATTTAAATTATCAAAATAATCATGTCCCATCACTTTAATTTACATGGAATTATATGAAAAAATCATTATTAAACCATTTATCAACATTTAATCATATAATTTAGAAAACCATAATGGTTAATCCAGACACCCCTTACTTCCTGTTAATCAAACAATTGTCATCCAATTAATTAATTAAATCCACAATCCCATCAATTAACTAATTAGACAATCCCATTAATTAACCAATTTAATAAAATCATTAATAAATCAATTCAATTTCTGATTATTGACTAATTGAATAATCATAATTACCTAAGTCAAATTTCCCTCGTTCAAATCATTTCATAAGAACATGGAAAATTAATTAATCAATTCCATGATTCCATTAATAAATTAATCAATTAATTAATTCAATTAAAGATTAAATTTCCAAACATTATAGTTAAAATTCCACAACACATACGTGAAATAGGAATTCAAGACTATAGGAATTGAAATTCAGTCCCCCTACATCAAGATCATTAATGGACTCTCACCAATAGAAATCCTAAAATTGAAGTGGAATTCTCAAATGATCAATGAATATTGAGATATAGATAAATATACTATATCCAAAATCAATTGAATTATATCCCTAGAAAATAGATCTAGATCCATCACAAATGGAGGAAAAAATTCTTTAATGGTGTGAGAGAAACACAGGAGAGAGAGAGAGAAAACTAATCGGGATAAGATATCTTACCTGGAGAGGTCAAGATTCTTCAATCTAATCTCTGATTTTTCAATAAAAGATTTTATAAGGTATTAGAATCCATTAGGGAGACAGAAAAATTGAGAAAAAGTTTTTTGGGTCATGTTTGGATGAATTAGGGTGAAGGTCGCTGGGTTAGGGAGTTTTGAATCAAAATTTTGGAGGATTAAATCCCCCATGTACAGTTTCTTTGGAAGGGGCACACATTTTTCAAAGCCGTGTGCCCCAACCATACTCCTCTCCTATGGGGATTCATAATTACTCCTAATAGGATGAATGGTTTGACACACTTTTTACCAATCACTTAATACCTCTATGTCTGGGGTGGTACATTTTGGTAGGGAACGATGTACAGATTGGTAAAATAGTATGAAAATCATGAAATTCCCGAAATCCTTACAAAGCATCCAAATTTCAACAAAACTCACCCAAGATAGAACCCATACAAGATATAAAAAACGGAAAAAGAGTTCTTTTAAAAGTGCTCGATAAATCTCTACAAAAAAGGTTGGGATCTTAAAACCTCCCCACCTTATAACATCTTATCCTCAAGTTGTACTCCCATGAAACTATAAGACCATGATTCAAAAAGATCAGAAAACATTTCTTGTATATATACTTCTCTCTCACATATTTCCACTTAAACACACCCATGTTTCCACAACACATGAATTATCAGCACTATATTTCCACCAAAAACATTCTCACTATGATCCAAAACACATATCAGATTCTCTTTAAAGGATTAATCACTCTCAAGCTCAACTTTATCCACATTGTTCACAAGATAAGGGTAAAGTTGATACTGTCAAAACTATGAAACATGAAAAAGTCATGCATAGAACTATACCTCTCTATAATATACTATCAGTACACCACCAAAACATTTTTCTCCACAACCCCAAACTCTCCAACAAACATGGGTGACAACATGCTATTACACTTAATTCTACAAATACCCAATCTAGGAGACACCCAAAGGAACACAAAATCACCCATAAATTACTCAAGTGGTAGTCAAAATCTTTCTTCATATGACTTATTCCTACTCTGAACCATATACATTCATTTCCAAGTCAATTGAACTGGCTCTGACATCTCCGATATGAGACTCTATGCTAAAAACCATGACTCTCCATCATCCATCCATCATATAGGTGATCTACCTGGCCTACAATAAATTGCCTCATATGGTGACATCACTATTGTTTCATGATAAATATTGTTATAAGTGAAATAAAAAAATTCTAGGTGGTTCTCATAAGACACATAAAGTATAGGAACCATGCCCGAATCTTGTGCTCAAGCACAGGAATTGTAGGTTTTAACTACCTACATGTTTGTGGGTGGAAATCCATACTCAGTAAAACCTATATAATAAGATACTTATGAAATACCTTCTTGAAGCGTGATGTAAAGTAAGAGTCATGGTCTGAAACTATACTCAGTGGCACCCCATGTAGATGGGATATCATGAAAATGTACATGTATCTAAACTAATCCACTGAAAAAATATCCCGTATAGGAAAAAATGTTCTAACATTGTCAAATAGTCCATAATCATCCAAACAACATCATTATTATATGGAATCCTCAAGGTACTATCCAAAAAGTCCATGGTAACATCATACCACTTCCATCCTAGAATGTGCAATGGATGTAGAAAACCACTAGGTTAGTGATTCTTAGACTTCACCTATTTAGAGGTGTAGCATCATGTCACAAACCCCAAAATCAATTTTTTCATGCCCAACCATTAATATTTTCTATGTAGTTCATGATAAATTTTTTAAAACCTAGTTTTACTTCATAGTTCAAGGCATGAAATTCATGCATCAACTCCTCTATAATACTCATAGGCATAATAACATTGTTCAAGAGATAGATGATCCCATCCTAATTTATAATCCAATCGGAAGGTGACTCCCCACATCCAAGGATATCCTTTAATTACAGACATTCCCGATCCTTATAAAACCTCTCCAAAATCTAGTTTAAAAGTGTAGATTCCATTAAAACTTATATTAGATTCATCTAATTCTGTCCCTCCTGAACCACAACATGCATCTCATCAAGTCAATTTATCAACTTCAACTCAAAACTAGACTCATGAAACTTATTGAGTCTAAATTTTCTTGTTCAAAGCATCAGCACCACTATTACCATTATCAGGATATAGACTAGATGAATGTTGAATGAATTAATATAATCAAACCATATCTATTTATGGATATTCAAATCTAATTGACAAAATATTTACATTAATCTATTTTGATCAGTATACATAGTGAAATTATCGCTCAAAAATTAATTATGGAAAAACGTCATATCATAAAACACTGTATACAAATCAAGTTCATGTGCAAGGAAATTTTTTTCATGTGGACTAAATCGTCATGATCCATATGTTGTGACTCAATATCCCTTTATCAACACTACTCCATGGAAGATCCAGATGTGTCACAAAACACTATGTACTCCTCCCCCGGCTTAGTTATGATCAATATTGGTGTTTTGGACAAGAGTTTCTTCAAATCATGGAAAAAATTCTCACATGATACAAAAATTTAAACATAAATTACATCTTGGTCAGTCCAAAAAGAGGTATATACAATCATGGAAATTCCTCGATGAATATACAATAATAACTCACAATCCCTAGAAAACTGCAGATATCAAAAACAATGTTAGGATGCTCCCATGAAACCATTTCCTAAAAATTCACTTGGTCCACTAACAAAACTTCCTCAGAGATGATGTAACTGAATAAATGTACCTAATAAATCCAAAAAACAACACTTATATAGCTTGGGGTATAGATTATTCTCTCTCATCATACTCATGATGATGTGAAGATGTTGGGCATGATCTTCCTGAGTCTTAGAGTACAATAATATGTCATCCAAAAACACAACCACTAACAAATCTAGGTACAGACAAAAAATTATTGTCATCAAGTACATAAAAACTACTGGTGCATTCATTATCCTATAAAAAATCACAATGAAATCATATAGGCCATACCTACTTTTGAAAGAAGTCAGAGGTATGTTAGAAGGTAAATATCACAACGGATGATACCCTGATCTCAAGTAGATCATGGACAAAATAAAATCACCCCTAAAATACACAATGATATCATAAATATACAGAAGATGATACTTGGTCTTCACTATCATCTAGTTCATCTTCCAATAATCGAAACACAAACACAAACTCTCTTCAAAATTCTTTTCAAAAATACCGATGAACTCCCATACAATGTACTCAGACAGATAAACCCCTCATCCATCAACTCTTCCAGCCAAGTCTTAAGATCTTGAATCTCACTTGGTTCTATCTTATAAGGTAGAATAGAAAATAGCTCAGACATCAACATGTTCTCAATTATAAATTTCACATCTCTCTCCGGAGGTTTCCCAGAGATATCCTTAGAAAATACATCCTGAAACCTATCCACTAAGGGTGGAAAGACTCCATTATTTACACCTACAACATCTACTAACAAAATTGAAACCTGTATGATGAAATCATCTGTTTCTTATGAGTTGTCCCTATATGACCCACCGAGATATGATACTATCCATTATTAATATAATTATCTCCCTAGAGAGATGTAAAAGTCACTATCCTACAATAATAATCTATGTGGGCTCAGTACTCCCCTAACCATTGCATACCCATAATTATTTAACGTCCTATCATGAAAGGGAAGTAAATATAGCACCTAATATAAAACCCCCAAACCTTAAGAGAACACCTCTTGCATAAACATATGTCCCTCAATCTTACTCCCAATGGTGTATCAATCATCGTGACCCTTCTCAAAAACTCTACTGTCAAACTCAATCCATTCAAAATTTTCATATACATGAACTAATGGGAGTCAAAAGTATCCAATAAGGCACTATATAGTGTAGAATCTGAAAAATATTACTAATAACTATCAACGTTCCAACATCTCTATCCACCATTATTGGCCGAATGACACACAACTGTCTTTTCCATCTTCCTTGTGATGTACTCTATGTCCACTGATATGAACCGATCTATAGATATGGAAACTATTTTCCATAAGTTCTTAGTCCACTTACTCAAAACCACCATGACTAGTAGACCGCAAACTACCACACTGATATGGTTTATAAGTCTACCTTCCCACAATCCATTCTTAATTTTCTGCAATATTGTAATGACCCGAACTGTTATAAATAAAATTCCCCTTTTGATTTAATTAAATTTATTATTACAAAATATAGTTAGAGAAAACAATTAGTCTTTTTTTAATTAAATACAATTGGATTTAGTCGACAATTAAAAATCATTATCATTGATAATATATCCATTCAATAGTGATCACATGATTAGTATAAATACAGGCTTATGAAAAATCCAAATAACATAGACAAAGGATGTGATGACCTCAACTAGTAGGATCTTACCATATTGATGCCATTTATCAGATCTTTTTTTGGAGATATCATCATTGAGATTTACCCTTCACCAAGCCCAAGCTGATATCAAACAACATAATCTTGAGTGAAACTGTTTACAAGAGAAGTTCAAGCTCATTGAGATCATGACCCAAACCATGTTCATTGAACCACCCCATGAATGTCCCACTATCATGCCCCATAATCATAGGAAGTATTATGGTGTATTAAATTGATATGTATCAAGACCATATAAATAGGAATATATACATTATTTTTATTAGAAAATGAATATATTTTTATCTTATTATCGATACTTTGTAAATGTTTTTTATTTTCACACAATAAAGTAAAAAATTTTATTTTTGGATAATATTCAAGTTCTATTAATGAATTTATGAATTAATTTATTTGTGAAATAAATATTATTTTAATATTATTATTAAACAATTTTTATCCAATATAAATGATCGTATATTTTTTATGGATTTAAATGTAATTATTATAAGGGTTTGAAAACAGTTATTATCAAAAAAACAAACATTTCTTAATAAATGTTGATTTTATTTTAAAAGTGAAATTTCACATATTTAGAAAAATTAATTATAAATAATCAATATTAGTTTTTGTATCTGAATATTAAAATTATCTAATTGTGAATTTTTCATAATTTTTTGAGATAATTGATTTCTCGGGAAAAATTTAAATATTGTATAAATATACTTAGGGTTTTATGAAATCATAATGACCCAAAAGTGATGTAATAATTATTTTAAATCCGATTAGTGGCCAAATTATTCTTTTTACATTTTAAATAATAATATTTTATCTTTATTTGATTTATTTTAAAAATCCATTACGAATACTCCAAAACCTATAATATATTTTAATGTTTTAATATCAATTTTAAGAGTGTGACTCACCTATACATAAGAATTTTCATTATTTTAATAATTTAGAGACATGGAATTATTAAATGGTGAAAAACACCCCCACTTGTAAGAAACCATGAGATGGTTTTTGGTTTTGTATTTCTTATTATGTTTAGTCCAGAACCATAATAATTGATAAATCCCCCTCATTTCCTATATAAATCCACCCATATCGAAATTAACTTTACAAAAAATCCTTATAGGACTTACAAACTATTACTTACACTCTTTAATGTAATTACAAGGTTCCTCTAAGCTCTAAAAAATATCCCCAGGATTTTGGAATCACACAATTAGGTAAGGGATCCTTACCATCCTCTTCTCCTTTCAATTCAAGAACCTTATTTTGAATTCTTATTCTTGATTATGATTTTTTATAATTTAATTTACTAATAAGCATCACCTTAATATAAAATTTATGTTATTTTAATGAGATATTATTTATACTCTCTCATTTTTACCCTCATCTAAGATGTTACTATGGCCAAATTTTGTAAGGGTTTTCTCTCCACTATTTTTATTCAAACACCCCATTTTATGATATTATTATTAATTTTAGTTTAATAATGTTGGTATATATTCTTTTGTATCACCCTTATTGAAAATTTTATTTATAAATTATGATATCCCCTCAGTTATCTCTCATTAATCCTCCCTTCTTCCTTTATTGACACATGTTACCATGACAAATATTGTTTGGATCATTTTTTTATTCATGTTTATTAATTAACTTGTGTCTTGTATTTCCAATTTTTAATTTTGGGATGTGTTTTACATGTCCCTATTATAGAAAATTTTGTGTAAAAGTTATTATTGATCCATTTACCTCTCATTAACCATTTTTTTAATAGTTATGTGACATTGTTATGTTGCTAAAATTTCACCACAATATTCTATGCCAAAGAATTTTTTTAGAGAATACCATACCCATTTCTTATAAAGGGGGTTCACATTTATGAAAATATGATTTGGAAATTAAATATATTTATTCCACACTCCTTGATCCTGAAATAAATTATGATGATTAATGAATCCATGTTGTACGATCTATGTGACACACTAATCATGATAAGGAAATAAATGTGATGGATGCTCCTGGAATTATATAGTGCTCCAACGCATTGGGTAATTTTTAGTACCATTATGAGTCATGTTGGATAGATCTTGTACTTGATTACATTATGGGAAATTTTCCACCATGATGTCATGGTGGTTTATCCTAGACCTATTTTTATGATTATGTGTTTTAATTTATTTCCATATCTCCTATGTGATGATTACAATGCTATATCAAGTCTTATTGTTAATGTTAATTTTATTACCTATTTATATGCTTATTTTCTATCATTTATTATCTTTCTCAAGTTATGAATTTATTATTCCCTTACTAGGATGTATAGATCTCCCCTTTCTTATGTTTTCCCCAGGCCGTCATATGCAATTTTAAAATCCATGCAAAATTTAGAAGTATGTTAAAGGATTTTTCGATAATGTTGTTGTATCCTAAGTTAAATATGTTATGATATGTAAATAATTACCAAAAAGACTATAAATCTTGATATATTGAGTTTTATTAAGTTTAACTATATGTAATAAATATAGTAATAATTTGAAATAAAGAGCAAGGTGGGTATGGGTTTAATCATAGAAAAAGTTTAGTTATTTTTGGGGTTAGGAATAAAAATCTCTAGATAAAGCCTTAGGGATAAGAATATGTATTTGAAATCATACAAAATGTTTTTTAAGTATAGATTGATTTTTTATCAATGAAATAAATACTTTTCTGGATAATACATGTCAATGTTTTTCTAGAACAATTATACCTAAGGCTAAAAACTCTAACAAGGTGTACTAAGTCTCACTCAGGGTAACTTGGTACATGACAACAGGACTTACAGAGCACCTAGTTTAAAAATTTGTTTGATATTGTTTGTAAAATTTACCAGCTCACTATAAACCATTATTAAGGGAATAAAAAATTCCCATAGGAATATATTTTAGGAAATATATCCTAGATAGCATAGATTAGATACTATAAATCATAAGTTATGAAATAAATATAATTAATAAGATATATATTTAATTTCACTATATTCCTCATTATATATTTAATAGTTTTAAAATATAAAACAAGAATTTTCCTTTTATTCAAGAAAATGGATGGGAATTAGAGGAACAAGGTAAGAAATAAATGTGATAGGGAATGTGATGACTACCCCAATGAGATGCCCAACCAGATGGGAGTAGAAATAAAAAAATTTATGAAGACACTCTATCAGTTGAATTAGGTTTTGAATAGAAACCTAGATCAAGAGGAGCACAAAAACCCACATAATAAAGAACAATCTTCAATTTACAGATTCATGGAACAAAGGACACTTACTTTCAATGGATCATCTGATCCCTTAATCACAAAACAATGAATCATCTTACAAAGATATCTCACATTATCCCAATTCAAGAGTATTTCTTACTCGATCAACTTGCATGAATATATATTAGAGAAGTGGTAAGGATGCATTATGTACCCAAATCAATTATATCTAATTGAGATGTGAGAGTCACATCTACATTTTAGAAAACTATACAATATTATCTAAATAATAAGATAAACTTTAATACAACATATCATCCTAAAAATGATGGAAGATTTAAGTAGACTATTCATACACTATAAGACATAGTGATAGTATGTTCTATGGACTTCAAAGGAGGACGGGACCAACATCTTCCTCTATTAGAGTTATTATACAACAAAAGTTTCCCGTCAAGAATATAAATGGATCCATATGACTCCATTTATTATAAGAGGTTGATATGAATTTCATGTTGGGATGAAGTTGGATAAATAAAACTACTAGGTCTATAAATTGTTGAGGAATTGGTGGAAATGGTTAATAAAATTCATCAACACATCAAGGGAACACAGAGTTGGAAAAATTGATATGGGGAAAATTATCAACAATATGTAGAGATTGATGTTGGAGACATATTATTCCTCCACAAATCAACATGGAATAAAGAGTTGAGATTTGGGGATAAGAGATAGACTAGTCCATGTTACATTGGCCTCTTTTAAGTCCTTGTTCGCAATGTAGTAGTGAGCTACCGACTAGAACTCCCACCAAACATATCTCAAGTACATGATGCATTCCATTTATCCCTCTTAATAATGTATATACTAGACCCATGAAATGTTCTCAATCAAGTGGTGGAAACTTTTTAGAATGATATATCATATGAGGAGTAGCCGGTGAAAATATTAGATCATAGAGGAAAATATCTATGAAACAAGAAAATACACCATGTTAAAGTGTTGTGGAGAAATCAAAAGTTTAATGAAGCGACATGGAAACCAGAGGAAGTGATGAAATAGAGTTAACCTATTTTATTTTAGTGTGGGAAAATAAAATTTTGACGGTGAAATTTATTTTGGGGGAAGATTGTAATGACCTGAACTATTATAAATAAAATTCCCACTTTGATTTAATTAAATTTATTACTGTATAATATGGTCATAGAAAACAAATGAAATTATTTTGTTGTATTATATCCAATTGGATTTAATTGACCATTAAGAATCATTACCATTGATAATATAGTAATTGAATAGTGATCACATGATTAGTATAAATATATGGTTTAACAAATCAAATTGACAGAGTGAATGGAAGTGATGGCCTCAACCAGAAGGATCGTACCCTATGAAGCCCATTTATCGAAGCTTCTAAGGGAGATATCATCATCGAGATTTTCCCATAACCAATTCCAAGGTAAGATCCAATAACTTAATCTTGAACGAAACCATTAATGGGATAAGTTCAATGTCATTAATCTCATGACCAAAACCATGTTCAGCGAACAACCCCAGGAAAGTTCCGTCGTCATGAAACTTACTCTTCGAGTATTTTCAAGTGTATTAAAGTTAAATGTGTCCAGACCATATCAATATGATTATGTATATTATATTTTATATTTAATTAATATATATTCATCTTATTGTTGTTACTTTTGAAATGATTTTTATTTTGTTAGAATAAATCACAAGTTGTATTTTTTCTTAATATTCAATTTTAATTGAAGAATTTATGAATTAATCAAATTTTGAAATAAATGAAAAATAATAATATTATTAAATAATTTTTTATCAAATATAAATTCTCATTTAATTTTTACGAAGTCAATTGTAACTTTTATAGGGGTTCGAAAACTGTTATTGTCAAAAAAACCATGAATTTCATAATAAATGTCGATTTTATTTTAAAAGGTCAAATTGAAAAATTTCGGAATTTTTTTAGAAAAAGTGAATATTATTTTTTGAATAAAAACATCAAAATTATCCAATGGTGAATTTTTTATAATTTCATGAGATAATCATATTTTTAAGAAAAAATTAAATATCATATAAGAATACTTTGTATTTTATGACCTCATAATGACCCAAAAGTGATGTAATAACTACTAAAAAATGGGATACATGACGAATTTTTTTACCACTTAAAAAAAATAAATTTGATTTAATTTTAATTATTTTTTTATTCCATTATGAATCCTAAAAATCTAGTAATATAGTTTTTGGTTTTAAAATCATTTCATTTAAAATTTCACTCACCTCCACGTAATAAATGGAATTATTTTGATAAGTCCATTCCATAGCCTTATAAAATAATAAAAAACTCACATTTTTTTATAAATAATGGGAAAAAAATTGTATGTTTTGTGGTTTTGGATATATTATTATGTAGAGTCCAAAATCTAAATAATAAACAAATCCCTCTTATTTCCTATATAAACACAACCAATATCCCATTTATCTTCACTAAAAATCCTTGTATCACATCCATATTCTTACCAACACTCTATACAGTCCTCCCATGGTGCCATAATCTCTCAAGAAGCCCCTCACAAGATTTTGGAGTCAAATGCTCAAGAACATGATCCTCATCTTCATCTCCCCTTTCAATTCAAGCACCTTTTTTGGAATTCATCTTCTCAATTAAATTTTTTTATTGTTTCATTTATTTATAATAATTAAATTAATATCAAATTTATTTTATTTTAATGTGGTATTATTTATCCAATCTCATTTTACATTTAAATAAATCGTTACTATATCAAAATTTGGTAAGGGATTTTTCTCCTCACTTTTTATTCAAGAACCCCTTTTTATGTTTTGATTCTTAATTTAAGTTAGATCATGTAGGGAAATATTCATTCACATCCCCATTACTATAAATTTTATGGGAAAATTATGAGATCCCCTACCCCTTTAACTCTCATTATGCCTCCCAAGATTATTTATGTACACTTGTTACCATGCCAAAATATAGTTTGGTTTAATTTCTTTATTCAAGTTTCTTCATTATATTATGCCTTGTATTTCCAATTTATAATTTTTGGATATGTTTTTCCATGTCCCCATTACTTTACATTTTATGTCTATGTGATGAGAGACCCCTTTCTCTCTCATCATACCATTTTATGAATCTTTATGTCGTGCCATTATGTTTTGAAATTTCACCACGATATTCCATGCCAATGAAACTGTGTAGTGAATACCATATCCATTTCCTATCAAGGTTGTTCACATTTATGAAAATATAATTTTTTATTTTGGACTTACATATATGTATTCCAGACTCCTTGATCATGGAATTAATTATAATTATGAATGAATCCATGTTGTATGATCTGTGTGTCATACTGAATCATGTGAATGAAATTAATGTGACAAGTGCACCCCGAATTATATAAAGATCCAATGCATTCAAAAATGTTTAGTAGCATGATATGTCACATTGGGATAGGGAGTGATCCTTATTCCTTTATGGACATTTTTCCATCATGATTTCTTAGTAGTTTATCCTTGACATATGTTTATGATTCAATGTTTTAAGTTGTTTCCACATTTCCCATGTTATGATTATCATGCTATATCAAGCCTTATTATTCATGTTACTTTTATACCCCATTGATATGACTATTGTATAATATGAATCATATTATTCATGTTATTCCTTGATTATTCCATTACTGGGACTTATAGCTAACCCCTTTCTTATGTTTTTCCCTAGGTTATCCTGTGCAGTTTTAAAAGCCATGGAAATTTTAGAAGCATGTTAAGGAAGTTTTCAATAATGTTGTTCTCTGCCATGTTAAAGATATTATGATATGTACCTAATTCGCAAATACAATATACATATTTACTTTTTTGAGTTGTATTAAGGGTACTTGTATGTAATAAATCATGTATTAATGTGAAATAAATAGTAGGGTTGTCATATACATCATTTCCCATATAACATGGGTTCCTACAGAACTATTGTAGATGTACCATCCTTCTACAAGATCATCACTCTAAAGGTTTTTAGGGATAATATCTATGAATGTGGACTGACCTACCACACTGGTGGAAAAGCACTCAGGTAGGATCCTGAGTACCTGATCCTTCCCCGACCACCCTTATTTCAATTACATTAGTCAACATTGTCATAATTATGATTCCTAATCTCAAAACATGTACCTCATGATAACCTATTATAAACCACCTTTCCTCCACTAGAAGCCTCTTTTTGGTTCCCATAATATATGAGAGCTTGATCCACTACCTCATTATACTTATTTAACTAATAGATGTTCACTTGGTACTTAATCTCACATTTATGTCCATTCTAGAAGTACAGATCTGTAGCTATCTCATCCCATTAAAGCAATAGAGAAAAGCACTGGATGTTCATAAAGTGACCAATGTAGTCTATCATGGACATACTCCCTCACCTAGTAATATCAGAGCCAGTGGTGCCACTACTGGAGCCACATCTCTAGTCGCGTTCGTCTACTGCCCTATCAACAAGTGTCATCATTGAGGCATATATATACAATTACAAAAACATATATTAGGAAATATTACACAACATCTACACATTTAAAAATTTGGATTCAAATAAATCCATAACAACTAATCCCCCTTTCCCACCACATGATCAAAACCAAGGCACAATCACTGCCCTTAACCATCCCACATATAGGATATGTTTAACAAAGGGTAAAAAATTCTCTATTTCTAGTTTTTAATTAGGCTCCCAATTATTTAAATTTTTTATTATTATAAAATTTTAATTTCCATATTATAAACCATTCTCAGTTAAAATACACAATCAAGGAAAAAAATTTCAATTTCAACATGATACACAAAATTTTATTTTTTTCATTCATTCTAAAAAATGATGCATGTCACAATAACATACGAGTTTCTATAATGATTCATGCATACATAACTCGTTTTACTTACCAATACAAGAGATAAATATTATAAAATATCATAATGAAATCACATCAGCAAAGAATTTCATCACCCAAGGTGAATTAAAATCCTAATGTAATAGCAAACATCAATAACCAAAATACTACCTAGGGTACTTGGGTTTCCCCCCATACATGGATTAGCTAACCCCATGCTAGAGATCATATCCAAGACCCGAATCTTCCCAGTCTCTAATCTTCTTTTCCAAAATAGTAAGAACATGAAATGAAAAAAGAAAAGTCCTTTGACACAACTTTATAACATCCTGACCTGAGTTCCACATACCATTTCCCGGATCGAGTTGTTTATGTTACCTTAGGCACCCATCATTGTACATTAGAGGGTGCCGACTAGAAGTGAGGGTCGAATATATAACATAGGTAGACTATAACCTTTTTATAAAATAAGCACAAAAACATTATTAAATAATAATAATAAAATGATATAACCAATAAATAGAAAAAACCAGTATCATTTATGACTAAAACATTAATACAACATCAAACCAAAATAGTAGATATGTCATGCCAAATAAGTGTCAATTTTAAAAATGACAACCCAAAATAATGACCCCTAAAATACCCCAAGAGGTTCTACACAACAATTCTAGTTCTCTCATCCATGCTCCTTCCCAACTCAACTATCCAAAATAAGACTATTTTCATTATCATATCCTGTAAACCTGATTCCTTTACAGTTACTGATCATGCAGTGTGAGTAGGGTGTGAGTATCACTGAATATGTTACTACCAATGAAATCTAAGACAATTTAGAATAAATAATAGAATATCAGGTTAAATAAAGAATAATGTACAATTCATAAGTAAAAATTTATCACATTTCATTATTCACTAATTAACCACATAAATACCTGAGTTCACATAGACACCCCTGATATCAATACCTACTTTGGCCCATGGCAGAGTCTGAATTATCCCCAATAGATATCACATATCCCAATACTGTTTTTTTCCATTTATCATTTCATTTTAATTCATATGTTGTCCATTTGTATCCATTGTCCAATTCCAAACCCATAACCAAAAAAGTAATCTGTAGTACCCTATTGGTATTTTGCACCACTATCCCAGTCCCACATGATAATATCACATGGGTATTTAGAGCCTCAGTCCCTATCCTACACTCTCTATCATATATGACTATTTGGATTCTTAGTCCCAATCCTAAATCTCAATGTCACATATAAAATATTACATATTTAACATGGTTATTCATCATTAACCCTCTCATAAACATTTTTCATCATGGTGTACAATTGAAATTATCGAAAAAATCAAGGTCCATCACTTTAATTCACATGGAATACTATGAACAAATTACAATCTGACCTCTTATAAACCATTAATCATTTAATTCATCAACCCTTAAAGGTTAAGACAAACACACCTTGCCATTGGTAAAAAAATCTTCATTCAATTAGTCAATCAATTCCAAAATCCCATCAATTGAAAAATTAAACAATGCCATTAATTGACTAATTTAATAACCTCGTAAATCAATCAATTCGACATCCCATTATTCACAAATATCATAATCAAAATTACCAAATTAAATTTTCCCATTTTCAACACATTTCATTACCATATGGAAAATAAATTAATCAATTTCATGATTCTGTTAATTAATAAATAAATTACTTAATTAAATTAAAGATTTAATTTCCAAATGTTCCAATTTAAATCCCACAACACATAAATGTAATTTAAATTCAAGAACATAGTAATTGAAATTTAGGCCACCTGCCACAAGATCATAGATGGATGATCACCAATGGAAATCTTCAAATTGAAGTGAAATGATCAAATGCTCCACAAATAATGAGATCTAGATCCAAAACCTAGAGTAAAAATAAAATGTATTAGATCCCAAAAAAACATGATCTAGATCAATTTATAGAAAAATAAAAAATACCATAAAATTATAATAGAAAGACAATAGAAGTGGAAACTAATTAGGATAAGATATATTACTAGGATAGGTGATGATTCATCAATAAAATCTTTAATTCATCATGAACGGAGATCAAAAGGCCTTGGAATGCTTCCAAGAGCCTCCATAAAGGAGAAAAAATGTATAGGGTTGAGTTGGAAAAAATATATTGAAGGATAGTGGGTTTAGGAATTATTAAAATAATGTTTGGAGGATTAAATCCCATACACAAGGTTTCATGGGCAGGTCTGTATAGTTTACCAAACAGTATTCCTTAACTGTGTGCCACTCCTACAGGGGTGATTAGGTACTCATAATAGGGCTCAGGACTAAAAACATTGTGCACCAACTATGGAATCTATCTCTTTATAGAGTTTCATGATTTGTTAGGGGCATAGTCCGTGATTGGGGAGAAATATGTGCCAACCATGAACTTCCCAAAACCCCTCCAAAACAACCAAGTTTCACCCAAACACCCAAAAGATAAAAGAAAAACAAGAAATAGTGAAAGAAGGAAAAATATTACCTGAAAATGAGCTTGATACATCTCTAGAAAATGGTCCATATTATAGAATTAAAAAGTGACACAACACGTATATTAGTTTATATTATACAAAGGGGAAGACTAAGGGTATATAATCTATAACATCATAAATTTCACAAGTGTAATTGTGTGTGAAAAGTGTTTCAAAAGTAAAAAATTGAAGATTCAATAATTAGGGAGTCTAATACGAAAGTTATAAAAAAATCATATAGAGAATGTAATAGTTCCCCAACTTGTTGTTCGAGAAAAATAATGAAGTCAAGTGAGAATGGGGGATATGGAAAGTAAGATAATCCTCCCTATTCTCATAATTGATATAAAATCCGATTAGGAATTACAGAAATAATAGCTAGGGAGTAATATCTCATTATATGATAAAATAGAAGGAAACCCCCATTTAAATGGGGAGTTTTAGAAGAAAATAGAGAATCCCATCATGAATGGGGAGAAGAAACAAATAAAAAATAAAGGGGATACAACATCAATTTTTTTTTGAGTTTCCTGGTATTTAATTATAAAGGGGTAGATATATTAGAAAATTTTTCATCTCCAAAAAAACTATGGGGGAGACTATTAGACACCCTATAGGTTGTGTTAGATTTGTTGAGAAGAGGTGATTACTTGGCCCAATGGGATTTTTTAGAAGATGAAGTGAGTTTTGGACACAAAATTATGTTTATAGGGTGTGTTGACATTATAGTTGTAATATAGATAATACAAGTTTACCTTTTTTAGTTTTTTAATAAGATGGAATGGGTGTTGTTTGGAGTTTGTGAGAAAGGGATATTAATTCATCTACATTATATAATTATTGAAAAAATGATTTCAATTATGAAGGGTAGTGTTGGATGTTATAATGTTTAAAATTATCACATACTTGATAAATATACGCAATACTTCATTGAGGACTTCATGGGATGCACCATGAAGGAAGGAAACCATAAAAATGAAGGTTATTGGTTATCTAGTTCAAATATAACTGATCAATAGGAATAAAAAAAGTATAATTACTCATGTATGAAAATATACTAATTAAGGAGATTATATACATATATGAATCATATTACATATAGTATTTATAAAATAGAAAACATCGGATAAGAATTTTCCTATATTCATTTCCCCATGTTTATTGTTTCACATACCCATATTTTTCTATGTAGGGATTCATGTATGTAATTTATCAACACTTAATGGCTTCATAAAACAAAATGACATTCACTATTTAATCCACTATGTATGGGTTTTTATGTTTATAACTTCAAAACTCATGTTCCACATAATAAAATGGTTCACCATTTGAGAATTCTCAGTGACATAAGGGGATTATCCTTGTGATTTTTGGGGAACATGAACAAATATTGAAAAAAATAAATTTGTTCAAGAACTATTTGAGAATGTTAAAAAAATTATAGAACTTCAAATGAGATCCCTAACTAAATATTACATTAAAGATATTGTTCCATGGGAGTTATAGGGAATTAAAAAGATATTATTCACACCGTAGTGGAGGGTTTCATGTTTCAAGCAATAGTGATCCACCCATAGAGTGCCCCATCTACATATTATTGGAGGATATTATTTTATTTATTAAAGATGTAATTTTTTAAGCGATGGTATTTTTAGGAATCATTGATATATAATATATGGAGTCAGCCCTTGCATCATTCCAAAATCAAATAATGGTGGCATCCTAGATGGAGTGTTTTTCCAGTATTATAGAAGAGAATAGGTATGTAAATTTCAATGTGTTGAAATTACTATAAATGGGTGTTCTAAATATATAGTTTAATTAATATAAAATATGGATAAATATAAGGAAGCTAATAAATTATGAGGACCTATTTTGGAAGATTGTATATTTATATATCAAGAAGAAGTGGAATGTGGTCATGTTGTGTGTTTCAAGAAAATATTGCTGCACACTAAAGAACATGAAGGGAGCATGAATATTTCTTGAAGCTTCTCATTAAAATGTATTTCAAGATGCTTATATTTTGAGGTAAATTGTAAGGAATCATTCCGTTGATTTTATGTAATAAAGAATTTATAAAGAGGGATATTGTAGGTAATTTGTAAAGAATCTTTGACAAGTTCAACTATGTATATAAAGATACCAAGGATTCATTCCCCATACATGATGTTGGGTTTATGGAGACATAAAAATTTATAAATATTATGTAATTTCTTCCATACATAATTTAGTAAAGGAGGAAGAAATATTGTTGAGTTAATTGATTCATACCCTAGAGAAGTGTGAAAAGGAGGATGAAATGCATTGATCCTGGGTTGGCAGTGAGCCAGAACAAAACCTTTTAAGGGTAGTGATCGAATGTGTAGAGTGACCACAACCCTATAAAAATTGAAATAAATTATCGTGGTATATAATTTGTGAATCTACATAATATTAATAACATTCACAATAGTGTATCTAAGTGTAGGTGAACCGTTCAAAAAATACATGTGTACCTAGATGAATTACATCACTCCATTCATTTGTGAATCTGATGAGGTTAAGGGTCAATATAATGGTTGAACATAACTCCAATTAATAGGAAAATAAATCCATATTTTAAAACAATTGGAAAATAACTTAAATTGGGAGAACCTTGATTCCCCCCACCCTCTCAGGGTGCCATATGAGTCCTAACAGTTCATATTCCAATTCATATGATTCTAGAGGCCCCACTATCTCAATATTATATGTAATTATCTCATATATATAGTTAGTCTATACTAATAATGTGTTTTAACATCTTTAGTGTCCATATAATAATTTACAAAGATTCTCATAGTGTAACATTAATATTCTCTTGGTGCTAAAGCCATATTTTAACAATAATTTACCATTAAAGACTAGATAATATAGATAATGTGTTCCATATAATATTTTAATTAATATTATATGAATTGATTAATTATTTATAATACAATGAGTTATTGAGTTACTATTTGTGAAATAAGTCCATGAAGAAATTATGAATTCTTTTAAATAAATTTCATATATTTTAGAGATCTCTTTTTAATATTGTATAATATTTAATATAAAAGATAATGTGAGTTTAGGAAACCTTCACTCCATATATTAATGATAGATGAATACTAGTTTATGATACTCCCCAACAATCCAACTAACAGGATCATGTATCCCTTACCAAGTGTATTCATTTCTTCAATAGTAATTCATATATATTCTTAACTTTATCTCATTGAATTTATGAGACCACTTTATAGATTTTCCTCTAGAATAGTTCACCTAGTTTTTCAAAACAAAATATTAAAAAATCATGGTATACCATTTTCTATAATGGGTTCTTTGTTAAAAAAAGATTGTGATTTTATAAGTATACTTAGTTTCTAAACTCAATAGAGACTAAAACACATTTTTGGATATGAAATATTCCACAACTATTAGTTTCACATGAAAATTAATAAAATTTAAGCAATGAGTTACAGTAAGTATTATATTAATATTATTCACTGATTGTTGATTTTATTATATCTATAAATAAATAATTATTGGAAAATTGTTTTATTATGAAATTCAACAACAACATATATTCCAAATATGAAAAAATATCTCATTGAATAAATAGAAATTAAGAAATTTGTATTGGTAATAATTAATAAAAAACAGTAGTCTGAACAGAATCTATCAAGAGGTCATGATGTCAAACACTTATATTGATCATAAAATAATCATTATTCATATGATTAGAAAATAAATCATGATTTTTTAAATATTTTTATACTTTTTTTCCATTGTATTAAATTATATATATAAAAAAAATATTTCATTTTATTTCCAATGAATTAAAAAGTTATTACAAAAAAAATGAATATACCAAAAGAATATATAATTGAGTAAATCATCATAAATTCATTTAATTTTTTCTTCCCCTATCGTTTTTATCACAATATACAAAAATAAAATAATTACCCTTTGTTTTCCCCTTGATCTTGCACATATTCTTTAGGTGTTTTAAAGAAGCCTTAGACATATTGCCAGTATTGTGGCTCTTTTCTTTTCTTTTCCTATTGTTCACCATATATAGAGAAGGCCTTTCAATCTTTGGGTCATTATACACTAGATAAATTATATTAATGATATATATGAGATACTTATAAATTTGTTTCAAATTAAAATTCACAAAAAGGATGGAGAAGTTCTAAGGGTGTGAGGAAACATTGAGATTCATATGAAATTAATCAAGTATTTTAAACTCTATAATTTATATATGATTAATATATCCAACCATTTTGACTAATGAATTCTCAACTTGTAATATAGCTATATGTTTTATCATGAAGAGTGAACTAGGAATCTAAACCCACTTATATATATATATATATCTCTTTCCAGATAAAGATCATGTATTTTCTTAACCATGCTATAAGAATACATTCTCTCTTGAGATTGATTGAGTTTGATAAGGATGATTAAAATCATTAATCAAAGGTAATATAAAACACCATTCAAGTGTTTTAACTAGAAATAAATCACTTCCAGAATGACATTCTTAGTAATGAGATAAAAAAATTGGAACATTATCATGTATATCTTGTGTTTATGGTGTAATACAACGTGAAAGAACCAGTACTTTTCCTAGAAGTTATTTCTAGTATATAAATAATCATTCACTAGTACGTATTGTAGGGATAATTTTTTCAAGGAATTTTCCATTTTTTATATAAATAGATAAAATCATATATAACTACTCAATCATGATTTAAAAAATGTGTGATTTGAAATAATTTATTTATGTCATTATTCTCCAACAATTTTATTCAATATTAACTGCCTTCACTATTATAATTAGAATGTATGATTACATGGAAATTGTAATGGAAAATATCCATATTTACCTTCTTATAACCAAGAAAAATTCGATGAAATTCATGAGAGGTTATTTATATGGGTTATCTTTAAAAATTCTAACATCTAGATCCATTATCTCGTAAGTTGATTCCCTAATCCTGAAATCTTAACTTGGATTCCCCCCACACTTTCATTCAAATTTATATTGAATATAATGAGGTTGTTAAATATAATACATGTTTGGTAATGTCTGCACAACTATTTTGTTAAGATGTCTATGTAATGAAAATTTTCCCTAACAAAGTCATGATCTATCATATTAACAACATTTCCAAAATAACTCAAAAAATTGAAGGATTTTGAATTAATATTTATTTTATGGATTTATTTTAATTATGTATAAAAATTAATATTTTATCAATTACAAGCCTTTTTAATATTATGTTGATTTTAGGTAAGTGATTAAGAAAATATTGATATATATATATATATATATATTCCATTTAGGTTAATTCCCTCTTACATTCGTATTAGGTCATTTATTTATGTAATTGTGTTAATGAATCCAAAAAATAAAATCAAGAATTGGATCGAAATAAAATAAATAATGTATCATGAATAGTATATTTACACTGGATAATTCATCAAGTAGTATATAAACTAAATAATAACTATAAGAAAATAAATTCTAGTACGATAGTGTGGTTTGATTTTTAGCATTCCACATGTCCTACTATGTGCAACTTAGGTTTGTTTCACTATATATTTGAGATTGAACCCCAATCATTAATTAGGTAAATCCATTATTTATATATTGTTTCTTATATAAAAGTGAGGGTAAGCATGAGAATATTTTAAGGTTACATAAATGAAATTGTGGATATAATGTTATTTAAATAATATTGAGGGTATGAGTCACTTGTCATCATAATAATTTTTTAATAATTATCATAATAACTAATTAAATAACAATTAAATAAAATTAAATCCAACTCATAAAAATTTTAGTCTATGATCTTGATAATCCTTGAAAGAAACAAAGTACACACATAAATCATATATCTATAATTAAATTTTAATCTTTATTTTCTAAGATAAATTTATAAAATAAATAATTTTCTTATTAATTAATTATTTCATGTATCTTTAGTAAATTCAAATAGACCTAGAGATTCCCATACACTGAAATACTATATAAATTATATGTATATTTAACTGTTTACATTGTGTTTACGGGGAGGCTATGTAGTATATACCCATCCAAATGACCAAGCATGGTCATTTTTAGGTACATTATAGTCACAATAAATATAGAATATACAATGTGTAAAATAAATAAAAGGTTCATACTACTAATAAATGATACACATATACATTTGTAATTACATGAAATGTAATAATTTTAAGGAATTTATGGAAAACTAAATGTAAAGACTATATATAGCATGTAGTGTAAAATTTTATGTTGAAATTGGTTAAGAAATTAATATTTATTAAAACCTAACATATAATAGGTATTTTCATTTAGCTACACATGATAACCCTTCTATCAGGATTAATGTTGTAATTAATTAATTTTCCTTTCCAAAAAACCATTTAAGACATAAATGACCTATCAATACATCCAGACACCATGTATTTCACTCACCATATGTCCAAAATACAAACCTAGGGATTCTCTTGGAATTTCTCAATAGACTATTATGAGGCACAAAGTGTATATAGTAGAAACCCACTAGTTTTTCATTGTCTGGATGGGTTATTCAGATTATCTTCATCTTTTTCAAAATTATTCTCTTTTAGATAAAGGTTAATGAAGAATATATCTCAGGTTTTGGATTAGGGAATGAATAAAATGTCAGTGAAAAAAATAAATCCATATCACTAAATTTATCAATTTTTTATAAATAATTTTAAATTATAATTTCAACTTTCTCTCATACCACTTATTGGTTTCGAGAACATTAGAAGCTGGTTGAGTCAACTCCCAATTATTTATTTTATTTTAATTGAATGAATAATTAAGTATAATATGATAAATAATGATGTGTATAATGATTATATAAAACTAATCATAATTAAATAATCCTAAAAACAGAAGAGGGAATCATTCAAATTTAATTTATAATTAATTTAATAATGAAAAAAATACTTGGGTTTTAATTTTTTTTGTTGATATAGGTATCGATCGATCGAACCTCAATTCGAGTTACAACATTTGTTCATTAGGAGGATATAAATTAAACTTCTATCTAGTGGTGGTCCTCATATGTTCCTTCTTCTCAAATCATTTCTAATAGTACCCTGGATGTTATTAAAGTGTTATTGATCATCTTTCATCCCTAAACTTTTAATACAACACTTTAATTTAGGTTTGAAGGATTGATTATTCTGATATCTTTCTTAATATAAGGAAAGATGATTGAATAAAATCTCTCACTTCTGAGGAAAAAACTTAGAGAAATAATTCCTAGATAAAATTCTAAAGTGTAAAAATCATTATGCATAATGAAATGAACTCTACAACTTAATAAAAATGATATTATTGGGTACATATTAAGATAGAATTAAATGATTGGTAATTTCAAAAAGACCCTTTTCCAATCCCTGAATCCATAGTGAAACCCACATCTAATAATAATAATAATTCTTTAATTCATGCATATTTCAGGCATAATATAAACATCAGTAAATAAATTAATGTTTATTTAAATAAGATATAGTATATTATTTCTATAATTAAGTGCCTTTCTTAACCTATCATCTTGAATTTTCAGTCACTAAATACAGAATTATAAATATTATTCATCGAAAAAATAAATAAATATTATTTTCATAGTATTTTTAATATATATTTATTTTATACTCAGCTCACATAAAATAGTGACTAATCATATTCGATCAATAAATATTGAAAAAAATATTATTTCCAAATTTTTTGAATAACATTTATTTCAATTATTAAATTAAAATATAATTCAATTTTAAAATATAGTTACACTTTGTAGATGTTCATATAGGCTTATTCTCTATGGTAATTAGATGGGTTTTACCAAAGTTCAATATGTTTATCTAGAAAATTTTAAATGCATTAATTGAGAGAGAAGTTAATGATGAAACAATAACAACCACATAAGAATTCTACCACTAAAATATAATTCCTTTGTCTCAATATCTCATTAAGTAGGTTTCATACTCATGTCATCAACATATATACTTAATATGTCTTCCATTGACTTCTCGAAAAAAATAAAATCTATAGACCATAAACATGGAATTTATTTTAATAGTTTCACTTGAAAGGGTTGAGATATAATATTCTAGAAAAATGGAAGGGAAACATCCTCAATCAATATACTCATTAATAACATATCATTTAGGATGAATGTAATATATAATACTCTTACTTGAACATGTGTAGTTATAATTTTGGAAAATACATCAATGTACGTGAGTCATGATTTTCATTAGTAATAAAAAGAATTTATAAGGATCATTATACATGTCCATATATAGGGATATACAATGAAAAATATAAATGTGGAATTTATACTAGTGGGTATATTCTGATGACCTCCACACTTTGAGATTACCATTAGCAGAAATCATGAGAATAAGTATTAATTTCTTATGATCATCCAACCCTAGAGAGATAATATCATCTACATCATATTAGGTGATGAAATATATCCATAGAACATATATGTTAAAATATCATCATATACATTCAATTTTATCATCATAATAGGGAAATTCTATGACATTTAATTCTAAAAAAATACTCAAGGAAATTGTAAAATTAATGTTATGATGAATAAATTTCAATATTTTATCATAAATTTATTAATATTAATTAATTTGAATATACATATAATATAGGGTATATAGTATATTGTTCTATGTGACCAACACCAACAAATTCAATACGTAGAATGGTGTCCCTATCTCAAATCATTCTGTCCATCAGTGGAAACATTAAATTCCTAATGGAATTGTAATATAATGTAAATTAAGTGACCTAGACCATAGAAACCCATATTAGGTGCATAATACAATTAAATTTTAATCGAAATAGTATTAAGATCCTAAAGGATAGACCAATTTAGTATTTAGGGTAAACTAGATACATACATGAGTCATGTATTAAAAATTAATACACAAATTTTAACATATTTTTTAGAGTAAATTTATTTCATCAGGAATATCCTGGAATATCAATCTTATTAAACAACATGAATTCCAAGGGAAATGAAACAAAATAAGGGTGATCTAAAATACTCCATAAGGGTTAAGTATAGTGAAATAAATAATTAATCTATAAGTATAATCAATATGAAAAGGCAAGTAAATCAGCATGTATTCCATTTAAATAACTGGATAAGGAAAAATCAACATATCAAAGAAAATAACTAAAAACAAAATCCATTTAATTAATGAAATAAAATTGAAATTTATCCAAATATAATGTCAAAGAAACAATATCATGTATAAATAATAATAATAATTGAATTCTTATTTTATGAAATGCTTAATTATTAGAAGTCTTTTCAACTGGACATGAAAAACTATTTTGTCCAGACCTTTCACAAGATGGTTTAAAACTACATGTAGGAACCTATTTAATCTGGACCACTAATTTGTATAATTATACATTTAAAAGAATCAATGTTTAATATAAATTATGGGACCAACCATCATTAATAGTCCAAATCATTTATCTTATATTGAATAATTAATTTAATTCATAAACAATGTGACTGGTCAAATATCTATATTGAGTAAAGAATACAGATTTATCAATATTTCCATAGATAATCAAATAACTATCAAATTAAACACCATGTGTAAAAATGGTACTCTTTTTAGTCAATAATCATGTCTATGATAAATAATATTGACATTTAGTTGATATTTAATGTTTAATGGTCATTGGAAAGTGAATAAATCAAGGAGAAACTAATGACTAAAAAATGATTCAATGAAGTAAATTTAAATACTATCCTAGTTAAAAGTAATCATAATCCATAAAAATTAATATTATATATGGTATCAATATTATTTATACCCATTTTCTTAAGATTAGGTATATTTTTCATTATTGAAATTAAAAGGACATTTTAAAAAAATCATGAGGAAAATTTCCTTTTCAGTTTTATTTTTTTGAAAATAATTTTATTCATGAATAAATTTTAAAAACAATTTATTTAAAAATATCTTCATGAACATGAAAATTAATCTTCAATGAAATTATAATGGATAATTACATACATGACATACAGTGTAAAAAGAACATTTCTTTTACATTGTGAAATGTTTAGAAAAGTGTCTTGTTCAGATAGTGATTGGAAGATTGCTTTGAAAAAAATAATAAAAAGAAAAAAATGGTAAAAACATTATATTAATAAATATTTTTGAAATGTTTATAAAAAAATTAAATCATTATTAGATAACCGGTTTTTGTAAGAAAATGGATTTTTTTACCGAAGAGATAAACGAAGTCCTATTTTATTAAAATATTTCCCCAAATAATTTAAGAACCAAAGAGAGGGAAGTTGTAATATCACTTGAAAATGTATATGAATAAAGATAGGTAATGGAAATTTAAGGGTTTATTAGGAAATTTTCATGTAATTTCCTTAACTAACATTCAAGAATAAACAATCTCAATTAGAATGAGATTGTGAAATAAACCCTTAAAATGATCATAATGATGAAGTGAGAATTAATTAATTAATTGATTATGTGTATAAATTGTAAATACATAGAAAAAATGGAAATTAAAAATTGATATTAAAGTGTAACTATAAACATAATCATAGAATATTAATGAAAACTTTGAAGTAATATAACCCACTAAAAAGAAATTTAGATGTGAAATTATTTTCCACAATATAACATTTAATTAAAATCCCATTAGATGAAATAATTAAAATTTAAACTTAAAATACCATTAATAATGAATTATTCATGATATTACATGTCATGTGGCTCCATTTACACCATATAAAAGTAATTATGGTCATATCATTACAATATTCCTTAATGAAATGAATTTGAGATGAGATCCCCTACCTTGCACTTTTCTATTTGTTGTATAGGCTTCGACCTCATTTATAGTGGTTTTAAACATGTTATTAAATTATACCATAATAATATTAATCTTTATTATATCAAATATTATCTTTTTATAACATATTTTTACCTCTTCATTAATAATTTTCTTTATTTTCATCATTTTAGGTAATTGCTGATTTGTTTTTTCGAGTATGTTTTGGATTGTTAATTTTTTTTCCTATTAATTTGATCATGATTTAAAATTATAAAAAAGTAAAAAATTATATAAATATCATATATATTAAGTATATAAGTATTTATAGTTTTCCATAAAGCATTTTTATAAGAAATTAAACACATCGTTCATAGAGACGGTAGGTCATATGTACACAAGGGCGCTATTTCCATTTTCATGATGTATTGAAAGTAAGAAAATTAAATTATATATATTATCATTATAGTAGAATTTATATTTCATATATATATATATATATTATTTTAATTAAACCCATCATTAATAAATTACATGTATAAAGTGAATGTATCACATTGCTTCGATAGACAGTAGTATGCCGTACACACGAACAATGTTATTGTATTACCATAAAAAGTAATTATTTATGGTTTTTATTATAAAATAATTATAGAGGAATAAATATATCATAAATATCATAAATATAATATATAAATAGTTTGTACACCATTATTTCCAACCATTGTGGATTGTAATGGAAAAAACGAACGATGTTGGTCCTTTAACCTATAGTCCACTGTACGCACAAAAGATGATTTCCTATCCCATTTGATGGAATTTTGTGTTATTTTTTATCCTAAAATTAACATAAAACCATTATTTTATTCTATAATGATGATATGAAATTAATTTATATGTTTTTGGAATAAATAAAACAAAACAGTTTAGGGATGAACATTACCTCTTCTCTGGGTATCCCATTTCGGTTTGCACCAAAGGCCCTCCTGGGTTGAATTTATTCAGAAATTAAGGATTATATGATGATTTGAGAGAATTTTGGAAGATTATATTGGGTTTTTTGGTCGGTGAAAATGACTTTGTATGTTTGAATAAGTGAGAAGAGTGAATTCCCTTTTATAATGGAGGACGAGGGGAATTCTTGTGATACCGAAAAGTATTCCCTATTGGGAAGCCCCCTTACCTCATTTACATAAAAAATATAACAATAATGGATGTGAGGTATTAATTTTTAGATAAATTCCTCCACCACATGAAATAAATACATTTTGATCATTTTATTCCCCACTATTTATGTTTACTCAATTTTTCCTTTATAATTTTTACCAAGGTAACTTGTAACTTTTTATCTACCTAGGCAATTTATCTAATAATGTTATAAGTTGAAGATATTTATAAAATAATATATACATGATTATTATAAATATTTTTCCAATTAATAAAATAAAAACTCAATGTGTGTTTATGTAGACACCATGAAATGTGATGCATGCACTTATCCACAAGTGAAGAGGTATTTCTATGTGTCGTGACTCAAAATGACCTCAACTGGGGTAAAAAATTTGGCGGTGCGATTGTGAACTTTTTTATGGGTTTCATTGATGGTTGAGAAGGAATCGACCCAAAGGGCCATGACCACAACCTGACATTGAGCTGTAGCAGGGGTGAGGGGGCGTAGCCCCCGCTGTATGGAGTAATTATTTTGGCTATGTCCCCAAAGAGGCAACCAAGATACCTACATGCAAACACCTATTCACCCCTTTCTAGAGATGATTGATGTATTTATTTTGGATAAGTTGTCAAAGTTCCACCTTAGTCTAGATAGAACATTTTAATCATGCAAGGTAGTTGCACACCCAATCTACTTTCACCTAGGGCCATGTTTTTTCATATAAATAGACCCTTGGGGCCTTCATTTGTACATAGAAATTTCCCTGAATCCCAACTAATGCTCTGGTCTACCTAGTGCTTCCCCCATGTCCCCCGAAACTTTCATGGTAGTTCATTTACACCTAAATCGGAAGAATTGAGGGAGGATAATAGGACTTAATTACTTTCAGTGTTTGAAATCCATAAAACTTGTGCACCTAAAGTGCCCTACCTCCCAAAATCAGAAACACTTGTATGCCACATATTCCTTTCATAGGAACTTTAGCGTCCCATTTCTGGGATCACCTATGAAAACTCTTAAAGGATCGAACCAAGTCTTGCCCAAGTATTACTAAACTGCTTTTTTTGTCAATTAAGTGAACATCAGGTTGCTACAGCTTACTTGTATGCCCATACATGCGCACCCTTACATACTTTGGTTCCCCTCATTGATTCACTTAATCTCCATGGTCAACAAGCCATCAAGACCTCATAAAATCCATTCATGGAATGGCTTCTTCTTCACTGGCTCCCTTTTATGAAAGGGATTATATTAATACCTCCACAAAAACATCTTGAATTATAAAATCTTTGGGAAAGACACATCAGCGTATCTCCTATTTGGGTTTTTAAATCCGTAGTTAGAGCTTTCCAAAATTTGTTTCATAATGGTGTTAAGATTAATGGAGTGTTCTTTTGGTTTTTATATCCATATCCACATAGAAAATTATCCCAAGAATATTTCTAGGAATATCTTTGTTTTTGATAATTAGGGTTTAGATCTTGACCTCTCCCTTCACAAAGAGACGGAACCTCAGATATCTAGTTGGGAAGCGAAAGTTCACACTTTCTTTTCCAAGAAGGAAAAAGAGAAATCTCCCTCCCATACCAGGATCAATTTTTTGGAATCCATCTGGGTGTAATCCCCTAACCTTCATACCTTATTCTTTTTATTGGACCCTTGTCCAATGTATATTGAATAGAGGGATGCCTTTTTGCCTCGCCCTCGTCTACATTCATTGTTGTAGTCATGCCCACTTCCACCAGTAGGGGAGGAAAAATGTATGTGTCATTGTTGAATATTTGAAATCCTCTAGTTTTTTTCCAACATGCATGGATCTCATGGGATTATAGATTCATGATGATTACAACATGTGCACAAACACTCACACTGAATGAACTATGAGAACTCTGATTCCCATCATAATCGAGATATGTAGGAAGCCTTCTTAGGTCCCGTTCTTAATGGATATCCTCTTTAGGAATCCAACCCTAATTACCTTAATCTGGGCATCCTCCTTAGGAATAAGCCCAAAATTAAACCCCCAAATCTCCAAGGCATCCTCTTCAAAAATTAATCCCAAAATCATCTCAATAAATAGACTATACTCTCTTAAGAGACTTATCAAATTACATGGGCTATGATTCCAATTCCCATGGGATACATAGGAATCCTCATTGAGGTTCAAACCTGATACCTTAAATCAACCATGTTATCCTTGGACTATATTCTCAACAGGGTCTAATATAACTTGGAATCCCATATCCTTTCCACATTAATTGGGTTTGTTCGACATAAGTCCGACACCCAACACTGACTAAGAACCTTTCACATAGATTTCCATACCAAATGACATTTAACTATAATACTAGGTCCATATCACATAACCTAAAAATGTATGATGTGTCCCATTAAGCAGTATCAAACTATGAGGGTTCCAATTCCTCTCACATGGAAATGTAGGTAACCCATTTCATAGGTATGATCCCAACAAAAAAACAAACCTTCATCTCCCAGGATGATAATAAATTGCAGAGTACCCCGCTGAGTTTCTAAAAAAACTAGTATCATCATAAAGATGATTAGATGAATCACTAAAAAGTATATGAAAGGATACCATTGAAGGAGAATCTTGAATTCATGCAGATATCTCAATTAATTAAAAACCTCGAATATATACATATGATTCTAATTTTTACACATATTAATAAGTGATTGAAAATACTAAGGGAAACATATGTTATATTTGGAAAATTAATATGGATTGATGAAAATTACGTAAATTTATAAAGAGAGTCCTGGATTAGAAAATAATTATACCCTAAATGGTGTGATGAGTCTGACCTCCCATCCTCTTAAAGAATGCATGTTCCTAAGTTTCGTAAATTTAAAACTTAACGAAAACCGACCATTGGAAAGAAGGTCCCCTTTGGATAAGGAATTGATACAAGTTTTTGGTTCCATGAATAAATCCAATTGAAAATTCCTAGAAGAAGTGATTCTTAAAACTAGAACACACATTTCAAGGATCTACAAAATAGTTTAAAATTAATTTTATTGCAAACACAGGTAATGTAAAAAAACTCATTTTAAACTTAATCACAATAATTAATTTTAGTTATTATCACAAATAATTATGGTAAAAAATTAAGTTGATATTACTAGATAATATAATTTATAATGAGTCCAAATATTTAATCAATTTTTTTAAATTCAATTCACATAAATGGAACAAATTAATTTAAAATTAATGTCACAAATGGAATGGGAAAGTGGGTTTTAAAGAGAAAATGGTCAAAAGATTACAATGTTTTTATTTTGAAATTCAACATAAAATATATTTAAATAGAATTAATTGGATTAATATATGTATTATTTATCTAAATTTACTTTAAACCCAATTAAAAATTTAATTTTACAATATTAATTACTTAAAGAAAATTTAGTTTTCAATTAAATTCCTATATTTTTTCACTATTCATCAAAAATGAAATGTCTCAAATAAATTTTAAAAAATAAAATTAATTTATTTTTGATATTATTATTTAAAAAATTAAGTTTATTTTCCAAAAAAAAATTAAAAATTTTAAAAATTATGTTTTAAAATATTTACGCCATTAAAAGGTGCCAAATCTACCATTAGAAAAATACAACTTTTTATGAGTAGAATTTATTTATTTTTATTATATTATACCTATAAAATATATTGGATGAATGTAAATAAATTTTATTTAATATATATAAATATTAATAATATAATACAGTAATGTTAATTATTTTAATTTTTTATGATATAACACCATTGATGTAAAAAAAATAGTTGTTTACAAAAATATTTCCTTTATATTCAATAGGATTTTATATTGTTAATTTATTGGTAACCAAGTAATTCAACCATATATTTTAATTCAATATTTAATATATTACTTAAACTCCAATTTAATTTCTAGAATATAAATTTTATTTTAAATAACAGTAATACTAATATTCGAAAAAACGTAGTCTTGTTTGTAATGTAAGTTATCGAAGAAACTCATTTTTGTATGTAACACAAGGAAAACTCAATTTTACGTGTAGATAATGTTATATCATAATTTATATTTATTTAAAATTGTAAATATTTGTTAAATTCTCAAGGCATTATATTCCATTCTACGCTTTTTGTTTCATGTCATAAATGATATCAAATATGATATTCATATTTTCAATTTTTTGGGTGTTACATTATCATTACCTTATAAAAATTGTATCGTCGCAATTTAAACATGATCTCTGTAATTAAGGGTTTAATATTTTGTAATAATATTTGTCTAATATCCACATTATAAAATTTTTAATGAAATATTCTCTTAATGTGTGAGAAAAGTGAGTATGAACATCATATGGAATAAAACATATATAGGTTTATAAGTAGGAGAACATTGGTGGAATGTCAAGATATGTAAATGGTGGAAAATACTAAATATTTATAGTGATGACTTAGGTCATTGATCACAAAAAAGCGAATTATTAATGGAATGTTAAGGGTGTAAAACCATAAGTCTAATAGGTGTGAAAAGGTCATTGATATCATTAGAAATGATGGCAATAAGATAAAAATTTATTTCAATATCCTTTTTCCTAAAGCCTAAAAATTTATTGTACTATCTAAGAATTAAAGGAAATATAGTTACTTGAATCATTTATATTTCATAATTTTAAATTCATCAATTTGTTTTGATTTTATTAATTTCCAATTAATTTCTTACTCAAATACATGCATATCCAAAATTGATGTTTAATGAATGAAGCACAAAAATTCACATTTAATGGATCATAAGACCCATAAAAGAGTGACACGTCTTTCAATCTATCTCAAACTATTTTCCAAAACCAACAAATTTAGCACAATTTATCTAATATGAATAAATATTTATATTTTGAAGTAATACACTAATCTCTAAAAAATTAATTCTATTGGTTCATCATTAATAAATATTTGTAAAATTTATTTACTAAAATAAATGGAAAATTAAATAGGAAATTGTGTAGGCTAGTGGTGGTTGTGAAACCCTCATCATCCTTCGGTCATGGGTTCAAGCCCCATTACCTTCCCAGACGTGATAGGTTGGAACCCATTATTCAGTTTATACATTTTATAAACTATATGAATATAATTCCAAAAATGTTCCCAAAATATGATGATCATACTTTAAATAAAGTTAAATATTAAATAACATTTTTAATATGATTTTCCATTCAACTCATTTTCTTTACAAATTATAATAATATTATTTAACAATTATTACAATTTCATTAATGATAATATTAAATATAAAGGATATCAACACCATTAAACATATTAATATAAAATTTAAATTCATTAATACAAAAAATAACTTTTCTAATAATATATAATATTTCCATTAATTTCTCCCAAAATATCCTTAATCTTAGTAGAATCTCATCACATAAAACCTAAATAGTTTTGTTTAAGTATTTAAACTTATGATCAATCTTAAAATCATTATTGCATGATGGAATCCATTACTCCTATATTAGTGAATACACATGTGCTTCTAAAATTTAACACAATCATTAGATGCTTCATAATTCTTATCACCAAAATAACATTGGTAAAAATTCATCTACAATTTAATTATAAAATCCAAATAAATAAACCCATCATCCGTTATATTTACAGATATGCCCTTCCTTGATCTAGGGTTTGTCATTGGTCATTCATTTTTTTATATATTCAAATATGTTATAATGGTTTATAATGAAAATTTAAATTATACAAAGTAGATCCCAAAAGAGTGTCAAACATGATGCAGAATAAGGCCCATTTTCATTCACCTAGTTACGATTGAGTAAATATTGAAATTCCCTTTTCATAGTTATTACCACTAGGTAAATCTGTACCAGAACAACGTCTACTTGTTGCACTCTAAAAGGGATGTATTTCATGGAAAACCACATAATCTATATCTTAACAAAACTTGAGGATGTACGTATATACTTTTCCAAAAATTATATCATAGGTTTATGCTCCCTAATATTTTATTTCATAAATACAGTTCCCACAATTTCTACCAAGCTTACTTGAATACCAATAGTAGTGACTCATACCGTAGAGGCCTAGATCCAATTCCTACTACCATTACATTAGAATAGATACCAAATTATGATCCCAAGGGACCAATAAGTTTAGTATTCTTTGTAAAAAATATACATACATGAGTCCTGTATTAAAGATTACTAAAAAATTACAACATTTATTTTAGAATAACTTTATTCCATTCAAAAAATCCTAGCATATATTTCATATTACACATCATGGATTCCTGGTGAATGGAAAAAAATAATGGTGTGATGAAATTCTAAATAAGGATTAAGTATAGAGGAAATAATAATGAATCAATGATCAATGTTAAGATGGGAATCTAAATAACTAAGAACACGTTCCATTTAAATAATAGGATAAGGGAAAATCAATATGGAAAGGTAAATAAATGAAAAAACATTCAATTTAAAAAATAATTGAAAATTAAATGCATACAAATAAAATTTCAAAGATAAAATATCATGGATAAATAATAATAATAATTTAATTCTCAATGAAGGAAATACATAATTATTTGACTTCATTTTTTAAGTACATGAAATGTTATACCATCAAGAGACTTCATAACATGGTTTTAAAATATATATAGATGCCCATTAAATTTTTTCAACTAATCAGTCTAATGAGACAATTGATGAATTGAGGGGATATATATATTTTGGACCCCACCTGTCACTTCCAGTCTGATGCATTCCTCATATATCGAATAATAGAAATAATTAATATACAATGTGCCTTATCAAATATCTATTTTTTAGTAAAGAATAAAGGTTTATAAATATTTACCTAGATAATCAAATAAATATCAAAGTGAATGTCATATGTAAAAATGGTATATGGTTTAAGAAATAATCATATCCATAATATGGAAAATCAGGGGAAATTTAAGCTTCAATGGTCACAAGAAAGTGAATAACACCAGGAGAAGATATTGAATACAGAAGAGATTCAAGGATGTGAATTTCAATACTATAATTGGTCAAAATAATAATAATAAATCCAAAGGATGAATAAGGATGGTGTCAATACAACATATACACATTATAGTAAGAAAAAGGTCTGTTGTCATTCATTAAATATAAATTATCTTTAAAAACATTCTTGATGAAAATATAATTTTAACTTTGAAAAACATTTTGAATATTATTATATTTGAAAATAAATATTTAAAAAAATTATTTAAATATATATTCATAAACATGAAAATGAATATTCAAGTAAATTATGATAGTTAATTACATACATGCCATACAAGGTAAAGAAAAAAATTCCTTTTACATTATTAAATGACTATAAAAGTCCATTTTTTGGAAAAAGATAAGAATAATCCTATAAAAAAAATTAAAGTACAAAATGGGTGAAATTTTTTTTATAAATCATTTATAAAGTCTAATATTTTTTTTTGAAAACATGGGTTCGTAAGAAAATTGATTTCTAACTGAAGAGATAAATGATGTTAGATTTTGTTAAAAAATGTTCTCAATATTTTTAGTACCAAAGAGTGGAAAATATGTTTCTATTAGTTGAAAAAGATCATTAATAACAATATGATAATTAAATGGAAGAGTTCATTAGTAAATTTGCATGTAATTTTCTTTAATTGGTATTTAATAATAAACAATTTCGATTATAATGAGATTGTGAATAAAATTTTAAAATGATTATAATAATGATGTGAGGATTAATAAACGAATAGATTATGTGTATTAAATATAAATACACATAGAAAAATTTTAAATGAAAAATATATATTCAAAAATAATTATACACATAATCATATAATATTAATGAAAATAATAAACTAATATAGCCCAAAGAAAAAAATTTAGTTATGAAATTATTTACAACTTGGTAACATTCAGTTAAAACCCCATTAGATGAAATAATTAAAATTAGAAATTAAAATACCATTAACAATGAGTTATTTAGGATATTAAATTTACTGGGCCATTATATACACCATACTAATGAATATAGGTGCATTACAATACAATATACTTCAATGAAATGAAATTGAGATGAAATCCTTTACCTCACACTTTCCTATTCATCATAAATTATTTAGAATATTATATAGATGTATTAAACATGCTATTAAATTATAAAATAACCATATTAACATCCATGATATCATATATTATTCTTGTATAATATCTTATTACATATTCATTAATAATCATTTATTATTTTCATTTTTTCGTGTAATAATTGTTTTGTTTTTCGAGTATGTTTTGAATTGTTATTTTTTGTTCCTATTAATTCAATAATTATTCCATAATATAACGAATTTAATCAATGATTTAAATATCATATATATTCATAATATATATATTTAAATTAATCCATGATATGTGGTGATATGAAATGAAACACAACATTCAAGGAGACGGTAGGCTGTACGTATGGATGAACGCAATTTCAATTTTATTGATGTATTAGAAGAAATAATAGTAAATGATATATATATATATATATATATTATTTAAATTTTCATTTATATTTCATATATATGACAT
The DNA here is from genome assembly GCA_963277665.1 of Viscum album. NCBI lineage: Eukaryota > Viridiplantae > Streptophyta > Magnoliopsida > Santalales > Viscaceae > Viscum > Viscum album. Next base: position 1,567,709,417 of record OY728160.1, read on the forward strand.
TCTTTTCTTAAACCCATCATTAATACATTCCCTGTAAAGCATGAATGAATCACGTCGCTTCGTGATGTGATGGTCCCCCGTACACACAAACAACATTATCATATTACCAAAAAATGGAACGAATTATGGTATATGTTATATAGTAATAAAATAGGAATAAATACATATTTAATATTATAAATATTATATTGAAAATTTATTTCCATTATTATTCCCATCCTTGATAGCTGGTAATTGAAAAAATGGATGAAATTGATTCATGAGGCAGTAGTCTGTCGTACAAACAAATAATGATTTCATACCAATTTTATGGAATTAGGTATCTTTTTAGGTCATACCATTAACATAAAATCATCTTAGTGTTTTTATTATACTTAGGTTGCTTTATAATAATGATATGAATATAATTTAAGGGGTTTGAGGAATAAATAAAATAAAAATGATTGTTGATTATAGTTATCTCTTCTTTGGGTATCTCTTTTTGGTTACTACCAATGGAATTATTTGGTTGGATTTGGGCCCATAGTAAGGATAATAATTTTATAGGATGGAATTTGGGAAGTGATTTTGATAGTGTTTTTTAGTCCAAATAGTGTGGTTGGTGTGAAGAAGTTAGGAGAGTGAATTCCCTTTTATAACAGAGGAGCAATCACATTCTTATAAATACCGAATATTATTCACTATTTGGGGGACTAACTTACATCATTTTCAACAATAAAACAATAATGGAGGATAATTTTTACTTGGTTGATTAATACATCCACCAAATAAAATAAATACATTTTTATCATGTTATTATTTAATATTTATGTTTGCTCAATCTTGTCTTTGCAGTTTTACCAAATAATTCATATATTTTTATTTACCAAGGTAATTTGTCCTTTAATATAATAATTATACAATATTTATTACAAAATTTATACCCACTAATTCTAAATATACACTTTAATTTATTAAATAAAAATAAAATATGTTTGTAAATTTAATTTTAATATTAATGCATGTAATGCACAAAACCCCATTTTAATCTTAATCATGTCAATTAATTATAATTATTTTCAAAAATCATTATGGTAAAAAATTATTTCAACCATATTTGATAATATAAATTATTCTGATAAAAGATATGGAATCCCGTTTTCCAAATTCAAATAAGAGAAGTTGAAAAAATTAATTTGAAATTAGTCCCACAGATTAAATGAGAAAACAAATTTTTAAAGTGAAAATGTAAAAATATTTTCTAGGTTTTTATATCTAAATTAAATATAAAAAATATTCAAAAACATAAATTAGATTAATAGATTTATAATTGATCTAATTTTACATTAAAACTATTTTAAAATATAATTTATCATTATAATGTATTCCAAGGAAAATTTAATTTTCAATTAAAATCTAGTAATTTTTATCATACATTAAAAATGAAATTTTTTAGAGAAACACAAAAAAATCATCAGAACAGAATTTTAACATTTAAATTTCAGAAATGAATTCATTTTTTTTCAAGTAAAATTTATATAATTTTCAAAATTTAGTTTTCAAACAAGTGCACTATTAAATGGAAAAAAACATTTAGAAAAATAAAGCATTTTAGGCATATAATTGGATTTGGTCTTATCTTATACCAATAAAATATATTAGATGAATGTTAAAAAATTATTTAATATTATTAAATTTCCCTAGTATCATACACTAATTTTAATAAATTTAATTTATTAATATAAAATCCCTTTGACACATAAAAATAGTTATTAATAAAAACATTTACATTATAATCTATTGGTTTTTATATTCACAATTACTTATTAACCAATAAATTCAACCATATATTATCATAAGTTTTTTAATAATATTTATGAATTCCAATTTAGTTTCTAGGATATAATTTAAATTTTAAAAAATAATATTAAAATTAATTGGTAAAACCTGGTGTTGCGTATATTGCAAGACATCAATGAAACTAATTGTTTCATGTAACATAAGTTAAAATTGGTGTTCCGTGTAGAGAAAAAAATATCATAGATTGAATTTATTTCAAATAATGAATATATTTTATGTTCTTGGGAAATAATATTCTCTTATATTCTTGGTGTTCCATGTCATACACACTATCGAATATGATAGTCCCATTTTCAGATTCTAGGTTGTTATAGTATATTTGTTATTGATTGAACAACTGAAGACATTAATTATTTTTTTAATTATAACCATGTCATGAAATATTTATAGAATATTTTATCCAAAATAAATGATTGTTTCTTTGGTAGTTCCCAATACAGAAACACCAAAATAAACTTATGTGATGGTAAGGAAAGAAATTAGATTATTTCTTGAATGACTGTCTAGAAAGTGGATCACAACACATTATTACCTCTAGAACTACAATATCTATCATATGAGTTTTTTATCTTACAAAGAATATTCCATCAACATATATAGGATAAAAAATAAAACAAAAATTGAAAATCATGTACTATATTTATCTCCCCTTTAGAATTAACCTATCGATTAAACCTCTCATCTCAACTCATATCCACGGGCTTTGGTATTAAAATTAAAAGAAAACTTCATTCATATATAATATATTTCTCAAAGTGTTATGTTAGAATATCCTTAAAAACATTTCAAATTGTATTTTTAGGTGAACTAAAAATATCGGTTCTTTCTTCACATGGAAGATGACACCATCTCACATAATCCATAGGGAACCTAATTAATTCCATAACAGTCAACCAACTCCTTAAAATCACCCCATAATGATTATGATACCATAGTCTATTAATAATTTATTTAAAAAATATGTACATAACTATTATATAAAAACCTATTTGTTTAAACAAAATTGTTACTATTTATAATTAATTGACTCATATTTGTATCCCAATTATTCACTTACAAATTTTTTAAACCCACATCTATGACAACCCCTTAACCAGCCTAAGAAAGAATACAAACACATATTGACCAAGGTATATAATGAACCATTCCCTATCACCATCAAAATTAGCTTCCAAATAGATTTTTTTAAAAGATTAATAAACCCTCAAATGGTTCCCATTTGGTGAAACTATCATTGACTATGAACTACTAATCCAATCTACTATGAAACCCTCATGATGATACTCCAAGACATGGAAGTATTCTTCCAGTCAAATGAACATCAAATACATTAGTTTCCCACTAATGTTTGGTTCTTACTAAACTAGAAGAAAATAGGTTGAAAAATAAATCAACTAAAAAGGAAATGGCCTCAAATCCCATCATATTTTCTTAATAGAACCCATATATGGGTATTAATAAATTATACCTAACCAAAATACACATTTTTTGTTCATCGCACAAAATTACTGAAATGTTCTATAACAACCCTAACATTAAGTACATGTCCTATTATTCTGGTATTTAGAGTCTATAAAATTCTAGGGTTATGTTTGAGGAGGTTTAAAGGGGTATTGGAATGTTTTTGTGGATTATATGGAGGGTTACAGTTTGTGTATTGTTAGTAGAAACTATACACTATCTCCAAGAAATAGTGAAAAGGAGGAAAATAATAACTAGGCCGGTGCATAGTTTCCACATAGTTTGGAAAATATATGGGAATTAATAAGGGAAAATTATCATTTCTAGATAGTGAGGAAAATACAAGTTGTCACATAGTATTTATAACCGTTTTAGGGGTAGACATATGGTTGTAGCCCTACACAGATGATACACAGTTTGCTAAACTGTGTGGCCAAAACTTATGGAAACATGTTGGCAACCCAAAAATTTTGGATCTAAAATGAATGAATTCCCATAACCATCATTAATCACCTATTCTATCAATGTACATAATTCCTTTTTTCTCCTAAGTATTGAGATATGGTCCACTTTCAGTCCACAAACTATTCTTAGGAGAATCAAAGTTCATTGGAGATTTGGATTCATCATTATATACACATTCTTCCTTGTTCTGCCAAAATCTATTGTTCTTATCTCTCTCTCAAAACCATAGATAAAGTCTATTATTGATATATATATGTTGTGTGATGTCAATAATGATATGATCTTTTTTAATCTAGTGAAGGGAATGTGTTTTGTGATCATATCAATAGGTTTTAACCATCGCTCTTTGTTTTTTCCAACCACTAAGAGGTAGGTGGATTCTCTCTCATCTCCAATTGACTTTGATCTTAGAGGTACAATTTTCTTAAAATGAATTTATTTAATTTTATTTTCAATCCTTGAGTGGTTATTGATGGAAACACATTATTGTTTATGGAATTGAAATTGTGTAAATTGAAGTGTTTTTTTATAAAATTACCTCTACTGATGTTTTCTAAATGAGGATTTTAAAATTATAGTTTTGTTAATTATGGAAATATTTTGTGAACTGTTTCTAAAGAAATATTGGTTTCAAATGTATTAGTTTGTCCTAGGATTTGGAATACATGGTAGGTGGTATTTCATTTATATATGTGACCCTATGTAATGGGTGCGTTCCACTGTGGCATAGGTAGGGGTCACCTTATAATGACTTTATGGATCAACAAGAGACCACTCATGAGTATGGAACTGTCATCTAGGAATACATGTGTCTGTAGAAACATCTAAAGGGTATTCCAAATCAATGTGAAACGAGTTTATTGGTTTTTATAATTTTTACATGTAATTTATTTTTTGTTTTAACATATATCAGTTAAATTATTTTAAATTATTTTATATAAATAGTTCTAATTATATTTTTCTAGTGGAATGAGTTAGGAAGTAATTTTGGAAATCTTATTGAGTTTTGACTGATGACCTGCTTCCACACTATTTTTTTCAGATGTCATCTATTAAGACATTGGTAAAATAAAATGTTTCTCAATTCTTTAGTGTTGTTTATTGATACTATGGCCATGGAATGTGCGGTTGATGTCTGGAGTGGGGTGGGTGTTTATTGGTCTGATGTCACTTGGGTGTTTTCCAGTTTTGTAGTGTTTTGGTTCTCTTCATGTATGTTTTTATCATGTTCTCATATATTTTATAATGTTTTGGTTGTGTTGTGAGTTTATTATTTTACTCAAGCTCATTTAGAGTTTTGGTTGTTTATTATTCTATTTTATGGGGGTTTTATCTTTAAACAGAAAATAATCCCCCAATTTATCATGAGGCCCTTGGAATTTATGTCCCACCTTTAGTGTCATGGGAATTTGACCTAATTTCTAGTAGATCCACCACCTATTATCAAGATAATTAAGAGGTGTGTGATTTTACAAATCTTATTAGTCTTCATCGGTCAATAAATATTTTTCGGAAAACTGTTATCAATTTTTTTCGATATGTGATTTGGAAATAGTATCAGTCTATATTTGTGATGGTTTCAAGGTGATGAGATCCTCATAAAGTGAAATTTATTTCTAAAAAAGAAATATATTTCTTTTTATGTTGATCTTTATGTTATGAATGTTTTTTTGGAACAAAAGTCTTTTCAGACACTTTTAAGTAGTGTCAGCTCATAGTTCTGTTTTCAATCGGTGAAATTTTCATGACATGAATTAATAATAAGAATTCCCACTAGGACTTAATTATTCATTATTAGTTTTATAGTTTATTAAATATTGAAAATGTATTAAATTTTGATAATAACTGAAATAGATTGATTTTTAAAATGTGTTTGGTTGTATTCATAAAAATGATTAAAATTTAGATAACTGTTTTATTTTAGAAATGGATAATTATGATATGTGTTGATGTGGTAAATTGGAATTGATAATCTTTTAGTTTTTAATGGGATAAAATAAATGATGTTTTTTTGGTTATATAGAATTTTATTGGGTATATTTCATAAGAATCAACTAGAATAAGTTGTTGAAAATGTGGTTTCACCTGAAACCTTGGTGAACTAACATTTGGTCTTGAGAATTATCCTGTATTTTCCTGTTAGGGATAGGGGTAATAAAAATGATGATCCTAAAAAGGTGGAATATTATATATAGTTATAAAATAAGAATCCACCCATATTTCTAGGTTATTACAAGCCAAAAAAGAAGATTTATTATTGAATATGATGAATCAAATCTTCAATTTTCTTAAGACATCAAATGAGTTGAATGTAAAGTTGGAAATGTACATGATGGAGGATTTATCAAACCAATGTTATGATTTAGTTACTCAGACTAAACTCGACTAAGAAATGACATGGGAGGATTTTGATTAATTTTTTAATAAGAAGTTATATCCTCAAAAATTTCATATTAATAAAACATAATATTTCTTTAGCCAGAATTATGAGAATTTATCAGAGATGGTTCCAAACATTGTTAACCAATTTCATGAAGTTATTTCTGAAAATTTATCAGAGTTTCCAAAAACACTGAAGTTAATTTTATGAATAAAATTCTAATGGGGAGTAATTTTATTGAACTTATATCTTATAATACGCCATAAAAATGAAGGAATAAAATGTTTAAATGGAAGATTTATAAAGAAAATTGGCCATCAGAATGAGGACATCTACGAGCGAATCACCGAATCATTTGATGAAAAATGAGGACAAAACTCTTAATATTTGTGTGTATTATTATAAAATTAATCAAGTTACAATGATTAATTGGTATCATATTCCTCAAATTAATGACCGCTTTGATCAATTAAGATAATCCCAATGGTTCTCAAAAGTTTACTTATGTTCATGAAATCACTATGTGTTTAGAAATAAGATATTCCAAATATAACTTTTGGAAGAATATATAGCCATTATAAATATGTTATCAGGCCATTTTGTCTTATTAATTATCATACCATATTTATGAAATTTATGAATTGAATATTTCAAAGGTATTTGGATTCATTTTAGGTGGTGTATTTTGAGGGTATTATAGTGTATTCTGAGAAAACATAGATAATGAGAAACACTTGGCTATAGTGTTGGGTGTATTGTGAGAGAATTAACTTTATTATAAGTTATAAGAGTGTGATTTTTGGATACAAGTCATCAGTTTTCATTTCCTTTTCATTTATGATAATGTACTTTCTTTGTATCCAAAAAAGATAAAAGTTACTTTCTCTTGGAAAAAATTGAAGAATTTATTTGAGATACATAACTTCCTTATCTTATAAGGACACCACAGACACTTTGTTCATGATTTTTTCATAATTGAACTCACTAATTATATTCTTTACAAGGAAAGTCATTTATTACCAATAGAATAATGAATTTCAGAAATCCATTCAAGAACATTAGGTTAAAATATATATATACCTATCCTCATGTTTCTATATTCCTGATAGGGATATGTTGTCTATTGTGATACATTAGAATCTAGGTTGGTAAGTGTTCTTAGGCAGTGAGTTCATGTTTTTTATATGGTTCATGTTGATTAAGGATTCATTATAATAATTATCCAATGCATGATTTGGAGTTGGATGTGGTTTTTAATGCCATAAAAACATGGAATCACTATCTTTTTGGTGAGAAACTTACGATATATAGGCATTACGAAATCATAAAGCACAATTTATAAAAATGATATTTGAACCTAAGGTAATTTATTTGCATGGAATATCTTCAAATTTTTGACATTGACTTATTTGATACACTTGTGAAGTGAAATTTAGTAGTAAAAGTCTTTAGTAGAAATTTATATGCTTGGTTTGATAAATAATATTTTTACAAGTGGAAACTAATGTTCCAAAAAGTTATTATTATTCTTGATTTACTTGAACAAGATGAAATAATTATTTTCTTTCCAGTTTCTCTGGTTCCTGATTTGGTTGAGCAGGTAAGAAAGGATCAAATATCTAATATAGTGACCCCAAACTAGTAACCTAGAGTTTTTTTATACTTAATTTCATTGGAACTACATACAAGGTATCACATCATGAACTATAAAATAGTTTATCAGTCTTGGTAAAATAGATACATACTTGAAATTAAGATTTTATTTTAAAAAAGAAAATACACACATAATTTTATTTAAAAACACTATTATTCCCCTTAGTATAACACTACCTATCAATCATAAAATACATTATCATATCCTAGGGAAATTAAAACCTAAAAATGGGTTACCTTAGATGCTTAGTAAGGGTAAGAATACTATTGAAGCAATTATGAAATAAGGCATAATAAATAATGAAGGATAAAAAACTAAGACACATGACATTTAATCAATCACTTGAGCATAATATGGAAGGAATAAAAAAATGATAAAATAATTCCATATAAATAATCATATGAGATTGAAAACATGAAATTAGATATTCTAACTAATAAAATAAACCCATGGAATTTTTATAACAATATTCATAATGATGGAATGCATAACATTGGACATCTAAAAAAACCATCAAGGCCTCGTTCCAAGTCATATATATAAATGGGTAAGGCCTCGGCCAAAACCCAATCTAGTTTTTCTAATGGGACTTACCAATACATCCAAGGGAAATATATTACTAACTCCCACTAAACACATAATAATTTAAATAAATTTCTTATATGATATGGGTGTAACATATTCAATATAAACATTTATATTGGAAAATAAACATACAAAATGTTAATACTTAACCAAATAAATTAAACATTATCTTAAACCATCCAGAGTAATATGTATAATGGTAATTAAATTATACCTCCTCAGTAAAAGTCATCATATTCCATAAAAATAATAAATAATGATGTTATTAATACAATATATCCCTAGAGGATTATAATTACATTAAACGGTTGATTACATTTATTAATATCAATACCAAAAAAATGTCATTAAGAAAATTTTTGGAAACTGTCTTTTTTACTTCAAAAATATTCTTAAAATAAAACATTGCAAAAATATATATATAATAAATTTAATTTAAAATAATATTTTAGGACCTATAAAATATAATTTAAATCAATTTGTGGTTATAACGACAGAAAATTCTTTCCACGTCCCACTCCCACCAAAGATGCCCCTCCTGAGCTGGAAATGGTGAAAGGGAGATAATGAACCCTAAGTCCCGCCTCCAGTAGGCCTTAGAGTGGAGACTAGAACCAAGGGTATGAGTTTTCACAAATATGGGAGGCATTACCCTTTTATTATTTAATATCGGGAAATAGGATGAGTCAAACACCAAAAGAAAAAGTAACAAGTAAATGAAAAGAAACCCAAAACAAAACCCATATGCATGTTTTATACAATACTGAAATAAAAGTACAGGTACAAGAAAACCTCCAAAGTACGATACCAAAAAAAGAAAGCAAAAACTGCAACCATAAAAACTTCAATCCCCAACTAGAAAGGTCCCACATGGTCTCTAAAGTCCTCATGAAAACCTAAAAGTAAACGTAGTGTGAGAATACAAGTATACATAGTAGGAAAACCTAAAGATCTCATTCATAGGTGGGGATACATCCTAATGCCCCGTGAGAGAATAGAAGGAACCAAATCCTAGAAAGAAATCTATCCACCCAACCATACAAACCATACTCACCAAATATCGCAAGTCAATAGAGTAGTATAGTAATATTATCAAAGTATGGGTTCACCGCACCACCTTCCCACTGAATACTGCTCAAGCCCTCATGCCTAAATCCTTAATACTTCCCCCTCTTCCAGAGCTAGTGCTACATCCTGGCAATACAAAGCTTGAGCTAGTGCCATAACCTGGCCATATGAGGCTCATAGTATCCCGCCGACACTAAATCCTCGGCCATAACCACATCTCATCCCGAAGACACATGGGAACCACATCACATATCATCCCAAAGACACCTGGGAACACATCACAACCTCATCCCAAAGACTATTGGGAAACATATGTCCTAACCTGGCTGAAGGATCTAGGGCTATAGAACATAGCAGAGGGAGCACAGGGAAGAATAGTAACCAGCCATCCTTTAGATGTTTGAGAATCGCACCCCCCATCCAACAGGTGTTCGACATGTAGTGCTCAACATGGGTGGGGTGCGTAAAGAAACATAAAACATACAAATTTATATAATTATATCAACCAATCAGCCCATCCCAATAATTCTACACAAAAAATTTGAGCACATTCCTCGACACTGCTACCTCAAAAGTATGCACACAAAAAACAGCCCCAAACCCCATTAATCTTTTCATGTTTCAACGGTTTTAGTTTATCAGTTCCTTAACTACCAAGCAACTAGCAACAACTAAACCAGATCAATCATTTGTAAAACATAACCCTGCCAACAACAAATAAAGTTATAGAAAACACAAGAAACAGAGTTACATTTTCATTTATCATCCAATCAATTCCATTGATTTTCCATATTTAATCAACTACCATGCCCAACAATTCATTAGTAAACTCTTCCACTTTTATTCATATGCACAACCCATCCCTATATCCCTACTTCCAACCACCATAACCAAAAACACATTAGAAACAATACCCATACCACAACAACCCACGAAACACCCCCTCACATAATTAAACCCCCAACCAGTACCCGCAAAAATCATTCTTTCATTTAGTTTAACCGAGGTGATCATACAAGGGTTATAGGTATTAATTTAATCACACAACATTACATGATTAATCAATTTCCACATTCTATGAAATTACATCTACAAAACAATCTAGAAAAACATGGCAACATTTAATTGTTCAAGAAAAGGCCCCCAACGACCGTGATTTTCAGTAGGCATAAGACTATTCAATTCACAAAATAATCAAAGGATAAGAATTGATGGAAATAAAACAACAATATAAAACAAATTTCCCCAAACCCGTTCTTTAACCAGTTATTATCTTTATTTACTGGTTCAACCGTATCTCATGAAAACAAGAGGATACCCAGCCCGCATGATGTACAAAAGAGAGAGACAAAGGTAAGATCCCTAATTGAATTGGTTTTGATGTCCTTCTGAGAGAAAAACCACCAAAATGATTTAGATCACTCCTCCCGACGACTACATCCTCCCGTGGACACTGCGACACAACCGAACTAACAACCAAGAGAGACTCCATTAAGGTTTAAGGTGTCACTTGTCATAGCATGGGAATGAGGAACAAAAAGAGGAGATCAAGGAGGGAATAAGAATGGGGTAGAACATACCATTAAGATGATGTTCGTCGAAGTGCATCGTTCCCGTTAAATATAAGAAATCTCCTTGGTAGGAAACTACATAGAGTAATTCGAAGAAGAGGGAGAGGAATGAGGTTCACGATGTTCACCTCGTCAACACGATCCCACATCCACCAACAGATCGACGATCAGAGTCCAGATGAAGAAGATAGGAGGAAGGCTTCTGGGTCATTCGGGAGCGTCACTCTGCGGAGAAGAAGAGGGGTCCGTAAATAACACGTGACCCTCTCTTATATAGGAAACAAAAGGGTCAAATGGTACACAGCGTGTATTAATGAATACATGTCATGACCATACAACTGTTATGCTATTTTATTGGTCAACACACGACGCGTCATGCGGTTTCCATGCGTTTAATGATAATAATAATAACTTCAATTAATAATAGGAGTTTTATTGAATGGATACATGAGTCATAAAAAGGTATTCATCATTGGTCTTAAAATGACCATCATAATTTCAGGGTTATGCAGCCGCTGAAGGTTGGTAAATCTGATATCAATTGAAGAAGTTACAGATGAAATATGGTTTTGACAACCATAAATAATAATAATAATAATAATATATTATTATTATTATTTCCTTTGATTGAAAATTTCTCTCTCCAATCTCATTTATGATTCATGCACAAAATCCTCTTCAATTTGGTGTGCATGACCCCATTCCACCTTGAATGATTTCTTTATTTAATTTATTGCTTTAAATTTTAAATCTTTATTTCTTTTAAACTCTTTCTCACTCCAATCTCTCATCTATTCAATATTTATTCCACCAAAAGTGGCGACTCACCTTGAATTTACTCCATTATCACTTCAATGTTATTATTAACAAAATTAATATTAATAACACCCATCATTAATGTTCTAATTTAATCCCATTAAATTAGTTTACCATGGTTATTCTAATATTAAATTAAAACCATTCCATTTTATTAATCACAAACTAAAATCCACCATGACCATTTATTATTTATTATAATAGTAATAAATCCTCTTTCAACTTCATCAATGGGTCTCCATCATTATCATTAATAATAATAATTATTATTGATGCCTATTATTATCTTATAATTACTCCCTCTCTCCCATCACATGATATGCATGCATGGGTTGGGAACCCCTTCCATTCTTCATTATCATTTTATTATTTTTCTATAATCTATTAAATGAATATTATTATAATAATTTTAATATTCCAAAATAAAAGTTGGATTTAACCATAAGGGGTTGCGCCCCCTCCATGCGCCTCTTCATGTTATTATTATTATAAAAAAATATTATATAATAATACCCTTTTAATGTTATTTACACAATTCCGACTTTAATTGTGGAGAACCGCACAATGCCTCCTGTACAAGGTCACGCCCATGCACCCCATATATTATAATTTATTCCTTTATAATTTATTCCACGCACCTCATTTATTTTAATTTATTCCTTTATAATTTATTCCATGCGCCTCATTTATTTTAATTTATTCTTTTATAATTAATTCCATGCGACTCCCATTATATTCCCATAACACACATAATTTATAATTTATTAAAATTTTAATAAATCAGAAATAAACCATGCACATCCCCTCATTGAATTAAATACATTCAATATAATTTCTTTTATTTGACAATAATTAAATTAAAACCATTTAATCTACATAACACCAAATATTTTCACGCCCCCTTATCAATTATTATTATAAAAAATTATTATTATAACACGTGCCATGTTTGAACACATCAAATTTTTACCATGTAATGGACCAGAGAGGTCTGGGCCATTACGTAATATACCTCTCAAAACATTCTCGTCCTCACGAATTAAAAACCAACCCATAAAACGGGGAAAGGTTTGAAAAATAAGGTCTAGGTACAAATCATGGGTGATAATGAAAAACAAAAGAGTGTGATGATATTGAATTTAAACAAATCATAAAATAGATTATTTAAGTAAATCCGAAAACATCTCTCTCGATCTCTATCCTTGCTAGGGTTGTTGCTTCTGTTGTGGGAAACTGTCCACATCCCACTCCTCTGCCTTTCTGTTGACGTCCAGGTACTATAGTTGTTCGGTAAATAAGAAACCCCTAATCCCAAGTTGTATGGAAATTTTCTCAAGGTTTCATTTTATCATTTTATTTTGGTTTCTTTACCAGAACACCCAAATAAAGTAAAACACAATTCAAGATGATTGATGTACCTTTCCTAGGGTCTCTACCCTATAGTCAATGTAGTCTTACTTGGTCGTTCGGTAAGCTCAGAGTCCTTTCATTGGTTCACGGGGAGCCCTAAAATCCTGTGTCCTAGCTGGTCTTCCCTGACCTATGTCACGCACCATGATCAGCTAACACTTTTTCCCAACCATCCCTTATAATCGTCACTGTGCCTAACTCCAGAATCCGTCCTATCTCTCAACCATCAGCCTCTGATACCATTCTTTCACAACCCCCTACCACCAAAGATGCCCCTCTTAAGCTGTAAATGGTGAAAGGGAGATAATGACCCCTCGTGTCCCGCCTCTAGTAGGCCCCGGAGTGTCGACTAGAAGTAAGGGTATGATTTTTCACAAAAATGGTAGGCATCACCCTTTTTATTATTTAAGATCGGGAAATAGGGTCAGTCAAACACAAAAAAAGGAAAAAGTAAATAAAAATAAACCCAAAACCAAACCCATATGCACGTTTTATACAATACTGAAACAAAATTACAAGTACAAGAAATGATTCAAAGTACGATACCAAAAAAAGAAAGAAAAAAATGAAACCAGTAAAACTCCAACTCCCAACAATCAAGGTCCCGCACGGTCCCTGAAGTCCTTCTAAAAACCTAAAAGTAAACGTAGGGTGAGAATACAAGTATACTCAGTTAGAAAACCTAAAGCTCTCGTGCACAGGTGGGGAGACATCCTATTTCCCCATGAGAAAACAGAAGGAACCAAATCCTAGCAAGGAATCTATCCACCCAACCATACAAGCCACACTCACTAAATATCTCCAGTCAATAGAGTAGTATAGTAATATTATCAAATTATGGGTACCCCACACCACCTTCCCACTAAATACTACTCAAGACCTCATGCCTAGTGCTCTGATGCTTCACCCTCTTCTTGAGCTTATGACGCAACCTAGCCATACAAAGCTCGAGCTAGTGCCACAACTTGGAAATACAAATCTCATAGTATCCCGCCAGTACTCAATCCTCAGCCATAACCACATCACATCCTAAAGACACCTTGGAACCACATCACATATAATCCCGAAGACACCTGGGAACATATCACATCCTCATCCTGAAGACTCTTGGGAAACAAATGTTATAACCTGCCCGAAGGATCTTAGGCTATAGAACCTTGAATAGGGAGCATAGGGAAGAACAATATCCCGCCATCCTTTAGATTTTTGAGAATCTCACCCCCTATCCCATGGGTGTTCAACACGTAGTGTTCAACATGTGTGGGATGAGTAAAGAATCATAAAATGTACAGATTTATATAATTATATCAAACACTCAGCCCATCCTAAGGATTCTTGACAAAATATCTGAGCACATGCCTCAGCACTGCTACCTCAAAAGTATGCACACTAAAAAATATCCCCAAAACTCATTAAGCTTTTCATGTTTCAACAGTTTTAGTTTATCATTTCCTTAAATACTGAGAAATTAAAAACATCCAAACCTAATCAATCATTTGTAAAACATATCACCTCCAACCACAAATAATGTTAGGGAAAACACAAGAAACACAATACCATTTTCTTTTATCATACAATAAATTCTATTGATTTTCTGTATTTAATCAACTTCCAAGCCCCAAAATTCATTAGTTAACTCTTCCACTTTTATTCATATTCACAACCCATCCCTACAGCCCAGATTCCAACAACCATAACCACAAACACATCGGAAACAATACCTATACCACAACAATCCACGAAACACCCTTCACATAATTAAACCCCCAACTAATACCCACAAAAATAATTATTTCATTTAGTTTAAATGGGGTGATCATACAGGGGTTCTGGGTATTCATTTAATCATCCAAAATTACACGATTGACCAATTTCCACATTCTATGAAATTCCATCCACAGAACAATCTAGAAAAACAGGGCAACATTTAATTGCGCAAGAAAAGGCCCCTAATGACCGTGTTTTTCAGTTGGAATAAGACTATTCAATTCAAAACATAATCAAAGGATAAGCATTGATGGAAATAAAACAACAATATAAACAAAATTTCCCCAAACCCATTCTTTAACTAGTTATTATCTTTATTTACTAGTTCAACCATATCTCACGAAAACAAGTGGATACCCACCCCGCATGATGCACAAAAGATAGAGAGACAAAGGTAAGATCCCTACGTGAACATGTTTTCATGTCCTTTTGTGAGAACAATCACTATGAGGATTTCGATCACTCCTTCCAATGACTACGTCATCCCATGGATGATGCGATAGAACCAATATAACAACCAATAGAGACTACATTAAGGTTTAAGGTGTCACTTGTCATAGCATGTCAAGGAGGAACAAAAAGAGGAGATCGAGGAGGTAATAAGAATGGGGTAGAATATACCATTAAGATGACATTCGTCAAAGACTGTCATTCCTATCAAATATTAGCAATCTCCTCAGTAGGAAACTGCGAAGAGGAAGTCGAAGAAGAGGGAAAGGAATGAGGTGCATGATGTTCTCCTCGTCAATATGATCTTGCAGCCACCGATAGATTGACGATTGGAGTTCGGATGAAGAAGATGGGAGGAAGGAATCTGGGTCATCTGGGAGCATCGCTATGCGAAGAAGAAGAGGGGTCCATAAATATCACATTACCCTCTCTTATATAGGAAACAAAAAGGTAAAATGGAACACAACATGTATTAATGAATACACGGCGTGACCATACAACTGTTACGTTGTTTGACTAGTAGAAACATGACACGTCACACCATTAACATGTATTTAATGATAATAATAACATCAACTAATAATAGGTGTTTTATTGACCAGAGATATGAGTCATAAAAAGGTATTCATCATTGGTCTTAAAATGACCATCATAATTTTAGGGTTACGCTACTGCTGAAGGTTCGTCAATACGATATCATCTGAAGAAGTTATAGACAAATTATGGTTTTGACAACCATAAATAATAATAATAATAATAATATATTAATATTATTTCCATTTATTGAAAATTTCCCTCTCCAATATCATTTAAGATTCATGAACAAAATCCTCTTCAATTTGGTGTGCTTGACCCCATTCCACCTTGATTGATTTCCTTATTTATTTTATTGCTTTAAATATTAAATCTTTATTTCTTTTAAACTCTTTCTCCCTCCAATCCCTCTTCCATTCACGATTTCTTCCACCAAAAGTAGCGACTCCCCTTGACATTACTCCATTATCACTTCAATGTTATTATTAATAAAATTAATATTAATAACACCCATCATTAATGTTATAATTTAATCCCATTAAATTAGTTTACCATGGTTATTCTCATATTAAATTAAAACCATTCCATTTTATTAATCACACACTAAAATCCACCATTACCATTTATTATTTAATATAATAGTAATAAATCCTCTTTTAACTTCATCAACGGGTCGCCATGATTATCATTAATAATAATTATTATTATTGACGCTTATTATTATCTTATAATTACTCACTCTCTCCCATCACATGATATTCACGCATGGGTTGGGAACCCCTTCCATTCTTCATTATAATTTTATTATTTTTCTATAATCTATTAAATGAATATTATAATAATTATTTTAATATTGCAAAATACAAGTTGGATTTAACCATAAGGGGTTGCGGCCCCCTCCATGCGACTCTTCATGTTATTATTATTATAAAAAAATATTATATAATAATACCCTTTTAATGTTATTTACACAATTCCAACTTTAATTGTGGATAACCGCACAATGCCTCCTTTACAATGTCACGCCCATGCGCCCCATTTATTATAATTTATTCCTTTATAATTTATTCCATGCGCCTCATTTATTATAATTTATTCCATTACAATTTATTCCATGCACCTCCCAATATATTCCCATTTCAAACATAATTTATAATTTATTAAAATATAAATAAATAAAAAAGAAACCATGAACCTCCCCACATTAAATTAAATACATTCAATTTTATTTCTTTTATTTCAAAATGATTTAATTAAAACCATTTAATCAACTTAACACCAAATATTTTCATGCCAACCTTATCAATTATTATTATCAAAAATTATTATTATAACAAGAACCATGTTTGAACACATAAAATTCTTACAAAGTAATGGACTAGAGAGGTCTGAGCCATTTCAAGTCTATTTATACCGTACACATTAAAATAAAGTTTACTTTAATATTTTCACTAAACTCCAAATGGGCCTTCTATTGAAAGAAACAAGAATATTCCATTAGAAAAAATTTACAAGTAAAAATTTCTAGTAATTTATTTAAAATATCATTTATTATATGAGAAAGACATTATTAAACTATTTTTGGAAATCGTGGATTTTAATGAAAATGGAATTTTGACGGAAGAGAGATATAAAGTCTGATTTTCTTAAAAAACTTTTCTCAATAATAATAAATAAAATAGAGTTTGAAAATGATATTATTTAAAAAATCATGAATAACCATAGGAAAATAAAATATATTTATTTGAAAAAAATTCAAATAATTCTTCTATGGGAGACATAAGACAAAAAAATCCCGAATAATGATGAGATTGTGAAATAAACCCTTTACACTTTGGTAACTTTTGAATCACAAACCCCCTGAAAGAAAAAAAATCTGACTGAACATTAAATACCATGAATTTAAAAATATTCACAATATAGCATATCGAAATGGTTATTATATATGCAACACAATGCAATAGGTGGTGAATATGGCACATGACTCACAAAAATGAAATTTAGACGAGAAACCCATACCCTGAGTCCAACTTATAGTGTACATTCCTTAAATTCATATATAATAAACTAATGTAAATTATTTAATTTATTAATAAAAAATTCATGTTTATTATTTATTTTATTTCATTTATTACCATGTTATATAAAATTACTTAATCTATTATGTTTATGTTGGGTGTTTCTATGATATTTTACGCATGTGTTAAAAATGACTTCAGTAGGTTGACTATTGATCTAAGAGGTAATTATTTATATATATATATATATATAATAGTGATAATGATATAATTTTAATATATATGTATAATTAATTTTTTTGAGAAATTATGTAAATTGCAATCATGAAGATGATAAGTCATACATATGCAATAGTAACATTTACATTTTTCAAAAATCATTATGAAAATGAGGTAAGTAATATTTTAACCTACCATAATGATTATAATATTACAAATAAAATATTATTTCTTAATTATACTTATATATATCATCAATGTGGTGAGGTGATGAAAATAGAGTCACATCGCTTCATGAAGGAGGTAGTCCACACGCACATGAACAATGTTATCATCTATTAATGCATGAAAAGGGAATGAAGAAAATGATATATTATATTATCATAATGATAAAAATTTAATTAATTTCATAATTATTTCAATTTTATCACATATATTAATTTAAATTATCCGTATTATCTTCAAGTGAAGAGTTATTGAATAACAAATCACATAACTTCACGTGGAAGTAGTCCGTTGTACAAAGAGGCGATGTAATCACATCCACTATGTAATGGAAAGTGAGAATGTTATATATGATATAATGGATAAATATGAATCATTATGTAATAAATATCACACACACACACATATATATATACACACACACACACATTATATTAATCATCATACCCAACTATGAGAGGTGTTGATGCAAAACGTGTTACATCGGTTCGTAAGGAGGTAATCTGCTGTGAACACTGGTGACATTATCGTTTCCTATTTGAGGAAAGAGTAGATGGATATAGGTCATTAAAATAAAAAAATAATATATAATATAAATTAATATAATTCTTTGTTATATAATAATAAATTAATAATATTTTTAGGAGGTGGATGAATACATAAAACAAAAATTCATAGTTACGAATTTTACGTCTTCTATGACCAACTCTATAGGATTATACCTAATGTACTCCTAGAGTATATTTATGAAAAAAAATGATTCTAGGACTAGGTGATAGAGGTTTTGGAATTTACTTGGGTAGATATTGTTTGATCCAATATGTTTTGATGGTCTGAATAAGAGATAAGACGGTGTGGCCATTTATAAGTGAGGTTAGTGGCACATTTGTAAATTTGGACAAGAAAAAGGTGTAACCACATTTTTCACGAAAAAAAGGTTTACAAAGAGATTAATATGTTATATTAGACATTATAGGGTCTAAATATGGCCGTAAAATATATTTATAAATGTTTTTAGGTCAATTAAACCCTTATACTTTTAGTTTAACCCCCGATAAATCCAATTTTACCTTAACCGAGATAATTATTTTATCTTATTTTCACTATTAATTATGATAAAATATTAAATTTTACTTATTATAAAAAGTAAAATATTCTGATTCCAATCTTATAATACATTTTATCAAATTATTTTCACATTAGCACAAAATTTTAATTTAAAATCAATCTCACAACCGTGACGAGAAAGCGGGTTTTCAAAGAGAATTTGTTTAAATGTTTACAAAAAGTTATATTGAAATTCAATACAAAAATGATTATAATTACCTAAATAATATTAATATATATATATATATATATTATTTTAATAATTTAAATTTAAAACCAAGTAAAATATAATTTATCTTTATAAATAATTTAAGAAAAAAGTCGTCTTTCAATTAATATTCATTATTTTCACTAATCATCAAAAAATTAAACTTTTTAGAAAATTATAAAAAAATTCCTCAAAATATAATTTTTAAAAGTAGATTTAAAAAATTATTTCCTCTTTAAATAAATTTCATAATATTTGTAAAAACTAAATTTTAATTATTTATGTCAAGCACAACTAAAGAGACTTTTAGAAAAATACACTTTGACTGAAAACATTATTTATTTTAAATGATTATTATTTTATTTGTAATAAATATAAAACCATTAAATTTATTTAATAATTATATAAAACATATAATAATCATTACTTATTTGTTACTATTCAAACCTACCCAATTAAGGGATAGTTCTTAATTATATTGTTTAAATAATAATATTTTAGTAAAGTATCATGTTTCATCAGAACCTAGTTTTAAGTGAATTCTATGTTATCAAGTAAATTGATAATGAATGAAATTAAATATAATATAAATCCTAGATGTGTTACATTTAATTATAAAAATAGTTTTTATTTTATTTACGCAATCGATCATGATGTTCCTCTTTTGAAATTTTTGGCTATTACATCCCCCCAAATAAATTGTGTTCTTGTAATATAATCTTGATCTTGGTAATAAAAGATTTGAAGTTTAAAATTTCATTTAATAAAATCCCATATCATGGGAAGGGTTGATAAAAAATACACTATATAAGTGATAAAGGTTAGTATGAAGGTCAAATTGAATAACACATAACTGGGTTTCCAAGTAGGATAACACTAGTGAAAATTGAAGACACATACATTAGAGAAAAGAATAAATAATTGGAGAAAGGTATTGAGATGTTTCATTATAATTTAGTGAATTATTATTGGAAAATGAAGGACCTAAAAACCATAAATCTATAATGATTTAAAAGAATAGTTGATTCAATGTAAATAAAGATATTATCATAATTTTTTGTTTCAATATTCTTTTCCAAGAGTTTAGGATTTACATTACCATATAGAATAACAATATATTAAAACAAACATACTTAATATATTTTTATTTCATTAGAATAATTTCATCTTTTGATTATTCATAGATCATCTTCCAATTAATTTATTACTATAAGAAATGAGTTTCCATGATGAAATTTTTATGCCTGAATAACTAAAATTAATTTTTAATATATCATAAGATCTATAAAAAGTGAAAATTATTTATGTTCATTTATAAATATTTTCCAAAACCAATATTTTCCTCACAATTATCCAATATAATACAGTATCTTGTAAACCACAATAGTTAAACCACTGGTTAATCTTTAATATTTATCCTTCAAATAATTTAACTAAAAATAATTTCATTTTAATTAGGATATCATGTAGGTATATAGGCATTCTTTTTTTAAAAACCGTATTATTAAAATTCCAATAAT
This sequence comes from Viscum album, assembly GCA_963277665.1. NCBI lineage: Eukaryota > Viridiplantae > Streptophyta > Magnoliopsida > Santalales > Viscaceae > Viscum > Viscum album. The sequence goes on from OY728160.1 coordinate 1,567,730,714, forward strand.
GCTCCAAAATTATAATAACCCATAATTACCTCAATATAAAAGTTTATATGAACATTAAATGTTACCAATACATTTATAAAATCATCTTTATCATTATTATCACAACATCATGAACATATATGGTTTATCCTCCCTCATTCATGTGTATTTTATAATGTTAAACTTTCCACTAAAACAGTTTTCAAAGTCATTAGTTCCATTCAACATTTTTTCTCAAATTTGTATTAAAATAATAATGAAGTTAAATTCTTATAAATTTATATTTTTTATAACCAGAATATAATTGATTAATATAAACCGATAACATAATTATTTAATCTAAACTAAAGAACATAAATCATTCTTGCTAATCTATAGTAATATTATAAGCATGAACTTGACCATTCAACTCATTTTGAAGTTTATTCCCTTAACAAATGGGGAATTCATTTGAATAGTGCCCCATATCCTTATGGTGGATGAATTTATCTTTGGAATGTTCTTTCATACCCATTAAACAATGAGTATGGTTGGATTTGTCTCCCCACATGAAGATAACTCCATTTCTTTTTAATTATGTACCGATGTGATTCTTCCCCATGATACATATGTTGGAAAATAATTTTTACCATTCTTCTTTTATCTATCTTTTTCTCTCCCATATTCTTTTTCACTTTCTTAACTTCTAAGGAATTAAACTTATTGAATTATTCCTCTATCTTGATAGAGCATGATATTATATCCTTGTATGAGGGTAAATTCTGGTAGACTAGCCCCCTTCAAAATATAGGATAAGTCTGATCAAAGAAATGATCGTTCTCACTCTTTGGATTACTTGCATTTATATGGGTTCTATTACACCCACAATGCATGATTTCTAAACAATGGAATTCCATATATTAGATAATTACATTATGAAACATAATGTTAAATCCCAAAAATACTAAAACACTTCATATAAATTAAAATATTAATTCATAGAAAATATCATAATCATGAATATGATTTATTTTTGGATATCATTATTTTCAAATACTTCAAAATGGGTTGTATAGAAAATGTGAATTATCCTAAGAATATCCCTAAGAGTTTAAAACTAGGTTCTTAGTGGGATATTTTTTCATTCACTACGTAATGATCAGGTAAATCCTAATCCACCATTTTCAGAGTTATTTCCCATAGGTACATGTGTTCTAGAACTCTATCCACTTGTATTATCTAGACATGGATGACCTTCTTGAAAAAATCACGTAATCACCTACATACCAAAACATTAGTATTTCTTCTAAACATATCCTAACATTATATCATAGGGTTATGTTCCCTAATCTCTTTTTCCTAAATCTAGTTCCCAAGGTTTTTGTTAAACTTCATTTGATTCCAACTCCCGTGAGCCCAACCCTAGTATATAGGAGTTGAAGTCTACTTTATTAAATTGTCACTAGATACAAGGTATCACATCCTGAAGGAAAAAATAGTATAGTAGTCTCGAAAAGATATATAAATACATGGAATATGCATTATAATTTAAAACATAAACTACACAAAGAACATTATTCCAGAACACCGTTATTCGCCTTAGTGTATGACTACATATCAATCACAAAACACTTCCTTATATCCTGTGGAAAATAAATCAGAATAAAGGGGTTAGATAAGATATTCAGTAAGTGGACGAGTGCAATGGAAACTATAAATAAATAAGGAATAAGAAATATTCCAAGGTGAATAAATAAAAAATATTCCATTTAATCAATAACTTGATAATAATAACGAAGGAATAAATGATTATCAAATAATTCCACATAAATAATTACAAGGTCTCGAAAAATTAACCATTGATATTATAACTAATAGAATAATCTCATGGAATACCAACAAATAAATTAATATTGATGGAATGTACAATGTAGGATATCATAAATCTATCATTGATGCCTAATGTCAAGATATCTAAATAAACGGGAACGACCTTAGCCAAAACCCAATCTATTTTGTATCATTAAACATATAGATGCATCTATGGACTATCAACAAATAGTCCCCATATGTCACTTAATAATTCAAAATGCTTCTTGCATGAAATTGGTGAAATATATTAACCATAAACATTTGTATTGAAAAATTAACTTATAAAATGTTAATATATAACCTAATAAAATAAACAGAATCACAAAACCATCGAGAGTAATATGATGAATGGTAATAAAATTTTACATCCCCCAAAAAACTGATCAAAACTATCCAAAGAAAAAATAAGGATTATATAAATAAAATATATCCCCAATGTAACATAACTATATTAAGGGGTTTATATCATTTTATAATACAATTACCGTATAATTTCATTAATTTTTTTTGATTAAAATAACCCTTAAACATTGAAAATATTTTTAATTAAAAATGTTCACAAACTATTTCAAGAATACATTTATTTGAAAATATAATTTTAAATTATGTGTGATTATTATGGTGTACAATTTTATTATTTTCATATTTTTTAAAACAATAATTCCTTTCATTTTTATTAAAATCCATGCATGTCTTGGTTTGAAAAAAAATATGAAGATTCCTTAAAAAACATTTTTTAAAAGTGAAAATGAGTAAAAAAAATATTTAATAAATATTTTTTGAAAATTTGAAAACATTTTTGAAGTCATTTAAAAAAAACCTGGATTTTAATGAAAATATATTTTTGAATGTAGAGAAAAATATGTTCTGATTTTTTTAAAAAAATTGACAATCATTATAATTACCAATGAGTAGAAAAATGATAATATTTCCTTAGAAATTTCATTAATATCCTAATGAGAAGAATATATTTTGATTTTAATATATAAACATAAAATATTTCTCCCAAGGGATACTTAAAAATTAAAAAAACTAGAATAATGATGAAATTTTGAAATAAACCCCTACCACCTTGGTAACTTGTGAATATTAAGCCCCAAAAATGAAATAAATTAAAATGAAAATTTTAGTACAATGAATAAAAATATATTCATGATAGAACATATAAAAATGGTAATTATATAAAACACTCAATTTAATAAGTGGTGAATATGGTGTATCTCTCATAGAAGTAAACTTCAGATGAAAAACCCATACCTTGATTGTGACTCACCGTGTATGTTCTTTATCTTCTTGAATACTAAAATTATGTTAATTATTTAATTTATTAAGAACATTTTTAAATTTTATTATCTCTTTTACTTCACTTATTATCATCTTTTATACATTTAATTAATCAATTTAGTTTGTGTTTTTTGTTTCTATGATATTTGACTTATTTGTCAAAAATGACTTCGGTAGGTTAACTATCCCTCAAGGTGTCATTATTTAAAAATCATCAGAATAAAAATCAAAATATAATTATCATATTTATACATAATTTATTCTTTATAGACCAATCATGTAATATGGTTTTGATAAAGTAAATACGCTATGATCATGGAGACGATAGGTCTTACATACGCATGAGTAACATTTCCATTTTTCCATGATCATTATGGAAAGGAGGTATATAATATTTTATCATTAAATAATTATCATTATATCATAAATATAATATTATTTATTATATTACAGTTATATATTTCATCCATGTGGTGTGGTGATAGAAATAGAGTCACATCGCTTCATAAAGGTGACAATCCACATGTACAAGAACAATGTTATCAGATTTCAGTGAGTGAAAATAGATAAAGTAAAATGATATGTTATCTTTTCATAATGATAAATATGTAATGTTTATCACATATATTTATTATATTTATTATTATTACCTTCCATTTAATGTTTTATTGAAAAATGAATCACACCATTTCGTGAGGCGGTAGTCTTTCGCACACATAATCGACATTATCGTTTCACATTTGGAATTGAAATAAAAAATTTATATGTGGTTAAAGGAACATATAGGTATATTTATGATATAAATATAATTTATATACTTCATATCCATAATAATACTCAACCGTGATAGTTTTTTATGAAACAATATCACATCGGTTTACGAGGCTATAGTCTGCCGTATGGATGAGAGAAATTATCGTTTCCAACTTGAGAGATGTAGAGATGGGTATAGGACATTAAATTAAATAACAATAAAAATTTATGGTATATAATGGTGTTATTATACAAGAATAAATGAATAAAATTTTAGGTATGTGGATGAATAAATAATAAAAAAAGGCATAGATAAGAATTTTAACTCTTCTCGGAACACAACTTTAGGTTAGAACTAATGTACTCCTAGAATACCTTTATGTAAATAAAAAGGGTTTAAGATGAAGGGATGGATTTCTGGATTTTATATGGGAATTTATTTTCTGAACAATATTGGTTTAAAAGTGTTACTAAGATAGGACAGTGGGCATCCTTTCTTAAATTAGGTGAGCGGCACACCTATATTTTTTGAAAATAAAAATGTGTACCCTTGATTTTCACTTGAAAGGGGAGTTCAAAATGGATTATTTTAAATAAATAGAAATTATAAGGTTGATAAATTTATAAAAAATAAATTTTTTAATAGTTTTTAGTTTATTTTAACCAATATATTTTTAGATTAACTCTCCAGTAAACCAATTTTTACATTAATTATGGTAATTAATTAATAATGTTTTCACTATTAATATATTAAAAAATTAGGTATATTTTATAAGAAAATAAAAAACATTATTATTCATAATATTTAATTCATTTTAACAAATTCAATTTACATAAATTCAAAATTTTAATTTAAAATTAACCCTATAGATGGGATGAGAAAGAGAGTTTTTAAAGATAAAATGTGGAAAATTTTAAAAAAAATTTATATCATCATTCAAAATGAAAATGATTCCAATGAAATAAATTGGAATAATATATATATAAATTAACTAATTTTAATTTAAAAAAACTTAAAATATAATTTAACATTAATAATATTTTGAATGAAATTATAATGTTCTATTAAAAATCATTATATTCCACTATTCATAAAAAAACTACCCTTTTCAAAGAATTATAAAATATTACAGCAAAGAAAATTTTGAAATGTATATTTAAAAAATTAATTTTATTTTGAATAATTAATTTTCTAATAGTTTTAAATTTTAATTTTAATTTTTTTGGAAAGCGTGAGTAGACCTCCTTTTTGAAAAAATACAATTTTTTGAAAAATATTTTCTTTCTTTAAAATGAATCTTATTTTATTTAGATTAAATGGATTACCATTGGATTTATTCTATAATTTATTAAAAAAATATAATATTCATAATTTAGTGAATAATATTCATACCCACATTAATAATGACTATGTTATATTGGTAATTTTTAAATAATAATATTTTTATAGAGTATCGTGTTTCGTTCAAACCCGGTGTTGCGTGTAATGCCAAATTTTGAATAGATTTAATTTTGTTAAAATTAAATATATAAAAAAGCTTTTATTTCTTTAATTATAATATAATATTTATTTTTTAACTCATATACACTATTAAACATTATTTTCTTTTTTTTAAATCTCTAGGAGTTACATTCGATCCAGAATGTGTTACAATAAAGTCCAAACTCAATGGTTGGGAGACCAATTAGGGATGTAATTCGAATCAGATTTCATTTTTTATTTTAGAGATCATATGGTTGTAACTTTGTCTTATCAAGAAAAACATCTTTCAACTTACAACCCCTCGAGGTGGTTTTTCCATTTGAGAATTCTGAAAATTTATAAAGCATTATAGGAACAATTTTTTTGGGGTGGCCTAAAAAGATCTATAATATTGTATGTCTCGAGATTTCTTCCTATCACCAGTTCAATGTAGAGAATCAATAGCCTGTGGGTATGTTCCTATATTTAATAATTCTTATTTTTAAGTGGGAGTATATAACCATGTATTTTTCAATAATTCTACCAAGAACAGTTAGAAAATTCAATTCTATATGGATGATTATGGACCATCTATTAAATTTTTCCCACTTCATCCCTATTCATAAAACTAATATTGTGGAATAATTTTATAAAATCATTATTAAATAAATTTTAAATATGCATCGAATTATAATCATAATAATATCTGACTAAGACCCTAATTTTACATATCTTTTTTAGAATTCCACAAAAAATCTCTTGGAACCCTATTGACTATGAGTACGACTTACCATCCTCAAACTTATGATAATATAAAAGAACTATCCAAACATTATAGGACATGCAAAGGTATTGTATAATGTATTTTGGAATCTCATTAGAGGATAAGAAACCATTACTGTATTTTTCATGTAAGAAAAATTTTCAAGACTCGATACATATGGATCCTTTTGAATCAATATTATAGAGTCTATTTTTATCTCCACATTATTGTGTGGAAACAAAAAAAACTTCACTTATTGGTCCCAACCTTATATAGGAGACAATAGATAGGATTCACATAATTAAAAAGAAGTTTGAGATGACTTAGATTCATAATAAATTGTATATGGTTCATCATCAACATCCATTCTAATTTGAGGTTAGTGATTATGTCTTCTTCTGAATATCACGAAGACTTTTTCATAAACATTTTGATAAGAAGGGAACGTTTTCTTCCTGATAGATAGGAAATTTTATATACTTGAATTAATTAATGATGTGGAATATCAGTTGTGCTTTTCACCAAGGTTTAGTTTAGTGAACAATGTCACGAACCAACCCAGGTCGACCATGAACTGGTCACCTGAGCCGGTCCGTGACATGGCCCGAGAGGCATTCCCGATCCTCCCAGGCTGGCGACAAGCACCAGGGCATCAATACAGGTTGTGGTAATTATTTCTCCCAATATAAATAAGTAAATCCATAGAAATAATACATAGAAACGCATAAAAAGTAAACCGAACAAAATGACCAAACAAAAACAAAAGAAAATTAAAACTAACAAAAAACAACGTCCAAACTAACTTTGTGCGACCCCACGGGTCACTCTCTGACTCAATGATCAAGCATCACCCAAGGAGAGCGCACTTAAGCTGTAGCCTTCACAAACACTAAAAATAGAAAAGAACTCTAGGCATGAGTATTAAAACTCAATAGGCTACTCTGATATCTATTCCTAATGAACTACACTTAAAATAAAAGAAACATAATTTCAAGTTTGAACTACAATTAATAAAAGTTTGTTTTTATAAATATTTTACATAAAAACAAAGTATGAACCATTTCCCTTAACCATTTCTAAATTTGGGTTCATTTTATTAATGTCAATGGATTTTCAGAATGGGATACTAATGTTTACATTTTCAAATTTTCACAAAGTGGATTAAACACTTTCATTTGAAAACCATTTTTAGAGACCTAATCAAAAGCAATTTAAAAATTTCCAAAGAAAACAATACACCAAAAATGCACAAAGTAAAACACACAACAAGGGAAATGTTGGTATACATATGAGCATCATAATCACTACTACAAGCAACAAAAGCCGAATATACATGGGTGAACCTAGGAGATCTAGAATAAACCAGAAGACACCAATACATGAGATATGATCCTCGTTGAGATGTCACACACAATGAAATCAAAACTCCCAATACGCTCGACCATCCTCTCTCAGGTAGGCTGAGGGAAAATCCCATAGTAATAAACCCAATATATCCACCTACTATGGGCCACTGGTCTGTAGCATAACCTACCAGTGCAGCAATCATTCTTAGAATATTCTCTCAATATTCCAGATTCCCATGTCTCAAGTGTTTGGAAAGAGGTTGATCCAACCGATTCCAACCAAGAATCTAATAATATATATATTTATATAAGGCACAACATGAATCAGCCCAAGCCACTCCATGGGAAAACCTCTTGCCTTTAAACTACATGAGTACTCAGGAGGCTCTAACCGTGGCCTCCCAAACAATAAATTTTAACCAAGGAATGAGAGTTATCCTAAGAGTGTTTTTATCAAAACATTTTCATCTTTTTCCATAAAGTTCAAAACAGGCATTAAATACATTTCACAATTTCTACTTTAAAAAGAACCAAAACACTTGTTCATGCTTTAGAAGAAATAATTTATCATTAAAACTAGAACTATAATTGAAATTCTGTGAATTATGTTTAAAAGGCAAACTGGCATTCTTTCACCACTGGGTGTCCGTTCATCAAGAAAATATTTCAAGTGTCCTGTATAAAATAAACATCTCTTTTTACACAAAATAACAATTTAAAAATTAATTATCTTATATTATCTCAGATTTATTAAAACTAATAAAATATTTAATCTTAATAAATAGTGTACTCAAACAGTATGAAATAATGTAACTTAAATTTTAAAAAGCAGTGCAATGGGAACCTACCTCGGATACACGATCCGATGAAACGACGCACGTTTGAAAATTCACGGTAAAGTCCAACGCCCTATATAATAAATATCAAGGACTAAAAACACATATATAAGCCCCCTTTAAAGTATGAAAAACCAAGAGGTGGGATGAAACAATCACCTTGAATGTAAAGTGCGATGACGATGGAACTTCGAAAACAAGGCTTGACGATGGCACTCACTTAGAAACGCCCCGCGCAGCTCCTAAAAAGTCAAACCGGCCTAAAAAAATTTAATTAATAGAACCATTAACCAAACCAAATTAATATATATATATATATATCAAAAAAATAATAAAATAATGGTTATAGCAAATAGATGTCGCACCAGAAGGGTGGAAGCGTGCTAATCGGAAGGACACCATTATGGTGCGGGAAGGCCGTAACAATGTCATCAAGGCACACGCTGGTAGGGGAGGTTCTGTCAAAGGGATGAGTCGCATTTAATACTGACCAGGAGGCTGAGAAGAGGGTGTCGAGGGGGTTACAGTTCAGCCAGAGGGCTGCGGGACAGCTGAAAAGGCTGCTGTGCACCAAACCGGAGGTCCGAGGGGGCTGCTTGTCGACCAGAGAAGGTGCTGTGCACCAAACGAGAGGTTTGAGGGGGCTACGGGTTGGCTGGAGAAGGTGCTTCTCACCAAACGGAAGGTCCGAGGGGATGTTGGGGGTGTGTTTTAAAGGGAAAAAGAAGGGCACCGACGGCGGGAAAGGAGGAGGGTGAGCTGGGAACTAGGGCGCCAGGAGAAAGGTGTTACAGAGGGTTGTGGGCTGGAGGAAAGCCGAGAGGGATGGACGGAAGGCCTGTGGTGCGACACTACAATAGGAAGGCAATAGGGGGAACTTGCACAGGGGGGGGGGGTGCGCTGTCTGCGACGTGCAAGAGGTATGCGACTGGTTTGGTTCGCCGTGCATTGCAAGGAGGGACCGAGGTAGGGAGGCGCACTGCAAGCTGGGGGCGCCGGTGGAAGGCTTCCTCTCTGAGGAGGCATATCCAGAGCGGGGAGTAGGGTTGAGGTGCATGGTCGATGAGGAACTACAATGGTGAGGGAGGCTAAGGGTTGAGGACCTGTAGGTGAAAGGATCCAGGGGGTGATACGCCACTGCAGCAGGGAGAAGGGGAAGAGAAACCATGGCGGGGAGACGAGCTGGAGGTGGTCGAGGAAGAAGGCGGGTCTTGCGGGAGGAGACGATAGGAAAGGAGGCTGGAAGGTCAACCTACTAAAGCGCAATAATATGGGAATAAAACAGGGGGTGAAACTGGGGTTTTAATATATATTCTTTTCCTAAAAAAGACACCCTAATATAAATCATAATTAAACAAATTGATATGAAATAGAATAATAATAATAATAATAATAACAAAAAAATTATAAAATCCTTAGTAAAAATAATATTAATAATAATAGGAAAGACAATAATAATATTAATAATAATATGAATAATATTATAATAGTTAAAGAAGTATAAACTCGAACATAACCATGCAATTCGATGAGATCATGTTAACCTTGATCCAGATACTACATAGATTCAAGTGATGATACAGATTGTTAATATAAAATAGAATTTCTTCTATGGAAAAAATATAAGTACAATATGGGTTTTGGTATGTTTTAGAGAATGTAGTGCCCCCTATTTCATGTACATGACCCTTTATTCATTTATATTGAGTCTATAAAATTTAAGGTTATATTTCTGGATTTTTTTAGGGGTTTGGGAATTTCTTGGAGGATTTTATATAGGCATATGGTTTTTAAAAGGTTATTAGATGTTGTTCAGAATCTTTAGGAAACTATGAATGGGGGGAAATTGGTCACTGGGAAGGTCCACAGTTGGCACACATTTTTTTCCAAACCATGTGAATTCCCAAAGGAAACCATGTATATATAGATATAGAGGAAAATTATTTTTGGGACATTATTTTTCTAACCTTTCAAGACAACTATACGAGGGGTATCCTTAAGGAAGAATCACTACATGACTACTACAGAATTTTCCAGACCATGTAACCTAATAGTGCATCATATTGTTTGAAGCCTAAATTTTTTAGATATAATCTGAATTAATTACCCTAACCTCAATTAATCCCATATTCAATCAATATCAAAATTTCCTTTTTCTCCTTAGGGCTGAGAGATTATATCATTCAGTCTGAAAGTTATGCTTAAGAGAATTAATGTGCGTTTTAGATCCGGATTCAGCGTTAATTACCCATTTTCCTTGTTCTTACTAGATTTATTGTTCTTATCTCTCTCTAAACCATATATCTAATAAATAATGGATAGAGAGATATTGTATTATTTCAATTATGATATGATATTTTTGAATGTAGTGAATATAATGAGGTTTATGATCAGATATAGAAGTTTTAAGCATTGTTCTTCTTTTTTTCCAACCATTGATGGGTATATTGCTTCCCTCTTATCTCCACTTGACATATAAATTTAAGGAATTGTTTTATTAAAATGAATTTATTGATTTTTTTGAAATATTTTTCTGACTCTTAATTGAATCCCATTTTGTGTTATGTCTTTGAAATTGTGGAAATTTAATTTTTTTCCTGGAAAATTCACTTTTTTGATAATTATAATTTGATGATTTTAAAATTATGGTTTTTTATGTATATAAAATTTTTAATGAATGTTTTTATGTGTAATGGATTTGAATCAAATTTAGTATTCATGTTTAGTGTGTGTTCATTCATATATGTATTCTTTTGGAAGGGGTGTGTGCCATTAGTATGCCTAATATTGGTAACCTTGTAATGAATTAGTGGATCAGTGAGAGAAAACTCATGAGGAGGGAACTATCACCTAGTCATTATTGTGTGTGTAGAAAAATTGAATGAGTATTGAAAATAAATGTGAAATTTTTTTATTATAGAGAACTTGTCCAATTATATATATATATATAATACAATGTTTTTTATGAATATTAATTACAATTCACAAACACTTGCCTAGGGAACATAACGGTTTAGTGTATTCAAAAAAATTGAAATAAAAACAACTAGTCCATAGTTAAAATAAATTATATACCATGTGGTTTTTCATAACATTTACTGTTATTATAAATATCTTATGTAATATAATTCGATTTAACATGGGGATAGGAAACATTTGAATGGTTGAGCTCATATGCTTATTAAGGGTAAACAAGGTATATACATAAGTAAAAAAAATAAACATAAGGGTTTGACAACATTAGATTAATATTTAAAAACCATACCCTACATATAAAATATCACAATATTAAGTCATGGAATAAATATTGGTAGTTTATAAGATATAAATCAAAAATAAATAAGAGAAAATGTGGCATGATAGCATACAATTAGTACAAGACATATACTTGTGGCATGCGCCTAATAATAAAAAATAATTTCCATATTAGTTAAGGCCTAATAACAAGGCTATAAAAGTAGAATGGGTTCCCTACCCAAACAATCATAGTAGTCAAGGTTCACTCCTAAGTCCACTATATTGGAAAAATTCTTTTACTGAACTGGGTTTTCTCCCCATTCTAGTCATGTTTATCTCATAGGATAAAAATCATTACCCAATGTATTGGAGGGAGATATATGCCCCACTTGTATCACAATGGAAACAATATTTATGTGTTCCAAAATATCATAAAACATTCATCATATCATAATCAATTAAATAAAATGGGTTTCATAATAATTTCATTATATCATAACATATAGAAATTAGACAGGTTTTACAATCATTTCATCCTTTCTTTATAGCATAACCCATGGAAAAACAAGAAGGTTTCATACGAATTTTATCATAGCATGACCCATGGAAGAGGAATGGGTTTCATAAAAATCATCCCATTATAAAAATAAAACATTTAGAGAAAGAATAATAATTGAATATTGGGATCATATGCATAGTAAGGCATTGGTAATGTCAATGGATGTAATTTTAGATTGAAAATTATTTTGATTGATCATTTAATACATTTCTTAAGGAAAATATCACTTATAAATTGAAAAACACTTTTTAAAAAATAAAACATTTTGAAAATATTTATTGATGAAAATAACTTTGAGTATTTATAAATTAATCTTCAATGTAAATAGTGGTCATGATGATAGGATGTTTCATTCATATCATTCAAATTAAAAGAATGATTCATTTCAAATTTTTTGTAATAGACAAACGAGCATTCATTAGGAATAAAAATGAATATTCAATTAAAAAATATTTAAAAATAAAAATGTGTAAAAATTTACCTTAAATATTATAGGAGGATAATAAAACATTTTTAAAAACATTTTAAGAAAAAAATATTTTTAATGAAAACTGATTATTACTAAAGAGTGAAACAAAGTCATATTTTCTTAAATAAATATTTTCTCAATTATATTAAGTATAAATGAGTGGAAATAACGTACTGATTACTTTAAAATATAAATTATTACCATCAGATAAGAAAATTCATGAGTTCCTTGAGATATGGAACATACATTTTCATTATCTGAATCATAAACAATCCTGACAAATGATAGATTGTAACATAAAACTATAACCACATTGGTAAAAATGAATACAAATCCCCTAGATGTAATATCATAAAATGGAACATAAAATATTACAAGGATAAGTAAATTCATGATAGTACATGTCAATTGAGCTATATATAGACCTCATGAAAGAATATAGATGCATAACATTACATACGTCACTGAGATAACAAATTAAGACCCATATACCATAACATATGCCATGACATCCATCATACACATTCATAAATTCTTTATAATAAATATAAATTTATTATAAATCTATCACTTAAATATATTTAAATATATATCATACAATATTTTATTTACTTATGACCTTTTATTCCCCATTTGTTAACAATTATAAGTTGAAGTTACATTTCAGGAAACGACAACTTTTTTTAATTTATATTTTGAGTTTTTATTTGTGGACCAATTACTTTGATCGTGGTTAAATAATATCCATTTTTAATCATGATATAAATATCATATTTATTCAGTATATATATATATATAGAAATCCATAAAATTTAGTGATAAAAAATTAAATACATCGTTCCTGGAGACGGTAGGTCATAAGTACATGTGAACAATGTTTACATTTTCTTATGGGATTGAAAAAATAATGATAAATGATATATTAAAATTACAGAATAATTTTTATATCATATATGTCACATGTTTTCAATAAATACACCCTTATTACCTTCCATTTAAAGTGTAAATGAATCACATCACTTCAGGAGGCGGTAGTTAGTCATATACATGAACGATGTTATCATAGTCCCATGAAATGAAATGTAAAATGGTAATTGTGATATAATAATTAAATTGGTATAATATTTTCATAAATACCAAATATATAAATAATAAATCCAATATTATCTCTATCCTTGAGAGGTTGTATGAAAAAATGAATGACATTGGTTCATGAGGTGGAAGTCCTCCGTATACACGAATGATGATTCCACAAACCATTTTAGGGGGGTGGATATGGTTTTAGGTAATTACTATAACATAAAATCATATAAGAATATTAAAGATACTAATTATATGATATCATCATGTAATAATAATAATTTAATGATGTGGAGTAATAATTAAAAAACACTCATTGATGAATGCTACCTCATCTTTGGGTATCCACCTTAGGTTTGGACCGAAAGCCTTCCTTGGTTAGATGTCCATAAAAAATAAGGTTTATAGGTTTATAGGAGTTAATTTTATAAGTTATTTGGGTAGTTAATTTCTAAACCAAAAGGCTTTTGTGGTGTGAAGTTGATAAAAAGGGGCTACCTTATATAAGTGAAGTGAGTGGGATACTTGTAATTTTTTGAAAGAATGAATTCCATATATGTTTTTCACAAGTTACAAGGATAAAATGTTGAACCATTTTCAAGAATAAAATATTTAAGGTATAAATATTTCAATAAAATTATTTTTTGGGATGTTTTTGGTTATTTTTAACCCTTATTTGTTTATTTTAACCCCTAGGTAAACCATTTTTACCATAACTATGGTAAATGATTTTTACTATTTTAAAATTTTATTTTGGAAAAAATTAAATTGAAATTGGTATATAATATAAATTTTTATGATTTAAATTATTTATTACATTTTTACAAATTCCATTCATATTAGTGGATAAATTTAAATTTAAATTATCCTTTCAAATGCGATGAGAAAGTAGGGTTTTAGAAAGAAAATGTTTGAAAGTTGACAAAGTTTTTTATCTCAAAATTCAATATGAATTTGATTATATTGATATAAATTGGATTAATGGAAGTATAATTGGAATAACTTTACTTAAAAAATGAAATATACTCAAAATTATAAATAAATAAAACTAAAAGGTCTTTTTTATTTAAAATAGAGTATTTTTTTACTATTCATCAAAAATGAAAGTTTTCATTAAAATTACCAAAAATTCAACTTAAGATAATTTAGAAATTACTAATAAAAAATGAACTTTATTTTTTCAAATTAATTTTCTAAAACTGTGAAAATTAAATTTTATAAATGTCACAAAAACATATAAAATTATTTTTTTGATTAAAAGGTATTTTCAATATATAAAAAGACAATACCAAATATTAAGTACTTTTTATCAATTTGTTTCAATTATTTAAAACTATTATAATTAATATTTATAAGTATTTATTACAATTAATATCACTAATTTAAATTTCTAGGTTATGTTGGGGGCGTTTAAATATCTATATTAATTACAATTCATGGTTTTTTCAAAATTCAGTGTTGTGTATACCACATGCTAACCCAATGTTGTGTGCAACACAAAATATTAAATAAATTTAATTTATTCAAAAAATAATCAATAAAAAACTCCCATGGTGTTACATTCTACTCCCTTATAATTAATGTTTCCCTTGAAATGATTCACTAACAAAAAAATGAGGGTAATTTTTCCTCATTATATCATCAAGTTCCCATGTAGCTTCCTTAAACTGGTGGTTCCTCCACAAAACACTGACTAGGTGAGTGGACTTATAACAACCCTACTCATTATTACACATTAATTCATGATTTTATACATAATATATCCCATAATACAACCTATAAGACCAAGAATTATAGTGTATTTGGGAATTAGGAACATTACAAAACAACTTAAAATAAGGAATA
The DNA here is from genome assembly GCA_963277665.1 of Viscum album. Classification (NCBI taxonomy): domain Eukaryota; kingdom Viridiplantae; phylum Streptophyta; class Magnoliopsida; order Santalales; family Viscaceae; genus Viscum; species Viscum album. The sequence continues at coordinate 1,567,746,178 of OY728160.1, forward strand.
CATCATCTTTATTGAAAATATGCTTAACATTATCACACATAAAACTGAATGGGATAATCATTGGACATATATAAGAAAGGGGTCTGCTATAAATACCAATAAGGTAATAATCATGGAATAAAATAAACAGAATAATAAATGTTAAAATATAGGCATATCAAAGGGGGATAAAATCTGTAGGAATTATAAACATGAACAATGAGACATGATATAACATGATAATCATGATGGAAAGCAGGAAATATAGAAACAAATCGAAACAGTGCATCAAAAACATAGGTCAAGGATAAATTCCAAGATACAATGATTGAAAAACTCCCATAAAGTAATAATTTTTACTCCCTATCTCAACATGATGTCTCACGAGAATAGACATTACCCAATGCATTGGAGAGATATATAACACTGGGTGCACCAGTCACATTCATTTCATTCTCATGCTTAAGTGTGCCACATAGATCATAAAAAATGGTTTTTCTCATCATCATATTTTATTCCTTGATCATGTAGTGTCAAATAAACACATTTAAGTCCCAAATAAAAGATGTATTAGTGTATTATTATTAGGAAATGGGTATGATATACACTATAAAATTGGTTTGTCATCGAAAATCGTGATAAAATCTTGACAACATAACAATATAAATTAAAATTTTATAAAATGGATTGATGAGAGTGAATGGGGTCTATAATAATTTTTAAATCAAATCGAAGGTAATAGGGGCATATAGAGACATATCCCAACATTAGGAATTGGAAATAGAAGTAATAAGATAATAAAGAAACTTCAATGAATAAGAGAAGGTGAGGATCCCTTACCCAGAAAGTGTGACTCAAAATTCTTGGGAGGGGATTATTGAGATCAAGGGGGAACCATGGGTGGACTCTAGAGAGGGGAAGTTAGAGTAAGGGAGTTTTCTTAGGATTTTCAGTGAAGATAAATGGGATATTGTCTTTGTTTTTAAAGAAAATGTGTGGGGAATTATTTATCATTTCACAAACTTATGTTTTTGACATTATATAATAAAATAACCAAAACCAAAAATCTTCTTATTGTTTTTTCCAAATTGATTTTAGTATTTTATAATTCCAAGGGACAAAATTAATAAAAAATACCCTTTCTTATGTGTAAGTGAGTCATATTTTTAAATAAAATATTTTAAAAACATGAAATATGTAAATGGTTTTGGAGGATTCATAAAGGATTTATAAAATTAATAAAACAAAAAATATCACATTATTTTAAATGAAAAATATATATTTTTTCATGGGTACTATTTTTTGAATTTATTATATTACTTTTGAGACATTATCATGTCATAATACGCAACATATATTTATACTGTATTTAATTTTTACCCAAAAAATTGACTATATATGAAAATAATGAAAAATTCACCCTTGGATAATTTTGACATCCTGATTCCAAAAAATAATAATCATCTTATGTAACTAATTTGATAAATATGTGCATTTCCACTTTTAAAATAATAATTTACATTTATTGAGAAATGTATAGTTATTTTGACATAAATAGTTTTTTAAACTCATATAAAAATTAAATTTGACTTCATAAAAATTATATTAAAAATTATATTGAATAAAAATTATTTAATAATAATATTTTGCTAAAATATTATATATTTCAAAAATCAATTAATTTATTAAAATAAATTCCTTTATTGAATTTTAATATTACAAAAAAATCCAATTTTTTTTCTAAAAATAAAAAAACATTTATAAAATAACGATAAGAATAAAATATGGAAATTTTTATTTTTAAAATATAATATACATATTCATATTTTTATTATTATGATACATTTCCATTTAATATAGCAGAAAATTCCCTAAGGGTACAGGGCATAATTGTGACACTTTCATGGGGTGGTTCGATATATAGGGTTTGGGTCATGATCTCGATGAGCTTGACCTTCTCCCGTAAATAGTTTTTCTCATGCTTAAGTTGTTGGATCTCGGCTTGGGATTGGTCGAGGAAAATCCTTTTGATGTTATCTCCCTCAGAAGTCCAAATAAATGGGATTTACAGGGTATTATCCTACAAGTTAGGGTCACCACTTACTTTTTTAGTGTGAATTGGATTTTTTAGAACCCTATATTTATATTAATCACATGATCACTATTCAATGAATATATTATCAATGGTATTGATGATTAAAATTCTACTAATTATAATAGGATATAATAAAACCATTTAAGTTCTTGTGTTTTATATAACCATTATACATAGTAAGATTATATTAAATCACAAGGGGGATTTTATTTATAGTAGTTCAGGTCATTATAATATTCTCCCCTTCAAAAATTTCACCATAAAATTTTTCATTTCCCACACTAAAATAGGGGAGGGTAACTATTTTTCATCACTTACTCTGATTCCCATGTTTTTTCTTCAATAATTTGGTTTCCCCACAACAATTTGACTACGTGCATTATCTTATTTCATAGAATATTCTATCTATAATCTACGATCTTCACCGGTTACTCTTCATATGATAGATTATTCTCCAATGGTACCACCTCTATATTGAGTAAATTTGAGGGGTATAATATGTACTATCTCAAGTTGGATACATGGAATAGATCATGTACATGTGATAGGTTAGGAAGTATTTCTAATCGATAGGCCACCACTTCGATGCAATCAAGGATCTTAAAGGAGAAGATGTTTCATAGACCAAACATTCCCTTCTTTCAAAATTTCATTCCTTTAATCCATAAATATATTCAAAGGAATACCATGATTCCAACATCAAACTCTAGATCTCATCAATGGTTTTTATCATTGAAGTTATGTCAACTTTGACTGTCCTTGGTGTGATGCTTATTGGTGTTAACCATTTCCACTATTTCCTTGATAATTTTAGGACCTAGTAGTCTATATTCCCCAACTTCATCCCATTATGTAGGTGTTATGAACGTCTTCCTATAAATGGATCTATATTATTCATGAGTAGAAACTATTTTTGTATGATATCTTGACAAGAGGAATATTTTCATCCCATACTCATTTAATGTTAATTGAAGATGCCCTCAATATGTCCTCATGTGTCTGGATAGTTATATTAGATTGGACATCAGTTTGAGGGTGATAAGTAATGTTGAAGTTCAAATCTGTATTTAGATCATGTTGGATACTCTTCTTGATCATTTAATTAAATCATCGATCTGGATCAGATACAATCGATAGTAGTGTTCCATGCAACCTCACCACTTCTCTAATGTATATCTTTACAAGTTGATCGAGTGAGAATTATTCTTCTATCAAAATGAAGTGTGTAGTCTTTATGATATGATCCACCATAACCCATATTGAATTACTTCCTGTAGATGTATTTAGAAGAATAGGGAAAAATTCAATGGTGATGGTTTCCCATTTCGATGTAGGTATGGGTAATCATTGCATCATCCCCTTGGATTTTTTCCTTTTCCACATTCACTTACTGATATACAAGACATCTTGATATATATTATATGATCTAATTATTCATATTTTCCAACCAATATTTCTCTCAAAGACCATGATACATCTATATTTTTCCTAGTTTTAGGGAGAAGGTTGAGCTATATGCATCATCCAATAAATCCTTCCTTAATTTCATATTTCATGGTATACATAGTCTTGACCCAAATCTCAGAAATCCTTCTTTATTATAATTTAACTCTATTGATTTACATTTCCTATTGTTTTCGCATTCTATTGAATTCCCAAATCATCTCTTCGATAATTCATTAGTCTCTCTAGAAGGTACAGTGGGAAATATATTTTTGAAATGAATTATTATGTTCATTCTTTAATGATTCCCATGTCTATCCTTTTCAAATATAAGAAGACTAGATCATTCAAAATTCCAAACAATGATATTATTGTTGGATCCTTTCTACTTAAAGTATCTTATACTTTATTTTGTTTTCTAGGTTGGTAGTGAATTGAGTATTCATAATCCTGGATTATCTCTAACAATATTCATTGGCACATATTCATCTCTTTCTATGGGAATATATAAATAAGGGTTTTGTAGTCCTTATATATTTCAATCTTCTCCCCAATGAGATAATTCCATCATATTTTTCAAGTTAATGTCATTTCATCCAAATATAGATCATGCATTGGGGAGTTCGGTTCATGTACATTGAACTACCTTGATGCATAGGCTATGAATTTTTCATTCCGAATTAACACAAAATACAATCCCTTCCTCAAATCATCATTAAATACCATGAAAATCTCTACACTTGTGGGTAGTGTAAGCACATATGTGGTAATAAGACTTGTTTTTTAGATCCTTGATGTTCTATTAACTTTTATAATTTCATGAAAACATTACTCCCTTTTGAGTTATCTTTATTAGAGGGTTCAAAAATTACAAGAAATTTCTTAGAAATCAAGGATAATACCTAGGAAATTCAAGGAAACTACAGATATCTATCACAGATGATAGTATCATCCATTCTTTAATTTCTTTTATGTTTTAAGGTTCTATAGATATCTCATTTCTCATGATTATATTCCAAAATAATGATATTTCCTTGAACCAAAACTGACATTTTCTATACTTTACATAATGATTATACTTTTATATGGTATTTAGCATAGTTCTTAAATGATCCTCATGATGATCCTTGGTTTTAGAGAATATTGGAATATTATCTATAGATACCAACAAAAACATTCCATTGTAATATCAAATGACTATGTTCCTCAATTCCATGGAGATTCATGGAGCATTAGTGAGCCTAAATTGAATAATTATGAACTCGTAGTGCTCATACCTTGTTCGAAAAGAAGTCTTGGATATATATTCCTTGTTCACCCTACCATGGTAATAACCCAAACATATATTCTCCTTGAATAATATTAAGCTCTAGATAGCTGATCAATTAATTAATCAATCCATGGTGGATGATACTTTTTATTTATCGCGATCATATTGGTTTCACGATAATCAATGGAAAAAGGTGTTGGCATATCCTTCTTCTTATCAAAGAAAACATGACAACCCCATAGTGAAACACTCAGGCATATGGGTAGTTTATCTAGATTCAACATTAGTTGTTTCTTAATCTCCTCAAGTTCCACAATAACCATTCAATTTAGATTCTTGGATAATTACTACACCACATGTATAATCTTGATTGAAATGTCAACCTCTCAGCTAGGGGGAAGACTAGGAAATTCCTTAGGAAGCACATAAGAGTATTAACTCACAATGGTCGTGTCTTCAAGGATTATTTTTACTATAGACTCAGTAATTTTATCTAAATACCATTTATCATAGGGAATTAATATCCATTCATTAGATGTTGGATCTAAAGAAGATTTATCCTTCTTTATACACTTGTATAGAATCAGAGGATGATTCGAAATACGGATAATGACTTCTTTATCATGTGAGTTTAATTTGGTTCTATATAGGGAAAGTAAATCCATACATACAATTGCATCAAATTACACCAAAGAATGTATGATCAGGTTCTTTTTTAATTTCAACCCTCAAATTTTAATAGGGGAGGATTTATATACTTGGGAGGAAATAATTTCCTCATTTTCCATTTTCACTGATAGCTCTACTTCTATGCATTGTGGTGGTGTTTGAATAGTTACACAAAAATTTAGTCATATTAAGGAATTTATTGAACTAGAATAAAAAATTATATTTGAAATTCTTGAATTAATAACTATTGTACCAGTCAAAACTTCATTTTTGGGATCCTCCACAATGGTGGTGATGGAAAAAATATTCCGTTTCTACCTTGCAGGTTATTGGTTGTCTCTAGAAACCCTTGGATTAGTGCAATTTTTTGCAATGTTCCCCAGTTACTTGTAGTTAATGTAATGAAAAAATCACCGATGTTTGACCGGAGAATTCATTTCATCCATTGCATGGGAGGGTTCTTCCGATCGATAGTCACTAACTTGGTTCCCTTCATTCTTTCACCTAAAGCATTTCTTCATCCCCTTAGCCAATTTCGAGGGTTCTTATTTCCACAACTTTGACATGTGGGACGTTATAATTTCTTGTTACCATTATATTTATTCATCTGATTGATGAAATTAAACTCCACTTTCTGCTCATTATCCTCATGATACCCTTGTGATTCACTGATCTCTATCTCAGATTTTATCTCACATTGGACAATTTATTAATATCTATAAAAGTATCGGATAGCCAGAGATTTTTTTATACTAGGAATTGTCCCAAAAAATAATAGGTTAACCTTTAATTCTGTGGTAATGAATATTCCAAAGGTTTTTCGTGCAAGTATTCTGATGCATTCCTATTACACCCCGATAGAATCATCATCTTTTTTATTGAGGCAATGAAAATTTATTTCCAATTAATATCAGAGAGTGTATAGAAAATAATTGTTGAAAAACATTTTCTAGAATTCCATCCACCCCATTTCCTTGATATCTACCTAAGGATTCACGTTCCTTATCAATTTCCACCACTTATCAGCTTCTCCATTCATATTATAAACAACCAGTAAAACCTTCTCTTGATCAGAACTCTGAAGCAAGGAAAATATATTTTCAATGTAGTTGCATCATTATTCTAAAGTTAAGGGATCATATGATCCATTGAAAGTCAGGGGCCTTTGTATCATAAAGCACTCAATTATAGCTTGTTCTTTCTTAGGGGGATTTGAGAAATCTTCCCAATACTATTTTATATTCATATTCTAATTAATATAATATAGTATCATAAAAAAGTTCATGATTACTACTCCCATTAGGTTGGGTATCTCATTGGGACAGTTATCACATTTATTGTCCCATTGATTTTTTACTGATTCCTCTTATTTATGACCATTGGCTAGAATTAATGGAAAATAGGGATTAGTTTTTTAAACTATTAAATGAATAGAATGGAATCCAATGACCTTAAAGAGATAACTTACAAATAACATGTATTTGATTAACTTATGATTTTCTAGGCTCCAACCTATGTTATCCTTGATTATTTTATAACATATATTCTTATGGGAATTTTCTGTTCCCTTAATAATGGATCAAAATGAGATTATGAATTTACCAAATAATATCTCCTGGGATTTTGAAACAGGGTGTGAAATAATGCTCATTATCATGCACAATTTCCTGGCCGAGTGCATCTCAATGCGCTGTTTTCAGGTTTTACAACAATATACATCTTTTCTAGAGCCACATCCCCTTTTAGTGTATAGACATGTATGTAATATTTTGAAAAACTACATACTCTATAAGTACTAAAATTTTGGGATTATTTCATACACATAATCTTATCCATAAGGCCTACACTAGAGTTTTCTAATCTCAATCCCATAAATTACTAAATTTTTCCTTTCATATCAACTATAACAACCATAATTATTATTCTACATTAATTCATAATTTATTACAAAATATTTCATATAATAAAACCCAAAATATCAATAATTATACCATTTGAGAATTAGGTACATTAAGTAATAATATAAAATAAGGACTACATCATCTTTATTGAGAAACTCTTTAACAAAATATCACATAAAACAGTGTGGGAATACCAGGTGATATACCTAAGATAAGGGTGAGCTATAAATCCCAATAAGTGAATAAAAATTTCCTAACATGAAGGGAATATTATATGTTAGAAATTAGGCATATTAATGGGGTATGAAAGGTGTAGGAATCATAAACATGAATGATAATACATGATATATCATGATAATCATAAAGGAATCCTGGGAAATGTGGAAACAAATTAAAACACTACATCATATAAATAGGTAAGGATAACTTACAAGACATCATGATGGAAAAATCCACATAATAGAATAATGTTTACTACTTTTCTCAAAATTATGTTTCATGAGACTAAAGAATACCCAATTCATTGGAGCTATATATAATTATGGGTCCACCTTTCACATTAATTTCATTCTCAGGCTTAAGTGTTCCATATTAATCACACAACATGGATTCATTAATCATCATATTTTATTCCACAATAAAGGACTAAAGAATAAATGCATGTATGTCAAAAGTTAAATAAGTATAAGTGTATAAAGGTGAACACCCTTGACATGATAAGGTTATGGTATTAACTACATAATTGTTTGGTCCTGGAAAATCATGGTGAACCTTCGTAAGCATATTGGCATCACATAAAAATTCAAAAAATGGGTCAAAGAGATTGAAAGGGGTTTATATTAATTTGAAATTAAAATAGGAAGTAATATTTACATAGAAATAAATATCCCAATCAAATTAATGGGAAATATAAGACATAATATAATAAAGAAACTTGAGTAAACAATTGAATCTGAGGATTCCTTACTTTGAGTGTGTGACTCCAAATGCATGGGAGGTGATTTTTGATATCTTGGGGGAACCATGGAAGGACTACAGAGAGGGTAGGGTAGATTAAATATGTTCTCCAATTATTTTTAGTGAATATGAATGAGATCTTGTGTGAGTTTATATAGTAGTTGAGTGGGGAATTATTTATAATTTCTCAAACAAAGGTTTTGGACTCTATATAACAAAATAAAAAAAACCACAAGACTTACCTTTGTTTCCCATGGATTCAACCAAATTGGAATGTTTTTCATTATTTTATTAGTCTAAGGTTCTAAATTAATAGAATAATACACTTCGTTATGTAGAAGTGAGTTGTACTTTTAAGGAAATGTTTTTAAAACATGTAAATATATTAATTTTCTTAGAGGATTAATAAAGGCTTTATAAAATTAATAAAATAAAGATATAATCACGTTATTTTAAACGTAATACATATATTTGGTTGCTTATACCATTTATAGTATTTATTAATTCACTTTTGGGTCATTATGATTTCATAATACACATGATATATTTATATGGTATCTAATTTTTACTTGAAAATTTGACTCTCGTAGAAAACAATGAAATATTCAACATTGGATAATTTCAACATTATGATTCTAAAAATAATATTCATTTTATCTATATAATTTTTAAAATATTTTCATATTCACTTTTAAAATAATATTTGACATTTATTGAGAAATTATTGGCATTTTGACAATATTTTTTTTGATCCCTTATAAAAATTACATTTTGAATTCATAAAATTTTTCTGATCATTTCTATTTCATAAAAAATATTTAATAATAATAGTTTACCAAAATATTTTTTATTTGAAATATCCATTAATTAATTAAAATATATTTCTTAATTTAATTGGAATATAACATGAAAATACAATTTGTGTTTTATTATATAAAAATAAAAATAATTTATATGGTTAGAATAATAAGTAAATATGATTATTATTACAATGAATCTGCAATAAGCATATCCATATTATGATGGTATTTATGAACATCCATTTAATTCACTAGAAAATTCCTATAGTTTGTGGTGTATGATGGTGAGACTAACAATGGGTGGTTTAACATTCATGGTTTGGGTCGTGACCTCAACAAGATTGAAATTCCCCAATGAATGCTTTTATTTTTCATGCTTAAGATGTTGTATCTCATATTCAGATTGATTGATGTCATATCATAGTGATATTATCTCCCTAATAAGCTATGATAAATGGGATTCATAGGGTATGATCCATCTAGTAGAGGCCATTATTTCATTTGTCTGTGTCAATTAGATTTTTTATTAGCCTATATTTATACTATTCATATGATTACAGGTCAATTACTATTTTATAAATGGTAATGATTCATAATGGTCAATTAAATATGATTGGATATAATAAAAATAATAATTTCATGTTTTTCTATAACCAAATTACATAACATTACATTTAATTAAATCATAAGAGGAATTTTGTTTATAATAGTTTGGTTATTACAAGTATTATTTCTTATAACATTATCTGTATGATCTAGTACCTCCACTCATTATCCCTTGTAGTAAATATGCACCTCTATTCATATAACATGTTTGTATACATTTTAATGGACATCTATCTACTTGTTTAAGAGATATACATGGAACAAATCCTGGAATTAATAGAGGTTTGGTGGAACTTCCAAGAGATAAGCTATAGTCTTGATATGTTCATGAATTTCAATGGGATTGATATACCTGGGTCTCAGTTTCTCTTTATTACTAAATCTTATAAACTTATTCTATGGATAAGTTATTAGAAACAAAATTTCACTAACATCCAATTATATATCATTCCAATAATTATCAGCATAAATTTTCTACTGACTCCAACCTATATATATGTATTGTTAAAAGGATTTATCCTTATCTCCCATTCTTAAGCTATCTTTGTTAAGAAGAGGTTTATTTATCTCTCATTATTCCATCACTTTGGAGATCTAAATTTCATTCCATGTAGGGATTTATAAGGACAAATGAGAATCATCTAGTGAAATATAGTGATGTAAGAAAATTCATCTTGAGGAATTTTTTGATCCCAACAACCTTTGAAATCCAATTAATAAGATATTGACACATCCTATAGGTTTTTAATTAATATTTTAGGTGGAAAATCTATTTTAGGAAGATATACAGTGCTTAAAATCCACTCTGTATCAGTAAATTACTGAAGAATTCACCATAACATCAACATAAACCTCATATCATGATAAAACACAATGGATTGTGGCACACCATACAACCTTTCAACTTCCTTAATTTATATACTAAAAAAATGATATATAGATAATTATTCTATGATAGTAATGATGTTTTGTGACATATTAAGTCTGTTGAAAACATCCCATATAGAATTATTCCCTTTAGACATTTTGGGAGTCCAATGACAAAATACATGGTGATGTTTTCCCATTTCCATTCTGTAATAGTTAATGGATTTAAGATCCTCTTAAATTTTTTCTTTCATCCTTAACTTTTTGACATACCATGCAATGAGATACAAACTCTGTGATATTTCTCTTCATTACATCCCACCAAAATTATTCTTTCATATCTCTATAAATATTCATACATTCAGTATGAATAGAGAATGAATAACTATGAGCATACTCAAACAAATACTTAATTAAATATTGTATAGATGAAATGCATATATAGTTCATAATCCTTATTATAAAATAATGATCTAGGATACACTCAGGACCATTTCTAACATTCATTTTCCACTCTACATATTCCTTTTTCACCTAATTAATTTTCAATTAGATAGATGGTTGAACACTCATTTGAGGAATATAATATTTTCCCCTTACTTCAGGATATCTTGATCCATCCTTTTCAAATCTGGAAATATGGGATTGTTTTTAATCCTCATCATGGATAAGATAACATGATCCTTTAGAGTCAAATCATAGGAAAACTTGTTCTCTTTCACAGTGTGGTATTGTATTGAGTATTCATAATCATTAATCATCTCTAAATAAAATCTATGGTTAATATTCAAATCATTTTAAGTGAATATATTCTTCAAACTTTTATAAATTGTATGTATATCATAATTTTCTCCTTGATGGTATTTCCTCCATATATTTAATGTAAAAATTATTACAGATAACTTAAAATCATTATTTGGGTAATTTTTCTCATGAATCATCAATTTTCATGATGCGTATGCTAAAACCATGTCATTCATCATAAGAACACATCACAATCCCTACATTGATGAATCATTGAAAATTAAAAACACTTATCCAGTACTTGGTAATTTAAGAATTGGTTCAGTGACTAATATTCTCTAAAGTTCATTGAATTTTTCCTCTCATTCATCTATCATGATAATCATCGATCCCTTTTAAGTTAACTTGGTGAGTGGGTCAAATAGTCACAATGAATTCAGCACAGACCATTGAAAATATCCCACTAAACCAAGAAATCTATGGATCTCATTCACCATGGTGGATCTAGGTCAATATTAAATAGCCTCTTTCTTTTATATATCTATTGATATACTCTCTCTTGAGATTATATGACCTGAAAATGAATCTTTTTGCAATGAAAATTCTATCTTTATAAATTTTTCATATATTATGTCTTTCCTCAGGGTATTTAGTATAATTTTAAAGTGGTCTTCGTTCTCTTCCTTTCTCGTTAAATAGACAAGAATATCATCTATAATGACTACCACAAACTAATCAAGGTAATATCTAAATAGTTTATTCACTAAATCCATGAAGATATCAAGGGAATTAATAAGACTAAATGTAATAACCCTATATTTATAGTGTCTATACAGTTTACGTAATGTTGTTTTGGGTATATCCTCCTTCTTAACTCTTAATTGATGATATCCATAATGAAGGAAAATATTTTATGATTATTTAGTTTATTTTATTAAATCATAAAAGTCATCAATATCGGGAAGATGATACTTGTTTTTTATTGTAATCATTTTTGGTTTCCAATAACCAATGCAGAGTAACATTGATCCATCATTCTTTTTAACAGAAAAATCCGTGCACCCTAAGGTGACACACTTGGATGAATGAATCCCTTTCCAAGGTTTCCTCAAGTATCTTCTTCAATTCGTGCAACTAAATCTGAGCCATTCTTTAGGGCGTCTTTGAAATTGTTGTGGAACCAGGCATGTGATTTATAGGGAACTCAACATCATGTTTTGGTGGATGGATAGGAAAATATTCTATAAAGACATCAAAAAATTCCTGAATAATTAGCATATCATCAATGTTTAATTTCTCAACAAGAATCTGAGAAAAACACCCCTTATTAATTAGAATGAATATTAATATAATGGTTGTGATTTCCAGCATAATTTTATTATTATCTACAAAGTGATAAGTGATCAATGTTTGGTTTGGATTATCAAATTTAACATCCCTTCCTTATTAAATGAAGTGGGATTTATGTAGAGAAATACAATTCGTTTCCAAGATAACATCAAATGAAACCATTGTAATAATGAAAAAAGTTTCATGAATAATATTCACACCAACATAAATCAAATAGGAATAATGGACTTCAGATGAAATCGTCAAACCATTAGAGGTTTTCACTACTAGTTCTTCATCTAATAATTTGGGGGGAATCTTGACACCCTTAGAATATTCTTCAAATATGAATGAATGGGTTGATCCATATCCAAATAATTAATTAGTAGTTATAGAGAGGATGGTGAGTTTACCTTTCACCATGTATCTATCACACCCCTCATTAGAATCAATTATAGTAGGATATTTCTTTTTGTCTCTTAGAATAAGAGGTTGTTGACATTGATCAACATCACTAACCATCATATTTGGGCATTCATTATCATAATTCTCTTACTCCTTGCATTTTAAATAATGTAGTGTGGGTGGTTTATTATGTAAAAATTTCTCTCTATCCACATAGTTAGCTAACTTATTCCCATCATTTCTGTAATCATTTACTCAATGACCTTCCCTTGCACACTTAAAACATTTACTAGTCCCTTAAGAAAATTCATTCTAATATTCTCCAGACACATTGGATATAATTTAATTCCCAACGTATTCACTCTTTCTATCTTATATTTTCAATTGAGTTCCATTTTAATCTTCTTATCAAAACCATGATATTGATACGTAACTCCAAAATTTATTTCCACCATGATAGAACATAAAATCACTTTAAAGATACTGTAGTCTATTATTTCTAATTCCCTTCAAATAATTGTCTTTAAAACACCAAATAATTAATTAACCTTACATTCAAGTTGGATAAGAATTTCAAAAATTGTACCTTTCAAGTATTTTAAAAATTTACTCATAGATAACAACATATTCATAATCATTTTTATTTTGATCATGGAACTCATTTATATCTTCCTACAAATAATATGAATAATGTTCTTATTGAAAAATAATTTACTCACCCCATCCCAATCCATGGAGTCATTTTAATAATGGTGAATCATATTCAAAATAATATTCCACCATTTACCCTATTCAAGTTCCAAATGGTAGACATCAAAAATGATTTTTTAATGTTCTGAATATTAAATAAGGGAAAATATAATTTCAATCATGTTGATCGATTGTTCAGTGACTAGTTGATCAAAAAACCTGGTAAAAGAAGGTGTATATTGCATCATGAAGGACTCAAAATAATATTTTTCGCTTATTTTATCATTTATAAGTCTAGAATGATTCATATCTTGAGAAAATTGTGTGATCATAGCAATGATATTGTTAAGTCCAACACCAATAACATTTGGATTCATAGGAGGAAAATCATTTGACTATCAATTTCAATCAGTATTAATACTATTCATTCAGGGTCCAACCATTGACTAAAATCCAATTTCAGAGTGTAAGATACAATATTCATGATGAGGGACCAAATAATCATGAAACATAACATATAATGCTTCTAAATAATGAATCATTATTTAAAATAGAAAACCTTTGGTTTATCCTAGGTAATTCATGTTTATTATTGATTTAAACCCTCCATGATGGTTTGTATAGAGTTTGAGAATATTGAAATCATATCCCCTAGAAGGTTTAAATTAGGTGAGAAATAAGGCATGTTTTCATACACCAGGTGATGATCAAGACTATCTCAATGCACCCTTTTTAGAGTTATTACACCAAGGTACCTCAATTATAGAGCCAAATCCAATTTTATAAACCATAAAAGGATGTTATTTCTTGTAAACCACTCACTCTATCCTTTTCCTAAATTCCTTAATATTTTCATATACTTTGACTCATCCTTACACTAATCCATATACATGTCATTAGGGATATCACTAAGTTTTTATCATCCTAGTTTAAAATGGTTAAATACACCTATACAATGATACTAACTGTAGTTAACTACCTTTATCATATGTAGTTATGGAATATTTTTTATTAATATTAAATACATTACAAAAACACATGCCTGAAGAACATAATAGTTTAGTGTCTTTGAAAACTGGAGACAAAAAAACGTTTCTATAGTTAAACATCATTATCTCCTTATAAAAAATTCAAAACTAGCATCCTTCCTAGAAATATCATACATAATATGTTTTTTCCTATCCTAGGAAAAGGAAATATAAAAATGGGTGAACTATGATGCTCAATAAGTGTAAACAATGGAGATATATAAACATAACCTGAACATAAGGGTATGTGAACATGAGCATAACATTTATAAACCATAGTGTGCATATCAAAGATCATAATATTGAGTCCTGGAATAAATATTGGTATCTCATAAGACATGAATCATATGTTAATCAAATAACATTATCGATGATGGAATAATAGTATCAAAAATACAAGATTTTTGGGATGCCCATAGGCATAGAAAATCTTTTTTTATTAGTCAAGGCTCATTTCCAAGGTAATCAGAGTGGAATGTTTTCACTTCCAAACCATCATTGTAATCAAAGTTCAATCCCAATACCATCATAGAGAAAAAATTCCCTTACAGAAATGGGACCACTCCATGGTCAATTACTGTAAACCTTATGTGATATAAATATTTACCCAATGCATTTGAGGGAGATATAGTTCCAAAATTCCTGATAGTGAAAACCGTATTTTTCTGTCATCAAAGATAATAAAAAGTTAATCATATAACAATCAACAAAATAAAATGGATTTCATAAAAATTTTATAATATCATAACCAATATAAAATATATAGGTTTAATAATAATTCCATCATGTCATCATACCATAACCTATGAAAAAGGTGGGTTTCAAAATAATTTTGACAAAGTATAAATCATGGAACAAGAATGGGTTTCATAAAAATAGTTCCATCATAAACTCAAACCATTGAAAGAAATAATATGAATATTATCCTAGGATCACATCCCTTATATGGAATAGGTACCATCAATGAATGTCATATTAGCTGGAAAATGATTTTGATTGATCGTTTGAGATATTTCTTGAGGAAAATTTCATTTACAGTTAAAAAAACTATTTAAAGCTTTAAAAATTTTAAGAATATTTTTATTTTAGAATAATATTGAAAACATATAAATAATTATTCAAATAAGTTAATGTCCATGATTATGAGAAGTTTCATACATGTTGTATATGTTAAAATTAAGACTCCTTTCACATTTTTAGTAAAAGCCAAAGAGGCATTGTTTGGAAAATGACATTAATATTCTTATAAAAAATTTCAAAATAGTAAAACAACGGTAAATATTTCTTTTAAAATTAATATGAGGTTAATAATATAATTTTAAAATAATTTTTTAGAAACCATTTTTTGTAAGAAAATGGATTTCCATCTGAAGATAGAAATAAATTCAGCTTCTATAAAAATCATTTTCATAATTATTTTGAGTAGAAAAGAGTAGAGAATGGTAGAATTATGTTCATAAAACAATAATAATAAAATTATAATAAAATTCATGCATTTATTTGGAGATGTATCATAATATTATTTCTTTTAAATAATAAACAATCCTAATAAACAACGAGATTTTAACATAAAACAAACACCACATTGGAAACTGTGTAAAATAATCCAAGATAAGGAATAACAAAATTGGTACTTAAACATTTTTACAAGGATACATAAATTCATGAAATTATGTTTCAATAGTTCTTTATATACACCTCATTAAAGAATATAGATGAATAGCATAACAGAACATACATCTCAATGATGGAAAATTGAGATAAAAATCCCTTACCTTAAGTCTAGAATTTTTTCATACATGTTCAAGACTCATATATAATATGTATAAGATTAATATACATATATTATATATATATAAAAATATATATCATACAATTTTTTATTTTCCTATGACCTTTTATAAGCCGTTTATTAAAAATTCCTTGTTAATGTTACGTTTGGTTAATAACTATTTTGTTTTTTTTATAAATTATGATTTTTTATTTTATGTCTTATTATATTGAAAATTTTTTAATCATATAAATTTTTTATCCCTGAAAAAAATATCATATATATTAATTATATATTATTTATATTAACCCATAAAATATAGTGATAGGAAAATAAATACACCATTCATAAAGGTTGTAGGCCGTATGTATGAATGAATGTTATTTGAATTGTCTGTTTGTACTAATAGAAAGACATATAAATGATATATTATAATTATAAAATAATTTTCATTTCACATATATCAAATTTTTTCATTAAACACGTCCTTATTAACATCCATTTAAAATTTTAACGAATCACATTGCTTTACGAGGCTATAGTCTGTCGTACAAATGAATGATGCTATCATATTCCCACAGAATGGAAAGTAAAATAGGTATGTGTGATGGAAAAATTATAGATGTATAATAATATCATATATATAATATATAAATAATAAATCCTTCATTATTTCTATAATTTAGCAGTGGTAATGAAAAAATAAAGGACAGAGGTTCATGAGGAGGTAGTCTGTGGTACACATAGATGATGATTCTGTAACCCATTTGTTAGATGGGGAGAAGGTTTTAGGTCATGAAATTAAAAAATAACAACCCAGTATATGGGAGATATTAATTTAATTATATAATATTGGTATAATAATAATTTAATGATGTGGTGTTAGAAATAAAACAAAAACACTCGTCAATGAATGTCACCTCTTCTTTCAGTAGCCTCTTTAGGCTTGCACTATAATCCTTTAATGTTTAGATTTATGTGCATAATTAGGAATATATAATGATATTAGGTATGTTGGGGATGTTTTTTTTAATTATTTTCTGAATAAATATGATTTTAAGGTGTGGAGAGTATAGGATAATTGGTGGCCTTTTATAACAGAGGTGAGTGGCACACTAATAATTTTTTCAAAGAAAGAATTCTACCCAAATTTTTCTTTGTTGGAAGGTTCCAATAATAGAAAATTATTGAGAATATAATTCTTAAGATATAAATACGCCAATAAAATGGGTTTTGGACATGTTATGGGTTATTTTAAACCATTATCATTTTATTTTAATTCCCCTCGGTACACCCATTTTACCTTAGCCACATTAAATAATTGTTAATATTTTTACGATTCATTATGGTCAAATATTAATTTGACATTATTAGATAATAAAAATAAATCCAAATAAAAATTTATAATCCATTTTTTCAAATTTCATTCACATGTTTTTCAAAATTTAATTAAATGTTAATCACATAGACACGATGAGAAAACATGTTTTTGAAGGTAAAATGTTCAAACGTTTACCATGTTTATTATATAAAAGTTCAATATAAAATAGATTTAAATAAAATAAATTGGATTAATAGATGTATAATTTAAATAATTGTAATTGATGAAAAATTTAAAATATTATTTAACTTTATATCTAAATTAAATGAAAATTCATCTTTGAAAGAAAACTCATTATCTCATTATTCATCAAAAAATGTTACATTTCAAAAAAACCAAAAAAGTTCACACAAAGACATTTTTCACATGAATATTTCAAAAATGATATTTATTTTATAAAATTAGTTATCTATATGTTTGAAATTTTAATTGTATTAACCTTTAAAAAAATAAATAAAAAGCATTTCCATTGAGAGAATATTATTTTCAAAACATATAATGTTATTACAAAAAATTAGGTTTTTTTATGAATATGGTTAATTTATATAAAACCTATATAATTATTTTTTTAAAATAATTTATTATTATTTTTATGTATAATTTGAATGGATAGGTTATAAAAGATGCATTTAAATAACTATATTAGTAATATATTATTGTTCGTTAAAACTCGGTGTTGGGTGTAATGCATGTTAACCAAGTATTGCATGTAGTGAAAGGTTATATTTGTTTTGTGTGAAACAAAATCTATAGAATAAAGAAAATTTATTCAAAAAATTTTATTTTTTATAAAATAAGGATGTTACAGTCTGTGGTTTTGATTATTTTTCCCATATAAATTTATTTTGGTTTTAATATAAATAGTTCAAATGATTTTAAATTATTTTATATAAATTCTGCAAATAGTTTTTTTCAATGTGGCATGGGTAGGAATGTATTTGGGTAAATTCAACTAAATTATTGACTCACCCCATACCTGTGAACTATTGGTCAGTTTTAGATGTAGTCTATCAATACAAAGGTATAAGAAAGGTATCTCAGTTCTTTAAAGATGATTCTAGATGCCGTGAGAATGGAATGTGGAGTTGAAGTTGGCAGTGGGTTGGTTGTTTATTGTTCTAACTTTTCTGGAATTTTTTCTAGTTTTTTTTGTAATTTTGGTTCACTTTGATTGTGTCATTTGGTTTCTTCTTGTACTATGATATTGTTTAATTTTTTGGTTATGTTTTGAGTTGAATATTGTACTCATGCATCATATAGAGGATTGGATGTTCATTTTTTTGTTATATTGGTGTTTTATATTTAAAGGTAAAATTTCCCCCAATTAATCATAAGGCCCTTTACATTTATTTCTATCAATTGTTGGATTTGGTATGTCACCTAAGGACTAGTAGCAACACCACCTCTTCTAAATATAATGTAGAGGGGATTGATGTTACACATACCTTGGTGAAATAGTCTTGAGAACTCTTAATATTAGTAAACCTAATGATTTTTTTGGGGTTGTAAAAGGATTCATCTAATATGTCTACCCATTTGTAAATTTGTTAGTTTTAATTCAAGTCACCATATTATTATTCCAAATAAACATAAAATCCATTAAAAAATAATTCACATTTCCAGACATGTAAGGTACCACCTTTCTTATGAATATTGGAGTTTAGTCATCTAGTGTCACCATTTTATTACAATCTATTTGGATAAAACAAGAAATCAAATTAACTGGGGCTTATTTGTGAGATTCCACTCAAATAAAGTGGGTTAAATGAAACATCAAGAGGAAGAATAGGTGTTATATTATCCATACTTTTTAGAGTCTATAATCATAGATGGATCATTAAATCATTAAATGATGGAACATTAGAAATAATTATAATCAGATATAGGGATAGATACCTTAAGGGTGTTCTGATATGTGGGGAGGGAAAAAGAAATATGATATTTGTAGAAATTTTTTAATTATATTAAAACATTTAATAATTTGGTTTCTATCCATTAGACCTCCTGATGGGTATCATATTTCCTCCTGATAGACACTTGGGATTTTCTTCCCCTTGGTTAATTCAATCATATACCCAGTGATCCCTTACTTGGATGCCCATGGTATCTAAAATATTTTTCCTTACTTTTATAATATATATATATATATAATCCAATAAATTGATTTTTTAGAGATATCCAAATATCCCCAAAAGCATCCCTATAGATATATCAACAATGAAAATAAAAACAAAATATCAAATGCTTAATACGAACTATTAAATAAAAATATTGAAATTGATCTACCTATAGTAAATTATAAATCTATGGATAATTAGTAATCAAGGCAAGTTTATCATATTCAGTTCTAGATGATCCAAAATGGGAAAATTATATTTTCATAACTATTATATATGAAATGGGATGTTTCATATGTTGTTGGGGGATTTTAATATCCCACAATGAATGTTTTCCCCTATAAAACATAGTCTGGTAGTGTGCAATGAAATTAAAATAATTTTATTTGTTTGATTTAAATATGTAGGAACTATAAAGATATCTTATATATATATAATGAGATATCAATTTTGGAATAAATGGTTAATTATTCAATGTTGAGTTTACCATATGGGTAATCATTTTTAAAGGGGATAAAATATGGTTATAGGATCATAGGTATCACCTTTTAGTATATATGTGAGGATAACATTTGATTTATTATGAGTGATATTGTGAGACTGAATGAAACTATGAAAAATAATCCACTTTGATTGGTTTATGGATTCAATAACAAGTAAAATGTTTATTTTATATCGATTTTACTATGAAAAAGATATAGATGGAGACTATATAATATGAAATCATCTTTAGGGATCAACTAGGTAGTATGTGAATGAGTTTGTTCATATGTAACTTTATGATATAATCACATTGAGTATGATGACTAGTTGAGTGTTCATTTTAGTTAAAAATGTGAGATGAAGGTTGTAATGAATAGTTTCATCCTATAGGTTTGAGAGATTCTACAGGATGATCATTTGGTATAAATACAAATGATTGGGTTGATTTATCATTGAATATATTATATTATATTATTTGATGAAAAATCAATATTAAAATTCTATAGAATATGGTTACATGATTATGTTTATTTCTATAAGAATTGATTTCCAATGTACTGGATGTTATTATGTAATGGAGTTTGGAATATATGTTATGAAACTGTAGGACATGAAGTTTCTTTTTTTTTGTGGGAACTAAATGTTTGATATTGGAATCCCATGTTTAAAATATTATGGTAATTGGTGTGGTAGAATCATATTGGTTAAAGCATGTAGTTTTCAACATCACAGTGTCTTAGAAATATTATGGTGAATCAATATGGGTGTTAATATTGTGAGTGTAATAAATTAAAATACTTCATTATATATTCAATTATATATGTTCTTTAAGAGGTATCATAAATTCCTAATAGTTGTTTTACGGAGTGTTTTATAATCACCCCCTTCATGTGATCCTCAATTTATACACAAACATCATGTATGGGGATTAAGGTCTTCAAAATGTTTTTTACATGTGATTTAATTGGACTATCTTGGAATGAATAGGGTGATAATTTTGAGGTGAGTGAATGACCCTTTTTAGAAATGGGTTTACATATACTCTTATTTTATTAATTTATCTTTATGTTATTATGATTTTATGACTAATAGAAATTAATTTTAATCATTATTTATATAGAAAGGAATGTGTAACACCCCAATATTTTTAATATAACACTTTTTTTGATAGCTAACGTCACAATAAACACTTACCATAAACAAAATATTAAATATTTTTATTTAATTCTGATAATTATATCCTAGACATTAGAATGGATGGAATGAATATGATTAACTAAATTATTAAAATATAGTTTAATTTTTTTTATAAAATTAATTAGTTGGTTTCCAATTAATTATAAATGAATATTAAAAACAATTAAACATAAAGGATATGTTTATAAAAAATTATTTTATGTCCATAAAGACATTTTATCTTAATAAATGAAATTAATCAATATTATTGAATGATATTTGTGAAGTTTATATGTTATGCATTCAATATTTTTTAAATTAATCTAATATGTTGTATATGTTTAAGGTTACAATAAATCAAATTTTTATCATAAAAGAAATATTTTTCGAAAAGGAAAATTTTCTACCTTTTAATGGTACACATAGACTAAAACAAAATTTCTGACAGATCAGTAGATTTTATTTTTCAAAATAAACTATTTTTTTGAAATTATAATATATAAATTATCTTATGTTTAATTTTTTTTATTTTTCTAAGATGTTTCATTTTTTGATGAATAGTGAAAATATTGAATTTTAATTAAAAACTGACTTTTTTTATATATAATTTGTAAGGAAAAATTATAATATAATTGGTTGTAAATTCACATACGTTCAATTATAAGTATATTAATCCAATTTAGGCAATTGGAATAATTTTTTTACTGAATATAGAAATTAAAAATCACTAAACTTTTGGACATCTTCACTTTAAAAATCAATTTTCTCGTCACATCTACGATATTAATTATAAATTTAGTTTTAAAAATTATGTGAATTTAATTTTCTAAAATTGATTTTATATATGTAATCCTAAGTTAGAAATTAGTTTTTAATGTCATTTTGACTTTTAGGTAGAAAAAATATATCATGGTAAAATAATATTTACCACAGTATAGGTAAAATAATATATCATGGTAATGTTAAAATGTAAAACTATGAAATTAATAAAAAATAAAACATTATATGGTTGTTTTATGTGTTTCCTAAACAAATTTGTTTTTCTATGGAACATGAAATAATAATAATTAAATAACTTATACCGACCACTGTTCAAGTATAAATACCACCCTCACTACCCCATTTCTCCTCACATGCCTCGATGATCCTTAAATATATGCCAACACCCATCTTACCCACTCTACCTATTTGAATGTTCTGATGGTATCACTAAAATAATACATCTAATTTCATCAAGGGTTCCTTCAAGGATGTTATATTCAAGAGTTAAATTTTTCAATGTACCTCCCTTAACTCTTTTTCTTCTTCTAATCTCTTTACACCTCCTTCATGAATCATGGAATTTAAAATCGATAATTATTTAGATAAAAAATTTTATGTTTATATTGTAAAATCTTATATATACCTCTTTTTACCTCCTCCTATTAAAATACATAATACTATTGTCCAAATGGTTATGATTAATCTCCTATGTGAGTAATGGTTTTGTCATTTTCCATTAATACAGTCATGGCTGGTCATAAAAAAAATATTATGGATAAATAAGATTTTAATAAAAATATTATAACTTATTTCATGTTCTAGAACTAATAAATAGACATAATTTTAAGAAAAAAACTATTTCATGATGTTTTGAAAAAAACATCCATAAAATAAACTAAACATTTATCATTGAAATTTTATCAACCGAATCATCCTCATGTATGAAATAAAAATGATAAATGGTACTTTTTAAACTAATAAAAGTGATTTAATTAAATTTCATTTCCATTTTGGATTTTTATATACATTCTAACAGAAAATCCATAATTATGCACAAATTAGCTGACCCTGAAACAAACACAACTGAAACAATGAAAAGAATGAAATTATAATGATGAATGGGTTGCATGATGTTAAAAAAGGATAATATAAGGTATTTCAAATATGAATATAGTTCTATAATTAAATAGTAACATTATTTAACTCTTATACATTAGGATAAAGAATGTTGAACTAAAGAGAAGCGTGAGATACAGGTCTCACGTTTTACTTCTGTGAGATATATGACTTATTCCACACTGATTACTTGTGTGAGGTGTATATACTATATTATAATATATAATATCATGAATATAATTATATTAATTTCACTAAATGTCTATTTTTATAAATTTTTCCTGTATGGGGAATATGATTTGATTGATTATAATGTGGTAAGGGATTTCATAACTCAATTTCCATTCATTAGGATAAACTTCTACATCATTGATTTTTTCATGCTCTAATTATGGGTGAAATGGTTTTTTATTACCTTATGTTGTGTTTAAATTTTTTTATGTGGATTTATTGTGGATAACCAAAATCAATTTATTTGTTTCATTCTCACATCAGTGATATGATGTTTTTAAGAGTTTTTCTTTTAAAAAATTAAAATTTTAAAGGTTTCTACAAAGACTCTCTTTTCTTCCATGTAAATTATTTCAATTTTTTTATATTCTACTATAATACATTGAAGTCATCTACTATATATATTAATCCTAGCTTTCCATCTACCACATGTCCATGTCACAATTGTTCACATATTTTCTCCCTAATGTGTCCATCCTCCAATTATCCACATCACCCACCGCGCAGTATCTCAAATTCTTTGTGCCTCCATCTCCCTCTCCCATTGAGGTTATCACAGCTCATGACCTAGATTAACATTGAACCCCACCTCCTTTATCCTCCCTCTCCTAGTCATCCTGCAGTCTGTAGTCCTCCATCTCAGACCTCTTCCTTCTCAATGTTCAAACTATACACTATACAGTTTTCATTCTTCTTGTCGCTGTTGGGATTTAGCTGTTAGAGACCTAGGGTTCCCAAAAATTCTCAACGTCAACATTATCCTCCTCCCATTTCTTTCGCAGTCCATTTTTCTCATAATTTGTCTTCCTCATTATCTCGGTTTCAACATTAATATCTATCGTGTCATTTCTCTTACTCTCACTTCCATCCACATCGCCCCTCCGCATAATTTAATATTCTTTCTCTACATCCCTATACCACTCTTGCTGGTGGTATCATGCCTCTCTAACAAATTCTCTATCACGATGTCTCTTCCTCCACTTCCGACTCCGATCTTCCTCTACATCAATTTCCCTACTCTTCTCGGACCCCCTCCATACTTAACACCCCCTCTCAATGCTGTCTCCCCCCTAAATCCCTCTTTGACCCCTCTCAACACCGCCTCACTCCCCACCTCCTTCCCCAACACCATCTCTATCTATAACTCTAGCCACGTCTCACCTCCACCTCTGACTCCACCATCCTCCTTGAATACCCTCTCAACATCAATTCCCTCAGTTCTATTATTATACAGATTTGAAGCTGAATAAGTTTATCTTTTAGAATTGGATCTAGAAGCACCTACCACAGATGGGGAATATTACAAGGTAAGATTTTAAATAGGTTAATATTTAATTTTCATAGTATTTTATTTCTTCCCATATTTCAATTCATAGTGAAAGCGATTGATCCTATGCCTTATAAATTGTTCCATCTGTTCTTCCCCTCCCGCCAGAGTCGCTTCCAGTCTTGGATGTCTCTAATTATTGTATGACAGTGCTTTGAGAAATTTAGTTTGTTGGATCTCTATATAGATCAGCATTCTATGAATGATTTTGAAGGGTTTTTTCACCAGTAACTAAATATATAGTGATCAGGTGTGGCTGGTTTCCGTGGATGATAATCATCGATTCCCAACTCTGTATGGAGGCCAGTGTCGGAGAATTTCCACCACCCAAAGTTCATACATATTGGTCTCAAGGTATAATGGTGTCTTTGCACCATTTTCTAGGCGGGGGGATCTTATGATGAATTGAATTGGGGCTTCTCTAGATTTAGCATTTTTTTTCTCCTTACCATGGAATTCAAAATACCTTTCAGCCTTTCGGTCTATGAGTTTTACGAAAATTATGTGACTTGATTTTTCTGAAAAAGGTACATCATTTTTTTTGCTTTAGATCTAGATCCGTCATGTAGAAAATAGGTTTTATCCACCTATACTATTCAGTTTCTTATGTTAACATAAATTATTTTTTGATTTCTTGGTATTGTAATATCTATTGTGTGTCATTCACAATTTAAATTATCAGATTTCAATTCTTAGTGAAGGCGATGCATCATCTACCTCCTAAATTGATCCATATGTGCTTCCGCTCCTACCAGAGTCACTTCCAGTGTTGGAGGTCTCTAATTGTTGTATGATAGTGATTTGAGAAATGTAGTGTGTTGGAGCTCTATATAGATCAATATTCTATGAATGAATCTAAAGGGTTCTATCAACAGTAATTGAATATACAGTGATCGGGTGTGGCTGGTTTCCATGGATGATAATCTTTGATACCCAACTCTCCCAGGAGGCCAGTGCTAGAGAATTTCTACCTCCCATATTCCATAACTATTGGTGTTAAGGTATGATGGTGTCTCTGCACCATTTTCTGGGAGGGGGGCTCTTATGATGAATTGAATTGGGGCTGCTCTAGATTTATCATTTTTTTCCCTTTACTATGGCATGCAAATTACCTTTCATCCTTTCTGTCTATGAGTTTAACTAAAATTAAGTGACTTGATTTTTCTGAACAAGTTAGTGCATTTTTGTAACTTTAGATCTAGATCCATCAAGAAAAAATTGGTTTTATCTACCTATTCTATTCAGTTTTTAATGTTAATATATATTTTGTTATGATTTCAGGGTATTGAAATATCTCTTGTGTTTCATTCACAATTTAAATTTTCATATTTCAATTATTAGTGAAGGATATAGATCCTATACCTTTTAAATCGATCCATATGTGCTTCCCCTCCTACCATAGTCGCTTCCAGTCTTGGATGTCTCTAATTATTGTATGATAGTGATTTGAGAAATGTAGTGTGTTGGATCTCTCTATAGATCAGCTTTCTCTGAATGATTCTGAAGGGTTTTGTCACCAGAAACTGAATATATAGTGATCAGGTGTGTCTGGTTTCTGTGGATGATAATCATTGATTACCAACTCTCCATGGAGGCTAGTTCCGGAGAATTTCCACCTACCATTGTTCATACCTATTGGTATCAAGGTATGATGGTGTCTCTGCCCCATTTTCTATGAGGGGGATCTTATGATTAATTGAATTGGGGATGCTCTGGCTATAGAATTTTTTTCTCCTTACTGTGGCATGAAAATTACCATTCATCCTTTCAGTGAATGAGTTCTACTAAAATTAAGTGACTTTATTTTTCGGAACTAGGTAGTGCATTTTTATAGCTTTATATCAGGATCCATGATGAATAAAATAGGTTTTATCCACCTATACAATTCAGTTTCTTATGTTTACATACATTTTGTTATTATTTCTTGGTATTGAAATATCTCTTGTGTGTCATTCAAAATTTAAATTTTCATATTTCAATATTCATTAATATATATTCTTATTTCTTATCATTAATTTGTCTGTAGAATAATGTGTACAATTCTTTTGAAGTTTATGAATTAGTTCAAGGTGGTAACTAAATTTTCTTTCTCCTTATATATTCTCTTTTACAGTGGCATTCAAAATTAGTTTTGCCTTGCTGCTTGAGCCTTACTAAAATTAAGTAACATGATTTTTCTAAACATGGTTGTGCATTTAATATATATGAAGAAAAAACTATAGCATGATTTCAAAGATGAAGATTCAATAAAATGTGATTTCATTATTTCTAAACATTATATAACTATAATTCACTATCATCGAATGATAGTGTTCTACAAATAATAAAATGAATAATCCTGATGGAACATTTGACACACGTTTTATCATTATCTATTGAAACTTCTCATTTCTGAGTTTGTTAAGAATATTTTCATATATTATTGTTATAATCAGTTTTATATCAGTGTAATAAACATTTTTTTGTCATTTTTACCTGAAAAATAGGTTCTATTGTGGTTTTCTATTTTAAATAGTTTTTGTGCCATTATATTAGTTGAGTTATTAGTTAATATTACTTATATATAATTTTACTTCCCATGTACCAAATCTTTTTTTTCATTATTTTGATTATTTTCTATTCTAAAATTATTACGTGAGTGATATATATTATGTTTTTACTATAACACATTATGGTTTTCAATGTAATATTCTATTCTAAATGTTTGTTGATCAAAATTTCAATCATCCATTTGATTAATATTTTCATTCATGTATTTCAATTCTTCATTTTGAAAATAAATCTTTATTACATCATATTTTTTAACATGTATTGGTAAATTTACTACTATTATAAAACACAGACTTATGCATAACAGAACATTATGTTTACAAACATGTTGTTATCTTTTCATTGATTCAAACATGGAGGACTTGGGTTTGCATCAAAAAATGGGTATTTTTATTGGAAGGTGTCATTTCAGATGAATTTGGTATGTGATGATTCTACAGGGACTTTCGTCAATTCATATTAGTATTGGATGGCTACGTTCTTGCATTCAACTTCTTCTACATTTTGTCTCTCACTTTATTCAATCGTGTCTATGTAATTTCTAATTTCTGAAAATGGATTTCATGAGAGCTTGATATGTGTTGATGTTAGGAAACTGTCAAAACATTTGAAAATCCATAGGCTGTCATTCCTGATGAAATCATGGAACATGGCATACTTTCTGGAGGTATGCACTCTTATAACCATTTAAATGTCTTTGATGTCCTACATAAAATTTTATTCTCAGATTGAATTAGTATTTATTATAATTGTTATACATTAAATTTATATTTTTTTTCAATTATCGTGTACAAATATTGTTGAATGAGTTAGAAGATAATGATGTTGAAGATTTATAACCCTCAATGTCCCCCCCTGGTGGGGGTATTTCAGAAATGTCCCTGAAAATACAGGTTCTCATCCATGGTTGTGACTTTCACAGCCCTGCCAAAACACGCCATCTTCTACCAGATCGTGGTCGACTATCCAGGATAGAGCCGATCTCCTTGTACCCAAGCTGGAGGTGTGCCTTTCTAGAGTCACCTCTCCTTCCACGTCGCACTCTATGTCGAACCACCGCAACCCTCACTAGCTCAAAAGTGGATGAATCTGTGCTATTTGAGATGTTGGTGGAGAGCGCTCTAAAGTTGCTCGGGGATTCTAAGGGATCATTATTTTATTCCATACATCGCACCTAAAACTCAATCTTGGCCGACTACAAGAATGAACCGGACACCTTTTCTTAGGGGACCCTTATAAACAACAACATCTCTTTTATTCTGTTATCTGATATTTATTCACCAATTCATTATTTGATTTAATTTCTACCAAAACAACTATTATTCCTAATCTCTAATTTGATTCTAAAGTGCATGATTATTATAATGGTGTCCAATTACTTTACATGTCTTCTTTGATTCAGGTATATTTATCAACATCTCATGATTTTCAATGTTATGGTATCCAATATTCAATGAAATTTTTTTCTCCTTATGGTTTCTATTTCCAATTTCATATTGTTTCATTTATGTTTTTTTGTTTGATATCAATATGTTTTTAATATATTATTCTTCCGCATCTTTGAGTAAATTAGTGTTCCATATATGTTTATATATATATATATATATATTTTTCAACTATTGTTTTTTTTGCATGAAGTAATATTTCTAAGGGAGATGATTTTCTCAGATTCATCAAGCTGCTGAAGCAAGCATACCTATATGTTCATCTGAGAATGTGGCCTTATGTCTATGGTGAGTGTAATTTTGGGTAATTTTGAAGGTTTCCATTATTTGAAAGATATTACAGTTTTTGAATTCATGAAATTAGATTTTTTTTTATTTCATTAAAAAATACAGGGGTTTCCATGTTTGTCTAAAATATGTTCCAGGGATCAGTTTTAGTGATGATAATAGTCCTTTAAAGGTTAGTTTTGGATCCTCTAATAGTCCAATCAAGAAAAAATTATAGGATGTTTATTTGGTTTTCAATAATAAAAACTCTGATCAATTTACTACGATGATAGTGAGAATGCATACAATTATAGTAAAAATTGATAATTTGATGATAGATGGATTTTTTGAATCCCAAGGTTTCCCTATAATATTATCTCAGGTTACTACATTCTAGCATATTTTGTTCTTTAATTTTGATGTTTTATAAAAATTTAATCTTCCTTTTTTAGAAAACAAGATCTAAAAGTTTTAATATGTAAAATATATTACTATGTTTGAAGAATTTAAGCCTATACATTCATTTCAAAATATGTCCTTATGTCCATTCTAAGTGAAATTTCATGTAATTTTGAAGGTTTTTAGTATTTAAATGATATTATGTGTTTGAATTAATTAACTTTGATTTTTATTTTCAATTCTTTACAATGTATATGGGTTTCCCTATTTAGATAAAATATGTTCTAGGGATGTGTTTGGAAACAGATAACGGTGCTTTAAGAATTAGTTTCCGAACCTAAAATGGTCCACTCATGAAATTTTTATATGATGTTTTTTTGTTTTCAATCCATAAAATTATGGTCCTTATAATGTGGATTTCTAGAAATTTATTTTTTATTAATAATACATTATTTTCATCTATGGAGTGCATTTTCTGGGCAGTGATTCTAAATTCATATTTCAAACACACTTTCTTCCTGGAATACATCACAAAATTAATTTAGCTGAAAAAAATATACTAACATGTAGTTAATAAATTATTGTGCAATTAAATATTGGTTTTTAAATTTCTTTATTCGTAGTAATCCTTTGTACAGTTCAATTTTTTTGTTATAAAAACCAAACCTACCATGTATTATTCATTCAGTTCGAATTACACAACACCTATTACTCTTTCTATAGAGCATATTTAATTTTTTGGTTGGATGAAGCCTATAATGGCATGTGGTGAATAAAAGCTTAGGTGCTGACACCCATTGGCCAAAAAGCATGACTTTAATGCATTTGGAAATGATTTTCAATATCCCTCTAAATGTGGGTAAAAGTTTTCCTCTATTCTTTTTTTAAATATTTCATAGCTCTGTTCCAAATTTATCTATTCTTATTACATTTTTATATACCAATAACTTCTGATTAAAAATTAATAAACATTAATTTTACTAGGTAATTATTATAAATAGAAATATATTTTCAAATAGAGTTTATCAATTGAGTTGTGGGACATTTTATTTTGTTTCAGTTGATAGTTTCTTTTACTTGTATAGATATCTGTTCACTAGCTTTGATGCTGATGATGCCGTCAAACTCAATGTTTCACTAACTGGTAACTCCACAACACCATTAGATAATTCCACTCATCCCTATTTCAGATAAAGTGCAACATAAATAAAAAAACAGACAAAGTCAACTAAAGGATTTTCTTACAGTACTTATCCATTTTGAAAACACATTTTCTGGAATTTTTATGTTTCAAATGGACTATTACAAACAATTTCACCACTTTTATGTCTACCTATACTATAGTTTACTAATTCACTA
This sequence comes from Viscum album, assembly GCA_963277665.1. NCBI lineage: Eukaryota > Viridiplantae > Streptophyta > Magnoliopsida > Santalales > Viscaceae > Viscum > Viscum album. The sequence goes on from OY728160.1 coordinate 1,567,777,345, forward strand.
TAATGAAATTATAAAATAATAAAATAAATTTCCTTGATGGAAAATTTAGAAACATTAAAACAGATAATCCATGTTCTGATTTTTAATGATAGTTTCCAGAAATTTAGTGTTCTCATAATTTGATATCTCACTTTTTTCTCCACTTGAACAGATTTACCATTCTAGGATTCTTCACTTTTTTTTAGTAAAACAAATTTCATTGTTTCTAAATTTTTTATGTTTGTTTCCATAAAAACATTTTTTTCATTATTAGAATTATGATATCTGTTTACTGTATAACATAATTCCAATATTCTAAATTATTATGTATGTTTACAGTTAAACTAATTATCCATATTGTTATTAAGCCTTTTTTGACTAAAACACATTTCACTATTTTTATTACATATTTCTATTTCCTTTAAAAAAATTTACCCAATTTATGTCTTCTTTTGTTTGTTTCCATTATTAGTGATTTACCATTTTGTGATTAGGCATTTTTTCCAGTCTATTTTTTTGTATGCTAATTTGTAATGTATAATTATTATAAAAAGGAAAACCCATTTTATTATGCCATGTCTATTTCTAGTTTACCAGATTAAAAAAAAATATATTGGTCATGTTTCCCACCAGTAAAACAGAAATCCCATTTTATGAAATCTTATTATCGCTTCCTGTTAAACACGAAAACCAATTTATGAATACTAATGTTTGTTTCTAGATTTAAAATTTTATGACTACCCATTTCTCATTCTATAAAAATTGTTATCATATGTTATGATATCTCATGTTTTTTTATTTCTATAAAATAAGAGTATAATGTGACACCTACATTGAGGTTTTGGGATGCAATCCAGTATCATATCATAGATATTCTTCTGAAGATAGATATGTCCGTTTTTTTGTCTAATGGAATTATTCTGAATGTACCTACTATTATGTTCATCTATTACATTTCACTAGTTGTTTTATAATAATAATATGTGTCATTTACTCAAATTCAAGATTAATAACATATTGCAGGGTTCAGTATACATTCACGTCTTTTCACTGATTTAATTTTTATCTACTGTGAAAGTTATAATTGTTTTGTTAAGAAATTAATTTTTCACTGCATTTTATTTCATTACCCCAAGAATATCATTTTTCACTTCATTTACTATTATTTTATATCATTTCATCAACTACATTTCAATATTTGAATTTTATTTATTCCATTTCATTTTTACCTACATTTCATTATATATTTTTACTCTATTTTTGAATGTTTCTAATTTCCCCCTATATTTCTCTTTAACAAACATGGATTCTATTTGTTGAGACTCATTTAATAGATCAATGTTATCATGAAGTGAAGCACAGTTCATGCGGAAAATTTCTAGAGAATGCATTACTACTAGATATCTCCACTTCTGGGTCCCTAGGTATTAAAATTTCTACAGAATGAATGAAACTATTGTTGGCTTGGAAATTACCTATCATTATTATAAATTGCCTCATTGTGAAGGTATTGGGATTGTAATAATCATTGATGCATAAAAGGAGCTAATTTATGTGATAATTCCCATCTTGTATGATAATCTAAAGAAGGTTAGTCTTTTTCTTCAGGGTATCATTCAGATTATATCATGCACATTACAGGATTCAAGATACACCTCACCTTATATTACTACAGATTCCCTCTCATTTCAAAATGTTGTGATTCTCTTTAACTCCACCAAGAGCAGCTGCTAGTGTTATGGGTTTGTTTATAAATTGATAGATGAAATGGTGTTGTGTTATGATTATTGATATAGATGGTGATGTTTTTGCTAACATTATTTAGAAGGTATAGTGTTTGGATGCTTTGAATATGGATTTTGGAGACAAATTATGATATCCATAGGGTGGTTCAAAATGGTGATGTCAAATGGTGGATCTACAAGGGGTTTTTCATATTGTAGATTTCAGATGTTCAACAACTGGAGGGTGTATTATTTTCCATTCCTTCATTTCATCTTGTGGGTAGATATTTAAAGTATATTCCTTTTCAATGTTTTCTCCCTACTATTATCATCATTCCAATGTGGACAGTATTGTGATGTTTTGGTAGGATGTTTTGAGATTTATATGGAACCATGAGTTATGGTATATCAATGATATGGAGAGATAAGTACCAATAGTTTTAGTACAATTCAAATGAAAAAATAGGTATATTTTGAAAGTTCATTAATATCATGGAATTTGTAACATTATTAAAAAAGGAATTATGTTATCTTATATAACAATATGTTATTATGGAAGAATACAAGTAAGATATAAGTAAAATAGCTCTAAATTTGTAGTGTAATTAATGTCATATAACACATTGACTGATGTTATTTACCATCACATTTTATCTTACATTTATCTTACTTGAAATGTTATCTTGTAACATCAAACAACATTTTTTCATGAAATATAGATACAAGTTTAATAGAAATAAACCAAAAAAACATTTAAATAATTACATAAATCCATTTATATCCAACACATGGGAATCCCATAAATCATTAATATATATATATATATGTGTGTGTGTGTGTGTTTAATGAAATAAATTTTATATTAGGTTTTGATAAGTGGAGATATCATATCGACCAAATTTACTCAACATGTGTTACGTATTTATTTGGATTTCTAAATAAAATTTACCACATTATACATATCTTCTTCCTCAATATTTTAAAATTCATATACTTTTACTCCCCTATTTATTTGTCAACTATTTGAATGGTGTCTTCATATTTTATGAACTCTTATTTCATTATCATACACCATTACTTTCTAATTAAATTTTTTTAAAATTATTATTTCTTCTAAAATTTTATAAATATTAATATCCTATTAAAAGAAAAACCAGTAATTGAATGCGTTGGGAAATAGCAAGGGTGAGTGTTAGTTTTTACACATTATTTACTTTTTATAATTTTTATTGAAAATTTATGTTTTTCTTTTTTTGAAATATTTTCTTTGAGACTTTTATAAAAAAACACAGCATGATTGTATTCTAATTTACATAACATCATTATTTTTTGACATCGTTAGACTACCATCATTTTTTGAAGAATAAATAACAATATTATATTTTTATCTTCCAATAAACTTTGTATTTTATAATTTGATTTCATTTTAAACAGAAGTTATTTTCAATGTGAAAAATTTTATTTACATTAATAATCATTCAATGGTCTCTTTAATATATTTTCATCTATATAAACATTCTTTTTTGAATCCTATGTGTCATTGAGGTTGATCACTTATGATAAAATATACCATATTTTATTAAATTTTAATTTATATTTTTATTGGGGATGTACTATTTTTATTCCATTCAATATATTATTCAGGATGGTTTGTGATAATGTTTTATTAATGGTGGAAGTCATTTACATTTGGTATGATAGTTTCAATAAAATGGTATATATTGATTATGTTTCACCCCTTTATTATGTTTTAATTTTCCCTAGTACTATAATAAGTTTATTTTGGATGATATTTAGATTTAATATAGGAGAGTAATGTTGTTCTCAAAGGAATTAATATTTTCAATTTTCAATTTTTGATTATAATTAAAAGGTCATGTATGTATCTAGTTTTAAATAAATACTAAACAGTTCGGTCCTTTAGGATGTGATTCCTTGTATATTGTTCCAATATAATAAAGTTACCACTAATTCTAGGCTACTAGGGCTGGGGGAATTAGGTAACATCTCATATTTTCCATGTGTTTTTTATATTATATATTAATTTATTTTGAGACTCTCTACTGATATGACATGTAATTTTGTGTCCCAATGTTCCCGAAACAATTTTTATAAAAATATTAAACTATTTAATAACACACACGCAAGATTTTCCAAAAATCTACAATAACTCCTAAACGGATGCCCAGATCAGAAATATGAGGGCACCATTGAACTTAGAACATGGTTTTTTCCAAGATGTGACTTATGTTTTGTGGGCATGGGTATTCAGTGGAAAAAACAAAAAATGACGTAATCGACATTAAATAATTTAAATAAAAATTAATTTAAGTGATACAATGACTAATTTTATTTCTATTAAAACATTGTTAGAAATCCATGATTATCACGATAACTCTAGAATTCCTATTATTTGTGGTGAAATAATCCTTTCTAACAAAAAATGATGGATCAGAGAGTGGATCATGGATTATCACGCCAAAAACACTCGATTATTTCATGAATGATAGGAACACAACCATTCCTCATCAATGACAGATAAAAACTCTAGGTAGGGAGGTTGTTTCATTATTTATTTTCCCCATTCTAAATTTCCATCATGAACACAGGTCAATCCAAAAACAGATTGATTTGCAGTTTGGTCATTGTTGTTCGGTGGGTTATTAATGTGAGATTATCAGGAGATTAGTTTATCCTTTTTATTTATACATCAAATGAAAATTAATCAATACTAACCCAAAAAAAGGACACGATTAGTTTTTTGGGTGTTCATGGTGCTTTATCTCCCCTAAATTTAGTGTTCTTCACTATTGGATCCTTGTGACCGTGGCTCGACATGCCGGGAGGCTCCAAATGCAATCAGACCCCTAGAGTGGAGGCAAGAAAAAACTGTGCCCATATCATTGTAGATATGGTCCAATGTAACACACATGTGCATTCCTTTCAGAGTTTTGATCATCGGAGGAAGAATGGAGCCACATAGAAGCTACCGGGGAAGCAACCGTGTGCGAGTCTGCAGAGCCGGTGGGATCGTAGGGTGTGTGAGGTGACACGACACCATATCATATGTGGTATAAGTAACCACAAGAAACTGTGTGAGAAGACAGACCTATAAAAGGGCATGGTCAGGTGAGAAGGTCGGGTCTCCGTGGTGGGCCGGCCTAGCTGGAGCAGGTTTGGCGTAGTGGGTTTTGTCGAACAGGAAGACCTGGTTGGACCCGGTACGTCATGTTAGACCTTGTTGGTCAAGGTAGACCTAGGTGTCTAGACTAAACGATAATCATCCATGGAATTCAAATGAGATGCTGTGGGGGTCAGACTGGGTGGTCAACAACTATGGTTGGTCCATGGCCCGGTGAACCCCATTTTGAAATTTTCAAACGACAATAAATTTTAAAATGGACTTCTGTTTGATGATCCTTCTATGGTGTTGTAACCAGTACAATGATATAGTCTTTTATAAATATCCTAAGTTTTTTTTGTGGGAGTTCCAATACGAGATAATAGATTGAGGAGTTAGTTCTATCGAAATGAGCCTTCTTCATGCAAAAAGTTTTGTTGTTGATTGTGACCTAGAGACTATGTGTCTTATAGAGACTGTGTGTCTTGTGGAGACTATGTGTCTTATAGGGACTATGTGTATTATAGATACTATGTGTCATATTGAGACTCTGTGTCATATTGGACTAAGTATATCTGGATGTTATTGATATATTTTCAATAGACATATATCTACGTAGAGATGAATATGCATTCTTTGTGGTATTCCTTTATGGTATTCCGTGGTGGTATTTCTTCACCGTATTCCTTTATTGTGTTCCTTTTTAGTATTCCTTGGTGGTTTTACATTATGGTATTCCTTTATGGTATCTCCTTTTTGGTATTACTTCATAGAATTTCCTTTTAGGTATTTCTTTTATGTTATTTTTTGTGGTTTTGGGATGTCCTATTGAGTATTGTTTTACTCACCTTTTCTTGGGATTTCCTCATATGTGTCGTGTCTTGTGTATATGATAGACTCTTAGAAGGAGTTCTAGGTAGACCAGGATGAGGTGTTGCCTTCTGAAGCCAAACATGAAGAGGTTTGTTCTAACATCTTTTTCGAAGAAAATACCAATACCTCTTACTCTATAGGTTGGATTTGTGGATCCAAACTCTTTTCTTTTGGTGGTATTTTTTTAACCCCCTTCACGTTCCAATACTTCCACTGTTTTACACAAGTTTTGGGGTATAGTGTTTTTCATGCATTTTTTACATATTGGTTTTACATTTCATCATTTTTGTTTGGATATGTGTGCATGTGTACAGTTAATTAGGAAAATTACAACCATTTATGGGATTTTCCTACTTAATTCTATTCACAAAACCTTGGCCTATGGGAGGGAGGCTTGTGGTGGTCAGGACATGGGCCCCTCTGGGATGGGTTCTGACAGAGTGGTATCAGTTTAGGTTGATTCAACCTTAGGACCGAGAGTCTTTGATGTTGGTTTGGGAAACAATTGTCAGTCATTATTTTCTTTCCCCAAACCCTGTATGAGACTAGAAGAATCTAGTTGAACCATTGACTCAACCCTTACACATACAGAGACATATGGGAGGAGATTCAATGATCATAAACTGGTGAGAATAGTGTGAACTTACTCTTGGAGGGAGGATTTTTGATTAGGATCTCTTAGTAGTGTTGTCGAGTCCCTACACCGTTATTCTCGATATGGACTGGTTTTCCTTAGTTCATGCCTAGATTGAATGTTTTAGGCATAGAGTGTGGTGTATCCACAATAATTAGACCAGTTTTTTACTTTGTCAGTGAAAAGGAAATATAGGCAGTGCAGGATGGACTCACACATAGGAGGCTGCACCCGAGCACTCATCAGTTGGCTAGCCTGGCCCTCTCTTTAGTAGAAGATTTGAGTCCACAGTTTCCTACAGTTGCGGTAGAGAATGAGGACATATTTACTGAGGATGTTCAAGGATTTCCTCCAATGTAATGGGTTATAGTTCTTCATTAATCAATACCCCAATATGATGCTGATATCTAAACCTACATATTGGATGGCTCCTATAGAGCTTCGTTAGCTGAGGGTACAATTTGAATAACTGAAGAGGAAGGGCTTCATGAGACCCAATGTTTCACCATGGAAGCCCCAGTTTTGTCATCCAAGAGGGAATATAGGATATTGAGGTTATGCGTCGACTTATGGTTCCTAAAATAGGTGAATATGAAGAATAAGTATCCACTACTGAGGATCGATGGCCTCTTTGATAATTTTAAAGGGGAGCGGTGGTTCTCAATGATTGACCTCAAATTTGGCTATCACCAGCTACAAGTATAGAATGAGGATATACTGAATATGACCTTTAGTTATCATTATGACCATTATGAGAAAATGGTGAAGCTATTTCGTAGGATGAAGACCCCAGCTGTGTTCATGGGACTTATAAACTAGATCTCTTAGTCGTACATAGACTGGTTCATGTTGGTATCCATTATTGAAATCCTAGTGTACTCAGGCTATGAATAAGAGAATGCGAGATAGTTGAGGATGGTTTTAGACATACTATTAGAGAACTATCTTTATGGAAAACACTTGAACTATTAGTTATAGATTCAAGAATTCCATTTTTTGCGACATCTCATTTCCGATGATGGAGTGGTATTAGGTCAAACAAATATTGTGGCGATGCTTACTTGGGAGACACCAAAGAGTGCTACCGACGTTCGGAGTTTCCTTGGTTTGGAAAGGTACTACTAGAGTTTTTTACATGAATTTTATAGAGTGGAAACATCCATGAAATGTTTGACATAAAAGGGATAGCGATTCATGTGGATAGAGAAGTGCTAGGAGAGTTTTCAACAGTTGAGGTAGCGATTGATGAACATTCCCATCATGAGATTTATATAGGAGGGTACTGAGTATGTAGTGTTCTGTGATGCATAAGGTACCAGGCTTAGTTGTGCACTGATTCTAGGGTATGCTGTGATTTACTATGTTTCAAGCCAATTGAAACCACACAAGTAGAACTACATGACCCGTGATCTTGAGTTTGTAGTGGTAGACTTCGCTTTGAAGATGTTGTGACACTACCTGATAAAAAATTGGTTTTTCATATTCTCTGTCCACAAGATTATCAAGTATATATTATCTAAAAAGGATTTGAACTTGATATATATTTGATGGCTAGAGATCTTCCGAGACCATGACTTTGAGATTGTATATACTCCTATGAAGGGGAACGTAGTGGCAGATGCTCTCAACAGGAGATCCAGTTTGCTATTTCTTAACGAGGCATCATAGTATTTTCCCTCATTGTATATATCCTTTGTGGATGTATATGGATTATCTTAACTCTAATAAATATTTTCACCCATCCACTCTTATAGAGAGTCTGGGAGGCACAACTTGGTAATACCAACTGTGAGACTATACCTATTGAGATGTCCATAGGGCATGCCCCTGATGGATATTCAAAAGGTGGGGGAATGTTTTCTTTTCAGAGGGTGAAAAGAAGTACCAATGTATTTGTGGTAGGATTTTTTTATGGAGTTCCATATATCCCCTTTGGTGGTACATCCAGGTGTGGAAAAGATGTACCAACACCTCCTCCATTAGTTTTCATGGCTCGGGAAAAAGAAGGGAGTTGTAGAGTTTTTTTCTCAGTGCCTCACTTGTCAGAAGTTGATGGCTATGCACCATCACCAGTGAGTTTTACTAAACCCCTTGAGGTGATAGAATGGAATTGAGATGGGATATAGATGGACTTCATGAAATGTTTACCATGTATGTCTAGGGGGAATGATACTATATATGTGATCGTTAACCAACTCTCAAAGTCGGACCACCTCCTAGATTTTTTGGGTTAGATTTCAGTAGAAAGATTTGAACACCTCCACTTATAGAAGATATTTCAACTTCATGGAGTTACATTGATGAAACTCCCAGATTTTGATGCTTACTTTATATCCCTATTATGGAATAGATTGTCATAGGCATTTGGGGCTCAGTTATGCTTGAGCACAACGTTTCACACACGGAGAACAAATAGACAGAGAAGACCATAGAAGTTCTAGAGGACATGATAAAGGCCTGTATTTTATATCTTTTCCATTTTTGGGAGGATATCCTACCCATGGTGGAGTTTTCATAAAACAATAGCTAACATTCCACCATCAATTTGAAACCATTTCAGTCCTTCTATGAGAAACCCTGTCGGTCACCACTTAGCTGGACGAAACAAAGAGAGTCAATACTCCTAGGACCGGAGTTGGTGCATGCGACTATAGAGAAGGAGAAAATTAATCTTGGAGGAGATGAATTATTCAAAATCCATTATAATCCTTATGAAGAAATAAAATGGGGGCCTTGGGAATTCGAGGAAAGAGGCCGCGTGTTACTTTGGGTCTCACCACGACGCATATTATATTGATTTGGCCAGGGAGGAAAGCTTTCTTTGAGGTTCATCAAACCATTACAAATACTATTTTGATTTAGAAAGTTATCATACCACTGGGATATACCTATGTAGTTAGAGAGGGTACACGATGTATTCCATGTGTCGTTGCTGAGGAGGTATGTGCAGGACCCAACACACATCATTGACCTGGATGAGTTGGACATTGACGTTGGGGTGACTTTTGATAATTAACCAGTGGATATTGAGCATCAGAAATAGAGGATCATTAATGGGTGGTAGATTATTTGGGTTCATGTTTAGTGGAAGCATAAGAATCATTAAGAGAGAACATGGGAGTGGGAGGCTCTAATTGGTGCTCTATTCCCTCATTTGTTTGACTAGCCATTTGTTTTAGATTTCAAGGACATAAAGCCTAATGGTGGGTTGAATGTAATGTGTTCTATTTTCCATGAATTATTTTTAGATATTATATGGATATATTTTTTGACCAAGCACTGAGCCAACATGTGACTCAGAGTCCCGGTGTGCCCGAGAAAGTTTTTTGAAAAATGTTAAACTTTTTAATAGAATGCACACATGGTAATCCTAAAAAAGTTGAATAACTCTTGAACAGATTCCCAAATCATAAATATTATGTCATAGTTGAACTCAGAACAAGATTTTTACCATATTCCTGCATTAATTGTTGTCAGCGTGGGCCTTATGTGAAAAAACTCAAAAAAGATGTAATCGTCATTGAAAAATTTAAATAAACATTATTTTAAGTGAGGCAACACCTTGTTTCATTTTTATTAAAACTTGTTAGGAATCAAGGGTTATCAACATAACCCTAGTATTCCTATATGATGTGGATATAGAATCCTATAAAATTAAGGATGATGGATAGGAGAACGGATCGTAGATCGTTGCGCCAATGATGTAGGAGGATTTCATCAATAATGCCAATGCCACAATTCCTCATCAATGATCGATCTAAAATCTATGTAGGACAGTTGTTTCATTTTTTATTTTCTTAATTCCTAATTTATAGGATGAATTAGGTTAAATACATAAACATATTGATCCATATTTTGTTTGTTGTTTTGGAATGGGTTACTAATGTGGATATGTCGAGAGATTAGTTTATCCTCTTTGTTTTATCTTCAAAAGAGATTGAATTGAGGCCTGTAACACCCCAAGATTTCATAGTGTGTTATTTCTTCAAAATAATTCAATAACTTTCACTACATGCAACACCATGTTCAAGCACACCATGACTTACCAAACAAGCCGTTCAAAAGAGGTTATGAATAGTATTAGATAAATTTTAATGTTTATATAATCCTTATAATTTTAGAATCCATATTATGAGTTTCTTAGATATAATGCAAGAACAAATTCATTTTCAGTATTACACTTTTATCAACTTTAAAAGTGAACCCTTTTTAAATACTATATTTTAAACTTTTTGACTAAATGGGGACATCAAAAATTTAAAATGAAACATCCCAAGCTTCCACGGTACGCTTTCTTTGAATAATACAGTAGCGTGTGTTGTACGCAACCTTGAGTTTTAACACACACCACAACCAATCAAACTAGCCGTTATGAATAGTAATACCTAATTTTTGAAATTATATATATTTTATATTTAAAAATGGACTTCATTTTTGGATTTGGAATATCGAAATTATCCTAGGGTGAAATTTTGGTACTTTTCGGATAACTTTTATATTTTGATGAATAGTGAAAATTACTAAATTTTAATTAAAAACAACTTTTTTAATCAAAATAATTAATAGTGATAAATTATGAATTTGAGTGGTTTTAAAGTATATTTAGAATATATTTTTACCATTTAATATAATGTTGGTCATTGGACATAATTTTACAATTAAACCGAACATAAACGAGTGTCAATCTTTTGATAGTTATTATCTCTTAAAAACACGCTTTTTGTTTTGACAGTGGGATTTAATTTTAAATTAATTTCTGCCACTTCTGTGTTTTGAATTTAGGAAAATGGATTCCATATTTGGAATCAGGATGTTAAAATTGTGTAAATAGGTAACTTTTATTTTTAGACATTTTGAATAATTACTGCGGTAAATATTTTATTTACCATGGTTAAGGGTAAATCCGGTAAATAAGGGTTAAAAAAATAATATTATAATAATACTAAATTACCCTAAAACGTGTCTTAACCCTATTGGTTGATACATGGTCGACCATGGGAATCTTTGGGTCTATTTTGGGACCCCATGGATCCACTTGTAAGTGATAATGACACTTTATTTTAATTTAGTTAAAATGAATACAAAAATGACACAAGCATATATCTTTTAGAACAACAATTGTTACATAGGGTTATATATGTTGGATTTTAGATTATAAATATTCATTAGAAAGATAAAAAGATTTTCGACATAATGATATTTTATTTATAATTTTTAGACATTAAATAATTTATTTTATTTATGACACAATGATGATGCAGTAATTACTATAATAGTGAAAAATTAAAATAATTGATATTATAAATACCCAAATAAATATAATATGAAACTTTTAATGAATTAAACTAATTTTATAGGATAATATGATATATTAGGATTGATTTAATTGACTTTGTTCGAAGTAATCAATCTGTTATGAGTTTCACAAAAATCAACTATTGAATAGTGTCAAAATTGACATAAAAGAGTTCTTAAAACAAATATTATATTATTAATTGATATTAAATTCCTAAAAATATACGGTTCGGCCAAGAGACTTATATTATGATAGGTTAATCATTAATGGACCACTATGGGGGTCGCTTGGATGTATATAGTAAGTTTATTAACCATATTATATAAAAATACAAAGAGACATTGTAAAAGTGAAACTAATTAACTTAGAGTTAATACTTAAAGATAAGGTTAATATAAGTACCCAAACCTGTCTAAATTCTATTGGATGAGTTTTTTTCGACCTATCCCCACCTCATCCTTTGAATAGTCAACTTTGGAGCCTTTGGAAACCGAATATGAATTTATTATAAATTAATATTTCTAGCTTTTCCAAAGGTGCCCCTCACCCCTCTTATAAAAGGGCACTCCTCCTTCTCATTTCCTCACACCTCTCAAGCCACTTGGCTCGTCCAAACTCTGCCCAACTAAGCTCCCCACATCCCTCTCCTCCTCCTTGAATCTTCCCCTTAGGCAGAAAGCATTTCAAGAAGTCCTTTGGTTCCAACCAAAGTGAGTTACCTAAATTAAAGGTAACAATTTTCTCTTAAAGTATTTTCATTTATTTTGTTTCTCCAACCCCCAAAATCTTTTTATTTCCTTTCTTTTGTAACAACACCAGTATCCTCAATATACTAGGATGTTGTTATAAGAAGGATTCAAACTACACATTCACACAACTCCATCTAATGGATGATGAACATAATGTTTCTGTGGATGGCAAACTAACGCCTCACGAAACGATGATTGTTCAAATACATCTTACCGCCTCTCATGGTGGCCATTAGGATGGCACTGTAATTAAATATGATATTAATGATATATATTTTATATATAAGCTTCTGTAATTCCATTTTATTTCATACCATTATTCGTTTCATGTTGTATATACATACGATAATTTCATTTGAGGAAGTGCGGACTACCGCCCCCTTAAAATGATATGAATCGTTCATACCACACATGAAACGTATAAAGGATGGTGTAAATGAACATAAGTAACATATATAAAATATTATATTATACTGGAATAGTAATATACCTATGTATAATTTGGATTCAATTCTTTTAAAATAAAAATTAAATGGAAGTAGCGTTCGTGCGTACGTACGGACTACCGTCTCCACGAACGCGATGAGATTCATTCTCCATCGTATAATTTGATGATTTAAAAATGATGTTTAAGAACTTGATATCATTCTGGATATGAATAATATACATCCCATTAATAACGAATATGTCTCACATAACAAAGAATATAAAGTAAAATGAACCCGTTAACACTCGAAATGACGATAATTCTAAAATATTATTAACAAATCAATGATAAAATATCATATATGATATCATATTAAATTAAATGATTCTTTTATTATTCAATAACAATTATTTCACCATTATACAGGAGGTAAACCTACCATCGACCAAGGAAAAAGTACAATGTAAGGGATTCTCTTATCTCACTTTCAATTCCGTGAGATTTCCATTGTTCGCTACTAAATTATTGAAAGTGGTGTATTGTGTACTTCCATTTGATATATATTATCGTGATTCACTTTATATTCATGTTATTCTGTAAATCATTTGGTGGTTATTAACTTTTGGCCATGCGACTCAGTTGATTAACGTGGTAAGGGGTTTCTTGTCTCACTTTTAATTCCGTGAGAATTCTATTGATCACCACTTAATTATTGCATGTGGTGTATGTGTACTACCCATGATTATATTCATTGTGTAATATACTTTATTTTATGGGTATTTACATCATCATGGTATGATCTTTCTTTCATGGGTGTTTGTTTCTTAAGTTACCTAATCAATAAGGGAATTTGAGATTTCAATTTCCACTCATTTGGCTTTACGCATATTTCATTGATTATATTACCCCAAGATTATGTGTGGAATCACTATTCATTTTATTATGTCATAATTTCCACTCCCCTTCCTGTGGATATAAGTTTGATACACATAATCACTCCATTGATAATTCTCAAGTCATTGATATGAATTTGATAAGAGTAATTTTAACTCTTTCACCATTTGTTGAGTTAAACATCCAATTCGTTGGTGTTGTTTTTACAGGAATATGTGTGAATATACATTGATTGTTTTACACTGAATATCCAATCATATTTAGTGTATTTATATTTTTCACACATAATTATGTTGTTGATTTATCCTTAACCTAAGGATATGTCCTTTATGAGAGATTTCATCTCAACTTACATTCCATTGAGTCTTCTTCGTTGATATACACCAAATCACTTTTATGTGGTGTATATAATGTACTTTGACATAGTATATCATGAATTCCCTTTATTCTCATGATATTACAAAGTTTTTATTACCTCAATTATTTTCATTCAAGTGTCTCTCTTTTGGTTATAATCTCTAACTAAAATACCATTTTTTAAATGTTTTAAAGACTTATTCATCTAAATCTTCCTCATTAATGTCCATGTTTTAAAAATGGTTTTAAGGAATTATTTATATGGACATTAAAGTTTTAAAATTAAAAATCCTTTTAAAAGTTTCAAAGTGGTATGGGACACTTTGATTCAAAAATCTATTTTTAAATGGCTTCTTGAAAATAGTGTGACTTTTAAATGTTTTCAAGAAAAGGGGGATATTTCTCTCAAATAGTTTTGATGATTATTTTCATCTATGTCAAAATCCTTCATTATTCATGATTGAGGTTAGTGTGATACAATACAATCTTCCATATTGTATCAAATGAGTTATATTTGACTGTGGATGTTCTATTTTTATACCATTCATGGTTTGTGGTTAAAGTATTGACATTTCGTATGCTAGTTTTAATACGAATGTTTATTTTATGCTTAAACCTATTCATATAAGGAATGCATTGGACTTAATAAGTGACGGGTGGAGCCCGCTATAGCTCCTCGATGCATCGGTAGGTCTCATGAGACAAACTAGTGTCTTGGCACAAGGCCTTGGCAAAATCTTATTTGTAGTCTTGGCACGAGGCCTTGTCTATGTGGTTATGATAGTCTGGCATTATGCATTCCATCATTATGAAAGTGGTTATTGATATTGCATGTGATCATTCGACTAGTAGAATATCCATGTGAGTAAGTAAAGGGCATTATTTCATTTTACCTTTGCCATTTTATGTTGAAGTTCAAGTTTAAAAGGCTTTTGTTTTAGTTATAAATTGCCTTAAGTGTTTATGCTTATTTATGAAAGCTTCTGCTATAATGTTATCCTTACTGAGCATCCGAGCTCACCCCTTTCAATGTTTTATTTTTTTTCCCAGGATTATGAAGAAGTAATTTATGAATGACCTGCAGGGATAGTATGAGGGGATATGAAGACAAGATGTTTTTTTATGATGTAATGTAAAAATTTATGGATGTATCTAGTTATTCCAAGGCTACTAAACTAATCGGTCTTTCGAGACTTGATCTTTCTCGTGATCATGCCAATGTTATGTAATTAATGCACCGACTCTGGGTAGCTGGGGTCGGGGCGTTACAGTTGGTATCAGAGGAAGTTTAGTACAAACCTTGGTAGCTAGATTTAGATAAACTCTGATTAGAGCACGTAGACCTAAGATGAACTTTGAGGATTAGTATAAAAAAAACTTCCTAGGATTTTTGTATTGTAAATATTTTGTGAGTTTTCCGAGCAATACATCCCTGTCTGGATACGAGCAGGTAGAGGCGGCTCTGGCACAGATGTACCTAGGGGTAAAACCCGAAAACACCGCTTTGAGCTAGACTCGAACGGGAACTGGTGCACGACAACGGGCCTTGCTGCACTCTTGGTTACGACACTCCCGGGGGATATTCTTAGGATAATTTACATTTTCTTTACAAACCGATTTAAGTAATATATACATAAGATGAGAGAAAATGACCTTGGTTAATACTAATATGTTTCAAATTGAGGATATGGTGACATTTTAATCTCTAAATGATTTTACGACTACTATTACTCACACAATGCCTTCTGGTTTTAGTCAATGGCTGGATTCCAAGGAAGTCATAGTGACTTTGAGAATGATGTACAAGTTGGGAACAGTGGTGGGAATGAGCAACAAAATGGAATGTTGATAGGCGTAAAAGATATCGTCTTTATGCAAAATCAGTTTTCCAAAAATATGATCAACAACATATATATTAACCAACTCCCAGACTCAACAAGGAAGAGAAAGGTGATAAATGATAAGATCTCCAGCAATGGAGACCATGGAGAAAAGAAACCTCAATTTTCATCATGCAGGAATTGTGGAAAGAGACACCCAGGAAAGTGTCTCAATGGGACAACGAAATGTTTTACGTGCGGGAAGGAAGGACATAAAGTGAAGAATTGCCGAAGAAAAATGAAGAGTACTATGGAAGAAGATAAAAATGGTCCCAAGAGTCCATTTACAGTCATTTGTCGTAAATGTAGGGGACCTGGCCATTACCCGAGTGAATGTCCTATTTTATAGGATATTTTCTTGGTCAAAGAAGAAGCTATGTGGAAATAAATGGCTGGAGAAAAATTTAAAATGTATTAGCACTCCTTGTTGATGGGTTTTCTTTGGAATAATTTTCTCTTGTATTTGTAACCCCGCAGTTTGCCATGTGAGAATGATATTTGAGGAAGAATTGTCTCTTCTCTTGTGGATATAGGTATAAATAACCATTTGGTTTTATATGATCATTGGGGTTTGAGAAAATGATAAGTTATTATAATTTGGGATGAAAATGCAAAGTATGATATAACATTTGTGGTTAAATTATGTTATTTTGAGGAATTTATCTCATTTTGGTAATATTATAAAATATAGTTTTTGAAAAAGGACAACACGTAGACCGTGTGACAACCCATCGCGTCGGACAAAGCCGTGGGAATCGAACCCACAACCAAAGTGCGATTGGGATTTATCGCCTACCACTGGACTACGTGAAGTCCCTGGTTAGTGTGACTATTTTTTTTTTGTTAAATGATTTTATTGATCAATAATAAGATGATTTGGGTTCTTATGTCTTATCAAATGAATACCCTTGGTATAGGAAAATGATTTGGTGATTAAGTGATAAATGTTATTTTGGAAGATGTTCGTTTTGTTAGGAACACTATATGCCCAAGGAAAATAGAATACAATGAGGTTTCATTTGTAGAGTAATGGTGGATTTTTATCTACATTTTTATTGTTGATTTATAGTGATTTGGGTTATTTATGGAAATGATTAACCTATAACAGAGAATATGTGATGATTACTTTTAAGTATGTGACTTTAAGAGTATTTGATTTAATTTGGAGATACAATGTAACATGGGAGACTACATAATCAAATTCTTCTATGTTTTGGGTTTCAATATTAGTTTGGATTATATTAAAGGATTTTAAGGACAATTGGTTATTGAATGGTATCTATTTAACTTTGGGGTATTGTTGGTTTAATTTTAGAAATTAAGATTAGTGCATATTTATCTCAATGAATATCCTTTTGGGGGATCATTAGATCATTCACTAACCATTTTGGTTTTGATTAATATATGGTTTATCCTGCATGTATCATGTGATTCTATAGAAGTTTATTCTAGCTCTTCCAGTGTGACCAAGTCTTCTTGAATACTCATCGTTTAAAAAAAAATTGAGTTAGTGGTGGAAATTTATTAAAGAATGAAAATCTACTTAAAATTTAAGTATATCTCATAATGTTCTTAGCCAATCTCATAAATAAATTCCCCAACATTAATAAAAGAAACATAGAACAAAAATGTTGTCCTAGATGGTACCTTAAATCATCACAAATTTATGGCTTTGGGATTTTTGGCCTTTTCATAGCCATGTTCTCTACCACTCTCCATCAGATAATTGATGGTTAGATTTCTCCTCCATATCCATATTTTCCTTCATGGAACCCTAGTATGTGTTATTTTCGGTAATCTTCATACTTTCGACTCTTTATTTTAAATAGAGGCCTCATTAATTCATTTTTCGATGTGGGATTTCAATTAAGATATTTTTAAACGTCAAAAATGTGTTATCCTAATACCCTATGTTTTGTTGAACCGATGGTATTTCAAATCATCATAGATTGATGATTATAAGGACCTCAATTTTACACTTGTTTGTGATTGATGACCTCAATCACCACCTATAAATATTTACGTTTTTCCTCCAATTATATGTCTCTAGTTGCCACCAATGTTCTCCTAATCGAGATCATAATTTGGTGGTGACCCTTTGATTTCTCTTTTTCTCATATTAAGACTAAATTTTAGTAACCCAATTTCCGATGTGGGTTTTCCCACAAATATTTTATCTATTTTCAACCTTTTATTTTCGAAGAACAATTTCAAATTGCGAGGACGCAATTTATTGAAGGAGGGGAGAATGTAACACCCCAAGATTTCATAGTGTGTTATTTCTTCAAAATAATTCAATAACTTTCACTACATGCAACACCATGTTCAAGCACACCATGACTTACCAAACAAGCCGTTCAAAAGAGGTTATGAATAGTATTAGATAAATTTTAATGTTTATATAATCCTTATAATTTTAGAATCCATATTATGAGTTTCTTAGATATAATGCAAGAACAAATTCATTTTCAGTATTACACTTTTATCAACTTTAATAGTGAACCCTTTTTAAATACTATATTTTAAACTTTTTGACTAAATGGGGACATCAAAAATTTAAAATGAAACATCCCAAGCTTCCACGGTACGCTTTCTTTGAATAATACAGTAGCGTGTGTTGTACGCAACCTTGAGTTTTAACACACACCACAACCAATCAAACTAGCCGTTATGAATAGTAATACCTAATTTTTGAAATTATATATATTTTATATTTAAAAATGGACTTCATTTTTGGATTCGGAATATCGAAATTATCCTAGGGTGAAATTTTGGTACTTTTCGGATAACTTTTATATTTTGATGAATAGTGAAAATTACTAAATTCTAATTAAAAACAACTTTTTTAATCAAAATAATTAATAGTGATAAATTATGAATTTGAGTGGTTTTAAAGTATATTTAGAATATATTTTTACCATTTAATATAATGTTGGTCATTGGACATAATTTTACAATTAAACCGAACATAAACGAGTGTCAATCTTTTGATAGTTATTATCTCTTAAAAACACGCTTTTTGTTTTGACAGCGGGATTTAATTTTAAATTAATTTCTGCCACTTCTGTGTTTTGAATTTAGGAAAATGTATTCCATATTTGGAATCAGGATGTTAAAATTGTGTAAATAGGTAACTTTTATTTTTAGACATTTTGAATAATTACTGCGGTAAATATTTTATTTACCATGGTTAAGGGTAAATCTGGTAAATAAGGGTTAAAAAAATAATATTATAATAATACTAAATTACCCTAAAACGTGTCTTAACCCTATTGGTTGATACATGGTCGACCATGGGAATCTTTGGGTCTATTTTGGGACCCCATGGATCCACTTGTAAGTGATAATGACACTTTATTTTAATTTAGTTAAAATGAATACAAAAATGACACAAGCATATATCTTTTAGAACAACAATTGTTACATAGGGTTATATATGTTGGATTTTAGATTATAAATATTCATTAGAAAGATAAAAATATTTTCTACATAATGATATTTTATTTATAATTTTTAGACATTAAATAATTTATTTTATTTATGACACAATGATGATGCAGTAATTACTATAATAGTGAAAAATTAAAATAATTGATATTATAAATACCCAAATAAATATAATATGAAACTTTTAATGCATTAAACTAATTTTATAGGATAATATGATATATTAGGATTGATTTAATTGACTTTGCTCGAAGTAATCAATCTGTTATGAGTTTCACAAAAATCAACTATTGAATAGTGTCAAAATTGACATAAAAGAGTTCTTAAAACAAATATTATATTATTAATTGATATTAAATTCCTAAAAATATAAGGTTCGGCAAAGAGACTTATATTATGATAGGTTAATCATTAATGGACCACTTGGGGGTCGCTTGGATGTATATAGTAAGTTTATTAACCATATTATATAAAAATACAAAGAGACATTGTAAAAGTGAAACTAATTAACTTAGAGTTAATACTTAAAGATAAGGTTAATATAAGTACCCAAACCTGTCTAAATTCTATTGGATGAGTTTTTTTCGACCTATCCCCACCTCATACTTTGAATAGTCAACTTTGGAGCCTTTGGAAACCGAATATGAATTTATTATAAATTAATATTTCTAGCTTTTCCAAAGGTGCCCCTCACCCCTCTTATAAAAGGGCACTCCTCCTTCTCATTTCCTCACACCTCTCAAGCCACTTGGCTCGTCCAAACTCTGCCCAACTAAGCTCCCCACATCCCTCTACTCCTCCTTGAATCTTCCCCTTAGGCAGAAAGCATTTCAAGAAGTCCTTTGGTTCCAACCAAAGTGAGTTACCTAAATTAAAGGTAACAATTTTCTCTTAAAGTATTTTCATTTATTTTGTTTCTCCAACCCCCAAAATCTTTTTATTTCCTTTCTTTTGTAACAACACCAGTATCCTCAATATACTAGGATGTTGTTATAAGAAGGATTCAAACTACACATTCCCACAACTCCATCTAATGGATGATGAACATAATGTTTCTGTGGATGGCAAACTAACGCCTCACGAAACGATGATTGTTCAAATACATCTTACCGCCTCTCATGGTGGCCATTAGGATGGCACTGTAATTAAATATGATATTAATGATATATATTTTATATATAAGCTTCTGTAATTCCATTTTATTTCATACCATTATTCGTTTCATGTTGTATATACATACGATAATTTCATTTGAGGAAGTGCGGACTACCGCCCCCTTAAAATGATATGACTCGTTCATACCACACATGAAACGTATAAAGGATGGTGTAAATGAACTTAAGTAACATATATAAAATATTATATTATACTGGAATAGTAATATACCTATGTATAATTTGGATTCGATTCTTTTAAAATAAAAATTAAATGGAAGTAGCGTTCGTGCGTACGTACGGACTACCGTCTCCACGAACGCGATGAGATTCATTCTCCATCGTATAATTTGATGATTTAAAAATGATGTTTAAGAACTTGATATCATTCTGGATATGAATAATATACATCCCATTAATAACGAATATGTCTCACATAACAAAGAATATAAAGTAAAATGAACCCGTTAACACTCGAAATGACGATAATTCTAAAATATTATTAACAAATCAATGATAAAATATCATATATGATATCATATTAAATTAAATGATTCTTTTATTATTCAATAACAATTATTTCACCATTATACAGGAGGTAAACCTACCATCGACCAAGGAAAAAGTACAATGTAAGGGATTCTCTTATCTCACTTTCAATTCCGTGAGATTTCCATTGTTCGCTACTAAATTATTGAAAGTGGTGTATTGTGTACTTCCATTTGATATATATTATCGTGATTCACTTTATATTAATGTTATTCTGTAAATCATTTGGTGGTTATTAACTTTTGGCCATGCGACTCAGTTGATTAACGTGGTAAGGGGTTTCTTGTCTCACTTTTAATTCCGTGAGAATTCCATTGATCACCACTTAATTATTGCATGTGGTGTATGTGTACTACCCATGATTATATTCATTGTGTAATATACTTTATTTTATGGGTATTTACATCATCATGGTATGATCTTTCTTTCATGGGTGTTTGTTTCTTAAGTTACTTAATCAATAAGGGAATTTGAGATTTCAATTTCCACTCATTTGGCTTTACGCATATTTCATTGATTATATTACCCCAAGATTATGTGTGGAATCACTATTCATTTTATTATGTCATAATTTCCACTCCCCTTCCTGTGGATATAAGTTTGATACACATAATCACTCCATTGATAATTCTCAAGTCCTTGATATGAATTTGATAAGAGTAATTTTAACTCTTTCACCATTTGTTGAGTTAAACATCCAATTCGTTGGTGTTGTTTTTACAGGAATATGTGTGAATATACATTGATTGTTTTACACTGAATATCCAATCATATTTAGTGTATTTATATTTTTCACACATAATTATGTTGTTGATTTATCCTTAACCTAAGGATATGTCCTTTATGAGAGATTTCATCTCAACTTACATTCCATTGAGTCTTCTTCGTTGATATACACCAAATCACTTTTATGTGGTGTATATAATGTACTTTGACATAGTATATCATGAATTCCCTTTATTCTCATGATATTACAAAGTTTTTATTACCTCAATTATTTTCATTCAAGTGTCTCTCTTTTGGTTATAATCTCTAACTAAAATACCATTTTTTTAAATGTTTTAAAGACTTATTCATCTAAATCTTCCTCATTAATGTCCATGTTTTAAAAATGGTTTTAAGGATTTATTTATATGGACATTAAAGTTTTAAAATTAAAAATCCTTTTAAAAGTTTCAAAGTGGTATGGGACACTTTGATTCAAAAATCTATTTTTAAATGGCTTCTTGAAAATAGTGTGACTTTTAAATGTTTTCAAGAAAAGGGGGATATTTCTCTCAAATAGTTTTGATGATTATTTTCATCTATGTCAAAATCCTTCATTATTCATGATTGAGGTTAGTGTGATACAATAAAATCTTCCATATTGTATCAAATGAGTTATATTTGACTTTGGATGTTCTATTTTTATACCATTCATGGTTTGTGGTTAAAGTATTGACATTTCGTATGCTAGTTTTAATACGAATGTTTATTTTATGCTTAAACCTATTCATATGAGGAATGCATTGGACTTAATAAGTGAGAGGTGGAGCCCGCTATAGCTCCTCGATGCATCGGTAGGTCTCATGAGATAAACTAGTGTCTTGGCACAAGGCCTTGGCAAAATCTTATTTGTAGTCTTGGCACGAGGCCTTGTCTATGTGGTTATGATATTCTGCCATTATGCATTCCATCATTATGAAAGTGGTTATTGATATTGCATGTGATCATTAGACTAGTAGAATATCCATGTGAGTAAGTAAATGGCATTATTTCATTTTACCTTTGCCATTTTATGTTTAAGTTCAAGTTTAAAAGGCTTTTGTTTTAGTTATAAATTGCCTTAAGTGTTTATGCTTATTTATGAAAGCTTCTGCTATAATGTTATCCTTACTGAGCATCCGAGCTCACCCCTTTCAATGTTTTATTTTTTTTCCCAGGATTATGAAGAAGTAATTTATGAATGACCTGCAGGGATAGTATGAGGGGATATGAAGACAAGATGTTTTTTTTATGATGTAATGTAAAAATTTATGGATGTATCTAGTTATTCCAAGGCTACTAAACTAATCGGTCTTTCGAGACTTGATCTTTCTCGTGATCATGCCAATGTTATGTAATTAATGCACCGACTCTGGGTAGCTGGGGTCGGGGCGTTACAAGGCCAACATGAAAAAATGATAGGGTTCATTCTTCCGACATTCTTGGTGATTTTATACACCCTTTCATGGAATTATTCTCTATTTAATCCTCATGACTGTAGCTCAACTTACTGGGAGGCTCTGAATGTGATCGGACCCCTGGATTGTCATTACGATGAAACAGAGGTCAGATCAGTATAGATCAGGACATGAGGATCATAAAGGTTTATTTTTTTCATATTTCCAAGAACCATAGGATTAATGGTGGATTGTGGACGTAGTGAGGGTGGTGTTGGCAGCAACACCGCATGGGATGTGGTGACTTCCGTGTGAGAGCCAGTGGAGCCTGTCGGACATGGCACGACACTGCGTGTGAAGTGGAGGGGATTGACGTGGGAGGCCGTATGTGCATACTGACCTGGAAATAGGTTAGGGCTGGCATGGAGGGTTGTTTTGGAATGATGGTTTGGGCCTCACCATATCATGTTGGGCCCAGTGGGCCACATTGACCTAGTGGACCTGGTCGTATCGATGCATCTAGTCCAGGCCACAGTCAACCATGAGCCATATTCGACTAAGCTACCGTGCAAGCATGGAAGATGGGGTGTGTTCAACTGCCACAATAACTTGAGTTGTGATGGGGTAGTCGACTGCAAGGGTAGTTGGGCGGGCAATCGACTGTGCCGCTCGACCACCACGGTCAGTGGACCGACTGCACGATCGGTCCACAGCCCTGTGAATTCCCTTCTGAAATTTTCAAATAGCCATTACATTCAAACTAAGACATCCATTTGATGAGTCATATGTGATGTTTGGAGAATTATGATGAGATATAATTTTCAAAATTTACCAAGTGGTTTTTTGTTGGAGTTTTCATATGACCTAAAGGAATAACGATTGAGTTCTTCTAGAATGAACGTGCATCGAGAAAACATTTCCATGGATAGCTATGACCATGAGACTATGTGTCTTATAGATACTGTGTGTCTTATGGAGATTATGTATCTTATAGAGAGTACATTTCTTATGGATACTATGTGTCTTATGAAGACTATGTGTCTTGTTGAGATTTTTTGTCTTATTAGACTGAGTATATCTAGATGTTCTTGATATATATTTTATAGACATATATCAATGAGGTGCTAACTATGAATTCCTTTGTAGTATTCCTTCAGGTTATTCCTTGGTGTAATTTGTTCATGGTATTCCTTTATGGTATTCCTTGTTGGTATTACTTGGTGGTATTCCTTCTTGATATTCCTTCTTGGTATCTTCTATGTGGAATTCCTTTATGCTATTTCCTTTGTTGTTTTTCATTGAAGCATTCATATATGGTTTTAGGGTGTCCTAGTATGTATTTTTTTACTAACCACTACACACGATTCTCCTGCATGTGTCATGTCATGTATAGAAGATCGACTAATGAATAGAGTTCTAGGAATACTAGGACCAGGAGGGGCCTTGTGAGACCAGACATCACGAGGTGTGTTTTGACAACTTTTCTAATGACATTCCCAGTACATCTTACTTTATAGGTTGGACCTGTGGTTGAATACTCTTTTATTTTCTTGGGAATGATTTGGACTTATGTACTTTCTAGTACTTTCACTTTTTTACTCTGGTAGTGGATTACAGTGGTTTTTATGCCTTTTTTTCTTAGTGATTTTACATTTCATCATTTTTTGATTAGGGATGTGTGTGTTTGTACACGCACTTTGGGAAATGCCTCCCATTTATTGGATATTCCTACTCAGTGATAGTTACCATCCCATGGTCTATTGGATGTGGTCTTGGCGTAGTCACAGTATGGGCCACTTTGAGACAAGAATAGTCACATTATATTTGGTATTAAATCTATGATTAGTTTATACCTTGGTAACTGTATTTAGAAAAACCAAGATTAGGGAACAAAACCGTATGATATACTTGAAATATATGAATAAAATAACATTGCAAAGAAATAATTTTTATGATTATGATATTATCTATGTATGAAATTATCCATTTTTGTTATTTATTTCACTAGTTTTGAGATTATACATATTGAAATGACCTAACCTAGTGCACATCATCATTTGGGAATGGTGACTAGCAGAAAGAATAAGAACTTTCCCAATTCAACGATTAAGAAGGATCATATAATTAATGTTCTTAAGCCAATAATTAAGAGGTAAATATGTTCTCAATCATTCTCATTATATGATGAAATTGTATCTTGCTACAGTGAGATAGAGAATTAATTATCTATGAATTATGGATTTTTAGGAGAGTAAGAGAACAATTTAAAAATGAGAAAATATTGTTAAAGGAAAGAGGGGAAATAATTATTTTCCCATATGTGATAATTGTGGAAATAAAAGACAGGGTACTTGATTAAAAGTAATTAGAGTTTACTATAAGTGTGGTGAGGAAGGCCATTGTTCTTATGATGGAAAGGGTAAGAAACATGAATCCAATGTAAAATATTTTGACTAAAAGGATATTGAACACTATCCAATGAAATGTATCAAACATCATAGGAATATACCTTAGATGAAGTAAAGTGTTCAATGTCAAGATTATAATATTACTGTTGTCAAAGTCAAATGATTATAGTCTTTGGGTTTTTCGATTCAAGAAATATGCTTTAAAAGTATTTTATCATTGGTATTATGTTTATAAGAATAATTTAATATATAATGATTGTACTTCTATACTTATTTTATGGGATTCAGAAGTAGGCATGTTTTCATTATGGTTTTAAGCTGATAAAGGTATTTATATATTTTAAATGTTAAAATAATATCAACATTACATTCTTTGGGGAATCTAATATATGTTGAATATGGAAATGTAGAGACCTTCATATAAAATTTTAGAAATTTAATTTGGAAAGATATACTTTGAATGAGTATTTAGAATAACTACTTGTGAAATGGATTAGGTAGAATATTGGATATTATTGATTTTTTGATAACACGTTCTAAAAACTTTGGCATAGTTAAATATTTAAAGGCCGAATGAATAACTTGTAGATCTTTCAATTCGATAATGTTCTTCATTAATGAAAAATCCATCATAAGTATCCATTTCCAATCTTATGAAGTGAAAATAAACTGATGAACAAAAAAGGATGAGATTATTCTTATGAAATGGAATTAAATCAATTAACATTATTTTCTAGAGCGATTTACATAAATATTAAAATAATTCCAATAATTGAGGAAATTTATTTTTTTAAAAAGTGTTTTTCATTTAATTTTCTTTCTGGGAAATCAATAGCTATTAACCCATCACACAATTACCATTATCTAATGGTAATATTTTTAATGAACATTTTCTCTATCATACTCCATCAGAACATGAAAATTATATTTCTTTTCTATGTCAATGTTTTAAATTTTCACTTATGTTTTCTTATTTTGAAATATAGTTTTGTGGTGACCTTCGCATTTTCTTTTCCCCTTTTTTATGAAGAATCTTTTTTGTCCCTTCTAACAATTTGAGTTTCCAATACAATAATTTTAAAATATAATCCTTTTTTTAAACGGAAATTTTATACAGAGAGGACACAATTTATTAGAGGAAGGGATAATGTAGAACCCTAATATTTTTAAAAGAACACTATGTTAAATAAGTTACATTATATAAAACATCTAGTTTAAAAAAACTATTAAATATTATTATTTGATTTTGATAGTTATTATCTAGACATTGGAATGGAAGGAATGAATGATATTAAAATATATTTAACAAATATTTATTAAATGAATTGAATGTTTACTAAATAAATAAAAATGAAAAAAAAACAATTGAACATAAAGGATGTGTTTTATAAAAAAATATACTTATGCCCACAATGTAATTTTATCTTAATAAGTAAAATTAACAAATTTGAGTGAAACATAATAATGAAATTTTTATTTTTAATATTAAAGGAATTTTTTTTTCTAAAATTCATCCTATAATTTTGATATGATCAATATGATAATAAATCCAATTTTAAGTCTAAATATATATATTTTTCTAAAAGGCTATTTTGTCATATTTTAATGGTGCACCCCTATTGAAACTAAAATTTGAAACTTTTTTAAATTTAATTTTATGAGATAAGATTCATTTCATAATTAAAAATATAAAAATTACCTTAGGGTGACAGTTGGGTATTTTTCTATGAGGTTTCATTTTTTGGGGAATATTAAAAAAATCTGAATTTTAATTGAAAACTGACCTTTTTTCTATATAATATATCAGGATAAACTATAATTTTATGTTGTTTTAAAGTAAAATTAGATCAATTATACATATATTAGTAAAATTTATTTCATTGTAATATTTTTTATATTGAATATAAATAGAAAAACTCATTAATAATTTGAACATTTTCATTTTAAAAACTATATTTCCCCTCCCATTTGTGAGATTAATTTTAAATATAATTTTTATAATTCTATGAGTTTAATTTTATGAAATGGATGCTATATTTTAAAAAATATGTTCCAAATAAGGTTTTGTGGTCATTTTCATTTTTATGCAAAGAAAAGTTACCATGGAAAAAAAATTATCACAGTATAAATAAAACAATATAGGGGTATAATGTTAAAAGGTAAAAGCTTAAAATACCTAAAAACTACAACATTAAATGAATGTTTTAATTGTTTTTATACCCTAAAAATCCATTAAAACATTATTTATAATCATGATTATTGGTAATTAATTCCACCCAAATGTGGTTGTCTATTAACATTAAATAATCATTATTTAATCACATAAACCCATCACTCCTCAAATATAAATTGAAACTCTCACCACCCTGTTTCTATTTGCAAGACGTGAATCTCTTAAAATAATTTTGAAACCCCTCTTACCTAATCTCCCTATGTCTAGGTGCTTCAGGTCTCACCAAAATACATAATCTATGGTCTTCAAGGGGTTATACTTGGAGGGGATATTAAAGAGGTAATTTTGTTAAAGAACCTCTCTTAATTTATATTCTTCTTCTACTTTCTCCCCACATCATTCATCCATAATGGCAGGACAACTGCATAATCATGTATATATTGTAATTTTATGTCTCTAATGGAATATATTATACATATAACTGTTAATAAATCCTCTTATTCAAGTAAACAAAACTATTTTCCAAATTATGTCAGCTAACCACCTTAGAGAATAATGATTTTGATCATCTTCCTTTACCATCTTCATGGATGGTCGTAAAACTATTATTCTCGATATATAGGATTATAATAAAAATATTATAAATTATTTCATGTTTCATATCAGATATAATGAAAAAATATTAAATAAAAAGAAACTATATCATGATGTTTAGAAAACCCCCAAAAAGTAAACTAAACATTTATATTTAACATTTTATAAAATGAAGCATCCTAATATTTGAAATAAAAATGATAAATTATACCATTTAATCCTATGAATTTTTATTAATACCATTTCATTTCACTTATGTAGTTTTATTTCCATTTGACAAGAAAATATTTTATTATGCCGAAATTAACCAACCACGAAACCATGAAACAAATGCCCTTGAAACAAAGAAAATAATGAGATATTATTATTAAACTAATTTTCAGATGTTATAATAGGATATTATAAGGTATTATAAATATTAATATAGTTTTGAAATGAATGAATAATATTATTAAAACTTTTATACATGAGGATATAAAAGACAAAACTAAAGGGAAGCTTTGGGAAAGGATTTCTCATCTCACTTTTTTTACTTCTATTGGATATATGCCTTATTATCCACTTATTCCTTGTGTGGGGTGCATGTAAATTCCTTTTATATTTCTTATCATAAATATAATTTTATTCAAGGTATTAAATTTCTAATTTTATAATTATTATTTTATTGGGTCACACAATTGGATAGATTACAAAGTGGTAAGAGATTTCTTAACTCAATTTCCGTTCTTTTGGTTAAACCTCTACTTTATTTATTTTATCATGCTATGATTATGGGTGAAATGACATTTTAATACGGTATGTTGTATTTAAACATGTTTTATATGGATTTTTAGTGTATTAACATAATCAATTCATTTAATTAATGCTCACTTCACAGATATGATATTTCTAAGAGGTTTTTTTCAAACAATATATTTTATAAAATTTTCACTTAAAAGTGTGTTTTCTGTCCATTTCCGTTGTGTCCAAATATATTATACATATAACCTATGATTATTTATATTCATTTTTTCTCCTTTTTAAATTTTTAAAAAATGGTTTATAAGTTTTATTCTTTTGTTTTTTAAACAATAAATTTCTAACAAAATTATGTGATGAATATTTTTTAAATTTACACGGTATGAGTGGATTTTTACACAATCATAATGCCCAATTTTTTTTAATATTAATTTAAAGGTTTCCATGTTTATCTTAAAATAATAATTTTTCATTTATAATTATGTTGAATTTCAAAAAATGTGATTTTCAAAGTGAAAACGGGTATTTTCATCAATAATTATTCAATGATCTCTTTTAAATTAGTTTTATATAAGTAAAAAATCTTTTGTTGATCTATTATTATACAATATACCATATTTTCTTTAATTTTAATTTATTAGTTTGACTGAGGATATACTATTTTTATATTCACCACTTTATTTCGGATGGTTTGTAATTAGGTTTACTTAATTCGGAATGTTTTTTAAATTTTTTATGCTAGTTTCTATACAATTATATATATTGATTATGTTCCATCACATTAATATGAGGAATGTAATAGACTTACAAAGAAATTATGGGGGACCTCTATAGCCTCTTGATGCATCGGTATGTCTCAATAGACAAAATAGTTTTGGAAATCCCTTATGTCTTACCTGTTTCTACCTGGAGTCTTGGATGAAGCCTTGAAAGAGTGTTTAGATGTCTGAAATTATGCATTCCCTAATTATGTGACTATTTATTGATTTTGATATTATTATTTTATTTGAGAAATATCCATGGTTATGTTTTCATGTTCATGTCATTACTTATGTGGCATTATTTGATTATATTTTATATTAACAATATTATGTTCATGTTATTGATTAAATGGAATGTTTTTTATTCTTTACCTTTCCATAATTATAATTTCAAATTTATTACTACTTCTGATATACTTAACCATTATTGAGAAATTTATCTCACCGTTATTTTTTTTCTTTTCCCAAGGATATGAAGAAGAGATCTTTGAATGATTTTTCAAGATCCAGTTTATTATCCTTTGTTATTTATTATCCTTTAATTTATACTATCAATGTAAATGAGTATTTAATATGTATTATAGTTTTCCAAAATTGCTAAACTTTTTTATCCCTTGGGATTTTAATATTGTATCTTTTATAAAGTAATAAATTAATGAACTAGCTCCGGGCTACTAGGGTCTGGGTCTTTATAGTATGGGGTTCAAATATTATTTCAATGAAATTTGTTTTTTACTATGGTTAGATTATATTGTGATAATATATATATAGTAATGATTTCTTGGATTACTATTTATTATTTTTATTATTATTTTATTTATATTATATGGATATTATATTCCCCATAATGTCAATGATAGTTTCTCACCACTAGTGGGATTTGTCTAGAATGTGAGGAGGGATGCATAAATGAATTTTGAGAACCCTGAATTAATCCTTATATGGAATTCCAAACATGATATGTTACAAACTAGAATTATAAGATTTCATTAAAGATGTTTTTTTGTGTTAGGTAGATTAATAATGTTGGTTAGAAAATTGGGAGGAAACTTCACTTATACTTGGTTAACATCTATATGGTGGTGATCCATTTTACTAGAGAGTGGGAATTATGATTTTCTTATAATTGAATTATTATTAGAAGTATTATTTTATGGTTATGTTTTCTGTATAAATCATGTCAATTCATATCAAAATGGTATATATACATGAATCATACCCGAAATATAGGATCACATGACATGTTCCAAACTATATGTGATTAGAAAAATATTTTGGATAAAATATTTATTAGAAACACTTTTTGTGAAATATTTTTTCCATAATAAATTATTTTTTGTTCTCCTAAAAATATTATTAGAGATTATTTAATTATTTTAAACCAATAATTATATATAATAACATATTTATAGTTATTACTATGATGATATAATTATTATGAATGCGTGGTGAGTTTAATTACATGTAATAGATATTATTGGAATTCGATTACTTTGTTGTTGATTAGTTTGTGAGTTAAATTCCTTGGATGATTGAAACCCTAGAACTCGTGATGTGGGAACCCATGATTAGGTATGGTTGAATATAGATTGCCTAGGGCCCATCCGAGAATGGTAACATAGATAGGGTTTTAGGATCTTTATATAAGGTGTCTGGGATGTGGGCCAAGATGGATTCATAACCCAAATAATTATAATTTAAAGCCAAATCATGTTGAGATAGGGCTCTTGGAATCACTTGTTAGTGTATTTCCCATGTCCATTTAGATTATTCATAGGTAGAGGTGGTGAATCATTAATCTATTTTTCTTGTACATATTCATCATTTTAACCCATCCTCCATGACTTTTTAATGTCTAAACTCTAAGAAATGTGTCTCTAAGACTTGGTCAAGTGAATTAGTAAATAAAGGAAAAACACAAGCAATTTACAAGGTTTATTTTTTTAATCATAATGAATTCAAGATATGGGGTGAGTTTTGAGACATTTTTTCTCGACTATAAATAAACGAGTAAAAATAAAAAAATTTCTTCTAAAATGATTAGCATATAATATTTTAAAGTACCTCGTCCTTATTGATTTCAAAATAATCCACATAAAAGGGTCATAGTACCAACTATCTCCAGTTTTAGTTTTCTCCCAAGAATAATTTGACTGCATCCCATAGGGTTATTTATACCACCACTTCAAAATTCTGTAATGATCCTACAAAACTCCTCCTCAGAACTGGTCTTTAAGCATGTATTCATTATTGTTCAGTATGTGTGTTGGCCTTATAATTTATCAATTATATGTATCCATGTGTTCCAAAGCATCTCTATCCTTTCCACCTTATTCACTTAATGTTATGATGATATCAAAATTATTGAGAATAGGTTAATACATTTCACTTTCTATTATCATCTAGAACACTGTAGTTGTAACGTTTGTCTTCATTCTCCATCTACTTTGAAAAAAATGTGTTAATTTTTTTGTGAAATTATCATCTTTGATTTGTATTGGTTGTTAAATGGGGAAAATTATCAAATTATAACTTAAAAAAACAGTCCCACGATTTATTATTTATTACGCTACTTTAATATTAATAGAATATTTCATGAATATTATTTCTATTTTGAATTACGGAAACCTCCTACTTTTTACAAAAGTGATATTATATTCATTTGAATTTTAGTATTACTTATAGTTTTAATTCTCATTAAAAATAATCATTATAATTTAATCAATATCCTCTTTTGGCCTTGGGTGTTTTCTCCACATGATTATTTAAATATCTCAGGCTCATTTATCTCCAGGAAATCCAAAGGTAAATATCTGTTAGAAGATTTTATATGTCTATTGAAAAATGCACCTCTATGATACAGAACATATCTTTTATAATATAGACAATTCTATTCTCATGGATCATGATACTCTTAATGTATCAGGGTATTTTAATCAATGAAGATAGGTTTTTGAGCATCATTTAATTTAAATTTTCCAATTTTCAAAAATAATACAATTCTAGAAATAATAATTTTAATAATATGGATAAATAATCCACTTATATGAATCTAAATATTTCAATCCCCAATGTTTGATCACTCAACATGAATCCCCAGACATGGATCCCTTTACACGGTGACTTCGTAGTGAAATCATATATATAGTTCACTTTGTTGCTGATCCCTTTACATGGAGCACCTAACTTGCTAGATAATATGTGAATCACCATACATGGTGGAACATCCCCAGACATGGATCCTCATCACTTTATTTTATCCATATATTTATGAATTTCATTACATGGTGGAAAATCACCATACATAGTAGATCATCCCTTTGCACAAGTCATCCATAAGTGAAGTTTGATATAAAATCTTTAACAATTTTACTCAAACCATCTCAGAACATATTAAACTCTTATTTTGGAATCCTTAGTCACTTATAAACCCCATAAAATATTATTTTCATTGAATTCATAACCCATGATCTGTAAAAAAAATTTATATCATCTTTCAATAATTTATGCATTTATCTTTTCAAACTTCAACACAGTATTTGATCTCCAGCACATGTTATCTTCTTTCATTCATAATAATTTATTTTGGAAAACACTGTCAATGATATACCAAGCATGAAAACTCATTCTTGAATTATCACGTATAAGATTTAAACCCTGGAATCTATCCACACATGTTATTCAAGAAAGAATCTTTTGAAATATATTGGTTTTTAAATAACCATTTCAACTCATTCATCATTACTCTAATACTTCTCAAAAAAATATAAACACCATTCCCGATTGAAAAAAATATAATACATGAATGGTAACATAAATATACCCTTTTGTAATTGTTATCAATACCAAAAAACTCATCTTATGGAAATATATATTGTAATTTATTTTTGAAAACTAAATAATACTAAATGAAACTGAATATACGGTTCGTATCACCTCATCAAAAATATTTTGAACTCAATTTATTATTTCTCTTCAGATCAAAATTATACCCTTTAAGTACTACTAAGAGAAATATGACACCCTGAAAAACAAGTCGATGTTCCTTTAGATAATCTACTCAAAGCGTACTTGGGCTGACCTGGTGTTGAAAATAGAAGAGACTTAACCAAGACATTGTGGTTCTCCATTTCCAATTCTAGAAATAAATACCATTCTTGAATACAGAATCAATGTTATTTTTAAGAATATTTATAAAAAAATAAATTGTAATTTATAAAAAACTCCAAATTTTTTTCAAAAGGATCAAGTGAAAGGTGAGTTTCATAACCCTTTTCTTACTAAACATATCTACCAACACCCACCCAGTTGTAAACATATCTATTATAGTTATAAAGATGAAATAATTTTTATTTTCATACCTCAATCATTATTTTTCATGAATTTTTAGAAGTGAATTATTTAATTAAATTCCATATTTTGCATATCGTTACATGGGCATGAGTCCACTAGATAATTTTAACTACCAATCAAGGTTTAAACTCACTAACTGTTTATTATGGTAGGTAATTATTTACATGATTGATTAATTTTCCTTATTGTATGTAGTGATTACAACACTCCCTATCTCCCTATTTAGTTTTTCCCAATTAATTCCACTTTATTTTAGAATAAATATAAAAATTAAAATAATAATGTGTGAATATTTATACTCTTCAATGATAGTAGTACGTTTGGGAGTTGTCTCATGAATATTTTTCTTTAGTTCATCTAACAATGGGTAAGGAAAAGTTCTTTATACAACTTTAAAAAAAAAATTTTGGTCATGTGAACTCATATCCAGCATGGTTTTATTCTTGTATTAAAATATTTACTTATGGTGGTAATTCATATTATCGTGATAAATAGATTTATATTATTTATTATACATTTTGACACCTTTATTATAACATAATCTTAATCCAACCGTACTAAGGAATCATTCTCTAACGTCTTCCCAACTTTCTCATTTATCCCACAAAACATTCTTTTCATTAACTGTTCTGATTTTCATTCTTAGAAGAAATGTCATGATCCTTTCAGTATTGTGACATTTTTGGAAAAATCTCCCATAGGTTTCTCCTAAAATATAATTTTTTATATGGATGGACCTATATGTTCCTCAGAAATAAAAAACTATTCTTGTGATAATTCATATTTCTCCCATGTTTTCTTCTTTATTTTCCAAATAGATTCTAATTGATTCATATCAATTTTTTGTAAATGTAATATTGTGATAAGAGTAATTATATTTGTTTCCAAATCCTCCAAAATAGTAGAAGTATCATGTGAAGTCTTATCATGTATAAATAAGATTGATAGGATAAAACTCTATGTTTTATCCCAATATGTGACAACCATTTTTTTTAACTTCACTAGGGTTTTCCATTTATCAACTCACCTCTATTTAATCTTATTGAAAGGGAATTTTTTTAAATTTTTTGTTCAACTTATAAATCTAAATTTTTGGTTTTGGATCTTAGATAACTACAAAAAAAATATTCAATATGACTTGAGAAAATAAAAAATATATAAAATATTCTTTATGATGGTCATCTCTAGTGCTTTGGATTATTCAACTTGAATTTCAATAGATTTATCATGGAAATTTTTTTCCCTCATGGTGTTTCCATATTAATCCACCTATATTGTGATTCATAAAGATCTTTTTCCTTGGTAGATTATTTTTAAAATAAATTCTTCTCAGATAATATATTATTCTATAATTTTTACAAAGGAATTCTTATCTTATTTTTGATATCTACCTTATTTTCATAATCGAATATTTTATCATTTTAAAGAATCATAAATTACTTATTTATCATATAATATTTCTTAGAGAAGGCCAAAAGTTTATCTATAAAAATATATTCATTATATACTTCATCTTCCTCTTTATCAGGACACGATGATTCCTTCGGTATTATAACCATAGAAGAAGAGGATAATTGATTTTTAGAGAAACCTTTTTAATTTGACTCAATATAATTTTTGTGTTACATTCTTCCCTTCTAATCATTTTCTTCAAAAAATTATTCAAGAAATTTCCTTTCTAGTAGAAATAGTTTTTATGGATTTAGATAACCTTCTCATTGAATTGTCCTTTTACTCATCAACAGTTCCAAATTCATTAAATTTCATCAATGTTAGGTAAATTATAAAATTATTAATGCCACCATAATTATTAAATTTTAGAGGAATCATAAAATTTTATGCACCTTTCACTCTATCTATATTATGATTTTATTTTACATAAATTCCATGTATTCATTAGGCAACTCACTTATTTCATCTTCACGTCCAGAATCTAATTTTTTTTTTGAAATATATTCCCTTGGGAGTTTTTTTGGATTCGAGTGCAACCTTATCCTATTATTTCTTTTTAAATATGTGTGATTTATTTATTTTATAATAATTGAGGGTTTTATTACTCTCATCATGGGATATTTCTCCCATCTCCACGAGAGAGAAAATATTTTGGGTGATTCTATCAATGAAATTCCTCAAAATATTCTCTAAAATAATTAGATCCTCCAAATTATCCTCAAATAATATAGTATGTCTAAGAATATCATTAACCTTGATAAAGTGGTATTCAATCCTCTCATCATCATCCATTCATATTTCTTCAATTTTTTCAATTCAAATCTGATATGTATATTCCTTAATAATCACATTATATTAATAAATATTTTCAATCATCACCCACATCTGCTTGACCATTTTAAATCCCATTATCATGGGGTAAAACATTTTAGAAAGAAATAATATTATATAATTTTAACCATTCCCACTAACTTCAATATTTTTCATATCATCTAGAGACACATCTCTACAAAGTGGGGAAAATCCCATAGTTATTGCACCACTCACTTCAGTCCCTTTATGATATAAAATATGAAAGTATAGAATTATTTTATCCATGAAATGTTTTCTATAAAATATAAGTAATAAAATATTATTGACATGATTTATATTATACATAGTTATAATTATATATTTTAGAGTAAATCCAAATTAGCTCTGATGCCACTTGTAGTTCCCAGGTCTAGTGAGATCACTGAGAGGGGGGAGGGGTGAATCAATAACCCCTATTATTCTTAGTAATTATTCCATTTAAAACATATAATATAACCATTTAAGGATAATTTATCTTAATAATATTTCTCATATCCTTTATTGATTGAATAAGTACACTATATCAAGAAAACATGTGATTTTCATAGTTTGGTCTTCAATTTAAAATCCTTTCCTTTTTTAGGTTAAGTTCCATTTCATAGTTTCAGCATAATAAATCAAAAAATATATTTAAAATCTCTCTTCCAAAAATCAAGTATGTTAATATCTTGAGATTCAATTTATATAATGATTTCCATAGTTTAATGTTGATGATTTAATTATACTATCTCCCACCAGTTAAATCAATAACTCAAATATATTCTAACAACCACCCGATGGGGTATTTATTCTAGCTCCGGAGTATTTCTCAAGGGTTCTCCCAAAACCCCTATAAAAAGTGTTCTAACACATATTAATTCAAGTTTATTATGAATTTTTCCTTTTCTTCTTCAAATCCATGTGTCCAAGTCATCTAATGGTTTACTATACATTCTACCCTTCATATCCTGATGATAAGATGATGTAATTGGTAGTAAAAATAGGTTTATACTTCTCTCATATTATTATCATATTCAAAAGTTTTGTTGTATCATCGGTCCCCAATATCATTTTTCACCAATATACATGTTTTTTTAAATCCATTGGATTCTCATAATTTATATGCTTAAGGTATTCTCATGGGAGCTGTATCGAGTTCGCTGAAAAATATCCTCATATATTTTCTTCTTTGTCTACCCTACAATAATATTAATAGAATATTGCACAAATGTTTTTTACATTATAGATTATTGAAACACCACTTATTTATGGAAATTTGATGCTCATCATTAAAAATAGTGTATTATTTAATGTTTTAATTCTTATTAAAACTCCTCATTCAGATCAAGTCAATTACCTCCTTCAGAATATAGTGTTTCCTTCACAAGATAATTAAAATATAATGACCACCTTTATCTTCCTAAAAATGAATTTAATTATTTCTTTGAAATCATTACATGTTAATGGAAACACATTCCTCTGTGACATGACACTTCACTTCTATATGTTGGAATAATCATGTGGATTTTATCTTAATATCCTAGAAAAAATCATAATATTGAAATCAATAAAGGTTAGTTCTTGAGAATTGCCTATTTTCTTCCCTCAATCTTCATAATATTGAAATTATGGAAATACAATTTTTTGTTGTAATAATAAATTTAACTTGTAAATGAATCTAAAAATTTTATTCAGCACATATTAGTAATTCCACACTAATATCTATATGTGGAACCATTTACATGATGACTCAAAAATGAATCACTTTATATTTTTCACTATATTTTGAATAAATTTAAATGAGTCCCAATATGTGGGGAATCATATATGAGTAGCCTTACATGGTGTATCACAACTTTAAATTTTTACTCTTCTTTTTCCATCAAACACGCTTATGTTAATCACCTTACATGGTCTATTATCCCTTTACATAGCGGCTCATCCATTTAGTGTGGCTACCCATACTTAAAAATAGTAGGATTATTTTCCTAGATTTATATTAATCTATATCATAATATATCCAACTCATTATAATGAATTTTTAATGACTTATGAAATACAAAAAATACCACTAACACTAAATTCAAAAACCTTTATTTTAAAGACCATTTGGATGAATTTTATTTACGTTATCTATATATATTTTCATCCTATAACATAGTGTATCAATATCACATACATGATGGATTCCATCAATTATGATAAGTTTTTATAGAAAATAGTATCATTCATATATCACATATCCTATCATAAATAATGCTCCATAAATATGTACATATAAGGGGTTTTTTCTTGAATCTATCCATATAAGTTCATTAAGGTAGAAACCTCAACTAGATTTAAATATCACAATCACCAAGACAACCCCATCATTATACTCCCATACATCTTGAACATTTATTGGAAACCTTATTTTTTAAAAAATAATAAAACTTATCCTTGGAAACATTAGTTGGGTGTGGTATTATGGTAGTATGACAGAGTTTACTCGCATAGGTTTAAGATATGATATATTTGAGTTTTTTTGGGGTTAGAATGATTTATCAATTTTTTTGAGATAATAGACAATGTATATGTATGATTTGACATTTAAAAGATAGTTATAGATGGTTTTAAACATTAGAATTTTTTATTTTTAATTTCCATAGGGGAGAATAGATTATGACGAGGAATTACATGATTTTTATAGAATGGAATTTAATGAGGTCATTTATCAGGAGTTATAATTAGTAATTGATATTTTGGAATGAATGGAGTTGAAAATATATAAAGTGTGATTTTTATAAGTGGTTATAATTTTAAATGTGTAGTTACTTCTTATAAATCAGGAAAAATATATTTTTATTGGTTTTTTGATTTATGATGTGAAGTAATATTTTATGAATTATATATTTAGAATAAAAAAAGGTGATAAGATATACAAAGTGCAGAATGAATATGGAAAATTTAAATAAAGACCAGTGATAATTATGATCAAGGTAGAGATATTTTTCTATGATAATTAAGATCCAATTATAATAGGATACATATCTCACATATGGGGAATTTTTTTATGTAAAAATTATTTTTTATGGAAATTTATAAATAAACATTATGATGGTACAAATGTGTATATATGGGAAATAGATTTGGTGTGAGTTTGAATGGTAATATTTAATTGAATAATAAATACCATTTAGGAGTGAAAATTATGATAACAATTATTTATATGAATAAGAACATACCACTTAGATAGTTTATGAACCCATACCATAGAGGATCCACAATTGGGGGGGAGGGATTTTTCCCACTATGTGATACCATAGTTCAGTATAATATTGAATTTGGAATGGTTTTATTTGAGATACTATCTATGATCCCTCTAAAAATATACCATATTGTGACTCTAATGGAAACTCTACTATAATTGACCACATTTACATTAATTTTTCAACTTAATATACATCCTACACATAAACATCTAATATTTATAAAGGGGTGATATATTAAAATGGTTCTAGTAAATATTTTTCAGTGACCAGTCAAGATATTCAATTAAGTAATTGTATAAATTAACTCTAATAACTTGTGTATATAGTCTAGAATGATTGATACCATGGATCACAAAAAAATCTATAGATTTTACCAGAAAATACCCTTTTTACCATGTGATAACTCATGAGATAATAATTATATTCATGATTTTTGAGATACAATATAGATAAGATTCTAGTGATGCAAATTAGATCAACTATTTTAATCATGGAAGTGTAGAATTTTCAGTCACTAATAGAAAATTTCTCTATCGTTTTGAACTCTATATTTATAACTTTTCCTCAATACATGTATCTTTGAATTTTAACCTATAAAAACAAGTGATAATATCAATATATAAGGATTTTATCAAACCTGATGTATTTTATATTCCCACCAAACAAAAAAAGAATCTTATTTTTTTCTATTCCGTCCACCACATCTACCAATTTTGTTACACCTATATTTATTTTATTCCACAATATTAACTTTTTTTTAAAAAAATGATGATGTTTTTATCATTATAGAGTTGTGATAATGGTATTTGGAAAGTTAATCATGAATTGAGGTGGAGTTGGTGGATTTGTTGTAACTATCCTTGTTACAACAATCCCACCGGCCAAATATTGAGGCTCATGGGAAAGTGTTATTCTATTCAAAATACACTAGATGGATAATGTTACCCCTAGGAAGACATAGAACTATATAGTTTCAATGGAATAGATGGTTTCATTTTGTGGAGCCTATCAGTGAGGCATAGTTACATGAATTTTTTTAATATATGAACCTCACTCACCATTACATATTCAACCCGGTAAAATTTTACTACCAACACTCTTGGGATCCTCTCTATTGTTTTTTGGATTCCCTCCCTCCCTTACAACATCCCTATTCAATGATAGAATTATTAATCAATCATGAGCTATTTATATGGTTATTTCAACTTCATTATAGACCATTCTCCTTCTCTAATCCATTATCAAAACGATGTTTTTTCTTGATGTATTGATCAAATATAAAGGTTGTGGTATGATATGAAAATGAATTTTTGGATCATTAGTATAATCAAAAATCATATTGATAGAATTGGAGCATGAAAAACCTTTGGACCTATATCCTTATCATCTGTGGATCTTCTATGGAATATTTGGAATTGATTGAGATTTAAGGCTTGGTTTCTTCTTATACAAGATTCTAGGATCCTATGTATTATTTATATTGGAATAGATTAATGATATTTTGGTTCTTTTTTTCTCATACATTGATGATTGATTTCATATCATCATGTACCTAATGTAGTATGTCCTTGAAATTAGCACCCATATCCTTTGGGTTCATTGAATATTATAATCATGTGTTTGCAGCCTAGTGACACATATACTTGATGATTGATAACATGTGGTATGAATGTGTATCCTTTTAGATACTTATGCTTCATGTTTCTCTTGCATGTTAAATGTTGTGGCTTAGGATTCATGATTAAAATGATTTGATTTTGATCTATCTTTACTATCTTCAATCATATGTGATGTTCGCTATCATCAAGAGTTGAACAAGAAGTTCAATCCTATTTGACTATCCCTTTGTATGTATGGTTAAAACATTGGTTTGATTATAAATGGTCTACCATAACTACTGGTATATGTCACACTGGTTTTTGGACTCTTCCATTAAAGTGAATGTGAGAGATAGACGAATTATGTCCCATATGGTATGTTGTCGATGTAGGTAGAGATAGTCTTCATGATTATGGATCCTCAAAATAGGTAAGGGCCCTATAGTTGATGGTTGAGTATCATTAGAAAGTGTATGTGGACATTTATTGATAGAGTTTAGGATGCATTTATTTTGAAATATTAATTTAGTATAAACTTTGTACTTTGGATACATTATATTAGTTTTGGTTTATATATCTAACAAGCAATATTGAAACTGAATGGGTTTCATTACTGTATGAAACTACCTTGGTGATTGATTATTTATTTATTTCTTTTTTATATCACATCCATTATATTTACTAAAAGGTTTACCTATTACGGATGTTATAGTCTCCCCATGGTGTTCAGTGACCCCTTGATGCTAGTCTATAACATACTTCATATAGGTTGGTGTGCATATAGTCATGTGGTGACCCCATTTTGGACTTGGTGGTTTAGGTCGGGGTAATAACAAATGGTTTGATAGGAATGGTATAACTAACCAATTTATTCTATTTTCCATGATGTGGGGTCATGATATATAGGATATTGGAAATTTAGGGCTTAGGGATTGGAACTCATTTAGTGAATGGATATAATTATATTGTGTTCCACCAAGTTTTCAAGAAAATGGGTTTTTATGTATTTTTTTGACGTTATCATTAAGTTAAGTCACCTTGGTTGATGTACATGATGAATTAGTACTAATTTATGGGATTTAGTGTACATTAATGTATCATGTTTTGGAACATAGGATCAAATTCCATATACCTATTGTTATGTTATATAGTTCCCAAATATTATATTCCTTTTAAAATAGTGATATGTCTTTTTTAATTAATTCTTGAATTCTTTTATTTATGTTTATTTTATTATATACGAGAGTATATGTTTGTGTCCATTAATACGATGTAGGTAATAGAGGGTTGTATTGGGTTATGGGTAATTCATAGGGGGTCATTCCGTGTTTATATGGGTATCCACATGGTTGGATCCATGTAGTGACCCCTTGTGTTCACATGTGGGGTTTTCAGTTTCCTTATTTTTATGTTTGATTTATATAAGGGTTTTTCTGAAATTGAAGGAATTTCAACCTCATAGAAATATTGTGCAAAAATTTTCACTCCTTATAAAATATAATTATGCAAACAATAATGATCCCTCAGTTGAATATATTGGTCATTCTATATAATCATACCAATCTAGACTTCTTTGACTACTTCTAGTTTATGGTGGAGGCACCCATGGTGGAAGGCTGTTGATGGTCAATTATACTCACGATGTACATCTCAATCACCCATATCGGTTAAGGTAATTGGAGGCTTTTGGGATGTGGAGGATTGGATATAGTTTATTTAGATAAATGTTTTCCTATCAGAGACCCCATAGGAATGGAAAGTAAAGCTTGAAACATTTATAATTCAAGGAAAACATGAACGATAGTGGGATTTTATGTTTTTGGTATGTAGATGTGAAGGTCTATAAAGGGAGGCCATCATGGACCTATTATTAATGGTTTTATTACCGGAGGCACTAAGGACACATCATGCTTAGTAGTTAATGGAGTTTCATCATGGGTTGATTATAAAGTCCTATTACTTAGCTCACTTCATAGAGATAATTCACATTATCATCTTCTGGTTGAGAAAAACGAAAATAAGGACACATTTTATGATATTTTTCTTCACCCATAGTGGAAATGATAGTTAAATAACATTGATATGAGGAATAACGTTTCAAATTTTTCTAAGGAATAAATTATTGAGAGGGGAATTAAAGAACATGTATTTTAAGGCCTTCTTCTGTCTGTCAATGGATCGATAGGTACTTTCTCCATTACAGTACCATTTTCCAATTTTGGGTACAAGTAGGGAATTGAATAGGATGGATTCCAAGGTAATGGATAGTAGTTGAATAAAGAAAAGGTACCTCAACTCCCTATAGGGATGAAGACTCTACTAGGTACTACAACTACAAGACGAAGATGAACATTCTCAAGGATTGTACCCATTATCTAAATAATATCACTGATGTTGTAACATAATTAATTTGAATAGGTTCTATGATAGGGATTTAGGGATATAGTTATCATGGTTAGGAACATGACCTTAATAGGAGGTACAAACCCCCTAAGGGTTAGAAAATTCAATTATTTAAGAGCCTCTAGGCATTATGAGGTGGTGGAAAAATGAATTATGTATTTGTTTAGGATACATAATTTTGTGTAGAGGGACATTAAATACTCAAAATAATGGTCATTATTTCATATATAATGTCTGTTTCTTTGTTTAACACATGATAATCCAATACATTAATATTAGCACTGGTGGATACTCGGTTGGATTTACTGGTTAACTTCT
Organism: Viscum album; assembly: GCA_963277665.1. Classification (NCBI taxonomy): domain Eukaryota; kingdom Viridiplantae; phylum Streptophyta; class Magnoliopsida; order Santalales; family Viscaceae; genus Viscum; species Viscum album. The sequence continues at coordinate 1,567,821,450 of OY728160.1, forward strand.
CCTATGAGATTATGTATATCATTACACCCCTATGAATGAAAGTTGAACATCTAATAAATGTTTCTAGATTTTTTATCCTTTTAAGTATCATAATTTTGGAGATCACAAGTTTTGATATAATCCTTTATATGGGATGGATGACCAATTTCCATGCCCAAAATGATTATTATGATAGATGAGTGACCTCCTTATCAACAAATGGGGGATGTTTTTTATAGAATAGTGAATGAGATGCTAAGGGAGGGAGAGTGGGTATAATACCTCATTTGAGAGAAGTCTTTTTAATATATATGGATCGTATAATCCTTTTAGTGTATTAGATGATGACTCCCTTTTCATTTCATCTCGTGGTAGACCTACATCGAGATGTTTTTCTAGAGGGTTTCTTTTGGTTACCTCTATATAAGGGAGTTTAATTTGATACCTAACTTGTATCTGATAAGAGAGCCATATCAATTACACCATATCATAAGGAACATGATGGTTGAGATATCTCATGGTGAGACTGAATGTTTATTGGTCTAATTGCTTCATTAGACTGAGTGCATCCCCTGAAGGTGCTTTAGTGTTCTTCTCCAAGAAGGTGAATGGGTGTGTTTGGATTTTTTTGGAATACATGATGTTGAATTAGATCACTATGAAGAATAGATGACCGATTCCAAGAATAAATGAGTTTTTTAATAAATTGAGTGGATACCAGTAGTTCAAAAAAAGTAACCTAAATTTTGGTTAACTTAAACCTTGGGTAAGATAGGAAGACATATCAAAGATAATGTTTAGAAGCAGGTATTGGTTTTATGAGTATCATGTTATTCCATTTGGAATGAAGAATGATCTAGAAATGTTACTTTCCTTCATGAATAATATATTTCATCCTTAGATAGACTATTTTCTATTATTTTCATGGATGACATCAATATATATTCCAAAATAACATAATGAAATGTGATATTCTAGGATATCATAGTCAATATACATTAGGTACTCCATCTTTACACCAAATACTAAAACTGTAAATTTTTTATAAAAGAGGTGTTCTTCCATAGGAACATGGTTTATCAGTTTGGAATTTTAGTTGATATAATGAAATTTAATTCATTATTATCTTGGCCATGACTGAGGAATTTATATATTATTTAGAGTTTTACTGATTTGTCTTAGGACAAAATAATATTCATTTAGGAAATTTCTCATTTGGTATCTTCGATGGGTAGACATACTAAGAAGGGATTCATGTTAGAATTAAAAAAAATAATGTGAATACATTTTATCAAAATTGAAGAAATTGTTCATAAGGGCTCCAATAATGAATATCCCCAAACCAAGAGTAGGGTATGTAGTTTATTATAACACATATAGTTTTGGATTTGTATTTTTACTGAAGTAGGGTGATAATGTAGTTGCTATGGGTTTCTTCAACTACATACTCATGATAGAAACTACCCTAAACAAGAATATAATTGTTTATTATGGACAACATGTTAAAATACTGGTATAATTACATCTTTTTTGATATATTGTTTGTTAAAAAAGAAAATAATGGTCTTTTTACAAAATTTCCCCATATAACAAGAATCTTCATCAAATACGTTGGGTTGATTAATTATAGAAATTCAACTTTGAGATAGAGTATACTCTTGGGAAAGGAAATGTTGGTTAAAAATAAATGAGAAGGAAAATTCAATAAATATGAAAATGGACATTCAGAGTGGAGTGAAATCTTGTGGATATTTTAGTAGACTGGTTTGTGGGAATAACTTAGGATTGAGGGGTAGTGTTTTGTGTGCCCTCAGGGATCTTGTCCTTATTGGTGGATAGAGTTATGTACATTCAAGAGATTGATCCAGAGTATAGGGTTATGGATAGGAGATTAGTAGTAAGTTCTTCCATCATAGGCTTTGATTTGGATAGATGAGGAGTGATTCTGGATCAAGGTATAGTGATGGTTCCATATTACATGAGATAGGAGATGATGAGAGACTCTCATGATTCATAGTGGGTTGTGAAATTGGGGTTGAAAAAGAAGTAAAAAAGCATTAAAAGATAGTTTTGATGCTCAGATATTGATGGATACTTTTTAGGATTTTCACCCATTTTCTGACATGACAGATGATTAAAGCCAATAATCAACATCCTAAACAGTTACTTAATCCACTATGAGTTCTTGTATGGAAGTGGGATCAGGTGATAAAATATTTTGTTATAGGATTTCAAAAGACCCTATGAGGATGAGACTTCATGAGGGTTGTAGTGTATTGGTTTGGGATGGAGGCTCACTTCATATTGATCCAAGAGATGAATTTAATGGATATTCTAGAGAAACACTATGTTTAAAAGGTCATGTGGCTTCATTGTGTGCCTTAAATTTTGGCATCTGATAGAGATGACTGGATTACCTCACGGTTTGGGAATGTCTTATAGAAGGAAATGAAAAATAAGTTGATTCTATGTGCAACATTTTAACCATAGACAAATTGATATCTAGAGAGAATGGATTGAACATTAGAGGATATGATTCAATATTTTATTCATGATTTTAGAGTATTTTAGTATTAGCAAGTGGATCTAGTGGAGTTAATTTACAATAACATCTTCTATTCCTCAATTAAGATAGATTCATTTGAGTCTCTGTATGGTCTATTATTTCAATCACCACTATTCTAGCAAGAGGCTTGTGAGTCATTAGTTTTTGGCAAGATTAAGGTATTAGATTCCTTAGACTAAGTAAAATTGATTCATAGGTGGATGGTTATAAATCAGAATAAGATAAATCCTTATGATGAATAAAGGTAATAACCCTTGGAGTTCATTATGGGTGATAAGGTCATCTTTCAGTTATCACCAAAATTAGTTCATAAGCATTGAGGAGGGAGGGAATTCTGGAATCATGGTATGTTAGGTCATTCAAGGTCATTGAACATATCAAGGAAGTGTCATATCAATTGGAGCTTCATCTACAATATCAAGGTATAAAAAAGGTGTTCCTTGTGTCTCATCTTCAGATGTATGAGTCTAATATTTCACATATTCTAAAATGCAATGATTTTGATATGTAGAAGGATGTATAATTGATAGAATGAACCATTTAGATAGTGGACTGAAGTAAGAAGGTTCTATGAGGGAAAATAATTCATCGGGATCATGTTCTATACTAGAACTTAGGTATTCAGGAAGTGACATTGTATTAGGAAACTAGAATTTAGGAATTGTGGAATGAATTATTTGAGTAGACCACTAGGGATATTTCTTTATGAAGAGGTATTATAAGAGGGGTTGGGGGGATTGTGACACATATATTTTAGATAAGCCTATCTTTTTTTACAATTTTACTTTTTTACCTTGTTTTTAAGGCATTAATGGTGCGAATAGGAATTAAAGAGGCTAGAATAATGTTGATATAGGGATGGTGGATGTGTTTTAACTATCCATGTTATATTATTCTCAATAACCATATAGTGGTGATCATGGTTTGAAATGATTCTACCAAGAAACCATCATCTCACTAGTGGAGGCCACCATCTCATCGATGTAATTCAATGAATCCCAATAGGGATTCAACTTTTAAATTAACTATATACTCATAATTATTTATTATATCAAGCCTTATTCAACTCACAAAACCCTAGGGAATCAATATGGATATTTTTTATTTCCTCTCCCTCCCTTCCAACACCTCCATTAGACAATTAAATGAAAAATCAATCATGCATTCATTATTCGGTTAGTTTTTCATTATTATAGATCGATATTTATTTATTGAACTTTATTAAAACTAATTATATTTTTGATATATTGATTGAATATAAGGGTTTTTTATGATATAAGGATATATTCATTTATCATTGATAAAATTTTCATCAACATTAATATAATTAACTTCAATGCACCCTTTGGACCAAGATCATTATATGTATCATATCTTCATTAGTATTTTGACCTTGTACTACATTTATGGAGTGGTTTATTATCAAAACTAATCCTAGGATTAAAAGTAGAGTTGATTATAGATTAGTTATATGATCTAGTGATGATTTTGTACATGGAAGTAAACTCTTTCTTTAGATTTATCACAAAACTACTGTAGGAATCACATTACATTAGTGTATATTTCTTATGGTTTCGTGTCATGTTCTTGGTGTGAATGTGTAGAAATATGAGGCCTATGTTTGTTTCTTGATCACATGAATTGTGAATGTGTATCCTTTTTAGGCCTATTCTAGAAGCAATAATAATATATGAATTATTATAACTTATTATTATTACTTGAGATGCCATGATTTTGATCTATCATTTGTATCTTGTATCGTAGTTTTTTATCTATCATATTATGTTGAGCATAATGGTCGGTCATATTAGACTATTCCTTAATAGAGATGTTTCAAAAATTGGTCAGTATGTATTTAGGTTTTGCCACCGTGAAATATGTTCCCCACATGTTTTTTGGATATCCCATTATAGGGAATGTGTTATATAGACAACTGATGATCATTTCAACATGATACCAATGTAGGCATAATCAAGATTTGGGGATGCAGCTTCTGTGGTATACTTATGTAATATGTATTTTGATTTCTACTCTATTTAATAAAATTTAATACAACTATATATCTTTAAAAATCATGTTAAATTATGTTGGTATCTTCCTAATGAGTCGTCTAATCACACCCAACTCATGCATTTGGGTGTGCATGTATATTTCATGAAGAGGAATCCTTTGAAGGGAAATGGATATGCGGATGATATTTTATTTGGGTTAGCTGGTTTATTTGGAAATTTCTATATTTAGTTTGGGATTTATTTTAATTGATAATTTTATTTACTGTACACCTTATACACTAGATAGTTAATTTAAGTTTTAGTTTATGCATCTGACATACCATATTGATACTGTATGGGTTTAATTTGTATATGATGAAACATTGATGATTGAATATTTATTTATTAAATATTTTTTATTGTATCACTTCCATTATTTATACTCTATTTTTTCACTAGTACCAATATAATAATATCCCCATGATGTTCTACAGTCTCTTGTTTCTAGTCAGTAAACTCTTATATATGAGGTTGAATGAATGAAGTTATGTTGAACAACTATCTCAGACTTAGTGGTTCAGGATAGGGTGTTAAAAATTCAATAAAATCATTATATTTACCCACTATTAATATGATATTATTATTACGTGTACGAACATGAATATTCTCACATGTATCCATAGATAATATAACTATAAACTCCTTTAACTGTTACATATTATTTCCAGTCATTATTCCCATGTCATTAGGGTAACATAAATTTTTTATATTGTCAATATAATTAATTTGTAATATAAGTATAATTTAGGTTTTATTACATTAAAATAGATTAATTTTAACCGTAGTGGATGTAATTAATTTTACATTACAACATTCATATGGTTTTTTTTTGTATCTAGTTTGGTAGTAAAGTCCCTCCTTTTGTTTTGGGGGTTTTACATTATTTTTTGAGTTGGGGGGGGGGGGGTGGTGTTGAAAAAATGTTTCAGTCAAGTTCCAAAATCACTTGGCCTTTGAAATAGGATCGTATAGGTTTTATAGTAAAGATAGAGATGAGTGAACATTCAAGGGTGATCATGCAGGGTGACCATGAATCTCTTTTTGGGTTAGTAGTGGAACCTGATTTTCTAGAATATGTTCCTTAAAAACATTGCATCTAGACTATATAGTTCATATTTAATCATGTGGTTCATCTTTTAAACGAATTATTAGAATTTAATAGGCTTCATTAGACCCACTAACATGAATTGGGTTGGATATATTGTTCCATGGGATCCACATTAGGGATTACCCATCGTCAATTGAAAAACTTCTCTCTATGATCAAATGAATCAACAAATATTTTGGTATTATTATTGATAAGTTTTTCTTTTTATGATTTTATTACTTTTATCCATGTCTATTTCTTCTCTTTATGATAGAAATATTGCTTTGGTATAGATCTATCTATGTAGAATAAATTGATGTCCTTAGATAATGTATTTTAATGTTGAGGGGAAGAATTGTGATCCATTGTTCTAGTTGATAGTGTTTGGATGATCAGACCCTGATTACTAGAATTAGATATAGAGTTTGATGATCTTTCTGTGATAATACTATATAATTAGTTTATTTTATTCATTCATTTTTGGGTTATGATTTTTTTATTTTATACTATGATTTCTTTTAGTATGTTTTTTTATATGGGTAATCATCAATTAATTTTATTTAGAATTGATTTGATAATAATTGGTGGGGTTTTTCTCATAAAATCAAAGGTAATTTTACAGATGGATTGGAGAATCATATGAAATGAACCATGACATCGAGTATTTAATGATTTTTTTGAATTTTAATTACTGTATTACATTAGTTGTTGTTAAGAGTTGGTTTTAATGGGATTTTTGATGAATCTATTTTGAATAAATAGAAAATGATTAGTAAAGTGTAGGTCTTGGGTGTGAGAAATAGTTAAGAATTGTTGAGTATTGATGGAAAGGTCAATTAGTTCAGATGGAAATAAGGTGCCATTGTATTTTTTATACGGATAAGGTGGGACATGAAATTATATAATGACTTTGGTGGGTGATAATCCATTATAGGGTCAATATTTTATTTTAAGACAATGAGTTTTTATGATTTTTTAATAAATTAAATTTCGTTGATATCTTGTGTTACACGCAACACTGAGTTTTAACGAACTATGAAAAAATAATGATATTATAATTTAAACACATCACTTATTACCTGGGAAATATAATTGGATACTTGAATAAGAATAATCAAAATTTATATATTATTTATAATTGTTTTATATTAATAAAACATATTTATAAAAAATACCACCTTTTTAAAAATGTCTTTATATGTTTTGAAAAAACAATTTTGTGGAAGAAAATTATTTTTTATTTTATTGAAAAATAATAAAATTAATTTTTAAATCATTATGTCTTAATTATCATATGTATATTTGTTCAATTTTTACTAAAAGAATAATTTATTGAATAGTAGTGAGAACTACTTCTTTTTATTGAAAACTAGCTTTTCATTTAAAAAATTTATATGGTTCATTTTCATTAAAATGTGTTTAAATGTAAAATTAGATCAATAATATATTTATCAATCTAATTTAGTTAATTTTAATCAATTTCATATATAATTTCTATATAAAAATGTTTTAAACATTTGAACATTTTCTATTTCAAAACATTCATTCTTGTCTCATCTGCAGGTTTAATTTTAAATAGAAATTGAGTACTTCAATGAATAGAATTTGTAAAAATGGATTCCATATTTGGAATAAACATAATTAAAATTATCTAATAAAGTAAAAATATTTTTTTTACCATAACTAATTGTAAAACTAGTAAAAAATATTATCGGTGGTTAAGGTAAAAATTGTTTTATCGAGGGTAATCTAAAACGATATGTGTTAAAAATGACTCAAAACGTGTTCAAAAAGCATTTGATGGCCATATTTTGACCACATCATGTATAAGTATCTAGAATTTTCTATTTTGTTCCTTTTGGAATGGGAAAAATGGGATTATGTCGTTTTCTTTTAAAAAATATAGGTGTGCCACTCACCACACTTATAAAAGGCCACCACCTCTCCTCTCCTATAAATTTTCTTGAATCCCTTTGTATTGGAAAATACCTAACCAAATCCCATCCATAATTTCCTCCCCTCATCCAAGTTTCTATATTTTGTCCTAAAATAAATCCTAGGAAGTATTTTTTTTAAACAAAAAGAAGTTGTTAGAAGAAGATAAAATGTCCCTAAAGGAGTGTTTTATTTAATATATTCCTCCAAATCATGGAATTATTTTTGAAAAATGATAAAATAACATCACAATACGAAATTAACTTAGAAATTATTCATTAATGGAATTACCTATATCTATATCCTCTTCTATAAAAGGGGATATGAAATCATCAATCATGTGTAAAGTGGCCTACTGCCTCAGGAACCTATGTTATTCATTTACCATCACCACCTCTCATGAATGGATATAATGATGGATTTATTACTTATATTTGAAATTTATGATATTATGATTCTTCTCAAATTATTATATCCATATACTTATAATACTAAATAAACCTAGATGTTTTCATTAAGGTAATTACTTATATCCATATCCTCTTCCACCAAAATTGATATGAAATAATTAATCATGTTTATAGTGGACTACCTCCTTGCGAACCTATGTTATTAATTTTCCATCACCACCTATCATGGATGGATATAATAATATATTTATTCCTTATATTTAAATTTTTTGATATTATTATTCTTATGTCATTATTATACCATATACACTTTCTTATATTCCATTATGTGAGAATACGACAACGTCACTTTTGTGTACTGTGAACTATCGTTTCATGAAGCTACGAGATTCGTTAAATGTTTAAATGGATTGTAAAAAGGATGAGATTATTGTTAATAAAATATATATATGAAATAAAAATTATTTTTTATTTTTATATAATTATTGAAATTTTTCCTACAAACTTTTGAGAAAATAGACACAACATTCATGCGTACGTACAACCTAATCTCTCTATGAATGGTGTATTGCATTTTTTATTTCTAACTTTTATGGATTAAAATAAATAAATTTCTACTAAATATATATGATATTTATATAATGGTTTAAATTCAAGATATTAGGGAAGCATTATCAACTTAAGAGTACCCAAAATAAAATATCAAGACTTACATGAAAATTAAAGCAGTTATTGTCAAAAACTGAACTTTAACATGGACTTTTTAATAAATGGGAAATAAAAGGTCATAAGAAAATCATATATGGTATTATGTATATATGGTTATATAATATATGTATAATTAACTTATATTTATTATTATAGTGGTTTGAATTTTCATGAAGGAATTCGAAACTTAAGGTAATAGTTTTTGTCTCAATTTTTCTTCATTGACAGATATAGTATGTTTTGTACTTCTATTATTTTTAAGTTGTATATAAATACCCATTGACAAGTAGAATCATGAATTTATTTGTTCTCATGAAATTATATGTCTCATTTAATTTCATTCTTTCATGGGTCTCACGATTAAGTTTCCAACGTGGGTAGTGTTTTATGTTACAGTCTGATCATTTATCAGGATTTTTAATGATTACGATTCAAATGATGAAATATTACAATCTATATCTCAAGAAAATAGTAAATTTTCATATCCTCTAATAAGGATGTGATAATAAATTTTTATATTCATTTTCTTATCTTTATGTACTCAAGAGTTCCGAAGAATGTTTCTCTGTAAAATCTGCTTCATTTCTCTCTTGGACTGAAAACCCACTTTCTTGCCAAATAATCTTTTCATAAAAAATAAAAAATGTTTTTTTCATTATTATAATGATTTAGTAAAGCTTTTTTTTTGACATATTTTACTTTTTACAATTTTTTGAAATAAATGTTATTGTCTCTTTCCAAACAATTCCTATTTGGATTTTACAAAAAGTGCGAACAAAATATTTTTCATAATGTGTATTATCTAAAAATGTTTTCCAAAATAATGACTAATATTTTATTTAAAAATTACTTTATATTTTTTCATGTTTATTTTCAAATAAAAGGATTTCCATAATATTTTATGAATTTTATATTTTAGAAAAGATTATTTTCAAAGAAAGGATATTTTACTCGTGAAAAATTCCATTTGATTTACCTTTCAATGTTATTTTCGAGACAATATGACATTCTTTTATGTTAGTTATGATATAATAGTGATATTATGCATGGATAAAATTCATATTCTTTATATGAATGTTTCAAATTTAAGATAAAGAGATGATTATGAAACCCATTTCCCTTCCAAGAGTTATATTGTGATAAAACTATTATGAAACCCACCTCTTTCTCCATGGGTTACTTTATGATGGAATTATTATGAAAATTATTTCTTTTCCATATGTTATTCTTTGATAAAATGATTATTAAACCCATTTTTTCATGTGTTTAGATATGATGAATGTTTTATGATACTGTATAATATGTATATATAATTTTTATTATGTGATGTGTGGGACCTATATCTCCTTACAATGCATTGGATAATTATTGATATAACATGAGATAAATAGGACTTCAATGGGGAGTGAACCAAATTTGGTAAGGTATTGAATGCACTATGGTAGTTTTTGGAGTGAACCTTGATTGATACAATATTTTGGGGATATAAATCCTTCCAATATGATAGTCTTTGAAAATAGTCTTGAACTACTGAGGAAATGGTTTTCTATGATTATGTGAATTTCATTAATCTATGTCTTACAGAAATATTATGTTCTCATTGTTCATTTTTTTATTCCATTATGATTAATGTCTTATGAACTGTCAGTATTTATTTCATGACTATTTTCTATGATCTATGATAGATAGGATATGGTTTTAATATTTAATTATCATGTTTTCATATTTTTATGATAATAATATATTTTTATCTCCCTTTTTACCATTACCTAGCATCTGATATCACCCTTTCTTATGTTTCCTTTCCCCTTTTTATGATGAAAAGTTTTATGAATGATATTTTTAAGAAGGGTATTAGTTAGGAAGAGTATAGTGAGAGATTAAATATCTCATTTTTGATTTCCATCATTTGGAAGGTGAATCAGGTCAATGGTGGGATCTCACTCAGATTACAATGGAGCATGAGTAAATTAAATTCCTGGTGTGGGATTATATTAATATATAATTTTTCAATACATACTTACCTTATATTCTTCATAAAAAATGGATAAGAACTTCTTTAATCTAAAGTAGAAGGATGATGAATATGTTGGTACCTATGAAGAAACCATTACAAGACTTTTGTGGTTTACTTCTTGCATTGTGATCCGACCTAAATGTAATTTGATGAATTATTCAGTGGCTTAAAACCAAGTCTCTAAAGAGAGTTATATGTATACGACTTCAGTAGATATGATTAAATCATTCTAAATGATCTCAAGGTCAATTTGCATATCAAAGTTTCTCATTAGTCAGTTGGTTAGGATATGAAAATAAAGATAGTGTTTAAAGGAAACTCGAAAACCAAGAAGAGAAGAAGATGAGATACCTTTTTGGTTGAAGTGTGGATGGAATTGTGGAAGAAATTTTATTTAGGGGGATGATTAACTTTTTAAGTGTTAAAGGTAATTTCATTGGGTAATCAAATGGTTAATTGATCGGAATAAGTCAGCTAATTATATAAATATACAGAAATCTCCACATAATTCCCCACCCACACACTAGTGTTTCAAATGAATTGGTTATGGTCATTATGATAATTAGTTCCCAAATATGATGGTTAATGACGATGATTGATTTTTGTAGCTTTTTAAGCTAGGATAAAAATGAAAATATCTTATTGTCACTATTTTGTACAAGGGTTGTAATAATTATATTGTGAAAGGTACACTTTCCAACATATCTAGAAATTATAATGTCTTGCGTTACTCTAGATCCACCCATTAATTCATATCTTAAGAATTGTATTTGGGTATCAATATTCCACCTAGAGGATTAGATATAGAATTATCAATGAAAACCATTAATGGTACAATGATCACATATCATGTATATGATTCCTCTATGGTTTATGCTTATAAGAATGTACATCCTGCAAATCTTGCCATTCTTCCTGTAGTTGAATTTGATGTTAACATAGGAATGAAATTTATTTCACTATATAAATCCCACATTAATTTACAAGGAAGTGAATTCACATTTCATATTATAAACCAACATATTATCATCTAACAATGTGATAGTAAATATGAAATTCCAATAGAAATCATATCCAATGTATGGTTTTTTATTCCTATTCAAAAGAGGTGTTTATCTCAAATTATTGGGGAGAAACTCAACATCAAGGATATGCCTATTGTGAGGGTATTTCTTAAATTTTTACCTGAATATTTCAGGAGCCTTCCACTAAAGAATAATGTTGAGTTCACAGTAGAACTCCTAACTAGTGTTATGCCTTTTCAATGAATCCCTATAGAATGTCCCCGATTAAGTTATAGGAATTGGTGAAGAAACTCTAAGAGAGCACTCACATGGGATTCATTCAGCCATGTGTGTCACCTTATGGATAATATGTAATTTTTTTTCAAAATAAATATAGATCTATGTGATTATTCATTGATTATCAGAAGATTATCAAAATAAAATCATGAACATGTGTCCTCTACCCTATATTGATGTCTTATTTTGTCAACCAAATATAGCTCAATACCTTTCAATGATTTAACTTCATTCTTGATATCATCAATTAAGTGTCAATAATGAGGATAAACCCATGATAGTATTCTATACAACGTATAGATACTATGAATATATATTTCTTCCATTTGGTCTTATTAATTCCCATTTCATCTTTACAGCTTTAATGAATAATCATTATAGATTACCTTGATTAGTATGTGGTAGTATTTTTAGATGATATTATTATATATTAAAAGATAAATTAAGGTAATGAAGAAATTGGATAATTATGCTAAAGATCCTATAGAAGGGAAGATTGTATAATAAAATTACAATGTGTGAATTTTGGTTGTAAAATGTTTCATTTTGGGCTCATATAATCTCAAGAGAGGGTATATCGGTAGGTCCACCAAAGGTGAAGGATACAAAATGTTGTCTCAGACCAACAACAATGACTGAGATCCATATTGTTCCTCATATATATGGATATTATAAATGGTTTATGGATAATATATCATGAGTATCTAATCTAGTCACTAGCGGAACTTATAAAGGGGTCAAGTTCCTCTTGATAGATGAATGTGTGGAAAATTTCAAGGAGATAAAGAGAATATTATTCAACACATATGTACATACATTATCCTATAGTATAGAAGAATTTTTAATCTATTTTAATGTATCAAATAAGGTATTAGGATGATTTCTCATGAATAATAACCTGGTTATAAATTATGATTCATAATAATTGAAGGCTCATGTGTAAACTTACCCACCACATGATTTCGATTTAACTGTGGTAATTAATACATTTAATTGATGGAGGAATTATCATTATATAGAAAAGTGATATATATATACCAATAAAAAATGTTTAAAGGGTATATTCACATAGAAAGATTTGAATATGTTTCAGGAAATATGGTTAGAGATGATTAAATATTATGACTGATCAAGGAATTACCTCCCTAGGGAAGCGAACATGGTGGATAATGTTATGAGTCAAAAGGATCATGCTATCTTATCCATGATTAGGATCCCAAAATATCTTATATTTTGGGATTTTTAATGGATGGGTTTGGAAATCCTAAAGGGGGTGGATAAATATCATCTGGATCAATTGAATATTCAACCATCCATCCATGTGAATGTAAAAGAGGCACTTAATGAAGATTAATGAAAAAAAAAAGTTTAGAAATGTTTACATGTTTAACATTGGGCATGATTGAATCATATGTTTTTTGAACTGTGTATGTGTTACATCCATATCGTTTATGAAGAATAAGTTTTTGGAGTAATGTCATAGTTATTCATTCTCAATTCATCATGGAATCAAAATAATGTATAGTGATTTGGAAGTGTATTTATAGTGGGATGAAATGAAGAAATATGTTTCATATTTTGTATCACCCTGCTTGGTATGTCATCAATTTAAGATGAGAGACAAAATTCTCTATGTATTTTACATCCATTACAAATGAAAAAATTTATATTCAAAAACAACACCATGCATTTTTTCATCGAACTCCATGAAATGTCTTATGAGCATAATTCTATATGGGTTGTAGTAATCACCTTAAAAATTCATCACACATCATCTCTATGAAAATTTTTTTTTGTTGGAATTAGATTTCCATGATATACCTTAATGAAGGGGTAAGGTTGTATGGATTACCAAATTCAGTTATATCTGATTGGCATCTAAGGTTTAGCTTAAGCTATTGAAGAATTATTTAGCAAGATCCTAAAATGGAGTTGAGTTTCAACACTACATATCATCCTAGATAGATGTTTATTTTTAGAGAATGATTCAACCACTATAGGATATGTAAATATCATATTCTCCTGATTTTAATGTGTTTTGGGATTAAAACCTTCCTCTAGCCATGTTTCCATAAAATAATAGGTTTCACTTGAGCATTCATATAGATATTTATGAATATACCATTGAAAATAAGTATAGACATCAAATTTGATGTAATAAAGTTTGAGAAAACATCTATTAGTACCTAATATATATGATGAAATAGAAGAAAAGGTTAGATCCATTAAACAAAACATAATGTCAAAAAAAAGCCAATAGAAAAGATAAGCTGATAATCAATGACGTGATATTGAAGTCAAAGATGGTGAAAATATTTTTCCATAGAATTTCCCCATGTAATAAGGTTTTCAGATATGAAAATAATTTCAAACTAACCCCTAGGTATATCAGTCAATTTCAAATTCTTAATCTTATCATGATGGTAGAAAATTGTTTGGTTCCTCTAAAAAAATATAAATAATTCACAATTTGTTCCATGTATCTCTCTTAATAAAGTACATACCTGGCCATTAACATGTACTAAACTCATATTTCATACCACCATAGAAAGAGCATTCTTATGAGTAACAACTGGTGGAGATTATGGATAGAATTAAATAATGTTATATGTAGTAAGACCACTAGTCTGGTCAATGTTTTATGGTGAAACCCACAAATTAAAGAATCTATGATGGAAACTAAGGAAATTATTAGGTATATTTATCCTTATTTAATTGTATCTCAGGGATGAATTTAGAGGGAGAAATTCATTTTAATGGGTGTAGAATGTAACAACATGAGTTTTTATGATTTTTATGAATAAATTAAATTTATTTTATTGATTGTGTTATATGAAAACCTAGGTTTTAATGAATCATGGAGAAATATTATTATTATTATTTAAAAATCACCATGATTACCATTCCATTAAAATTTTTGTAATGATTATTAATCACAACATTTTAAATATTATGTATAATGGTTCAAAAAACCACTTTCTCACTAAATATATGGGTTTAATTTTAAATTAAAATTTACCACTTCTATAAATGGAATTTCAAAAAAATAAATCCATATTTTGAATTAGAATAATTGATATCATCAAATATGGTCAAATTAATTTTTTTTACCATAATTAATAGTTAAAATAGTAAAAATTACTTTTTGTGGTTAAGTTAAAAAAAGAATATTAGGGGTTAAACTAAAAATATATGTGTTAAAAATGACACAAAAAATTTTTCAACACCAATTTTATATCTATAGTTTGGCCTTGTCATGTTTTAATGTTGATAATTATCCATTTTAGAACCTTTAGGATTGGGAAAAACAAGGTTACTCCGTTTATTTTCAAAAATTACAATTGTGACAGTCACCTTATCTAATAAGAGTACACCCCCTATTCTCTCATCTTCATAGATTCAAAACACCTTATTTCTGCCGAGAATATTTCAAATTCATTTAATAATTCACTCATCTCATTGTAGAGTCATTATCTTGATCATAAGTTTCAATAAGTAATTATTTTGGTGGAAATAAAAGGATGTTGTCCGAAGAAGAGGTAACATCCATAACCAATCATTTTAGTTTTTATCTTCCTCCACATCCTTCAATTAATGTTAAAATATAATGTTATAATAACATTAAAATCATATGTATAATAATATTTTATCTTGTAAAGAGATGACATATATTTTTCTCCTCCACCATCAAATTCATACGAATTCGTCATTCGTGTGTACAAAAGACTAGCACCTCGCGAATCGATGTTATTCATTTTCCATCGCCACCTATCAAGGATGGATATAATGATTTATTTATTGTTTTTATATTATATATATTATATTATTATACATTTAGAGTTATTATAATACATATAACTTCTTTCATTCCATTCCGTGGGAATATGCAAGTGACGATCGTGTTTATAGCAGATTACCACCTCGCGAAGTGATGTGATTCAATAACAATTTTCAGAGATGGTTATAAGGATAGGTTTAATAAAAATAA
The DNA here is from genome assembly GCA_963277665.1 of Viscum album. Lineage (NCBI taxonomy): Eukaryota > Viridiplantae > Streptophyta > Magnoliopsida > Santalales > Viscaceae > Viscum > Viscum album. The sequence continues at coordinate 1,567,837,492 of OY728160.1, forward strand.
TTTATTTATTTTAATTAGAAATAATTTTTTAATGGTAATATATTATTTACCCCTTTACTTCAATCTTGTGGTAAAATGTAAATAGTTTTCATGCTTACGAACATTTTACTATGTCCATAAATGGTATATTTTATTTTTAATATCTAACAATTATGAATTACACTAAAAAGATATATAAAAAATATATATGATATTTATATCATGGTTAAAAATATGGTTATTATGGATTAATTTTCAAATTATGAGGAAAAAAATAATAAATCAAAACTTACAAGAAAAACAAAGCAGTTATTTTCTTAAACGTGACATTAACATAGAATTGTTAACAAACAGGCAATAAAAGGTCCTAAGTAAATCATATAGGGTATGGTATTTAAAATTATTGTTCTATATTATATTTATAAGAAACTAATATTTATTATATAGGTATTTTGAATGTGTATTAATGAATTTGTGACTTAAGTTAATGGATTTTGGTCTCAATTTGCCTTGTTTGAGTAATATATTGTGTTATACACATATTTTAATTTATGATATACATATATAACACCATTAGAATGTAAAATAATTAATATTTTTATTCTAATGACATCTTATGTTACATTTAATGTTATTATTTCATGGGTCTTATGATTCAAATTTTACAAGGTGCTAATGTTTTATGTTACAATCTCATTGTTTATCGGGGTTGTTCATGATTACGATTCCAATTATAAAAGCTTGTGATATATCTCTCTAGAAACAAATTTTGTTTATTATCTTTTAGGTATATCAATATAATACATTTTTTAACTTCATTTTCCTCTCTTTATGTACTCTATATTCCAAAATAATATTTTTAAGAAAAATAGTCATTGTTTCTCTCTTTTGTAGAAAACACATTTTCTTCGAAAATAACTTTTTTCTAAAAATGTTTTCAAAAGTTTTTTTAAATTAGAAAAGTTATTTAGTAATGAAATTTTTTCGTATGTATTACTTTTTACAAGATATTTTAATAGAGTATTTATGTCATTTTCTAAATAAGTTTTGTTTAGATTTTATCAAAAATATAAATGGAATATTTTTTTTTCACATGTATGGGATGATCAGAATTTCTGACATCATGACCATTATTTTCATTTAATTTTACTTTATATATATTCAAGTATACAATTAAACAAAATTATTTCAAAAAATATTTCATTAATTTTAAATTTTAAAATGGCGATTTTCAAATAATGGATATCCTTCTCAATAAATGTTCCATGTTATTTGTCTTTCAAAATCATTTAACATCTAAGATGACATCCATTGATGTTAATTTTTATTTAATATGGATATAATACAAGGATAATATTCTAATTATTTACTTTAATAGATTACATTTATAAATACCATATTTCTATGAATCATATTTCTCTTACATGGGTCATAGAGTGATAAAATTATTATAAATCCCTCTTCTTTCTCCATGGGATATTCTAGGATGAAATTTTAGTTAACCCTATTTCCTTTCTATTTGTTATGCATTGATGAAATGTTTATGAATCCCATTTTTAGTCATGGGTTATAATATGATGACATTTTTATAATCCTTTGGCACACATATATATAATTTTCATTATGTTACTTGAGGGACCTATATCACCCACTATTGAATTAGGTAAAGATTGATATCTAATGAGATAAATAGGACCAGAATTGGGAGTGACCCAAATTCAGTAAGTGAATATATCCACTATGATAGTCTTGGGAGTGAACCTTGAATACAACTATGGTTTTGGGAGTGAATCTATTCAACTATTATAGTCTTTTCAATGATCCTTGTACTGCTAAGGAAATTAATTTTGATTCTTATATGATTGCCACAAATCTATGTCTTATTAAAATGCTATGTTATCATAGTTCATGTTATTTGATTCCATTACTATTAATGTATTATGAATTTCTAATATTTCTTACATGACTCAAGTTTATGATTAATTATTTTAAGGGTATGGTTTTCAAATGTTATTCTCATGTTCTCATATACTTATGCTCATGATATATTCTTATCTCCCTTATTTATCGTAACCAATCATATGATCTCACCCTTTCTTATAATTCATTTCCGTAGGTTATGATGAAATGTATTATGAATAATATGTGTATCAAGGTTTCGATTTATAAATAACATAGTGGGAGATGATTTAGCTTGCCTATGGGAAGTTTTTATGTGTCCGAGTTTCCTTTACCACTATAACTTTATGATCATCATGTGTGTGTTTGTTTAATATAATGAATATTCCTCTAAAAGAATGTAATATCTATGTATGAGAATTTTGGGTCTTCGTAATGATTATATGTAATAATTTTAGTTATATTATTATTTATCACCAATGTCTCTATTGGTTATATTAGTTATTTATTGATTGGATATTAGGGAGGAAGTTGGTGGGTTTATCATGTATCATAAAATTATTATTTATATTACTTCATTCAACAAAAAAAAATTATATAGATCTATGATAAATTTTCTTTCTTAAAAATGTGATAATTTATTTTAGGGGAATTTTTTTCATGATTAGTAATCATTATTCATGGTATTGTATGAGTGTGCCTTGCATATATACTATTGAGTATTTAGGATCACATCTATATACACATATCACTTTTCATATAGATTCCATATGTCATAATGAAGGTAAGGTAAAGGCAATAATGATATTGATAAATCGACCATGTAATCTATGTTCATGGTCTACATGATAATGATTTTCCATATGTTTATGGTGTAGTGGTTCCATTAACATCAATTGGAAATCATCTACTGATTTTTCATAATTTTTATAGATTGTGATATTTTTTTATATTATGTTGTATACTATTTTTTTCATCTTTACAAAAGGTTTTTAATGTTGTTTTACATTAAAATTGTTATTTTGAATTCATTTTTTGTATGATAGGTTATATTTTAAAGGAAAATAATTTCACAAGGACTATGGTTGTAACATATAAATTTTTTTCATCATATGCTTATTAGGGAAAACATATAAATCCTTCTAGTAGAATTTCATCAAATATCATGGAATTGGATCATGAGTAAGGTTATAATAAAATGGGTTTTTTCAATAGTTTCAAAGAAAGGATTTTTTTGAAATATTTTTGAATGTATTAATGATTTTTAAAATAATAATATGTTATGATAAGTTGTTATAGATAACCTATTTTTAGAGACACTAGAGTTTTCCAAAGTGTATTGGTTCGACTGGAAATCAAGATGATAATGTAGGTTATAGGTCACTTCATCCCTATAGGGTTTTGAAACTACTGTAGGTTAGAATGAGAAATTAAATAATGGACCTTGATATGGATGTGCTGGATTTATTCACATGTGCATTACCAAAATAATATTTTATCTGTAAATTAAAATATTTTTTAAATTTTTTCTTTTTAAATAATATTTTGAATTATATTTCATTTCGTGTTTGAAATTTTTATGTAAATGAATCCCTATAGGGTGATTAGAGCCACTATTACATAGGACTGAGAACATATGTTTTGAGATTTGTTGCTTCATATGAAGGTTGAGCCAGATGAAATATATATGAAAAGTGATATTGATACCACCTATTTAATGGGTGAGCCTAATATAGACCTCCATTTAATAGAGTAATATTTCTTGTATTCAAAGTAAATAAAGAGGGAGTTTACCGAGTTTTATTCTCGTGTGGATTTAATTGGGATTTATTTATTTCTTACACAAGTAAACATGAGTAATGAATATAATACTCTAAGTTCCCAATATGGGTATATATTTTTTTATTATTGTTTTTAATGGATTTTATAAGAAAAAATTATGGATTTCATGTCTTTATTATTTATTTTATATGCTCACTAATTATTGTGATAAATATAAATATTTAATAGGTTTTCATGTTTTTCACGGGACTAACATATCTCCTTATTTTGTGTCTGTAACTTTTATTTTGGTCATCATACCATGAACTAAAATTATTCCCATATGGTTTTAATGATTATTAAGAACAAAGATTAATTAATATTAAAATTCTTGATGATTTTTTGTGAATATAAAATGTCTTTAATTTTAAAAATTTTATAATGAAGGAAAAAAGTATACTGTATAGATGTGTCCCCAATATAATGTATGGGTTTTTTATGTTATACTTATGAGATAATTATAAAATACCTAAACTAAATGGTCTTTCATATTTAAATAAAGTGACTTATTGTCTAAAAACATACATTTTTTTTAATTATTTATGACCAATTCCTTATATGGATAGGTAGATGAAACCAACCATATAAACATTAAAGAATAATATTTAGGATTATGTGTTGTACTTTGTACATTCATGGGTGGATCATGTTTACTAGGTACATTTCATATATAAAATTAAATATTAAGAATAATATTAGGTTGATCAATTCAAGGAATTGTATTGAAGACCATACCAATAAATTTTGTGTTGGGAGGAATTAGTGGTGAGATCTCTTTAGGGTGATATATTTCTTTTGGAGAGGATTGGGTTTATATAATAAAGTATCATTTATTGATGTCGAATATTGAGTATAATTCTTAATTTTATCATCATCAAGGTATATTATACTATTTAATTGCTGATTGAGTCCTCTTTTGAGTTTCTCCTTCTATAAAGATTATAGTTTTCCAACATATATCCACATTACTTATTTTGATGATTCAAAAAATATATACTTATGTTATAATTTTTTTAAGTGTTTCAAATATTAATTATATTATGATATGTTCTTAGGTTTTTCGCTCACTAACAACAAGTAGTTTATCTTTCAAGATTCAAAGAATATATTCAATTGCTGAGAATCAAAATGTATCATGTCATACTTTATATTACAATGATGGATTGATTCAAAATAGATATTTTAGTAAGAATGAGAATAGAAAATAACTTTACTCATTTGAGAAGAATATTCATAGATATAATATTTTTAATAAAATCAACACTTTATCTTATGATGGAGAGTCTTCTTATGCTTCATTGAATATTGAATACCTGATAAAAAAATTCATATAATCTTATTGAATACTTTATATGTTGAATAATACATTCATACAATATCCTATGAACATTTTATATTTTAGTTCATCATGATTACATTGATAATTTTTCAATAAGACATTTCATACCTTCTGTGTATAACATAAGATGATTATCCTTTTGAGGAAACATCAGATTGTGCAAGACATGCCATCAAAAAGGAAAATTTAGAGAATGAGAAAATCTATGACAATGTGATTTCAAAATCAATTCCATATTTGGAAAGTGTCGATACATACTCTATGTTTCATATATTATTAGAATCACTAGATGGATTATTCGACCATTAGAGTTAACCTATGATTATGTTTGAAAACTCTTATAGAATAAAAAGTTACTTGTAAATAAAATAAAGATGAGAACTACACGATTGTTTTACTAGACTTCATCGAATGTAGAAGTTTTTGCATATTGAGAATATATTTTTTAGTGAAAAGCTTATTGCCTCTATCTATTTCACTGAATATCATCCCAAGTTACACTTGAATATTATCTATTCTCAGGATTAATCTTTATCTATTGTTAGTTGTCACTTTAATATTTATTCCATAATTATTTTCTCAAATATTCTATCTCTAATTTACTATGTTTACACGATGTGTATAAGTATATTTAAGACCATAAAAAGGTCTTATAAAGGGAGAGCCCTGTTGAAAGCTCTTGGACCTTTATACTAAGTGAAAACTGCTTATACTCAACTAGGATCCCCCGGTAAAAGGGAAGTTTAGTGAAAACCCCATGATGGAGGAGTAGAGTATTAGTGGAATAGACTAGGGTATTTTTATTCCCCAAAACACTATTGATATCTATATTCAATTTCTTTTCTATATATTTTATTTTCTATTTTATATAATCTCAAAAATAAATATTAAAATGTCTACAATGAAGAGGGTGGTTATATTTTCCTGAATAAATTTTTAAGAACCCTATTCACCCCTTCTCGAGTTATTTAGACCATAATTATCTAGAACAACAACTGGTATTAGAGTAAGTGACTATTGAGTTCACTATTATCAAAAGTTAAAGTCCAAATATATATCTTCAAATGGTTGTTATGGCTAATAGCAGAGAAGGTATATCAATGGTTAGATCTCTATTCCTCAATTGTGAGAACTATGAATGTTGGAAAGATAGCATGATCATTTATCTGAAGAATAATGGTCTGAAAGTATATAAAAAAAGTAGTTAAGTTCTAGTAAATTTCCATGTTAGAAAAAATATATTAGATTTTAAAGTAGAATTAATTTATTTTTTAAACTCTAGAGATATTAATACCATCATTTTCATGTTAGGACTAATTGTTTTAAATTTAAACTATCAATGTCACATATTAGATGAAATATGGACTACTACAATAGTTGAATATGAAGTCAATAACTACATTAAAGCTATTAGATATTATTTTTACAAGCTTAATTTTGATACATATAAAATGCATAAATTAGATAGTATTACTAAAAAGAATTAAATACTCACAGATATGATGAATAATATTTCTACTCTAAGAACATTTATCCTTGATCCTAAACAAGAATTTAATGTCTTTAGAGTATAACCCCCTAAATGGAGTAGAATCTCAACTCCTATTAGAAAATATATATAAGTCAAGAACATAAAAATCATATAACTTATAGGAACTCTCATGATGTGCGAAGATGAAATGGAAACTACTGATGATAATCTCTACATAATCAAAAAAATTAAATGCTTCCTGTAATGTCTCTACTTCTAAATATGACCAAAAGAGAAGAATTACACAAGTTTTTTAAAAGAATATGAATAATAAGATTCCTTATGTAATGATGAATTAAATTATGAGATTTCTCAATTTTATTTAATGATAAAAAAATATACAAGAAGAGGATAGGATTCAGTACAACATTATACCAGCATAAAAAATCAAGGTGACAACTCTACGGTGTTGAGATGTTATGAATGAAAAAATATAGGACATATTATGGATTACTTCCCAAAATCATGGATGATAAGAAGAAATACATGAATTACTTAAAAAATACTAGTTATAAGAATCGTAATAAGGATATAAAGGCTACTTGGAGTGATTATAAAGATTCTATAAAATGCATGTCATTAGAATTAGAAGCTGAATAAACAAATAAAATGGTCAAAATATGATTTATAGAGAAATAAAATGAGGTACACTCTTATTATTCTGATCATGAATGTTAATTAGAAAATGAAAATTTCTCACATAAAGATTTTAATGAATATCGAACCATTTTGTTAATTATGTATGAATGTTTAAAGAATAAAAAAAATTTCCCTTTAAAGTTCATATATTAAAATCGTTGGTGATGAAGAAAATCTAAACAATCATATTCTAGACCTGTAAAATCAGCTGGAGAAAATCTATTATCTTGAATGCTGAATAAGCCAAATCAATTGAAAACCTACAAAAAAAGATAAAATTTTTAATTTTTTTGAATGATTTTTACAAAAGGACTATTTAAAAAAAATTCATTGGTATAATCAACCTTGGAAAGAAAAATTTAGAATAGTAAGCTAAGTGAAAAAATATAAGTTTAAAATAAAATATTTTGTTCCCTAATGAGAAAATAAATATCTTCCAAAAGTTACTTATTTTCATTATAGTGAAGTAGGAAATTTTTCAAATATTTCTGATATGACATATCCTAAAATTGGTGGAATTAAAAATGTTCTTATTTAAAAATAATTTTCTAAAAAACTATTAATATTTATGGAAAATAGAAGAAATTATCGATACCTGTATATTTTGTAGATAACATTTCTGAACACAAAATAATTTTGGTACCAAAAAATTATGTTTTATTTTTCATTGTATAGAAAAAGATATATGAAAAGAAATTAAAAATGGTTCATGGATAGTGGTTCTTAAAGTAATATGAGTGAGGATTACTCTAACTTTCATTATCTATCCAAATTAGAGGGAGGATATTTCACTTTTGGAGAGAATGTAAAAAACAATAGTTGGAATTTTATCAATTAGAAATTCACAGTCTATCCTTATCCACAAATTACATTATATTGAAGCTCTAAATCACAAAATGATAAGTATTTTTGAAACATATGATGATATTTATTCTATTAATTTTTCAAACAATTCATGCTTACCTTTTGAAGATTAATGTATCAAGTTTAAACCACCTAAAATAGATAATTTTTACACATTAGATCTTAAATCATCTTGTGGAATAAATTTAAATTTTTTAAATATTGAAATTGATGAATCATGGATTTAGAATATAAGTAATAGACACTAAAATGTTCATTCCATGACAAAACTGTCCAAAAATCATTTGATTTCCGACTTTCCTAATCATAAATATGAAAGAAATAAACCGTGTGATACATGATAAATGGGGAAGAAAAATAAGTAATCTTTCAAACCTATTAAATAAGTTGATATATCTAGGATTTCTGAGCTTATCCATATAGTTTTTTGCACCAAATAGAACTGAAATTATTGTTGGTAAGTTATTTGTTTATGTGTTACTGGATGATTTTTGAAGATTAAAATTTGTTTAGTTTTTAATACCTAAAAGTGAATCATGTTATCTATTTATTAATTCTTTTAAACATGTGAAAAAATAAAATAATATCAAAATAATGACTTTTGGAAGTGAACATGATGGTTAGTTTTGGAATCCTAACTTTAATTATTACTGCTCTAAGAATGGGATTAACCATACGTTATCTTCTCCTTGGACACCTCAATAGAATGGTGTTATCGAAAGGTGAAATGGGACTTTGTAAGAAATTTCTTAGACTATGTTATGGGAATATAACATTCCGACTCAATTTTGGGATGAAATTGTTAACATATCATGTTATATAATCGACAATGTACTGATTAAGCCTATTTTATGGAAAACACCATATGAGTTGTGGAATAATAGAAAACCCAAGGTAAGGTCATTTAATGTATTTGGATACAACAAGTACATATTGAACACCTAATATAATCATGGAAAGTTATATCCAATTATTTATGAGGGAATCTTCTAAGGATACTCCAATACTTACAACGATTATAGAGTTTTTAACTAAAGGTCAATGATTTTTAAAGAATTGTCTCATGTGAAATTTGATGAAAGTGACCCTTTCGGTCACAAAATTAGTCAAATTAATGATCAAAATGATTCAGTTCAGAAATATCAGACCTAGATTATTTATTCATGACAATAAGGATGATTATTAAGAACTTGAATACTTTAAAACAAATTCAATAAGTAAATACACTTGATAGCCCGAAAGTGTGTTTCCTAGAACTCCCAGAAATCATTAAGACGATCCTTTAGAAACCCTTATATAAAACATTGAATAATGGGTGAGTAGTAGATGAAATGTTGAAATTTTTTAGAATTATCTTCTTTCTATCCCAATTAGAACCTATATATTTATAAGAAACATTATCAGATGAATGTTGGATCTTCGCAATGTAAGAATAAATAAATGAATTAAAATGAAATAAAGTGTGTTAATTAGTTGAAAGACCAAAAAAATATAGTGAAATTTTAAATAAATGTGGTTTTAGGAATAAGAAATATAACCATAGTGTAATAATAAGAAATAAAAGTAGATTGGTTTCCAAAGGATATAATCAAGAAGAAGAAATATATTATAAAAAAACTTTTCTCATTTCTCTAGATTAAAATCTATTAGAATACTTCTAGAATATGAATCCAATATTAAATTTAAATTATATCATAGAGATGTAAAAGATTCCTTTACAAATGGTTTTTATAGAGGAATTATATGTATAAAAACCTCTTAGTTTTGAATTTCCACATTTGAAAAATTCGTTTTTCAAACATACCATGGTTTTATATGGACTTAAAAAAACTCCAAAGGTGTGGTATGAAAGATTATGTTATTTACTTTTATCAAATGGTTTAATAGTAAGAATATAATATCCTATATTATTTAAGAAAACACATCCTTATAATATATTACTAGTACAGATATATGTAGATGATATTATTTTTGGATCCATTAATCAAAATTTAAACAATGAATTATTGAAACTCATAAAAAAGAATTTGAAATGAGTGTGATGGGTAAAATAATTTATTTTCTTGTTTTCCAATTTATCAAAAGGATATTAGAAATATTTTAAATAAAATAAAATACATACTTGACTTAGATAATAAGTTTGTACTTGAAAACAGCATGAACTACTCATATCTTATGAGTTATAATATCAAAACTAACTTGGATGAAATTTGGAAATTAGTTGAATTTTTTTTATAGAGTAATCATGGGATGTTTTTTGTACATTACTTCTTGTAGACCAGATATTATATTCTTAGTCTGTATTTGTGAATGATTTCAATCTAATCCAAAATAATCACATTTTAGTGCCACAAAAAATATTAATATCTATAAAAGTAACCATAACAACATCTCTTATTTTTCTAAATTGATCTAAATTTAATTTGTTTTCGTACCTTGATACAAATTTTTTGGCATAAGATTTGATAGGAAGAGGAAATTAAGAATCTATTATTTTATTTTTCAATATGACATTTCTTGGTCAAGTAAAAAAATTCTATGGCACTTTCAACTACCAAACCTATATATATTTCCATAGAAAGTTTTTTTACATAGGTGATTTGGGTGAAACACACCTTAACAAATTTTGGATTTAATTTAAATCATGTTCCAACCTGGTGTCATAACACTAGTGCTATCAACATCTCATAGAATCCAATAGAGTCATCATGAACAAATCACATTGATTTAATAAATAATTTCCTACGATATCACATGTAGAAAAATTATATCTCTTTAGAATTTTTTAAAATATAAAAACAATTCACAAATATCGTTACTATATACCTACCTAGTGATAGATTTTATATTATTAAATTAGAATTAGGGATATTTAATTTTAGCAAGTAATATTTTATTTCAAATTTTTTATATGTATAGTTATCACATAAAATGTTTTATTTCAATATTTTCCCTTGGTTTTATGTAATGATAACATACAAGAGGTTATTTCACCTATATATAGCTATAATTACCCAAACATTAGTACGTGACCCGATGACTACTATGAAAAAAATGATTAAGTATCAACTCTACACATGAAATTACTCACAAACCCCTTTAACCATGTTTCTCTCTACCCAAAACCTTGTTATTATAGCCTTCTGGCCATTCAGTCCCTGAAATTATTCAAAAAGCAATAAAATCAAAGGATTTGATAGTGCTTCATCAAGAAAGAGTAAACATCAAAGGATACACATAAAGTTTTAAGCGAATGATCCATTGATTTCAAATGGATGGATAGAAATGGTATACTGTTAATGAAGGTTGTTAATCATTAAGTATGGGAATACATCTATGATGTGTTAGGGGCCTCTTAAGTGTCTAGGAAATAGGTTCTCATCTTATCTGAATCTATTGTGTTTCTCTTCAGTTAAAATAGAGACCATGTTACAACAACTATCAATCAAAAAGAGTTGTCACTGAATTACATCAAGCTTGAATTTTTTTAAAGTGTAACATGAAGGATACCCTATCATCCACACCACCTTATCTTTCATTAATTTCCTCACTACTCTGGTCACTATGAAATTAGTTTTTGGAACTATTGGAAATAATAATATTCAATTAAAGAACCTATATCTAGAATGATTTTTTTTCAAATTCATGTAGTAAAAAATTTCTCAAAGAACTGGTGAGTTTGAGGAAATACATTTTCTAGTTGTTTCATTACATTATTTATTATACATGAAAAATAGATAAATATAGTGTGATGTATCATGTGGTATATATTCCATGTGAAAAATAATTCTTTCAATTTCTACCCACATGGAAGAATCCTAAGACTTTTATTTTGTGGTTCTGAAGTTGTTTTGGATATCAGCAATGCAACACCATATCAGGGTTTGAAATTTTTTAATCCATTTGTTTTCAAAAAAACTATCTTACATTCAGTATTTTATTTGTTAGTGTTGATGAATTATTGTTTCATGCCCGAAATATACTATTATCAGAATCAAGGGTAGCATTGTAGTTTGGATAAGTCACCAATTATGGTATAATAATTGTCTCATCAGTTTAATACCAACAAATTTAGTGATGAAGAAGAAGAATATCAAAATTCTAGAAAAAGGATTATGATTGGTATTCCTATAACTCCTCATGTTTTTTTTCATAGACTTCTTCTCCTACCTCTCTAACGATGGAATATATACATGAAAGGATACAAACATCTGTAACATGAATGTTTTAAATTGGTCATGACAAGATAATCTATATAAGGTTGAGACCATATCTTCTTCTAGATCAGTATCACACTCTAAAAATTGATTGAATGGACAATGAAATAATCTGATTAATAGTTTCCAATTAATAATTTCACGAGGAAACAATTCCCAAAGTTGTGGAAAATTACATAGTTCATGAATAGAGTATCGTAGTTCTACAAGAATCAAATTCTCTTATTCTATAAGAAACATGAAATGAAGAAATCCCCGAAGCTAAAAGGACTATTTTTGAAATGCCTCATTAGAGTCTGTCAAAATTATTATTTAAATTCATTAGCTAAAGGGACCAATTATGTAAATCACATTATGTAGTATGAACATTATGTAGACATATGGCCTCTAAATCCAATGTTCAATAATTAAGATTGTTGGTACAATATGTTGTGGAATATTTTTCAGAACAACCTCCTCCTCTTACATTGCATTGTTCTTTTTTGAAATTAAGAATAAAAAAATTATCTCAAGAAGTAGGTTCAATAATTGTAGCTATTTATTATATTTGAGGTGAATTTGTGACAAGGGATGTTTGTCAAAACGTCCAGAGAATGGTTGTTGATGAAGTTAGAAGGATCCCAGTATGAATGAAAAAATATTTGATGGATCCGCAAAAGATATATATTCTAAACATGAGTATATGATTTTAGAAACTCCGGAAAATGATATAAACATCATAAAGGGTGTAAGTTTCATTATTAACCTCTTAAAAAGGTTATCTGGTATACTTTCAAAAAAATTGTAGGGATATAGAATAGAATCTGGCAGACCATCATGAAGTAATAGTGATCAGTATTTGGAAGAATGTATATGATGATGATGATGTTAAAATTGATTTATTTTTAGAATCATACGAATCATATCAAATCACTAAAGAAATGTAAATTTTGTCTATCAATGGCATGACAGATAATCAATTTTATGTTTAAAGTAACCAAATTGTGAGTTATGCTAAAAGAGGAGACCCCAAATGTTATATTGGAAGCATTTCTCAGAGGATTTGGAATGGTTTCAAAAATATCCTACATTATTGAAAGAATAGAATGGTTAAAATATTTTATGCTTGTTTAGATTCTATTTTTCGAATTTGTGGAAGAAGTATACTTAGACCATAAATTTCTTATCGTTACCTGCATATCTCCCATCACCTCAAAGAAACCTTTGATCCATTAGAGGATTACTAAAGGGAACCTCAATGGTTTGCTAAAGATTGATTTTTTTCATATCTGAACCACCTTTTATATTATACTTCACTCATGTAGATATCTATGATTTGGTGAGAGAACAACAAACAAATCACAACATTCAGTTGACACTAGTTAGGATTGATCATCAAGATCATGCTGGTCTTGGAGCATTCTCACTAACATTAAGCGATGTTGTTGGAACAATAGTTGATGATCCTCTTTAATCATCATCATTACATCACAAAAAACCTATATCATTAAATAAACCACATATAATTTTTTTAGCATAATGTTTGATACTCATCCTATTTCCCATTCTTCATGTTAGTCTCTCATTGGGTGGGAATTTAAAAAACATTTGAAACATGACACATCTTATGGAATTTAAACATCAAAATCAATTTCCCTTAATAGTTAATTTGGATGTTTAAGACATCTAACATTATACTTTTACTTGAATTATCTTACTTAATTTATCTTATTATGCATTTTTTGATGTAACTCATTGTTTCGATTTAATCTTTAGTTATTTTCTATTTATCGATTATAATTTTCTATCAATATTTAGATTAATTATCTTCTTATATTTATATTTCATTAAACACTCTCCTTAATGTGAAAACTATGTTCTATTAACTAATATCTATGTCCAATAGAATTTTTATTTTTTTATTATACTACCTTTTGATATCTCAAAATGGGAGAGATGAAAAGGAAAATAAAAAATTTCACTTTTATTTTTGAATTGCCACTTATTTCCTAAAAAGGGAAAAAATGTTTTTTTCTATATAATGTAAATGAAAACATCTTCTATTATGAAATTTTGAATCTAATATAGAAACATTTTTTCCTTTGTGTGGAATTTCAGATCATTAAAAATAGGGAGATTTTTTTAAAGGCTATAGTATTCTATTATATCTCCACTTTATTTGATTTTATGACTAATTTTATTATATAATGTGTTTTATGTGTTTCACATTTTAGTTAACTTATTCTATGTGGTCAAGTGATTATCTCACTATATAAAAGTACATTATCTTGTAAGATTTAATGAATATATTCAGTTTCTCAGAATCATAATGTATCAAAAAAGACTGTATCTTATGATGTTCAATTTAGTCAATAAATTTCTTTCAGTAAGATTGAGAATATGAATGGACTTTACTCTTTAAAGAAGAATATTCTTAGATAAATGAATTTGAATAAAAGTAACACTTTATCTTAAAATAGAGAATCTTTTTATTCTCTGTTGGAGACAAAATATCTTACGAAGTCAACTCCCGTTATCTTACAGAATACATTCTATAGTGAATTATAAATTCAATATATATCCTATGAAGATCAATACTATATGTCATCTAGATTACATTGATAGTTTCATAATATTTCATTCCATACCTTTGAGAATATTATAATATTATTATACTTTTGAGTAAATAACAAACTATTCAATAATTACCATAATGTAGAAAATCCCTTGAATGAGAAAATCTACAACTTTTTGACTAAAAAAATTCTATATTTGGAAATCAGGGATATATACTATATTTCCTATATTATTAGAATAAATATATTTATTATTCAACCATTAGTGTAAAACAATGCTTATGTTTGAAATAATATATAAAATGAACTGTCAATTGAAACTCAAATAGAGATGAGAACAAAAAAACATGGCTTCTTTTCTTTCCCATATCGAATGATGAAGATCTGTACATATCTGGAATTAATATTTCTTGGGATAATATTATAAGCTATATATATTACATTGAATATTATCCTGAGCTTCACTTGAATATTATGTTTTATCAGGAATAATTTTCATCTACTATTATTTTCTACTTATAGTTGTATGCTGAAAACATTTTATCAAATCATTCATCTCTAATTTACTATGTTTTTACTCAATGTATGAGTGTGGTTTATACTTTTGATAGGTCATATAATGGTAGATCCCTAGTGAATTATTTTGGAAATTTTTACTAGGTTAAAGCTCATTTTACTTAGCTAGGAGCCCTTTGTAAAATCATTGTTTAGTGATAATAACCAAATATGAGGAGTAAAGAATTATTCAAGTGGATTAGGGGGTTTCGGTTCCCCAAACCACTATAAATATCAATGTTCAATTTCATTTATATATATTTTATTTTCTAGTATATATACTATTTAAGATGAATGTTGAACATACATACCATGAAGTGGGTGGTTATATTTTCTCAAATAAATTTCTTAGAACTCAATTATTCTCCCACTCGATCCACTTAGTGAGTCATTCTATAGGACCACATCTACCTGGCTAGGACACATTTTTCAATAGAAACTGGTGAATTTGTCCAACGAACCAATATTTTAAATCCCTTAAAATAAATAATATGCTATATAGCTTGTTTCTCATGCTACACCCAAAATAAAAACACCACAAAATATAAATATGAAAATAATAATAATAATAATATAATAGAAAATAATATGGTAAAGAATTAATAGTTATTACATTTATAAGGTTAATAATATAAACAAGTTAATATTAAAAAGTTTGAATCTATTAAAAACTGTTCAAATTGTACTATAAATTGTATTTTTAAAATATAAATTTTTAAGTTTAATAATTTTAATTTAATAAATTATAATTTATTTTTTAATTCCCCAACACAAAAATATATTAGATTGAATTATTTTTATTAACAAAATAATATATTTTCAAGTGAATATTGAAAATACTTATTTTTTTCATCACTTTAATGAGACGGTTTATGTATATGAATACAATAAAATTTTTTAAAACATTTTTACTAAAAAATTATATATTATAAAATAGAATTAGTATTATTAAAATTATATTTTTAATTTTCAATCCAATTCTCAATATGTTGAAAATTTATGTTGTGTTTTAATGAGAAATATTTTGTGGATTTCATGTTTAATTAATTATATCATGATAAAATATTGTTTTTTATTTTGTATATTGTCAAATAAATAAAATTTTAATGATATAATTAAATTAAATACATTATAATTAATTAAATTAATAATTTTATCATAATAATAATTATTTCTTCCTAAAAATATAAATTTTTCAAAAAAAGAGTTTTCCCGTGATATATGCGCTAAAGTTATGATTTATTTCACTACACAGAGGAAGATAAATTTTTTAAATGATTCATATATTTTATAAAATAATTTAAATATTATTTAATATATCAAATTTAATTTTTGGTAAAAATATGTGTTTCTTATTATTAATGTTAGTTTCCATGACAACGTTGAAACAATTATTTTAAAATTATTATTTTATTAATATCATGGAATTTATATACAATAAATTAGATTAAAATATTTTTTAAATAAGGAATATAATATAATTTAAAAAAAACATAAATAAATATATTAACACTCATTTAATTTTTAATAAATATCAAATAAGATTAAAAATCGATGATGGTATAAATGCCATCCTTCCACTAAAGTATTTTCTCAACATAAAATATTTTTTAATTTCAAAGATAATTTTATAATATTTAAAATTTTAATGTGGTTAAATAGATGATAAATTTAGTTCTATAACATATTAATTTTGTTATATGGGTTATTTTATAAGTTTAATAAAACATAAAATCACTTATTTTAAATCAGGTTACATAGTTTAAAAGTAAAAGAGTAAAATGTTAAATAAAAATTATAAATGCCCTATAACATGAATAAAAAATGTGCAAGAATAAATATTTTAGTATTTTTCAACCAAAAGCAACCTGAAAATAATTAATTTTGAATCTTTTTATAAATTTGCTTTATAATAGCTTCATTGAAATAATAAAATATAAGCAGTGTTTTAAAAATTTTATTTTCCACTCTTTTAAAAGGGGATAAATTATACACATTCTAACACACAGATCCCTTTCAAATAAACCCTTGAAACTCCAAAATTTTTATTCATCTATAAATTAATACAATAAAATAACACCCTAGTCACTCATAGTTATAATGATTTATTCAATTTTAAGGGAACTTCCAAAGGAAAATCTAGTATCCAATGTTACTGTTATTACTTTTTGAGTTTTTCTTCTCAATTTTACTCTTCAAAATATCATGTCACGATTATAATGTGACGTATTTAGTATCACTATTATGATAATATTTTTTACATATTTGGTTTAACTTTTATATTATCATTTTCGAACACTTTGAAAAATAGTAAAACATCATTAGTGCATTGCATGAACTACCGCCTCCATGAAACAATGTCATTGGTTTTTTATTATTGATTTTAATACAAGGAATTAAATGTGGAAATGATGATTTAGTTTGATATATCTCATAAAATTGTGGTAATAAAATTGAATTTTAAAATTCAACAACAACACCTCCCACCCATAGAGAAATAGGGATGCTAATTGTATGTATGTGATAATTACCAACTTATTGATGAAGCATTTTTTTTCTATTTAGATTTTCATAAATTATCTAAAAAATATGTTTAAATCATAAAATAAATTATTTTATTATAATGATATTATGTCAAAATAAAAACATTTTTAACCATAGTCTCCAATTTACTTAATGTGTGTTCATGCTTGGGTCATTTTACCCACTATATGAACAATGCTTTAAAATTCAAATATAGAGGACTGTGAAAACATGGAAACTAATAATATTATAACATACTAAGAAAATTATGATTGGAATATGTTAATGAAATTTTATATTATTCAGTCAACATTTTATTAAAGTAACCTTACCAAAACACATGTGGAATGAAATAATAAATTTTTAATAAATATAAGTTAAATATTTTATAACATTTTATGACATATATATAAATAAATAAATAATAAACTATATTTAATTATATAGATATTATTTAACATGAGATAAATTGTAATATTTATTAACACTAAATGATAATAATAAATTATAAATATTTAATATACACTTTTTTAATAATAATAATAAGGTTTATAAAATCATAATATTTACGAGTATGGTTACAAAATTAGTTATTAATTAAGATATTTTTTAGAGGAGGTTATAGTGTCATATATCAAGAAAGGAAACGACAGAATGGTTTTTGTCTAAATTTCTATTCATTGATACATGTTTATATTATAAACCATGTTTACATTAGTATAGTTTACTTACCACCCCATTATGATTTTTATATTATGGTCATCTTATAGTTCATCACATTAAATGTCCAATTTTTTAATCCTTCTCATAGGGTTTTGATTGAAAATTTACAACAATTGTAAAAGTTTTTGTTGAATCAAATCTCTTCCTCGGGTTAAAACTAGTCTTCTTTGAATATGTCTTCAAGATTTATCTATTATAACAATTGATGGTGTTATTTTTAATACATATTTTTTTGGTGAAATAATGTTTCATACCAAAGTATTATTCCTTAATAATTCTATGTTTTTATTAAAATTTATATTTTGTAAGAACAATTATCATTTATTTTAATGGGTTTTTCATTCATATCCACATTTTTATAGTCCAACAATGTCATAATATACTAAATTGAAACTAATTTTTTATCCAATGACCCTTTTATTTTATTTAAATAGTTTTAAATTGAAGCTTTCACTATCCTTTTAGTTATGCGGGTTAAAAAAAGGCTATTTTAAAACGTTCAAAATAATTTTCCCATAATTTATAAAATAAAACTTTTATTATCCACTCCATGATTTATATTGATTATTAATATTCATTTTTTCAACATTAAATTGTATTATATTTTTTTTAAAGTAAAATTATAAAAAAAGACTTCTTTAAATTAAAAATTTATAAATTTTTCAGGTTTCCATTATTAAAGATTCTTTTTTTTTTGAATTTTATTAATGTATTTCAACATAGACTATTGAAAAAAATTTGTTTTATTTATTTTTCATTTACTAAATCTTCCTTTTAAAAGTAATAGTTTTTCAAATTATTTCAACTTACTTTGATAAAATATTTATATCTTTTCATGTTAACATTATTAAAGATTATTTTAAAAGTAAACTTGTACACAATATTTCCACTTATATTTCATCAAAAGTTTATCTAATTTGAATGATGGTTTATTAGGACATGTTTATAATAAGGTTTTAAAAATTGTTCTATTTCCCTTTTGAATAATTTATTTAAATTATTTTTCACTTAAATTTTTTTGAAATGGTTTGGTGAGTAAAAATTGATTTTTTCTATTATATTTACGCTCGAAGGGTTAATTTTCACGAAGTGATGTTCTAATCAACATATATATGTTATTATAATATTATCTATTTTTGAATATGAATGTTATGAAATTTTATGATTTTATAAAATCATGTTATTTGATATTTTGACTACTATATGAATCCAAATAATTATCCATGGGTTCATTATAATATGATGATTTTTTTTCCAACTTGAATGCAAATTTCTGGGTTATGAGATGTGGGGGGCCTCTATAAACCACTAGTTATGTGTCTAAAGTATTATATATAAATATATACAAATATTTTGTCAATAGTTAAAATAGTATCTGGGTTTACAAAGGGTGATTGTAGTGGAATTAATCACTACTCACAATTTTATATGTGAAAATGTTAGAACATCTCTAGGTTCACAAAGGGTGAGTGTGAGGGTGCCATGATATACTCAAAATATTAAGTGTAGACGTGTAAGAATGTTACTAGGTTCATAAATTTTGATGGTGAAGGAATTAATCTCTACTCATAATTTTATGTGTGAACAAGTTAGAATGATACTAGGTTCAAAAAGGGTGAATGAAATATAATTTTTCTTTACAGACAATTTTATGTCTGAGTTGGTTAGAAATTGTTTAGGTTCGTAAAGGGTGAGTTTGATGGAATTAACCAAAACTAAATATTTTAGGCATGAATAAGTTAATAATTCACTAGGTTTATATTAGATGAGTGTGATGGGACTAAGATCCACTCACAATTATACATGTGTACATGTTATAAAGTAACTAGGTTCACAATGGTTGAGTGTGAAGGAATTAATCTCTGCTCAAAATTTTACCACGTATTAGGTTGTTGAGTATCCAGGTTAACAGTGATAATAAATCATATGTTTGTTTATCTAACTCTATTTTATAATTATTATCATGTTATTCTATTTTTTCATGATTATGAATTATTTTTATACTATTCATTAATTTTATATCATGTTCACATGTTTTTTGACTATTCATTGTTTATTTAATCCTGTTATTTTCTATTATGGTTCCTTAGTGATATTTTTATGATCATATGTTTCTGAATCAAGTTATATGTTTATTATCAATGGTATTTAGATATTATATTATGTTATTTATATCTTTCTAATATTTCCACTACTATTTATGAACTAATACATTGGGACACATATTTTCTCTTACCGAGTGTTTGAGCTTACCCATTTCTTATGTTTTCATTCCTAAGAATTTAAGGATGAATATATCATGAGATATGTCTATAATGGAGCTAGAGGATAAAAATTATGGATAGAATTAAAAATATTTGGAACTATGTTATTTTGGTAGGTAATCTCCAAGACACTAAACCATTCAACTATTGGGTTATGTGACTATTCTTGAGATGTATTATTTAAATCATGTGATTAATGTATCATTTAATACTAGGTAATCAAGTGTTAATTTAGTCTATGTTAGAGCTGGGACTAGTTATTTTGGATATTAGCTTAAATATTTTTGGATATTAGTTTAGCAAGCTTTGGTGTCAGGGATAGATAACAATAATAAAATCCCTAGAGTTCTGGGTATGAATAGGTTAATATATTGAAATATTGGTAATGTCTTATATATATGGGTTTTCTAATAATACATATCTATATCAATACTGGAAAGTTAATTTTGATATGTCATTTTTTCACCTATATGTAATCACCCAGAAAATGGTATGTCGAGCATTGATTTGATCATTACCCGAATTCACAATGATTGGGCCTAAGACTACCCACATATCAAGAAAATACCATGGATATGATTTATATGATAATATTATATTTATAAAAAACTATGAACGATTTATGTCCTTTTTACTTTGAGGAATTACATCTAGAAGAAAAATATATCCCAACATAAAGTAACAAAGGTAGAACAATGAGAGTTGTAGGATTAACCACATATGACATAATATAAAAAATGTTTTATAATTTGAAATGAATGTTTCAATTAAGAATAAAAAATAGGATTAAAAATTCATATTCACATGCTTGATTTTTTAAGATATTAATATATACATTTTGGTTTTAGTATTTGGTTGAGTAATGATCAAAGAAATGAAGCTACGAACGTTATGTCACTACAGAATCTTAAGAATCATATTTGGGATAATTAGTTTCTGTGTATTAATAAGGATAATAAGGTGGATATCCAAGTAGAATGTGTATGTTGATATTCACATGTATCTCTTAGTTTAATCTTTTATTAAATGATAATTTAATTGTGAGGAAGAAATTTATTTATTGAGTTAGAATATAAAAACGTTATATTTTGTATATTTTAATTTACATAATATGTTTTATAAATTATGACACATGTTATAGGAAAAGTAAAAAAACCACAAAATAATAATAAGAAATTATTAATAATGTTATAATAAACACTAATATAGTGAACCCATAATTGTTATAAATTGAATTTGAAATAATAAAAATAATTTTCTATATTCCATAGAAAAAATTATCTTAGGATGATTTTTTTATTTTTTTGAACTTATAGATATCAGGTGAATAATAAAAATAATGGTTAATGAAATAAATTTTATGAAATTATTTTATTATATGCATAAATTAAATGTTTTTTAAACATTTTTTTAATAAAATAATATTTGTTTATGTAGAGTAAATAATTTTAAAATACAATATTAAAATTATAAACTAATTTTTGTCATTTTGAATTTTTTTATCATTTTAAGGAAAATATATATTTTGACTATTTGGTTTAACTAATTACAATATGATGATATGAAGTTTTTTATTTGATTTATTTTAAAATAAATAAAATTTTAATTATAATAATAATTTAATATTCATTGTAATCAATGACATTGATAATTTTATCGTAATTGTAAATATTTTTTCGTAAAAATAAAATTTTTATAAAATGTTTTTTTCATGTAATACATGTGCTAATATTATGAAAACTGTCCATACACATAGAAAGTAAATTATTAAAATTTATTATTTTATTTGATAAAGTAACATTCATATTATTTAATATTGGATGTTTTAATTTTTTTATAAATTTATATTTTTAGGATTAATCATAATTACAATGATAATAGTAAATAAAATATTTTAAAATTATTGTTTTATTAGTATTAATGGATTTCTGTTGAATGAATTATATAATGCCCTAATCCCAGAAGCTGAGAGATGGTGCATTTTTTAATACATTGGTATGATTACAAAGAATTAAATCCAAAAGGACCAATTAGCTTAGCTGTCTTAGAAGATAGATTACATACATGAACATCACATTACAATTTTCAGTATAAAATACAACATAGATAATCCTTATAAAACACCACTATTCTACTAGATTAAACATGTATATCCATTATAGTGCAGGACATCTTAAACATACCTTTAAGGACTCATCCAAGGCACCACAAATAATTGGGTAAGAAATTATCCAACACAGAAATAATTGCCACATGAGACCTATTAATGTATCAAAGAGCTATTGAGGACCCCGCCAAATACTTACAAATTACAATTCATTACTCTTATAAATAAGTTAAAACATTAAATAAACATTCATAATAAAACTATCATAAAACATGTTAATACTATAACCAAAAACATGAATGGTATCAAAATAGCACATCCACAGTCAAACATATCATAAACCATGTTGAGTCAATAAGGTTTTCTTATGACATCTCCATTTCTTACTATTATTATGTTTTGAAAACCACAAACACTTTTTCTTATGTTCTGAATTTGTCATTTCGCATTACTTATAGTTTTTTCATTCTTTTATACTTACATAATTCCCATTAAATTTTGTTACAGAAATTTCATTCTGTTATACTTATAGAATTATCATTTTTCCATAAATACGAATCTTTCATTACATTTATATACAGATTTGAAAATCTGTTTTCAAGATACCGATTCTGGTAAAAATGTTAGGTTGTTTTCATGATACCGATTCTGGTACAAATTTCATGTTGTTTTCATGATACCGATTCTAGTACAAATGTTATATTGTTTTCATGATACCGATTCCAGTACAAATGTCATGCTGTTTTTACAATATCGAATCTAGTATAAATGTCACACTATTTTTTATAATACCAGTACCCAAAAACCATGATACTGTTTTCTCAATCCGATTGTTGTATTCTCTTAAATTCTGTTTTCTTGAAAAAATTATTGTTGTTTCATTTATCCTTCCAATATTATCAGATGTTATGTTTTTTTTCTTATACATAACATTAAATAAACATAGTTTTCTTATATGAAACTCTTTCATACAATTGGTTACAAACTAACCAATGTATGTTTGACACCTATCCAGGTCCCTCCAAAATTTATGGAAAATATGACTGTTGGAGTGGAGCCGACCGTTTGGTAGTTTTTCCTATAAATACCAGTTATTTTGAAAGAGAAAACAAACTGGGTGAACTTAGATTATGAGTAGTGAATGTAAAAGTGATCAAAGTTTGTGAAGTGATTTCTAGAGAGAGAGGATCTTACAATTCTCATTGCTTTGTGCAGATGTTGTGAACAGCTTGTTTAGGTGTGATCAACTTTTTCCGAATTTCATAGTGTAGACTTCAATCATACTGATTGTGAGATTCCGAGTTTGGAAGATCGAGGTTCTAATATCCTTCTAAATTGTGGGCTTGCGGGGATAACTAAATAGTTACTGATATTCAGAATGAGGGCTTTCTTGAGTTTGGGTAACATAGTGTTTCTTAAATTATAAATCAAGGAAACGTTATCTATGGTTGTTGGATACCCATATCATTGGTTTAAAAGAATCTTATTATTACTTGTTTCATATTTCATGTTGTTTTTATTCTAATACTATTTTGACATTATTAAAGATATAAAGTATAACATTTTTATACTTTCTAATTATGTTAAAATGATTATATTAAAAATTCTATATGCTCTAAGGATGAATCTTTCTTTAAAAGTAAATATTTCTTAAGTTATTCTCTTAATGTTGTAAAGTTTAAGAAAATTTTACTTTAAGAGGTTTTGTGAATGTTTGTTTAACATTGTTAAAATGAATTTTCTTAAAGTTAAAATCTAACCATAAGAAATAGATTTCTATAAGGTTAAGAAAAATTCCTTAAGAAAGTTTTATATCAACTTTAAAAGTTCTAAAGGAATTTTTAAAAGTATACAATTCACCCCCTCATGTATTTGAGCATCTCATTCTATATATTTTAACTTCCAATTGGTATCGAAGGAGGTATTTGAAATACCTATATTCCCTTATATGTTTTTTTCTTAAAATTTCATTGTTCTTAATTTCTTCATATTTTCTTATTTACAAAATTTTATTTTCTAACAAGTTTTATGGAAAGAAATCTTTTTTTAGGTGTGGTTGGCATTCATTTGGGATCTGTAGAAAATCTCAGTCCTACTAGACCACCAATCTTTGATAGAAATGAAAATTAATAATGGAGAGAAAGATTAAAGACCTTTGTAATAAACACAAGTATAGAGAACTATATTATGTTTACTTGAGATTATAATATTCATGATATGGAACTTAGAACAATTATAAATCCAGAAAAGGTGGAATACCAGCTGAAATTTAAGGTATGAAATACTTTGATTTGTTCCATGAATAGAAATATATATAGCCAAAATTTATCTAGTGAAGTTTCAAATGGTATTGGGAAGAAGCTTTAAGTAATCCACTTTGGAACATCTAATTTCATTGAAACTAGGTGATCCATGCCCATAACTAAATATCATGGTTTCTATTATCCTTATAGAGAACCCATAAGTAAGGTTCAACAAGGATTTATGACTATAGTAAACAACTTACTATCAATGAGTGATAAAGGTTTAAATGAGGAGATTCTTATAGACATGATTATAGAAATCATGCCAAATGAATAGGAAGTCAAGATGACAAATATAGATGAGAATTGGAAAGTTACTCAGATTTCCCTTGATGAGCAGTTTGAAACTCTTCTTCAACCTAAAACCTGAATGAAGAGAAATGTTAATAATATTTAGAAGATGAATAGAAATAGAGGTTTTTCTTTTACAAAAAATTAAAATCATATGAAATCCAAGACTCCTGAGAGAGTTATAATATCTAAATCTATAAAGGTTGTTATTCAATATGAATCTAGTGAATGTGAAGCATCATAAAATGAGTTAGTAATCTTTCTCGGAGAATGAACAAGATTTTTGGACTGAAAATTTTTCAATATAGAAACAAGAAGAAAGATGTTAAAGAAATGAAATATGGGGAAGTGATATTCTATAAATGTAGAAGGACTAGTTATATTAGATCTGATTTTCCCTTTCTTAAGAAGAGAGACAAGAAAGACTGGATTTTAGATAAGAACAAGAAGAAGTTATACAAATCAAATTATAAGAAATTCTTGAAATCCAATGTAACTTGGAGTGAAAGTGGTGGAGAATCATCTCTTGATAATTCAGAATATGAATCTTTTGAGAAAAAGAATATTGTAATAATAGCCAAGGCTCAATTTAAAAATCACTTTATTATGGATATGGTACAAACTACATAATCCTTAACCAATACGACTTTATGTAAATAGTTTCCTAATAAAGATTTTTCTTCAGATGAAGAATCCACTACATCCGACAGCGATAATGATTTTCCTTCATATTAGGAGGTTTCTAGATTTTCTATATTTCTTGAAATGGAAAACTGTAAAGTCTCTAAGAAACTTGAAAAAGCAAATTATAGAGAATTTATTTTAATAAAATAAATTCTGGATCATAGCTATTATCTTTATAAGAAAAAATTTACTTCAAAAAATCATTTTATGAAACATGAGTAAGTTAATTATGAGAAGGATAAAAATTATAACGATCTTGAAAACTGGTTTCTAGAAAAATATGTTTTAAAGGATAAACGCAAATCTAATGATATTATTCTAGAGGATAAGAATTTAGTCTTGTGACTAAAATCTGAAATATTTTCCATATATAAACTTCTGAAATATTTTACTTCTGGTAAGGAAAATTTTAATAAGATGATTTATCATATTCGACCTCGTGATAGTAATCAAGGATTAGGATATTCTCATGAAAAACCAATTTTCAAAAACAATTATTTTGTTACATCAAGATATCCATTTTCCACTAAATGTTAAAGTTGTTTGAATTATAATAAGAACTATTCTTTAAATAAATTTCAATCCCTTGGGTTTCATAAAGCATACTTTTTAAAACAAATGTGGATACCCAAGATTTTATTATCTATTAATTCTGGATCCAAGAATGTTTGAATTCCTAAAACCTAACTCTCTATTTTTAGGGATAATGAAGGAAGTACCAACAACATATGGTATATGTATAGTGGATGTTCCTGACACTTGACTAGTAAAAAAGGCTATTTCAAAATGATTTTAAAGACTAAAGGTGGAAATGTAATCTTTGGAGAAAACTCTCAAGGAGAAATTATCAATATAAATAACATTATTATTCTTGGTAAAGCTATTATTTCAAATGTTATTTTTGTAAAAGGCCTTAAGCACAAACTCAATAGCATAAACCAATTATGTGATGAAGGTTACCTTATGAATTTTAGAAATGATAAATGTTCAGTTCACAATTCCCAGTATGAATTTATTCTCTCTTACCTTTGGCATGGGAAAGTGTACCCCTTAAACCTAGAAGACCTTAGATGTAATGATCTAAATTTTCTTCGTGCATTTGAATATCTATCTTGGCTTTGGAAAATAAGACTAGGTCACTGTAACGTAATTAATTATAGTAAACTTTCTAATAAAGAACATGTTTAGGATCTTCTGAAACTTGTCATTTCTTAGGAGATTCCATAGTTTCTTGGTCATGTTAGAAACAACATCCTGTAGCACTTTCCACTACTAAAGCTGAATATGTAGCAGCTGGAATTTGTTGTTCTCAACTATTGTGGATGCAACACACCCTCACAGACTATGGTATGAGTTTTACTAATACTCAAATAATGCGTGATAACACAAGTGCTATTTCCCTAAGTAAAAACCTTACACATCACTCCCGTGAAAAGCACATAGATATTAGACATAACTTTCTTAGGGATCACACACTTAAAGGAGATATTATTCTTCAATTAAGTGTAATGCAAGAACAACTTACTAATATTTTTACAAAACCATTACCTTCCAATAGATTTTAATACATTAAAAAGTATCTAGGAATGATCTCAGGGTGGTAATAATTAAAATCTACTTCTTGTTTAAATCATCCACTAACATTATCTTACTCCTTATTTCAGGGGGAGAACTTGTGCTTGTTTATTTTCATCATTTATCTTTTTATAAGAAAACATTATTTCTTTAAGAAATTATATTGTTCTTTAATAAAATATAGTTTAGCTTTTTCTTTTAGAATTGTAATTTTCAGAATTGAATTTCTCAGAATTGAATTCCCGGCAACTAAATCATCTAAGAGAATTCTTATAATACCGATAAATTCTTTAGAGTACTTCACAAGGTCACTTTATTAGTATTCATCTTCGGATTTTAAGTTTAAAATCTTGGTATTTCAAAATTTACAATTCCTAGTTTACCTTATATCAAAATATCAGAATGAATATTTTTTCTACATCCATTCCCAACTATCAGATCAGATCAAATTATTTTTAGTCGTATGATTGTCTTATAGAAGCTAAAAAGTCATAGCATTGTCTATATAAGGGGAGATTTGGTTATTACTGTCAAACCATCCTCACTGATCTCTGAGAAGAAGATTTATTTCCATCAAACCATTCATCTGTATCCTTTGTCTCTTTTACTCCGAATGAATCTTGAATCCTCAGAAGAATAGATATTGATTGGCAAGGAAATAAAGGATTGGGCGATCTTTAGGGAATGACTGGTATGCCCAATCATCTTGGAAAAGTATAAATACCTTTATATATAAGGCAATAAGAACAACGGATGGGAAAGTTTTTGAGTGGATAAAGAGAAAATTCAGGATTCAATTTACCCTAACCTGGTTATTAAATTCTATGAATATGTTACTTTCTTACAAAAAGGTAGATAAGACATGTTCTAGTTTAAATGTTATGATAAGACTTATAATGTTCCTTATACGACGGTAGGAAATGTTCTCAACAAACCATATGAAGGTGAATCTATTATGCTCACATAAACTTCCAAAGAAGGAATGTTCTTTTAAAAAAGAAAAGGATTTGGATTAACATGGTCTTAAGTATGTTAATAATCATTAGATTATAAATGTTACAAAAAATCACAAGCTGGTAGCTCTTTGGATGTAAGGATTTATTTTTCCAAGGAAAGGGGATAAATACTCTTTAATGATATGTGATATCTTTCTTTTATACTTTCTTGTCAATATAATAATGATTAACTTGATTAAGTACATATTTCTAACCATCTAGGCAGTTAATGGTGGAACCATCAGATATCATATTCTTATGTATCCAACAACTATATCTAGGATGATTGTAATGTGCCTTCATGAGTTGAATGTCCCTTTCTGTTCAGTATATAAGCCATTTAAGATTTTTTTTCTTAGAGATTATACTCCAATAAGTATAAAGTTATAGTTTATAACCGAATCCAAAACAATTACAGAATTGGGTGTCCAGAACATGGTTGATATTCTAGAATCTTCAAAATTGGTACTTAAGAAAAAAAACCTGAAGTACCATGCTTACCAACATCGGTTATTGATGTTTTAGTATTAACACGTCCTCCTGCAAGGAAACCAAAATCCTATTCTGATGAAATAGTTTCAAAATGGAGGGAGATTGCTGCTACCCGAAAGGAAGGTGATCCTTCCTTTTGCCTATATGTTACAGAGGCTATGGCCTTAAAAATCAAGCAAGCTGAAAATCTAGAGAATGAAAAGAAGGAGAAGATCTTGTAGAAGAAATCCTCGGAGCCTCAAGTGTGTCAGTATTTAATGAAATCTATGTAAAAGATGTCTCAACAAGTATAGGAACCTCATGTTGTTCATAAGAAACCTATTTCCACTTCCTAAACCCAGAAATCCAAGAAAGTCCTAACATTATCAGAACCTATCCATGAAATGGAAGATTAGATCATTGAAGTAGACAACGAAGATGTTTTAAGGGAAGTTTGAGATTACATTGGAACTCCTCGGAGTTCAATATTTATATATGTTCCTGAAGAACATGATTTTGAAGCTGAAGATGAAGAATAGGTTGAGGTTGAATAGGATGAAGAAGAGAAATATGAGGTAGAAGAACAAAGTGATGAAGAGGAAGAGATCCAGGAAGAAGAAAGACAATAAGAAACATAATAAAAAGGGCTTAAAGCAGACAAAGATGAACATGGAGATCTTAATGTTATCCAAGTATCCGATGAAAAAACCCCGGTCTAAAATCCTACCAGTGGAAAGAGTGCATTGGTTGAATCATTTGAAAAAGTAACACCTTAGATGTCTTCAAAAAAGATAGAGAAACTGGATTGCTTAACTCCAAGAATAACTGAGAAAGTAAAAGTTGTTTCATGCTACGAATACACGCCCTTTATTGATCGTGACTTTGTCATGCTATCTTTAAGGAAGTTGGTGAGAGCTATTCTAGTTATTGAAAATATAGATGCCAAATGAAAAATGATTCAAGAGACCCTGAATCAAAAGAAAAAATCTACCAATATGCTTATGGTCATGATGGTTATTCCAGAAGGAGACTTTAAAAATCATTTTATTGATTATAAATCTCAGTAGCTGACTTGTAAGAAAGTCTATAAGTGCACCAAAACCATAAACGAAGATCTTAGAAAGTTTAGTGACTTTACGGATTCAAAAAATGGAGCTTTAAATACTTGTAAATTTGAGTTTAACAAATTCCAAACAACCATTTCTGAGAATGTAAGACTACTCAATTCTAGTTGACCAGTCTATAAGTAGTGAGAAGGAAGTCAGGGATGAATTAGTGAAAAATGTGGTTGCTCAAGAAGAGTTCATCAAGAATCAAGATGAAAGAACCAATGCTCAAGAAGAAAGAATATTGTACTTAGAAATGAAGAACCAATATCAGGAGATCTTGTTGAAGAATCTTCAACAATATCATAGGGAAGTGAGGAAACTTAAAATATTTGATAAAGAAAATGTTGTCTTAATAGAATAAGGATTGATTCTTTTTTCTTACATTTCGATGTTGTGTGGTAATTGAAAATTTATTTCTAAAATTTCCTTAAGAAATTTATTTCATATCATTATTTTGTTTTAGAATATATGTTTCTATAACCATATGGGTATATCATATGCTTCTCTATTCCTTTTTGAAAATGAAAAAGGGGGAGAATTTATTTTGACGAAAGAATTTAATGATGACTCCAAAGAGGGAGAATCTATTAAGGGGGGGTATAGTAATAAATAATGCCTAAGTAAGTGGGGATTTAGTTTAAGAACAAATGTTTATCTATGGGGGATATATATTATTAAGAAATAAAACTGAATTCTAAAGATCTAGAATATGATCCTTTAGAAACATAACCTAAGTGGTAGTTAGTCATATTCATCTTAAATTTATTTTAAAAAATAAAGATAAGTTTTATTGTACTTTTTTATCAATGTCAATATATTCTTCCTTAGAATAGTTGTTTGTTCTTTCCAAAAAATGAGGATATTGTTGAGTAAATAAGGTTATCTTATGGCTTCTCCATTCCTTATAGTTTTTTTGTTTTGGAAATCACATGCAATTTTTCTTAAGTATCATCTTTGTCATTTTGTTTTACTTATAGTTTTTTCATTCCGTTATACTTAAATAATTATCATTATGTTTTCTTATAGAAATATCATTATGTTACACATATAGAATTATAATTCTTCTATACATAAGAATATTTCATTACATTTACCTACAAATTTGAAATTCTGTTTTCATGATACCAATTTTGTTAAAAATGTCATGTTGTTTTCATGATACCGATTCTGGTAAAATGTCATGCTGTTTTCATGATACCAATTCCGATAAAATTCCATGTTGTTTTCATGATACAGATTCCGAAAAAAATGTCAGGTTATTCTCAGGATACTCATGTTGGTACAAATTTCATGTTTTTTACGATACTGTATTCAGTAAAAATGTCAAATTGTTTTTCATAATACCGGTATATAAAAACTGTGATACCATTTTTCTAAATCTGATTGTAGCATTATCTTAAAATCCATTTTCTTGATAATGATATAGTTTTTTAATGTATCATTCCAATATTATAGTATTCTATGTTTTGTATTATACATAACATTAACATAACATCATTTTCTTATATGAAATGATATTGTAAAATCTGTTACAAACTAACCATTGTATGTTTGACACGTGCACAGGTCCCTCCGCAATTTAAGAAAAATTTGACCATTGGAGTGGAGATGACCATTGGGAAATTTTTCCCATAAACACAAGTTCATTTGAATGAGTAAAGAAACCGAGTCAACATCAATGATAAATAGTGAATGAAAAAGAGATCAAAGTTTGTGAAGTGATTTATAGGGTGAGAGGCTCTTACAACTCTCATTACATCATGAAAATGTCATGAAAAACTTATTCGAGCATGAACAACTTGTTCAGAGTTTCTTAGTGAAGACTCTGATTGGGCTGATTGTGGGCTTCTAGGTTTCGAAGATAGTGGTTCCAATTTCCTTCTAAATCGCGGGCTTGTAGGGATAGCAAGAAAGATATTGATATTTGGATTGAGGGCTTACCCGAGTTTGGGAAAGAAAAACTTTCTTGAAAGTATAAATCAAGGAACCTTTATCCATGGTTGGTGGATACCCTTCTCTTTGGGTTAAAAGAATCTTATTTTTACTTGTTTTCTATTTCATATTGTTTTTATTCCTCTTCTATTTTACCTTTATTAAAGTTAGAAAGCATAAATTTCTTATACTTTCTAATTTTGATACACTAATTATATTAAAGATTCTATACACTCTAAGTTAGAATATTTCATTCAATAAAATCTTTATTAGTTTTTTATGTTATGATTTTAAAGTTTTAGAAATGGTTTCTTTAAGAGTTTTTGTGAATGTCTGTTTAACTTTGTTAAAATAAGCATTCTTAAAGATAGAGGCTAACCTTAAGAAATAAATTTCTTTAAGGTTAAGAATCATTCCTTAAGAAAGTTTTATGTCAATGTTAAAGGTTCTAAAGGATATTTTGAATGTATACAATTCACCCACTCTTTTATATTAGCATCTCATTCTATATATTCGATCCTACAAAATCTTTAATATGATAAGGAATATTGAATCATAATAAATCATCTTCTATTGAGCATAAAATTTCACAAAGTATTTTGACATAGATGAACATAAAATCATTAAAATTGACTGATATAAATATCCCTTTTTTAACTTTGATATCACTTAAAACTCATGTAGTTATAAAAGAAAAATAATATTTTAAAAATAAATATGTAATAATATAAAGGAAGCTTCCAAATATTAAGGTGTCATTAAGGGAGAAAATAGTTTCTCACGACCTATAAGTTAAAAAATCTGTTCCTTAATTTCTGATAAAGGTCATAGAGTAGATCATTTGGAAAATGACCAAAATATTCCTTTAAAAACCTTTTATATCCAGTAAAAAAGATGGATAAATGACTTTAAACAGTTTTCTTGGATATTAATAACATTTTAAATACATTTTTATTAAATATGGACGTGGATAATAAAGGTGTCCTTGTAGATACGTATAAACAACCTCAGGTAATTATGAGATTGGGAAATTAACCCTTAAATAAAACCTTTAAAAAGATTACTTTTTAAAAAAATTAGAATGTACTTAAAATTAGACATAAAATTTCCTTTATAATACCTTTATATCCATATGAATGGTTATGTAAAATAATATTAAGAATAGTGAAATGGAGAAATGATTAATTTTTTAATCATTCAAAGCGTCCCATACAACTTTGAACATTTAAATAATATTCCAAATATCATAAAATGAATCTCTAAATATCATGAAGAAAAATTTATTAATGATATAAAATATAATAGGGGTGGTACATACACCACATATAAGAAATAGGTGGTGAATGTGGCTTATATCTCATAAAAATTAAAAGCAAAATAGAATTCCATTATAAATATCGTACCATTAAAGTGAGGATAAACCAATGAAAGAATTTTTTGTGAAAAATTTAAATCCACCCATATAAGAAGATATTCAATATAAAAACAATCATAGGTCCCTCATGCAAATTATTGGAAGAACATAACCAATGACATAGATGTTTAACTCAATGAATGTAAATTGATTTAAGATTTCTGTTAACTTTGGTCCAATACTCTTTGTACGTGTTGATAAATCTTGTATAATTGTTTTAAACATATTATTATCTTCTACCAGAAAAATAATAATATTTTTTATATCAAATATTACTCATTTATGACTTTATAATACTTTTTTATTAATAATTTCCTAGTTAATGAAAGATTCTGGGTAATAATCTCTTTTTTATTGTATTTGTCTTGACATGTTATTCTTCATCATACTACATAGATCCTGATTTACATACATAAATAATTTATAAAAGGATTTATATATAATATATATTCATAATATAAATTTATATTATAGATTGATATATGAAATGGAATACACCATTCATGGATACAATAGGCCGTACATACGCATGACTGTTGTTTCTATTTTCTTGTCAAATTTAATGGAAGTAAGTGAATAAAATATATGTACATAAATATATATAATTAAACTAGAATTATTATGTCATATATTTCATATTAACTAATAATATAAATTTTTATAACCATTCTTGGATGGTGAATATGGAAGATGAATATCAGCGCGTCATGGAGACTGTAATCCGTACGTATGCACGAGTGATGATATCATTCCCATAATGGTTAAATGGTATGTAGTTGAATGGAATATGAATTATAATGAAAAAATATAATGTAATATTAATTATTCATATCCATTATAATCATCATCATATCCATTACAATAAATTATTTTTCAATAACAAATTACCCCACAGCGTGGAGACAGTAAGTCGTACGTATGCAGACATGGTGATATTGTTATCCATAGGATCGATAATATGAGGAATATTGTTGATGCATGATTATAATAACATCTATGTATATGTATGAAACTAGAGTTATTAATTTGGTATGTAAACAACAGTGAAAGGGGAGGTAGAAGAAGAAAACAACATTGAAAGAGGTGATAAAACAATAACCTCCTTTTCAAGTGTCTCATTTTTATTAGAACAAAAGTGCCCCTTAGGATGGATTTATGCCAAAGTTATGGCCTCCAGGATGAATTGACAGATTTTTCAAGATTAAATTTTCAGGGCTTGTCCAATCCAAATGGATTTGGGAGTGTGAATTAAATAGAAAGAGAATTTCCTTTTTATAAGAGTGTTTGGGGGAATTTTTGGAAGATCCAAAAAAATAATTTATTATAAATTTATTTATTGTATAAAATATCTCAAAAGTTATTTATCTATAGTATAATTTGTGTTTTAGTCTAAATTCCCCAAAAATGAATTGTAGACATGTTTAGGTTATAAAATTAACCTCATCTTATTTATTTAACCCTTAGTTATATAGTTTAACTCTTATAGTGTCTTCTTTTATTTTTACACCATTGGTTTAATATATTTATAATAAAATTCCAAACAGACCCGAATTAGATAATTTATAATATATATGAAATTATAAAAGTTATTTTTATGATCCTAATATTTTTATGACTTTTATATCATTTAATAAAATAGTATTTATTTTAAAATATCATTTTTGTCAATTTTAATACTATTCAATATTTTGAGTTTAAAAAACCTCAAACCAACATGATAAATTAGAAAAAATACTTAGAATATGTAAATATAATGTCTAAGTTAATTATAAAATTAGTTTATGTCATTAATTAAGTCAAATTATATTTATTTTTATATTTTTAATATCATTTATTTTATATCTCAATTAATTACACAATTACTACATCATTATTGCGTCACTATTTATTTTACCTATTTAATGTATAATTTTTTTTAATAAATTATCATGATGTTGAAAATTTTATTATATTTATAAATATTAATTATATTCTATCATATCACTTATATAACTTCATTAAAAAAAATAGTTTCCAGAATTTGAATATGACACTTTTATGTATGCTTTAAATAAAATACAATAATTTTCAAAATTTAATAAAAATTTATTAAAAAACATATTTTCTACCTAAGGATGAAATGGGTTGAAAATTTATTTTCCAATTAAAATAGTAAAATATTTAGGGTAATTTTATATTATTATAAATTTTTTAACTTTAATTTCCATATTTTCTTTAAATTGTGGTAAACAAAATTCAAAACTTATTATTCACCAAAAATTATATTGATCCTATTAGACCAAATTTTTTATTCTAAATAATTCAATGTATATCTTGTTTTCTAAATACAATTTATTGAAGTGGTGAAATTATGTTTAATGATAATATACAAATGTGGCTTGTAGAAGGGTAAAAAGATGTCTGAAATTTTCATTGAATTTTTACCTCTACTTCTGTTATAAAAATTATTATAATGACCTAAATTTGGTTAATATATTAATTATTTATCTATTGTGATTTTAAAAACCATTTAAAGTAAAAAAAATTATTTAAATGAAAAATTTGGTTTTTAACAAAAAATGTAGTGTTTTCACTATTCATAAAAATTGAAAATATTCACAAAAATGGAAAAAATTGATCCTAAGGTAATTTTGATATTCCAAATTAAAAAATGTAGTCTATTTTACCAAATTAAATTTCTATGAGTTTCTGAAATTAATTTTTTTTTCACAAAAGGACATAAAAATAGTTTCTTTATGATAATAGTATTTCTAAACATATTACTATTTTACCAAAAGTAATACATTATCATATAAGTATGTTTTATTTTTGTGAATATGTTATAAATAACATTTAAAATTATTTATTACTATTCATATAATTATATTTAATGGATAAGTTATAAATATAATATTTAAATAATTATAATACTGAAGTGTTGTTTCAGAGAATCTCAATCTTGCATGTAACGAAAGCCAAGTCGGTGTTGTGTGAAATATAAGCTATTTAGTTTATTTAAAAAGATAAAATAATATGAAATATTGGGGTGTTAAATTATCCCCTCCTTCATTGAATTTTATCCTCACAATTTTATACTGGACTTCGAAAATAAAAGGTTGATACTAGCAAATACCTTTGTGGAAAACCCACATCGAAAAATGGATTACTGAGACCTCTATTTTAAAATAAATAAATGTAATTATCAATGTCACCAGAGATAACACATACACGAGTTTTATATAAGAAAAAATTGATATGAAATACAAATCTAAACATCATGTTTTGATGGAGAGTGATAGAGAACATTATTAGGATAAAGTTAATAATTTGAATGCTATAAATCCATGATGATCCAAGGGACAATTTGATTCATAAAAAAAATACTATGAATACATTTTTGGTTTTAATATCCTTTCCCTAGAGTATATAAATTAATTTACTTAACATAATAAAAGGAAAATAAAACATAGTTACTTAACAAGTAGACTTCCATCCTTTAATAAGTTTCTACCACAAACTCATCTTTTTATCCAAAAGAAAGTATATTTCATAAATATTGTTTTTATCTTAATCATATAAGGTTCATAAATGAACTTATACGATTTAAAAAAAGAAAAATATTTTATACTAACTATGGACTCCTATTTGGCCAGTGGTAGGTGATAAAACCTTGTCTCTCTTCGATTGTGGGTTCAATTCCCGTAGACTTTCCCGACGTGACGGGTCATCACCTAATCTACAAGTATCAATTTTCTTAAAACAATATTATTATAACATTCCAAGAAAAATTAAGAAATGTTTTAACCATAAATAATACTATCTGATTCTCAACTAAATTTATCTCAACCTTTAGACTTATCCAAAATACATATTTCTAAATGCATAGTCAAAAAATCTACAAGTAAGGTCACTAAATTTATAAAATCAACATATCATAATACATATTTTTTTTCACATAACAATTATTTTATTAAATTAATCTTGTATACTCATAAAACATGTTAATACCCTAAATTACCATAAAACAACATTGAATATGTTCATGCTTTCTTTATTCCTTATGTAAAACATATAATATTGGATATACTCAATAAATCCAAAAAAATGTTATAAACGCTAACAAAAATGGAATGAACAATAAATTAATCAATTACATGGTTGTAAATAATATCCAATATATATTATTCAAATCAAACATATATTTATTCGAAAATCATTATCTCATTATAAAAAATATATAAAGGGTTATCTTTCCCTCAACCATATTTTTCGTAAAAGTTTATCGTGAAACTGTGTAACATTACATGGTTCCATACCATATCAAATACTTTCCAAAGTATATTTTTTATTATGAAAGATTTTTATGGGGAAGTGATAATCCACAAAACAAATTTAAATCAAATAGAAAATGAATCATCTAACTTATG
The DNA here is from genome assembly GCA_963277665.1 of Viscum album. Lineage (NCBI taxonomy): Eukaryota > Viridiplantae > Streptophyta > Magnoliopsida > Santalales > Viscaceae > Viscum > Viscum album. Next base: position 1,567,875,688 of record OY728160.1, read on the forward strand.
AAAGAAAATCTTAAGTTTATTGGAATCTATTTCCATAATTAATTTACATACCAGAGAACTTACGTGATAGTATGGATCATCATTTAAAATGTCTTAAAAATGGAATGCCAAATAGTCCCAAGATTTCAAGTATTTATTTTTGATAATCAATCCCTTTTTGAATCCTCTAATCAATATGTGGTATTACTTGTCAATCCACTCACATTGCTCCCTCGAAGTATCCACAAGGAGAAATCTTCCATTCATTTCATCACCATATTCCTACATCACCTTTATCTGTAGAACATCCTCCAACATCTCTTCACTCGAGTGCATGAGCATCTCCCCACTCTGGTCATGAACCATGACATCATATCATTTGGGTTTGTCGGGAGACTCTGCTCCTTGTAGCTTCCTAGGAGGTAGAGTGTCCTCCTTCACCAGGAACACACCCTCTAGCTGAGAATGGATCATTCCATATAATCTATGGTCAACATAGCTGTATCTCTTTGAAGTGGAACCAAAATCATATGAGGTACCCTAAGGCTAGAAATTGTTTTTTACAGAGGACTCATACCCACCTAATTGCGACCCACCAATTCACCTTCCACTGATTGGGCCTTCTATCAATTGGGATTACCTCCCTTTTTTGTTGAACAAGTCTCCAAGGGTTTAGATAAGCATGAGTAGTCTTTACATACCTTTGGTTTCAACTACTTGGAAATAAAAAACTCCTCAGGTCTATGTTTTCCTTATTTCCATTCTTCCTCCTTGGGATGTGTAAGCCTTTAACCCACACTCTAAATGCATTATCTTATAAGGGTTGTCCTTGTAAATCTAACATTGTACTTGAGGGACAACTAGAAGTCCCTCCATCGACACTTATGCTATAAAAGTGATGACTAAAATTGATATTAGGAGAATTATTTCATAGCTTGGTCTCCTGAGTGAAAACCCTCTGTATAGAGGCACCGTGGAGGTCCTTTTGATCCTAGGAGTTTCTTCTATCAATAAGGGTCCCTCCATCTTCTTTAAATCCACCATCCCTAACATGATCAGGAAGAGGAAGAACCTTCCAAAACCACAAGCCTATGTCCTTAACTATCTCTGTGAAGGTAGGGGCACCAAATTACTAGATTCACCCTGGAGAAGTGCTAAAATTTCTAGAATGTCCAGATCACAAATTAACCTTGAGAATATTCCAATGACCCTTGTATCGTTATGAATGACCTTTGGATTATCACTGATAGGTCCCTTGATGAGGACACCCATACAAGGCAACCGATTTATATGGGGAATAATCGGGGGAGAAGCATCTGACATGGCCGAAGTAACACCAGAAGAAAAATGTGCACCCCCCACAAATGCCCCTTGATCATGATCCTTCGATTCTAGGAGGAACGATCAAGCCTCCTATCTAAGTGGGACGACACTAATTGAATGGTCTGTAATACAGAAGAATAGAATTTGTTAGGATCCGAGCTACTAGAAAACCAACTTTAAAATTGGGTATGGCCCAGTTGAGAGCATGAACTACAATATTCAATCTAATTTTTGAAGACAACTAGTTACTGGTAACAGAATTCATCACCAAAATCTAGCCAAACTAATTCCACGAGAGTATTTAAAACATCCACTTCCACACGAATCCATAGGGAAATTATATGAAATAAGGAACTAGAGTGATCATTGAAAGCATGGAATCTCTTGATGAGGTTGCCTAATATTTGAAGAATATTAAGATTTTGGAACGGAATAGGGATCATCTCAAACACTTAATAAAATAATACAATAGTATAATCCTTATATACTCCACAATTATTAAAACCGATATATTTCTAATAAAATATTCAAAATAAATAATTATTGAATAGGCATATTAATCATTCCTTTTTCTTTGTGATAGTAACATAACTTCATCATTATATAATATTATTAACTGGGGTATATTCCTTTTATGATTTGGACATTGATTTTCATAGTTTCCTATCTCTCTGATGATGCATTGTACATTGGAAACATTTTTCATACCCTTGGAATTATGAACTTGGTGTCCCTTTTCTCGACACTTATAAAAAACTACAATTCCCATCAACCATTTTACAAGGTGATTCATTCCAAAGTTATCACATGTTAGAAAATCCTTCTTTCCCTTATTCCCACTATCCATATTTTTCTCTTCCATCCTCTTATTATCACAATTCCATTCAAATAAAAAATACTTGGAGAATTATTTACCTATCTAATTAACACACAAAAATATTTAATTAATGCTGGAAACATGTGGGAGATTATTTCCCTTTAAAATGTTGGCTTAAGACCTCAAGATATATGATCCTAATTACTCTTTGTATCATGTTTTTTTGTGGGGATCTCATTCATTTTTGCTATGATCCATTTCTATAAGATGGAATATTCAAGATTAACTTATAAAGTTAGGTACTTTGTGTAATTATAAATATAATATAAAACATAACATAAATTTATGCATCATAAATCCTAGACTCATAAAATTTGGTTACTTTATGGGAATCTATAATTTTAAATCCTTCGTAATGGTAGGAAAATAAAATGTGAATTATCCTAAGCATATCCCCCAGGTGTGTCAAACCAGATGCATAGTAAAGATAATTTTCATGTACCAGGTTACCCTGATTTAATCTCTGAAAATCATGTTAGAGTTATTAATCCTAGTGGAATTTGTGTTAGAACCCGGTACACTTGTAGCATCCATACCAGGATGTATTTGATAGAAATACACACATAATCTCAATATTAAAAATTTTGTTGGATATTCATCTATACTTATCCCCAAATTCTATGTTATGGTTATGATCCCTAATATAAGTTTTCTAATTATAGTTTCCAAGGTTATTGATAAACTTCCTTTAATAGAAACTACAATGCCCTGACCCTAAATGCTAAGATCTGGTGCATTATTTTGATACATTTTCATGATTACAAGGACTAAAATTCCAAAGGATAGATCAGTTTAGCAGTCTTGGAAAATAGATTAAATAAAAGAACATTAAATTACTATTTCAAACATTAAATAAAACATATATAATCCCTTTATAATTACACTATTCTTTAAGATTAACCCATTATTTCAATGATAAAATTGTTATTAGAATCTTGGGAAAATAACTCATAGGAAAGTGGTGAGATCAGATACTTAGTAAGGATAAAAAATTTAGCTGAAGCCATCATAAATAAGAATAATATTTTAATGAAAGTCATAGAACTAAAACAAAATTCTTTTAAACATGATCTTCAATAAAATATAGAAATAATAAATCATGTAATTCCATTTAAACATAAACATGGATATTCTACTCATTGAATAATTATATTTATTGTCAATAACTAACCTTATAATGATGGATTTTATAATGCAGACATCTTAATCATACCACCAAGGATTCAGCCAAGACACCATACATAGTTGAGTAATAAATGAGCCAAAACCAAAACATAATTGTCTTATGAGACCTACTGATGTATCGAGGGGCTATAGCAGGCCCCACTAGACACTTAAAAAGTCCAATTCATTCCTCTCATGAAAGGGGTTAAGCACCACATAAAAAATTGTAATAAAACTATAAAAAAAATGTTATTACATTAAATATAAACCATGAATGGTATCAAAATAGAACATCCACATTCAAACATATCATCAAACCTTCAATAAAATATTTAAGATTTTATCATAATAAATCAACCTCAATTAAGCAAATAATTCCACAAAGAATGTTGACATAGATGAAAATAAAATAATTAAAAACACTTTGAGAGAAATATCCCTTTTGTAGTTTGAAATATTTTAAACATTGGGAAATTATAAAAGAAAAAAATTGTTTTGAAAATAACCATGTAAGATTTTAAAGGAAGCATCAAATGATTAAGGAGTCATAGAGTCAGAAAATAGTCACTCACACTGTATAATTTAAAAAAACATTCTTTCCTTAATTTTTTGAAAATGTAATAAAGTACCTTATTTTGAAAACGACTAAAATATTCCTTGAAAACATTTTATAAAAAGTACTAAATGGGTATAAATGAATTTAAAAAATTTTCTATTATAGTAATAATACTTTTAAATAACATTTTATGAAACATGGATGTGGATAATAAATGTGTCCTAGTAAATACAAATAAACAACCATCAGTAATAATGAGAAGGTGAAAATAACCCTTAAATTACACATTAAAAAAACATAAATTTTTTATAACATTTGAATGAACTTAAAAATAGACATAAAATTTCATTTATAATCCATTTATATCTATATAAATAATTATGTAAAATAATATTATGAAAAATGAAATAGAGAAAGGATGAATTCTTTAATAATTCAAAGCATCCAATACCACTTTGAACATTTAATAATAATCCCAAAATCTACAAATGAATAATTAAATACCATAATAATAAATTTATTCATGATATCAAATATAATATGGGTGGTACATAAACCATAAACAAGAAATAGGTGGTGAACGTGCCTTATATCTCATTAAAATTAAAAGTGAGACGGAATTCCATTACAAAGATCATATCATTAGAGTGAGGATAAATCAATGACATAATTTTTGCTGAAACATATAAATCCACCCCATGTAAGTGTATTTTCAATTCAAAAAAATCAGAGGACATTCCAACGTACTCTTGGAAGAACATAACCAATTACATAGATATTTAACTCAAGGAATGCAAATTGAGTTTTGATTTCCCTTACCTTAGGTCCAATACTCTCAGTACGTGTCTGAAACTCGTGTATAATGGTTTTGAACCTATTATTTACTTCTACCCAAATCATAATAATAATTATGATATTATATATTATTCATTTATGACTTTATATTACACATTTATTAATAATTTCAAAGTTAAAGAAACATTCAGGGTAATAATTGATCTCATTACCGTACATGTTTTAACTTGTTATTCTTGATCATATTACTTAAGTCCTTTTTTATTTACTTACATAATTTATAAAATTATTTTTATATAATATATCTTTAAAATATAAATATATATAATAAATTGATATATTAAATTGAATACACCGTTTATGGAGATTGTAGGTCGTACGTATGAATGAATGATGTTTCCATTTTCTTGTTGTATTTAATAAAATTAAGTGAATGGAATATATGAACATACATATATATAAATAATTATATTAGAATTATCATTTCATATATTTCATATTTATTAATAATATATATTTTTATAATCATTCTTGGATGGTGAACATTGAAGATGAATCTCATCCTGTCGTGGAGATGGTAAATCGTACGTACACACGAGCGATGGAATCATTCTCTTAATAGTTAAATGGTATAGAATTAGATTGAATATGAACTATAAAGAAAAAATATCATTCCGTATTCATTATTTATATCCAATATACTCATCATCATACCCATTATAGTAATATTTTATTGAATAACCAATTATACCACAGTGTGGAGATGGTAATCTATACGTACACATGCCAGGTGATATTGTTATTCATAGGATGCATAAAAGAGGAATATGGTTATAACATGATTATAATAACATATTATTATATTTATGATATTGTATTTATTACTTTATTATGTAAAAAACATAGAAAGAGGAAGTAGAAGAAGGAAATAACTTTGAAAAATGTGACAAAATAAATACCCCATTTTTAGGCATCTCCTTTTGATTTGAAAAAAAGGACTCCTTAGGATGGATTTAATCGAATTTTTTTTCCTCTGAGATAGATTTTGGTAATTTTTTAGAGGATATTAGAAGTTTTTTATGAGATAAATGATTAGGAGGTGTGAATTAAAGAGAAGGAGAAGTTCCCTTTTATAAGAGAGGTGAGAGACACATTTGGAATATCATAAAATATTAATTTATTTTAAATTTATTTTCAGTTTCTAATAGACAAAAGGTAATTTTTTATAGGATAAGATGAGGGGGTGGGGGGGGGGGGGTAAAAATCCCATCATCCAGTAAATTTTTAACATGTTTATGTCAAAAAAATAACTTTATATTTTGAATTTATCCCTTAGTTAAACAGTTTAACTCTTACCAAGTCATCTTGTATTTTCACACAGTGGGGTTACTATTATTACAATAAAAGGAAAAAAAGAACACCAATTGAATAAATTATGACATATTTTAAATTATCCAAGTTATTTGGATGAATCTAATATTTTTATGAATTTTATATGATATAGTAAAATAGTATTTATTTTAGAATATCATTTATGTCATTTTTTATACTATTCAATATTTTCATTATTAAAAATATCAAACCAACATGAAAACACTGAACCAATACATCCAATATGTCACTAACATGTCTAAGTTATTTATAAATTTGTTTTATGTCATTAATTATGTAAAATTATATTTATTTTTATATCTAAAATATATTTTATTTAAAATTTCAATTAATTAAACAATTACAACATCATCATTGTGTCACCATTTAATTTAATTATTTAATGTATAAAAATTATAAATAAATTATCAAGATTTAGATACCGTAATGAGATTTATAAATAATATTTATTGTAGACCATATCATTTATATAACCTCAAATTAAAAATAAAATATTTATTAAAATTTGAATATGACATTTTTAACTCTACTTTAAAAAAATATTATAAAGGGCCTAATCAAACAAAAGGGGCTCAAAAATCATATTTTAATCCTATGGTTGATTTTGGTAAAAAAATACTCATCAAATAAATTTGGAAATTTGTTAGGGTAATTTTATATTATTATAATATTATTTATAAATTTAATTACCCAATTTACTAGTAATCGTGGTAAATAAAATTTAAAAGATACTATTCAGAAAAAATTATTTTGATCCTATTAGTCCAAAATTATCATGCTGATTAAAACCATGTATGTGATATTTTTGAAATTTAGTTCATAGAAGCGGTAAAATTACATTTAATGATAATATGTAAATGTGGCTAGAGGGGGGGGGGGTAAAAGATGTTAAAAAAGTTAAATGAATTGTTATATCTAGTTATACTATAAAATTGATTCTAATGACCTAAATTGGGTCAGTATATTAATTATTTATCTATTGTGACTTTAAAATAAATTTAATGTAAAATAATTATTTAAATGAAAGAGTTGGTTTTTTATAATAATGTAGTGTTATTGAATATTCATAAAAAATTGCAGGTTTTCTGAAATATTCCAAAAATAGACCCTAAGAAAATTTCGATATTCAAAATTAAAAAATGAAGTATATTTTATCAAATTCAATTTCAATGAGGGTCTAAAATTAATTTTATTATTGTTCAGAATAGGAAATAAAAAGTAGTTCATTAAATAAATTAGTATTTCTAAACATACATGTGTTTTACCTAAACATGTACATTTCATTATAAATATGTTTTTTTTATGTGAAAAAATCACTACGAAATAAATGACTTATACCCATAGTTCAATATGTGGGTATAGCCCCCAAAACTGTGGGTATAGGCTATACCCATGGTTTTAGGAACCGTGGGAAACAGAGGCGTCGGTATTACTCCATAGCCTATACCCATTGTTTTTAAAACCATGGGTATAGATTTTTTCAACCATGTAACAGGCACACTTTCCATTGTGTCATGGAATTATACCCAGAGTTTGAAAATAATAGGAATAAATAATATAAAAATTATGGTGGTGAGTTTCATTCTCGTAACCTGCTATACTATGAGGAAGAGAATCACCAACCAAGCAGCATCGTTTTCATTTTTATATATCCATAGCCACCTAATTATAATAATTCTAACACCTGTATAAGAAAAAATGTCAGAGTGTTTCGATCTCTTGACCTACACTACTAAAGAACATCACCTAACCAACAGTGCTACTGAAATTAGGTGAATCTATATCAATCTTTAGATAAATATATTAATAAGAATTGTTTGTAAAAAATTAGGTCTAGGTAGATTCAAAACCCCAACTTCACTAGCCCACTGAACTGCCCAACCAATATAGCCATTGCACAGACGTTAATATAAATATATATATATATTTATAAAATGTGGGTATAAATAAATCGTTGTGTGTGAGTTTCGATCCCAGGACACTAGTCTTGTGCTAAAGTCCCCTTATGAAACAACAATTACAGTTATATTTATATAGATATACATTATATATATATATAATATGGTATAAATAGAATGTCCTACTAGAGTTTCGAACCCGCGACATTGTTTCAGCGCTGAACCCCCTCTTACCACTACGCCAATTACAATTACCTTTATATATACACATATTTTGTTAAATATATATTCCTGAATGTAAAAAATAATGGACCATGTACCCATACTTTAATAAAAATGTGGGTATAGGTGACATCTATACCCACAATTTTTATAAAGTGTTTGTATAGGCTTATATACCCAAGTCTATACCCAAGGTTCATGAAAAACATCAGTATAGATGTCACCTATACCCATAATTCAATGTAAAATGGGGTTATAGGTTTTCCCTCAACATTCCCAGACAATGTTTTGGCTTCTCGTGCTTACGTGGGTACCCTATACCCACAATTTATCCTGAACCATGGGTATAAGTAAGAAAATGTCACCTATACCCACAGTTCTTAAAAGATGTGGGTATAGACCCATTTTACATTAGTTCATTATAAATAAAATTTTAAAATTGTTTATTAAAATTTATAGAATTAAATTTAATAAATAAGGTATTAGAATATAATTTAAATAAGTATAATAAAAAAGTTTTTTTTTCTGAAACTCTATCTTGCATGTTATGGAAGCAAAGCCGATCTTGTGTGCAATATAATCTATTAAATTTCATTAAAATGATTACGTACTGTGAAATCCTTGGGTGTTACAAATTCATATTAAATTTATTTAAATAATGAATCTAATATGACCTTTAAATTCATAAATATATATATCAATACCCATTTAATTCTTAATAAATGGTAAATAATATTAGGAATCAATAATGGTCTAAATGTCATTTTATAGTAAAATATTTTTTTAAAAAATATATATTTTAAATTATAAGTTAATTTTATAATATTGATAATATGAATTAAATTAAATATATATTTTATTTACTTCCATCACACCCAGAATTTGTTATCTAGGTCATGTTATATATTTAATAAGATATAAAATCAATTTGATAGAAATTAGTTACCGAGTCGAAAAAAATGATTAAAATGTGTTATGATAATAGTATAGTCCTTTTATCATGGTTAATACAAATTCAAAAAGACATTTTTCATCCATTATCAACCTAAATACCTGAAAGACACAATAATTTACAAAAAAATAATTCAATGAACTTGGATTATGGTCATGGAAATATTAAAATAAAAGGGGTGTTTGCAGAAGTTCAATTTTCCTCTATAAATAAAGAATGAAACATACACCCTTTCATACAAAAATCTCCCACTAAAATTACTCCATGAAAATAATCTATTTTAATATATATAGAACCCTATACCATAAACATAAACTCCGGTTCACTCATAGCTATCATATTCTATGAAATTTCTAGGTAGTAACCAAGGGAAAAATTAGGTCTCCAATAAAAGTTTTAACTCCTATTTTGAAATTCTTTTTAATAATAATCTTCAAAATATCTTATACTCGCAATCATATGATGTTTTAAGTACCATTTTTATACTCATATTTATTTTATATTAGTGTTAGAACACTTATTTATTCATTTTCATCCTCTTCGAAAAATAAAAGAACTTTTGTTTGTTATGCGCAATCTATTTTCTCCATGAAACTATGTCATTTTTTCATTACTAATTTTCATAGATAGTAATAACAATAGTAATTGATATAAATATGATATGTATCATATAATTATAGTCCTAAAATGTTATTTTAATTTCCAACATAAACCCCTCTAACTTTTTGAAAAACTAGAATGTTAATCATCTGTGCATGCATATTACCATCTCTATAATGAAGCATTTTTCAATTTTCGTTTATATATTCATACATTATCTATTTTTTAATATTATTCATAATTATAAAAAATAAAAAAAAATATTTTTTATTTTATAATTATTTTACGTCAACAGAAACACCTCCATAACCCTAAAATCCAATTGAGTTAAAGCCTGTCCATGTTTGGGACAATTTGACCACCTATGTGAAAAATTCTTTAAAATACCATTATAGATGACTATGGGAACGTAGTCCCTAATAATAGTATATTATATTAATAAAATCATTATTATTATATGTTTTTAGAAATAATATATATTGTATTTAACTTATTAAGAAAGTAACAGTTTCTTTCTCTAAAATGGTTGAAATAAGTGGTTATAAATTTAGTTTTCACATAAATTAACCAAAAGGAACATGGAATGAAATTTAAAAAATTTAATTAAATTTATGTAATACATTAAAAAACATGAGATGATATATAGATAAGTAAAAATACCATGTTTAAGGTTTATCATTCTAGTTTTGGGTTTTTAATATATATAATATGGAATCCGAATTCAATGTATAATGAAGTCCTCTAAGAATAATTATTAATCAAGAAAAGATAAAGATGGAAATAGTTTGAGATATATTCCTAAAGGCTGATGGTGATTCATGGAGAATTATTATTGACTAATTTGTTTAATTTTCTATGAAAATTCTCCAAGATTTTTTGGAATCCAGGAGAATTATTATGGATTCATCAAAAGCTATTGGATGTCGTGCTTCGAAGTTTCTCCTTATTATCTCTAATGGTTTTCGAGTCAATATTATGTTCTAATTATTTCGTCATTATTGACACTATTTTTACTAAAAAATTAATAATAGTAAATCCATGAATTATCTTTTATTGAAAGATAATGGAAAATTATAATGCAAAATTCTATAAAGGGGAATTGTAGTATGCCTTGAAAAAATTAGGATCAATTTATATAAAGAGCATGAAAATATTCAATTTTGTGATGAATTGATTATTGAAGAAGATTTGAAGATCCAAAAAAATATTAATATTCATTATTATTTTAAGGCTTACATGAATCAATATCAATCATATATTTCTCAAAGGAAAAATTACTATGACTTGAAGTAGATAGGGTATTTCCTAAAATATTGGTGAAGGAATGTTTTTGTTGATTATTTTTATTATTTTTAATTTTGTCAAAATATGTCCAACATCACAAAAAAATAGAAGGACTCAATGGAAACCACTTATGAGGTGGGAATTATTTTCAACCCCATCTAGACAGAATAATGTTCTAGAGTGGTGAGCATAGTGGAAGCGGGACCCTTAATGAATCCCATAGAGAGATCACTGATGGTTGTATAGTTGGGCCAATATAATAGCGTACTGAAGTCCTATTTCTAATTTGTGAAGGTGGAGTGTTGGTATTAATCCCCCAAGAAAATTTTTATATGGTACTAGATGTTCTTGAGTAATAAACCAATACCTCAACATATGGATTTTGAAATGTGGGATAGCAGAGACTATGATCTATTCAACAACACTTAAAAAGATTAACATTTATTTTTTCTCTCAATCTATTTGACCTTTTTCATTAAATATACCATGTAGTTCACTTTTAAAATGATTCCCACGCATTTTAAATTATCTCATCATCTTCAACCTCAAGCAGCTGAGGGTTATATGAATTATATTTAGATCACTAATACATGATGATCACAATTCCTTCCATATATTATGATCATTCCAAGGTTGATATTTCTTCACAAAGTGACCAAAATTTGACATGCATCCAAGATTCCCATTTCTTGAAATTGGTCTTCTAGATATTTTCCACTGAAAAAATCAAAATGGTGATGAAAATATTTCTCATGACTATGCTAATTCATGTCTTTGTCCTCGAATGCATAAGATGGGAAGTTTATGTTGAAGGATGATTGTGATTACTTGATTCATGGTGCCAAAATAAAATGGAAACCATGATTTTAAAGGATTTAATATCAGTTTCAAAATAGAAAAATACTATAATATAATGCTCCTTGATAGTGGTTTAAATAACATATATTCGAAGGTATCCTTGAAAGGGAACTGTGATAACACCCATATGAATTGCATGATGAAGATTTCATGAGAACATTTGATCATTACAATGACTCTTGAAGATGCCAAAATATTTATCATTAAAATGAATTCCACAAGAACCTAGTTATTTGGGTGTTTTATGAGTCATCGATAGCCTTACCAACATCAAATATAGGAGGTGAAATATTTCCTATATAAATAGTGACCATAGTACAAGAGTAAATATCTATGTCATTCAAATTATCAGAAGAAAAACATATATTTCATAAAAAAGTGAAAATGAAAAACGTTATTGAGGATCTTCATGAAATTATCATCTAAAGAAGAATAATAATATCTTGCACACAATATTATTTCAATGAAGAAGAAGAAATTTCAACCTTGAGGTCTCCTAACATTCAAAGAAAACACTTGGGGGTATTGAGAAGAATCCAGGAAGAGTTTGTGCACAGTTACATAAAGAAGAAAGATATGCACATAACATATTTATACCTTTATAAAGATGAATAAGTCTTGATTCTATTGGAAGCATGAAAAAATTAATGATTTCATGAGACATAAAATGTGTGAAAATTCTCATGAATTCAAATACTTATCCATCAAGAAGTAGAAGTATAATTCACACCCCTTCGGGTTTTTGCATAAATTAGTTGACCATGAATATTTCATGCACTGATGTAAATAAAATTCATGCATAACAGGAGAATAAAACCAAGAGAGAAGAAATAATTTTGAGATGTATATAAAATAAGAAATTATTATATTATATGTGATGTAGTTTTTAGAAGAAGTGGATGATGTGTCTTCCACTTATTAAATAGTAAATGTATGAGGTGCATGGAATATTGGTGATAATTTTTAAGTTGAAGAAATTAGTTTAGGGATAATATAATTTGGTTGATGAAAAGGAATCCAGTGCAGTAGTGAAATCTTTTTCAACAATTTTACAAGTATTCTTAAAGAATTGGTGGTTCTAGTATAAATAACACCATTCAATAACAGGTGGTGCCATAAAATAGAATACAACTAACTCATGAAAAATTTATTTTTTCTTAAAGAATAATTGTGCATCAATTTTGTTCATTTTTAATCATTTTAATATACTATAATAAATGGATTTTTTAAACCACCATAGTTTGATCATGATATGTAGAAGGTCTTAGTATCAATCCTCCTAAAAACCTTATGTGTTCTTGTCCCTTTTACTATACACATTGAATGTATATATGAATGTTTAATGAGTAATACAATATATATTCCTCTTAATGTGGGTATATTTTTGAGGGAAATATAAACTATTTAAAAGAAATGAAATTTTGTAAAATGGTGGAACGCTGATTACCCCCCCCCCCCTCTCAGTGTCCCTACATGATCCATTTAGGCTCTATATGTGGTATCATAACATAGGGGTTCCTCTCATTGGATGGAATTTTTTATACCCAATTATTTACAAGGATATGATCTTATCTGAATTTGAACTGAAAGTACCTCAATTGGAAGATATAATCTACACTTCTGTTGAATAATACATCAATGTTCTGCAAAAACCATGAAAATAGGAAGAAAATTAAAGCAAATAGATTTTTGAAAATCTCTAATAAATCTTAGAATGATCAATACTCACTTTTCAAAATATCGTAACAATGATACAATTTAAGAAGCTATATTAAGATGTAGAGACTATGAGGAACTTTCATATATCAAATTTGATAATTAATTTTACTCTTATTTGGATTGATATAGTAAGAATACTATTGAAAAAGTGATTTCATTTATAATTTTTTCTTTCATGGATATTTTTTATAAAAAATAACATAATGCAAAAGGAAATTAATATAATGAAGGGTGAACTTATTGAGAAATAAAAAAGGTGAAATACTCTCACAATCCATTATGAAAAAAATAAATATATGTGACACTTTATAATGAAATGATTTCATGAATTGACGAAGAATTGAAATTGAATTTTTATGAGAGAACTGTGAGATGTCCGGTTTTTAGTGAATTAATACATTCACTTAAAACATTCTTCAATGATTATATGAATTTCATATAGTCTCATCTTGAATAAAAGTCATGTAAAGTTAAGGTTCTTAAAATCTCAGTGGAAGAAAAGACAAATTTTTATGTAGAATATATTCAAAAGATCCATTATATATAAAAATAAAATCAAGATAATATCAGGTTCATGGAAGAATAATTGGATGTTAAATAGAGAAGAAACGAAGAGATTAAAACATTTATGGTTATTGTTAATAAAAAACATAAAGATCAGATTAAATGAATGAGAAGTGAATCAGAAGGAAAGATGAAATTAATTGAAAATAAAAAAATTTCCCTCATCATGAAATAATTTGAAATAGATGTAAAATTGAGAAATTTTAAGGAGAATCATGCTAGAACATCCTATGTTTCTGAAAATATGAATTCCTCTACCCAAACATATGAAGTGAGTTGACCTAAAAAAGTGGATGTTTCTATAAAAATTAATAATATGAATAATGTCTATAAAGAGACTCAATTTGGTTTATATAAGATTTTAAGAACATCACTTGATCAACATTCTACTAGCACATGAAATAAGGTAACCCAAAACCAATATAAATTTATTTTTATTAATGTATCCTCATTAGCTTGTATAGGTCCAAAGAAATAATATGGTAAATGTGGGTTGACATAAATTCTATTACATTAACCAATATACCAAGGGATTATACTGAAAAAATGATGTATAATAAATCCCAAAAGTATTCTAAAAAATTTCAATGAAAAATTCAGAAATATCAATGAACAAAAACAAGTTAGATTAACACTACAGGAAAAAGGAGGGGATTTTTTTGGGTACTATTTGCGATAATGGATGTCTAGACATCATGTTCCTGAATTTTTGTAGAACATGATAATGTATTGGGACTATAAAAGTCCTACATTTCTGGGCTGTAGAGTCAAAAAAATAAATAAACCTACAAAAAAGAAGTAACTTCCACATAAGACAATAAATATATACACAAGAAAGATATTTGAATTCTATATCGAATTATTTGAGTAATGCAACATGTGTGGTCACATTAGAATTAAAAACCCAATTAAAATAAAATAATAATAAATAAACACAACAAATTTAGAAGTAATGAACAAAAAATGAAAATTCTCCCTTACGGAATAAATAAATGGATGTAGTCAGGATATCATTGAATCAAGCTACACCAAAGAATTATGAAAAAATGGATCCCATGAAATTCATGTAAACCCACAAAATATGATTTTACAATGGAAATAGATGATATAAAATGGATCAATTCTAATATATAATGTAATGGAATAGAAGAATGATGAAATTGCAAAAATAATCATTCTAGGAATGACCCCAGAAAATACGATTGATTGAAGACATTCATGAAAAATATTTTTATAAGTTACCTATGAAATGTAAGTCAAATAAATTTAATAACCCATGTGTAACCTCTAAGATAGAATATTTTAATAAGTAATTAATAATCATTTTTCCATAACAAGTTCATGATACCTGAGAAATGAAAAAAGATAAAGATGAAGCCCTAGCTAGAGAAAAGGCTAAAGAAAAACATATTATACCACATAAAGAAAAAATAAAATTTCATGAGATTTTTTCAACAAATAATAACTCAAGTTTCTTAGAGAGATATTGTGGAAATTTTGAATAGAGTGGACATAACTCTATAAATTTTATGATTCTTATACCTTCTAAAATATAGATTCTAAATATAGAAAAGAATAGATTGGGGAAGCTATTTCATTATTCAAATATGTGATTATAAATAATCCAAACAATATAAAGGTGAATGAAATAAAAGAGTCCATAATTTTGAGGAAACCTCCTAATGTGAGATATGAAGGAGACACAACCATGAAGAGTACTATACACTTTTGTGTTACAAGAAAAAGAGCCAGTCAACTGAGAGAAATTAATAAAACATATTTCTTTTATTATGATCAGAATTTTTCCACCTTACTATTTTATTCTTGTGTAGTATTTGTGTTTAAATTATAGGGAATTGATGGTGAACTTCAATCTCAACATGAGAAATGAATGAAAAAAATTGAATACAACATATTGGAAGGAATATTCATGATTTAATTTGTTTTTCAATTATTCCACAATAGTGGTCATCATATATTGAAGTCTATATGATGTACTTTTCCTTCATGTAAAATTATAAGAAAGTTTAGCCCTTTAGGGGGAGGAAATAAGAATGAGACTCCTTCAAGACTTATTCCATGAATATTTTAAATATTAGTTCATCTCATTTAAATATTAAACTAGAGTGAGTAGAATAACACTTCTTTATATTGTGTTGATTATATAAAAAATATTCTTCAAATGGGTGTTTGTTGATGAGTAAGCTCATAGAAAGGGGAGTAAAATATTCATTCAGTCGAAATTTTTGATGTGTTTTCTGAATTATAAAAGAGAATCTATTACTAGATAAATTTCTTTTAAACAACCCCCTCTTTGAGAAATAAATAAGTTACTATCATTATCTCACGTGCATATTTTTAATGGACAATACATACAACCTTGTTTATATCTCTATTTTTTATGCACTGGGTTATACCATGTAGTCATAGAGTACACCAACTACATGCTCTTCTCTAAGTGAACTATGTGGTACCATCCTTCTTTCATAAAAAGGAGAGGTAATTTTAAAATGACTTGTAGGGAAAAATAAAAACCCTTACATTAATAATTTTAATTTGATCTCAATAGTGGGGAGAAGTGAAATTGAAATTAATTAATTTTCAAAGGACATTAAATGATGTGGGATTCCAATAAAACCAATTTTAAAATTCTCAAAATATTTTTTACATCATTTAAAAAAAATATCACCCACTACACATTTTCCATTGATTACTAATATGTTTATTTTCAATTTTCAATTAATAATTATTACTTTTAAATGTAAATGATATCAATGTATTTCCATTTATTTTTTCAAAAACATTTTGTATTTTTAAATATTCCATTATTAAAGATTATTTTTAAAAGTAGATGCATCAAAAGTATTTCCACCATTTTATTGAAAGAATTATTTCTTTTTAAATTTCCCATTTTTAATTAATATTTTTCAAATAAATAATTTTCAATGTATTTCCACTTATTTAGTGAAAAATTTATTTTGTTTTCATGTTTACAATATTAAATATTCTCATATAATTAACAATTTTCAATGTATTTTCACATATCCATTTTCAAGATTTTATTTCAATTCAATTACTTTTTATTAGGAACAATTTATAATTGGGTTTTCAAACAAATTATATTTCCCTTGAGAAAAATGTTTTTGAATGTAATTTTCAATTCATTGTTTTAAAATGGTTTTGTGGAAACTTTTGTATTTTTAGTTATATTTATCCTAAAGGATTATTTATCATTAAGTGATATTTTTATCACCATTTATATGTTACTATATTATGATTTCTTTGTAAAAATTTAATTTAGGATATTCTATGATTTTCTAAGTTAATGTTATGTGGTGTTTTTGAATGTTTTAAGAAACACATTTTCTCCATGGGTTCCTTACAGAATTATGAATGTTTAATTTTTAGGTTTTACACAAATTTATTCTTTATAATATAGGTGGGACCTATATGCCCATCCAATTCATTGGGTAATTGATTATATAAAATAATATATTGATGTTATATTAATAATGTAGTAAGATTCTAGGTTTAAAAATGGTATGTTTTATGGAATTAAGATATACTTGATATTTTACATATAAATGGGATAGAAAGTCACTAGGAAAAAAGGTAGAGTATCATGGAATTATAATCTACTAATAATTTTGTGGCGGATGAGATTAGTAAGTATCTATGTTCACAAAGGGTGAATATGAAAGAATTATCTCAACTAAAAATTTTATATTTGAATTGGTTATCAATTCCCTAGGGTCAAAAAGAGAGAGTGTGATGGGGTAAATCCATACACATAATTTTATGTGTAAAAGGCTAGAAAATCACTGGGTTTACAAAGGGTGGGTGTGATGGAATTAAGATCTACTTAAATGTATTTGTGTAAATAGGATTGAAAGTAACTAGGTTCCCAATGTGTGGGGGTGATGGTGTTATGATCAAGTCACAATTTTATATCTGAACATGTTAGCAAGTCTCCATGTTCATAAAGGGTTATTGTATAGGAATGAAGCTCTACGTAAAATTTTATGAGTGAATTGGTTGGTAGGTATGAATGATCCAAAGGATAAGAAATCATGTATTTACTATTGTTCCACATTTTCAAATTGTTAATTATGATATTCCATGTTTTCATGATTGTGCCTCATTTTATAGGTATTACCACATTTTATATCATGCTCATTTTTAATGATAATTCATATTTGATTATATGATAGTTCATTTATTTTGTGTTCCATTAATGATCTTTTTATGATCTTTTAATACTCAATCGTGATTTATGATTACTATCTATTACCTTTAGTGATTTAATTTTCTTTTCTATATCGTTCTCATATTTTTCTCCATGTTTAGTTCTAATAAATTTTGATATGTAGTTTATCTTCAGGATCATTTAATATCATGACTTTTTTATATTTTCCATCCCATGTTATGAAGATGAAAATATCATGTTAGATTTATAGAAAGGATTCAGAGGAGGATGATTATAGATAAAAGTTTACAAGTGTTGAAAATAGGTTATTTATGTAGCTAACCTATAACAAAATAAAACATTATTTAATTAGATTATATGACAATTTTTGATATTTAATATTTAAATCCTATGATTAATATATTATTTATTTGTTTCTTTTTTGGGATCACGTCAATTTTTTACCATGATATGTGGTAAAATTAGATATTAATGAAAAAATCTATTAGGTGTGTTATCGTTTCGATTTTCCACTAATGTATTTTATGTTAATAAACATGATCTAGAGTGAACTACACTATACATAAATATAAATTAGATCTTATTAAATGAATATTAATTACATAAGATAACAATCCATCCCATAATCATATATGTATAGTGCCTTTGGAAACATCAACACATAAATAACCAGTTCAAAATTGAACTACATCACCTCCCACTTAGTTAATAAAAAATAGAACTCTTCTTAGAAATATCAAACAAAAATTATTTCTTAAAACCGTATTGGGACATAAAAATAAGATAGGTTCATATCTGAATATATGTAATGGTAAACAAGGGAGATTTTAATGATCACATAATCATAGCACGTGAATGATGATTGAGAAAACGAACACTACATTTTAAAACCATACACTACATATAAAATATGTTAATAATGGGTAACAAAATAAAACATCAGAGTTTGTAATACATGAATCATAAAAAAATCAAAGAACATGAGCTATTAGATAATATCATAGGAATATGATATAGAGTTAAGGAATACACATAAGAATATAAAATCATTTACTTAGTACTCATGGATTATTCTTAATTATTTCATAGTGGAATGGGTTCACTCCAAAAATCATTGTAGTACTCATGTTTTAATTCCATGAATATTATGTAGGAAAAAGTACATTACTGAACAAGGTTCACCCCCAGTCCAGTCCTCTTTATCTCATGAGGTTTAAATCTTTTTCGAATACATTTGTTAGAGATATAGGTCCTACCCATAAAATAATGAAAATAATAATTATTTTGGAAAACAAGTTAAAAAAAATTTAATGTTACCCTTACCAATGAAAAGGAAATGTGTTTCATAAACATCTCATCATAGAACAAATCATGGAAATGAAACTTGATTCATAATAGTTTCATCAATTCATCATTGCATAACACATTGAAAAGGAATGGTTTTTATAAAAATATTTTCATCACAATCATAAAAATTTCATAGAAAGAGTAATGATGGTATCATTGGGTGATATCTCTATTAAAGATTAAGTAATATCATTGGATGTCATCTTAGATGGAATTCATTTTTGAAAGATCACTGGGAACATTTCTTGATGAAAATAACATTTCCACGTTGAAATTACATATTGAAATTGAAAAAATTTATCAAATTTTAATGAAAACATAATATATTTAAATCCTAATGTAAAATTTAAAGTAAATATTTAAATCAATTAGTGTTCATGTAAGTGTAAAATATGTTTCATGCTATACACATTAAAATTCTCATTTCATACTTTTGATAAAGTGCCAAAATTACCTTATTCCAAAAACACAGAAAAAAGAATATTAATTTAAAAACATTAAAAAAATTAAAAGTAATTAATTTTTTATTTATTCCATAAATTTATAATATTTATATAATTCTTCAAATTAATTTTAGAAAACATGCATATATAAGAAAAAGGGTTTTTGACATAAGAGAAAAACAATCTCAGTTTTTATAAAAAACATTTTTCCATCCTCTTGAGTACATAATGAGATAAAAATGAAAGGAAACATGTGTTATATATAGATTAAAAGAGTATAATAAAATAAATTAGTTTATTGAGACACATATCATAAAATTTCAACATTGTAATTTAATCATAAACAACCATAATAAACAATGATGTTCTAACATAATACACCTACCACTTTGGTATATTTTGAATAATGTGTCCCATGAAGGAAAGAAATAAATTAAAATTTTAAAAAACATTAAATTAATTATATTCTTGATATATCATATTAAATTCGTATTATATAGGCCACACAAAACAAACGAGTAGTGAATATGGCCTATCTCACCCATAAATATAAGAGAGATAAGAAATCCCTTACCTCACGTAACAAATTTATTCATACATGTTATAAAATCCTGTATAATAAATAATTTTTTATTATATATATATTATAAACCATAATCATATATATTATACCATATATTATTTACATAAAAACTTTTTCAGTCATTTATTAATAATTATTTGTTAAAATCATGTTTTGGGTAATAACTGCTTCATTTTTCATGTATCTTATTATTTTGTATTTTCAATAAATTAAAATTGATCATGGTTCCATAATTTATATAATTTTAATAATTATTAATATATAATTTATATTCATTATATATGATTTTAGATTTATCCATTAATGTTATATATAGAAAATGTATTACACTGTTCATGGATATGGGGCGTTATACTTACACAATAACATTGTTTCTATTTTCTCAACTGATAGAATGAAATAATGTAATTCATTAACTCACCTATATAAAATAATTTTTCCATCAGATATATTACTATAATCAATCTTTATTACCTTCCAAGTCAATAAAAAATGAAAAAAACGTAACATATTGATTCTTAGAGGTGGTAGTCCACAAGTACACACAAGTCACATTATCATTTTCTAAATTATTGGTAGGTAAAAAGATAAATATAATATTATAAGTACAAAATTATAATAATGAAAATAATATAATATATAATAATATAAATCTTCGATTATCTCCAATTTAATGAGGTGGTGATGGAATATGAATTTCATCGGTTCGTGAGCCGATAGTCTTCTATAAACAAGATTGATAGTTTCATTTCCAATTGGATTGTAGAAGACATGGATATATATAATTCAATTAACAAAATAAAAAATGATTAAATTTTAGATAAAATTTTAATATATAATCATTTTTTAAGAATATTTAAAGTTTTTTTAGAATAAATAAAATAAAAACACTTGGTTAATAATGATACCTCTTCTATAGGCAATATCATCAAGTTAGAACATGAATAATTATTAAGTGGGTTTACAAATCAAAATAATTCCAATATTATTCGTTTCGGGAATTATGGAATGAATTAGGTCAGGTATTGAGAAAACCAAAATTGTTTTGGAGTGTGATAAGGAGAGGAGTTGGGGTGCCCTTTTATAAGTGGGTGACATTACACACATGGATTATTTGAAATAAAAAGTTCTACCCACATTTTAATAATACAAAAATACACCAAAATGGATCATTATTAAACCAAATATGATATATAGTCAAATTATGACTATAAAATAGTATTTGGATGAGTTTTCATGTCATTTTAATGCTTATGATTTTAGTTTAACCCCCCAAGTATACACGTTTTAACCTTAATTTTTGAAATTAGTATTTACTACTTTTACTATTTATTATGACCAAGAATTAAGTAAAACATATCATATAATATTAATTATTGGTATAAAAAACAATTTATTCATTTTTAAAATTAAATTCTTATAAGAGGAATAATTTAATTGAAAACTAAACCCATATACATGATGAAAAACAGTTTTCCAAAGAAAATGTTTTTGAATGTATGATATGTTTTTATATAAAAATTCAATATGGTATTGATTAAAATGAAAACATAGGATTAATAAAAATATATCTGAACTAATTTAAATTTTAAACCCTTATTCATCTAATATTTAACTTTTAAATTCTTTAAAAATAATTGTAGTTTTTAATAAAAATAATTACTTGTCTCTTCATTAAAAATTATATTTTTTTAAAAAATACCCAAAATAACCCTAATATAATTTTACAATTTTATTCCATAAAAGATTTTAATTTATTAAAATAAATTTATCAAAATTTGTAAAAACTAATTTTATTATTTATTCAAAAGAAAAAATTATTTTTTTAGATAATTGAATTTTTGAATCAGATAAATACTATAACAAAACTTAAATACTTATTTATCAATATATTATATTTATATAAAACCTTCATTATTATGTTTATAATTTTTATTATTAATATTCATACCTCCATATTTTATGGATAGTTTATAATGGTCATGTTTAAATAATTAAATTAATAGTGTATTATGGTTCATTAAAACTCAGTGTTGCATGTAATGCAAGACATTAATGAAATTAAATTTATTCGACAAAAATATTTCATATAATATTATTGTATTAAATTGTAACCCCATTAAAATAAATTTATCTCTATAAATTCCTTCACATTGATATAAATAACTGAGGATACTTATAAATTATTATATCCTTAGGTTCCCTTGTTTCTTCCTCAATCTAGTGGTTCCACCATAAAACATTAGCCAGTTGAGTGGTCCAGTTTCATATAACTTTCTATCTATAATCCAGAATCTCTATATCTTTTTCTTAATATGAAATTTCATGATCTAGTTGTACAACCTCTAACATTAGAACATGTTAAGGATCATGTATATACTTCTTTTGGAGAGATATATGGAACATGTCTTGCACTTTAGATAGGTTTGGTGGATGCACAAAGTGATAAGCTACCTTCCCTACTAAATCAAGAATATTGGATGTGGAAATATTCCTAGGGATTATATTTCCTTTCTTCATAAATCTCATAACATTCTTCCATTTAGTAATTCATATAAAAAACTTCTCAAAAAATTCAAAATCAAGATCACGCCAAAAATTACCAACATAACTTTTCTATCGACTTTGAGCTTCCTCAATGTGTTTTTGAATGGATTTAAATTTATATATCATTACATAGATAGGTTTGGTCTCAATATCGTTATTTCTCTTACTTCATCCCAAAATTTTAAATTTATATGTTTCTTTCCACAAATGGGTTCATAAGGAACCCCTTGAATGCTTGATTTAATGATACAATAGTAATAAAACTCAACTAGAAAATAATGTTTATCCTAGAAACATATGAAATACATAGAACCAGATATTATAATATCTTATAGGGTTTCAATTGTTCCCAAAAACTATACATAGTTTGATGATGATACACAATGATGAAACCCAACTCTGAATGAAGAGTTTGCTGAAGACTTCACCAGAACATCAAGGTAAACCCTATATCCCGATCAGATACAACATTATATAGTACTTCATGTGACCTTAACACTTAATTAAAGATTATTCTGTAAATTTGACCTAGAGAAAAATATTCTCTGATAGTGAGAAATTGTGTTTACTTTTTCATGCGATAAATTCAACTAACATAGTATTTTTCCCATTAGATATTTTTGGAACTTGACCACACAGTCCATGGTAGTGTTTCCCTATTTCCATTCTCTTATCGGTAATGGTTATAACACCCCGTTAGAAATTTTTTTCTTATCCTTAAATTACTAATATAAAAAGAACAAAGAAACAACCTATGAATTATATCTTTTTAATTTTTCCCAAAAAAATCATACTTTTAAATCATTATACATCTTTGTATGTTCATAATTAATTGGGAATTAAGAACTATGAGTTTCCTCTAACAAATATTTCTTCAAATATGGTATAGATGGAAAATATACATGATTCCTAAACTATATCATTCCGTTATAATCAATGATAGAATCAGGAACATGTCTGACCTTATTCTATATCTCTATATTATCCTTCATTTCCACTTTAATCATAAATAGGATAGATGGTTGAACACTCATTTGAGAAAGATAATATTTCTACCTTTTTCATGATAGTATGATCCACCCTTTAAAAATAAATAAATATTGTCACTTTTTTATCCAAATCCAAAATAACCAAAGATAACCCTTTAGAATCAAGGGATTTTCATCTTTCTTTTATTTACGTGGGTGGTAAAATAATATACAGTCATCAACCATTTTCTTTAGTGCATGTTTAAATCTTTTTGGGTGAATATATACTTTAAACTATTATAAATAGTTTATATATCACACCATTATGCATAATGATAATTCATACACATATTAAATGCATAAAGTACCTCAACTCACTCTAAAACATAAGTCAGATGATTTCCCCCATGAACCTTTAATTTTCACAAGGAATAATCTATGACCATGTTATTCTGCATGATAACGCATCCTAATACCTTCTTTGATGCATCACTATATTTGAAAAAACCTTCTATAATATAATATAATGTATGAATATGAGTGTTGACTAACCATCTCTTTAGATCCTTTAAATTTTCCTCACATTCATCTTTTTAGAGGAACTTTTCTCCCTATAAAGTTAATGTGGTGGTTTGATTAGATATTCATGATAAATTCTCCATAAATCATTAATAATATCCATCCAAAAAAAGAAAACATTCTATCTCAGGAATAGTGGCTAATATGGTCTAATGTTTAACAACCCGATTCATTCATTTTTACCTTGATATTCCCTTTATTGCGATTATATGACTCACAAATGAATCCTTTTGTATCCAAAATTTACACATTGAAATTTTTTCATACAATTTCTTCTTCCTTATATTATCTAGTACAATAAAAAAGTGATCATAATTATATTCCTTTATATTTTAATAGATTGTATTATCATCTATAAAGACTACCCATATCTGGTCAAGGTAATATCTCAGGATCCTATTAGTTAAATCCATGAAGATAGTAGGGGAATTAATAAGACCAAATGGAATCAATATATATTCATAGTTTTCATTACTTATTTTGAATTATATCTTGGGTCTATCCTCCTTCTTAAACCTCAATTGATGATATGTAGAATTAAGTCAAATTTTTTAAAAGTGTTGATCTGCATTAAATTAATCAATAATTCATCAATAAAGGGTAGGGGATACATGTTCTTGATTTTGTTATTTTTTAGGTCCTGATGATCAATGAAGAGTTGCATCAATTTATCTTATGTCTTAATACAATGAATAGAAGCACCGTAAGGTGATATGATTAGCTGGAAAAATCTATTATCAATATTTTCTTAGATTTTATTCTTTTATTCATCAAAATTAATCAGGGATATTCTATAAGGACTCATAGAAATTGAAATGACACCAGGTTTGAGTTATATAGACAAATCAACTTCATGATTCAATAGATGACTAGGAAAACTTTTTTAATGATATCAAAAAACACCCACATAGTTGGAATATTATTTTTGATCAGTCTCTCCCCAACTATCTGTGATAAAAACTCCTTTTGAGTTAGAATCAAGACTCATACAATGGATGTGATTTCCAATCAAAATTTATTTTTATCATCACACTAATAGACGATCATAGGTTGGTTTGGAAGATCAAATGTGATTTAAAACCCTTGGAAATTAATTTGTGATTTTTTGAAGAAATATAATACATTCCTAAGTTAACATAAAAGTAAAACAAAGGGAGAATAATGAGTATTGAAGGAGTCACATTCCTACAAACTGCATCCAGAGTAGAATCATAGACATGACATGTGAGCGTCATACCATTATGGTTTATCACTTCTAATTGAACATATAATCATTAGGGAGTCATTTTTATACCAATATAAAACTCTTTAGATATAAAATAGGGGGTATATGCATAGTAAAATAATACATTATCTATTTTAGATTTGATGATAATTATACCCTTCACTATGTCTTTGTCGCACCCCTAATCAAAAATAGTGATAACATGATATTTCCATTTCTCTCAAATCGTAAAATGTTTCTAAAATATATCATCATTATTAACTATCATATTTGGGATTTTTTATCATAATTCTCATAGTCCTTTAATTTGAAACATTGGAGTGTGGGTGGTGCATTAGGTGGATCATTCTCTCTATTAGAATCTCTAGCTATCATCTTCCAGTCACTTCAGCAATTGATTGCTTTAGGACCTTATTATCCCCACTTAAAACATTTAATAGACCCATTAAGACAATTTTTTCCATGTTTCCTTCCACGCATAAGGCCTGAATGAAATATCATCATCTTCTTCTCTATAGTTTTTATATTTTTTTTCAATTCTATCTATCTTTTCATATAAGAACCATGATATTGATTGGTAACTAAAATATCAATTTACCAATTTAAAGGAAATTTAATGATTTATTCATAGATACAAAAGTTCCTTATGGATTATGAATTTATTTGAATTAGTTTTAATAAATTTAGGAATCAATAAAATATACTTTTATATTGAATGATAATACGAGATACATACCTCGCATGTGTTGTAAACTTTTCCTCATATGTATCAATGGATTCATCATCATTATACATTAAATAAAGGACTTGATTATCCATTTTATGTTGGGGGATATAATATATGTACACATTGAAAAGAATATTATTAATCTTATATCATTCCTTGGAGTAAATTTTATCTTGTTGATTCATATTTTTGATAAAATTTCACCATTGATAAGCTTTAACTTCTAATCAACTTACAAATAAAATGAATTTTTTATGATCTAGGAATCAGGGCACCAATAATATCCTTCAAATGGGAATGATATGTTACTTATAAACTAGTGGATCAGTTTAACGACTAAAATAATGTGTGTTTTGCCTCATTAAGTACTCAATAGAACATTTCTCCCTCATCAGATCATTTGGATGTTTAGAATGATTCATATTGTGAGAATGTTGTGTGATTGTAACAATGGTATTTTTATTACATATCACATAAAAAATATTTCAATGGGAGTAAAATCATTTCATTTTCCATCACAACCATCATTAACCTGATTCCTTCAGTTTATAGTCATTGACTAAACCAAATATCATATTGTGAAAAATAATAATAGTAATGGCAAATCACATTTTCATGAATAATAAACTATAGGTTGTATAAATAATGAAAAATTATTTCTAATATATGAAACCTTAGTCTTAACATTGGTCATTCATGGTCATTATTCAAGTTCTTCATGAATGTTTGAAAAGTGGTTTTGAATTTATGAATCATATCCCTATGGATCATCCAACCTGGTGTGTAGAAAGTCCCATTATCATACACTAGGTGACGAACAATTCCATTTCAATACACCCTATTTGGAGTTATTTCCTGTAGGTAAAGCTATAATAGAGTCACATCCACTTGTAGTATCTATATAGGGAAATAATTTCATGGAAAACACTAGCTCAATCCTTAACAGAAATTCCAAAATATTTCCTATATATAGAATTATCCTTATGGTTATTAATAAATTTTTCACATATGATTTTATAAAGGGTTAGGAAACCATTATCTGATACAAACATTGTAGGCATGAACTTTTTATACCCAGATATTACATCTTATTACATGAATAATAATTACATAATACAACAATCCATGATAAAATCATGTAGGAATATTGACGTTGAAAATCATGATATATAAAACTAGTTTATAAGTGAAATACATCATAACCCACTTGGTACATCATAACCGAAACACTTCTTAACAAAATCATACATTAAAAATTTCTTTAAAAACATTAGAAATGAAACATTAGAAAGTTTTATCTAGGAAGCTAAATAATAATAATTTTGTATATATCATTGATCACATAAGTATAACATGAGAATATGGGTATTGGAACATTAAAATTACATTTGAAAACCATAAACCAGATATAAAATATCATAACCTTGAGTCATGGAATAAATCTTTATAGTTCATAAGACATGAAATATGAGAGAATCAAAAAACATGAGCCCTTCTTGTTTTACACAAGCATAAGGTAGGGATTTCTGGGATACACATAAGCATAGATACTAATTTCCATATGAGTAAAGGATTTTTTTAAAGGCTTTAATAGTGGCTTTAGTTCACTCCCCAAACCATTTTAGTAGTCATGGTTCACTCCTAAGACTATTAGAGTGGAAAAATATCCTTATCGAATAGAGTTTTCTCCATATTATTGTCTTTCTTGTCTCAAGATATGTCAATCTTTACTCAATTCCTTGAAGTTAACTATTGTAGCCACCTATAAAATAATTGAAATTATAATAATATGGTATATAGGATCATAAATCATTCATAATATAATATCCACTTAAAACAAAACAGGTTTCATCAACATATCATCATATCCTGAATGTGGTAATGAAATGGGTTTCATACTAATTTAATCAATTCATCATATTATAAAATATGGAAAAGGAAAGAGATTCATAATCACATTTTTATAATAATAATAAATAATACATATAAATAATTGGATCATATACCCAATAAATCTTATGTAATATCAACGAATGTCATCTTAGATGCAAAATGATTTTGAAAGATCACTTGGATCATTTATTAAGGAAATTATCATTTCCATATTTAAATAACATATTTAAAGTCTTAAATTTTATTAAATATTAAAGAAAAAAATATTTTAAAAAATAAAGAAAAACTTTAAATTAAACATTAAATCATTGAGTGGTCATGATGGCGGAAAATATCATTCATGTCATACATGTTACAAGATTCATTTCACATTTTCAATAAAAAATAAAAAGTACCTTATTCAGAAAATGGCAAGAAGCTTCCATTTAAAATATTTTTAAAAAATAATTACAAGGGAAATAATGAGTTTAAAACAACATTGTATGAAAATTAAAACATTCTTGAAACTATTTTTAGAAAACATAGATATTGAAGAAAAAGAGTTTTTGAACGAATAAGTAAATAAGGTCATATTTTCTTGAAAAATTATTTTTGTATCTTAAGTTACTAAGGAGAGTAAAATGTAATGGGGTAATTTAATTATTCATAAATAACTATTGTATAATAAAATACATTATTTTATTGATATATGGATCATACTATTTCATCATTAAAACTTAATCATAAACAACCCCTACAAACAATGAGGTTGCAACATAATAATCATATCACTTTGGTATATTTTGAACCAGAATCCCCATTAAGTGATAACATAAATTGAAAATTTATATATCATTAAAATAAGTATTTTAATTATATAAAATTGAAAAGGAGTAATATATACACCAAAAAAGGAAACGAGTGGTGAATATGGCATATATCTCCCTAAAATAAAAGAGATACTAAAAATCCCCTACCTCGAGTCTCTAATTTCTTCATACCCATTTGAACCTATTGTGAAATAAATAAATGTTTATTAATATTAAATTTAATTACCCTAACCATTTTTATTATGCCATATATTATTTACTCACTGCTTTTTTTCAACTTTTTTGTATACAATTGTTTGTTATAATCGTGTTTCTAGTAATAACTGCTTCATTTTTCATGTATGTTTGGGTTTATTATTATCATTCATTTTACCTTGATCCAAGTTAAATTATCTCCATAATTTTAAAAATGATATAAATATAATATATATTAATTATACATGTTTTTTTATTAATCAATCAATGTTAGAGATTTAAAATGAGTTACATTGTTCATAGAAACTGTATGACATACTTTCACAATAAAATTGCTTCCATTTTCTCAGAGGATGAAATAAAAGATAACTAAATATTAATTGAATTTTAAAGAATAATTTTTATATTTTCTATATCATATATATTAATTTAATCTATCCTTATTTTCATCCCTTTCCAAATAAAATGAAAAAATTTATCACATCACTTTGTAGAGGTAGTCTATAGGTGTGTATGAGCGACAGTACCATTTTTTGTAGGATTGTAATGTAAGAAGTTATATTTTATATTTTAATTCAAGAGGTATTAAAATTTCATTAACATCATATATATATATATAATCACTAAATCCATGATTTTCTAAATCTGTGAGAGGTGGTGATGGAAAAAAATTACATCAATTCATGAGGTAGTAGTATTTCGCACACATGGTTGATGGTTTCATTTTCCATTTTATTTAATAAAATATGGATATTGGTTCTGTAATTATCATAATAACATATAAGTATTTTTTATAAGTATTTTATTATATCATCATGTCTAAATAATATTTTAAGTAGTTGGAAAAAGAAATAATATAAAAAAACTTTGTTAAGTATGATACCTCTTCTACGGACAACCTCCTTAGTATAAAACTAAAATAATTTATAAGTTCGTTTTATATTAAAAATAATGCCTTTCAGATGTGTATAGTAAATCAAGGAATGAATTTAGGTGGTTATTTGTAATCTAAAATTCTTTTGTAATGTGAAGATGATAAGAGAGGTGTTTCCTGATTATAAGTGGGGGAGATGAAAAAACATGGAATTTTTTAAAAGAAAATTGTATATCCCTGTTTTAAAATTTTTAAAAGGATAAAAAATGGATCATTATCAAAATTTATATGATATAAGGTATAAATATGAAAATAAAATAGGTTTTGGAAAGTTTTGTAGTCCAATTTAACCCTTATCTTGTAAGAACCCAACTATTTCTTATGGTAACAATCCTTTTATTTCCATAAATTCTATATATAAATGCTAACACATGGCCAATTATGAATGAAATTTTAGGTTATAAAGGTATAAGAGATTTCTAGGGTTGTTTTAGATATTATAACCTAACTTTTTAGTGAAAAAAAACTAGAACATGGTAAGTAGAAATTGTGTGGGGCATGCCACATTGTAACATCTAACTATGATAAGATTGACACTAAGATAGAGGAGGCTACATAGTTTGACAAACCGTGCTAAATTGAGATCGTTATTGTGTGTCCATTTCTAAAATTTTGGTAGTGGATTGTGACATGGTTTGTGTATGGTTAGTAAAAATGTGTGAGAAACCATATGATGAACCCCTTTCCAATAGTAAAGGATTCATGGTCGGCACATGGTTTTTCCTACCATGCATCGAAACTATACATACCTATGTTTTTTGTGAATTTATTTTTTTCCCATAATTAAATCTATTTCTATCATAATTTTCCTCACTTATAGTATTTTTAGACGTTTATGGCTTCAAGGATCCCCTTTTGATGACTATTAATGTAATTGATAGATCTCTTCTGTCCTAACTCTCATTCAAGAGCTATTAATATTGTTTGATATGAATTTTTAATATATAAATTTCTTTTTATATGTTTATAATAACTCTTGGTATTATTTGTGCTATTTGGGTGAAATATAATTTTCCCACTTTATATGTAATTCTTCTCTTAGGTCCACGAGGCTAGATACTCTAAGGGGGGGGGGGGGTGAATCCGGGTATGAAAAATTAAAACAACTACCCCTTTTGATCTTGTTTTGTTGTTAGAAAAAACCCACTTCTCTCTTATTCCCGATGCAGAGTATGAATAAAACATAAAGCATGCACAGGAGACAACGATTTTTACTTGGTTCACCCTCACTAGGATACGTCCAAGGAGAATACACCGATAGCATGCCATTGTACCAATTCCACTATAAGTGCACTACTATTTACAAGTTTGATGTGGGCTCACTGTCCCTCCTGGTTTACAACCACTCACAATTTGAGAACTCACTGCTCTCTCAACTAAAGTGAGCTCACTGCTTCTTCAGAAGATCCACTCACAGTATATAGACTTATAGGTCTCTTCATTATCACTAATGAATACATCCTCCACTATATGTAGATGCTCTGCTGAAGTCAAAATTTCATCCACTGATTAATACCCCTTTTACCCTGAACATTGGGCAATTCCTTTGGAAAACCTTCGCAAAGCACCCTACGTCACGTGGCCCCCAATTTCACAAAGATCAAACAATCCTTCGTGAAGCTCCTGCCTCTTCTCGAAGCACTCTACCAAAGAAATCTTGTGAAGCACTCTTTTGAAGCTCAAGTCATCGCAGAGCAACTTCCCTCATGAATCTTACTAAGCCAATGTGGAGCTCTCAACTTTCGCGAAGCTAGATTAACCACCTTGAAGCTCTTCTTTCACGAAGCACACTTCCATCACGAACCACCATCGCGAACCGAGAGCAAAATATTTTCTCTGAAAAACTCTTTCTTCCCTCCTACATCTCATGAAGGGGTTGAGGCCTATTTATAGGTGATTCCACGGACCCTCAAACTTTTCGCGCGAAGTCAACACCACATCATCTCAAATTGTGATTCTCCGAAGTTCCCGCTGAAATTATATCACAATCATGAAGTACCATGTAAATTTTCTTATCACAAATATTTACGTAATCATGAATAATATCATCATTTCCATCACGCCTTCACCATGAACCTCCACTCATAATGATCTTCACCGCCACAATGTTGTTCATCCTCCGCCATTTGTGAAGCATGCCATAATCGTGAAGCATCAACGTTGACATTTTTTGGTCTTTGCGAAATCCAAATCTTGAGTCCTATCTTCACGAAACTCATGCCTTTTCCATATTTAAATTAACTCTTTAAAGATATCCTCATTTCACTATGGTCACCAAACTCCAACTTTTGGACACCAAAAATTTTGCAAACATTGGAAAATGGTTCCACCTTGTACTGCTCTTTTGTACCGCCTCCAGATCATTCATTCATTTTTCATCATTATTTTTCAACATGGATTTTCAAAAACATCTTTGGAGCTCAACAATTCACCATGAAACCTTCTTTGTCAACAAAAACAATCAACCAAAAAATGATGCAATATTACCTTAAGGGATTCTTGACCAACATCTTCCATTCTTATTTTTTCTCTTAGTCTAAGTCAAATAAGGAGCTGATACAGGACAAGCTTCTAACTAAAGACAAAAAATATGTGGTAACAAGAATTTCATTATAATTAATAGTGTTCATATATATGTTATTATGTCATGCACCCATTACTCATAGTTTCTCCTTTGAAAAATATTTAAATCCAAGATTTTAAATGATATGTATAGCCTATGAAATTAACGAGTCCCATTGATAAATGATAAATAGTTAATTACCTCAAATCGGACCCCCATTAGGAATATTGTTAAACAAATTCACACCCATGGGTGGTTTGAGATGGATACCTTAGGGTGTTCCATTTACCCCCTCTTCTACAGAATGTGAATTCTAAATTAAATTAATTGATTGAACTGTGAGTAGTTATGTAATTTGAATTGATATATCAATTTCATGTATAATTGATTAAGAACGTGAATAGATTCCATCTCCTAGTGGTTAATCATGATATTATATTTATAATGAAATTAACATGTGATTAGAATTAGAGGCTAAGCCTTCTAATCATAGAAAATTCCTAGATCCACCTTCTAAGGTGACCATTAGTTGATATTAACAAGGATATGACCTTGAAATGATGAAATGATATGTATTAAATGGTATTGATGTAATTATTATGAATAAGCCTTGGGTGACACATGAGTTATTATAACTACTCCATGGATGGACTCATTTGTATTTGACCTAGCATACACCCGAGTGACCCTTGGAATCCTTAGGCATTGCTAAGGACGGACTCATAGGGTATGACTATTATATGATTGAGTGATTACTTGACTACTCATTGAATAACAAGTACATAATCAGGGGGAAATTGATAATATATTCCATGGGAGATACTTGGGATCCCATAGTGGGTTGTCAAAGATGTTCTGATGTGCCCTTGATGTTATAACAAACCTAGAGAGAAAAGTATTCCAATGAGGAATATATAGGATTGGATTATAGGGTGTTTGGTTCATGATATACATATAAAACTATCTAGATTCAAAATTATGAATGTCCATGATAGTTTTGGGTTCATAAGTGATTAATGAATTAAATGATTTATATGATGTGTCTCGAAATCCAAATATCAAACCTGGATATGGTAATGACTTTATATTTTAGTGATTTCCTAGTTAGGCATCCCTAGGAAAATATGTAGATTGGGAACATTGGGATACATGTCATGTCCCAAGACTTACCAATTTAATGAAATTTAATCATTAAATGAACTCCCTTATAAATGACACAATCTTAAATGTTAATTCAAAGACCTAACTTCTAAAATAAATTTACGAAATGAATTGGTATTGAAATGAGAAATTGGATTTTGTAAGATGTATACTTTTAGTTATTCCTTTATACCTTATATTAATATTTTCAAATTGTTGTTATAAATTCAATAAATGGATGGCACTACAACATGGGTGGTTTCTAACTAGGATTATGTATCACACCTTGTTCATTCCACTAATGGGTACTCAAACAGACTATATGATTGGATGTATGGATATCAGTATGTAAACTACAATAGGTTGATGATTTATGGTTATGAAAATGGGATCATAGGACTGACATGAGACTCCTGTTTCTAGATGGGTTAATTTTTGGTATTCTTGTGCTTTTGTTACATGTATTGTGAAAATACGAAGTATACCTTTTTTTGGTATTTTGGGGAGACATAGGACTTTTATAATAATCATTCTATATTAGTTTCCTTTTGTTATCACTATCTATTCAAGAGGTTTGTCTATTGTCTGGTTATTATTACTGTATCTACAATTGAATTTCAATTTATTTCCACTATGTTCCACTCTGGTGATGAGTGAATAGTAATTCCATGGATACACCTAGGCCTTGGATACTAGTTGGTAGTCTCTATAATTTGGGGAGATGTTTTTGAGGCCATGTGGTCAACCAGGGTCAAGGAACCTCTCTGAGGCATCTATGTTTGGGATGTTACAAAGTGCAATAAGAGACATCTATTCGTGTTTTCGTTTTTTATTTGGTCAAAATAGACAAGGGTATTAAGTAATCCGTGTTTTTAATATTTTTTCATGGTCATAGGTAACCCATGTATTAGAGAAATCCAAATTCCCTTTAATTAAATTTCAGTTCTCTAGATTTTCACAATTATATTTGATTTGATTCCATCATTAGGTGATGCATTGGAATTGTGACATTATTTTTGTTATGATTATGGGTTCTAATTATTTAAACATGAGGACATGAGGGTATTCCATATATTGCATCATATTTTCACAATATAAGAATAACACATCATGCATTATGTTAGGCCATTTAAGATTTATTAATTGTTTCATGATTTTGTGATAGATGGTTGGATATATATATCTAATATTGTGAAAGGTATTATTGAATGTGTTATGGTGTGGATTAGGTGGGTTCCAAATTTTTTCATGAGGTGTATGGTCCCTTATAGGTTAAAATTTGGTGGGCCATTGGTTTAAAATTTTAAAAAGAATTATTATAAATTTGGAATCAATGATTTAATGGTAAATGAGTCTGATATTTAATTGGACACTAAATTTAATATAATAGAGAATATGACCCAGACCTGACATTATTTTGGGAAGTTAGAAGTATTTCATTATTATATATGATATGTATGTCATCCAGGACTGTGTTAAGGAGCAGGAAGAGGGGTGTAACTCATGTATAGAAAGTCTTATAACTAAACTATTTTAGATGAATATGATTGAATGTATGATCCTTGATATTTTTCTAAATATCAGGAATGTATTTCTCATTGAAGAGGCATGCCACAATGAGAACCTCTAGTCATATGCCTAGAAGGCAGCGATGACCGTAGTACGGTGGTGGTGGGTCATAGACTACCAGTGGATCCTCTAGTGGTTCCAGTTATAACACCAAGAGTTATACCAGAAACTGATGTTCTGGCATTGTTATATGATATATTATTATGTTTACTACATACCGTTAAATGACCACCAAAACCTACCCCTACTATGATAGATTTGACTCATTAGTTCTAGTAATAGCATCTGCCCATGTTTTTGAGGGATGAAAGATCAAAGGTTGTAGAGTCATGCATATAGGACACACTATCTATCATTTACTATCTATAGTGACACACTGAGAGGAGGGTGAATCTCTATACATATATGCTTACTAATCCAATCAATAAATGGTGGGACATAATTAATTTGAAGGATCATAATTGAGAGAAGCCTTTTATGATTTTTCATATGACCTTCTATGATTAATTTTATCATAAGAATTTGGGAGCCAGTTGAGCCTATGTGTTCAAGAACATGGAGTAGGGTGCATTTTTTGTTATAGATTATTCGGCAAATTTTATAGAGCTCTAGAACGTCACACCTATTCTGATCGATGATAATTTATCGAGATCTAGATGATTTGAGGATGGTCTTAGGTATGGAATCTAGTCACAGGTGAATGTGTTTTAACTATCTATATTTTTTGGAATAGTGAATCAGGTGCTTCTCATAGAGCATAACCTGATAGAGGCTAGATGTGTGAGCTAGTGTGGTTCAAAACCTATTTCTGGTACTGCATTGACCATTAACGGGAAGCGTCATCTCGAGCTTCTGTTTGGCGATATTAGTTTATAATGAACAAATTGAGGTATCTAGGTGAGGTGATGATGATGCGGTTTACTAGGCCATACATGAACTTAGTGTATGAGGGACCCATTCATGTGCTAATAATTCAGAATGATGGGACATATAAAGTTATTATATAGAAATTTTCCTCAATAGTCTATGAGAAAAGTTTTTAACAGACTACGCATATTGGGACAAGGACAGAAAGATCTCATTAGGTAGGAAGCTAGAGTACAGCTGGTCGATCATGCTAAGATGTTGGTTGTGGTCATCATAGTTAGACCCCAATCTTACAATGATACTATAGTAGATCTGATCAGCGTATATAAGAAGTATCATTTGGGATGGATGATGCCAATTAAATACTATGTAACGGAAAAATGAGGAGTAGGACACAAAACCTTCTATAGTTAGAGGTACTATTATAATATCCTCCAATTTAAAATCTTGTCTTTTTTATATAGGTTCTTCTCATAGCTTAATACATGTGTCTATTTTAGAGAGAATTGGGCTCACTGTTTAGTGTTATTATGATGTTATGATTCTTACAACTTTGTTGATTATTAGAACGGTGGATGTACAGTAGTTCTAGGAGTTTTCCCATGAAATTGGTTGGTGTCACTTCATATGAGGCCTCTTTTCCTTTGAGATGAGGGGTATTGACATCATTTTCGGGATGAACTGGTTGGTACCCTTTTATCCTTTCATTTACTTCTATCACCAGTGGGTTAACTTTACCTAACCATGGTGTTGTGAGTATACTCATAAAAGTGATTTGGATGTTTAGGAAAATCTAGATGGACTGAAGCATCATAGTCTAGGTATGATGATAGTCTAGATTGAATGTTTATATCTAGGTGATTAGGAAGCACATTAGGTAGATTCCCCTCTAGTTGTTTATCATTTTAGGAATGTTTTCCCATATAAAATTCCAATATTAACTCTAGGGAGAGAGGTAGAGTTCTCTATTCATCTTGTTCCATGATCTTAATGGGTATCCATTCCTCCTTTTAGGATTGTTACTACTGAGGTGTAGCTTCTCAGAAGGAATCTAGATGATTTAAATGAAAAGGGGTTTATCTGGCCCAATACTTCTCTATGGGGTCTTCCGGTCCTTTTTGAATATAGAAGACGATACTCGTAAGATATACGTAGAGTACAAGAAGTTAAATCAACTGATGGTTAAAAGATGTTATCCTCTATCACACATAGATGATCTCTTCGACCATGTATGAGGATATTAGGTGTTCTCAAAGATTTATTTGAGATCCAGTTTTCATCATATGTGTGTTAGACTATTAGACATACCTCACATAGATTTTTGTAGTCAGTATGATCTATACGAGTATTTGGTTATATTTTTCGGTCTGATAAATGCACTAGTGGTCTTCATGGAATTGATGAAATGAATTTTCCATTCTAAAATAGACTCATTTGTCATGGTATTCATATATGGAATCTTGATGTATTCTCATAGTTTACATAAAAATTCCAAAAATCTTGATATCATATTGCATACACTAATAGAGAATCAGTTATATGCTAATATCAAAAATTTACTCTTCTAGATGGATTAGATCCACTTACTGGGTAGAATTATCTTTCAGATAAGAGTATTAGCTGAACCAGAGATATGGAGAAATTTAGATTCCTTGGAGAGTCCAAAGAATGTTTTTGAGGTATGACGTCTATTGTGGCAATCCCGTTACTATAGGAATTTCATTATGAACATATCGTGACTATAATCACTATTTAAAGGCTTATCTAAGAAGGGTGTGCTGTTTTTTTGGTTTGATTCCATTGATTTAGCATTTTAGGAGGTAAAAGGGAGATTTACTTCAGCACCAACACTAATTTTTTTGAAGCTTGGTTAGAGATACAATGTTTACTATGATGTATTAGGTATTAGTTCTAGAGCAGTTCTTATGCAGGGTGATATAGTTGTGGCATATGGGTATTGGCAGTTGAGGCTACATGAGTTAAATTATCCTACACATGATATTAATTTAGATATGGTTGTCTATGCATTATGCTATTGGAGATATTACTAACTTGGAGAGAAATTTTTGGTGTACACAAACCATAAAAGCATCAAGTAAATATTTACACAGTGTGATCTAAATATGAGGTAGTGAAGGTGGGTTGAATACCGAGAGTCTTTTTAATTTGATATTTCCTATATTATTGGTAAAGTAAATGAATTGGTTGATGCACAGGGAAGGATGACTCAAATACAAGATGTTCAAAATACCAGTAGTGATTTGATGCTTATATATTTTTTCTAGGATATGCACATTTAGGTATAGGTAATTTAGAGATAGACTTATCTATCATCCTTATTTTTTACCTATACCCTCTTGGATAGAGTGAGGATTAGGAAGCTATCACATTATGAGGGCATAATCCTATGGGAGAGTGCAGTAGCTGAGAAACCTCCACCTGGTTGGACTGAAGGTGGAGATGAAATTATGAATATATGTTCTCACTTATGGGTTTCTTTAGACATTCATAAGGTAGTAATGTGTGACTTTCATGATTCATCATGGGTAGTTCACCTTGGAATCACCAATATGTTTTGGGATTTACATCACCACTATATGTGGGTGGGTATGAAATGTGTTGTAGTTAGTTTTGTCATTAAATTTTCCACCTATAAATAAGTGAAGGAGAAATACCATTGACCATATAGAATTTTAAAATAGTTACCCATCCTTTAGTGGAAGTGGGTTAAAATTCTGATGGATTTCAGGACTGCTTAATCAATGTCCCCTTATAGCAGTGATTCTGTATTTGTTGTTATTCACAAGATCATAAAGGTTTCTCATTTATTACATATCGAGGATACCATTTCGGTAGATGTTCTTGAGAGGTTATATATTGTTGATATAGTGTAACTTTATAATCCCCATATACTATCATTTTATATATGGATGTCTGATTTACTTTAGGATTCTAGAAGCGGTTGTAGAGGTATTTAGGTACAAAATTGATTCTGATCATAAAATACAACCCTCAGACCAATGGCTAGTTAGAGCGCATGCTTTTGGAAATGAAGGAAATTTTTTGTGCTTGTGTCCTACATTTTACGAGCACTTTAGAGAGGCATATAACCATTTTTTAATTCTCCTATAACAATACATCTTAAATATACCATTCAGATATATCCTTATAAGGATTTATATGATATTCCATGTTGTTTACCCATGTGTTTGTTAGAGGCTATAGAGGCAGCTATTCAGGGATATCATCTTATTCAGGAGGCCATAATTAGGTTCAGTTTATTCATAAATAGACATGTACTATATATTCTTGATAGATATAATACAACAATAATCGGAGATGAACTGTAGAGTATGAGGTTAGGTATCATATTTTTTATGTGTTTTAACAAGGTTGGGACACAGGTGGTCCAGGAGATAGGGTAATATTTCACCGTGATAAGTCCTGTATTTTGAGATTCTAGAAAAAGTTGGGTTGGTAGCCTACTGGTTATAGTTACCTCAGAGGTACTGATCCATGCATGATTTCTTCCTTGTATCCTCATTACACCACTATCATTTAGTGCTCTCTCATTCCTTTCTGACCAAGGAGGTTTACTTACAGGTAGATGTGCCCTTTGAGGAGCATCTAACACCTATTGTGGGTCATAGAAGAAATGTTCACTAATGGTTGTTCCATTCCTTTAGTATGGGTGTTATAGAATCATGGACCAATATAGAACGATATTAAGGAGTAGGAGGCTGATATACAATCAGTGTGGCAAGAGTTACTCTCTCACATTATTGACCACCCTTGAGAGGGAAATTATGCAATGAATTTCATTATGGGGGTAGTTTGTAAGAACCCATTTCTTCTTGAGGTACATATCCTTTTCTTTCTCTCTATTATTAGTGTAAACATTTTAAAAGGGTGTATTATGAATTACCTTTGAGGTTATAAATGTATCATGGGTGTATGGGGCTAGTTTAGAGACCATAAACACACTTCTTGAGTGGCAAGTTCTAGAACACAGTTATTAGAAACTATGTGGGGTTGCACATAAGGTTACTTATAAATATGATAAGTTGGACACTGGGTTGGGGGAGGCCTTATAGTTTGATAAACCATAAAAAATGGGGTGCATGATCATGTGGACATGACAAAAAAATTCCTAGTGGAATGAGATGCGTTTTTACCACATTTAGTCACACCATATGAGAAACGATTTGATGTTTTCCTTTACAATAGTATAGGATTCATGGTTGGAGCATTGTTTGAAAAACTATGAAGAAAAACCATATGACTCTATTTTTTGGGTGAATTCCAAAATTTACCCCTAATTAAATCTTTTTATAACGTAATTTTCCTCAGTTCTCCACATGTTGGATAACCATGGATTGAGAGATCCCCCTTTGATGGATATTATTTAAATTAATAGATCTCTTTGGTTTGGTCTTAGAACCAAGATCCATTCCTCTTGATGGAACCACATTGGTAAGATACTATTTCCTTTTAATCTATTATCCATTCTTCAAGGAATCGATTGTGCTATTTTGGTGCAAAATAATTTTCCATATTTATAGGTTATTTAACCATTCTTAATTTTTCTCCCAATCAGAGTGAAATCAGGATATTCTATTTGATGATCGGTCCACTACAGACCTATGGTATATGGTCATGTGATTTTAATTAAAATTTTATGTGTTTATATATTTTCCATTATGCCATGTTCCCAATATTAGGATCATATCCCTTGGAATGGATTTAAATCCTTATGTTGTAATGATAGAAAAATCCTATTTAGTTAATGAGGCCCATCAATAAATGTTAAATGATTATGAAATTAAAATAGGGACCACCCCATTGGGTGTGTTCTAAAACAAATAGACCACCATGGGTCGATTGATTTTGGATACCTTAGGGTGTTCCATTTACCCTCTTCACCATAGAATGTGAATTGTAAATTAAATTGATGAATTTAATTATGAATTGAAATGTAATTTGAATTGAGATATCAATGGAATGATAAATTTATAAATAAAGAGAATGGATTGAATGTATTAATTTTTAATCATGATATTCTAGTTATAATAAAATTTACACGTTAGTTGAAATAAATGGTAAGGCGTATAATCTTAACAAATTATTTAATACACCTTAGAGGGTGAGCATTAGGTTAAATGAATAAGGTGATGAGCTTGAAAATATTAAATGATATTGATTAAATAATATTAATTAAATATAGTTGGTTGAATGATTATGAATAATCCTTGGGTGTCACATGGGTTCTAATATGAATGCAATAGATGGACTCATTTGGCGTCATCCTTACTTACACCCGAGTGACAATTGGACCCCATATTGATTGCTATTGATGAAATCACTGGGGATAAATATTGTATGCCCGAGTGATACATGGACTCCACATGAACTTACAATGATAGATTCATGGGTAAATTGATCATATATGTTACAGTTGATACTTAGGCTCCATTACTGGACCGCCAAGGATATACCCATGTGGTATTGATGTTAAACCACACATTGAGAAATACAAGGATTACAATGAGTAATGCTTATGATGGTCTTTTAGGGTGTTTGATTCATGATATAACTATAGTGATACATGGATTCCATATTTTTAATCCCAAGGATAGAGTTAGGATCATTAATATGTAATGAATTAAATGATTGATATGATGTGTCTGCCAATCCAAACCATGAGTTTGGATTATGTGTTTTCCATATATTATAGTGATTGTATGGTTAAGAATACATGATAAAATATCAATATAGGGAACATTGGGATACATGTTAGGTTATAATATTTACCTATTAAATAAAATTGAATCATTATATGAACATGAATATAAATAAAATATGTTTGACTTTTAATTTAGATACTTACCTTGTAAAAGAAATTGATGAAATGAATTTTTTGTGAAATGAGAACCTAACTTTATATGATGTTAACATTAAGTAATTCCTTTATACCTTCTATTACTACATGGACATTGTTTTTCTTGATATATTCTATGATTGGATAGCGCTACACCTTGTGTAGTTTCTTATTGGGATTTTTTCCCACACCATGTTTGGGCCAAAGATGGGTACCTGAATAGACTATATAATTGAAGGTATATATAAGGGAAAGATAACTGGTACGGGTTCTTGATTTATTTTTTCGATCATGGGAGCATAGGTCTAAGATAAGGATCTTGCTTCCAATTGGTAATCTTTTAGGTGTTTTTTTAGTTTTTATATATTTATTGTACAGATTGTATATATACCTTTTTTGGATACTTTTTAGATACATATGACATGTATCATCGTCATAGTATATGAGTTTTCTTTCTCTTTAATTATACATTCCTTTTTTATCTACTGTATTATTTTATTAATTATTCTCCTATTGAATTTAGTTATATTCTTATTTTGTTCCACTCTGGTTATGAGGGCCTAGTCTCCCCAAGGACACAGCTAGGCCCTCGCTATTAGTCGGTAGCCTTTGAAATCTGGGGAGATGCGCCTAAGGCATTGTGACCAACCAGTCTTAAGGTACCTACCAATGGAATCTGAATTTGGGATGTTACATTTCTTATTAGTTTAACCCCTATATAAAATTGTTTTAATCTTAACCACACTAATTAGTTTTTATTATTATTAATATTCATTAATACAAAAAATTAAGATGAAAATATTATATAATATTAATTATTATAATTTAAAATATTAAATCAATTTTTCCAAATTCAGTTCATATATTTGGAAAGATTAAATTTAAAATTAAACCCTCAGACACGATGAAAAACAGTTTTCCAAAAAATTATTTTCATAGCTATAAATTATTTCCATATCAAGATTAAATATAAAATTAATCAAAAACTAAATATATTTTATTGATAAATGTATAATTTAAGAAATTTTACAATTAAAACAATATTAAAATTAAATTTAACTTTTAAATGATTTAAATGAAAATTCAATTTTTATTAAAAATCGTCATTTTATCTATTCATTAAATAATTAAATATTTTAGAAGAATCCAAAAAATACACCCTAAAATAATTTGATATGTTAATTCAAAAAATGGATTCCTTTTTTTCAAATACATTTACTAGAACAGGAAAAAAATAATTTAATTAAATGATCACAAAAAACAATAAAAATCATTTATTTTTTAGGGAATTGTATTTTCGAAGCATATAAAAACTCTACCAA
The DNA here is from genome assembly GCA_963277665.1 of Viscum album. Taxonomy (NCBI): domain Eukaryota; kingdom Viridiplantae; phylum Streptophyta; class Magnoliopsida; order Santalales; family Viscaceae; genus Viscum; species Viscum album. The sequence goes on from OY728160.1 coordinate 1,567,919,667, forward strand.
AAACTATGTACTTATCAATAAATATATTTTATTTAGCTAAATCCTTCATAATTATTTTTTAAATTTTGGTTACTCCTATTCAAACTTCTATGTTTAATGCATAAGTCATAACACTCTTGTTTAAATAATAATATTAATAGTATATCACAGTTTCTTTAAACTCAGTATTTCATGTAACACGAACTATCAAATAAATTAATTTTTTTAAATAATATTATTTTTCAAAATTGTGGGGTGTTACCTGATCCATATCTCAATGATTAAGATGTAAAAACTGTAAAAATCACTTTTTAATTCTTATCATGTGGTATATATGAAATTTAATGCAATCTATATGAAAATGATGTTGCAAATATTTGATATAAATAATAATATATTTAAATGATAGATTTTTCTTTTGGTGAGAGTGTTATGGATACATGGTAAAATTCAAGACAAGTCATAAATGATATAAGATCATAAGATATAATAATCATAATTTATTTTGAGGATATCAAATCATATAATCATTTATAGAAAAAAAATCAAGAAATGGGGAGAATTGTGATATCCTAGGATTGACATATGAGCAAACCTAAGATTTTTTCTGAGTTTTTAAATTTTTTGAGTTTTTAGATGTGAAGTAAAAGAATTAACTATTAGGGAGAATGATTATATAAACAGTGCCTACAGACTATCCAAGTCGTCTGGGTGATAAAAAGATGGTTTCCTTTTCAGTACATGGTCTTGAGTGATAGTGAAGAGAAACTCTGAAAATCTTGTCTAGTGGGCTGAGGCACCTACACAGATGGGGAATGATCCCAACCAATTGTGTATCCTAGAAATATTTTCTAGATTATATTATGTGTTAAAATTGTAAAAAATTCATTTCCCTCATATAATCCTCTTTAAACACATCAACTCAACATGGGATTACTCTAGTGCTCCTCTTGAGTGAAATTGGGTATTATTCATCGTAAAAAGATGTGTTATCCACTTGGATCAGTCAAATAAATAATAAATTTGGGTTTAGATCCTGATAAACTCATGTATATATCTATTATTTTATTTACATTTATGATTATTTATTCCTCCATGGATATATTCATATCTTTTAAATATATCCAGTTTCATATATTATGGATTTGAATCCAGAATAGTAGATTATTATAATTCTTTTTTATCTAATTGGTTGGATTTTTGTTAAATTAAATATATGCATAATTATCAGATAATTATATTGAATTTATTTATTAATAATTGCTCTCCTTTTAAATGACAATATAGAATAATTTTTTGTGTAATTATGGAATTGTTATTCAATTGAAATATGGATTTTTTTTATACATATTTTTTGGAAAAAAACATTTTGTGTCATAAGATGGTAAATTTTAAGAATGGTTTTAAATAGGATATTTCAAAATAATTTTTATTCAAAAAGTAAAACTACGGAATATAAATAAGTTTTTTACATATGATAAATTAACAGGATGTGTATAATGATTATGGTGTCATGACCCGACCTGTCAGGTCTTGTATGGTCGGAAGTAGGCTATGTGTGGCAACCCCAAACCTACCACCAATACACCATGGGTTGGAATCCAGCACCGAGTAGATATATCACACACCTGGGAGGCATTATCCTAATGTACCTAGACAGACACACACACATAGAGATAATCAAGTCTATTCAATGATGAAATTAAATTAAAATTGATAACAAAATTCATATATAACAGCTATCCCAAATTATAGTACGGTGGAATTTTTGAAATAAATAAAGGTTCAAATACAATACTACATGAAATTGAAGAAGAATAAAACCTACTCAAGAAGGAGGGTGCTACTATAAAATAAAAAAAGTTATAAACCATAGTATTTCTATCCTAATAATATGATCTACTATATTATAGTCCTACCAAGACCTCATCAAGATTCATGCCATATATATAGGATACAACATGTGCTGGAAAATCCCATTTAGAAGTGGGTATAAAAACACCTAGTAAGAAACCCTACAATTAAAAATCATAAATAATTAATATTAGTTAGTTCATCAATAAATATGTATTTCAATCAAGATATGAGAAATAACAATAATCAGAAAACCAGATATACTCATAACATACTCGAGGTCACAAAAGGTGTCAACTACACTGCCCACCATATGATTTTTCTCGAGAAGTAAATGTTACTATTATCTAAGATAAATTTTTTTAAGATCCATATTTTCATTGATGATTATTATCGTAGAGGTCATTTTCATCTGGTATTTTAATATAATTAATCATTGGAACTCTAAAGTTCTCAATACATAGATAGGGGATCACAAATAGGACTGATGGGGGACACCACAAACCCTACTGGATCAACCTTATATATAGGGTATCAAATATCTATGCATGGTGTCCACATTTATACAATAAACCCTACCAAGGATAAAGAAGTAATGATAGAGGATCCCACACTATTCACACTGTGGGATATACTAGATTCTATTGGAGACAAAACCCTTAAATGGGATAAAAATTCTATAATCAAGACATAATGGCACATATTACCCTTATAGGGATGGACTAATGAAGTACACTCAATTAAAACTCATATATACTGAGAAAATTAAGGTCTCTAAATTATCTTAGAGTAAGATAAAGGTATGTATAAATGGAACATGGTGTGTGCCACTAAAAATGAACATTCCTATGTCTGTGACCTTGTTCTTCATTCGGTGCCCATTTACACTGGTCATGACCACATACCTTGTCATGTATGTGTACCTATAATTATGTGAGTACCCAACCATTACCCCTACTCTACTTATGTTCATATTCCTTGCCCACCCTATTCCAATTCACCCAGTGGGGTACACATCGAGCCACCGACACTGGGTAACATGGCGTGTGACACATGTAACATATTGTGAGATATTTTTTTTCATAGGTTACCCTAGATCCATATCCAAGGACCCCACATGCCATGTAGTCTTAGGGGTACAAATCATGGAATGTATTATTTTCAATAATCTTTTTATTCCTTCATGTTTGTTATGTCTTTACAGTTTATCATACCATCAATCATTCTGATGATCCTTGGATCAGGCCTTTACTGAGCCTTTCCATCACAAGTGGAAGGATCCTAGCCACCAAATTCAACAGAGAAAAAAACTCATTTTCACCATACTTGAATCCACAAATTTGGAATCACCATTATGATCTCAATTCTACTCTCATCATCTTCCATCATCATCACACCTCAACCACACCCTTGTTCTTGAGCCTGCACCCATGATATTGATTTATTGTACTAAAGAATGATGGGGTAATGATCATATAAAAGGTATTCATTGAACTGATGGACAAATAAAATTTTGGTGATGGAAATGTGATGAAATGATGAATAAATGAAAAAAAATCACAAAATGAAGGATGAACCTTGGCCATTGTTTGAGTTTTTCTAGATTCGTTATCTTAAAAAAACAAAAAAAAACATAATATATAAAAAAAACTAGTTCCTCGAATCCTAGGTAAATAAACCTGCACCCATAACATGATTGACCTTTTATTTAATTTATTAATTGATTCAAATAATGTTCATCATTGGAAAATATAATTCATAAATGAACTATGAAAATCAAATTCGTTAAGTGAGATTTTGATGGAACATTGGTGAAGGACGAATCTGTGTCATCATCATTGGTGAGATACTCAATATGATTTGGGTAAAAGGATCCTTGATCCATAATTGTTTCTCTCTAGGATCTCCTCTAATGGTCCCTCTTAAATATCAAGGTTTATGCTTTTAATTGTGATATCTTCCCATAAATGGGATTAAACATAGGAGGTTCCATGTCATTGAAATTAAAACAACAATAAATTAATAATTATTTAATTATTTAATATTTTACCCATTACAATATTTTAACTAACCACTTGAATATAAAAAAGGTTATGTTGTGCCAAGGGTAAAACACGCATTTCTGATTCTATGATGGCCTTGTATACATAATATGACAATTCATTCATGACTTATTGAACTATTTTTAGAGAACTATGTATTTGTGATATAAAAATATTTAACATTTAAATAATATCAACATAAAGCCTCTTCGAGCCTCAAAATATCATGTCATCTCAATTTTCATCTCTGAAATTATTATTATATATATTAAAAATCATTATAAATCAAGAAATAGAGATGTTACATTCTCCCCACAATAAGGAATTATGTCTCTAATATTCAAAAATAAAAACTACTAAAAAATATGTTGGTATTGGGATCATGTATGGGTATTTTTCTCTTGGATGTTATCCTAAAGATTCTAATGTTGTCACTAGACAAGAAATAAGGGAAGTGCTAATCCATGGAGGATCATCTCCTAAAAATACTTCACCTCTAATGAGTTCTCTATAAATCTATCAACATTCTTAAAATCCATATTTCACCAAATGATAACATGTGATGGTTTATGCACATACCTCCTCATATATGAAACGTGGTATATTCTTTTTAGATTGTCTAACTATGGCAGTAGGGTAAACTGTATGCCACCTCACTGACCCCATGCAGTATCTGAAATGGGACATTGAACCTAGAAGAAAACTTTTAGAACCAATGAAATCTATGTAATCAATGTTAAGGTTTGACATTCCTAAACATATGCTATCCCACCTCAAAATCCAAAGGTATCCATCGTCAGTTTGTATAAAACATATAGAAGAACAGTGAAGTCCCTATCCATCATGAGTGATCTACACCTTTTCTTTATAACTCACACCAACTTCAATTACATGAGTTCTTTCTCACTTGGATCAATCCAACATAGTGGTGACATATAGGTTCAACAGTAAGAAGCGTCAAATATAACCGTACTGATGGTGTAATGGTATAATGTTTTTGTACAAAAACTCTTCCAAGGGGAGGTGATCATCCCAACTATATCCATATTCAATAATGAAATCCCACAACCTATCCATAAAATCATAAATGGTGTGATCAGTCTAGCCATCAATCTGGGGGTGAATCCTCATACTCAAATATTACTAATTACCAATGGAATTATGCAATCCTCTATATAACCATGATGTGAAATGAGAATCACATTATAAAATTATCACCAATGGAACTCCATGGTTCCATAAAATCTCATAAATGTAATGGCGTCCTGAGATATCAACAGAACTCTACTCTCAGATAGCTACATAGTGGGTTGAATTGGTGAGTTGTAATCTTGTCACTTAAATGGAATCCTGACCTATAGATATCTATAGTAACCTTTTAATGATGTCTAGATATATCCCATACCACTTCTACTCTGTAACCTCAATGGATTGAGATAAACCATCTAAGGCATGGTGCTTAGCCTTCAAAAGCTAAAAAGTGAAGAATTGAGAGACTAACTCTGTTACACACATCTTCAATCCAAGCCACCAAAAACTAACATCGAAGGCTTGGTACATCTTCTCCACACTAGTATATACTACCAAGGGGGTGTGTTAAACTCCCACATAACCAGACCTACAATATAATTATTACCATAATATATCAAATAAAAGGCTGACATGCTCCCCAACTTTAGAAAATCCATTATAAGAATAACCATTTCATATTTGAGTATACAGTGACTCAAAGTCAGTATCTCAAAGATGAGTATCCCTAACACACTGCAGAAGTGGTGGGGTAATAACCATAGATGGGAGGTAAAAACCACCATCCTTATCTACAGGGGAAAAATGTAATTCAGATAACTTATATAAACCCTCATCCAACAACTATAAAATGTTTCTCTTACTAAGAGAATCTGATACTATGTGCCCCTTTCAAAGAGTATAGACTATCCTGAAGTGAAAATACTGGTGTAACTCTATCAATATCCACTATCTCAAGTTCGGATACTCTTGAGAAAATATATACTTGAGACTCCTATGGTAAGAATAGATGATCAACCACTCACCAATAAAGTAGTGTTGCCAAATATTTAGGGAAAATACATATACAACTACCTCAAGATCAAGGGTCGCAGAGTCCTGATTGTGTGGTCTCAACTATTAGGACCCATAGGAAATAAATGAATTCCTCTAAATCAGAACACAACCATGTTATATCAATGACGCATCACAAAAAACATGGTACATGATACCCACCTCTGGAAAACTCAATATGGGGGTGCTCCTCAATCTCTTCTAGAAGTCCTGGAAGGCCTGATAACAACTTTTCTCCCATAAAAAGGTTTTTCCTTCCTATTCAAAGTAGTATAAGGTTTATATATCCTTGAGAAATAAGTCACAAATCTCATGTAGTATTCTTCCATACAGAGGAAGCTTCATACCACCTTTAGAATCATGGGTTTCTCCCAAGTCAGCACTACCTCAAACTTATTCAAGAATACTTATACATAAATTAATGAGATGAAATATCCTAGAAAGTGGACCTCCTAAATCAAAAACTGGAACTTCAGATTCTTCTCATAAAATTGGTTCTCTAGAAGTATATCAGAGACCAACATCAAGTGTATCATGTGTTCTTCATATTCCATGTACACTAGAATGTCATCAATGAAGACTATCACAAACCAGGAAAAGAAATCCTAAAATATCTGATTCATGAGTCCCAATATCAATTTTGGGTAAATTTTCACATCAAAAGGCATAACCATGTACTCATAGAGACCTTAGCAATATCAAAATTTCAGTATCGGTATGTCCTTATCGCATACTCAAAGCTTATGATAACATAGTCTGAGGTCTATCTTCAAGAATAATCACACCCCTCTCAACTGATCAAAGAGTTCATCAATCCTCGATAATGGACACCTATTCTACTTGGGAACCGCATTTAGGACCAATAATCCCCAAAACATTTCAAGATCCTATGCACATCATTGGTAAACAACACTAGGGTTACACAAGAGGAAACAATGGGTCTGAAAAATCCGATCCTATAAAACTCCTACAACTATAACTCAATCTCATGAAGCTCCATAGGATCCATAAAATATGTTGTTATAGACTTCTGAAGGTTAATTTAAATAAATAATTAAAACTCAACGAATGGAGGTAATCCATGAAATTTATTAAGAAAGAAAACCTCATACTCCCCCACCACTATAGGAAGTCTAAAGATTAAATAATCCACCTCTATAAGGTTAATAATACCAAAATGGGGAGTAATAGGTTATACCATACAATTTATGAGACCATCATTCACTGTCTAGTCTTTATTCCTACCCATGAAGGAAAACCCTATCACATCATCACAGACAAACTACATCCTCCACATAAAATAGCCTATATGCACTTGAAATATGGATAACCATTCCATACCTAATATAAAATTGTAAGGCCTCATCATTTATACAAAGATAAACCATTAGAATTTATCTAACTATAATGAAATAGGTTTAACATACATTGATATTACGTCATTTTAGATTAATAATTAGTACATTATAAAAACACATTCCCATAGAATGAAATAATTTTGTGTCTTTGGAAACAAGGAAACATAATATTATATCATTCAGAAATAACTTCAAAAACTCCCTTATAGATCTTCCCCATTAGTATTCATACTTAAAACCTTTCTTAATAACATAGGGAAAGGAATCATTATAATGGGTTGATCTAAAATGCTCAGTAAGGATAAATAAGGGAGATATGTAAGCATAACATGAGAATAAGTGAATGAGAACATGATCTTAACCTTATAATATCATACCCTACTTATCAAAGATCATAATCAAGAGTTATGTTACAAATATTGTTTTTTATATGACATGAATCATAAGTAAATCATGATCTCAATCCATGAGATTATAACATAAGCATAAGACATGTGATTGCGGAAGACACAAAATCATATAAAATGATTTACATAGTAGTAAAGGGTTAATGAAAATTTCATACAAATGGAATCAGTTTACTCCCTAAACCATCTTAGTAGTCAAGGGTTACTCCCAAGACCATCTTTGATGAAAAATTCCATTACTAAACTGGGTTTAGTCCCCATTCCACCATTGTATTACTAAATCGGTTTCACATCCTGTTCCAGTCTATTATTACTAAACTGTGTTCACTCCTTGTTCTTTCGCTATCATAATGAACGGAGTTCACTCCTCATTCATGACCTATCATGTAGATGATACTTCACTCTTCATTTCACCCCTATCATTCTAAACTGATTTCACTCCTCATTCCAGCCTTGTATTACTAATCAATGATCACCTCCCATTCGAACCTTGAATTATTGAACTGGTTTCACTAATCATTCAACCCCTGAAATATTGAATTGAGTTCACTCCTCATTCCTACCTTATTAAACTCATTAGATATAAATATTTACCCAATTCATTTGAGAGAGATTTATTCCCCTCTCTTCACATAATAAAATCATGCATACATATATACCGAAAAATAATAAAACATCCATCGTATCTTGACCCATAAAAATATATGGGTTTCATAAACATCATATCATAACCCATGAAATTAAATGGGTGTCATAAAAATTTCATCGTATCATTAACTATAGAAAATATATAGGTCTCATACACATTTTTTCAAAACAAAATCCATGAAATTAAGTGGGTTTCAAAATCATATAACCCATGGAAGAGAAAAAGGTTACATATACATCATTCCATAAAAACATTAACCATTCAAGAAATAATAACAATGGTATACGTAGATATTATCCCCAATAAGAAATAAACTATAAAAAATTATTTCATCTTAGAAGGTGAATTATTTTGAAGGATCACATGGAACATTTCTAATGGAAAATATCATTTATTTGAATGTCCATTTCATAAAAACATTTAAATTTTTTTTCTTATAAAGAAAAAATACATATTTAATTTAAAAATTTATTTTTGAAAATATATTTTCTAATTTGAGAAACACTTTTTAAAATATCAATCATATTTAAATCATTTTTTTTAAATATCTTTCAAAAATTATATTTCAATATTGAAAACGTTTTCAAAACCTTTATCCTTGAATATTTATAAGAGTCTTGAAAACATATTGAAAAAAAATTCCTTCAAAACATATAAATAAATCATGAAAATTTAAAACAAATTGTCAACATGAAAACACATTGGAAACCTATTTTGAGAACATTGTTTTTAAAGAACAAAAATATCTAACTAAATAGAGAAATAAAGTTGGATATTCATAAAAACACTTTCTTAATTATCTTAAGAACCAATGAGTGGGAAAATGGTACCGATGCATGAATATATCAGGAATAAATATAAGATCAAAAAATTACAATGTTTATTTGTTATATGGATCATTATATTTCATTAGTGGAAGTATAATGATAAACAATCCCCGTAAACGATTGTATTGTAGAAATAAAATGTTATCACTTTAGTAAACATGTATCATAATCCACACGAAATAATAATATTACATGAAGTTTAAAATATAATTATAGAATAATATTCATGACATAACATTTAAAATGGTAGTATATACACCCCATATAAATATATAGGTGCATAACATGGAATGTATCTCAAAGAAGGAAAATTCAGACAAATATTACTTTGCTGATTTGGTAACTTTTGAACCATAAACCCCATGAATGAATGATCATAAAATGGATATGTAATTATCCATAAATTTATTTATAATAATTATACTATAAATTCATGGGAATTATATACACCACATAAAATAAATGACTGGAGAAGAAGTCATATGTATCCTAGTAATAAAATTGAGGCGAGAAAACCCTTACCTTAAGTCCTGACTTTCTTCATACACATTCATAACTGCTGTATGATAAGTAAAATTTTATTATAATTATAAAAAATAAACATATTCTAATATATAAAACTATATATTATTTTATTATGAATTTATATTACCACTTTTATGAAAAATTTCAGGTCAATGTTGTGTTTTGGGTAATATATGCTTTTTTCAAGTATGTTTTGACTTGTTATTTATAATACTATTATATAAATAATTATTTAAATACTTACAATAAAAAATAATTTAAAAATAATATATATTAACTATATAAATATTTATTATAATTTATAAAAAATATAAATATAAATGGAATACATTGTTCATAGAGATGGTAGGTTATACGTACCCATGAATGTTGTTTCCATATTGTTGTTGTATTTAATGAAATAACCTAAATTAAATATATGCATATATATTATCATTAAAATAGAATTATTATTTCATATACATCATATAATTTCACAAAACCCATCTTTAATCCACTCCATGTAAAGTGTGAATGAATCACATCATTTTAAGTAGGTGACAATCTATACTTCCACAAACGATGTTATTATATTTACACAAAATGGAAATAATGAAGGTATTTTTATTTAATAATTCAATAAGAAAAAATAAATTATAAAAATAATATATATCATATAAAATCAATATTTCCATCATAATTCACAAACATGAGAGAAGGTAATGGAAAAAATGAACAACATCATTTCGTGAGGCGGTAGTCCGCCATACACATGAATGATAAGTTCGTTATCCATTGGATGGAATTTTGGGTAGGATTCAGTCAAACCAAAAGAATAAAAATAGGTATATTTATGGTACTTAGTTTTTTATATAAGAATTTAATAAGAATAACCTAGGGGTGGATAATGAAAATAAAACAAAACTGCATGTGGAAGGATGTTACATCTTCTTAGGGTAATTGCTTTTTTGTTTGCACTAGAGGACTAACATGGTATCATTTTAAACAAAATTGAGGCTCCTATGTTGAGTGGAGGAATGTTTTTAATTTTTTTGGTAGTGTTTAAATAATAAAAAAGTTTCTTTAGAGGAGTGAGTTTGTGAGGAGGTGAGTTTCCTTTTATAGTGGAGGAGGAGTGGCATTCTTGTAAATATAAAAAGGTAAACACTATTGAGAGGTCTTTCTTACATAATGTGCCCCAATAATTTTTTATTTTACATAAAAGTGAGGATATGTAATAAATATGGCCATAAAATATATTTTTTTATTGTTTCTAGGGTATTTGGACCCTAAACTTAATGTCTAACCATTAAGTAAAATGGTTTTTACATTAATCACTATAATTAATTTTAATTACTTTCAGAAATATTTTTTGTAAAGAATATGATATCCGTAAAGGATATTATATATTATTCTGGTTCTAAATATGGAATAAAAATTTAAAATTTAAAAATACATAATTAGAAAAAATTATTTTAAAATTATTCTCAGAGATGTGTCATGAAAGTGGGTTTTGAAGCAAAAAAGTCCAAATGATTGAAGGTTTTTTTAAATAACATTTCTATGTGAAGTTGGTTATAATGACGTAAATAATATTATATGATGTATAATTTATCTAGATATTCATTAAAACCAATTTAATTTATTATTTGACAATTTAAATAAGATAGATGAAAAAAAATTGAATTAAAATTCTCTATATTTCACTATTCATCAAAATAGAAACTTCGTAGAAAATTTAAAAAATTACCCCAGAGTAAATTTTGATATTATGATTTCAAAAATTAAGTTTTTTTGCAAATAAAAATTATAAAATTGTTAAAATTTATATTTTAAATGGGTTCACCATTAAAATGTTGAAAAATTACCCCTTTAAAAAATACATCATTGTATTTATAAGAATGGATTTATTATTATATCATACCTATAGAATCTATTTATTGAGTACAAAAAATATTTATTGAATTTATAGTATATAAATTATAGTGAAAAATTCATCAAAATATGTTTTTTATTTATTGAAATAAATTTTTTTTGTAACATAGCAAAATAGTTTTCTTAGACAAGTAATTTATTTATTCTAAAATAGTTTTAACATTCATTTATAACTAAATTATAACCAAATAATTTATTTTATATACATTTTTAAATCATATTTTTACAATTTTGTTAATCATATTCATAAATTCCATTCCAACAGCTAGGTGGTAACAATAATAATATTTTTATAACAATGTTAATAGTTTATTGTAGTTCGGTAGAACATAGTCTTGCATGTAACACAAACATTCAAAGCAATTCAACATTGTGTGTAACACAAGACAAACATAATGTTTTATGTGCAAAAAGTTAATCAAATTATTGCATATATCAGAAGAATAACTCATTATTGTGTATAATTAAATCCAAAATTAGTGCTTTCATATAATAAAATCTATATTCACTATTTTTTGAAATGTGAAATATCAAAAAGATTAAATTATTTCAAAACAATCTATTTCAGATAATATCTATGTAAACATTCTAAAACCCTTAAAATGAATTTCTCCTTTGAAATTCATATAGGTTCTGAAAGGATTTATTCGTCGAAGTTTATTTCATAGAAACTTCCATAATAAAAATGAATACTAGAACTCCCATTAAAAACGTAATGTTGGAAACATAACGGTTACCCAGAGTAACTCATAAATAGGGTTCCACATATGAAGAAATACATCGCAAGTGAAAACATGAACATAGAAGAGAAATCTTACAATCACGTTTTAATGGAGATTGATAGTGAACATAGTTAGAAGACAATAAATGATCATAAATACATAACAAAAATAGGCTTGAAAAAATTGATTGATATCATATAAAATGATGATAATAGGACAACATTTTATTTCATGACCCTTTTCCTAAATTTAGACATTTTTCACTAGGACATACATTTTAATTCTTCCATTCCATATTCCCTTAGTTAACAACACAGAAAAATGATTAGTATAGGTTATCCAATATACATAAATCCTCATGGGAAGAGATAATACATTACTATCTAAAACATCATTTGAACATAAACTATTCCATAAATTGTTAACCATATAACCGTTGTGAATGTTGAATGACCAAAACGTTTGAAATAAGGTCACTAGATTTCTAAAAACATTCTTAACATTGATCCCCCATATTTAATAAATTATATCTTCTTGTCACATAACAAACATGTGAAAACCATCCTTGTATATTCTCTTGAACTATGGTAATAACTAAAATTACCTAAAATCCTTATTGAAAACACGCGTGTTTCCTAATTCTAAATTTTATAGGATATATTACTTAAATCCAAAAATGTCAAAAACATTATCTGTGACAACGTAAAAAAAATTTATAAAAAATTATTAACAATTTCCATGGTAATTAGTACTATCCAATTTAGTTTATCGAGAATCATATTTTTATCCAAGTTAAAATTATTTACATAATATTAGGAATACATTAAAAATTACCTTACTTTAATCTAAATATCATTATTCCATAAAATCACCTTTATAATTATTGAAAACCAATCAGAATATCCTTTAAAATTATTAATGAAAAACTGATACTGAAAGTACTTATATAGTTCATGATTTTTATAACATAATCTTTAAATTCCAAAACATATACACTAAAATTATCCAACTTTATTCTTTAACCATTACATAGGGTTCATCATCTTATTCCATAAAACCAATTTCCTAGAATATGAAATATTAATCATGTATTTTGTTTCCTCAACTACAATATAATATTTTATCTTACGTTTAATGTAAAAAATATTGTTAGAACATCGCATAACTTTCACATTTAGATTTCAGTCTCTTTATCTTCAGTATTATAACCAGTAATCATAGAATATTCCTAATTCCCTTCATGATATATGCATATTGGAAAAAAAATCATAATGGTCATACTTTTCAAATCTGAAACATTCAATCGTAACACAGTTTCTTCTAGATCATGCCATTGAATGAAACTAGAGAGAATAGGGTGAGAAACACATATCATAATAGAAAACCACCTAATCATGAAAAATTACTTATATAATTTCTAAATCATGACACCTTATTTTAAGTACATGACACCATAGGATTAAGCTTATATTCCTCTATAGAAATATACTTAGAAATATCCCTAGGTATCTCACTATTGTTTTATCACCCATGTTTCCCAAGGTCAAATAAATCTTTACATTGATACAAACTATAATAGCAAAGGCTTAACATACATGGATATTCTATCATTTTAGATGAATATTCATCACATTACAAAAATACATGCCCATAGACCGTAATAGTTTATAGTCTTTTAAAATTAGAAATATAATATTCTAAATTGGTGAATGATCTTAAAAATGTCCTTTAAAGATCTCTCCCTTTAGTAATCCTACTTAAAACCATTCTTCATAAACTAGGGAAACAAAACAGAAGAAATGGGGGAAATCAGACACTTAGAAAAGGTAATGAAAGGATATTTTTAGAAATAACATGTGCATAAGTATATGATCACATAATAATTACATTATAAAATCATATCTTTTATATCATAGATCAGAATCAAAAGTTTTGGAATAAATATTGGATGTTCATAAGATATGAATCATAATTAAATCATGAGAATAATCCATGAAATAATTAAATAATCATAGGAGATGTGATTGTGGAAGACACATAAACATATAAAATTATTTCCACAGTAGACAAGGCCTAAGGAAAAGGCCATATTAGTATAATAGGTTCACTTCAAAAACTATCTTAGTGGACAAGGTTCACTCCCAATACCATATTAGCGAACAAGTTCCTTTACTGAATTAGTTTCACTCCGCGTTCTGGCCATATATTACTAAACTGGGTTCACATCCCATTCCATCCCCCTATTACTAAACCACGGTCACTCCTCATTCTAGCCCTATTATACTGAACTAAGTTCATTCCCCATTCTAGCCCTATCATACTGAAGGAAGTTCAATCCTTATTTAAGACCTATCATACAAAATTAAGTTCACTCTTCAATGAAGCATTATATTATTGTACAAGGTTCACCTCCCATCCCAGCCCTATATTACTAAACCGTGTTCACTCTTTACTCAACCCCTATCATATTGAACCATGTTCACTCCCCGTTATTTCCCTATCATTCCCATGAGATATTAATCCTTATCCAATTCATTAGAGGGATATGTATGTCCCACCGATCACATAATTAAATCATACATCCATGTGCCATGGAATAAAAAAACATTCATCATATCATGAGCCATAAAAAGATATGGGTTTCATTAAAATCATCTCATAACCTATGAAATGAAATGGTTATCATAAATATTTCATCAAATCATTACCTATATATAATAGATAGGTCTCATAATCATCTTTTCAAAGTATAACCCATGAAAACGAGTGGGTTTCAAAAATCATATAAGTTGTGGAACAAAAATTGGTTTAATAAACATCATTCCATCAAAACCTAAACCATTAAAGAAATAATATGATTGGTATGAATGGATCATATCCCCATTAAATTATAAAATTTATTAAATTATCAAATATTATATGGAGTTGGATTTTTATGGATCACATGGAACATTTTTAACGTAAAATAACATTTATTTGAAAATCCATTTCATAACACCATTTTAAAAATCCTTTTCTTAGAAAGAAATATTTACAATTTCACATAAAACATTTATTGATGATAATATCATTTCTAATTTGAAAAACACATTTTATGACATCAATATATTTTAAAACCTTTTTTTGAAATATATTTGAAAACGTATAATTTAATCTTGAAATAATTTTGGTCATACTTTCCCTTGAAAACATACAAAATAATTTTCAAAACATTTTGAAATCATTTTTCCATGAAAACTCTTAATAGAGTCCTTAAAAAATTTAAATCTCTTTTTAAACATAATTTTTTTTAAAACCTTTCTTAGGGAATAAGGTTTTGAATGAATGAAAATTTCTATCCATAGAGAGAGATAAAGACACATTTTCGAAAAAAAACATTATTATTATCAATAGTAACACAGAGTGAAAAAATGGTACCAATACATTAATATATATTAAATTACAATGGGATAATATAACTCATGATTGTTCTTGAGAGATAAATCATAAAATTCCATTAATGGAAGCATATTCATAATCAATCTTGACAAATGATGAGGTTTTTGCAGTAAACTATTACCACATTGGTAACATTGACTCATAATAAAAATTATAAAATAAAATTACATGAAGAATAAAATATTATAAAATAATGATATTCATAATATAAAAAATAAAATATGTTTTATATACACCCCATTGAAAAATATAGGATCATTACATAGAATTTCTCTCAAATAACGGAAATTGGGACCAAAATTACATTACAAATTTGGTAAATTTTAAACCATAAACCCCACAATAGAAATATCAGAAAATTGACATGTAAATAAACATAAATTTATTTAGATGAATCATAGAATAAATTCACTATAAATATATATATCCCAAAAAAAAAAATTAGTTGTGAATAAGGCATAAGTCTCACAGAAATAAAAGTGATTTGAGAAAACCGTTACCTTATGTCTGGAATTTCATCGTACATGTTAGAAACACCTATATAATAAGTATAAATGTATTATAAATTTACCATATAATATTATTATCATATATCATACCATATATTATTTTATTATGACTTTATATTTCATAATTTATTATCAATTCTGTATTAATGTAACATTTCAGGTAATATCTGCTATGTTTTTCTCAATTGTTTTGATTTGTTATTATTGACCCTCTTACTTAGATCATTATTTAATTATTTAATGAATTTATAACATTATGTAAATATCATATTTATTTATTATATAAATATAAATAATAATCTATCAAATATATAAATATGAAATAGAATATACTATTCATGAAGATGGTAGGTTATACATATACATGAACATTGTTTCCATTTTAATGTTTTACTGAAATAATTAAAGTAAATGAAATATATGTCTATATATATTATCATTAATGTATAATTATTATTTTTAATATATCATATATATATAATAAAACCATCTTAAATAAATTCCATGTAATGTGTGAAAAAATGTCGTCTTGTTGAGGAAGTAGTAGTCCACATATCCTGCAACAGTGTTATCATATCTAGACAAAATGGAAAGAATGAAGGTATGTTTTTTGTAATATTTATATAATAATAAACAGATCATAAATATAATATATATTATATAAATAAATTATTTCCATCACAATTCCCAACAATAAGAGGTGTTAAAGGAAAAAAACAAAGATCATCATTTCGATTGGAGGTAGTCTACCGTACACATGAACTATAAGTTCATTACACATTTGATGGGTATTTGTGTAGATGCAGGTAAAAACCATTGAATAAAAAAATAACATTATATTCAGGACAGTAGTTGTATTATATAATAATTTAAAAGGAATAACTGAGGTGGTAGATATTAAAAATGAAACGAAAGAGCTTGGGGAAGGGTGTTACCTCTTCTTTGGAGAATTCCTTTTATCATTACACCAAATGAATCACGCGGAATTATTTCTTCCCAAAGAGAGGCTTCTATATTTATTGGAGGTGTTTTGAGAGATTATTTTCATAGGTATTTTACGATAATTTCTTTGAGAGGTGTGAGGATGTGAGGGAGGATGAGTTCCCTTTTATAGTAGGGGAGGAGTGGCATTCTTGTAAATATAAAATGGTAAACACTATTAAGAGGTATTCCTTATATTATTTGCCACCAATAGTTGTCTATATTAGATTAAATAGAGGATATGGTCTAAATATTTCCATATAATGGTTTTATACATGTTTATATTGTATTTTTTCCCTTTCGTTAATGTTTAACCACTAAGTAAACTCGGTTTTACTTTAATCACTTTAATTAATTACAATTAATTTCACAAATATTTTTGGTCAAAAACTAATAAAAAATTACTACATAATAAAAATAATTATTTATAAAATTATAGAACCCATTTATCAATATTCTAAAAACATAATTGGTTGAAATTTATTTTAATATAGATCCCAAAGACATGTCGTAAAAGCATCTTTTTTAAGTAAAAAAGTCCAAAATTTTAAAAAGCAAATTCTAACCAATTTTAATATGAAATTAATTCCAATGAAATAAATTGAAATAATTGACGTAGAATTTATCTAATTATAATTTAAATCCAAATTTATATATAATTTATCAATATAAATAAATTATATGAAAGAATTATTTTGATTTAAAACTCGTTAATTTTCCCTATTTGTCAAAAAATGATTTTCCAAAAAAAATATCAAAATATCAACAAAATTAAATTTTAATATTCTCATTTTAAAAAAAGACCTTTATTGTTTCAAATAATAATTAATAAAATTTTAACAATTATATTTTAAATGTTTTCTCCATTAAAAGGCAATAAAATTACCTTTTAGAAAAATATGTCTTTTAATTCATAAAATTAGAATTATTCTTATCATATACCAATAAAATATTTTGGACGAATACGAAAAATATTTATTTAACATATAATATAAATATATTGTTGAAAAATTCATCAAAAATGTTTTTTTTAAATTTATTAATATAAAATTATGTTCGTATATAGAAAAATAATTTTCTTAGAAAAATAATTTCATTATTTTAAAATAGTTTTCAAATTCATTTATAACTAATTTATAACCCAAAAAATCATTTTATGTACATGTTTAAATCATATTTTTTGAATTTAGTTAATATTTTTTGTAACTTCCCTTTAAATATCTAAGTGGTAACTATATTAATATTTAAAAAAAATATTAGTAGTATATTATAGTTCGGTAAAACTCATCCTTGCGTGTAACACAATATATCGAAGGAACTCATTATCTTATATATCATAAAACAAACATAGTGTTGTGTATACCAAAAGTAAATCTATGTTTTTCATGTTGTATAATCATAACATGGTGTTGCCTATAATTCATTCAAAACAGAGTGATTTCATATAAAAAAAGTTATATTCACTGCTTTGTGGAATGAAATATATCACAATGATTAAATTAATTTAAAAAAAAATCAGAAAATCTCTAGTTGTAACAATACTTTGTGATTTATGTCACACTTTT
Organism: Viscum album; assembly: GCA_963277665.1. Lineage (NCBI taxonomy): Eukaryota > Viridiplantae > Streptophyta > Magnoliopsida > Santalales > Viscaceae > Viscum > Viscum album. The sequence continues at coordinate 1,567,938,519 of OY728160.1, forward strand.
TGTAGAAGTGTGGGATCATTGAGTCACATACGGTAAGAATCTCTATTTGCAAGTGTCTAGACAAGGACTCAATTGAAAAATCTATGTCGTGAATAAGGGACGTTGTAAGAATTGAGTGGCTCAAACCTGTGTCTATTAGTGTTTTAGTGTTGAAACTTAGTGTTTCAATTGTTATAATAGTAATTCAATATGTTTCTATTGAGTATATATAAAGTGGTGTTGTTTGGATAATTTTTATCGATGAAGTGCTGATGCCTAGAGAATTGTTATGAATTTTTCTAATTACTTGGGATGTCAGACTTCGACAATTCTTATTTTCATTGAATTGGATGTTAGAGTTGGATAGTTGTTCTTAGTATAACTTTTGATGATTATTGTGAAGATCTTTAATACTAAACGTTATATTTCAATAATTATTTACATTGGATACTATATGTGAAGACTATGAAAACATTTCGTTAAAAGATTATGTGACTATCTGAACGTTTGAAGGAAAATGAATTGGGAATTTGAGGAATTGGGATGGGAGTTTAGCCTTTGATGATGTGTTTATTTGGTTTAAGACTGGGTTTATACTTTTTACTTATTATTTACAAAGTATCATTTTTAAATCCTCATATAGAAATATAGGGCCACCAACTAGCAGTCCAAGCCAACATTATCTAAGGCATGTGTGTGACCTCGACGGTCATCCATGCCCAAGGGAGGAACTATTGATCTAACAATAAAGTGTAAATAGCAATGTATATTACACAAAATGTAGGATCACTTATAGGTCCCATAGAGAACATTCATATAGGAGTGTTTTGGTAGGGCTATAAGCCCACAACGAAACAGAGTAAAGGTGGCGCCACCATGCATGTCAGCATAGATGAAGGGGGTCCACATTTCAGGATACTTAGTTGTGGTCCTTTATTGTTAAAATGAGTCCCCGAAACATGTTGAGTTCAATGGCGGGGAAACCTAAATGAGTAAAACTCACCCATCATTTAAAAAGAGTAAAGTAACATTGAATTTCAAATCTAATTTCTGTTATGAATGTGAGTCATTATATCTCACGAGAGTTATATTATTTCTCCTCATGAACAAACCATTCATGTATGAACCCCTAAAAAATGAGGGTTTATAGAATGAGAAATCACAAACTTAGATTCCATCTAGTAACTTCTCAAACTTTTTTCGGGAGAGAAAAAAATCATCCCAAGATGTTTTTTGGAAAGAAAAAAAAACGATTTGTGATGATGAAACTTGTGGGAAGTAAACATGGAGACAATTCTATTTTAAAAGATGGTCTCCTTACCAAGTTAGGATCCGCTACAATGCGTGAACTTAATTCATGATGGAAAAAAATCACCTGATCATCTTCAAATCACATGCTTTTTGGGTATTTCTTTGTAGGTGGTGATGCTTCGTGGTGAAGCTTCCTTGTGTATAAAGTGATTTACAGGTGAAGTCCTTTCTATATAGGCATACCAATGATTTTTCAATATAAAATTTCTACACCACGGATGGTAAGGGTATACTAACATGTTTTAGTATTGTGTTATGATTATTTTCAAATGATGAGGTATTGTGATGTAGAGATAATTTTCATCAATGTTTTTCAATGATGATGAGTTTTGGTTGAGTAGTTACTCTTACAAACTTTCTTGTAGTACTTAGTTACTATAAATTAAGATCCATAAAAGAAAAATGTTTGTGGATGAGGTGTTAAAAATAATATATACGAATATGAAAATTTTTAAACTAATTTTCATGATCGTATAATTCTCATTAGATAACAGGTTTGATAACAACAAAGTTGATACCTATAAATTAAAGGTAACCTTCTCAGATGATCAGTTTAATGGGAATAATAAAATTGAGTAGTGGTGTTGAATTTCAGTTATGATAATTTTTTGAATTAAAATTTTATCACTCATAGGTTGTGATGTTTCACACGAAGAAATAAAATTATTTGTATTTAGTGTGCGGGAGTGCATCTTAGTGCAGACATCATTTCTCAAAGCAGTGTATTTTTGTGAAGACATTTCTCAAAAGGATACATATGCTATGACATAATTATTTAATGCACATCAAGAAAATTTAGAATATTATATGGGCATTATTTTTAAAAAATTCAAGATAAGTAGTTTTAGGAAGAACATATTCAGTGGAGTTCTCAATTTGTGAGCATTTGATATTATATTTATCTTGAAGGCTCCATAGAAATATCATCATCAGTTATTGTAAAATATTTCAACATTTAGAAGTGATGTTCCGTATACTATTGTGTATCTATTTTTTGAAATTGGGAAATGTGAAACTTATTATCTCAGTAAGACACTAGAAAGCATAGTGGGACTCTATACTCGTGAATAAATGTATGTTTTAATTATAATATAGAATCTATGATTGGGGATTCTAGACTATCAATGTAAGAAGTAGGATCAATTTGAAACTGAAAACTAAAAAAATATTGTTTTACTAACACGTTAAATTTTACTTCTTTTGGAGGAGGATGATTTATCATAGAAGTGTATTAGATCTAAATATGTCAACATAGGTTAATTTCTAAAGAAATTATTATTATAAAAGTCACCACTGATTCAATCACCCCCTAGTGGTTAATCTTATATGGGGAATTTAAGTTGGCATCAGAGGACCTGGTTCTATTTTTAATTATCCTCTAATAATTGGATATGGATAATATGAATTTTCTTAATAGTATGGGTGTTACTACTTTCAATGTAAAACCTATTACAATTGGAAGAATATGATATTTCATGATCTTCTATTTATTTTCCATGAAGTTAAAGATGCAGTTACTGTTGGATACCCACTTAATAAAATAAATATGTTATGAATTTTATAGAGAATATAAATATTTATGTTCATGGAAATTCATAAAATTCCATGTAATATCCCTTTAATAAAAATTTTACAAAAATATTATGGGACTCAAAATTTCCAAATAAATTCCAGATAAATTGAAAGGCAGATGTGAAGGAAATTTGAAAGTCAAGGATCAAAATTTGAAAATTTGGATATGTAAATTAGAAGATTTCAAGATGGTTGAAGATTATAAAATTGATAATTAATTCTCTATAGTTAATAAAATATTCATTAATATTTGGGTTTTTGGTGAAAATTTGGATGATACATCTATTTTCAAAAAAACTGATGAAAAATCTCCCTAAAAGGGTTGATTCTAATGTTTCCTATTTGGAATATAGAGATGATATCACTCTTGAGGAATTAAAAAAAATACTCATTGTATATTAATTGTGAAAGATACCATTTTTCAAGAAGATGGTTAATGATGAAATAGGTTTTAATGATATGAGAAAGATCAAAATCAGAGATGATTAAATGGAAGAATTGAGTGAATCGATGATGTAAATGAAGATGGAGATGTTAACTGAATCATTTCTCTTGTATCAAAAATATTCATAAAGGTAATTATCAAAGGAAAATTTAAATTACTAGAAAGTTTATGAAAATATAATGACATCAGACATTTTACTTTAAATATTCCTAAAAAAGAAATCTGTAGAACCTGATATAGCTGAAGGAAAACCACCGAAAAAAGCAGAGGAACTTAAATGGAACAACAATGTTTTAGGTAAGCAAGAATAAATCAATTAAAAATAGAAGAATTGGTTTAGTAAGAATAGAAGATGAAGATGAATCCACCACAAGAAGCCAATTATAAGATGAAACTAAATTCATAACTCATTTTGAAAATGGTTTTAACACTTAATGATGTGAAGATGATGAAATATAATGAAAAATGTTAGACCACATGTTATAAAATGAATTAGAATATTTTATTGAGAAAAACACAATGCTCAAGGAAGATAAGTGATTTTTATTAAATGAAAAAGAAAATATTATTGAGGAAAAGTAAGAATGTGTAGAGAAATAGATTTATTACATTGAATAAATCAAAATAAACAAAAGGAGACTTGATGAAATTGAAAATGTAATAAATGATCTCGAATAAAAACTCTCCCATAAAGGATAATAATAATCGAAGACTCAGTTTAAATTTTTCAAAGAAAGAAATAACATGAAAATAATCCAATAATATTTGAGAAAGGATGTTATTACTGAGGTAAAATCATCAAAAATAGATGAAAAAAGGGATTCAAAGAAGAAGGGTTTTCCAACACTCTTTAAATTTTAAAATAAATATATTATCTCTATCAATGAATGTCCAAAATAAAATTTTGGATATGTATTGAAGATGAAAAATATTAAAAAACCATCTTATAATTAGAATAATATTCTCTATCTATAATAGTGACAATATCAGTATATGGAGAGACAATAACACCAATACCCATGATATGGCTATTATCATTTGGGAAGATCATGATTTAGAGAAAATTATTGGTGTCGTAGAGTGTTTGGGAATAAATATTTTTCTTGTTGGTAAAACTCTTCCCTACAAAAAATGAGACATGAACCAAGGGGGATATATTCTGATAATAAGAGATCATATTTTCAAAGTAAGTAACCAATTATCATAAATTCATCCTATCTACCAACAAAAAATTCTTTTTACTGTTTACAATTTTTTTCATGGATGTGATTTGAAAGGCCATATTGATGAAAAGTGCATGATTATTTTCCCAAAACAAACATCCAAATTTATAAATGTCAAGGGAGTTAAATAAAATGAATGAATAAAAATCAGTTTTTCTAAGGTTTCTATGAAAACTAGTAGAAAAACAATATCAGGGATTTTTGATAGTGGATCTTCATCACACATGACTGGTGGTACAAAAATTCTATGTAACATTAAGAATCATGAAGGACAAGAATTGACCTTTGGAAATGACTGTTCATTAAAAATTAAGGGATTTGGAAAAGAAAACATTGATGCCCAATATTTGTACTCATATAATGTGTTATATGTTGATGGTTTGAAACACAATTTTATTACTGTAAGAAAACATAGTGATGATGGAAATGAAGTGTTGTTCTAAAAGGATTCATTTATCATCAAAATCATAATAGATGTAAGAATCATCAATCATGGAAAAAATAACTAATGGTAATCTATTTTAAATTATTGATTATATAAATATTTTTTATTTGAGTTCTAATGATGAAAAAATACTCTGGCATAGAAGGCTTGGCTATCTTGATTAAAATAGTATAAATAAAATTATTATGCATAATATTGTAAGAGACTTTCAGAATCTATATAGAGAAATAGACGAAATATGTGAAACTTGTCAAAAAAGAAAAATTGGATTAATGTTCACAAAAATAGGTTGATATCCTATCTTCTAGGACCCTTGGACTTATTCATATAGAAATATGTGTCCCAAAGAGAAAAAATTATTCCAAAGGAGGTATGTATTTCATTTTACATATAAATTATTATACTTAGATGAATAGTTTCATTTTTATAAATCACAAGTTAAAGGAAACTAAATTCATCAAAAAAATTAAAAGGAATATTGTGAAGTAGATGGTTATCTATATACAAAAATTGAGATCTAATATTGGTAAGGAGTTTAATTTTGTTGATTTTAAGAGTTTTTGTTCAAAAAATGGAATCAAGAATTGGTATTGCACATCATATACTCCATATAAATTTGGGGTCTCTGAAAGAAATAAAAGAAGCATGGTTGTGTTGGGAATGACTATGTGAGATGAACACAATATTTAAAAGTATTTCTTGAGAGACATCATTTTTACTGCCATACATGTATCGAATAGATGTCTGTTGAGACCATTAATATAAAAGACAACATATAAAATGTGGTACAAAAAAAACAACAGTTAAATACATCATAGATTTTTGAAGCCGTTGAATTATAAATATCAATAATATAAATATGGTAAATTTGAATAAAAATTAGAGGAATGAATTTATAGTGAATACCAAAATAATGGTATAAGATATAGTTGTTGGAAAAAATGGATAAACAAGATGATTGACTATACCAATTTCAAAAATGTTGAAATATAGACCATATCAAATATCATAGTTGAAGTATATTCAGAATGTTTAATAGAAAATGGTATTAAAATGGAACCGAAGAATGATGAAGTGGGTAGGGAAGATCCAAACATTACTGATATTGATTTTGGCCATACCAATGATGAATATGGATCTAATGAAAGTAATATAAAATAATAATAAAAATAATGAAACATGTTGAGATTATAAATATAATAGGCTATCAACAAGATCCAGGTTAATCGAGTAGAATATTTATAATGAAAGATCAAACTACACATGTTTCTCAAATTGAACCTCATAATGCGGGAGAAGTAGTTGATCATGCTGAATGGATATAATCTATGAATTAGGAACTTGATTAGATTTTGAATAATTCCTCTTGGGATCTTGAATCATAATAAAAAAACGTTATTAGAACCAAGTGGGTTTTTAGAAATAATATATGTGAGAAAGGTTAAGTATCATGAAACAAAACAAATCTACTGTGAAAAGGATATTCTCAAATAGAAGGTATTGGATTTGGATTAATGTTTTCACTAGTAGAAATAATAGAGACAATTAGAATGTTCTTATAAGTAGCATCACAGAAACACTATAAATATTTTCAAAAGGATGGGAAATATGCATTTCTAAATGTCAATATTTAACAAGAAGTATATATTGAATAACCTAGTTGTTTTCTATTTGACAGTTATTCCTATATGGTATGCAAACTAAGAAAATGTTTGTATGGTTTGAAATTGGATCATAGATTATTTTCATACAAATTATATGGATATACAAGGGATATGATGTTTTTAAAGGTAAAGTTTATATTAAACATTATGTGAGATAAATTTAAAAAGGTAGTCTCATAGTAATTGTATATGTGGATGAAATCATATTTTTTGGTGATAAAGAAGGTATTTATGAATGATTATTAGAGAAAATAAAAATAAATTCTAACATTTTTATACTTGTTCAGATGAAATATTTTATGGGATTTCAAATAGAGCATAGAAAAACTCTATATTTATAACATTGGAAATGTATTTTTGAGAATTGAAGGAAATTCTTGGAATGTAAAATTAAATAAATATTCATCAACAATTTCTTTTGGAACTTAATAATGCAAGGAATAAGCTAGATTTATTGTTAATTACAAATAATTCAGAAGAATCATTGCAAGTATTCTATATCTCACTACATCACTTCTAGATATCACTTATACAGTGACTCTATGTGGAAAATTTCTTACTGGTCCAAAAGATTCTCCCTTGATGGATGCTAAAATAATTATGATATATGTTAAAAGAAATTTTAACTATGAGGATCTATATAGACATAGTTGAAATTTAAAACTGTTGGACTTTACATATTTTTTTAGGTTGGTGTATAAGGACCTAGACTTAAGCATTAAATAATCTTGAATTAAGTTAATAAATCATATTGAGGATCTTTTTAGGATTAGAGCATTTGAGAATTAGGTCATAACTTATACATAACAACTTGAATATTAAAAGTAGACACTTCTACTATATATCTATTTTTTCATAAATCAAGGACAATTAAAAAAAGAAAAATGTTTTGTTCCATGTTTTAGACATCATTACTTTTCTTCGATCGCATCCTTGACCATAGTTATCATTAAGTCCTCCGAAAAAAAATTCAGAACTTGGGAGAAGCATAAAAATCTCTATAAGTGATACATAAAGAAGGAAAATAGTTAGTTTTAAAAATTACATATAAAACATTAATAATTTATCATAAAGTAATATTTCTCACCTTAAAAAAGTAGCAAGAACACTTCACTAAATATAATATCATTGCTTACCCTTCATTTTAAACGAAAATATTACCATAAAACCCATAAATATAAACATATAGAATATAAAAGGATGAATTTGGAAATAATCATACTTAAAAGGAATAACCATATGATCCCCTTCCACAAATCATTCTTACAAATGAAATATCCATACATCTATCTTCTATACCGAATTAATTGGAGGTTATAATGTAACCATTCAGCCTTGGATAATCATGGAACTACCCTTCATCTGGTTTATCATGTAACCACCAATCAAATGTCCATGTACCATAACATATCCATAACACATAAAAAAAGCATAAAGGAAAGATAACATTTCCACATTGAAATCACAATATATCATTTAATGATATTGAAATAATCAATTTTTTCGGAAAACCATTTGCAATACCAAAATACATAAAAAGGGAATATGGTATTTATTTTTCTTTTAAAAACACTATGTCTTGGAGAGGAAGAAAAATATCAAATATTGCTCGTGGCGGTGGAAAGATCGTTGTTACCATGTACAATAAAAAGAATCATTCCCTTGGTAGTTTAGTAAAACACTGTGTTGAAAAAATATTCCCTATGAAATAAATTAAAATTCAATGGGGTTTATACACCATATAAAATCTCATCATCTATAAATCAATATATGCCTCAATGAAAGGAGATTGGGACAAAGTTCTTAACCTCGAATCCAACTTATCTCGTATATTCCTTCTTCTTCCGGAATAAAAAATTATGTTAATTTATACTCACCTCATCATATTTTTCAACTTTATTATTCCTTTTATATCATTTATTACCTTTCTATAATAATTAGTTAATTATTTGATTACATATCAGACATTTTGTTTATGTTAGGAACATGAGTCAAAAATAACATTATTATAATTAAAAATTGTCCATGTGAGCATAACTATGTTATCTCTAGAATGATATTCATGATTTATATATTATATATATCATATATATCCAGTATTGATGTATTTAAAATATTCCATAACATTTGGATATAAGAAATTAAATGCATCATTCATGGAGATGGTAAGTCGTACATACGCATGGATGCTACTTTAATTTATTTTTCATTTTTAATGGAATGAAAATTAAATGATAAATAGGTATATTATAATTATAAAATGATATCTATATTATATATGTTATATAAGTTCATTATTTCCTTACTTTAAATGTTCTATGTGTATCATGAACGAGTCATATCACTTTGAGGGGGTGGTAGTCCGCACTTCCTCATATGAAATTATCGAATTTATAAAACATGAAAAGGATAATGTTATGTTTTAAATGATAATTAAAGAAGAATATAGATAAAAAATATCATCTATATAATATATAATTATTCTTCCATCATAATGGCCACCATGAGAGGTGGTAAGAGAATATTGAACAATCATCGTTTCGTGGGGCAGTAGTTCACAGTCCACAGAAACAGTATGTTTTATACTAATTAGACGTAGGTGTGTATAAGTGAAGTTAGAATACTTATCATAAGAACAACATAGTATATTAAGGATACTGGTGTTTTTAGTTAAACAAAGAATAACAAGATCATAGGTAGTGGAGAAGGAAAAATAATGGAATGGAACTTGAGAAAAGATGTTACCTCAAATGGGGTAACTTATTTTGATTTAAGCCAAAGGGATCTATTGAATTTCTTTATACCTAGGGGAAGGATTCTAGGATGTATATAGGGATTTTGGGAGCTTATTTGGGAAGATTTTGGATTATCCAGGGGTCTTGAGAGGTGTGAGTAATGGGTTAGATGTGATGGCCATTTATAAGGGGGAGGAGGGACTCTTTAGGATAGTTTGAAAGTATTATTTTATTATAATATGATTTTTGGTTTCAAAAGGTCCAAAACTCATTAAATTTGTATATAAGATGAATATTGTTTGAAATAATATAATCTAATAATATTTGGACAGAATTTTGGAAATTTTGAATTCTTATCTTTTTTATGTAACCCTTTTTTACTCTTACTATTTTATCAAGCATTTAACACTTTGAGAATCAAAATAGTTACCAAAACATGAAAAATATCCAATTAAAGAGTAAATAATAAAATTTTAGACTTATTATTACTATTTGGATGAATATTATATTTTTTAATTTTATAGAATTTTATAAAATATTTTATAATTTAAAAATGGAATTTTGTCAATTTGATACTATTCATATCATGGCATTTTAAAATACCATAAAATTTTGATAGATTCAAAAAAACATCATTAATAAATATATAAAATGTATATATCATCCAGAAAATTCATTTATGACATCAAAATAACCTAATTATATTTATTTTAACATTTATAATATCATTTATTTGAATCCATTATTAATGAAGCTATCACTTCATCATCATTGTGTCATTATTAAATAAATTTATTTAAAATCTATAAATTGTAAAAAAATTACCATGATTTAGGAAATATTATTATATTTCTAATGAATATTTATAGTCGAATACATAACTTATATTACCACATATAAAAATTTCATTAGTAAATGATATATGTTTAAGTTATATTTTCCTTAACATTAAATTAAAAGAAATTAAATGTCATTTTCACACAAAAGTGGCTCCATGGGGTCCTAAAATCCACACAAGGATTCCCATGGTTGAACATATCTCATTAAATATGATTAGGACATCTCTTAGAGTAATTTAATATTGTTATAATAATATTTTTTTACACTCATTTACAATATTTTCCCTTTAACCATGGTAAATAAAATATTTACTGAAGTTAGTTTTTAAAATGTCTAAAAATAAAAGATACCTATTTACAAAATTTGGATCTCCTGATTAATAATATGGAATCCGATATTCCAAATTCAAAATAGAGAAGTGGAAGAAATTAATTTAAAATTAATTCCCGTTGTCAAAACCAAAAGGCCTATTTTTAAAAAGTAAAAACTACAAAAATATTGACATGTGTTTATGTCCAATTTCAATGTGAAATTACTTAAAATGAAAAAAATTGGATTGAATGGTAAAAATAAAATCCAATTATACTTCAATGAAAATAAAAATAACAATATAACTATATAAATAAATTAAAAAAAAGCAGTTTTGAATTAAAATGCATTATTTTTCACTATTCATTAAAAAATGAACATTTTCAGAAAAATCCCAAATATTCTTCCAAAGTAAATTTTTATGTTCTTACTCTAAATAATAATTTTATTTTGTAAAATATAACATTTACAAGTGAAAAAAACTAGATTTAAAATAGATTCTCCATCAAAAGGCTGTAAAACGACCTTAATAGAATATTAGAGTATTTAATGCCTAAAATTGGATTTATTCTTATTTTAATCCTATAAATTTTTTTCGATAAATGTACATACATTTAAAAAATATGTATAATCATATTTTTGTTAGATCTATTCATTCCTTCCAGTAGATTGGCTAGGCATTAAGTACCATTTAATATAAGAATGTTTTATTATTATTTTTTCAGTATGACTCAGCATTGTGTGCCACATAAGATTTCAGAGAGACCCATTATTGTGTGTTGGGTATAAAATCGAACATAATATTCCATTTAAAGATAAATTAATATTTAATTCAAAAATATTAATAAATATGAAAATTTTATATTCTTTATTTACCTCGAATGTTACATCATTCCCCCATTTTTGGAAATTACATCCCCGCAATTTTATTCACATAAATAATAAAAGGGGGTATTTATCCCTTAAAGTATTTTCATATTTCCACGTTGCCTATTCAACCATATGGGTTTTCTATAAAAACATTACCTGATTAATTACCTTATACCACAACACTTTCTCTCTTTGGTCAAGAATCTAGACTAATTGTTCCTCATAAAAAGATTATCTTGCAACTAAACTACTTATGGACTCAAAACATGTGATTGATCCGACAAATAATTTCATAAAATTGAAACATGAAAAACATTGTGTACCATGGATTAAATTGGAGGTAAAGGTACTCTATAGGCTACTGATCCAACTTTATCAAGGATTTCATTGGGTCCAATGAACCTGAGACTCAAATTTCCCTGCTTACCAAAACGCGTCAGACTTTTCCATGGAGAAACATTGAGAAAGACATGTTCACCAACCTCAAAAGAAAGATCCTTCTTATAGTTATCCACATAACTTTTATGCGTTCTCTATGATTTTCTCATGTGCTTCTGTATCAACTGAACTTTATCTACCATCTCTTCTACCAATTTTTGTCCCATCAAATTTTTTCACCTACATCATCCCAAAATTATAGAGTTCAACACCACTTTCCATATAATGCCTCAAATTGAGACATCAGTATAGTAGAATGAAAACCGTTATTATATGAAAAATCAACCAAAGAAAGATATTGGTCCCATCTTCAATGGTAATTCACTAAAGAATCACATATCATATCATCCAAATTAGGAATTTTTCATTCTGACTTCCCATATGATTGAGGATGAAAAGCTGTACTGAAATTTAAATCAGTACGCAATGATTTTTGATGGCCCTTCCAAAAGTTAGAAGTGAACCTGGGATTACGATCAAATATAATTGAGAGGGAAAATCTATGTAACCTTAAAATATCATTAACAAACAGCTGAGAAAGTTGACCTAGAGATAGAGTATCTTGAATATGATGGAAATGAGTAAATTTAGTCAATCGATCAATAATAACCCATATTTTATTATTGCCTTGAGATGTCTTTAGTAATCCCGCAATGAAGTCCATGGATATATTTTCCCATTCCCACTCTAGAATCGATAAAGGATGAAGCATCCCATTCAATAACTATTGTTCTTCTTGAACCTGTTTACAAGTCAAACACCTCATAGTAATGTTAGAAATATCTCTTTTCATTCTATCCCACAAGTAATACTCCTACAGATCATTATACACCTTATTACTTCAAGGATGAACTGAAAACGAAGCACTATAAGCTTCACATAACAAGTCATTCTTCAACAATGAATCAAAAGGCACACATAATCTCTTCCCATACCTCAATACACAATCGTTATCAATGATAAATTCAGTTAAATGACCCTTTTGAACCTACTATACCTTTTTTCTGCAGCTCACTCTCTTCTTTTTGTATTTTCTTTATTATGTTTTCTAGATATGACTTCACTACCACCTACAAAAATGTAGAGGAATTTTTTGCACCAACAACCTCTATGCTGATGTTCATCAAATTTTTAATCAAATTATCTTGTTTGAAACGTAACATAGTGAATATATTATTACTTTTTCGACTCAAAGAATCATCCAATGTATTTGATATTCCTGGATAGTAATGAATCATGCAATCATATTCCTCAATTAATTCCAACCATCTCCTCTATCTCATGTTTAATTCCTTCTATGTGAATATATACTTCAATATTTTGTGATCATTATATATTCCACACTTTACTCTATACAAATAATGCCACCAAATTTTTAAAGAAAAAAAAACAACTAATTTCAAATCATGTATTGGGTAATTTCACTCATGAGGTTTCAACTAATGTAAAGCATAATCAATTACCTAATCATTGTGCATTAGGATACAACCATGTAATTTCAATTAAGCATCATTGTAGATAACAAACTCATCATTTCTATAAGGTAATTCCAATACTATAGCATTCACTAATATTCTATTCAATTAATGAAAACAACCATCACATTATTTTTTCCAGGTAAACATAACACCTTTTTGAGTTAACTTAGTTGGCGGGATTGATAATTGTGAAAAATTATCAAAAAACCTTTTTAATACCCTTCCAAACCATGAAAAATAGGAATCTCATTTATATTTGTAGGTATTTTCCATTCTTCAACAGATTTGGTTTTGGTAGGATCAACAGTTATCATATTTGTCTAAATAATATGACCAAGGTATGAAATTTGATGTTATCAAAACTCACACTTTCTGAATTTCTAATAAAATTACTTTTCTTTTAGGGTTTTCAAGACAACCCTTAAATGACTATCATGTTCTTCTTTACTTTTAAACCTTCTTTCTTTTTAATAAACAAGACTGGAGCACCCCATTGTTATGTGCTAGGTCGAATGAAACCATTATCTAACAACTCCTAAAATTGTTTCTTTAACTCTAAAAGTTCAATTTGATCCATTCAATAAGGGGGTTTTGAAATGGGATTAACATCAGGAACTAAGTCAACATCAAATTAAACTTCTCGATTAGGGATAATACTGGGAAACTCATCATGAAAAAAATCAGGATAATAATTTACTACTAACACATAATTAATCTGAAAATTTTCTTTGTTTTCATCAATATGAGAAAGGTAACATTATTTCTATATTTCACTAGATTTTAAGCTTCTTGATATGTTACCAGAGATAAGGGTACATTCTTGAATGAAAAATGAAATTATTTATGAAAGGAAACCTCTTTAGCTCTATAGTCAATATTAGAAAGGTTAAAAGAAATCCAATCCATTCCCAAAATAATATAAAAATCTGCTTGAGGAAAAACAAAAATGTTTAAAGGTAAGTTCTTCCAACAAATAAGGATAGAAAGATTATTATAATTTATTTTTCTATCAACATTTCCCCTAGTTTTATTTAAAATAAGTTTAGTATTCATATCTTTAGATGGAATTCCCAATTTACTATAGATTTTCTCAGAAATGAATGAATGTGTAGATCCAGAATCAAACAACACATTGACATAATATGAAAAACAAAGTACCAGATACCACATCATTTTATGGTCCCACATCAACCATAGTAGAATAAAAATATTTTCCCCCACCCTTTTGCTTTTGATCTATCTAGTTTCCACACTATGTAATCATATTTGGACACACATTGGCATAATGTTCATTTTAAATGCAACTAAAACATCTTATTTCTAGATTTTCATTGCATGTTTGATCATCTTCTTTATAGTTATGAGCAATATTACTAGTCTTACCACACTAGAAGCACATTCTATATTTTGAGATACATTCTCTAGGATTCTTTTTAACCCACTTCTCAGAAGATGGAAATTTAATTTTCTTACCTCTAGGATTCTTTGATTACTCCTTCCCTTTTCCTTCTAACATGGCCACTTATTTTTCTTGCTCTCTTAAACACCTGTTCATAAAAAACTCAATTTCCACCTTCTCAAAACATATGAAAAGAATCTCATAGCTTTTCAATTCATGATAGTATAATTCTCTTCGATTTCATGACTTCAGTCCTTTCCAGTTGATTGAAAATTTCTTTTTAGGCATTCACTGAGTCATCCTCCTGCCTCAATTCAAAGAATTGTTCTTCCACCTTTAGTCGAACAGCCATCAGAAAATATTTCTCAAGAAACATACCATTGAAATTATCCCAAAAATGATTGTCAATATACACACCATCCTAGATATTTTTAACTATTTACCACCACTGATTTTCTTCTCCTTCAAAATTATAAACAATAAATCTAAATTTTGATTTTCTGTACAACCCATGATGTCAAAAATATTTTCTAGTTCATTGATCCACCCTTCATCTTGAACAGCTTCAGATGATCCTCTGAATGATGGTGGATATAGCCTCATGAAATTCTCCAATATAGACATGTTCTTTGGGGGTTGATCTAGTGAATCTCATGATTGTATACCACCACCATTTATCATCTGAGTCAACTGAGCCATCACGATAACAAACTGTTCAGTTTTTGTTTCGACCATCTATAGATGCTGATTTGGAAGGTTATTCTCCTCTATATACCTTCCCAACATAGCTTCCATGTTTCTTATGTTGAAAACCATTCTGAACAAACATATCTCAGATGAAGCAACATGATACTCTTCAAATTCAATATCATTTCAATTTGACCATAATGTAAAAATCGTTTATGGATATACTATTAAAAAAATTAATACTCTTAAATTTCTCTAAGACAACCTATGATACTAACTATAAGGCCCCATCCTTAATCATTATGTAATCATGAATTAAGATAATAATTCATATTGAGGACATTTTCAGGTTTAGATGTTTTTAGAATTATGTCATAACTTTACCATAACAACTTGAATATTACAGGTAGACACTACTACGATCTATCCAATTTTTCATAAAATAAAGGCACATAAAACAATAACTTGGTTTAGTTCAATTTTTAGATAGCATGAATTTTATTTAGTCCCATCCTTGACCCTATTCTTTTTTATATCCTATGAAAAATATTTTAAAACTGGGGATAAGCATAAAAATATCAGTAATGGATACACAAAGAATGAAAACTGTTAGTTTTCAAAACATCATGCAAACCATGAATACTTTATCATAAAGTAATACTTATCACCATAAAGAAGTATAAAAAACACTTCACTAAATATAATCTCAATGATTACCCTTCTTTTTTAACAAAAATATTACTATAAAACCCATAGAATGGAACATATGGCCTCTAAAAGGTTAATTTGGGAAATAATCATAATTAAATGGAATAACCATATGGTTGACTTCCATAAATCATTCTAACAAATGGAATAACCATACTGCTGACATCCTTACCCAATGTATTAGATGTTATAACTTAACCACCTGTCCTTGGTTTATCACGAAACGACCCATCATTTGTTTTATCACATAACCACCCGTTAAATGTCCATGTACCAAAACATATTCATACCTAATAAAACATGGATATAGGAAAGATAACATTTCCACATTGAAATAAAAATATATAATTTCAAGATATTGAAATAATCAATTTTTTCTCAAAACCATTTTCAATACCAAAAATATGTAAAATGAGTATATGGTATTTATTTTCCTTTTAAAAACACTACGGATTGTAGAGGAATCCAAATATAAAATAATACACGTGGTGGTGGAAAGGTCATTGTAACTATATATGTTAAAAATAAACATTCCCTTTGACATTAAGTAAAATTCTACGTAGAAAAAATATTACCTCTGAATGAAATTAAATGTAAAAGAGGTTTATACATCAGATAAATTAACTTCATGTATAAATTGATATTTGCATCAATGAAAAGAGATTGATACAATGTCCTTTACCTTGAATATCACTTGTCCCATATGTTGTTTGTTCTTTCAAAAAAATAAAAATAAGTTAATTTATAATTTCTTCAGAACATTTTTCATGTTTTTTTCCTTTTATAACACTTATAACCTTTCTATAACAATTTGTTAATTATTTTTGTTCATATCGGACATTTTGTCGACGTTTGGAACATGGGTAAAAAATGAACTTGTTATAATTACAAATGATCCATGTGGTCAAAATTATATTATCTCTAGAGTGATATTCATGATTTAGATATCATCAGTATCATATATGTCCAGTATATATGTATTTATAATAGTTCATAACATTTGGATATAAGAAATGAAATGCACCGTTTATGAATATAGTAAGTCGTACGTACGCCTAAACGCTACTTTCATTTATTTTTCATATTTAAAGAAATTAAAATAAATGATAAATAGGTATATTATAATTACAGTATAATTTATATATTATACACATTATATAAGTTCATTAATTCTATACTTTAAATGTTCCATGTATATCATGAATGAGTCATATCACATTGAGGGGGCGGTAGTCTGCACTTCCAAAAATATAATTATCATATTTATAAAACATGAAAAGCATAAAGGTATGTTTTAAATTATAAAATACAGAATAATAGACATAAAATAAATTTCATAAATATCATATATAATTATACATCCATCATGATGGCCACCATGAGAGGTGGTAGGAGAATATTGAACAATCATTATTTCGTGAGGCATTAGTTCTCCATCCACAGAAACATTATGTTCTATACCCATTAGATGGAGGTGTGTGTAAGTTGAGTTGGAATCCTTCTCATAACAATAACATAGTATATTTTTGATACTGGTTTTGTTATATAAAAAAAGAATAATAAGATCCCATGGAGTGGATATAGAAAAATAATGGAAAGGAACTCAAGAGAAGACGGTTCCTCAAATCAAGTATCTTCTTTTGATTTTAGGTAATGTGCTCTCTTGAATTTCCTTTTTCCTAGACGAAGGATTCTAGAAAGAATAGAGGGATGTTGGGATCTTATTTGGGGTGATCTTGGATGAGCCGAGGGGCTTGAGAGTTGTGAGTAATGGGTAAGAGGTTATGACCTTTTATAAGGGTGAAGAGGGGCTCTTTAGGAATGATTTAATGTATTATTTTATTATAGAAATATTTTTATTTTAAAAAGGGCCAAAACTCATTAAATTAAAATATAATATTACTATTGTTTGAAATAATATCATCCAATAATAATTGTAATGGTTTTGGATAATTTTTAATTCTTATCTTTTTTATTTAACCTCTTTTTACTCTTACCATTTTATCAATCATTTAACACTTTGAGAATCAAAATAGTTAAAAAATACAAGAAAAATGCCCAATTATAGAGTCAAGAATTCAATTATAGACTTATGATAACTATTTGTCTGAATCTAATATTTTTTGGAATTTGATAATATTTTATAATATATTTTATATTTTAAAATATGAATTATGTCAATTTGGACTCTATTCATATCATGACTTTTTTAAAAATCCATAACAACATGACTTCTTCAAAAAACTTCATTAATATAAATATAACGTGTAAATATCATCCAAAAAAATTCGTATATGACATCAAAATAACCAAATTTTATTTATTTTATCATTTATAATATCATTTATTTGAATCCATTGTTAATTAAGAAATCACTACATCATCATCGTGTCATAACTAAATTTATTTAATTAATATCTAAAAATTATAAATAAAAAACCATGATTTAGGAAATTGTTTTATATTTCTAATGACTATTTATAGCAGAATAGATCACTTATATAACCCCATATAAAATTTGTTTTACTAAAAGATATATTTTTATGTTATATTTTCCTTAGCATTAAATTTAAAGTAGTTAAATGTCATTCTCAAACACAAGTGGGTCCATGGGGTCCTCAAATCGACCTAAGGATTCCCATGGTTGGACATTTCTCATCCAATAGAATTAGGACATGTGTTAGTATAATTTAATATTATTATAATATTATTTGATTACCCTTATTTACCATATTTTCCCATTAACCATGATAAATAAAATATTTATTGAAGTTACAATTCATAATGTCTAAGAATAAAAGTTAATTATTTACACAATTTGGACCTCATTATTTCAAATATGTAATCCGTTTTTTGAAATTCAAAACACAGAAGTTGCAGAAAATAATTTAAAATTAATTCTTGTTGTCAAAACCAAAAAGCATGTTTCTATGAAGTAAAAAAACCAAATGATTGACATGTGTCTAGCCCAATATCAATGTTAAATTAATTCAAATGAGAAGAATTGTATTAAATGGAAACATCTAATCTAGTTAAACTTTAAAAACAATAAAAAGAACAATCTATCTATATAAATAAATTATACTAAAAGCTTTTTTGGAATTAAAATGCCGTATTTTTTGAACTATTTATTAAAAATTGAACTTTATCAGATAAATTCCAAAATTTCATCCAAATTAAATTTTGATTTTTTTCTTTTAATGAAGAATTTTATTATGTCAAATATGAAAAATAAAAATTAAAAAAAAAACTAGATTTAAAATTGGTTCACCATAACAAAAGAGGTAAAACGGCCTTTAACTAATATTAGAGTATTTCATTCTTAAAAATAGATACATTCTTATTTTAAGCCTCTAAACTTAATTAGATAAATGTTATCACATTTAAAAAACACTTATAATAATATTTTAATTAGTTTTGATCATTTCTATTAGTATAACTTCTATGCTTTAACTATCATTTGAAATAACAATATTATATTCTTATTATTTTTAGTATGACTCAGCGTTGTGTGAAACATACGATTTTTGAGAAAACCATTGTTGCATGCTAGGTACGCAATTGAACAGAGAATCCTCTTTAAATTAATATTAATACTTAATTCACAAATATTAAAAAATTAGAAAATGTCATATTCTTTATTTACCTGGGATGTTACATGGTGATTGTATAAAAAGGAGATGAAATTTAGTTGCATCTTTCTTTATGGGATAATGTAGTGTCATCTGGTATATAAATAATAATAATTCCATAACTCTAAGCATGTATGAAGCTAAATATGTTATTTATGCACATGCATGTACACATATGATCTAGCTACAAGTATAGTTTCCAGATTTAAAAATTGACACTATAATACCACTGAAAATTTCATGTGATAATCAAACTGCTATTAAATTTTCAAAAAAAATTAGTATAACATTCAAGAACCATTAATATTTACATCATTTATCATATTATATATAAAATCTGAATGGTGGTTATATCAATGTAAAATACATTTCAACAAAAGATAATTTTGTAAATATATTCACCAAATAAATGATCAAAAAAAGGTTTCTTGAATTAAGGCTAGACCATCATTTTCAGCCTTCTCCTATCACTTGAATATCGTCAATAGGTGCCTCCTTATTCCCTATTATTTTATTTATATTGTCCTAACAATCTAGTAAATTTATGAAGATGTGTTTTTTCTCATGTATTTGATTTAATTCCATGACGGTAAAAGTTGTCCCATTTCTTAATGGAGAGCCTTCATAAGATACGAGTTATCTACTCACAATCTTATATCATTCTAAATTAAATTTATTTAAGAGGAGTGCTTCACTATTGAACTTATGAGAAATGGGAAAACATTCCTTGTTCACCTAAACTTTAAGATATTTTTCATAAAGTGTTTGTAGGACCTTGTACATCCTTTGGAACTTTATAATATTGATTTCACATGAATTTATGTTTTAAAGACAACTTATATGACCTTAGGTATATATCTCTTGATTTCTATATTGGGAACGCCCATGTAAACATAGAGGTGATTATCTATTTGAACATTTCCAAGAATCATGTTATGTCATTCGTTCTTTAAGGAAACTAATAGAATAGGTTGTTAGGAATACATATGAAATAAGGAGGCCCCATTTACCCTTTCCATTTTATTTTCATTAAGTGTGAGTAATGATGATACACACATATTGTGTTTTATGTGATAGGATATATGTGAAGAGATACTGGAAACATAAATAAAAGGGGAGATTGTTTAAACTTACTTTTAAATTTATTATCACAATTTTTCAATATGTTTTTGGTGAGTATGTATGGGGTGGTGATGCTTAGGGAATTATTATTGATGAAGTAGTGATTCTAGGAGAATTTTTATAGATTGATGTAAAAACATTGGATGTCATGTCTGGATAATTCTTATTTATATTTCATTGTATGGCACACTTGAATAGTTCTTCTTGGTACGAATTGTGATAATTATTCTACTAATACTTAATTATTAATGATATACTCTAAAACGTTTTCACATTGGATACTACTAGTGAATAACATGAAAATAATTCTTTGTAGGTTGATGTGGTGATTCAATGATTCAACGGATGATGAATTTTGGATTTGAGGATTTGAGATGGTAGTTTTTCATTTGATGATGATTTTATAGGCCTTAAGAGTGGAATTATTCTCTGTACAATGTATTTGAAAATTATCTTTTTTAAATCCTCATATAAAAATAGAGGCCCAACCAACTAGAAACCATAGAAAACCTCAAATGAGGAATTTGTTGGACCTATATGGTCAAACACACCCAAAGGATGTCATCACATACCATCATGTAGGAGAGAGGGGTCGTGTATAAGCCCGAAGTGTATAGGCCCTTAGATAAGGCCCGCAGAGCATGTGCCCGCAGGAATGCATTGTTTAGGCCAGAAGCCCACAACTAAATAAAGAATAGGTATTTCCACCATGTTGTTTGGAACTTTTGAAGGGGGTTGGGAATTCCCACCATATAGAAATGGCCCTTGATTGTTAAATTTTGGCCTCTAAGCATTTCATGTTCGATGTGGGACAACCCAACATAGGGATTATTGACCAATTATTTATAAAAATAATAATGTTGACTTTCCAATTTGATCTCCATTTTGAATGTGATTCTTCTAATATCATTGGATTTATATTCTCCCTACCCATGAACAACCCCTTCATGGATTAACCCCTCACTAATGAGGGTTTTTAGAATGGGCACAGGGAAATTCAGGTACCATGCTGGAACCTCATTGACACTCTTTGATATTTCAAAAAATCATCGAAGGAGGATTAATGAATGGAAAAGAAAATGACTTGTGATGATTAATCTTGTGGGATGAGTTTTTTTATAAGTATATTTATCTATATGAATGCCTTGTGAATGCAAGACATGTTTCCATGTAGTACATTTCTTTGTGGTGGATAAAAAATCTCATGATCATCCATAAATGACACGCTTTCTAGGCATTTCATTGTGGGTGGGGATTCTTCACGTTGAAGCTTCCTTGTAGATAATTTTATTTTTAGGTGAATTACATTTCATAGAGGTATTTTTATGATAGTTTATGGTAAATTTTCTATACCTTGTGAGTAAATATTATGCAGATTGTTTTGAGAATTATGTGAATCTTTTTTAGGATGATCAGTTTGAATTAAGTGATGATAGTTTGTGGATATGTTTTGTGATCATAATGTGTCTATTAATAGCTTTTTCACATAAAAAATTCCATGTAGTAAGTGGTGACTATAAATGGATCTCATATGCCGATAATGGTTTGTATATGAGGTGTTATAAAGTATATATTTGAAGACATACTACTTTAATCTTATTTTCATGATCACATAAATTTCATGCGATAACTGGTTTGATAACCACTAAGTTGATACTAATAAATAAATGGGATTCTTCTCAGATTATTAGATAAATGAGAATAAGAAAAGATTGTAGTGGTGATGAAATCCAACATGATGAATCCTCTAATAAAATATTTTGTTGCTCAAATGTTGAGATGTTTGTTGTGGAGAAAAAAATTTATTTGCAGTCTCAGTATAACAATGTATTTGAGTGAAGACATCAACTAAAAAAGAAGTATATTTTGGTGCATACAATTCTCTGAATGATACATATTTTATACCATAATTAATTAATGAACATAAAGATAATTTTCAATACTACATGAGAATCATTTTAGTGAGAACTCAGGAGATAGAATTTGACAAAGAACTTATTTAGTGGAGTTTTTTGCTTTGTGAAAATATGATATTTTATTTATCTTGAAGGATCAAATAAAAGATAATCATCACATGTGGAAAAATAATTAACCATTCATAAGTGTTTTTTTTGTGTAATTATTTTTTTAAAAAGGTAGTGTGAAACTATTGTTCTTGTGGGACTATGGAATACATAGTTGGATTCTATGCTGAGGAATAAATTTATGTTGAAACTGCTTCTTATTATAGTGGAGAGTTTATGTTTGGTGATTATAATCAATTACAACAAGGAGTTGGATAATTTTTATACCAAACCCTATAAAAATATTATGTTCCTTTTCAATTTTACATTATTTCCTTCGGTACACATGGAGTTATTATATTTTTATATCAGGCCGTATCAGCTCAATATATGTTACATTCAAAACAATTAAAAAATTATAAAAATCAGAACTAATTGAACCCCCCACCCAATAGTGAAACTACTCAAGGTAATTTCCTGCATATATACTATAGAATACATATATCATACCTCTAATAGTCAATGTATCTTTTCTATTGTAGGCCCATATTACATCAACCTCCTAATTCCCTACCTACTCATCAGCAACATTCGTCACCTAGTGGTCATATTTACTAATTCCATTTTCAATCACTAGGTTTTCCATTGACCATATCCTTATAATATATATACATAGGGTCATACAATCCTGAGTGAGATATCCCCAACCATCAGAAGGGAAACACTACCACTCTCTAGGATAACTAAAACCATCATGATAGCCTTGAACTATAGATCCACTATCCTAGTATCATCTCTTTATGTTTCTTGTGTACCAAGATCCCTATGTTTATAATCGACTACCAACTACCAAGCTCTCATCTCCTTAGTTCCTAATACCAACACCCCCTTTCTATTTCTACTCTACCAGAATTCACTCCAATTCTAATACCTTCTTATGCACTCTAGTACAGGTGGGAACACAAAGTGACATTACACTAGCCAATATATCTTGGTAAAATCCCCACACAAAAGTTCATGTTCTGCTGAATAGATGTCAAACCCTATCCAAAGATTACCATGAGTGGTTAGTCAACATATAAAAATACACCACCAAGATCATGAGTCCCTACTACAACTACAGAAACTCTTATATGCACACTAATTATAGTTTGGATAGATAGAATTGCTCCTTAAATATATTATAAATGTTTGAATGGGAAAGATCCATCTCGTTATGTGAATATGTCAAAAAATTATAACATATCCCAGAATATCCCTAAAAAAGAATTTCTATTTGAAAAACCTACTAATATTTAAGAGTCTTTACATGTTGAGAAACTCAAGTGACTACCTCTAGTCATTACTCAATGTCCTAAGGGTCTATATCACCCAAAAACATGGGAGTTCCCTACTTATGAGCCTAATAGATTTTTCTAATCCAATGCACATCCTCTATTGGTACCACTGACACAACCTGATGCTCAATGAGTGGTGGTAAAATAAGAAAACCACCTATAGGTACCACCTCATGTATAAGACCTGGTCTGGAATTCTCATCACTCATTAGATTATCCTCATATTATTGTTATTGAATCCTATATGGAATTATTTATGGAGGCATCTATAAATAAACAATATGCACCGTGATCAATGAGTATATATAGGGAGATGTATCAAAAAAGGAAATGTAAAGAACAACCCATTCCTATAGGATTCATGCAGTAATGTTTTCACTATAAACATTGTCAGCATGTGTTGTTAAAACAAGAATGTTGTTAGAGTCATGGCGAATAGATCCATCAGCCACCTCACCAGCAATGGTGTCCCTAACCTACAATCTGTATTCAAAACACTTGTACATTATTTATAAAAATCCCAAACCAAACCTCATGGCTAGACAATCTCTAAATATTTTTCCTAAGTTAGATAGATATCTGATACCACTCTATTAGGACCTGACCCACCGGGGCCTACCTATTTGATGTTAATCCAAGTGTGACAACCCAAATCCTTCCCCTAATAGGATAGGGTTAGAAACTAGCATCGAGTCGGCATATCACACATATGAGAGTTAGTAGCCTAATCTGTATGTCGACACACACACACACACACCTCTAATCCTATACAATGTTTAATGTAAATTAAAACTGATACCATAATGCATGTATTTCATTTATCCCACATAAGATTATAAAAAAGTACGTAAATTAATAAAGGTCACAATACATGCCCACCCAAAAGTAAAAAAGATTAAAACTTATTCAAAAGGAGGGGAAACTATCAATTGAAACATCCATCTGAACTATGGTTTTTATAGACTAATGTTATGCTTCACCTTCTCCCAGTCCCCCTTGAACTCTTCCAAAAGGCATGTCATCTTCATAAAACATGTCTTTTATAGGAAAATACCATTCATGGGTGAGTATAACAATACCAAGTAGGACACCCTAAAATCACTAAAAATAAGGAATCAAGAGTAAAAAACTCATCAATACACAGGTATATCAATTAATATATGATAAATGATGATAATCAATAACATGGATATACTCACAAAAGACTGAAAATATCAAGAGTTATCAACTACACTACTAGCCATATAATTATATTTGAGGACTAATAGCAACACTCATTTGAGTGAACTCACTCCACGAGCCATGTTGTCACTAATGATTCTCATCTGATTATCCATTCTCATTGGGTATTTGTAATTAATTACTCTCTAGAACACCAATCTTATAAATACACCGATATTGAATCACACCCAATACTGACGGGGGACACTAAAAAGTTATTTAAATAACCATCTAAGTAAGGGATCAGTACCCTATTCATAATGGTCACACCAATACCATGAATAATAACTAAGATAAAGATGGAATGATAGAGGATCCCACCATGGACACACAAGGGGATAAACCGAACTATATCCAATAAATAAACCATAGAGTGGATCAGAATCCTATGATTGAGATTTAATACTACACTATACCCTCATAAGTATAGACCATGGATGTATACTCAACTAAACCTAGTATATACTATGGAATTAAATTTCACGAAACTATCTTAGAATAAGTACATGGAATTTATTGGGGGTACATGATGTGTACATATAAACCCATACCTTCCAGTTTTTGTGTCAATGTTCCTCTTCCATTTCCCATGTATAATTTTCATGCTTGTGTAATTGGTCATTTCTTTATACCTAGTTGTGTTAGAGTATAAGTTTTTTCCTGTGTAGTCTTCCTATGATATCCTTTCTAGTAATATCAATGCCCGTGTACCCACCAGAGTACCCACTGATCTTCTCTCACTAAGACACACGACATGTGACACATGTCACACAACATCTGATACTTTATTTCTTATTTATCCATTGTGTTTTAGCCAGTGACCCCACATGGTATGTGTTCTACCAGGTACACAATGTATAATATAATATTTCTCAAAATCACATGGTTCTGCCACGTTTCTTTCGATTTTTTCACTACTTCGACCATTGATGACACCCAAAAACCTCAAATAAGGACTAAACCATGGCATTAATTCATTGAGTTTTGGATTCTAACCACCAAATATGACTGGTAATACTACTCTGTTACTCCATGTGCAAAACCATGAATCAAGAATCACCGGTTTGATCCAAATCCACCATTGATTGTCCACCATCATTGTCACACCTGTATATCAACCTCAATACTGTACCTTAACCCATAATATCAATTCATTACATTGAATAATGATCACTAAATGATCAAATAATGGGTTTTCATTGTACCACAAGTTAAAGAAAATGTTAATGATTAATGTGAAAAGAAACTGGGAAGAAATGCACAAAACACAAAATGAGGACTGAACCGTAGTCATTTATTGGGATAGCCTTGATTCATTTCGATTATAATTATAAACTACTAACCCAAAAAATAAAATTTTATAAATTCGACAAATCCCAGTTAAATAACTTGTACCGAAAACATGATTGACTTATGAATCAAACTATTAGTTGATTGTACTTGTGCTCATCCAGGGAAATTCAAAGAGGGAAATAAATCATGTAATTAAAATATAGTACCTAAGGTTTAGATAGATACCTGATAAAGGATGAATTTTGAACAACTTCTTTTGCAAGATTCTCGAACTCTGTTGGTGAAAATGATCCCTGATCTGTCACGGTTGTTTTCCAAGATATCCTCTAATGGTCCCTCTCAAATATCAATGATTATGTGGCTAAACCTACGAGTTTACCATAAATGGGATTAAATATAATAGGGTATAAGTCATGGGAAATAAAAGAAAAATATAGTAATAATTATTTTAGTATTAAAAATCTCAACCTAAACTGCTCTATAACCAACCACTTGACACCAACCATGTTTATATCACGCCTATCTTAAAACTCATGTTCTGGATTTAACAGTGGATTTGGATTTCTAATTTCATACTCAACACAAGACTTACTCTACAATTTTATTGAAATTGTGTGTGTGTGTGTGATATTAATATATTTAATATTTATATAAAATCAACATCAATCCTTTCTAGGGCCTAGTATCTAATTCCATCACAAAGCCTCTCTCTGAAAATAATATTAGATATATTCTAAATATTTAAAAAGAAAAAAAACATATGTCATATATGAACATTTAAGGACGTTGATATTGATATTATGTTTCATCAAATGATTCATAATAATGTGGAAGTAAATGAAATTCCTGAACCACTAAGGTGGGTAATTATTTAAAACATGTTCATGCTATAATCATAGTAAGGAATGTGACACCATGATATTTTAAAATAGAAAAATCATACTTGCTAGAATGTATGACGTGAAATATCTACAGTATACGGTAATATAACGTCATGGGACTTTAAATTATATTTATTTTTAAATAAACTCAATATCACAAATATCTTCCAATATATGCATCATTGGGTTTGAATGAAACATGATACTTCATTAAAATATTATTATTTAAATATTACCATTAGAACCAAGTTGTTAAATTGGAGGGTATGGATAGTACTAAATAAAATATGAAAATTGAGTTGTTAAAAATTTCGAGAGTAAATAAAATGTAAATCTATTTATTATATATTTAATTAGAACCATTTAAATGAGAAAAGAAATATTTTCCACAATATTTTTTATTCTAATTGGTGGTTTATTTGTGATTTGAACACGTATTTTATAACAAGTTTTTTTTACCACTTTTATAAAATGTATTTAAAAAATTAAATTAAATTCTAAAATAATCCTACTATAATTATCTTTTTTATCATTTTTCTAATATGTTTCAATTTTTGATGAATCGTAAAAAATACTAATTTATTATTGAAAAATACGTTTTATAAATTTATTGTGAAGTTAAATTATATTTTATATTGGTTGTAAAGAAAAATAATTTCCATTATAGATCTATTAATCCAATTAATTTCATTTAATGAATTTTTATACTGAATATTGATATAAAAACATTGAAAACATTTGAACATTTTCTCTTTGTTAACATGCCTTCCGCCACATTTTTTTGATTAATTTTAATTTTAAATTTTACACTTATATGAATAGAATTTTTGAAAATGGATTACTTATTTAGAATAATTATAATTTAGGTTATCCACTAAATTAGAAAAAGTATTATCTAAAATAAATAATGCAAATAGTTATATATATTTTCTCTGGTTAAGGTAAAAATAGATTTTTAGGGATTAAACAACAATTATAAGTGTTAAAATGACCTTATAACTTATCTACTATCTATTTTCCAGTCATATTTAGAACTTATCATGTCTATGTCTTGATTAAACTCTAATTTGGACCTTTTCATGTAGAAAATGTGGTTAAACCTTTTTCTTTTCAAAAATTTCAAGTGTTCCACTAACCTCACTTACAAAAGGCCAGTCACTCTCCTCTATTATTCATACATTAATCCTTTTTGGTTCACTAAATACCTAAGAAAATAACTTAAAAACGACCCTAATATCATCCTGTAAGCCTTATTTTGTTCATAAATTCAACCAAGAAATCCTTTTTGTGCTAACACAAAAAGGATACTAGAAGATGAGGTAATGTCCTTCAACGTGCATTTTTTATTTTATTTATTTACTCAAATGAGTTCAATTATCATTAAACCATTACTATATAATAAAATCAATATATTGTATATACTAAAATGTTTTTATGTCAAGTTAATTACCTTAAAATATATCCACTTCCATCAATTTGGTTATGAAATCATCTTTAATGTGTAGGGTAGACTACTGTCGCAGAAACTGATGTCATTGGTTTCTCCATTAAAACCTCTAGTGGTTGGGTATGATGATTGATATAAAGTATATATATTATTTTTATAACTTAATTTAAAATCATTAGTGACTATTTCTTATATACCCTTTTTACTTTCAATTCTATATGTGATACGATAATTTCCTATCATTGTACGGAGGACTACCACCTCACGAAGGGATTTGATTCATTTTTCACTAAATCATTACATAGAAGGGGATATGGAAACATTTAATGAATATATGTGATATTAATGACTCAGTTTTGATATTAATTAAATATTAATCTTTCATAGAAGATAATATATAATTTTATTTCTCACATTGAAAAATGGTAATATCTTTTTTTATGTGTATACTACCACCTTTATGAATCAATGTGAATATCATTTCATCACCACATAACATAGATGATGTAAATAAGTATATTTAGAGAAATTAATTGTTATATATTATATTAGGATCATTCTAGAAGGATTAAATATTACATAATTTCTTTCCATGATGATGATTGAAAAAATTGAAATCTTACTCATGTGTACGCACGACATAGAATCTCCTTGATTCAAAAAAAGTTCATTTTTCCTAACCAAAATCATGATATGTTGTAAAATCATAATTGATGAATAAATATTATAATAATTATTGATTATTATCAGAAGATTTTTAAATATTGACAACTTTTACCATAGTCAACATACCAAAGTCATTTTGACCCATGATGTAAATATCATCGAAACATCTGACATAAATTTAATTGAATAAGTTTTCATATATAACATTATAGTAAGATAAATAAAAATAATAATAAGATTTAAAAAATTTATTAATATATAAAATAATTCACATAAGTTTATTATTTAGAAATATAAAGAATTTATGTGATGATTCAGACTCAATGTAAGTGTTTCTAATCTCACTTTTTCTTTCATGATACATACCCCATATTCACCACTTATTTTTTTGTGGTGTATATAATGCACATTTTTAATTCTATATCATGAATTATTTTAACTTCATTTTATTAAATGTTTCATATAAATGTATTTATTTATTGGGGCTTATGATAAAATAATTAATAAAGTGGTACTGTTTTATTTCACAATCTCATCATTATTTGGGATTGTTTTCTTTTAATTCTCCCTTGGAAAAATTATTTGACATTTATTTCAAAAATTTATTTTAATTTATTAATATATATTAATTAATGAAAATTTTAAATTAATATTACCTTTTCCATCTATTTGGTACTTAAAATGATTAAGCTAATACAACATTATTTATTTCTTAAGTCAAAAATCCTTTTTCTTCTAATAAAAAGTTTTCTATAAATATTTCATTTTTTTAACATTCTCTAAATGATTTATCAATGATAATTTACCCATGTTTTAATTATTTAAAAATGCTTTGAATGTAATCATCCTTTCATTTTCTGAATGTGGCACTTTTCTAACCATTTTATAGTGTAAACATGAAATGTTATTTTTAACTCAAACAACATATATGGAGTTACCCACCATTATATCCATCAGTTATTTTATTCTTACATTGAATTTAAAAATGGGTTTTAATGAAAATTTTCACCCTAATATTTTGAAAATTTATAGTTTTAAAAATTTATTTTCAAATAAAAAGATGTTGATAAATATTTTAAAAAAATTACTTTAAAATAAAAAGGTTGAATTTTAATGAAAGTTTTCTTTCCTCAAGAAATGAAACAAGTTATATTTCAAATTAATTTTACCTATAACAATATATATTTTTATGATAATATTTATTTAAATGGGATATACACTACTGATACCACCCTTATTATTTCTATATGTGGGTTATGATTAGATTTTCAATGTATATACTATGTTGATACCATTCATTTTAGTATAGATTTTTTATTATAATGTTTATTAATTGGGGAATGTAATTAAATTTATTATTCTATTTTAAATTAATTTTTTTTGTTCATTATGTTTCCTCCCTTCAAATGAGGAATACATTAGTCATAATAAGTGATAGTTGGGGTCCCCTATAGCCCTTCAATGCATCGATAGGTCTCATAAGTCAAACTAGATTATGTTTTAGCCTAGGACTTTCCTATTAATAGAGTTCCCTTGGAACAAGTCCTTGATATTATTTAGATGTCTTAAAACAAGGCCTTGATAGTATTTTTATATTTCCTTCATTATGAATTTAGTTATTGATGTTCCATCTGATTATTCTATTAGTTATAATATTAATGGATGCATTTAAAAATAAAGTGATTGTTTATATATAATTATTTAATCATTATTTATTCCCTCAATATTTTTCTAAAGTTTTTAATTAAATGGAATATGTTTTTATATATTTACCTCTCTATATTTTTTATGCCTAATTTATTTATTTATTTATTGTATTCATACCCTTACAGAGCATCTCATATCACACTTTTATTTTTTTCTCTATGATACTAGGAAGTGTTTTGGGATTGATATGAAAGAATAAAATAAGAGGAATAATTAAGTTATAAAAGAAAATACATTGTGAATTTTATATTTTCAGTTGTAATAATAATTTTAAATATATATATATATATATATTACCAAAACTATTAATCTATTCTATCATTCTAGATGTGATTCCTCATAAATTATTCTGTTTTAACAATGTTGACACAAAAACCAGG
This sequence comes from Viscum album, assembly GCA_963277665.1. Classification (NCBI taxonomy): domain Eukaryota; kingdom Viridiplantae; phylum Streptophyta; class Magnoliopsida; order Santalales; family Viscaceae; genus Viscum; species Viscum album. The sequence continues at coordinate 1,567,970,311 of OY728160.1, forward strand.
CTACTGGGATCGAGGCACTATAGTTTGTATCATAGAAAGTATAGTAGAAACATAGAGAAATAGATTTTGGAAAACATGGATTAGGGAACACAATACTATGATAATTATTGGGGATTTTTATAGAATTACCTTCTAAATTTTTGGTGAGGAATAGACTATTTTATTTATTTCTTGCAATACATCCCTATTTAGAAAAGATATGTGGATGTGGTTTAGGTGAAAATTTTCCTAGGGGTAATAAATTCAATAAGTTCACATTGATATTGACTCGATCATTACCTAGTTCATGAAAACAGACCTTTCTGTGCACCTAGTTTGAAACTCCCATGATGTAGGCTTAGGATAAGTCACATTTTTTTTATAAATCCTTAGGAAGATTTTTGAAATAAATATATCCCCAATGAAACCATGTTTATGATTATGATGTTAGCCATGCATAAATTTTTTAATCTATGTTAGGTGTTTCAATTGTATTGGGATTATACATTATGTTTCATAATGTTATAATATTATGTATTGTATGAAATTTTTTAAACATGACACCTAACAGAATAAATGAAAACTATATCAATGCACACACTCCAAATAAAAATTTCCCTCTTGCGAATTATAATGAATCTAGAGATAGAACTGTTGTTGAAATAGATCAAATTATAACCATATTTGGGTAGTTGACCCAGGTTATAAGTAATAACCCTACCCATATAGAGCATCTAGTCAATCCACTACATGGTGTATCAATGTTAGACCACTTCATGTAGTAGCAAAAACCATCAATCAGTGGGACTAAAATTTTATTATCGCTAGTAAGATATTTCTCATTCTATAAAATAGTGAAAGGGAGAACGTTTTCATGCCAATTTAGCATCTCTCAAGAGATATGAATCAATGGTGTTCTCTAATTCTACACACTAAGGATTAGAAGGAAATAAAGAGAATATAGTGGAAGGGTTTCAATGTACTCCTCTTGGAAAAATATTTTCCTCATGAGCAATGGTCGAATATGGAAATATAGTTCTTGTTGGGCAAAAATCCCTCAAGGTAACATTGAAGTATTTTTGGGTTGATTGTGTTTGTTGACAAAGCAGGTTTTCATGGATATTTGTCGAATTCCCGAGAAGTTGTTGACATTACATGTTGACAAAGAACTATGACAAAGGAAAGGACAATCTGGAGGCGGTACAAAAGAGCAGTACAAGGTGGCGCCGTTTTCCAGTGTTTGCCAAATTTTTGGGGTCCAAAATTTGGAGTTTGGTGAGCATCGCGAAAAGAGGATTTCAATGAAGAGCACAATTTAATATGGCAAAGGCATGAATTTCGCGAAGATAGGATGCATGGTTTGGAAATGGCGAAGACCAGAAGAATGGAGGCGGTGATGCTTCGCGATTACGTCAAGCTTCGCGAACGGCAGAGGCTGAAGCGCATCGCGGCGGAGAAGGGCTTTGCGAGAGAACATCGCGGCGAAGGCGCGAAGGAATGTTGGGCTTCGCGAGGGAGCTTCGCGGCGAAGGCGCGATCCGCGAAGGTAAGTTGACGGTGATTCATCGCGACTACGTCAAGCTCCGCGAACGGAAGATTGCGGTGGAGCTTCGCGATTTGGACAGAATTCTGACAGAAACTTTGGAGCATCGCGATTTGAGATGACGTGGCGTTGACTTCGTGCGGAAAGGATGAGGGTCGGTGGAATCGCCTATAAATAGAGGCCGACCCCTTCAGGCGAAGTAGAGAGATTTTTCAGAGAAAATACTTTGCTCTCGATTTGCGAAGGTGGTTCGCGGAGCCAGTGTGCTTCGCGAAAAAGGTGCTTCGCGGCGGCTATTGTAGCTCCGCGAAACCTGCGAGCTCCGCGTTGTCTTACTTAGCTTCGCGAGGGTCGTTGCTTTGCGACGGCTTGAGCATCGCGAGAGTGCTTCGCGAAGGAGCTTCGCGAGTGAGCTTCGCGAAAAGGCAGGAGCTTCGCGAAGGCTTGTTTGAGCTTCGCGAAATTGGGAGCCTCGCATTGAAGGGTGCTTTGCGAAGGTCTTTCCAAAGTGAATTGCCCAGTGTTTAGAGGCAAAGAGGTATTCATCTACGGGTGAAAGTTGAACATCAACAGAGCATCTACATACAGAGAAAGATGCATTCCTTAATGGAAATGAAGAGACCTACAGGTCTATAAACTGTGAGTTAATCCCTTCCAAGAGCAGTGAGCTTAGGAAGAGGAAAAAGGTGATCCTCTCCACCGGCAGTGAGCCAGAGAGAGAGAAACAGGGAGTGACCCTTGGGAAAGCAGTGAGCTGACCCTAAACATTGTATAGGCAGTGAGCCTGGGCATAGAAGTGATCTAGCCCGAACATTGTAAACCACAACTAGTGAAGTTAGTGGATCTTGGTACGAACCGGCAACTTGTCGGCGTATGCTCCTTGGACGTAGCCCTTAGTGGTGAACCAAGTAAAAATCGCTGTGTCTGCCTGGTCGCTTCTCTGCATTGCACTCAAAGCATTATCATCAGATAAACTTGAAAAGAACTGAGCATAGTATACACACAAGAGCAAACAAAGTGACCCTTGTAACAAAGAGGTCAAGATCCAGTGGGGCAGGAAGTATTTTGAAAAGAATATCCATACCCTGATTCACCCCCCCTCTCAGGGTACATAGGCCCCTATTGGCCCTAACAATTGGTATCAGAGGGACTGGTTGCTTTTATCAGATTTGTTTGCTTCAACTTTGTGTAGTCGATCTGTGTTGTTGAAGATATTGTTTGCGCTTATCTCGGTCTACCATGGGAAAAAGAAAATCTTCAAAGAAGAATCAGAAGTCAGGTGGTATCCCTCAGTGTGGAAGTGTTTTTGGAAAAAGTGTGATTCAAATAAAAGAATCAAATAGCTTACTGAAGGAATCATGTAGTGAACAGAAAAATGATTTGGATAAATCATACAACAAAAATACTTACTCATTCAAAGATGTTGATGGAATGAGTGAAGAACCTGACTTTCCAAGTGACGTTCGAACCACTGACGATGAAGAAGAAGAAATTGAAGGAAGAATTGATATGCGAGCTGAGTTGGAGGCTGCTCTGGAAGAGATAGATGTTTGGAGGGCCAAAACCAAGAAAGCTAACAAAATTGTTCGCGATGCCAAACTCTATATGCAGCAGCAGGAAGAAGAGAAATCTGAGCTGATGGAAGAAATTCAGAAACTTAATTTATCAACATCAGAGAACTCAGAATCCGTTAGTAAGTATAAGCTGAAGGTTGAAGAACAGAAAAGAGAGATCGATGGCCTGAACAAAAAGGTGGAAGTTGTCCATGGGACTAAAGAATTGGATCAGAAATCCACTGAAGAAATTAATTCTAAAGGCATACAGATCAATGCTCTGGAAACTGAGGTCAACAAGCTAAGAGGCTTAAATAAAAGGCTTATCGATATAGTTACTGACCTAACAAAGAAGAATGATTCTCAAGGTGAGGTATTACAGAAGCTGGCTAAAATGAAAGGAAAACAAAAGGCTGATGATTATGAAGAGAATCAAAAGTCAGATGAAGTACAGAATCTGAAAGCTAGAAATGATGATCTAGCAGCACAGTTGTCTGAAGAAGTTCAGAACAATCGAAGCCTTCAACAAGAGAATGAATCTGTCTCTAAATCTGTTTCTGAGGAAAAATTAAAAGTAGTGAAGAAAAGTGCAATGGTGGAAAAGCTCACACAGGAACTAGAAGATGAGGTGAGTAATGGGAAGCTTCTCAAGAAAGAACTGGATGTCCAACTTGAATCAAGGGAGACGAAGATTAAAAAGTTGGAAGAGGATCTAGAATTAGTAAAGAAGGATGTGGAAAAATCTAATGCTAAAGGAATGCCAAAAATGAAGGATGCCTTACACTTGCTATTTGATCATCCTTCGACAAGTGATGATAAAATGAAGAATATGTATGCTATTTCTGAAGAGAAACAACAGAATATTTTCTCAGCTCAAAGACCAGCAAGTTTCGGAAAAGCTGGTATCGGATTTGATGAATCCCCTCCCGTGCAAGATAGAAAGAGAGCTATGAACAGTTCTAGATGGGAAAGAAATCCTATAGGTGCTGGAGATAGGCCTAAAAGGACAGATACAAAAAGCAATGATGACATGTGCTATTTTTGTGGGATTCATGGCCACACATCAAGCTTCTGTTCAGAGGCTCTGGAATACATCTCATGGTGTGAAAATAGAGACATTACTAAATCTGAGAATAAGAAGAAGCATCATGAGAAATCAGAGAGAGGAGTCTCTCAGAGGAAAGCATATGTTAGATGCTATTACTGCGGAAGAATGGGACACACAATGAGTATGTGTCAGGAAGCTCAGGAGCCCAATATCAAAAGAAGAAATAAAGGGGCATCAACATCTCAGCAGAGAGATGATGAAATGAGGTATGTCTTTGAGGGAAAATGTTTTATATGTTCTCACTATGGGCACATGGCGAGACATTGCAGTAAGAAGAAAGCAGGAAAGGGAAAGGAACAAGAAAAGAGATCTCCACCACAAGAAGTGTACAAGAAAGAAGCCTGTACTGGGAGACAAAGTGGTAAGGAGAAGAATAGGCTTAAAGCCTCGGGGAAATCACATGGAGCTGAACGAAAGTTGTATCAGTCACCTCCTCTAGCGTGCTCACAACAACTCTCAAGGAGAGAATGTGAACAAACCTGGAAGATTAAGGGGAGATCTACTCCAGTTGTGATAAAGAAGAATGAACGTTCAATGGAGGACCCACCACCAATTCAAAATAGGGTGGCGACTCATAAATCTGATAAAAGGCAGATAAGCAAAGAATGCATTGCAAAATTCGCCCCGCAACGAGAAGTGGAAGAAAAAGGCAGATCCCTGCAATGGACAAAGAAGACGGGGAAGATGACAAGAAAGGAGATTCCTGCACCGAGAAACAATCAAGGGAAATGGAATTTCAGTAGAACATCAAAGACCAAAATGTGTACCAGTTGGTCTAAACCTCAGAATATGAGAAAAGAATGCCTAGTCATATGGCCAGAACAGTTGAAGTTGGCTAGGCATCTAGAAGAAGCAAGGAAAGAGTGTGATACTCTTCAAGAAAGAATCAAATGGTTGACCCATCAGGATCAACCACAATCCTCATCTTGAGGAATTTGGAAGAAACCCCTCTCCCTATGTATATAAATGCTATTAACTGATGATTGATGTGTTTCAGGTTTTAGGGAGATACGATCCAAGGGGAAGTGGCATCTAAGGATGCGAAGTGGAGAAGTGATTTGCTCTAGAATTTCAATTGATTCAAATCAGGTACTAGAGTTGATGAAGAAAGGGAGAAACAGAGCACAATAGGAAGTGATTGTGTTATTAACTTTATCTCTTGTTTCCTACACCGAGTTTCAACTCCGTAGGCTTAGAGATTTTGTTAATGGCTCAAATTTGAGTGGAAGATGAGAACAAATGATGCAGGAGGAAAAGACGTGTTATGGGTCTAAACATATTGTTGGGCTTAACAACTGGAGGAGTTGCATAACACAGGGGGAGCATTCTATATCCAAATCAGATTCAAGAGCCATCAATGCAATAATTGGATGACTCGGCTCAGGTGTTTCCTATTGAGGGAAGAAAGACACACAGGGAGAAGCAGCAATAACAATGCATTTTATGCTTATCTATTTGCTCTAACAATATGGTATCAGCTGACTGTTTTCAGGATACCAAGAAGCTGCAAGAGAAAAATCAAAGGCGTCTCAACAAAAATTCGAGAAACCTAGCTGAAAGAAATGAAGCCACTGAAAAATGAGTCAGTGAACAACTTCCTGATGGAAGTATTGAGGAAGAAAGCAACATAGGGAGATCAGAAGTGGCTTATGCTGATTCAGAAGAAGACACCAATGATGAACATGAAAGTGTCTAGTTTTTGAGTACAAAGGAGACTCCCAGATAAAGAGTAATCAAAGGATGATGAGGATGGCAAGGCAGTTAATATCACAGAATACAGGCAAATCATTGGAAGTCTGTTGTACTTAACCGCAACAAGGCCTGATATTGTTTTCGCCACATGCCAAGCAGCGAGATATCAGAGTAATCCCAAGGAAAGTCACATGCTCGCAGTGAAAAGAATACTTCGGTATATTAAGGGCACGGTGGACTTCGGCTTGACATACAATGACAAATCTCGGACAGAGTTATTGGGGTACACTGATGCAGACTGGGCCGGTTCAGAAGATGATAGAAAATCAACATCTGGAGGTGCATTTTATCTTGGCGGACTATGTATTGCTTGGTTGAGCAAGAAACAAGATTGCATTTCATTAAGCACCGCAGAAGCTGAGTATATTGCGGCCACTCAAGCATGCACACAGTTATTGTGGATGAAGCAGCAGCTTGAAGATATGGGAGTTGAAGTGAAGTCTCCGATCGGAATCCAGTGCGACAACTCAAGTGCTATAAATCTTAGCAAAAATCCCGTCCATCATTCAAGGACAAAGCACATTGAGATTAAGTATCACTTTATCATGGAGAAGGTTGAGCAGGGGATCGTGAAGTTGGAGTATGTGCCTACAGAGCTGCAGGTTGCAGACATTCTGACAAAGGCCTTACCCAAGGAAGCATTTGAGAGGCATCGACTGGCTCTGGGAGTTCAGTCTACTCCCCGCACTTGAAATAGTGTGGATATGGGACCCCCCCCCTCTCTCCCCGAGGTATGGTGTGTTTTTCCCTAATGTGCTGATATGTGTTCTCTACTATGTTACAGACTACAAAGGCGTGACCTTTGGGTTCGTTGACAAAGGGGGAGAAAAGTGCTTGAAAAGTGCTTGACAAAGGGGGAGAAAAGTGTTTGTTCAAGGGAGAAAATAGTGCGGAGATTTGATAAATCATACTTGTTACGGGGAGAAGCTGACAGGTGGAGCAGCCAGAAAGGGGGAGCAATGAGAAAGGGGGAGTGTTTAAATCTGACGATGCTAGAAGTGATCGATCAAATCATAGAAATCACGACAGCTGAGGATCGTGATAAAAGCAGAACAGTGGTGTTGGAATGGTGTGAGACGGTGTCCAGCTATCAACAATTGGTATCAACTTAAGAATTCACCAATTGGTATCAGTGTGGTTCAACAACTGGTTTTATTTTAAGAACTGGTATCAGGGTGGAATCGACAACTGTGGTCTGACATGAAGTGATTCATTGATGAACTTTACATACTACTCTTGTTTCTCACGCCGAGCATTGCTCATGTGGGCTTAGAGTACGTGTTAATTGAATCCTTGAACACTATCACAATCGCAAGAGGCGAATGGTGGTAGCAGCTGGAAGAAGACTCAGTGAGGTATCACAGTGCAGAAAATCATCCTGAGCAAAATTGTGAAGAGTTGTCAACAAACCCAAAGGGGGAGACTGTTGGGCAAAAATCCCTCAAGGTAACATTGAAGTATTTTTGGGTTGATTGTGTTTGTTGACAAAGCAGGTTTTCATGGATATTTGTCGAATTCCCGAGAAGTTGTTGACATTACATGTTGACAAAGAACTATGACAAAGGAAAGGACAATCTGGAGGCGGTACAAAAGAGCAGTACAAGGTGGCGCCGTTTTCCAGTGTTTGCCAAATTTTTGGGGTCCAAAATTTGGAGTTTGGTGAGCATCGCGAAAAGAGGATTTCAATGAAGAGCACAATTTAATATGGCAAAGGCATGAATTTCGCGAAGATAGGATGCATGGTTTGGAAATGGCGAAGACCAGAAGAATGGAGGCGGTGATGCTTCGCGATTACGTCAAGCTTCGCGAACGGCAGAGGCTGAAGCGCATCGCGGCGGAGAAGGGCTTTGCGAGAGAACATCGCGGCGAAGGCGCGAAGGAATGTTGGGCTTCGCGAGGGAGCTTCGCGGCGAAGGCGCGATCCGCGAAGGTAAGTTGACGGTGATTCATCGCGACTACGTCAAGCTCCGCGAACGGAAGATTGCGGTGGAGCTTCGCGATTTGGACAGAATTCTGACAGAAACTTTGGAGCATCGCGATTTGAGATGACGTGGCGTTGACTTCGTGCGGAAAGGATGAGGGTCGGTGGAATCGCCTATAAATAGAGGCCGACCCCTTCAGGCGAAGTAGAGAGATTTTTCAGAGAAAATACTTTGCTCTCGATTTGCGAAGGTGGTTCGCGGAGCCAGTGTGCTTCGCGAAAAAGGTGCTTCGCGGCGGCTATTGTAGCTCCGCGAAACCTGCGAGCTCCGCGTTGTCTTACTTAGCTTCGCGAGGGTCGTTGCTTTGCGACGGCTTGAGCATCGCGAGAGTGCTTCGCGAAGGAGCTTCGCGAGTGAGCTTCGCGAAAAGGCAGGAGCTTCGCGAAGGCTTGTTTGAGCTTCGCGAAATTGGGAGCCTCGCATTGAAGGGTGCTTTGCAAAGGTCTTTCCAAAGTGAATTGCCCAGTGTTTAGAGGCAAAGAGGTATTCATCTACGGGTGAAAGTTGAACATCAACAGAGCATCTACATACAGAGAAAGATGCATTCCTTAATGGAAATGAAGAGACCTACAGGTCTATAAACTGTGAGTTAATCCCTTCCAAGAGCAGTGAGCTTAGGAAGAGGAAAAAGGTGATCCTCTCCACCGGCAGTGAGCCAGAGAGAGAGAAACAGGGAGTGACCCTTGGGAAAGCAGTGAGCTGACCCTAAACATTGTATAGGCAGTGAGCCTGGGCATAGAAGTGATCTAGCCCGAACATTGTAAACCACAACTAGTGAAGTTAGTGGATCTTGGTACGAACCGGCAACTTGTCGGCGTATGCTCCTTGGACGTAGCCCTTAGTGGTGAACCAAGTAAAAATCGCTGTGTCTGCCTGGTCGCTTCTCTTCATTGCACTCAAAGCATTATCATCAGATAAACTTGAAAAGAACTGAGCATAGTATACACACAAGAGCAAACAAAGTGACCCTTGTAACAAAGAGGTCAAGATCCAGTGGGGCAGGAAGTATTTTGAAAAGAATATCCATACCCTGATTCACCCCCCCTCTCAGGGTACATAGGCCCCTATTGGCCCTAACAATTGGTATCAGAGGGACTGGTTGCTTTTATCAGATTTGTTTGCTTCAACTTTGTGTAGTCGATCTGTGTTGTTGAAGATATTGTTTGCGCTTATCTCGGTCTACCATGGGAAAAAGAAAATCTTCAAAGAAGAATCAGAAGTCAGGTGGTATCCCTCAGTGTGGAAGTGTTTTTGGAAAAAGTGTGATTCAAATAAAAGAATCAAATAGCTTACTGAAGGAATCATGTAGTGAACAGAAAAATGATTTGGATAAATCATACAACAAAAATACTTACTCATTCAAAGATGTTGATGGAATGAGTGAAGAACCTGACTTTCCAAGTGACGTTCGAACCACTGACGATGAAGAAGAAGAAATTGAAGGAAGAATTGATATGCGAGCTGAGTTGGAGGCTGCTCTGGAAGAGATAGATGTTTGGAGGGCCAAAACCAAGAAAGCTAACAAAATTGTTCGCGATGCCAAACTCTATATGCAGCAGCAGGAAGAAGAGAAATCTGAGCTGATGGAAGAAATTCAGAAACTTAATTTATCAACATCAGAGAACTCAGAATCTGTTAGTAAGTATAAGCTGAAGGTTGAAGAACAGAAAAGAGAGATCGATGGCCTGAACAAAAAGGTGGAAGTTGTCCATGGGACTAAAGAATTGGATCAGAAATCCACTGAAGAAATTAATTCTAAAGGCATACAGATCAATGCTCTGGAAACTGAGGTCAACAAGCTAAGAGGCTTAAATCAAAGGCTTATCGATATAGTTACTGACCTAACAAAGAAGAATGATTCTCAAGGTGAGGTATTACAGAAGCTGGCTAAAATGAAAGGAAAACAAAAGGCTGATGATTATGAAGAGAATCAAAAGTCAGATGAAGTACAGAATCTGAAAGCTAGAAATGATGATCTAGCAGCACAGTTGTCTGAAGAAGTTCAGAACAATCGAAGCCTTCAACAAGAGAATGAATCTGTCTCTAAATCTGTTTCTGAGGAAAAATTAAAAGTAGTGAAGAAAAGTGCAATGGTGGAAAAGCTCACACAGGAACTAGAAGATGAGGTGAGTAATGGGAAGCTTCTCAAGAAAGAACTGGATGTCCAACTTGAATCAAGGGAGACGAAGATTAAAAAGTTGGAAGAGGATCTAGAATTAGTAAAGAAGGATGTGGAAAAATCTAATGCTAAAGGAATGCCAAAAATGAAGGATGCCTTACACTTTCTATTTGATCATCCTTCGACAAGTGATGATAAAATGAAGAATATGTATGCTATTTCTGAAGAGAAACAACAGAATATTTTCTCAGCTCAAAGACCAGCAAGTTTCGGAAAAGCTGGTATCGGATTTGATGAATCCCCTCCCGTGCAAGATAGAAAGAGAGCTATGAACAGTTCTAGATGGGAAAGAAATCCTATAGGTGCTGGAGATAGGCCTAAAAGGACAGATACAAAAAGCAGTGATGACATGTGCTATTTTTGTGGGATTCATGGCCACACATCAAGCTTCTGTTCAGAGGCTCTGGAATACATCTCAGGGTGTGAAAATAGAGACATTACTAAATCTGAGAATAAGAAGAAGCATCATGAGAAATCAGAGAGAGGAGTCTCTCAGAGGAAAGCATATGTTAGATGCTATTACTGCGGAAGAATGGGACACACAATGAGTATGTGTCAGGAAGCTCAGGAGCCCAATATCAAAAGAAGAAATAAAGGGGCATCAACATCTCAGCAGAGAGATGATGAAATGAGGTATGTCTTTGAGGGAAAATGTTTTATATGTTCTCACTATGGGCACATGGCGAGACATTGCAGTAAGAAGAAAGCAGGAAAGGGAAAGGAACAAGAAAAGAGATCTCCACCACAAGAAGTGTACAAGAAAGAAGCCTGTACTGGGAGACAAAGTGGTAAGGAGAAGAATAGGCTTAAAGCCTCGGGGAAATCACATGGAGCTGAACGAAAGTTGTATCAGTCACCTCCTCTAGCGTGCTCACAACAACTCTCAAGGAGAGAATGTGAACAAACCTGGAAGATTAAGGGGAGATCTACTCCAGTTGTGATAAAGAAGAATGAACGTTCAATGGAGGACCCACCACCAATTCAAAATAGGGTGGCGACTCATAAATCTGATAAAAGGCAGATAAGCAAAGAATGTATTGCAAAATTCGCCCCGCAACGAGAAGTGGAAGAAAAAGGCAGATCCCTGCAATGGACAAAGAAGACGGGGAAGATGACAAGAAAGGAGATTCCTGCACCGAGAAACAATCAAGGGAAATGGAATTTCAGTAGAACATCAAAGACCAAAATGTGTACCAGTTGGTCTAAACCTCAGAATATGAGAAAAGAATGCCTAGTCATATGGCCAGAACAGTTGAAGTTGGCTAGGCAGCTAGAAGAAGCAAGGAAAGAGTGTGATACTCTTCAAGAAAGAATCAAATGGTTGACCCATCAGGATCAACCACAATCCTCATCTTGAGGAATTTGGAAGAAACCCCTCTCCCTATGTATATAAATGCTATTAACTGATGATTGATGTGTTTCAGGTTTTAGGGAGATACGATCCAAGGGGAAGTGGCATCTAAGGATGCGAAGTGGAGAAGTGATTTGCTCTAGAATTTCAATTGATTCAAATCAGGTACTAGAGTTGATGAAGAAAGGGAGAAACAGATCACAATAGGAAGTGATTGTGTTATTAACTTTATCTCTTGTTTCCTACACCGAGTTTCAACTCCGTAGGCTTAGAGATTTTGTTAATGGCTCAAATTTGAGTGGAAGATGAGAACAAATGATGCAGGAGGAAAAGACGTGTTATGGGTCTAAACATATTGTTGGGCTTAACAACTGGAGGAGTTGCATAACACAGGGGGAGCATTCTATATCCAAATCAGATTCAAGAGCCATCAATGCAATAATTGGATGACTCGGCTCAGGTGTTTCCTATTGAGGGAAGAAAGACACACAGGGAGAAGCAGCAATAACAATGCATTTTATGCTTATCTATTTGCTCTAACAATATGGTATCAGCTGACTGTTTTCAGGATACCAAGAAGCTGCAAGAGAAAAATCAAAGGCGTCTCAACAAAAATTCGAGAAACCTAGCTGAAAGAAATGAAGCCACTGAAAAATGAGTCAGTGAACAACTTCCTGATGGAAGTATTGAGGAAGAAAGCAACATAGGGAGATCAGAAGTGGCTTATGCTGATTCAGAAGAAGACACCAATGATGAACATGAAAGTGTCTAGTTTTTGAGTACAAAGGAGACTCCCAGATAAAGAGTAATCAAAGGATGATGAGGATGGCAAGGCAGTTAATATCACAGAATACAGGCAAATCATTGGAAGTCTGTTGTACTTAACCGCAACAAGGCCTGATATTGTTTTCGCCACATGCCAAGCAGCGAGATATCAGAGTAATCCCAAGGAAAGTCACATGCTCGCAGTGAAAAGAATACTTCGGTATATTAAGGGCACGGTGGACTTCGGCTTGACATACAATGACAAATCTCGGACAGAGTTATTGGGGTACACTGATGCAGACTGGGCCGGTTCAGCAGATGATAGAAAATCAACATCTGGAGGTGCATTTTATCTTGGCGGACTATGTATTGCTTGGTTGAGCAAGAAACAAGATTGCATTTCATTAAGCACCGCAGAAGCTGAGTATATTGCGGCCACTCAAGCATGCACACAGTTATTGTGGATGAAGCAGCAGCTTGAAGATATGGGAGTTGAAGTGAAGTCTCCGATCGGAATCCAGTGCGACAACTCAAGTGCTATAAATCTTAGCAAAAATCCCGTCCATCATTCAAGGACAAAGCACATTGAGATTAAGTATCACTTTATCATGGAGAAGGTTGAGCAGGGGATCGTGAAGTTGGAGTATGTGCCTACAGAGCTGCAGGTTGCAGACATTCTGACAAAGGCCTTACCCAAGGAAGCATTTGAGAGGCATCGACTGGATCTGGGAGTTCAGTCTACTCCCCGCACTTGAAATAGTGTGGATATGGGACCCCCCCCCCTCTCTCCCCGAGGTATGGTGTGTTTTTCCCTAATGTGCTGATATGTGTTCTCTACTATGTTACAGACTACAAAGGCGTGACCTTTGGGTTCGTTGACAAAGGGGGAGAAAAGTGCTTGAAAAGTGCTTGACAAAGGGGGAGAAAAGTGTTTGTTCAAGGGAGAAAATAGTGCGGAGATTTGATAAATCATACTTGTTACGGGGAGAAGCTGACAGGTGGAGCAGCCAGAAAGGGGGAGCAATGAGAAAGGGGGAGTGTTTAAATCTGACGATGCTAGAAGTGATCGATCAAATCATAGAAATCACGACAGCTGAGGATCGTGATAAAAGCAGAACAATGGTGTTGGAATGGTGTGAGACGGTGTCCAGCTATCAACAATTGGTATCAACTTAAGAATTCACCAATTGGTATCAGTGTGGTTCAACAACTGGTTTTATTTTAAGAACTGGTATCAGGGTGGAATCGACAACTGTGGTCTGACATGAAGTGATTCATTGATGAACTTTACATACTACTCTTGTTTCTCACGCCGAGCATTGCTCATGTGGGCTTAGAGTACGTGTTAAGTGAATCCTTGAACACTATCACAATCGCAAGAGGCGAATGGTGGTAGCAGCTGGAAGAAGACTCAGTGAGGTATCACAGTGCAGAAAATCATCCTGAGCAAAATTGTGAAGAGTTTTCAACAAACCCAAAGGGGGAGACTGTTGGGCAAAAATCCCTCAAGGTAACATTGAAGTATTTTTGGGTTGATTGTGTTTGTTGACAAAGCAGGTTTTCATGGATATTTGTCGAATTCCCGAGAAGTTGTTGACATTACATGTTGACAAAGAACTATGACAAAGGAAAGGACAATCTGGAGGCGGTACAAAAGAGCAGTACAAGGTGGCGCCGTTTTCCAGTGTTTGCCAAATTTTTGGGGTCCAAAATTTGGAGTTTGGTGAGCATCGCGAAAAGAGGATTTCAATGAAGAGCACAATTTAATATGGCAAAGGCATGAATTTCGCGAAGATAGGATGCATGGTTTGGAAATGGCGAAGACCAGAAGAATGGAGGCGGTGATGCTTCGCGATTACGTCAAGCTTCGCGAACGGCAGAGGCTGAAGCGCATCGCGGCGGAGAAGGGCTTTGCGAGAGAACATCGCGGCGAAGGCGCGAAGGAATGTTGGGCTTCGCGAGGGAGCTTCGCGGCGAAGGCGCGATCCGCGAAGGTAAGTTGACGGTGATTCATCGCGACTACGTCAAGCTCCGCGAACGGAAGATTGCGGTGGAGCTTCGCGATTTGGACAGAATTCTGACAGAAACTTTGGAGCATCGCGATTTGAGATGACGTGGCGTTGACTTCGTGCGGAAAGGATGAGGGTCGGTGGAATCGCCTATAAATAGAGGCCGACCCCTTCAGGCGAAGTAGAGAGATTTTTCAGAGAAAATACTTTGCTCTCGATTTGCGAAGGTGGTTCGCGGAGCCAGTGTGCTTCGCGAAAAAGGTGCTTCGCGGCGGCTATTGTAGCTCCGCGAAACCTGCGAGCTCCGCGTTGTCTTACTTAGCTTCGCGAGGGTCGTTGCTTTGCGACGGCTTGAGCATCGCGAGAGTGATTCGCGAAGGAGCTTCGCGAGTGAGCTTCGCGAAAAGGCAGGAGCTTCGCGAAGGCTTGTTTGAGCTTCGCGAAATTGGGAGCCTCGCATTGAAGGGTGCTTTGCGAAGGTCTTTCCAAAGTGAATTGCCCAGTGTTTAGAGGCAAAGAGGTATTCATCTACGGGTGAAAGTTGAACATCAATAGAGCATCTACATACAGAGAAAGATGCATTCCTTAATGGAAATGAAGAGACCTACAGGTCTATAAACTGTGAGTTAATCCCTTCCAAGAGCAGTGAGCTTAGGAAGAGGAAAAAGGTGATCCTCTCCACCGGCAGTGAGCCAGAGAGAGAGAAACAGGGAGTGACCCTTGGGAAAGCAGTGAGCTGACCCTAAACATTGTATAGGCAGTGAGCCTGGGCATAGAAGTGATCTAGCCCGAACATTGTAAACCACAACTAGTGAAGTTAGTGGATCTTGGTACGAACCGGCAACTTGTCGGCGTATGCTCCTTGGACGTAGCCCTTAGTGGTGAACCAAGTAAAAATCGCCGTGTCTGCCTGGTCGCTTCTCTGCATTGCACTCAAAGCATTATCATCAGATAAACTTGAAAAGAACTGAGCATAGTATACACACAAGAGCAAACAAAGTGACCCTTGTAACAAAGAGGTCAAGATCCAGTGGGGCAGGAAGTATTTTGAAAAGAATATCCATACCCTGATTCACCCCCCCTCTCAGGGTACATAGGCCCCTATTGGCCCTAACAGTTCTTGAGTATAATATATAATGAGGAGAAAAATGTTTCTAATTATTAAGATAACTTTACAAAGACAAAATGTCATATTTTCAACTACATACATAATCTAAATAGAAAATATGACCATTTAATTGTTGGGATTAAACAAATATTTTGAATTTTACTAGTCACCCAAAATTTCTCATCATATAATGATATAATATCATCTATAATCAAGACAAAAAATAAATTTTCAAAGACTTACGGCTTGAAAATGATGCAAGAGAATAAGAGGATCGTAGAGAAAAAGGAAAATAAAGGGAATAAGGTAAGGAAAGATTTCCCAACAAGTGATATTTGGATATTAATATCTTATGGTGATAAATGATGTCGAAAATGATTAAACTGAACCCAAAAGATGAAATTGTGTCTATGAATTTGAAATATATCAAGTATATATATATTTTTAAATTCTCATTCTAGATGTTAACGAAATTCCTCAAATCTAGGAAAAATATATTGAATGGAAATGTTATCCTAATACCATTCATTTATTTTGAACTGATCATCTGTTAAATCATAAACAATTTATTGTTTTGATTTCCATTCCATTAAATTGACCACTCATTATTTGGTATTAATGAACACTATCACAAAAATATAATTATTTAATCTTTTCTTCCATGTCATGTTTTCATTTCCCAAAACTGTTATCTAACATTGAAACCTAGTAATGTGTTATAGATGACCTCCATACAACCATTATTCTATTATCAGGAGGATGTTTTATTAACACTTATCAGGTAGTGGGATTTTATGAAAGGTATTTTAAAATGAAAAACCCTTGATTATATAGATCATTATTAAATTTTTAATATGAAATTTATATAAGTTGAGGAGAATTTAACACCTGAATATTTTAATATATAAACATCATATTCGATAGCGTACATGACATTAAACACCAATCATAGGAGATAATATAACAACCATATACATTATGCTATATTTATTCTTAAATAAATTCATAATTTTCAAAATCATTCAATGCGGGCAATACTAGGTTTAAACAAAATACGACACACTATTAAAATATTATTATTAAAACACTTCCATTATAACCAAAATTTTAAATTGTATAATTTAAATAGTACAATGTAATTTATTAAAATAAATTTTTTTACACATGTAAAAAATACATAAAATGGATATAAGTTGATAAAATATAAAATAAGAATTATTTGAATGAAAAAATAAATGTTTTCTGAAAAATTTATTTTTTAAATTATGTTTTAGCCTATTTTTGTGGAAATAATTTATAATTAATTTTTAAAACATTTATAGAATTTATTTTAAAATATAAAAAAATTAAATTAATAATATCAAAATTATCTTAGTTATAATTTTTGGTGTTTCTCTAAAATTTTTCATCTATTTATGAATAGTGAAAAATATTGAATAGTATTTTAAAATTGAATTTTGTATAAATTGTTGACAAAGTTAAATTATAATTTAATTTTTTTAAATATAAAAATAGTTATATAATATTTATATTAATGCAATTTAATTCATTTGAATCATTTTCTTATTGAATTTTTTATATTAAAACTTTGGAAACTTTTGAACATTTTCTCATAGAATACTCGATTTCTCATCGTGTCTGCGCGATTAATTTCAAATTAAAATTTAAAAATTTTATGAAGGGAATTTTTAATAATGGATTAAATATTTTAAATAATATTAATTAATATTATCTAATGAGGGAAAATTTATTTTTTTCCAAAAAGAATAGTGTATATAGTAAAAAATATTTACCGCCGTTATGGTAAAAACAGATTTAATAGGCTGTTAAACTAAAAGGATTAGGGTTATAATGGGCTATAAACATTAATAAAGTATATTTTATTCAAATATATTAACCTTATTATGTCACATTATTGATAATACTCTATTTTGGACCCTTTAAATGTGAGAAATGTGGGTAAACATTTTTATTTTTAAAAATTACATGTGAGAAACTCACCACACTTATAAAAGGACACGCCTATCCTCTCTATTAAAATATTAAAACCATTTTGGATTAGTAAATACCTATAAAAATAACTTCCCAACTTCGATCCTCTCATCCTATGAGCCTTATTATTGGAAAAAATCTAACATGGTAAGTATTTTTGTGCTAAACTAAGGAGGATACCCGATGAAGAGGTAACGTCCTTCGATGAGCATTTTAATATTGTTTCTTCCTCCACCTCCATAAATTTTTATTAAACCATGATTATATATTAAACTCAGTATATTAAATATAAATAAATGTTTATATGTTATGGTGATGTCAAACAACCATCTCCAATACCATCAACTGGGTTACGAAATCATCATTTTTGTGAATTGTGGACTTCCGCCACACAAACAAATGTCATTCTTTTTTCCATTACACCTATTAAAGTATGTTATTATGATTTATATATAGTATTTATAACATAATTATACCTAAGTATTCTTGATATCATATATAACTTTTTATATTTTATTCGGTAGAACATATAATAATGTCGTTTGTCTGTATGGTGGATTATTGCCTCATGAAGTGATGTGATTTTTTTAAATAACACTTTAATTGGAAGGTAATAATGATAATTTTAATGAATATATGTGATATAAATTTTATATTTATGATATTTATGAAACATTTATCATTCTGAAATGATAATATGTCATTTACATTCTTACACTGAAAAAAGATAATATTGTTCTTGTATGTGTGGACTACCGCATTCACGAATTAATGTGAAATCCTCTCATCACCACACATTATAGATGAAGTATATAATTAAATTTAAATAAATAATATTTTATAAATTATTTTTTTATAATTGTGTAAGTTTAAAATATTTTTTATCTTCCTTCAATAATGATCATTGAAAAAATGGAAACATTACTCATGCTTATGTATGACCTGTAGTCTCCGTGATTGTAACATAGTTCATTTTTTATTACAATATTTGAAGAATGGATTTAAAAGTATAATTGATGTGTAAATATTATAATTATTTCAAGGTTATTATTTTATAAATGTTTAAATACTGACCACTTTGTCCATTTCCAACTTACTAATATCATTTTTGACACATAAAATGAATATCATCGAGGCATCTAACGTAAACATAACTGATTATGTAATAATATTTAACATGTTAATAAGTGAAATAAAATAAAAATAAAACTATAGAATGGTTATTAATAATTTATATAATTAATATAGGTTTATTATTTAGTAATATAAAAAATGTATGTGATGAGTCGGACTCAAGGTAATGGTATCTCGTCTCATTTTTACTTTCATGAGACATACACCATATTAACCACTTATTTATTTTATGTGGTTCATATACTTAAGTTTTTGTATTTTTAATCATTAATTAATTTATATTAATGTTAGTTAATATTTCATTCAAAATTATCTATTTCATGGGTTGTATGATTCAAACATTACCAAAGTTGTAAGGGTTTATTTCATAATCTCATTATTATTCAGGAATTTTTTTGTTTAATTCTCTCTTAAGGGTATTATTTATTATTTAAATGTTAAAATAAATATATTCTATATTCTTATGGTTATAAATGACCTTTTTTATGTAATATTACCATTTCCCATTTCTTTTTTACTTTTAATGGTTAAGAAGATATTTTTAAGAAAATCCAACATTTTTTCCCATTTGAGATGAAATTTTTTTCTTCCAAAATCATGTTTCAAAAAATGATTTATTTTGTTTGACAGTTCCTAAAATGATTTATTAAAAATAATTACACATGTTTAACTTTTAAAAACATGGTTTGAAATGAATATTCATGTCATTTTCAAAACAAAGCACTTTTCTATCATTTTCAAACTACAAAAAGGAATGATCTTTTTAAATTATATCGAATGTATAGAATTACCTACAATCATGATCTTTATATTTTTAAAGCTTCCATTGAATTTTTATACGGTTCTTTTTAAATAATTTATTTTCCTTAATATTCTGAAATTTTATTTTTTAATGTGACTTTTAGATAAATTTATTTTGATGATATATAATGATTTTTCTAGTTTTAAAATTAAATTGGTGATTTATAAAGAAAGATTATTTTCTAAAAAAAATATTCCAATTGATTGATTAAATATCATGTGTTTTAGCTATTTATATTTCCAAATTTATTATTGTTTATATAGTCATATCATCTATTGTACGATTTCCCATACGGAGCAACTAAGCTCTCCCATTTCTTATGTTTTATTTTCCCTAGGATACCAGAATGTGTTCTGTGATATATATGATGGGATCTGATAAGGGGAATAATGGATTTATCGATGAAAATTATTTCTATATTTAATGTTTTCATTTATAATAATAACTTCATGTTTTTATATATTTTACTAAGACTACTAAACTATTCGTCCCTTCAGGATGAAATTAATTGTATCTTATACCAATGTAACTAAGTAGATATGAATCCAAGACACTAGGGTTTGGTGCTGAAATTTATATGAGAGGAATTTTAATAGAAAACCAAGGTACAATATTTTTTTTTAAACATAGACCAGGGAACATAATCCAATAATAATGTTTTATTATAAGTATAGAAGAACACAATAATGGTTTTGTAAAGAATAGACTATGTTGTGTTTTCTGGCAAAAAATCCCTATCTGGATACTAAAAGGGGATGCAGTTCTGGAGTAGATTTACCAAGGGGAAATATCTCCAAAAATGGTAACATTAGGCTTGACCAAATCATCACCTAGTGTACAAAAATGTGCCTTGTTACACACCTGATTTGAAACTCCCATCGAATAAGCTTAACATAACTAAACATTTCCCGATAAAACATTACAAAGGATTTGAAAAAATATATACTCCCAAGGAAACCATGTTTAAAATTTTGAGATTATATATTCATAATGTTTTTAAATTATGTTAAGTGTTTTAGTAGTTTTGTGACAAAACATTATGTTTCACAATGTTATGATCAAATATAGTGCATTTTTTTATTTAGAAATAACTATTAATGAATTGAATGGGAACCATACCAATACATATACTCCATGTAAGGATTTATATCTTATTCTAGTTAATGAAGCTGCAACCGGAAATGATGAAATGATAACCATATTGGGGAAGTTGTGTTAAGATACATGTAATAAACATTCTAGTATAGAGCATCCACTTAGTCAACTATGTTGTGTGACAATGTTACACTACTTCACACATCATCAGATTCCATCATTCAATAAGACTATAAATCTATTATTAGCTGAGAAATGGATATGTTATTAGAGAAGATATCAATTTATCTAGAAAGTAGTGAAAGGGATAAATTTTTCTTATCAGTTTACCATCTCTCAACATATATGGATAAATGCTGTTCATTAATACAAAACACTAAGGATGAGGATGAAATTGAAATCATGGAGTGGAAAATTATCAAGGTACTCTTCTTAGAAAAATATTTTATTCATTATAAAATCTCTTATATAGAACTAAAATTATTGATAATAAGACAAAAATAAGCAGAAAATATTTCTATTTATTAAGAAAGCTTTACTATGTTATCAAGGAAAGCTATAGACTATGTACATAATAAAAATAGAAAGATTGATAATTTCTATGATGGGATTCAAAAAAAAACCTCCAAAGGTCAATAGTCTCCTAACATTTCTCTTAATATATGGATAATTTACCATATTCTATCAAGATAGAGAAATAATTCACAAATTCTTATGACTTTTAAGGGAATTAAGAGAAGAAGATGACAAAAAAGAAAAATATATATAAATGTAAATTGGTAATGTTTGATTCTATAACATGTGATACATGTGGATGGAAACACATTTGTCCATGATTAAAAAGAAAAATATTTTTCTTAATGTGTATGTAAAAATACAACCATGATCTTGATTTCAAGGGCAAGAAAGAATCATACAATGTGAAATTATTTCACTAAAATGTGAGGGAACTATTCAAATGACTTCCCTAGGCATCAAGGAAATATATATCATAAGAAGAAAATGGATCAAGGTCAATAATATTATATTGATACGTCAAAAGTGGAATCATTGTTAGACCAATGTATTTTGATTAATGAAATAGGTTTTCAAATTATTTTTTTAAGGAAACTATAATTATAAAAATAATGAAATGTCTAAGGATTGTAGTGAAGTTCCATTTCATAAAGTATTTTATATAATATGTTGAATGAAATTGATAACCAATAAAATTGATTGAGTTAAATGTTATAATTCTTTTAAAACACACGATTTTGGGAGGATAACACTTAATATGTTCCCGATGTTGAGATAATAATGATAAAGAGGTTTTTATAATGGTATTGGTAACCATTATATTTTATATAATCCTTTATGTTGTGGTAATTATGGATTATTACAATTTGGTATCATTAAAGGAATTATATTAACATTTATTTAGAAAAAGGAGAACCCCCATGTTGGGTTACAACCTGTCTCATCCTGCAATACCTTAAGGTTTAAACCCATAACCAAATGATGAAAAGTTTTTAGCACCTACCAATGGCATATGTTATGTCTTGGTTAATATGTATTTGTTTTTAGATAAATGTTTTGACATATAAATATTAATGTTGAACCTTTGGGTTACCGTTGAGGTTTATAGATTAATGTATTACATTGTATAACTTGTGATAACCATATTGGTTTTGTAAAATATTAATACATATATAGAATTATTTTTCACTCTATTATGGATATTATTATATGGTAAAATTTAAATTTTGTGATTAAAGAATTAAAAATAATCTTATATAATCATTTATTGTAGTATGAAATGAATTGTAAAGTGATTGATTCATAACCAAAACATGTAATTATGCCTAAAAAATAGAAATATATCAAGTATGTATATCTTCATATATTTTCATTATAGATGGTAAATGAATTCATCATCTCTCATAAAAGAATATTAATTTTTTTTTGTCCAAATACATTTATTTATGTTGAATTTAGGTTGTTTTAAATACTTATAGATTTATTGATTTGAGTTCCATAACATTCAATGGATCATTCCATTTTTTTTATAAATGACTTTTATCACCCATGATAATTATTTAAACATTTCATCCATGTCCATGATTTCAATTACCAATAATTTTCTCCTACCTTAAAACCTAGTAATGTCTTAATTTGGGTGGCCTTTGTACTTCCTATACTCACATATCAAGAGGAATTTTTATTAAATAATCTCATGGTGTTGGATTTATAGAAGGTTATTTTCAAATGACAAACCCATTATTACCAAGTTCAAGTTTAAATTATAATGATTTATTTTTTTTAAGGTGGGGAGAATGTAACACAATGATATTTTAAAATATAGATATCATATTGAAAAGTGTGTATGACAAGAAGCACCAAGTGTAGAAGGGAATATAACATCCCAAGAATTTAAAAAGTATTTATTTTGAAATAAATTCAATTTTCTTGATAGCTTACATTGCACACAACATCGGGTTTGAACAAAATATGATACTCTATTAAAATATGATTATCTTAAAATTACCCCTTAAAACCATGCCTTTTAATTTTAGGTATGAATAGTAATAAAAAATTATTAACATTCTATACTTTTTACATGTATAGCATAAATAAAATTAAAATATATTAACTAGAGATAAAATTATAATAATTTCAAATAAAAAATAAGTGGTTTTTGAAAAAAATGTATGTTTCTAAAAATAATTTTAATCTCCCTATTAACACATGATTTTTAATTAATATTTAACACTTTTATTATATTTATTTTACAAGGTAATCCTTAGAGTGGAACCTCTTCTTCCCTATCTCGCTGCTAGGGATTTCTAGTGTGGCAGCTTAGGGGGGTAGCTCATCTTTAGCCTCATGTAGTGTTGTCTACCCCTCTATCTCCTTTTTCCCTCTCTTGGATTCTCCCCACCCTAGGGGTTTCAGCCTATTTCTTCTATGGTGAGTTCATTACTTCTGTTTTCCTCCCAATTCCTCTCCTAGTTTCTTCTGTTGGTTTTGTAACACCCCGAGATTTTATGAAAAATATTATTTTTAATTTCATTAATGTCTTGTGTTGTATGCTACACCAAAAGGATCTTGCACAACACACATCCTTGACTTTCCTTTCATTACATGCAATCACGACCTTCCTCGATAGCGTGTGTAGTACGCAATAACGAGTTTCACTAAAGAACAATATTTTATTAAAATATTTTTAAAACTAGACGTTATGAATAGTAATAACCACTTTTTAAAATTTTTTAAATTTTATTTTAAAAAATGGACTTCATTTTTGGATTCGGTAAATCGAAATTAGCTTAGGGTGAAATTTTGGTACTTTTCGGATAACTTTCATTTTCTAATTAATAGTGAAAATTATTAAATTTTAATTAAAAACAACCTTTTTAATTGAAATAATTAATCGTGATAAATTATTAATTTTAGTGCTTTTCAAGTATATTTAGAATATATTTTTACAATTTAATACAATGTTGGTCATTGGATGTAATTTCACATTTAAACCAGACATAAACAAGTGTCAATCTTTTGATAATTATTATCTCTTAAGAACACACTATTTGTTTTGACGACGAGAATTAATTTTTAAATTAAGTAATGAAACTGATATGTTTTGAATTTTGTAAAATAGACATCATTTTTCAGTTCATAATATCAAATATATCTTAGGCCTAATTTTTGGTATTTTTCTGGAAACTTTCATTTTCTTGATGAATAGTGAAACCACTAAGTGGTAGTTAAAAAAATGAATTTTTCATAAAACATAATTTTACCACTTCTGTGAGTGGAATTTCAAAAATCCGAGAGACACGGTTGATGTCAGTAAGTAAAATGTGGTTAAATGAGATGAAAATATTTTTTGGTGAATAGTAACTTTTTACTTTTTTTTACCATGGTTAAAAGTAAATACGATAAATAAGGGTAAAAATGATATTATTATTACCCTAACACAAGTCTTAATTCTATTGGATAAGTGTAATTCGACCAAAAAAAACCTTAGGAATAATATATGACCATTTAGGCCCACTTGGATTACATTAGGACATTTATTATTAATTTATTTAAAGATGGGTTAAAATAGTTAAAATCAAAGTTTAATAAGTTAATCATTTTTAATATAGGGTTATACATAAGATAAATTCGACTATAAATACTCATTAGAAACCTAAAACGATTTCCTACATAAATATATTTTATTTGTAATTTTTAGACATTAAATAATTTAATTTATTTATGACACAAAGACGATCCAGTAATTATCTTATTAATGAAATATTGACATAATTGATGTTATAAATACCCAAATAAATGTAATTTGAGACTTTTAATGAATTACACTAATTTTCTTGGTTAATATGACATGTTAGTATTGTTTTAATTAACTTTTTACAAACTAATCATTCTGTTATGATTTTCACAAAAAAAATAATATATATTGTCAAAATTGACATAAAATAGTTTTTAAAACAAATATTATATTATTAATTATTATTTTATTCCTAAAAATATATGGTTTTCCAAATGACTTATATAAGGTTATATATATTAATAATAAACAACTTGGGGTTCGTTTGGTTTCTTATAGTAACTTTATTAACATTATAGTATAAGAACACAAGAAGACACAGTAAAAGTCAAATTATTTAACTTAATGTTAAATCTAAATGATAAGGTTAAAATAGGAACCTAAACTTGTCTAAATTCTATTTTATGAGAGGATTTCGACCCATCCCCTCTTTAGCTTCGAAATAAATCAATTTAGAGCTATTTAAAACCGAATTTGGCTTTATAATAAAATAATATTTTTAGTTATTCCAAAGGTACCCCTCCCCTCCCTTATAAAAGGGCACCTCCTCCCTCTCTTCCTCAAACCACATTGAGCCTTCAAGATCGGCCAACCCCTGACAAATTCTCTTCTCCACTTCCCTAGAAACATCCTAGAGGTCCTGGTCTTCTTCAAAGACCAATTTTAGTGCCCTAAGAGGATTACTCAAAGAGGCGCTTCAATGAAGAGGTAATGTCCGTTACCGATTCTTTCAACTTTATTTCTTCTTACACTTCTTCTTATTAGGTTGTTTCATTGTGAAGTAATAACATCAATATCACTCATATACGTATATGTTATTATAAGTATGAAAAAACCTATTTCACCATCTATCCATCCTGGGGAAAATGAAATTACCGCGCGTGCGTACGTATGGAATATCGTCTCCACGCCGTGGTGTAATCTATTTTCCACCACCACCTTACTTGGATGGGTATAATGGTGTACATAATAACTATATATAATTATTGTAATGTGATAATGATTCTGAAATAGTATACATACACTCCAATATAATTCCACGATCATGAGAATGATATCATCGCTCGTGCGTACGTACGAACTACCATCTCCACGACGCAATGAGAGTCATTCTCCACGTTCACCATTCATGAATGATTATAAAGTATATATAATAAGTAACCATGAAATATATGAAATAATAATGATACTATATTTATGTGTATATATATGTATGTCATCTACTTAATTCCATGCAACTCAATAAGGAAACGAAAACAGTGTTCATGCGTACGTACGACCTACCGTCTCCATGAATGGTGTATTTATTTCCATTTACTGATCTATTATATATATGTATATTCTGAATATATATTATATGTAAATCATGTTTTATATTCTGGAATTAATTAATCTGGTTCTACGTAATCATATGAATAATTACAAGTCAAAACACGGATGACAAATGAAATGATTTTACCCAAAACGCTCTTTAACATGGAATTTACAAAAGAACGGGTAAAATAAAGTCATAAGTGAACCAAATGTGATATCATAACAATGAGTATGATTATGGAATAAGTCAATGACATTATTTTAATCATTAGATAGGAGGTTCAGGCACTTACGAAGCAAATCGGACCTAATGTAAGGGAAATATCACAATCTCATTTTTATCCGAGATTGTTTATACTTTTGTAATTACTAGGGTTTATTTTATCATCCAAATCCATGTTTCTTTAATATGTAATATTATTTCCATCCACCTACAATTGTTTAAATCCAATTTTACCCTTAGGTGTTTTTTTAGTAAAAGATATGAAAGGAATCTTTTGTCGTTTTTAGTACGAGGTACTTTTAGACTATTCTGACAAAAGTACGAGAATAATGTTTTTTAAGTTATACGGCATAAATGTATTTTTAAAAGATTATTTCCAACAAGCTTCCTTTACAATTTTTCATGTTTATTTTTAATTATCTTCTTTTAGTTTAAAATTGTATGACATGTTACGAAAGGAAAATGTTTTTGAAAGGATATTTTCCTCAAGAATGGAGTTCAAGTGTTTTATCAAAATTATTTTCCATGTAAGATAATATAAGGTTCCTTTTCTATCCCTATTATTACATTGATTTGATTATGTTGTGATGAATTATTTTTATGAATTTATTTATCTTATATGAATTGTTTTATGATGTCATGATGTTTAAGAATCCCATTTTTTTACATGGGTTATGAAATGATGTATGATTTATGATTTTGTGGCACACATAAGAATGGTATCATTATGAGATGGGTGGGACCTATATCTCCCTCCAATGCATTGGGTAAGGATTTTATATCTCATGAGATAGACATGGCTGGAACGACAGGTTAAACCGATTCATTGAAACAGGACTGAAATGAGGAGTGAACTTGGTTCAAAAATAGACTTTGTCCACTAAGATAGTCTTGGAAATGAGTATTGACTAATAAGAAATGATTCTCTATGATTATGTGTGTATGCCACAGTGTTTCATGTTTTAATTTATGATTATTGGGGTTTAAATTTCACTACTATGATTTATCCCATGTTATGATATTATGATCTCTTTTTCAGGTTAAGATTTCCAAAATATAATGTTCTTATGAATATGATGTGATTGATATTTCTTTTGTTTACCCTTACTGAGCATTTGAGCTCAACCTTTTATGTTTTCTTTTCCCCAGGATATAATGAAATGTTTTAGGCAAAAAAAGGGAAGATCTTTATGGGAGATGTTGAAGATCTTTCACCCCTATTAGAAGATTATATTCCATGTTTCCAAAGACACTAAACAATTAAGATCCTTGTGTGTGTTTTTGTAATGTACTAAGTATTCTACAAAAGTAATGTAATGTCCATGTACATTAACCTTCGGGTCCCTACAATTGGTATCAGTGGAAAGGTTTAGTGAACCTTTGGAAACTAGGATGCGAAAATTTTAGTGAGATCCCTAGAGATATTTCTAAGGTATGTCTAGTGATGACCCTATGGATAAGTATACATATAGGATATAGTCCAAGAACTATAGTAACAATATTAGAATTTAACCTAATATGTTAGATATTGAGGGTTCTCCCCCTTTACTATGTTGTTTTACCTAACATGATTTTTTCCTCTCACACTATTCTTTTCGTGTTTTAGAAAATTGCTGGAAACAGGAAGATTCATGATAATGGAGGATATGACGGACAATGGAATGATATTCTTCATGAGAAACCAAATGAAACAGGATTTGGAAGTCCAAACATCGTTATTATTCCTAATCAACAATCTCATAATATGATCAATAATCTCAACTTTAGTAAGTTTCCCGACTCTGATAATAAGAGAATGATGGAGTTTCATGATGATCATAGAGGAAAGAAAGTTCAATTTACCTCATGTAAATCATGTGGGAAGAGGCATCGAGGAGATTGATTCAAGGGAACTGAAAAATGCTTTGGGTGTGGAAAAGAAGGACACAAAGCGAGTAAGTGCAAAGGAAAAGGTTCAGTTAACACCATGGATGAGGATAATGGTATTTCTAGGACATCAACAATGGTTAAATGTTTTAAATGTGGAATGTATGGGCATTATGCAAACCAATGCCCTAAGGGAAAGTCTCATGAAGAGAATCAGTATGACCGTATGGGTAGTATTTATGTTGATGATGATGAAGAGACTACAAATGATATGTAAGATGAAAGAATTTTTGAAGCTCGGTCAATGGATTAAGAAGGTAGTGGAATGATTACATGTTTATCAAGTGTAATGTTGTATAAGTAATATCATGGTACTATGGAATAAAGAGACATCTAAGGATTGTTACACTGTTGTCTTTCCTTGAGTTTTGAAAGTGTATGATTAATGGTACTAGTATCCATTAAAGGTTATTCAGATATTTTTGGAATATAGATGATATGCGCATAATTAAGGGATAAGGTGAAAATGAAATGTTTGACAGTATTCATGAGCTCATGATTGATATAAGGACTAAGTGATATCATGGTTTGAGTATAAAGAATTTTGAGGATTTTGGTTTGTGGAAAGTGTTAACTTTTAACTGCATTCATGTTTTCACTAAGGTTCAATGGGTATTCATTCTTCAAGAAAATACATGATTAAGGTATTCACATGTTTGTAATTTGACCAACAGGATATATCGTATGATATATGGGGGATAAATGATGGCATTCACATGATTGTTATGTGACATTTCATGTAATCATTTTCTTTATACTATGAGCTTGGACCAAAGTATTTTAGATAAGAATAATGATTAGAATGGATTATGATGGACATAAGTTAGGATATAACTTTTTTGATATTATTGATGGGATGTTATAGTAATATAGCTTTAGAAAAAGGACAACCTACAGGACGGGCGGTAGCCCATCGCGTCGGAGAAGGCTATGGGAATCGAACCAACAACCGAAGTGCGACTGGCCTTTAGCACCTACCACTAGCCTACAGGAAGTCCCTGTTCAGTAGAAACTAGTTTTATTATATTAAGCAGTATGATATATGAATTATAAGTCCATTTTAGGAACCATATATGATTAATCTCTGTATAGATGGACTTATGTAAGTTTTGATAACTTTTCTAACCTTTTTTTGAGACTGATGGAATGACCCATCATTCTACCACATGATCTGCTAACACATCATTAATGACAAATTCAACTTCAATTCATTAAGATATGAAGTGGAAATTTTCAAAATAACGACAAATGGTGAGACTATACCAAAATCACAAAAGTATTTCTTTTAATTACAATTTCATCAACTTTAGGGAAATGATCTTGAAAACCAAAAATGTTGTCCTAGTGCTCTTATATCTGATGAATCAGACAGTACCTTAGATCATCAAAAATTTATGGCTTTGTGATTGCTGGCTTTTCCATAGCCATGTTCTCTACCACTTTCCATCAGAACATGATGGTTATATTTCCCTTCCATATCTATATTTTCACCTATGTGGAAACCCAGTGATTAGTTTATTTGGGTAATCGTTACATTTCATACTTTTGTTTTTAAATATTGGTTTTGGTATTCCTTTTTACGATGTGGGTTTCTATTAAAGAAACTTTCAAGTAGTAAACCATTTATAACCCCGACGAATTTCGAGGGAAAAATTAATTTTAAGGGGGGTAGAATGTAACAACCCGAGATTTTATGAAAAATATTCTTTTTAATTTCATTAATGTCTTGTGTTGTACGCTACACCAAAAGGAGCTTACAAAACACGCATCCTTGACTTGCCTTTCATTACATGCAATCACGACATTCCTCGATAGCGTGTGTAGTATGCAATAAAAAGTTTCACTAAACAACAATATGCTATTAAAATATTATTAAAACTACCCGATATGAATAGTAATAACCGCTTTTTTGAAATTTTGTAAATTTTATTTTTAAAAATGGACTTCATTTTTGGATTCGGAATATCGAAATTAGCTTAGGGTGAAATTTTGGTACTTTTCAGATAACTTTCATATTCTGATGAATAGTGAAAAATAATAAATTTTAATTAAAAAAAACCTTTTTAATCGAAATAATTAATAGTGATAAATTATTAATTTTAGAGGTTTTAAAGTATATTTAGAATATATTTTTACAATTTAATACAATGTTGGTCATTGGATGTAATTTCACATTTAAATCAGACATAAACAAGTGTCAATCTTTTGATAGTTATTATCTCTTAAGAACACACTATTTGTTTTGACGACGGAAATTAATTTTTAAATTAAGTAATGAAACTGATATGTTTTGAATTTGGTAAAATAGACATCATTTTTCAGTTCATAATATCAAATATATCTTAGGGCTAATTTTTGGTATTTTTCTGGAAACTTTCATTTTTTTGATGAATAGTGAAACCACTAAGTGGTAGTTAAAAAAATGAATTTTTCATAAAACTTAATTTTACCGCTTCTATGAGTGGAATTTAAAAAATCCGAGAGACATGGTTGATGGCAGTAAGTAAAATGTTGTTCAATGAGATGAAAATAATTTTTGTTGAATAGTAACTTTTTACTTTTTTTACCACGGTTAAAAGTAAATAGGGCAATTAAGGGTAAAAATGATATTATTATTACCCTAACACATGTCCTAATTCTATTGGATAAGTGTAATTCGACCAAAAACAAGCTTAGGAATAAAATATGACCATTTAGGCCCACTTGGATTAGATTAGGACATTTATTATTAATTTAATTAAAGAAGGGTTAAAATAGTTAAAATCAAAGTTTAATAAGTAAAAAAAATTTAATATAGGGTTATACATAAGATAAATTCGACTATAAATATTCCATAGAAAGCTAAAAATATTTCCAACATAATGGTATTTTAGTTGTAATATTTAGACATTAAATAATTTAATTTATTTACGACACAATGATGATGCAGTAATTATCTTATTAATGAAATATTGACATAATTTATGTTATAAATACCCAAATAAATGTAATTTGAGACTTTTTATTAATTAAAATAATTTTCTAGGATAATATGACAAGTTAGTATTGATTTAATTAACTTTTTTCGAACTAATCATTCTGTTATGAGTTTCTCAAAAAATCAATTAATAAATAGTGACATAATTGACCTAAAATAGTTTTTTTTAAAAAAATTATATTATTAATTATTATTTTATTCCTAAAAATCTAAGGTTCAGCCAATGGACTTAGATAAGGTTATATATATTAATAATAAACAACTTGGGGTTCGTTTGTCTGATTATAGTAAGTTTATTAACCTTATAGTATAAGAAGATAAGAAGACACAGTAAAAGTAAAATTATTTAACTTAACGTTAAATCTAAATGATAAGGTTAAAATAGGAACCTTAACTTGTCTAAATTCTATTGGATGAGATGATTTTGACCCATACCAACTTTAGTTTTGAAATAAATCAATTTGGAGCTTTTTAAAACCGAATTTGGCTTTATAATAAAATACTAATTTTAGTTAATCCAAAGGTGCCCGTCCCCTCCCTTATAAAAGGGCACCTCCTCCCTCTCTTCCTCACACCACATTGAGCCTTCAATCTCGGCCAACCCCTGCCAAATTCTATTCTAAACTTCCCTAGAAACATCCTAGAGGTCATGGTCTTATTCAAATACAAATGTTAGTGCCCTAAGAGAGGACTCAAAGAGGCGCTTCAAAGAAGAGGTAATGTCCGTTACCGATTCTTTCAACTTTATTTCTTTTTCCACTTCTTCATCTTTGGTTGTTTCATTATGAAGTAATAACATAAGTATCACTAATATACTGATATGTTATTATAAGTATGAAACAAACCAATTTCACCATCTATCCATCCTACGGAAAACAAAATCACCGCGCGTGCGTACGTATGGAATACCGTCTCCACGCCGTGGTGTAATCTATTTTCCACCACCACCTTACTTGTATGGGTATAATGGTGTATATAATAACTATAGATGATTATTTTAAAGTGATAATGATTCTGAAATAGTATATATACACTCCAATACAATTCCACGATCATGAGAATGATATCATCGCTCGTGCGTACGTACGAACTACCATCTCCACGACGCGATGAGATTCATTCTCCATATTAACCATTCATGAATGATTATAAAGTATATATAATAAGTAATCATGAAATATATGACATAATAATGATACTGGATTCATGTGTATATATATGTATGTCCTCTAATTAATTCCATTCAACTCAATAAGGAATCAAAAATAGTGTTCATGCGTACGTACGACCTACCATCTCCATGAACGATTTATTTCTTTCCATTTACTGATCTATTATATATATGTATATTCTGAATATATATTATATATAAATCATGTTTTATATTCTTGAATTAAGTAATCATGATCTAAGTAATCATATGAATTATTACAAGTCAAAACACGGATGACAAATGAAACGATTTTACCCAAAACACTCTTTAACATGGACTTTACAAAATAACGGGTAAAATAAAGTCATAAGTGAACCATATATGATATCATAACAATTATTATGATTCTGGAATAAGTAAATGACATTATTTAAATCATTATACAGGAGGTTCAGACACTTACTAAGCAAATCGGAGCTATGGTAAGGGAAATATCACAATCTCATTTTTATCCGAGATTGTTTATACTTTGGTAATTACTGGGGTGTATTTTATCATCAACATCCATGTTTCCTCAATATTTAGTATTATTTCCATCCACCTAAAATTGTTTAAATCCAATTTTACCCTTAGGTGAGTTTTTATTAAATGAAATGAAAGGAATCTTTTGTCGTTTTTCGTACGAGGTACTTTTTGACTTTTACGACAAAAGTACGAGAAGAGTGTTTTTTTAACTTATACGGCATAAATGGATTTTTAAAACATTATTTACAAGAATATTCCTTTACAATTTTTCAAGTTTATTTTTAATCAACTTTTTTTAGTTTAAAATTTTATGACATGTTATGAAAGGAAAATGTTTTTGAAAGGATATTTTCCTCAAGAATGGAGTTCAAGTGTTTAATCAAAATTCTTTTCCATCTAATATAATATAGGGTTATGTTTCTATCCCTATTATTACATTGATTTGATTATGTCGTGATGGAATTATTTTTTTGAATTTCTTTATCTTATATGAATTTTTTTATGATGTCATGATGTTTAAGAATCCCATTTTTATTACATGGGTTATGTAATGATTTACGATTTATGATTTTGTGGAACACATAATAATGGTATCATTATGAGATGGGTGGGACCTATATCCACCTTCAATTCATTGGGTAAAGATTTTATATCTCATGAGATAGAAATGACTGGAATGGAAGGTTAAACCAGTTCAGTGAAACAGGACTGAAACGAGGAGTGAACTCGGTTCAGAAATGGACTTTGTCCACTAAGAGAGTCTTGGAAATGAGTCTTGACCAATAAGAAATGATTCTCTATGATTATGTGTGTATGACACAATGTTTAATGTTTTATGTTATGATTATTGGGGTTTACATTTCACTACTATGATTTATCCCATGATATGATATTATGATCTCTTTTTCAGGTTAAGATTTCCAAAATGTTATGTTCTTTGGAATATGATGTGATTGATATTTCTTTTGTTTACCCTTACTGAGCATTTCAGCTCACCCTTTTATGTTTTCTTCTCCCCAGGATATAAAGAAAGGTTTTAGGTAAAAAAATGGAAGATCTATATGGGAGTTGTTGAAGATCTTTCACCCCGATTAGAAGATTATATTCCATGTTTCCAAAGACACTAAACTGTTACGGTCCTTGTGTGTGTGTTTTTGTTATGTACTAAGTATTCCGCAAACGTAATGTAATGTCCATGTACGTTAATCTTCGGGTCTCTACAGTTGGTATCCGAAGAAAGGTTTAGTCAACATTTGGAATCTAGGATGCGAAAACGTTAGTGAGATACCTAGAGATATTTCTAAGGTAGGTATAGGGATGTCCCTATGGATAAGTATACGTATAGGATATAGTCCTAGAACTATGGTAACGATATTAGAATTTAACCTAAGATGTTAGATATTTGAGGGTTCTCCCCCTTTACTATGTTGTTTTCCCAAGAATGATTTTTTCCTCTCACACTATTCTTTTTGGGTGTTAGAAAATGGCTGGAAACAGGAAGATTCATGATAATGGAGGATATCACGGACAATGGAATGATATTTTTCCTGAGAAACCAAATGAAACAGGATTTGGAAGTCAAAACATCGTTATTATGCCTAATCAGCAATCTCATAATATGATCAATTATATCAACTTTGGTAAGTTTCCCGACTCAGATAATAAGAGAAAGATAGAGTTTCATGATGATCATAGAGGAATGAAAGTTCAATTTACCTCATGTAAATCATGTGGGAAGAGGCATCGAGGAGATTGTTTCAAGGGAACTGAAAGATGCTTTGGGTGTGGAAAATAAGGACACAAAGCCAGTAAGTGCAAAGGAAAAGGTTCAGTTAACACCATGGATGAGGATAATGGTATTGCTACGACATCAACAATGGTTAAATGTTTTAAATGTGGAATGTACGGGCATTATGCAAACCAATGCCCTAAGGGAAAGTCTCATGAAGAGAATCAGTACAGCCGTCTGGGTAGTATTTATGTTGATGATGATGAAGAGACTGCAAATGATATGTAAGATGAAAGAATTGTTGATGCTCGGTCAATGGTTTAAGAAGGTAGTGGAATGATTACATGTTTATCAAGTGTAATGTTGTATAAGTAATCTCATGGTACTATGGAATAAAGAGACATCTAAGGATTGTTACACTGTTGTCTTTCCTTGAGTTTTGAAAGTGTATGATTAATGGTACCAGTATCCATTAAATGTTATTCAGATATTTTTGGAATATAGATGATACGTGCATAATGAAGGGATAAGGAGAAAATGAAATGTTTGACAGTATTCATGATCTCATGATTGATATAAGGACTAAGTGATATCATGGTTTGAGTATAAATAATTTTGAGGATTTTGGTTTGTGGAAAGTGTTATCTTTTAACTGCATTCATGTTTTCACTAAGGTTCAATGGGTATTCATTGTTCAAGAGAATACATGATTAAGGTATTAACATGTTTGTAATTTGACCAAAAGGATATATCTTATGATATATGGGGGATAAAGGATGGCATTCACATGATTGTTATGTGGAATTTCAAGTAATCATTTTCTTTAAACTATGAGCTTGGACCGAAGTATTTTAGATAAGCTTAAAGATTAGAATGGATTATGATGGACATAAGTTAGGATAGAACTTTTTTCGATATTATTGATGGGATGTTATAGTAATATAGCTTTAGAAAAAGGACAACCTGTAGGACGGCCGGCAACCCATCGCATCAGACAAGGCTGTGGGAATCAAACCCACAACTGAAGTGCAACTAGCCTTTAGCGCCTACCACTGGCCTACAGGAAGTCCCTGTTTAGTAGAAACTAGATTTATTATATTAATCAGTATGATATATGAAGTATAAGTCCATTTTAGGTACCATATATGATTAATCTCACTATAGATGGACTTATGTAAGTTTTGATAACTTTTCTGACCTTTTTTTGAGATAGATGGAATGACTCATCATTCTATCACATGATCTGCTAACACATCATGAATGACAAATTCAACTTCATTTCTTTAAGAGATGAAGTGGAAATTGTTCAAATAACGACCAACGGTGAGACTATACCAAAATCACGAAAGTATTTCTTCTAATTTCAATTTCATCATCTTTAGGGAAATGATCTTGAAAACCAAAAATGTTGTCCTAGTGCTCTTATATCTGATGAATCAGATGGTACCTTAGATGGTCAAAAATTTATGGCTTTGTGATTACTGGCATTTCCATAGCCATGTTCTCTACCACTCTCCATCAGAACATAATGGTTAGATTTCTCTTCCATGTCCATATTTTCACCTATGTGGAAACCCGGTGATTAGTTTATTTGGGTAACCGTTACATTTTATAATTTTCTTTTTAAAGATTGGTTTTGGTATTCCTTTTTACAATGTGGGTTTCTATTAAAGAAACTTTCATGTAGTAAACCATTTATAACCCCGATGAATTTTGAGGGCAAAATTCAATTTAAGGGGGGTAGAATGTAACACCCCGAGATTTTATGACAAATATTCTTTTTAATTTCATTAATATCTTGTGTTGTACGCTACACCAAAAGGATCTTGCACAACACGCATCCTTGACTTGCCTTGCATTACATGTAATCACGACCTTCCTCGATAGCGTGTGTAGTACGCAATAACGAGTTTCACTAAACAACAATATGCTATTAAAATATTATTAAAACTATCCGTTATGAATAGTAATAACTGCTTTTTGAAATTTTGTAAATTTTATTTTTAAAAATGGGCTTCAATTTTTGATTCAGAATATCGTAATTAGTTTAGGGTGAAATTTTGGTACTTTTCAGATAACATTCATTTTCTGATGAATAGTTATAATTACTAAATTTTAATTAAAAACAACCTTTTTAATAGAAATAATTAATAGTGATAAATTATTAATTTTAGGGGTTTTATATTATATTTAGAATATATTTTTACAATTTAATACAATGTTGGTCATTGGATGTAAT
Organism: Viscum album; assembly: GCA_963277665.1. Lineage (NCBI taxonomy): Eukaryota > Viridiplantae > Streptophyta > Magnoliopsida > Santalales > Viscaceae > Viscum > Viscum album. The sequence goes on from OY728160.1 coordinate 1,568,007,061, forward strand.
TTCACTTTTAAACCAGACATAAACAAATGTCAATCTTTTGATAGTTATTATCTCTTAATAACACGCTATTTGTTTTGACGACGAGAATTAATTTTTAAATTAAGTAATGCAACTGATATGTTTTGAATTAGGTAAAATAGACATCATTTTTCAGTTCAAAATATCAAATATAGCTTAGGCATAATTTTTGGTATTTTTCTGGAAACTTTCATTTTTTTGATGAATAGTGAAACCACTAAGTGGTAGTTAAAAAAATGAATTTTTCATAAACCGTATTTTTTCTACTTCTGTGAGTGGAATTTCAAAAATCCGAGAGACACGGTTGATGTCAGTAAGTAAAATGTGGTTCAATGAGATGAAAATAATTTTTTGTGAATAGTAACTTTTTACTTTTTTTTACCACGATTAAAAGTAAATAAGGTAATTAAAGGTAAAAATGATATTATTATTACCCTAACACATGTCCTAATTCTATTGGATAAGTTTAATTCGACCAAAAAAAAACCTTAGGAATAAAATATGACCATTTAGGCCCACTTGGATTAGATTAGGACATTTACTATTAATTTATTTAAAGAAGGGTTAAAATAGTTAAAATCAATGTTTAATAAGTAAATAATTTTTAATATATGGTTATACATAAGATAAATTCTACAATAAATATTCCTTAGAAAGATAAAAATAGTTCCTACATAATGGTATTTTATTTGTAATTTTTAGAAATTAAATAATTTAATTTATTTATGACACAATGATGATGGAGTAATTATCTTATTAATGATATATTGACATAATTAATGTTATAAATACCCAAATAAATGTAATTTGAGACTTTTTATGAATTAAAATAATTTTATATGTTAATATGACATGTTAGTATTGATTTAATTAGATTTTTTGGAAATAATCATTTTGTTATGATTTTTACAAAAATCAATTAATAAATAGTGTCAAAATTGACATAAAATAGTTTTTTTTTAAAATATTATATTATTAATTGTTATTTTATTCCAAAAATTCTATAGTTCTGCCAAATGACTTAAATGAGGTTATATATATTAATAATAAACAACTTGGGTTTAGTTTGGATGCTTATAGTAAGTTTATTACCCTTATAGTATAAGAACACAAGAAGACACAGTAAAAGTAAAATTATTTTACTTAATGTTAAATCTAAATGATAAGGTTAAAATTGGAACCTAAACATGTCTAAATTCTGTTGGATGAGAGTATTTCGGCCCATACCCACCTTAACTTGTAAATAAATCCATTTGGAGCTATTTAAAAACGAATTTGTCTTTATAATAAAATATCATTTTTAGTTATTCCAAAGGTGCCCCTCTCCTCCCTTATGAAAGGGCACCTCCTCCCTCTCTTCCTCACTCCACTTTGAGCCTTCACGCTCGGCCAAACCCTGGAAAATTCTCTTCTCCACTTCCCTAGAAACATCTTAGAGGTCCTGGTTATCTTTAATGACCAATGTTAGTGCCCTAAGAGGAGGACTCAAAGAGACGCTTCAAAGAAGAGGTAATGTCCGTTACCGATTCTTTCAACTTTATTTCTTATTCCACTTCTTCTTATTAGGTTTTTTAATTATGAAGTAAAAACATTAGTATCAATCATATAATGATATGTTATTATAAGTATTAAACAACCCTATTTCACCATCTATCCATCATATGGAAAACGAAATCACCGCGCGTGCGTACGTACGGAATACCGTCTCCCCGCCATGGTGTAATCTATTTTTCACCACCACCTTACTTGGATGGGTATAATGGTGTACATAAAAACTATATATGATTATTGTAAAGTGATAATGATTTTTAAATAGTATACATACACTCCAATACAATTCCACGATCATGAGAACAATATCATCGCTTGTGCGTACGTACGAACTACCGTCTCCACGACGCGATGAGATTCATTCTCCACATTAACCATTCATGAATGATTATAATGTATATATAATAAGTAATCATAAAACATATTACATAACAATGATACTGGATTTGTGTGTATATATATTTATGTCATCTACTTAATTCCATTCAACTCAATAAAGAAACGAAAATAGTGTTCATGCGTACGTGCGGCCTACCGTCTCCATGAACGGTGTATTTCATTCCATTTACTGATCTATTATATATATGTATATTCTGAATATATATTATATATAAATCATGTTTTATATTCTGGAATTAAGTAATCATGATATATGTAATCATATGAATAATTACAAGTCAAAACATGGATGACAAATCAAACAATTTTACCCAAAACGCTCTTTAACATGGAACTTACAAAAGAACGGGTAAAATAAAGTCATAAGTGAACCATATATGATATCATAACAATGTGTATGATTTTGGAATAATTCAATGACATTATTTAAATCATTATACAGGAGTTTCAGACACTTACAAAGCAAATCAGACCTAAGGTAAGGGAAATATCACAATCTCATTTTTATCCGAGATTGTTTATACTTTGGTAATTACTGGGGTGTATTTTATCATCCACATCCATGTTTCCTCAATATTTAATATTATTTCCATCCACCTAAAATTTTTTACATCCAATTTTACCCTTAGGTGAGTTTTTAGTAAATGATATGAAAGGAATCTTTTGTCTTTTTTCGTACGAGGTACTTTTTGACTTTTCCGACAAAAGTACGAGAAGAATGTTTTTTTAACTTATATGGCATAAATGGATTTTTAAAACATTATTTCCAAGAATCTTCCTTTAAAAGTTTTCAAGTTTATTTTTAATCAAATTCTTTTAGTTTAAAATTGTATGACATGTTATGAAAGGAAAATGTTTTTGAAAGGATATTTTCCTCAAGAATGGAGTTCAAGTGTTTTATCAGAATTATTTTCCATCTAAGATAATATAGGGTTCTGTTTCTATCCCTATTATTACATTGATTTGATTATGTTGTTATGGAATTATTTTTATGAATTTATTTATCTTATATGAATTTCTTTATGATGTCTTTATGTTTAAAAATCCCATTTTTATTACACGGGTTATGCAATGATGTATGATTTATGATTTTGTGGCACACATAAGAATTGTATCATTATAAGATGGGTGGGACCTATATCTCCCTCCAATGAATTGTGTAAAGATTTTATATCTCGTGAGATAGACATGGCTAGAATGGAAGGTTAAACCAGTTCAATGAAACAGGATTGAAACGAGGAGTGAACTCGATTCAGAAATGGACATTGTCCACTAAGATAGTCTTGGAAATGAGTCTTGATTAATATTTAAAGATTCTCTATGATTATGTGTGTATGCCACAAAGTTTCATGTTTTAAGTTATGATTATTAGGGTTTATATTTCACTACTATGATTTATCCCATGTTATGATATTATGATCTCTTTTGCAGGCTAAGATTTCCAAAATGTTATGTTCTTATGAATATGATGTGATTGATATTTCTTTTGTTTACCCTTACTGAGCATTTGAGCTCACCCTTTTATGTTTTCTTTTCCCCAGGATATAAAGAAATGTTTTAGGTAAAAAAAAGGGAAGATATTTATGGGAGATGTTGAAGATCTTTCACCCCGATTAGAAGATTATATTACGAGTTTCCAAAGACACTAAACTATTACGGTCCTTGAGTGTTTGTTTTTGTTATGTACTAAGTATTCTGCAAATGTAATGTAATTTCCATGTACATTAATCTTGAGGTCTCTACAGGTTTCCCCCTCATCAGAACAGCAACCACATATTCAGTTGCTCTTTCTAGTAAACCCATCCTACTAGACTACATTTCCTGTCTTATTTGATAATGTTTATGGTGGTTTGGGATATGATTGAGGTATACATTAGTGTTTCATTATTTTTATGGGTTGTTTTTTATTTTTATTTTTGTTTACCATTAACTTCCTATGCTATCTTCTTTTCTATCACTTCATGCTAGTCCCTATATTGGTTTGGAACAATGGTGTTGGCATTGGATTGGATTTGCAATGATGTGGTGTTCAGGTGATTAATGTTTTTCCTTATATGGTTTCTGTTTCACTTATCTCTTGTCATACCTTGCTATCGAGGCACTAGTTCAGCTTAATCTCTACTCTGACTTCAGATCTATGGTATTATGCCCCATTTCAGTCTAGTTTTGATGTTTTCATGGGCAGTTTTGTGATGTGTTGGTTGAGTATTCATGGTGTTCAAGGTGGAGTGATACATTTTGTTTCATTTCACCTATTGGTTATACTTTTCATTCAAAAGTTGTTATGTGGGGTTCAATTTTATTTTTCGGACTCAGATGATAGTGGTTCTCTTTTATTTTGATTGGATTTGAATTTTTTGTCAATGATTACACAAGTTTTGGTTTCATCACGGGTGTTTGTACTAGTCTGGTGATGGTCATATTGGTGTATTCACCATTTTGGTGTTTGTGGTTTTTATCAGTTCATCGATGGTGAAGATCTGGGTATTTTATTCTTCTTTTTTATCATAGTTCCAATGATTATGAGTTTCAGATATTGCGTGGTAGTGAGAGAAACAACGTGTGGTGGAGGTAGTGGGTAATGATTTGATTGACAAGAGACATAGTTGGTGAAGAGATCGATGAATATGTTTGTATTAGGCTATATAAAATGGAGCATGAATCATGGGGGACTATATATCCATCTTCGTATTGGAGAAGTTAGTCTCAATTTGAAATTTAAAATTTTCATGTTTTTTTGTAATTTGTAAGCTGATGTTTGAATATTGTGTGTGGTTTGATCTCTGTGTTAGGGTTCACACGTAACCCTTACAAGCTTTTGGAAATATTAGAATGATGGATTAGAGTAAAAAAAATTTATTTGAAAGAATACACTTAATTTTTGAAATCATCATATCAAAATAAACTTAGGGTTGATTTTTTTTAATTTTTCTGAAAAGTTTTATTATTTGAAGTTTGAAAAATAATAATTAATTTTTTAAAATTTCCTTTTTGATTAAATTTATTTTTAATGTTAAATTTTATTTCAAATTTTTATTAAATAAAAATAAGTTCAATTTTATATCTATTAATCCAATTTAATTCATTGGAATCATTTTTATATTGAATTTTTATATAAAAACATAATATCCTTTTCAACATTTTCTTTTTTGAAACCCGCTTTCTTCTCAAATTTGTGAGATTAATTTCAAATTAAATTTTCCTACATAAATGAATTGAATATTTCATAATGGATTAAATATATTTTATAAGAATATTTTATGTTATATAATTATGTTGACTTTTTTTGAACAAAATTAATAGTGAAAACAATAAAAATTATTTTCCGATGTTAAGGTAAAAAATGATTCATTAGGGGTCAAACTAGAATGATAAGAGTTAAAATGACCTAAATAATCATTTAAAATATATTTTATGAACATATTTAAGCCCTATAATAAATATTTCATGATAATAATCCATTATTGACCCTTTCTCTTTGTTAATAATGTAAGTAGAACTTTTTTTCAAAATTTACAAGTGTGCCACTCACCTCACTTATAAAAGGCAACCCCTTATCCTCTCTTCTTCACACCAAAAAACCCATTTGGTTCATCCAATACCTATCCAAATCAATTTTAAAACCCTATAATCTCATCCAATAAGTCCAATTTTTTTTCCATAAACTCAACATATGATGGATTATTGTGCTTACCTAAGGAGGATGCCCGATGAATAAGTAACATCCTTCAATGAGTGATTTTATTTATTTTCTTTCGAGACCTCATTTAACTATAATTAATCTATTATGATATAGTAAAATCATTATATTACATATATAGATATTCTTAAGATAATTTAATGGTGTAAAACCACATACTCTTCAATCAAAATAGTTATCTAATCATAATTTTTGTGTACGGTGGACTACTGCCTCACAAACTGATGTCATACATTTTTCTGTTACCACCTCTCAAGATTTGGTATGATGATGGATATAATATATATATATATATATATGATATTTATAAAATAATTATATCTCTTTAGTCATTATATCATATATTTAGTTTTTTTACTTTCCATTCTGTAAGGGATATGATAACGTCGCTTGTGTGTACGGCAGACTACCGCCTCACGAAGCGATGTGATTTATTTTCCAATAACTCTTTACATGTAAGGTAATATGGTTAATTTTCGTTAAAATATGTGATTTAATGAAATAATTATTATTTTAATGAAAATTTTATCAATATTAAAAGATAATATATCATTTTACATTTTACACTGAAAAATCATAACATTGTTCATGTATCTGTGGAAAACCACCTTCAGGATGTGATGTTAATCTATATTCCAAAATAAACTAGAAGTATGATATATAAAAATATATTTAAATAAATAATATGGTATATATGATTTTATTATAATTTATTAAAGAGAATATATTTCTTGACTTATTTCCATAATGATCATTGATAAAATTGAAACATTACTCATGTGTACATATGACATATTGTCTACATGATTGTAATGTAGATAATTTTTCATAACCATAATTTTTGATTAATTTTAAATTTTAATTTTTTGTATTAATATGACAGTATTTTCATTATATTATTCTTAATGTGATTCAATATTTATCTATTTGACCATAGTCACCCTCCAAAGTCTTTTTTGACACATAATCAAAATATCATCCTAAAATCAAATATAAACATAAGTGATTAATTAATCATATATATCATTTTAATAAGTGAATCAAATAAAATAGTTAAATTTAAAAATGTTCTTAAAATTAAAATAATTAAAAATAAATTATTATACTACAACATAAAGAATATACATGATGATTTGAAGTCCAGGTAGGGGTTTCTCTTCTCACATTTACCTCGATGAGACACATGCCATATTCATCAGTTAATTATTTTGTGTGTTATATATACTACAATTTTTTTGTTATATTATTAATAGATTTAAATAAACAGTTTTTAAAGTTTCATTTAAATTTATTTCTTTCAAGGTCATTATGATTCAAAATTTATCAATGTGGTAAGGGTTTATTTCACAAACTCATCATTATTCTAGATTTATATTTTTAAGTCAACTATGGGGGGAAATATTTGAAGTTTCTATCTTAAAATAAATATATTTCATTATCCCATAGTTATTATTGAAATTTTTCATGTAATATTACCATTTTAGATGTCTTAGATACATCAAATTATTAATAGTTTTTTATAGAAAGCATGACATTATTTATCGCTTTGGTCAAAAATAATATTTATTCCCAAAATATTTTCTATAACAATGTTTTCTAAAGTGTTTTTGAATTAAAAAAATAATTTATTAAGACATTATCACCAATTTTTTTATGATTTACAAAATGGATATAAATTCATCATCTTGTAATTTTTGGAATGAGGTAATTTTCTAATCTTTTTATAGTGTAATAAATGGAATATTGTTTTTACCTTATAAGGCATATAAATAATTACCCTCCATCATGAACATTTTTTATTTTAGGATTCCACTTTAAGTTTATAAGTTTAATTCTAATGAAAATTTTTCCCTAATATTATATAAATTCATTGTTTTTAAAAATTATTTTGAAATTAAAATATTTTGACAATATTTTATGAATTTTCTTGTTTTTTAATGAAAAGGGTGACTTTTAATGAAAGATTATTTTACTAATGATATGTGAGATGTGATATTTCAAAATAATTTTCCATCTTAGAAGAGAACCTTTGATGTTTGTTATCCTTTAATGGGGATATAATCTAATGATAAAGTATTTTTTATTTATCTATATGTTTTATGACTTGTTTGATTGGGTGTAATGTCCCGACCTGGCCTACCATCAAACCTGTAGCCAGACCAGTGGGTCATATAGCCTCAAGTGCATCTCCACGTATACAAGTGGCTATAGACTATGAGTGAGGGTCTCAATTGGTGATAGTGGGGAGGATATACCCTATTATCAGAGATTCACAGTGGTAAAAGAATATAAATAGTATCCAATAGTTGATTTAGTATGAAAAAGAAAGACAACAGAATACATATTCTAATATAAATGATGAATTCATGACTTGTTAATGAATCTAAATTAATGAAGTTATCATACATCATGCCTTTCACAATATAACTATATAATAATAAAATAATGAAAATAACTAAAATGATATAAGGAAAACTCCATAATTATCCTGAGCTCCAGCTCAATCCATTCCTCATAACTCTAGGTACAAGAACACAACAACAATCAATCAACGAAGGTCCATAAAAATTGGAACAATAAAGGTCTACTGGGGTACCCTAGTGCATTGGCAACCAGAGTACAGTGTCAGATATAATCATAAATTGGCCAGCACCATCAATGTCTTTCCCGATCTAGTTAGTGAAATACAAATTTAATAATGTTCAGGTATGATGTATCAATAAAAGAATTAAATAATTAAACCACACCCGTCTAGGTTCTTAAGGGACACCTAATGCAGATACCTGCTTCAGCCCGTTGCTAGAATGTATGATCAAGTGACAATGTATAAGTATAAAAATATATATATATAGTATAGATATATATATCATCCTCCTATATGAACTAGGTGTATACCAACACCAAATGTTTATATACCTGGGATGCTACTAGTTTCTAGATAGAAATGTAATGCAATGGAATCCATTACTACGGGAAGCTCTCATGGTCTAAGACTTGGTCTAAACTCTATGATCTCCCATGGTCTCATGGAAGTAAACAAGGAATCTCACACATTCATCCCACCCAAGGATCTCATGTTCCTTTGGAGACCAACATTGGATGGATTGGGATGGACCACACAGACATCCATCACTAAGGTAGAACACACAATTTATCCCCTGGCTCAACTCCACATGCTCTCACAATCTCATTGAAATAAGTATGGAAGTGCACATGGTCTTCCTCCCCAAGTGCTCTCATGATCCCTTGGCTCCCCGTCCTATATAAGGTGTAACCATTCAACATATTGTGCATGAGGCATTAACCACTCATGAATTCCATTATCCCATTTAAGTTTAATATAATAAAAAATATTCACATTTATACTTAAGGTAAACAATATTTTTTTAAGAGGGTGGCACTTTGGTAAAAATGCATTCCATTTTTTATGAGTTGTCCTAATCAAGGTCATCTCACCCAATTTTACTAGGAAATGAAAATGGGTGTAAGGGTTCAAGTGTCAATGTCATATCATCCAACGGATGGAACCATTTCATTCATGCTCTCCCATTCTATTTCACTGGGCTTAACCAATTTATGTCATTAATTAACTCATGGAAACTTTACAAAAGTATACCTGGGAAATTCGAAGCCTAATGAGTCGAAACACCAATGGGATGTATTGGGTTAACTAAGTTACATAAGGGACAACAACAAATTCATACAACTAGGAAATTCATTCAGTTATTAATGTTAGATGAGGTCTTAATCTGGAAAATTGTTATACATAGCTTTAAATAATGGTAATACAAAAGCAATAAACTAAGAAAGCCCAGAAATATACTTTCTCCATTTTTAGCTTGACAAAAGTACACCTCCCTTATAAGGGTTTTATTACAAAACCATGACTTTTCATATCAATAAATCAATATTTTATATTTATTATTTTGATAGATTTATCAAAGGAAGCATTTAATCTAATCATACTACATTAATTAAATTCTAAGGGAAGTGCAATAATAAATTACTTAATGAATTACCTATATTTTAAGGGAATGGAAAGGGACCCTACCTCAGTGCGGAACCAATCCATCCACTTTGGATATTGGTGCTATCTAACTAAAGCTTGTTACTCCCCCTACAAGGTATATACAACTTCGTAGACATGAAAGGACTCCTATCCCCTATTCACACACCTGCATAGAGATGATAATATGTAAGGGGATACTCACGTATATTCTTCTGTGCATATAGTCGTCTCCACTCACCTGAGCATGTATTTTTATACATATACATGGAAACACCAACCCCATATATGTTCACTCACTTCCATGGATGAATTTCACATAATGGGGGGACACAAATATACATATATACATACCTATTCACATATAGGAGAGTCACCTTATACTCAGTGACTCGATACCACACAAAATAGTTCATCACACTACAAAAAACATACAAAGAAACATAAAAAACAATAGATCATAATTTAGAAGTGGAAAATCAAACTGCAACAAGGAACCCCTAACTTAAAAATAATCTAGTAGAATGAAACCACATGAACTACCTCACCTTCAACAGCGGTTTTTGGAACACGCAAGAACACAACCTGAGGAAGCTGTTCCATACCCTAAGAAGAAAAGGAGAAATCAGAATCTTCATAACCCTTGACCTAGGGTTCATCCAAACAAAAAATAGGGAAAATGGTATGCCAAAAATTCTCCAAGTAATGGAGGATTGTAGAAAAGAGAGTCAAAATCACTATATTTATGAAGAATCTTCATTGAAGGGGGTGGAAACAACAACATAAGAGGGAGCCAGGATAGGGGCCAGGCATGCCTTGAAGGGGAACTCCACTGGGTGTGTGTCGCAGGTATGGGAAGACAGGGTTGAGGGAGACATTTATTTTTGGTTTTATTTTTGTTTTACTTTTGTTTTATTTTAAAATAATTTATTTCATTAAATGTACCAGCACACTTGGTTTGACCAACACAGTTTGGAAAATAGTGTTCCAACCATGTTCCACCCTCTATTTAAGATCCTACTCTTACATAATCTTGGTGAAAGTATTGGGAAACTATGCACAACCTAAGGGAAATGCATATACTCCCTTAAATAATGCCTCACAATTACCTGTAGTGGGACTCATGGTTTCTGAAAAACTGTTCACCCATTTCATGTCCTTAAAACCTAATTTTCATAGTGTAATGCTCCCAAAACTTCTCAATCCACCTAGGAAACTTAATGAGCCTTCAAACAAGTCAAAAAAATATCTTTTAAGTGACCCAACTATCGAAATTGAATTTTGAAACACGATTTTTAAAATGACATGTTTAGTAATTGAACATTTTCAAAAAGGTCCCACTTTACAATGGTCCAAAACATGGATGGTTACAACCTTCACACCTAAGAACATCTCATCCCAATGAAGCCTCTGGGAATTACGTACTCCTCACCTAACCTAAAGGGTTCATGGGGATTCGTTCAAATGGTAGTGTTGTGTTCTCAAATTTCCAACACAACCTTAAGAACCGATTTAATCAAGTGGAAAATAAGCCATTTCAAACTCAAGACAATTCTCATTTTCCAATCAAAATGTTAAGACCACACTTACCAGATCCCATCCATCTAGAGACACATTCACGTCATCATCTCCTCATGAATATAGCCAAATGTACTTCCCCCTTTAGGATATAACATTAAAGAACCAAATTCATACTACAGTTCCTCCCCCATTGGCATTTACTTTCAAATCATACTCTATGAATTCCAACGACACTCTTAGCATGATTTTAAAATGACTGAACAATCAATTCCCCATCAACCCCAATGCCCAAGTTGATCTGTTTGTTCATGAAAATCACCAGTCTAAACTAACCGCACTCATCATCACTTGACGATGTACCTCAAAATATTTTTTCACCAACAAAAAATATTAACCAAAAGATGTATAATCAAGCCACTATGAGAAACTAATTAAGAGTATTATTGGATTAGATGGTTCGCGTTTTAAAAATTGAACTGTTATTCCTTCTCCCATCAAATATTTCATTTACAACACCCATGCACACCTAAGTCCATTCCAGACCTGTTGTGACATTTCTTGTTCAAAACACGAAGGATACCATGTATTTCATGTGAAACAAGAAATGAAAACCACCTAACCAAGTACAACACCTTTAATGCATTTTACACGATGTAATAAAGACACTCTCTTAGTGAATAAAGGATGGAAAAAAGATGGGGGCATGTTCGTCGCATAAAAGAGTAAACTAAGAGGATTTAAAAGGTATCTAGTAGATCACTCCTGACCACTAGAATAGAGAAATTACAAACCACCGCTGGTCGACTTCAATGAAGGATCTCGACTTCACTTATCGACGAGTCATTTTGACTGATCAAAATCCCTTACCTCCTGAGGCTTTCAGTGGTCACTTATGATTTAACCAATAAATTCATCCAAGACCAATGGTGTTTATTAGGGGTTTCATACAAAACTAATATCTATAATTTTGTGTCACCATGAGAGCACCACCATGTTTCCACAACTCACAGTCCTCAAAGGAATTCAAACCGATTAATAATTTTTAAATGGGATTTTAGGTAGTTTTCCATATATATGGGAGTAAACATTTACCATATTCGACATGAATCTTCCTACCATATGTGTATTCTAACTGCAAAGAAAGATAACTATCCACTCATGAGCATGCTATACCCAAACACCATAAACAAACATTTAACTCTCCTCTGATCCATAATCACCATGTAAAAATATTAGACAAGGAAACCATAACCAACATAGTCCTCCATGTAAAAACACACGAGTCTTGAGATAGTTCTCTTAAAAATTGGGATGAACTTATTTATTTAGAACTTAGGTCACTCTACCTTGAAATGTATTGAGACGACAATCATAGTCACAAAACTCAACGATTTAACCAAACTCAATCTGTTCACTGTTTCATTTAACAGTCGATGGTACCATGTGTATTAATGCATAATAACCGAGGAGAATAGAAGGGATCAAATGACCAAAGGAGTAGTCGACCATGCCCTAGGCACGTCTAAATTGCCTAAAACAAGAAATAATCAATTCTAACCCCCATTAAAAGGTCAGGAAAGCATGAACACCCATTTGAATAAGGGGTTTATAGTAAAACTGAAATAATTACTCGGGACAAAAACACCAAATGCCAAAACACAAATGGAACTAGTAAGGTGATAAAGTTATAAGGTTGGTACCCACCATAGTTAGCCCCTTACAAAGGACAAGAATTGACCCAAGCATTTGGTCGTTCCAAAAAAAGGTATCAGACTCAACAACCTAACATTATAAGCCATATCTAATAAGAAAATAGCCTATAGAAAACAGCTATGCCTCAGTTCCAAAGAAACTAAAAGGAATATCTCCATATACCCATACACAAGGGTTTTACAAAGGTCACCATTTATTTTTCCATTTAAAATAACATTATATTTAATAAATTTTAACCCTTTAAGAATATAAAATCTTTAATATCAAGAATCAAATACAATTTTATTCCAAATATGACACAAACTACTTGATTGATCCAATACCCAAGGAAAAGTTGGATAGTTTCACAAAATATCCTTTTAAAAACTTAAATGATATTAATATCCTATCATTTATAGTAATATTATCATAATAAATTCCATTTAATATTTCAAACAACCTCCATGGGTATTATTAAGTCAACATGGGTTCTCCAAATAGCAATCAAATAGCACTTTCTCATACATTAATGTTTTAAATATCTCAACGGATCTTTTTACAATATGAATTCTCAAAATGACCTACTTTGGTCTAATTGGGCATTTAATAGTTATCTAATTCATTTCAATTTAGACTAAATAACATTATCATTTAGAGACAACACATAAGATATCATGCCATTTCATCTAACATGGGTTTCCATTTCCCAATTCATGAGATTCCCATACACTTTAGGGATTGAGAATTGGATCCCATTAATTGAAACCAAACCCCATTCAGCATTTTTACATTCTCAAAATCCATGGTTCAAACATATCGGTGGCCACTTACCAATTTTTAATGTGCCCATAAATTTTAATGTTTAGTATTTGGATCCCTTTAATAAAAATCGATTCAGTTTAGCATCTTAATTTGAAATCCATTTATAATGGTTCGAATACCTGGGTTACCCTTTCATTGTTATAAGGCTCCAATACACCTTAAAAATAAAAAATGGATTCCAAAATAATAAAAACCAGTTTAAATATATCAAATAGTACAAGCATGCTATCACAAGAAGTAACACAAGAGAATGACCTAAAATCATGATAGATATCATGGTATTACAGGAAGCTAACATAGAAGCAGAGTATAAAAACAAACACCCTAAAGAATAAACAGAAAGGAATAATACTTAACCAAATCATTAGGAATCATACAAATACAATTACATGGCATTAGAATTTCCTATGTTCATATATGATTCATGAAATTTATATTCCTTACCATATCAGGCCAAGGTTAACAACTCATGAAGTTCAAAAATCATATGCATTGGAATGTACACCAATCACTCTAGGTGAAATCGTATCAAATGTGACAATTAAAATCATAAACATCAATTACCAACCCTAGACACTCATTCATTCCCCATACATGGGGTGATCAGTCTCAAGAACAACTCTTAACCAAGTGCTGATACATTCATAATCTCTTGTCTACGAACCCAAAATAGTAAAACAAAGGAAACGAAATAACCCATATAATACCACATTATAACATCCTGACCAGGTTTACCATCAAACCGGTATCCAGACCAGTGGGTCCCATGGCCTCATGTGTGTCTCCTCATATTCCGTAGGCTACCAACTAGCAGTGAGGCTATCAAGAGTTGATTTTAGGGATACTATACCCTCAAATCAAATATTCACAATGGTTACATAATATAAATCGTAGAAAATAGCAGATACAATAAACAAATGTATTATAGTGGAAGATAGATTCTCATATAACTGATGGATTCATAACATTGTAATGATACATAAATGAAAGAAGTTATCATACAACATGATTTTCACAATAGAATAATACAAGACTCATATAAGGAAAAGAACTAAAAAGTCCCCAGGAAAACTCCACGAGCATCCTAAGCTCCAGCTCAGTCCTTTGATCCTAACTCCAAGTGCGAGCATACGACAACAATAAATCAACCACAGTCTATAGTCCTGTGGTACAGAATGGTTTACTCCAGTACCCAAGTGTAATGGTAGCCCAAGTAGGGCGTGACCAATAAATCACAGTAGGCCGACACCACCAGTGTCTAGCCCTATCCTGATAGTGTAATACCAATTTAATTTTGTTTTGTTATAAAGTATCATTAACAAAAATGAATAATTAAATAACACACATACAGGTTCCTAAGGGACACGTGACAGTGTTACCTACTTCATCGCATTGATGATTTTTCTAATCAAGTCACCTTGTATAAATATATAATTATATATGTATAGTATAGATATAAGTCATATCCTTCTATATGAACTCGGTGTGTACTAACACCAAATGGTTATATTACTGGGATGCTACTTCTAGATGAACTAGAATTTAATTAAAAGACATCCATTACCAGGGGAATCTCTCATGGTCAGACCCTTGGTCCAAACTCCAAGAGCTTTCAAAATCTCATGGAATTAAATATGGATGTGCACATAGTATTCCTACCTAAGGCTCCCACAGTCCTTTAGAAACCAATATCGGTTAGGTTAGGAAGAAATGCATAGAAATCCATTAACATGGGTAGCACACACGGTCTATTCCCTGTATCAACTCCACAAGCTCTCATGGTCTCATTGAAATCAAAATGGAATCTCACACAGTCTTCCTCCCTAAGGGCTCTCACAGTCCCGTGGCACCCTTTACTATATAAGGCATATACAATCAATATATAGTTTACGAGGCATTAACCTCTCATGCTTTTCATTATCCAATTTCAATTACATATAAGAAAACATATTCACATTTAAACTTAAGGAAAACCATGTTTTTTATTTTATCAAAAGATTAAAGTAGGATTCACATTAAACTCAAATACATAAGGCAAGGGCTTCTCAAGCATGTAATTGGAAATATTCAATTACATTTGAAGGAATTAATTACATTTAAACTATTTAAATCATGTCAATAAATTCATTATTTCTAATCAATTCCCACATGAAATTCCATTTGGTATGAATCATCACACTCAAAGTAATCTCACCCAATTTTCCTAACCAAGGAAAATGGGTTTAAGGGTTTATGTGTCAAGGTCACAACATCCAATTTATGTAAAAATTTCATTCAAACCCTCCCATTATATTCCATTGGTATTATCCAATTTAACAAATTAATTAACTCATGGTAACTTATCGAAAGTTTACCCGTTAAATTCCAAGCCTAATAAATCCAAAAACCCAGGAGGTGTCTTGGGTTAATTGAATTACACAAGGGACATGGTCCACTTCATATAAATGGGTAGGTCATTCGGTTGTTAAATATGGATGAGGTCATAATCTGGTCACTTTTCATACAAATCTTCAAAGTAGAGGGAATAAAAAAGTTTCAAACCATGAAATCACATAAGTATACTCTCTATATTTTCTTCTTGACGTCTGAAAACCTCTATTAGAGGGGTTTTATTAAAAAACCATGAAAATTCTTATCAATCAATGAATATTTCATATTTATAATTTTTTTTATCATTATCCATGGAATCATTTAATCAAATCATATTGCATTAATTAAATGATATGGGAAGTTTAATAATAAATTTATTAATTCATTACTTTGTAATAGACCGGACCTTCCAGTTCCATTACATTATAAATTTTTGTTTTTCGGGTGTCCTGGACCCCATCAGTGAGTTAGGATAATGTTGATGTCAGTGGTTGGGTGTCACCGTGGTGTCGCCAATCGGTTACACCGATCGGTGCAACCGTGCGGTGTCGCGGTTATTTCCCATTTTTTCCGGTAATGTATTAATTCTTTATACCCTTTTAAAGTGGATCAATATATTTTATAATTCCTATAAAAGAATTTTTAAACCTAAAAGAGTCATGAGACCCTTGTGTTATGAAAATTTGTGGGATATCACCCACATTTTCATGTTTTCCAACTTCCTGTGTTTTCATGTTGTTCCCCTGTTACGTGTTTCAATGTGTTTAATGTAAATATTTTAAATCAAAACCTTTATATCCTCCATCTCTTAGGAGAATTATTAAATCTCAATAAATTTTAAAGTGTGAAACTGCCCAGCCACGTGGTTAAACCATGATCCTTGTTTTATGTACATCGATATTTCACATCCTGTAACTCTAAGATCGGGCCTTTTATCAATGGTGTCTTCGTCTTCCTTTGTCTATTTCCATTCCTTGGTGTTCATGGAGTACCTATACCTAAGATGATCCATGCATGCATGAGATCCCTCCTATTATGTTCTTCTTAGAGTTTCATATAAATCGCGTCAACCCCAGTTCCCGATGTAGAGAGAAAACATCATTACTTGATCATACAGGTTGTGTTTCTTCCTTTGTATCTCATTATTGTGCATCATGCGGGTTGGGTGTGATGGTTTCCCTAAGGAAATAGGTGAAATATACTTTAAATAAGATAATAAAAGGGATGTTAAAGAATAAGCAGTGGGAAAGTTGGTGATGTTTTTCATATTATAGCTTCGTTTCTATGTTGTGAATTGTATGGACTTATGTACACTGAAAATCATGGTCGTTGGTGGTCTTTTATTGTGCACTAATTAATAACTAATGTCAAGATAACCTTGTTTCTAAATGGATATAATAAGAAAAAATTAATAACCATGAAAAATTGGTTGATTAAATGGATTCTCAATGAATGAGAGACCATGTGTGATCACTCCGATTAACCAAATAAAAATAATGGACATAATGAATTGTGTGGAAAAATGTAAAAACATATTTTCTCTATTCTGATGATAATAATGGTTATTATTTTGATTCCTTATGGGGTGACATAGAGGGGAACAGAATCTCTGGTAGAGAGGTTGTAGGTTTGTGAATCTGAGGCCATGTGGAGCAATTATGTTGGGGCTTGTTTTGGGTTTAATACATCGAGGGACCTCACATATCCCATTTTTTGTTATGGATTTACAAGAGAACTAGGTGTGAATGCTTAAAATCCTACTTGGTTGTTTTCCTTCACCCATTGTCTGGCTTATGGTTATACCTGTTACTAGCCTGATATTGGATGAATGATTTGTATAGATTCACTTCAACATGAAAACGATATTTGGTACAATGGGGGAATTGTTTTCGGTAAATTGGTTGTGTTCCGGTTGTGGCTATTATGTATTTGTGCATGTAGGGATAGAAGCAAGAGTGGTTGTGTATTGGATGGTAGACTATTTTCAGAACCCTTATGTAGGGATGAGTTCTTGTTTACCTATATGTATAATATTTTGTTCTTGTGTTTCTTATATGCACCCCCATGTTTAGAACATCGTGGAAAACACCCCAATTCCATGGGGGAGGGTGTTTTTTCCCAACATATCTATGAGTGGATGGTTATTAGCTACTTTCCAATCCCTCTCCTTGGTAGCCCAAGACATATCAAAAAGGATATGATGGCTTAATGTTCATTATGGACCAAGACTATTTTGGTAGTGTATATTGTTGTGGTTGGCCTAGGTTTGTGCGGGCAGGTTTGTTTCCCAAGTGTCTTTGGGATGATACACATGTGTCTTTGAGCGTAGAAGTTGTTATTCTTTCCCAAGTGTCTTCGGGTGTGGTAGTGGTTGTTGTGGACCAGGTGTCCATGGGCACAGTTACATGTGGTAGTTTTGGCCCAGGTGTCTGCGAGTGGAATGCATGGTGGTGGCCCATAAGGTTGTTTCTGGGGATACAATGGGACTGCGGTGTGACTTGTGGGGGAGGTCTGATGCATATGAGGTCCTAAATAACCAGTGGGAAAGCAGTTTAGGGTACCCAAATATCGATGTTCTATTACTATTAATTTACCTTACTTGTGTTATTTGGGAAGTGTGCCTTAGTGAGGTTTGGGTGGATAGTTTTTGTGAAAGGTGTTCGGGTTACCTCTTTTTTTATGGCGCATTAGAATTACTCCCCACATGTGAATGAGAGATTTTTGTTTCCCTACTAAGTATACCTATATACTCACCCTATGTATATAAAATTTCTTTTAGGTTTCCAGGAAAAATTTTAGGATAGGGTGGGGCCTTACTAGCTTGGGCTTGGGGAGTTGTCGTTGATTTTTTTCTTTGTCTTGGTAATTTGGAGTTTTTTTCTTGTACTTTATATCAGTAGATTTTGGAGAAACATATGGGAATGTATTTTGGCTTTACTTTTACTTTCAACATTTGGTGTTGTTTGGATTTACCATCTTATCTCTTGATCCTTTTCTAAAAAAATGGAAATAACTTACATTTCTATGAGATTATATACCCTTAGTGTTAGTCACCACTCTTGGGCCTATTGAAGGCGGGATTCATGGGGTCTTTATCTCTCCATAAAATTGAAGAAAGAAGGGACTGACAGTTTGTTGTCCTATTCCTCATCTTGGTGAAGGTGGGTCATGATAGAATGGTATAAATGGTGATAGATTAGAGATATGATACAGTTCTGGGTTAGGAATAGTGAGTATTTCATGGGATGGTAGGGAAACAGTGTTAGACAATCTTTGTGTGTGAAATAGGTAAAGGAATACCGGCTAGGACATGGGATTTTTGGGCCCCCTATGATAAAATGCAAGTACCTTGGCCCTACCGAACAATCTAGATAGGCTACACTGATTGTATGGTAGAGACCCTAGGAAAGGCACATGCATCATAATAACTTGTGTTCTTGTGTTTCTATGGAGTTTGGGGAAGTTAAAATAAACAAATATTATAAGAAAAATATAAAAGGAATATTCTAAACAAATCATTCTTAGGCATTATTTTTTTACCTTGCAGCTATGGAACCCGAACGACCAACATGAGTAGTACGGGAGATCGAGGCCCAATAGGTTATATGCATGACCAGTAGAGGACTAATCAAGATGAGTAGGATAAAAGTGTTATAATATTCTTCATGCCTTTTAGTGGTCGTCCCTTGGAAGGTATGAGGTTGGCATCTCGAACATGGAGATGGAGAGCTGGGTCAAGGAGCTAGTGATAGCTTTCAGCTTGATTTTGGCTCAAACAGAGTACTGGGTTCCTCTTTCCATGATCCATATGTGAGGGTAAGTGTGTAAGTGGTGGATGCTCTATCTCAGAGTGAAGAGGGAATATGAGTATTTGTGGGAAGACTTCGATAAGGAGTTCTGAGTGGAGTTCCTTTCTACCACAATGATGGCTGAAAAGTGGTAGGAGCTTATGTCCCTTCAGAAATGGAGTATGGCAGTAAGGGAGTTGGGGATCAAGTTTAAGGATCTCTTTTTGTTTCACTATCGGAGTCATGGTCAAGGCACTTAGAGGAGGCAATTTGACCATCCTTTTAGTATGTAGTTACGCCCTTCAATCTACCGACGTACAAGGAGGTTTAGAAGAGGGATGAAGTGGTAGAGATGATGCACAGGCTATGAGGTGTTCCACGTGAGGGGATCCAGTTGTGCTCATCAAAGGGGAATGTTGTTAGCAGCTAGACTCTAGCATCAGGGCCTTCTAGGTTTTGGTCGATGGGGATCAGGCCTCACCAACTCTAGTTTCGATCTCCCGATCATCACACATTGACTTTGAGACTAGGAATGAGGTGATTTACCTCTGGAAGTTGTGGGAAACATCAGAATTAGTTCCCATACAGAGTTTAGTACAGTGGAGGGGGACAGGTTTAGTGCCCACATCAGTAGCAGCAGTTTCCAGCTAGAACCATTCAACAGTAGTAGTAGGGATAGCGAACTCCCGCTCCCTCGAGAGAAGAAGTTGCAGGAGAAGTCCGACCTCAGGGAACTCCTTAGGGACCTTGACCAGGGCATGGTCAGGGAGGATACTAACAACCGAGAGGTATAGGACTTGGGTGTGGGATATTTTTGGCCATCAAGGTAGTTATTTCATTAGGGGTGAAGGTATTCCCAAGAACGATCAGTTTGTTTAGCACTCTTGCATGTGACTTGTTTGATTCCAGAGCTTTGTACTCCTTTTTTGCACCAAGTCTAGTCAATGCCGTGGGTATAGAAGTAGAGATACTCTCCAAGACCCTAGTGTTGAGCATGCCAGTTGGAAGTTGGATCAGCCTGTTTGATGTTTTTTGGTGATGCAGACTAGTATTGGGCAACTTCAATCTAGTGGGACTCGCTTTATCCTACAAATCCATCCATATGATGTCATCCTAGTCATAAAATTGCTATTTTAAAAGAAAGCTATTATTCAATTCATATGAAGAACTTTCGTGTTCTCTGATATGGGTAGCCACCATGTAGATTTCATCGGTGACCGTGGTTTCCAAGGGGGAAACTAACATGTGGGGACCTTTCTTTCCTTTTTAGCCGAATTGTTAGTGGAATAATTAGACTCAAAGATAGTAGTAGTTCTGGGGATTTTCAGTGGATTTATGGACGACTACCTTGAAGGTGTGGTTAATATACCCCCTATATGTGATGTTGAGTGCATGATAAACCTACAAACTAGTGCCTGCCCATTTTTGATGGATCCCTATCAGATAGTGCCTTATGATTTGCAGTAGTTGTAGATTCTGGTTGATGTCTTGATGAAGAAGGGTTTTATTTGACCCAACACATCATCATGGGGTTCTCTAGTCTTGTTCATGATGAAGGAATATGGTTTCCTCAAGTTGTTCATAGAATACCAAAGGCTGAATCAATTAATGGTAAAAATAGTTACCCCTCGTGAGGATCAATGAACTTTTTGACTAGTTGAAGGGAGAAAGATGGTTCTCGAAGATCGAGATGTGGTTAGGATATCACCAGTTGAGGGAGAAGGAGGGCGACAACTAGAAGAATGCTTTCAGGTGTAAATATTGAGTCTCTGAGTTTGTGGTCATGTTGTTTGGTGTTACGAATAGACTATATGTGTTCATGGGGGTCATGAACTCTGTTTTCCCTGAGTATCTAAACCAGTTTTTTGTTGTGTTCATTTATGACAACCTGATCTAGTCAAGATCATAGGAGGATTACGTTGAACCTATCAGGACAGTTTTTAGATCCTCTGACATCACTAGCTTTATGGAATGTTTTCCAAGAGCATGTTCTGGACATGAGAGGAGCACTTTCTAGGACACGTGGTGTCCCATCATGGGATAGCGGTGGAACTGTCGAAGGTTGAGGATGTTGTTTCTTGGAAAGTACCCAATAACATGTAATAGGTTCATAGTTTACTAGGATTCATAGAATACTACTGAATTTTTGTACCCTACATCTCTCAAGTTGAAGCACCATTGATAGCCTTGACCAGGAAAGACCAAGCTTTCTTATAGAATAATTACTGCCAAGTAGATTTTAGTTATCTAAACGGAAAGCTGGTCAGTGCCCTGGTGTTGAGGTTACCAGAGGATGTGGTAATGTTTATATTGTTATGTAATGCTTTCATTATTTGATTGGGATGTGTTTTGATGCAGTAGTGGGGAGTCTTATCTTATGGGTCTAGGCAGTTACATCCTCCGAAATGTAACTATTCCTCCCACAACCTAGAGATTTTAGTGGTTGTGTTCACTCTGAATTTGTGGTGACATTACCACATTGGGTAACACTTAGTGGTCTTAAAAAATCACAAGAGCTAGAGGTAAGTCTTCTCCCACTGAGACCTGATCTTTTTGAAGCAGTGGTGGATGGAGTTTCATCAAGAATATGACAATGATATCTACTAAACCTGAGAGAAGGGGAAAATGGTGGATGATTCTTCGAGAATGAAGTCACAATAAAAATGTGGTTCAGATGATAGTAGATTCATGGAATGAAATAGAGGAGTTGGTTGCTCTACATTAGGGCATGAGAGTGGAGGATTGTAGGGGATGCCTGTTTCAGATGACAGTGCAATCTTCCTTGGTATGGCCGGTGGAAGAGACTTAGTTGGGAGACTTAGAGGATGAAGTGATGTGTGAACGTGTTAGCTTGGGCAATGTTTTAGAAGGATGGTTAGAGGATGTTCATAACCGGATGTGTATCTGTGTGAATTTTTTTTCCCAATGGAAATGAGTGGGATAGTTCTCAGTGAGTTCCATCAATCAACCTTGGAAGTACAACAAGAAAATCAAAGGTGTACTAGGGATTGAGAGGTCGGTTTTGGTGTCCTACATTGAACTAGTCATGGTCATAGTTTGTGGTAAAATTCCTCGTGTGTTAGTAGGTAAATGATGAACATCGTGTTCCCAGCGGTCTCTTGAAACCCTTAGATGTTTATGAATGAAAGTGGTATGACATCTTGATAGATTTCTTCACAGGACTACCTAGTTTTGTGGGTGGCTATTATTCTAGCTAGGTAGTAGTGAACCGTTTGATGAATTTGACTCATTTCATAGGAATTAAAGAGTCAGGCGTAGTGGATTCCTTATCACATAAGTATGTGGGTGAAGTTGTGAGGTTTCATAGGGTTCCTAGAACCATTTTATCATATCAGGAATCATTTATTACATCATGATTCTAGATGTGATTACATCGTGCTTTTGGAACCCTATTTTTAATTGTCACTTATTTCCACCCTCAGATGGATGGGCAGACAAAGAGGACCATCCAGACATTGGAAGATATAATGTGAGCATGTGTTCTTTACTTTAGAGGACCATGGGTAGGACACTGGCCTTTGGTATAGTTTTCCTATAACAATAGTTATCACTTTACCATTAGAATGAATTCATTCGAAGACTTGTATGGTAGACCATGCCATTTTCCCGTTTGCTGGATAGAGGGTTGGGAGGTAGGTGTTGTTGGCCTAGAGATAGGGCATAGCACGATAGAGAAGGTTCAACCTTTGCGTGAGAGGAGAAGGTAGCTTAGAACCGGTAGAAGTCATATTATAATAATAGGAGGAGACCATTGTAATTTGAGGGTTGGGACCACATGTTCTTAAAGGTCTCCCCTAGGCATTGACATTGGAGGTTTAGAAGGTGGAGTTAGATTTCACCTAGGTTCATTAGAACATTCAAGGTTTTGAGACGAGTAGGCAGGTTGGAATATCAACGGGAATTACCACCTCCATTGGAGATGATCCACAACATGTTCTATGTATCTCAACTCCATTGGTATCTACATGATGACTCCCATGTCCTTGACTGGGGAGATTTTGATATCAAGGACGACGTGATGTTCATGGAACAACCAGTGAGGATTGAGGATCGTAGGGAGAAAGTGCTTTGTGGAAGGACCATTCCCTTGGTTCTTGTGTTGTGGAGGCATGGTTTCCTTGAGGAGAGCACCTGGGAATGGGAGGCACAGATGCGTCCCCATTACACAGAGCTGTTTGGAGTGTTGACCTTGTGGTTCCTTTGTACTTTGGTGTGATATAATGTTTGACATTATTTTCTATAATATGGGTTGTTTCCCTTGTTATCTAATGTGTGTGAAATGTCCTAACCATGGGGAGGGGAGGACCTAATCCTTAATCAAGACACATTAAGCTGCACGTGATTAAACCCATGTGGGTGAGTTAGGGCTCCCCAAAGCATATAGTATATTTACATGGGGGAAGGGACTCCCTAATCCATATGTTTGGATGGTGTGTCTTTTCTGAATGTTTGGTTACATAGTTCCATACTTGTTCGAAAGATATATTTGAGAGAGGTATCCTTAGATGTCAGGGTTTTTGGTGAATTTCAAATAACAGTAGGGTGGCTTGTCCGTGAGAGGTATCTTATGAGGTGGTTGTTCAGACCCATCTCTTTCCATCGAGTTTTCTCTTGAATTCATGAGGATGAGAGTAGATTGATAGGTATCTGATGTAATGGACTGGACCTTCCTGGTCCATTAAATGGTCAAATTTTGGTTATTGTGGTGTTCTAGACCCCATCTATGAGTCATGAGGGTGTCGGTGTCGGTGGAAGGGTGTCACTGTAGTTCCCCCAATCGGTGCCACTATGGGGTTTCAGGGTTCTTTCTACGGTTTTCCCAGAACACTTATTTTAAGTCCTCATACACTTTTAAAGTGGTTCAAGGCCATTTCTGAGGAATATTAAAGATTTTTCAATCCCTGAAGAGTAGAGTGACCCTTGAGTTTCCAAAACATGTGTGCTATCACACCCTTTTCCACATTTTCCAACTTCTCATGTTTTTTAGTTTCACCCCTATTATGTGTCTTTCTACAGTTAAAGTAAATCAATTAACTCATAGCCATTATCTCTACAATCTTTGAAGAGAATTATTAAAACTCAATAAATTATAATGTATTCAACCACCTAGCCACATGGTCATCCCACGATCATCATTTTAATCACATCGAGATCTCACATCTCGTAACTCTAGGATCAGGCCTTTTATCACTGAGATCTTCTTCTTCATTGGTCTCTTACCTTTCCTTGGTGTGATTTTAGTCCCTCTTTCAGAGATGAGTCATACCTATGAAAAATCCATCCTATTCAATTCTTATTGTAGTTTCCTACAAATCATGTCCACCCAAGTTCTTGTCGTAGAGAGTAAACTTAGGTCCTCGATCATCAAAGTAGGGGTTCTTCCTTATCCTATCTTTATTGTGCATCATGCGGGGTGGGTATGATTTTGTTCCCTTGGGACATATATTAAATATTCATTAATAAAGATAATAAAAAGGATGTTAAATAACAAAGGGGTGGGAAAGTTCGTGATGTTTTCTATGTTATAACTTTATTTCTATGTTGGTAATTGTATGGGATTATGTCCACTTAAAATTGTGTCCATTGGTGGTCCTTTCTGGAGAACTACTAAAGATCTATTTTTTTGGATTACCTTGTGACTAAACAATTGTAACATAGAATAATGACTAATCATATAATCATGGTTTATTAAATGGATGACTGGTGAATGAGATCCCCTTTTGGATCACCACAGTTAACCAAATGGTAAGAATGAAATTAATGACTGGTGTGGCTATATTTGAATACTTCTTTTCTCTATTTTGGTGACATGTATGGTTACAGTATTGATTCCTTGTGGGGTGACATAGAGGGGAATGGAATATTTGGTTGAGAGGTTGTTGGTTTGTGAATATGAGGCTATGTGGAGCCAGTATGTTGGGTCTAGTTTTCGTTCCAGTTGTTGAAGGGATATCAGGGACCCCACTTGTTGTGGTGACATTACATAGAACTGGGTGTGAATGTTTAAAATCACACATGGAAATTTTTTCCTCATTAAGTTTTTAGGCTTGTGGTTATGACTGTTAGTTCCCTGGTAGTGGAGGAATGTTTTAAATTGAATTACTTGATCATGAAAACGAAAATGGATACAATGGGGGAATTTTTTTCTAGAAGTGGGTTTGTTTTGGTTGTGGTAGTTATGTATTTATGCATGTAGGGATAACATAAAGAGTGCATGTGTACGAGATGGTTGTCTATTTTGGAACCCTTAGGTTGGGATGAGTGCTTTTGTAGCTATATGTATAATATTTAGTTCTTGTGTTTCTTATTCCCACCCCACCCATGTGGAGCATTTGATGCCCAACACCCCTATTCCATAGGGGAGGGTGTTTTTTTCAACATTTAAATGAGTGGATGGTTATTAGACCCTTTCTACTCCCTCCCCAAAGTATCCCAAGACCCTTTTGTTTGGATGTGATGTCTTAAGGTTCACTATGTCCCAAGCGTCTTTGGGTAGGTTGTGTTGGGGTGGTTGGCCCAGGTATGTGCAGGAGAGTTGGTTTCCCAAGTGTCATTGGGATGTGGCTCAGGTGTCTTTGGGCATGGTAGTGGTTGTTATGGACCAGCTGTCTTCGAGCTTGGCGGTGGTTGTTGTGGACAAGGTTTTTGTGGGAATGGATATGTGTGGTTGTTGTAGCCCATGTTTTTGTCGGCATGGTTATGTGTTGTTGTGGTGGCCTAGGTTCCTACGGGCAAGACTCGTGGTGGTGGCCCATATGGTTATTGTTGGGGTTGATGTGGGACTGCAGTGAGACTTGTGGGGGAGTTTTAACGCATAGTGTGTACTAAATAACCTTTGGTAAAGCGGTTTGGTGTACCCAAATATCTATGTACTATTACTATTAATTTACCTAACTTTCTTTATTAGCAGAGTGTGTCTTCGTGAGCCCCTGTGGATAGTTTCTGTGCTAGGTGTTATGGTTACCTCTTTCTCATGGGGCATTAGAAAGCCTCCACACATGTGCATGAGAGATTTTGATTTCTCTATGGAGTATACCTGTATTCTCACCCCTCATTTATAAAAATTCTTTCAGGTTTTCTGGAGGTCTTTGAGGGCCATGTGGGACATTACAAGCTTGGGTTTTGGGAGTTTCAATTGCTGTTTTTCTTTCTTTTGGTACATTCATTTGGTGTTTTTTTCTTGTACTTTTTATCAGTTGATTTTGTACAGGCATATGGGAATGGATTTTGGCATTACTTTTACTTTCATATTTTGTTTATTTTTTCGGATTTACCATATTATCTCCCGATCTTATTCTACAAAAGGGTAATTTCTTCCATTTCACGTGAGATTATATACCCTTGGTACTAGTAGCCACTCCAGGGCCTATTGAAGGCGAGACTCAGTGGTCATTATCTATCATTTAACATGTATAAGGAAGGGTATCGTAGTTTTCAGTCCCTTCCCTCATCTTGGTGAAGGCGGGTCATGCCATACTTAAATTTAAATGGAATGGAAAGGGACCCTACCAATGGGGGGAACCAAGCCATCCAATTTGTTTCTTGTTGCTTTCTAACTAATGTTTGATGTTACCCCACATGGTATATGAACCATTGTAGACATGTAAGGACACCTATCCACTATGCACAAACCTGTATGGCCTTGAGTATGTGCAAGGGGATCCTCACATAGATGCTTATGTGAATATACCTTTATCCACTCACCTATATATGATATTTTATAAAAATACATGGGAAAAAGGATCCCCATACTTTTTCATTCCCTTCCACGGATGAATTTTACAAAATGGGGGAACCCTCATATACACACATTCATACCTATGTATACACAGGCGAGTCATCTTAGACCCGATGACTTGATACCTCACGAAACAATTTGTCGCACTACATAAAATATACGACCAACATTAAAACAAACAAAGATCCTAATTTAGAATGTGAAAACTAAGCTTAAAAAAAAGAAACCATTCATCAAAAAAAATCCTGCGGAGAAAAACCAAATGAACCGCTTCACCTTTAGAGGTGGTTGTCGAATCATACAGGAACATGACCTAAGGAAGGTATTGCATACCCTAACACTAGAAAGAGAAATCAAATCCAGATAACCCTTGACCTAGGGTTCATCTGATCCATTATTGGGAAAAGGGAAGGCCTAAAATAGTCTAATAATGGTAGGAGAGGTGATAAGGGATCCTATATTTCCAGATTGAGGAGGATCCATCAAGGAAAGAGGTGGAAATGACAATGGGAGACGATTCTGAGAGTGGGGTCCAGCACGCATCAAAGGGGAACACCGCTCGGTGATACTTAGTAGTATGAAGAGAGAGGGTTGAGGGAGTGAATTATTTTAGGTTTTATTTTAATTTTTATTTTCTATTATTTTAAAATAATTTAATTCATTAAATAGACTAGTCCGTAAGGTTTGACCCAAACGGTTTGGAAAATCGTGCACCAACCCTGAGGCACCCTCTATTTAAGAAGCATCACTCACATGAGCTAGGTACATAGTTTGGGAAACCATTCACAGCTCATGAAAAATTCCAGCTCCCCCTTAAATAAGGCTACATAGTTATCTACAGTGAGCCACATGGTTTTGAACGAACCATGTACCCATTGTAGGTCCTTAAAAACTGATTATTCTTGATCTGATGCTCCTAAAACTTATTTGGACACTCTGAAAACATAACCTTCCTTCACCCATGTCCCAAAACATCACTTTTAAGCGACCACTCTATCAGCATTGATTTCCTAATATTTTTTTAAAAAAATTACATGTTCAGTAATTGAAAAAGTTAAAAAACCTTCGCAATTTAGCTTAGTTCAAAACATGGATTGTTACACTAGAGGTGTACTATATTGATTCCATTCATTTTACTCTGGATGGTTTATTATTATGTTTGTTGATTGTGGAAATTATTTAAATTTTATATTCTAGTTTAAATATGAATGTTTATAATCATTATGTTTTAGTCCCTTTATATGTATAATTCATTCAGCATAGTAAGTAAAAGGTATGTCCTGATATAGCCCTAAAATTCATTAGTAGGTCTCACGAGACAAACTATATTGGTCTTTGGATGTGGCTGTACCCAATTATATATTTTTGTTGGTGTATGGCTTCAACGGTATATATATTTCATTAAACAAGGCTTTGATGATATGTTTCAAATGTCCATCATTATCCATTTCATCATTATGAATTTATTTATTTATATTCTGTATGATTATTTGATTAGATAGAATATCCCTGATTAATTTTCATGCTTATTTGATTATTAATATGGAATTGTTTGATAATTGTTTATTTAATAAAAAAATGATCAATTTATTTATTAAATGTAATATGTTTTAATTATTTACATTTCTATATTTATAATGAATTATTTATTCATAGCTTTTGATGTACACTTATATTTACTGAGCAATCGAGTTCACACCTTTTATATGTTTTTTCCTATGGATATTTTGAATTTTTCTGTGATTGATATATCTGGATAATATAAGGGTAATAATGAATTTCCCAAACAAAATACAATGTTTATATTATATTTTCAACTCTCATTATAATCTTAAGTATGTGTATAGTTTACCAACACAACTAAACTATTCAGTCCTTTTGGATATGATTCCTTGTATCTTATTCATATGTAACTAATTAGACAAAGACTCTAGGCTAATTGGGTAAGATTTCTATAATGAATTTATGTTGTTTTCTTATTTGTCACATATTTTCCTATTTTATATATTTTTAAATTGTTAACAACTTATTTTGGGTGAAACCAAGACAGTTTACTATGTTTTTAAAATAACTTGTAATTTTATTTTCATATGAATCATTTATTTATGTAGACTTTTGTAAGTATTTATTGATTAAAAATGTGAAAACTTATTTTAAATGGCCTTATATTCTCATTTGGAACTTTTATTGCATGGTATTCCATGTAAATGACTTGTGTAAATCATATTGGGCTTTCATACTACACCCTACCTTCACATACCAATGTGTGTATCAATATTATATTTCATGATTCTTGTTAGGTAAATTTATTATTATTCTAGTGTGACTGATTTTAATAGATTTTTTCATAGTGAATATTGGTGTGTGTAGATCGATATGGATGGAAGTGTTAGACAAATCACATTTAATGGTCATAATCGTCTAGATTATAACTCGTTTATATATTTTAAATGTTTTTTGTTCTATATCACTCCATTTGTATTTGTTTTTTCAATTGATATTTTAATGATGGTTTTAGAGATTAGATGGATGTTTCTAATTCATGGCCAACAAACATTGTTTATCTTTTGTGGGAAAATTGTTATCCAATAATTATGTTTTACCTCAGTAATAGTTTTCTAAATCTTGGTATTAGGGAACATGGTTGTGGATTTTTTCATTATCTTGAATATAATCCTTGGGTTTTTGCCCCTAGGATAAAGTCATAATTTTCTAAAAGTAAAGGAAGTATTATTTTAGCATTTGGGACCCACCTGATGTAATTTAGGTGGAGGAAAATATCAAACTCACAGAAGATGATATTAATGTAAAACCTCTACCTTGAAATCCAAAAAATATGTCACCACCACCGTAAAAATAATTTCATCCTATTTCTTCTTCCCACTCCCAACACTTTACTTCTCTATTATCCCCTTCAATACCATTGATCAATCATAATAATATTTTTCACTACCTCTAAATTTATATTAGACTATATAGGATATAAGAATGATTATATAAGATAGAGGGGTGTCTATATAGGATAGAGGCACTCAATTATATATTCTATAATAGATTAAATAATTATTCTAGTGTTATTAAATGTTCATAATAGACACACAACCATTATCTATGTTTAGTCTGTCCTTTCACTATATAGATGATTGATAGAATTTTACCATTCAATAGTTATGTGAGAACCCAAAGGATAATTTTATAGGAACAGCTATGCTAAAAATAAATAATCTATGGTTGAGAATGTGTTTTTATTAAACATCATAAAATACCTTTGGAGTGGGGTCTGATTCTGGGTTTTAATTTTTAAAACAAATCTCCTATTGATTTTGTTCCATTGTGATACAAAATGCACACCCCTATTTATGAATTTGGAATGAATATTTAACTTAATAATATGAAAGAGGCACATCATTTGTCAATTATTTCAACCAAATAGATATAGTTCATAGATGTGTAAACCGAAAACAGTTTCAATTCTCCAATATTCACTAAAGTACACTAAAGATTATAGGTTCAATGGAAATTCACTACACCTCTTGTTTACAAAAAACTAAAACTAAGAATGTAATTCTATCTCAAGAAAGAGAACTTGATACTCTAACAAAATAATATTTAGATGATATCACTCATCTCAATAATAGTTTACTTGAATATTTCTTCTACAATAAGCTCTTTTATTATCAATAAATATTCTTTATCATGTGTGATATTCTCTGTATGATTTAAATTATTTGTAAATTATAGAATATAGAAATTTTATCATGTAATATCATTACAATATTCCTTCTATATTTATAATTTAATATACCATGCTTACCATGAAATTTAGTAATGGTATTTCAGTTACCATATATGTTCCACGTTGTATAAAATATTTTACATGGTTTTTTCATGGTCTTTTTCCTTGTATACATGTTATTTTTGGTATAATTTTTTCCACATAGATTCCTTATGAAATCCCACATTATGAAAATTAAGAAATTTTTCACTCTAATCATCCTACAATAACTTCTATAAATTTAATGAATTTCTTGAGGGTCTATTTAATGGAAAAGAAACCTTGAAAATACACAATAAATAATATTATATTTTTTACATTATATAAAATGGTGTCACATAAAAAATAAGAATTTACATTAATCTGTTAAACATTATTTTCCCTTCATAGCCTAATAAAAATGTCTTGCAGTCATTATCAAGTGGTAAGGCCTAAATGTAACTCTTTCTCAAATCCTTTCAAGTCTATATGAACCAGCCACAATTATTTCATATATAATATAAACTTTTTGTAATTATTTTACAAATAATTTTCTTCTAACTTGAACCATATTATAATTCTATACCATGATATCGGGATAAATGACTAAATAATATAACCCATGTCAATAAGGTGTGCCTTCCTTTTCAAGAGCCTACCTGATAAAAACTCCATAATTAAGTGTTTTTGGCCTGGAGAAGTGATCAGGATGGATGAAGCTTGGAGAAGTTTCCCTAGGTGTGTGCGATTGATGATAAATCACACTAGAAAGAACATGTGTTGGACTTCCTGGAAATTTATTAGTCCAACAACCCGTTTGGGGATATGTGTGACCCCATTGGAGGTCACCACATGTTTTTGGGGAAACTGGTGTCAAATGGGGGCTAGGACCCGATATCCATGTCAAAGAGGGGTTTTTATGCAGTCACCAACACCCATTTGTTACATTGTTATAGGATCATTAAGTGTGGTGTCACTTCTTGGGTTGAGATTTATGGTCCGCAACGAGGAAAATTTTCTTTGGGGGGGGGGATGTAACACCCCATAAAAACAAAGGGTTAAATGATTAAGTGATATAACTCATTTCAACATGGTGTGCCTTTCTTTTTAGGAGCCTACCAGATTAGAACCCCGTAGTTAAACGCGCTTTTCATGAAGTAGTGATCAGAATGGGTGACCTTCTAGGATGTTTCCCAGGGTGTGTGGGATTGGGGGAAAAACAAAATGGAAAGATTAAGTATTGGCATTTATGGACATTCCTTAGTACAATGACCCATTTGGGGGCATGGGTGAACCCTTGGGAGGTGACCACGTGTTTGTGGGGAAACTGGTGGCAACTGGAGGCTAGTTCCTGATATCAATGTTAAGGAGCGGTTTCTATGCAGTCACCAACACCTAGTTGTAACACTGGTTTACGATCATTAAGTGTGGTGTCACTTATTGGGTTTAAATTTTGGGTCCACAATGAGGACTCTATTCATTAATGGTTGTAAGGGATGTAATGCCCAAGAATGAAAAATGGTTAAAAGACTAAGTGATATAACTCATGTCAACAAGGTGGGCCTTTCTTCATGTGAGCCTATCAGATTAGAACCCCATAGTTATGCGTGATTTTCATGGAGTAGTGATCATAATGGGTGACATTCTAGGATTTTTCCTAGGGTGTGTGGGATGGAGGAAAAAACACAATGTAATGATTAAGAATTTGCATGTATGGACCATCATTAGTCGGATGACCCATTCCGGAACATGAGTGGGACCCTAGGAGGGAACCACATGTCTTTGGGGAAAATACTAGTACATAGAGGTCTAGGACCTAAAGACCATGATAAGGTGGGGTTTTAGTGTTGTCAATAGGGCCCAATTGTTACACTTTTTCTATGAACTGGCATGTTTCAACCCTAAAATGGTTACCTAATTTGGCTTGTGATAAAGCTTGAGGGGCGCTCTTGATCTTCTTGGGCTGGTGAAAAGCACAAAGGGAATCGATGAGAACCAAATGGAATTATTTCTCCAATTATGAGTAAATAATACTTCAAAATAAATGTCTTAAACTAAAATAAATAAAAAATCAAAACTAAAATAATCTACAAAAAATAGGAGATAAAACCAAAAAAATAAGAACCAACAAAACCTACCAACACTAAGTCTCCATGTGACTCGCAGGGCCTCACTTTGATCCCAAAATCCAAAATCACCCATGAAGATCAAAACCAAGTATAAACCTATAATATAAGAAAAAATAACAATGAATTATAGGCATCAATTATAAAACTCAATCGGAATGCCCGAACAATCTATTCCAAATTCATTCAATTTAAATAAAATATCCATCAATTTCATGTTTTAAATAATATATATATATATATACATAGGTTTTCAAGACATTCAATTTTAAAGAGTAAAATCATAATCCATTTATCATATAAGATAAAACAAATATATTTTCTAAGAGGAGGATTAATCTTTTAGGGGGGAAGGGGGAATGAAACCAGGATGGTAGCGGTTCATTTTTCATTCAATGTGGAAACAGGGTGTAAACCTTCCATTCAAAAGGTTTTGATGAATCCGTTTAAAAAACCACACATTCATCTTCATACAAAAAGAAGTTCCCCATAAGGAAACTAAGACCATGATTACATGAAGAGGGAAATGGATAATGATACTCAAGTGACCATACCTAGAAAACAACTAAAATATCCACCCCAGATATTCATGTTCTAGAAGACAACATGGTAATACCTAGGAACTCATAGTAAAATGAAGAACACATTAAAACATGATTCATCTTGTAGGAATTGCTTAACTTGATACCATCAACCATCTGGAATGCTATGTTATACCGTTCTTAGTCTAATAGAAGGGAATAATCTAAAAGTGGGTCTGGGTCATATTAGTTTCCACAAGGCAAAGAGGAATCCTAAAATAGTGCATTAATTTTAAACAAAAGTCCTTATATCTTTTCAAGGTTTCCATATCATTCTCTAAATGGGTGTGCCAAAAAATGAAGCGACAACCATACATACTAGACATCACAAACTAGCATCACCCTGACTACTCTATGGAATAGTCCCTTGCCTTCAAACCATCAACACAAGAGGAAAGTACCAGGAATAATACACTCTACCCAATTGTCAATAAAAAAAATAAAGGCACCCATTCTATGGAGGGTTATTTAATAAAACCATTTCAAAAGTTCCAATTGGGCCTCACATAACCATCACATGTCTAACCATTTCTTAAAAAACCAAACACACACCACTTTCAAAAGTGGATATCCACTGAAAACCCCCTTTTGAGAGTTCCAAACAACCATTTTAAATCCAAATCATGTTTATAAGATATATCTAGGCATTTTATCATAAACATGGCATGAAAAACACAATAAAACCATTTCAAAAAACTAAAACCAAGATGAAATAAACTCATTTGACATCAAACATTTATTATGATCATTATTTGTCACTAATTGATATCCAAGGAAAGTGAAAAAAACAAGAAATAAATGTATTTATAAATTTAATAGACCAATGCAAATGGATCCAACCACAAACTCAAAGTGCTTCCATGGAGACAAATCAAAACAATCCCATGGGGGTTCAAAGAAGTAATAAAATCCAATAGAATCCATAAAAACACAAAACCCCTAATTTAAACCCAACGAAATAGGAACCCTAGGACTGAGAGACCAAGGGAATAAAG
Source organism: Viscum album (assembly GCA_963277665.1). Classification (NCBI taxonomy): domain Eukaryota; kingdom Viridiplantae; phylum Streptophyta; class Magnoliopsida; order Santalales; family Viscaceae; genus Viscum; species Viscum album. The sequence continues at coordinate 1,568,042,143 of OY728160.1, forward strand.
GAACTGAAATGAAAATGGGAGAAGAATAAATAGGGAGTAGAGATGAGGAGAATACCCTGAAATATCACACCAAAACATTGAATTATACCCTTAGAATCACCATGAAAAAAGGAGGATAAGTTCGAATAAGAATAGGGGAGCTTCTCTAGGGTTGTAGGAACCAAATGAGGAGGAGTGTAAGTGTTATTTTTCTAAAAATATGATTGGTTAAAAAAGGTAAAAATCCATTTTTAATGAACCTAGACACTATGCATGATAATGATGTATAGTTTCCTAAACTGTGATAGAAATTGTGTGCTAGTTACTCAATAAACTGGACACCTTCTCTATTTGGCCACATGATTTTGTAGACCATGTTCCAACCATGAGACATGGTTATGTCATAAATAAAAGAACCATGTGCACTACTTCTGCATGATTTGTGTTAATCGTGGTTAGGCCATGAAACCCTTTGACCAGAGAACTGAAAGACCTACATGGTTTTTCTTGGGAGCCGTATGTTTTTGGGAAAACCATGTGTATCCCCGGAAACTCAAATTTTGAGAGTTAATAATGAGCTCGAAAAGAGATCAACATCACGAGGTTTCATAGTTACCCCCTTAAACATGCACAAAAATCATGCAATAGAGTAAAAATATCTCGAAATAGAAAATTTAAATCTATAACACCTAAGAATAAAGAGAGGATCTAAGAGAAAGGATATAAACCTAAATTTAGGGAATAAATAAAAAACTAGATGTGATAAATCTCCCAACCATTACACTTTCTTCCCCCCGAAATCAACAACATCTCTAGTTGATCATAGAAAAGACGAGGACTAAGTCACCCATGTGATATGATTCCTTAAACCAAAATTGAACATTATCTGCAACCATGAAAAAACAATCAACTCTATCTAAAACAAACCAAGAAATCTAAAACTCTTTTAAATAATAATAAACAACAGAAACTATAACCTACACCACCTTGGCCCAAACAAAACTGTATAGAATAATCCAGAATACCATCATCCACTTAGAAAAATGACTCAGAATAAAAAAACTCTAAAGGAATACACATATCTCCAAAACAACACTAGATAGAAAACTAGACTAAAAATACGGGAATCCAAAATGGACTTGATCACGTTGTTCAGTGAGTCAAATTAGTTGTTTAGTTTTTACTAGAATTTCTGCAGTATAGCAGTATCCCTAGGTTGTCTCTCAACCGAGCCTTAGATCATTAATTCTAAAATGATTTTCTAATTATTAATGTAAAAATATGAATGGGGTTTTGGGAAACATAGGGTTTTATGATTTAATACACCAAAATAAAGATGAAAGTGATAAAAAAGTGGAAGTTATCAAACGTAATAAAACATGATCAACCCAAAGAAAATATTGTGATGGTCATACATCATCGCTTTAAGAGATAGTGTTATGATCTTTTAATATCAGGTTTGTAACACCTAGAACCATAATTTTACTGAGTTTATACTAGGATACCTCTTAGATTTCAGTCATAAACACATAATGATTCATCATATACCAATGATGAATGAGTAATTTGTGTTCGACTTCATAAGTGAAACTCAAAGAGGCAACAAACAATGAAATCGATGTCCTGGCCAGTTTTGTATGTTATTTAAATGTGCTACCATTACTTTAAAGTAAATGACCATGATAGGGATTATATGATTTCAATTAGACAACATGAACAACAAAAACACTACAATTAAAACGGGGGGGGGTGAATGGAGTGTGAAACATCACATGAATAGGTACCCCCAAACATGATCATATGAGTTGAGAATGACATACCAGTACATAACTTAATAAAATAAGAATAGGTGAAGATGAAAAAAAAACACACAAAAATAGAATTTAGAAAGACCATCCAAATATTACATGAACAAAGCTTGGGATCACATCACGTTCCTCCCTGGATGATCACGAGGGGTTTAGATATTCATTGGACTGGAAGAAGAGGATGATGTTGAAGTTGAAATATCTATAGTCTCAAAAACATATAGGGCTTATGGGAGGACTCCTTTTGGGATCCAAAATGGTAGAACCTTTCCTCCTAGTTGAACTCCTAAATGAGGCACCAAAGGTGTTCTTTTATAGGAAAATTGGAAGGCAGTTTTGGTACACAGATTGTGTAAAACCACTTGGATCATAGTTTTCGTCCTCTAGGCAGAATGATATACCTTTGAAAAAAACTAGAAAGTTGTATCCCCAGATAAGGAATATCTACACAGAACATTTGCCTCCATTTGTAAAATCACATCGAGATATATTGATAAAATACAGAAGACCGCTTTTAACATGGGAAGATCTGATTCCCTGGATAGATCAGTTCGGAAGAGAATTTTAGAATCCAAATTGGGCTTGGGTTACTTCATATGAAATGTTTCCAATTACATTTTGGATCCTCCCAAATAACTTCATACCATTTGGACACACGGTTTAGTATCAGTATACAGATTAGTCTTGTGGTGTTCTTGGATCATGTGGATATTGGCCCATTTTTCTTGGTCTTCATCACGGGCCCTCGAAATCACCTCCACCTATAATTAAAACATCAAACAAGTAAAATAGTCCATTTTAAAGGTGATAATAATTAATTTATATTATCATACATGAAGTAAAAATTGTAATTAAACTTGGGATTTTCAATATAAAATCAGTTTAATACATTGGTATAAGGGTGTCATAAAATAGTGAATCATGGTACACCACACGCCCACACCTAAACCATTGAACTCCCAAGAAAAGTATAATATCCTAATAATTTACCATTCCTAAATAAATGGTTTGAAAACATCCAAGATTCTTTTGAAATGAAATTCATCATGTCTTTTTTATGAAATGAATTTACTTATTCTTTTTCTTTTTTCATATTCAAATTTTCTCAACTTCATTTGTTCACCCTTACAACATGTAGCAACCTAACTCACCTAAATTTTTTTACTCTTCACTAAAGGAACATATTAAAGTGGATTTCTGCTCTTTTCCCAGTGTTCGTGTGATATTACCATATGAATTCATTGATTCTCATTTCTCTATCTAAAGAAACTAGTGTTCTACCCTAGAGGACTTCTAACAGGTTGTTCTGAGGTTCAAGGGATGATAGGATTTAATATATAAAAAATTTATGAGGAAGAAGAGGAGTTTTTAATCACTTAAGTAAAAACCATGTCAAAATTCAGCAATTGTTCACAATGAACGTAAAAACTCATCCCCTAAAAATTTGAATTACCTCCAACTAAAAATCCCCATTATCTTTTTGTGTGGGTCACAACCAAGAAATGAATAATAATCTATAAACATCATATTTTCACCATTTTATTCTTTTGTTTATGTTTTTGGTTTTTGTATTGCACAGAACTGTTTTTTATATAATGTTTTTTGGAGATAAAGAGGGAAATATGTGTAAAACAATGATGTAATATTGATTGAAAATCCATTGCCCATGGAAAATTATGGAAACCTTTATATCAATCTATAACAATGATTCTATTCCTAGAATTACCAAGGAAACACCCTCTCTCCCACACTTTCTGAAAATAAAACAATAATATACACAAGAGATAGTTAGGTAGGGATAAATTAGCTTGTAATGTGGCTACCTAACAGAAATTTCATGGCCTATGAGGCATAACAAGGATAAAATTTAAAGGTGGGCGAAAATAGGGGATATGTGTACAAAGCGTTTTCAATGAACAATTACCTCCCTCATGAATGTATCATACCTGAATCTTATGGCTTTATACATAATCATGGAAACTTTTTGTTTCTCTACATGACCTGAGACTCTCAAGAAATTTATTAAAAGAAATAATTTGTGATAAAGGGATTATAATGCCTCTCGGGAAAGGGATTAAAATTTTTTTCAGTGCTAATGAGGCATGAGATTAAAAAATCCATGAAATCCCTAAGAATAATTTGAAAATTAAAATTCTAGAAAATGACTCCATATCAACATTAATTTGATTTTTTTTCCAAAATAAGGGATTTTTTCACACAATCTACTGAAACATGAAAAATGAATTTGGATATTATTTTTCAAATCAGTTTTTATTTAAAAATACAAAATAAGGAAAAATAAATCAAAAATGAAAAAAAACATTTTTTATTTTTTTAATTTTTTTTTTTAATCTTATCTATGAAATTTCACCCCCCCCCACAAATAAAAGGTACATTGTCCACAATGAAGGTATGTTAAATAAATAGACGAGTAAGTGAAGGTAGGTAGAAGGGACAACTTACTAAGTGGTGTCATATGAAGCATCTATCAGTTAGATTTCCTCCATGAGATTCATTGGAAAATACATAAAGAAGTGTTTGAGCCTCTGCCCATTAAATATAATCCTCTATCCACTTTTATCAGGCAAAACTCATATAACACCAAAGGTTAAACCTCAGTAACAATATAATGAATGAGCCATCAGGTACAAAGTTTACCTGGGGATAGGTTTATCATGTTATTACACATGATAACCTTTTCACCAATATGAAACTTCAGCTTATGAATCATTCCATCTTGGATTTCCTTTTTTCATCTTTATAGATTCAGGAGTTCTCATATGCATCAGGCTGAATATCTTCTTCCAACGGAAACTACAACATCTTATGCTCACCTGCATCGTAGATATTTATATTACCTTGTTTAACATACCAATATTCATGGTGCTCCACCTCTTCCAGGGGGTGAAAATCCTTTCAAAACAAAATCATATATGGTGAAATTCCTATTGGGGTTTTAAAATCAGTACGATATGACCATACTGCATCATCCAAACAAAAAATCTAATCTTTCCTATTGGGTTGTACCATTTTTTCCAAGATTCTCTTAAAATCCAGATTTGAGATTTCTACATGTCAGTTAATTTGTGGGTGATATGTTGTGGAGACCTTATGAACAACCACATTCTTATGAAACACATTTTTCAAGTTTCATTTTAAAAAATGAGAACCCTGATCACTAATGACGAATCTCAGTTCACCAAAACGACTGAAAATTTAGGACCTACCAAAAACAACAACCACTCGAGAGTCGATGGTCTTGGTGGAATTTTCATCCCCCATTTAAATACATAGTCAACAGACAATAATATTTACAAAAATCTAAATGAATTTGGAAAAGGCCCCATGAAGTCAAAGTCCCAGGCATCGAAGATATCAAAAAATAACATGGGTTGTTGGGGAATTTCATTCCTCTTAGAGATATTCCTATTGAATTGACATCTTGTACAAGACTTACAAAATCTATGGGCATGTATATACAATTTTGGACAATAAATACGTGAATCAAGGACCTTTTGAGCTATACATTGAGATCCAAAATGACCCCCATAAGCCAAAGTGTGGAAGAAGGTCAAAACAGAGGTGAAATCATAGTCAGGGACACACCGACGAACAAATTGGTCACTAAAAATTCCCCACAAGTATTGGTCATCCCAAATTTACCATCGAGAATCATGCATGAGTTTCTGGGTTTGTGAAGTGCTTAAATCAGTGGGGAGCCTAGATGTTTCTAGAAAAATCACAATGCCTGCATACCAGGGGGTAAGGTCTAAAACATCACAAAGTTTCTCATGAGGGAATAATTAACCAATGGGGAGGGGTGAGTCAAAATGATGTTCTAATACTGTGTAAATCCTACTAGTGTGGTCAGCTACAACATTTTCCACTCCTCTCTTATCTCTAATCTCAAGGTCAATCTTCTAGAGGAGGAACATCCACCAAATGAGGTGGGGCATAGCTTTATGTTTCTTTAGGAGGAAACGAAGGGAAGCATGATCAGAAAAGACAATAAATCTTGACCCGATAAGATATGAACATAATTTTCCCCAGGAATAAACAATAGAAAGAAGTTATTTTTAGTGGTTGTTTAGTTTTCTTGGGGAAGGTCAAGGGTACGAGAGTCATACACAATCACATGAGGAGCCTTCTCAACCCTTTGTGATAAGACTGTCCAAACTAAAAAATTAGAGGCATCACACATAAGTTCGAAGGGGAGATCCCACCATGGATGTTAGATGATGATAGGTGACATGAGACTCATTTTTATTGAATTGAATGCATCCTCATATTTTTTATCAAACAGTAAATCAGAATCTTTTTGTAATAATTGGGAGAAGGGAAGTGGGATCTTACAAAATATTTAATGAATCAGCGGTAAAAACCAACATGAACCATGAAAGATCGCATCTCACAAATACACATGGGTTATGGAAGGAATGAAATTAATTCAATTTTTTACATATCAACTTGAATTCCCTTTTTTGAAATGTTAATACCAAGAACTATCCCACGCTCAAACATGAAATGGAATTTCTCATAATTTTAAACATGGCCTTTTTCAATGTAGAGGCAGAGGACAAAACCTTGTTCTTCCAAAAAATAATAAAAAGAAGAACCATAAACCATGAAATCATCCATAAAAACATCCATGAAATTATCTTTGTACTCAAAAAAAACACTCAACATACATCACTAAAAAGTACCTAGAGCATTACTTACACCAAAAGGTATCCTTCTGTATGCAAATGTTCTAAATAGATAGGTAAATTTTGTCTTTTCTTGATCCTCAGTGGCTATATATATTTGAAAATAACCCAAATAGGCATCAATGAAACAATAATCGGACATACCAGCCAATCATTCTAACATTTGTTCAATGAATGGTAGTGGAATGTGGTCCTTCCGCATGGCATGATTTATTTGAAAGTAGTTAATATAGACTCACCAACTATTTTTCACATGTCTTAGAACCAATCCATTCTTTCCCTTAGATACTACAATTATTCCAGTTTTTTAGGCACAATTTGAATTGGGCTAACCAATTTACTATCATATATAGGATAAATTATCTACATAGCAATTAATTTACTGACTTCCAATTTTACCACTTCAAGGAGAGTGGGATTCAACCGGCTTTGAGATTGTCTTATGGGTTTATCCTAGTCATCCAAAATTATATGGTACATACAAATATATGGGATAATCCCTAGAATATCAGCCAATATCCATCTTATTTCCTTTTTACAATCACTCAAAAGGTTCAGTAGTTTTGATTCCTCTTGTTAAGAGACGTTATTGGAAATAATTATGGGAAATTGGTCAAAACCCTCAATATATGAATATTTTAAATTAGATTGAAGTGGTTTTAATTCTAACACTGAGGTTTTTTGGATTGGGGAGGGGATTTTGGGGGAGTGAGGTCTCTTAAATTGTCTATCTACACATGTTTATTCTCTAACGATAGCGAATCCATTGAAATGGGATTTACAGAACCATCAACGATCATGGTTACCTCAGAAGAAACACACTCATAGATTAAAGCCCAAAATTTACATTTTTCAGAACCCACACAACACTCAAAACAAGAATCAAAACTCAAATCATCCTTTGGAGAAGAAGAATAAAATGAATCAGAGTATGGGTTTAGGAGAGATTTTTGTGTGTGAGTTATTTGATAGAACTTCCATCGAATAGACAGGAAGAGTGGAGTGATCTTCAACAAGGTGTTTCATAGCCTCAAGGATGTTGAAACAAACCATTTCTCCTTCAAACTCCATGGAAAAGGTACCATTATGAACGTTGATGATTGTATTTGTGATTTTGAGGAATTTTCTCCCATATATGAGGGTATAATTTCCCTGGGTTCAGTTATCTTCCATCTCAAGAATATAGAAATTAGCAGGGAAGAGGAGATTATTCACTCTTACAAATACATCCTCAATCGCTCATGTTAGATGCATAGTACACCAGTTGGAATGTTTTACATTAATACCTATTGGTTGAAGCTCTCCAACCTATATATAATTATACAAGAGTGAGGCATTACATTAATGGAAGCACCCAAATCTAGAATAGAGTCATAAAGGAAGGTCTCCCCTATGGTACACTGTATCGTAAATATGCCCAGATCCTTGCTTTTAGTTGAAATTACTGGTTCAATAATGGCTAAGACATTCCGTACCATGTTGACTCTCTCATTCACATTTATTCTCCTTATGTGGGTGCAATTATCTTTGAGAAATTTGGAATATCGAGGAATTAATTTAACTACATCCAATGGAGTATTGTTAACATGAACCATTTTAAATGTATCCATTACTTATTTTTCAATCTCATTATCAAAATTCTTCATAGGATTGGAGATTTTTTGGGGGAAATTAAGGGGAATGGATTGTTCATTGGAATCATCAATGATAATTCGATTACCCTTTTTGTCTTGATTTTCATTACATGAAATTTTTTAGGGTTGGGAAAGAGATTTTTCAAGAGGGGGACATACCTATTGTGAAGAATCAGTAGAAAGAGAGACTTATTTACCTCAATGAAGTAAAACTGCATAAACATTACCTTTTTCCTTCGGATGGGAAATGGGTTGGGATTGTAGTTGTCCAGATCCATATATCATAAGCTCACTGATGGTGTTTTCCAATTTTTCCACTTGAGTTTGTAGTTCTTGAATTGTCGATTTTGTGGTCTATTGGAACTGGAGGTTCTGGTTTTCCATTTGTATCACTATATCCTCAAGGCTTGGTTCAGTTTTGGGAGGAGGATGATGATTGTTTTGAGAAGTTGAAGGATAATAAGGTTGCATACCTTGTCATTATTGATACCAATTCTACAAGGGGTAGATTGAGTTTCATCCTTGGAGGTACTGGGGGTGTGCTTCCACCCAGAGTTTATCTGTGTACAGAATTTTTCTTTCCTGAAGGGAGGTTCTTGTTGGAATGACACATGGGGAAAATGACTACACAAGACTCAGGTGAATATTGAAGTTGTGGGCACTAGTCAGGAAAAACTGTATTGTCAGAACAAATACCACAATGAAATGGTACTGAAGAAGCGTGTGAGTTACCTTATGCTTGAGCTAATTTCCATATAAGGGTATGATTCTTGTCACATTTATTATCTACCATTTGTTATAGGTATGAATGAATTACCTCACGAACTCCTCAAGTGGGTGAAATAGCTTGGGTACCAAATTGTTGTGCATTTTGAGCCATGTTGGCTATTAAGTCACGAGCAGTATAAGGAGTTTTATCAACCAAGGAACCACCATCTATATAATCAATCATTTCATTGTCCATGGGGATAAGTCCCTCATATAAGTATTGTATTAACAGATGTTCACTAATTTTGTGGGGGGGGGGCATGAGAAAAGTCTTTTGAATCTCTCCCAGTATTCATGAAGGGTCTCTCCTTGTGATTTCCTAATGCCACGAATTTCATTACTAATTGATGAAAATTGGGTGGTGGGGAAGAAAATATCTAAAATTAGTCTTTAGGTCATTTCAACACCCATTTTTGGTAGTCATATATTATAGCCAGTCTTTACCTAAATCATCAATGGATAAAGGGAAGACCCTAAACATAATTAAGTCCTCAGACACATTTGGGGGTTCCATGGTGGAGTACACTATGTGAAACTCATTATGGTGTTTATGAAGAAACTCACAGGGACGACCATGGAATTTAGGAATAAGGATGATGAGGCCTGATCTCAAATCATAGTTGGTAGATTCCTCAGGATATTGGATGTACGCAGGTTGGTACTCACATTCGAGGTGGTCGGTTCTCTTAATGTTCCGTTATTTGCATCCATGATTCCTGGGGGTTTGATTTTGTTCAATTTTTGAGTGTTTTATGACCATTTTAGGTTCCACAAGTGTTTCCTCAGTGTTACTTGATTGACCTACTCTAGATTCCCTGATTTTTGAGTGATGTTCCCTTTCAATTTCAAGGTCAAATTCCAACAGTTTTTCTTTTTCTGATCGGGTCATGTAAATAAGTTGTGATGTTTGTTTTTTATTTGTTTTTTATTATTGAATATGGATAAAATCAATTAATAAGGGTGAAGGTAGAATAAAATTTTATACTACAAAATTATATATAGAGAAATGGAGAATAGAGAGATAGAGAGAATAAAAGAGTTCTAGAGAGAGAAAACGCAAAAAAATCAAACAAAAATAACAACAAAAACCCAGAACAAAAACAATAAAATGGGGGTGGGGTGTTGTAAGGATTAATAATTAAGAAGTAAAATAAATAAATAAAATTTAATAAAAAAATATATTGGCTCCCTGGAAGTGGTGCCAAAATTTGATTACATTATCGAGCATGTCAAATAAGTTGTTCAGTTTTTACTTGAATTTCTACAGTATAGCAGCAACCCTAGGCCATCTCTAGATGGGGTCTTTGATAAATAATTAAAAAAATGAGGTTCTGATTATTAAAGTAAAAAAATGGGAATGGGGTTTTGGAAAACATGGGTTTTTATGATTTAATACTCTATAATAAAGAGGAAATTGATAAAAACAAAGTGGAAGTTAACAAAAGTAATTAAACACGATCTGCACTTAAAAATCTAGTGATATTCAACCTTCATCGCTTCAAGAGATAGAGTTATGAGATTTTAATCCCTGGTTTACAACACCTAGAACCATAATGTTAAGGAGTTTATACTAGGATACCTTCTAGGGTTCTATCTGAAACACACAATTATTAATCGGATACCATCGATGATTGGGTGATTTATGTTCGACTTCATAACTGAATCCCATCGAGGCAACACACAAAGAAATTGATGTGCTCTCCAAGATTGTATGATATTTCAATATGTTAACATGAAATTAAAGTAATTGTCTATGATAGTTTTTATGTTTATTCAATTAAACAATATGAACCACAAAATCACTACAATTAAAATGGGGGGATAAGTGTTGAATGGTGTGTGAAACATCACATGAATGGGTACCACCAAACACGATCATATGAGTTGAGAATGACATACCAGTACATAACTCAATAAAACAAGAATACGGGATGATGAAAAAAACACAAAAACCTATAATTTAAAAGACCATCCAAATATAACATTAACAAATCTTATAATTACATCACATTCTACCCGGGTGATCACAAGGGGTTTAGAAATTCATTGGAGGGGAGGAAGAGGAAGATGTTGAAGTTGAACTTCCCATAGCCTCCATAACATATAGGGATAGTGTGAATAATCCTTTTGGGATCCAAAATAGAAGCACGTTGACTCCTGGTCGATCACCTAATGGAGGTTTCTAAGGTGTTCTTTTATACGCAAATTGGAAGGTGGTTTTGAGCACATAGATTGTGTAAAACCACTTGGATCATTGTTTTTGGACACTAGACATTAAAATATCTATTTGAAAAAAATAGAAAATTGTATCCCCACATTAGGAATATGTCCAATGAATGTTTGGATCCTTTTGGACAATCACATATGGTGATATTGATAAAATACAGAACACCTCTTTTCACTTGTGCATATTTTATTCCCTGGACAGATCATTTCGGATTTGTATTTTTGATTTAGAATGCATATTGGGTTCTTACATATGACATGTATCCCATTAATGTTTGGATCATACCACAAAATATCATCCCATTTGGACTCATGATTTTGTATTAGTATGCAGATTAGTCCACTAGTGTTCTTGGATCATGTGCAGATTGGCCCATTTTTCTTGGATTTCATCATGGGCCCCCCAAATCACCTCCACCTATAACAAGAATATCCAAACAAGTAAAATATAACTTTGTGTTGGTGATAATAATTAAATTATAGAACAAAAAATGAAGTAAAAATTATTATTAAACTTGGAATTTTCAATACAAAATAAGTTTAATACATTGTTATAAGGGTGAAATAAAACAGTTAATCGTGGTAAGATCAGGACTCCCCAATAATTTAGAGTTCTAGCTAGGTGGCCAACCAATATCACTCCCAAACACTAATAATCTAAACTAGAATGAACACACCCAACCCCATAAAGGAATAAATGAAAAATACATTCCATGAGACTCCCTTCACTGCCAAAAGGTCCATCCACCAAAATAGGGATTCAAAAAATACTCACAAACATCCTCTTCCACCCCAAACAATAAGAAAGTGAGTAAGACACACAACAAGACACACCTCTACTCAAGGGGGAAAAGTTCAGAATTTCCAAAGTACTCACATCCATTAAAAAAGTGGTTCCCATAGGGTTCAGTATATCAATTACAATATAATTAACCCTCAAAAACACAATGGGATTTAAATCGGAACCAAAACAACACCTTAATTCTAAAAATTGGTTCGTATGTCCTTCAAAGGGGTGAATTTGGTTCCATGTCACTTCTTGTAACCCCCCGATGAATCCATTGCAAGTGATCCTAGAGTATAAAATCATGTTATATCTTTGGATAATTCATACACGATGTCTTCTTATGGATCAATTTTCTGCATTGATGATATAGAAGGTTTTTACTACCATAAGAAGCTCTCAAAAGATCAACAGATCTTTTAATTCTGCTACCATCATCAACCACTTCAGGACAATTTAAAAAAATTTCTCTATAATTCCCTTCACCACATCCCATGATAGGAGGGTGTTTATCCACCTCAATCCATCCTACTATCATATCTTCAATCCTCATATCTTTTATTACCATATTGGACTTGGAGGTTAAACCAAACTCTAAAACCATTGAATATAAATCAAGATGAAGCCCATTTTTAAATATCCAACCTTCAGCGAGTCTTCCTCATCCCACTCTAGAAGATAAGGAACTATATACAAAAAATGAGGAATGAAATCCAACACTGGTCCATCCCCTTGTTGAAGGCCTAACATCTCCATCACCTTCTTCACCTTCAAAACCTCAAAAAAGTACATTCAAATGAATATGTCCTTAAATAATTCCTATGATAGGACTTCCCATGCCTTTTTTTGAATGAATGACTTCCAAAACTTCATACTTGGACCTTCAAGCATAAATGTAGTGAAATTCACCTTTAGTGGCTCATGAAACTCAAGAAGACCAATGGTCCATTCAAGTTTAAACATCTACTCTTACACTGCAATGGATCTTTGTTCCATAAAATAGAAGAGGGTTCAACTTCCAAAACTCAATAAGAAAGTACATGGGTTGGTCAACTGGAGGGTCTTCTAATAGGGAAAAATCCACTGATTCACCAGGAATATCCATTGAATTCATGATAGGGGAGCACACTAAACTCCAAGAGAACTAAAAACAAAATAAAAACCAACTCATTTTCCAAAATTCATAATAAAAAACACTGAACATAAAAGGATTCCAACTCAAAATATTTCAAAACCTTTTTCAAAAGTACCTCTAAACACTACTTCAAAACCAATTTCAAAAATCCACACTCCAATACAATTCATTTCAAAAAAATATTCCATGAATTACATTAAAAAATAAAATTCTTCATGTTCATTACATTAACCTAATCAATAAAAAATCACATTTCATCAAAATCAAAATATTAAAAGTCCCATTTCATCAAAAATAATTTTATTGAAAATAATATTTCCAAAATTATAGATGAAATAAATTTAAAAATCCAATTATCATTTTCAAAACCCAAAACACCGCTTCTTGAAGTCATGTCTTCACTATTTCAAAAAAATGCCTTTTTAAAATGAACATCAAAATTAAGATGATATTGAAAAAAATCCCAGAAGGAAAACCTGTGTCAATGAGTTACTGAGAAATATGCTTGTAATCCATAGTCAAATGATGCTATCATAAAATATAATCATTCAGGACTATGTACCTTGATCCACATGGCTTTCCATGCCCTGTGAGCTCACCTAATACACTTGCCTAAATCCCACTTCATTTTCTAAACACCAAACATCCAACATGAACCAAAAAATCCAAATAAAAACTAACATACCCTAGTAACCAAAGGTTCAACATAAAACATTTTGGTTAGAAAATTCTTCATACCGACACCACAAGTTCCAAAATTCCTACTCCATCTACCTTGACATCCCAAATAACAAAGGGAACTCTAAAATCTAGTTTCTCTAAAGATCCTAGGCTCTAAAACAATTTTGTCAAGAACCTCACTAGGTTGACCTCAAATTGGTCAATCAAGCTGGTCTGTGAAGTGGCCTAAGAGGTCTTCCATGTAACAACCCGAGATTTCATGAGATATATTAATTTTTTAATTTCATTGATGTGTTGTATTATACACTACACCAAGATTAGCTTTTACTATACGCAACACCGTATTAGCTCTCAGTATACGCAACACTATTCTTGGCTCATGTTACACACAATATCAAATTTGTTTTGCAGAAACTATTCTACACAACATTAAGAATAGATTTTGTTTAATGTATAAATGAAATATGTTTTGATTATGTTATACGCAACACCAAACGGAGATTTCATTACATGCATCCCTGACTTGGCTTTCATTACACGCAATCAAGACCTTCCTCGATAGCGTGTGTAGTAATCAATACCGAGATTTACTAAACAAGACATTATTATAATATTATTATGAATTAGCCGTTACGAATAGTAATACCCACTTTTTAAAATTTCATAAATTTTATCTTTTAAAATGGGCATCATTTTTGCATTCGGAATATCAAAATTAGCCTAGGGTGAATTTTTGGTATTTTTCTGAAAACATTCAATTTTTGATGAATAGTGAAAACACTAGGTTACTATTTAAAAACTGAATATTTTTTAAATAATTATTTATTTTATTTAAATTTATTTTAGGTAAAAATTGATACATAATACATATATAAGTTCAATTTAATTCATTGGAGTCATTTTATAATAATTTTAGATATATAATAATTTTATTAAACTTTTCACCGTCTTTTACCCACCTCTTAGGAGAATTTGAGATTTACATAAAATGTAATTTTACTTCTTCTGTGAGTGGAATTTCCAAAATCCGAGGGACACAATTAATATCAAGGAGTAAAATTTGGTTCAATAAGATAAAAATAATTTTTTTGAATAGTATCTTTTTTACTTTTATTTACCACGGTTAAAAGTAAATAGGGTAACTAAGGGTAAAAATGGTATTATTATTACCATAACCCATGTCCTAATTCTATTGGATAAGTTTAGTTCGACCAAAAACAACCTTAGGAATATAATATTATCATTTAGGTCCACTTTGATTATATTAGGACATTTATTATTATTTTATTTAAAAAAGACTTAAAATAGTTAAAATCAATGTTTAATAACTAAAACATTTTTAATATAGGGTTATAAATAAGATGAATTCGACTATAAGTATTCATTAAAAATATAATAATATTTCCTACCTAATTGTATCTTATTTATAATTTTTAGAAATTATATAATTTATGTTATTTATGACACAATGGTGATGCAATAATTACATAAATAATGAATTATTTAAAAAAAGTTTATTATAAATACCCAAATAAATGTAATTTGAGTCATTTTATGAATTGCACAAATTTTTTAGTTTAATATTAAATGTTTTTATTGATTTAATTAACCTTTTTCGAACTAATAATGCTGTTATGATTTTCACAAAAATCAATTACCAAATAGTGTCAAAAATTGACATAAAATAGTTTTTAAAACAAAATTATATTATTAATAGTAATTAAATTCATAAAAATCTAAGGTTCTTCCTAATGACTTATAAGGTTATATATATTAATAATGAACCACTAGGGGTTATTTTTGATGGTTATAGTAAGTTTATTAACCATATAGTGTAAGAAAACCAGAAGACACGGTAAAAGTTAAATTATTTAATTCAGAGTTAAATCTAATAGATGAGGCTAAAATAGTAACCTAAACTTTTCTAAAACATATTGGTTGAGAGGATTTCGACCAATACCTACATTTTCTTTGAAATAAATCAATTTGGAGCTATTATAAATTGAATATGACTATATTATAAAATAATATTTTAAGTTTTTCCAAAGGTGCCCCTGTATTCCCTTATAAAAAGGTCACCCCTTCCCTCTTATCTTCACACCATTTTGAGCCTTGAATCTCAGCAAAACCCTGCCCATTTCTCTTCTACAATTCCCTAGAAACATTCTGGAGGTTCTGGTCTTCTCAAAAGACCTACTCTACTTCCTTAAGAGGAATCTTAAAGGAGGTGCGTCGAAGAAGAGGTAATATCTTCTTTCGATTCTATCAAATTTCTTTCTTCTTATACATATTGCTCTTTAGTTGTATCAATATAAAGTAATAACATCAGTATTACTTATATACTGATTTTTTATCATTAATATGAAACAACCATATTTCATAATCTATCCATCCTACGGAAAATGATATCACCGTGCGTGTGTACGTAGAGAATACCATCTCCACATCGTGGTGTAATCTATTTTTGACCACCACCTTACTTGGATGGGTATAATGGTGTAAATAAATAACTATATATGATTATTGTAAAGTTATATTGATTCTAAACTATTATACATACACTTAAATAAAATTCCACGATCATGGGAATGGTATCATCACTCGTGCGTACGTACGGACTACCGTCTCCACGACGCGATGGGATTCATTCTCCATGTTAACCATTCCTGAATGATTATAAAGTATATATAATAAGTAGTCATGAAATATATGACATAATAATTATAATGGATTTATGTATATATATATGTATGTCATTTACTTAATTCCATTTAATTCAATAAGGAAAAGAGAACAGTGTTCATGCGTACGTACGGCCTACGCTTTCCCTAAACGGTGTATTTCATTCCATTTGTCGATCTATCATATATATATATATGTATATGCGGAATATATATTATATATAAATCATTTATTAGATTCTAAAATTATATAAATCAGGATATAAGTAATAATATCAAGAACAACAACTCGAAACAAGTAAAATAAATGAAACTATTTTACCCAAATCGATACTTTTACATCGAATTTTCAAAAGAACGGGTAATATAAAGTCATAAGTAAACCATAAATTATATCATAACAATGAATATGATTCTGTAATAAGTCAATCACATTATTTAAATCATTATACCTGAGGTTCTGATATGTATGAAGCATATCAGACCTAAGGTAAGAGGTAACTTTTCCAATCTCATTTTTATCCGAGATTATTTATTCGTAAGTATTTACTGTGGTTATATTTATCATCCATGTCTATATTTTAAAAAAATTATTTCATGTATGTTTAAAGACCTTTTTAACCATTTTTGACTCTTACTACATGGTATGTAAGGAATTATTTTTTACGAGGTACTTTTTGACTTTTCCTGCAAAAGTACGAGAAGAATTTTTTTTAACTTATACGGCATGAACAGATTTTTACAGTTTCATGAAGCCTTATTTTCATGAATCTTTCTTTACAATATTTCATTAATATTTTCAAATAAAATCCTTTTCTTTTGAAATTTCATTGTATTTTTTGAAAAGAAAAAATGATTTTGAAGATGAAAGGATATTTTCCTCAAGAATTCATTTCAAGTATTTTGTCAATACCATTTTCTATCTAAGATGAAATTATTTAGTATGTGTATGTTTCAAGTATAATGTCTCTATTATTTACATGGATTCACTTATCTTATGATGAAATGATATCTATTTGTTTTTTACAGATTATGTTATGTTTGGATGATGTTTATGAAACCCATTTTATTATTTGGGTTATGATGAATAATGTATGATTGTTTCGTGGAAAAAGTAAGAATGATTTAAATATGAGATGGGTGGGACCTATATCTCACTCAAATGGATTGGGTAAAGATTTATATCTTATGAGATAGACATGGCTGGAATGGAAATTTAATCCTATTCAGTGATACAGGACTGGAACTAGGAGTGAACTCGATCCAGAAAGGGACTTTGTCCACTAAGATGGTCTTGGTAGCAATGCCTTGGCTACTATGGAAATCATATCATGTGCTTAATGGTTTTCCACAATTATATGTTTTATTCTCATGCTATTTTATCATGATTGATGTTCTATTATGATCTATGCCTTATGTACTGCCATGTTTTATGTCATTGAACAGGATTTCAATGTTTGAACATTATCTTCATGTTTTTATGTTCAAATGTATATGGTCTATTTTATTTCCTCCATGCTTACCCTTACCAAGCATTTGAGCTCACCCTTTTTATGTTTCCTTTTCCCTAGGATATAAAGAAAGGTTTTAGGTAAGAAAACAAAATGGGAAGATCTTTATGGGAGATACTGAAGATCTTTCACCATGATTAGAAGATTATATTACATGTTTCCAAAGACACTAAACTATTGCGGTCCTTGTGTATCTATTTTTGTTATGTATTAAGTATTCTGCAAAAGTAATGTAATTTCCATGTACGTTATGATTTCGTCCATTACAGTTGGTATCAGAGGAAAGTTTTAGTCAACCTTTGGAAACTAGGATGTGAAAACATTAGTGAGATCCCTAGAGATATTTCTAAGGTATATCTAGGGATTTCCCTAAGGTTTAGTATAACTATAGGTTATAGTACTAGAATTATATCGACGATCATGAATAAACTAGGGTGAACCTAAGGTGTCATGGATTAAAGAATGTGTGATAAGTTAGACATCCCATAAGTGACTTTTGATCATTATTTGGTTCCTCATTATTTTAACTATTTCTTACTCTATGGTTTATGGTTTTAGTCAATGGAGGGAATAAGAAGGAATTTAGTTAATGTTGATTCCGATGGACAAATTGGTGATTGTGATCAACCAAATTGTGTAATTCCTAGAGATAATGATATTGTGATTTTGAAAAATCAGTCATCACGATATATGATTAACAAGGTGAACTTTGGTGGTATTACTAAGTCATAAAATAAAAGGAAGATGGAATTTTATGCATGTTCGCATGGTGAGGAGCATGGAGAAAGGATGATTGAGATTTATAAAGAAAAGAAGAAGAACCTTGAGGAATACCTCAAATGGAGGGAAAGATGTTATCTATGTGGAGAAAAGGGTCATAGTGTGACAAACTGTTACGGAGTTCAATGTCTTATTTGTGGAGAACATGGGAATTACCCAACTCAATGCCCTGACCTAAGAGGTTACTTCTAGATCAAGGAAAAACTTATTCCATGAAAATCATTTAAGAGGATGGATTGAAGTATTTATGTATTGGTATTCAAGAATAATGTTTTTGAGGTACTTTTATGGTGTATTGGAATATTTTTGTTTTAGTATATTGTGGTTTTCAATAATTTTATGGTACCGGTAACCATGAAAAGTGATTCAAATATTTTGGAAAGTAGATGATATGCACATAATGAAGGGATAAGGAGAAAATGAAAATTTTCATAGTATTCAGGAGCTCATGACTGATAAAAGGAAAAAGTTAAATCATGGTTTGAGTATATAGAAATTTAGGGATTTTGGTATGTGGAAAGAGTTAACTTTTGACAGCATTCATGTTTTCAGTAATGTTCTATGGTAATTCATGGTTCGAAAGAATACATGATTAAGGTATTCACATGTTTGGAATGTGATCGAAAAGATATATCTTATGATATATGGGGGGATAAATGATGGTATTCAGGTGTTTGTTATGTGACCTTTCAAGTAATCATTTTCTTTATACTTTGAGCTTGGACTGAAGTATTTTGGATAAGACTAAATATTGGAATGAATTATGTTTGACAAAAGATAGTATTGTTTAAGGCTAGAACATTTTTCGATATTATTGATGGAAAGTTATAATAATGTAGTTTTAGAAAAAATACAACCCGTAGGACGGGCGACAACTCGTCACATCAGACAAAGATGTGGGAATCGAACCCACAACTGAAGTGCGATAGGCCTTTATCGCATACCACTGGCCTACAGGAAGTCCCTGGTTAGTAGAAACTAGATTTATTTTATTAAGCAGTATGATAGATGAAGTATAATTTCATTTTTGGAATCGTATACGATTAACCTCACCATAGATGGACTTATATATATTTGATAACACGTGCTAACCTTTTGTCTGAAACAGATGGAATGACCCATCATTCTATCACATGATCTGCCAACACTTCAAGAATAACAAATTCAACTTTATTTCTTTAAGAGATGAAGTGAAAATTGTTCAAGGCATGAAAAACATTGAGATTGTACCAAAATCATGTAAGTATTTCTTTTAATTCATCAACTTTAGGGAAATGATCTTGAAAACCAAATATGTGGTCCTAGTGCCCTCATATCCGATGAATCAGTTGGTACCTTAGATCAATAGAAATTTATGGATTTGTGATTTTTGACTTTTTCATAGCCTTGTTCTCTACCATTGTCCATCAGAATTTGGTGATTGGATTTCTCTTCCATATCCATATTTTCACCTATGTTATTCTATGTGAAAACCCATCGATTAGTTAATTTGGGTAACCGTTATATTTCATAATTTAGTTTTTAATGTTTAGTTTCTGTATTCCTTTTTACGATGTGGGTTTCTATGAAAGAAACTTTCAAGTAGTAATCCATTTATAACCCCGACGGATTTTGAGGGTGATATTCATTTTAAGGGGGGTAGAATGTAACAACCTGAGATTTTATAAGATATATTATTTTTTAATTTCTTTGATGTTTTCTATTATACACTACACCAAGATTATCTTGTTCTATACGGAACACCGTATTAGCTTGCAGTATACGCAACACTATTCTTGGATTGTGTTACACACAATTTCAAGTTCTTTTTGCGGAAACTATTCTACGCAACATTAAGTATAGATTTTGTTTAATGTATAAATGAAATAAGTTTTGATTATGTTATACGCAAAACCAAATGGATCTTTCACTACATGCATCAATAAATTGTCTTGCATTACATGCAATCAAGACCTTCCTCGATAGCGTGTGTAGTACGCAATACCGTGTTTCTCTAAACAAGATATTATTATAATATTATTATGAACTAGCAGTTACGAATAGTAATACCCACTTTTTGAAATTTTATAAATTTTATCTTTCAAAATGGACTTCATTTTTGTATTCAGAATATCGAAATTAGCCTAGGGTGAATTTTTGGTATTTTTCTTAAAACGTACAATTTTTGATGAATAGTGAAAACACTAGGTTACTATTTAAAAACCGACTTTTTATTTAAATAATTATTTATTTTATTTAAATTTATTTTAGGTAAAAATTGATACATAATACCTATATAAGTTCAATTTAATTAAATGGAGTCATTTTATTGTAACACCCAAAACATATACGGTACGCTTCTCTTTGAATAATGCAATAGCGTGTGTTGTACGCAACACCGAGTTCTAACACACCACAACCATTCAAACTAGCCATTATGAATATTAATACCAAATATTTGAAACATATAAATTTTATTTTTCAAAATGGACTTCATTTTTGGATTCAGAATATCGAAATTAGCCTAGGGTGAATTTTTGGAATTTTTCTGAAAAACTTCATTTTTTGATGAATAGTGAAACCACTAAGTGGTAGTTAAAAAACTGAATTTTTTATGAAAATTAATTTTACCGCTTCTGTGAGTGGAATTTCTAAAATTTGAGAGACATGGATAATATCAAGGATTAAAATGTGCTTTAATGAGATGAAAATAATTTTTAGTGAATACTAACTTTTTACTTTTATTTACCACGGTTAAAAGTAAATAGGGCAATTAAGGGTAAAAATGATATTAATATTACCCTAACACGTGTCATAATTTTATTGGACAAGTTTAGCTCGACCAAAAACAACATTAGGAATAAAATATTATAATTTAGGTCTATATGGATTAGATTAGGACATTTATTATTATTTAATTCAAAGAAGAGTCAAAAGAGTTAAAATCAAAGTTTATTTACTAAAGAATTTTTAATATAGAGTTAAACAGAAGATAAATTCGATTTTAAATATTAAATAGAATGATAAAAATATTTCATACATAAGGGTATTTTATTTATAATTTTTAGACATTATATAATTTAATTTATTTATGACACAATGATTATCCAGTAATTACCATAATAGTGAAAAATTAAAAAAATTGATATAACAAATACCCAAATAAATATAATTTGAGACTTTTTATGACATAAAATAATTTTATATGTTACTATGACATGTTAGAATTGATTTAATTATATTATATCGAATTAATCATTTTGTTAATTTTTTTACAAAAATCAATTTTCCAAATAGTGTCAAAATTGACATAAAAGAGTTTTTAAAACAAATATTATATTATTAATTGATATTAAATTCTTAAAAATCTAAGGATAAGAAAATCGACTTATATAATGATAGGTGTATCATTAATGGACCACTTGGGGGTCTCTTGGAGGTATATAGTAAGTTTATTAACTATATAATATAAAAATACAAAGTGACATGGTAAGTGTCAAACTAATTAACTAAGAGTTAAAACTAAAATATAAGGTTAATATAATGACCCAAACCTGTCTAAATTATATTGTTTGAGTGGTTTTCGACTCACATTCAGCTTAACCTATAAATAATCATCTTTGGAGCCATTATAAACCAAATATGAATTTATTATAATATAATATTTCAAGCTTTTCCAAAGGTGCCCCTCACCCCTCTAATAAAAGGGCCATCCCCCTTCTCATTAATTAACACCTTAAAAGCCTTTTGGTTCGGCCAAAACCTTCCCAAATACTCTCTCAACTTCCCTAAATTCATTCTAGAGTCCTTAATTTAGTCATAAATCCAACCTATGGATCCCTTTTGATCAAATAAAAAGGAAGAACTCGTAGAAGAGGTAATGATTTCACCACCCGTTTTCAAGTTCTTTTCTTCTTCCACTTCTTCATTCTTTGTTATGACCATTATAAAATAATAACTCCAGTATATTATAAATAATTTAATGTTATTATAATCATGTTACTTCAATATATCAGAATTCTATCCATCCTTTGAATGACATGTCACCATACGTGCATACGTACGGCTTACCGTCTTGACGTCGTGGTGTAATTGTTATTCAAAACATTATTATTTGGATGGGTATAATAATGATGTGTAATTCATGTAAATAATAAATATAACATGATAATGATTCTATATAAATGATATACCATCCAATTATATATTACTTTAATATCAAAAGAATGATATTGTCACTCGTGCGTACGTACGGACTACCGTCTCCACGAATGCAATGAGATTCATTCTCCATCGTATCCATTCAAGTATAATTCTCATTTCATGATTAAAAATATTGTTTAAGGACTTGATATAATTCTGGATATGAATAAGATACAACCTATCCATAACAATCAAGGCTTATGTAACAAAACATATAAAAGCAAATGAGTAAGTTAACAACCGAAACAATGATAATTCTAAGATATTATTAACAAAGAAATGTTAAAAGATCATATATGATATCATATTAATGTATATGATTCTTGTATAATTTAATAAAAATTATTCCACCATTATAAAAAAGGTTAACCTACCCTCAACCAAGTAAAAGTACTAGGTATGTGTTTATTTTGCAATCGCTTTATTATCCAATGTTGTCTATACGTAATAATCTACTAGGATATCTTTATCATCCACATCCATGTTTCTTAAAACAAATTAAATACATTATTAATATTTTACAGAATATGGGTTAAATTCATTTATACCCTTGTTTTAATTTTTATAAGAAGTTTATAAAGGAATGTTTCTGTCATTTTCCAAACAAGGTCATTTTTAACCTTTTCAACAGAATTAAGGTAAGAATGTCTTTTTTAACTTATACGGCGGGTGCAGCTATTTTCCGCCGTTATAAAATCATTGAAGCTTCCCTTACAAGCTTGCAAGAAAATTTTCTAAGTAAATATTTTATTTTATAATTATGTGACTCTTAAATGATTTCAAAATAGAAATAGATATTTCTCTATGAAGGGATTTGATTTCATCTATGTCAAAATCCTTTAATGGATTTTAAGTTTATTTGGAGTTGATTTATTATGATACAAAACTTCCATATTTTATTGATTGTTTTGTGATATGTTTGACTGTAGATGTGTTATTTTTATACCATTCATGGTTTATGAAGAATGTATTGGCATTTCGTATGCTAGTTTTAACACGAATGTTTATGTTATGTTTAAACCAGTTCATATGCGGAATGCATTGGACTTAATAAGTGACGGGTGGAGCCCGCTATAGCTCCTCGATGCATCGGTAGGTCTAATGAGACAAACTAGTGTCTTGGCACAAGGCCATGACAAAATCTTATTTGTAGTCTTGGAATGAGGCCTTGGCTATGTGGTTATGATAGTATGGCATTATGCATTCCATCATTATAAAAGTGGTTATTGATATTGCATGTGATTATTCGATTAGTAGAATATCCTTGTGAATAAGTAAATGGAATTATTTCATTTTATTTTTTCCATACTATGTTGAAGTTCAAGTTTAAAAGGCTTTTGTTTTAGTTATACATTGCCATAAATGTTTATTCTTATTTATGAAAGATTTCGCTATATTTTTATTCTTACTGGGCATTTAAACTCACCCCTTTTCTATGTTTTATTTTTCCCAGGATTTGAAGTAGTAATTTAATAATGAACTGCAGGGATAGTATGAGGGGATAAGAGTGTAGACTATGGATACTATATTTTTGTAGTTTTCATTTTATGATGAAATGTAAACTTTTTTAATTTATCTAGTTATTCCAAGGCTACTAAACTAATCGGTCTTTCGAGACTTGATCTTTCTTGTGATCGGGACTTTGTTATTTAATAATGCACCAACTCTGGGTATCTAGGGTCGGGGCATTACAGTTGGTATTAGAGAAAGTTTAGTACAAAACATGGATGCTATATTTAGATAAAATTTGATTAGAGAACATAGATTTAAGATGGAATTTGAGGATTAGTATAGAAAAACCTTCTAGAATTTTGGTATTGTAGAGATTTTGTGAGTTTTCTGAGCAAGACATCCCTGTCTAGATAAGAGAAGGTAGAGGCGGCTCTTGCACAGATGTACCTAGGGGTAAACCCCAAAAACACCTCTTTTAGCTAGACTCGAATTGGAACGGGTGCACGATAACGGGCCTTGATGCACTCTTGGTTACGAGACTCCTGGGGGATATGCTTAGGATAAATTTCATTTTCATTACAAATCATTATGAAGGGTTTATGAGTATATACATACTAAAAGAAAACTTTTTTATGATTATGGATTATATCCATAAATAGTTCAATTTATGTTAAGTGTTTTATAAGTATGGAATTATGTATTTTGATTCATAAACTAATCTAGTTTATTCCATTGTTTTGAAATAGAGCCTAGTGGAAGAAATGGAAACCTTATCAATACACGCACTCCATGTAGGGATTTCACTCCTGGTCAAGATAATTATAGTGGAGTTGGTGATGCACCTGGTGCTGATCAACTAATCACCATACTGGGACAACTCACTCAGGTTATGAATAATAGCCTTACCCGTATGGAGGACCCTGATCCACAGTGTGGAGAAACAATGTTAGATCGCTTCATGAGGCAAAAACCACCAACATTCAATTGGAGTACAAATCCATTAGTAGCTGAGCAATGGATAAGTTCCCTAGAGAAAATATTTCAGGCTTTGAAGAGTAGTGAAAGGGAAAACGTAGTCATGGCAGCTTATTGCCTCAAAGGAGATACTGATCAATAGTGGTCATTGATTCAAAACTCGAAGGAAGATGATGAAGTATCAAATATGGAATGGAGGGAGTTCAAAGATCTGTTTTTAGAAAAATACTTTCCTCATGACCATCGAGCAGTTATGGAAAGACAATTTCTGAGTCTGAGACAAAAGGAGGATGAGAATGTCGCAAAGTATGAGGCTAACTTTACAAGGTTAGCAAGGTATACGGGAGATTATATACGTAACCCAAGAAGTAAGATTGATCATTTCTTGTATGGGTTAAAACCATTTCTCCATTGAGAATTAGTCTCAAAATCCTTCTCGTAGTACAAAGACATTGTCTCATGTGCTATCAAGACAGAAAACGAATTCTCTACATCTTATGACTTTATAGAAAAGCAAGAGAAGAAGAGATCTACTGTTCAATATGGGAATGGAAATAAGGGGAATAAGGGAAATGTTAAATATCCAAACTACAAAAAATGTGGGAAGAAACACCCTGGAACTTGCTTAAAAGTAATGGGAGTCTGTTATAAGTGTGGTGAAAAAGGCCACAAAACCCGTGATTGTAAGGGAAAGAAGGAAGCTACTGATGTCCAATACTACAATTTCATGGAGATGGGAAATTATGGAAATGAATGTCCTAAGATTCAGGGGAACAAACCTCAGAAAAGGCCAACAGATCAAGGCCATGCTTATGCTATCACTACTGCTAAGGTAGAAGCTCTAAAAGATATGGTGGAAGGTAATTTTATAGTTTCCTAAAGTTTAACAAAAAAATTATTTTATTCTAGATCATCATATTGTTTCATATCTTCCCAGTTTTCTAAAAAAAATAGATATTTATAATTTGATTTGACAAGGGAGTTGTCAGTTAAAACTCCTAAGGGGAGTATCATTGCAACAATGTTTTGTGAATCAGTCCCCATTAGAGCACATAAATTTTCTTTATATTCTCATCTCATCATCATACCTATGATTGAGTTTGATATAATCATCGGTATGGATTGGATTTCAGACCATGATGTGAAGATTTATTATAAGAAGAAGGAGTTTACAATTTTTTATGATGATGATAAGGAACACCTTATCATTAGAGAAGAATCGTCACCACCTAATTCTTATCTAGATCCACCCGCATTAGCTCAACTAAATTCAATTATTGGGGAGTAAGAGAATGAAATGACTGTGGGTAAGGAAATGAATGTTCAAATAGAGGATGTACCTATTGTGAAAGAATATGTAGATGTGTTTCCGGAAGATTTACCTGGGAATCCTCCAGAATGAGAAGTTGTGTTTTCCATTGATTTAATTCCTAGATCAAGGCCTATATCGAAGACCCCTTATAGAATGGCCACTGTGGAATTAGTCGAACTAAAGAAAAAACTAGAGGAATTGAGTAATAAGGGATTTATTCGACCTAGTGTTTCTTCATTGGGAGCCCATATTATTTTTGTTAAAAAGAAAGATGGATCTATGAGGTTATGTATCGACTACATGGAGATGAATGCTATAATAATAAAGAACAATTATCCCCTACCTCACATTGATGATTTATTTGACCAACTGCATGGAGCCTAATACTTTTCAAAGATTGACCTTCGATCTGGATACCATCAGTTGTGTGTGAAGATGGAAGACATTCCGAAGATAGAATTTCAATCCAGGTACGGGCATTACGAGTTTACAGTAATACCTTTTGGATTGACTAATGCACCCTTTGTATTCATGGATCTGATGAATAAAGTTATCAAGGAATATCTCAATGAGTTTTTGGTGGTATTTATTGATGACATCTTGGTATACTCCAAATGCTATGAAGATAATGAAAATCACTTGCGCATTATCCTGAAGACTCTGAGAAGAGATGAATTATATGGGAAGTTTAGCAAGTGTGAATTCTGGCATCAGGAGATTTCTTTTCTTGGCTATATTATCTCTAAAGATGGAATCTCTTTTGATCCTTCTAAGACCAAGGCAATCCAATAATTGCCTGCACTGATGAGTATAACTGAGGTACGTCGTTTCATTGGTTTAGCAGGTTATTATCGACGTTTCGTCCAGAATTATTCCCGATTGGCTAACCCATTAACGAAGCTCACACGTAAAGGGGAATTTTTTTTGGAAAAAAGAGTCTGAATAATGTTTTGAAGAGCTGAAGAGATGATTAGTCAATGCTCCTATAATAACTCTACCATCGGGGAATGATGGGTTCATTATTTATAGTGATGCATCGAAGAAAGGACTCAGCTGTGTCCTTATACAGAATGATAGGGTTATTGCCTATGCAACGCGACAGTTTAAAATTCATGAAAAAAACTATCCTACACATGATCTCGAGCTAGAAGCTGTGATCTTTGCTTTGAAGATATGGAGGCACTACCTCTATGGTGAAAAATATGAGATTTATAATGATCACAAGAGTTTGAAGAATATTTTCTCACAAAAATAACTCAACATGAGGAAAAGGTGATGGCTTGAATTACCCAAGGATTATGATTGTATGATACACTACCACCCGGGGAAGGAAAATAAGGTGGCAGATGCTTTGAGCAGAAATGATCATGGAGTTTTGAACATGATGAGAATGTAAAGGGATCCTACTTTTATAGATCTAGTAAATTTGGATATGGGAATCAACATGGAAGGTGAAACACCAATGCTTTTTCAAATGGTTGCCAAACCATCTTTACTAGAAAGGATAAAGAGTTCTCAAACCGATGATGAAGAATTTCAAAAGAATATTAAAGCTGTGAATGATGGGAGATTGAGAGACTTTGTGTATGAAGAAGTAATTTTGAAATTCTGGAGGTCCTGGTCTTCTAAAAAGGCCAACTCTACTTCCTTAAGAGGAATCTTAAAGGAGGTGCGTCGAAGAAGAGGTAATCTCTTCTTCTGATTTTCTCAAGTTTCTTTCTTCTTCTAATTCTTCTTCTTTAGTTGTCTCAAAATAAAGTAATAACAATAGTATTACTGATATACTGATATTTTATCACAAATATTAAACAACCCTATTTCACCATCTATCCATCCTACGGAAAATGAAATCACCGCGCCTGCGTACATAGGGAATACCGTCTCCACTCCATGTTGTAATAAGTTTTCAACCACCACCTTACTTGGATGGGTATAATGGTGTAAATAAATAACTATATATTATTATTTCAAAGTGATATTGTTTCTTAAATATTTAACATAAACTTAAATACAATTTTAGGATCATGGGAATGGTATCATCACTCGTGCGTACGTACGGACAACCTTCTCCCCGACGCGATGAGATTCATTCTCCATGTTAACCATTCATAAATGATTATAAAGTATATATTATAAGTAATAATGAAATATATGACATAATAATGATAGTGTATTTAAGTATATATATATTTATGTCATCTACTTAATTCCATTCAATCCAATAAGGAATGTAAAATAGCATTCAAGCGTACGTACGACCTACCGTCTCCATGAACGGTGTACTTCATTCCATTTATCGATCTATCATATATATATATATATATGTATATTCTGAATATATATTATATATAAATCATGTTTTACATTCTGGAATTAGGTAAATCAGGAAATAATTAATAATATCGAGAACAACAAGTCGAAACACATATAATAAATGAAACAATTTTACCCAAATCGCTGCTTTTACATCAAATTTTCAAAATAACGGGTAATATAAAGTAATAAGTAAACAATATATTATATCATAACAATGAATATGATTCTCTAATAAGTTAATGGCATTATTTAAATCATTATACATGAGGTTCAGATACGTACGAAGCATATCAGACCTAAGGTAAGGGGTAACTTTTCCAATTTCATTTTTATCCGAGATTGTTTATTCATAAATATTTACTAGGGTTCTATTTATCATCCATGTCCCTTTTTCTAAAAATGATTTCATGTATGTTTAAATTCATTTTTACCCATTTTTGAATTTTATTACATGGTATGTAAGGAATGCTTTTTTATAAGGTACTTTTTGACTTTTCCTACAAAAGTAAGAGAATAATATTTTTTTAACTTATATGGCATGAACAGATTTTTACGGTTCCATAAAGCCTTATTTTTATAAATATTTCTCTACAAGATTTCATGAATATTTTCAAAAAAATCATTTTCTTTTAAAATTCCATGATATTTTGTGAAAAGAAAAAATGATTTTGAAGAAGAAAGGATATTTTCCTCAACAATTCATTTCAAGTATTTTTTCAAAACCATTTTCCATCTAAGATGAAATTATTTAGTATGTGTATGTTTCAAGTATATTGTCTCTAGGATTTACATGGTTTCACTTCTCTTATGATGAAATTATATCCATTTGTTTTTTATGGATTATGTTATGATGGGATGATGTTTATGAACCCCATTTTATTCTTTGGGTTATGATGAATAATGTTTGAATTTTTTTTTGACACAAGTAAGAATGATTTCAATATGAGATGGGTGGGACCTATATCTCCCTCCAGTGCATTGGTTAAAGATTTATATCTCATGAGATAGAAATGGCTGGAATGGAAAGTTAATCTGGTTCAGTGATACAGGACTGGAACGAGGAGTGAACTCGATTCAGAAAGGGATTTTGTCCACTAAGATGGTCTTGGCAGCAATGCCTTGGCTACTATTGAAATCATATCATGTGCATAATGGTTTTACACAATTATATGTTTTATTCCCATGCTATTTTATCATGATTGATGTTCTATTATGATCTATACCTTACTTAATACCATGTTTTATGTCATTGCTCAATATTTCGATTTTTAAACATAATGTTCATGTTTTTATGTTAAAATGTATATGGTTTGTTTTATTTTCTCCATGAATACACTTACTGAGCATTTGAGCTCACTCTTTTTATGTTTTCTTTTCCCAAGGATATAAACAATGGTTTTAGGTAAGAAAACAAAAGGGGAAGATCTTTATTGGAGATTTTGAAGATCATTCACCATGATTAGAAGATTATATTCCAAGTTTCCAAAGACACTAAACTATTACGGTCCTTGTGTGTCTATTTTTGTTATGTATTTAGTATTCTGCAAAAGTAATGTAATGTCCATGTACATCAAGCTTTGGTCCATTAAATTCCAGAACATCTTGAGCTAGTGACAAGAACCAATGGAATTATTAACAACCCAATGGAATAATTTCTCATAGTATAATTAAAAAAATATGCCGAAATAAATGGATTAACGCAGTATAAATGAAAAATCCAAATAGGAATTCCCTACAAAAATGGTATATACAACCAAACCTAAATGAAAAAAACTCACAACCACTAACTCTCAATGTGACTCCATGGGTCACTCTCAGATCCCAAAACCAAACATTAACAACAGCAATCGAAACCAAGATGAAACCTACCCCAGAACCTAAAAACAAGAAGTTTGTATATGCGTGAGTATTAAAACACAATTGGTGTTCCCAAAATCTATATTCATAATTCATTATCTTTAAATAAAATATCCCCTAATTTCAGGAATAAAATAAAATATATATATATATATATATAAACATAAGTCATCCACACATTCCATTTTTAAGAAAAAAATCACAATATATTGACCTCATAATATAAATATATCTTATTTTATATGACTATGTTTATGATTCAGGGGTAAGGGGGGATGATTCTATGATGGGAGAGTTTTATCTTCCAATCAAATTGGAAATGGGGTGTAAAATTTTCATTAAAAACCTTTATAGGAATTCTTTTCAAGAAAAGCAAACATTCTTCTTCTTATAAAAAGGAGAACCACACAAGGAAACTCATACCATGATTACATGATAAGGTTAATAGATAACCATTCTCAGGTGACCATACTTTGAAAAATACCTAGACTCTCCTCTATAGATAATTAAGTGGTAGAATAGATCATCGGAATTTCGAAGAACATAGTGGAAAACTAGAATTTACTAATACCTAATCAATCCCATTGGAACAACTAACAAAATTTCATCAACCAGTCCAAACCCTCGTTCCAAAAATTCATGGTCTAACCATGGGGAAAATATGGAATCATAGAAAGTTTCTATTAGGGACCACTTGCTAGAGCATAATCCTATTGTCTTTTATAAATCGTTCTCAAATGTCCTCATATCTATTCTAGGTTCCCAGGACATGTTCACAATGGAGTGTGCCAAAAAAGATAAGAAAAAACCATACATACAATCCATCACAGACTTGACCCACCTCATCCATTCCAAGGAACAATAACCTTCCTTAATACCATAATCATACGAGTATAGTACCAAGACAAGGATACCCGAACCCTAAAAAGTATAGAGACTCATTACAAAGATGGTTTTCTAATAAAACCATTTCAAAAGTGCCAACTAGGCATCACATAACCTTCAAATGTCAAACCATTTTTTAAAGAACCAAATAACACACCATTTTGAAAATATAAAATAAACATAAATCCCCAAATTTTGAGATCCATGAAACAATTTGAAATAAAAACATGGTTTTAATGATCTAACCAAGGATTTCATTATACACTTGGAATTCAGAAACCAATACAACCATTTCAAACAATTAAAACCAAGATTAAATCACCTTATTGAACATCAATAATTTATTCCAAAAATAAAATATCACGAATTTATATATAATAAATGAATAAAAAATAAATCAATGTATTCTTAAATTTAAAGGAAAAAACCAACCGATCCAACCTCAAACACATGGTGCTTCCAAGACAGAAACTCAAAAAAAACACCATGGGGGTCCAAAGAAGCAAGAACACTAAAGAGAAACTATATCAACTAAAAACCCATAAATTAAACACCAAGAAACATGAACCCTAAGACCAATAGAACAATGGATAATAGGAACTAAAAACCAAATGGGAGAAGAAGAATGTGGGAGAAGAGAGGTGTTGAATACATTGATAAATAACCCTAAAAGTGTGATGAATCCCCTTAAAATCTTCATGGAAGAGGGGGTAAGATTGAGGAAGAAGGAGGAGACACCCAAGGTTGATATGAACCATATGAGGGGGGTAGTACATTGTTTGAGGTAAAAATATAAGAGAGTAAAGTGATAAAAATCCATTTTTAATAAACCTGGACACTGCGCATGGTTAGGCCACACAGTTTCCCAATTCATTCTTCAACCGTGAACCCCATACTGGACATACTGGAAACATTCAAGGTTTACCCACATGGTTTGGGAAATCATAAACCAATTTTTTGACATGATTCTATCAGAAATTTTAAAAAAACAAGTGCACACCTTCCGCATAGTTTGGGATAACGGTGCTCACGCTTCATACCATTGAAAAGAGACACCCAAATACACACACAATTTATCCCATGAGCTACATTGTTTGAACTAAATGATGCACAATACATGTAACTCAAACCATGCGAGTTTAAAATGAACTGGAAATTATATCAGACTTAGGAGGTCTCATGGTTTCTTGTCAAGTGTGCACTTAAACCTTGAAACTGATAAAAAAACATCCTGAAACTAAAATAATAAATCTAAAACACTTTATACTAGATATAGGAACCAATAAAAAGGATATAGACCAAAATAAAAGGGGAAAACTAGGATGTGAAAATTCTTATTTTTAGTCACAAATGGTTTCCCTTATTGATTTCATAAATGGTTTATACTTTAGGATAATGTTTTCATTCTCATTATTATTTTTTGGTCAGACAAAATTCATCCCTTTAACACCTTTTATTTCAATAATATTTCTCCTATAAAATAAAATATAGTTTTATATAATTCATTTATCAAATATTTGAATCTTTTTAATTCTTCCCATAAATACCTTCATTATCTTGAGAAACTTCTCTATGTAAAACATTCACGATCCTTCATATCTCTCCAAAATAAATTTAATATTTTCCATTTTTTCTAAAATTCTCCTTTCACACTAAACATTTTCACATATATGAAAACTTGTTGAAAAAATCTTCCCCAAAACATCTATTTATTAATGAATAAAGACTCCACCTTACTAGAAAATCTTTAACAAACACAACCAAAAACTACATAAATAGAGTTGAGTGATTATTTCTAATAATACCACACATTGAGATTATTGATAGTAATTAAAACATGTTAATCAAATTATTTACCCAAACATAAAAGTTTTCCACAGAAAATAATATTCCTCCTCAAAAACATTATTTAGTAATTATATATCTCATTAAATTGTATAGTATTGACATATGAGTAATTCTCATCCAAAGAAACAATAGTATAATGAAATTTTCATCAATGAATCACTTATTACTTGTCAAACACTACATAGTTCATAAATTACACACTAACCACAACATAAACATTCCATATATGTCTTATCACCCTCTATTTCAATAATAAATTATTCTTTTCCCCAATCAACTCTTTACAGAAACACTCCCCCATTGACTATATTTTTTATGAAATCTCTCCAACTTTTTTGATGAACCAAAATGTCACTACATTGTGTTATGTGTCATAAAATGGAATCCCAAACATTCATTCGGTAGTGTTGGTTTGAAATC
Source organism: Viscum album (assembly GCA_963277665.1). NCBI lineage: Eukaryota > Viridiplantae > Streptophyta > Magnoliopsida > Santalales > Viscaceae > Viscum > Viscum album. Next base: position 1,568,076,083 of record OY728160.1, read on the forward strand.
CATATTATTTTTGTTTGGTAGGACAACTAGACTCTAATAAGTGACTAATTTCTCCCAACTGTCTCTATCGTTAATGCCAATGTAGTGATATCTATGAATTAATGTTGTGTAGGCACATATTCCAAATTCAAAAATTGATGATAAATTTTTTATTTATAATGTAATATATAATTTAAATATGCTTTGTCTTGGTATGATGACATATAATTTTAATAAAGTTAATAGAACATGAATGTTCATATTTTATTCAAATAGGATGTTTCAATTTAATCCCCATATCTATTTATTGTTTTATTATCCATAATAGTCGTATGCATGATTGAGTGGACATAATGTATTAACCATCTATACTTCTTTGTGATATTAATTCTTACTTCCTGCCAAGACTAGAAATTAACAATCCTCCAATATAGAATGCTCTAATTGATATTGACTTTCCATAATTTATAAAACTTGACCAATATGAATTTTTATAACCCAACAACTCCTTCCATGATGTTCCACTATATGGAATCCAGAAATTCACATCCATTTGATATACTAAAACATTCTATTTAACCCTTGAAATTATCCTTCCATGGGATTATTCTAGTATTGTGTCAGTTGAAATTTGGATAAAAAAATTGGGTTTTATAATCATTAAGTAAAGTGGGATCAGGATGATCTTTCAACACCCTGTGAAATTTACCACATTGATATCATCATACCATAACAAAATCAGTATTTTTACAATCAATATTTTAATTAAATTCAAATATTCCATAAAAATCCTTGAAAATCATTGTGGAATATTCTAGTTTGGAGATAAATGAACAGTGAATTCCTTTTATCATCTACAAAAAAATGAAAAATGTCCACTCCCGGATCATTTACATATGAAACATAGATTTAATGAATTTTTCAAACCACGTGATTTATTATTCATTAATTACAATAAAAGTTATATCATTAACATATATATCCACCATCATATTTCTATTAAAATAATTTTTGATATTGAAATTAAGATAAAATGTTCAATAATTGAAACCTTACTTCTTCAAGTATCTCTCTAGTCTAGAATAACATTCTCTTGCTACCTAATTTATCAATTAAATCACATATTTAGATGATAGAAATTATTTTAACCTTATGAAGAAAACAATACAGATACTAGATATACATATATTTAATTCAAAATCCATTAAGGAATATCAACTTGACATCCATTTGAAAATCCTTGAACTACATTTTCACCACAATTTCCTAGAATAATAAAATTATTTCTAACCTATATAATGGTTAAATTTTTTTACCTACATCCATACCTTCAATCTCGATTTATCCATTTAACATGAGTCATGGATTTTTCTAAATCCCCTTGACATAAAAATTTATTAGGTTTCAAAAACAAAATTTCATGAAAATATTCTTATCCAATTTCCTTAAAAAAAATATTTATTCATCATTATTATTTCAACCCCATCATGTGTTTCATTGATACATTTCACATTCATAACCACATCTTTAAAACACATTTTCTCCTGTAAGTATAAGAGTGAATCTTAATTTAATAACTTAATAATAATTGATTACAATAGAGATGAATAATCAAAAATGATATTATAATCACCATTTTCATATCTACTTCTTGGAATAAGTGAAAATACATTAATTTTTCTTTTCATTTCAGTCATATTCATAATGAACATCATCCCATTATTTTCACACTGTGCTACTCAACTCATCATCTCTATCCTTAATTGTTTTATCACTATGTTACTATGAATTTTCAAATTTTTAACCATAGTTATTTCTTAGCTTTCCATGATACATCCATGATTTTTGTTGAAACACTTGTATAACTTTCTATGGGATGAGTACCAAAGAAAAATTAATTCATCTTTAGAAGACTCAAAATTCCTAAATCCCCCCTTACTAATTTTGAGTCAATAAATCCCGATGATTTAAAATAATTTCAATGTTGGATTATTCACATATGAAATCTCATATAGAGTCTTTTTTTATAAAAAAACACGTAATTGTTTGTAGAGACAAAAATCTTGATGTAAATGGAAAATACATTACTTTTAGGGAATACTTAATACCTAACAAAAACAGACACACAAGGACCGTAATAGTTTTGTGTCTTTGGAAACTCAGAAAAATAATCTTCTAATCGTGGTGAAAGATCTTCAACATCTCCTATAAAGATCTTCCCCTTTTGCTTTCTTACCTAAAAACTTTCTTTATATCATGGGGAAAAAACATATAAAGGGTGATATCAAATGCTCAGTAAGTGTAAGAATGGATAAAATAAAACAAATCATATATATATGAACTTAAAAACATGAACAGAATGTTTAAACATCAAAATCATGAGAAATGACATAAAACATGGAAGTACATAAGGCATAGATCATAAAGAAACATTAATCATGATAAAATATAATGGTAATAAACCATTTAATGGTGGAAAAACATTAATCACATGATATGATTTCAATAGTAGCCAAGGCATTGCTACTAAGACCATCTTAGTGGACAAAGTCCCTTACTGAACCGGGTTTACTTGCCGTTCCAGCCCTGTATTACTATACCGGATTTACTTTCCATTCTAACCATGTCTATCTAATGAGATATAAATATTTAACCAATTCATTAGAGGGAGATATAGGTCCCACTCATCTCATAATTAAATCTTTCTTACTTGTTCGACAAAATAAACATACATAATTCATAATAAGCCAATGAATAAAATGGGTTTCATAAACATCATCCCATCATCACATAATCCATATAAAAGAAATGGATATCATTTCATAATAAGAAAAGTGAAACCATGTAAATCATAGAGACATTATACTTGAAACATACACATATGAAATAATTTCATTTTAGATGGAAAATGGTTTTGATAAAACACTTGAAATGAATTCTTGAGGAAAATATCCATTCTTCTTTAAAATCATTTTCTTTTCAAAAATGTCATGAATTTTTAAAAGAAAAGGATTTTTTTGAAAATAGTCATGAAATCTTTTGTATTAAGCTTCATGAAAATAATGCTTTATAAAACCGTAAAAATACTTTCATGTCGTATACGTAAAAAAACATTCTTCTTGTACTTTTGCCGGAAAAGTCAAAAAGTACATTACAAAAAAAGATTCTTTACATAACATGTAGTAAATGTAAAAATGGGTAAAAGGAAATTAAACATACATGAAATAGTTTTTAGAAACTAGGGACGTGGATGATAAATATAACCCAAGTAAATACTTACGAATAAACAATCTCGGATAAAAAGGAGATTGGAAAAGTTATCCCTTACCTTAGGTCTGATATGATTCGTACGTATCCAAACCTCATGTATAATGATTTAAATAATGTCATTGACATATTAAAGAATCATATTCATTGTTATGATATCATATATGGTTTACTTATGACTTTATATTACTCGTTCTTTTGTAAATCCCATGTTAAAGCAACGTTTTGGGTAAAATCATCTATTTATCGTACGTGTTTGGACTTGTGGTTCATGATGTTATTATTACTTATATCATGATTTACTTACTTCAAGAATGTAAATCATGATTTATATATCATATATATTCATTATATATCCAGAATATACATGTATTTATAATAGTACATAACATATGGAGGTAAGAAATGAAATGCACTATTCATGGAGACGGTAAGATGTGCGTACGCATGAACGCTAATTACATTTATATTTATTATTTTAATGGAATTGGTATATTAAAATTACAGTATAATATCATATATAATATCATTAACTCCATCGTTTATACATCCCACATAAGGCATTAATGAATCACATCACTTTGAGGGGGCGGTAGTCCGCACTTCCTCAAATGAGATCTTTGTATTTACCCACTATGGAAACCAAAAAGGCCTGATATAATTGGGAAGTAAAGAAGAATAATGAAATAATAAACATAATATATATCATATATAAATACAGTTCCATCATATTGGCCACCATGAGAGGCGGTAGAAGAAAATCAAACAATCATCGTTTCGTGAGGCTTTAGTTTGACATCCACATAAACATTATGTTCTTCATCCAATAGATGGATGTGTGTGTAATTGTAGTTCGAATCCTTCTCATAACAACTTCCTAGTATATTTAGGATACTTGTTTTGTTACAAAACAAAAGATTAAAAATATTTTAGGTGTTGGAGAAGTAGAATAAAAGAAAACAACTTAAGAGAAACTCTTACCTTTAATTTGGGTAACTTCCTTTGGATTGAACCAAAAGGCCTTCTTGGAGTGCCTTATGCCTAATTTTAGGCTTTAAGGGGGAGTATATGGATGTAGAGTTCTTAATTGGGCAGAGTTTGGATGAGTAAAATGTCTTGATAGGTTTGTGGAATTGCATAGAATTTTTCTCCTTTTATAATGGAGAGGAGGGGCTCTTTAGGAATGTATGAAAACATTATTTTATTATAAACTTATCATCGGTTTCAAGAGGTCCAAAACACATTAATGTCTAAGATAAGATGACTCATATTCGAAATAAAATCATCCAATAAGAATTTGACAGGTTTTGGATAATATTTTAATCATCATAATCTTATTTATTTAAATCATTTATTAATTAGGTAAATACTGCATCATTATTGTGTCATAAATAATTTAATTTATTTGATGTCTAAAAATTATAAAAAAATACCAACATTTAGGAAATCGTTTTTTATTTCCAATGAATATTTATACACTAAGTGTTAATTTATATAGCCCCTTTTAAAAATTAATTAATAAAATATTTTTGTTAATGCCTATTTTGTCTTTACATTAAATTCATTAATCTAATGTGTCATTGTCTTTCATAAGTGGCTCCATGGGGTCCCAAAATCGACCCACTAATGCCCATGGTCTTACATTACTCATCCAATAATTTTATTACAAGTGTCAAGGTAATTTTGAATTATTATAATATTCATTTTACCTTGAATTAACCTATTTACCTTTAACCGCAGTAAATAAAAATTACCGTACATACTATTCATAATATCAAAAAAAAAATAAAAGTAACTGATTAACATAATTTGGACCCACTGATTCTAAATATGGAATCCATTTTTCAAAATTCAAAACACAGAAGTTGAAATAATTAATTTAAAATTAATCCCATAGTTAAGAAAGCGAGTATTAAAAGATAAAACATAACCAAATATTGAAAAGTTTTTACCTATTAATTCAATGTAAAATTAATTCTAATGACATACATTATATTAATTGGTAAAAATATATTATATTTATACTTTAAAACCACTCAATATTATAATTTAACCATATAAATTATTACGATGAAAAAAGTTATTTTTAATTAAAATATAGCGTGTTTTTACTAATCATCAAAATATGAAAGTTACCAGAATAATATGAAAATTTATCCAAATTAAAATTTTATATCCTGATTCTGAAGAAGAATTTTATTTTGTCAAATTTAACTTATAAACATGTCAAAAACTAGATTTAAAATTGGTGTGCCATCAAAAGGCGTTAAAACTGCATTTTTTTTAAAAATACTTCTTTTATCCAAAAAACTGATTTTGTTTTCATACCTCATTCTAGAAAATGTGTAAGATGAATTATAATGTTATAAAATTCAAAATTCCGTTAATACTATTCATAAAGGCTAGTTTATAATATTATAATAATATATCGGTGTTCAGTGAAACCCGGTATTGCATACTACACACGCTATCAAGGAAGGTCGCGATTGCATGTAATGCAAGCCAAGTCAGGGTTGCGTGTTGTGAAAGACTCATTTTTTGATTCGTTATAATAGAATCCAACCATTTTTCATTTATACATGAATATATATATATATATACACACACTCAATGTTGCGTAGAATGACTATTATCAAACGAACTTTAAATTGTGTGTAACACAATCTAAGAATAGTGTTGTGTATACTGCAAGCTAATACGATGTTGCGTATAGCACAAGATAATCTTGGTGTAGCAAAAAACACATGACATCAAATAAATTAAAAAGAATACTTATCATAAAATCTCAGGGTGTTACATTCTACACCCCTTAAAATGAATTTTGCCCTCAAAATTCGTCAGGGTTATAAATGGTTTACTACTTCAATGTTTCTTTCATAGAAACACACATTGTAAAAAGGAATACCAAAACTAAAAATTAAAAACTAAATTATGAAATGTAATAATTACCCAAATTAACTAATCACTGGGTTTCCACATAAAAAAAATAGGTGAAAATATTGATATGGAAGAGAAATCTAATCATTAAATTCTGATGGAGAGTGGTAGAGAATATGACTATGAAAAAGCCAACAATCACAAAGAAATTAATTTGTGATGATCTAAGGTACCATCTGATTCATCGGATATGAGAGTACTAGGACAAAATTTTTGGATTTCAAGATAATTTCCCTAATGTTGAAGAATTTGAATTAGAAGAATACTTACTTTATTTCGGTCAATCTCACCGTTGTTTTTGCCTTAAACAATTTACACTTCATCTCTTAAATAAATGAAGTTGAATTTGTCTTCTGTGAAGTGTTAGCAGATCATGTGATAGAATGATAGGTCATTCCATTTGTCTCAAACATAAGGTTAGAAAAGGATATATATATATATAAGTCCATCTATGGTGAGATTAATCGTATATGGTTCCAAAAATTGACTTATACTTCATCTATCATACCGCTTAATATAATAAAACTACTTTCTACTAACTAGGGACTTCCTGTAGGCCAGTGGTTGGAAATGAAGTCCTGTCGCACTTCGGTTTTGGGTTCGATTCCCGCGACCTTATCTGACGCGACGGGTTGTCGCCCATCTTGCAGGTTGTCCTTTTTCTAAAACTACATTATTATGACATTCTATCAATAATATTGAAAAATAAATCCTACCTTAAACAATATTAACTTATGTTCAACATAATCCATTTGAATCTTTAGGATTATCCAAAATACATCTTTCCAAACTCATAGTATAAATAGAACAATTACTAAAAAGGTCATATAACAAGCATATTATTACCATCAGTTATCCCTCATATATCCTGTTGCTCACATTCCAATCACGTGAATACCTAAATCATGTATTCTCTTGAAAAATGAATACCCATTGAACATTAGTTAAAACATGAATGCTGTCAAAAGTTAACTCTTTATACATACCAAAATCCAAAAAAGTCTATATACTCAAACCATGATATCACATAGTCCTTATATCATTCATGAGCTCATGAATACTACCAAACTATTTATTTTCTCCTTATCCCTTCATTATGTGCATATCATCTGCTTTCCAAAAATATTTGAATCACTTTTCATGGTTACCAGTACCAAAAAAATATAGAAAACTATAATAGACCAATACATAGATATTCCAAAATTCCACAATACCATAAATTAGATTCCCTGATACTATTTTGAAATCCCATTACATAAACACTTAATCATTACACAACATCATTTTCATACTCAACATCACAAATAGTGATCACATGAGACTTCCCTTTATCCTTTTCCTTAAGAGGCTGGCCATGTTGATCATCATTAACCCATGGATTAGAGCATTTATTAGCAAAATGTCCCATTTCCTTGCACTTGAGTCATTGAAGTGTTGGTGGAGAGTTCTCAATAGTCTTTTCCCTATTCACATCATTAGCAACCTTTTTCCCATTACTTCGACAATCAACAGCTCTATGACCTTATTTTCCACAGTTAAAACATTTTCTAGTACCTTTTAGGAAATCTCCACCATTCTTCTTTCCACACTTTGAGCATAAAGAAACCTTCATCTTATTTTCACCATTTTTCTGAGATTTCTCCTTAAAATCCATCTTTCTTTTCTTTTCAAAACCATGAGATGGATATGTAACACCATCTTCTATTTCTACCTTGATAGCATAAAACACAATTTCTTCATAGCTACTGAAGTCTTTTATATCTAATGCCCTTCGAAGACTTGGTTTTAAGCCACTAAAGAATCGATCAACTTTACTTTCAGGTAGGATGATAATCCAGATGCATACCTTGCAAGCCTTGTAAAATTCACATCGTATATACTAACAGATTCATCATCCTTTTGCTTAAGCTCAAGGAACTCCTTTTCCACCTGTCTTCAAAGAATATGAGGGAAGTACTTATTGAAAAATAAGTACTTGAACACATCACATTCCATGGAGTCAATTTCACCTTGGGGCCTTGTATTCTTAATTAAAGTCCACCATTGATCTGCTTTTCCTTCTAATCGGTAAATAGCCAGAATGACTTTTTCGTGTTCTGAACAATAAAGTATATAAAGTATCTTTTCAATGGTACTAATCCATTGTTCAGCAACAAGTGGATTAGAAGACGCACTGAAAGAAGGGGGACGTTCCCTTATGAAGGACTCAATAGAATATTGTTCCCTTCTCTGCTCATTCGGAAGTCCAGAATGATTCATAGCATGAGTAAGTATAGCAATAAGATTTTGTACTCCATCTCCCATAACATTGGTTTGTTAATAAGGAATATCATTTCATTGTCCATTACATTGATCAGCACTCTTCCTTCGGGTTCCAGCCATCATCTAAAACCCAAAAAGAATAGTGTGAGAGGCAAAAATCATGATAGGTAAAACAACATAATAAAGGGGGAGTAACATCAATATCTAACATCTTAGGTTTAATTCTAAGATTATTATCGTAATTCTAGGCCTATAACCTATACTTATACTTAACCTTAGGAACATACCTAGACATACCTTAGAAATATCTCTAGGGATCTCACTAAAGTTTTCTCATCCTAGTTTCCAAAGGTTAACTAAACCTTTCCTCTGATACCAACTATAGAGGCCCAAATCTTGACGTACATGGACAGTACATTACTTTTTCATAATACTTAATACATAACAAAAACAGACACACAAGGATAGTAATAGTTTAGTGTATTTGAAAACTCGGAAAAACAATCTTCTAATTGTGGTAAAAGATCTTCAACATCTCCCGTAAAGAACTTCCCCCTTTGTTTTCTTACCTAAAACATTTCTTTATATCCTGAGGAAAATAAAACATATAAAGGGTGAGCTCAAATGCTCAATAAGGGTAAGTATGGATAAAATAAAACAAATCATATACATTTGAACATAAAAACATGAACATAATGTTTAAACATCAAAATCTTGACCAATGACATAAAACATGGAAGTACATAAGGCATAGATCATAAATAAACATTAATCATGATAAAATATCATGGTAATAAAACATGTAATGTTGGAAAAACATTAAGCATGTGATATTATTTTCATAGTCGCCTAGTCATTACTACCAAGACTATATTAGTGGACAATGTTCCTTACTGAACCGGGTTTACTTGCCGTTCCAGCCATGTTTTACTAAACCAGATTTACTTTTCGTTCCAACCATGTCTATATCATGAGATATAAAACTTTACCCAATGCATTGGAGGGAGATATAGGTTCCGCCCATCTCATAATGAAATCATTCTTACTTGTGCCACAAAATAAACATACATCATTCATAATAACCAAATAATTAAAATGGGATTCATAAACATCATCCCATCATCACATAATCTATATAAAAGAAATGGAAATCCTTTCATAATAAGAAAAGTGAAACCATGTAAATCATAGAGACATTATACATGAAACATATACATATAAAATAATGTCATTTTAGATGGAAAAAGGTTTTCATAAAATACTTGAAATGAATTCTTGAGGAAAATATCATTTCTTCTTTAAAATCATTTTCCTTTCACAAAATTTCAAGCATTTTCAAAACAAAAGGATTTTGTTGAAAATAGTCATGAAATCTTTTGGAATAAGCTTCATTAAAATAAGGCTTTATAAAACCGTAAAAATCCTTTCATGTCGTATCAGTTAAAAAAACATTCTTCTCATAGTTTTGGCAGAAAAGTCAAAAAGTACCTTGTAAAAAAAGATTCATTACATACCATGTAGTAAAAGTCAAAATGGAAAAATAGAATTTAAAAATACATGAAATAAATTTTGGAAAATAAGGACATGGATGATAAATATAACCCTAGTAAATACTTAAGAATAAACTATCTCAGATAAAAACGAGATTGGAAAAGTTATCCTTTACCTTAGGTTTGATATGCTTCATATGTATCTGATCCTCCTGTATAATGATTTAAATATTGTCATTGACTTATTAAATAATCATATTCATTGTTATGATATCATATATGGTTTACTTATGACTTTATATCACCCGTTTGTTTGTAAATACCATGTTACTGAAACGTTTTGGGTAAAATCATCTTATTTATCGTACGTGTTTGGACTTGTTGTTCTTGATGTTATTATTACTTATATCATGATTTACTTACTTCAAGAATGTAAATCATGTTTTATATATCGTATATATTCATTATATATCCATCATATACATGTATTTATAATAGTACTTAACATATAGAGGTAAGAAATGAAATGCACCGTTCATGGAGACGGTAAGCCATATGTACGCATGAACGCTACTTTCATTTCTATTTATTATTTAAATGGAATTGTTATATTTAAATTCCTGTATAATATGATATATAATATCATTAACTCCATCGTTTATACATCCTACATAAGGCATTAACGAATCACATCACTTTCAGGGGCGGTAGTCCACACTTCCTCAAATGAGATCATCGTATTCACCCACTATGAAAACGAAAAAGGATTGATATAATTTGGAATTAAAGAAGAATAAGGAAATAATAAACATAATATATACCATATATAAATATAGTTCCATCATAATGTCCACCATGAGAGGTGGTAGGAGAAAATCGAACAATCATCGTTTCGTGAGGCGTTAGTTTTCCATCCACAGAAACATTATGTTATTCATCCATTAGATGGAGGTGTGTGTAAGTGTAGTTCGAATACTTCTCATAAAAACATCCCAAGATATTTAGGATACTAGTTTTGTATCAAAATAAAGGATTAAAAAGATATTAGGTGTTGGAGAAGTATAATAAAAAAACAACTTAAGTGAAACCATTACCTTTAATTTTGGTACCTTCTTTGGATTGAACTAAAAGGACTTCTAGGAGTTCCTTCTGCCTAATGGAAGGCCTAAAGGGGTAGTAGAGGGATTTAGAGAGATTAATTGTTCAGAGTTTGGATGATCCAAATGGATTTAGAGGTATATGGAATTGCATAGAAGTGGTCTCCTTTTATAATGGAGAAGAGGGACTCTTTAAGAAAGTCTGAAAACATTATTTTATTATAAATTTATCTTCGGTTTCAAGAGGTCCAAAACACATTAATGTTGAAGATAAGATGACTCATATTTGAAATAAAATCATCCAATAGAAATTGGACAGGTTTTGGATAATATTTAAATCATTATAATCATATTTATTTAAATTATTTATTAATGAGGTAAATACTGCATCCTAATTGTGTCATAAATAATATAATTTATTTGATGTCTAAAAATTATAAAAAAATACCAACATATAGGATATATTTTTATATTTACAATAAATATTTATAGTCGAAATGATAATTTATATAGCCCCTTATAAAAATTAATTAATAAAACATTTTTGTTAATGCCAATTTTGTCTTTACATTAAATTAATTAATCTAATGTGTCATTGTCTGTCATAAGTGGCTCCATGTGGTTCCATAATAGACCCAAGGATGCCCATGGTCGTCCATTACTCATCCAATAAGGTTAATATAAGTGTCAAGGTAATTTTGAATTATTATAATATTCTTTTAACCTTGAATTACCCTATTTACCTTTAACCGCAGTAAATAAAAATTACCGTAGTTACTATTCCCAATATAAAATAAATAAAAGTAAATTATTAACATAATTTGTACCCACTGATTCCAAATATGGAATCCATTTTTAAAAATTCAATACACAAAATTTTCAGTAATTAATTTAAAATTAATCCTATTGTTAAGCAAACGGGTTTTAAAAGTTAAAACATTGCCAAAGATTGAAATGTTTTCACCTATGAATTCAATATAAAATTATTGCTAATGAAATTCATTAAATTAAATGGTAGAAAATATTTTCTATTTATACATTAGAACCATTCAATACTATAATTTAACCATATAAATTATTGCGATGAAAAAACTTTTTTTTAATTAAAATATAACATGTTCTTACTATTCATCAAAAAATGAAAGTTACCAGACTAATATGAAAATTTTATCCAATTTAAAATTTTATATCCTGATTCCAAAGAATAATTTTATTTTTTCAAATTTAACTTATAAACATGTCAAAAACAATAATTAATATGGGTGCCCCATCAAAAGGAGGTAAAACTGCATTTTTTGAAAAATAATTCTTTTATCCAAAAAACAGATTTTGTTTTTATACATCATTATAAAAAATGTGTAAGATGAATTAAAATGTTATAAAATTCAAAATTTAGTTAATACTATTCATAACGGCTAGTTTATTATATTATAACAATATATCATTGTTTAGTGAAACCCGGTATTGCGTACTATACATGCTATCGAGGAAGGTCGCGTTTGCGTGTAATGCAATCCAAGTCAATGTTGCGTGTTGTTTAAGACTCCTTTGTTGTTTATTTATTACATAATCCAACCATTTTTCATTTATACATATAATATATATATACACACTCAGTGTTGCGTAGAATGACTATTATCAAACGAACATGAAATTAAGTGTAACACAATCTAAGAATAGTGTTACATATACTGAAAGCTAATACGGTGTTGCGTATAGCATAAGATAATATTGGTGTAGCATAAAAAACAAGAAATCAAAAAAATTAAAAAGAATACATATTATAAAATCTCGGGGTGTTACATCGTTTGTAACATATGCTAATTTTGGGGCTACATCATTTGAAAATATCTCTGGTTGGACATTCCCAAGATGAATCAATCTATACTTGAAGTTTATGATATAAATCATCTTCTAAATTACACTATTTTTTAGGATTTCTCACCATTGAGACATGGTTCATTATTATATACTTCTATATATATTTATCCTCCTTATTGTTATTAAACTTTGATCCATTATTACTCCATAATTTTAACTTATTATTTCTTAACATAAATTTAGTGTACCATTAATATTGAGTAATGAAAATAAATAATGTGAATATGGGTGATCACCATCAGCCATTTCATCCTACTAAAATCATCCATAAATATAAAATAATACTAATTTTATTAGTGGTTCATTGTGTTATTTTTATAAAAACATATACATTAACAAGTTCTAACAACCATATTAACTACATTTCATTTTTATTTATTTATTAGTATTCATTACATTTTTACATGCATCCAATGTTTGAGTAAAATAATGTTATAGTCCATGAATATCACGATCTCTATCATTCTTTATAATACATTCTAAGGGTTTTATTCCCAAAAAGGAAATATTTTTATTCCAAAAAAAATTTTATTTAAATTTAAATATTAATCAGATATGTTCTTCTCCATTTATCGGGTAATGATTCCCCTTCACAAATTAGAATGTAGTAAAACCAATCATTACATCGGCTAGATAAAAAAATATACTTGGTAAATGTTTTTTGATCCCTAGAGTCACACATTAATTTAACACATAGCATGTTTTCATATGGACCCTCAATAACCAATAATGAATAATTTTGATATCAAACACTATATACTACAATCATTAGTGTATTAAATATTTTGGACTACATCTCACACCAATTACAAACATGTAAAATACAATTCCTCCCATAATACCAAAAAAGCAATTATGGACTAACTACATGTTTTGTATGTATATAGATGTTTTTTAATTTAAAACACATGTAAAAATATCCATAGATATTAAATTTTTAATATAGTAATGAGTTTGATCTTATTTAAAATTTTTCCACTTTTATCCTATATTTCTTCATTTTTCAATTCATTTTATAATTTTCATTAGTTTTTATATCATCCCACCCATTTATTTATTTCTCTTCTACCCATTAATGATGTCACGAACCATCCTCGGGGCATCTGTCGTGACTACCCCAAGCCCACCTTCCATAGGCCAGGGGCTGGCGACTTGCACCAAAAGGCATAACCCTAAAAAGGGAAGGTGTTACCTTTAAACCTGTAACACACAAAGTCTGAAACACAAATTGTAGTAAAAACAAATACTGGTATAGGAAGTGTGCTGAATGTAAAAGGGCTAGTATACAAACCCAACTAAAGTACAAGTACAAGTAAAAAGGGAAAACAACTCCTGGATTGTCCACCAAGGAATCCTACCTGAAGGGTAGGTACAGATCTAGAACAACACATCCCTGAGGTATGTCGCATCTAGTCTAGATCCAAGTAGCCTATCATCCGGCTCCCTCAGCTTCGATCACTGCTGACCGTCATCTACACAGAACACAACAAGGTGCGGGCGAAGCCCGTGCAGGGGTGAGTATAACGATACTCAGTAAGGGACCCCGAGACCCCCGAAGGTCTCCCAGAATCCACTATGGATAACCACAGTAGTATAATATAATCACGAAGTATCAAAAATCCCTACATAAGTATATGCCCATACAAATATCTAAGTTATCAATCACTGTCCGGCTCCAACACTCGATCCCAAGCACAACCCATTCCACAATGGAAGTGAAGTCAATCATCTCGATGATAACAAAATAAAGTCAAGACTCTCCTAAGATAATTATTTAACTCATTTATAGGGATAGAGATGAATAGATGTAGACACTAAATCATATCCTCTTTCAAACCCACATAGGATCCTGAAACAGTATCGACGTTGTCGAACCCACGAAGGATCCCAGTAAAGAAGTCATCGCTGTCGAACCCAGGGAGGATCCTGGTCTAGTATTATCACTGTCGAACCCACAGAGGAATCTGGTCTAGTATCTTCACTGTCAAACCCACAGAGGATCCTGGTACATCAGTAGGTTCTCATAGGATCATATCATCTCAGTCGCTGCCAGCCACAGGGTTCCCGCACAAGGCACACTTGATTCCGAGAGGGTCTGATCCTCAAGCCAAGAGTTAATACATTAACTACCATGTAGTCCCATGTTGATGTATCCTGCAGTTCGGTCTCATCATAAGGAACTCATCGCAACAGACGACGCGTCAATCAGATGCCCGGTCTAAGAGTTTTTGGCATTTTCATTCCGAGGGCCTAGTTTGATTTAGGTTTAATCCAACTTAGCCATACCCCAACTATATCCAATCCTTCAGTGGGGGATTCCAAAATAACCATTTAGCTCCAAGATTTCCGTCACCGTAGATGGTTCGTTAATCGGACACCTGTAGCCTATGATATGAGGGAAAAAGTGAATTGGGTAAAACTTGGGTCCAGGTCCGGTCCGGCCCCGTCGGACCGATGCGACCCGACCCAGGCTGGGCCGACCTGACTCGGTTCCCGATGACCTGCCCTGAGCCCGAATCTAGACCGGGGTCCGACACGGTCTACAGGTCCGGCCTGGCCCAGCCCGCGGGCGGTGCAACCCGCGTGGCCCATGCCGGTGGCCCAGCCTGCATGGCTGGGAGGTGGTTCGCCAGTCGAAGCCAGTGGGTGGCCACACCCTGCGGGGACCGCCCTGAAATAGCAAGGGGTGGGGGGGTCAGTGCCCCCGTCTCCCTATAATCGAACCGGCACATGGCACTAGTTCGTCCGCCGTCGGACCCCCAGGGTCCCGCCTGGTGTTCTCTCCACCGATGGCTGGCACAGCTGGCCACCCCTGTCTATCCTTCGCTGCCCGCTTGGCCATGGATTCCCTTATACGCGGTGCGATAGCGCCGCACCCCCCTTCCGACTTCCACGGCCCTCATGGCCGCGACCCTTCCACCCACTCGACAAGACGGCGCTGCACCCCTCCAGCGGTCGTCAGGCCGCCTTGCTCCGCTGTAGCCCGCGCTGGTCGCGGCCCAGTTCTTCACGCGGCGTGACGGTGGCGTGCTATTCCGGTGACCCGAAAGCCCTTGCGCCTCCAATTTTCTTTGTAGCCGGCCTGTCGTCGGTTTTCATTGCTCCACCAATAATGTCAACAAGTGAAGAAAAACGAAGGGGAATCGGGTCGTGTTTATTCAGCCCTTGTCCTCCGTATTAGGGTGGTAACAATCGGTATCAAATAGTACAACTAATGATGAAGAATGGAGGGTAAAACTCAATCAAAAAACAACCCCATCCTCGTTGGTCTATTGTTGATGGTGAGAGGGGAGTTAGGAGAAGACGAAGACGAAGACGACGTCATCGGTGTTCTTTGTGGGCGACAATTTCGTTCCTCGACCAAAGGTTCTTTCTTGGAGTATAGAACGTTGAGGAAGAAGAGATCCTCATTTGAGATCCATATTCCACAAAATCAACAATCATAGAGAGAAAAACAATCCTCCATGCAAGTGGAAGAGCCCACTTTAAAATGAGTTAATCAACTAATTAATCTTAACTCATTAATTGGGAGTTCCAAAAGTTACACCTCATTAATTGAGGTGTTTCAAAATTGGGAAGTCCCCACTAGGAGATTTGAAATAAAATTAAACTTGTTTAATTTTATTTCCTCTCCATTCTCCCACGAAAATATGGGAATCCAAATTTCATTCTCAATAGAACGCAACTGCGGTGAAGGTCTCACTAAGAAATCACTGATGCTGCGAGTTCAACAGTGCCTTCAGATTTCAATTCTGAACACCAGTTCAAAAGTTACCAAAACTCGCTCAAAAGCTCATCGAACTCACATAGAAACTTTAGAAAAAAATTACAGGCACTCCCGTCCTCTAAATCACGTGCCGTTAGAACTGCGGACACAAAACAATTCCATATAATTAAAAAATATTACATGGGCTTTTTCGGGTATTAACAAAAGAGGCGAGTTCTTACTCACATTATTTATAAATCACATAGACAGCACTAGATAAGAATATAAGAACAAATACTATGGAATAATGATGTACTTTAACAAGTAATTTATTAATTGTTTTCCCTATTTTGTAAATTTATTATTATTGGAAAAATATTTATGTTTTATTAAAAAATCTAAACAATCAGAACAAGTGTATTATGTGTTGATGAAAACCAAAAATTTCATTTTCTAAATTATATAATCATTATAATTCTATACTCTTTATAATTCAATGAGGAACCAAAAAATATTGCATTAACTAATATCACACTTAGAATTAATTATTTTTTGAATTAAAATATGATTTTTGAACATAAAAATAACATGTATGATTTACACATGATAATAATATGAATTACAATTCATCCATAAAAGGTAAAAAAAATAATTTATCTTTACACACATAATTTCTTTTATAACTAAATGTGTTTATTATTGAATTTTATCAAAGTTTTCATCATTTTTAACTATAAACCATCACTTAACTAGCCTAAATAATCATTCAGAGAATCAATTATTAGAAAATAAACTACCATCATCTCTCTATGGGATCTAATCCAAACAACCTTATATAAGTTTTTAGTTATATTTTTTCAAAATAATAATTTCAAATTTTCACATCTAGTAATAGGTGTGTGTACAGAAATAAAATATATCAATAATATGGTACAAAATGACTATAGAGGCTAAGATTATTTATTGATGATTCAATTATAAGAATATAAGGACCTGATTGTAAAATATCTTTTAATTGAATATTTAATAAAGTATTCATTCCATACATTATAGAAGATATTTTCTAGATTATTATTTTACATAATAATTTCATAACACTTATATAATATTCCCATACATTAAAAATGGGACACTTATTCATAGAATATATTTTCTCCATAATACAAAAAACTTAAAATGAAATATCTTTTATATTCATGAAAATTTATTTATTATTTTAGACATGACTTCATAATTTTTCCTACCCATCCTTAAACACTATGAATAAAATTTTAATATGTTTTTCAAGACCAACCACATGATAAGGGACATATGAAAATGATTAAATATACTCATTATCCATTTATAAACCATGAGATCATAAAATAGAGTTTACCTTTATGAAAAAAAATTTTGAACTCAAATTATAATTTATATAAAAATGAAATCATCTATACTACCGAAATAATTTCATAAATAATTTGTTGAGAAATATTAATCAGGATGGTTCCTTATAAAAAAATAACTCTTGGAAAACAAATTATGAAATGATCCGACTTACCTTGAAATTAATTATTGATTCCTTTAGAAAATCAGATAATTAGCTGAACTTGTAAAATAAAAATAATTCCATGATTACTAATTAGAAAACATAGAAAATTCATGTATTTTTGTTATTACATCATATTCATAAAAACATTATGATAACCCTTACAATAACCCATAAAAATGAAATAACATATTTGGTTAATTCCAGTATAATTATCTAGAGAACATAATCATTAACTAATGAATTGGAGAGATATATCAGGCTCACATATCTTCATAATCAATATCCAATGATAAAAACATGAATTTAAAAAAAATTATTTACATAATCAAACACCTAATAATATCCTTTTAACCCATAAGTAAAACATTTCCAGATATTGATATATCTTTTTTCCCTAATATATAATTTTCAAAAAATTAAATACCCAGAAAATAAATGTATGATTGTGCATAAATAAAACATAGAAACATTTAAAATAATAAAAACATGACATAATGTTTTTGTGGTATACTAACCCATTGATTTCATATATTTTAAAAAACAACAATCCTTTTTTTGTAACGAAAGTAAAAATGTTATTATAAAATAAAAAAATTGATTCCTTTAGAGAACCAGTGAATAAATATAAAAAGAGACATAAAGTTTCCTTATAATTTATTTATTATCATATTAATACATCAATTTAATAATTTTATGAATACGTACATAAAAAAATATTTAGAAAATAATGCTTTGAAACATTTAAAATTATTTTTTAATATAAAGTGTCCCTTACCTCGAGTTTGACATGTCACGTGCATTCTTTGTCATAATAAAAAAATAAAAACATTTTAAAATTGTACATTCAAAATAATAAATATCAATTTTATTATCATTATTATTTAAATTATCTTCATGTTAAATAAAATTATATAATTTATTATTATTACTTTAAACATTTTTAGGATGTCTGGTTTATAAGTCCAAAATAACATTGGTAAGCTGACATTGGTTAAATGGATCATGATTATATCATTTTATGAATATAAATCTATCAATAATTATCTTCATTTTAAATTCATTATAATTTTATAACCATCAATATAATATTTTCATAAATTATTAAATTTGTTACAATCATTGAGATGGTAGGTTGTACGTACTCATGAGTAAAATTTCAATTTTTAAATGAATCTGGGGGAAATAATATACGTATAATTTTAACATTCCATAATTATTATTAAATTAAAACATAATATCCAATATTTAATTACCATCAGATATAATATCCATCTGAGGTGGTGATGAAAAATGAATCATATTTCTTCATGGAGGAGGTAATCGCCACACACACACAAACAATGTATTAATTTCTCAATGGAAGGAATGGTAAGAAAATATTAGAAATAATTTAATTAAATAATTATATGAATTTTATTAATATCATATATATATATATATATATATTAAACCATAATTATAGCTAGTGGTGAGTGGTGGTGATGGAAAATGAATTACATTGGTTCGTGAGGCTGTAATCTATTGTACACACAAATAATTGTTTTATTTCCCATTTCAATAGAGGATACTAATAATATTTATAAAATATAAATGATGAAATCTTAGTATATAGGATACAATAATTTTATTATAATAGAATGGTTATGATTTTTTATAGAGATAAAATAATTCATAAAATAAAAACACTTCATTAAGTTCACCACTTATTCATCAGACATCCATTTTAGGATTAAGCAATTGGACTCTTGAGGTGAGTATTATGAAAAAATAAGGCCACTAAAACCTGTTTTGGAGTTTTTAAATTGTATATTTTTAGGTATTGACAACGATAAGATTCTCATTAAGAGTTTAGAAAAGTAAATATGGGGATCCCTTTTATAAGTTGGGGAGATAACACATTTGGAATATTTTATAATAGTACAATATAATAATCTATTACTCTAGGAAAAAGGCTCCAAAATAGACCATTACTTAGGATTATACTAGATACCATCAAAATATATATATATAATATGATATAACCAATTTCTTCGGTTATTCTAACCCTTATATTTTTATTTTTATCCCTAGTAAAAAAGTATTAATCATTCTATTGTAAAAAATTTCACTGTTTTTTATATTCATTATAGTTAAAATTTAATTTGTCCTTTTTAACTAGAGTTATTAATGATAATTCCAAAAAAGAAAATACACTTTATAAAATTCAATTTATATATTTGTATGAATTTTATATGTTATTAAAGATAAAAAATGTTATGAAAATCGACTTTCATGAAAATTTCTTCTTAGGTTAAAAAATATTTTATATCAAATTAAATCATAAAACTTACTCCAATAATATCAATTATATTTTTTTGATATAAATTTTTAGATGATACTTTGAAATCATTTAAAAAAAATGTATCCTTGTAAATTATTCAAAATAAATGAATGTAAAAAACAAAAATAATTAACTTCAATGATTCATCCAGAAAAATAAAATATTTCCCAAAATACCAAAAAAAAGTAGTAATAAATTTTTCACATTATTATTTATAAATTGGTTTCCATTATTCTAAATTAAAATGATAAATTTTTAGAAGAATTATTTTATTTAAAACCATATAGTATATGTAATAAATTTTAGTATGAATAAAAATGTCTCTATTTTAGTTTTAAAAATCAGCTAAATTCGTAATGTGAATATAACTCAATAATATCTATTTAGTGAATATTTATATGGCTTGAAAATTGATTTAATAATATTTTTTTGGGTTGTTATATTATCCCCCATTTTTGTAAATTTCATCCTTGTAATCCTACTAACTTCTTAAAAAAGTTTGTATATTTTTCATTCATAGGAATTTTTTATTCACATGTTTCTTCTTAAATCATATTATTTTTTAGAAAAAATACTTAACCTGGTAAATCACATTATTACATAATACCGACTCTCTATCATTGGGAACCTAAAAGGCCTATTCCATATAAGAAATTTTATCTTCCAACTATACTAATTTTGATATCAGATTATGAGATGCATTCATCACATATTTTCATAATAATGAGACATAAAACCTATCACATACCTTGGAGAGACTTATAGGAAATGAAACTTCATAAGAAAAAAATCTCATCTTATCGAGACTATTATATGATATAGTAAACCATTGACTTAATTTTTCCTTCTTATAAAAATTAATCAAACTATTAAATGGTGAAACATTATGAAAAAAAGATTTATTATCTTGAATTTTATTTATTTCCCCCTCTTATCTATATAATTTTTTACCTACTATGAGCTATCCTCATATACTGTTGAATCATTTTCACATTCTCAACCATTTATTCTTGCAAATATTGTCCCAAAAATATTATTTCAACTACATGATCCAAAAAAATATATATTCTCACACCAGTTCCCATTTAATGCCTTAAAACTTTTAATCTATATACCTGAATGAAGTCTCTTATTGTAAGAGAGTTAAACTGTTGAATGATGTTGATCCCCACATCCATGGTAACCCATTAAAATGATCAATGAATAAATTCCAACATCTGAATTTTTCTATCTTATATTCCATCGTATTGAGAATGATATTATGTACTAAAATATAATTTGGTACACAACGAAATCTGAATAATTTTACAAAAATTAGAGGTAATCCTAGAATCACAGCCTGAAAAAATATAGAGATGATATCCATGTAACCTAACTATCTACATAATATAATATAAATAATTATTATCCAAATGAATTATATCTCAAATATGGAATTAATGGATAAATTTACTATATTTTCTAATAATAATCCAAATAACAATGTTATCTCAACATTTCTTTGGTAATCCAACTAAAAAATAAATTGATATATTTTCCCATTTCCACTCTAGGATTGAAAAAAATATAAATCATCCCATTAATCAATTTTCTTGCTTTTTAAACCTATTGACTTGTCAATCATTTCATGGTAAATTCATAAATATATTTTTTTCATTCCTTCACACCAGTAATGTTACTGAAGGTCTCTATACATCATTGAGTTATAGGGATGATAGAAAATAGCAAAATATAAGTTTCAATCTATAATTCTATCTTCTTCTATGAATCACAAGGAACACATAGTCTCTTTCCAAATTCTATAACACATTATTCATTAATATTTATCTATGAAAAAATATAATTCTTGAATGATTCTAGCTTTTATTATAAAACCCAATACTACATCTGATCTAACATAATTATAAATCACAATGATTACTACACTGGCCATTGAAAAAAACTGTATCCTCCAAAAAGAACAATTTTTATAACAACATTCATCAAATAATTTACCATTTGACCGTGATAAAAATAGAGAATAGTTAATGATACATTATATTTCTATCCTATATCATTGACTAGTTTGTTTTACTTCCTAAGATAGTAATTAATCATGTTATAATAATTCTTAATCAGTTAAAAAATCTTCTTGGCCTCATGTTTAATAATTCCTAATTGAATATATTGTTCAAACTTTTAGGATGAGTAAATATTTCACACCTCAATCCAAATAAATGATTCTTCCATATATAAAATGTAAATAATAGAACATAAATTTCTGGATCATTTGTAGTTTATTATAGATCCTGGAATTTAAATTAATTTGTTTAATAAGTATTTATCTGGTCATTCTCATTAAAAAATAACTATGTCCATTCCTAGAAGTATCACAATATATAACAAAGTCACAATTTTCAGATTGTAGGTCCAAGAATGGATCAATCTTTAATCTTTTTTTTCATTACAATAAAAATTAAATAAATTCTATCAGCCTTTTAAATTTCACATCAATTTGTGTTATCTTCTTCAATGGGATAGATAACCTAGTAATTTTATTAAAAAACCATAATTAGTAACATAAAAATCCAATAAAACTATGAATTTGTATATCTTTTTCAAGTTTTTTTTCACTCTTTAACCACCTTAGTTTTAATTGGGAAAATATCTATTCCATTTATATTCAATATATGTCTATGGAGAAAAATATATTTCCTCCATAATTCACATTTATTAATTTTAAATATAACATATTTTCCATAATGGTTTGTATAATAGATCAAAAAAATCAGGACCATTAAAATGTTTATAATCTCTTAGGATGTCATTAATAAACACAACCACATATTTATCCATGAACTCTTGAAAAAATTATTGATAAGGTCTATAAATACATATGGAGAATTAGTTATCTAGTTATAATAACAAAAACTCATAATTATCATACTTAGACTAAAATATTATTTTTAGGATTTCATACGCCTTTACCTTTATATGATGGTACATGAACCTAGGATGAACAATTTTAAAATTATAAGATCCCTAGAAATAACTAGAAAAGTGATCTTTATAAGTTACCATGTACTTCTTCTTTACAATGATGTTATTCAATTATATATAATTATTGAAAATCCCTAGGGAACCAACTTTTATATTATGAAATAAAATTGGAGCACCCCATGATGATGTGAAATGATGAATGAATCCTTCATTAAGAAATTATTTTAACTACATTTTCATTTCAAAATATTTTAATTGATCCTTTCAATAATGATTCTTTGATATTTTCTTAGCATCAAGAACTAATTAAATAGTAATTTAAATCCCCAAATCTGTTATAATGCCATGGAATGTATTGAGAAATAACTGAATCAAAAAATGAAGTTCATTTTGAACGATAAAATTTATAAAATTTCAAATATTTGGTATTACTATTCATAATGTGTAGTTTTATTGGTTGTGGTGTGTTAGAACTAGAAATTTCATACAACACACGCTATTGTATTATTCAAAGAGAAGCATATCATGGATGCTAGAGGTGTTACAAAGAGAGATTGATTCATCAAAATTTTGAGCAAAAAAGGAACAATCCAAAGGTTTCTTCTTCATAAACTATCATAATGAGCATCCAAACTTTTTTTTATTTTACATCATTTTTACTCACTCATTATTATCCTTGATACATTGTACATTACCGTATAATCCCTTGTATATTTCTACCACTCTATATTACAACTTCTCCCTCCCTTTCTCTAAACATATTAATACTTCTTATATTATAGTAAGAGTTGAGATGACTTTATAACTGTGTTAAAAAAATGAAAACCATATCTTTTCTCTATCATTCACCTTAATTAATTCATGATTTTTCCATTAAAAATCAAGGATTCTATTGTGTTATTTCTTCTCTATTCAAAAGTAAGGGATTATTTTTTTGTTTCTTGGTTATTGTTAAAATTGGGAGTCTGTTTATTTTTAGTTCTTGTATTTCCTTTATAACCAAGGTTTTATATAACCCTATCATGAATTCTTGAGAGGATATGTATGATATTCATATGTGATATTTCTAAACAATGTTATCAATGTTTTAATTGATTATTTACCATATTCATTTACTTTTTCATAATGATTTTACTTAATTGATTTATTCCCACAATTCATTACTTTGCTTATTTTGAATACTCATGTGAAATCATTATATCATCAAGATAATCATTCCAAAATATTTTTATTTTGTAATTTCCATTTTCATTTATCAAATAAAAATTTTCAAATGAATATTAACCCCCCACTTGCAATATCTTTCAAACCAAAAATTGGAATCAAAGGTTCAGATGTATTTTTTTTAAAGATTATTAACCTAGATATGAAAAATTGGTATCAAAGAGTGTATTTTCTTAAATATCATTTGGAAAATAATTTTTAATTCTTTAATAAATTTTTTTTCGTCAAATACGATTTTTTATTTTTATAAAAATATTTTATTTTTCAAAAGTTTATTTCAATTTTGAAAATTCTAACTGATTTCAACGTTCAATTTTAAAATAGATTCTACCTATTATACTCATGATCCATTATTTTATGGTTCAAATAATACATATTAGAAATATCACATGTCTAATTTGATTATATTCCTTGAATATATTGTTAAAAAAGGTTATGTATGGTTATATACCTATAACTAAACCTAATGATAAATTTACTCTTTGTGGTGCCACATCTTTTGAATTAGATAGTAAAGATATGAACACCTTGCATTGTGGTTTATAAAAAAATTAGTTCCCTAGAATATCTAATTAAAAACTATTTTTATTTTTAGTGTTTTAGAAATATAACAGGAAGGCATAAATAAACTAAAAGTCAATGTATTAGATATGTATCTTCATGATTTCAAAAATTTCTTTATGAGCCCAAATGAATCCATATCCATCATTTTTACAAGGTTTACAGCTATTTTAAATGGTATAAAATCTCTCGATGATGATTTATATATAGAAAATAATATGGGATTTACCTTGTTTTTTGGATCCTTAGGTGATGAAAATCCATTAAGCTAATGAATTGAAAAATATGGAGGTTGAAGAACACATTAGATCATTAATATCTTGTTAGATTATAATGAAATGATAAGCAGTAATAGAAGAAACCCAATTTCAAATTAAAAGTATAAAATCTAAAAATATAATTGTAAAACCCCTATAAAATGTTTAAAACATGTATTTATATTCTTGGTTAATTATTTATTGACCCAAATATAACTCAAAATTCATTATTTCATATCATTTGAGCCATTGATCATGGAATAGTGTCATTTCATTATTAATATATAATAGAGGATTATTCACACCCATTAAAACACACACATCCCATTTCAAATTTCCATGAAACACTACCAAAATATCATCCCTTTGAAGTCCACAACAGCATATAAATCTCATATTCACACAAATTTGTTATATTCCCTTCAATTCGAAGGAAAAATTAACTCTCCAATGTATGTATTATATGTTTCTAATGTTTTTATTCTTAATGTTACTCTACCAAATATCTTATCACCATTATATTATGATGATTTCAATATCATAATTATACTAATATTTTTTGTATTAATTTTAAAAACATCAGTTTTTAATTTTAATCCAATTAGATAAACAAAGGAACATCAATCATCCATGTGCGCGGACTACCACATACTTAAAAAATAAAATTTCTTATAGTTATTCTGTTTTTAAAAAACATCATATCTTATTAAACATCATAAAATAATCAAAATAATATCATTATTTTTTAATAGTGATATTATTTCAAAAGAGACACCACAATAACCATTCTCACCCATTGAGTTAAAGGGTGTTCATGTTTAGGTCATTTTAAAAACCAACAAGAACAATGCTAAAAAACTATATTATGGTTTAATATAGGAATTTTAAAACTAACATTATTATAATATAAAAAAAATGGTTGCAAAATTTTTCTATAAAATATTATATTATTTCTATAACTCATTATTAATGTATCTTTTTTATTCACTGGAAATCACAGAAATAATCCAATGTTGATTCCATTTTCAAGTTGTATAACTAAAAAACATATGGAATGAGATAAGTATATTTTAAAATAAAATAAGTTATATGTACTTAGAATTATAAAATAATGAACATCACTCCCAATTTTTTTGAAAACATGTGAGATAACCATGAGAAGGTGTTTGGTTTTGGTTATTTTATTATATAGAGTCCAAAAACTATGTTTCAGAAATATTAATTAGATCCCCACTCATTTCCTATATAAACCCACCAAAGATCCCATTATTATTTACTCAAAAATTATTATATAATAACTTAATTTTTGTTGAATATATGGTCTTTTAAATCATCATATAATTATGGATTTGTGGCCCTAAACATTCCATTGATCATTCACTTGTTTGTGATCAGTGTTATAAATCACTCACTATAAATATTTACAATTTTACTACAAGCCCATATATTTACATGAAACTAATGATACATTACATAGAGATGTAGTTATATGTTAGTCAATGTCACATTTTTTACTTCCCATTTTCTCTTTTCTAGAGGATGCCTTTTGAACCCTTCTCACAATGTAGGACTTGAACATAGAAAATATCAAACAATCTATTACTAAGATCAGGTTTAAAATATTAAGATTCAATTTATTTAAGGTGGGGAGAATGTAATTCCCAAATATTCTAAAGTATGAAAATTATAATAGATAGTGTGTATGTCATTCCACACTAAGTGTGTAAGGGAAGATAACATCTGAAGACATTACAATATATTTACAATTTTAAATAAATTCAATCTATGATATTAATTGAAAGGTACAAAATAATGAGTTATCTTACATTAAATGCAATAAAGACTTTCTTAGATAGCATGTGTTGCATGAAACACTGAATTTTACCATACAATAATATATTAATAAAATAATATTATTTAATATAATAATAAATATCATAGCCATTAAATCAGATATTATGAATAGTATTAAATATCATATGATAATATATATTACATTTCAAATCAATATTTTTTAAATTAATCCAATATATTTTATAGATTTTAGATAAGAAAAAACACAATATTATGTATAAAAACCTATATTTTTCTAAAAGGAAACCTCAAAAAGAAAAACGAAGAATGAATATCAGATCAATGTCCCGGATCAAACCATTGATCCGTCATTTTTCTTATTTGTTATTATCTCTGGTTTGAAATGAAGACGCTCAGAAAAATGGTTTTCATACTCTATCATGGTCGAATCATCCTATTGATGTTTGAAAAAATATGTATCCTTGGCCCAAAAAATATACTCTGGATAGAACTGGTCAATTGAAAAAAAATTAATGTCTTTCTACTCAAATCCATCATGCTTCTTTTTCTTCACCATAGTGTCCCACCATATCCTGCTCTGTCATTTCTGCAGAATGGTAGCACACTTCCCCCTGATTTCATTAGGTATCTCTATGAACCCAAAAAAATTCCATCATACTCAACCATTAAATATCCTGTTAAAGATCATTTGAGCCTTTGAATGGTGTTAGATTATGGTAGAGTAACTCTTGTGAATAAACTCTATTATAATATATTTGAGGTTCCATAGCTGAACCCTAAATGTGAGTCAGTGATTTTTCTTGTCCTAATGATTGGATAGTACACACAATCACCTCTACTATATTTGGATCTAAAAGAAGATTTTCTCACAAAGGTTAAGTCGAATCTTCAACCTAGATATGATTTTTTATTATTCTAAGATTCATGATGCTACATAACCTTAGAAAAAAACATGTAAGACCTCTTATTATCACTCAAATAGAGAAATGAAGAAATGAATCGCAATATAAAAGGTCACATGATATGGATTTAATCCTATAAAAAAAATTAGGGGAATGAAAATAACAAATCCACAATACTTCTTTCCCTAACCACCCATACTGATTTATGGTTTATTGTGGTGATAGTGGGATAAAAACTTAATCAAAACTTCCACCAACGTCCCAACAAGACTAAAAAAATGAAGAATGACATCTATACAAGAATCCCAACCTAAAGCTCTGATACCAAGTTTTCATTAAGCAGCCCAGGTATCTGGGAAACCGATAAATTAAGCTAATCCTGACTTGGTCTAAAGGTCATTATCGATCCCCATGGTTTGGAGACTAGAACCTAGCATCATAAAAAATGAAGTGGAAATGAAATTTTCTAAAACATTGTGTAAAAAATACAACAAATTAATATTCATAAAAAAGAAAATACACTGAAAAATGTGTACTAGAAGTCAAATAGGTATAAATATCCAAAATTACTACAGCAAAGTTTGAGAAAACTGAAAGAAAATCCCAAATTCTAATGTGAACAAATCTCCAAGTCCTCAGATCAATATCTAGAACCACCTCCATGTTGTGTGTTACCCCTACTCAAACATTGGAGGAGAAAATATACAAACACTTGAAGGCACAAATATGGTGTGAGCTAAAATCCCAAAAGGGTTTCACCAAGGATTCTATAAAATGATTCAAAGATTTTATTAACCAAATAATGTCCTTTCAATTTTCAAATAAATATTTTTGGGATTTCAAAATAATAATTCTTTACATTTAAAATGATGCAAATAAATTAAAAAATAATGTTTCATATTTCAAAATTTTATAAATAGTTTGAAAAAACGATTCACACATTCATTGATGTGATATTTATAAACTAATGATTAAAACACACTTTTATGCAAAATAGTTTTTATAAAATTCACTAGTAATGTAAAATAACTTACAATAATGGAATACATTTATATCTCATATATAAAAACTTGAGAAACATTGTAATATACCATGAGGTGTGATTATTCTGGGTTATGGTATCCTCACACACTCATTTTAATCATAACTACGTGGTTTAAATGCATCCCTTAACACTGGTAAGAGAGGACATATTTATGACCTAATGAGGAAAAATATGTTCTACAAAGAGATTTTGTTAGTATAATAAACTGTCATCTGGTTCTAGGGAAATTCCAACCTAGAATTGTTTTCACAATAAATCACTAACTATCTAGCCTTTCATGTGCTCATGTACATTTCAATGATGGAATGTTTCTTTTATGAATCCTTAAAATATAATTAAATCAGATTCCCCACATTAAAAATACCAATTTCATGTTAAAAACTAGAACTAGTATTTAAGAAAAAACCATCCTTTTCCCAAGATAAAAACTTAAGGTCTCTATCGAAAACATGTTAATCCCTTTTAAAAAATAGGAATTTGAAATCAATTCAAATTCAATATCACAATCCACAATCATGTTTAAATTTAATAGTTTAATTTCAATAAATTTTAATCAATATCGCAACAATCCCCCAATTTAATGGAATTGGGGTTTTTTCAAAAAAATTCAATCATTATCCTTCCACAATTTAAATTCAAAATTTTAAATCTCACCAATTTCCATAAACACAAACCAATTTAATGAAATTGTGGGTTTTCCCAATTTTAAGCCAAAATCCTATTTCAAACCCCCAATTCAAGGGAATTGGGGATTTCCAACAAACCAATTGAAGGAATTATAATTGATATAAATAAATTTCATTTAGTTTAAACAGTTTAAATTATATAAAACATTTTAGGGTTAAAATAATTGGGAATCATTACAGAACCACCTACCACAAGATCGTGGGATCTTGAATCACCAAACCCAAATTAGGATTCACCAACAAAGAACGATGATCATGGAATATGGGAAATATAGATCAAATCATGTTTTAAGATCCCTATACTGAGGGTATTATTTCAACAATGAAACGTGGGGATTCACCGAACCCAAGTGAGTATAAGATAGATATAAAGAGATAAAGAATGTGGTGAAGAAACTAAAAAGAAGTTGATATAATAGTGTTATTCAAGCTTTGATCCACTTCTTAGAGGGAGTAGAGGGGCCAAAATCACATCATCATGGGTGATCTATGGAAGGAAGAAAATGTATGGGGTCATTATGGGTCTCTCCTAGACTTAAGTGGGGGTTTCGTTAATTTAATGTTAGATATTCGATATTTTTTACATAGATATCTAGGAATACCCGCACATTTAGACCAAACCGTGGAGTCTAGCCACACACCCTTTTAAATGGGATACATAGTTTCTCTTATGAAGGAACAGGGTCTGAAAACTATACACCAACCATGAAAAACACCACTACCTGTGTTTATTAGGTTTATCTTGAGAGGGTGCATGTTTTGGGAAAATGTTGTGCCCACCATGAATTTGACCATAATTTAAAACACCGTCACATGATTCACCCTCAAATGACACCCAACCAAAAAATGGATAAAAAGTGGGGTCCATGAATACCTAAAAATGGTAACAGGATGTTGTAACTCACCTCACTTATAAGAATGAACCCCTTATCCTCTCAAATTCACAACTTAAAAGACAATTTTTTCTGAGAAAATACCTTCCTAATAACTTCCTAACTTCTATGCTTATGATCTATACCATCTATTTTAAATATAAATCCATCCTAAGTGTGATTTTGTGCTTACCTGAAGAGTTTTTCTAAAAAAGAGATGTCATGTTTAACCACGAATTTTTATATTATATCTTCTTCCACCTCTTTCAAATATTATTCAATTATTTTGACATAATAACACCTGTATATTTCATATACCGATATGTTATTATTCAATGGACATTTCCAAAATCCATATCGACTTCTATTGAATGGCATATGAAACCATCATTTAGGTGTATCATGGACTATCACGTCACGAACTGATGTCATTCATTTTCAATCATCGTCTGTCATGGATTTTCATAATGATAGATTTAAAGTATATTTATTATATTTGTAACATATTGATACTTTTTGAGAATGATATCACATATACCTTCTTACTTTCCATTCCATGGAGGATATGATAGCGTTACTTGTGTGTACAGTGGACTACCGCCTTGCGATATGATGTTATTCGTTTTTCATCAATAATTTATATTGAAGGTAATAGAAAAAAATTTAATGAATATATGTGATAAAAAGGCATAATTATAATACTAATTACATTTTTATCATTCTAAAGATATAATATATCATTTTATTTCTTACACATAAAAATTATAGCGTTGTTCTTATGTACGTGGGGACTACTGTCTCTACGAAGCGAGGTGATTTTTCTCAATCCCACAAAAAGTGGATAACATATATAAGTATATTTAATGAAAAATATAATATTTATAATATTAATAATATTTTAGAAATAAAAAATATTACTTACCTATTTCTGTAATGATTTTTCAAAAAATGGAAATGTTATTCAAGCATGCACATGACCTACTCCCTCCATGATTATTATACAGTTAGTTTTTCACATACATATTCAATGATTAGTTTTATAAGTATAAATTATGGATAAATAAGATAAATAGTTTTTTTTATTATTCTGGAGATTTTGATATTATGACCTTTTTTACCGCAATCACCACTCCAAAGCTGTTTTGATACAATGAACCGTACATCTTCAAATAACACAACAAGGACTTAACTGATTATGTATATGAATATGAAATTTAATTTAAGTAAAATAAATATTTTTAAAATAATGTTCTAGTCCATAAAATTGTTCTTAAGAAATAAAATAATTGATATCATCTTATTAAATATGAGTTAAATAACATGCATGGAAAGTCGGTACTCAATGAAAGGGTTTCTCACCACACTTTTTATTTTTGTGTAACATATGACATATTCACAATTTATTTATTTTTTTGTGTATATATTTTCCTTTTACTTATAATAACATAAATATTTCATAAAAATTGTATTTTATGTTTATATTTTAACTATTCCATTCAATGGGAATTAACTTGATATTTACCCAATGGTAAATAATTTCATAACTCAAATTATTTTCAGTGGGTCATATTACTTATTCATTGACATTATTATTTCATCATTATGTGTGTAATGAAATCTTATTGTTATATATTTTATCTTCAATAATTCATTATGGTTTTACATTTGATACACAAAATTGATTCATTAATTAATTATCAAATTCAATGGAATTATTTTTATAAGTATTAATCATCTCAAATTCTCTTTTCCAAGATATACATTTATGATATGAACCTATATTCATTTGTGATGTGTATATAATAATTTTTGAAATTCCATGTCAGGAAAATTATTTTGTTCATGAAATATAATATATCCGCTGATGTTATACTTTTATGGGGATTATGATGGAAGAGTTTCAAAAGTACTAATAGATTTATGTTATAAAATCATTTCTTTTTGGATTGTTTATATTCAAGGCACTTTTGGATAAAATTATGTGATCTTATTTTTTGGAACCGCATATCTTTTATTATAATCTTGTTATTAATATGGTCTATATGCTTAATTTTAATTTCCTCCCTAATTTATTAAATAAGCTTCAAATGTTTTCTATAGGTGATATCAATGCTGTATTTTTTTGAATGAGAATATTTAGCCTCCATGACCATGTTTTCTAAAATGTTTTCAAAAATATTTTTAAATTTTTTTTAAGATTTATTTTAATTTTAGTTTTCCCCATAATATCATTTTGTTAAAAGAATCTTTAAAAGGAATCTTCAGGGTGTTTTCAAAAAAATCTAGTTTTTGACATTTCTAACTAAAATTTGAAAGGAATATATTTTTTAACATATTTCGAATGAGTCGATATTTCCTCCATCATGACCAATTAATGATTTGAAGATTAATTTTTATGATTCAAATGTTATTTTTAAATAATTTTTGTTCTATAATTAATTAAAATGTTTTATATTTTTAATAAATATTTTTAAAAATTGAAACGATATTTTCCTCATGAATTTTGTTAATGATTTTTAATGGAATTTATATTTATCAATGACAAAAAACCTTGATTTTACTTACACTTTACTAGGGGTATGTTATATTTATACCATAATTATTATTTCTCTGGACGGATTATGAGATTGATATGGAACTGCTAGATTTTTCAAGGGTGAATCAAGCAATGAAATGACAATGATTATTCTTATGCCACAAATTTAAAGAGCCTAAATGTTTTATTCATGAATGATATTTGGAAATTATTTATGATCATGGGTTATCCTGATATAACTTATATGATGGCTATGTACATATAGCATCAGGTGAGAATTATATAGATTATATGATGGGTGCTCTCAGATAGCTTCGGGTGATCCAGTTACAACTTAATTGATGGGGGTGCCCAGATAGTGTTGGGAGAACCTGATACAACTTATATTATTGGTTCACATTGATACCACCATGTGATCCTATTATGGATTAAATTATGGATTCACCAAGATATTTTTGGGTGAGCCCAATGTATCTTTTATAATGGGAAGACCTAGATAGCACTCCCAAGAATTGGGTAATGTTCTTTATCTTTAGGGGTAAAAAGGATGGAGTAAGTGGAGGGATTATCTTATAGGTTTATCAGAAATCAAATTTTTTTTACAATGGTTTTAAATGGTTTTTAAGATAATTTTTCCATGATACTAACAAGATTTATTTATGATTTTTCTGGTTATAAATGTATCATAAGATCATGATTGATATCATATGGCTCGTGATTATTAGTTCAGAAGACTATTGCCTTTTTTGAAGCTTTATGTCAATAAACATGTTTAATTGATCATGTTTTATGGGTATGAGTTCTATTATGTTATGATCTTGCACTTTTATTATGTCATCATACCCTTATTATCATCATATTTTCACTAATACATTCAATTTTTAATCCCTATGTTTTCCCTTAGTGAGAACATGAGCTCACTGTTATTATGTTTCCATTTCCCCAAGTTATCTAGAATGATGTTAAATGAATTATTACTAGAAGGGTTTCAAATGGATTATTATTATGACATTATGTAGAATATTAAAATATGGATATAGTGGGATATGATGTTCATCTTTATGAACCAGTTTTTTATGAATCTATAATTTCAAAAGATTGCCTTAACTCTCAAAAATAGTAAACCTAAAATTTCTTTGATAATGTAAGTGATACTATATTTATTTTCCATTTTGTATGTTTTGGATGGAAAAAATTGGGTCACATTCATCATTATCAATTCCAAAAATGTAAATTCTATTATTTAACCCTCATATTTGAAATTGTAGGCTTAGGGCTGTTATAGTTGGTATCTGAGGAGGGAATAAACAATGTCAGAGATTTAGTTGGTTTCATGTGAGGTTATAAAAAAATATATGGATACCTTCTTATTTATATGAGATTAATGTTGATCATAAGTTCAATGTTTTAGAAACCCCTTTTGAGGTTTTAAAATAAGAGATCTTAAAGTGATTAATGAAACTTTAGGATATGTTTTATTAGGTTGAATTATATATAAATATTTTGTTTGATATGAAGTATTACATTAAAATATTTAGACATAAGATTAATGGTAATGATAAAATATTGGGTTAATTTGATAGTGGATATTTAGGTAATTTTCAGAACACATGTTTTATCATATAGATGACCATGGGATTTAAAAGTGATTTAGTGACTATGTAATTAATGTTATTTCAGAAGAAGATTACAATATTTTTTGTCTTATAATCTTAAAATAATGATATAAATCATGAGGTTAAAACACAAATTAAGGTAGAGGTTATTATGGTTACTATTATATAGGTTCATTTATATATGGAAGCATTTAGTTTCAACTTGGGTATTTCTGTTAAATTTTATATATTGATATATTATTTCATCACATCAAGGGTTATTAATTTTGATAATTATCTTACCATATGATAACCATTTTATTTATGGTCAATATCTAAATATAAGTGGAATAAATTTCTTATCCATTTTATGGTTATGTGGTCTTTTAAAGATGATTTTTGTTATTTAGGCATGTAAAAAATTCTTGAATGCTCATCATTTGGAGAAAAAGATGAGATTATAGAAGAAATTGATAACATGATGAAATTATATTCATCAATTATATTTCCTAATTATAATAGTCTAGAAGAAAAAGGTATCCATGAAATCTAATAAAATATCTTGAAAATCTTATTTTCATCATTTTTAAAGATATCAATGACCTTTTTTCACACCAATATGGTTTATAGTTTTATGTTTGTTGATATACCCATGATCATTCACTTTTTTATAATCAATTATCTATATCACTCATAATAAATATTTATAAATTAATCCTTTCATCTTTGTCCAAAAAATCACTTCCCATATAAGTTCTTTAACTTGGAAACCTAGTCTGTGTTTTTTCAAATGACCCTCATACTTCATTTTATCTCTTATGAAGATGATGTTTTATTATCCCTTTTTTTCAATGTGGGTTTCCAACAGAGATTTCTATCTAAATTTCAATCCTTTAATTAAAAATATGATTTTCATTTTGTGAGTATGTAATTCATTAAATGGTAATAATCTAAAACCCTTGTATTTTTAAAGAATATCATTTTTATTAATAGTATATTCAATATAAAAAATCAAGATTAAAAGACCAGTAAAATATATACCCATTGTAACTTAACCATTAAATTGGAGGGTATGGATAGTATTAACTAATTGATGATATATATATATATATAAGTCCTTCTGAATATTAATTATTTATAAATACATAGTAAGTAATCAGTGAATTCTTAGTAGAGTAATTCTAATCAAAAGAAATATTTATTAGATTTTGTGAGAAAATGTTATAATTAATTATTTTTAACATTTATAAAATTTATTTTATAAACTTAACATAATTTTTTAGATAATAATATCAAAATTAACATAAGGTTAAATTTTTTGATTTTTCAAAAAACATTGGATTCGTAAGTGAATCGAGAAAAATAACAATTTTTTTAAAAACTAAACTTTATTTTCAATAAATTAATTATTTATGTACCATTTTGTTTTGAATATTATCTAATGTAACATAAGTATTATTTAGTTATATTTAATTCCATTAATTTCATGTTAATCATATTTATACTGGATTTTCATATATGTTTATTTTTGTGTATAAAAATGTGATTTTTCTGAAAATAGTATAAAGGTCATAATGTTTATCCTTTATAATTAACTAAAAAACCACTTAGTATTTATTTAAATGAAATATATATATTATATATTAATAAATATTTATTGTTATATTTGAAAACCCACTTTTTGATTGTGTTTGTGGGTTTCATTTTAAAATAAAACTTTCCCACTTATATGAATTGAATTTTTTAAAATAGATTCCATATTTGGAATCAACATTAGTTATATTATATAAAAAGTTCAAATTAATTTTTCACCCTAATTAATAGTGAAAAAATTAAGAATTTTTTACAGCGATTAATGTAAAAACAGGTTTACTGTGGGTAAAACTAAAAAGATACAGGTCAAAATGACCAAAACACTTGTCTAAAATCACATTCCTAACCCTATTTTGTTGTTATAACATCTATGTATCGA
Organism: Viscum album; assembly: GCA_963277665.1. Taxonomy (NCBI): domain Eukaryota; kingdom Viridiplantae; phylum Streptophyta; class Magnoliopsida; order Santalales; family Viscaceae; genus Viscum; species Viscum album. Next base: position 1,568,112,997 of record OY728160.1, read on the forward strand.
TAATGGTTCATTATTGGAGCCCTGTGTCATGTGTAAAATATGGGTACACCTTTTTCTTATAAAAATTTTAAGTTGACCAGCCACCTCTTTTATAAAAGGCCACCCATCTCATCTCCTCTTCACTCCTTCAATTCCATTTTGGATTATCTAATAAAATAAAAAATAACTTCCTAAAATCTATAAAAATTTATTTTTATTAGAAATAAATCCTAATAAATCATTTTTTCTTGGTTAAGTAGGTTGTCCAAAGAGGAGCTATCGTGTTAAACCGTGTGTTTTTATTTTATTTCATCTTCCCCCACCATAAAATTCTATTAAATAATTCTGATATAATAACATAACTATCTCCAATATAATTAAATATTTTTATGTTAATGGAATAACCTATATCCCTCTCTTATTCCATCAAATGGGATACGAAATCATCATTTGCATGTACAGAGTACTACTGCCCTGCGAACGGATGTCATTAATTTTCTATCATCGCCTCTTACAAGCTGTTATAATGATGTATTTAAGGAATATATATGATATTGATAACATATTTATTCTTCAATAAAAATTATTTCTCATATACCTAATTAAATTTAATTTTGGGGGGGATACGATAACGACACACTTGTTTACAATAGACAACCAACTCGCAAAGCGATGTGAATCATTTTTTCACTAACACGTTCATAGAATTTAAAAAGGATAAATTAATAAATATATATGATATAAATATAATAATTATAGTATGCATGACATATTTATAATTATTAAAAGACAATATGTCATTTTATTTCTTAACTGAAAAATTATTACATCGTTCGTGTGTACGAGTGGACTACAACCTCCATGAAGATATATAATAATTTTTTCATCAGCCCAACTCATGGATGATATATATAAGTATATTTAAAAAATTTATATGTTATTTATGATATGGTGATAATTATTTAAGTATAAAATATTAATTACCTTCTTTCAATAATGATCATTTCATAATGGAAACGTTACTCATGCATAAAAAAAACCTACCATATTCATAATTATAACATAATTCAATTTTCATTACCATATTTCAAGATTTGTTTTAAAAGAATAATTGATGTATACATATGATAAATATTTCATTATTATTATTATGGATATTGTCAAGCTATATCCTCGTTGAAAACTATCAACACACCGAAGTTATTTTTAAATAATGAACCAAACATCAACAAAACACTAGATGTGGACTTAACTGATTAAGTATTTAAATATGTTATTAAAAATAGAATAAAATATTTGATTATAATGTATTAAACCTGAAAAATATTATTAAGAAAAAAAATAATTTAGTGGATCTTATTATATAGGAGTTAAAGAACATATAATAAATTTCTGGACTCGAGGTAAGGAATTCCCAACATAATTTGTATTTTTATGGATCATATAACAAATTCAATAGTATTTTAGTTTTTAAATATATATAGGGCCAATTTTAATTTAATAACATAAATATTTCATAAATAATGGTATTTTATGTTTTTATATTAATTTATTTCAAAAAAGATAAATTGACCTGAAATTTACCAACTGGTAAAGAAGTTCTTAACTTAATTTCTATTCATTGGGTTATATTACTTTTTCATAGAAATTATTATTTCATTATTATGTTTGTAATGAATATATGTTGTATTATATTGTATTTTAACATATTTTAGGTGGTTATATATTTTATTCAAAAAATAAATTCATTATTTAATTCTCAAATTAAATGGTATAATTTTTGTAATGGTTATTAGACTCAAATTATCTTTCTTTGAGGCATAATTTTATGTTATGCACATATACTCACTTATGAGGTATATATTATTACTTTTAATACTTTATATCAGGAAAATAATTATGTTCCTGATATTTAATCTATCATTTTATGTTATTCTTTCACAGGTCTTACGATTGATGTTTTACCGAAGTGACAAAGGCCTTATGTTGTGATATTTTTGATTTTGGGATTATTTCCATTCAAGGTTATTTTTGTGGAAATAATGTAATAATATATCCTTAAACCAGAAATATTTTATAATCATATGGTTATTAATGTGTTTTACACACTAAATTTTGACTTCCTCCCATATTTATCAAATAAACATCAAGAACGACATATGTAAGTGATACCGATGTTATATTTTCTTTCAAACTGAGAATAATTCTCTTCCATATCTATGTTTTATAAAATTATTTCAAAAATGATTTAAGATGAATTTTTTATTTCATTTTTTATTATAATTTTATTTTCTCAGAAAATTGTTTAAAAGGAATCTTCCTTCCATTTTCTAATAAGGTAATTTTTTTACTTTTCCTATAAAAATTTGTAACGATTTTTTTAGTTGAAACCCATTTGGAATAAATGGAACATTCCACCATCATGAAAAATCAATGTTTTAAATTTTCATTTTAATGTTTCAAAGGTTATTTTAAAATAAAATATTTTAATTAATTATTTAAAAATTATATTCTAAAAAAATCAAAATGGAAAGGACATTTTCATAAAGAATGGTATTAATGATTTTTAATGGTATTTACATTCATCCATGAAAATAACGCTTGATGTTAATTACACTCGAGTGGTGATTTGTGGTATTTATGTTCTCCTTATTATTTTTGTTGATGGGTTATGATATTGACATGGAACACATTTATTTTCCATAGGTGAATCAAGTAATGAAAGAACAAATCTTATTTTTTTTGTTAAAAAGTGAATGGTTCTAAATTTTTTATTCATGTATGACATTTAGACCTTATTGATGATCAAAGTTGATCCTGATACAACATATATGTTGGGAGTTCCTAGGGATCATTGGGTGGTTTTGATATACCCTATATTATGGGTGTGGTTGGATATTATTAGGTTAGCATGTTATATATTATATGATGGGTGCACCCAGATTATAGAATCCTAGCATTAGAGACACTAAAAATAGTGCCTCAAGTTGGTTTCCCACTGGACCTCCAGCACGCTTCCCCACATTTTAGAGGATACTGACTAGAAATGATGGTGTAATTATTGTATGATGACAATAATATACCCTCATGATTAGAGTATAACAACAGTATAAAAAAATACATCAATTAAAAGGGAAATCAGTATAAATAAAATAGAAGAAGAATACTAATAATAAATTGATAAACTGGCCAATGCTAAATATTCAACCACGAATGAATGTCATGGTGATTCTATATGGTAAGTTTAATCCCCAACACAGTCATGAACTTCTATCTCCCCAGTACAAGCATAAACCAACAAACCTGATCCTACAACCATGAAATATATTTGTGTGCCCCAGTGCAATGGAGGCTAAAATAGTTTGGGTGATATACTAAGTAGTCCACCACTAATGGTTTTTAAAGGTATACAGTTTGTGAATGTAAAATACAACAACATCAAAGTCTACTGAATAAAGTAGAAAACAAATAAACAAATATAAAGATTCAGGCTTACTTAGGGACACATGTCCAACCATAGTTACTTAATCTTAATCCATAATATATCATAACATTCCCGCATGTATATATATGCATTCATTAGATAATAGTTTCCACAGATATACATGCATCATTGTGGAACTAGGGTTTAATATTCAGGTATCCATCCGAGAAATAAGAATAATGAGTTTCACATTATAATTAAGGGACACCAAGCCTGAGTATCATAAGGTAAGGGGTTCAATGCCTATTATCATAATATAAAATAAGGGTATGAATTTTAAATCTGGTGAATAATCCGAAGTATCTAATCAAGGGATTCAATATGTCATGTTCAACCAAAAAATAAGGAATAACTACAACACATATGTAATAATGAAACATGCATGACAGAATATATAGGTCATATGATCTCATAAATGGAATCATGTAAGGATAGACCCATGTATCACTTGAGTATTCATATGATATGATTAACTTGTGATATGTTCCATAGTGTTCTATAATGAGGAAACTTATGTATCACTTGTAACATCTAACTCCCATATGTTCCCATCCATGGAATTCCATATAGTGGAAGCCCAAGTATCACTCAGAGTGAGTGGGAAAAATCAATCCTATAATCCCCTCCAAGGAATTACATAAAATAGAAATCCAAGAATCACTCAAGGAATAATATAATTATACAAACTAATTATCCAATTCATGGTATTTTGTAATAAGAAAACTGATATCACTCATGGTACATATACACTTAAATATCTAAAGATCCCACCCTATTTTTTCATAAAAGTGAACCCAAGAATCTCTCAAGGAGTTTATAATTATTTTAAAAATTTAAATTTTAGTACTATTTAATTTCATGTTAGTATCCATGCCTTATCATAATTCATAAATGAGTAATAAATTATTCTATGTATAAAATCAAGCCACATCACAGTTTAATATAAATAATAAATAGGGCCATGCACTTAATCATTTCATCTCATCAATCAATTATACCTAAATAGGGCCATTCCCATTGATCAATTCAATTACCACATTCAATTTTTCCATTTTATTAAATAAGATGAAGCACCTCAATTAATGGTTTTATTAAAAAAATGGGGGCATTTCTATCAAATCAAGTTCATCTACATCAATTTTTTTATCACTTATAATAATAATTTCTCATCACACCTACAAAATTTGATTAAGATTTAGAAATAAATTATGATCATAATAAATAAAACAGTATGAAAAGAGTGTGGTTTAATAACATAAGGAGGCATACATGATATGGTATATAAAAAAATCACCCTAACGGGAGGTGGATCAAGTTAAAATAAACAACCTCTAACAAATTAAATTAAATAATAATGACAATTAAATTTAAGTAATTTTTCCCTAAATAATTACTCCCACAATTTAAGGGAAACACATAAAAAATATAGTGTTCATTACAATGACATAAATTATAAATAAAATAAACATTAGGGAAAATATATAGAAAACCAACCTCATATTTAGGATGGTCCACTCCACCAATATTGATCTTTTATTTGAGAGGGTTTAAGAGAAATCTATGTAATGGGAAAATATTCTAAAAATAGCATTAATTAAATCACATGAATATATAAGAGAATATAGATAAATAAACTAATAAAGGATGAAGTAGGAGTCGTATAATCATCAATACGCTTCTAACATAACAAACTGAACTCAAAACGAAGGTCATGTGGTGATGATATCACCATTACTATTGTAGGAGTGGAGGTAGATTTTGAGTGGCCTCTTTCTTTGTGCACAGAGTAGAAATATGGGAGGAATGATCTTAAAGAAGCCATGGTATGATTTTCCATTTTTTCATTTTTATGAGTTTCACAGTTTTTCCACATGGTATAGAAAATCATGCACTAACCATGAAGTGAAATTTCCAAATCTATAGGAGACTCTCTTGTTCATTATAAATGGGTTGATAAATGGTGTTCCAAACCTTGTGTAGCTTCTTCTTAAGTGGCACTAAGGATGTGGGATATTTGTAGAGTTGGGGAAAACCATTTGTAGCCCTTGCAGGTCACCCCATCACACATGCACCGTGTTGCATGGTTATTCTAAAGTGGTTTTCCGATTTAATAAAATTGTATCCCTTAATAAAATGGGTCACATGGTCAATATATATGGTTAAAATAATTGTGTTCCATCCATGTACCTCATTTTGTTTCTCAAAAAATGAATTCTTTTAGATCCAGAAGATTCTAAAACTTAAATGAACTCCTGCGAAACCTCTTGAGTGTTAAAAATGACTAAAAATAACACATTTAAGGATTCAAAAGGTTAGTATTTAAATTTTGATGCTAATTTAATGATTCGTCTCACCCATCAATCAAATAGTTCAAAATCCAACATAATCTTCAAGCCAGCCTAATACACTGGATGTTACATTCTCCCAACTTTAGTACATACCATCCCTGAAAATCCTTTAGGAAACAATGAAATAATCATAAGACCTACTCGGGCCATGATGTTTCATTCAACTAGGCATGTTGCGTTTCTAAATGCTCTGCACACCAACAAGAATCCCTTAAGAATATAGTGAATAAGCTGTTAAAACTAGAAACAACTCTTGTATCCAAAACGAAAACATTAAGATGATGCTTATCCAAGATCATCTTATTCAATACATGATCAGGTTTTCATATCTTTTCTAGGTCCTAGTTCATACCACCATGAGTTCTAGCTTTAAAATGAAAATTCATAGTCATGGTATCTCCACCATCCAAATTTCCTATTTAACAAGGACCTTATAATTCTTATATTTCTCATGGAATTATCTTCATCTAGAATAAATTTTCAACTCTCAAACAACCTCATTTATCCAGTTTGAGCTAGCATTCCATAAAAACCTAGGCCGACTCACATTACACTTTCTTTATCCTAATGACATTCCATAAATCGGTTCCACATTGATAACATTAAACAAAAAAAGAGAAAAAGAGGTTGATCCTCGCACAATATACTATTTTAAAATCATTTGGGATTGACTACTGGTGTATCAGAATGAGAACATAACATATCATCCTAAGGAACTTCATGTTATCCTTGAACATGTCCACGAAATATCATAACTGAATTCCATTGAAATAAAAATACAATAGCTTCATTTATGTTTTCATGTCACGACAAAAATGTCGGTATATACCTGATCCAACACATTTGGATAATTACCCGAAATGTATCTAATTGAGATCAGCTAATGTTCAAGGTAACGTCGAAATCATAAATTGGAGTCCAAGGAGATATTCCATGGTATTACATATTATGTTGTTCACAAGTTAGATGTTGGTACATAACTAAGACGTCCATGCATTAGAACACTGGACAAGCCCAATGAAATTCATGTAAAATAATCATCTTGTGTCTCTGAGTCTGTCCAAGGTGTTCCTACTCAAGAACCCAAATATCACTCAAGGATTTCCACACATCTAAAAAAACCAAGCCTCTAGATTAAAATCCCCATGGATTTTCTCTAAAATAGATGGACAATATAATTATGTCAGTGTAGAACTAACACTCTCTCAGTGTATCCTAAGTGATACCATGATATGAGACATGGTCATCACTAATACAAGAGTACACCAAGAGGGTATCAAGAATTAATAATAGAAACTGAGAAAAATACTTCAATATCGATGATTAAGTTTTTAGTATGGTTCCCAACAAACCATATCTAACTACAAGAAGGAATTAGTTGAACCAACACTAGTCGATTTTCTTTAACAGATCTCGGCTATTCCTATTGATGTTTCATCATTAATTGACCACAATATTCTTACCAAACGATAAATTCCATGATCACTCATATATAACCACTGAATTACAATTCTGGATAATGGTTACCACAAATGATTCGTTCACAAAAATCCATAACATCGTCATGTTCCATTAAAAGCATCGACACTTTCCAAACATACCAACTTCGTGGGAATTAAAAATAAGTTCTAACCATTCTCAAATGGTCCTCCATGATTTTGTTCATTATAATTTTAAGACACGTTTTACCATAATTGATGTGAAAATACCAAACTTAAGAGTTTTATAATTATCATTCACTCAATACAAGAACTCATCCAATGGGACATGCTACATTAACCACCAAAAATGAATTTGGGATGTGGCCACCATTCCTTTCAAAAGTACCAAAACAAAAGGAGAGGAGAATCAACCACTTAAAATCTATCTAGATCATATTTATGTGAGGCATACATGTGACACTCCTCTGATCCATGCTCATATTGGTCATTATAATTTTGTATTAATGCCAAAAATTTACTAAATAGAATGTCAAAACATTTGATTTTATTTGGAATGTCATCCTTGATCATTGGGATGAGAATAATTTACTCTAACTCCCAAGTCACTCTACCTTGGAGATGACCTCGTCAATATATAACAGCTCAAGGCTCAAATTATTATCACTAAATTTATATCGTTCTCTACACCATTTTACTAACTTGAAGGGTACCACATGTATCAACGCATACAACCCCAAGGTTTCATCAACAAAAAGAAACATCCATGATATTGTCCATAGTCTTATCGACCATATTCATTCTGGTATCTGAATATCCATAAAAGTGATTTAGTCTATAGTTTTATTATTGCATACTAGTATTAATATGGATGAATACATAATAATTCATCCATACCTAAAGAATAAGGAAGGACACATGACCAACGAAGTGACTGACCATACCCTAGGCATGCTGAACTCATTGATCGCAAGCATTACACAATGCCCCCATCATTACAAGGGTTAAATTATCACACGACAACCCTTGAAAACTGGGTGTCATGTTAGAAACAGAGATTCCTACATTGGAAAAATGACACCTGAATAGAACCAAATGATAAAAATGATTCACTAGAATATATAATGGTTATAAAGATCTAAGGGGACTACCTACCTCTGGATAGACCCTTAAAAAAGAAAAAATCCTCAACCCTATCATTAATCCATGCTTAAGAGATCACTGGGATATTTGGCCTATCATTTATTTTCAACAAATCCAATTAAAATACAATCTTTAACTATGGGGAACATCCCTCTCGCATCCGAAGCACTTGATAAGGAAAAGGTAAAGCTAACAGTTTCTCAGGTTTGATAATAAAAAACTCCTCCTATAGTTTTATTTAAATCATAACCTTAATCATTATTTATTTTCTAAACATTTCAATGATAAATTTAATGAAATCTAGTTCCATCCATATGTAAAAATTTATTTGGTAAATTATTTATCATACACCATAAGGAAACATAAAAAAATTATATCAATCCTTCTTTCAAGAATTTTTATTCTGGCAACATCAAATCTTATCTTAAGAATTTTATCTTATTAAATCTAATTCAATCATCATTTATTTATTCATAGTCCTTAACAATCATCTTAGTTAAAGTGTATTTAAATTACTGTATATATAATAGAACTCCTTTTAGGTTTCACTTGGAATTTTAATTACCTAATGCCTCATAATAGGAAATTTCACAAACTGAAAAAAGGTATTCTATCGTTTAAGGGGACTAGTTCAGTGAGATTCCAAAATATTTTTATATCTAACACCATATAAATGACTTCAAAAAATTTAAATAACAATACCTATATAACATAAGTAAAACACCGTGGGGTTAAATACTTAGGCATATAAAAAAGGTGACTTGTAAAGGTCCCTTCATGCAAGGATAAAGGCGACCTATAAGGGTCCCATCAAGACATTATGTGTTCATTTTAACTCAACCAAAAACATATTGAATCATTAAAATTTTGAAACACCTAGAGTGGGTTCATAGGATAATAGTTTTACCCCGTGGAAAACCTACTCGGGTTGATTCGAGTTGATCCCATAACCATAAAAAGTCAAGATGATCGTACATGGGTTGATTCATGTACATGGTCCATAAGAAACCAATTATTTTAAAGTCAAATTTAACAGCTTTAGTATTTATATAATAGTATCAATGTATATCAAACTCATATTTGATTTTTATTATTATATAGGTAACCATTTTTCAATTGATAATGAATTTATACCCTTTACAGATTGAAAATTAGCTCCCATTTAATCAGAACTAGTATATTTTACATCATGAAACCATCAGTTCAGAGCTCAAACATGTCTTTATTGGTTAGTTAAGGTCTCACAATTAATATATATGACAGAACACTATTAAAATTGATGAAAACACTTTAATGACCAATTTTATCTAAAATAATTACAAAGAATGCTATAAAAAGTAGTAATTATTGTGAAACATGCTAAATAAGCACAGAAGCATGAAAAATAAACATTAGAAACTACTGTATAAGTAGGAAAACACCCAATCATGCTACATGAATAAACAAGTTAATCACTGAACTATAATCATAGAAACTTATTGTACATGATAACACACTATAATGACATGCATCATGTTATACAGGAAAGCATGCTGAATAAATCACACAAGGAACATCTATCAATGCTACAACATGGCACAACATATTCCTGGAATTTGAATCCCTATGTGCCTATATTGTTTCATGTAATTATAAATCCCTGAAAAACCAGGATAAGGCAAAAATAGTATAAATATCATAATTAATTAATTAACAAATGAAAATCATTCACTCAAGTTAAAGTCATAATCATCTAAAACCCTGAACAATACGAGAAATAGACTCATCTGTGACCATGTGGTATTCTCCTCGTGCCTGGGTTGATCACTCCCAGAAATTTCTATTTATAATGAACTGAAATATTCTTAATCACCTATCTACCAATTTAAAAATTGTAAAATATATGAAAAAGAAACCTTTTGTGCCACTTGTTATTTCCAGACCTAGGATCCACTTAAAACAGTTCCTTGGGCTGGTTTTCCACTAGGCGTCGAGAATGCCTCCTCAAACCCTAGAGGCTTCCAACTAACTATGAGGGTCCATTGATGGTATAATGGTAATACTATACCATCATGATGAGAGTATAAAAATGTTATAAAAAGAAATACATCATTCAATAGAAAAATAAATATGTATAAAATACTGGAAGAAGACTGATAATAAATAGATAATCTACGTAATACCAAATATACATCTGTGCATGCATATCTAGATGATTCAATATAATGTAAGTTAGAAAAAATATAGTAGGTGATACAATATAGTACATGTATATGGAAATAAATAGAAACCCCAAGGATATCTCTATTAGCATCCTGAGCTCCAGCATAGTCATGTGCTTTTATCTACTTGGTGTAAGCATAAACCAATGATCCTTGTAACATCCCCGATAAATGAATAATAAGACATATTTCATATTTATTAATATTTGTGAATTGAATATTAATTTTACTTTAAAGGGGTTGCTATGTTTGATAGGGTACCCAATACGCAACAACGGGTTTCTTTAGAATCTTAAGTTGCACACAGATAATATAATATTATTATTTTAAATGGTAGTTAACTCTTAGCCATTGTATTTGCGGGAATGAACAAAACTATCTAAAATATGAGCATACATGTTTTTTAAATGTATTTACATTTATCCAATAAAATATAGAGGCTTAAAATGTGAATGAATCTAATTCTAAGCATAATTTACATTAAAAGGCCAATTTATCGCCTTTTAATGGAGAACCCTTTTTAAATCTACATTTGGTCAGATTAATACATTATATATGACAAAATAAAATCCTTCTTTAGAATGGGGAAATCAAAATTTACTTTGTGTAAATTTTTGGAATTTTTCTGATAATGTTCATTTTTTAATGAATAGTGAAAAATATTGTATTTTAATTCAAAAGTTCCTTTTAATATAATTTATTTATATGGTTAGATTTTTTGTAACTGTTTTTAAAGTGAGATTAAAAAATATTTTTACCATTTAATCCAATGTTGGTCATTGCAATTAATTTCACTTTGAAATTGGACATAAACAAGTATCAATCTTTTGATAGTTATTGTTTCTTAAAAACACGCTATTTGTTTTAACAACAGGAATTAATTTTAAAATTAATTAATGCCACTTCTATGTTTTGAATTTGTAAAAATAGGCATCAATTTTGAATTCGGAATATAAAATATAGCTTAGGTTGGATTTTTGGTATTTTTCTGAAAAACTTCAATTTTTGATGAATAGTTAAACCACTTAGTGGTAGTTAAAAAATTGAATTTTTCATTTAAATGGAATTTTACCACTTTTGTGAATTGAATTTCGAAAATCTGACATACATGGTTATTATTAAGAAGTAAAATGTGGTTCAATTAGATGAAAATAATTTTTGGTGAATAGTAACATTTGACTTTTATTTACCATAGTTAAAGGTCAATAGAGTAATTTAAGGTAAAAAGAATATGATAATAATTCCACATTACCGTAACACTTGTCCAAACCTTATTGGATGAGTCATTAACGACCATGGGCATCCGTGAGTCGATTTTGGGACCCCATTGATCCACTTGGGAGGGAAAATGACAATTTAGATTAATTAATTTAATGTAAAGACAAAATTGACATTAACAAACTCTTTTAGTAATTAATTTTTATATGGTGTTATATAAGTCTTACTTTCAACTATAAATATTCATTGGAAATCTAAAATTATTTCCTACAAGATAGTATTTTTTTATAATTTTTAGACCTCAAATAAATTAATTTATCTTTGACACAATAATGACGCATTATTTACATCATTAATAAATGACTAAAATAAATATGATTATAATGATTAAAATATTATCTAAAACATGTCCAATTCTCAGTGAATGACTTTATTTCGACCATTACTCATCTTTTCTTCGACCTTAATTTTTTTTGGACCATTAGAAACTGAATATCATTATATAATAAAATAATATGTTCACACTTTCCTAAAGAGCCCCTCCTCCCCCTTATAAAAGGAGACCACTTATATCAATTCCTCACACCTCTCAAGCCATTTGGCTCATCCAACATCTACCCAATTAAGCTCTCAACATCCATTTCCTCCTCCTAGATGGCTTAACTTAGGTATAAGTCATTTCAAGAAGTCCTTTGGTTCAAACCAAAGAGGGTTAACCAAATTAAAGGTAATAGTTTCTCTTAAATTTTTTTTCTTTTATTTTACTTCTCCAACCCCTGAACTCTTTTTATTTACTATCTTTTGAAACCAAAACAGTATCCTAAATATACTAGGATGTTTTTGTTATAAGGATTCGAACTACAAATACACACACCTCAATCTAATGGATGAAGAACATAATGTTTCTATGGATGGGAATCTAACACCTTACAAAACGATGATTGTTCAATTACATCTTACCACCTCTCATGGTGGCCATTATGATGGAACTGTATTTATATATGATATATATTATTTTTATGATTTCTTTATTATTCTGTACTTCCAAATTATATCAAGCATTTATGGTTTCCATATTGGGTAAATACGATAATCTCATTTGAGGAAGTGCGGACTACCGCCCCCTCAAAGTGATGTGACTCGTTAATGACTTATGTGGGATGTATAAAGGATGAAGTTAATGATATTATATATTCTATTATATGGGAATTATAATATAACTATGTATAAATATGTTTTAATTCCATTAAAATTATAAATAGGAATGAAAGTAGCGTTCATGCGTACGTACGGCATACCGTCTCCATGAACGGTGCATTTCATTTCTTACATCTAAATGTTATTTACTATTATAAAAACATGTATATACTGGATATATATAATATATATGCTATCCAAATCATGAATATCATTCTGTATATAATGAACTATTGACCACATGGAGAACTTGTAAATATAAGGTGTTCATTTTGACTCAAGTACCAAATATCGACAAAATGAGTGTTATTAACATAAATGATTACATAATGTTTATAAAACGGTAATAAGTGATATAAAAGTAATGATAAACTTGAAAAAGGTTCTTAAACAAGTATAAATTAACTTTAGTTTATTATTCATGAAATTAAATAACGATCAAGTCAAGTCGGACACGAGGTAAGGGATCCTACCTATCTCTTTCTTTTCAAGTACTCTCTTTTATGTCATTTCATTTATGCTCCATGTTCTTATGTTGGAGGATGTTATTTTATATTCACCATACTGTAATTTTTATTTTCATATGAGGAGAGACCTACTCTTACTCTCATCGAATCATTTTAAGAATTTTTAAGTGGCACCATTAGGCTGTCGAATTTTTCTAAGAGATTTGCTTATCTCACTTTTAATTCCGTGAGATTTCCATTGTTCGCCACTTATTTATTACATGTGGTGTAATGTGTACTGCCATTAATATATATTATCATTATTAGCTTTATATTCATGGTATTATGTGATTCATTTTGTGGTTATTAACTTTTGATCATACGATTCAATTTGAATACAATGAAGTAAGGGTTTTTCATCTCACTTTTTATTCCTGTGAGATTAATGCTATATTGACCACTATTTCTTTTTGTGTGGCATATTTACTGACCATGATTGTACTCTTTGTGTAATATAATCTAATTTATGAGTATTTACATCTTCATTTTATGATCTTTCTTTCATGTGGCATATGTTTTGTAAGTTACCAAATCGGTAAGGGAACTCCTTAACCCAACTCCCATTCTTTCGGTTGATATTCTCTTTTTTTATTTATGTCATCCTATCAATATGTGTGAATGACCCTTGATTGTTTTACACATAATATCCACTTATATTGGGTGTATTTATATATTTCACACATAATTATGAGATTTGTTTATCCTTAATTTATGGATACCATCTTTATAAGGTATTTTATCACAATTTAAATTTCCATTGAGACTTCATTTTTGTTATGCACCAATTCACTCTTATATGGTGTATATTTTGTCCTTTTAAATATTATATCATGAATCCCTTTATTCTCATGATGTTGTAATGTTATAATTAAAATTTATTCTTCATTTATTTGAATTGAAGCATCCCTCTTTTTGTTAAAAACTCTTTGACTAAAATATCGTTTTAAATGTTTTAAAGATTTATTCTTATAAATATTTATAATTAATGTCCATGTTTTTAAAATGGGTTCTAGGATTTATTTATATGTAAATTAATTTTTTCAAATGACAATTCATTTAAAATCTTCAAATTGTTATGGGGCACATTGATTTGAAAATCTCTTTTTAAAATGTTTTGATAATGATTTGATTTAACATTGTTTATTTCAATATTTTGATTTGATATATTTTAATGTGGAAATGTTATCTTTCCTTTATACATGTGTTATATTTTATTATTATGGTATGGTTATTGGGAATTGTTTATGTATACGGGTGGTTCCGTGATAAACCTAGGGCGGGTGAGCCCGAGATAGCTCTCCAATGCATTAGGTAACGTGAAGGAGGTAAACGAGATGTTTCTCCTAAGAGATTTAGGAAATATACTGTGATGGGTATTCCAAGTGTAACTCCCTACATAGCTATGATATCTATAATGTATGTTTGATATTGATACCATAAGTAACCTTTATGATTTATGATTTGTGTGTGTTATTCATAAATCTCATGATTTCATAAGGTATGTTATGATTGAAAAGTATGGTTTCATTGATTTGTATTTATTGATGGGCTAATGTTTTCCTTCCTCATTTTATAACCCTTACTGAGATTTTTATGCTCATTCCAAGTTTTTGAAATGTTTTCCACAGGACTTAAAGATGAATAGGGTCAAGGATGGGATCAAGGAAAAGTCAAGCTATCTAAAACATGGAAGTAGACATGTTTTTTTAGAGTTTTTTTATGAAAAAAATTGATACTGAGTAGTATTGTCTTCTTGTAATATTCATGTTGTAATGTAATAGTTATGGCCCAAATCTATAAAACTCTAAATCTGGAAAGATCATCAATGTGAATTATTCATTTAATTCAATATTATATAATGATTATGGTCGGTTACTTATAGTTGGTATCAGAGGTTGGTTTAGATAACTTTAGCGGTTAGGAAATTCTTTATGAATAAGTGAAATTACCATAATGGTTAGGATTTCAGAAAGAGTCATAGTTTTCGTTTACATAAATTCAATGAGTTTACGATTACATGCATAAGTATATCATAGTGTTTACCCTCCTCGTTAGATGTTATATGAGTATTTTAATGATATACTCGCAGTTACCTTTTTGGTTTTAGTCAATGGATGGATCTAGCAGGCATCAAAGTAAAAATGGATGTGAAGAAAACTATGACGATTTTCTGAATGAGAAATTGAATGAAGTGGGAGCTATAATGAGATCTCTTGTGGTTATTATCAACCAACAATCTATAGTCATGATTGACAACCTTACCCTTGGTGATTTATATAAGCCATCGTATATGCGAGAAACAAATCCCTACAGAAGTTTAGGTAATAATCATATAGTTAAGTATGTTCAAAAACCATTGTGTCAAGGATGTCGAAAGAAATACCTAGGGAAATGCGTCAAAGGGACAAGAAGATACTATAGATGTGGAAATGAAGTTCATAAAGCAAGAACCTTCCATGGAAAAAGGAATAATCTAGTTGACTCTAGGAAATGGAATGAAGTTATTTCTGAGGGATCGATTGAATTTTTTAAATGTGGTATTCATGGTCATTATACAAACACATGTCCTAAGAAGATGTTTCAGGAATGGGATCCCCATGATCATACAAATATTTATTTACCAAAACCTAATGCCAATCCAATTGAGGATGAAGAAACTCACAATGTCCAATGAAAGGTATGGATTATTTATTAACATATGTTTTGACATTATTGAGTCATAAGATATGATTCATGATTTTGTTTGTAAGTAAGATGTATTTCAAAATATTTTGAAAAGGAATGGTTAATGGGTAATGAAGAATGTTTAATGCATAAGAATTTAACATATATGAGATTCAAGAGTTATGGTAGATTTTAGGATGGTGAAATACTTAAAAGTATTAAGGATATTTTGATGATGGGATTACATAGAAGACTTTTTATAGTATGTGTAACCCTGATGTTTGATATATGAAAATTTTCTTCAAGGAATAATTATCTTTTCTTTTGTGGATAGAGTTATAAAGAACCATTTTGGTTTATATGATCCTTGAATTTGAGGCAATTACCAGTTAATACATTTTTTGATGCAAAACAAAAGTTATTAGGTAACCTTTGTGGTTAAAATATTTTATGGTTATTTTTTATGAATTTATATATTTTTTGGAATGTTATAAAATTATGTAGTTCTTGAAAAGGGACAACACACAAACCGTGTGACAACCCGTCGCGTCGGACGAAGCTGCGGGAATCAAACCCACAACCAAAGTGCGACTGGTATTTATCGCCTACAACTAGACTATGTGATGTCCCTAGTTAGTATGACTAATTATTTTTAGATAGATGATCTTATGAATCAGGAATAAGTTGATTTTGGGTTATCTATGGAAATTATTAACTTATCATGGTGGATATGTGATTAGGTTAACTACTTTTCTGTATGATGCTTTTAGAGTAACTAATGTTATTTAGAGATAAATGTTAAGATTTACCTTGGAAGAATATGTAGTTAAATATTTCAGAGATTTGGGTTTCAATATTAGTTTGGATTACATTGGGGAATTTTATGTATAATAGTTTATTTAATGGTGTTTCTTGAACATTGGGTTCTTTTTGTTGAATTTTGGAGATTAAGAGTAATATTTCTTTTTATAAAGGATTATCCTTTTGGGGATTATCTGATCTTGTACTAGAAATTTTGGTTTTGGTTAATGTGTAAAGGCAAGGGAAATTTATAGTTCATATTTTTTGGATGATGATATTCTCTAGACATTTATTATAGTTATTTTAATGTGAAAAAATCATCTTGAATATTCCTTGATTGGAGAAAAGATGAGTTTGTGGAATAATTTTATTAAAGGATGAAACTATACATGACAAGTAAGTGTATTTACTTACAATATTAGTCTAGTTATTAATTAAATTATTCAACTCTATGAAAAGGATCTTGATGAAAAAAATGTTATAACCTCTCTTTTATCATCAGACTTTTACCACACCACAAATTCAAGGTATTGTGGCGGTTAACTTTCTATGATCAATTTCTCTATCACTTTCTATTAATATGTGAGAGTTAGTTTTTCTTCCATATCCATGTTTTCCGACATGGAATACTAGTATGGGATGTCTCAAGTTACCTTTATATATATCTTTATTTATTTTAAAGTGATAATTTTATTGACTCTCTTTCCGATGTGGGGATTTTAATGAAGTTTCAAATCCCAGTTTTAAAATTACGAGGATGCAATTCCCAAAAGGGGGAAGGATGTAACATCTGAGATAAATGAAGAATAAGACATATTTCATATTTAATAATATTTTTAAATTAAATATTAATTTTACTTTAAAGGGGTTTCTATGTTCGATAGCGTACCTGATACGCAACAACAGGTTTCTTTGGAATCTTATGTTGCACACTAATAATATAATATTATTATTTTAAATTGTAGTAAACTCCTTGCTGTTGTATTGGAGGTAATGGAAAAAACTAACTAAAATATGATCATACATGTTTGTTAAATGTATTCACATTTATCCAATAAATGTTAGAGGTCTAAAATGTGATTGAATCTAATTTTAAGCAAAATTTACATTAAAAGGCCGATTTACCACCTTTTAATGGAAAACCCTTTTTAAATATAGATATTTTCACTTTAATACTTCTTATATGACAAAATTAAATCATTATTTAGAATGGGGACATCAAAATTTACTTTGTGTAACTTTTTGTAATTTTTCTGATAAAGTTCATTTTTTAATGAATAGTGAAAAATATTGTATTTTAATTCAAAAGTGCCTTTTATCTAATTTATTTATATGGGTAGATAATATTTTTAATTGTTTTTAAAGTGAAATTAAAATATATTTTTACCATTTAATCCAATGTTGGTTATTGGAATTAATTTCACTTTGAAATTACACATAAACAAGTATCAATCTTTAGATAGTTATTATTTCTTAAAAACACGCTCTTTGTTTTTACAACGGGAATTAATTTTAAAATCAATTAATTCCACTTATATGTTTTGAATTTGGAAAAATAGACATCAATTTTAAATTTGGAATATCAAATATAGCTTAGGCTGAATTTTTGGTATTTTTCTGAAAAACATCAATTTTCTTATGAATAGTGAAACACTTAGTGGTAGTTAAAAAACTGACTTTTTCATTTAAATGAAATTTTACCACTTATGTGAATTGAATTTCAAAAATCCAACACACATGGTTTTCATTAAGAAGTAAAATGTGGTTCAATAAGATGAAAATAATTTTTGGTGAATAGTAACTTTGTACTTTTATTTACCGCAGTTAAAGGTAAATAGGGTAATTCAAGGATAAAAGAATATTATAATAATTCAAAATTACCTTAACACTTGTAAAAACCTTATTGGTTGAGTCATTAAAGCCCATGGGCATATTTGGGTCGATTTTGGGACCCCATTGATCCACTTGGGAGTCAAAATGACAATTTAGATTAATTAATTTATTGATAAGACAAAATTGACATTAACAAAATTCTTTTAGTAATTAATTTTTATATGGTGTTATATAAGTCCTATTTTCGACTATAAATATTATTTGGAAAGCCAAAAATATTTAATACAAGATAGTGTTTTTTTAATAATTTTTAGACATCAAATAAATTAATTTATTTATGACACAATAATGATTCAGTATTTACTTCATTAATAAATGATTAAAATAAATAAGATTACAATGATTAGAATATTATCCAAACCATGTTAAATTAGGATTATATGATTTAATTTCGACCATTAATCATCTTATAATTGAAATTAATTATTTTTGGACCATTAGAAACGGAATATCAGTACATAATAAAATAATAGTTTCACACTTTCCAATAGAGCCCCTCCTCCCCCTTATAAAAAGAGACCACTTCTGACCAATTAATCACACCTCTCAAGCCATTTGGCTCGTCCAAACTCTCCCCAATTATTCTCTAAAAATTTATATCCTCATCCTAGAAGCATTAACATAGGAATAAGTCATTTCAAGAAGTCCTTTGGTTCCAACCAAAGAGAGTTACCAAAATTAATGGTAACAATTTCTCTTAAATTGTTTTCTTTTATTTTACTTCTCTAGCCCCTAAAATCATTTTATTTAATTTATTTTGTAAAAAACCCCAATATCCTCAATATAATAGGATGTTTTTATGAGATTTATTCAAACTACGCTTACACACACCTCCATATAATGGATGAAGAACATAATGTTTCTGTGGATTGAAAACTAACGCCTCACGAAACGATGATTGTTCCATTACATCTTACCGCCTCTCATGGTGGCCATTATGATGGAAATATATTTATATATTCTATATATTATGTTTATGATTTCTTTATGCTTCATTTACTTCCAAATTATATAAAACATTTATGGTTTCCATAGTGGGTAAATACAATAATCTCATTTGAGGAAGTGTGGACTACCACCCCCTCAAAGTGATGTGACTCGTTAATGCCTTTTATGGGATGTAAAAAGGGTGGAGTTAATGATATTATATATTATATAATACTTGAATTATTATATACCTATGTATAATTAGGTTTTAATTCCATTAAAATAAGAAATAGAAATGGAAGTAGCGTTCATGCTTACATATGACTTACCGTCTCCATGAACGGTGCCTTTCATTTCTTACCTCTAAATGTTATGTACTATAATAAAAACATTTATATACTGGATATATATAATATATATGATATCCAAATCATTAATATCATTCTGGATATAACAAACTATTTACCACATGGACAACTTGTAAATATAAGGTGTTCATTTTGACTCAAGTACCAAATATTGAGAAAATGAACGTTCTTAACTTAAATGATTACATAATGTTTATAACATGGTAATAAGTGATATAAAAGGAATATTAAACTTTAAAAGGGTTCTTAATCAATTATATATTAACTTTAGTTTATTATTCAGGAAATTAAAGAACGATCGAGTCAAGTCGGACACGAGGTAAGGGATCCGACCTCTCTCTTTCTTTTCAAGTACTCTCTTTTATGTCATTTCATAATGCTCCATGTTCTTATGTTGGAGTATGTTATTTTATATTAACCATAATTTAAATTGTATTTTAATATGATTAGAGATCCCTTATTACTCTCGTCAATTAATTTTATGAATTTTTAAGTGGCACCGTTAGGCTTCTGAATTTTTGTAATGGATTTTCTTATCTCACTTTTAATTCTGTGAGATTTCCATTGTTCGCCACTTATTTTTTACATGTGGTATAATGTGTTCTACCATTTATATATATTACCATGATTAGATTTATATTTATGGAATTCTGGGATTCATATTTTGGTTATTAACTTTTGGTCATACGATTCAATTTGAATACAATGAAGTAAGGGGTTTTCATCTCACTTTTTATTCCGGTGAGATTCATGCTATATTGGCCACTATTTCCTTTTGTGTGACATATTTACTGCCCATGATTGTAATCTTTGTGTAATATAATATCAGTTATGAGTATTTACAACTTCATTGGATGAACCTTATTTCATGTGGCATATGTTTTGTAAGTTACCAAATCGGTAAGGGAACTCCTTAACCCAATTCCCATTCTTTGGGTTGATATTCTATTTTTTTATTTATATCATCCTATGAATATGTGTGTATGAACTCTGATTGTTTTACACATAATATCCACTTATATTGTGTGTATTTATATTTTTCACACAGAATTATGTTATTGATTTATCCTTAATTTAAGGATACCATCTTTATATGGTATTTTATGTCAATTTCCATTTCTATTGAGACTTCATTGTTTTTATGCACCAATTAACTCTTATACAGTGTATATACTGACCTTTGAAATATTATATCATGAATCCCTTTATTCTCATGATATTATAATGTTCTGATTAAAATTTATTCTTCAATTATTTGTATTGAAGTGTCCCTCTTTTTGTAAAAAACTCTTTAACTAAAATATTGTTTTAAATGTTTTAAAGATTTAGTCTTCTAAATATTTATAATTAATGTCCATGTTTTAAAAAGGGGTTTTAGGATTTTTTTTATGTGGACATTAATGTTTTCAAATGATAATTCATTTAAAAGCTTCAAAGAGTTATGTGACACTATGATTCAAAAATCACTTTTTAAAAGGTTTTGAAAATGATTTGATTAAACATTGATTATTTCAATATCTTGATTTGATATATTGAAATGTGGAAATGTTATCATTCCTTTATACATGTGTTATATTTTATGATTATGTTATGGTTATTGGGAATTGTTTACGTATACGGGTGGTTCCATTATAAACCTAGGGCGGGTGAGCCCGAGATAGCTCTCCAATGCATTGGGTAATGTGACGGAGGTAAACGTGATGATTCTCCTAAGAGATTTATGGAATATATTGTGATGGGTATTCCAACTGTAACTCCCTATGTAGCTATGATATCTATAATGTCAGTTTGATATGGATACCATAAGTAACCTTTATGATTTATGATTTGTGTGTGTTATTCATAAATTTCATGATTTCATAACGTATATTATGATTGAAAAGTATGGTTTCATTGATTTGTATTTTTTGATGGGATAATGTTTTCCTTCCTCATTTTGTAACTCCCATTCTAGGCATTCCCTAAAAAGAATCATGTGTATCGCTAAAGGAGTATATAATTTATTTAATCATTTAAATTTAACTAGTATGAAGGTCCATGTTACAAACCATTCTTTTTCATAATTCACAAATGAGTAATAAATTTTCCATGTATAATACATTTCTATATCACAATTAAAATACTAATAACAAATAGGGACATGTATATAATCATTCCAAATAACTAGTCAAGTATACCAAAAGTGGGCCATTCCCAATTATCAATTCAATTATCCCATTCAATTAACCAATTTTATTAAATAATAGAGTTCACCTCAATGGTGCTTTTATTATAAAATGTGCATGTTTCTATCACATCAAGTCCAACTAATTCAATTTAGTTATCCCTTGAAAGTGGAATTATTCATCATGGCTAAAAAGGAGATCAAGAGTAAGAAAGACATTATGATAATAATCATTAAAACAAAACCCAATGAGGGTGGATTAATTACATAAGGAGGTGTAGAGGATAGGGTATATAAATAACTCACCACATATGGGAGTGGTTTCAGTCAATTTTAATAACCTCTAATGGTTTAAATTAAATCATGATGAAAATACAATTTAAGGAATTAGGTCAAAAAAAAATTGTCCCGCCTTTAAAGGGAAAAACATGAAAAATCTGGTTTTTGGCACAATGGAAAAAATTATAAATCAAATATACATTATGGAAATTCTATATACCAACTACCTCATACTTAGGATGGTAAACTCATCCAATATCGAGATTTAATTTCAACAAGATTAAATATATATCAATGAAATGGGTAAATTCCCTGGAAATAGGTGAATTAGATCACATGAAGATAGCATAGAAAATTGAAAAAAGAAACATATAAAGGAGGAATGTGTATTGATGGAATCATTGATACACTTCCAACATGATAAAGGACACTCAAAATTAAGGTTAGATTATGAAGACATAACCATTCCTAGAGGAGGATATGAGGATTGTAACTTCCTGAAAAGTAATAAATAAAATCCCCTTTTTGATTTAACAAAATGTAATTTTATAAATAGTTATAGAAAAATCATGCACTAATTTTATTTTTGTTAAATACAATTTTATTTAAAAGACCATTAATTAACTTTACTACTGATAATATAGTCATTGAATAGTGATCACAAGATTGGCATAAATATAGTGTTTTAACAAATACAATTGACAATGACAAAGGATGTGATGGCCTCAACCAGAAGAATCATACCCTATGAAACCCATTTTTTAGAGATTATAAGGGAGATACCATTTTGGGATTTTCCCTTTACCAATATGATGTTGAGATCCAATAAATTAATCATGAGAGAAATCGTTTACTTGAGAAGTTCTAACTCATTGAGACCACGACCCAAACCATATTCACTGAACAACTACATGAAAATCCCACAATCATAAACCTTACTATTTGGTAGTTTTCTATCATATTAAAGTGATATGTTTCAAGATATTATAAATATGAATATGAATATTATTTTAATCCATTTATTTTAAATTTATAAATGATTTTTATTTTGATATAATAAAACAAAAAATTATTTTTAGTTAATATTAAAATTTATTTAATGAATTTATGAATTAATTTATTTTTTAAATAAATAATATGTTCCATAATTTTTGTCAAATATAAATGATCATATTCTTTTAAGGAATTCAAATATAACTTTGATAATGGGTTGAAAACTATTATTTTCAAAAAACCCAACATTTCATAATAATTATAGATCTATATTTTAAAAGTGAAAATAAATATTTTTTAAAAAAATTATTTAGATAAAATGAATATTTTTTTTAATTAGAACACTGAAATTATCTAATGGTTATCCTTTCATTATTTTCTGAGACTGTGAAATTTTCTATTAAAAAATATAAACAATTTATATATACTTTGTGTATTATGACAATATAATGACCCAAATGTTATTTAATAATTACAATAAATGGGATAAAAGACCTAATATTTGTTTTCCCTTAAAAATATTGTGATTTTATGTTTATTTTATTTTCTTCAAATTCCTTATAAATCCTCTAAAAATTATAATATATTGTAAGGTTTTAAAATCATTTATTTAAGAGTGTGACTCACCTCCACATAATAAAGGGAATTATTATAATATTTTTATGCAATGGCATTATAAAATAATAAAACCCACTACCATTTGGTAGAAACCATTTTCCAAATCCACATGATTGATTTTTTGTTTCGGATATTTTTTAATGATTCCAAAATCTAAATAATAAATAAATACCCCTTTTTTCCTATATAAATAAACTGAAGCTCCCATTTCTTTTCAATAAAACTCCTTATAGAATAAAAAATATCTTCTATCCACTCTCTATATTTATCCCAAGGAATACCTAGGCCATAAATATTCTCCACCCAGGATTTTGAAGTCACGCACTCACGTAAGGGACCTTCCACTAATCCTTTCAAATTAAAGAACCTTCTTCAAAATAATTTCTTTTAATTTTTAAAAATTTATATTTTAATTCAATTATAATCTTTCGATAACATTACAATTGACGTTAGTTTAATGAGGTATCATTTATACTCTCTCATTTGGTCCCTTAACTAAGTTGTTTCTCTGCCAATATTCCATAACAGATCCTCACTTTCTCTTCTTCATTCAAGTTTCTTTATAAACTTATGCATTATATATCCTTTTCCTAAAGTTATGTCATTTATTAACAAGTCCCTATTACTTACCATTTTATGAAAAAAAAATATAAGATACACCTTCCACTATCATCAACCATTTTTATGAATTTTTATGAAACAATGTTATATTTTAGCAATTTTTCCGTAATTTTCTTTCCCAATACAATTGTGTAGTGAATACAATACCCATTTATCTATCAAGTATATTCACCATTATTAACATATAATTATTTATGAGTGACATAGATTTATGTATTCCACAATTATTTATCATGAAACAAATTATGATGATCAATAAATCCATGTTTTATAATCTATGGGGCACACTTAACCATGAAAATTAAATGAATAGGATGGGTACACCAATATAGTTCTCTAATGAATTGGGTAACTATTAGTAACATGACACATCATGTTGGGATAGGGAGTGAACCTAATTCCTTTATGGGACATATTCCACCATGATGTTTTGGAAGGTTTATCCTTGACCTATGTTTATGATTTAGTGTTTTATGTTGTTACCACATTTACATGTTATGATTATCATGATATAACATGCCATATTTTTAATGTTCCTTTTATACCTCATTTATATGAATATTTTCTAACATGTATCACTTATTCCATGTTTATTCCCTAATTGGGATTTATATCTCACCCCTTTCTTATGTATGTCCCTCAGTTATCCCTTTAATATTTTTGTTCGATGGTGTTTTTTCATCATGCTAATGATGTTTTCAGTAATGATGTGGTATTCTGTATTTTATAATGTTATCTAATGTACCTAATTCCCATAGACACTATAATTCTCAATATCTCTTGTTTTATTCAGTGTATTATTATGTAATAAATCATGTATTAATGTGAAATAAAGAGTAAGGTTGTTATAGTTGGTATCAAAGGAAATGTTTACCTATTTGTGGGATTATTATTAGAAAACTCCTATGAAATCTTTATGGATAGTTCTAAGTATAATAGAACAGCCCTAATTATTAGTTAGTATAGGGTAATTGGTTCATCAATAAAATACATTCGTCTCTAGATACAACATATGGATGTGCTTCTGACATAGACATACCTAGGAGTAACAACTCCGACAAGGTGTTCCAGGCCTCACATTGGGTAACCTAGAACATGACAACAAGACTTACTGTGCACCTAGTTTGATACTTCTAGGGGATAAGATTTAGTAAATCCACAATATCATTAAAAACAATTATTAAATAAATAATAAAAATATTTACATAAGAATATATTTTAGGAAATCGATAATGGATAACATATATTGAAGCCTAGAAATTAATAAGTTTTACAAATAAATGTAATTAATTCATTATATATTTAATATCATTGGATTCACCATTTTGTATTTAATAGTTTTAAATAATTATCCTTAATATTTCTGTTATTCTATTTAATGACTAGAAATATGAGGAATTGGGTAAAAAATCATTGCAATAGGAAATGTGATGAATGTGCAAACATGATTTAAAATCCAATGGGAGGAGGAATCACAAACATTATAATGATAGTCTCTCATCTAACTAAAATTTTGGATAGAATCCTAGATCAAGAGGAGTGTCCAAACCCCCCAAGAGAGAAGAAGGTTCATTTGAGGGATTTATGCAAAAAATGCCTCCTACTTTCAATGGACCATCTAATACCTTAATCATGAAACAATGGATAATATCCATTGAGAATACATTCTCCATCCTTCAATGTTCTGAAAGAATAGAAGATTCATATTTTTGTTTATCATATGGAATGATAAACTGATTAGTGGTGTACATTGATGAAAAATATAAATCATGAGGAAGATAAAAAACCAATGGTGTGAATGGAATTTTCAAAAATATTTTTTGATAAATATTTTCTTTGCACCTTCATGCTTAAAATTGGAAGGGGTTTTCATATCCTCCAGAAACAAATATGAAAAATATATTAAGTAATAAATGGAAGACTTCACTGGACATGCATGATGTACCTTTGGATTTGAATTTAACCCTGAATTCAAGGTTGATCGCTTCTTTGGTGGGATAAAACCTAGTTTACTAAAATCTATGGCTATCAATGACTTTGATAGCTATGTGGAAATTTTCCAATTTTCCCTCAACATAAAAATATAGATGAAAAATACCAAGATTACAATGGGGATAAGAAACATAAAGTGGTATTTAATTATAGTGTTCTATTGGTGATATCTAATGGTGCCAATAAATTTCCGCATCCAACTTGTCAAAGGGGTAGAAAGTAGAACCCTGTAAATTCTGTAAGTTAGATGAAGAAATGCTTTAGGTATGGGAAGGATGAGAATCTAGTTAATGTTTATCGGTAGGATAAACCCACTATTGAAATGGAGGACATGACTGATCCATTAATCCCTCAGTTCATTATTAATTTATTCAACTGAATGGAACTAAGGATCTTTGGAAACTAATAAGCTAAGAAAAGGGTTTTTGGAGACATCCAACAACCTTCAAAGCAGTAATGATTTTATTTTTCCATCACAACTGCTGAGTTGGATCCTAACAGTGAAGTTGTGATAGGTATCCTAGTTATTCATCTAATAATAAAGAATAGTCATTTTGATTATGATTCTACTCATTGCTTCATATCAGGAATGTTTAGTTTAACGATTTTAACACCCCCAAAATGAATAGAGGTAGAGATGTTATAGGAAACA
Organism: Viscum album; assembly: GCA_963277665.1. Lineage (NCBI taxonomy): Eukaryota > Viridiplantae > Streptophyta > Magnoliopsida > Santalales > Viscaceae > Viscum > Viscum album. The sequence goes on from OY728160.1 coordinate 1,568,140,484, forward strand.
TTAAATGGGTAAATTATTGAATTCCACGTTTATAACTCCTCCCATATCACAAAATGGGGGATGAACTTCCAACAAAACCTTTTCCTACACACTTTGGTGGAATTCGATGCAATTCTTGGTATGGATTATCTTTCCATATATAGTGTCAACATAAATTTCTAGGATATGGAAATCACTCTCCATATTTCGAATCAAACATAGGTCTTATGAAAGTTAAAGGAGGAGGATGAATCTTATTTAGCATCAACATATCAATAATGGATATTATTACACATTAGGAAATCATATCTAGCTCAAATGATTGACTCTATGTAAAGAACCATCCTCAAAGTCATTCCTATTGTGATTCAATACACTGATGTGTTCCCTAAGGAATTTCATGGACTTCCTCCTAGTTGAGAGGCTGAATTTTCAATCATGATTATACCTGGGGAATTTCCCATATCCAAGAATCTTTATATAATGGCTATTATGGAACTTGAAATCTAAAAAATATATAAGATAATCTCGGTAAATTTATCAGATGAATAAGTGATTTATCTTGGGGGTGTACTAGTCCTCTTTTTCATGAAAAATGATGACTCAATGCGACATTTCATTGAGTATTGTGAGCTCAATATGACTAGGATAAAGAATTAGTATCCTCTTCCTCAGATTTATAAATTTTTTGATTAGCTTTGTGGAGAATAATTGTTTTACAAGGTGGACATGTGGTAAAGATATTTTCATGTTAGGATAAAGAATTATGTTACCCAAAGACTTATTTTTATACAAGGTATGAGCACTATCTGTTCATAGTGATGCCTTTCCCACTCACTAATGCTCTTGAAATCTTCATGGACATGATGAATATAGTATTTTGAGATTACCTCAACAAATTTTTGGTATTCATTTTTGATGATATTATAATATACTCAAATATCAAGGGAGAGAATGAGGAGTATATGAGGATAATTATAAATACTCTATGAAAAGGATAATCCTTACCCCAAGTACAGAAAATCTGAATTCTGGTAAAAGGATGTCTCTTTTTTGAGGACAACATGAAGACAAATTGGATATCTATATACCTTTCAAAGAAGGATTTAATTTAAGGATGTTCAATGCCAACATATGTTATTGATATCTGTAGTTTCCTTGGGTTATTTGGGTATTATCATTGATTTGTGAGAAATTTATCATGATTTCAAAACCCTCTTACCTGGCTAACTCGGAAGGGAGTCAAGTTTCCATGGGATAATGAATTTGAAGAAAGCTTCATGGACTTAAAAAGGAGGCTCATCAATACGTTAGTTCTCACACAACCCAGAAGTAGAGAACTCTTAATAGTATTTATTGATGGTTTGAAGAAGGAATTGGGTTGCGTGTTAATGAATAATGACAATTTCAGAGCCTATTCTTCATGGAAGTTGAATGTTCTTCAGAAAACTATTCCATACAAGGATTGGAGTTGGTATGTAGGATATTTATAGTGCAATTAAGGTGGCATTATATCTATAGAGAGAATTATGAGATATAAATGGACCACAAAATCCTTAAGTATATATTTACCTCGAAAGAAGTGAATATTCACTAATGAAGAAGGTTAGAGCTGATCAAATAAAATTACTTCTCAATCCACTACTATCCTAGTAAATTGAATAAAGTAGTGGATGCTCTAAGTAGAAATTATCCTTCAATTCTATCATTAATGAGAACTGAGAGGGATATGATCTTCAATGATTTGAAAAGGATTCACATGAAAATAATAATTAATGGATAATCATAAATCCTTTAAAAATTTATTTCTCAACCATATATGTTGGAAATTATATGTGTTCTCAAAAAAATCTGGTGAAAATTCTAAAGAATTTGGAAGCCATGAGAAAGGGGAATTCCCTAGAGCTTAAACTTTAAGTAGAAGGAATTTTGATATTTGGGTCCAGACAGTGTGTTCCAGCAAATCATTACTTAATGAAGGAACCTTAGGATGATGCACATAGTTAAAATATCTCTATTCACTCAGGAAGCAGAATGATGTATCAAGATCTAAATGAGACTATTGGTGGGACTCTATGTGGATGGAGATTGTTGAATATACATCAATGTACCTGGTATACTTGCAAGTGACGGCTGAAAGGTTGAATTATAAGGGGTTAATGAAACTACTAACCATACCAACATGGAAATGGGAGAACATCACCATGGGCATTATCACCAGAACTCTGAAGACACTAATGGAAAACAATGAAATATGTGTTTTTTGGATCATATTTCATAGAAATATCACTTTATTGAAATTTGGGAGGACATTTAATTAGATCAAATTGCATGGATATACATCAAATTAGTGATAAGGCTACATGGAGTACCACTATCAATTTTATTCGATTGATAATCTAGATTCAACTCCATGTTCTAGAAAAGTCTCCAACCTAATTTAAGAACTTATCAGAACTCCAGTGTGTCCTATATTCCTCAAACTGATTACCAATCTCAGTAGACTATTAAGATACCAGAATACATATTGTGAGCATGTTCTATGGACTTAAATGGGGTATGGGACCAATATATTTCCTTGGTTGAGCTCTCTTAGAAAAAAGGTTTCCACTCAGTCATCCAAATTACTCCTTATAAATCCCTTTATGTGAAGAGGTGTAGAACATCAGTTTTTTGGGATGATGTTGGGGGATGAAAATATCTAGGTCTTTTAAGGGTTGAGAAAATTTGGAAAAGGATATACCATTTAGTAGAATATCAAGGCTACTTAGTGTTGGTAGAAGAATAATGCTGACAATTATCGACAATACCAAGAGATTTATTTTGGAGACATGGTATTCTTCTACATAACTCCATGGAAGAATGTGATAAGAATTGGGAAGACGTTAAAGCTTAGCACAAGGTATATCAGTCTTTTTGAGATACTTTATCGCATCATAGAGGTGTCCTATTAATTAGAACTCCCACCAAACCTGTCTCTAGCACATCATATATTCCATGTATCCATCTGGAATATGTATATACCAGACCCCTCACATGTACTCAATCATATGGTGGTACCATTGGGGAAATTTCTTTTCTATGAAGATCATTTATTGAAGATATTAGATCATAAAGATAATGTTCTATGAAATAATACTACACACCTTTTCAAAGTGTTATGGAGAAATCGAAAGTTTGAATAAAGAACATGCGAACTGGAGGAAGTGATGAAGTAGAGTCACCCTCATCTATTTTAGTGTGGTAAATAAAACTTTTTAGGGTGAAATTTCTCAAGGGGGAATGTTGTAATAACCCAAAATGTTATAAATTAAATTCCTCATTTAATTTAATTAAATGTATCAATATATATGGTTATAGAAAACCAATTATTTATTTCATTGTATTGAATACCATATTATTTAAAACACTAGCATGTATCTTTACTGTTGATAATATAAAATTTTATCTATGATGACTTTATTAGTATAAATATATGGTTTTATCAAATACAATTGACAAAGAAAAAGGAATTGATGGACTGAACTAGTAGGATCATACCCTATAAAGCACATTTAATAGATCTTCTAAATGATATAACATTTCTAGTGTTTTTCATTTACCACGAAAAAGCTCAGATATAAAAACTTAAGCATGAGAAAAATCATTTATTGGAGAATTTCAAGCTCATCAAATCCCAACTCAAACCATGTTTTTCAATCCACCCAACGAATGTCCCCCCATGAAAAACCATACTCATAGGGAATTATCTCAGGTATTAAAGGGATATGTATCAAGACCTTAAAAATATTAATATGTACACTATTTTCATCTTATTATAATTACATTGTAAATGTTTTTTATTTTGATATGATAAAAAAAATTATTTTTAGTTAATACTCAAATTAAATTATTGAATTATTTTATTTTTTAAATAAATAATATTTTTGATAATTTTTATCAAATGTAAATGGTCAAATAGTTTTTATAAAGTCAAATATAATTTTTATAAGGGTTTGACAACTATTGATGTCAAAAAATCCAACATTTAAAAATAAACATAGATTTTATTTTAAAATTTAAAATTAAAATATTTATAAAATTATTTGTATAAAAATAATATTATTCTTGTAATCATAATGTTGGAATTAACCAATGGATATTTTTTTCATAATTTTCGGAGATGACTAAATTTTCGGGTAAATATTAAATATCGTATAAATATTCTTTGTGTATTATGACATCGTAATAACACAAATGTGATGTAATAATTACTATAAATTAAGTCCACAACCAAATATATGCTTTCCCTATAATATAATGTAATTTTATGTTAATTTTATTTATTTTTAAAATCCCTTATTAATCATCCCAAACTTATATATTTTATGGTTTTAAAATCCTTTTTTAAGAGTGTTACTCGCCACCACATAATTATTTATCTGAATTCATAAATACTTTTGTATTTCATTTACTTATTGAATTTCATTGATTTTCTCGATAATACACTTTCTATATTCTTAGTTTTTCATGTATGAGGCTGTAAAGACCCGTAAAATTCAAGGGAAATTTTTTCTTAATTTTCTTTAGAATTTTACAAGAGCGCGGTTTCAGACGGCACCTGATTCCGAGGTCCGGAGTGCCCGGAATTAATTTCTGAAGTTTGGCTCGGGTACGTTCAGTGAACGAACGAGCGGGTATTTCTAACTTTTGATACGGTGCTCGGAATTGAAATCCGAGGGCACCGATGAACTCGCAGCGCCGATATTCGCTTAAAGAGACCTTTTCGGGAGTTGCGTTTGTTGCGAGTTGAAAGTTAGTTTTTGGGTTTTTAGTTTAAGTTAAATAAAATTTGTGAGGAACAAATTTTATTTTTATCTAGTTAAGTTCCACCAAAGGGAGTTGGGAGTGGGACCCACATCCACTTAACCTCCCTTGGGAGGATTAAGTGAGGTGGGGTCCACACGAACCCCAACTCCTCAAATTCTCTCAAAACCTCCCCTTTAACTCTTTTCTTTTAATGTTGACAACTTAAGTTACTTAATTAATTAAGGGAGTTAAACCCTTTTTGAATTTCAAACCTGTGAAATTCTTGTGGTTAAGTTATGAAATAATATAAGTTAAAGCTTATATTATTCTAGGAGTTTCTTTTACCCTTGGGAGGATTTCTTGAGAGCTTTGGAAGCTTTTCTTCTTCTTCTTCAACTCAACGAAGAACGCAAAGAACGTCGTTCTTCAACGAAGAACTTCTCCGCCGAAGAACACGATCCATCCGCGACGCCGTGTCCGCGATGCGACGTACTTCTTCCGCGTCATCTCTTCCGCGACGGTTTTCCGCGACGAACGCCTTCAATAACGACTCTTCCTCCGACGTCAAAGGAATCGACACCGATATTCCACGACTCCGTCAACGTGCGACTATCAAGGTAAGGGTTCTAGAGTTCGTTGTTTCCTTTTTATTTGACTTTCCTCAAGACTTGACGTAGAACGCTCAAGTTTCCGACGAAGAACGCCGCTCCGCTCTTCTTCGTCTTCGGTGTCAACGAGAGAGAATACCGCACCTTCCTCGGACAACCTTCATCGGCGTACAAGGATTCGCCAACGACGTGCCTCTTCGGACGCGCATCTTCGTCGTTGAATTTGACGAACGGCGACCGCGTCGCCCGACCTCCGCGACGTCGTCGTCCGCGGAACGTAGAACGATCTTCGAACTTATACCCGAGGTAGGGGATGTTGATTTAATATTTAATTATCTCATTCTTGCTCGTGGTTCGTATGACTAACGTGAGGATGTTGTTTATTTAAAGTTGCGTTATTATTATTAACGTGAGGGGGCCGGACCGCACGAACACGGCCGAACCCCCTCCAACGTTCTTGTTTGTTCTTGCGGGTGGAAGCAAGTGGCGTGGTGCCGTCGCACCACGCGGATGATCGTGCGTTTATTTTACGCAACGCCGTCGCGCGCACACCATGGAAGAAACATCAAGAACGTGGCGCCGTCGCGCCGCGTTGAAAGAAATTAAAGTGCAGCGGAGGGGCGCGGTGCCGTCGCACCGCGCCGGACGACGAACGCCGCGGCCGGTTCCGGGCCGCGGCGGGTTGAGGAGACCGCGGCCGGTTCCGGGCCGCGGCGGAAGAGAAGACCGGCGGCCGGGCCGCCGGCGTCGGAAGCCGAAGAGGGGACCAGATTTTTCCGGTCCCGATGGAGAAAACCGGCCGGCCAGCTGGCCGGCCGGATGCCAATAAACCGGGGGAATTAATCCCCCGGCCACCTCATGAAACCCCCTCTTAAAGAGGGGGCGGTTTTCTTGTGGGGGGAAAAGCCCCCCCGTTTATGCCAATCAAGCCCCCCCCACATGGTGGGGGCGGTTCTTTGAAGAGAGGGAGGGGGGGCATCCGGCCCACCGGTTCGTTCTAGCAAGCCCCCCACGAGCGGGGGGGCGTTTTTAAATAAAACGGCGCGGCATAGCCGCGCCGCCAGAAGAAAACGCGGGGCTTAGCCCCCGCGTGCCGCCGCCTCGCGGCGCCTGGCCGCCGCGGCCCCTGCGGCCTCCGCGCCGCCGCGCCGCCGCGCCGCCGCGCCGCCCCGAGGGGGGGGGGTCGGGCCGGGTCGGCCCGTACCCGGACCCCCCCGTTTCGAACCAGATTTGGTTTTTGGCCCATAACTTGAGCCTCAGACCTCCGATCGACGAACCGTCAGCGGCAACGCGATCCTTGGATCGAGACGGTCGTTTCGGTATATCGCACTCAAGGTTTCGGATTACTTTGAGTTCGGCCGGGTTGGTTCGTTCACGAAACCAACCGGGCCTTCGGAGCGGAAACGCTCATATCTTGAGCCACGAACGTCCGATTGACGCGCCGTCAGTCGCGTTGTGTTCCTTTTAGTGAGACGGATCTTTTGGCATACTTCGCCCGAGGTTTGGACGCAGGTGGAGTACGGTCGGGTTGGTTTTGCCTTAAAAACCAACCGGGCCCCGGAGACGAAAATGCCAATAACTCACAGACCGGGCGTCCGATTGACGCACCGTCTGTTTCGTTGACTTCCTCTTGATGAGACGGAACTTTTGACATACTACGCCCGAGTTTTGGATACAGTCGGAGTATGGCCGGGTTGGATTGTACCCGAAATCCAACCGGGCCCCTGGAACGGGAAAGCTGATATCTTTCAGACAGGACGTTCGTTTGACGAACCGTCAGTGGCGTTGGTGTTTACGTTTAGTAACGGTCCCAATGAGTATACCCTATGGGAGTTCGGGGTACAGTTGAGATACGGCCGGGATTGGTTCGCACTCGAAACCAACCGGGCCCCTGGGACGAAAAGGCTAATAACTCACAGACCGGGCGTCCGATCGACGCGTCGTCTGTTGCGTTGAGACCCCTGTGACGAGACGGACTTTTGAGACACTTCTTCGTGGGACTTTGAGATACTTGGAGTATCGACCTGTAGCTCGTGGAGAGGACCCTCCCAGTGACGAGCGTGCGAAGTACGGAGACCGTGTAGCTGGCTGAGACCTGACGACTGCTTGACCGACTCGACTTGGAGTGAGTCGACTAGCCCAGTGGACGGAGCACTACTTTCTGAGGTGCAGACACATGGCGGACGGAGCACTACCTGTGTGACAGTGCAGACCCGCGGTGCTCGTCCGGAGAGTACCTCAGCAGGCTACTAGGGGGTGTGCACTACGGTGTTTGGGTGACATACCTCGGCGGGAAGCACTACTGTGTTTGGGTGGCTGGCCCGCAGTACTCGACAGGAGGAGTACTTCAGCAGTCTTAGGTTAGTGAGCAGTACCTCGGAGTCGTGACAGGACCACTGTACACTCTAGAGACGGAGCTCTTCAGCAGTTACGGTTTCGATAATGAAAATCCTGGTTTGAGCTGAGACTTTTGACCTTTGTGTTTCCTCATGATTGAGATGGGTTACTTGATAACTTAGGTATATGTATGGGCATATACCTGGGTAGTGGTTATCCGTTGATCTCATGATTCTTGTGTTTCCTCATGACTGAGATGGGTTACTTGATAACTTAGGTATATGTATGGGCATATACCTAAGTAGAGTTTATCTGTTGTGATCTTCTTGTGGTTATCCTTGTTGGTTTTAGTGAGACCTTGAGGGTCTCGGGGTCCCTACTGAGTATCGTTATACTCACCCCTGCACGGGCTATGCCCGCACCTCGTTGTGTTGGTTGCAGACGACGGCCAGTACTGGCAGAGGCCGAGTGTTCGAGGACTGGACGGTACCTGGAGGTGGACTATACGACGAGGCGGTACCCAGAGGCAGACCACTGGGCGGGACATACTCGGAGCAGACGGCGGGACCCGAGGAGCAGAGGAGCTATCTGTACCCACCCTTCAGGTGGGATTTCCAGTGGACATCTCAGCGTAGCAGCTTTACTTTTCAGTCGCTGTTTTCCCTTTCGAGTTGTACTTTACAGTTGGGCTTGTATTTCCGGCCCTTTTTACTTTTCAGCTCTTCTTTTTGTACTTAGTGTTTACTTCCGCTTGTACTCTGTGGTGCTTGTTTTCTTTTATAAAGGCAATGCCTTCCCAGTTATCGGGATTTTACGCCTTTGGTGCTAGTCGCCAGCCCCTGGCCTATGGAAGGCGGGCTTGGGGTAGTCACGGCACGGGCCCCGAGGACGGGTCGTGACAAATTGGTATCAGAGGTGGTCGGTTCTACCGCAGACTCTGATCTTTCTTTCTGTGAAGCAATAGTGTTAAGGGTACCGAGTGTGGTTTTCAGTTCAGGGAGTCCAGTGTTGGTGCGGGCGGCCGACGTATCCATACACCAGGACCCTGACAACTGATTTCCGACTTTGTGCACGAAAACACTGATTGCGTGTGTGTTTTCAAAGGTTTTTCCCCTTAAAACAGCTCAAACCAGGTCAGCTCACCAGGTATGATCGTTTGATCGTGTTACGTTGTTTCTTTCAGGATGGCCCCACGACGGCAGCCAGCTAGGGTTCCGAGAATCGAACGTGACGACAGCCCACCGAGCGACGAGGCCTCGGTGCAGGGCCCTTTGTCAGCAGTGGCACCGGCGGTAGCTCTACCCGCCGAGCCCCTGATGCTTCCAGCAGCAGCCGCTGACGATGCACGTCGCCTCAGCGCACTGCATGAGTTTCAGCGCCAGCGACCGCCCAGGTTTCGCGGGGAGACGGATCCCCAGGCTGCAGAGGACTGGCTGGAGGCAGTGGTACGAGTGTTTAGGCTAGTGAGGACGCCGGCAGACTTCATGGTGATCCTCGCTGCGAGCCTACTACACGTAGCAGCAGGTAGGTGGTGGAGCCACTTGTTTCAGTTTTGCGATGAGATGGACTTCGCATGGGAAGACTTCGAGACATTCTTCAGGGTGGAGTTTGTGCCAGTATCTCTACACCCCGAGCGTGTACAAAAGATTCTGCCTTTACCGCGTGTTTTTCGATCAGAAGCCGAGTCATCTGTGGGCAGTAGACAGATGATGCAGAGGTCCAGGAGGACCAGACCAGCAGTTGGGCGATCTCGGGTTTTAGGACCGGTGGTGCAGGGCACCCGGAGTGGGAACAGAGCTAGCCGTTCAAGGAGTAGGTTGTGTTACTCATGCCGCGGAAAGGGTCACCTGGCACGTGACTGTCCGACTCCTCGATCCGCAGGCTTGGGGGGAGCCACCGAGGTTGAGGCAGCGACAAATTCTTGAGCAACAGTGAAGCAGGTGGACAGGAGCGGAACTAGTGGATACGTCTTTTGTACTTCTAGTTCCATGTTGATGTTGCTTTTGTGTAGCGTCTTGTAATATGAGCTGCAATAATAAAAGACGCATACCTTTGTGATGTTTTCTTTCCTGTCCTCTTTTGTGATGTTACTAAGAGGTTCCAGTTGACTGTTGACTTGACCCTCACTTGTGAGACATCTACTGGAGGAGACTAGTTACCACACACTGATGCCGACAGTGTGACTCAACCCTTGGAGGCGAGAGTAACGGTTGGATCTCTTAGTAGTAGCGTCGAGGCCTTACGACGTCATCCTTGGTATGGATTAATATCATCCATGTTAGGATTGACTGTTTTAGGCAAAGAATGTGGTTCATCCAGGGGATGAGACCAGGTTTCTCTTATCGGCAAAGAAGAAATCTCGCAGCTCTTATGGGACCAGAGATGGTCCGGGCCACGTCAGAAGAGGTCCATGTCATCCAGGAACGGATGAGGACAACACAGATCCGGCAGAAGTCAAACGCTGACAGGAGGCGGAGGCCACTAGAGTTTGAGGATGGTGACCACGTCTTCTTGCGGGTCTCACCTCGACGTGGTATTCAGAGATTTGGCCGAGGCGACAAGTTATCTCCGCGCTTCATCGGACCCTTCCAGGTCCTCAGCAGAGTTGGTGAGGTGGCTTATCGCCTGGCTCTACCACCTCAGTTGCACCGGGTACACGACGTCTTCCACGTATCTCAGCTGAGGAGATACGTGCACGACCCGACGCACATCTTTGACCATGGGGAGCTTGACGTTGTTGATGGGGCGACTTTTTCGGAGGTCTCGGTGGAGATAGAGGATCGACAGGAGCGGGTCCTACATGGGCGATCGATTCCTCTTGTGCGCAACAGATGGCGGCACAGAAATCTCCAGGAGAGCACATGGGAGCGGGAGGCTCAGATGCGTGCTCAGTACCCTCTTTTGTTTCCCTAGTTTTTGTTGTATCTTTACGGGGACGTAAAGCCCTGAGGTGGGAGTAATGTAAAGACCCGTAAAATTCAAGGGAAATTTTTTCTTAATTTTTTTTAGAATTTTACAAGAGCGCGGTTTCAGACGGCACCTGATTCCGAGGTCCGGAGTGCCCGGAATTAATTTCTGAAGTTTGGCTCAGGTACGTTCAGTGAACGAACGAGCGGGTATTTCTAACTTTTGATACGGTGCTCGGAATTGAAATCTGAGGGCACCGATGAACTCGCAGCGCCGATATTCGCTTAAAGAGACCTTTTCGGGAGTTGCGTTTGTTGCGAGTTGAAAGTTAGTTTTTGGGTTTTTAGTTTAAGTTAAATAAAATTTGTGAGGAACAAATTTTATTTTTATCTAGTTAAGTTCTACCAAAGGGAGTTGGGAGTGGGACCCACATCCACTTAACCTCCCTTGGGAGGATTAGGTGAGGTGGGGTCCACACGAACCCCAACTCCTCAAATTCTCTCAAAACCTCCCCTTTAACTCTTTTCTTTTAATGTTGACAACTTAAGTTACTTAATTAATTAAGGGAGTTAAACCCTTTTTGAATTTCAAACCTTTGAAATTCTTGTGGTTAAGTTATGAAATAATATAAGTTAAAGCTTATATTATTCTAGGAGTTTCTTTTACCCTTGGGAGGATTTCTTGAGAGCTTTGGAAGCTTTTCTTCTTCTTCTTCAACTCAACGAAGAACGCGAAGAATGTCGTTCTTCAACGAAGAACTTCTCCGCCGAAGAACACGATCCATCCGCGACGCCGTGTCCGCGACGCGACGTACTTCTTCCGCGTCATCTCTTCCGCGACGGTTTTCCGCGACGAACGCCTTCAATAACGACTCTTCCTCCGACGTCAAAGGAATCGACACCGATATTCCACGACTCCGTCAACGTGCGACTATCAAGGTAAGGGTTCTAGAGTTCATTGTTTCCTTTTTATTTGACTTTCCTCAAGACTTGACGTAGAACGCTCAAGTTTCCGACGAAGAACGCCGCTCCGCTCTTCTTCGTCTTCGGTGTCAATGAGAGAGAACATCGCACCTTCCTCGGACAACCTTCGTCGGCGTACAAGGATTCGCCAACGACGTGCCTCTTCGGACGCGCCTCTTCGTCGTTGAATTTGACGAACGACGACCGCGTCGCCCGACCTCCGCGACGTCGTCTTCCGCGGAACGTAGAACGATCTTCGAACTTATACCCGAGGTAGGGGATGTTGATTTAATATTTAATTATCTCATTCTTGCTCGTGGTTCGTATGACTAACGTGAGGATGTTGTTTATTTAAAGTTGCGTTATTATTATTAACGTGAGGGGGCCGGACCGCACGAACACGGCCGAACCCCCTCCAACGTTCTTGTTTGTTCTTGCGGGTGGAAGCAAGTGGCGTGGTGTCGTCGCACCACGCGGATGATCGTGCGTTTATTTTACGCAACGCCGTCGCGCGCACACCATGGAAGAAACATCAAGAACGCGACGCCGTCGCGCCGCGTTGAAAGAAATTAAAGTGCGGCGGAGGGGCGCGGTGCCGTCGCACCGCGCCGGACGACGAACGCCGCGGCCGGTTCCGGGCCGCGGCGGGTTGAGGAGACCGCGGCCGGTTCCGGGCCGCGGGGGAAGAGAAGACCGGCGGCCGGGCCGCCGGCGTCGGAAGCCGAAGAGGGGACCGGATTTTTCCGGTCCCGATGGAGAAAACCGGCCGGCCAGCTGGCCGGCCGGATGCCAATAAACCGAGGAAATTAATCCCCCGGCCACCTCATGAAACCCCCTCTTAAAGAGGGGGCGGTTTTCTTGTGGGGGGCAAAGCCCCCCCCCCCGTTTCTGCCAATCAAGCCCCCCCCACATGGTGGGGGCGGTTCTTTGAAGAGAGGGAGGGGGGGCAGCCGGCCCACCGGTTCGTTCCAGCAAGCCCCCCACGAGCGGGGGGGCGTTTTTAAATAAAACGGCATGGCATAGCCGCGCTGCCAGAAGAAAACGCGGGGCTTAGCCCCCGCGTGCCGCCGCCTCGCGGCAACTGGCCGCCGCGGCCCCCGCGGCCTCCGCGCCGCCCCGAGGGGGGGGGGGGGGGTCGGGCAGGGTCGGCCCGTACCCGGACCCCCCCCGGTTTCGAACCAGATTTGGTTTTTGGCCCATAACTTGAGCCTCGGACCTCCGATCGACGAACCGTCAGCGGCAACGCGATCCTTGGATCGAGACGGTCGTTTCGGTATATCGCACTCAAGGTTTCGGATTACTTTGAGTTCGGTCGGGTTGGTTCGTTCACGAAACCAACCGGGCCTTCGGAGCGGAAACGCTCATATCTTGAGCCACGAACGTCCGATTGACGCGCCGTCAGTCGCGTTGTGTTCCTTTTAGTGAGACGGATCTTTTGGCATACTCCGCCCGAGGTTTGGACGCAGGTGGAGTACGGTCGGGTTGGTTTTGCCTTAAAAACCAACCGGGCCCCGGAGACGAAAATGCCAATAACTCACAGATCGGGCGTCCGATTGACGCGCCGTCTGTTTCGTTGACTTCCTCTTGATGAGACGGAACTTTTGACATACTCCGCCCGAGTTTTGGATACAGTCGGAGTATGGCTGGGTTGGATTGTACCCGAAATCCAACCGGGCCCCTGGAACGGGAAAGCTGATATCTTTCAGACAGGACGTCCGTTTGACGAACCGTCAGCGGCGTTGGTGTTTACGTTTAGTAACGGTCCCAATGAGTATACCCTATGGGAGTTTGGGGAACAGTTGAGATACGGCCGGGATTGGTTCGCACTCGAAACCAACCGGGCCCCTGGGACGAAAAGGCTAATAACTCACAGACCGGGCGTCCGATCGACGCGCCGTCTGTTGCGTTGAGACCCCGGTGACGAGACGGACTTTTGAGACACTTCTTCGTGGGACTTTGAGATACTTGGAGTATCGACCTGTAGCTCGTGGAGTGGACCCTCCCAGTGACGAGCGTGCGAAGTACGGAGACCGTGTAGCTGGCTGAGACCTGACGGCTGCTTGACCGACTCGACTTGGAGTGAGTCGACTAGCCCAGTGGACGGAGCACTACTTTCTGAGGTGCAGACCCATGGCGGACGGAGCACTACCTGTGTGACAGTGCAGACCCGCGGTGCTCGTCCGGAGAGTACCTCAGCAGGCTACTAGGGGGTGTGCACTACGGTGTTTGGGTGACATACCTCGGCGGGAAGCACTACTGTGTTTGGGTGGCTGGCCCGCAGTACTCGACAGGAGGAGTACTTCAGCAGTCTTAGGTTAGTGAGCAGTACCTCGGAGTCGTGACAGGACCACTGTACACTCTAGAGACGGAGCTCTTCAGCAGTTACGGTTTCGATAATGAAAATCCTGGTTTGAGCTGAGACTTTTGACCTTTGTGTTTCCTCATGATTGAGATGGGTTACTTGATAACTTAGGTATATGTATGGGCATATACCTGGGTAGTGGTTATCCGTTGATCTCATGATTCTTGTGTTTCCTCATGACTGAGATGGGTTACTTGATAACTTAGGTATATGTATGGGCATATACCTAAGTAGAGTTTATCTGTTGTGATCTTCTTGTGGTTATCCTTGTTGGTTTTAGTGAGACCTTGAGGGTCTCGGGGTCCCTACTGAGTATCGTTATACTCACCCCTGCACGGGCTATGCCCGCACCTCGTTGTGTTGGTTGCAGACGACGGCCAGTACTGGCAGAGGCCGAGTGTTCGAGGACTGGACGGTACCTGGAGGTGGACTATACGACGAGGCGGTACCCAGAGGCAGACCACTGGGCGGGACATACTCGGAGCAGACGGCGGGACCCGAGGAGCAGAGGAGCTATCTGTACCCACCCTTCAGGTGGGATTTCCAGTGGACATCTCAGCGTAGCAGCTTTACTTTTCAGTCGCTGTTTTCCCTTTCGAGTTGTACTTTACAGTTGGGTTTGTATTTCCGGCCCTTTTTACTTTTCAGCTCTTCTTTTTGTACTTAGTGTTTACTTCCGCTTGTACTCTGTGGTGCTTGTTTTCTTTTATAAAGGCAATGCCTTCCCAGTTATCGGGATTTTACGCCTTTGGTGCTAGTCGCCAGCCCCTGGCCTATGGAAGGCGGGCTTGGGGTAGTCACGGCACGGGCCCCGAGGACGGGTCGTGACAGAGGCTTTAATAGATTCAATGAAATAAATACATAAAAATCGCATAATTCACATATTACACATCATGGCTAGGCATTACACATATTGTTCTAGTAGTTCACAACATGTTAAAAGTCTTCATTCAAGATGTGAACCAAGCCGTGAAGTCAGCTGAGGAATTAACCATTACATGTCATGAAGTATCAGTACACGATGTGACATCACTCAAATTATTTGAATGAAAAATCTATATCATAGGAATTTTTGAGGATAAATACATTTCATGTGTCCACTGTACATGACGTGCTGGTAGTCAAACCTCATAAATTGGGCTAGATACACACAAGGTATGTGGAAGATCCAAAATCCATAGATATCAACAATGATAAATGGTACACAGTGCGTAACTCTAGTACAATTTGTGACCAATTTAGCTTAGATATACAACACCTCAATAAAGCATTTGGTAGGATTATAGGATGTGATTTCTCTCTGTTTTACATCCCCTTTGAGTTCTGTCATCCTTCCCCTCTCTCATACTCAAAAATTCTTCATGTTTTTCATTTTATTTCGATTCAAGATTCTTGTTGAATGTTTACATCAATGCCTTATAATTCCCATTTCATCGCTTCCCATTATTCATCATCAATTTACAATGAAATGTGTTAGATCCATTTCTACTTTTAATTCCATGTTAGTGATGTGTTAAAATAGTGATTCACCGTTCAAAATTTTTGATTGTATGCTCGTTCACATTATAATTATGAAAGTGTTCATGATTTTGGATCAATTAAATTGAAATAGAATGTCAATCATTTTTTTAAATATTTAATTACATCTCCCACGCCATGATTAGATAAATCACCCTAGGGTAGGGATCGAGAGTTTATTTATCTGGACTCATAATTAATCTTTAAATATAATTCTGGAAACCATAATGGTTTAGTAATCAGAATAAATAACGAAAGTCAACCTAATTGATGTGAACGTCCCTGACCATGGGATATTCAAAAGGATGACCATATCTTTATTAATGTATACTAGGCTAAGATAACTAGATTAGGACATATTCCTCCATAGCATCCAAACATAATGAAATTAGGCTATTACTATCTCCCAATCATAGAATAGTCACTCCCTTGGTAGAACTAGGTGACATTAAGAAAGTCAACTAGCAACCACTATTTTCTTTGTTTCATAAGCCTTAAGGACCCATCAAATATTATAATTAAGGTCATCCATTCTCTAGATAATAGAGATTGATCTTGACCCATAATTAATTATATGAAGTCACTTTCAAACATAAATCTAATAAAAATCCTAAACACCAAAAGCATCTGAAAGGACTCCTACAAAAAGGGTCTCAAATGAACAACCTTTAAGAACTAGCTTACTCGTCATGGGATCAATTTCGAGTGTCTATAGAAAGGATGACCATAATTATAATATTTTTATGTTTTTGAAGGCTATCTGTGAAGAAAATAGTGGTCACTAGCTAACTATGGTCAAGTCACATAGTTCTACCTAGGG
Source organism: Viscum album (assembly GCA_963277665.1). Classification (NCBI taxonomy): domain Eukaryota; kingdom Viridiplantae; phylum Streptophyta; class Magnoliopsida; order Santalales; family Viscaceae; genus Viscum; species Viscum album. The sequence goes on from OY728160.1 coordinate 1,568,156,765, forward strand.
ATTTACATGACTAAGTCAACTAGTGACATCCATTTTCTTCGTAGACTAAACCTTAAGGACCCTACAATGATTTGAATTAAGGTCCTCCTTTCTCTAGATACTTGAAATTGATCTCGAAACCTCCTTAATTATTTTAATTCACCTTCAAAGATAGAACCAGTAAAACTCCCAAACACCAATGCAATTTTAAATGACTCCAAAAAAATGTTTCTCAGGACAATAACCTTCACGAACCAGTTTCCTCCTCGTGGGATTGACCCAACACCTCTAAAATAAAATGTATGAGTAGTCAGTAATGTTTTAGAAATAATAAATCTAATATGGCCACAGACCATTTGAACCCAATGGCGTGTGTGGGTGTGTCAAATTTTTTTGTTGTTACTGGGGAAGATACATTGTTCTTTTTGAATAACTCTGACACTAGACAATGGATAACCTTTCCCTCACCCATTTTATTTTCCTTCAAGAGTCCCTTGCATCCCTAATTTTTGGAAGAATAATGTATGTTCTAAGGTCCCTTGAATCATTAAAGGAACCTTTAGTTGGACGAATCTCTGCCCTTTGATCCTGATATTGAAAGGTATCTTTTTACCTACTACTGGTCAACAATGGTTGAGAAGCACATTCATGTTGGACCCAACCCACCAAATTCTCATCAAGTAATTCTAATGGAATTATCGATGCATCAATAGAATACCATCATGGATTATGGATTTAAAATAATATATGGTGAAATCCCAAGCACCGTATGTCCGCCATCCAAGATCACACATTTGAGATTACCCCTAGACTCATTCACTTAACCCAAATTATGGAACCATTCAGTGGTCTCTAGAGAAAAGATCCACCTGAACACATTTCAAACATCCAAGAAGTATACGATGCCTTTTAAAACAAGGGAGTATCTTAAGATGTTATCAGACTATGCGTCTTCCCATTATCCATACAAGACAGAGCTATGGTCTAGCTCAAAATCTAGGCTCCCGAGTAAATCATGAATTGGTACAATATTAACAAAAAAATTGGGACAAATACATTCCACCGATCCAGGCTTGGAATCTCCTAAAAAACATTCAAAACATTTCTCATGTTTATGGAAAATTAGTATGGGAAGCATGGGACCGATTCAAAGTGATCATGTGTAAGTTTCCATACTAAGGAATGGACATGTGGATTTATTTGCAGACATTTTACCAATGACTCCAACCAGCAACATGAACTATTTTAGATTCTTCCACTAATAGAGGATTGATGTTTAAGACCCCCATAACCAGATGAGAAATTCTTAATGAATTTTATCACAATGTTGGCCAATGGAAAAGTTATTGTGGACCACAATAACATGATATCAACCAAACATATGAGAGCACTAGATTAGTAGTGGATGTTGAAGAGCTCACAAGGAATCTTGAATCTTTTCAAATGCCAGCTAGACACACTCAACCTCAACCCCCTCCTTCTCTAGTGAAGGAAATTAAATCGTGCAATATGTATGGTGGCCCGTATCCCTACCATGATTTCAAGGCATGATTTGAAGAATAAAATTATTTTATTATATGTTAACTATAATAAAAATAAGAAATTGGTTCACTAAAATCAGCAATATTACAGGCAGAGGCATACTCAGTAGAAACCACAAAGCAGTTATGGGTATTTCTGACATCTATGTGGTCACATAGAATTCTGAAATCAAGGACAACTAGGGTATCTAATGATGAACCCAGTTCCAAGAATGCAACGACCCGAAATCTTTAATAAATCTGGTTTCCTAATTTTGTGTGTTATTTTTTTATACTCAACCAAAAATGTTTCATTTGATAACATGAGTATAATTAAAATGAGACCATTGTGTTTTGACTGTTATATGACCATTGGTCAATATGACCGCTGGAAACTAAAAGTTTCGATTATTGTCTCTAAATACAAGTAATCTTGGATAATTAAAATAGAAAGAAGATTCGATGGCCTCACCCAGTAGTCTTGGACAGATCAAAGACCATATAACAGAACTAGGGAAGGAGGTAGCACCACTGGGCTTTGCTCTAGACCAAACCCAAGTTGAACTTCATCGTGTGAAGCTAGAACGGAATTGCCTTCGCGAGAAGTTCAAACTGATAGAAATTACTACTCGTGCGATGTTGGCCGAGCCTCCCTCATATTCTCTCACCTTTTTACACCTTACACTTAGGTCCTATGCTGGTGTGATAAGGGGCTATGTAAGGAGACCGTAACTGCCTTCTGTAATCATTTGTTTTAAATAAAAACTTTCATTTCTTCTTATCATGAAGTTTTTGAATTTTCAAATGTCTGGATAAATATTCTATGCATATTTTTGATGAATTTTAGAGAATGGATATTTTAAAAAAAATTATGTAAACCTTAAATAATTTAAAAAGTGTAATGATTTTCAAAAAATTATCTTCTACAATAATGTTCAGTACAAAATTTAGAGTCTAATAAGATCAACATAAATTTTGATGAATATTGAATTATGAATAGTGATTTTATGCATAGGATTAGTAATGTGACCAAATGGATTAGTAATCTCACTTAAAGAAAGTATTAATATAATATAGGAACCTTGATTAAGTAATGTGATTCAATAAAATAGGTAAATAACTCTTTCAGAAATTATTAGTCAAGTATTTCTTTTTTTAGGTGAATAGCGTTCTTTAATTAAAAATTAAATTAAAAATTTTTAGAAATTTTTTTATAAAATGGATTTCTTTTCTGAACTCAGAGGATCGATATTATGTTAAGGTAATTTTTGTGGATTTTTCCGTAAAAATGAATTTTCGGTGAATGGTGTATTTAATTAAATATTAAATTAAAAATATTTCGAAAATTGTTATTATAAAATGGAGTTCATTTTTAAAATCGGAGCATTGATATTTGGTTAAGGTGAAATTTTGGGATTTTTCTGATAAATTTGAATTTTCAGGGAATAATAAAAATACAGTTTTAGGGTTTTGGTATGTTTAATGACATCATAGCTCTGTCATGATGATGTCATGAAATATTTTATGGGTTGGAAGACCAATGGTGTTGAATTACTATATGGGGGGCCATGTGGCCTAACGCTTTGTGAAATACCATGGGAGAGCCCATGATTTTGAGAAAACCACTTGTGAGGTGTCCCTTGGCCATTAATGCCATGTCCCCTCACCTTCCCTATAAATACCAAGACATCCCTTCATCCATTTGACTCCCAACTCTCCCCCAACGAAGCTCTGGTTTCATTACCTCCCATGGAGTCTTCCCAAGGTTCCCCCTAGCCCTTAAGGTCCCATCCTTTCAGTTTTAAGAGTTACATTTAAGGTAAGGGATCCTACCTCTCTCTTTCTTTCAAGTAATCTCTTTATGTCATTTCTTTTATGCTCCATGATATTATGTTGGAGGATGTTATTTTATATTTCTCTTACTGACATTTTCATGTTCATATGATGAGATACCCCCTCTTTCCCTCATCAATTCGTTTTATGAATGTTTAAGTGGTGCTGTTAGGCTGCCGAATTTTTAAGGGATTCTTTCACCTTTCTCATTTCTCAAAGTTCTACTTTCATGTCAAGTATTTCAAGTTCCTTTTTATTATGTGGGGGTATGATCTCTATATATATCATATTGATATTCAATGTTCATATGATGAGAGACCCTATTTTATCTCATCAATTCATTTTTGTTGAAGTTTAAGTGGCGCCGTTAGGCTGCCGAATTTTTAAGGGATTCTTTCACCTTTCTCATTTTTCAAAGTTCTACTTTCATGTAAAGTCATTAAAGTTCCTTTTTATTATGTTGGGTTATGATATCTATATCTATCATACTGATCTTTTATGTTCATATGAAGAGATACCCTATTTTATCTCGTCTATTCATTTTTTTGATGTTTAAGTGACGTCGTTAGGCTGCCGAATTTTCATAAGAGAAATATTATTTTTGTCTTCCATTCATGTTCTTCATTTCATATGGTATATCTTTAAAATTTCATCACAATTTTAATAAATCCTTTATATTCTTCCACCCCTACTATTTTATGTATCATTTATGAGTGGGTGAACCATTTCCCCTCTCTTTTCAATGTTTTCTAAAACCCCGAAATATAGTCGTTATGCTGCAGAATTTCCGTCTCAAAATGTCTCTCTTATTATCAAATTAATTTATTAAGTAAATTCTAGAATCTATTTCTTCTAAATGGGTATTCAAATATATACCAAAATGTTATATTTTAATTTATGGGATTTACATACATGAGACCCGCTTTCCCTTTCCGTGGGTTTAATGTGACATAAAGATCATGTCTTTGAAACAGTTTTTAAAAAGTTGTGATTATGAAATGAAACCCATTACTTTTATGCTATATGGGTTGTTTATGAAATTATTGAGGATGATATATCTATCTCACATGATAATAAAGACATGTTAAGGGTTCGCACTGATAGAGCTCCAATGCATTGGGTAGAGACTTAATCTCTAGAGATGACCATTTTTAACGACGCCTTGGTGAATAACCTTGGTAAATTTTAATGACACATTGGGGATGGACCTTGGTGAAATGGAAATTATTGTCAATATTAAATTTTCTAACCACTTCTTCAAGTTATGAAATATGTTATCTTTATTATGATATTCATCATGATTTATTTCTCATTCCTTAAAGTTCTTTTTCGTGACATTGTTGATGTATCTCAAGTTCACATGTTAAATGTTTACCCATGTTTCCCTTACTGGGCCTTCTGCTCACCCTTTCATTTAATGTATCTCCCCAGGTTATGAGATGCAATAATTAACCTAATATGAACCTAAGGAGAATCCTTTCAAGTGTTAAAGAAGAATTTTTTTATGTTTTCATGTTTTAAGTTCCTTGTTTCCAAGACACTAAACATTAAAGATCCTCGGCTTAGTAAAATGTAATGAAAGTTTATGTGATAAAAAGGCGGGATTCTATTGTTGGTATCAAAGGATGGTTTAGTTATTTGTGGAAATTAGGATATGAAAACTATAGGAATAACCCTATAGAAAACATTAAATATAGGAAATGTTCCTGGTATTTTGGTGAGTATTGAGTAAAGGATTTCCAAGCTAATACATCCCTATCTGGATAGTAGTAGGTAGAGGTGGCTCTGGCACAGATGTACATAGGAGTTAAACCTAAAAACACCGCTTTGAGCTAGACTCGAATGGGAACTGGTACACGACAACGGGCCTTGCTGCACTTTTGGTTACGACACTCCTAGGGGACATGCTTTGGTAAATTCATAAGCTTAGTATGAACCATTATTAAAGGAAAAAATATAAAATAAAACAAAGATCAAATAAGAATATATGATCAAGGATAACCTAGATTGGAACCTTGGTGATCACAAGTTAGGGTATAATTTTCTTCAACAAGTTTATCCTTCTATGCTTTATGTTTCCTTTTTATGATTATTGGCTAAGTATTTAAGCCCCCTAATTATACGTTCTTTTCTTAGTTAATGGCGGGAAATGGAAGAGCATGTCCCATCAACCAATGTTATAGGAAATGTGATGATTTACCTATTAAAGTTGACAGAGATGATGAAAGATCAAGTTGAACAAATTTTTATTATGCCAAACAAGCTATCAAAAATCAAAATTAATAATTGGTACCTAGTTGAATGCCCAAATTCATCAAAGAAGAAGAAGACAAAGTCTCAATGATGTTTATCTGATAATGTTGATAAGGGAAAGAAGACCCAATTTATTTTTTGCAAAAAGTGTGGGAAGAGGCACCAAGGATAATTTCACAAAGGAACTGGGAGATGTTTTAAGTGTGGGAAGATAGGAAATAATGTAGCCAATTTCTTTACAAAAATGGATAATGTGATGAATGGAGATAAGGATCGATCTAATGTACCTTATACATTTTGATGTAATAAATGTGGAGAAGTTAGAAATTATCCTAGGAAATGATCTATTGGAATGGGTGAGAAGCATGATGAGCATCAAAAATCATCATGGACAAGGGAACAATATAAGTCCTATGCTGACATGAATCATGATGACTAAAGTACATGTAACTTCATCGCAATAATTGTCTATGTCATGTTGTATTTTATTTCGTGCTCTATGAGCATATCTTTTATGTTTTCTAAGATCATTGAGCCACTACCTAAGATTATTTTATATCATTAAGGAAAACATCTATTGTTATGTACCACATGTAGATGTAGTGAAGCAGTTCTCCTTTAAAAAAAAGAAGGTGATTAGCAGATTGAAAGGTGATTATTATTTTGGAAGACGTTCACTATTTTGGGAACCCTATTTGATCGACGTAAATAGATTACTACGGTATTTTCTTTGAGGAGTAATGGTTGACTTATATTTTGAAGAATCGATGAATTTACGGCAATCATATAGTAATTTAGGTTACATATGGAAATGATTAACCTATCTTGGGGAAAATGTGATTAGGTTAGTTACTTTTGTTATAAGATGATAAGAGTGGTTGATGTTGTTTGAATATGAACGATAAAGTCTATCTTGGAAGTCTATGTTATGAGATCGTTCTTATAATTGAGTTTCAATATAAGTTTGGTTTATTTTGAGGATTTTTAAGGACAGTTATTTATGGAATGGTCTATGATGAACTTTGGGTAGTACCATGGAACTTTGAGGATTTAAAATTAGTTTCCCTTCCTATGGGATTCATTCTTTTTGAAGAGTTTTTTTATCTTACCCTTCCTATTTTTGGGATAATGTTTAAATATAGAAGAAATTGATAGTTAATATTTTGTGAATTACATGACTCTCAAGAAGATGATTCTTGTGTTTTAATGAGACCAAGTGTTTTTGAATGATCATCATTTGGAGAAAAGATTAGTTTTGGCAGAAACTTATTAAAGGATGAAACTCTACTTGATGGTAGGTATATTTCCTTATGTTTTTGTTCTATGTAGTAAATGAATTCCTCCAAACTATGAAAAGGAATGTAAAACAAAAATGTTGTCGGGTAACGTTTCCTAATGGGAAATCAAATACCATTTAACCCATCATAATTTTGTGACTTTTTGTTGTTAACTTTCTCCTAATCATGTTTTCTATCACTCTCCCTCAGAACGTAACCCTTTTTTTCTCTTCTATGTCCATGTATTCCTACATGGAATCCTAGTATGGGCTAACTCGAGTGACCTTTTTTACTTCCCTTTCTTTATTTTAAAGTAATAGTGTTACTGACTCGTTTTCCGATGTGGGACCTTCAATGAAATTTCAAAACCCATTTTTTAAAAAATTACGAGGACACAATTTCATAAGGGGGAAGATTGTAACGACCCAAAATTTTGAATAAATCTTGTTTCCTAATTTTGTGTGTTATGTTATTTTTTTTATACTCAATAAAACTGTTTCATATGATAACATGAGTATATTTAAATTTAGACCGTTGAGTTTTGACTATTATATGACAATTTGTCAATATGACCGCTGGAAACTAATTATTTCGATTATTTTCTCTAAATACAGGTAATCATGGTTAATTAATAGAGAAAGAAGATTAGATGGCCTCACCAAGAAGTCTTGGACCGATGAAAGACAATCTAACAGAACTTGGGAAGGAGGTAGCACCACTGGGATTTGTACTGGACCAAACCCAAGCCGAACTTCATCATGTGAAGCTAGAACGGAATAGACTTCACGAGAAGTTCAAACTGATAGATTTTACTACACGTGCGATGTTGGCCGAACCTCCCTCGAATTCTCACACCTTATCACACCATACACTTAGGTCCTATGCTGGTGTGATAAGGGGCTATGTAAGGAGACCGTAACTGCCTTGTGTAATCCTTTATTTTAAATAAAAATTTGGATTTCTTCTTATGATGAAGTTTATGAATTTTCAAATGACTGGATAAATATAGTATGCACATTTTTGGTGAATTTTAGAGAAAGAATATTTTTAAAAAATGTTTATATAAACATTAAATTATTAAAAATGTTTAATGATTTTCAAAAAATGTCCTTCTACAATTATGTTCAGTATGAAATTTAGAGTCTAATAAGATCAACTTAATTTTTGATGAATAGTAAATTATGAATAGTGCTTTTATGCTTAGGATTAGTAATGTGACCAAATGGATTAGTAATCTCACTTTAAGAAAGTATTAATATAATCTAGGCACCTTGATTAAGTAATGTGATTCAATAAAATAGGTAAATAACTGTTTCAGAAATTATTAGTCTAGTATTAGTTTTTTCGGGTGAATAGTGTTTTTTAATTAAAAATTAAATTATAAATATTTTGAAAAATATTTTTATAAAATGGATTTCAATTTTTAACTCAGATCATCGATATTATGTTAAGGTAATTTTTGGGGATTTTTATAAAAAATGAATTTTCGGTGAATAGTGTATTTATTTAAAAATTAAATTAAAAATATTTAAAAAATTATTTTTATAATATGGAGTACATTTTTGAAATCATAGCATTGATATTTGGTTAAGGTAAAATTTTGGGATTTTTTTGAGAAAGTTGAATTTTCATTGAACAGTAAAAATACAGTTTTAGGGTTTCGGTATGTTTAATGACATCATAACTGTGTCATGATGATGTCATGAGATATTTTAAGGGTTATCTGACCAAAGGTGATGAATTATTTTATGGGGGCCCATGTGGCCTAACTCCATGTGAAATACCATGGGAGAGCACATGGTTTTGAGAAAACCACTTGTGAGGTTTCTGTTGGACATTAATGCTTTGTCCCCTCACTTTCCCTATAAATATCAAGCCATCCTCTCATCCATTCGACTCCCAAATATCCCCCAACCAAGCTCTGGTCTCATTACCTCCCAAGGAGTCCTCCCAAGGTTCCCTCAAGCCCTCAAGGTCCCAACCCTTTAGTTTTAAGTGTTACGTTTAAGGTAAGGGATCCTACCTCTCTCTTTCTTTCAAGTAATCACTTTTATGTCATTTCTTTTATGCTCCATTATCTTATATTGGAGGAAGTTCTTTTATATTCCTCTTACTGTCGTTTTCATGTTCATATGATGAGAGACCCCCTCTCGATCTCATAAATTCGTTTTAAGAATTTTTAAGTGGTGCCGTTAGGCTGCCGAATTTTTAAGGGATTCGTTCACCTTTCTCATTTTTTGAAGTTCTACTTTCATGTCAAGTATTTAAAGTTCCTTTTTATTATGTAGGGGGTATGATATCTATATCTATCATACTTATCTTCTATTTTCATATAATGAGAGACCCATATTTGATCTCATCAATTCATTTTTGTTGAAGTTTAAGTGGCGTCGTTAGGCTGTCGAATTTTTAAGGGATTCTTTCACCTTTGTCATCTTTCAAACTTCTACTTTCATGTCAATTCTTTCAAGTTCATTTTTATTATGTTAGGGTATGATCTCTATATATATCATACTGATCTTTTATGTTAATATGATGAGATTACCTATTTTATCTCGCCAATTCATTTTTGTTGAAGTTTAAGTGACACCGTTAGGCTGCAGAATTGTCATAGGAGAAAACTTATTTTATTCTTCCATTCATGTTCTTCATTTCATATGGTATATCTTTCAAATTTCATCCCAATGTTCTTAAATACTTTATATTTTGGCCCCCTACTATTTTATGTATTATTTATGAGTGGGTGAACCATGTCCCCTCTCTTTTCAATGTTTTCTAAAACCCCGAAACATAGCCATTATGCTATAGAATTTCGGTCTCAAAATGTCTCTCTTATTCTCAAATTCATTTATTAAGTGAATACTCAAAGATCGTTATTCTAAAGAGGTATTCACATAAATACCAAAATTTTCTATTTTAAATTATATGATTTACATACATGAGACCCACTTTCCCTTTCCGTGGGTTTAAAGTGACATAAAGATCATGTCTTTAAAGCAGTTTTTAAAATGTTATGATTAGGAAATGAAACCCATTCCTTTTATGCTATATGGGTTTTTATAAAATTATTAATGATGATATATGTGTCTCAAATGATAATAAAGACATCTTAAAGGTGCACCTTGATAGCACTCCAATGCATTGTGTAAAGACTAAATCTCTAGAGATTACCATTTTTAACGATGCCTTTGGGAATAACCTTGGTAAATTTTAATGACACCTTGGGGATGAACCTTGGTGAAACGGAAATTATTGTAAATATTAAATGTTGTAGCCACATCTCCAAGATATTAAATACGTAATTTTTATTATGATATGCCTCATTATTTTTTTCTCATGCCTTAAAGTTCTTTTTCATGACATTGTTGATGTATCTCAAGTTCACATGTTAAATGTTTCCCCTTGTTTCCCTTACTGGGCCTTCTTCTCACCCTTTCTTTTGATATATGTCCCTAGGTTATGAGATACAGTAATGAACCTAATATGAACCTAAGGAGAATCCTTTCAAGTTTTTACGAAGAATGTTTTATGTTTTCTTGTTTTAAGTTCCTGGTTTATAAGACACTAAACCTTAAAGATCCTATGTTTTGTAAAATGTAATGAAAGTTTATGTGAAAAAAAGGAGGGATGCTATAAAGAACGCATCAACAAATGCAACAAACATTCTAAAAAGGTCCACAACAACAATTCCAACCCACCCTGCTAATTACTCAGCAACAAACCTCCCCCACCTCCATGTAACCCAGAAATCCTCCTGGATAATTTTTTTTTCATAAATCAGATCAAATAATGATAACTCAAGAGATAGAAATGAAATAAGAGATTATTTAAGGAATCTTGAGAGTCAAATGTGTTAAATATCCAACCCCCTGTCTGATAGATTACCAGGTACCCTACTCAGTAACACCGAGACATACCCAATGTAGGAATCCAAGGCAATATTTAAAATAAGTGGGAATGTTTTGATCTTTAAAAAACCAAGAGTTAAAGATAAAAGGAAATAATAATAGCCTACTAGTCGATAAGAAGTACATAGAGAAGCTGGTAAAACGATATCCACCACTCCTCAAAAATAAGTATCAACTGAGATGAACCAAACACCTGAATAGCCAAAAAAAAGTTTATATTTCTCCACCTCTATATAAGCCACCTATTCCCTTTCTGGAGAAAAAAAGAAATGGTATGTAGGAGGAACAATACAAAAAATTCCTAGTGATGTTGAAGAAACTACACATCAGCATACGATTTTTAGAAACTATTATATAGATGCTAGTTTGCGAAAAATTTCTCAAGGATATACTTTCTATTAAAAGGAAAATATATTATCTTTGATTCACATCTATAAACTAGAAATTCTTTGCTATTTTGCAGTATAAAATTCCCAAAAAATTGAGAGATCCAAGATGTTTTTCAATTTACTATCCTATAAGAGAATGCATGTTTGGAAGGGCACTATGAGACCTTGGAGCCAACATTAAATTAATGCCGATGAGTTTTTTCCACTATATCAAACTCCAAAAACTCAAAACAAATAGATTAGAAATACAACTAGCCAACTAATCAGTAAATTATCACAGAGGAATTCTTGAGGATGTTTTGGTTAAATTCAAGAAATTAATCTTTCCAGCTGATTTTTTATTACTAGACATGGAAGAGGAAAGTGGCATCCCTATCATTCTTGGATGGCTATTCCTAGCCACTAAAAAGTATTTAATTAATGTGAACCGTGGACATCTGATCATTAGAGTGGGATAAGAACAACTATTGTTTGTCCTAGTTAAATCTTCCTAACAATTTAAAGATATTGTGGATTTTAATGCCATATCTCTTTCCCTAAAGAATGACGAGTACATGGTAATTGGAGATTAAAGAAAATATTCACTCTCAAAGATGGAAGAAGAGTACGATTTTGAGGAAGCAAGTTTCGTTTAACCACACACCTGGAATCAATTGCTTTAGGAGTGGAAGATATTAAGGTAATCATTACTACTGAATTAACTCATAGAATACTTTTGAAGAAAATAAATAGATGAAATGAAACCTCAAACGCGGCTCACACCACCAAGGGAGAGAGTAATTAATAAGGAAGTGCTACAAAATATGAATTATAGAATAATCATTCCTATTTCAGATAGTGAAATGGTGATTTCATTAATTTTTTTTCCAAATAAAGGAGGAATCACAATTGAAAGACAAAAAGAAAATGAATTGATTTATACCCCCACTGCCATAGGACAGAGAGTCTGTGTGGATTACCGATTTCTAAATATAACAACTAGAAAAGATCATTTTACTTTACCCTTCATGGATCAATGTATAGATATACTTATGGGGAATAAATTATAATATTTATTGGATGGACATTCACAAAAAAACCAAATTATAATTTACCCTACTGATTTCCCAAAGACCACATTCACATTCCCATTTAGTACCTTTATTTACAGAAGTATGTCTTTCAGAATGTGCCATAATCTAGAAGAATTTAAGAGATGAATGACACATATCTTCCATCAAATGGATTAGAGTTCCTATAAATCTTCATGGATGATTTATTAGTATATGGGAGATCATTTGGATTCTATTTAATTAATATGGAATTCGTTCTCCCGCATTGTGAAGACAATTTTTGGTCTTGAATTGGGAGAAATTTTATTTCATGTTACAAGGAGGAAGAGTACATGGTCCTAAAATATAAAAAATGAATCAATGTAGATGCTGCTAAAATAAAATTCATTAAGGATATTCTTGAACCCTCAACCATAAAGGGTATCAAATGTTTTCTAGGTCATAATGAATTTTATAGATGGTTCATGAATTATTTTTCTAAATATACCCATCCATTAAAATTTTTATTGTAAAAATATGTCTCTTTTCAATTCACCGAGGATAGTAAAAAATTATTCAATATGGTGAAGAAAAGTCTAATAGCATCACTAGTCATCATTGCAACCAATTATGACAAAGAATTTGACTTAATGTGCAATGTCAGTGACCTTGTTGTTGGTGTTGTGTTTAACAAACAAATCATCAACATATTCTATCCTATTTATTATGAAATCCAACATGATAGGTGATGATGAAGCCAATTAGATGACTACATTGAAAAAATTATTATCCTTTATATATTCTTTTTAGAAATTTATTTCATAAATATCTTTGTCTATGGTGATTGTTCACACTAGTCATGCTACCCTCAGATACGTAATGATCCAAAAGGATGTCAAACTGAAGATGGTATTTTGGATCCTCCAGTTGCTGGAATTCAATATCACAATCAAGGATTCAAAATTGAAATATAATGTAATTTTAGATCATTTTTCAAGAATTTTTCTACCCATCATCAAGGAAGATGAGGAGGCAGACATTGAATTATATTTCCTAAATGGAAACTTGTTTAGTATAGTTGTTCTACAGTGGTTCTCAAATATTACAATTTATCATTCCATTGGATTACTATATCAACATCTCTCTTACAAATAATGAATGATATTTTTATCATATTCCAAGAATTATTTCTAGGGTGATCCATTATATTTCAAGCCTTATGATGATGGATTATTAAGATGGTGCACCCATAATGAGGAATCCCAAGATCTAATTAAGATGTTTGAAATGTCACCAACTGGTGGAAATATAGGAACTGAGTGTACAGTATCAAAAATTCTAAAAAGTGGACTTTATTTCTTAAACTGCACCAAGAAGAATGTGAATTCTGTTGACAATGCGAAAAATTCTTGTGGACCATGAATATAGGAAAAAATAATGATATCCCACATAACCCCATAATTAATGTTGAAGCCTTTATTGTTTTGGGAATATAATTCATTGGACCATTTCCTATTTCTTCTAGAAAATCCTACATTTGATTGGAATTGAAAACTGCTCAAATGGGTAGAAGCTAAAGAAACCTCACAAGACACGGTGAAGGTTGCCAAGAAATTTATATGGAAGAACATGTTTAAATGATTTGGATTTTTGATATTAATCATTAGTGATCAAGGAATAGACAACACAAACTAAGATATGAGAGGATTTATAGAGATGTATGGCATTAGATACAATATAAGAACTCTCTACCACCCAAAAATAAGTGGGAAAGTAGAACTGTAAAATAATGAGGTAAAGAAGATTTTGGAAAAGAGTGTGAATAACAACTGAAGTTATTGGAGCCTCAAACTAGATGATAAACTACGGGCATATTAGCCATCCTACAGGACACACAATGGCACTACTCTATTCAAACTGGTTTATGGGAAACTATTTCATCTCCAAATTGAGCTGGAGCATCATTCATTTTGGGCGATCCAGAAATTGATCTTGGATTCTAAGAAAGCTGGATAAGCCAGGCTGCTACAATTGACCAATTTTCAAGAAATCAGGAGAGACACATATGACAATGAAATTAATCTATAAGGAAAAGATAAAAATCTAATGATCATTGTATTTCAAGGAATACATTTTTACCTGGGAATAAGGCCATACTGTTAAACAAAAGATTGAAACCAATACAAAATAAGTAGAAGTCTCAATGGTTAGGCCCATTTGAATTCAATCAAGACAATCTTCGGATAACCATTGAGAACCAGAGAAAAGGTGAAAACCCATTTAAAGTGAATGGTCAAATACTAAATATTTTTCAAGAACCCTCCCTATAAGTCTCTTTCATCAGCATTCAATTCACTTAAAATTTAATAGATTCATGCACTCAACATAAAAGGGAGCACTAACTGGGAGGCCACACAGGGCATGAAATCTTAGACAAGGTTGTATTAGGATCATCGTAGAAGAGTTTGAGGCATGATAGGAACTACATGGTAGGGAGTAAAAACATTTGAGCTAATATAGTTCAGTACATGTTGTGTACTAGTGCTTCAGGATGTGTACCCTTCATCCAAAAATTCATTTTAATTTACCCATAGACCAAGTGAACCACAAGTTCACATCATGTACTATGTCATCTATATTTTTAATTATGCAGTTCACGAACCCTGGGATCATGAACCGTACCCCTCAAAAGACTCAATGCCCCACCTCCCTCCCTTCTAACTTCTATAACCAACAACCCCAACCCTCATCTCGCTCTCCTCCTCCCTTCTCCATCACCCAATGTCTCTCTCCCCATATTCATCTCCTCTCTCGCCCCACCCCGCACCCTCTATCTCTCATGACCAGCATGAACCACCCACATCACCTTCCATATCATGGATGACACACACACCTCCGGCACGAAACCATATCCCCTACCTTCATGGATAGAAAAAAAGTCCCCATCCTTCCTCCTCCTCCAACTCCCCATCCTCATCCTCTGAAGAACAACCACCCACCAAGCACCCTGGGGCTGCACCTACCGGACCTCCTATGCCTCATGCTAAACCTGCTCCTCAGTCTGATACAACCTCATATTTCACTTATAAGGACATGAAAATACCCCCTATACTAAGTTTCACCAACCCACAACATTGATTTTTTCTTCTTCAGCTTCTGGAATACCGCATGCGTAGAAATAAGTCATTGTACATGAGCAACTTGGCCCAATAGAAAATCATTGATGTTGTCCTTAACCTTGTAGAAATAATGCACATTGATAGCAGTCTCAACGTCTATGAGTAGACCTTCTAGGATTTGTTTCTAGAGTTTTTATCCACCTTCTGGATATCCATTTATATCCTTCAGTTCTATCTCGATGAACGAACCCATGAGTTATCATTCATAGAATTCGGGTTAGGGCTTGGTATTTACACAGAAGAGTTTTTCACTTTTAGCATTTACTCAACAAATAAATTAGAGATACCTCAAGATGATTCTAAATGGTTGTGGGAGTTGATTACTTATGACCTGTTGATACACCATGAGCCACAGATCATGAAATCCACTCAACTATGAGGCCCTACACTCCACATACTTTATAGATCTATGGATCATGGATGGTCTTCATGGGATGAGTCTCATGATAGTATCATTTATATGGTATTTCTAATACATGTAGTATCCAAGGGTGGCTCAACCATCAACATGGTTGTCCGATTCACCCAGTAGTACAAGACGCATCCTGAGAGGCAGTGTGGTAATTTTATGGGAGAAGCACTCATTACAAATCTAGTGAGGCATCTTGGTGTGTTTTATGATTTACTTCCTATCACCTCCCAAGGACCTATTGATCTTATTGATCTATTTATGCAGAACAAGATGTAGATGTTAGTGAGGGAGGATGATACATACTATTGGGCACCAAGAGTTCAGGAGGAAGCACCACTGGAGCCGCCACCACCAACAAAAGTAACATCTGACCAACCTATTGAGCCACACTCCACGCCCACACCATAACACCCATTCCCCCTCCCAACTCTACATCCACCCCATCTCCCATTACTAAACCTTCTCACCCCATTGAGATATAGCTCTAGGACACAAAAAAGTGTATCCTATAAATCCTATGCCAGATTTCCACTCACCTCTATCTCACCATCCTAGAGCCTGTAGAGTTCACCAAACTGGGCTCCTTGTTTCACCACCTTATGGCGGGATTTTGATGGAGGATATCATTCGACATAATTCCCAATTGTTCTGTTTTGTTTTTTTGTCCATTGGGACATTTTTTGGATATGAATGGATCTTATTTTGGTCCTTTGTTTATGAACCATTTTTGTACATATTTTTTTAATATATATATATATGTGGGAATCAATTTTTTCATTACTTATTGGCTTGATTTTCATTTCATTTATTTTGTTATATATCAATGTATTTCCACTTTTCATAATATATAGTTTTCGATGGACTCCTTCCACCCTTTTCTCTGGTATAAAGAGTTTCCCAACTAGTCACCGAAATTAACAACAACATCATGAACTATCATTAGATATCCATGACCAATAACATCCATCATAGACCATGATTACATTCGTATCTCATCTCATTCATGCTCAAAAAATTTCTCCCAATGTATTCAACCCAACCAAGAAACCACAAGAACCTAAAGAAACAACAACCAATAGTTATAAGAGGGAATAGAGCTCTAGAGTTGATAGAACAAATGTATATTATCTTTATCCTTCTATCTGGATAACGACATCCCATTATATTATTATGGGAGGAAACCCATAGTTGAACATTTTTCTAGATGGTGTCTACATAGTTGAGTCTTTTTCATTTTTTATTTGAGTCACTAATTGAACTGCATTGTAAAAATTCGACAAAATTAAATAATTTTTAGTCACCTTTTCTTTTTATCATTTACACGTACCTATTATTATACTATTACAATGTTTAAACCTGTGGAATAATGTTGTATATCATTCTTAAATTCATATATAACCCAGTTTGGAGGTGACCCAAAATTAGCATACAGGCGGCGAAAATCCCACATGGAAAGAAACTATCCAGGGAGTTCTAGATTCCTACATTATTACAATTGTGTAATTTAATTTCAATTTTTATGATCATTAATGTCGTTATCAATCCCAAAAGCATTTAATGGACAGTGCAGACACTATCTCTCTATATGTTTGGGGATTTTCTCATGATTCTCACAGATGATATACTAAAATTATTGCCTGTTATCACCTATCTAGGAGACATTTTTCCAAACTGTAAAACATGATTTAAACATGAAAAGCATTATTACTGTGTAAATTAAAGAAAAGGTTATGTTGAAAATTGTTAGAATCAATATTTTTCTTTATTTAGGATTTTTATAATGATTACTATGTATTGAAATTTGATTCAAATTCAACATTTTTGATATTATTATTAATTGACAGATTATGTAGTTTTATACCTATTGTGATTTCCAATATATTTTTTATTGTCATTAAATGAGATGAATTTAAGCCTAAAATTCGAAAATATTTTTGCTCCCTATTTGATGAGTGATACTTGGGACATGTAAACCTAATAGAACATGCATTGAGATCTTATTGAGGCTATGGCTGAACAAGTTAAAATTTAAAATGACTAAGGCAATCTTTTTAGCCACTTTTTACTAAGATGAACCTTACATATTTTATGAAATTATCTTATAGTTACATGAATTACCGTATAGAATTAATATATTCCAAGAAAAGTTTTACTTCGTACCATTCTCCTTGTATAATTCATGAATTTCTTTTGAAGAATCTTGGGAGGTTTCAAAAGTGCATGAGATTCTTATATTATTAGAGATGTATTGTGTAATCATCATAAAATTGTGTTGTGATTCATATATAAATTTTAGAATTTAAAATTTATTTTTGACCCTTTCAAAAATAAAAAAGAAACGAAAAAATACATATGTTGTATACTAGGAAGATTAAAAATAACTATTTCGAGATAGATGAACCCCTTTAGGGAACATATAGGTTTTGGGGATGGATGTGAGATCATTCCTGTGCATGAATTTCAAAAAATTAGAATAAAAATAAAAAAGAAAAGAATTATAAAACTTATTGTATACTTACATGACACATATGGATCCAATTTAGAGCTACTAGAGTGTGTATTTTTTTAGTTCGAAGGAGGAATTATATTCCCCTTATCTTAATAATAATGCATTATTATTGATATCTTACCCTCCTTTTGTGCATGATTTTCACTTTTTACCCACATACCCATAGCCTCAGAGTCATCATAACCATACTGGTGAATCCATCAGGGTTATTTTTTTAATTGTATTTACTTAGTATAGATGATAGAACCAATACACGTCTATGTTTAGAAACATGTACATAGGGAATCACTGTAACTCCAATTTGATTTTACACTATGTGATGAAAGAAAAATCATTGTGAGGTAAATTAAAAATGGGTATATAATTCAATGAATAGTTAAAATATTATAATTAAAAAATTATAATTTTTTTAAAGAACATAACTGTTAGGCAAGACAAATTTTTGATGCAAGGCTAATTCTGGATGCTGAATTTTTTTCATACACTTAACATAATTACCTTGACAGAAGGAATATTTTCTAATTTAAAATTTTCTTATATCATTTTTAAATCATTGTTGATACCTTCCTTTATTGAGGACAAGAAATTTCTCAAGTGGGGGGGATTCGATGAGACGAATTCATATATATTTTTCCCAGTCATATACTTATGGATTTTAATTGATTTAATCGATAATGCACTTTTTATAGGATTAGTTTTGTAGGAAGGGGACATCAAAAGATTCAAAGGATGAAATATAAAAAATGATCAGAATTCACCTATTACACATCATGACTCAACATTATACATCGTGTATTAAGAGTTCACAACATATGACATGTCCTGGGTCATGCCTTGAACCAAGCCGAGAAGTCAGCTGAGGAAGTAGCCATTACACCTCATGAATTATCAGTAGACGACATTGAATCTTTCAAAATAGTTGAAAAAAATCCACACAGGAGGAATTAATGTGGATCAGTAAATGTCGCAAGTCCTCCATACATGATATGTCAGCAGTCAAACCTAATAAATAAGGCCAGATATGAACAAGGTACACATAAGATCCCATATCCACTGAGATCTACACTAATGAACAATACACGGTGTGTAACTCTAGTACATTTTGTGACTGATTTAACTTATATATACATCACCTCGGTAGAGCATTTGGTTCAATTCCAAAATTTTATTTGCCTATGTTCTTTCATCCCCTTGAGTTCTTTCATTCTTTCCCTCTCTAAAATTCAACGTTTCTTTGTGTTTTAAATTATATCTCAATTCAAGAGTCATGGATCGTGTTTTATTCAATCCCTTCAAATTCCTATGAAGTTCTTCCCATTATTAATTATCAATTTCCAATGACATGTGTTAGATCCTTTTCTGCATTTAATTTCAGGTAAATCCTTTATTAAATTTGTGATTCACCTTTAATAATTTTGGATTATATGCTTGTTCTCATTACAAATTTGAACCCTTTAATGATTGTGGACCAATTAAATTCAATCATCATGTCAAGTATGATTTTCATAATTTATTAAATTTCATATCGACCCACCATGAGTAGCTAAACCACATTGGGGTAAGAATTGAGCGTAGATGTAGCTAGACTCAAAATTAATATTTAAATCTAATTTGTGAAACCATAATGGTTTAGTAATCAGGATAAATAATAAAAGTCTACAGAATTTTTGTGAACTTCCCTAACCATGGGATATCCAAACAAAAGACCCTATCCAAATTTAAGGTGGACTAGGTTATGATCACTATCCTAGGAAACATTCTACCATATAAGCTAAATAAAATTCACTTAGGTTGTTATTATCTCCCAATCAAGGAATAGTCACTCCCTAGGTATAAATAGGTTACTTGACCAATGTAAAGTAGTGACTGTTTGTTTCATAGGCTATGCCTAAATACCATTCCAATATTATAATTAAGTTAATCCTTTCTCTAGATACTCGAAATTGATCATGATCGCTCCTTAATTATGTGAATTCACTTTCAACCATAGATCTAGTAAAACTCCAAAACACCAAATAAATTTGAAAGGACTCTTAAAAAAAGGTTCTCAAGCCAATAATGTTGAAGAAACCACTTCATCCTTGTGGTGTTGACTACACACTTATACAATACAATGTCTATGTAGTAAGCAAAGATTGGAACATAATAAATCTAATCTAACCATAGAATGTAAAAACCCAACAATGTGTGCAAGTGCTTCAATATGCAAGGGAGTTATTTTAATAAGTTATTCCATCGGCCTTATAGAATAATGTAAACCACTCCCATTTGGAATAACCCATGGTAAAAACTATAGGAGGGTTTTTGGTTTTGTATATTTTGTTATTTAGAGTCCAAAACCGAAATAATAAATAAATATTCATATTATCCAATATAAACCCACCCAAGATCACATTTCTCCTCACTCAAACTCCATATATAACTAACATAATCTTCTATCTACTATCTAGAGTATTCCCATGGAGCCTCCAAGTTATCAATAATACCGTCCAAATCTTTTGATGTCACACACTCATGTTAGGGACCATCACCTCCTTTTAAAATTCATGTACATTCTTGGAAATTAGTCTTTTAATATTAATTGGTTATATTTTAATTCATTTATAATCATTCCCAAGCATTCCAATTAATGTTATTCAAATGAGTTATCATTTATTATCCCTCATTTGGACCCTTACCTAGGTCCTTACTCTATCAAAATTCCATTACGGATCCTCACCGTCTCTTCTTTATTCAATTTTATTTATTAACATATAAAATATATTTCAATTTCCTAAATTTGGGACATGTATTTACATGTCCCTATTACTTGTCATATTATTTCCAAATGATTAGATATCCCTTCCTCTCTCATCAACCAATTTTATGTATTTTTAAGAAATGTCATTATGCGGCCAAAATTTATCCATGATTCTCCACGCCAGTATAATGGTACAGTGAATACCACACCCATTTTTCTTTCAAGGGTATAAACCTTTATGAAATTATAATTATTTGTTGGGGAGTTACATGTATGTTTTCCACATTCCATTATTATGTAATAAATTATTATGATAAATAAATATATGATGTATGATCTATGTGGAATACTTAAGAATGAGAATCAAATGAATATGATGAGTGTGCCTAGATAGTGCTCCAATTAATTGGGTAATGTTTAGTATCATGATACATCATCTTTTGATAGGGAGTGAACCTTATTCTTTTATGGGAATTTTTCCAGAATGATATCTTGGTGGGATTAACCTTGACCTATATTTCTGATTCATTATTTTATGTTGTTGCCACATTTTCCATGTTATAATTATTATGTTATATCTTTCCTTATTATTCATGTTCCTTTTATTCCTCATTGACATTGCTATTGTGTAACATGTACCACTAATTCCATTTTTATTCCCTTTCTTGGATTTATAGTTCACCCCTTTCTTATGTATGTCTCTAGGTTATCCCATGATGTTTATAGTTCAATAGATCACTTTGAGCATTTCAAGCAATTTTTCAATAAATATGTTGTATTCCCCTATTTTATGTTCTTATGTGATATACCAAATACAAAAATACTCAAGACTTATCAATCATCTTGGTTGTTTTAAGTGTAGTGTTATTTAACAAATAATTTATTAATATGAAATAAAGATCATGTTTTTTATAGTTAGAATTTGAGGAAAAGATTAGTTATTCTTCGGATTATGATTAGAAAACTCTAGTGGAACACATAGAGATAAGTCTATGTAAAGGAAAATATCCCAAAATATTTGTTAGTATAGAGTAATTAGTATATCATGAAAATAAATCCTTGTCTATATAATACAAGTGGACATGAATCAAAAAAAGTGGTTCCTAGGAATAAAAACTCTAATAAGGTGTTTCAGGCCTGACTTGAGGTAACCTGGTACACAAATATAGGCCTTACTACACACCTGGTTTGATACTTATGGAGGATATTCATTGGTAAATTCATAATATCACTATGAAAAATTATTACTGGAACAAAAAAAGGAATCCCATTAAAATATATGTTAGTAAATAGATCGGGGATAACATAGATTGAATTATATAAATTAAGATGTAAGGGAAATAAATGTAATTTATAGGTGATCCCATTAATGTCATTGTATTTTCCTTTATATATTTTTTAGTTTAGAATAATAATACATAATTATACTTTTATTCTATCCAATGGCCAAAAATAAGAGGAATCTGGTAAACAATCAATGTGATGGACAATGTGATGATTATCCCAGTGAGATGCCTAACCTAATGCGAGTGGGAATCATGAACTTTATGAAGATAATATATCATATAACTTAGTTTATATAAGAACATGGTTCTTATTTTTGAGGTACATGCTTCTTATTTTCTCATTTCAATAAGTGTTTTTGAGAAAATATGAAAAATCGGCAAAAATCCTAAATTTTGGAACTAAACGCCATGTACTTTTGGCTGTGTTGGGATGAGTACTTAGGGCATGTATCCATGTCGGCGACGAGGGGTGTAAGAACTGACTACACACCATGTAGTGGTCCTTTAAATGTCGTGTAGTCAGTCGGCAGGCCTAAACAGTAAGGCGGTGGTGTAGCCGCCCGCTAGGAGACATTACACGTCGTGTACTCAGAAGTACATGTTGTGTACTCATGTCGATGGATGAACAGTGTGGCGGTGCCACCCGAGGAACAGTTAAATAAAGGAAGTCCATGATGTGTACTCATATGTACACGTCGTGTACTTTGTTTTTTCAGCTTAAAACAGGAAGTAGCCTCCTCATTTGGCAAAGGAGTCATTTGAGCCGTTTTGGAGCCAAAGGAGGAGGCCAAACCTTTGAAGATCCACCGAGTGATCGTCTAGAATTCGATTCCGCCTCAGAAGATCTCGTTGGAACCGTGAGGGTAAGACATTTTTTCTCCTTAAGTCGTTCATACCAATTCCTTCCCGAGGGAATGTTATTTAGGTTTGAATGGGTTTTCTTCTTCGTCAGATCTATGTCGTTCTTGGGCGTTTCATAGATTGGCGTTCGTGTATAACGCTCGTTGGCATATAAGGTAGGTGGGTTGGTGTAAATTTCCAACTGTTGTGCGTTTTTGTACATTTTCGTGTCATGAACCCATGTTGGGGTGTTGTGTGGATGAGGTCGTTGCAATATTTAATGCCTATAATTGCATAGGTGATTAAATTGTGATAATAAAATTCTGGTTCGGATTGTTTCTTGGATCCGAAACCACCCTGGGGGTGTGTTCCACTCTTTAGCTATTTGGACAGGATACCCAAGGGTATGTCTTTAATGTAGTAATTGTTGAATTGCCTTGAGAGGAATTTCTTGTTTACTACATTTTGACATGTTCGGCATGGCCCGGTTACTGTTTAGCCTGAGGGCGTTGTTGTTGTATTAGACTGAGGTCGTGAATGTATTATCCTGAGGGCAACATACTATTTCTCCTGAGGGTAACCTTTTGTGCCTGAGGGGTTGACTTCTATGCCTGAGGGCGACACCTACTATGCCTGAGGAAAATTTTTGTTATGCTTGAGGGTAATACATGCGGGTTGGATTTTGTATATCCTAAGGGAAAGCCTAAGGGTGTGGTCTACTATTTAGCCTGAGGGTGAGGTTATGGTTGGCCTAAGGGCTTGGTGCTATTGTGCACAAAGTTGTTACTAAATTAAATGAATTAAATTAATAATAAAATGGAAATTTAATTGTTAAGTTAGTTACTTGTTAGTACTTCTTACTTTATTGAATTTTACTATTGCGCGCTGTTGTTGCATGCTTACACGCAGTTGGGCACAGGCCTTTGGTGGGTTTCTATTGAGATATATATCTCACACCCTGTTTGGGTCACACTTTTCGGCCCAAACAGATTACATTTCTGTAGGTGTAGATAAGGGAAAGAGTCCCTATACAGGTACTTGACTATTGCTGAGGAGTAGGAGGGCATGGGACTGAGCCAAGGATCGTGATACCACTGCCAGTTGTTTGCTTTGTTTTTCTATACTCTACGTTTCAATGTACTGTATTGATGTATAAAATGGTCTGGCTATTTTCAAAGTATTTGAGGCATGTAGCATCAATATTTATATACTGTTGATTATTTCAGTTGTGTATGGTTTACTGCTTCTGCTGTTTGTTGTATGTTTTATTTAAATTCAGCTGGTCTACACTTTGACAAATGAGGGCATAGTTTCCCCACTATCAGACCTGGGCCCTCGCTGCTAGTCGGCAGCCTCTAGCATTTGGGGAAATGCCCTTGAGGTCACGTGGCTAACCGGGTTCGGGGCACCCCTTGAGTGGCACCCGGAACCGGGACGTTACAAAGTGGTATTAGAGGCGTTTTTTTCTTTGACTTACTATTTGGAGCCATAGTTAGGGATTGGACGAACGGTAGTTGGTAATACGAAATTCCCTGGTGTAGCTAACCCATGTATAGGGAAAAGCCAGTCTACCTCGTATTTTCCAATTCTTTGATTTTGAAAATTTTAAAGTTGATTTGATTTCACCGTTGGGTGACACACTTGAGATTATGCTTTTTATAATATATCTGTGGGTTCTATTTGATTGCAACCTGATGATATGAGTTTATGCCGTCTCATTCATCCTATAGGCACATGCTAGAAATCACATACCATGCATAATTTCCATGCCATGTAGGTGCATTAGAAATTCGCATGTTGTTGTGATAGTTTTTGTGCTAGAAAATCATGATGTTATGATAGCTATTGGATAAATACCTACTCTATGATAGGGTATTCTTTGTGTGAGCTTGTTTATAGAATGGACGCCAAAATTTGGTTTTTGGGGAGTATGGGACCCCATTGACTGGAATTTGGTGGATCATTGACTGTTTATTGGTTATAACACATATGAGATTTCAAACTTTGATTCGTCAGGAGTATGGGCCCCCACGAGTCTGAATTTGACACTTAGGTGTTGTTTTTCAGTATTTTTTGGGTTATGGGGATGTTTCTGAGGCATACTGTCCAGAAACCCAGTATACATGCCATGTAGTATTTTTATACACGCCTTGTATGTTCCTCTGTTCGGGAAGAAAAATAAAATTTTTGAGTACACGCCATGTAGTCTCTTCCTGTGTCACAAACCGTGTGGGCGGCGACACGGGGTAGGGAAAGTCTTGGGTAAAACACACCATGTAGCTTTTGTACACGCCGTGTAGTGTTGACCCGGAGTCCGACCATGTAACTAACAACACGGGTCGGTGAACTCCTTGATAGAACATGCCGTGTAAATGGTGGAAACGCCATGTAGTGTGACCTGGGGACTCGGCCGTGTAACTAACAACACAGGTTGGTGTCACCTCTCCCTGAACACGCCGTGTACCTTTGGGACATGCCGTATAGTCTTGTCCGAGGACCGACCGTGTGGTGTTAGCCATGTGGCTGGGAAACAGGGTGTTGTACACGCCGTGTATGGGTGTAACACACCGTGTAGTGTCAACCTGAGTAGTCGGCCATGTCACTAATGACACCGGCAATTGGAAAATAACACCATACACACCGTGTAGGTTTTATTCGATGAAAGCCGTGTGGATTAGCCGTGTAGAAGGACCCGGGAAGGGGAAGGGAAGTCAAGTACACGTAGTGTAGTAATTTTACTTGTCGTGTAGTCTTGTTTGGAAAATTTTGAAATGCTTTCTTCCTCTTATTTCCTTTGTGGTTCCTTCGCTTTTTGGTCATAATAATCTTGAATCTGAGGTGTGCTTTTGACCTTGTATTTTCATGCTTCCTAGATGACCGCGAGTTGTTCTCCAGGAGAGCGACGAAGATTATACTCCATAGATGGTGGGACATGGGCTCCCAACTAGTCCTCTAGTAGATCCAGATGTGGCGCCAGCTGCTATACCAGACACAGGCATGGAGGTGCAGTTCTGTGAAGGCTTTAGGCGGATCATGGAGACCTTTCAGGGAGCACTGCAGGCTGCCACATCTATGGCTGAGCTAACACGTATCTTCCAGAAGCAGCATCCACCTACTATTTAAGGGGATGTCGGACCACAGGCTGCGAAGTCTTGGCAAGGATCGATGAAGACTATTTTCGAGCATCTTGAGACACCTCCAGGGCGGAGGGTCAATCTCGTGACTTACATGTTGTGTGATTCCGCCAAGAGGTGGTGGGATGTAACCACCCAGTCAGAGCATCATAGAGACATGGAGTGGGAATATTTTCAGGCATTCTTCTATGAATTCTTCTTTCCTGAGACGCTAAGGTAAGATAGAGCTTTAGAGTTCATGAATCTATAGCAGGGCACTATATCGGTGATGGAATATTCTGCTCACTTCACCGAGCTTTAGTGTTTTCCACTCGTGCCGGTGGGTGATGAGACACTGAGATCCAGATGTTTTGAGGATGGTCTTCGGTATGACATCCAAGCGCTGGTGAATGTTTGCAGGTTTCAATCAGTACATGCTATTATGAATCAGGCGCTGATTACTCAGAGGAACCTGTGGGAAACTAGTGTTGTTGTCCACGGCGGTTCAGCACTAGTTACTGGTACTATTTCTACTGGCAAGAGGAAGAGACAGATGGAGTTCTCTCAAGGTGGTAGTACCATCCAGGCAGTGACTTCAGGTGGCCCGATCAGGTGCTACCAGTCTGGCAGAGAGGGGCACAAGAGACCACAGTGTCCACGAGACCCAGTGGAGTGTCGAGCTTATAGCAAGATGGGTCATCTACATCGCTTTTTCAGGGAATTTCTACCAGGGTCTAGTGAGAGGGGTTCTGTGCAGACTCCGCGTGCAGATGCAGGACCAGTGGCTTCTTACCAGTCAAAGAACTGGAATACATTAGGGCGTGCCGGAAGAGATGGTGGTCATGGTCATGGTATCTAGACACCAAGATCTCATAGGCAACATGGCGAGACAGCTCAGGGTTTCCAGGCTGTGTCATAGAGCCGCGGCACTGGGTAGGCTTATATAGTGCAGCAGACCCAGCACGAGCAGGATCCCAGACCATCTACAGTCAGAGGTACTATTTTAGTAGCTTCTGTCTTATCATCAATACTTTTTTATATGGGTGCTATGCATAGTTTCATATCTATAACCACTGTGGAGAGCCTTGGGCTCTATGTTTATACTTCTTCTGATATCATGACGCTAGATACTCTTTTGGGGACTAGAACGGTTGATGTGCGTCAGTGCAAGGAGTTCCCCCTTGAGGTTGGAGGGTGTCACATTCTATGGGGCCTCTATGTCTTGGAGATGATGAGATATGATGTCATTCTCAGGATGGCCTGGTTGGTTCCCTTTAGAGCCTTTGTATACTTCTACCGTCGCAGGGTGAGTTTCACGTCACCAGAGGGTGGAGAGTTTCTATACCAGGGCGAGTGGGAAGTTAAAGCGATTCGAGCTGGACCAGAGTATCATGGGTGAGGTGGAGTCATGGCCCAGATTGCGAGATTGTATCTTGATGACCAGGGGACTTGTCAAACAGATTTCACTCCAGTTGTTGATCGTTACAGGTATGTCTTCCCGGATGAATTTTCAGGTCTACCTCCGGAGCGAGAGGTGGATTTCTCTATCGAGCTTATTCCAGGGGCAACACCGGTGTCCATTCCACCTTATAGGATGGCTACACCTGAGCTGTAGGAGCTCAAGAGGTAGTTAGAGGAGTTGCAAGAAAAGGGCTTTATCCGACCCAGTACTTCTCCTTGGGGTTCTTTGATCCTTTTTGTGAAGAAGGTGGATGGTACCCTTAGACATTGCGTAGATTATCAGAAGCTGAACCAGTTGACCGTTAAGAACCGATATCCCTTGCTGAGGATTGATGATCTGTTTGATCAGCTTCTTGGAGCACGAGTGTACTTGAAGATTGACCTAAGATCGGGATATCATCAGCTGTGCGTTATACCGTCTGATATACCTCTCATGGCTTTCTGGAGAAGGTATGGTCTGTACGTGTACTTGGTTACACCGTTCGGACTCACGAACGAGCCAGTAGTTTTCATGGATCTGATGAATCGTGTGTTCCATCTGTATCTTGATTTTTTTTGGTAGTATTCATGGACGACATCTTGGTGTACTCTCACACTCGACACGACCATTCCACCCATCTTGAGATCATATTGAGTACACTGAGAGAGCATCAACTATATGCTATTCTCTCGAAGTGCAACTTTTGAATGGAACAAATTCACTTCCTGGGTCATATCATCTCATAGGCAGGAGTTGCAGTGGACCAGAGAAGGAGAGAGCAGTAGTTTCTTGGGAGAAGCCTAAGAACGTGTTTGAGATACAGAGTTTCATAGGGCTGGCTGGTTTCTAAAGATGCTTCATACATGAATTCTCCCGCTTAGCAGCATCATTGACGGGACTGACTAAGAAGGATGTGAATTTCATTTGGTCAGAAGCTTGTGAGGCATATTTTCAGGACCTGAAGGGAAGGTTGACATCAGCACCAATCCTAATACTCCCAGAGCAGGGGAAGATCTATACAGTTTACTATGATGCATCAAGGATTAGGTTGGGGGCGGTTTTGATGTAGGCAGACCGAGTTGTTGTGTACAGTTCACGGCAGTTGAGGCCACATGAGCGGAATTACCCGACGCATGATCTCGAGTTGGCTGCAGTTGTTCATGCGTTGCACTGTTGGAGACATTATCTGTTGGGAAATCATTTTGTGGTTTTCACCAACCAAAAAAGCCTAAATTATATCTTTACTCAGAGTAAGCTGAATCTGAGGGAGAGAAGGTGGGTTGAGTACCTAAAGTCCTTCGATTTTGAGCTTGCTTATACACCTGGTAAAGGTAAGGCAGTAGCTGATGCACTGAGTAGGAAGACTCAGATACATGCAGTGCAGGAGGCCAATGGTGAGTGGAAGCTCATAGCTTTATTATCTGAGATGCATCTGGAGGTTCATGATAGTCAGGGGTAGACTTATCTTTCATCTTTAGCTGTGACATCTACCCTCCTTGATAGAGTGAGGATGAGGTAGCTATTTGATCCGAAAGGCCTAGTTCTATGGGAGTTGGTGGCAAGTGAGGACCCGCCTCCTGGTTGGACAATAGGTGACAATGAGGTCATGCATTTCCATGGACAAGTATGGGTTCTAGAGGATATACTTGGGGAGCTGATGTGAGGGTTTCATGCTTTGGCTTGGGTAGTTCATCCCGGGGTTACCAAGATGTACCGTGACTTGAGACTTCAGTACTGGTGGCTGAGTATGAATAGAGATGTAGCTGGGCTTGATACGAGATGTTCTACCTATCAGCAGGTGAAGACAGAGCATCAGAGACCAGCTGGGCTATTACATCTGCTACCCATTCTAGAGTGGAAATGGGATGATGTCGGGATGGATTTCTTGACGGGATTTTCAATGTCACGTCGAGGTAATGATTCCATGTGGGTTGTTGTGGATAGAATCACGAAGGTATCTAACTTCTTGATGATTAAAGAGACCTTCGGTGTAGCCGAGATCGAGAGGCTATATATCCGAGAGATCTTATGTCTTCATGGCGTCCCTCGTTCTATCATTTCAGATAGGGATGCCTGCACTACGTCTCGTTTCTGGCAGAGTTTTCAGAGGGCACTGGGTACACAGGTGATTCTGAGCACAACATACCACCCTCAGACCGATGGCATATCAGAGCATACGATATAGGTGATAGAGGACATGCTGCGTGCATGCATCCTAGACTTTTGCTACTCTTGGGAGAAGCATATACCCTTAGTTGAGTTTTCCTATAACAATAGCTTTCATGAAACTCCTAAAATGGCACCATAAGAGGCTTTATATGGTAGGCCATTCCAATCACCTTTGTGCTGGTTCGAGGCAGGTGAGGCAGCTTTACTGGGACCACAGCTCGTGCAGGAGACATCTGAGTAGGTCCAATTGATTCAGAAGCAGATTGCTACTGCGCAGTCTCGACAGAAGCCATATGATGATCGCTGCAGATGACCTTTGGAGTTCATGGTTAGGGATTAGGTTTTCATGTCTGTTTCTCTGAGGCTAGGACACAAGCGGATCTGGAGTCATGGTAAGCTTTCACCGAGGTTTGTGGGGACATTCGAGATTTTGGAGAGAGTAGGGCTGGTTGCCTATCGGTTTCAGTTACCTCAGCGATACCGAGCCATGCACGACGTCTTCCACATGTCTCAGTTGTGCCGCTATCATTCAGACCCATCTCACATTTTTCAGCCTAATGAGGTTTAGCTAGAGTCAGATTCGTCCTTTGAGGAGCATCCAATTCTTTTCGTTGAAAGGATCACAAAGGTTCTCTGAGGCCGGTCAGTTCCTCTCGTACAGGTGCTATGGAAGCATGGGAGACTGCAGGAAGAGACTTCGGAGCGGGAG
Organism: Viscum album; assembly: GCA_963277665.1. NCBI lineage: Eukaryota > Viridiplantae > Streptophyta > Magnoliopsida > Santalales > Viscaceae > Viscum > Viscum album. Next base: position 1,568,187,353 of record OY728160.1, read on the forward strand.
GCCGATGTACATGCTCAGTGGCCAGAGCTGGTCTGAGCTTTATCTTCTCCACCCTTGGAAGAGAAATTTGGGGACGAATTGCTATAAAGGGGGATGTTTGTAAGAACCCCGTTCTCATTTTTGAGGTACGAGTTTCTCCATTTCTATTTTCCATAAATGTTTTTGAGAAAATATGGAAAATAGGGAAAATCCAAAATTTTGGTACTACACGCCGTGTACTTTTTCCACACGTCGTGTACTTTTGGCCTTGTTGGTATGAGTACACGGGGTGTGTAGCATGTCGGCGATGAGGGGTGTAGGAACCAACTACATGCCGTGTAGTGGTCCTTTACATTCCGTATAGTCAGTCGGTAGGCATAAACAGTAAGGCGGTGGTGTAGCTGCCAGCTGGGTGATAGTACACACCGTGTACTCGGATGTACATGTCGTGTACTCATCTCGACGGATGAACAGTGTGGTGGTGCCGCTAGAGGAACAGTTAAATGAAGGAAGTACACACCGTGTACTCAGAAGTACACGCTGTGTACTTTGTTTTTTTGGCTTAAAAAAGGTAGTAGCCTCCTCATTTGGTAGAGGAGTCATTTGAGCCGTTTTGGAGACAAAGGAGGAGGCCAAAACATTGAATATCCACCGAGTGTTCGTTTGGAATCCGATTCTGGCTCGGACGATCTCGTTGGAACCGCGCGGGTAAGACCTTTTGTCTCCTTAAGCCGTTCTTACCAATTATTTCCTGAGGGAAAGATATTTACGTTTGAATGAGTTTTCTTCTTTGTCAGATCTACGTCGTTCTTGGGCGTTTCTTAGATCGGCGTCCGTGTATAATGCTCGTTGGCGTATAAGGTAGGTGGCTTGGTGTAAATTTCCAACTATTGTGCATTTTTGTGCGTTTTCATGCCATGAACCCATGTTGGGGTGTAGTGTGGATGAGGATGTTGCTATATTTAATGCCTAGAATTGCATAGGTGATTAAATTGTGATAATAAAATGCTTGTCTGGATCGTTTCTTGGATCCACAACCACCACAGGGGTGTGTTCCACTATTTAGCTGTTTGGCCAGGATACCCAAGGGTATGTCATTAATGTAGTAATTATAGAATTTATTTGAGAGGAATTGCTTGTTTACTTCATTTTGACATGTTGGGCATGGCCCAGTTACCGTTTACCCTGAGGTCATTGTTGTTGTATTAGCCCGAGGGCGTGAATGTATTAGCCTGAGGACAATATACTATTTTGTATGAGGGAAACCTTGTGTGCATAAGGGCTTGACTTCTGTGTCTGAGGGAGACACTTCTTATGCCTGATGGAAATTTCTGTTATGCCTAAGGGAAATACCCGTGGTTTGGATTTTTTATAGCCTAAGGGCAAGCCTGAGGGCGTGGTCTACTATTTAGCCTGAGGGCATGGTTCTGGTTGGCCTGAGGGCTTGGTGCTGTTGAGCACAGAAATGTTACTAAAATAAATGAATTAAATGAATAATAAAATGGCAATGTAATTGTTAAGATTATTAATTGTTAGTACTGCTTACTTTATTGCATTTTACTATTGCAAACTCTTGTTGCATGCTTACATGCAGTTGGGCACGATCCTTTGGTGGGTGCCTACTGAGATATATTTCTCACACCCTGTCTGGGTCATGCTTTTAGGCCCAAATAGATTGCATTTCTACAGGTGTAGATAGGGGAAAGAGTCCCTATATATGTACTTGATTGTTGCTAAGGAGTAGGAGGGCATGGGATCGAGCCTAGGCTCATGATGCCGCTGCCAGTTATTTTCTTTGTTTTACTGTACTCTTCTTTTTGTTGTACTGTATTGATGTATAACTTGCTCTGGATATTTTCATAGTAGTTGAGGCATGTAGCATCACTATTTATATACTATTTATTATTTCAGTTCTGTATGGTTTACTGATTCCGCTGTTTGTGGTATGTTTTATTTAAATTCTAATGTGCTGCACTTTGAAAAATGAGGGCATAGTTTCCCCACTATCAGACCTGGGCCCCCACTACTAGTCGACAACCTCTGGCGTTTGGGGAAATGCACTTGAGGTCACGTGGCGAACTGGGTTTGGGGTACCCATTGAGTGGCACCCGGAACCAGGACGTTACAGTGTATGAATAGAAAACTAGGTACAAGGGATATTATAAACCTCCATGAGCGAGAAAAATATGCGATCGTGAGATTTTTTGTGATGAATTCCTCCTACATTTAATGGATCATATGATCCCTTAATCAAAGAACAAATGATAAAATACACTGAGAATATCTTCTCCATACTTAAATGTTTCAAGGAGGAAAATGTTATTCATACTGTTTATCAAATGGAGGTAGTATCTTATCAGTGGTGTACATTGATCCAAAACATGAAGCACAAGGAAAATATCAAATCAATGGTGTAGAAGGGAATTCCAGAAAATGTTTTTCAATAAATATCTTCCTTGTACTCTTTTCCTTAAAATGGAAAGTGATTTCCATTTCCTCAAGATAAAAATATGGCAAATCTATCAGGGTGTATGAGAAAAACATCACAAAAATTTCACGATACACATTTTTCTTTTTTTTCACCCCTGAATTTAAGGCTGACAACTTATTTTGTTAGAAGAAGCATTGTCTAAAAAAATACCTAGTGATCCATGACCTCAATAGCTATGAGGAAACATTCTAATGTGCCCTTAAAGACAAAATCAAGATTGTTGAATCCCTAGTATATGATAGGGATAATAAAGAGAAAGTGGAGTTTAATTCCATAAATCTTATGGAGAAATATAATAGTGACAGAAAATATCATTATCCAACTTGTCACTGGTGTGGAATGAAGCACCCTATAAATCTTTTAGGAAGGAGGAAGAAATCATTTAGCAGCAAGAAGGAAGGAAACTAGAAAACATTTTTCAATAGAAAAAACACACTGTTGTGATAGAGGAAAGGAATTCCCCAATCAACCCTCAATGAATTATTCATTACATTATCTACAAGTAACTATGGATTGTTTCAAACAGATTCTATAATCCAATAGTTTTATAGATAGCCAACAATCTCCGAGGGAACAAGGTTGATATTTTTTCCATCAAAATTGATGAGGAGGATTCTGACAACAATGTGGTGATAGGTATCATAGTTATTCATTAAATAATATAAAACATTTTTTGATTATGGTTCTATGCATTCCTTCACATTATGAATGATTAGTAGAACTATTCGAAGACCACCACAATGCATGGAGGAAGAAATGTCTGTGAAAACGTAAAATGGTGAAATTATTTATTTCGAAGTCTAAAACTCATCCCTTATCACAATTCATGGCATGAACATCCCATAAAAGCTTTTCGTACTCCATTTTGTAGTATTTGATTAAATTATAGGCATGTATTGTCTTTCACTATAAATAGCCTAAAAAAATTTATAGGAGAGGGAAATCACTTGTGATATTGCAAATCATCCCCCGATTCAGTACAAGTGCAAGGAGGAGGATTCTTCATTAGATCCATCATCTTAAACATGGATATTATTTTCCTATGAGAAACTGTATCTGGCTCAGATGCTTGTGATTAAGTTAATAACAATCCTAGAAGACATGCCTATTATGGGGGAATATGTTGGTAAGTATCCTAATTAATTTTCTGGTATTCCTCCTAGCTGAGAGGTTGAATTCTCAATCGATATTATACATGGGGCATTTATATTATCCAATAATCTATATATAATTGTTGTTGTGGAATGTGAGGAGATTAAGAAAAAAATACGATAATCTAGAAAATGTGTTAATATGCCCAAGTGATTCACTATGGGTGTACCGATCCTCTTTGTTAAGAAAAATGATGTTTTAATGTGCCTTTTCATTGATTATGGTTAGCTTAATAAGATCATGATTATGAAAATGTATCATCTACCTCATATTGACTACTTGTTTGATCAGCTACATGGAAGACAATACTTCTCCGTGGTGAATTTGTGATCAGGATTTTACTTAGATTGAAGAAGGAAGATACACCCCAATACTTCTTTTTTTACAAGGTAAGGGAAATTTGAGTTCATAATGTTTCCTTTTTGAATCACTAATACTCCAAAAATATTCGTGAACATGAATAATAGAGTCTTTAGAGATTAACTATACAAATTTTTGGCAACCATTATAGATGATATTATTATGTATTCAAAAATCATGGAGGAGCATGAAGAGAATATGAGAACTATCCTAAAGACCCTATAAAAAAAGAATATTTATGCCATGTATAGTAAATGTTAGTTCCTATTGAAATAATCCTCTTTCTTGGGTAATATCATCACAAGAATTGGGAAATTATTGGACACATTAATGAAAAATGAAATTGACGGATGGCCACATCCAAAATCTGTTACAGATATGAATAGTTTCCTTGGGTTAGCTAGGTATTATCATTGATTTTTTAGAAATTTATCATGATTTCCAAACCCTCATACCAAGGAAACATGAAAGCGAGAAATGTTTAATTGAAATTGTTAATGTGAAGATAGCTTCATGGAGTTTAAAAATTAGGCTCATCAATTCACATGTGATAATACTACCATTATGTTGAGAAATCTTCATAGAATTGAGTGATTCTTCTAATAAGGGATTGCACTATGTTCTAATGGAAAATGAAAAATTCATTTCATATTCTTCAATGTAGTTGAAAGATAATGAGAAAAACTATCCAACACATGATCTGGAGTTTGATGTTTTGATCTTTACATTAAAAATCTAGTGGTATTATCTCTATGGGGTGATTTATGAGATATATACCGATCACAAAAGGCTCAAGTATATATACCCAACAAAAGAGCTCAATATCCACCAAAAAAAGTGGTTAGAGATTATTAAGTTCAATGAATGCTTAATCGACTACCATCCTAGTAATGCGAATAATATTGTTTATTCTCTATGTAGAAATGACCCAGAAATTCTATCATCAATGAGAATAAATATTGATATGATCTTCTTAGATTTTAAAAGGATAGAAATGGTAATAATAAAAGAAGTAACATATTCAATCCTTTCCCAAATTATGTATGAACCATCTTATTTGGAAATGTTAAAGGATGCTTAAAGAAATCCTTTGTAAAATCAGAAGAAGGTGGTTGACGTGAGATAGGGGATGTCATAAGAGATTGAAATTGATGAAGAAGGAATTATGATATTTGGGTCAAGACTATGTTCTACAAAAAAATACTGAGATAAGGAAGGAACCATTGTATGATGCACAATGATCATTATTCTCAATTAACCCATGAAGCACAATTATTTAACAATATCTCCTTGAGCACTATTGGTGGGACAATATGAAGAAGGATATCACAATATATACATCAATGTGAATGGTATGTCAGCAAGTGAAGGTTGAAAGGTGGAAGTCTAATGGTATGATACCACCATGACACATAACAACATAAAAATTGGAGTACATCACCATGTACTTTGTCATCAGACATCTAAAGACATCCATGGGAAATAATTTTATAGGTTTTTTTTTGATTTTCTGACAAACACATCTCACTTTATCACAAATCTAGTGGAATTTTCATTTGATCAACATGAAACGATATACATCAGAGAAGTGGTAAGGCTTCATGGAGTATCACTATCGATTTTATTTGATTGATATTCAAGATTCACTTCCATGTTCTTGAAAAGTCTCTAACATGATCTATACATTGATATGAACTACAATATAATTTATAATCTTACAATTTATGGACAATTTTATTATTCTATTAATACAATATAAGATATGTAATGATTATGTTCTATGGAATTAAAAGGAGGAAGGGACCAAAATATACCTTTTTTCATGTTCTATTAGAAAAACAATTTCTAATCTAGCTTCCAAATGCATCCCTAAAAAGCAAATTATGGGAAGTGGTGTAGAACACCAACATGGGGGGATGAAGTTGGGGACTAAAAACTACTATGTCCTAAAATGGTCAAGAAAATGGTGGAAAAGGATAATATAAATTAGCATCACAACAAGGATATTCCTAGTTCATATACGATCTATGCTAAATTTTTTCAATGATACCTATATATTGATATTGGAAACAAGGTATTCCTCCATATTTATCTATGGAATAAGGGGATTTGATTTTGGTAGAAAGTAAAGCATAATACAAGGTACATTAGACCTTAATCACATAAAAATGGTAGCCTATTGACTATAACCCCCACTAAACATATCTCAAGTATTTGATGTATTCCATGTATCTCTCTTGAGGTTGTACATACCATGCCTCACACATATACTTAGTCTAGATGTGGTACCACTGGAGAATAATATTTTTTATGAAGAGTATCCATTGAAGATCCTAGGTCATAGAAAAACATTATATGAAGTAAGACACCACACCTTTTAAAAGTGTTGTGGATAAATTAGTAGTTTGAATATGCAGTATGGGAAATGGAGTAAGTGATGAATTATAGTTACCCTCATCTATTTTATTCTGGGAAATAAAAATTTCAAGGGTGAAATTTCTTAGTGAAAGATGTTTGTAATGATTGGAAATGTTATAAATAAAATTCCCATTAGGATTTAATTAAATATATTATTATATATGGTTATAAAAAACACATTCACTTATTTTAATTTTTATATCAAATTGGATTTAAAATATCATTAAGTATCTTTACCATTGATAATATATTCATTTAATAGTGAACACATGATTAGTATAAATATAGAGTTTAAAAAAATACAATTAACACAGAAAAAGGATTTCATGGCCTCAAATTATAGTATAATCACATATTAATCCCATTTATCATAGATTTTGATAGATATGAAATGTTTGGGATTCTCCCTTAACCAATACAATCCATAGATCGAGCAACTTAAGTATTAAATAAACCATTTACGGGAGAAGTTATTGCTCATCAAGATCATGAACCAAACCATGTTCTCCAAACTACCCCCAGAAAGTCAAACCATTTCAAACCTCAATCTTAGTGTTTTTATGGTGTATTAATGGGATATATATCAATACCCTATAAATACAAATATATACATTATTTCCGTCTTATTATTTGTTACTTTGTCAATGATTTTTATTTTGATATGATAATACATAAATTTTATTTTTAGTTAATGTTAAAATTAAATTAATAAATATATGAATTAATTTATTTTTAAAATAAATAATATTAAAATATTTTATACAAATATTAACTATCATATTATTTTTATGATGTCAAATTTAATTTTTATAATGGTTTGAAAACTGTTGTTGTTAACAAAATCTAACATTTCTTGATAAATGTATATTTTATTTTAAAAGTGAAAATTCAAATATTTATAAAAATATTTAGATAAAATTAATATTATATTTTGAGACATAATGTTGAAATTATCCAATGGGTAATTTTTCATAATTTTCTAGGACATTCAAATTTTCAGTTAAAAATAATATTCTATATAAATATTACTTGTGTATTATGAAATTATAATGACCCAAATGTGATGTAATAATTACTATAAATGGTATAAAAGACATAATAAATTTTATCCCATTAAAATAATACAGTTTTATTTTATTTTTTAAATTTTTAAATCCATTATTTGTTTTCCAAAACATATAATACATTTTATGGTTTTAAAATCCTTTCTCTAAGTGTGTGACTCACTGCCACATAAGAAAAAGAATTATTTAAAAAAAATTCCCTTAAAAATATAAAATAATAAAAACCACTTCCATTTTTTAAAAAAATGTGAAAAATTTTATGGTTAGTGTTTTTTTATATTTTATTATGTACTGTCCAAAACCTAAATAATAATGAAATCCATATCTTTTCCGATATAAACCTACCCAAGAACCAATTTATCTCCACTAAAAATCATTTTAGAATGACCATAGTATTTTCTCGCCTCTCTATAGTTCTCCCATGGAACTCTCAAAATCTCAATAATCCCCTCCTAATCTTTTGAAGTAACACACTCATGTAAGGGACCTTCTTCTCCTCCTTTTAAATTCATGAAACTTATTGGAAATTAGTTCTCTTAATTTCAATTGGATAAGTTTTCATTGATTTATAATCATTTCATTACTACAAAATTGATGTTATTTTAATTAGGGATCGTTTATCCTCTCTCATTTGGACTCTTACCTAAGAAGTTACTATGCCGAAATTCGGTATGGGATCCTCACCTTCTCTTCTTTATTCATGTTTCGTTGTAAACTTATGTATTAAATTTAGATTTTCTAATGTTGTGAAATGTCTTTACATGTTTCCATTACTTCCCATTTTATATCTAAATGATGATAGTCCTTTTCCTCTCTCATAAACCATTTTAATTGATTTTTAATTAATTTTTATGCTATGGAAATTTCACCCGGATTTTCCATGCCAATACAATTGTGTAGTGAATAACATACTGATTTTTCTATCAAAGGTATTCACCTTTATGCACATATAATTATTGAATGGGGACTTACATGAATTTATTATACATTCATTTATTGTGTAATAAATCATGATGAATAATGAAACCATGTTGTATGATCTATGTGCAAAGATAATCATGAGAATGAAATGAATATGATGTGTGTTCCAAGATAGTGCTTCAATGCATTGGTTAGTATTTAGTATCATGATATGTCACATTGGGACATGGAGTTTACCCGATTACTTCATGATACATTTTCCACCATGATATCATGGTGGGTTTATTCTTGACCTATTTATATGATTTACTATTTTATGTTGTCTCCACGTTTTCCATGTTATGATTATCATGTTATATGATGCCTTAGTATTCTTGTTCATGTTATTACTCATTGATCTACCTATATTCTAACATGTATCAATTATTCCATTTTTATTCCCTTAATAGGGTTTATATATATCCCCTTTATTATGTATTTCCCCATGTTATCCCATGCAGTTTGACTTTCGATGGAGTATTTTGAGCATGTTAATGAAGTTTTCAAAAAAGATGTTGTATTTCAGATTTTATGTTGTTATTTAATCTACATAATTCATAAAGAGAATATAATTCTCAATCGTCTTGGATGTATTAATTTTATTATTATATAATTATTCATGTATTAATGTGAAATAAAGATAAGGGTAGTTGTATGGAGGTTGAGCGGTCCCATGATATGTATGTAGAGAATAAGAAAGGGGAGGGAACCCTTTAAATAATGTAGGGTAAAAATACTCATATTTCCCCTTTTTAGAGCCACATGGTTTAGATGCATTGTTTGGAAAACCATTCACTAACTATGTGGTGCTACTATCCAATAGACAAGTATTTCCCTTGGTCTAGAAACATGGTTTGGCAAACTATTTTCCGAGCTCTCTGTATCTACTGGTTATGTGTAACTAAGGGTGTGATCAAGGCACACATTATGGTCCTACCATTCACAGCCTATGTAGGAAAACCATTCAAATTCACACTATATTACATGGTTATTCCTAATAGATTTCATGGTTTAAATTAACCATGTACCTTAAGAAAAGTGTCCACATGATAGATCCAAACTATTAAAATAACCATGTATCAACTATTCTTTGAGTTATGTGTTCCCATAAACTAGTGATTTCAGAGCCAAAAGCTTTAAAAACTCAACATAACTCTCGAGACACCACTATTGTTCTAAACCATGAAAAAAATAACACGTATAAGGGTTCAAAAAGTTTAGATTAACATTCTGTATATAAATTTAATGTTTTTAACACCCACAGAAAAAGGAATTAAAATCTCACACACTTTTTGACCAGGTTGAAAACACAGGACATTACCCAGATAACACTTATTTATCCTGATATTTCTAATAAGATGGGTTCACCTAGATAGCACGTGGTGAGACCATTATGTCATATATGATTTTGGTTCCCAAATAGCTCTAAGTGATCCCAATATATATTATATGATGGGTAATCCCAAATAGTGCCCCAATTCATTGTTTATTGTTCCTTCTATTTAGAGGCTAATAAGGAGTAGCTACAAGAGGTTGTCTCTTATGTATTTAACAAGTCTCCAGTTTTTAGTGACATGGATTTTAATTTGGTTATGAAGATACTGTTTCCTAGATACAAACACATTATATATATGATTTATGTGTTTATAAATGTTTCGTGTTATCAATATTGTTATCTTATGGCTCATGAATGTTGATTCTGATGACTCTTTCCTTTTTAAAAACATTATTTCATGCGACATATTTGTTTGTTCCTAGTTGATGGGTTTTATTTCTCTTATTTTATTCTCATGTACTTTTATTATATCATCATAACCATATGCTCATATTATTTTCATTTATGACATTAAATTGTTAACTCTTATGTTTAACCTTATTTATAATTTTATCTCACCCTTATTTTGTTTCCTTTTCCACCAGTTATCAATAATGATGCTAAAATAATGATGTCAAGATGGGTTTCATATGGATAATTATGATGAACAAATGTCGAATATGAAAAGATGGGTATAATGGGAGATGATTTCCAAATTTTGGACATGTTTTCAATGAATCTATTATTTTAAGAGTTTTTCAAAATTCCAAAAAACTCTAAACCTAAATGTTCCAAGAGAATGTATGTCGTCTGATATTTATTTTCAATGTTTTAAGATTTGGATCTCTAAAATTGGATCAGCTTCTTAGATGACATATCTATAAATATAATTTTTAATATTTCAGCACCATATATGGGAATGTAGGTTTGATTTTATTATATTTTTCATCTCCTCTTCCATATAATGAGTAATAAAAACATCACTTATGCATAAATGAGGACCACCACCACCAAAAAGTGATTTTTTAATTATTCACCACATGATCATATCTATAGTTATATTTATAGATAAAATGAATTTATATAATATTTATAACATTATATGATTCTATAAATTAAAATTATTTTCTACTTTATCTATTTTTAACTTATTAGAAAAATGAAAATTTCCCCCAAGAATACGTACGAACAACTATCTCAATGAAATGAAATGATTAAATTTTCATAATCACCATACATGGTTTGTTTTAGAAGTATATTTAATTTAAAAATATAAATATATAATGTTTTTATGGTTCTGGTGGTAACATAACCATAATCCCTTTTACCATGGTCAATACTAATATGTTTTTAAGAGGTTATAAATTGAACGACCTGAAAAAAACTAATGTGAAATTAACTATTTTTTAACTAAATAAGTCATCATAATAAATAAAATAAAATTAATAATAATGATGAAATAAAAAATTGATTTTAGTTTAAAATTTATAAAATTAATATAATTTCTTTATTACGGTTTTGAGAACATATGATGCTAGATGTGACATAAGGTGAGGGGGTTTTCCCTTAAAACATTATATAAAATTTTTATATAAATTTATCTTACTCAACCATGTTATTTTGAATGTTTCAAGAATTATATAATTAATTATTCAAAGTATGAAGAAAGTAAATTTCAAATATAATTTAATTTCTCTACAAGGATCTAAAATGAGGTTTTCCACCGTTTTTTGGGTTGTTTTTCAAATTATATAAAAAACCAAAAATATTGTTTTTAAAAGATACAAATTAAACATATTTTCTTCCTTTCATAACCATTATTCATTTTCAAGTATCATATATAGGATAAAATGGTTTTATAATTAGATCATATTCCTTGACTTCTATGATTTTTTCATTATATAAGATTTTAAGGAAAAGGTATATTCCTACTTTTGATTATGTAAAAATGGGATTTTTTTTCTTATGAGTTCAAATGTTTTCTCTAAGGGTTTAGTGATGAGAATAAAAACCATATAAAAAATTCATGATACATTACTTGATAATTATAGATTATTATGGATTATCCAAATATAACTCATGATGATTGGTGATCCCAATATAACTATAAGGACCCTAACTTAAAGAATTACATAATATTGAATTAAATGAATAATTCACATTGAGGATCTATTCAGGTTTAGAGTTTTAGAGAGTTATGCCATAACTATACCCTTACATCTCAAAAATTACAATGTATATAATTATACTCTGTTAACATTTTCTTTATAAAATAAAAACTCTTGAAAAAAAGAGTCATGTTCTGTTCAATGTTTTAGACTACAAGACTTTCCTTAGATCCCATCTTTGATCCTACTCATCTTTAAGTCCTGTGAAAAACATTTCGAAACGTGGGATGAGCATAAAAGGCTCATTAAGGGTTATAAAACAAAGAAAGAAAACATTAGTTCATCAATACATACATAACATAATCTCTTTAACATACCTTATAAAAAAATATGATTTATGATTAACACATAGAAATCATAAATCATCAATGTAACTTGTGGCATCCATATAATACATACATTGTAGCTATCATATCTACATAGGAAGTTACGTTGGAATACCCATCACAATATATTCCTTAAATCTCTTAGGAGAAACATTCACATTTACATATGTCACATTACCCAAGGAATTACAGAGCTATCTCAGGCTCACCTACCCTAGGTTTATCATAGAACCACCTGTATACGTAAAAAATTCCCAAGGACCATAACATAATCTTAACACATAACATAATCATAAAGGAAAGATAACATTCAAAAATTGCAATAACATTATATCTTTTCAAGATATTGAATAGGATATTGAAATAATAAATCCAAAACCCATTTTCAATACCAATATAAGTAAAAGAGTACATGTTATTAATTTTTAGTTTAAAAACATTTCGGTTTTTTAAGGAAGCCAAATATCAAATAATACTCGTGGCAGTGGAACGGTCGTTATCACCATGTACGTTAAAAACAATCATTCTTTTTGTCTTTTAGTAAAATGTGTCACATAAAAATATTACCTTTAAATTAATGTAAAATTCAAATGGGTTTGTAGACCGTATAAATGAAAGTCGTGAATAAAACAAAATATTGCTCAACCAAAGGAGATTGATACGAAGTCCCTTACCTCATGTCTGACATGACCCCTTTGTTCTTTAATATCCAGAATAATAAAAAAAAGATATTTCATACTTTCTTAAGAACATTTTTCATGTTTATTGTTCATTTTATATTACTTATTACCATTTTATAAGTATTATGTAATTATTTATGTTAATAAATGTCATTTTGTCGATATTTGGTACTTGAGTCAAAAATGAACTTCTTATAATTACAATTTGGTCATGTGGTCAAAATTCCATTACCTCCAAAATTATATTCATGATTTAGATATAATATATATCATATATATCCAGTATATATACGTATTTATAACAGTACATATCATTTGGAGATAAGAAATGAAATGCACCGTTAATGGAGACGGTAAGCCATATGTCCACAAGAACATTACTATCATTTCTATTTTGTATTTAATGGAATGAAAAAGAATGATACATCGGTATATTATAATTCTATTATAATATCATATATAATTTCATTAACTCTATCCTTTATACATTCCACGTATGGCATCAATGAGTCATATCACTTTGAGTGGGTGGTAGTCTGCACTTCCCCAAATGAGATTATCGTATTTACCCACTATGGAAACCATAAATTTATTCTATAAATGAAAAATAAATAAGAATATAATGAATATAAATATAATATATATCACAGATAAATATAGTTCTATCTTAATGTCCACTAAATGATGTGGTGGGAGATAATTGAACAATCATCGTTTCGTGAGGCGTTAGTTCGCTGTCCACAGAAACAGTATGTTATTTACCCATTAGACGGAGGTGTGTATAAGTGAAGTTATAATACACCTCATAACAAAAACCTACTATATTTTGGATACGGTTTTTTAGAAAATAATGGAATAAAAAGAGTTTAGGGGGTTGGATATTGAAAATAAAACAAAAGAACATAGGAGAAGACATTACCTTTAAATCAGATATCTTCTTTTGGTTTAAACCAAAAGGTTTACTTGAATTGCCTTATGCCTAAGGAAAGGATTCTAGGAGGAATATAGGGATTTAGGGAGATTAATTGGGTAGTGTTTCGATGATCCAAAGTGGCTTGAGAAGTGTGAGTAATGGGTTATAAGTGAGGGATTTTTATAATGGGGAGGAGGGGCTCTTTAGGAAAGTGTGAAAATATTATTTTATTATAAACTTATTATCGATTTAATAAGGTCCAAAAATCATTAAAGTTGAATATAAGATGACTCATGTTAGAAATAAAATCATCTAATAAGATATGTATAGGTTTTGGATATTTTTTTAATATTTATAATCTTATTTATTTAAATCATTCATAAATGAGGTAAACATAGCATCATTATTGTGTCATAAATAATTTTATTTATTTCATTTCTAAAAATTATAAAAAAACATCCATGATGTATGAAATATTTTTATATTTAAAATTAATATTTTAAGTCAAAGATATAACTTATATAACCCCATGTAAAAATCGATTTACTTAATGATATTTTTTTCTTCCATTTTTGTCATTACATTAAGTTAATTAAAATAAAGTGTCATTATCACTCTCATGTGTCCCCATGGAGTACCAAAATCTACCCAAGGATGCCCGTGGTCGTATATGAATCATCAAATAGGATTTGGACACATGTTAGGGTATTTTAATATTATTATAATATTATTTTGCTACACTTAATTACCAAATTTACTATTTAACCATGATAAATAAAATATTTAATGAAGTAATTATTCATAATGCCTAAAAATAAAAGTTAACTATTTACACAATTTGGACCATCGAATTCCTAATATTGAATCCATTTTTCCAAATGCAATACATCGAAGTGGTAGGAAATAATTTAAAATTAATTCCCATTGTCAAAATAAAAAGCATGTTTTTTAGAAATAATAACTATCAAAATATTGGCACTTTTTTATGTCAAATTTCATTGAAACATTACTTCAAATGACTAAAATTAGATTAAATAGTAAAAATATATTCTAATAACACTATAAAACCAATTAAAAAGATAATATATCAATATAAATAAATTAGATTAAAAGGTAGTTTTGAATTAAAATACAACATTTTTCACTATTCATTAAAAAATGAACTTTATCAGAAAATTACCAATATTTCATCCAAATTAAATAGTGATGTCCCAATTATAAATAATAATTTTTTTTTCAAATAGAATATTTAAATTTTACAAAAAATATATTTAAAAGGGTTTGCTGTCAAAAGGTAGTAAACCGGCCTTTTAAATAATATTAGAATATTTGTGATTAAAATTGGATTCATTCACATTTTAGGCCTCTAAATTTTATGGGTAAATGTAAAAACATTTTAAATACATGTATGATCATATTATAGTTAGTTCTATTTATTCCTTCCAATAAAATGACTAGGCACTCACTACCATTTAAAATAATAATATTATATTATTAGTGTGCAATGTAAGATTTCAAGGAAACATGTTTTTGCGTATCAGGTACACCATTAAACACATCATCCCCATTAAATTAAAATTAATATTTAATTAAAAAATATTAATAAAAATTAAAGTTTCATATTTCATTATTTACATGGGATGTTCCAATAACTCTCCAATGAATTCGGTAAAAATATAGTATTTGAAGTTGAAAATAATGCTGATAACGGGGTTTGATACTTCTATTATACTAAATGGGAATTAGTTATTATTTTTGGGTTTAATAATGAGTGAACATGGGTTATTAAAATTATTCGACAATATATCTATATTAATCTTCCAAAAAATATTTTATCTTTATAGGATAGTGAATGTGTATAAACCTTTAAAGGTGTATGATTATTTTTAAATAAAATTTTTCATGATTTCCCACATGCCTCATGATGCCCTCAATGTTTTTCTTATTCTTGTTAATGGGTTTAAATGGTGTTCACTGGTCAAATATTGATTTTCAGATGTTGAAATTTTTGAATTTAGGTGATCAATATTTTATAGTGAAAAAGGTAAACCTCTCCATGGGTTTTCATGTTTTTCACTACACTAACAAGATTCTATTAGTTTTTCCCATTCTGAGAATATTTTTTATTACACCACTTTAATGATGAGTAAATGATTTATCAAGGATATGATTTCTTCTATGACGAGTCATCTTTATCAAATAAAAAGTTTGAATGAAACATAGGTGTAAACCTACTGCCTTATTTTTTGTGAAAAAATATACACATTATGGAAGTAACCACTTTGTTATGAAACTTTATCATTTATTCGATAAAAATATAAACCTAAAAGGGAATAAGAATCTAATATTCTGAAATTGAAATTGTTTTTCTCATATTTATGTGTTGATAAATTAAATGGTCATTATAGTTGGTATGGAGGAAAGGTTTATATACCATTAGTGGTTTTGTGTACGTTAAGATACACTATAAAGAGACTCAAATTTATGGTTATAATATAATGTGGTATATTTTGATGATTTACATATTTCTTTATCAAATACATGTATGTTTCGAATATACTTTTATAGAGAAAATAGGGAAGGTGATATTGTAAGGAATCAAGAGGATAATATCCTTACAAATCAATAACCTAGAATGATTTTAACAAAATAATATCTATTAGATTTAACTTCGTTGATATAGAATATTAATTTTGGAAACCATGAAATATAATAATGGAATTATTTGTGGAGGAACATGTATATTGTTGATAATTTCATGAAATATAACCCTCTGTATTTTGATGAATCTTTAGATTCTATGAAATCATAGGGATGGATAAATGTAATGGACAATTTTTTTAATGTTTTGGGATATATTTAATATCAAAAGGTAACTATTCTTTTTTTTGTTATTATAAACATTTTATAGATTGATTGTGGTCTCTAAATAATAATACTAAATAATTTATTTTATTTTATTTTTATTAAAAATGTTCTTCTTCAGAAATATCTCCCTAATGTTATTTAATGAAGAATGGAAAGAAAATTTCTTATATTGAATTAGAAAAATAGAAGACTTTGTGAACATATACAAAGAATAATTTACTAAATTTTCTTGGTATGTAAAAAAATTCATTGAGGACCATTAATGTAAAATATATATATTTTAAAAAGTTCTAAAATCACGTTTAAAAACTTTTTTGGCCACTTTAGATGTTAAAAAATTTATAAGGTTTTTGTATGTAATGAGAATGTTGTGATAGAACTTTCCCACACAAATTTACTTCAAAGAATAAGGGTAATATGTTGTCAAGGTTAAACAAAATAGAGAAGAAGTCAACAAATACATCTATACTTAATTACCCCAAATCTTCAAATATTGTAAAATAAATTATAATTATTGTCTGATAGGACCGAGGAAGTGTTTTCAATGTGTAATATCGTTTATTTTGCTTTTTATTGCATGAATAAGAGTAATAATAAAAAATAATATGAAAATATTATAGTCATTAAATAGTTAAATGTTTTAATTACAATGAGTTTGGATATTATTCTAACTCGTGTTTGAAGTAAGTTACTAAATATGGGAATTAGTATGATCATATAGATAAAGGTGTGGAAAATAATTTCTCTACAACTATAGTATATTTGGGACCCTCAAATAACGTGGTGATAGCTCCAGTGTGCTCAATGTTTTTCTAAGAATGATATCATTATTTGTAATCACTGGTTAAGGTGGCAGATGAATTCATTCTAAGGATAGTGTTCTATACTATGTTTGTAAATAATTATTCTTGGGTTATTCCTTTTGGAATAATGAATTCATGCATTGTATTAATGGATCATATGATTAGATTTTTCCTAGAGTATTAGGATACATATATGGTAGTTTTCATTTATCAAATTATTGTTTACTCTAAATGCTCTGAGGAACATGATAAAAATATAATTATTGATTTGAAAATAATAAATGAACCAAATTATGGTATAAAAAGTAATTGTGAAATCTTGTAATAGAATATTTCATTCGATAGGTATTTTTTTATAAAATATGATATAATTATTGATGATGTTATAACCCAATTTGTTGAACAGTAGAAAAACCCTACAAAGTTCACCATTATGCAATATTTTTTTAGATTAATAGTTTATTATCGATGATTTTGGTAACCAATTATTTGTTAAATGTGCACTAAATAATTTAACCTAAAAGAGGAGTACAAATTATCTTGACAATAGAATCAGATGAATATCTCCTAGAATAAAATACAATATCGGTTATTTACTTAGCATTTCTAAAAAAATATTGAACATTTTATACTGATTACTCTATTAAGGGACATAGTTGTTTCATGATGCAACATGATAAGATAATCTCATACACTATATATCAATTTCTTCTTCATGACTGGAATTGACAAACAAATTATCTTTTGTTTATAGTAGTGGATGTTATAATAAATATTTGGTGGTATATTTATCTGGTGTAAAAATTGATATTAATATGATATATAAATGATTAATATATATATTAACTCAAAAATATATGATAAACGGGGTGATAATATGGTTCTAATTGAAAGGGAATTATGTTATCACAATTCAATATCATACATGCCAAGAAAACTAGATAACTGATTCCCTAAGTTGAAAAGATAATGTCTCATTTTCTTTATTATGTTTGGATTATGATTCATTGATTAATGATTTAATAAATATTGATATAGAAAATTTTAATTTTATAAAACACTCTTTTTAGGTTCATGAGTCAATGCATTAAACCTTTTTTTGATAGAATTAAGGATTCTGTTAAGGAAGATTTTGATTTTCTTGAAATGGTGGATTTGGTCAAGCAGGATATAATCCTTGAATATAAAATAGAAAAAAAAGGTATTATAATTTTATTAAAGAGGATTTTATGCACAATTATTCCCAATTTAAGAATTAATTATTGAATTTATATCATAACTCCACATTTTTTATTCACCCTTACATCATAAAAATGTATAGATACATTCAATAATATTATTTTTATGGTTGAAAAAATAATGATATAGCTAATATTATAATGAAAGGTTTGCATTATTAATAGGTTAATGACAAAAATAGTATTACCAAAGGTTATTATTCGGTATTTTATAGTTTTTAAATTGAAATGGGAGAATCTATCCTTGTACTTCAAATATGGATTAAAAATGATATATCATAATAACATTGTAATTTCAGTTATTGTTGACCATTTTAATATATCTTTCCATTTTATTCAAATTCATGATACCATGTTTTTCAGTCACCTTTATAGACACTATATTAAGGATTTATTATAAGGATTACTTTTCTAAATTTTACATGAAAATGATCCTAATTATTCCTCAAATTATTTGGAAGGACTTCATAGGTGATTATGTACTAATTGAAATTTCAGTAAAAAAATTCATCCCCACTATGAAGGACAATTAGAAAAAAGAATATTTTGAATTTAGAGGATATTATTCAATAATTCTCTATATATTATCATAGGAGTTGTGATGAATATATTTTATTTGTTTAATTTTCTTATAATAAGAATTTTAATTACTTTATATTAATGGAACCATTTGAGGCATTATATAGAAAGGGATGCCAAAATACATCATGCTGTGATTAATTGAGTGAATGGATTCTACTAGGACTAGTGTTTTTAGATTTTATGGATGAGAATGTAAATATTATTGAACATAATATTAGGGAGTCCTGGAGAAATAATAAAATGTATGTAGATTATTGGAGTAAAGACCTTTCATTTGAGGAAAACAATCATGTTTTTCTATAATTAATGGGTATGTCTTTTTATAAAAAGGGAATTATATGTCCATAGTTTATTAGAAAAATTAAAATATTATAAAAATTAGGACTAGTTTCATATCGATTATGTTGACCTATGATTTTATCTCATTCACATTATGTGTTAATGCTTAATTTCTAAGGAAATATATACTTTAGAAATATCATGTTTTAGGCTCTAATGTGCAGTTAGAGGAGATTCTATATTGTGAAGAAAATAAAATTTATATTTTTTATTTAATAGATCTAGTTCTGTAAAATAATTTTATTCAACATGGTATGGTTTTATGAATGAATCTTATGATTTATAAAGTAACATAGGAATCATAAAAGGCTGTAAGGAAAAATACCCTCAATAGTTAAAATAATGAAAGAAATTGTGAGTATAAAACATGTTAAATGGGAAAAAATGTGAATACCCATGTAATGTGAATTATAAATCAATATTTTAATTTATATTTATTCATTTTTAGGATTCATATTAATCATAGTTTTATTAATATTTTTATATTATTTTTTAATTCAAAAATGAATTGTTTTATTTAACTAATTTTTTTTTCATATATTATAATATGTTATTTGAATATTATTATTTTTTATTTTAGAAATTTAATTTTTTAAATTAGAAATAATTTCTTATATTATTATATCAATTTTATTTAATGGTGAATTTTTTGTGTTTCTATTTAAAAGATTGAATTTTTGGGTGAATTGTGAAAAATAACGACTTTTGTTATAACCTAAACTTGTTTTCATGTATTTAAAAAGTCCTATTCAAGATTGACTTAGTTTTAATGTGAAATTAATTCCAATTAACTAAATATAATTAAAATTTTTTTATATAAAATAATATTATACTTGATTTTGTTATAAAAAAAAATTTTTGGCTAAAAGGGAAATATTTAAAATACTCTTTTCCTTAGAGTTTGATTATTTATATTAAAATTAATTTCATCAACCTAAAATACATTAATCATAAAAAATTTATTTAATATTTTTAATAATAATTTTAAAATGTTGTGACAAATAAAACTTCAGTTTTGGTAATTATGAATATAATCCTTGGTAAAAATTTGTTTCCATAGTAAAAGCTAAAAGGTTAATTTTGATAAAAACTATGTGATGAAGATATAAAATATCATAATAATTCTAATTTGATGATGTTATTTCAACTCATATCCATTTATATTTAGTATAATATTATATTAGTGAAATTTTCCCATGATTAAGTTATTATATTATTTTAAAACTAAAAATAATTACAAATGTATCACTCCATATACTTATAAAATCAAAACAAATATCATCAATAAATGACACAATTTGATCCATTTATCAATGAAAATAACATCCAAACTAACCTACCAACATCCCTACCCATATCCATGAAGTATTTTAATATCTAAAATACAAAAAATTAAGGCTTAATGTGTATTAAAATGGAGGTTTTTCAAAGGAGAGGTGTAATTCTGTAATTGTGTGTTTCGAGATTATTTCTTCTTCTACATCCTTAAAACAATATTTCACTATGATGAAATAATATCTTGATTATCATTAATATATTTATCTTTTTAAAATTATATTTAAACTCTTTTAATTTTATTTTTATCTATAGAATATGAAAACATAACTCATTCTTACAAGTGGACAAACTCCTCTAGAAAGTGATGTGTTTAGTTTTTTTATCACCATATCATATGGTTGGTTAAAATGATGGATATACAGAATATATGAGACATTTAAAAAATAAATATTATTTTATAACAATAAAATAGTATATCGTTTAATTATTTTAAACTAGAAATAAAAAAAATCCATTTATGCATACATATATGCAGTTGTATCCATGAAACAACGTGATTCATTTTTTATGAATTCAATAAATGTTTGGTTTTAAAAGTATAATTAATGTATAAAATCGATAATAATAATATTTATGAGATTCTATTGGTAATGTAACCATAAAAACTTTCACTTCGGTAAATGCATCAATTTTTTTTAGGATTTAAATTGAATGACCAAAATAAGACCAATGTGAACTATACCATTTTATTTACTAATTATGTCATGGTAATGAATGAAATAAAAGGAATAATAACATTGGAATTAATATATAAAATTTTATTATTAATTTATATAAATAATATTATTTATTTATTCTCACATTTGTGACAAATGAATCTATATGAGACATGAAATATTTGATTTCCCTTTAAAATTCATTTTTAAATGTTTTAAAATATTTCTCCAACATATACATGTTCTGTTAAATGTATGAATAATATTATTATTTATTGTGGGAGGAATATAAAGATATTTTTTGAATATATCATACTTTATTTACAGTGGTTTTAAGAATATTTTTTCAATGATTTTTATATTTTATAATTGTTACTTTTACAAAAGTGAAAAGAACATTTCTTTAATGTATACTATTAACAAAATTTTCCGATCATCATAGTAATTATTTGTTATCAATATTCTTCTAGAAGTAATTTTTTTGAAAATATATTATTTTAATTTTCTTTATGGGGTTTTCATTTTAATGAGTTTTTAGTTAAAAACATATTTCTTTTTATGATTATGTGAAAATGGATAGTGTCTTGCTTATGGGTTTAAAAGAATTTTCTAATAATATTATGATGAAAAGTGAAAGAACAAAAAGAATAATGATATGGTACATGAGAGTTATTAAATAAGAGGGTGATCCTGATATATCCCATGATGATTGGTAAGTCTAATATATCTATCCAATTCAATGGTTAATGATGTAGGCTTAAAAAGAATAAACAAGGGAGATGGATGGTTTGATTACCCTTATAGAATTAGGTAGGCTAGAGTTATTCTAAAATGGGTTAAAAATGAGTTAACAAAGGATATTTTAATGATCCTAAAATATTCCAATATTATTATTATGAGATGGTTGTGTGTGTAAGTATTTTGATTTCATGATATATGTAACGTTTATGAACTATTTATGGTGAAAGGTATGTTTTTCCTAAAATTATTTCAAGGAGTTCCCACATGCCTCAAGATTACCTTAAGGTTTTACCAGTCCATGATAATGTGTTTCAAAATTTTCCCATGATAAAATATTTAGTTTCACTTTTAGAATGTTTTTATTTATGTTATATAGTGTAAAAGTTATATTTATTCATGGTTTTAATGTTTTTCAATGGAATAACTCGACTCAATTATTTTTATATCTCCTACTAATCTATGTTTTTTTCATCCCACATTTTCAAAAATACATCACAAGATCTATGGATGAGTATAATTTTTAGAACAGTTAATATTTCCACTATGGCCACTTTTCTAAAATGAATAAAAATATTCTTGAATAAAATAGGTGTATAATCTTATGTCCATATTTCATTTAGAAAATATACACACTATGTCAAAGTTTCCCCTATTTTATTTAATGCTTTTCATAATTCTCCAAAATGGTAAACCTAAATGATCATGGAAATGTAATAATTTAAAGTTCATGATTCTAAACTTATATTAATGGGTTTTTAAACTACTCCATCATCAGAATTAATATTATTTAATTAATATATTATTCGAAAATTATCACTTTCTTGAACAGACTCACTCGTAGATTTTAACTTGTTCTTCTTTGGATTGATTTGACCATATACATGAACAATGCTATAAATTGATATCATAGATGAATATGGAAACATTATAACTATTATTATTATAATTTAATTATAATAAAGTATTGTTTTGATGGTTTTTTAAATGTTATATTAATATTTATCAACTTATTAATATAACAATATTTTTGTTCATTCATAATAATCAAAACAAACTCATGTTAAATTTTATCATCTCAAATAATAAATAAAATGTATATTAAATGAAAATATAGAATTATAAATTATTCAAAAACATTTATTATATGACTTATAATGATCTTGGAATGAATAACCTTGAATCTACTAACAAGAATCGACATCGCTATTAAGAAAATAGTATTAACTAAACAATAAAAGATAATAACATTTTATAATGAAAATAAAATATAAATTTCTAACAATTTTTCAATAAATTATTATTAATGATGATTATAAATTTTTATTGGTATACATAATGTCCGGAAATATTTTATTAACTTAATAATTTTTAAAAAAAAGTGATATTAGAGCTTAATAAGCTAAGATAGATTAATGGTAAAGGTTTCCACATTATAATTTTTCTTTATTGAGATATGATCAGTATTCACAAATTATTCCATTTTTTTGATAAAAATATTTACCTTGATTTTTTTTAAATATTTATTTAAAGAGAATTTATTTATAAGTCCAGCTCATGATCAACCTCTATGGATTTTAAATTCAAAAGATCATAAAGTTATCAGTGGTTTGTTGAATAAATTTCTAATGGTTTTAGTTTTCTTGATATCATTCCATAATATTATTTTAAAATTTCCCATATTATAATATTTCTATATATGGAAAATCCACTTTTTCAAATGTGGGTAAATACTTCTACAAATCTAAAAATTCATCCTTGGTCGATTACTTTCTTAAAGATAAGATATTGTTAGGATTAACACAAGTCACTTCTAATGGTTTTTTATACTCCATGTCGATATTTTCCATTACCGCCCAATTTATTATTTCCAATTTGGGAACCCAAATATTATTTCCCTCTTGTGATCCCCATATTTCACCCATCCAATTTAAAAAAACTATTACACTATTAATGATGTGGTTTCCAATAAAGATATTTTAAAATAGAAAATTGGAAGTTCATTTATTCCTATATATTTCTATTTTATCCCACCTTTTTTAACTTATGATTTACTTTTTTTAAAGTATCTATATTATAGTTTATTTTAAAGTAATTTTATAATAATTACTCTCTTTATACGATTTTAAAAATTAATTTTAAAAAGAAACTATAAAATCCTATCTTTTTACAATGATTTTAGGAAATATTTTATAGGAAAACACTTTTCATGATTTCACTTATATTTTCCTCTCTATATGAGAAATAAATCATCAAAAAAATTCATTATCTAATAAACGACTATTTATAAACCTTATTTTTATTCCAATGGGATTCCTTATTGAATAACCAAATCTTCATTACAATTATTGAAGGGTGTTCCCCTAGATACACATGCATTTATTTTTATGGGAATTATTGAATAAACTATATAAAATTTATCTATATGCTGTAAATATAATATGATTAATCATAATAATTAAAGTTTATTTACCAAGTAGTTCACCTATATAAATGTATACCAATTAATTTTAAAAATGTTATCCTATTATGATTATAGGTCTTTGTAAATTTCCTTATGGGAAACAATTTGAAAATGATATGAAACCAATTTTTAATTCTATGAGTTTTAATGATTTGATGATTCAAATCATGTGGATTTAATATGTATTATTTTCACTATGTGGTGGGTGGGACTATAATTAAATATCTTTCCAATTCATTGGGAATTGTTCTCATGTCACGGAATAACATGTATTATGCTAGAGAAGATAACCTAGAACACTATGTTATGTTTTCATGGCAGTGAGCCTTTAATTACATTTATAATTTAATAATATATATATTTTGGTTATATTTATGATTCAATGAACTATTTATATTATTCCCTCTTAATGTGTTTTTATTCTTATCCCGCACTCATATACAGTGATTCATGATTTTTCATTTGAGATTACATGTTCGGCTATCATGACTTATGAAAAACACTTACTTCCCACCATTCATTTAGTAATATACTTATACACAAATTGTATTTTCTCATATTTTTAAGATCTAACCCTTTATAACATACTGATATATTTACATTCACTTTGATTTTGAGCTCATCCCTTTTTTATGTTTTTATTTTATAGGTAATGATGATGATTATTATATATATGAAGGCATGAAGATGGTTATTACCTATAAGAAGTCGTGAAGATGATTATTACCTATAAAAAGTCAAAAAGGAGGTCTAGTGTGGATGAGTTATGGAAAATTGCTCAAAAATTATTGTAACGTACATTTCATATATAGATAGTTTGAAGAGACACTAAACCATCATTTCTTAGGATTCTGTGTTCATTAAGAGAACAGATTTTTATCTTATGTAAATGATATGAAATAAAGATATGTTATGATTGGGTTACCTCACATTATATCAAATCCAGTGTTTAAAGAAATTGTTTTTACCATTGAACACATGAGTGTGGATCTAGGGTACCCAAGTTACTATTAGAGAATACATTATTAATTTATTATCATTACATTAGTTCAGTTTTGCGATTTGGATAAAAGAACATTTTTGAAAAATCTATAGTTACATCTATTTATAGTGAAACATCGTAATGATTTTGTAAAGTAGAGATTCTGTATTTTTTTAGAAATTACATCCTTCTAGGTATATTGGAATGGGGATGTGGTTATAGCACATATGCACCTAGGAATCATCACAATGAAAAATGATGGTAAATTATCAACTCATTCTTCACTCGTTTCACAATGAGTGGGCCTATGTATTAAAACATAAATAAACTCTCTCAAGGGATATGTTTCTTTTAAATCATCTTTCTTAAAGAGTTATTATAAAGGATTTATTATTTTATGTAATTGGGTTATTTATTATGATATAACCCATCCAAAATATCTCTAGAAGGAATCCAGAGTGATATAGGTTGTACATAATGTTAATGTGATGATTCCAAATATTGTGAAAATATGGATTTGAGTTTTTCATCACATTATTTTTGATAATTATCATATGGTTTCAATTTATCATTACTCATATTTATCCTTTTTATTTTAAGTAATTTTTTAAGACCAAAGGAACTATGTTAACAATAGATTCCATAGAAAATGTACATAATATCTCACTAAGAAACCTAACTCGATAAGATAAGGAAAGAGAAATCTTATGGTCACTCCAAATAATTAATCATGATTTTTTATTATAAAAGTGAACTTACTTTTATTTCCTAAAACACAAAATAATATAAGTATTATGTCCCCTTAAAGTTTAGATGATTAAGATGATTATGGAAAGACTATTTCATTTATTTTATATCAATGATTTGGGAAAGGCACCCTAGGAGATATCAAAAAGAATTGTGAAGATATTTTATTAGTGGTAATAGAGGGCCTCGAGTAATTACCATCCATTTAAATAGAATTTTTTAGCAAACATGATAGAGAAAATAATGTTCTTACAAATGGATTATTAGAAATTTAATGTTTTATACGTGAGGAATTTTATCACTATGCGAACCATTGTTCTAATCAATGTGATCATGGTTAAAATGAATAGAAATAACCTCCTAAACCATAAGAATAAGGAACATACAATAAAATTACTACTATTTAAGTGGATATGGAAGATAAAGTGGAACATGGTACACTTATTCTTTACTATAGATTTAGGTATGTCTTATGTCTTGTGAGTGTTCATTGACTATAAATAATTGAATTATAGAGAAAACTCATAATGGTATCAACATTATATCCAATGTATATATGCCTCCATATGTAATTGTGGAATTTTGATTCATGTAATCCATATCATATTTCATTTATATAAATGATTTCAGACTTTTCATATGTATTTGATATGTTCACATAATATATATATTAATAAATGAAATAGGGAAATCAAATTCCTTATATTAATAGAGATTATGATAATCTATCATTGCAAGGATGACTATGAATTATTTAGGATTATTTTTGGCATTATATATATATATTAACTCCAATTCATAAATAAGATTTATCTTTAATTGGATAGAAAAAAATATTTGGATATACCTATTATGAACCAATAAATGAGCTTCTTCATCTTTACCAATATAGTGACATAAATACCTCATTTGAAAATATTTCTTGAGTCATGTTTTTATTTCTAAAGCCCTTCAAAATTTTCATTATTAATGGGTAATTAAAATTGTGTGGAAAAAATTTATTAAAGTGTGGATATTGTTGTACCCCAATATTTTAGTATTCATTATTTTTCTATTAAATAAATACGATGATTAATATCTTTGTTCGCACACAAATAAAAACCAAAACAAACCATAGAACATTAACTAACCATTAAAATTTATATGTTAAATTAGATATTAAAATATAGATAACTAAATTATGAAATATAGATATATAAATTAAATAAGTTTCATTTTTAATACTAATTCATTGATAAAATTCAATTCTTGCATCGGAATGAATAATACATCCATTTTATTATAGAATTATATTTTTATTTATAAAATTTAATATTTTCACATTATTTTAGGAGAATATATATTATATATAAAAATTTGTTTCCAAAAATAATGTATTTACACCAACCTAATTTGTAATTTATAGGAATTATTAATATTAGTAGGTAAATATTTAAAAATATGTATTACTGTAAAAATATTTCTCAATAATTTTTTTTGAAAGGTGATATAAAGAATTAAATTAAATTTGAAAGAACTAAATATTGGTATTTTTCATAAAAATCTCATCTTATGATTAATTATTTTTATTTTTCTATAATAAATCATCTTTGATGAATAGTAAAAATAATAATTTTACAAATACTATCACTTTTATTAAATTTTCATTACCAAATAAAAATTTAAAAGTTTATTAAACACGTTTATATAAAAAAGTATAAATTTATAAATTAATATAATTCATTTAAAAATACAAATAATTTTGAAAACCCTATTTTTAAAATTTAGATACATTAATAGAATTTTATTATAATAAAAAATTTATATTTATCTTTATGTTTTTTAGGTTTTTAAATTGTATAATTATATTTTTATTTATTTTAATGAAACATTAATATAATTTTTTTAATAATAAAACATTTATTTTCATGGGAATCCATAACATTGATAATTTCAACATAACAATAATTTTTTTGCTTCAATATAAATTTTTTACACAAAAATGGATTTTTTCTCATTATATGCATTAATATTAAAATTAATTTTCGTTACACAAAGAAAATTTATTTAACAAAATTGACTTCGTTCTTGTAGTCATCATGTTAGTATTATTATGTCTATTCAATTTCATTTTTATGTATAATAAATAAATTATATAGATAAAAATGTTGTTACCATTGTAAAAGAAAAAAATTAGGAAAACAGGAAAAACTAATAGTAAAAAAAATAAATAAAAGTTAAAAAATGTGTGAAATATTATTTTCCATTATTTTATGCACATCAACTTTGAATAGTGAAATACACTTTCCTATTCGTATAAAATTCCAATCATTTAACTCATAAAATGATCTATCACCACACCAATTCTACACACAACACAAGACCCTTATATTATGCCAAAATCTACCCAAATAATTCCCCAGCACATATAGAAACCTCATAGACGTTTCTTTTATCTCAATAGACCTCCCCTAAAATCCTTAATGTATTCTATAGGGTAGATTTTTCAAGGTGTCTGGTAGAATTCTATATTAGTAAATTTCCTTTTCTTTTAAATTATTTATTCTTCTACATCATTTGAATTTAATATAATTAAGTTGGAAAAACTAAATAAGCATCATAAGTGCTATGAAATGTTATTTTATTATTTGGATAACCATTTTAAACCTTCCATCCATCCATTCAAAATATGAAAATGTCTCTTATGTTGTGTGCAGACAACCACATCCATAAGTGGTCTGATGGTTTATTCGTAACCACCTTGTACGAATAGAAAAATATGGTATTTAATGTTTTAATATTATTTTTATAAAATTATTATGATTCTAAATTAAAAAATAATTTCCTACCTTCTTCTCATTATTTAAAGGAATGTGTCACCTGTGTGTACAGGTGAACTACAACCTCCATGAAAGTGATGTGTTTTTCTTTTCATATAGTCATTCATTAAATAAAAATCACTCTAAAAATATGATTTAACACCTTAAAAAAATAATGATATTAATATTATGCTTCCATAATAATGATAAAATTTTAAATTATCACTTTTTTATACATAATCAAATAAAAATTATAGATCCTTCTTATATTCATTAGTTTAACTAGCTTCATGAATAAGGATACAAAATTTTTATCATTAATGACTATATAAACACAAAAAATAATATAATTAGTAACTAATGAAAAATTAATGATTTCATTTTGGTTCTCGAAATTGTATATTAATATTTATCATATTATTAATATACCTCCAATTTTTCGTTAAAAATTAAACAAACAAGCTCCTCACAATTCATATCATAACGAATCATAACTAAAATACATATGAAATGAAATTATAAAATTAAAATTATTATAAAAATATATATTTAATTGTCTATATTGTCTTATAATGATTAACATTGAATCTATAAATAATAATCAACACCTCTATTAATAAAACTAGTACTAAATAAAAAATTGAAGCTAATAACATCAAATAATGAAAATGAAATATAACTAACTAATAAATTTTCAATAATTTGTTGTAAATTAATTTTTTAAAATGTTATTGGTACGAATAATATTCTAAAATTACCTACTTAAATCAAAAAAAATTGTGCGATGAATTCATCATAAAATATATAATATTTTAAGGATTAAAACTCATCATTTCTAATATATTTTTCTCCTCCAAGTTGATATTTTTCCTTACCACCAATTTCTTATTTTATATTTAGGAATAAATATTTGTTTTAGGTATTTTATCCTCATTTTCTTTATTACAACTTTTCAAAATAAATTTTTACTTTCCTTTTAATGTGGTGGGTTTAAACCATGGTATTTTAAAATATAAAATGGGAAATTATTATACACATGTAATTTTATCTTCTATTATATATTTATTGACTTATGATATAATTATTTTAAAGGTTATTATATATGGATTTAATTTAGTTTAATATTTTATGAATTCTCCTCTTCAAATTATTTAATTAATTAACTTTAGGCGACTCTAAAAAAATTAATTTTTTCTATAATTATTAGTAAATGTATTCTAATAAAAAAAATTTATTTCACATGAATTTTCCTCTTTATAAGAGAACTGATCGATCGCTTGTTTTTTCTTTTCTAATAATCAATAATTTATAAATATTTTTTTCTAATGTATTTCCTCTATAAATTCCTTAGGTTTCATTTTATCGATTGAATTTATTTCACTTAAATACATGTACGTTTATTGATTGTGGAAATTATTAAATAAAATATATCCATTATATATATAGTGAAAATACCATGTACTTTATAATCCTAATTTAATGGTATTTACCTTTTTGTCTTCTAAATATGATTGGATGCCCATTAAATTTTAATGGGTTATCATAATAAGACTATTAGTGAACTCATTAATGTTTTCATATGGGATACTATTAGAAAATTAAATTAAACTCATTGAAGATTACATTGTTTTAATTATATAATGATTGAAATCATGTGGAATGCATTTTTATGATTTTCATTATGTGATAGATGGGGCCAAAATTACATATCCTTTTAATTCAATTGTTAGTGTTTTTATATATTTAGATACCATATATGTTTTAAGAGTATTCAGCCTCAAAAACATGTCATGTTCTCTGGGGAGTGAGTCTTGAATTATTCTTATAATTTCCTGATCCCCCGATATATTAATGGTTCCATAAACTTCTAATATCAATCCTCTAAACAATGTTTTAATTCCAATCAAACACTTTTATGAATTGGATTGTGATTATTAATTGGAGATTAAATGATATTTTATAATCATAAATAGAAAAATATTATTTTCATATGTTATTTTAAATAATATATATATTGTAACACACAGATCTTTTGTGAAATATATATTTTGAATTAATTTGATATTTTTGACATTTTTCAATCCCCCAAATATTGAAAATAGTTTTTCTATATATATTAAAGCACTATTTTTTGCTTAATTTATACATAATACCCTGTTAATCATACACTAAACTAAATATTGAGGTTATAATTCTCTAAAAACAACACCATGGTGATCTTGTACTACACACAACACCAACATGGATTGCGATACATGCGTCACCGAGTTTTTTCAAATAAAATTATATTATTAAAATATTATTATTTATTATAATAAGATATAAAAAATTGTTTATGATTATTATTACCTAACATATAAAAACTTTTATTACATAAAATATATATTGAAGTCATTTGTAAAAAAATGATTAGAAATTGATATAAGAACTAATTGAAAACGAAAGAAATATTTTTATAGAATACATTTTCATTCCCACAAAGCTATTTTGTCCTAATAAATTAAATTAATAAAAATTATAGTATTATATTAATAAAATATATATTTTAAATTTTCAATCAATTATTTTTTATAATTATCAAATTTATTTGATTAGCATAAGATGAGAACAAACTCATTATTTTGTTTAAAAATAAAATATTATGATAAAGGCACTCTTAGCACCTTTTAATGGATAAATTATTGTAAATATAATTTTTATAATTTTTAAATTATTGTATTTAAAAGTAAAAATCATATTTTAAATATAAAAATAGAAATTATATTAGGGAAAATTTTGTTTTTCCCCTTGAATTTTCATTTTTTATGAATAGTGAATATAATAAATTTTAATTCTAAAATAGTTTTTCATCTAATTTATTTTTGTAGTTAAATTTTATTTTAATTTGGTTTTAAATTATAAGTAGATAAAATATTAATTAATTAATTTAATTGAGGTTATTAGAATAAATTTTCCATTAAAATTGTATATAAAAACATTGGAAACATTTGATCATTTTTACATTAAAAACCTATGGTGTTGTCCCGACTGTGGGATTAAATTTAAATTTCATTCTAACAGTTATGTGAATAGAATTTGTAAAATGGATTCAAAATTTTGGATCATAATAATTTCTAATTTCTAATGGGGTGAACTTATTTTTTAATTAAAATATTAGTGGAAGAAGTTAAATTTATTACAACAGTTACGATAAAATTAAGCTTTATATTAGAATAAACCATAATCTTAATGGTCCAAATGACCTATACACTTTTCCAAAACCCATTTTATGGATATTATTATTCTATTCACCTGAAATTATTTAGTATTTTTTGTTTTATAGGAAATTCTGTTATGTAAAAATGTGGGTACATCTAACTTGATTTCCAAAACACCAAGTGAGTAAATTCCCTCCCCTATAAAATTCCAAAAACTCTACTCCTTTTTCACACCACTCAAACCACAATGGTTTCACCATGATATAACCAATAAACATCCCAAAATACCTAAATTAATATTTTTATCCTCCCCTTTAGTATAAATAAATCTGAGGAATCCCTTTCGATGAAAACCAAAAGGAGTCACCAAAAGAAGAGGTAATGTTCTCCCTCAAGTTCCTTTATTTTTTTCATTATTCTCCCCCAACAATATTTTAATGTAATTATTATCAAAAATAAATAAATATCATAAATATACTGATATTTTTTCATCTATGTTTTTTACCCAAACATACACACGCTTCAACATAATTGTTAATGAACATACTATTTTTGTGTGTGACGAACTAAGACCTCACAAAATGATAATTGTTCATTTTTCCATAACTATCACCTATGATCATAAATTATGATAGAGACACTGTTTATTTTATATATATTATACTTATTATTTTCATAAGCTACATTAATTATTTTTCAAAAACATATCTTTATACTCTCAATTTTGTGTAAATGTGTTAATCTCGTTTGAGGAAGTGTGGACTAATGCCCCCTTAAAGAAATGTGATTCGTTTAAACACTACATTGACATTATTAAGGATGTGTTCAGTGAAAATATATAATATATATGAAATAATAATTCTAAATTTATAGTATTACATACATATATACATATATTTTATTTATTCTCTATCTTTTTATAAAACAATAAAATGGAAACAACTATCATGAGTACGCACAACCTACCATGTCCACGAATGGTGTTTTCCATTTCATAATTATATATTTAATAGATTACGTAATACACATATAATGAATATAAATTATATTTATTTAATTTTTTATATTGAGGAATTCATGATATATGTATAAGGAATAAAGATATAACAAATTAAGACACATGCGAAGAACAAAGAAAATATTACCCAAAGTGAAATCATAACATATAATTATTAACAAGAAAGTAATATAAAGCCATAATAAAACCATATATGGTATTATATATTAGAATATGATTCTTTAATGGAATTATAATAAAGTTAAATTTATTATATATGTATTTTTTATGTGTATAATGTGACTAAAGACACAAGGTGAGGGAATTTCATCTCACTTTTTATTTCCATGAGATACATGATTTATTCACCTACAATTTCTTTTCAGTGGTATTTAAAATTCCCATAGATGTATTATATGATTCTTATACATAAATTTATTTGTATTTAAATATCAACTTTATGATCTTTCTTTCATTGGGATTATGTTTCAAACATTACAAATTCAGTAATGTAATTTTTTATCAATTTTCTTTCTTTGAGACACATACAATGTTATGGACATATATTTTTTCAAGAGGAGTATATAATAACATTGAAATGTTATACCATGAATCTATTTCTTTAAATGATATTTTAAACTTTACATAATCACATTTTCTTAAATGGGTTGTATGGTTCAAAGTTTCATAGTGGTTAGAGTTTATTGAAGCAATCTCATCACTTTTCGAGATTAATTATGATTATGCATAATTTGATAAACTATTATCATAAATGTCTCAAGTAAATTAATTATTATTCTTATACTACAGTTATTCATGATATATTCATGTATTGTTACTATTTTCCACTGTTTTGTATATAAAATAGTTCTTATTTTTTTTAAAAGAAGCTCAGTTTTCCCTTTTCTTTATTCAAATATATATATATATTTTAAAAAATATTCTAATATTCATCTATTAACATTAACATATATCTCTACAAATTATTTACCTTATTATAAATTTTTTTTAAAATGTAATCATCTTGATTTTTTCCGGTTGAGGAACTTTTAAATTCTTTTTCCTGTGAAAAATGACTGTTCGACATGTACGGATTTATCCGCCACAATGATCATAATTCCATTGAAGATTCCTCTACAAGATTAAAAAAATTCTTATTTTTAAAATAAAATATTTTCCTAATATTATGAAAATTATTTTTGGTAGAATAGATTTTAATGAAAAATGTATTCAAATTTTTTATATGTCTACAATGTAATTTAAATTATTTCAAATAATATTTTTTAAATATTCTAAGAATTTTCAAGGAAAACAGATTTGGAAATTTTATTAATATTATATTATAAGTTGTAAAGGAATTTTTTTACCAAAAACATACAATGTTTCTTTTGTAATTTTTCAATTAAAATGGTTTTCAAAATTTTTTCATGCTTATTTTAAAATTATTCAAGGAAAACGGTTTTCAAAATGTCTTCAGGATTGTTTTATATGTTTTCAAAGAAAATTGGTTTTCAAAATGTTTTCATGATTATTTAATATTTTTTC
This sequence comes from Viscum album, assembly GCA_963277665.1. Taxonomy (NCBI): domain Eukaryota; kingdom Viridiplantae; phylum Streptophyta; class Magnoliopsida; order Santalales; family Viscaceae; genus Viscum; species Viscum album. The sequence goes on from OY728160.1 coordinate 1,568,222,471, forward strand.
ACCAAAAATGGTTTTCAATATTTTTTCAATACTCTTTTATAAGTTCTCAAGGAAAAAGGGTTTTAACATTATCCTTAACACACCATTATGAGTTTTCGAGGTTATCTTTTAGGAAAATTGATTTCAAAATGTATTATCTTTAATAATAAAATTTCAATGAAAAAAGTATATGTTTATTAAAAAGGTTTTTAAATATCATTTAAAATTATTTTTCATCTATGGAGACATATATTGATGTTACTCATGCCTTTTTAGGTAAATGATACAATATTTCCCTTTATATTATTTTTCTGAATGGTAAAATTTTTGATGGAATGATTTTTATGAAAAATAATTTCTATTTCACGGGTTATATGTTTATGAATCATTTTATTATTCTATGGGTTATATTCTTATGAAACTCGTTTCACTTCAATGGGTTATACCATGATAAATTCTTATGAAACCTGCTTCCTTTCACAGGTTATTCAAGGAAAAAATGATTTTGAAACGTAAATATTTTCTATAAGTTTTGATACGATAAAATTTTTACGATACCCATTTCTTTTAATTGGAAATTATATGATGTTTTGGAAACAAATCTCTTTTTTATGGGGAATGGTATGATGCAATTTTTTTACCTTATGGAATATTTATGTATGATTTTACCTTGTGATGTTAGGGACCTATATCTCCTTCAAGTGAATTGGGAAATGATAAATGTTTTATAAGATCAAAAGGGTACACGTGATGGCCACCCAATCCCAAAAAAAAGAGGTTTCATGCGGGGGGCATCCCAATCTTGAAACAATAGGGAATCTGAAGCCTAAAAAAAGAGGATACATGGGTAGAAATCCTAATACCAAAACAAGAGGGTACATAAGAGGGAATCCCAATCCCAACATTGGTACATAATTTATTATCCCAAGTATAATATGTTGTGAAGGTCTTGATATGTATTCATTATATTTGGTTTTATATGTTTGTGCCACAAATCTCATGAATTATTCCTATAACATGATTATGCTCTTGTTTCTCTTATGATTCATGTCTACTAAAAATTCAATATTTACACCATGATTCATGTTTATGATATTTGATATAAACATTATGATCTTCTTATTTAATGATCACATTCTTATAACCTTATGTTCATATTTATACTTATATATCTCTATTTTTTACCCTTAACAATGATATGCGCTAACCCATTTTTATGTTTCATTCACAAGAATATGAAGATATTTTTTATGTATGCTGTTTGAAATAATGGTTCTATCATTGATGAACCCGGTGGGAGATAATGTAGCTCACTCGTGTATCATCATTTGCATTTCCATGTTTCCAAAGGCACTAAACTAATACAACCTTTTGGATTCAATTTGTGTAATATATTATGAAATTCATAAAAGTGATGTAATTTCTACGTATGTTAAGATTTCTATGTTATATTTGGTATAATAGAGAATGATTAGTCAAAATATAGAATATAGGCTGAGAAAACTTCATTGTGATCCTTTTCAATATCTATAAATACTTTTTCTAGGGATTCTTCTATGGATAAGTATAAGGATGAGTTTACATTTAGGAAAATGTCCTGAAATTTTTATAAAGGATAGAGTGAGTGGATTTCTATAATTTCATACATGTCTGGATATTACAAATGGAGGTGTTTCTAGAATATATGTACCTAGGGGTGACAACTCTTACATGGTGAATCGATCCTAAATCGGCATAACTTAGTTCCTGACAGCTGGCCTTACAACACACCTGGTTTGACACTACCATGGGATATACATTGGAAGTATACAATTATTTTATAAACCTTCATGAAGGATTTGTATATAAGATGACTATTAATAACCATGGATAAACCTAAGGTTAAATAGATTAAAATGTAGGTGTTATGAATTAAACATAATATAAGTATTTTTCATGATATGTGTTTCTCACCCTTTACATTCTGAATTTTGTTAATATAGAGGACTAGAATGGATATGCTTAATAATAAATTTTTCATATTTGGAATTTATATTCATTATTAAAATGCATTTCCCAATCAATAATCTCATAAAGTGAATGAGGAATGTGGTATGAGTAATGGTTATACTTATGAAGATAAAGAGACTACAAACAACATGTGAGAGGTATGTGATATTATTCTAGTATTGTTTACATTAAACATAATAATCATCATTATATCGTGGTTAAATAACCTTAATAAATGATTTATATATCATATTCTTGGAAATAGGTTATAATGAATAAGTTTATGAATCATATGTAATGTTTTAAGAATATTGATAGAACAATGGATTATCTATGCATTAGAGATTAATACTTATGAATCCTGAAATATATTTGTATTTTGAACACAAGTTTTACGTAAGGATTGAAAATTTTATGTTGAATTCTGATTAAGACCTAGAAGATTGATATTTTTATTAAGTGAAGGTAACCCTTAATGATATCATGATATTGAGAAAATTGTGATTAGCTTGGATAAAGAGTTGATTGATTTTGATAAAGAAAATTGGATTTTATTAATGAACTTAAAACCAATTATTTAATTTTTTAAAAAGTTTTCTATGTCATCATGGATGATGTTTACATCTTCTAGGAGTTAAGTAATATATCTCACAATATTTATAATTATAGGGAATTCGTTTTTTCCGAAAACTATTTATGTTAAGTAATGTTATTACCATGTTTTAAGATAATATACAATGAGGATATTCACATCGTTGGAATATAAAACCAAGAGATACATTGTGGTATATATGGGATTTATATTAAGCTTATATAATGACCTTATTTATAATGTTTTGGATTTTCATCTTTCAAAAGGTTTATAAGGTTGACCATTTATGCATTGTTTAAGTTAAACATCAGATGAGGCGTGTGAGATTAAATCATTATATCACCACAGGAGGAGTTTTGAATATTGTATAATCTACTCGAAATTTTTTTTGTTGATGGTAACTAAATATATATGGGATGACTTATCATGGATCTCATGATCTGTTAGTGCATTAGGAATGAAAAATTCACCTTCCTTTTTAAAGAAATTGGTGTAGTGAAAATGGGTCAAGACATGACCAGTGGGTGATATTTAAATTATGAAATGGAATGAAATCAAGTAAGTAAAACTTCTCCTTAAAATTATTTAACCTTATCAAAAGGATCTTGAATCCATTAAAAATTATCTTGTCACCTTCTTTTCTGATAAATCGAATGGACCCTTAAACCATTACTATTTTATGGATTTGTGATTTTTTACACTCTCTTGACCTTATTCTATTTCAATATCTATTAGAAAATGAAGCATATATTTCTATAAAATTTCTATATTTTCACTTTCAACCTATCTTTACCTTGGTAGAAACCTAGTTATGATTTACATTGGCTAACCGTTATGTTTCAAAAAAAATTTAAGAAATTTTTAGAATTAATTTTTATGATGTGGGTTTCTATGAAAATAACATTGAAGTATCAAATGATTATTAACCCAAAATAGTTTCTAGGGTGAAATTTATTTTCTGGGATTTCTAATGTAATAGCCTAATATTTTTTGAAATATGTTTTTTGAATAAATTTAATAATTTTTTTTATGTTTCAGTTCATGGAATACTAAAAAGAGTTTATTTATATTTTAAATAACTATGATTGTATTATGTTTTATGAAATACCATTTTAATCATACTATACATACTAAATTAAGGTTATATTTCTCTACACTCTTCACAAAGGGGATTTTGTGCTATATGAAACACTAACTTTTCTTATGATACATGTACTACCGGGTTTTATAAAAAAATGTATTTATAAAATATTTTTATTTAACATAATATTATATAAGATATATTTTGTGAATAATATTAACTAACTAATGAGAATATTTTTTTTACAAAAAATATAAAATGAATTCATTTGTTATAAATTGATTAGAAATGTATATAATAACTAATTTAACAAAACGGTAATATTTTTATAGAAATCTACTTTTATACTAAAAATGTTGTTTTACCCTAATATATTAAATTAATTACTATTTTAGAATGATATTAATAAGATATATATTTTATAGTTTTAATAAAAATATTTTTAATATTCATCCAATTGATTTTACAAGCATAAAATTAAAACAAACTTAGTATTTCACATAAAAATAATTTATTTTTATAATGGCACTTTTACCACCTTTTAATGGAGAAGATATTTTAAATCCAACTATGTGAATTTTTTTTAATTATATATGAAAAAAATTAAACTAATATTTTGAATATGAAAAAATAAAATTATAGTGTTAATTTATTGTATTTTTATGTGAAGTTTCAATTTTTAAATGAATAGTGAAAAATAATGAATTTTAAATAAAAATTGATTTTTTGTCTAATTTATTTATATAGTCAAATTTTATTTTAATTTTTTTAATGTATAAATATATAAAATATAAATAAATTAATCTAGTTTAGGTTATTATAACAAATTTAACATTGAAATTGGATATAAATCCTAGAAAAAGTTTGATCATTTTTACTTCAAAAATGTATAGTGTCATCCCAAAGGTGGGACGAATATTAAATTAATTTCTTACAATTATATGATTATAATTTGGAAAAATGTATTAAATATTTTGAAAATCATAAATTATAATTTATAATAATGTAAACTTTATTTTTGACCAAAACAAATTGAGATTGAAGTTAAAATTAGTTACATCAATTAAGGAAAAATTAAGCTTAATAAGGGAATAAAGATTAAAAATATGGGCCCAAAAGACCTAGAAACTGGTAAAAACCCCATTTATGGAATTTATTCATCCATTAACCTTAAATTATTATTATTTTGCTTCATTATGAATTTTATTACGTAAAAAAATGGATACACCTAACTTGATAAAAAAATACCAAGTGAGTCTTTTCTAGCCCTAAAGAAGGCCACCAAGTCTCCCCTTCCTCACACATAAAACCACTTATTTTTATCCAATAACTTCCCATTATACTTTATTACATCCCTAAATTCCTCTTTTAAGTTTCCATTTTGAAAGAAATCAATCCTTGGAACCCCTTTTCTGAATTTCAAAAGGAGTTACCCAAAGATGGGGTAACATCCTCCCTCATGATCCTTATCTTATTTTCATTATCCACCCCTCCACTATCGTTATTCCATTTTTATAAAACAAAAAAATATCCTAAATATACTTATATGTTTTTATTCTATGTTCTTTTGAACATTAACACACACTTTCATCTAGTTGGTAATGAACATACTATTTATGTGTAAAGTGAACTACAACCTCCTGAAATGATGACTGCACATTTTTCCTTTATACCAAATTTCATGTTTGGATATAATTATTGACACACTATTTATATATGATATTAATGATACTTATTATGTATTTAATATTCCTTCATTAATTTACAACACATATCTTTACACTCTCTATTTTGTGAAAATAAGATAATTTTGTTTGGAGAAGTATGGACTACCGCCCCTCAAAGAAATGTGATTCATTTACACCATACATGGAATGTATTGAGGTTGTTTTTAGTGAACTTATATTATATATATAACTTAATATTGATATTTTAATGATAATTTATTCATATATTTCATTTACATTCATTCTTTCAGTACGTTAATAAAAGAGAAACAACAATCATGCATATATACTACCAACCATCTCAATGAATAGTGTATTCAACATCATACTTCTATATTAAATAGATTATTATAATAAAAATATACTCAATATAATTAATTTTTATATTATTTTTTAAATTCAATAAATCATTATATATGTATAAGGTCTAAATATATAACAAATTAAAACACATGTGAAGAACAAAATGGATATTACCAAAAGTGAACCCTTCACATTGAATTTTTAACAAGAGGGTAATATAATTTTATAATCAATAATAAGTGGTATTGTATATAAAATTATGGTTCTGATATATATTTAATATAATGTTATATTTATTATACCAGAATTGATTATGAGTACGATGAGAGTCAAGACACAAGGTAAGGGAATTTCATCTCACTTTTTATTTTTTTGAGATATATACTTTATTCACCACCTATTACTTTTGAGTGTTGTGTATACGTCCCATGGATGTATTCAATGATTATTAAACTTAAATTTATGGGTTTTTATATATCCATATAATTATGATTCTTTCATGGGTTTTATGTTTCAAATTTTTCTAAATCAGAAAAATATTTTTGACTCAATTTGATTTCTTTGATACACAATCCATGTTATGAACATATATTTTTCTATGATGTGAATATACTACATTTTAAAAGATATATCAGGAATATATTTCTTTAATTGATATTTTTAACTTCATTTAATTTCAATTTTTTAAATGGGGAGTATGCTTCAATGTTACCAAGTTGTTAAAGTATATTAAAATAATCAATAATATTTTGTAGATTATTTAGGATAATGATTATTTTGTAAAATATTATGATACATATCTCAGAAAACTCCTTAAGTTTCATCTTCAATGGTTATTAATGATATATTCATGAATTTTTACCAGTTCTCACTCTTTAGTACATAATATTGTTAAGAAAGTGTTGTCAAGAATTCTTGAATTTATACTCTCTTCGATCAAAAGTATGTGTTCATTAAAACCAAGATTTATAAAATTAAAAGTTTTAAAACAATTTAATAATATTTTCTTATGATATATATAAAAAATTTCAACACATGCTTTACATTTTAATAAAAAGGGGTTTTAAAAAAACTATTTTTTTCCTTTTCCAGTCGAGGCACTTTTCTATACTTTTTATAGTGCCAAAGGAATATTAGGCTTGGAAAGACTTACCAGCCGTCATGACCATCATTACCAAAAATTTTCCTCTACAAGATTATATTTTTTAATGAATATAATTTTTTAATATTCATGAAATTAATTTTTAAAGTGGTTTTGAATTAAAAATGTTTTCCAAAATGTTTTTTGTTTTAAACTTATTTTCAATTATTTAAAAGCTTCTTTTTGAATTTTCAATGTATTTTCATGGAAAATAGTTTTAAAAATGTTTTCAATAGTCTTTTATAACTTTTCAAGTAAATTTTGTTTCAAAAATATATTGAATATTCTTTTATAATTTTTCCAGGAAATTTGTTTTCAAAATGTTATCAATATTCTTGTGTAAGTACTCAGAAAAATGATTTTCAAAATATTTTCAAGCTTATTTTCTAATTTCTCAAGGAAAATGGTTTTCAAGATGTTTTAAGCTTCTATTATAATTCATAAAAATGGGTCTTCAAAATTTATTTATGAATTTATTATGTGTTTTAATGGTTAGATTTTAATAAAATGGGTTTCAAATGGTTCTTTGTTTTAAAAATTAATTTCCAAAAAATAATGGATATTTTCCTAAAAAAATTCTTAAATGATATTTGAAAATTATTTCCCATCTAATATGACATATTTTGGGGGTATTCATGCCTTTATGGGTAAATTATTTCAGTTTTCCATCCATATTATTTCTTTAAATGATTTATGCCTTTATAACAATTTGTTTTGAAAACCCATTTCCCTTTCATGGGTATATGTTTATAAAACTCATTCATATTCAATGGGTTATGTGATTATGAAGCTCATTTCACTTCATTGGGTTATACCTATACAAATGCTTACGAAATCCCATTACTTTAATAGTTTATCTAGGAAGAAATGATTATAAAACCTATATATTTTCCATATGTTATGATATGATTAAATTTTCATGATACCAATTTCATTTCTTGGGTTATGATACGATGTCTATTAAATCCATATATTATTTTCGGTAATGGTAATATGCATGTTTTTTTATCTTATGGCACATTTATATATGATTTTATCATGTGATAGGTGGGACCTATATATCTCTCCAATGCATTGTGTAAGGAGAAATGTTTTATGAGCTTAAGAGGGTGTGCAGGGGGGCATACCATGCTCGAAACAAGAGGGCACACCAGAGGGCATTCCATGCCTGAAAAGAGAGGGTATCATAAGACAAAAATTAGAGGGTACATGGGTGGACATCCCATGTATGAAATAATATGGTACATGAAAGAGAATCCCAATCCCTATTTAGGTACATAGGTTATTATCCCAAGCCTAACATGTTTCAAATGTCTTGGTAGGTAACCTTGAAATATGATTTTCTAAATCTACATGTATACCAAAAATCTCTTGTCTTATTCCTATGATATTATTATGCTCTTTTTCCCTTATGACTCATTTGTTTTTAACATCCAATATTTATGCCATGATTCATGTTTATGATATTTTATGTGAAGGTTTTCTCTTTTAATTTCATGATCATGTTCTCATAACTGTATGCTCGTGTTAATTCTTATATATCTCCCTTGTTTACCCTTACTAAGTATCTAATCTCACCCCTATTTATGTTTCCTTTCCTAGGATATGAATATATGTATTAATTATTGTGATCATGAGAAGGTATCTAATCTTAAAGAACTCAATGGTAGATAATGTAGATCACTCTTTTATCAGTATTTACATTTCCATGTTTCCAAAATCACTAAACTAATATGGTATTTTGGAATCTTTTTGTGAATTATAAAAATTATTCTAAAAAAGTGATGTAATGTCTATATATGTTAAAAAGGGGTCATTATATTTATATCCTACATATATTTTCTCATATTCTAATGATGTGACCCACAATGAAAAGTTGACGTGTTTTCCCTTACTTGGCATCCAATTTCACCCCATTCTTGTGATTTCACATGCAATGTCATAAAGATCGGTATAACTAATAAGGATTCCAGAAGGTGGACTAGTGTGTCTTGGTTATAGATGAATTTTCACAAGTATTAAAAAATAAGTTTCTTATCTAGATAGTTCTCAAATAAACTAATCCTTACATTATAATGATTGTGTGTTAATTATAATATGTAATGTTTAATTAATGGAAATTATGTAAAATAAAGATATTTTTATATTGGAACACCACATCTTGTATCAACACTATTTTTCAATGAGTTGTTTTAGAATCATACTTGGGAGTGTGGGTCTGTGGTGAATCTAATTATCTATGAACATTTGGAAGAAAGTATTTTAAAATATTGTTAATATTTATAATATTTAAATGAAAATAATCTTAGTAAGGATGTAACTTTTTACAGTATTTGGATAACAAATAATTCTCATCGATAATATTTTAGTGAATTTGTGAAATAAATATTGTATTCTAAAAAAATTCAAAATAGGGAAAATATGGACATAGGGAAAATAAAAAACATACCATTTATTATTTATTTAAATATAAATCCTTTAAATGTTATGAAAATAGTTATGAAAAATATTCAAAATATTGACGACATAAATTATGAATGATTGAAAATAAAATGTGATATAAAATAAAAGTGTGCGGATAAATACAATATTCAAAATATTAATGAGTAACAATATAAAATTGATTTTAAAAACTCTATAATGGAGAAAAATATTATGTTTTAAGGTGGTTTTGTTCTATCATTAGCTGATTTCATAATCGATTGGAGGAGGATAATTTTGATAACGTTAACATTGTGGGTGATAATAAATCTTGTACTCAATCCAGGATGATAGAAAATTTATATAGAATAAATCATACATCCTATATGGATCAAATATTTTCACTAGATTAAAAGTATTTTTATTTTGGTGATAATGGATAAACTAAATGAAAATAATGTTATTTAAATGAAATATGATTATAAAAATAAACTAAATGTGAATTTAATGGTATAAAATGAAATTAAGGTATGGTATGTAATTATTTATATAGATTGTTGGGATTGGTGTGTATGTGGTTTTATTATTAATGAAAATCATTTAATAAATGATTTTATTTATTTTCATTTCTCAATATACAAAAAATAAATATATTTTATATGGTTTCGTAATGAAAATTTCAAGAATGAATCCTATAAAAATGTTTGACATTAGAAACCCATAAGGATTTCAATTTTTTAATGATGAAAATAATATATGTTGGATATGGAACACTATTTATGGATTATATGATTCTAATATATCCTAATATTGAAGTATTAAAAATTATTGGAAATAAATAAAGTTCAAAGTAGGTAGAGTTGATCATAAAAAATATTTAAGAAGATACTATCAAAGATAAATGTTTTTGATTTAGTTTATATATTTTTCATAATTATATTCACAAAATTTTTAGATTATAAAATAAATTATAGAGTGATAAATAATTAATTTGATGTGCTATTTAATAATGAAAAAAAATATTTGGAAAAAGTTCAAATAAAAGGATAAATAAACATTCGTATTTAAAAAAAATTATAAAAGTGAACAGTTGAATAAGTTTAAAATTGTTGAATATGTACTTGTCAGTATCCCCATTATTATGAGTGCATGGGTTATGAAAGATAAAAAGGATTATTTATTTAAGATAAAAAAATATAGTAATATTATTAAAATTAGGTTATATGATTGAACCTCAAGACTATATATATATATATATTTGAAAAATGAATTTCTAAAACATATCAAAAGTCACATGGGTGATTGGAAAAGAATAAAAAAACTAATTAATGAAATTATAAATAATAGATTGTTTTATGGCATAAATAATAAGTAAAACATAATATTATTTATAAAAAATTACTAAATTAAATAAAATTATTATATAAAATAAACTTCTGATGGGATTTTTTATATTTTATGTAAATGTATATATTGTTAAAATAATAAATAATATAGAATATTATTCAAAACAAATTATGAAATTTTTATAATTTCCACCCATGAATTCCCTAAATTATTATGGATGAAATAGAAACATACAGATATGGGGGAAACGATTAATATTATAATATTTTTTTAAAATAATTTTATTTCTAATAACCATGGTTAAAATTACACCATTATAGAAAAATAATATTAATATTAAATTTTGAGTATTTTAAAAAACAATTAAGTGAATATACTGAATAGAAAAGAGCTAAAAGAATACATAAAATGTGTTATCAAAATGATAACCTTTAATCTGGTGATTTCTTTTGAAATTGAACCCTCTATGTTATTTTTACCTTTTTATAGATCATTAAATTTTTAAAAATATGTACCCCAAATAAATAAAATAGAATGATAAAGTACATGAGTAACATGAAACAAGTAACCAAGAGAATATAACATTAAATAAATTTTAAATTAATAATATCATAATTATAACTTATACGTTAGAAATATAAAAATGATTATCATATAGACGGAAAAAATAATCATCATATTAAAAAATATTACAAATTAGATATATGATATTCAATATAGGGCAACAGAATTGGATCTAATGAGAAAATATTGGAAATTATCATGTAGAACAATCAAAAGGAATATAACATATTATAAACTAAATGACCAATAAATAACTATCCAATGGATTCATTTGGCAGTTCTCCTTTTAACTATAAAATAAACTCAGATAGGGGATATTATCTATTGATTAATCTCAACTTTCATTGAACCCCTCCCTTGATTTCCAACAAGGATACCAAAGCTTTCCCAAGAAGTTTTATTATAGGATATGAGGTAACCGTAATTATATAATATAAAGACATATACATAATAGGAAAATAACTCAAATCTAACCTTCATATTCCCTTTTGAGAAAAAAACCCTATTAATCAATTATAATTAGTTATAATTGATTCATATAATAAATGTTCTATAACAAAAAATAAAATGAATTGGTAATAAACCCTTTAAAAGTTGTTATTTATACAATGAAACAACTTTATACATCTTCCTAATGGGAATTTGGTTTTATAAAATAATTCAAAAATAAAAAATTTAAACTTAAAGGATCAATTAAGAATTAATATATTGAAAAAATATCACCTTTATTAATATATAATCCAATAAAAATATAAATTATATAAAATCATAATCAAGAAAAAAGAAAATCACAGTCACCATTATGTAGACAATAAAAAACTACATTCAATGAATAAGAACAAAAATAATAACTAATCATCCTTGAAAAAGAAAACCGACCAATACCATATTTATAAATCCCTTATTTTTTATGAATCTTCACTTAAAATTATATCAAATACATTGTTTTAATAATACTAGAATTGGAGTAAAAATAAAATTTAGTTATGAAATTACCCCATTATATCATATAAATGTTAATTAGAAATGTGATATCTATTCATAAAAATAAATATTAGGTTTTATAAGAATTATTTATTTAAGTAATAAATTCATTTGTAAAAAACTTCAACTCAATGAAAAATATCTTGGGATCTAACGATGAAGTAGAAGGTGGTTAGCCTTTTGGATATATGAACTTATCTCAATCAAATAGCAAGAAAGATAGACATCTAAGTAAAAGTGCTGGAGAGAATATAAAAATAATAAATTGTTGGTAAATCTCAAGGATTAATAAAATAGTTTATTAAACACTACACAAACTATATGGGGTCTACTATACACAAATATTTTCACCTACCTAATTCAACTATATAGTTCTCAAAACACTACGACAACAATGCATTTGGTTCACTAATTGAATTAAACACTCTATATGGTTACTATAAATAGTTAGATTAATTTTGAATCATAACAAAGAAACCCAGAAAATATATATAGAAACATATACATTTTATCCAAAACATCATCAAATAGATAATAAATAAATTAATTATAAATTATAAATATAAGTGATATTGGGGTTTCACACTCTAGTAGAACTAATCTTTAATTTTAGATTGACCATTTAAAAAGTATTAATAAAATAATCCTATGAATTGTATTTCATCTCTATTTATATTTCTTTATGAAATACGCCATCTTTTCCTTCTACCTAAAAAACCAAGAGAGTCTGCTAGACCTTTTTCCCTGATAAGTTTCATGATTTTTATTCATTATTCAGGGAATTTCCACTTTTTTAATATGATTAATCAAAATCAATAACATTATCTTCTAGACTCCTTGGAAACTGTGACACTATATGCCTAAGCCTTTTATATTTTATGCTTGATGATTTTATCATACCCTTAAATAATCTTTTACATCACTTAATTTTTATTTCAACAAGTGATAGGACTTCATAACAAATATATGATCCTTCATCCTCACCTTTTTTTCTAGATTCTCTATAGCATTGGTGATATTTCCTTGGATGAATAGAACATTTTCCTATCTGATTTGACAAGTATGTTTTAGGAAACCAAAATCATTTGTATATCATCAAATAAAAATATTACCCAATTTTATTATTCAATTATTTCCATCTTTTAATTATATTAAGGTGGTAATAATGGAGAATTAATTCATAATATCAATATCTTTTATTACCTCACTCATAACCTTTTACATTGTTTCATGAAAGTCTCACATCATATCCAAGGCATTTTCCCTTCTTTCAACTATTAAATCATTAATTCATGACAAAGATTCAATAATTTGATGATTAAAAACATATTCATAATGAATATCAAATATATCCAAGAATACATGGAATCAAGTGTGTTTTTATTAACGTCATAGTCTTCATGGGAAATATGAAAATATTTTTTAAATTTCATTATAAAATATCTCATAATTTTTTTTGATAAATATCACTCTCCGAAGAACTATATAATAGTATCTTCGAAAAATCCTCAAATCTTCCATCTTAATATATAATTCATATACTTCTAAAATATTACTCCTTTTAATTCCTCAAGACAATAGCTCATTAAACTGAAAAATAATTAAATTTGGTTGTTCAATTTTCTATCTAATTATTAGGATCTCTAACAAACATATCATATCTTTAAAAAATATCCATACCATGGAATAGATAATCAAAAACAATGTGGTTTTCTAGTCCATGAATATAACTATAAAAAAAATTATAAATGCATACCACCCCAAAAATTTATTTCATTTATTTATATTCTATATCAAAATCATTCAACGATATGTTTCAAATTTCCTTAAAAATGGTGTCATAAAAATCTAGTTTGATCCTCAATATCATTTTTTCAGAAAACCTCTTGAATGATCGATATCCAAAAATAACTACTAATATTTCATATTTTACATCATTTCCCTACTTTTTTAATAATATATGAATACCATGATCTGTCATTCCTCTATTATTTACAAAAACTCATTACATTTAATTAAATCATGTAATAAATTATAGTTGGGTTTAACATCACATGTTATCAATGGATTTTGAATAAATTTATCAAAAAACAACTTCAATCATTGTTTTGGTTTCCAAATATTGAAATGGTTTGATACATTAAGGAAATTTTGGTTCTTTAGGTTTTCATTTGAATACATTTTGGTTTCTCCATATGTTTATTTCATACACCAAATCCATTAAAATACCTCAACCCATAATATTGGTAACATAATAATGACATGTCCTTCATCATTATAGTGTTATTTTTGTTTCTTAAATAGATATTTTTAAACAATTACTATCTTGGCTTCATATGTCCCTAGGATTTGAACAATCTTACATTACATTAATTAACAACAACATTATAGTGATTAATAAAAATGAAAATGATCATAAAAATTTTTTTCTTTCAAACTCTTTAATTCCAATAATATTTAAATTTAATGCTTTTGAAGAAAAAATTACATCACTTAAAAATAATAATATATACTTAATTTATTGGAAACAATTCCAATATTTAAATAATTTCAATGGTGAGGATTCTTGGTGTTCTATAATTAATTTAATATTATTATAATCATTGATTTTTAATCGTGATTATAAAGGTTCCTTTAGTGGGAATTAAAAACAGCCCCACATCTTAACTAATCATATAACTATAAAGTTTTAGGATAGTTATAGAAGAATATCCATATACTGGAAGACAATGTTAGGAATTCATTTCCTAAATTATAATGATTTTTTCTTAAAAACAACAATTTATAAAATTATCATACAATAATATCTACTATTCAGAAATCTAAATTTATTATATTAGAAAATTCGTTCGAATAATTATTTTTATCAAATGTTATTGATAATTTTTTTAAACTATGGATTATTCAAGCCAAATAGATATAGAGAAACTAATCAAACACTACATAAAAAATTACTAAAAGTGTGTCAACAAATATAAAAAAAATAGACGTGATGTTTGATGTTGGTGATTATGTATTTTTGAAATATATTTACTACAAGATGTAAAATGATATTTATTTGTATTAGAAATAAAATGTTATATTCTATTACTCCCTTTGAAATATTTTCATGAATATGAGTTAAAGATTCTACATTTGACTTATAGTTCTTCTTTTGTTGGTATGTATTAACCCATAAATTATTTCTATAAAGATGAATTGGAGATTAAGAGTAAAACCCCTATACTGACATGAGTATTCCATGGGGTGGTGTTTATCATCGAAGAAATAAAAACAACATAATGTGGGAAATTTCCAAAAAAATATGAGAAACTAAATATATAATATCTAATTTGAAAAAAAACATTTGTTAAAAAACTCAAGAATTATTGATTATAATAATGGAAATGTATTAATTCCATGGAACAACCTCAAATGTGATAAAATTTCAAGTGAAAAAATTACCATGATGACAGTATTTACAATATCTCTTTATAATGAAAACATACAGAATAATTAACATTGAGGAAAACCAGGTACTTGCTAACATTAACTGAAATTTATGTCCACACAATCCCTTAGGTATAATATATATATATATATATATTTGTGTATAAGTATAAATACATAGTATATTTTTTCCATAAAACCCTAAATTCTATGTGATTTTAGAATACTAATACATTTTTTATGAAATAAATGTGACAAATTAACTAATATTTAATGATTTCTTCAATCATATTTGCATGTCACCCAGTTATCATGTTACAAAAACCCTAAAAAATATATTATAAATATCGCATAACACATAAAAATTTATATATGTATATATATAACTCCCTAAAACAGCCTCACATTTTATTTTTTCTACAAATACTAATGATAAACATCATATATAACTTCTCCTATTACCCCAAACTATGTTAATATATAGAGAATATCATTATTAATGGATAAAAATTCAAACAAACCCAATCATCATAATGAAATTAGATTTCCCTTATAGGATAGTGGGAGGTGTGTGTGATTGGTTTTCCAATATAATATGGATGTCAGGTCACAATTAATACTAAAACAGGTTGTAGTTTTATATATATTAGTATAATACAACATTTAAATTACAAAAATAAAAATAAATAATATAATATAACATGTAATTACCATAAACCCATGAATGTTTATACTAAAATGATCTCATGGATATCTTGTTATAATAATTAACCTTATTCATTCCCCCATAAACCACCATGTATCCTAATCTTAAAACACACTGCCCTCCATATTGTTCTATCAATCACAAAATTTCCTTTGGGGTAATTTACACATTAAAAAGTTTCCAAATTTCTTAAAATATGAAAAAATAAGATAAAATATTTATCAACACTAATAATAAATAATAAAATATCAATACCTACTCTTTAGATTACTAAATATTCTATTTAAATTGATCGTATCGAAATATAACATCAATACACACTCTATGGAATAAAAAATTTGACCTAAGAAATATATCATCACATTCATCTATGTATCATATAGTACATACACATTTAAAATAAAACAACATCTCAAGGGATTTCAAGAGTCATAAGATATTTATATAGTTTAGTAAATCCTAAATGAATGATAAAGGATGAATAAGAAAAATAAGTTGGTGGTATAACATTAATTATAATTATCTATGTCCCTATGATTATATATAATGATAATATATTAATTATTTATAACCTCTATATAATGTACATGAAAAAATTTCATCACCACCCATAAGTGGAACGTTTTCATATACCCCTTTAAAGAAACCCATGCCACTTATTAAAAATTGAGGGATATCAGACTATAATCAAAATTCAATTATATCATAAATTAAAATAAATGATATTCTTCCATAAATTAGTCATAATGGAACCGTGCATTAAATTAATATTTTGAAATATTTAGATAGAAATGATTTCCATCACTAATTGATAAACATGTAAACTTATAAATAAATAAAAAGGAGATATATATATAATACCTTTTATTTCATTTATAATAGTTATATTATATAACAATTTATTCTTATCTTTTATCCTAATCAAATATTTCTTTTAAGATATCTAAATTAACTAATAAATAATAAATATTTTTAACAAACTTTTTTAGCCTGAAAATTAATCTGTCTATAATTGCACAAAAATTTTTCGTCCATAAGTTTCTATTCCTTTATTCATATTTCAATGAAGAACATTTCTGTAAGGAATAAATTTATTTCCACAATAAATATTATACTTCTATTTTATCTTATCTATCATTTATCACATTAAATAAGGAATTATTTACTCATGATTTATTGAAAAAAATATTCATCGAAAAATATTAACTATCATTAAGGCTTTGAGTTACCTATCCAAATTTTATGATAACAAAAATATTTAAATCATTTTTGAACATTTTTTAATCTTTGTATATAATTCATCATATATTAAGTCAAATAAATCAACCAGAATATAGAAAATAATGAAAATAGACAATATTGGAGATAGTCAGGGTTTTGGGATTACTAAGATAGCCAATCCATCCTTTTATATTTGGGAATTCATCCTATATTAGAAATTTGACCAGGGCATTGGTCCTATAAATAATATAATATTCTTTGAATTTAACAATTGAATTTTTATTTTTGGTTATCCCATTGAAACAGTTTCATTAAAAAATTTACATAAAGGACCATCCTAATCCTAACATAATTTTAATTTATAGGAAATTCTATAATAAAACGAAATTATATATTTTTAGTAATAATTAAATATAGGCTAAAAAACAAATTTATAAAATGATTTATAATTTTTCACAATTTCAATAAATATGTTTTTTACTAAAATTTCACCCGAATTAAAAATTATATTTTGATTTTATGGGTGTACTCGATATTTAATTCCAAGACTATGAAATTTACAATTTTACCATTAATATGTTAGGTTATTAAAAAAATGAAAAAGTCCATGATAAGATTTTCATGCGGTGTATTTCAAATAGACCATAAGTAAACATAATCCTTGATAATACCAAACCCATTTCAAATTATTATATCCCAAATCAATCATAATATAATTATCATACTTAGAACTGAAATAAAAAACACCCATAAAAATAATACATGGGTAAAAAAAATATCTTAGGATAATGCAGATCAATGTAATTATCACACAACCAAGTACACTGATGTACTATTTAATGCCTCAATTACTATCACAAAATAGATAACCTTCCCCCTAAGTCTTTCCCCCCTATAATCTAGTGTCTCCATTGGATGTTCATAAGATAATACATCTAAAACAATATTTATATGACCCTATCAATCTTTTGAATTATATTATGAAGTTATTCTTACAATATGGGTGCATAGAAAGAAAAATGAATGTGTTCCAAATATGATGGAAGTGAAAATTGATTCTACATAAGTCAAATGGATTATAAACCGTAGATAAATATTATTTCTTATGGAAAATATAAACTAACCATAATAAAGATTAATCTAAAAGAATATATGATCTCCAATATAAAATAGTAGTGGTATAATTCACTGATTCAAATATGTATTTTGATTTCTCTATGCATCCTCCTTTTACTCCTGGATCAACAATATTTTCCCCAACATACTATACACCATACTCAAGTCCATAATCAACGATTCACCAATATATATGAAAAATAATTATTATTGAAACATTCACGCATATGATGTATTAAAAAATTCCATATTATATATTAGTGATAACTATTATTATAAGAAAGCTTCACCTAATTAGAACACTCATCCCATGACCCCACCAAATCAACAATACAAGACCTCCAAATATTTACCAATATCTGAAGTATCCTTTATTGTTTACTATTTTTTAGTGATTGAAATTTTTTCTATTGGAAAAAATATTTTCTAAAAGAACATTAAAATCCCACCAAATCCTGTATATAAACTGAGCATGACTATAAAAAATTATTATCCAAGGAGATCAACATTCTCTTCATAGATGTGTACTATAATGTATTTTTAGTCTCATAAGGATCAATGAATCCTTAATTGAAAAGTATTGACATAGATAATATATCAACTAACATTTTAACTATTAAATAAACATGAAACTCCAATTAAAAAATTTTAGAATCATGATCAAACATCATCTTCTAAATACTCTAAAGTTGTAAAAAACCTACATGAATTTGGTACAAGATATTTATCTATAAAACCTTTGGTATTTGGTTACTAATAATAAAACATGGTTATTCATTATTGATCATTTAAATTGACTATTCAAAACAGGTTACATTTTCATTATATCTTGATGTATGGGATTGTGTGAGATATTTAACACATAAAGAACCTAAAATAATATGGTTTATGGTATGAATTACCACCATTGAAATAAATATATATGTTACCCACCTATATTCTACAAACTAGCATAAACTCAACTAATAATATGATCTCTTAATATAGCAATATTGTTGTCTTTTAACTGATAATTAATCACATATTTCATCAAAGAAGAATCCAATATCATGTGATTTTAAAAAACTCCACCACTTACTTTCTCTTTATCAAGACATAAGGCTACAATATTGCCCATAAAATTTCAGTCCCCTTTTAATTCCTTTGAATAATCACAATATAATTATAAAAATGGGTATTTTATTATCTCATTACCCTTTACGTGGATATTTCAGATCTCAAAATAATAATCCATTATAAAATAAACACATTTCAAATATTATAGGATCGTGTGTATTTTTTAAAATATATTGACTAATATATTATTACAATAAGTAATTAGTAGTAAATAATTCCATATTTGAATAACAGAAAATAAAACTACCATATGTTCATAATAATTGACAATATAGTTATATTAATATGGCTTTAATTAACTAGAATTTTCTAAAACATCTTATCCATTTTATTATTAAGTTGAATCCCAAATCATAACCTATGGAATCATAATAAACAATAAATATAACTTATCCCACAAGAAAATTTAGGATTAGATAACTATTTTTCTTTCCAAAAAGGAATTATAAATACTATTTACCATCCCTTATGTATTTTATATAATGGACCTTCCTAGATATATAAAATATAGAAGTCACAATTATAGTGAATTCAGACTGTTACCATGCATTATAGCCTACTAAATAATTAAAACCATTAAACTTATAAACATTTTTAGGTACCTACCAAGAAACTACAACTTCAACCATAAATTTATCAATAACTATACCATGTTTATAAATAAATTTTCAATGGATATGAATCCATAATATCCAGATATGTAACTTTTGAAAAAATTATATAATATATATGTTGATGATGAATTCCAAAAATTATATTTAATTGATTATAAAATTATTTATATTATTTAAAATATTCTAGGATATCAATAATGAAAAATTTAATAAATTATTCAAGGTAAACCACAAACACAAAATCCCTTAATCCCATAAATACAACTTCTCTATTTACAAAATAAGATGACATCACCAGTATATGAAAACTCTTATAGTGATATCAAAATTCTATGATTATAATGTAAGTATCATTGAAAAAAAATTAATGATATCCTAATAACATTTAAATTTATTAGATCTAGATATATCCTCTAAAATAATCAAATAAATAATCTATAATTGTATAAATATAGTGGTTTTAAAATATCACATGGTTCAACCAAAGGTTATCAATACCCAACCTCAAATGTACACTATCCTTACTATAATTTAATACTCATGAATATAAGAATATATTTTCTGAACCTTTTTTAGAGTTTTATAATAAATATTGTAGAGGTTTGGGTGTGGGAGGAAAATAATTGGAGTGTTTTAATGAGTATTAGATAATTGAAAACTTGTTTTTTCATATTAATACCATAACTAAAGGTGATAGGGGTTCTATATTAATCCCAGTGGCGTGGGTAGTGGAATCATAACCACTAAATGTCCATTTAATTCCACATAGAACCCCCTTAGAAGGAAAATCCTCCTACCCTCTGTATTTTCTCTCTCCCCTCTCTAGCTTCCTCTTCTTTCAAAACATTAATTTTCATAATTTTTATGAATTCTATATAGAAATTGGTTTATGGTAATAAGGATAAAGAAAAAATAATCTTTTCATAAAATATATCATTCATATAATGTGTGTTCAAGAGAAAACTATTAGTTTTTAATATTTTATTGATTCTTTAGTTTCTTCTGAACAGGAAAAGGTAAATCAGTAATTATAAATGGAATAACTCCAAATGAAATGTGTTTTGTGAAATGTTATATATTATGTTTTATGTTATATGGTTTTTGTGTTATATTATATACAATCATGTGTGTATGGTAAAGGATAACCTAAATAAGGACCAAGAGAATATTTAACTATTGAATAAATATTGAACAACGAAATAGGTTCAAGATTGGTATTCTACACATGTTAGGATTATTTTAAGATCACAGGGTGATTGTTTCATAATATGAGGCATGTTTTAGTTTAGTATGATGGATTCCAAATGGGTAACTATGTGTTAGTTAAATTTATGATGGTATAGAAAGGGGTCTTATAGGTTATATTGAGTTATATAGTACATATTGGACTTTTTTAGTTTATCTAGTGAAATAATCACCTTGTGTGTCATTATTATAAGAAGTGAGATTATGAACCTTGATATCTCCCATAAGGGGGTTATTAATTATTATTTTTGTAATTGATTATAAAAATGAAATTCTATTCATTATGTATCATTGTTTCTATGTATACATAAATAACATCTAGGGGTTGTAGTTAGATAATGATAGTATTATGAACACCAAAGTAAAGTTATAATTTTTTAAATATTTCTATTAATTCAATTAGAATATTATAATGGGGTTTTAAAATTTATTTAATAAATGATTACTCCAAAGGTTATATTCATGGGTTGATGTCCAGTGATTGGTTTACGTATGTGATTAGTGGATTGTTTTATTTATAGAAAATTCTACAGTTATGTGATCAATATATTTGTTATAGTATTGAGATGATACTAATATATAATGATAAAGGACAAGTGTTAATAGGTCTAATGATGTGATAATCCATTAATGAGATGATATGTGTAATAATTTTCCAATTATACTAACTTTTGAGTTATATTGAATCATTATAGCCCATAACCTACCAGATTTGTGATTATTTGGTTGTTGATTGGGATATAATGTGTTTCACCTAGGATTAATTGTCCATTTATTTTATATGTTTCAATGTGGGAATATTTTTATGTTATTTCTATTAGAGAAGAGAATTTTATTTAAAATATACTATCTTGGATCTCATAATATACAAGGCACTAGATTAAATATAGGAATGGTTTTTTTATATTTTACAATTTTACTAATACGATTTTATAATGAAAATAATATTATGGAGATAAATATATAATTCATTCCCCTCAAAATTAGTAGAAAGGGAAATATTATAGTTTTTGGGTACCCATAATTTAAGTTTTTTATTAATTAAAATATATTGGGTTAACTAATGTTTCTTAGTATAATCAATGCTATTTCTAGATTTATTAAGATTTCTAGGGTTGATTTATGTGTCATGTTTGTTGATCCCTAGAGTTTTTTTAAATTTTCAAGACCATTGGTAGATTATTACATTCCAAGAAAAAATTATGATATTATAGTAAATATGATTCCTATAGAATTTTGTATTTTTTATAGATAAGATGAATGGAATAAAATAGAGTGGATATGTTTAATTTTTTTTATTTGGTTGTTCATATATAAATAATAATCAAACATACTGAAAATAAGGAATTTAAATTGAGACTAAGGTTGTGGAGATGTTTAATGGTTTTTTCTAGTGATTTTTATATGTATAGAATAAATATAGAATTGTATTTGGAAGTGAGAAGATTTAGACTAAAAAATGATTAAGTCAAAATTTCCATGAGATTAACTCTAATTTATGTATGAGTCATTTTACATTCCTTATTATACTTTTATGTTTTTCATAAGAGTATTTTTTCAGTTCATAGTCTGGATTTCAAAAAAGGGAATTGACCCAGCAAAATCGTTATGGATGATCTGATTTCTATATGGATGATCTAATTTCAATATGGGTCATTAACGAAATAATTATGGGTAAAGGTATACACACACTAATCTTCCATAAGGGTCATTGTGATTTTTTAAGGGTTATTATGATTCCATAAGGCTCATTCATAACACCTTAAGGATTATTTATTACCCCATAATAGTTAATTTATATTCAACAAGATACATGTTCCATCGAAGAAAGAGTCATTTCCATTTATCATATGGGATATTTATAAGAAAAACTGAGTATTAGACAAACATATTTTTCATTTCTAGTATTATGCATGTAATTAGTTATAAAAATAATCATATAATTATTAAATGATATATTTTTAGAAATTATGTACATTTACAAACAATCAAAATAGATGATGATGATGTTTTACTGTATGGAATAAACATCACAATAGGATTTGTGATTTATGTAAAGAAAAAATATGGATCATAATGTGAAGTTGATTGATGCACCACAATTGAAGAAGAAGTAATTTCCAATTGAAGATAAATTTTTTACTATATCATTATGCAAAATATTTCCTAGCATATTTCACCTGGTAAAATCATACACTAACAAAAGTTAAATGAAGTGATGTATGAAGAAGAAGAAGAAATTGATATTATTTTAAAAAATATATTTGTATAAATTTAAAATAAGAAATTTCAGTTTTGAGTAAAGACTTTTTTCTTTATTATAAATAATATTTTCTATACTATGAGAATATTATAGATGGTAATATTCACGAAATAAAAATATTATAGATAATATATATTATAGGGAAAGGAAGAGGAGGATGAACATACTTTACACTATGTAGGTATAAGAATATAATGCTAATGAAGATGATTAAGAATATAAAATAGAGTTAATTTGAAAAAAAAAATTATCTACTAGAAGAATATGTATTTATTAAAAAAACATATATCATTGTATCTATGTGGGATCACTTAAACAAATTTTTGAGTCATAGGTCTTTCATGAGTTCAAGGATAAACGTATATCAATTTTAATACACCTAATAAAAAATGTGGACTATATGATATCTAGTGAATCTAGATCACTCCAAGGATTAACCATCAATTTTTTACGGGTAAAACAATAAAAACTTTATATTCTATATAGATATTTCTGTGATGGAGACCATGATTTGAGTTATCTATTTAAAAAGTGGTGAATTTGGTCTCAAGAAAAGAATATATGAAAGTAATTTTGGTCCCTAATACACCCCCATAATTTAATGAATTCCCACTGGTATTTAGGGTCATTTAATGTTGTATTAGTGATATAGTAATCTTTTAATATAGACATATATTCCACATTGTAAGAGGGTTAATTTCATCTTGGTCTGCAGTTTTCATTACTAAAATTATGTTGTGACTCAGGATAGTTAGAAGTCAGTGAATAGAAAGGGAATTCATTCTATTAAAGAGAAAAATAATTTTAATGGAATAATAAAATGATAACTTTTTATAAATTGGTGTCGATGTTACAGAGGCTACATTAAAGGAATTATTTTCATTTATTGAAGGTGTTACATTGATAGCAACATTAATGATGAACCTGGAGTATATGGGTTATGATCAGAATATAATTTTTTCTTCTCTTTTACATAAGGTGTTACTAAACGTAAAATTCTTTAGTGATTACTAGGGAATATGGGAAAAACTATAAAATATATATGAACTTAAAAAATGAATCATGTTAATAATAGGTTTGGGGGATAAAGTATGAAAGATTCGAAATGATGGAATATAAAACAATAAAAAATCATACATGTCAATGAGATTGTGAGCATCATTAGTACTCTTGGTGAAAAGTAAGATTATAAAATAGAGGTCAACAAGATAATACATATTGTTCCAAATGGGTTTAATAATAAAATAGCATTTCTTAAAGACCTAGATCAGGATACAAATCCAATGAATATCTTTCACAATATTCTTTTTATATATGAAATCATAATGTGATGTGTTATTGAGAAAAAGAAATGGTCCAAAGAGGATGTTTCCATTTAATTCTCACGATATGATTAATGTAAGAAATATGTTGAAAAAAATGAAACTTATTATTTAGATTCAAGAAAATATTTCACATGTGTTTGAAAAACTCATGTAACACATCTCTAAGATTGTAATAATTGGAAAAGTAATATTTAAGGGGGATATTCCACTACAGTGTTTCATGAGTGTATATATTTGATATTTACAAAAAACTGTCTAAATATAGAAGAAAAAAATCTAATATAGATGAGGAATGTAGGCTAGGGATATCATTTATGATAAAAAAAATGAAATTTAATAGAATGATGTCTTATATCGAAGGAAAGGAAAATATTTTTAATAAATATAAAATAAAAATTTTCTAATAAAATCATGATTATGATGAGATAAGTGATGATGATGGGGAATAAGATACAATCAATTATATTTATAAAATATTAAGAATCCAAAAGTTAATAAAGAGGAATTCACTAATGATGAAAGTATTTATTATTCCCCTACTTCGAGGTTTGTTTTCAATTTATGTTGTTTCTTATATGGTATAGAGGATTTGGGTAGGATCATTGGATGTGTTTGGAATAAGTAATATAAGGGGAGTTATAATTTGGTTTCAACAGTTATCTTGAGCCATGAATGACTATTCATGACATTAATCATTTATAGGTAGATTCAGTAGAAACCTTCTTCATGCCAATCATGGTGTGAAAAATTATTTACATCGATAATTGGATTCATGAACCAAATATGTTTTATATATTTTATGTTTAGGTGACTGGAATTTTTGCCTATATGCATACATAAAATATTTATTGCATAAACTCTTATTTCACTATGTAAATTTGGAAAATTCCTTTTATCACTTTTAATTTAATTTACATTTCATTATCATTAGTTTTCTTTCTTTTTTCCTAAAACTCTATGGTCCCTATTTGAATTTTTCTATTATTATTCTTTATGGAAACTTATTTCAATGAGTTTTCGAGTGGTTGATCAACGAAATCAATGGTATGTTTTCAAATTCTTCATCTAATTTGGTATTTACTTGTTTCCATTTTGGGAGAAACCCTAGACTAGGGATTTAATACATGGATATATGGTATAGGAATTATTTTAATAGAACCTCTTTTGGATTCATTTATGTAATGTAAAAAAGGATATCAAATCTAAGAATCATGGATCAATTCTATGTATTAAAAAAAATTAGAGTTTGGTGGCTTCTCTTCCACTCTAATCAGTCCATAAAAAGAACATTGTGTTTTTCCTAGAATTAAAACACAATTTAATGAATTCTATTTTGGTAAAAAATAGTTTTTAAAACACCATATATAAGGGCATTGAAAATAAATCTTGTGTTCATTTCCCATAATGTTCTCGATTAATTGATGAAAAGATTAATTGTTTTCAAGGATAGTTTGGGTGTTAGAAAATGGCATAGATATGGGTGTGGTAGTTCATGATTTATATTTGGGGACTTATTGTTATGGGATTGGATTCTTAAGCTATAGTTAGGTAATATTGGGTTATACCACCAAATAATGGCTTGGAACAAGAGATACAGATAACACTTATGTGAACTATTTTTTAGTATAATTTTTTTCAGAAGGATCATTAGTGGGGAATTAGTATGGTGTTTTTTAATCACATTGGAGGCATTAATTATAAGTCCTGAGCCTTAAATATTACTTAACATTGAATTAAATAAATAATTCCCATTGAGGATCTTTTCAGTTTTAGAGTTTTAGAGAATTAGATCTTAACTATTACATGTCAAATGATTACAAAGTAGACACTTCTAATGAGTTTCCATAAAATAAAAATGTTAAAAAGAAACATTTCTAGTTCCATGTTTTATATAGCATGAAATTCCCTTGATCCCATCCTTGACACTATTCCACATTATGTCCTCTGAAAAACATTTCAAAAAAACATAGGGTGAGCATAAAAAAGCTCAGTAAGGGAAACACAAAGAATGAAAACTGTTAGTTTTTCAAAACAACAAGTAAACCATGTATACTTTATAAAAGTAATACTATTTACCTTTATGAAGTAGTAAAAACTCTTCACTAAATAAGAGATAAATACTTACCCTTTCGTAACCAAAAGATTACCATTAAACCCTTATAATGAACACATAACATATGAAGGTAACTTGGGACATTAACATACTTAAATGGAACAACCATACAGTCGACTTCCACACATATCATATAATGGAATAGCCATACGACTGAATTCTGTACCCAATGCATTGGAGTTTATAACATAACCACCCATCCTGGTATTCACGACACCACCCGTCATATGTTTTATCACATAACCACCCGTAAAATGTCCATGTACCATTATAAAATCATAAGACATAAAACAAATATAATGGAAAGAAAACATTTCCACACTTTGATCAGAATATATCACATAAATATATTGAAATAACAAATCCATTATAAAAAACCATTTTCAATACCAAAATACATAAAAGAGTATATGGTATTTATTTCATTTTAAAAACATTACGGCTTATTGAGGAAGCCAAAGACCAAATAATACTCACGGCGGCGAAAAAGGTCATTGTCACCGCGTATGTTAAAAAAATATTCCTTTTTGTCGTTTAGTAAAATGCTTCATATAAAAGGATTTATTTTGTATAAAATTAAAAGTAAAAGTGGTTTATACACTATATAAAAGAAAGTTGTGTATAAAATAAAATATTCCTCAATGAAAGGAGATTGAGACGAAGTCCCTTACCTTGGGTCCGACATGACTCGATCGTTCTTTAACATCCTGAATAATAAACATGAGTTAATTTATACTTGCTTAAGAAACATTTTCAAGTTCATTGTTCCTTTTATATCACTTATTACCATGTTATGAACACTATGTAATTATTTATGTTAGTAATGGTCGTTTTGTCGATCATTGGTACTTGAGTCAAAAATAAACTATTTATAATTACATGTTGGTCATGTGATAAAATATCCATTATATCATGAATTATATTCATGATGTAGATACCAGATATATCATATATATCCAGTATATACATTCATTTATAATGTTACATAATCATTTATAGATAATAAATGAAATGCACCATTCATGGAGACGGTAAGCCGTACGTACGCATTAACGCTACTTTCATTTCTATGTCATATTAATGGAATTAAAACTAAATGAGAGATATTTATATTTTAATTCTAGAATTATATTCATCATTTATATGTAACATACATCATATATATCCATTATATATATGTACTTATAATAGTACATTACATTTGGGGATAAGAAATGAAATGCACCGTTCATGGAGACAGTAAGTCATATGTACGCATGAACACTACTTTCATTTATATTTCTTACTTAATGGAGTGAAATCATAATCATATAAAGGTATATAATAATCCCAGTATAATATCATATATAATATCATTAAATCTATCCTTTATACGTACCACATATGGTATTAAAGAATCAAATCACTTTGAGGGGGCGGTAGTCCGTACTTCCTAAAATGAAGATATCGCGTTTACCCATAATGGAAACCATAAAGGTATGATATAAATAAAAAATACATAAGCGTAAGTAAAACATAAACATATTATATATCATATATAAATACAGTGACATCTTAATGGCCCCCTTTGAATGTGTTATATGAGTGTTGAACAATCATCGTTTCGTGAGGCAGAAATTCGCCATCCACAGAAACATAATGTTCTTTAACCATTAGATGTTTGTGTGTGTAAGTGTAACTAGAATCCTTCACATAACAACATCCTAGTATATTGAAGATAATGGTGTTGTTGCAAAATAATGGAATAAAAAATAGTTTAGGGGGTTGGAGAAGCGAAATAAAACATAAGAACACAAGAGAAAAAAATACCTTTAAAACGGGTAACCCTTTTTGATTTGAGCTCAAAGGATTCCTTGGGAGGACTTATGCCCAAAGTGAGGCTTCTAGGAGAATGATAGGGATGTGGAGAGACAAAATGGGTAGGTTTTGGACGATCAAAAGGCTTGAGATGTGTGGGTAATGTGGTAGAGTGGGGGCCTTTTATAAGAGGAGAGGAGGGGTACTCTTTGAAAGTTATAAAAGGTTACTTTATTATAAATTGATTTTAAGATTTTAAAGGTCCTGAAATTATATATTTCTATGATAAGGTGATAATAGTTCAAAATCCACCCATCCAATAGGTTTTTTACATGTGTAGGTCTTAGAGTTTACATTATATTTTCATTTTATTTAAATCATTAAATAATGAGGTAATCGTTGCATCATCATGGTGTCATAAATAATTTATTTTATATAATGTATAAAAATTATAAAAAAAATATCATGATGTAAGAAATATTTTTATCTTTCTAATTAATATTTATAGTCAAAATTATGACTTGTATAACCCAATTTAAAAGTAGTTTTAGTAAAAAATGTCATGTTTGTGACATTTTTATTTTAACTTTAAATAAAAAGTTTTTATAGTCATTTCCCAACCAAAGTGGCTCCATGGGGTCCCCAAGTTGACCCATGGATTTTATTGTCCGGCCATGACACATCCAATAAGGGTAGGACATGTGTAAAGGTCATTTCTTATTATTAAAACATTGTTTTTACCTTAAATTGCACTAATTACCTCTAATCGCGATTAAAAACTTAAAAATTACTATTCACTAAAGAATTATTTTAATCCCATTGAACCACATTTTACTTCTTAATGAAAACAATTTATGTCAAATTTTTTAAATTCAAAACTGAGAGGTGGTAAAATTTCATTTAAACGAAAAATCAGTTTTTTTAAGTACCACTTAGTGGTTTCACTATTCATCAAAAGTTAAAGTATTTCAGAAAAATACCAAAAATTCACCCTAAGCTATATTTGATATTCAGAAATAAAAAATTATTTCTATTTTACAAAATTCACAACATATAAGTTGCATTAATTAATTTAATAAATAATTCCCGCTGTCAAAATAAATAGCGTGTTTTTATAAACCAAATGCATCAAAACATTGACACTAGTTTGAGTCCAATTTCAAAGTGAAGTTAATTCCAATTACCACAGTTGGGTTAAATGATAAAAATATATTCTAATTTCACTCTAAACCCAATTAAAAAGATAATGTATTCATATAAATAAATTATATTAAAAGGGGTTTTGAATTAAAATACAACATTTTTCACAATTCATTAAAAAATGTACTTTATCGAAAAAATACCAAAACTTTACACAAAGTAAATTTTGATGTCCCGATTCTAAAGAATAGAATTATTTGGTCCAATAAAATGTATAAGAGTGACCAAGACTATATTTAATGACGGTTCGCCATCAAAAGGTGATAAGTGGACCTTTAGTGAAAATTAGACTATATATGCCTAAAATTGATTTCATTTCGTATTTTAAGCCTTAATATATTATTGGATAAATGTAAAAACATTTAACAAACATATATAGTCATATTTTAGTTATTTCTATTTATTCCCGCCAATACAACGGCTACGTTTTAACTACCATTTAAAATAATATTATTTTATTACTAGTGTGCAAAGTATGATTTCAATGAAACTCTTTGTTTTGTATCGTGTAAACTATCTAATATAGAAACCCCTTAAAAGTAAAATTAAGATTTAATTCAAAAATATTAATAAATATGAAATTTTTTTATTCTTTATTTACCTGAGATGTTACATCCTTCCCCCCTTTTGGGAATTGCGTCCTCACAATTTTATTCACTTATCAAAATAAGTGCGGGTATTTATCACTCATTTCATTTTCAGATTCCAATGTTGCCTCTTCAACGATATGGTTTTCCACAAAACCTTTACCTGATGAATTACCTTATTTTGCAACACTTTCTCTCTTCAGTCATGAATCTAGACTGGGTGTTCTTCATAAGAGAGATTCTCTTCCAACTGATCTACCTCTGGGCTCAAAACATGAGATGGATCTGGCATATATTTTCTCAACATCGAAACATTAAAAGCATTGAGTACCTAAGATAAAGTCAGAGGTAAACCCACTAGGTAAGAAACTGGTCAAACTTTCTCTATAATTTCATATGGTCCAACGATCCCTGGACTCAGCTTTCCTTTCTTACCAAACCGCATCACACTTTTCCACGGTGAGACTTTGAGAAAAACATGATCACCTACCTCGAAAGAGATATCCTTCCTCCTGTTGTCTACATAACTTTTCTGTCTGCTCTGAGCTGTTCTCATGTGTTTCTAAATCAACTGAACTTTTTCTGCCATCTCTTCTACCAATTCTGGTCCCATCAACTTCATTTCACCCACTTCATGCTAGAAAGCTGGACTTCGACATCGCTTCTCATATAATGCCTCAAATGGTGCCATCTGTATACTAGAATGAAAACTGTTATTATAAGAAAACTCAACCAAAGAAAGATGTTGGTCCCAGCTTCCTTGATAATCCATCAAACAAGCATGTAGCATATCCTCCAAAGTCTGAATTTTTCGTTCTAACTGCCCATCTGACTGAGGATGAAAAGCTGTACTAAAATTTAATTCCGTACCCAACGACTTCTAAAGGACCTTCCAAAAGTTATAAGTAAACCTGGGATCATGATCAGATACAATGGATAGGGTAACTCCATGCAACCTAACTATCACTTTAAGATACAATCGAGAAAGTTGATCTAGAGAGAATTTATCTCGAATAGGAAGGAAATGAGCATATTTAGTCAAGCGATCAATAATAACCCAGATTTCATTATGACCTCGAGATGTCCTCAGTAATCCAACAACAAAGTCAATGGTTATATTTTATCATTTCCACTATGGCACTGGTAAAGGCTGAAGCATCCCTTTCGGTAACTACCGCTCTTCTTTAACTTTCTAACAAGTCAATCACTTCACAGTAAAATCAAAAATATCCCTTTTTATTCTTTTCCACCAGTAATACTCCCGAAGATCTATAATCAGCTTAGTACTTCCTTAATGAACTGAAAATGGAGAACTATGAGCTTCAAATAACAACCCTCTCATCAACTATGAATCACTAGGCACACAAAATCCCCTCCCAAATCTCAAAACACAATCATTACCAATGTTGAATTCTTGCAACTTACCCTTCTGAACCAGCTCTGCCTTTTTCTGCAACTCGCTGTCTTGCTTCTGTGCTTGCTTAATTCTGTCTGATAGAGAAGATTTCACTGATACCTGAAACAAAACAGAATAACTTCCTGAACCAACAACTTCTATGCCAAAGATCATCAAATCAAAAACCAAAGGATCTCGTTCCAAACTTAGCGTGGTTAATGAAGCATTACATTTTTGACTCAAAGCATTAGCCACTTTATTTACTTTTCCTGTATGGTAATGAATTGTACAATCATAATCCTTGATTAATTATAGCCATCTCCTCTGTTTCATGTTCAATTCTTTCTGAGTGAATATATACTTTACAGTTTTGTGATCAGTATATATTTCACACTTTACTCCATACAAATGATTCCTCCAAATTTTTAGAGCAAAAACAACATCAGCTAATTCCAAGTCATGTGTAGGGTAATTTACCTCATGAGTTTTCAACTGATGTGAAGCATATGCAATTACCTGATCATTCTGCATAAGGACACAACCAAGTCCTTTTAATGAAGCATCACTGTAGATAACAAACTCACCATTCCTGGAAGGTAGTGCCAAAACTGGAACATTCGCCAATCTTCTTTTCAACTCCTGAAAAAAATCATCACATTCTTTTGTCCAGATAAACTTAACACCCTTCCAAGTTAGCCCAGTCATTGGACTAGATAACCGTGAAAATTTTCTAACAATCCTTCGGTAATAGCCTACCAAACCAAGGATGCTACGAATCTAAGTTACATTTGTGGGTCTTGTCCATTCATCAACAACCTTTGTTTTTGCAGGATCAATAGTTATACCATCTTTAGAAACAATATGACCAAGGAAATAAATTTGTTTCAACCAAAACTCACACTTTCTAAATTTCCCATACAATTTATTTTCTTTTAAGGTTTTCAAAATAACCCTTAAATGAATTTTATGCTCCCCTTTAATTTTAGAAAACACCAAAATATAATCAGTTAAAACAACCACAAACTTATCCAAGAATTCATGGAAAATTCTATTCATAAGGTCCATGAATACAACAGGTGCATTGGTTAACCCAAAAGGCACAACTACAAATTCCTAATGGCCTTATCTAGTACGGAACGCAGTCTTCGGAACGTCTAATTATTTTAATTTCAAATGATGGTACCACAACCTCAATTCAATCTTCGAAAAATACTGAGCTCCCTGGATATGATCAAACAAATCACCAATATGAGGCAAAGGATACTTGTACTTAACAATAATGTTATTCAAGGATCTATAATCAATGCAAAGTCTCATTGAACCATCTTTCTTTTTAACAAACAAGATAGGAGCACCCCATGGTGATGTGCTAGGTCGAATGAAGCCTTTATCTAATAACTCCTAAAATTGCATCTTTAACTCTAAAAGTTCAACTTGAGCCATTCAATAAGGGGGTTTTGAAATTGGCTTAGAATTAGAAATTAAGTCAACAGTAAATTCAACATCCCGATCATGAATAATACCAGGCAACTCATCAGAAAAAACATCAAGATACTTATTTACCACTGGCACATTATTAATCTAAACAGTTCCTTTATTTTCAAAAATATGTGCAAGGTAACATTAATTTCCATCTTTTACTATTTTCTAAATATCCTAATATGTTATCAAAATCAAGGGTTCATTCTTGTACACAAACTGAAAATCATTCTGAAAAGAAACCATTTTAGCTCGGTAGTCAATCTTTACCCGATAAACAGAAAGCCAATCCATGCCCAAAATAACATCAAACTCTAATAGAGGCAAAACAATAAGGTTTTCTTGTAGATTATTTCTGCAGTCAAGGATAATAAGGTTCTTATAATTTCTTTTTTTTCTCAATGTTCTCTCTGGGTGTTATTACCATAAGTTCAGGATTCATATCTTGAGATGAAATTTCCAATTTACTAGATAACTTATCAGAAATGAAAGAATGTGTAGAACCTGAATCAAACAACACATTGACATAATCTGAACAAACAAACAGTGTACCTAATACTACTTCATTCAATGGCCAAACATCTGCTAAAGTAGTTGCAAAGGATTTTACCACCCCTATATGCTTGTAGTCTGGATGCTTTCCCTCAGTTGAGTTCTTATTTAGACACTCATTTTCATAATGACCCATTTCATTAAACATAAAACATCTTACCGTTGGCTTTTCATTACCTACTTGTTCATCTTCCTTACAGTTACGAGCAACATGACCAGACTTACCACACCGAAAGAACTTTCCAGACTTGGATAAACATTCTACAGGATGCATTTTACCACACTTCTCACAAGATGGATATGTTGTTTTCTTACCTCTTTGTTTCATTGATAAATTATTCCCCTTTTCTTTTAAACTGGACCTCTGATTTTGTTGTTTTTCAAAGATCACCTGGTCATCGACAAACTCCATTTCCACCTTCTCCACACATCAAACAAGTTTTTCATAACTTTTGAACTCACGAGAAGCTAAATCCATTCGATACCTTGGCATTAACACTGAGTAAAAACTGTTGATTTTACTATCATGATCTTGTATGATGTATGGAGCATACCTTTCCAGTTGAGTGAACTTTGTGTTATAAGCAGCCACTGAATCATCCTCCGGCCTCAATTCTAGGAATTGTTTTTCAATCATAAGAAGAACCACCTTAGGAAAATATTTGTCACGAAACATAACTTAGAATTCATCCTAGTGAAGATCATCAATCTCACCACTATCCCTGATATTTTTCATCATCCACCACCACTGATCTGCTTCACCTTCAAAATGGTAAACAACAAGACTAACCTTTTGATGTTTTGAACACCCCATGACATCAAAAATCTTCTCCAATGCTTTAATCAACCCTTCAGCTAGCACAGGGTCAGATGATCCTTTCAATGATGGGGGATTTTGCCTCATGAAATGTTCCACCACTGACATATTCCTCTGTGGATGATCTGGCTAATCTCGTGCATGGATACCACCACCAATTATAGACTGAGTCAATTGTTCCATCACTGCAACAAATTTTTCAGCTCCGATTTCGACCATCTCGGGTTGCTGATTTTGAAAGTTTTCTTCCTCCTGATGTCATCTCAACATAGCTGCTTTGTTTCCTCTGTGGAAAACCATTCTGAACATAGAAATATATTAGTTGAAGCAACATGCTAATATTTAAATTCTATATCTTTTCAATCATTCCATAAATTAATTTGTAATTAAAAGAGTTTCTAACTCCTAAAGTTGTCTAAACCGACCTCTAATTCCAACTATAATTCCCCAGCCATAAATATTACTTAACATTGAATTAAATGAATAATTCCCATTGAGGATATTTTAGGGTTTATATTTTTAGAGAACTTGATCTTAACTATTACAAGTCAAAAGATTACAAAGTAGACACTTCTACTAATTTTCCATAAAATAAAACTCTTAAAAAGAAACATGTCTACTTCCATGTTTTATATAGCATGAGTTTCCCATGATCCCATCCTCGAAACTAATCCACATTAAGTCCTGTGAAAAAAATTTCAAAAAAACTTGTGGTGAGAAAAAAAATCTTAGTAAGGGAAACAAAAATAATGAAAACTGTTAGTTTTTCAAAACAACAAGTAAACCATGTATACATTATCGAAGTAATAATTTTTACCTTTATGAAGAAGTAAAAACTCTTCACTGAATAAAAGATCAATACATAACCATTTGTAACCAATATATTACCATTAAACCCATATAAAGAACACATAACATATGAAGGTAACATGGGACATAAACATACTTAAATTGAATAACCATACTGTCGACTTCCACACATATCACTTAATGAAATAGCCATACGGCCGACTTCTATAACCAATGCATTAGAGGTTAAAACGTAACCACCCATCCTCGTATTCACGGCATCACCCGTCATATGGTTTATCATGTAACCACCCGTCAAATGTCCAAGTACCATTATAAAATCATAAGACATAAAACAAATATAATGGAAAGAAAAAATTTCCACACTTTGATCACAATATATCACTTAAATATATTGATATAACAAATCCATTATAAAAAACCATTTTCAATACCAAAATACATAAAAGATTATATGGTATTTATTTCATTTTAAAAACATTACGTCTTGTTGAGGAAGCCAAAGACCAAATAATACTTGAAGCGGTGTAAAAGGTTATTGTCACCGCGTACGTTAAAAGAAACATTCCTTTTTGTCATTTAGTAAAACGCTTCGTATAATGAGATTAATTTTGAATAAAATTAAAAGTCAAAATGGTTTATAGACCGTATAAAAGAATTTTGTGTATAAAAAATATATGCCTCAATGAAAGGAGATTGAGACGAAGTCCCTTACCTCGGGTCTGACTTGACTCGATCGTTCTTTAACGTCCTGAATAATAAATATGAGTTAATTTATACTTGATTAAGTACCATTTTCAAGTTCATGATTCCTTTTATATCACTTATTATCATGTTACAAACACAATGTAATTATTTACGTTAGTAATGGTCGTTTTGTCGATCATTGGTACTTGAGTCAAAAATAAACTCTTTATAATTACAAGTTGTTCATGTGGTAAAATATCCATTATATCAAGAATTATATTCATGATTTAGATATCATATATATCATATATATCCAGTATATAAATGCATTTATAATATTACATAATAATTTAGAGGTAAGAAATGAAATGCACCGTTCATGGAGACGGTAAGCCGTACGTATGCATGAACGTTACTTTCATTTCTATGTTATATTAATGGAATTAAAACTAAATGAGAGATATGTATATTTTATTTCCAGAATTATATTCATCAATTATAAGTAACATAAATCATATATATCCATTATATATATGTACTTATAATAGTACATTACATTTGGGGATAAGAAATGAAATGCATCGTTCATGGAGATGGTAAGTCGTACGTATGCATGAACGCTACTTTCATTTCTATTTCTTACTTAATGGAGTGAAATGATAATGATATAAAGGTATATTATAATCCCAGTATAATATCATATATAATATCATTAAATCTATCCTTTATATGTACCACATATGGTATTAACGAATCAAATCACTTTGAGGGGGCGGTAGTCCACACTTCCTAAAATGAGGATATCACATTTTCCCATAATGGAAACCATAAAGGTATGCCATAAATGGACAATAAATAATCTTAAGTAAAAAATAAACATATTATATATCATATATAAATACATTGACATATTAATGGCCACCTTTGAAGGTGTTATATGAGTGTTGAACAATCGTCATTTTGGGAGGTATAAATTTGCCATCCACAGAAACAGTATGTTCTTTAACCATTAGATGTATGTGTGTGTAAGTGTAGCTCGAATCCATCACATAAAAGCATCCTAGTATATTGAATATACTGGTGTTGTTTCAAATTAAAGGAATAAAAAATATTTTATGGGGTTGGAGAAGCAAAATAAAACATAAGAACACAAGAGAAAACACTACCTTTAAAACGGGCAACTCTTTTTGATTTGAGCTCGAAGGCTTCCTTTGGAAGACTTCTTCAAAAAGTGAGGCTTCTAGGAGTAAAAGAGGGATGTGGAGAGACAAATGGGCAGGGTTTGTCTGTGCAAAAGGCTTGAGAGGTGTGGGTAAGGTGGTAGAGGTGGGGGCCTTTTATAAGATGAGAGGAGGGGCACTCTTGGAAAGTGATAAAAGGTTACTTTATTATAAAATGATTTTCAGTTTTTAAAGGTCCCAAAATTATATATTTAGAGAATAAGGTGATAAGAGTTAGAAATCCACCCATAAAATAGGTTTTTTACATGTTTAGGTCTTATATTTTACATTATCTATTCATTTTATTTAAATCATTAAATAATGAGGTAATCGATGCATCATCATAGTGTCATAAATAATTTAATTTATTTAATGTCTAAAAATTATAAAACAAATATCATGATTTAAGAAATCGTTTATCTTTCTAATGAATATTTATATTCAAAATTATGACTTGTATAACCCCATTTAAAAATTGTTTCAGTAAAACATCTCATGTTTGTGACATTTTTATTTTAACTTTAAATAAAAAGTTTTTAATGTCATTTTCCTACTAAAGTGGCTCCATGGGGTACCCAAGCTGTCCCATGGATTGTCTGGGCCGCCCATGACACATAAAATAAGGGTAGGACATGTGTCAAGGTCATTTCATATTATTAAAACAATATTTTTACCTTAAATTACACTAATTACCTCTAATCTCAATTAAAAACTTAAAAGATACTATTCACCAAAAAATTATTTTAATCCCATTGAACCACATTTTACTTCCAAATGACAACCATGTATGTCAAATTTTTGAAATTTAAAACATAGAGGTGGTAAAATTTCATTTTAACGAAAAATCAGTTTTTTTATGTACCACTGAGTGGTTTTACTATTAATCAAAAACTGATGTTTTTCAAAAAAAATTCACCCTAAGCTATATTTGATATTCTGAATTAAAAAATGATGAATATTTTAAAAAATTCACAACATATAAGTTGAATTAATTAATTTAATAATTAATTCCCGCTGTCAAAACAAATAGTGTGTTTTTATGAAACAAAATGTATCAAAAGATTGACACTAGTTTAAGTCCAATTTCAGAGTGAAATTAATTCCAATGACCCCAATTGGATTAAATGGTAAAAATATATTCTAATTTCACTCTAAAACCAATTCCAAATATAATATAATAATATAAATAAATTAGATTAAAAAGTGGTTTTGAATTAAAATACAACATTTTTCACCATTCATTAAAAAATGAACTTTATCGGAAAAATACCAAAAATTTACACAAAGTAAATTTTGATGTCCCGATTCTAAAGAAGAGTTTTATTTTGTCCAATAGAATTAATAAGAGTGACCAAAACTATATTTAAGGACGATTCTCCATCAAAAGGTGATAAGTGGACCTTTAGTGAAAATTACAGTATATATGCCTAAAATTGAATTCTTTTCATATTTTAAGCCTTAATATTTTATTGGATAAATTTAAAAACATTTAACAAACATATATAATCATATTTTCGTTATTTCTATTCATTCCCTCCAATACAATGACTACGTGTTAACTACCATTTAAAATAATATTATTTTATTACTAGTGTGCAACGTAAAATTTCAAAGAAACACTTTGTTGCATATCAGGTACGCAATCGAACATAGAAACCCTTTTAATGTAAAATTAATATTTAATTCGAAAATATTAATAAATATGAAAATTATTTATTCTTTATTTACCTGGGATGTTACATTCATTATGTGAATTATTTTCACTAATTTTATATATGTGTATATATTAAATTATTTAGATAATTATATATCCAGTTTTTTATAAACTCTTATATTACATTTTCTTATCTTAGTGGCATGTGTGGGAAGTTTGGGGTTTATCAAACCAAGATTGTATACTCAGTCTCTACATATGAACCTTATTGAATGTGATGATATTTTCCCATGACACAAGTAAGGAGAAGGAATTTTAAATTGCATGTGAAGCATGATGATGTTGTGGTGCTATTATTGTTGGATCTTGGAGATGTCTTATAATAGCATCATTTGTCGGGCCAAATTGGATCCTTTTTTCTTTTCAGTTTTAGGTTTTATATAGACATGTTGCTGTTCGTTTACGACAACACCTCTGATGGTGATTCTTATTTGTTATGTCTTTATATTATTAATTATTTTTTATATCATGCATCATATTTATTTTATATCATTATTAATTTTCTATTAAATAATGTTTAAGTAAAATAGAATCATCCCCATGATTTAGTAAATCCCTTGGAATTTATTTCCAAGCTTTGTTTCCTGGAGGGTTTCACCAGATGTTAGTTTCATTGTGTTCCCAATCGAGACAATGTGTGTGATTGGGGTGATACATTGTTATTCCCAAAATATATGAAGATTACTAAATAGTGGTTTGGATGAAATTAT
Organism: Viscum album; assembly: GCA_963277665.1. Taxonomy (NCBI): domain Eukaryota; kingdom Viridiplantae; phylum Streptophyta; class Magnoliopsida; order Santalales; family Viscaceae; genus Viscum; species Viscum album. Next base: position 1,568,262,716 of record OY728160.1, read on the forward strand.
AACTAAGGGAGTGACTTTCAAAGATCTCAAATAATGCAAATGATATAAATAATTATTAACAACAAAAATAAATCATTATGAAACTAAAAATCTCATAATTCTCTTAAAGATTGAATGTTGATTAAAGATTTTAATGTCTTAAAGAAGTTTATATTTATAGAGAAGATAAAAAAATTAAAATGGTAGATAATATTATAAATATATTGAATTATCATGATACCATTCATTTAATTATTATACTGATAAAAATAATATAAAATTTTTATATCCCACTATCAAATTTCTATTCATGTTTTTATTGATAGTTCAAAGAAGAAAGCTCTAAAAATTGATAAATTTTCATATATTGTAAAGGATTAGGAAAACCCATATATTGGTACACTCAAATTTTGATAATTTTATTCAAAATATTGGTCAACTATCAGAGTCAGAATCATAGGTTATGAAGACTAGGTTTTTGGGAAAATGATATGCATATTTTAAATCTAAAGATTCTAGGAACAATTAATTAAAATAAATATTATCAATAAATTATAAGTTGGAAATTCTAAATTTTATCCTAAATAATAAATAATATATTTGGAGTCATCCAAATTTTTTTATAACATATCATATCAAAACTTTATGTTCAAAATATATGAAATTTGCCTGTGTTAACATCTAGGTGAAAGCAATTTATAGAGGGAAGCATGAGTTATATATATAAAATTAGATTTTTAGTGGATTTGGGAATAATGATATTAATTTATTGTTTAACTAAAAACATTTCAATAATACTAGAAGGTTTGGGATATAATGTTTAACAGAGAGTGAATCCACTCAATAAATAAAAAATCTAAAGAAATCTAAAAAATATTGGCTAGATATTGATCCTAAATTTGAACCAATAGAAGAATTTTTTTAATGATATGACTTAGAAAGTCACCGTGCTAATAATTTTCACAATATACAACCAACCTAGTCTATTATGTATGTCTATGATTATAATCCAAATAAGAATATTTAAAAAGGAATACAAATATCATATGTGGTTTAAGTCACACTTAAAGCATCAGAAGGAGAATGTCCATTGATTTTGGATTGTGGGTGTTCATCAAAAAAGAAATAATATTTAAAAATATTCAATGATGATGAAATTTTTAAAGAATCATCATTTAACTTGTAAACAAATTGGCCACATAAAATTATTTTTTTTTCAATGGTTATTGGAAAATAAAATTTTAAATCCAAGGACACTTTTTTGTTGACATGATAAAATAAATTTTGTTAATTATTTCATAGTTATGTAATGATAGGAATGTATGTATATTTTTGATATATGTGTTCCTAGTTATTATTTAGAATGATTTATGTGTATTTAAAATAAGTATGTGAATAATGGGAAACTTATTTTGGGTGGTATATGATGAAAATTGATGGACATATTATTGAAATAATAGAATAAGTAGTGGCATCAAAGGATTCGTCATTTTCTCCAAACGAACATGAAAAATATTACCCAGTGAGAGAATTTTAAATATGTGCCAAAGTGAAAATAATATAGAAAATATATGTTTTCTACATTTCAAATGGGGAAGAATATTATTTCTCTATATAAGATTGATTACATTTATACATCACATTAATTATAGCTCATTCATTCTGATGTTTTTGGACCTATGATTAAATAATAAATAAGTATATATAAGTATTTTATTTAATTTATTGATGACTATACTTATATCACTTTCATTATATTTATGAATTATATGTTAGAATATCTAACAATGTTCAATAATTTTGAGATTTGAAAAGAGTTGTATGGTTTCTCATTAAAAAATATCAGGTATGAAAATGGTGAAAAATAAAATAATGGAATATTTTAATTCCTAACATGAAAATAATTCTATTCTTAATGAAATAAATTTTCAATACACATAACAATAAATTGATATTTTTGGATGAAAAATTAACAGTTTAGTGAGGATTTCGTGTACTAAGATGATTGGGCATGATTGTCTAATTATTTCTAGAGAAAATCTATGGGTACAACTAATCAGATTAAAAATCATTCTTTTTTACACCACGTTATAATATTTTACCACATGAGACTTATTATATTAATTCAAAATGTTTATAATTTTTAAGGGTTCTTATAAACCCATGTGTAATAAAAGTGAATGTTAAAAATCATGGGATGTTTGATAAGAGAGTTATTGATGTTATCTTCCTTGGTAATCCTCCAAATGTTAGAGGATAACACTATTACAAAAAATACATAAGAATCATTTTGGATATTGTTGATGTATATTTTGTGAAATACTCAAAAGAAAATATTTAAGAACTTGAATAATGTTATGGAATTGATTATTATGTATCTATTATTTCCAATTCTATTGCACTGGGGTGTGCCTTGTCATTTCACATTTTTCAGACACTTTTGAAAGATGGGTCATGATGTTTCCCCACATTCCCACTTTCTAAAGGCTATCAGAATCCATCACCTCTTGAGAGGCATGTACTCCTTGATTGAAATAGGATGATGTGATTTTGGTTTCCCCTTACATGGATTCCTCTTTGAAAAATGTCACCTAGTTCGGGTCTCCCTTATATGTAGAGACTTTGTTCTCGAAACATGCTCCTAGTTCTATCTCATTGTGGATTCTAGTTATTTACACTACTTCTATCAGAACATACCGAGGGGTATTTATAGGGAAGCAACCTTTGGTCTGTAGAGTAGTCACACTGAGGAAACTATGGAATGTCATGACTCTGGAACACAATAAAACCAGTATATCCTCCCTTATGATTGGGCTTTTCTAGGGCATGTTAGACTAAGGAATCCCACATCAAATGTGTTGAATATTTTTTCAGATTCATGTCTCCAAGGTTTTCCTCTTCGTCACATGCTCAACATAGGGAATTTTGAGAGTTTAATGTCTTTCATAGGTGGTTATGCTGAAGGTGTAGTTTCCAATGTTTTCCTTAGACACCACTTGTTTAAAATGGGGTTGGATACTAGTTTAATGTTATGTGATGTTGGAATGAGAGAGATTATATTGAACCATGGAGATGGATCAGATTGGAATATCCCTAGGAGGGAAAACTTGGATGATTTACCATATGGATGGACAAAAACAACCATTGAGGACGGACCCTGGGTGGCATGTCCCAGATAGGGAAGATTTCACACCGTTAAGGATGAAAGTGAAACTGCTGAGGGTGGTCTATTGAGAGTGCAACCTAATGAGGGAGGAAACCATGGTTTACCTTTCTCTAGGATTGAACCTCATGGAGGCTTCCTACACAACCTATGTAGAGGAGAGGGATCGAAAACCACATAGTTCGAAGGGGTTATTTGGGGAATATGCACTAAGACGACCCAGGTGATTCTAGGAGAAAAATCATATAGATGAATGGGGCTTATGTTATGAGATGGAACACATGCTGATATGACCTCACTTTGATAATGAAAGAGGTGATGGAGATGACACCTATGGCTTAAGAATGGTTAGCTGCCCACATGAATGGCGTGATCCCACCAAGATGTGGCTGACCGTATAAGAATCATGATGAATAATGGATAATTTAATGAAGTGGATGATATAAATGGGATGGAACCAATGTGAAGATGATTTTATTGGAATTAAATGTCTTGGAGGCTTCAAACATATCCATGTGGTTTGGAAACAAAGTTCACATAGTTCAGTGAGTGATGGGACACCTGAAGATACCACCCGTGAGAATGGAGTACATGGATGGGGGGCGAAGGAAATAGAACCTTTGAGTTAGGGCATGACCTTCCCAAAACACAATGTATCGAGGGAGAAAATATTATGATTAATGGATGATGGGATTGAACCTCATGGAGGCTTGCTACATATCCATGTGGAAGGGAATCAATGTCCATGTATTTAAGGATGGCACAATGAATCGAGGTCAACACAAAGGACAACAACCCAGAAACATGTTGGGGATTATGTGTTACTATCGGCACATCAAAAGAGGTACTCTCTTGGTTGGATGATTAAGTATTGAGTGTGGGGACTATTCTTGGTTAGCTGACTACATAGATAATAACATAATATGGAGGTAGATCTGGGTGATATGTCCCAAAGAGTGAAGATATCACATCCGGAGGGTACATCCCTAGGAGGGATATCCAAAGTTTACATATGATTGGAGTTGAACATCATGAAGGCGTCCTATATACCCTATATCAAAGATAAGAATCAAAATCCACATTTTTATAATTAACATATAGTTTAATATCATTCAATATGAGTAGTGGACCAATGTAAATTAGTATGGATAGCTTGGCGGTGGGCTTGAACCTCAGGGAGGCTGCCTACATACCCAATATAGAGGACATAGATAAAAGTACACGTAGTTCTATTGAGAGGGGGCATGGGGATTACACATTAATAGATTCCCAAGAGTATTTCATGGTCTATTCTTACTCTAATATAATGTGAGTTATACTCGGTATGATAAATAAGAGGTAGTAACAGACCTGATGATCATGTTGTGAGAGAAGCGGCCATGAGATGTGGTGTGGGGGTTACGCATGGTTAGCAACACAAGGTGATAAATATTGGGACTTACTCCAACAGGGAGGCCTAAGGAGGCTTCTAGATGTATTAGGAACATATATCCACCATACAAGGAGCAGCCTATCAAGGAGTGTCGGGCTTACACAAGGGATTCCCGAAGCACGCACGATGACAAAGTGCAGAGGGAGAATGAAGGTGGATTGAAAAGGTGGGATGAATGAGGCTCATGATCCCTTCCCCTCTCTAATCTTCTCAAGAACCCCATGCTAGCATCAAATCATAGTTTAATGTCAAGTGTTGGGGATGTGGCTGCTTGGCAGTTTAATATTCTGCAGCTTAGATGATGAGGACCCGGTCTTCAGCCGTAGGACATACATAACTTGTACCAAATGACCCTTGGGGGAGGGAAGGCATTCGCAATTCCATATAGAGTAGGTGTGGAGGAGTGGTCAATTGAGGGATCCACGTTGATATGGCTATGTAAAAAAGAAATAGTTGTTGGTGTGCCTTTGGGAAGAAGCATGAGGCATAGTAATGCAACATGAGGAACCACTCAGTGAACTATGAATTCACTTCGTACAAGCTTGGAGGGCTGTGCAGGTGAGGGTTTCGTGAAGGAAAAGTCGTCATAGATAAGAGATTTGTGTGGCTGATTTGCTTCATGGATAGCAAGGGATTCACAAAGGAAAGGGCCTCATGAATCAGTGTGAAAAGGTCCCCCCACTAATGGTGGAGCTTCACAAATCATGATAACCCAACTGATGCATGGATTAAACATGTTCTTGCAGGGTTCTTCATGAAGGCTGAACATCCCATTAATACCCAAGTACCCTAAAGGGACCCCTACCTTCATGATGGGCATAGGAATTCACAAAGGGGATCACCCCTTGAAGTGGAAGAAAAATGGACGAAAGGGAAAGATGGTTCACAATACTCAAGTACCATGGGTGATACAGTTTTCTCAATGGTTCGTAGAGAAAAGGGTGCTTTTTGAATCATGACCTCGAAAGGTGAATGGTAAGGGTATCAATCATTTTTAAATGGAGAGCCATCTATTTATAGACACATAGGATCACAATGCTCTAAAGGCACCCTATGAAGGAAATGATGATTGAAGATCAGAGGCAGCTCTGTTAAACTATAAATGACTCCTTCATTTCACCATGGTGGTAACAGAGTTTGTCTGACTAATAGAGGAATCGATAATTTCTCTATGCTGGTCAAAGAGTTTGTCATGCTCTCATAAGATTTCATTATTTCTCTACGTTAGTCATATAGGTCGACGGATTCACAGAGGCATCTGTCATTTCTCTGTGGAAGTCCCAGAGTTCATTGGAATCCAATAGACTTCCATCATTTCTCTACAATGATCATGGATTTTATCAAAAAAGCAGAGAATTCCTTTATTTTTCTATAGTGATTTCCAAGAAGGATGCCTTCAGGATTTTTACTTTTTGTGGTGATAAAGAGATTTGCGACATGGCTTCGTGAAGCAGACCCTTTGAGGACATTTTATATGTTTCTCTAGAGCAAATAAAAGTCATGGATTTTGGCTCTAACAAATCCCACCCCCCCCTCAGAATGGGAGCTTTGGAGAAGACGAGGGTCATATTATGAGGGTAAATTACTAAAAACACATAGATCATGAAGCTAACATGTGACAGAAATAGGCAGATTGTGGGTTGAGACCGCCCCAAATATTTCCACAGCAAAAGGGTGCCGAGAAGCTCATGAGTTTGTTTCCAATAAATATGGGATGAGGGCCCTAATTTTTTATTGCATCTTTCTCTGCGAACTTGTTCTTGATCTCTTAAATTTCAAAGCTCAAGCACCCCTATGAATGCTCTTTGCAAATCAGGTTTCATGAATTGGTGCTCCGCGATCACATCTTATTGATCCTAGTGGATTGTTATCCCCTATTGCACATGGAAGTGTAGAAAGTCCATTAGGGCTCTACAAACATGTTCTCTGTGGTATTTTTTTTGAACAAGCTTTATGAAGGAGATATGTGATGTAGCTCTATGAAAATTATTAGAAAACAGATAATGAAATTTGACAATGTCCGGAAACCGAATGGCCAATCATGAAGCTACTCTGGAGGTCTATGAGGATACTTCTCAAAGGGAAGAGATATTGGACAATCCCAAAATCATCTAATACATGTGATGTAATTCTGACCATGAGTCCATAGTAAAGCTTGTTTTAGAACGGTAAAATAACAATCCCCTTTGTTAGAGGTTTTCATTGTATGGTTTCGGTCTGAGGGAAAACATTTTATACCCTGATGAAATAAGGGATGAATCATCTTACTGGTTCATGGGACTAATGAGACAATACTAGTGGTCCATGGATACTAATGTCCATGCCTAAAAGGACCACACAACTATTGTTGTCAACTATCTATAAAACCACATCAATAATGTTGATGGGAAAGCACTACAACCAGAGGTATCTCCTCCACAATACCACACCATTTTGAATCCAATATTAGGGAACCTGTAGAAGAGGTTGAATGATAATTTGGACCTATGCTAGGGAGAATACTTCACAGATGACAGGGCCTAGGCTTACTGGGTTTGTACATCTTGTGATGAGTTTAGGGCAGAGCTGAGGTGAGTATGCCTATTTGAAGCTGAGTTGGATTCTCAATTCCATATCTACCATCCAAAAAATATTATTATATAGTTGTTCAGAAGGTGGTCATTGAGGACAAAAACCATCCATTTCAATGATGGGGATGTCGGCATCATCCTCTGGTAACTCTACCAAATCTCAGTTATTCTAATTCTAGAGGTGATTTATGAAGAGTTCCTTCTTACATAGACACATAGGAAGACTCCGAGTAGATTAAATGGTTAGAAAAGGCATTTATGGACCTGGTTTTGGGAGATGACAAATAGTTGGTAAGGGACATCCATTTCATGTTGTGGTTCAGAATATTCCTAAACATACCACCAAATCTTATTGCTAAATGGGAGGAGTCTACTAAGAGTCTACCAGTTAAGCCAACCACTTGTCTGGATGGATCTCACTACATGAAAGAAAATTCCTACTAGGCGATCCTGAAGGATATCCAATGGAAACTATGGTGGTATAGGGTTAACACTGAGTAGAAACCCGTGGTTGGGAAGGATGAGTTTATCTCTGCACATATTTACAAATGGATATTTCTGATAAGGGATATGAATATGGGTGTGTGACCATGCACATTCACTATGAAATCCATGCTGGTGATGGGGCAGAGTTTCAACCATAGAATCCCAATAATGGTAAAGCTATACAAGGTGGCATGGAGTATCAGTGAGGGAAAGAAGCCACAGTGGGTATCCAGGCCACTCCACTTCTTGTATAGCTGGATAGTGGCACACATAAGGGTTTACAAGTATCCATACCCTATTTCCCATCCTAGATCATATTTTCAAACATCCATTGTAATTGTAGTTGGTAGTTTCCCAACTAATATGACTTCCCATACTATGTATATAAGAGTTTGTATGTCAATGAATTCAATTTCCATATATTACTGTTACATAACATGAGTGTTAACTAATGATGGATAGGTAACTGAAGATCGTCGATCATACCTATTGGACATCTGAGGAGGAGTTCTTGTATTATGAGTAGATCATGATCTTATCTGTGAGTTATACACCCACACCATTTTTCATGGAAGTTCTGGTGAATTCATAGGTTGACCCCACATGTTTACTTGGGAGTTCTCCATGAGGACCACTGGTGTGTCCTAAAATAGATGTACCTCATGTACACATGGGAAGATGGGAAAATGCAGAATGAGATGCATTCACCTACCACCATTTATGGGATGGTTGAGTTGTACATGAAGAAATGGTAAAGTGCCTACCTAGGGGAAATTAATAATCATTGGATTATCTATGTTGATGATGGGTATCCCCCTCAACCCTAGGTTAGGAGTCAGGCAACAGAAAAAACATGCCACAGTGTAGAAGCAGCAATCCAAGTGACTCCAAGGCCTTCTCCGGGTCGAATTGGAAGAGGAAAGATGGCTAACCAAGCATCTCCAGTTGGGTAGAGCTAGGAGGGAGGTGGGACACCTATAGGGTTCCAATGGATAACCACGTAGGCCCCTAGGAATTGTATTTATAACCAAGATATGCCTGAGGATACTGTTTATCCCAAGTCACGGGATACCTGGGACATCAACAAAAAGTTAAATAGTCCCTCCAAGATGTGGGGCCACCATAACCATCTAATTATGGATCTATCAATGAACGGTTATGCTAAAGTTGTATTGCTGGTTTCTCTGGCAGAAGGGGAACAGTACTCCACTATGTTTCTAGACGTTTTTCATTCTCGTGGCACCATGTGTCCAATGAAGGATCAGGTGAAAATACGACTCAATGAAACATCCCCCCCCTCCCCCACATCCTAATGCTACTAAGATGAGGGGGTGTTTCCATTTACTTGAATGATCATTGGACTCCTCTAGGGGAGATGATGATTCCAGAGGGAGACCTTTAGAGGATGGTGAAGTTGCAGCTCCAAAGCTAGGAGATTTCATCGAAACTCTTGAGGTAAACTATAAACCATTCTGTTCTGGTACTTACATTGATCATCCATGTTTCAAAATTAAAATTTTTCCTATGTAAGAGATCCTCATACTCAAGGCCCCTTCCAACAAAATATAAAATGTATCTTCGAGTCCAATATCATGGACGATGGCTATTATAGAATCCAACAAGGCTGGGACACCTAAGGTGACCATTCCAAAATATTTAGAGTTATTAACCATATACGAGGGGAATATGTCTTTGGATTCTAGCAGTGACAACACAAAGGAGGGATCTGCTATTTGTCTTTTATAAGTCATCCCTCTCACAAAATCAAAACTACTGTCTATCGAACCTGGCCAACTAACATATTGTGTTTTATGTCTGAAAAGTTCTTCGAATGACGTGTTCCATGATCATGAGGATGGATGGGGATCCCAGAACTCCATTCCTAATATGAACGCCCATCTTTGTGGAATCAAACATCCAAATTGACCAGACTGTGGTGATCATGGATATGGGAAGGACCACTGGCAGTAGAAAACTAGAACTCATCAAGGATGGATCCAACAATAATGATCAACCATATGTTACGGAATCCAATACAACCAATAGGATTCCAGAGGAGGATACTGTTTCTGAACTCCTAGATTCATTCCCATAATATAAACCTGATGACATAGAGGATCTAGACAAAACCACCCACTAATGATGAGGACATTAAGCTCATCTGTCGCCAGTTGTGGAAACTAATCAAGTGCTTCATTGATGATATACCACGATCACAGTGTATAATACAAATGGGAAAACATTTACCTTGATTGTAAAACCTATGCACCGTAGGGGTGGATGCACGAAATATTCTCCTTCTCATCCAGGATTAACTGGTAGAGAAAATATGGTAGTATGACCCTGGCCTCAGTGTTCGCTGGTAGCAGAAATAGTATTTCAATACTCAGAAGCTCCATGAAGGTGAATAAGAGATCCAACCCTTGGAAACATGGCTGAATGAGTTCTATTCTTTCACCGCCACACAATTAGAACACATATCACAATTACAGCCCCAATTGGATGAAGTTGAATAGTAGTTGAGGTGAGCATCATGTGAAGTGATAGACACATGGGTCGAGGGGTATCTCACATAGATTAGGGCAGATGAACTCTGCCCCATATCGAATGAAGAAGTGAGGGAGATGAGGTAGCAAAACTGAATCCTAGATGTCACCGACAAAAGGGTGGTGGAGATGAGATGGTCCATTGAAGGGGATAATCCATAGGGTATTTACTCAGTCGTACACCTAAAAACTTTTCATGAATTCCTACTTAGTCTACTTGAATGGAAATATTTATACTTTCTTTGACTATTACACATCGATGATATCCATGAAACAACTAACTATCAATCCCTATGCTCATGTGGGTCATGCCCGATGTGGTAAACAAGAGGCGACTATGTAATTTCACACTATGATATGAGAGAGACATTCAATCATAGACTAATTGGGTTCTAAATTACCACCTAGAATTTTCAAGATGATATAGTGGGTTTGACTATAGAATATAGTTCAGAGAAAATCCAAATTTCCCTTTCCCAAAAGGTTCTAGTGCAAGAGCGAGATAAATATATGGGCATCCGAATTATTCCCAACAAAGGGAAATGAGAAGTTCGAATCATGAAATCTAATGTTTGGAACATAGTAAGGGTGGAATGATGATGGAGCATAAATACTGACCATGTTCACAACACAGTATCCATACCTCTTTAGCCTGAAATGGGGACAAAAAATGGGAGCCAACCTATGACCATGTTCGAAACTCAGGGCCAAACTCGAAGTTTCATACAATGTTATCTTGGATGTTGACCAAATATTATAGCTGACCCAAAGTGGCATGGGAACCGGATTCTAGGGTGTCCCTTCAAATGCAAAATAGGACGAGGATCTAAAATAAAGGTCTTGAAAAGTGTGATGATAGAGAGTGGGGTTGTTCGAATAGATTCCCACACTCTTGAAATTATTCAACTGTGAAAATAGCTCACTAGGTTTGCATATCAGTTTGTTTTTTGATCAAAACTATTTCTATACAGGAACAATCTAGTGAGGAACTATGATTTTTTGCATTTTTACAACTCAAAAATGATGATTATGAACACAAATTTTAATGTCATATGGTAAAGAAGATCCATGAAATAGTTTAATGTTATATGACCAGGATGTTGCACAAATTTTAATGTCATACTACCTGGACCCTAGAAAATAGTTTAAAGTCATGTTACATGGACCGGTGAGTCCTAGGGTTGGTCGGAGTGGACACTCAAGAGGGGGGTGAATTGAGTTCCAATTAAAATTTCTGTTAAAAACAATTTCTATTAAAATCCCCCAATTTCAAAAACAGATTAAACTGTAGTGAATTTATACAGATTATAAAGGTTCAATTAGTTTCTCAAAGATTGATTAGTTCTCAGTTAACATAATCTTATGATTAATTTAACTTTTAAAACTAACTTACTGGTTTACAATAAATATAAACACTTGCGAGTTTAACTATCAAAGTAGCTTTGAAAATAAATTATATTTCAATGTAATAGCAGTGGAATATGAAATAAATATGTATAGTATGGATATAAACTTTAACTAAAAACACAGAGGAGTTAACAAAGAGGTTCAGTCTCAAGCCGAGACTTAGTGCTCTCAAAAGATTATATAAAGATGATCCACACCCTGGATCGGGGTTCAATAGTTTACAACTGTCCAGGTCCAAGTCCTCTACCACTGTTATTCATCGGAAACAAAACAACAGAAACTAGCTGTCCAGGTCACACACGACCTCTACCACTATATACAGTGGGAAAAATAATGAAAAGATAGTGAGTGAGGATTTACAAATCCTCCAGTTAAGGTTCAGGAGACAGTGTGTGTGTAAAATACAACAGATAACACACACTTCTCGTAATGTAAAAAGTAAATCACAGAGATAAAGATTTAGAGTTTAGAAATGGCTCTAGTGATCTTCGTGCAGCTCTTGACTCCTTTTTTTGATTAGAATTCGTTCTGAGTCCTCTTCTGGTTTTTGTTTGGAAAACAGAGTATCATCTGTTCCCTTGACTTCTAGGTTCAGCTTGCATATCGGCTCAAAGAATGAAGAGATTTGTGTAGTTCTTCTTTAGCATAAATTGCTCGATGTATGCTCTATATTCTGGATGGTGGTAGTAGTAGTCTTGTGAGTACGAGTTCTCCAGTTGTTCTTGGCATGTTTTGAGCTTGATCTCAAGTGTGTTCTGTGTGCTCGATCTCTTCTTGTCTAGTGTCTCTCTCACTACTTTTTGATACATCCACGATGTCCTTTTTATGCCCCATTTTTTTGTTTTTCTGAGAAAAAGAATGATTATGATTTTCGATCGTACTTGGTACGATTTCTTGAAATGGTAACACATATCATTTAATAACATTAAATGCATCAAAAGTAACAAATGTAATCGTTAGTATAATAAACAAATAGTGTTGAGGATATAGGATTTGACTCCGCAGTTCATTATAGGTAGTCGTTTGTTTGTAGACGTGTACGGTTGACTCGGTGTAGGATCTTCCATCGGTAGCTCTTCAAACTCTTATTGGTGGCTCTTATCGGTAGCTCTTATCGGTAGCTCTTATCGGTAGCTCTTTCTATCGGTGGCTCTGTGCATCGGTAGCTCTGGCTATCGGTAGCTCTGGCTATCGGTAGCTCTGGCTATCGGTATCTCTGGCTATCGGTAGCTCTGGCTATCGGTAGCTCTGGATATCGGTGGCTTTGGCTATCGGTAGCTCTAGCTATCCGTAGCTCTGGATATTGGTCGCTCTGACTAGCGGTAGCTCGGGCTATCTGTAGCTCTGTCTATCGGTATCTCTGGCTATTAGTAGCTATGGCTATCGGTGGCTCTGTCTATCAGTAGCTCTGGCTATCGGTAGCTCTGGCTAGCGGTCGCTCTGGCTATCGGTAGCTCTGGTTATCGGTAGCTCTGGCTATCGGTAGCTCTGGCTATCGGCAGCTCTGGCTATCGGTAGCTCTGGCTATCGGTAGCTCTGGCTATCGGTAGCTCTTATGCAAACCACATCAAATTGACTTAGAATTGTTTCAAAGCATAAATAAATAAGGATAATCTTGATTAACATAAATCAGAAATTATTTAAACATTATTATTAACTTGATCACTGATTTGAAAGAATTAAAGTGTAAATCAACAGTAATTGAGAATATCATAAAATATGAACACATAATTGGGAATATCAAAACATATAAATACATTATTGGGATTATCAAACCAGTTGAGGTCAACAATCTCCCCCTTTTTGATAATCACAACTTATGATACGACCCAAAAAAATGAGAATATAGTATAAGAGAATATAACATTTATATTCTAATTTCTCAAAGAAAGCAGTATCAGAGGAAATAGATGAAATAGTAATAGAATGAGATAGATCAAAAATTATCATAGTTAGTATTAAATACAATAGTATCAGAGATAAGCATTGAAAGAATTGGTACCAAATAAGGAAATGTAAGAAATAGTATCAAAGGCTCAAATTTCTCCCCTTTGATATTTCTCCCCCTCACTTTATATGTTCTCCCCCTTTCTATATGTTCTCCCTATTTCTTTATATGTTCTCCCACTTTCTATATGTTCTCCCCCTTTCTTTAAATTTTTCTCCCCCTTTGTGATAATAAAAAAGTGGGAAAGAAGACATAGAAAACTGATAAACAGAGATAGTGTAAAGAAAAGTAGTTGTATTAGGCCAGACAAAAATTACATAAATAGAATGAAAAGAAAAAAAATGATTCCTATCAAACATCCTGGCCACATTATCAATCCTGATCTTCAACATGAGATTTTCCTTTTGGATCAGAAGAGGATGCAGGTGGGGAGGATGTGGGTGAGGGCTTTGGAATTCCAGAAATGATCACAGGAGGCTGAACCACTGATACAATGCCTGGCCTGTATGGGGAAGTTTGTTGAGTGATCATAGGTGTGAGGCTTCTAATGGCCTGAGCAGGAGTCATTTGGATTGGAGATTCAGTAGAGGCAGAGGCAGGCAAGGCAGGACGAAAAATAACTGGTCTGGAATCAACATGCAAAAAGGGCAGCAACAGATTTCTGAAATCCATAATGATTCCTCCTCCTCTTTCTATAGCAGATATAAAATCATCTTTGTTCTCCATGAATTTTTCTAAGGCAGGAGTCATCTGCCTTATCTTTCTCACTTGTTCTCGAAAGGCTTGAGTTACAGGGGGTAACTTCATGTTTTCCAACATCAGCTTGAAATGATGGTTGAGTTGTTGCTTGGTAAAAATCCTTTGGAAATAATAATCCACCTTGTTCTTGATTTCCTCCTGAGAGGAAGAGGCCTCTTTCATAGTGTCGTGGACGATTTTCACTATTTCCCTGACTGAATATCTTGTAGAGAGCACTACTCGGCTTAGATCTGATGAATCCACAGAGCCACTGGTTGAAATAGAACCAAGATCTTCCTTCATCATAGCTCGTAATTGATTCAAATCAAATGCAGGTTTTGAAGCTAGAGGGCCAACTGAGAAAGATACAGTTTCCTTGAAACTTTTGGTCAAGCCAGTAATCAGATTTTGCAGTTGAGAGTCCTGACTTTTAACATGATCCTTTATAGAAGTTTTGAAATCTTCAAATACTGAGACCATTTGGCTTACAACACTTTTGACATAGGCTAAATCCTTATCATCTTGAGGCGTTGAGCTCATGTAAGAATCTAAGGCAGTAACATACTTCTTTAAGGCTTCAAGATCTGCTTCTATTCTAGAAGATTGGGTCTGGCACTCTTTGACTTCTTCAATTAGCTCACCCATAAAATTTGACATATTGAAACCAAGAGAAAGCTCAAAAGATTGTTCTAACAACTTCTTTTCTTCACTAAAATAGTGCTTCATCTCAGCAACTGAGGCACTGAAGGATTCTTTCATCTCATCCTTTAGGAATTCGAGATCAGACATTGTAATAAAATCATTAGGAGCAACTGTAGTAGAGACTCTTGCACAAGCTAAACTGACTATAGAATCATTCATGACTGATTGAATCGAGGATACTAAAAAAGATTCCATTGTCTTTATTTCTTCTACAAAACTAACTTTGAGATTTTCTTTCAGCACATCTAAATCATGTACTCAGACCACATCATCAGGTAATAACTCAGAATTTATGTCATAGCTAATCTTTGGTCTGTTCAAAGATACTTCATTATCCGAATCAGGATAATCCAAACCACAGACTATAAAACCTGGGTTTTCTACCCAGTCTTCAACCTCAATAGTCACTGTAACATTTCCAAGATTGGAATGATGCTCCCCCTCAATGGGTGCATTCTTATGTACAACATCTACATTCTCTGCTGGTCTTTCTTCATCAGAATCTTCCACAACAACATCCATCTCAGTAGTAGTAAGAAGATTTTCTAAAAAAGGTACATCTTCTTCTCTTTCTTTTTCTTCTTCAGCAGTAGGCACAACTAAGTTTCCAATCAATGGACTCAGACTCAGCCTAGCAGAATCAGACGATTCAGATACATTCTCTTTTTCTCCTTCTTACTGAGGAACTAGCTGGTCTTCCTCATGAATAGATAACACTTCCTCTACTTTTCCTTTTCTTGAGTATAAAAACTCAGTAACATGACTTGGGGGGCAAGTCCAGATCTCCTCCAATATCCATAGGAGTGTCTTCCTCTTCTTCTTCTTCTTCTTCTTCTTCTTCTTCTGACTCATCACTGTACTCGGGTTCCACTTCATCAGGTCGTAAACCTGGATCTCTATTATCCTTTGGCCTTGAAGGATAATCCACAGGATTAAATTTATCATACACCTTCTGGTCATCACTGACCCATTCTCCTTTCCACGGGTTCCAATTGATTTTCATGTACTTACAAACTGTAGTAGTGATACAGAAGTTATTCATAACTACAACTGTATCATCTTGAGACTCAGCTATCCCTTTCACTTTTATCATTACAGAGATCATTTTGGCAAAGAATAAAGCATTAGTCTTTGATTTCAGACTAATCATGTCTTCCATATGACTCAACAGCAGTCTGCACAGATTAACTTTCACACCATGTCTTAACAGATGTAGAAGATAAATATCTTGATATCTCGGATTTGAAAAATCTCCTCTCCTCGGTATCAAAACATGTTGAACAAATTTGAAAAGCAATCTGTTCTCTCCATCCAATTCAGTAGCAACCACTTGACTTTGACTTCCATTACCCGTTAGTTCTTTTAAAGCGGTCTCAGAGTCAAAGATGTTACTGGTAGGTGGAATTGCTCTTGAGACATACCCGGATACACCTTCATGTGGGACTTTTAAACATTCAGCCCACTCTACTGAAGAAAACGATATTTCTTTTCCATTTAAAAAAGAACATACCTGATTCTCATTCTCAGACTTCTCGAAGATTACGAATTCGTAGAACTGTTTCACTAACATCGGGTAGTAGGGACCATTGTTATTTGAAAAACAATCTACCCATCTCTGATCTTCCAGAATTTCAAGCACCAACGACTTGCTTGGTAGTAGCCAATCTACGCATAGCTCCTTTTCAATCACAATATCTCTATTCTTCAAATGAGGGTTTACTGGTCGCTTTCCCGACCTAGTTCTGACATTACATCCAATAGCTTCTTGCTGCAATTTATGCTTCTTTGTTTTAGGTTCTACACTGTTATCTCTGCTGGCAGGAATCTTGGTTTTTGCCATCGCGGATTTAGGGTTCTCAGGCGATTAGGGAGCTATGATTCGAAATGGTGAAAGGTTTTGGGTCCGGTGAAGTGAGAAGCGGCATAGGCTTAGTTTTATCACTTAGGAATCATAAATAAACGAATAAAGTAAAATAACATAAAAATAAAACGATTCATATTATAGGCGGCAGACAGAAGTTTTAAAACATTACCTCGGTGAGAATTGATCATCGGTGAGATTCTCAACATCGGTGAGAATTTATCATCCGTGAGAATTGATCATCGGTGAGAATTTCAACATCGTTGAGAATTGATCATCGGTGAGAATTTCAACATCGGTGAGAATTGATCATCGGTGAGAATTTCAACATCGGTGAGAATTGATCATCGGTGAGAATTTCAACATCGGTGAGAATTTCAACATCGATGAGAATTGATCATCGGTGAGAATTTCAACATCGGTGAGAATTTCAACATCGGTGAGAATTTAACATCCCCAGCTCGTGCCTAATGTAACTTAACCTATCAGAACTTAAAGGTTTAGTGAAAATATCGGCCAATTGATGTTCAGTGCCAATAAATTCAAGAGTAATATCACCTTTTTGATAATGATCTCTCAGAAAATGATGTCTTACATCTATGTGTTTGGTTCTAGAGTGAGATACAGGGTTCTTAGATATGTTTATTTCACTAGTGTTTTCACAGTTGATTGAAACATGTTTAAACTCAAATCCATAGTCCAATAAAGTGTGTTTCATCCACAGAATTTGTGCACAACAACTACCAGCAGCTATATACTCTGCTTCAGCAGTAGACAATGCAACTGAGTTCTGTTTCTTACTACACCATGACACTAGGGATCTTCCAAGTAAATGACATGTTACAGATGTGCTCTTCCTTTCTAACTTACACCTAGCAAAGTCAGCATCTGAATAGCTAGTTAGGTCAAATGATTGTCCTTTTGGATAAAACAAACATAAATTTACAGTATTCTTAAGATATTTAAAAATCCTTTTAACAGCCAGTAAGTGTGATTATTTAGGATTAGCTTGAAATCTAGCACACATACATACACTGAACATAATGTCTGGTCGACTAGCAGTAAGATAAAGTAAGCTCCCAATCATACCTCTGTAATTGGTTTGATCCACTAGTTTCCCAGCTTCATCTGTATCCAACTTACAGGTAGTACTCATAGGTGTATCATTTTCATTAATACTATCCAATCCAAGACGTTTTAAAAGATCTTTTGTATATTTACTTTGATTTAAAATAATTCCATCTCTAGTTTGAAAAATTTGAAAACCAAGAAAATACTTAAGCTCTCCCATTAAGCTCATTTCAAATTCATTTTGCATACTTTTTGAAAAATCAGTACATAGAGAGTGTTCAGAAGATCCAAATATAATATCATCAACATAGATTTGTACAACTAAAACATCTTTAGAAATTCTTTTAATAAAAAGAGTTGGATCAGCAATCCCTTTAGTAAAACCTTTTGAAATAAGAAAATTACTGAGTCTATCATACCAAGCTCTTGGAGCTTGTTTTAAACCATATAAAGCTTTAGAAAGTTTAAAAACTTCATTTGGAAAATGATGGTTTGTAAATCTTGGTGGTTGTTCAACAAAAACATCTTCAATTATAAAACCATTTTGAAATGCACTTTTGACATCCATTTGATATAACATGAAATTCAGATGTGATGCATATGCAAGTAAGATCCTAATAGCTTCCAGTCGAGCTACAGGTGCAAAAGTTTCTCCATAGTTTATACCTTCTTCTTGACTATATCCTTGTGCAACTAGTCTAGCTTTGTTTATAACTATGTTTCCTGATTCATCTACTTTATTTCTAAAAACCCATTTTGTGCCTATTGTCAGGGTGTCCTTGGGTCTGTCAACTAATTCCCAGACATTGTTTCTTTCAAATTGATTGAACTCTTCTTGCATGGCTATTACCCAGAATTCATCATTGATAGCATCATTGATGTTTTTGGGTTCTAGCTGTGACAGAAAATCTTGATGTTCAACCTGGTTCTTTAGTGAAGCTCTAGTTTGTGTTCCTCTGTCAAGATTACCAACAACAGCATCTAAAGGATGATTCTTTAGAATCTTAGTCGATTTGGTAAAGGTTGGACTAGAAACTTCAGGTTCATCTATAGGTTCGGGTTCAACAGAAGCAGATTCTGGAAAAAGTCTAGAAATGGATGTTTTTATAATAGGTTCTTTAGATTTATCATTAAGGTCCAGAATAGAGAAATCTTCTTCAAGATTCTCAAGAGAGGTTTTAGGCTCATGTGGATCAGTTTCATCGAATTTGATGTGAACAGATTCTTCCACACATTTGGTTTTCTTATTGAAAAATTTATAAGCTTTACTTAAAATAGAGTAACCCAGAAAAATTCCTTCATCACTTTTGGGAGAAAACTTATCCATATTATCCTTAGTATTAAGTATAAATACCTTGCAACCAAAAACTCTGAAGTAATTAACCTTCGGCTTTCTATTGTTCCACAACTCATAAGGGGTTTTCTTAAGAACAGGTCTAATTAAGACTCTATTTATGACATAACAAGATGTATTTAGAGCTTCATCCCAAAAGTAAATAGGCAGTTCATATTAATTGAGCATAGTTCTAGCTATTTCTTGAAGGGTTCGGTTTCTCCTTTCTACTACACCATTTTGTTGTGGTATCCCAGGGGCAGAGAAATTGTGACTATAGCCATTATGTGAGCAGTAAGATTCAAACTCATGATTTTCAAACTCACGACCATGATCACTTATTAGGGTTTTAATCTTAAGTCCACTAAGGTTCTCTACAGACTTGGAATATTTAACAAAGTAAGAACAAGCTTCACTTTTGTGAGCTAGAAATTATACCCAAGTATATCTAGAAAAGTCATCTATAAGGACATAAACATAATGCTTCCCATTTAGACTAGATACTCTTGATGGTCCAAACAAATCCATGTGAACCAACTCAAGTGGTTGAGAAGTTGAGACTTATTTCATTGATTTAAAAGAAACTTTGTGTTGTTTTCCCTTTTGACAGGGATTACACAATTTGTCATTTGGGAATTCTAATTTAGGTAAGTATCTGACTAAGTTTCTCCTAGCCAGTTTTCTAAGTGAGTGAATGTTGCAGTGTCCTAATATTCTGTGTCATAGCCAAGATTATTTATTAAAAGCATTCAAATAAGAAATATTTTGTTTGGATAAAGAATTTAAATCAACATCATAAACATTTTCATTCCTTAGAGCAGAAAATACTAAAGAATTTTTGGAGTTAAAAACATCACACTAATCATATTCAAACTTGACATTGAAACCATCATCACATAATTGAGATATGCTAAGCAAGTTATATTTAAGTCCATCAACGAATAAAACATTAGAAATTAATACTGATTCAGTGTTACCAATCTGGCCTAGGCCGATGATTTTTCCCTTAGAGTTGTCACCAAAGGTGACATGACCTCCATCAACCATTATTAATCTCTTGAAGCAAGAATAATCTCCAGACAGGTGTCTTGAGCATCCACTGTCTAAGTACCATATCTTTTTGTGATCGCTCTTTAAGCAGATTTCCTACAAAACAGATTTAGACAGGAAATGACTTTGGTACCCAGATCTTCTTGGGTCCAGATAGGTTAGAAATCAAGGCTTTAGGTATCTAGATTTGTTTTATGGGTCCCATAAAAGTTATAGAATCAACATATTTTGAAAGATAAACCATATTAGATCCATAACTATAAATATAACTCGTTGAAGCATATAAAGTTCCAGAGTTAGCTACATTCTGTTCAGATTTAGGAATGAATCTATTCTTGGTCAACTGTCTCTGTCCAGGTTTGTAACCTATTCCAGTAGTGTATTTTGGTGCAACATGTTTTCCTAGCATTTGAGTTAGAGTTTCCTTACCATTGGTAAATTTCTCTAAATCCTTTCTGAGTTTCTCATTAGATAATTTCAATTCAGTGTTCTCCTTTAACAGTTGATCATTTTTCCCTTTTTCAATAGTGAGTTCACTTTTAACTGTAGTGGTGAGAGCATGCTTTTTCTTTAATGATTTGTATTTATCCTTAAGTTCATTGCATGTCTCTTCTAACATATCACAATATTCAAAAAATTTATATTTAGACATGTTATTACATTCAGAATCATCTCCAGAATAATATGAATTTAAAACAGGAGTGTCAGATGTTACCTCTGAAGTATTTGTCATGAAGCACATGTTAGATCGATTCCTTTCAGAGTCCGAAGATTCGGCTTCGCTAGTGCTGTCTTCTGAAGCACTCTAGGTAGCCTTTATGGCTTTCTTATACTTCTTGTCTTTGTAATCATATCTCTTTTTGAATTTTAATTTTGGATAGTCTGCTTTGATATGTCCTTTTCACTTGCATTCGTAGCAGACAACTTCATCCGTCCTGTCAGCCTTCTTCCAATCCTTTTTCCATTTGCCTTGTTGATCATACTTTCCTTTATAATTTTTTTCCTAAAGAATTTCTTTTTCCTATAAAACATATTGAATCTCCTGGCTATTTGATCCATCTCGTCATCACTGTCAGATTCTGAATTTTCACTCGTTGAACTCTCAATCTCCATTTGTAGTTTATCCTTGTCTTTACTCTTCAAGGTAGTAGTTTTAAACGCTATAGATTTTCTTTTGGGTTCCTCATCTTCTTCTTTATTTAAATTAAGCTCTTCTTCATACATCATCAGCTTACCAATTAACTCCTTGACAGGTCGTGCTCCAATGTCATAGGATTCTCTAATTAAAACTGATGTACCTCTCCATCTATCTAGAAAACATCTCAGTATTCTCATAATTTGTTCTTTTGTAGGAACAATCTTTCCGAGTGAGATCATTGTGTTTACTATCTCATTGAACCTGAGATACATGTCAGAAATAGGTTCATCAGGCTTCATTTTGAAATTATCATATTTAATAGTATAAGTGTTTAATCTCATTTTTTTTAAAATTAGTTGTTCCTTTGTGAGAAACAGCCAAGGTATCCAAAATTTCAAAAGCAGTTTTACATGCAGAAATTCTATTAAATTATTCATCTCCTAAAGCACATTACAGAGCATTCATAGCTTTATAGTTATTATTGTAAGCAGTCTTTGTAGGTTCATCCCAAGTAGATCTATCAGTAGTGGGAACTTCATATTCAGATTCTATGGCAGTCCAAATATCAAAACTCATGCTTTCTAGATGGATTTTCATTTTGAGCTTCCACTGAGCATAGTTATTTCCATTAAAGAAAGGTGGCCGGTTAGTAGCAGCGCCCTCTAGTCTATTATCCATGATATCACAAAAAGAATTTTAAAGAGATAAAAATTTAGAAATAACAGAAATTTTAAGAACTTTAAAATACAATTAAAATCACAGTTGAAAACATAGTAATATAGAAAATATTTTAACCCTCTGATACCAAATGTTGGTCGGAGTGCACACTCAATAGGGGGGTGAATTGAGTTCCAATTAAAATTTCTGTTAAAAACAATTTCTATTAAAATCCCCCAACTTCAAAAACAAATTAAACTGTAGTGAATTTATACAGATTATAAAGGTTCAATTAGTTTCTCAAATATTGATTAGTTCTCAGTTAACTTCATCTTATGATTAATTTAACATTTGAAACTAACTTACTGGTTTACAATAAATATAAACACTTGCGAGTTTAACTATAAAAGTAGCTTTGAAAATAAATTATATTTCAAAGTAATAGCAGCGGAATATGAAATTAATATGTATAGTATGGATATAAACTTTAACTAAAAACACAGAGGAGTTAACAAAGAGGTTCAGTCTCAAGCCGAGACTTAGTCCTCTCAAAAGTTTATATAATGATGATCCACAACCTGGATCGGGGTTCAACAGTTTACAACTGTCCAGGTCCAAGACCTCTACCACTGTTATTCGTGGGAAACAAAATAACAACAACCAGCTGTCCAGGTCACACATGACCTCTACCACTATCCATAGTGGGAAAAAGAATGAAAAGATAGTGAGTGAGGATTTACAAATCCTCCAGTTAAGGTTCAGGAGAATGTGTGTGTGTAAAATACAGCAGATACCACACACTAATCGTACTGTAGAAAGTAAATCACAGAGATAAAGATTTAGAGTTTATAAATGGCTCTTGTGATCTTCGTGCATCTCTTGACTCCTTTTGTTGATTAGAATTCGTTCTGAGTCTTCTTCTGGTTTTTGTCTGGAAAACAGAGTATCATCTGTTCCCTTGACTTCCAGGTTCAGCTTGCTTATCGGCTCAAAGAATGAAGAGATTTGTGTAGTTCTTCTTTAGCATAAATTTCTCGATGTATGCTCTATGTTCTGGAGGCTGGTAGTAGTAGTTTTGTGAGTGCGTGTTCTCCAGTTGTTCTTGGCACATTTTGAGCTTGATCGCAAGTGTGTTCTGTGTGCTCGATCTCTTCTTGTCTAGTGTCTCTCTCACTACTTTTTGATACATCCACGATGTCCTTTTTATGACCCCTTTTTTTTATGAGAAGAAAGAATGATTATGCTTTTCGATCGTACTTGGTATGGTTTCCTGAAATGGCAACACAAATCATTTAGTAACATTAAATGCATAAAAAGTAACAAATGTATCCATTAGTATAATAAACAAATAGTGTCGAGGATATAGGATTTGACTCCGCAGTTCATTATAGGTAGCCGTTTGTTTGTAGACCTGTACGGTTGACTTGGCATAGGATCTTCCATCGGTAGCTCTTCAAACTCTTATCGGTGGCTCTTATCGGTAGCTCTTATCGGTAGCTCTTTCTATCGGTGGCTATGTGCATCGGTAGCTCTGGCTATCGGTAGCTCTAGCTATCGGTAGCTCTGGATATCGGTAGCTCTGGCTATCGGTAGCTCTGGCTATCGGTAGCTCTGGATATTGGTGACTCTGGCTATAGGTAGCTCTGGCTATCGGTAGCTCTGGCTATCGGTCGCTCTGGCTATCGGTGGCTCTGGCTATGGGTAGCTCTGGCTATCGGTAGCTCTGGCTATCGATAGCTCTGGATATCGGTAGCTTTGGCAATCGGTAGCTCTGGAAATCGGTAGCTCTGGCTATCGGTGGCTCTGGCTATCGGTGGCTCTGGCTATCGGTGGCTCTGGCTATCAGTAGCTCTGGATATTGGTAGCTCTGGCTATCGGTAGCTCTGGCTATCAGTAGCTTTGGCTATCGGTAGCTCTGGTATCTGTAGCTCTGGATATCGGTAGCTCCTATGCAAACCACATCAAACTGACTTAGAATTGTTTCAAAGCTTGAATAAACAAGGATAATCGAGATTAACATAAATCAAAAATTATTTAAACATTATTATTAACTTGATCACCGATTTGAAAGAATTAAAGTGTAAATCAACAGTAATTGAGAATATCATAAAATATGAACACATAATTGGGATTATCAAAACATATAAATACACGATTGGGATTATCAAACCAGGTGAGGTCAACACCTAGTTTAGGGTAATAGGGTATGGACTATAGTTATAGGTATATTGAATAAAAGGTTAATAAACCTGGGGTTGGACACAAGGATTAGATGTCAGATATCGCTACATATCCCATAAGGATGGGAATAAATCCATACATAGTTCTTGAGATATGATGTAGTTTACCATCCTAAGGTAATTTTAAAATGTTTAAATGTAGTTTAGTTCCTTGTGAATAAGACATGGTCATTCCAAAGGTGAAATGTGTGGTGCAGAACATAACCCGATATGAATGATGACAAGAGATGTCCACACCACACCACAAACATTCAACAGGGGAACTGAATCCAGAAAAGTATCCAATAGGGATGTTACAATTCCACAGTTGGACCTAGGGGTGAGATTTCTAGATGTCTCTATGTATCCTACTAGGGAACGAATCAAGCCAAACGTTGTTTTGAGGTTCTTCTGCCATGCAGGTCTGACCCACATATAGAGAAAAGAAGCATTTGATATATCTTGTTTTTCCTTTGTTTGGTATCCCTTTTGGAGTGACCATCCATGGATGTGAAGTCTGGGGGACACTATTGGAATCATCCCACATTGGTCTTGAGAAATAAAATTGTGAATAGTCGGTGCCCAAGGTGATTCCTTCTTGACTGAGAACACCACAATATTGTGTCATTTTTCATCATGCTTTTAGGACAATGATCTCACAATTTATAGTCATGTGACAATACTGTTCCATATATTTTAACATCAAATGTTAGAGAAATAAGATATCATAGTTTAATGTCATAGCACATAGGAAATAGTGTCCCACAATCTTGTATGTGGGTATTTCCATTCCAAAAACAATAAACCTATATGATCCATTCTCAGTGTAGGAAAAAAGGGGTGATGTCAGGACATCCATGTATAATTAGATTGTGCAATGGTGGGAAGGAAATGTTCAGTGGGAATAATCCCAGACTCACCAACATTCTTACAAGACATGTGTGAATGAACGGAGTTACAACATCAGTGGTGTCAAAGATCCGTAAACAAAAAGCTTCATAGAACATGTGAATCAAAACATCTGACATTTGATACACAATGGGAGTGGAATTATGATGCAGGATAATTTTTTCCATTTTTGATACAAAACATCGATTTTATTTTAGCATGGAGTGGGAACAAACAATTGAAGTTCGATTGATGACCATATTCTAAATTCAATACTTGTATCAAATTTTTGTTTGTAATACTCTAAGGCGTTGACCTAGGATGGTATTCAAGCACTGAATTTGAGCATCCATATAGTTTAGGGGTCCCTTTAGAAGTGAAATATGATCGATATCCCAATGATGTAATGTGTGAAGTGCAAGTAAGGGTTCCCTCAAAGGATGTTCATGGTGTGGCTCTTACAGCCTGATGTCAACGAGGACAGAAAAAGCTCTGCACGACACCACGCACTTCCCGGGGTGAAAAACGGTCGGGAAGGAGATGGAGGTTGTGGATGGACCAAAAATAGGAAGTCTATGAAATACTACATATCATATAAGGATGAGAATCAAGATGCATTTAGTTTATAAGTGACATGACTGATGGACAATACCAAAAAGGGGTGATATCCAATTATGTGAGAAACATTCATGTGGTTATGAAATTTAATGTTGTTTGAACATAGACATTAATAATCTTATTTTAGGGTCAAAGAGAATGGACCATAAAATGACCAGTTTAATGTCATGTGTGTGGGACCTTACTGTGTAGTTTATAGTAATATGGTTAGGATAAAGGATGTAGAGATTTAAATGGAGGTACGTGGTGTGGTTATTTCAAACCCAACATGATTGCGGACTAAATACTCCCACACCACACCACATTCTTCCATGAGAAATTATGACAAGATCAGTTGAATGGGTTAATGGTAAGCTTCTAGACCCTAGAACAATGTAGTTTGAGTGTCACTACATATCCCATGCAGGTAAGAATCAACACCCATGTAGTTCATAAGGGTGGAATGACAGGTGGTCAATGCCAAAGGGGGAAATGTATTCTGAAATGAATACATCCCATGGCTTGTTAGTTTGTCAACATACATCATGGATGAAAAATACATTGTTTTAACATTATATGACATAGAAGAATGAAATCATAGTTTATGTTCATGGAGCTCGGACCGAATGGGGAAAATTCCTGAAGCGAAAATATGTGACCCGGATCAAAGTAATAATGATTGGATTTTGGAACTGATGCTCCTAGTTTAAGGTCTTAAAGTTCAAACCATAAGATACAAAACTCTTCCATGCTATCATAAATCATAACAAATCCAATAAGCCCATTTAATCTATACTCCATGTGGGAAACATGGTGTGGAGAAGATCCAACAACACATGGAAGCATGTTATAGGGGAACATAGTTGTGGTGCCAAAGATAACCCCTAAATGTTATCCCATTCTCTCAACACGCAATGGTGCATGGAGGGATAACACTGTGGGTGTTGAATTTCTTCTTGGACTTAAGGAGGTGGAAAGGGATGTAAATCATAAAACCAATACCGGGGGAGTAATGTGGTTTGTAATAATGATGAAGTAAAACTTCTAGCCATGTTCAAAAAACCGCATCTTTATTGTGTGACCTAGAATGGGAATAAAAAACTGAGGATCGACCACTGACCATATTTGTAACATAGGTCTTGTATCAAAGTTTCATTTTAAATCTTCAAGGGCATTGACCCATGAATGTATGTGAGCACAAAGGCGGATCATCCATACCGTTAGGGGGTCCTTATGGATGTGAATGATGATGGGGACCCAAATAAAGGGACATATAAAGCATGCAGATTGACTAAAAACATGTCCATCCCAGATTCATCACCCTAGGTCCTAAACCACATCACATTTGATGAAAATTGATGATGTTTGATAGGGGTTCAGGGGATCAACATAGGGGGATGAATTGAGAATATGATCCAAAGAAATAGGTCAAGTGGGTTGAACCTGGGGTTGGACAGAAGGATTGAGCATTCCTACATATCTTGTGAGGTAGGAATCAAGTCATGCATAGTTTTTGAAACATTGTGTAGTTGAACATCATGTGGTAAGGATGATGAGGGTAGGAGTGTCTCAAAATTGGGGAATGTTTATAGTGTGGTGGAAGTATCCTAATGTGAATGAGGATAGAGAATCCCACAACACACCATCTATAATTCCAAGAGAATTTGTACCAAGATCCCAGGATATGAAATCAATGAACATGGGGATAAACACAATTATTAAACATCTAGTCATTCCTACATATCCCATGAGGATGGGAATCGAGCTACATGTAGTTCATGAGATTTAATGTAGTTTAATGTAGTGTGGTAAGGACATTGGGGAAAACGGGGTTCTCAAGGGAATGTTAATGGCCTGATAAAGTGAACCTGATGTGAATGGGGACCAAATAATCCTGCACCACACCACACCCTCCTGATATAACCTCAGGAAAGGGGCCAAAGGAATGGTTGAGGGACATGGGTTGGACAGAAATACTAAATGTCCTAGCATTCATACATATCCTATGAAGATGGGAATAAAGCCACACATAGTTCTTGAGATATTGTGTAGTTTAATGATGTGTGGTAAGTACGTTGGGGAGAATGAGGTTCTGAAGGAAATGAACATGCTGTGATAAAGAAAAAACAATTTCAATGAGGTCCAAAGAAACATTAACCACACTATAAACTCTCGATATAACCTTAGGATAGGGGCCAAAGAAAAGGTTGAGGGACCTAGTCTAGACCCACATACTAAATGTTCATGCCTTCCTATGTATCCCATGAGGATGGTAATTAAACCACACTAAGTTATTGAGATTATGTGCAGTTTAATGTTGGGCGGTACGGAAATTGGGGGTCGAAATGGGGCTTTCAGTTTATCATCATATAGGACATTGATGCTGGACAATTTTATATCTTTCATCCTAGATGTATCATCCAGTTTAACATCCTACAAAAAAATGAATGATATCTAAGATTATGGTCATATGGATTAGACCATTTTTATGTTCACCATTTTCAGTATATCATAATGAATGATGATGATACTCACTCATTCAATGTATTCCATGATCTATTTGGAATTGGAGGGAAGAGTGATGTGCTCAGCATCCATGGTAACTTGAGAGTATGAACAATCGGGGTAAACCATGTTGAAAGTATAAGTTATCTCCCATTTGGGATTCAACTTTGGAAGCTTCCAACCTAGTATAATTGGTATTTATAGGGATAAAACCATGTCCACTTGAAGTAAAGATAAGAGATTAACTTTCTTATGGAATTATATGTCTATCTTGTTCTAGTGCATGTCCAGGTTGTTTAGGGCACGAAGCCTATTTTCATTCAGAGCCTCCAGTTCATCCAGATGGACCTTAACTACTTTTTTTGATGTATTTTGGTCATAGATAGTTGTTTGAATTGAGGGTAACTAAATATGAAAGGGTAATACTTCTTCTATTATATAGACTACGCAATATGGGTCCACCTAGGTGGAATTTTGAGTCGTCGTTTGGTAAGCCCATTGAGAATTGGGGAGCTTATTCGGAAAAAATTTCTTTATTATGACCAACTATAATTTGTAGAATATTGGATAGGATTTTGTTGAATGCCTATAATTTTCCATTTTTCTAAGCATGATAGCGAGAAGTTTCAATGGATCAGATACAATACTTAGCATTCGAATTCATCAGCTCAGCTGCCTAGATATTGTTGTTGTTATCGATGAGGATGTCTTGAGTGACTCTGAATCAGTGCATGATTTTGGAGCACACAAAATCAATGATGGTATGGGACCTAACTCCTTTGAAAGGTATTTCCACTTCACACATAGAAAATATTTCTATAGTAGTGAGGATGAACCAGAACTGGTGATCTATTACTAGTGGATATGGTCCCACAACATCAAGTCCCCATATCGCAAAGGGACAAGAGTACATGGAAGTATAAAGAGGTTGTGGTGGCTGATTCACAAAATTGGCAGAGATCTGGCAAATAGGAGTCATCCAGGAAAACTATATACAATCATGGACCATGGTCGGACAAAATTATCCCAACCTTTAGATATAATGGGAGAGATTCAGCCCCTCCTGATGAGATCCAAAGAAACTAGCATGAACTTCCTCCATCACCTGGGGAAGATCCTATACATGAATGAAAATACGGATAACTCCATCAAACACATATCTATAGAGGATCTCCTCAACACTAGGTCCACTCTAGAAAATGAATCTCTTTGCGGGCCGACGGATTCTCTCACGCTTGGCTCTATCTGTCTGGAGATTGACGTGTTGGAGGTACACAACAAAGGGATTCGTCCAATCAGGGGTCTATACTTATACGGTAGGGGTCCTAAAGGTCACGATGGGGATGAACTAGTGGCAATATGAATTACATGTGGGCTATCATCAATGACCGGAGTTACTAGAGAGATGATCCTTTGATGCACCACATGGATAATTAGATCATATCAGTTAGGCTCTATGACAGAAGTGGCAGGGCTGGACAAGGCATCAGCTCAACCTGTCTGCAACTGAGGGACATGAGTAACATCTGAAAGGGACTAGAACTGGTCCATTAGCTAGTGAGTTCATTCTAACATGTTCATGAGATCGGGCTTCCAGATGACGTAGTTACTATTGATCTACTTGATGATCAACTTGGTGTCCCACTTCACATGGAGGTGGGGAACATAAATCACGAAGGCTAGTTTGAGACTAGTGATGAGGGCCAAATATCCCAAATAATTTTTGGTGTATCCCTCTAACAATAAAAATGAATAAGGAATGATATCCTGTATAGGGGTGATGAAAAATATACCTAATCTAGCTTTATAGAGTCTGGGGTCTTTAATACTTCTACCAGTAGGTCTTTGTGATGGGCCATTAAAGTGAATCTTCCAACATGGTATGGCTTGATCCATAGAAATGATGGCTTCATTTTGGACTTGAAGAACTATATACATTTTTATGAGGTATAGATGGGTAGAACGAATGTCTTCCACTACCTAACATTTGAGTTTTTTCTGCAGAAGGAACCTGATATCGAAAGGATGAAAAATCACAACTCATAGAGCTCGATGGTCTATCAACATGGGGCGGTTCATAATATACTTTTGCGCATCCATGTGTGACACCATCTCAATCTCATGGTGTTGTAGTTAATTTAACAACATCTTCACTGCAAAGATAAGAGCAAGGCATCTTTTCTCAATAGGATTATATCTCATCACTATTCCAAGGAGCATTTGGCTATTATATTATAAACTATTCACTATCAATTTGTTATTGTTTTAGGTGAGAAGGGCTTCAAGGGATCATTCTAGGGCAGTCACATAAACAGTCATTGGCTTTCCAGAGACTGGTGGCATCAAACAGAATTTTATGGAAGGTACCTCTTAAACTCTTCGAATGAAGTTTGACACTCTCCATCTCACTGATAGACGACAAATTTTTTCATGAGTAAGTAAAAGGTATTACACTTGCCATTGAAATTCATGATGAATCTGTGTATGTAGAATAAGTGGCACTAAAAACCTCAGAGATCTCATATTTTTTCAAGAGGGGGATTCTAAAATATGGATCTGATCTTCTTTGGATTGAAATTGATGCCTCTTTAGCTGTTGAATAAGTTGAGAAACCTTCCAAATGTAACCCAAAAGTCACACTTTAAGGGGTTCATCATTAGATGGTGGGAGAAGAGGAAGCCAAAAACATTCTCAAGATCATTGATATGGTCCCGACACTGGCAGGATTTGACTACCATGTCATCCATGTAGTATTCCACTAATGTCTCGAGGATCGGCGTGAATATGCAGTGCATGGAATGCCTATAGGTGGCACCTGAATTCTTCAGACCAGAAGGCATTACATGGTAGAAATAATTACCTTACGATGATTTGAAGGAAGATTAATCTTAATCCTTGGGGTCCATTATAATTTTATTATATCTAAAATAACAATCCATGAAAGAGATATATTACAATGAATTGGTAGCTGATAAGATTATAAACATCAGCCTCGACCATGGCACCATGAGAGGAGTTCATTTTTATTGGAGGTTTTTTGAACCTATGATGACTTATTGGGAGACTGAGATAGTGGATGGTGATATAAAGATATATCCGTAGAATTTCATCATAGAACCGTGAAAATAAATCTTGATGCTACTATAGGAAATCCACATACTACTGATGCTCTTATGCAGACATAGTTGCTCTGATCAGTGTTGATCTTGTATCTACCTCACTGACA
Source organism: Viscum album (assembly GCA_963277665.1). Lineage (NCBI taxonomy): Eukaryota > Viridiplantae > Streptophyta > Magnoliopsida > Santalales > Viscaceae > Viscum > Viscum album. The sequence continues at coordinate 1,568,294,232 of OY728160.1, forward strand.
AGGTTCACTTGTTCTAGCTCATTGACTGTGGCGGAGATGCCCTCTTCAAATGGAGGGGGAGAATATTCCAAGTACTCTCTATCGGCCATATTGATTCGATCATCATAAAGAGGAAACTATTCTGAATTTTCTGATCCTGATGGAACACCGGTGTCGACATGAGCGGTAATAGAATCCCCACTAGGAGTCTCTCATACAACTGATACCATGGAGACAAAAGATTTTGACCCAATCCCATTAGGCGTTCATCCCAAGGGGCCACACATGATTTTATCGAAGTATTTGTGGTGTGATGGATAGAGTCAGTTCATCCCAACATGAAAAAACAATCAAGTATGTCATATTGTTGTTTCCATGGGGCTAACAGCTTGATACATTGTAGGGGTTTGGGGCTCTAGCATCACTTGATCCGGATTCATTTAGGTGTATAAAGTGATTATCTAGACTTCATTGTAACATGAAACATGCTTACCTATTGTCTTAGAGATGAAAAAAATTTTCCCTTGTATCGGGTTGTTGCTTTCAATCAGTGAATTGGGAGGATGGAGGCATCATCCAAGTCCACCCACAGGTCGGCCACAATAGTAGTAAGATCTACTTAATTATCTTAATCCTTTTTTCCCATTCTCATATAGTAATAAACATCCAAATAGTAGGATTCAAAAGAATAAAGGGGATACATGTCACCTTGGAGTACGCCCACTCAACCATTAAGGGATCACATGAGGCACTAGTGAGACGAGGAGGTAACTGTCACATGCACGTTGAGGCATGGCTTACCCATCAATGAATTGTAGGTGGTGTCCTGCGAGACAAGAAAAAACTTCGTTGTGGCAATCATTCCACCAAAGTGGGTCTTCATGTGTATTTTCCCAATAGGAGCTTTCCCTGTCCAATCATAACCATGAATCTTATGGTCAGAGGGATCCAGATTTTCTTTAGACAACCCTAGCTTGTGGTGCGTCTAGGTCAGGATGAGATTAATCCCAGAACCTATGTCAAAAAGTTCGAGATTCTCTTCCACTAAATTTAAATGGACATTGATATACAATGAGAAGATATTCCCCTACATAGGGAACCTTCATCTTCTCTTGAGAATGAAATGATGCCTTGAAATTTTGAATGCTCGACTTCCCTGGTATGGAAGGATTTTTTGGCTGCTACATCTATTTCAATCTGTAGGGGGATTCTGAAGGCCTCTTTAAGGTCTTTACAAATATCATCAGATATATGGAGAGACTATGGAATTGAGATTATTTTAGGAAATCTACAAATATACTTAATTATATTGTACTTCCATTCCATGCACAAACTTCTTCTGATTGAAGTCTCTCCACAATTGAGGGGTGATGGGGAATGCTAGTTGAATAAACAGACTCTGGTTGGCACTAAGAATGTCTAACTACTCAAAGGAAGAACCATGAAAAATAACACCCAGTGATCGAATAGATGACTAAGGTCCTTCCAAAAATAAACATGGATGATCATAGCGTGACTACGAAGGCTTTGTATGGTCAAGCAGCACAAACAACGGTCATAATGAATATGATAAGGCAAGATAAGAGGATAACACATACTGGACTCTACGATGAGCCTACTTTCTAGTCTCAGTGGCATGCATGTCTTGATCTGGATCACTAACTAATACTTTCTGATATTTCTAATACTCAACGTTTCATCGACACTAGCATCGACTGGGGACATTAGGAGAGTCTTCCAAATGATCCTTGTTGTTGGAAACCATGTAAGGGTCCACCAATTTTATGGTATTTATAGTGGTATACTCCTAGTAATCACTTGATGAATATTCCATTATTTTGTGAATTCTATGGGAAATTCCCTTCTTGATAGGAATCAAATATCCCAGAGTAAGAGATGTATTTGGTACTAGTGGGGGGATTACCTTACACTCTATGAACCCACTCTTTCTGGAATATACAGTTTTAGATGTACAAGAAGAAGCAGTGGCTGAATGAGGTATGGAGACCTCAGAGGGCTTGGTCTAATTAAAATGGGCATGGATGATACCATGAGCATGATAAACTGCCTTGTGTTCTATCTAGTCATCATACTTCTGGGATTCATGGATAGAATTTTTTTTTCATTTCTACATTAATTCTCTATCAGGATTTATAGAAACACAGCCCACATATGTTGGGGCTGGACCCAATATGACTATATTGTTGTCAACCAAGTCTTAAAGCTATTCCTTGAACAGATAACACTCTTTGAGAGTCATTCCAATGATCCGATGGTAGGGGAAATAATTTGGTCGATCAGTGATAGCAACCTCTTTGGGATTTTTGCATGCTAGAAGCCTTAGAATTCCATCATCCAAGGCACTCCAAAAGTTATAGGGGACCTGAGCCTCTTAGAATGAGTTGGCCCCTTTCCTTCTATCTTGGAATGAGACATTAAGAGATTTTTCCTAAAGTGGGGATGGATTTTGATGAGGAGGTGAAACATGATTGTCTTTCCATGGTGGTGGTGGCTGACGAGGTGGGGCCTTCCAATTCTAGCATGGACACTTTTGGCCCTAAGGTTGAGCTTATGGTTTTGGTACTTGGAAAGGCTGTGTAGGTGGCTCTACTAGTAGTAATTTTAGGGGACTAGGGTCCTCTATCTGTGTGACGGAAGTAACCTTGGCTCTCGAAGAACTTTTCACAGGAGCTGTAGGAGGTAACATATGTGCCTACTTGGCCTATTGAAAGGATTCTTCCAGATGTTGATCTTTATCAAAAATGTCCCAGAATATGCCTGAGGTATTCTAGTGATAAGGGAGGAGACAAATTTAGTTTTCACATTAACCCACACATTGTTGTCAATAGATCTTAAATCAGTGTCATGTGGAGTGAATATGTGAGGCCCTCCTATATAGAAAATAATTCTCTAACACTCTCATCCAGCTTTTTCATTCATTTGAAGAGGCCAAAAATACTTTTCTTATAAGTGGTATTACTGAATAGATAAAAGAAAATCACGTGGATATCTTCCCAACCAGTTATGGATCCCATGAGTAGATGGTTGTACAAAACAAATGTGGGAAATTCCAATTTATGTATGAAACACTGTAGTATAACATCATCCTACTATGCTGGAGTCCCTAGCATAGGTCCACACATTGAGATGAAGTGGGATAGGTGTTATAGCAGTTTTACCATCCCATTTAAGGGGGAGAATGTGGGATTTCTAAAATCTAGGGGTGTTAGAATATCATCTACCCATGAAGAATATGGATAACCATCGGGTGATATTACCACCTATAAAGTCTCAAGACCTTACAGTGGGAAACGATATTAGCCATTGGATCCCCATATCGGGGGTTCTAATCCTTGGGAGGATTTCAGACCAACAGTGTGTCTCTTGGCTCTTCAACATTTTAGGCTGGCATCGTGGCTAATGGAGAGGCTAGTGGAATGTCCTAAGGAGCTACATGATGGTTCACCTAGGGAGAATTTGTAGGGAGAAGTTGAATAGCCACTTGAGGGGCTATTAGGTGGACGACCTATAGAGCCAGATCTCATATAAGAAACTCTCATTTCTCAGGCAGGTTCGGCGATTCATACTATGCTCTCTTACCATAAACTCAGGAATCTACCCTAACTACATGGGTATTATTTTCAAGATTACCAAGAGGAAGCTTGCCGGGGTGGTGCTACAACTGCCCTTACTGCCCCGTTAGAAGATGGTTGAGATCATTCCAGGGTTCACAATAATCTGGGCATCGTTCTACGGCGTGCTCAGTAAGGAGTTCATCAATTATCCTTATATACTCTATTATATGATGGCGTAATGCGACCTTTTGAGGATCATCCTCCACATTTTTCATTGAACCAAATGGACTAGAGTGTTTGACATCCCCAAGGTGGGGGTGCTTTGAACTTACTGGTGTCCCGAACAAAAAATAATGACTCAGTGGGGCTCGCATGGCTGAGAAAGTGTCTTTGACGGTGAATGACCATGCCTGGTGGATCAAACAGCTATAGAAATTCTCCAATGGTAGATTCTCTTCCAGTATTCCTAACTCATTTTCCTTTTAAATGAGATCAGCCATGTTGAATGTGACTATTCTTGCCGACATGTCCTCGATATTGCTGGGTAGGTCAGTCTGGTGTAGAATCAGGATGATGTGAAGGGCATCATACTGTCCCCAACCACTGATTTTCACATGTGGAGATGCCAAAAAATTACTTTGTTGAGAAAAAATATTCTAGGAATGCATAGTTACTGAAGAATATAATTACAATCGGATGATGTGGGGTATTGGGCCACCAAAAGTGCAGCCAACTCAACCAAGTAGAATTGATGGCCAATATCTTCATAGTTATCCTTGAACCATTGATAATCCATATAACAATGATGGATATGGAAATGATTCATTCTGATGGTTTGATAATGCACGTGATCTCACTCTTGTTGAGGGAATCTTGGGTGCTGAAGTATGGAGTCGCAATTGGAAAGAACATCTCGAATGAGTGATCTACAGTGATAATGTACTAGAAGATTATTCTTTCAAAAGAGGAATATGGTTCGTAAATGCCACATTCCTCAACTAGGGCCAGCGGATGGACCGACAATGGAACTGAAACAGATAACTATGGTGGAAGGCTGGTCAGTGGAGAGTATAGTGTGCGGGATGACAATCCACCACACATTGGGTTGTCTCCCGAGGACTACATTGTCTGTATCACCACAGCCCTGTAGTATGTGGAACATACGACTACTTATTGTGTTAGGGTAGTGATTGTTGTTGGTTGATCAGGCCGATGATCTTTATCAGCCATTCCCCAAAATAATTCTCTGTGATCTCATGTCGAGGTATAGAATGATTCTAGTGAAGTTTGGAAATACTACACAACAACACCTTCGAAAGGAGCCGGATCATCCTCATAAAATATATAACAGAACAAGGATTATGTATTCTTCTGCATCTCTCTTTCTGGGAGGATGAAGCTAATACACTAGGTTCCTGATCCAAACTATGAGACAGAGGATCGCCATAAGGGATCCATCATTGTGTCACACTCTGCTTCAGAATCTGAAAAGTGGACATGGCTGACTATGTCAAGGATCTTCTTAGGGAACTTCCTTCAATGGTGAATGTTACCCCTCCAGCCCCAAAACGGTTCTTCAGGGAAAGGTAAATCCAAAACATGAGATGGACCTCTACGCGGGATGGTGCTAGAGTGGCGAGGAGCTCTGCCATTGATGAATTGGATATAAGGAGGGACTTTATATCACATTTAATGGGAATGGGTAGGACCTCCACTTTGCTGGGCTAGGGTGCAAGGGGCACCCGAGCATATATCGATCATAAAATGGGTCGACCTTCATTCCAGTTTCCTAGAATGTGGGGAAGACCACTATGGTAGGGAATTCTAGAGCAGGGACGACCTCCACTGGAACTAGTGGGAAAAAGGGTAGGACCTCTATGTGGGTGAAAGGTTGGGAGAGGAGGACCTTCACTCTAGTTTATGTTGTTGCATGGAGGGACTCTTCTTGAGCGGGTGATTATATGAAGAGGAATTGTTCATTGATGACCTGAGATGGGGGAAAATCATCCATACCTAATATTATGGGCATGGGTAGGACCACTATGCTGGGTGTCGACATGGTGAGGAGGGCCTCCAATATCACCCTAAGGTTTTACAAATAAATTTAATGTAATGCATGAAACACTAAGTATTTGTGAAAAAAAAATTGTTTTAAGGATATTGTTGTAAACTATCCATTAAACATAATTTTTATGCTTCTATTATTTTAATTTTTAAAAATGGATATATAGTGTTGTGATCATTAAGTTATTTGGAGTCTGATATGGCGATCTTATTTTTTTGGTGAATCGTAAAATGACCTTGTGAATAGTAACATACCCTTATGAGTAGTAATCTGAACGTTATGAATAGTAAATTAGAAAAATAAATAGCAATGTCCCCATTAATGGATAAGCACAATCTTTACAATATTATAAGTAACCATATGATCATAGTTTATATGTTTGTATTTTTATAAGTTATTAATATTTAATTATAATTTTATAATTAATTTAATGATTTAAATGTAAATTTATTTTCATAAAATTTATTAATAAAATAATATTAAATTTTATTATGATTATAAGATAATTTTATGATACATTGATTAAATTTTAAAGGTTTTATAAAATCAGTTATAGTTTTAAAATTGTTATTTTTGAATAAATACTGATTTTATTTGAAAAATAAATTAAAAATATTTAGAAAATTATTTTGATAAAATGGAATTTTTAAAATTATACATGTCAAAAAATGGGTATTGTGAATTCTTAGGATATTTCTGAAATACATGATTCTTTTGTGAATAGTTAAATTTTATAATTTTTGAAATATGCTAAATAAATAAATTTTGGCATCATGCTTGAGTCCTAGATGATGTAAATGGAAATTGGTTCGAAATCTAATTCACTTATTACTAATTTAGTCACAATAATCAAGAATATTTGTAGTCTTGAACCAATATAATAAAATAATGATTAAAATAATGGAAAACCCAGCCTCTCCTTCAATATAAATACCACTCTGAGCACGCCCCTTTCCTGACACACCTCTTAGGATTTGAGAATTGTCAATTTTTTCCCAATCATCTTACCAATTATCTTTACCATGTCCATGTACTACAGGTCTCACAAAAAGGAAAAACCGAAAGGCCTGAAGGAGGATCTCATGGAGAATGGATCATGGGGTAAAAATACACTTTCATTTTCTTTTAATTTCATTACAATTATTTTCCTTTTACTATACTATCTTCAAATAATATTTTCCATGAGGTATGAAAGAATTAGTATTATATATATTCTGTATTTTTTTCATATTTATGGAACTATTTATCATCATACACCTTCTCCTCTCTTTCATATTCTAAAAATAAAAACATCATCTATGATGTGTCGATTTACTAACATCATGGAAGATCTGTCTTTAATTTCTCTTAATTACATAAAGGATGGTTTTGAAACCAATGTAATGGTTGAAAAGTATTTTAATGTGTGTGTTATTACCTCTCATATGTTCTGGAATTAACTTATATTCCCAATATTAAATGTATATGATGAAATAACTTTGTGATTATCAAAGAATCACAAAAATGATCTAAACATCAATAATGTTTTATCTAATGATTCATCATCATATATGATAAAAATTGATTTATGGTATCATTTAGTATTTTGGAATCGTATTAATAAAAACTCATTCCACTTATGGATATTCTCTTCCTTTAAACAAGAAAATATGTTTTGAACCCCATGGAAACCATGTGAAGAACACACCCAAAATAATGTAAATAACTAAATATTTTTAATAAAGGTTTTGAATGAAGATATAAAATGATCATATAAGGTGTTATAAAAATTATTTTGATTCTTTAACGTAGTAATAACTCTATTTTAACCATTATACAGTAGTTTTACACTTTTTTGGAGTAAAAAAACTAGAGGTAAGGGAATTATTATCCCAATTTCCATTCTATTTGTTTAACTTCTACATTATTATGTATGTGGTATTAAGATTATTTGTGCAATTAATTTTAATTATATTATGTTATATTATGTGTATTTTCAGTTTATACACATGTCTATTCCATTCTAATTTATTCTATCTCCAATTATATTTGTATGGGACTTTCCTTTCAAAATCCTTTTAAAAGTTTCTTTAATGAAATTAAAAAAGATTGTTTCTTTATATATATATATGGTATTAATGATTTATCATGATTTCATGATTCTATATTACTATGATATGTTACTTGGACATCGTTATGTAGGGTGGATCCCATTATACCTCAGGAAATGTTGGCTTGATCCCATTATAGCTCAAGATAATTTGGGTTGAGCCCATTATAGATCAAGATATAATGGGTGATCCCCATTATAACTCTCCAAATAATTGGGTAATCCAGAGATGGAAGTTGACCGAATGTTTATTACTTGTATAAGGGTGATTGTAAGAGTGATATGGTAATTATTTCCCAAGGAAACTGTGTGATGTTTCTATGCATGCTCATGAGTTTTTATGAAATGGGTTGTATTATTTTTTATGTTATCACTTCACTGAAAATTTATTTCTTTATATCCCTTACTGAGTTATTTCTGGTCATTCCATGTTTTTTAATATTTTTCATAGGTTATAAGTATGTGTAAAAGAAATATGAAATAATATTTAAATATTATGAAGACTTATCAACAAAATTATGTATTATTTGAAAAGTTTTATGTTTTGGAATAGGGGATACTGTTTTAGTAGTATAATCTTGTATGATTATGGGATGTAATGTATATTTTATGTCCAAATTCATTAAAAAATATAAAATTAAAAATATCATCAATTTGTAATAATGTATTTTCTTTTCTAAAACTCATGTTTATGAAATGTTTTAAGGATGAGACATTATCTTTGGTTTCATAGGATCGTTTAGATAACTTTAAGTGTTTGGATGATGTTAATAGAATACCATATATGTCTTTTACTATAGACTTGATTTGAAATGATATATAATTTAAATATTAAAATGTTTTTTCACCTATGATATGTCTTTTAAAAATGGTTTTCCATAGAATAAAAAGGGAATCTAAGGTAGGAAGGAAAAAAGAGGCTGATATCTGTCTGAATCTACATCTATTAATGGTGGGAATCCAAACCAAGCATTTTTTTACAACAATTGCTCAATTACCTCATGTGATTAATGGTGGTGGTATCCATGATAGAGTGGAACCCGATATACCATTATGAAAAATGCCTTTTGTGGTGAATTTTATGAGGCAACTACCTCTAACATATAGTTGAACCACATATCCTCTGATATATAAAGAATGGATCAATGCTGTAGAAAAGATATTTGATGTTATGGTATGTTTGGAATGTCAGAAAGTAATACTATAAATTTATCATTTTGAAGGTGAAGCGAATCAATGGTAGCCTCAGGTTAAGAATACAAGATCAAGAGATGATCTTGATAGTCTAGAATGAGATGAGATTAAGTGTGTTTTTCTAGAAAAATATGTTTCTTGAACTGTTCGAATCAAAATAGAGAAACAATTATTGGAACTCGAGTAGAATGTAGATGATTTTGTGGAATAATATGAAGTGAATTTTACCATACTATTATGGTGTGTACGATATTTTTCTATGGATTTTGATAGTAAAATTCATAGATTTTTGTATCCTTTGAAGCCATTTTTAAGAAGATTTATACCAACAAAAAAGTTTTAAATTGATGAGAAACTTTTTCATTATGTTGAAAAAGTTTATATAGAGTTTTTTAACATGTATGTGACTCATAATAACAAAAATAAGAAGAGGTTAAGTTGGCACACATTGGGGAAGAATTCATGAATGAAATCTGAAGGTAAGAAACACAAATTCCCTTCTTATGAAAACTTTGGTAAAATGAATCTTGGTGAATGTCTTGTAATTTCTAGGAAATACTATTGATGTGGAAATTTTGGGAACATGTCATGTGATTGTAAGGAAAATGATCTAAAAAATAATGAGAAGTCGATGGTGAGGTGCTTTCACTATAAGAAATTATGCCATTTTTCTAATGATTGCTCGAAGCTAGTCACTCAAGAAGGAAATTAGTAGTATTGGAAGCTAAATGGTGTGAAATTTTTTTTTCAACCACTTTAACTTATTTTAAGCTGTCAAATCAGGTTTTATTAGTTACATTTCTTATTTTTATAGATTTTTCAAATGTATTATTTGATCTGAGGTCGACACATTATTTCATTTCTAATAAATTTTATGCAAATTTGGGAATTCCACCTTGTGAAATAAAACTAGAACTCATGGTAAAAATACCTAGAGAAAATAATGAGGGAAAAAGATATTTTAAGAATTTACCTATATTTTTCTATGGTTTGAGTTTACCTACAAACCTTATTTTATTTCTTCTAGTTGAGGATGAATTTGTTATGGGTATGGATTAGCTTTTTTTATGAAGCTAAGATAGATTGCTGAGAAAAAGAATTTGTTTTCGAGAAATAGTTTCAATTTGGTACAATAATGAACCTATACCATTTATAATATATTATGAAGCTATGAAATTGTTAAATGATGGAAATTAATGTTAACATTAACATGTTCTTGGAAAAAGGGATCCATTTATATTAATTATGTTCTAGTGGTAAATGAGTATCTTGATGTATTTCCTTATGATTCTCATAGTTTTATTCTTGATTGATAGGATAATTTTACTATTGACTTATTTTCTCATGCAAAACCAATTTCTAAATACCATAATAAAATGGCTAAAATGTATCTTTTAGAGTTGAAAAATCATCTATAAGAATTATTAGATAAAGGATTCATCTAACCCATCACTTCATAATGGAGTGATCATATCCTGTTTGTTAAAAATAAATATAGTTCAATGATTTTTTTCATTTATTATATATCCTTGAATAAAATCACTATTAAAAAATGGATCATTTTCTTCACATCAATGATTTGTTTGATTTTCCATGGAGAAAAATATTATTCAAAGGTTGACTTGTGGCTTGGGTACCATTAATTGAAAGTAGAAGAAGAAAATATATGGATGAAAGTGGTTCTCACTATATATGTGCATTATGAATTTTTAGTTATGATGTTTGGGTTAACTAATGAACCTATTGTATTCATAGATCTTATGAATAGAATATTTCTTGATTTTTTAGATAAGTTTGTAGTTGTGTTTATTGAAGACATACTGGTATATATTAAAATTATTTTGGGGTATGAAAAACATCTAAGGGTTGTTATTCAAACCATAAAATAAAAATAACTTTATGGAAAAGTCAACAAGTGGAAATTTTGGTTATAACAAATTTCTTCCCTTGGTCACATTGTTTCTAATGATGGTATAACAATTGATCTGGATAAAACAATAGTTGTTGAGGAATATCAAAGGCCCACAAATATAACTAAGATTTGTAGTATTCTTGGTTTGATAGGCTATTATTGGAGATTTTTTGAAAACATTGAATGGTTATCTAGCCCACAGACTATCTTAACATAAAAAGGGGTAAAATTCATCTGGACAAAATAATGTAATGATTATTTTGAGGAATTGAAAATAAGATTAGAGAATGCACCGGTCTTGACCCTGCCTTTCCGAAAAAGTGAATTTTTAATCTACAATGATCGTTTAATATACATGGTGGTGTTATGAGGGAAAAATATCAGGTAATTTCTTATATATCATGTCAGTTAAAACCTCATGAGTTAAATTACCCAAAATATTATTTGGAATTAGACAATGTTTTTTTAGCGTTATAAATTTCGAGGCATCATCCATATGGAGTAAAATGTAAAAAATATACAGACCATAAATGTTTGAAGTATATATATTCTCAGAAGGATTTAAACATGAGATAGAAATGATGTCTTAAACTAATCATGTATTGGGAATTCACTATTAAATATCATCTTGGAAAATAAAACTGAGTGGGTGATGCATTGAATCAGAAATGTTATAATACATTATCCATGATAGGTTTTGAATGTTACCCTTTGGTGAATTATTTGATAATCATTGGCTTGGAATTTGTAGGTGTAAGAAATTCCCCAATTTTGTTTTAGGTTTCAGTTCAGTCATCTCTATCAGAGAGAATTAAGCAACATAGAAAGAAGACAAAACGTTACCAAAAAAGGTAGAATTTTTTAAAGTGGGAAAGTTTCTAGAATTTAACCTTGATAGGATTGTTTTTTGAAGATTTATAATAGATTTTGTCTTCCACATGATTCTCATTTTAATAATTAATTTTTATGTTAATCTCACAGTTCTCCATTTTCACTTCATCATGGAAGCACAAAGATTTAAAGAGATCTTCGAGAGTATTACTAGTAGGATATAATGAGAAGAGATATTGATGATTTTACCATGAAATATTTTACATGTGAATATGTTATATTAGAGAGGCATTTACTGAATGGAATGCATCAAAAATTACTAGTGCCAGAGTGGAAATGGTAAAATTTATCCATGGACTTTGTTGTGGGGCTACCAAAGATATCCCGAGGTAATAATTCAATGGGTGTTATTATTGATCGTCTAAATAAATCTACATATTTCCTTCAAATTTTATATACTGTGTCTTTTGATAAGATATATAGACTATAACTCAAAGATATTGTCAGGTTACATGGAGTTCATATCTTCAATTTTCTGGAAAGGGCTTCATAAATCACTGAGCATAGAATTAAATTTCATAATTTCTTTTGATACTCAATAGGATTGATAAACCAAGAGAATAATTCAGGAATTAGAGGATATGATTTGAGATTATTCAATGAACTACTAAGGAAATTGGTATCAACATATTTCTTTATTTGAGTTTTATTATAATAACATTTTTCATTCCAGTATATAGATGTCCTATTTTGAGGAATTATATGGGATGCATTGTTGGACTCTGGCATTTTGGAATGATGTTGGGAAAAGGAAGTTGACAGGACCAGAATTAGTATATGAAATGAATGAGAAATTAAAGATTATCCAACAATACCTGGGGATAGCTTAGTGTTGGAAGAAATGTTATGAAGATAATAGGGGTAAAGACTTTTCTTTGAGGTAGTTTATAATTTTTTTCTAAGAATATCACCATGGAAAAGTGTTATACATTTTTGTAAGAACGGAAATTTGAGTCCATGGTTCGTTGGACCTTATGAAATCCTAGAGAAAGTTTGACTAGTTTCCTACCATGTAGCTTTACCTTCGAGTTTATCTTTGGTAAAAAATGTTTTTCATGGTTCCATGTTGAGAAAATATGTTCCAGATTCATCTCATGTTTTGATCCCAGAAGTAGTTAAACTGGAAGAGAACATTTATTTTGAAGAGAGACCTGTTAAAATTCATGATCATAGATCAAAAGTATTGCAGAAAAAGTCAATCCACCGGGTAAAGGTTTTGTGGGGAATCAAAATGGTTTAAGAAGAAACAAGGAAATATTAAAATGATTTGAGGGAAATTAACCCTCAGTTTTTTAAAATTGAAATAGAATTATGAGGATGCAATTTCTAGAGGGTGGGGAGAATATAAAACCCCCCGGGTTTTACAAATAAATTTAATATAATTCATGAATCACTAAGTATCTGTGAAACAACACTATGTTTTAAGGAGATAGTTTTAAACTAGACAATAAACATAATTTTTCTACTTCAATTATTTGAATTTCAAAAAATAGACATACACAGTTGGGATCAGTAAGTTATTTGGAGTCTGATAGGACAAACATAATTTTTGGGGAATAGAGACTTACACTTATGAATAGTAACATACCATTATGAATAGTAATTTGACCCTTATGAATAGTAAATCATCTAAATGAATAATATCCACTCCATTAATGTATAAAAAATATCACTATAATCATATAAGTGACAATATGATCACTGTATAAGTTTTACTATTTTTATAACTCGTAAATATTTAACTAAAATTTTATGATTAATTTAATAACATAAATAAAAATTTATTTTCATAAAATGTATTAATAAATTTATTTTTCTGTTATGATTATAAGATAATTTTATGAGACCTTGACTAATTTTTCAAGGTGTTATAAAATCAGTTATAGTTTTAAAATTATTGTTGTTGTAATAAATAATGATTTTAATTAAAAATTAAATTAATCATATTTAGAACTTGATTTCATAAAATGGATTTCATTTTTTAATTCTACAATTCAAAAAATGGTCAGGGTGATTTTTTTGTATTTTTATAAAATACATAATGTTTTAGGATAATAATGAAATTTGATAATTTACAAAATATGCTAATTAAATGTATTAATGCATCATTCTTAATTTATGGATGATGTAAAAGACTATTGGTTCAAAATCACATGCACTTATAACTACTTTTAGTCATATTAATCTTGAATATTAATAGTCATGAACCAAAATAATAAAATAATGAATAAAATAATGGAAAAACCCTCATCTAATTCACTATAATTACCACCCTCGCCCACTCTTCCTCACACACCTCTCAAGATTTCTGAGTTGTCTAAATCATCCCAATCTTCTTCCAAAGGATCTGACCCACGTTCATGACCTTATGTCCACACCTAAATTACAAAACCAAAGGCCTTAAGGATGATCTCAATGAGAAGGGATCAATATGTAAAAATCCTCTTTCATTTTATTTATTTTCATTTCAATTATTTTTAATTAATTGTACATTCATCACCTCGTCTTATCCAAGAAGAATGAAATATGAAATATTATAAATATTATGGGGTTTTCTCATGTTTATGGAACAATTTATCACCATACTCATTATCATATCTCTCTTATTCTAAAAATAAAAACATCATATGTGATTTGTCGATTTACTGACATCATTGATGATGTTTCTACAATTTCATTTAATTCCTTCAAATATTTCCATAAAATTAATTTAATGACTGAAAAATATTTTAACCTGTATGATATGACCTCTCTTATTTTCTGTAATTAACTTATATGCATAATATTAAAGGTATATGATGAAAGAAGTTCATGATTATTGAAGAACCACTAAAATGATCTAAACGTCAATATTATTTTATCTAATGATTCAACAAAATATATGTTAAAAAATGATTTCTGTTATCAATAAATATTCTTAATCATATTAATTAAATATCATTCCAATTTCATAGATTCTCTTCCATTCGACAAGAAAATCCATTACAAACCCACCATGGAAACCAAGTGAAGAACACACCAAAAACAATGTAAATAAGAAAATATTTTTAATAAATTTGTGGAACGATATAATATAATGATAATATAAGGTGTTATAAAAATTATTATGCTTATTTAAAGTATTAATAACTCTATTTTAACCATTATATAGGAGTGTTAATCTCATTTGGAGTAAGATGAACTCGAGGTAAGGGAATTCTTAACCTAGTTTCCGTTCTTTGAGAGAACCTTCTACTTTATTCTTTATGTGGTATTAAGATTATTTATGTAATTAATTTTTTTTATATTATGATTTATTATGTGTTTTTATAGAGTATAAACATATATATTCCATTCTAAATAATTCTCACTCCAATTATATTTTTAAGGGACTTCCCTTTTAAAATCCTTTTAAAATCCTCTTTAAGGAAATTCAAAAAGATTATTTTTTATATATATTGATGAATGATTTTGCTTGATTTCATGATGCTTTTTTTCTATGACATGATCCTTGGGCAGTATTGTGTTGGTTTTATCCCCTTATAGCTCAATATATGTTGGTTGGATCCCATTATATATCAATATATGTTGGGTTGAGCCCATTATAGCTCAAGATATGACTAGTGAGACACATTATAGCTCACTAATGAATTGGGTACTCTAGTGATGGATGTTGACTGAATGGTTATTCCATGAGTATATGTTATTATTATAGTGATATGTTAAATATTTACTAAGGAAATTACATGATGTTTCTATAAAAGATAATGAGTTTTTATGAAAATGGTTTTATTGGTTTTTATGTTGTCACTTTACTAATGATTTCATTATTTATATCCCTTACATAGATTTTTATGCTCATCCCAAGTTTTTAAATTTTTTTCAAAGGATATAATGATTTGTAAGATAAATAAAGAAGGTAATTTAAGTGTTATGTAGATTTTTCAAAGAAATAATGTATTATTGGAAAAGAAATATATTTTGGAAAAGTGGATACTATTTTAGTAGTATCCTCATATATGATTATGGGATGTTATGTATGTTTTATGTCCAAATTCTCTAAAACTCTAAAACTAAAAAGATCATCAATGTGTAAGAATGTATTTTCTTTCCTAAAACGCATGTTTATGTAATGTTTTAAGGCTAGGACCTTATACCTCAGCTTTGACGGGTAATGGTATGGGGAGGACTTCTGTACTAAACCACGTCACCATTGGTCAGCCTGGGATGGCTGCTACTCACACCGGTGATCAGAAGTGTCAACTGAGATTGCGTGAGGGGTTTCTAGGTCATCAATCCTGATCAAGCATAGGAATTCCCCTGTCCTGTGGTAATTGGGAGTATATTGAGTGCATCGATGGTGGTATAGGCCACTAATGTTGTAGAAGACGATGCCCCCTGATAGGAGTCCTCTTGAGCCTGAACCTGACATTGATGCCGAGAAAGCTAAGTTAGGACAGGTTGTGCAGGGGTGTGGACCTCCTGGTCCTCTATCTATGGGACCGGAGGGCGGTGCAGATGTGGCCTGGTGGGAACCCTCCTTGGAGGCTCCCTATCTAAAGATAAAGCCAGGATGACTCGAATATCACTTATCTCATTATTGTGAGTGAGTGAGTCATGAGAGTGCTCTAGGGAGAGTGTCCCTAAGTGATTTAATACCGGATTGGGTAGAAATGACCCCCCTGCATGGTCCTTGGGGGCTACGGTGATGATGAGGCATAAAGGCCTCCAAATCTTGTTGGGCCATGACTAGAGTTGGGAAGACCAAATTCTCCTCATATCGCTGAATGAGGGTGTCTATAACCCTTTTATGAATGAACTACAATGGATGGATGGGTCATAGGTTCCCATTAGTCAAATTCGTGGAAGTTGTCCTAGCATGTGGAATTATCATGTTTTCATTTCTCCTACCCCTGCATCTATGGGATGGAGGTGAGTGCCTTCCAAGAGTTATAGCATGGGTCCTATAAGAAGGAATATTCCACCATCAACATATATATGAGGAAAAATAGCCCAGTTCTCTAGCAAGACTTGTTCTTCTATAATCGGAGAGGAAGATCTACACTGACGATGCCATAGATCGGAATGCCTAGCGATTAAATGCCCTAAATTTGGTGATTTCCATGATTGGCCAAATATTTTCTTGGTGGTACCTGGCGCCAGATATCTAAATCTAGTGACATGTTCATCTACTGATTTCTCAAATGCTATTAATTCCCACGTTGAGGAGAATACTTTCACATCAGTTTCATCATTTCTGTTTTCGACTATTTTCTTCTAGGAAAAGCCTTTTCATGCTATGTGTGTGGGATACATCTGATGGATGGGCCACATTGATTCCATTCATTCCTACATTCCAAAGGAGGGTGGAATATATAACCTATTGATGGACATTTTCTTCTTGATCGAAATGGGATGATGGGATATCGGTTTTTCCTTCTGTGGAAGCCTCCTCGAAATTCATTTCCATGTTTTGGTCTCCCATTAAGATTAAGATGTTGTTCGTGAAACTCACTCCCAGTACCATCTCTTCATGGAAGCTGGTTAATTATGTTTCTTCTATCATGACATGTCAAAGCGTCCTGACTGGGCAGCATCCTTCGGTTAGGAGGGTAGTCATTCTATGGCATCTATGGAATATCTTGATGTTGTAACATTGTAACACCTATATTTTCCACTTAGGAAAGAGATTCTTAAGGGAGTGTAATTCTAAGTCATTCCACATAGAATGCATGGAACCATACAGCGAATGCATGTATCTGAGGTTTTCCTTAACTTTCTATGCTTAAAATATGTCATGCCATGTTTTTAACATCTTTCCAAAACAATTATGGTGAAGGTGTAATTTTTCAGGTTTCCCTCAAACATCACTTGTTCAACATGGGGTAGGATGCAAATTTTATATCTTACAAAGATGTAATGCAAGTGATCAGAAAACTTCATAGAGATGGATCAGATTGGTATAGAACTAGGAGGATGAACCTGGAAGTTTTACTAAATGGATGGATCTAGACACCCAATGAGGATGGATCATTGGTGGCATGTCCCAAAGAGGTAATATTTCACAATATGAAGGCTGATCGGGACACCACTGAAGGAGGACCAGGGAGAGTGCACACCAATGATGGAGGACACAATGCTTTACCATTGGTTGGGATGGAACCTCATGGATGCTTCCTACATACCATGTGGAGAAGACATGGATCAAAACCAATGTAGTTTGAAGGGGTGATTCATGGCTTGTGCACTAAGATGATCGAGGTGATACTAAGAGAAAAAATCAAATGGATGAATGGGTCTTATCTATTGAGATAGCCCAAGGGTTGATGTAACCTCAACATGATAAAGGGTGTGGTTATGGAGCGAATATCTAGGGATTATGCATGGTCAGCTACCCATATGAATGGTGTTATCCCATAAGGATGTGGCAGGTCGGGTTAGAATCAAGATGAATAATGGACGATTTAATGAAGTCGATGAGATGAATGGGATGGAACTAATGTAAAGATTATGGTGTTGGGCTTGAACCTCAGGGGGGATTCCTACATATCCCCATGGTAGGGAATCAAATTCCATGTAGTTCGGTGGGTGATGGGATACCCGAGGAGGCAACTCTTGAGAATGGTGTGCATGGATAAGGGATTGAAGGAAATACAACCTTCGAGTTAGGTCATTATCGTCCCAAGACACAAAGGATCAATGGAAAGACTAGGATGAGACATTGATGAAGGGATTTAACCATAGGGAGGCTTCCAACATATACCTGTGGTAAGGAATCAAAGTCCACGTAATTCAGGATGGGGAAATGAATCAGGGCGCGCACGTAAAGGATAGTGACCTAGAGACATGCAATGGATTTCACATGGTTAAAGGCCCATCATCACAAGAGGGACACAATTGGTTGGAGGATTATGGATTTTTTGTGGGGCCTATTTGTGGTTAGCTACCGAAGGGGATCAGAACACCTCAAGGATGTAGATATAGGTGATGTGCCTAGAGAGGGAAGTTGTCACATGATGAGGGTTCATCCTTAGGAGGGAGCATCAAAGTTTACAGGTGATTGGGGTTAAAAATCATAAAGGTGCCAAATATATTCTTTATAGAATAAATGGATCCAAAACCACATTGATTTAGATAACATATAGTTTAATGTCATGTGAGAAAAGCAGTGGGCCAACATAAATGAGTCATAATTGATGAAAGGTGGGCTTGAACCTCATGGAGGCCGCCTACGTACCTTGTATAGAAGATAGGGATCATGGTACACATAGTTTGGTTGATAAGGGGCATGGGGAATATGTGTGGTTAGCGTTCCAAATACTATTTTATGGTTGATTATTATTCTAAGCCCATTTGAGTCAAGCTCAGTGCATGAAACAAGATGTAGAAACAGAATGGAAAATCATGTCGCAAGAGATACAACCACGAGAGGTTGTACGGGGATTACATGTGGTTATTAGCCCAAGGAGTTGAATCTTGGGACTTACTCTTAGAGGGATGCCTGTGGAGAGGTCCAGATGTATGAGGAGGAAATGGTCACCATACAATGAGAACCATGTCATGGACTGTAGGGGATTGTGCAAGGGATACTGATTTATGAATGGTGAAAAAGCACAGTGGTGGAAAGAAGGTGAATAGAAAATGTTGGAAGAAATAGACTCCCATTCACATCCCCTCTTGGGTCCACTCAGGTATTCAATTATTAAGGTTACTCACAGTTTAATGTCATGTGATGGCGATGTCTGTGCTTAGAATTTTAACTTCATGAGGCTTGGATGATGAGGACTCTATCCTTGCTCATAGGACTTACATAACTTGTACCATCCCACCCAAGGAGGCGGGAAGGCATATGTAATTCCATATATAGTTGAGGCAGAGGAGTGATCAATTAAGGGTCCCACCTTAGCATGGTTATGAGAAGAATAAGTAGTCATTAACATGCTTATGTGAAGTAGTTTGAGGAAGAGTAATGCAACAAGAGGCACAACTCAGGGAACCATGAAGTAACTCTGTACGATCTAGGAGGGCCACACATGAGAGGGGTTCTCGAAGCATAAGGCCTCATAGATAGGGGTTCTTGATGCTCATGTGCATTGTGAAGTGTATGTGATTTTCAATGGAAAGGGCCTCATGAAGCATTGCGAAAAGGACCCTCACAAAGGTATGATCTTATCGAGGCATGATGAACCAAATGAGGAATGGAATCAAAATGTTCTTGTATGGTGCATCATGAAGATTAAATTCCCAACAAAGACCCAATTACCCAAAATGGAATCCTACATTCATGATGGCCTTAGATCTTCATGAAGGGAATCCCCATTTGAAGCAGAGAAAAACGGGGAAAAGGGGAATTTCGTTCGATATTACCTTGGGTAATGCATTTTTGTTGATGGTTGGTAGATAAAATAGTGCTTCACAAATCGAGATCTCAGAATGTGAAGGATATGGTGTTGATCATTTTGAAGGGAGAGCCATCTATTAATAGGAAGTTAGGATCACGATGCTCCTAAGGTGTGCCTCAAAGTAAATGGTGGTCGATGATCAGAGGCAGCTCCATCGGACTACAAAGTATTCCTTTATTTCTCCATGGTAGTCATAGAGTTCTTCAAATAGGAAGGGGCTTCCATTATTTCATTATAGTGGTCATAGAGTTCTTTAGACTCCCAGAGTATTACTTAATTTCTAAACGTCTTTTTCAATGTTCATCAAAATTTATGGATGATTATATCATTTCTCCATAGAGAACGTGAAGGAGGCCACCTACTAGCTTTTCCCCAATCACAGTGATAAAGGGTGTTGCGATGTGGCTTCGTGAAGTAGAAACTGTTGTTATTTTTGTATGTTTGCATGGAACCAAATCAAGACATGTATTTTGGCACTAAAATTATTTTTTTATAACCTAGAATCATTTTTAAAAACATTATGATTTTAATGGAATTTGAAGGTGATGAAGATAATTCAACCAATCCTCATAATGGAGATCAACATTTATCACCTCTTCCAATGATGAGAAGGCTGTTGTAGGTTACATATATTACTGGTGTGTAAGGAAAAATGGTTTATAATAAAATAATCTTGAGGATTGAAACACATAACTCATTGGTTTTTCATGTTAAAGAATGATATGTCAATTTTTCATTGTAGTATCAAGAGCGGGTTAATGCTATCAATGAAGAATTATATAATATTTAAAATAATTGAACGTTGAATTTTTTACCCAATTTCTAAAATAAGAATCTTATCAATATAAAATGGGTGTTTCAAAATTAGATAAATAAAAGGGTATATGTTAAAAGAAAAAATTAAAGACATTTTTTTAATTCTATTCATCTTTTAAAGAGATTGATTTAGATAAGACTTTTTCACTAGTTGATAATCCGGATACCATAAGGACGTGTCTTTTTATTATAAAATAAATACAGTATACGAAATTCAAAAATTATTTGATCTATTTCTTACTCAATATCGAGATATAAGAGGATGCATGTATTGACTAACAATGTGGTTTATTTCTTGGAAAATGTAACACCACTATATTTGTAAAATTTGGAACATTATATTTGATAATGTATATGACACGTCACACTAATACTAAATGAACAATGAAATATTTTTACTTAAATATGACTGTCATATCCTATATGTTTTATTAGAGGGTATGGATTGTAATAAATAAATATAAAATATATATTAAGGTTATACTCAATAAAAATGTGTTGATTAACTCTTAGTAAATAATAATTTATTTTTTTGTAAAGTCTTATTATACTTCAAAAACAAGTTTCCTTCAAACATGATTATTATTTATTTTTGTTAGAAAATATTTTCTAAAACAATTATAAAATTTTTATGATCAAATGAAATTCATTTATAAATTAAAATTTTAAAAATTATATTTTATTTTTTATATATTAATTTAATAAAAGGATTTAATTTTTTATCAATAGTAAATAATAGTAATTTTTATTCAATATTGTATTTTTGTTTCAAGAATTTACAAAGATACAATTTTTTTAAAATGGACAAAATTTAAAACAAGATAAATTATATTATGAAGAATCACATAAATTTTATTGGAAGCAATTTTATGTTTGAATTGGGTATAAAAATATTTTTATATTTAAAAAGTAATTTCTCTAAAAAAATATTTTTCATCATGTAATTTTTTTATTTCTTAAATTAATTTCTAACATTTATATAAATTGAATATTTAAAGATGGAATACTTAATTTTATTCATGTGGAAAAAATTTAAAAAATCTTTCTAATTTTGCGTCAATATGATTAGTAATCATGGTAAATTTTTATCACTTTGGTAATGGTAAAATGGGTAAAATAGGGTTAAAACTTAGAGATAAGGCTTCAAATTTTCTACAACCCATAACTTTTTCCTATTGGGTGGGTTTATTTTTTAATATATATACATTTATAAAATATATGGACACTTGGTTCCATATTTCATTGAATATGACCTTTTTGTTATTTTATGTGAATGATAAAGTCAAAAATATCACTCCTGACATTAATTTATGTAATAATTTATCAGGACAAAAAGTGGTTATTTTTTGTCCAAATTGATTATAATAAATATAAATTAATATTAATTATCATATTAAATTATTTTAAATTTTTATTAATTGAATAATAATCTAAAATACTTACTCAATTCTAACACAACATTTATTCTGTTTTTTGAAAAACAAAATAATTTTTTAAAAAAATATTAAAATAAATACAATTTGGTTGAGTTGTGGTATTATAAGAATTTTTAGATCAATATTACATATTAGGAATGTGTTAATGGGTTTTATACTACTTTCATATTTTTATTGGGTTCCTTAAATCTAATTAAATCAATAGTATAAAAATATGACATTAAAAATATTTTATGAAAATAATATTTTATTAAATTATTAGACAAATATATATTTGAATAGGAAAGTATTGATAATATATAGTCAAAAATATAAGCCTTTTTCTATTTATGATCAAATTCTCTCCTTATAAGTAAAATTATAAACCTTTAGTATTGAAAAACTTATTACTATGGTTAAGGATAAAATTTGTTAACCAAGGGGATAATAAAAAATAAAGGGTTTAAAATACCACCATAACATATCTAAAAATTATTTTTGATTTTATTTTTACCTCATACAATTATTATGTTAACATATATCGTTTTGGAATCATTTTGTCGAGATTTTATCAATTATATTTTAAAATTTTCAGTAATTCCACTAGTGATCCTCCCCTCCCAAATAAAATGAAACATTTTCACCTCTCTTCCTCACAACATTTGAACCTTATAGACTGAAAAATCCCTACCCAATTATCTTATAAATTTCATTAGTCACAATCTATAGGTTCTTTTCATCCAAAAATATTATCCCTAAGTTCTTTAATAAGTGATCTAAAGGGGTTCTTTCAAAGAAGAGGTAATCTCCTTATCCAATGAGTTTCATTTTTCTTAATTTTTAAATTCTCTAGATATTTGGTATTTATCATAAAATTATAATGTTAGTATACTAAAAATACTAAAAATAATATTATTATGAATCCACCATTATCAACCATATTTCCCCTTAAAATGGGAAGTGAAATTTTTCATGCGTGTGTACGTAGGGCTTATCATCTCTATGTAGTGATAAAATTCATTTTCCATCACCATATTTTAAAGATTGGTATTATGTTTATTTTAATGTTTATATATTATATTTATGACCTAATTATATTTATTTAATTATAATATCACATCTACCATATTACCTTGAAATCTATATCCATGTATATATGTATGGGTTACCACCTCCACGAAGCGAGATGACTCATTTTTTGTTTTCGATTTACATGGATGGTAATAACGATGAGTTTTCTAAATATAT
The DNA here is from genome assembly GCA_963277665.1 of Viscum album. NCBI lineage: Eukaryota > Viridiplantae > Streptophyta > Magnoliopsida > Santalales > Viscaceae > Viscum > Viscum album. Next base: position 1,568,317,797 of record OY728160.1, read on the forward strand.
ATTATTTATGTGATATAATAATTATTATATAAGGGTTAATTTTTATTTACATTTTTTATACCTTCCATCAAAAATGGTTACAGTTTTCATGTGTATGTATGGCATACTATCTCTATGACCGATGTACATAATTTTTATATATATACCTTTTATGGAAGCCACTAAATATATTTTTAATTAATAAATATGATATTAATATAATTTTACCCTTCTAGAAGTTTTTTTACCATGATTAAATTATAAATACTAAGACTTTTGAGCTGATACATGCATGAAAAATGAAGCAATTCTCACCCAAAATAGTTATTTTAATAAAGAATTGTTAATAAATGTGTGATAAGATGTTATAATAAAATATTGTATCATATTATATATATTATTATGGTCCTAGAAAACATGTATAATAAATCAATATTTATTAAATTGTATTCTCAAACATGTGTGATGAAATATGAGAAATGAGGTAATGGTTTTATGTTATAATCACATTGTTTACCGAGATTGGTTATGATTAAGCTTACGATGATGAAATTTTGTGATATACCTATAAATAATTATTATGGTTTTTCTTATCCTAAGGTTATTTTATGATATTTCATGGTTTCCATTCATTATTATTTCCATAAATACTATTGAGACTAATATAATTATTTTAGGGAAAACTGGCTCTTTGGTAGAATTCCTTTTGGTTCCATGCCCTTGTTTTTCAAAAATATTTTCCAAAATGTCTAAATATAATATTATAACTATTTGAATTCAATTTTTCTATTTTTTAATTACATGATTTTTTTTTCAGATGAATATTTTTCAATTCCCAATTGAGGTATTTTGGACTTTTTGTAAATTGGTTAAAGATTAATTTCATTCAATATATACAACATGATCTATATTTAATAAAATTATGACCACTCATTTATTTGAAGAATCCATTATAAATTTTAGAGTATATTTTTTAATACTTTTTTTTTAATATTTTGGGAATTTTTTTATTTTAAATTATTGAATTCAAAGTGAAAATAGAATCTTCTTCTGGGAGGTTTCTAGTGATACTATTAATGGAACATTCACCTATGATAAAATCCTTTGATATTAATTATTTTTTACAAGGTTATGATCCAATAATAGAATCCATACTATTTCTCTAGATTTTTTATTTTAATTATAATGCGATGTTAACAAAATTCGATTATTTTCTATGGGTAATGCTATGATGATATTAATAATGTTTTATCGTCTTGTAACATTTATACGAATGAATTATGAATATGTTATGGTTGGTTCCATTATAGATTTTCAATGAAATGGGTAATGTGATATTAATATCCCATGAGATGAAGATTAAATGTATATACATGATTATGAATATCTTTTCCCCATATTGATGAGTGAGTATGATTTCATTCTAGCTATCCTCAATAGAAAATGTGTGTACCTAATTGTGAATTTATTTTTTCACATATTTATGAGTGGGTATAAAATATTCTTAGATTTTTACCTAATATTATGAATAGAAATAATTTCATTTTTCTATGTTCGAAATATTATGATTTCATATGCTTATAATGAGCATGGCTTTATTATAACACTTGGATGTTGATTACAATTTTAACATCATTGATAATCATTCATCAATATATGAATTGATTTTGATTCTAATGGTATCTGTTTCTACTGGGTATCAATATTTTATGCTACTAAAAAATAATTATTTTTTCTAATAGGGGCTTATCTATTGGTAATATTATATATTTTAGGAAAAATATTTTACCAACACCTATGTCCCTATCACTATATTTTTTGTAAAACATTTTTTTTCTAAATGTTATTTTGATAGATAACATATTTTTTTATAATTTTAATAGTACCAAAAAATAATATATGTTTTGTTAAAAATGGTAACTAATAAATTTATTTTTTTGTAATAGTATTAACAAAACTATTTTTGTTGGTAATATCATTAATCGTATCATTTTATCTGTCATTTTATGCAATACTAACAGTTAAATCTATTTGTAATATAGTTTTTTTATAAAAATAATTATCTTTGTTTTATAATAATATATGTTAATGAAATATTATATTATATGTATAAATATATTAAAATAATCATATAAAATATATCTTATATAATTATTATATGATAAACATAAAAATAATTTTAATCATCCAAGGTAAACATGACTATATTATTTTATCAATGTCCACCAACATTTCTATTAATTTGTACCGGAAAAACAATCAAATAATGGAAAAAACAATTAAACCATATTCTCACATCCCACACACAACCAGATGTGAAAGTTGAAAAAGAACAATCCAAACCAAAAAAATAAAAAATTGTTACACCAATGAATTTGTAAAAAAAATCATACAACATCATGGTGTTGTTCACTATCATTGATTTGATGGAATACATAGTGAAGTCGATGCTCTGATTTCTTGATAGAACATGTAGCAGGGAGTTCGGTATCCAAAAAAACAGGATGAATAAGGGCCACACACTAACCCCATTAAGTCTTCTTGGATTTAAGGTCACCGCCAACTCACTAGTCCATCCAAGATCTTAGAAGGGTGTTTCCTAATTTTACAGTTTAGATGGTGAGGCAATGAAATTATTTAAATTTTTTTTCTGATATGTTTAAAAAAAATTAGAAAATATATAATTACTACTATAGTTTCTTAAAATATTGTATTTGAAAAGAAATACAAATTTTCATATGCAGAATGTTGTGATATTTATTAAAGTAAAATAAGTATTTTTGGGATATGACCATTCTCATCCAAATATACACATAATGCACAACATTGAGACAAAATTATTCCCTATGAGTGATACATAGAGATAAAAAATTTACTAGTTAGTTGGAATTATAATTTTACTTGAATGCAAATAAAATGAGTAATATAATGTTCTTATAGATTTTTCACCCACCTATCAGAGGACTAATATAAAGAATGTGTGTAAAATTATTTCTTCCTAATGAGTTGAGTATGCTTTGGACAAGAAATAATATGATACAATTTAGATGATCCTACCTACTCACTCGACCCAAAATTATATATAGTTACCATAATACAACAGTAACCAAATTCATAGAACTCAAACATAAAATAAAAAACAATTAAGTGAAAAAACTTCTGGAAAATATTCTATGAACCAAATGTTTCCATGAACAAATAAATAGATTATTAACAATATTTCCAAAATTTCTAGACAGCTTTGAAATTTCATTCATTTTCAGAATAATGATCATTACTAGAAATAACTACAACCAAAGAAATCATGAAATTCAATCATTATTGTATAAAAAATGGATGACCAAATGAAAAATAAAAGCAAAAGTGACCTCTATATTTATTGTGGTTGAAATAATGAAAAATGATAATTTAATACTTTTCAATTTGAAAGATCACAAAATGATGTAGAATCAAAAGAACATTTATTAAATCAAATATTTGGATTCTCCAGGTCAGTAGACTTGAGCACCATATGATAAAGGCAATCAAGAAAACAATACCTATTTATTAATGGGTTATTATTATTAGTATTGTTTTTAATTATATCATGAGGTTTGGACACTCCCATTCGTGATTGAATGTATTGAAGACCATAAAAATACTTGTAAACCAATATTTTTAAGAATATTTTGATATAATTAATTATTATTAATTGTTTCAAAATCTCAAATAGATAACATTGATTGACATGATTTCCTTTAAACATTTTCATAAAACAGTGCATCTGATATCCAAATATAATAAAACGATTACTCTAAGGGGATCCCAAAAAAATCAAAAGTAAGGTTGTAGGGTGGGAGGATAAATGAAATGAATATTGACGAAGATCATGTTCACATACGATTCAATCTACTGTTAGACATCCTCATTCCTGCATCCAATTCCAGATCCTATTTGTCGTGCGGTACATGACTCATTATATTTTTTAAAAACATCTTGTGATGCTTTTCTTTGAAATGTGCATCCCTAACTGAAACATACTGATTGTATTGATCATTATGTAAGTAGTATTGTTGACCCATTATATGATGATATTCATCTAGAGGAAAGGACACAACCCCATGTTTCTGTAGATCATTATACAAGGCATCACCAACTTTGAGAAGGATATTTGAACCATAAGAATTCTTGAAAATATCTTCTTTTATTTACTTTATATTAAGGGAATTTAAACATATAGATTACATAGTGGTTCTGGAATACAGAGGTCTGAAATATCACACAGTGATACAAAATTTAGAATTATTTAAAATAAAAAATATATTATGGGTATAGATTCTAGATTTCATTAAAAATTATAATCCCTTGAATCAAAATTATGTAATATGTAATATTTGAGTTGAAATTAATAGATTCTAAGTTAAAAATAGATTCCACACTGATTTTACCGGAAGAGAATTATATTAAACACATAGAGATTCCAGATTTCAAAGTGTATGGTATAATACAATTCATGCAATGTAATTGATAATCCAGACTCATAAAAATAGTTTCTTATTAAAGTGAACATATTATCAATGTTATTCTAGGTAATAAAATACTAATTTGGTCATATTTATTATAGATTATGAATATACAATATAAATATTAAACTATTTAATATGGTTAATAGAATCCAAACATATCATGTACTATTTGACATGCCTATAGTACATAGATTTGTATATGTAAATATAATTGTGAAATTATTCCCTTATTTTAGAATTCCATGGGTGTAGTGTGAAAATTTATATATTTATAATTATATATCTAATTCTTATATTTTATCTTCTTATCTTCATTTCAATCAACTTATCGTATATAAATTTATCCCATTCACATTTTATAGAATCATAAAACAACAGTAATATATGGAATAGAGAACATATATATCAAGAGTTAATAATCTTCTCAAGATAAGAAGAATGAATTGCTTGAAAATAATGAATGAACATCTAAACAGGTTCATGATCACACAAGAAAGCATGCAAAGGAGAAATGAATTTAAGGTACAAATAAACTCACACATTATTCATGTTACCTCTGGTGATCATATGGATGTCCTCACAATCTAAATAGTAAAAAATATCTTTAGTGGATTTTTTCCTAAAAGATCATCCTATTTTACATGAATCAAATTCAAAAAGGTGATATTTTATTTTAAAAAATACATATATAAAATAATTTACCAAATATTTCCATGCATGAAGAACATGAAATTCATGTCGCTCAACTGTAGATCACCTATCAGGTATCCAGTATCCTCTGGAATCATATCCAATAACCACGATATGATCTTTTAGAGATTGATGTTTAATATTTTGGTGGCATCTATAGAGTATTCTTAAATCCTGTATCTATATTTTTTTATACTCTTCATGTCCAGCAAATAATATTCTCTTGTGTGAAATGATAGAGAATTGATTCTATTATTGATTATGTTCACTAAATTCTTGCATTCCTTATTAACTATATTCATTTCAAGTGAATTTCGTAGAGGAAAGTATAATATGGAGAACAGAATCAATTTTTTATAAATTGAGTGTTGAGAAAATCAATCTGATAGAACTAAAATCCCATGTTGTCTACATATATACTAAAATTAACAATTATAACTGATTAAAAATATTTCAATAGCACATTACATCATAGAATTTCTTTAAGAGAATGTTATTAAATGTTACAGATCCTAGTAGTAAGTGTGATACCATGATCTTTCATGAAAAAATCATATAAATTATTGAATAAGTGTAACATATCACATGATCTAAAAGAAACCATTTTTTTGTAAGCCTAGGTTTTAATCCTCAGAGATCCCTCTATTGGAATCGTAAAAATAGTAACAATGAAGCTAGTTGATTATGATATATTGAACATGAATTCATTTTTCATCAAATAATAAACTCATAAAATCATCCCATTTCCTTAATAGTCAAACCAACATGATGCATAAAAATATTCACAGATGAAAATGTGAAACATCAACTAATCCCTAGAGAGAGTTGTATATCAAACTCCCATGGATACCGAGAGTTTGATCATGAATTCGCATCCTTGATCAATTAAACAATATCCCTCAGTGATTGATAGTGAAGGAATTATATCATATAAATCTACTAAATATTGGCTAAACATTACTTGTATGCCTATCAGAACATCATGCCTTTCACAGCCTTTAGGAATATGCCACTAGACAGGATGAGGGAAAATCAAGTCATGATGTTTGGAACTATCTAATATAGATTCATTTGCATTAATTTCAACATCACACTTCCTTGAAAATATCTCTTGAATCCATTTTATAGTTTTAGATCACAGCTCTTCTAAATTAGTACAACCTAAATCCTAATTTCCAGCTATCTTGTGAACCAAAAATGACAGATGACACCACACATTATATAAATATAAATACATTTTGAATGTTATTTTGAATGATATCAACAAATAGAGTGAATTCAAACACATTATATAACGTTTCTAGAATTTTTAAGTATATAATACAATATCATGATGTATGAGATTGAAATTATAAGCTCAAAAAACAAAAATAATCATGGAAATTATAAGTGTACCTGATGTGATAATCAAAATAAATTTTTAATTATGATTACCATCCAATTTATATAGATTTTAGGTTGGAGGTCAAGTTAATCCTAAAATAAAATATTAAAATATAAAATACCATGAAATAAATTTCATTAATTAATAATGAAAGTATTGTGATATGAACAACTTGGCATTTTGTTTTCCTTCAACATTATATTCATTATTTGTATTCCAATAGGGGGCCTCAAACATATTCTCCTAGTTTGGTAATCAAACAATTATTTATTGTATAATAGATATGTAATATTAAATAAGAGTATGTAGATAGAAAGGAAGGTAACCAAACAAACCATGATTAGGTAAAATTAACAATAGAAATAGATCTAAACTAAATGAGCATATATCTGTAACACCATGACCTAGTAGCCCAGAGTCGGTGCATTATTACATTTCATTGGCATGATCATAAAAGATCATGTCTCTAAAGATCGATTAGTTTAGTATCCTTGAAATTTTTAGATACATTCATAAGTATTACATTACATCATAAAATGGAAAACTACAACAACATTGTTTCCATAGACATCACTGAGATCCCATAGACTATCCCTTGAGGTCAGTCATAATATATTTATTTGCCTCCTAGGAAAAATAAAACATATAAAGGGGTGAGATCAGATGCTCAGTAAGGATAACAATATAGCGGAAACTATCATAAATAAGCATAAACATTTTATGCAATGTATAACTAAAACAAAAGCCTTTTAATCTTGAACTTCAGCATAATATGGAAAAAATACAATTAAATAATTCTATTTATTTATTCACATGGATATTATTCCAGTAGAATAATCACATGAAATATCAATAACCACTTTAATAATGATGTAGTGCATTATAGCAGACTATCATAACCACATAGTCAAGGCCTTGTGCCAAGACTACAAATAAGATTTTGTGAATGCCTTGTACTAAGACACTAGTTTATCTCATGAGACCTATCGATGCATTGAGGAGCTATAGTGGGAACCACCCGTCACTTACTAAGTCCAATACATTCCGCATATGAAACTTTTCAAACATAATATAATCATTAATATTAATACTTGCATACGAAATTTCAATACTTTATCCAAATGCCATGAATGGTATAAAAATATCACATCCATAGTCAAACATAACTCTTTTAATACAATATGGAAGATTGCAATGTAATAGATTAACCTAAATCAATAATAATGAAGGTTATTGACATAGATGAAAATAATCATAAACAATATTTGAGAGAAATGTCCCCCCCCCCCTTTTCTTGAAATCATTTAAAGTCACACTATATTTCAAGAAGCCATTTAAAAATAGATTTTTGATTTAGAGTGTCCCATACCACTTTGAAAATTTTAAAAAGAAATTTTAATTTTATAACATTAATGTCCATAAATAATTGAGGTAATCAAAACATTATAATATCATGAGAATAATGGGATCCATGATATACTATGTCAAAGTACATTATATACACCATATAAAAGTGATTTGATGTATAACAACAAAGAAGTCTCAATGGAATGTAAATTGAGATAAAATCTATTATAAAGACCGTATCCTTATGTTATGGATAAATAAACGGCATAATTATGTGTGAAAAATATAAATACCCTCAATATGATTTGATATTCAGTGTAAATTAATCAGAATACATTCAAACATATTCTTGTAAAAACAACACCAATGAATTGGATGTTTAACTCAATAAATTGAGATTGAGTTGAATTTACTCTTATCAAGTTCATATCGATGGATTGAGAATTTAACAATGGATTGATTATGTGTATCAAAAGTATATCCACTGAATAGAGAGTGGAAATTATGACATAATAAAATTAATAGTGATTCAACACATAATCTTGGAGTAAAATAATCAATTAAGTATGCATAAAGCCGAATGAGTGGAAATTGAAATTTCAAATTCCCTTATCGATTTGGTAACATAAAAAACATAAACCCATGAAAGAAGGATAATAAAAAGATTATGTAAATATCCATAATTTAATTTATATTAATCAATGAATACAATCATGGAGAGTACACACACCACATGTAATAAATAAGTGGTGAACAATAAAAACCCCACAGAATTAAAAGTGAGAAAAGAAACCCCTTATTTTGTACTTTTTCCTTGGTTGAGGGTAGGTTAAACTCATCTATAATGGTCAAATATATGTTATAAAATTATACAAGAATCATATAAATTAATATGATATCATGTATGATCTTTTATCATTGCTTTGTTAATAATATCTTAGTATTATCGTCGTTTCGGGTGTTAACAGATTCGTTTTCCATTATATTCTCTGTTATGTGAGTCATATTTGTTATGGATGAGATGTATCTTATTCATATCCATAATCATATCATGTCTCTAAAAATTATTTTTAATCATCAATTGAAATTTAGTCTTGAATGGATATGATGGGGAATGAATCTCATCGCATTCGTGGAGAGGGTAATCCGTTCATACGGACGAGCGACAAAATCAATCTTTTGATATTAAAATTATATATAATTGAATGGTATATCATATATATAGAATAATTATCATGTTATATTTATTATTTACATTAATTAAACATCATTATTATACACATCCAAATAATAAAGTATTGAATAACAATTACTCCATGACGTGGAGACGACAATCCATACGTATGCACGTATGGTGACATGTCATTCAAAGGATGGGTAGAATAATGAATATGGATGTAAAAAAATTATAATAACATAACAATATATATATGATATTGGAGTTATTATTTTTTAATGGAAATAACAAATAAATAAGAAGTGGAAGAAGAAAAGAACTTGAAAGAGGGTGGTGAAATTATTTACTCTTCTTCGGGTTCTTCTTTTTGATTTGATCAAAATAGCTCCATAATTTGGATTTATGACTAATGTAAGGCCTCTAGGATTAATTTAGGGAAGTTTAAAGGTTATTTGGGCAGGGTTTGGCCGAGTCAAAAGGCTTTGAAGGTGTGAATTAGAGAGAAATGAGAGTTCCCTTGTATTAGAGGGGTGAGGGTCACCTTTTGAAAATCTAGAAATATTAATTTATAAAACAATAATTTTAGGATTATAATGGCTCAAAAATGTATTATTTAAAGGATTAGGTGGTTATGGGTCTAAAAAAACTCAAACAATAGGTTTTATAAAGGTTTTTGTCACTATATTAACTTTATCATTTAGATTTAACTCTTAGTTAAATAGTCTGACATTTACCATGTCTCTTTGTATTTTTATATTATATGGTCAATAAACTAACTATATTCTTCCAAGATAACCCCAAGTGGTTCATTAATGATACAACTACCATTATATAAGTCCTTTTTCTGGACCTTATATTTTTATAAATAGAATATGAATTAAAAATATAATATTTGTTTTAAAAACTCTTTTATATCAATTGTGACACTATTTTGTATTTGGTTTTTTCTAAATTCATAATAGCATTATTTCTTAAAAAAAATCATATAACCCACCCTAATATGTCATATTAACCTATAAAATTAGTTTAATTCATTAAAAGCCTCAAATTACATTTATTTGGGTATTTATAATATCAATTATTTTAATATTTCATTATTTTGGTAATTACTACATCATCATTATGTCATAAATAAATTAACTTATTTAATTCCTAAAAACAATAAATAAAGTAACATTATGTAGGAAATATTTTTACATTTATAATGAATATTTATAGTCAAATTTATCATATGTTTAGACCTATATTTAAAATCTTTTAGCTATTAAACATTGATTTTAACTCTTTTAACACATCTTTAAATAAAATAATAATAAATGTCCTAATCTAATCCAATTGGAACAAATAGGATCATATTTTATTCCTAATGTTGTTTATGGTGGAATTATACTTATCCGATAGAATTAAGACATGTGTTAGGGTAATAATAATATCATTTTTACCCTTAATTACCCTATTTACTTTTAACAGTGGTAAATAAAAGTAAAAAGTTACGATTCACCAAAAATTATTTTTATCTTATTGAACCTCATTTTACTCCTTGATATTAAGTTTGTTTCTCATATTTCTGAAATTCAAATCACAGAAGCAGTAAAATTATGTTTTATGTGAATTTGAAAATTAATCTAGGAGGTGGGTAAAAGACGGTGAAAAGTTCAACAAAATTTTTATATATCTAAATTGTTATAAACATATTCCAATGAATTACATTGAACTTATATAGTTATGGTATATCTATTTTGACCTAAAATAAATTTAAATAAAATAAATAATTTTTTAAATAAAAATTTGGTTTTAAACTATAACTCAGTGTTATTCACTATTCATCATAAATTAAAAGTTTTCAGAAGCATACCAAAAATTCACCCTAAGATAATATTGATATTCTGAATTCAAAAATATGAAGTCTATTTTAGAAAATTAAAAACATTGAAATAGAATTTATGAGTTTAAAATTAATTCCCGTTGTCAAAACCAAAAGGCGTATTTTTTGAAATAATAACTACCAAAAGATTCAAATTTTTATTTCCAATTTCAAAGTGAAATTACATTCAATGACCAAAATTGGATTAAATGGTAAAAATATATTTTAATTATACAACCAAAACATTCATGTTTATAGTTGAACACTAAAAATTATTTTGTTTAAAAAAGTTGTTTTCAGTTAAAATATATTATTTTTCAGTATTCACCCAAATATGAAAGTGATCATAAAAACACTAAAAATTTATTGAAACTAAATTCTTATGTATCGATCACAAAGAAGGAGTTTATTTTACCATATTTAATATATAAATGTTTCAGGTATTGGATTTAAAAAGGTTTTTCCATTAATAGGCGGTAATATTGCATTTTTTGAAAAATTCTTCCTTTATCTGAAACAAATGAATTTGTCCTTACATTATGTCTATGAAACTCATAATATGGATTATAAAATTATAAGGTTTATATAAAGTTAAAAATTCTCTTAATACTATTCATAACTACTTTTGAATGGCTAGTTTGGTAAGTCGTGGTGCGCTTGAACTCGATGTTGCGTGTAGTGTACATTATTGAATTACATTGAAAAACTAACGTACTATGACATCTTGGGGTGTTACAATATCCATGTTTAAAGTTGAATCCACTTGGACAATGTCCAATATTTTAATTCTTGTAGTTATTGAATGCATAACATTAAATTAAATATTAAGAATAATATGAAATATGTATCCATAGGATAACTAAATATTTATAAACCTATAAAAGTGTTTGGTATTTTTGGAACATTGATATTCTCCTATGTGGCGGTTCTTCCTTACAACTATAATTGTAGTTGTAAGATTTTCATGACCTATTTTCCATTATATGTTAAGGGTACAATGATATTATATGGTAAATGTAACACAATTTTCAAACATTAAATTAAAATAAGAGTTGAAAACAAATTGGTTAAGAAAATAACTATTGTAAATAGAGAATAGGTTCACATAAAGAGGAGAAAATTAAAAAAAAACTCTACACAAAAATGGAATATCAATGGAAAGTATTTTTATAGATTAAAAATAGTACAGAATATCATAATCTTGAAATTTCATGCAATTAATGAAAATCAATTAATGTGGACAAACCTAAAATAAAATTCTATCGAAGTGAAATCATTATGAATAGTTGAAAATAGTAAGTAGTGATTTAGGCATCATAAAACCTCAGACATCAAATAAAATATAATGAGAAACAATTGAATCTTTATTAACAATAAGATAAAAATAAGACAATAATGGCAAGGACACCCATATATTGATAACATAGAAATGAAACAGTTTTTTATAGGTTAGGGAATACATTAAAATAAAATAAATCCATTAAAAATAATATATATATATATAATAGGTAAAATTACCTATCACATGCTCTTCTAAAAAATTAAGAGAATCTATGTTATACTAACATACAATGAACCTATCAAAATGATAAATCACATGTAGTTAACTTTTAGAGAGACTGTAGATAAAAAAAATAACAATTTTTTAAAATTTTCATGGTTAGTATAGAAGGAAAAAATATAAAGAAAAACATGATGATAATAAAAATAAGATATAATGGAGGGATTTGGGGAAGGATGTGGGTTCAAGTGATGCGATGAAATTAAGAAAATGAAGGTACTTATTGTCTGAGGATGTGGGTTCAGGTGACACTTCTATGAACAACATGAATCCTACAGCGGCCAATTTAGGCATATAAAACCTTAATGTGTGTGTAAGTCATGCCGAAAAAAATTATAGCAAATTTTACAAGACTAGAATATGTGTAAAGGAAAATAAGAGTACCCTTAACACAGATTTTGGTCACAGAGTTGGTTAGTCAGAACAATTTGACCTTATAAATAGTGCTTTGAGTCTTCTGTTGGATGTTGATTGATGGGGAAAACATCTAGAATTATATAGAAACACTGAAATATTTATTTGGATCCACATTGTCAAAAAATGAACCATCAGTTAAGTACCTGAGAGATTTTTCGATTCAGGACTGATTGAAGATGGAAAATATTAAAGTAAAATATCATTAAGGTAAAGGGATGTATTTTCCATCAGTATTACCTATAGATAATTAGGCTAAGATATCATATTAGTTTTTCCAGACATTCTATTTGGTGGGTTGGGTGCACTAGGAGAAGGCTAATTAGAATATTAGTCATTGGAGAGTTGATGGGATGATTGAATATTAGGGTTCAAAATAGATGATAGAAGAGGGGATACTAAGATCATGTGAATTCGAATAAGATTTCGGTGCTACTCATAGGGGAGACAGGTGGTATTTATTGGATTTCTTGATTATGTTTTAGAGGAGAAGAAAGGAGTCAATGTCACTTCTGTGGGCATGGGACGAGACTAGAAGAAGAATATTGCAATTTTGCTCGCATGTGGATTGAATCACGAAGGTGAATCTTAGATGGAAACTCCCACAATGAAGATTTAGGGGTGAGGCAGATCAACTATGGGACTTGGTGACTTGAAGTTGATCATGAAATGTGCAATATTGAAGCAAAGTAGTGAATCCAAAAACTCAGAACAGATCATGCGTTCATGGGAGTGATTTAAAAAATAAATTACATAAATAAAATAAAAATTACAATATATGTAAAAAAATATAATAACTATATATGTAAATAGCAAATATAATAATTTGGAAAAATTAAGTATATATAATATACAATAAATATAATATATAAAAAAATTCAACATCAAAATAAAATATATAAATACAATTTTAGTATGCAGATACCAATTACTAATTAGTTTATTTATTATTACATAATAAATACAATACATATAAAATTTTACAAAAAATGAATATATTTATATTTGATAATATAAAATAAAATTTTGGTCTGTGAATATCAATTATTAATTAATTATATTTCGATTATTTATAAAAATATTATTATTTATCATCCTTTTTATTTATTATATTTATTGTATTGAAATATTATAATTATTTAAAAAAATTATACAAATTATATAAATTTTTATATAATGAATATTATTATAAATTAGGGTTCCTATTTTTACTTAAAGAAAATTGAAAATTAAAATTAATTAATGATTTATTTTTAATAAAACCTATAAAAATAAATATTGACTTTGGTCATAAAAATAATAATCTTTATATAAAATTTGGTTTCTTTTAACCTATTACTATCATTCAATGGTTTATTGTAATGGTATTTATTGATGAAAAAATAATTATGTGTAATATTTATTATTAATAACTGATTCAAGTGTTAGTAAAGAAATTATATGTGATAGTATGATAATGAAATAGATTTAACTATTTGTAAAATATTTTTTGGTATTAAATTATCAATACCAATAGATATATATGTTGGTAAAAATAAGTGTTAGTACTTGAAATTATAATAAATTAAACCTAATATCTGTTGGAATTGCTCAGTTTTACCAACTGCTATATTATCTATCAATAAAATTCTATTGGTATAAGACATTTTCTTAGTGAAATTCACTAGAAATTTTCATCATAAATTAATATCATCTTATCTTCTAATTATTGATATATACCATGTTTACCATTAATGAGAATCTGAGCTCACCCTTTCTTGTGTTTTATTTCCATAGGTTATGAATAAATGTTCTACATAGGGTATGTCTAATAGGAGTACTATATGGGATAATCAATGTGGTAGGAGTTGAATATCATCCATAAAATGTGATTATTATTTATCTATTCTTCAAATACAGTAAACTTATATAATCCTCAAGATTTAATTATTATTATTAATTCATTTAAATATTTATATAAAATGATGAATTATTTATTAGTTGTCCTTGGGTCACTTAAATTAGTATCATAGAATAGGTTGAGTCAATATTTTTAGATTAGGATTATATAACATGTGTAAAAACACTAGGAATATTTTTAAAAATTGGATAAAATCCAATTGTTTCAGTAAAGAAGAGATTATGTGATTTTCCTGGATATACATCATGATATTGATAATACAACTTAACATGGTTTTATAATATATGCAACTAGGGGAAATAGGCCCCAAAATCATTTTTTGAGAATATATTATCCATCATTCTGGTTCACAGTTAGTGTTCCCTTAATGCACACCTTGATTGAAATTTATGGGGGATATTCTTTGGTTAAGTCAAATATTTTTTATGTATCATAATAAAGTATTTGAATAGATGAAGATCAAAGATGACCAAGGTTAAATATAAGGTTTTATAGACTGAAAATAGGTGTGCTAATTTAGATATACTATAAATGATTTCTCATTATTATGTGGTCTCCACTATGATTATTATTCTTAACACTACAATTTTTTGTTTTATTCAATTTCTTGAAATTGGAGATTTTTTTTAATGATGAATGTGATGAAAATTTTAATGGCTTTCCTTATGACTAACCAAGTGAAAAGAAATCTAAAATGTGAATCCTTAGTTTTATTCCTAATCATCAATATCATTATATGACTAATAATCATAGCATCAGTGAGATTCCTAACACCCCTAATAAGTGAAAAATGGAATTTCATGAAGCAAATAGAGGGAAGAATACTTAGTTTAAAAAAACTCAATTATGTTTTAAGAATCATGTAAGGAAATGTCTCAATGTAATTGTATGTTTTTTGTGGATATAAGAACATAGAGAAAATAATGTTTTAGGATAAATAAATATTTTTGTTACTGCAGTGGATGAGAATAAGTGTTTTCCTGATGTTTGATATATAGATAAATGTTTTAAATGTGGAAAATATGAGAAATATGTAAATAAATTTCCTAAGGGTAAATCATGGAAAGACGATCAACAATGTTGTATGAGTAAAGGATTTTTTGTTGATTATTAAGATACTAAGAATGACATATGAAATGGAGTAGTTATTAAGGAATAATTTGATGAACCTTGGTTAATTGTTTATGTAAAATGAGGAATGATTTTTGTTTTTTTGTATTGGAATTTGATAATTATATTGTTGAAGTATTTTTTAAATGGTATTATTGTTATAAAATTGATGAAACATTTAAATATTTGTCAATAATAGTTTTTATTTAATTATTATAAATAATATGAGGAATGGTATTGATGACCGAGAAAAGTGATTTAATGGTAAGGTTATATTTTTTTGGAGAAAAATATGATTGGGAGAAATATAACCATTAATATGTTCCCAATGTCGAAATAATAATGATTTTTTAGTGATGAAGAGATTATAAATACAGTGATTTTGATAATAATGATAACGTTGTAACTGATTACTGATTTGATGTTGATGTGAATTTTGTTATATTTAATATAGTAAATTTTTTAATATTTATGGAATATATTTGATAACATGTGATTTTATTTGAGAAGTTAGAAGAGAGTAAAATTTGGGACTAATGTATTTTTTTCATTGAGGCTCTATGGTAATTCATATAATTACCATGTTTTAATAGAAGATGTGATCAAGGTATGGTATCTAATATTTAGATGTAATTTATATTTTTTGTTGGATTAATGTTAAGTCATTTTTTGGAAATTTAGCTACCTTCTTTATATCTTTTTTGATTTTGGATAAACTTCATACGAAAATTGGATGGGTTTTATAGTTAACTATTTTTGGAATGATTTAAGATGATCTTTGGGTATTATTTATCAAGGTTAAAGTTTGATTTTTCATGTTATAAATATTATGATAATAATTTTTTTTTTTTTAAAAATTTATAGATATAAGAGGAAGATTTTTTTATTAATTTATGAATCATATGATCAATTAAATATTAATTTATGTACTTTAGGAATGAAAAAATTATCTTGAATATTCATTTCATGGAGTAAGAGATGAAGTGAATGTTGATCAAAGAACAAAATAATTATCAAAATTTTCATATAATATGTAAAAAATCAAGTATTTTTTCACATGTCCTATATCCTGATATTAAAATAAATAGGAAACATGAGGAAAATGATCATAAAATATAATGTTTTACTTTTACCATCTTTTTTTGATAAATCAATGGTCTTTTCACCTGATAGAAATTAATGGTTTTCGGGTCATTAACATTCTCTTGGTCTTGTTTATATCTCAATATATTAGTCTTTTTTTATTATTTTTCTCATCCATGTCCATATTTTACCTTCAAATAAATTTTCTCCAGTTAGGAAACCTTGTTTTGTGTTATTCCAGATGACCATTGTATTTATCATTCCCTCTTTTTAAGAGGATATTTTATTATAATTTTTACGATTTGGGTATTTCCTAAATGAATTTTCAAATTTCAAACCCTTGATTACTAGTAACAAGTTCCAACTGTGTGCATGAAATTTATTAAATGGTTGTATAATGTAACATGTTGGGATTTTTAAAATAATAACATGTTGTTCGATATTGTATACGACATGAAACACTAAGATTAAATGAACCACTAAATATTTGTATTTAAGTATGTGTGTTATAACATAATCGTTGAATTCGAGGGTATGGATATGAATAGACAAATTATGAAATATATAGAAAGTTTATGGAATTTAAAATTTTGTTTATTAATTATTAGTAAATAAGCATTCACGTTTTTTAGTAAAGTCTTATTATTCTCCAAAAATATGTTTCCTTCAAATATTAATTTTTCTTTTTGTGAGAAAATATATTTTGAAGAAATTTAAAATATTTATATGATAAAATGAAATTAATTTAGAAATAGAACCAGTCAAAATTATATTTGAGTGAATTTTTAGGAATTTTTTGAAAATATATATTTTTCAATAAATATTAAATAATAAAAAAATTTACTGAATAATAAATATTTTTTAAATAAAAAATTTAAAAAATTGCATTTATTTATAATTGTTTCAAAATAAAATTAGTTTATTTATATTATTAATAATCTTATTAATTTAATTTTAATAAATAATTTTGATTAATTTGATCAAAATATATTTTTATACTTGAAAATGAATATTTCTAAAAACTATTTTTCATTGTGCCCTAATTTTTTATCTTAAATTAATTCCTACCACTTATAGAAATTGAATATTGAATAATGTATTCTTTATTTGTTATATTTAATTCATAAATCAGTAAATAGGTTCCTTTTATATTTTTTTAAATTTAGTAGTACCCATTGTAAAATTTTGTCACCTTGGTAACAGTGAAACATGTAAAATAGGTTCAAAACACTGTGACAGGGCATTAAATTTGGTTTAACACTACATTTATCATATCTATATGGGTGTGCTTATTACATTAACATAAATTTGAAAAATATAAGGATACTTGGTTCCATATTAATATTATTATGACCATTATATTAATTTAAGTAAAAGATAAAGTAAAAAATGTAACACTATTGACTTTGATATCTATAATATTTTATCATAAGGGTAAAAACATGTTATTTTCTATTATAAATTTCTATATGAAAGAAAAATTAATTTTATGTACCATATTAATTTTTTTTGTTTCTATTGTTTTAATTACTACCCAGAATACTTTTATAACACTGACATAACATTTATATAATTAATAGAAAAAAATATATGATTTTTAAAATATAAATGTAGTAGAATTTGAATTAATTATTAAAGAAAAAAAATTAGATAAATATAATATATAGGTATGTGTTAAAGTATTATACTCTAATTCCATATTTTTCATGGTTTCCTTAAATTCAAATTAAATGAATAGTGTCAAAAAAATAATTTTCATGATATTTTATGAAAATAATTTATTAAATCATTTAAAAATCATTAAAATTGAAAGAGTATAAAAGGTAATATATGGTTTAAAATTACATCCCATGCCCCTTTAAAATACAATTTTCAACTTATATGTAATATTATAACCCTTTAATTTTGAAAAATTCATTACCATGGTTAGGGTTAGAATTTGTTAACAAAAGGGTTAATCAAAACTATATGGTTTAAAATGACATCAAAACCTACATAAATTTAACTGGTTGATGATATATAAACCTTTTAAACATTTATTATTAATATATTACCATTTATAAAATATTTCTTGAAAATGGATCAATTATATTTTTATCATTTTTGTAATTCCAAGTGTGCCCATCCACTTAAAATAAAAGGGAACTTCTTGTCCTCTATTAATAACACCATTTAAGCCTTCTATATCAAGAAAAACCTAAAATATACTCTTATAAACATCCTTATCCACATTCTAGATTTAATTTTTTTCCCATAATATCAAACCTATGTTCTTTAATAGTAGATCTAAAGTAGTTCTATCAAAGAAGAGGTAATTGTCTTAACTAACCAATTTTTGTTTACATCTTCTTTTACCTCCTATAAATAAAATGTACATATCATGGACTAATAGATTAGTTTTACTAACTATAAATAAATTTTTTTATTATTATTAAACAACAATTATACATTCTATTTCTCATGTAATGGTATGTGAAAGCATCATTCATGCTTATGTATTGCTTACCGTCTCTACATAGAGTTACAATTTGTATTCCATCGACATATTTTAGGGATGGGTATTAGGATTTTTTAATGTTTATATATGATATTTATGACATAATTATTCTTCTATAATGATAAAATAATATATTCTTTCATACCTTCCATTCCATTAAAAAATGATAATGTTTCTCATTCATTTGTGTGGACTTCCACCTCCACGAAGCGATGTGAGTCATTTTTCATTTCCGATTTACATAGTTGAAAATAAGGATGGATATGAGGAATATATATGAATTATATTATCTAATAATTAATATTTAATGTTTAGTTATTATTTAACTATTTTTCTTTCCATCCATCAAAAAAATTGAAATATTGTTTATGTGTACGTTTGACCTACCATCTATATGAACAATGTGATTGAGTTTTTGATCCCTACCATTATGGATGACCATAATATATATATATATATATGGATATTAACATTAATTTTAAATTTTTTAGTTTAACTAACCATGATCAATATATAAATACATAGACTTCTAAAAACAAGCATGTATGAAAAACGAAGTAGTTATCCTGAAGAATAGTCATTTTAATAAGGAATTGTTAACAAATGGGTGACAAAATTTATTATTAGAATTATATATTTTATGATATATATTATTAGGGTTCACTAATACATTTATAATAAATAAATTTTTTTTATATGAGCCTTTAATGAGTACAAAAAATGGTCATACTTGATGTAAGGTTGTTATGTTACAGTCTCATTATTTTCTAGAATTATCTGTGATAAAATTTTGATGATGAAATTTAATGATCTACCTCACATAAATTATCATTAATTTTCATCTAATCTGATTATTTATTTAAATTACACGTTTTCATTTCATCTTTCAGTCATTAAATACCCAATATACCAAAAGAGTTATTTTATGAAAAATAAAATTACTTCTCCCTTCAGTCAAATATCATTTACTTCTCCCTTCGATGTGGATAGGTTCGAAGACGCGTCTGTCACAGCAATCGAGTGGTTTTAGTTTTTGAGGTCGGCGCGGGATTCAGGCCACGTTCTGGGGCTCGTGGCTCAAGGTGATGATGGCGGTGGAGCTGAATTTGAAATTTGATTTTGAAATTTGAATGTTTAAGTTGGGATTTTAAGGATCTGTAGGGTTACCGGTTTTCCTTAAACCGGATTTGATATATGAAAAAAATGATTAGCATTGTGTGTGTGTATTAAGGTTTGAAATTAATGTTTCCTTTTTACATATAAGACACAAATGGAATTTCTCATTGTCATACGAATCAATGAATTGAATCTTCTATTACAGTTTTTCATGTTTGTTATCAAATTAAATGCTTTCCTTAAAATTTGGGGAAAATTATATTTTAAATAAGTTATATAAAATTGAAAACTGTATTTTCCTCTAGAAATATTCTAGTAATTATATTAAATTAATTTTCATTTATGATAACCTTCCTTGATGTTAATTATGTTTTACTGGGGTTATGATCAAATGATACCATCCTTATTCATATTCTATATGTTTTATTATTATGATAGTGGGATGTTTATAAAATTTGATAATCTTCCACATGTAATGATATGACAATATGAAAAATGTTATATGATCTTGTGATAATTATAATAATTAATATTAATTATGTAATGTTTGTATGCATTATAGCTATCCAATAGATTAGGAAAAATGATATTTATATTTATGAGATGATGCTTATAATCATAGACATGACTGAGAATATATTTGATCACATATTCATGTGTTGGTATGATTTATTTCTATCTATGCTCACAAAAAAAATGAATTGTCACGACCCGTCCCCCGGCACCCATGCCGTTACTACCCCAAGCCCTCCTTCCATCGGTCAGGGGCTGTCGACTAGCACCGAAAGGCGTATTCCCTAAAACCGAAAATTCATGGCCTTTGTGACCAGTAAACACACACAACCAATCACAAAACAAGATACAAACACAAGTAAACTGTATAGAAAACATGGAGTGTTCAATAAGAAAAAGGGTCCAGAATACAAGCCTAACTGGAAAGTTCAAGAAAACAGAAAAGCACAAGTAAATTGAAATAGCTCCTGTGAACCCCAGCCACGGATCCTACCTAAATCGTAGGTGCAGCTCTCGAACGGTCGTCTCTGCAGTATGCCTCTTCTATGATCCACATCTGAGATACCTCAAACCTTGGTACCCTTAGCCTCGATCAATGTTGTCCTTCATCTTCACCAAACACAACAAGGTGCAGGCGTAGCCCATGTAGGGGTGAGTATAACAATACTCAGTAGGGACCCTGAGACCCTCGAGGGTCTCAGAAAATCTACAAAGGATAATCCAAAAATCAATAAAACAACTGACAACCCTACTTAGGTATACACCCATAGATATACCAATGTTGTCGAGTAAACCCATCTCAATCATGAGGAAACACAAAACCCAACTCAAAAGCCCAAAGCACAATTATCCCACGAAGGAATGAAAAACCTGAAGTTAACACCATGAAGTTAAGTACCACAATAAAATTTCCACACTGAAGAATACCACAAATATATTGCCACGAAGGTATGCATCACAGAGGTATGCCACATAGATAAAAACCACAAAGGTTTCACCACAAAGGTATGCATCACAAAGGTATGCCACACAGAATAATACCACAAAGGTATCACCACGAAGGTATGAATCACAAAGGTACACCACACAGACGATTAATACATAGTTGAAGACTCGTATCACACCTTCTATAACATAGGTATGCTAGTAAAGATGATTAGATGTAACTACTGAATTATCTTACTCTGTTAAGAGTAAGACCCACGTAGGATCCTAAATCATCAGACCCACATAGTATCCTAGTACAATTGATCCACGTAGGATCCTAGAGTAATCCCATATGGATTCCTAGAGCTGATCCAAGTGGGATACTAGAACATAGACCAATGTAGGATCCCAAATCACATACCAACTTAGGATCCAAAGGCATGTAACCACATAGGATCCCTTTATAATGTCACAACCAGCTCCACGGTTCCCGCACTAAGTATGCTTGATTCTGGGAGGGTCTTCTCCTCATGCCACATTTTGAAACTCCAACTTCCATGAAGTACCATGATAATGTATCCCAACAGACCTCCATGTGATAGGGGTCTCAACGCAATAGACAGTTCATCAATATGATGTCTGGTCTGTAAGTTATTAGACTTTTAGTCCCGAGGGCCCTATTGGATTTGTGTTTGATCCAACCTGGCTATACCCCACCATTATCCAAAACTCATGTGGGGTATATCAAAAGAACCGTCTGGATCCAATGATCCCAACGCAAAAGATGTTTCATAAAACGGACGTATGTAGTTCATGTTATTGCTAAAAGGGAAAAAAGGGTCGAAGCTGGTTAGGGTCAGGTCTGACCCGGCCCGACGCAAGTCCGGCCCAGCCCACCGGCGCAACCCGGGCCACCGGCATGGCCCAGCCCATGATGGTTATACTGTAGAGTACGGCGTAGTCACACACCATGCCGCCACTAGCGGCTGGCAGCGAGCCAGACACCCCCCTTCGCCTTCACAGCCTTGTGCTGTAGCTCCTGCATGCCAGCAATGCAGATGTGCGCTGCTTCCTCCCATTCGCGCAGCCGGCTGTGTGGCAGCCGCCGCCTCTTCTCTACTATGGCCGACAGGCTACGACCCTCTACCATTGGTGCGGTTGTTCCACCACTATCTTTGCGGCTATCCATTGTTCCATCCATCACTACCTAGTCCTTCGAGCACTAGTCTCTAGTACCAGTCTCCATCCTCCTCCATCGTGAAAAATGAATCAAAAACCACAAAGGTTGAAAAGTGTTTGGGACATGTTTGTTTAGCCCTCACCCTCTGCATTAGAGTGGTAGCAAGCGGCTCATGGGGATATATTCAACATAAAATAAATTAATGAAGATCACTCAAATCACATCCAAACCTTGTCATTCAATGGAGGATTCGAGAGGTAGAAGATGAAGTCGTTGAAGAATGTCAGTGTTTGATGCTTCCTCAAAGCACTTCTGATCTAGGCTCGAAGTCAGTTCCTCATTCTTCATTGAAGAAGGAGTTATTCATTGGAAGAAGAGTTTTCCCCAAAGTTCTCCCCTTTTTCAATGATTTACCCAAGTAAATGAGGAATCATCAAATTAAAATAGGTTTATCAAATTAATTTATGTTTCCACAATTAATGTTGGGACAAAAAAATAGCACAATTAATTAATTGGGGAGTTGAGAGGTTTTCCCCATTAAGAGAAGTTTAGGTGTTCCCCACCCCCATGAATTTAAATTGGGAGGTTTTTCTACCTTGGGTTTTCCCCACCACCATAATTTAAGAAAAGAGATATTAAAAATAAAATAAAAGATTTTCTTTATTTTATTTTTATTACCACAAAAAACACAGAAACTAAGTTTCACCCTCGACCTACTATGATCAAGGTGAATGTCTGTTTATGCGAATAATCACACTGTGAGTTCAACGGTGTCCTCAGATTTCAATTCCTAGCACTGGTTCAAAAGTTAAAAACCCCACTCACACACTTACAAAACATAATTAAAAAATTAAAAAATTCATTCTAGGCACACCGGGCCTCGGAAACACGCGCTGTCAATTTTTGAGGACTCATAAAATTCCAATATAATTAAAAAAATACATGTAATTTCATGGTATTTACATTCTCCCCACCTCAGGGCATTGCGTCCCCAAAAGACACATTACAAAAACTAGGAAAACTTTTGAGGGAACTGAGCTTGAATCTGAGCATCCCACTCCCATGTGCTCTCCTGGAGGTTCCCGTACTGCCAACATACATGATCCAAAGGTATCGATCACCCATTAGGGAATATAACATGTCAATACTTAGTCTCCACTACAACCTCCATAAATGTCACCCTATTGTCGATGTCCAGCTCACCCCAGTCAATGACGTGTTAAGGGTCATGCACGTATCTCCTCAGCTATGATACAAGGAAGATGTCGTGCACCTAATGTAGCTGAGGTGGAAGAGCTAAGCGGTAATCCACCTCGTCAACTCTGTTGAGGAACTGAAAAGGTCTGATAAAACACAGAGATAACTTTTCGCCCAATCCAAATCTCCGCAAACCTCATTATGGTGAGACCCGTAGATAGATGTGGTCACCATCCTCAACTCAAGTGGTCTCCGTCTCCTATCATCATAAGAATTTTGTCTACTCTGTGCAGTCTTCAACCTCTCTTGGATGATATGCACCTTCTCTGTGGAATCCTATACCATCTCTGGTCCCATAAGTGATGACTCCCATTGGTCAGTCTAGAACAAAGGCAATTTGCATGTTTGGTCATACAGAGCCTTGAATAATATAATCTCAATGGTGGATTGATAACTGTTGTTGTATGAAAACTGCAACAATAGAAAGTGATCCTCCCAGATACGACCTAAGTCGATAATGCAAGAACGCAGTATGTCCTCGAGGGTCTAAATGGTCAACTCAGTCTGGAAATCCATATGTGGATGGAAGGTGGTTCTCAAATGAAGTTCTGTCCCGAAAGCCTCCTGCAACCCCTTCCATAGGTGGGATGTGAAATTTTCATCACGATAGAAGAAAATCATCGAGGGTACTCCATGTATCCTCACAATCGCTTACAAATAGAGGCCTCCCAATCTCTCTACTAAACCCTGTTCTCGGATCGATAGGAAGTCTGACGACTTGGTGAGTCAGTCGACGATCACCCAAATAGAATCATGACCCCTGAAAATATGTGGGAATCTTGACACGAAGTCCATGGATATCTCATCCCACTTCCACTCTGGTTCCTCTAAAGGATGATTAAGCCTGCGAGAACATGATGCTCTACCTTCACTTGCTAACAAGTGAGGAATCGAGAGACAAAATTTTCTACTGATTTCTTCATTTCCAGCCACTAGTACTGACACCGAAGGTCCTGGTACATTTTTACTACTCCAAGATGTACCACTATAGGGGAAAATGGAACTCCCTCAACACATCCTCCAGTAGCACTACTGGTACCATAGTACGCCATCTAAAGGGGATGATGTGCTCCCCACATTCAGAAAATCTATCAGGTTCCCATCCTATTGACATCTAAGCACATCGGGCCTCACAGTTAGTGTCCCCAAGATATTCCTCTCGGACCCGCTAAATGAGTGGGGGAGTGACTATCAGAGACTAAAGATAAGATGCTCCATCTCGATCCACGAAGGATATCTGTAAATCAGTAAACTACTCTGTCGCCTCACATAGCAGCAGTATACCAGATCATATACTGAGTGCATATGCTACAACGTTCCCCTTCCCAGGAGTATAGACTATCTCAAAGTCATAGATCTAATGGAACTCAAGAAAACGTGGTTGTCTCAGGTTCAGTTCCTTCTGCAAGAAGATATAATTGAGTCTCTTGTGAACCGAGTAGATTGTAAAACATTCACCCACCAAGTAATGTTTCCACATTATCAAGGTGAAGACCACTACTACTAACTCCAGGACATGGGCAGCGTAGTTCTTCTCTTGCTGTCTCGGTTTTCGAGAACCATACATGAACACTACTCACTCCTTCATCTAGACACATCCAAGACCAATCCCGTATGTGTCTCAGTAGACCACGTACCCAACACCCTCATCTGGTAAACTCAACATGGGGGCACTCGTCAGTCTCTGCCTCAGATATTGGATACTCCGCTGGTATTTCTCTGACCACACAATGGGTTTTCCCTTATTCTTTAATGATGATAAGGGTGCCGTAACACTGGAAAATTTAGGGACCAACCTCCAGTAGTATCTGACCAAACCTTAGAAACTATGTGCCTCTATCAAACTCCTGGAGGGATCCCAAGAAAGTACTGCCTCAATATTCACTAGATCCACCACAACTCCATCCTCTGAGATTTCATGTCATAGAAAGTGAAACTCTCGAATCCAGAACATGAACTTCGATAGAATACCATAAAGCTGGTGCTCTTGGAATGTGTCCAGAACTATCTACAAATGATAATAATGGTCCTCCTCAGTAGCTGAGTAGATCAGAATGTCGTCGATGAAGACTTTTACAATGTAGTCAAGGTATGGTTGAATGATCCTGTTAATGAGTCCCTTGAACACTATTATAGCATCAGTCACACTAAATGACACGACAAAAAATGCATAATGGTCATACCGACATCTCAATGCAGTATTTTACACATCCTCATATCATACTATGAGTTGGTGATATCCTAATCATAGATCAATCTTCGAGAACCACCGTGCTTTCTTTAGCTGATCAAAGAGGTCATAAATCCTTGGAAGTGGGTACTTGTTCTTCACGATCACCTGTTTTAGGAGCCGATAGTCAAAAAAAGTCTCAGGCTCCCAACCTCCTTCTTGGAAAACAAAATTGGGGCTACCTAAGGAGAAAAAGTGGGCCAAATGAATCCCTTCCACTATAAGTCCTATAGCTGCACCCGCAACTCGCAAAGCTCCATGAGTGCAAGTTGATATGCTGGTGTAGATATCGGTGTCATACCATGTTACATTTCAATATAAAAGTCTACCTCTATTCGAGGAGGTAGACCCCGAATTTCATTAGGGAACACATCTGCATATAGGTCCACAACTATAGGACAACTCAGACTCTCCACATCAACAGGTCTAAGGGTAAGGCTAGACAACTGATGATTGATCAACTGCACACTTCTCCAGGTAAGTCCATTCGGTGCTGCAAAGTCTCCCTTCTCACTGGTGAAGGTAAATATAGTCACATCCTCGTGGATACACCACACTTTTCACCTAATATAGTCAATCTGATCATGTACTATAGATTACCAAAACATACCTAAGATTATGTCATAAGACCTCGATACCTCTACTAGGAGATCCTAGCAGAAGCTCCCGCCTCCTAGAGTAAGCTCACACTATCGACACTGGTGTGTAATCATCGAATCCTCTCCTATATGAGTCTATAGACGTAAGGATCGAGCCAATACCTCCATTGGAATCTCCTATCTCCAAACGAGGGCAGTAGCAATAAAAGATTGTCTAGCACCTGAGTCTATAAGTATTGCAGCTAAGGTAGAGTAGACATAGATCGTATCTCAAATCTTCTCCAGATGGTCGTTGTCATAGGCCTCACGTGCCTAGAGTTAAGCTCGCCCCATCCACCTGCTCCATGTGGTTGGGGTGGACCACCTTGAGGTGTTGGCGGTATAACCTCGAATTGCCACCCATCGCCTGATGCACGACCAACTCCTCTTCCACATCTGCCGGTAGCCTGCGGACCTCCGCGATCGATTCTTTGCCTCTACCTATGAGGTCCATCAAATTTATGTTGGTCATCCGTAAAAAAGGTCAGGTAGTTGTGAGCCACCTGAACCTACCCACCACAAGAGTTACACTGCCAACTCCTCACCTATCCTGCTCTGTCTCGAGAGCCCCGCACGACCGACACTATATCCTGTGGTTTTCCACCTATATGTCTGGTTCTATTGGACCTCAGTATCATCTGTATACTACTAGCTGCATATGACTCTACTACATGGCATCTTCTTGTGGGTATCATTGTTGGTGACAGCTCTACAAGGATGCTCTCTACTAAGAGTTCTCACTCTAACACCCCCACCTGCATTCGGATAATGATCGAAATCATCGAAGCTACAATCTCCCGTATGAGGCCCTTCTTGAAGCACCTGGCCCTGAAAAATGGTTCCCGCACCATATCAGTGGAGTAGCGCGAGAGGTTGGTGAACATAATTGATTATAGAGCCACAGTCATGCAGCCCTACTGCATATGAATAAGCTCTTATATGCACACTGTGCGAAGGGTCACTGGGACAATGATTGCTCGAAATAGTTTTTAAAAGTCTAACCAGAGAAGTGTCCCCTCATTGTGAAACTAAAGCATCAATCTTCAAAATCTACCAGCTACTGTATGTAGAAGACTAGAGGCAAGGATCATCATGAGATCAGCTGGTGTCCCTACTAGTTGGAAGACTCTCACCCTAGCCTCCAGCCAATCCTCAGCCGCCTGTGGGTTCATCTGACCCCTGAACCTAAAAGGCCTCTGGTGCTGGAAACCAGGAAAGACGTGCAAGCTGTGGGCACACTATGCTACTGGGGCTAGTGGAATTGGTGGCCCAAAGTGTAATTGTACCGTCGGTGCCTCCGCTAGTGCCACTACTGATAAAGGTCTCTACATCGAGGCCTCAACACTCGTTGGGATATCATCGCATACTATACCCAGAACCCCAGCTTGATGTCTACGTGGAGGAATCATGAAGAGAAACCGGTGCACCACGGTCAATAATTTATACATGTTGAGCTTACTCAACGAGATCAAAAAGAAAACATTTTATAAGCACACATTCAATTAGTTTTTTTGTGCACTAAGTCAGAAATCATATGCTAGGGTCCTGGTGTATGGAAACATCAGCTGCCACACCAACACTGGATTCTATAAACTAATAACCACACTCATAAAAATTTACACTATTTACATTAAAAGATCAGAGTCTAATGTTCAATAGTAGATCTGACTCCTCTGATACTAATTTTTCAGGACCCTTCTACCGGGGACCGTGCCGTGACTACCCCAGGACCGCCTTCCATAGGCCAGGGGCTGGCGACTAGCACCAAAAGGCGTATTCCCTTAAACTGGGAAGGCATTTCCTTTATAACCAATAATCACACACAACCAAGAACACATCAAGATACAAACACAAGTAATCTATATAGTAAATAGGGTGTGTACAGTAACAAAAGGGGGCCAAAATTCTATCCCAACTGGAAAGTACAAGAAAACTAAAATGTAAAAGTAAACTGAAACAGATCTTATGAACGCCCTCCAAGGATGCCACCTAAAGGGTAGGTATAGATCTCAAACGGTTGTCTCTATTTTATGCGACGTCTAAGGTACACCTCCAAGCATCCTCCAGCCCTGGTAACCTCAGCCTCGATCAATGTTGTCCATCTTCTGCACCAAACACAACATGGTGCAAGCGTAGCCTGTGCAGGGGTGAGTATAACAATACATAGTAAGGACCCTGAGACCCTCGAAGGTCTCAAAACATCCGAAATGTTTAAACCAAAAAGCATGAATCCTACTAACAACCATACTTAGGTTAATGCCCATACATATACCTAAGTTTTCAAATAAAACCATCTAAATCATGAGGAAAAAAAGGCCCAACTCAAAATCCCAAAGCTCAACTATTCCATGAAGGAAAGAATACCATTAATGTAACACCACAAAGGTAAGTACCAAAGTAGAAATTCCACATAAAAGAATACCACAAAGGTATCTCCAAGAATGTTTTCATCACAATGGTATGCCACACAGAAGAAATCCACAAGGGTATCCCCATAAAGGTATGAATCACAATGGTATGCCACACAAAATAATACCACAAAGGTATCACCCTAAAGTTATGTGTCAAAAAGGTACACCACACAGATGATTACTACATAGGTAAAGTCTCATCTCACACACAGAATAACATATTTACGGTAGTAAACATGATTATATGTAACTACTGAATCATCTTTCTTTTTTAAGAGGCAGACCCACATAGGATCCTAAATCATCATTCCCACATAAGATCCTACTACACCAGACACATGTTGGATCCTAGAGTAATCCCACGTGGATTTCTAGAGAAGATCCAAGTGGGATACTGTAACATTGAACCATGTAGGATCCCATAGGATAGACCCACGCAGGATCATAAGGCACAGACCCACAGAGGATCCCTTTCCCATCTTACAGCCAGTTAGAGGGTTCTCGGACTAAGCTTGCTTGATTCCAGGAGGGTACTCTCTTCAAGCCACATGTCAATACTCCAACTGCCACGATGTCCCATCAAGAAGTATCCCAATGTTCCTTCATTTGATAGGGTTCTCAATGCAATAGACGGTGCGTTAATAGACCACACATTCTATAAGTTATTGGCCTTTTAGTCTCGAGGTCCCGGTTGGATTCGTGTTCAATCCAACTCGGTCGTACCCCCATCTTTATCCAAAACTCTAGCGGTGTATACCAAAAGGACCATCTCGATCCAATGATCCCTACGCCATAGATAGTTCATCAGACGGATGCCCGTAGGTCATGTTTTTGCCGAAGGAGCGAAATGGGTCGAAGCTGGTTGGGGTTCGGTCCGACCCGGCCCGACCCAAACCGGTTCGGGTCGACCAGGCCTGACCCGGGTCCGGCCCTGGGTCTCACCCATCTTGTTGGCTCCAGCGTGGCCCTCTGGGCATCCCATGGTGTGGCGCGTGATGGGCAGCCCGCTGGACTGCCCGTGGGGTGGCCCGCTAGATGGCCAGCGTGGCGGCCCACACAAGGCGGCCGCATGGGAGGCCTACGACTGGCCGGACGGACAACCCTCCTCTAGAGCGTGGTCATATAGCACGCCACCACCATCAGCCTATAGTGAGTTGGACAGACCCCTTCGTCATCGTGGCCTCATGTCGCGGATCTTGAAAGCCGGCGGCGCAGACGCGTGCCGTTACCGCCCCTTCACGCGGTCGGTGGTACACCAGCCACCGCCTCTTCTTTTCCATAGCCGACAGTCCAGGTCCCTCCATTGGATACGAGGTTTCACCCCCTCCATCTTCGTGGCCGGCCAGTGTGTTGTCCACTGCTCTTGAGTCCTACTAGCGATAGTAACCGGTACTAGTCACCGTCCACCTCCATCGCGAAGAACGCATCAAAAAACTCAAAGGCTTTAGAGTGGTTGACCCATGTTCATTTGGTTTGCACCAACCACATTAGACCGGTAGAAATAAGGTCATGGAAAGAGATTCAACGTAAAATAAATTGACGAAGATTAATCCAATCAAACCCCTACCTTGTCGTTCATTGGAGGAGTCGAGAGGTAGATGATGAAGTTGTTGAAGAATTTCGGCATTTTCTCCTTCCGCAAAGCGCTTCCGATCCAGGATCAGGGTTGGTTCCTCTGTTCATTGTTGGAGATGGAATTATTAATCGGAGGAATAGTTTCTCTAAAGTTCTCATTTTTCCCACGATTTCCCCATGGAAATGACGATCTAACAAATAAAAATAGGTTTATCATGTTAATTTATTTTGGCATAATTAATTTTTTCACAAATAAATGGCACAATTAATTAATTAGAGAGTTGATAGGGTTTCCCTCATTAAGAGGGGTTCAGGTGGTCCACACCACCATTAATTCTAATTGGGAGGGTTTTCTAGCTCAGGTAGTCCCCACCTCCATAATTTAAAAGGACAGGTTATAAAAATAAAATAAAATATCTCCATTATTTTATTTTTATTTCCACAAAAAAACACAAAAAACTAAGTATCACCCTTGACCTACTACTGTAGAGGTGGAGGTCTCTTTAAATGAATAACAGCACTGTGAGTTCAATAATTTCCTCCGATTTCAATTCCGGGCACCAGTTCAAAAGTTACAAAAACCCGCTCACACACTTTTTGAACGTACGTAAAAAATGTTCAGCAATTTATTACAGGCACACTGGGCCTCAGAATCACGTGTCGTCAATTTTTGTGGACTCATAAAATTCCCATATAATTAAAAAAATACATGGAATTATCGGATCTTTACATGCATGCATGTGATTATGAATTGCTTTTTTAACATTTTGATGTGTGATTATGATCGCTTCCTAGCTAAGCTTACAAGAATATTTTTGGACATGATTAAATTTAGTTATTTTAAAAATCATAATATTTCTTATTTTTATGAATCCACATGCCTATATTATGAATCTTATATGTTGATATTTGTTTTGACGCCCATATTTATCATGCTTCAATATATGAATTTATTTCAATCCTTATACTATATTTTTTTTATCAATATTGTATGGTGGGAACTTACAATTGAATATTTCATCATACCCATATGGTCATCATATCCTCTAATGATTTATATCACCTATGTTTTACCCTTACTGTGTATCTGATCTCACCCATTCATATGTTTCCTTTCCCTATCTTATGATGAAAGGTTATAATTATTGTATGTATAATAAGAGTACTATTTGGAGAGGTCATTATTGTATAATATTAATATATTTCATGAAATATAATTATTATGTATCTATTCTCTAATTAAACTAAACCTTTTACAGTCCCCGATCATGTATTATTGTTAAATGTATGTAATATTCATCTAAAAAAGGAATGTTTATATTTTGTACTTGGATTGCTTCAGTAAAGATGAATTTTATGTGATAAGGTTATAAAATGTGTTATATGAGTTAAAAATAACCTCAAATAATTTTTTTCTATGTTAGATACTTTAGTAAAATAATTGATATTCATGTAATGAAGAGTTGACACAAGTCTCGACATTAAGGATGCGGAAAAGTAATCACTTATTTTTGTTAACATATTTATATATTATATCATTCTTTGTAGAAATAAGGTGTTTCAAAACCCATTGGGCGCATGGGGCTGTAGAAATACTGTTGCAACAACGGGCTTTGTAGTGGAGGCAGTGTACTTTAGCGGTGGATGATACTATGCAATAATATTGCAGGTGGAGTATTATATCAGTACTATTCAAAGAATAGGTCATGGGCCAAATATTTGGGCCTGAGGGCCATGTAATGGGAAAAATACCCACTAGGACTTTGGGCTATGTAATGGGTCTCCCTGTACCCAGTTAGAAGAAGTCTTTACTTTACTTTAAATAATAATCGAGGCTTCAACCCCAACCTTTAAAAAATATTATTTTTAATTTCTATTAATGGAGAATTGAGCTATTTTATGGCCTTATAAATCTCCATAGGGGAACATCACAACTTTCATTATCAATATAATTATTCTTGGGAATATTTAAAGATATTTGTCGAGATGTATTTTAAAGTAATATATACACATATCCAAATGAGAATAAAACTATGTAAGGGTAAGAAAGAGATAGATATTTTCCCATCTGAATTATAGAAGATTTTTTTTCTGTATTTTATAGTTGAGTTATTCAATATCAAACATTTTATATGTTGTCACATTATTTTATAGGAATCAAATTGAGCTAAAGGAGTCACATTTCATGTAATGAAAGATAATTATTAGGTATATAAATGAAATGAATGACTATATATAAATGTACCAAAAATGGGGAAATGTTGATATGTTTGGATATATAGGTATAGATTGGGTTGGAAATATAGATAGTTTATGGTATAAATGAAATCAAGGACTTCTTTTGGGTAAAAGGTTGGCATGTTGGCACATAGAGAATAAATGTTTTGTGACTGTGGGTATTAATGAATTAAAATATGTGGAAGAATCCCATGTTATCTCGACATTGATGTGGATGAGGACTTAATTGGAAGACATCAAGTTGGAAATAATGGTGTAAATTCTTGTGGGATGTGATGATAATATGTTATCAATGTATCAACAAATCACAGTAAACATTCATGATCAAAGTAAATTTATTTAAAGTAACACATTATCATGTAACTTGCGAATTTAAATTCGTTAAATAATTAGTTTCCTCTGGAAATGGATAAAATAACCAATGTGTTCACAAAACCATTGTTCAAGAATGTATTTAAATGATTCATTTAGATGATGGGAGTTGAACATTATTCCTCTTAGGGCTAAGTTTTGGAGAATTAATCTTCTCTTTCACTTATAAAAAGGATATTGTTGTTAAATTTGGATAATTACATTATAAATATCAGTGTATTTATTCTGTTTGATATATAAAAAGGTTTTAAAAAAATGGGGATAAAACTATTTTAGATAGAACCCAAATGTTTTTGTCTTAATAAATGTGAGAACGGTTTATTATTTTTAGGTATTTTTTATTTTGAGAGATTTGATAAAATAATAAAGATATGAATCAATCATGTCAATGATTAAAACATTTTTTTAGAATTCAAGTAGGAACATGTTATTCATAGGTTCTTTGGAAAAATTTTATAAGTGAATGAAATGGAGATATTGATCTCAAGCGGTATGAAGGGTTGATAAATTTTTTTATCACTCTTTATATAGAGGATAAACATATATAAATAAAATATTGTAACTATTTTATGAACAAAATGATTTTATTAATCAATGTTATCAATTCCTCCACTGATTTCACAAATGTAATCATTGAATTATTGTATTATAACACTCTTATATGTATATTTATTTTTTCTGTGATTTATGTTACATGTTTTATAAAAAAATTCAAGGGGATATTTTTTAGCCAAGGATATTTTTTTGGAAGATGTTGAGACATTTATGAGATTTTTGAAAAACAAGTGGATATTTTTGTGATCTTATATCTTGGTAATTTTCTTTAAAATATCATATTTTTTCTTGTGATGAAGATTTAAATAATATAGACTTTAATGGTTTATTGTATGGTATTTTTTAAATACATAATTAACATTAAAACTCACATAAAATATGGATTTCAATGTGAGCTGTAGTTTTTTTTATGTTTAATGGTGTTTTGAAATTATATTAATTTAGTTCAAATTAATCTAGAATTATAATAGGAAATAATATATTCAAATTGATAAATAGCCAAATTGAAATTTCTATTAGAATTAGTTCTAATACTTTAAGAAAAATTTTATGATATATATGACTCATTATAGTTTTTCAATAAGATTTATTATAAATTTATGAGGATGGAATTTAGTAATTAGAAGAGACTCATAGAATTATATAAGGAAAATACATTTTTTGTAAGGGTAATCAGTGAGATTAAGATTATCATTTATTTTCCATAATGATCATTTTGAATTTTTAAGGGTCAGAATGATTCTATAATGATCATTTGTCCATATCTATGGACCATCATTCACAATTTAAGAGTTTATTGTGACTCTTTAGGATTAATTTTCTATCACCGTAAAAATCATTACCCCTATTGTAAATTTGGTACCTAAAACAAAATGTACACCTGACATAGTAAAATATTGGATTTCTGGAATTTTGTGGTGAAATATATTCATGAATTATCAAAAAAAAAACTCTCAAATAAAATACTTCTAAAAATTTATAGAGAATTAAAAATTATAAAAATAGTTAATTCTGATATCGTGCCCGCATGGATTAAATATCCCGATGAGGTTTCTTAATAATGAAGTAGTATAATATAGTTTGGGTCAAGAAGTTAATTATTAAGTCATGGTGGAAGAAAAAGGAAAATATAGTTGACAAAACTATTTATCTACAACGAAGTGTATAATTTTTCACTAATTTTTTCACATCAATTGAACCATCAATGAATGAAATATAAGAAGAATTAAATTGGAAGAATAAACTGAAATTGTGGGAAATAAAAAAGGAATTTTTGTCAGAATTTCAAATTAGAAATTAAATTTCACAAATGGAAATCATTGCTTCTTAATATATTATATTTTTTGAGAAATAAAAATATTAAGGATGAAAATATGAATTAAAAATAATAGGCACAGAGATTATAAAATATTGGGAATGTAAATTTCATAGTAGTCTAACAAGGTCACTTAGAGGGTTGTGGGTGATTTAGGGATCCCATTTTCTTTTACAAATTGATTTTTTAAACAAACCTTTGTGACAAGTTTTGATATCGATCCTCTCATTTTAATTTATCTATCCATTTTTCATATTCTAGTAGGTGAAAACATAGAAGGAACATAATAATATACTTGGTTCTTCTTCAATATGATAGTCTACTCTTTTCCTTCTTCAATTTTAGTTCTGAGACGAGGTTTCTCCATAATAAATCACTTTGAGTAAAAGGAAAAACTATGAGATGAAAATGTTGGAATGAAATAATTTGAAATTCCTTGTTCACAAGTGATAAAATCGTGACCACTTGATCAATTATTTATAATGGCATCATAACAGTTAAATATATCTCCTTTGAAGCTTTAAGCTATCTCTTGATGGGGTCTTTATATACACTCTAAGAAATTATTTGAAGATATCCCCATATTATTTCATGGAATTGGTCCTTGGATGATTTTATTTCATAAGGTAGTGTTCATTGTCCCAATTACCCTTCATGAAATTAGGTCTAGATGTTCAGTATGATCATCCATCCTTTCTCACATTCTTCTCCGAGTGATATGATAATATCACATGTCATAGAATGTGGTTTCTTTTTCTCATCACCCCCCTTCACAAAAAAAATTTATAGCAGGCTACTTATTATTCATCCTTGATATAATATTTTGCATATGATGAAATATTTGTTCCCTTTGATACACATATGTTGTTCCAATACTAGTAGCTTTGAAATCTTTATTTTATTTTTCTAGATCTTCTCTTATTATGTTATATTTAGATATCTCAGGAATAATTATACCATATTTTAAATGAAGCAAATATATAATATTTGAAGGAAGGAAATATTCTTATTTAATCCCAATTTAAAGTATGTCTTATTCATCATTAGAATCCCCCTTTTGACAGGTATTATTTCCTCATGATATTTTAATATCATGTTTTCTTTATCACCATAAATTCTGAATCTTTTAATGACTTCAACATGTTCATGAATGTTAAAATGCATAGAGTCTCATAGAATGGACCATTAATTAGTGTGAAATATCCTCTTGAATTCAAATCATCTAAATTAGTTTTATTATTTGTCATAACATGAAACATAATTAATTTTAAAGATCATGATGTTTAATACCTTTAAAAGTATCACTTAACATCATCTGATCAGTTTTCATCAAAATATTTATTCTAATATTCCATAGATAAATTTATTCTTATTATTATAAAATATTAATTTAATTTATTCTTAAATTGATCTATATGACTCTTAATATTCTTCCACCAATTTTTTATTTCCAAAATGAACTTATGTGACATTTAGATAAATTATCCTTACATTTTTCTCCAAATTTCTTATGAATTTGATTCTGAGAAATTATGGAATCCTCCTTAAAACATCATGATCTTGAGGATGTACATGGATCATCCTTAAGAACTCACTCAACCGTCATTTTAATGTCTCATTCATCCTTAATTATTATGGGTATCTTTTCTAAATTTCTTCCATAGAGCTAAAATAATCCCTATATAGTTTCTAAATAAATGATACATAAAGTTCAAATTTATCTTATATTGATCCATGTTATGGTTGCATGGATTCCTTTTACTATCAAAATACAAATTCATTTATCCAAGATACTCTTATGCCCATCTTCCTTTTTCAAAATCATAGTACTTCTTCAAATTAATCCCACATAGACCATTAATTACTCAAACGTAATGTGTATTGTGGATGTTAGTCTCTAGTTTTATCATTAATAACATAAATTAATCAGAAATATATATCTTTCATGAAATTTCTATTTATTCTCAATCAACATAAGTGTAACAACCCAATACATTCTTTTAGGAATTTTCCTTCCCTCTTTTAGTTTCCCTCCTTATTTTGGTGTGTTTTGGAACTCGAAAGGATAGAGAGCATTTTCTGGGGAAAATGAACAAATGTTCAAGGATCATTTTTAGAATGAATTAAAATAGTTTGGGTATAAATAAAATATAATGTTTTTTTGTTTTTTGGCTGAATACAAACCATGTAAAGTTTAAACATATTGAATGTTTTACATACCATGTAAATTTTTAGTGTAATTTATTGTTCATCAAGCATATGTAGTTGACCGATACATACTGTGGAAGGTTTATATGTTGTGAATTTGGTTCATGTCAGGAAATTTATGATGTTTTCAATACATTAATGAAATTAAGGGTTTACATTACATGAATACATAAGATGTCATGAAATTATTAAAATCTATATTTTTAATCCTAAGATAATTTTTTTTTGGTGTTATTGGGATTTTCATATTTTATTACATGAAATGTGGTTTCTCATAATTTATTTCTAATAAATGTGATTTTAGGGTACTTCATGGATAATTTATTTCTTATTTGGTTGTAGCCTCTTCTCTATTGATTGAGGAGCTCTATTGGTCAATTTTAGGGACCTCTTCTCACTATAATTCACTTGTTTCGGAGATTTATCTCCATTGATTTTGTGGTGCATTTCTACAAGTGATTAATCCTTTTTCTTCTTCTTGATTTTTGTTGATCATATTAGCACCATTTTGTTTTATTATTGGATCTATTGATATTTTGTGATAATATTCTTGATCTATATTAGATATTTTTCATAATCATACTACGGAGGCTAACCCTTATGTTCTTCATGGAATGGAATTTGAGTTTCTTCGAGTAAAGTCATGTTATGTCCTCTATACTAACTAATTTTATTGTTGAATTTATTTGGAGAAGTGAGGATTGATTCTAGGACCTCTGTTGTTCTAAATTAGGGGATCCCATTGTGGATGCATGGAACTCGAGTTTGAGGTAAGTGGTTCTGTCTCTATCCCATGTCAGATGAACTATATTTATCAAGATTTATAAATTGTTTTATAAATGAATTGGAATAATTAATTTGTGTGTCTGGAAATATGTTTTTTTTAGAAAATAAAGTTTTCACCTTATTCTGGTAAAAATAAAAGGTGTTTTCAAGGTATTCTGAAATGGAATTATAAAATGGTTTTCAAGTGAATGTTTTTGATGAAATGGTTTGGAAAATATATATGTATGAATCCTTAGGTACTTGGGTGGAAGGTGTAGTAATAGTCCCCTTCCATTCGTCAGGGGGTTCTATCAAGGGGTGTTCCTATGCTTCCAAGGCCTATTGATCTAGCGACATGGTAGACTTATTTGGGGTTCACATGATAGGGTTCTCCTCTTCTATCAAGGTTTTTTTCATATATCTAGATACGTGATGTGTGCTATTGTATATGATTTGGTACATGTATCCTATATATTCTTACATGTAGTGATCCTTAGCATGATGTTACATGTCCATTTTCTTATACTGTTTTGGCTAATATTGTTTAGAATTTAGTGCTATGGATATTATATGATATGTGATAAATTATTATTTTTTGTTTGACTACTTTGATGTATATGAAATTATTTTAATTTTTTTACCAAGATTATTTTGTTAATTTGAAAAATAGTGAAATTAAATGTTTTACTATGATTTTGATATATAAACTTTTTAACTATTTTCCATGACTCATTTTCTTTGACATTTGGAATTATTTACTTTTATTGTATAGAGACTTGATATGGATCACCTATGAGGGTTATAATAAGCCTATTAGATCACACAATGTTCACCACTTCAATGGTGTGTAACCTTTGTATTTCTTTCAATACAGGGAATGGAAAGGTGACATAGTTAGGAGGTGAGGTTTCTGTGAGCTATGTATGGGTAGATGGTGGTGAGATAGAGGATGTTTCAACATGTTATCACATGAAGTTGTAATTTCGTATTTTTTTCCATTATTGTTGAACTTTTCTCTTAGATATGTTTTGTCTAATTTTGAGTTTTATTTCATCTATTTGTTCATTTTTCCTGATATTTGTTTTCTTCTTCCACTATTTCTTCTTCTTGTATATATAAACATGTGTGTTTTTTCTTCAGTTTAGGTGAATTGATTCCATATGATTGCTTTTTGTTTCCATGATACTTGTCACCATTCAAAGGGGATCATAAATACCCTTAAGGTATGTGGAAATTTTGGTTGGCTACCAATTTGAGGATCTGTTTGGGTCGAGTTCTGCATAGTTTGTTATCAAAGGAAGTATATCATTAAGAGTCACTGTGTTATGACCTTTGGATACTAGAGATAAGATTTTTAGGTCTTGATAGGTAGGTTTCAGTGACTACCAGACCATATTTTTCCCTGATGAGACTCAAGTAAACATGATGTGTTTTGATTTGTGCCTCCTGTCCTGATTTTTTGATCTTAATATTAGTTTATTCTTATGGGATTCTTGGTTAAACTATGATTATTTTGTTGTATGATCATTTAGTCTATTTTTATGTGAAACAATATGAATCTAGATGTATTCCAATGGTTCTTTGGGAGGGTACAACAGATTTACTTCAACAGAATCCGCCAATAGATTAGAATATTATTGAGATTATCATGTAGATAGTTTTTACTATTGACCTAAATGTTCTACAAGTCCAAAAGACAATTGTTGAGGTATATCCAATAGCTATAGGATAAAGTGATTAGTATTGAGAGTTATTTCATTAAAATACCCCATCCTTTAATGGTATAAATGAACCCCAAGAGGTTTAGGACTAGCTATAAAATATCGATCAAATATTTTATTTCCAAGATAAAACTTTTATTATCAAGATGACGTGTGAATCATTTCTATTTGAGGGTCCTAGAAAATGATGGTGGGATTCCATATTATAGGTGGATAGGTATGTGGGATTAGACTAGAGTGGTTTTGAGACTCCCATATTCTAGTCGTTATTTCTAGAATAATTGATGATGGAAAAGTTTTCGGAGTTACATTATTTATAGAATGGAGAGAATTTGATATTGGCATACACCAATCAGTTTGTTGAGATGGTTCATTTTTTCCATCGGATGTGGAGAATGACTAGTGGAAGGATTAGAAGTACCTATCATGGTTTCAAATGGATATCAGGTCGTGGGTATTTATTTGTATGCTTCATCCTATGAAGAGATAGTAGATACGAAGATGATCACAAAGATTAATATGGAAGGAAAGGTTGGTTATTATTCCCCTTCTTTTCCACCCAGTGGAAGATTCAGTGGAATTAAAGTAGAAAAGTTGGTATCAACATCATCAAAAGAGTGGTGGAGATTGTTCTTAGTGGAAGGCCTCCTATGTACCTTCAAGTATAACTAGTAATGTTCCCCTGACTTTCTACCAGAGTGGAAAGGATGGGCACACCCAGTACTATTGTTCTGCATCTGTGAATATTTTTTATGGTTTTGGAAGTTGTAATTATCTATATCATTTTTATCCAAATATGTCTACACCTCCTTATGGGTCATGGATCATCATCTCCAATGGCTACTACGACACAATCAGATGCTTCAAACGAAACCAGGCTCCAAACATAGCTCTTAGGATCGAATCTCCTTCATATAGTAGATGATTTTTTGGTGGTGGTATACATGGGTTCAAGGAAATTGGGAGGTAGAATATTTATTTCATCTTCAATATTGATATCTTTATTTCATACTAGTGTTTCCTACTCATTAATTTCCATTAATTTTGTTAATATTCATAAAATTCTAATGAAACTCATGTCCATTGTTATGGAGTAAGCAACACCTCTTGTGAAGAGGAAAGGAAAGGGGATTCAATGTCCTTCTTGTTCACTATTGATATATAATGTGAGTTAGTATGAGATTTTCTAATATTAAAACATGATATATTAGACACAACATCGTGATGGATTGGATTTTAATAATCATACATAGGTTAATTTTTATCATCAGCATGTCCCATTTCTTGTAGATAGTGTGGGATCACTGGTGTTTCTGGGAGAGTGAGATACAAGGTTTGGTCATGGAGGACCATTCCACCCAAATATTAGGGCTTTTTTATCTGATTTAGTAGTTGTGCCTAACGATGGTTCTTCTATTTTCAATCCTCGTGTTATAATTCAGGAATTTCATGATTGTTTCCTAGATTATTTCTATGGGATTAATCCAAAGAGGAAGGTAAATTAATGATTGACTTGATGATAGGTACACAACTAATTTTTATACCTTATTATCATATAGAATTACTGGAGTTGAAAGAGCCCACGAATCATTTGGATGACCTGATGTTGAAAGGTTTTGTTCTCCCTACTATTTATCATTAGGTAGCCCCTTTTCTATTTTACAAGAAAGTAGATGGTTCACTCCAATTATGTGTAGACTATCGGATGTTAAATTTGGAAACGGTTAATAATAAGTATTATTTTCCTTATGTGTAATATTTTTTTGATTACTTAATTGGGGAAAGTGGTTTTCAAAGATTGATATTTAGTCAGTTTATCATCCACCCAGATTATGGGAGTCAGATATACCAAAGATGGATTTCGGGAGACGGTACTTCCACTACAAATATATTTTGATGTCGTTTGGTATATGTAATGTTCCTAAAAAATATATATCTATGATGAATCAAATACTCCATGAGTATATTGAAATTTTTTTGTTAGTGTTCATGGAAAATATTTTGGTTTATTTGAGATCCATCCATTAGTATGAGCTCCAATGGAGTTTGGTACTGTATATCCACAAGAGTCACCATTTGCATGGAATGTTTTTAAAATTCAATATTTGGATACAAGAATTGAATTTATTGGGGAACATGATTTATGATCATGCATTATCAGTTGATCCTGAGAAGATGAAGTATATTTTTTCTT
Source organism: Viscum album (assembly GCA_963277665.1). Classification (NCBI taxonomy): domain Eukaryota; kingdom Viridiplantae; phylum Streptophyta; class Magnoliopsida; order Santalales; family Viscaceae; genus Viscum; species Viscum album. The sequence goes on from OY728160.1 coordinate 1,568,360,523, forward strand.
GGGAAGATCCATGGAACATCACTGATATTCAGAGCTTCTATACTTTTATTGGATATTATCAAAAATTCATAAAATATTTTTAAATGTTAGTGTCAACTATGACACACTTTCAAGGTAATGGGTGAAATTAATAAGGAATAAAAGTGTCAATACTCTATTGAAGAGACGAATGACTTCTAAAATTATATACTATTCGGATATTACCTGATCATGATAAGGGTTTGTAGTATTTTTTGGTCCTTCTAGTTCTGGTTTTGGTTGTGTTTATATACAGGATGATCATTAGGTGGCTTACGGATCTATCTATCTTCCACCACATTGAAGCATTACCCCACACATTATTTATAGATTTTCCCACTTTTTTCATGCACTTATGTGTTATCGGCACCATATTTTGAGGGAGTGGTCCACGGTATAATCTGACCATTTGAGTCTGAGTTATATATTTTCTAAAAAAAATACTAGAATCATAGATAGAGGTGGTGGGCAGAATACCATAATGGGTTTGACTTTTAAATCAACTAAACCGTAGAGAAGGGGAATTTTATTGCAGAATATCATAGTTGGAAATAACAATCATATTCTATTTTTTGAATTGAATGAAAAGTCAAACATTATGGGGTTCTAAACTCTATTTCATTTGGATGCTCCAGAGGATTTTTGAGTTATGGTTCTAGCCAATGTTCAGTTATCATCCTCTCTCCCAATGTTTATTAGGTAGGATCATCCCTATTATGATGAGTTTTGGAGAATTTGAGAAACCCAATATGGTGGGGTGACCATTTTTTTTGGTCTCTCTCCTCAAATTATAATATCCATTTTAAGGAATGATTTTTCATCTCAACCTCTGTAAGGAGATTAATTTTTTTTTATTGTTATATTTATTCAAATTACATTTATTTGGGAACTATTAATATGTATTATGGAATGAGACGGTAATTCAGGTGTTCGAATATGGAACATGACAGAGTAGATTATGTGTCATTTATTTACACCTTTGAACTGATAAAAGGAGGAGAATCTGAAACCCTCTAGGTTACTCCAGCCTCTACCGATTCCATTTTTGAAATTAGAAAAATAATCCATATATATATTTTTTGGATTACCACAGACTCACTAAGGGAGGAATTATATCTGGGCGGTGATTGATTGGTTGACAAAGACATCTCATTTTATTCTAATCAGGGACACCACTAAAGTTAAATATCTAGGTAATATATATGTATATAAGATCATGAGGTTACATGGGATTCAGTATACCATTGTTTCATACAGGGATCCAAGGTTTACTTAGAGGTTATTGAGGAGTATCCAAGAGGTGATTGGGACTTAGATCTGAATGAGTAAAACTTACCATCCATAGAAAGATGTCCAAATGATGCATGTTATTCAGATCTCAGAGGATATTCTGTATTCTTATTTCATGGATTTTTTGGATCATGGGATATCTATATTAGACTCTTTGATTTTTCTTATAATAATAGATATCAATCATCAATCAGAGAGGATCCATTTGAGGTTTTTCTTCACACGTGTTGATGATATCATTATTTGGAAGAGGTGGGAAATGCCTTTTTAGAGGGACCAAGTATCATTTAGTAGGAGTTAGTGAGTATTTAGGATATACATTTACATCTAGGTATCTCTTATAGTCAAAAAAATCTTATGCGAATCATTTCCATTTTCCATTGAAGTTTTCTATTGGTATCCAGGTTTTCATGCAAGTTTATCCTCAGCTGGTTCCCTGTCATCATATAAAACAAGGAAATTTGGATCCAAGATATATTGAACCATTTGATGTTACTGATTATATTTGAAAAATTACTTATTGAGTGGAATTATAGATTTAGTTGACATGTATTCATGATGTTTTCCACATATCATAGCTCAAGAAATACCATCCTGATCCATCTCATATATTGAGTTGGGAAGGGAATGAGTTGGATTCCAATTCTTCTAATATTGAGTATCTAATGCAGATAATTGATTCTCAAGTGATTTTCTCCCATAGGAATTTAGTTCCATTAGATGGAGTTGTATGACCACAAGAAGCTAATTCTCATAATACTTGGTAGCATGAGTCATAGATGAGGGTGCAATGGAATCACTTATTTTCTATTCATTATTCTTCCACATGGCTTCCTGGGGGTAGAAAGTTTTATGGTAAAGAGTATGTAACACCCTGTTACCCACATTCATATATTTCTATAGTCTATTTTCATTTGCCTCATTATTTTGGTGAATTTTGTGTCTCTTGTGTATGGAGATAGTTTTCAATGGAAAACGATATGATGTTTGGGGATGTTTGTTTGTATGAATTAATTGAGTTTGGGTATAAATTTTTAAAGGATTTGTTGGTTTCCTATGATTTTTGAGAATATTGTTGTTGGTTTGGGGTTTCGAGTAGAATTTGGGGTTTTTTTCTACATGGTGAATAGACTCCAAGTAATAATTACACATCATGGAATTTTTTCATGTCGTGTATCAGTTATTGGGACGATTGTGTGAAATATTACAAGGGGTGAAATGTTTACACAATATGAATAGGGTTCATTTCAAGTAATGTATAAAGTCATAAATTGGATTATGTTGTGAAAGGTTTAGGCATTGTGAAAATATTACAAATCTTGAAATGTTAAAAATAAATATTTCTAATTAGAGATTTTATGCTTTATAAATTTTTTGGGATTCTTGGATTATAAAATATGAAATGGGGATTCACACCATGTAATTATCATAGCTTTTACTTTTTAGGGTGCATCATGGTTGATTTATTTCTTATTAATCTATATCATATTATCTCTCAAGCAAGGAGATCTCCTAAGAGATTTTGGGGAACTCCCCTCCTTCAAGATCAATTCATTCAATGATTGCTCATTGTTTTGATTGTGCATCATTTATATGGGTTACTAACCCATCTTATTAATTTTTGTTGAACGTCTTATCATAGTTGTGTTGTGTTATTGGATCTATTGATCTATGAAGATAATATTCTTGAACCTTTCTAGAACTTATGAATGATCTTCTTAAAAAGTCTAATGCATGTGTTGGTTTTTGTTCGGCATGTGAGTTTCTTCAAGAAATGTTGTGTTTTATCCTCTCAGTTGAATCCTTTTCTTATTGAATTTATACTATAATGTGGGTATTTATTTAAGGACATCCATTGTTTTATTTGTGTTCTTCCTTGTTGGTGGATCTCGTTGTGGGTATGTGTGACTCAATATTTAGGTAGGTGGTTCCATATCTAGCCTTGGTTGGACGAACTATATCGATTTTATTTTATAAATAGTTTTATAAATTAGTTGGTATGATTTAATTCTATGTGTGGAAGCATATTTTTGGGGAAAAAGTGTTTCATCTTGATTTGGTAAAAAGAAAATTATTTTTCAAAGAATTTAAAAATGGATTTCTAAAATGGTTCTCAATGTATATTTTTTATTAAATTGTTTAGAAAATAGAGAACATGGGAAGACTTGGGTGCTTAGGTGGAATTTGTAGTAAAATGAATCATCCATTCCTTAGGGGGATTAATCATGGGGTGTTCCTCTACTCCCTAGGCCTGTAGATCTGGTGACATGATAGAATAGTTGTGGAGTTCACTTTCTAGGGTGTTACTCTTATCACTATATTTGAAGCATATATCTAGATACTTGATGCAAGTTAATATATATGACTAGTTACCTGTGTTCTAGCTATCTTATCCTATATTGGTCCTTGGCATGATGTTACCCATGCTTTAGCTGGTGTTTTTTTGGTTTGTGCTATTTTAGCTTGTGTTGTCATGGGTTTGATATGATATGTGATACATTGATTTATATCATGTTACAAATTTTATTTAAATGAAATGATTTGAACTATTTTACCTAGATTTTTTGGAAATTCCTAAAAGGTGGAAGTAAATGTTTTACCATGATGTTGATATAAAAAATGTTTAAATATATATCTTTCATTGTTTTTATTTAATTTGATCATTATTCATACTATCATAAAGAGACTAGATATATAACACTTAGGTGGTATCTTACGAATCTTATTAGCTCACCCCATCTGCACCCCTTCAGCAGTGTGTAGACCTTTATATATCTCTTGATGTAGGGAAATGAAATGAGTAGTTGTGAGGCAGTGATGTTTTTGTCATATTTTTATGGGTATCTAGTGGTGATACAATTGGTTTTTTCCTTTTTTATCACATGGTGTAGATTCTTGGTTTTTTCTAGTCCTTTTTTGATGGACTTGTCTCTTAGGAATTGTTTAGCTACTTTTGAGTTGTATTGATTCTGATATTTTACCTTTTTGTTATGATATATATATTATTTATTATTTTGATATGTTTTTTCATATTTATATATATATGTCATGATTTTAATTTAATTTGAGTTGAATCATTTCATATAATTTTTGTTCGAAGCTCAGTCGCTAGTATCCTGTCCATGGGGATTGGTAAATCCCTTTAGGTATGTGGCTATTTGGGTTGGGTGCCATTTGGGAGGGTATCTGGGTTGGTTTCTCCATAAATATTCAACTTAAAATAACATCCAATAGATCTCCTTACATTGATACAATATTTATTTTCATTGGTACTCCGTTAAATATATTCTTTTTATCTTACATAGATTTCATTCTTTTTATAATATTGTTATTCAAACTCCATTCCATGTGGATTCGTCGAACATCCATCCAATTTTATTGATAAAACATCCATAACATTAGTACATGACTCAAACAATTAGATCAATACATCAATCACCAAAAATATGTGTACTATGTGAATATATTGAACCATGTTCTTCAATAAATAGAGATACCACCAACTTTTCTATCATATGGATGCATCCTAAAATAAATGTGCAATGATTATTTAATGAAAAAAATAACACCAATGTATTTCGACCTTACCAACACATATTTGCATCTTTAATCATTATGAAATCCTTTCCTATTGATAAAAAATTCAATCCAACACATGGGATCTTCGATATCCCAATTGGAGATTGTTATCAATTCCACATAATCAAATGTATGTTAATATGTGTTTTTTTTCATATTTTTATTCTCCCCCTCATTAAAAATAAATAAAATGGAAATATTAGGGAAGGTATTCCTCAATATTCATTCCCCATCATTCAATTCAAAAAATGAATTCTTCCACATATATGTAAAATTATAGCTTTATCATTTTATAAATAAAAAGATGGATTTACCTTATTTCCCAGTAATTAGACTACAGTTAGACAACTCTATGTCTATATGAGCTAATTGATGTTGAAAAAAATATAAATAACCATGGTGTTCAATGATTCCCATAAACAAATATGCATGTAATATTATTCTTAGTGTATCCATCAAGGGGATATTTGTACATATTTATAAAAAAATGCATCTTATACCAATTTCAATAGATATATCAAGAAATTTCATGTACACCTTTGTTATTTTATAAAATCTATAAACCAGCACTCCTATTTTATAAATATATTTTAAATAATACAAACAACAGTGGAATGTATTGTTGGGAAACCATAACCACCAATAAGAATAAGCACTCTAAAAATACAATATTTCATGATTTAATAAATCTATAGGAATCTCACCCTTTAATATAGATTCCAATAAAAGTGATTACTCATTTATTCATCATGTTTGACAATCTTATGTTGAGTTTTATGATGGATATCTCTTTCTTTGTTGTAAACATATTACAACTTCATGTAGATTTCACTACTGTTTCTATCCTTCAATTACCTATAATTTATTATAAAAAACATTAAGTAAAAATGATATTTTATCAATTATTTCCTTAGTAATATCCATAAAGTAGAGACTTTGATCTTTACCTAGAAAGAATCTTTTCTGTAGATCAAATGTGTCTGAAAAAATTATGTTTGTTATCCATGTAATTTTCCATGTCGATCAATCATTGAGTTTTGTGGTCATCTTTTTATTTTTAAATTTATTCTTTTTTAGAATAATCTTTTTCTCCTATGATAATAAAGAACCTTCCTCCATATGTTCTGTTTCCGATGCTTTCACTGGGGCGTGCACGTCCATCCTTTTGGAGGACGACGACGCTTTTTGTTTCCCTGTATTCCTGCATTCCAAAGGCGGGCGACATCTGTTCCTTGTCAGTGATGTTTTCACCTTGATCGTAACAGGATGATTGGATGTCGGTTATTCCTTATAGGGATTCCTCCTCTGAACTCGTCACCTAGTCTAGGTCTCCCTTATAGATTTAAGACGTTGTTCGTGAAACTCTTCCTAGCGCCATATCTTCAGGGACCAAAGTTAATTACACTTCTTCTGTCTGGATATTCCAAAGGGTCCAGTCAAGGTAGCAACCATTGCTTAGGGGTGTTGTCATGTTAGATAACATTGGAGTGTTTGGATAACTTACCCCTATTATAGGGCTTCTCAAGGGCGCAGAATCCCGATGCATCCCACGTCGAACATGGATAATTTTCTACCATATGCATGTATATGAGGTTTTCCCGAGCATCCCATGTTTAACATAGGGTATTCCATGAGTTTAATGTCTAGCGAAGACGGATCATACTGATCAAAACACTGAATAGAGTGGATCAGATGGATGCAACCCCTTGAGGGAACAATGATGTTGGAGACAAACTTTAGTTAGCATCCTGGTTGTTGTTAAGGGGGATGTGGAATGGGGTGGTGTGATTCCCCCGGGATGTGGTGGCCCAGGTACGAATCAGGTTGAATTATATATGGTTTAATGAGGTTGGTGGAGAATGATATGGAGTTGAATTGAGGACGACAGTGATGTTGGGATTTAGTCTCAAGGAAACCTCCTACATATCCCAGATGCATGGAATCAAGGTCCTCGTAGTTCATCTGAAGATTGCCTAACACCGATTGGGGATTTCAATGGCTTACAGCCGGATGGGGGATCGCAATGGCTTACCGCTATATGGGGTCACAATATCTTATCGTTGGATGGGGTCGCAACGGTTTACCGTTGGACGGGGTCGCAATGTCTTACCATTGGATGGGGTCAATCTTCAGGGGGGCTTCCCACATACCTTATCTAGGAGGCAAGGATGAAACCCACATAGTTACTATGGGATGGGGGTCGGTGCACAAGCATGTATGAGGTCTTGGGGTACAATGGTTGTTAGGATAGAACCTAAAAGAGGGGTTCTACATACCTTACCTTGGCAAGGATCTATGTCCATGTAGTTTGGGTGGGTGCAACAGGTTACCGTTGACTGGAAAAACAACAAATTACCACTTATTGAGGTCCACAGTTTAATGTCATGTGTGACGGGGGTGAACCGACGTGAAGGAGGACCTGGGGCCCAGATAGATGGGGGGCTTGAACCTCGTGGAAAATTCCTACATACCTTTCCTGGGAAAGTATCAAGTTCCATGTAGTTCATGTGGGATTGGTCGAACCAACGTTAAGGGGGTCGGATTGACCGGGTGTGGGGCATGAACCTGAGAGAGGCTTCTTACGTACCTCGCCATGGAAAGGATCAACGTCCCTGTAGTTCATGATGGTGTGGGATCCGATGTGAAGGGGGGTCGGAGAAACTTGGTGTTGGGATCGAACCTCAGAGAGGCTTCATATGTACATCACCTTGGTAGGGAACAACGACCTCATAGTTAATGCGGTGTTTGGTGAACTGACGTGAAGGGGGTCGGAGCAACTAGGTGTTGGTCTTGAACCTCAGGGAGGATTCCTACATACCCCTCCATGGTAAGGATCAAAGACCTTGTAGTTCATGGGGTGTTTTCTGAACTAACATGAGGATGGTCGGGACCAATGGATGGTGGGCTTGAACCTCCAGGATGCATCCTACGTACCCTGCCTTGGAAAGGATCAAAGAACTCGTAGTTCATGGGGTGTTTGGGGCATACATGCTAGGATGCCCGGAGAGGATGTCATGGTCGATGCCTGCTCTAATCCCTCATGAGTAATGCTCTATGTGAGAAAAAAGAGACAACAAAGATCCTACAGTCACTTCATGGAAGGTGCATCCATGGGAAGTAGAGTGGGGCCGATGCGCAGGTAGTGGCCTGAATGGGAAACAAGGGCTTATGTGTGGTTCACATCCCAAAGAGGAAACATGGGCTTATGTGTGGTTAGCATCCCAAGGAGGAAATAGGGGCTTACATGTGGTTAGAGGCCCAAGGAGGTGGAGATGGGGACTTACGTTAGGATGGAGCCCCAGATGGGAATTTCTCACCCAGGATGAGAGGAGGAGCAGGGGTGTTGCCTCATGTAAGGAAAGCTATGGGCTAACTCTAGGGTGGTTTCCCTTTCCCCGCGGAAAGATGCAGATCTGATAAAGAGGTTTTCATTCCATGTAAGGAATAATTTCACTCTTGTGGAGACTAGTGGGTGTAGAGAATTTCTGAGATGGGGCACCATGCACGCAAGGTAGGGGTGAGGTCACAGTTTAACATCATGTGCTGAGGACGATGGTGCTTTTCAGTTTTATGTCCTACAACTCAGACGAGGTGGGTGTGATCTGCACCAATTAAACATACATAACTGATACTCACCCACTATTGGGGGAAGGAAGGCATCAGCAACACCATGGTTAGTTGTGTTACGGAGCGATCCATTTGGGAGTCCATGATAACTTGGCTATGCAAAGAAGCAATAGCTGTTAGCATGCCTACATGATGAAGAATGAAGCAGAGAAATGCAATGGAATGCACTGCCCAAAGGATTTGGAAATTGCTTCATGAAAACCTGAAGAGCCGCATAGGAAAAAGAGTTTTAGAGCAAAGGAGTTCATAGGTAGAAGTCATGTGAAGCTCTGGTGCTCCATTAAGTAGAGGGGCTTCATGAACGGATGTGCTTCATGATGTGAAGTCTCCTAGGCTAGTCATAGGGCATAGGTGCATATGGAAGGAGCTTCGTGAAGTGGACAGGAAGTCGCGATTAAAATCCTCACGAAGAAAGGGTGCCTCATGAACAAACGTGCGGTGAAGAAATGTGCATCGCGACGCACAATGACCCTCCCTTAGCATTGGGTAACATGTGTATGGAGGGTGTTTCGTGAATCATAAATTATTTGCGATGACCTGAGTCCCTAGGGGGTTCCCATTCCTTCGCGAAGGACAGTGGGATTCGCGAAACGCATCCCTCTTGGAAGAGGGGTTGAATTAAAAAAAAGGGGGAGTCCCTTCGCAATGAAAATGTATCTTGAGAAACTGATGGTTTGTAGAGCCAGAGGTGCTTCGTGATTTGAGAGCTGAGAAGGTGAAAGGTGAGATGACCCATCCTTTGAGCTCGAGGGGAGCCCTGTATTTATAGTCATGAGGCACTGCAAAGCAGAGTTAGCTCGGTGCGAAAACAGAGTTTTCTCCACAACTGGCCATGAAAAACAAATCAATTCGCAAAGGATCCACCATCAATGATCTTCAGTGGGCTTGCGAATGTCAAATTCCTTCATGGAGACTCCCGCCTCCTTTCTCCATGGAAGGGTCACGAACGTCAATGGGGTTCACGAAGCTTCCCTACTATTTGATCGATGGTGGGGTCGTGAATGTCAAAGGAGTTCATGGAGCCTCCCGCCACCTTGCTCCGCGGCGGGGTCACGAACGTCAAAGGGGTTCGCATAGCCTCCTTCCACAATGCTCCCTAGTGGGGTTGCAAAAATAAAAGGGGTTCACGGAGCCACCCGCATCCTAGCTCCATGGCGGGCACGGGGTCATGGGGCTTTGTGAAAGGTCTTCAGGAGGTATCCTTAGAGGGTTCCCTCGTATTCTTCCTCATTCCAACTATTTGTGCCAACAAATGGCCCCCTAAGACATGGAGCCAAAGAGAAATCAAGGTTCAAAGACTGAAGAATAATCACCAAAATCCCTCGGCCATCTGTGAAGCTATTTTACGAAGAGCACTCATGTGGCGGATAGGTGATGATCATGCAGAATGCGCCGCGATGCTCGGTGCAGTATGGACACTCTGCGATGCTCCGAAGGTCACCTCCTATAAATAGGGCGGCTGATATATCTTCTTTCCTTTCATTCCTCCATGATTTTGGCTTGTTGTGCTCTTGATTTATGAAGGTACATGTACTACGTGCTTGCTCCCCATGAATCGGGCCTTCTACATCATGTTTCACAGCGTGTCTTTGACTCTGTGACATCACATAGTGGCATTCTTTTGATGGTCAGGGTAGGGCTCCATGAACATTCATTGCGAACGTGCTCCGTGACATTGCTCCATGAAAGGGCTTTGTGGACTGAACATAGAAAACACCCAATCATAAAACTAAATGGCTCATCAGGAGGCTGCAAGGGGGGTCCTCACGGATGCTGCCCAAAGGGAGGAGATGGAGAACAACTTGGGCCTAGGGGAGTTAATGTGGAGCCATTCTGACCACGATTCACTAGTGGAGCTGCTATTAGAGATCCAGAGGAACTACCCACTGTGAATGAGTCTTCCTTTGTATGACTTTAGGATTTGGGCTGACGTCTTCATTCCTGAAGCATGTAGGGATGATCCAGCTTAACAGTTCAGGAGTATGTCGTGTTAGCACCAATGGTTCCGGGCAGCTAATGGACATGCCCGAGAAGGCTTCATGCCCGTAAATTCTAACTGCTAGTATAAACACCTAAACAATTTTGATGGGAAGGAATTGCAACTGGAGATTTCCCCACCTCAGTACCAGAAAATCATGAAGGAATCCTTGAGGAACCCAGGGAAGGGATGGTCTAAGGAGTGGGACCTACGCTAGGGCTGCAACTGTATAGATGACTGGGCATGGGACTACTGTGTAGTTGCCTCATGTGAAGATTTTGGGACTGATATGAGGAGAGTGGGCCTATATGAGGCGGCTTGGTCCTCCTAGCTTCACATCTATCAGCAAAAGTAGTTGATGCTTGGTATGCTCAGTAGGTGGTAATCGAGGACCAATACCTTCCACCTACACCACAGGGAGGTTGGTATCAGCATCTATGAAGTGCACCAGATATCAGGGGTCTTGATATTGAGGGAAATGTATGATGAATTCCTCTTTTTTAGGGGTGCATGGGAGGATCTGGAACAAATTTTTTGGCTGGTGATGGCGTTGATGGAGCTGGTGCCGAGAGAGGACAAATAATTCATAAAGGATTTCCATTTCAGGCGGTGGTTCATGCAGTTTATAATTTCTCGGAAGACATGTAGTTTCCTGTGAGGCATCATACTTGCCCGTAGGGGGCTCAATGAAGCAAAGAGCACTCATACTAGAAGATCTTGGAGGATATCCAGTGGAAAACCTGGGCATTTTTCATCATCACCGAGCAGAAACCGATAGTCAAGCTGGAGGCATTCATCACGGCTCTCATCTGTGGTTGGATCCTGCCAGTGAGGGATTCAAATAGGAGTGTGTGACCAAGGAAATTCATCATAGTGTCCATGTTGGCGACAGGCGGGCGATTCAACCTTGGGATCCCGATGCTCACCAAGCTACACAAGATGATGTGGCACATCAGTGGGGTGTAGAGGCTATAGAAGATATGAAGGCAATTCCACCTTCTGTATGGGTGGATAACAGCACATGGTAGGGGGGATTATTTGTACCCAAACCCTATCTCACCTCCAGGGTCGAACTTCTGCCACTCTATTCTTAATGCTGCGTGAAGCATTCCAGCCAAGCTGCCACACCTTTGGTACTGAACCGGTTGTGGAAGGTGGAGGAATTCAACTTTTTCGCATTTTTGTTGCCAACAGGTTCTTTTACTGAAAATAGCCATGGAAAGAAAGAGAAACAATCCTATATTTTGGCCTTTCGAGGTGGAGTCTTGGAGGCAATGGTGGACCGTGATCCCCTCTACGAGCCGTACACACCACACCAATTTTCCTGGAAATTTCTGTGTTTGCAGCAGTTGATCCCGCAGGTCTATCTTGGGGGGCTCCACGATGAAGACCCATGTGTGATGAGATAGATGTGGATCATGTTCACATGAGAATATGGGAAGATGTAGAATGAGCTGCCTCCACATTCTACTATCTTTGGGTTGGTATAGGAGTATGCCCAAAGCATAGAGGTAGCCTACACGGGGGAGATGCTGAAGCAGACAACCATTCGTGTCGGTGATGGTGAGCCTCCCCAACCGCGAGGTCGGAGCTAGAAGGTGGAAAGGGAATCTTCCTATAGCAGGGTTTCCATGGAGGTAAGACATGCACCAGTTATGGTCGAGGCAACAGTGATAGATCAAACAGCGATAGCAGACCTGGCGATTCCAGAAGAAGAGAGTCATCCAAAGGGGAGGCCACCGAGAGGATTCCGTAGGATACCCACTTAGAATTTGAAGAAGCGGCTATGTCGTAAAGACATGACGGAAAATGATATCTTCCCGGAGGACTGGGACATCTTGGAAGTCAACTATAAATTCCTTGGCCCGTCTGAGATGTGGAAACACTTGAACAATCTCAGGATGGTTTTTTTCGGGAATAGGCTCTCTCAGGGCCGGCTTTGCGGTGTCTCGGGTGGAGGCAGAGAAATACCTGGCAGATCTAAAGGACTTTTTTCATTCCAGGGGTGCCCCATGTCTAATGAAAGACCGTTTAAATGTGCTACTAAATCGTATAGTCCCTCTACAATTTCCAACTGTAGAACTGAGAGAGCACTTCCCTCTGCCGGAATAATTGGACGAGTCCTCCTAGGGGGATGAGGATGGTAGAGGGAGCCCATTGGAGAAGGATGACGTCAGCAATCAAGACTCAAAATTTTATGAGTTTGTAGAGGCCCTTGAGGTAAAATCCCGATCCCCTTCCTCAGGGTATGCTTATCAGTCATTGGACTACTTACTAACATCTGAACTGTACAGGAGGACCTCGTACCTAGAACCAATTCTCATCCCTCAGTGGATGCAGATGTGGGGCCTTATGGATCCACACCTATGGATGCATCAATTGCTATGTGTAACAGGTTCAGGACACCTGAGGTGAGCCCTCAGAGCTTTTATATCTTCTGATAATATACGGGGGACCACACCTCGGGGACCCGATAACATCAACCGAAGAAAGAGACCAGGTATTCGATCTCTATAAGTTTCTTCTAAAAATTCATGGGTGTCACCAATTGGCCATGTCAACTAAGCTCCATGATCCATTTTGGTGTGTATAGATCTTCAATTGGAATGGGCTGCTATGGAATGGTTGTTCGGGACATATAGCGGTGCCTTTCCCAGGGGAATGTTGGTGATCGTAGAGGTAGATATCTAGACTGACCTAACTGTAGTGATCCCGATCGCTGGTGGGACCACCAGTAGGACTTTTCCAAACATTATTGAGCTGGGATCTGATGATGAGGATCGACCAGATAGCCTAGGTCCCACCATTCCTGATCAAACTCCAGATGCGGACCCTGATTACGATTTCCTGAGGGCGTTCCCCACATAAGAGCCTTCCAACTTCGCTAACTGGGATAAGAAATCCTCTGATGAAGAGGAACACAAAATATTTTTTCTCTGATCGTGGAAGCTAATAAATCCATTCATCCATGACACCCCCAAGCACTATGGCTGGATGAGATGGACAGACTTCCCTCACCACTGCGTGAACTGTGTGCTGGGGGAGTGGACTCCCAACGTCCTCACATTCTTGTCCGAGATCTTATTGTGGAAATGATTCAGGAGTATGACCATGGCCTTGGTGTGGGTTGGTAGTGTAGGAAAGTGGTGAACATTAAGAAGACCTAAGAGGCTGAAAATGAAGTTTAGCAGCTGTAGGTCCCAGCGGATTAGCACTCAACCACCCTTAACCAGAAATCAGAGCTGATATTGTGATTGAAGGCCCAGTTGGAAGAGGCCGAAGAGGGCTTGAAGCCAGCCTCTGAGGAGATGACCATCATCTAGACAGACATAGACTGGGCACAGACTGTGACCAATGAATTGTATCCCATTGCTTCCGAGGTGGACTGGGAACAAAATAAGTGGTAGGAAATCCTGGATGCCACAAGCTAGAGGGTAGAGGAGCTCCAACATTCTTTTGATGATATTAACCTATCGATGGGAGGGATAGACCCTCGGGTGCTGTAGAGATCACAAAACCTCCAACACACATTCATGATTTGATTATTTAATGCCATAGGATGCATGAGTCCCATTATAAGTGTTGTTTTTTCATGCATCTATTATATTCATGAAACTCCAAGGGATCAATCCCTATGATCAAGAGGGTCAAACCCAATGTGAGAATCAAGGGATAATCTCTATGTTATTCCATATGAACATAAGAGTGTTGAACACGTTTTGGGCATCAGGGGTTTGAAAAACCGACCTTCATTACTGGGAAGAGAATGGGGATACCTGATTAGAGAATGACGCACTCAGAACAATTGAATTACCATTTCCCCAGTGTGCTCTTATGCACGAACGTGGTTACTCTATGGGAACTAGAATTAAACCAAACAGGGGGGGATGGATGGTGTGAATCACAATACCAAAGATTCATAACACTGTAGTGATGGAGTGAAAATTAATATTGACTATTGACCATGTTCAAAACATGGTATCCTCATTGTGTTAGCCTGAAATGGGGATAAAAAATGAGGGCCAACCACTGAACATGTTCGAAACATGGGCCCTAACTCGAAATTTCATCAATTAGTCATCCAAAACGTTAGCCTAGGATAGTAGGCGATCCATAGGCCATGAATCCATACTGTAAGGGGGTTCCTCTAGATGTGAAAGAGGACGATGATCTGAATAAAGGGCACACAAAGTGTGGAGAGTGGAGTGATGGGTTGTTCGACTGTATTCCAACACTCTTGATATTACGCCAATGTGGTGGAGACACATTAGGTGGGTATATCGGTCTGATCTGGGATCAGAAATACATACGAAAAGGATATATCTAGTAAGAAACAGTAAGGACATGTAGTTTTACGTCTTATGGTAAAGTCGATGCACATAGTTTAAAGGTCATACTGCCTGGACCATGGATAATAGTTTAAAGTCATGTTACTTGGACTGTAGGCTCCTAGTAAAATGTCATATAGAGTTGACCATGATTGGGGATGAGGTGCCAAGAGGGTTAATGACCCTAAGGCTAGTCCCAAGGTGAAATGTTTGGGCACCACTATGTATCCAATAATGATGCGAATCAATCCAGACATAGTTCTTGGGGTACAGTGTGTTCAGAGAACAACACTTGTAGGGAGAATCCTCTCTGGAGTGGAAACTGATGCATCCCATGATTAATATGGGGCATCCAGAACTTATTCAGGGTAGAACCCCCTTTTAGTGTCATTCATTGAGGACCTATGTAATAGTGTAGTTTGACATCATACAAATGTATGTGGAGTGATAAGGAAGATCCCAGTAAGGGAGTATGAGATGAGGTAGCGATAAACATGTCGTGAATGTGGACTTGGAGTCCGGATCACACCATGTATCCCTGAAGGAATATCTCCAAGTCAAGGGACCAAAAGTGAATGTTAGGTTGTGCCCAAGGCATGGTTTTTGGACATTCCTACACACCACATTAGGATGGGATGAAATCTGCACGTAGTTATGAGGCACAGTTTAACATCATGTGTTACGATGAAAGGACAGAGTGGAATGGTTGTTCTAGTTCACGTCCTACCAGAACTATTAAGCCCATGTGAGTCATGAATGATGTGGGAAACATGGAGTAGTGATGGGACTTTCCTAGAAAAATAAGGCACATGTCCGGGGTGATGTGACAATAGGTTAATGACATCCCAATGATGCTGAACTTCCTATATAACACACCTAGATGCGCAGAAGACTAAAGAAAAGAATGTTGAAATTACACATGAACATAAGAAAGTGGAAATATGTGAATCATCATGCTCGAGATCTGGACTACACTAATGGTGGAATGGAGATAGGAGATAGCTATTTCCCATGTTCAAAACATAGTATCCATATCACGCTATCTTGGAATGGAGATAGATAAATGAGGGTGGACTGTTGACAGTTTTCAAAACACAGGGCCTTTCGCAAATGTCGTCTGAGATCTTCAGGGACTTTGGCACAGGATGGTATGTATGCTAGTGTGGCATGATACCAGGCAGAAAAGGGGGTCCCTTCTGACATGGAAGATGATGAGGATCCAAATGAAGGGCTCACGAATCATGGTCATGGAATGAGGGGAATGTCCCCACAAAATCACCATACTTTGGGCTCCTTATTGGAATGCGTATGAGTATGACAATGAGACGTATCAGATAGAGGGAGTTGAGTCCCTTCCCCCCAAGGACAAGGGTCCTGAGGTTGTATGACTCTAGCTTAATGGTCGTAGGATGAGCCATTAAGGGGAAATTGATTTAATGGACTGTGCGTAGGGTTGTGAAATAGCCAAACGGAACACGTAGTTCCCATAGGGAGATCTTAGTTTTGTGTCATAGAACTCAGACCACACTGGAAAAAGATATGGGAAGCACATGGTACGGCTATTGAAAACCTAATGTGAACGAGAACCTAAGAGGTACTCATCACCCCACATGTTCCCAAATGAGTTTGGGCCAAGAGGCTGAAAAGAAGGGACATGTTTTGTAGATTTATGGGGCTGAACCAGGAGACAAAAATGCATGGGTGTTCCTACATATTCCATGAGGATGGGAATCAAGAAAAATGTAGTTTATGAAGATGTTGTGCAGTTTAACGCCTTATGGAAAGGACATGTACTAGTGTTAGTTTATGGTCATAGAGCTTGGACCATGGATGGTAGGAAATGACAGACAAACGACGATGTAATTACAAGACCTGATGTGAATGAGGACCTGGTCCAGATCACCGTGTGCTTCATGGGGGAGGTTCTGAGTCGAGGGACAAAAAATGAAAGTTAGGCTGAGCCAGAGACAAGGTGTAAGGATGTCCCTACATACCCTATGAGTATGGGGATCAAGCCACACGTATTTTTAAGTATGGAACGGTAGGATAATTGTGCTAGGGATAATAAGGTTGTGCGGGTCTGGCCCTTGAACCAAAAGAATCAGTATTTGATATATCTTGTTTTTCCATTAGGATGAACAGTTTTTTATTGTGAAGAGATGAGACAAGGATAGAACATCTAGGCATCACCTCAAGAATCAAGCCGTATGCAGGCATTGAAAAATGGTATGGAATGTGATCGATACCAAACATGATGTCCCCTCGAGTGAGGACACCATGATGCAGCGCCGTTTTCCGTCGTGCGGCTAGGACAATAATGTCACAGTTTAGGGTAATGTGATGGGACCAACCACATATTTTTAACATCGTGCAGGATAGAAGTAACAGTTTAATGCCATGTGGGACTAAACATCATAGTTTAAATTCAATTTTATTAGATGTATATAGGATAGATGAGGTTCCATAAGAGATTCACACGGTGTGATAGAGCATACCCAACTTGAATGAGGATGGGGTCCATATCATACCATGAGTGATTCCATGGAGGAAACCTCAGGTCGAGGGGCCATGAAATATTAGACGATAAGGGGCAGGAGACACTAGATCCCAATTGAGCTGGACCCGAAGACATGATGTCTTAGTGTTCCTATATATCCCATGAGGGTGGGAATCAAGTAACATGTAGTTCATTAAGGTGCCTTTTAACGTCGTGCAGGACAACATACAGTTTAATGTCATTTGGGACATGAAGTAGACGAGATAATTCCTAAAAAGGGTCATACGTGGTGCAGCTAATGAAAACCTGAGCTAAATGAGGGAATAATCCCATACCATTCCACACAATCCCATAATAGCTAAAGACTTGAAGGCAGAATAATAGAGATAAATTAGTGGAACTCGAGATGGACCCATGGAAAAGATATCTAGGCATTTGTAAGTATCCCATGGGAATGGGAATCAAGCTGTACGTAGTTGTAAAAGAGTTCTTAGTTTATTTTCTTAGAGCTCGGACCATAGAGGAGGAAAATCCTTCCAAGTAATTGAATACCTCAACCCGATCCCGAATCCCACATGAGTGAAAATTATTGTGGAATAAGGGAAGAAGAGGTTTTTTGCAATACCTAGAATGCACGCAAAAGGGAAGTCGGTGCGGATCCCCAAAAAATTCTTTTACCATGACATTTGTCCTCCTAATGTGAAAATGAATACTGAGGGATAGTGCTAGGAGTGTCAAAATTCTATTTGGACACGATGGGGAGGAAAATAATATGAATCATGCGACCAACAATCAAGGCTTGAAGGGGCTAGCATGACAGTGGAGGATAACTGTTGACCATGTTCAAAACCAGCATCCATATCACGTTAGCCTGAAATCTGGACAAACATATGAGCATCGACCGCTGACCATATTCACAATGTGGTACTTGTATCAATTTTTAGTCTAAAACCCTCGAGGACGTTGGAATGTAATGGTAGGACAGCCCTTAGGCCTAGAATCCATTCCATTTGGGGGTCCCTTCCGGTGTAAAAGATTATGGAAGCCCAAATGAAGGGGAACACGAGGCCTGAAAAATTGGTGAAAGTAGGTCCACGTAGAATATGACACTACAATCGCTGAACCAGAGTACTCTTGGGCACATAGGTGAACCACCAAAGAGAGTCGAGGGGCTCAACTTGAGAGCATCTGATATGGAAAGATGAGTATAGAACAAAAAAACAGAGAACTCTCAAGAGAAAGAGGTACATGTCATGGTTGTTAAAAACCCATGGTAATTGAGGAAATAATCCCATAACACACCATATATCCATCTCATTGAAAAATGAAGGCCATGGGGCCTCAGGCTGGGCCACAGACAGAATGTCATGGCGAGATTATAGTTTAACGTCTTGTAGTGAGGTCAAAGGTAGGGGTAAGGTATCTCATCCGGGGATATGTACGACACATCGAGCAACCTGACATGAATGTGGACATAATCCTACACCATACTGTACAAACCTATGTGAGAACATGGGAAAGGGGCCTAAAAAGGCCAAGGGCCCGGAGGCTGGGCCATGGATAGAATGTCATGTCCAGCTTATAGTTTAATGACTTGCAGTGTGGACATAGGTTATCCTAGTTTAGGGTCGAGGAGCTCAGACCTTATATTCCTTGTTTAATGTATTATGTGTGGGATAGGAGGGTGAATCATTATGCGTAATTGAATACCACAAAGCAGAAACAATGATGGAGGACAACTGTCATCCAGGTTCGCAACACCGTATCCACCCTTGTGTGACTAAAATTGGGGAGAACAGTTGATCATCAACCGCTAACCATATCTGCAACACGGTAATTGTATCAATTTGTATCTCATAATCCTCGAGGGTGTTAGCTCGTAATGGTAGGAGATCTCTTGTATTGAGCATCAATTCCATTTGGGGGCCCTTCTGGATAGAGTTGGTGATGAAAACCCAAATGATGGGACATGCTGAGCATGGAAAGTCCTATGCTCATGGAACTGAAGATAAATGAAAGAAGGGATATCTCAAGGGGATTTGTGTGGCGTGGGGAAATAGCCTGACATGAATGAGGACATGAGTCTGTATCGCACCACATAATCCTAAATGAGATCTTTGGTCGTGGCCCAAAGGGGTTGAAGGACCTGAGGCTGGGCGTCCCAGCCAACTGTAGCCATATGACCTCTTGAGCAGTTACCCCATCAACACATCTCCTAATCCCATGTGAGCAGTACTCATTGTGGGAAACAAGGATCTGGATTCAGCTTTCCCTAACACTTAAGGGTCTGATAGCTGTCATCAACCGAAGGGAATCACAACATGAAGATACAATGGGTAGGATGAACCACCACACTCAATGTTAGGGATCTACGAGGCTGGTAACAACGACAAAGGATAGCCCAAAACCATGATCGGAACACAAGGTCCTTATAGTGTGACTTGAAATGGCCACACAAATGAGCATCGACCACATACCATGTTTGAGATTCTGGACTTGTATAAATTTGTTGCTCAACATCATCGAGGGCATTGGCCCGAAGCTGTAAGAGAGCCCTTAGGCTAAGCATCCATGCTAGTCGGGGGGCCTTTTGGATGTGAAAGATGATGGAGTCCCAATAAAAGGAGTGGGTAAAGCATAGATCTTCCCATGAATTTTAACATCCTGCAGGGCGATGAAAGTGATTGACATATCTGGGGAGTGGGACGTATGGTGGGATCAAGATGAGCTTGACATGAATTGGGGAAAAATAAAGTACCATACCATGTGTCCCGACCCAAGGGGGAATTCTGATCTTTGGGTTGGTCCAGAAAAAAAAATGTTTGGGCGTTCCTATGTATCACATGAGGATGGTTATCAAGCCATACATAGTTCTTAAAGGTAATTCAGTTTAACATCATGCAGTGAGGATGTGAGAGACTAGAAGAACGAGGAGGGAGCACAAGGTGCGATCATCATAATCCTAAAATGATCGGGGCCAAGAAAGCCTTCACTTTTCCACATATGGATCCTTCCGAGAGGTCTACCCCCAACGGGGATAGTCAAAGAAAAGAGTTTGGGGGGCTGGACTCAGGATGAAATGTTTGAGTGTTCCGACGTATCCCATGTGGATGGGAATCAAGACACACATAGTTCTAAGGGTGCAGTTAAACATCTTGAAGGATGAAATAATGTTTAACATCATGTGGGATATTTTATAGTTAAAGTCATATAGGACCAGGTAGTTTAGGGTTGTGTAGGACCAAACAGTTTAGAGTAATGCCGAACCCGATAGTTTTGGGTCCTGAAGGACCAAAACAATTTAGGCTCATGCCGAACCTGGAAGATTAGGTTCATGCCTGACTAACTGGATCAAGAAAAGTATTTCTTGAGGAACTTGGCATTGGTGGGAGGAGTTATACGCTCACCATCCATGGTTACCGATGAGTACGCACCATTGGGGTAAACCTTGTGAACAATGAATGGTCTTTCTCTTTTGGGCTCCAACATGGGTGGTTTCTTACTAGGTATCATCGGTGTCCGGATGCCCAATACCAGATCACCTTGCAGAAAAGAGAGGAGGAGAAACTTCTTGTTGAGGGCTCTAGCTATCTTATTTTTATGCCTTTCCAGATTGTGCAGGGCAAGAAACCAATTCTTGTCAAGTTCTACTTGTTCAGCCAGCCGAATTTCAGCTATTTTATCTGGAACATTCTGATCATAGAAAGTTGTGTGTAACGAAGGAAACTGATTCTCAATGGGAAGGACGACCTCTATTCTGTACACCAGGGAAAATGGGGTCACCTAGGTGGAATTATGAGTCATTTTCGGATAAGCCCAGAGGGCATCAGAAAGATTTTTTGACCAAATCTTCTTATTCTGACTAGCCATTTTCTATAAAATGATAGAGACAGTTTTGTTGAAATCCTTAATCTGTCCATTTTCTTGCACATGATTGTGGGAGGTATGGTTAGAATGGATGTTGTACTTAGAGTACCACTTCTTCCACTCAGTTCATGTCATAATTTATGAGGACGACATGAGGAACTCCCAATTGATAGATGATGTTGGAACTCCCAAAGTCATCTATTGAATGGGCCTAGACCTCCTTGAGTAGAACTACCTCTGAACATTTAGAGAAGAAATCAACAGCCGTCGGGATGAATTTGCACTGGCGAGCTGTCACCAGTGCATATGGTCCCACGACATCGAGTCCCCATACCACAAATGGCCAAGAGTACTTGGTGGAGTGGAGAGGATATGGAAGCTGATACATAAATTTAGCATGAATTTGCGATGCATGGCATCTATTGGTGATCTCGAAGAAATCATGGATAATGGAGGGCCAAAAGTACCCCAGTCTTAGGATCTGGTGAGATTTCTTCAGCTCAGTCTGGTGGGCGCCACAAGAACCGGCATGACCCTCCTGCATGACCTGAGAAATATCGACACTTTGGATGCAACAGAGGGTAATACCATCAAACCCATGCTTATAGAGGATCTGATCACAACTATGAATGTCCTGGAGTGTAAAATCTAATGTGTGAGGTCAGATTCATTCATGCTTGGCCAAATCAGCTGAGAGGTAACCATTTTGGAGACATTCAACAAAGGGGGATCTCCAATCAGGAGTCACTTCAACCATTGCATATGTGGTCCTGACGTGGAGAATCTGGTGGTAAGATGGCTCACCTGTAGGTCATTGTCATCATATAGGGAGATAGGAGCAATGAATTTCTGATGTGCCACATGTATAATTATATCATCCTACACTAGTTCTGCAAGTGATGCAGGCAGACCGTCCATGGCCTCAACTCGATCATTCTGAGATTGAGGAACATGAGTAACTTCTGGCTGAGATGGGAATTGGTCCATTAGCTTGAGAGTGCGCTACAATAATAGTAATAGATCAATCCATTTGATGACGTAGTCACCGTTGATCTAATTGATGACTAGTTCAGAATCAGCTTTCACAAGAAAATGCGGCACATCAATCTCAACGGTCAGCTCGAGTCCAATGATGAGAGCATGATACTCTACCTCATTGTTTGTGCAGCCTTCAGACAACAAGAATGATTATGGAAGGATGTCAGGTTTCGGGGTAATAATGATGACACCCAAGCCTACCCTATTGAGCCTGAGATCATTGATCCTCTAGTTAGTGGGGCTTTGGGAAGCACCATCGAAGTGCATCTGCAAGCACGACATGGCTTGGTCCACCGAGAGGATCACCTCATCAGGGAAATCGAGATCCAATGTCTATTCAACAGTGGATGGATGGGAAACAAAGAATAATTCCAATGCTGCCCCATAATAGCTTTTTGAGGGACAAACCTGATATCGAACTGATAGAGAATCCCTACCCATCAGCGAGATGACCTATCAACATGGGGTGGTTCATAATGTAATTCAGTGGGTCTACTTGAGATAGAATCTTCTCCACGTGGTGCTACAAGTAATGTCACAATTTCTTTAATGCGAATACCAGCATAAGGAAACTCTTTTTGATGGGGGAGTATCTGGTCTCCATATTGAGGAGCATACGACTGTGGTAGTAAAGGTGGTTCTCTATCCCCTCATTATTCTTCAGGGTGATAAGGGCACCGGGATATCATTACATGGTGGTCACATAATGGACTAGTGGATTTTTGGAGATGGGTGGCATCAAGACTGGATGATGGAGAAGATACTACATGATTTCCTCAAAAGCAATCTGACACTCTTCATCCCATTCGTAAGCGATGCCTTTCTTCATGAGCTGCGAAAAGGGATTACACTTGCTAGCCAGGTTCTTGATGAATCAGCGTATGTAGGCTAATTGGACTGGGAAACCTCGAAGCTCTCAAATATTTCTCGGAGGAGATATCGGGCTATTGTACTTTATCTTCTCTGGGAAGACCTCAATGCCCCTGTATCTAACAATGAAGCTGAGAAACATTCCAGAGGTGACCTCGAAGGAACACTTCAATGAGTTCATCTTCAGGTTATAAGAATAGAGGAATACAAACACTTTCTTAAGGTCTTTGATATGGTCTAGGTGCGGGCGAGATTTGACCACCAGATCATCCCCATAGCATTCCACCAACGTCCCACATATCATCTTAAATATGCGATGAATATCCCGCTAGTAGGTGGCACGTGTATTATTTAAACCAAATGGCATGACTTGGTAACAGAATGTACCTTGTGACACCCCAAAGTCTGTGACCTCCTCGTCCTCTAGGACCATTCAGATCATGTTGTACCTGTAGTACCCATCCATGATGGAGAGGTCTTGGAATCTACCTGTAGTGTCAATCAACAACTCTATCATAGGAAGTGGAAAATCATCCTTCAGACATTGATGATTTTGATCCCAGAAGTCGATGACAACTCTGATCTGTCTGTTCTTCCTTTTGCTGGAACAATGTTGGCTAGCCATTTGGGGTGCTAGACCTCCTAAATGAAATTGGCTTTTTTGATCTTATCAAATTCTGCCTCTACCATGGCACTGTGAGAAGGGTGCATCTTTCTGGGAGGCTACATGAACCTGTGATATTTTTTAGGGGGACTGAGGCGCTAGATGGCTACATGGGGATCTAGTCATGTCATCTCATCATAAATCTAGTAGAATACATTGCAGTGTTATTTCAAGAAGATTATGTACTACAATTTTTTATTGAGGGGCATGGCAGCACTGATCAATGTGGGTCTTGGGTCTGCATCGCTAACGAGGTTCATCTATGCCAAATTGATGACTATGGTAGAGATGCCCTCTTCAATGGAATGATGAGAATCCTCTAAACCCTCTTCTTCAGTTGTGGAGGGGGAATCCTCGGTAGTAGGAGTCACTTATGTGTTGGCAGATCCCAATAGGAGGCTGGTACCCGCCTGAGCGGCAATGGACTCCACATCGGAGGACCCCTGTGCTGCCACAACGATAGAGATGAAGGTGTTTCATCTGATCCCATCAGGACTTCGGCCCAAGGGGCCGCGCTTGATGATATCTAAGCAATAGTGGTTTGTTGGCTTGAACTGGTTAATTCCATCTTGTCAGAACAAGAATATATGACATATTTCAATTGCCATGGGGCTGACATCCCAATACCTTATGGGGGAGGAGGTTCCGGGATCAACTGAGATTGATTTGTATAGTAGTACGAGCTGATTTTCCACTATCTATTTGGCTTGTGAATGTGTTTCCCCCCTCGTCTCAGACACAACAAAGCATTGTCCCATTTTCGGGGTTGTAGCCTCCAATTGGTGGATCTGAAAGCCGTAGGCATCATCTAGATCTATCCACGGGTCGGCCGAAACCGTGGCATGCTCGACATCATTGGTCTGAATCTGATTTTCCTTGACCTTGTTGTAGTTGGTATCCAGATAACAGGACTTAAGAGAAGGAAAGGGAGATGTTTCACCCTAAATCAAACCCACTCGACCATTAAGGGAGTACTTAACGCACTGGTGATATGATGAGGGAACTGTTGCATGTAGGTGGAGCCATGGCCTTCCCATCAATGCCTTGTAGGCGGTGTCCTAGGAGACTACCATAAATTTGGTGTTGGAAACTAGGCCATAAACTTGAGTCTTAAAATGGATCTTATAGACTGACATCTGTTCTATCCTGTCAAAACCATGGATTCATATGTGAGAGGGACTGAGATCATCTTCATACAATCCCAGTTTTTGTAGTGTTTGAGTCTAGGTTAGGTTATTTCCAGATCCCATGCCGAAAAGATAGAGAAGAACCTCTTTGCCATTGAACTGGTCAGTGATGTACAGTGGGTGAATGTGCCCCTATATTGGGGATCCTTCATATTTTTCTGAGAATGAGTTAATGGCCAATCATTTGGCATTTTCAACCGCTTCAGCACGAATGGCCTCTACAGCTGCTACATCCATCTCAAATTGGAGGGGGCTTTATAGAGCCTCAGTGAGGGCTTCACACATATCTGACGACTTGTGAAGGGCCTCAATGATGGAGATCCTTGCTGGAATACTGTCAAGATTCTTGAGAACATCGTACTTCCGTGCTAGGCGTGAACTACAACTTACAGGTGGTCGCTCTATGACAGGAGGTATGGTGGGCCCTACCGACTGGACCGGTGGCAGAATGGTACCGGGAACATCATGTTTCCTACTATTCAAAGCATGTAGTGTACCAGTCATGCTAGGGATATCCAACTTGGATCGGTCTGGGGTGGAGTGTGGCTGATCACAGTATGGCCTAGGTGGCCCTGCTTGGTCCAGTAGCACAAATAGCCATGGTGGAAGGCCTAATTACACCAGATGAGAAGGCTCCACATAGTGAGCTCTGTGCTGACCTTGTTTCCTGGTTTTGTTAGCATACACAGGCTAGCTGGAAGTGCTAACTGAGGCACTCCAATGGCCCATATATCCACGACTCTGTCAATGATGGCGACGACTGGGGACGTTGGGAGGATTTACCTATCACTCCTCATCATGAGGAGTAATGTAGGGATTTTCCATATCTACGGTGTGAACTGAGGCATACCCTTGGACGTCACATGAAGAGTCATCCACTACTGGATGAATTGTGCGAGGGATCACAATATCTGTGGGAATGAAGTCACCGAGAGTGTGGGTTGACGATGGAATCAGCAAGGGACTATGCTTTCCCGTGCGTCGCCGATGTTTTCTCTTCTTGGAAGAGGCCGACAGAGACGATGATGCAGAAGTGGTTTCTGCAGCTTTTGAAGGCTCTGGAAGATTCAGGCATTCCCAGATGACAACATGGGAATAAGAGACTATTTTTCGAGCCATCTATTAGTCATACTTGTGGGATCCGTGACTGGAAACCAGATTCCACTTTCCCTCATTATCTCTGCTATTGTCTGGCTTCACCACGATGCATACTACCTATGCCGAGGCTGGGACCAGTATGACTATGTTTCTGTCAACCTGGTCTTGGAGCTAGTCTTTGAACTCATAGCACTTCTTGAGAGTGTGCCCCAGGATGAGGTGATAGGGGCGCTAATTAGGTTGAGTGGTATGGTTTTCCTATTTTGGTCTTATATACTTAGTAAAATGCACAATCCCCTATTCCAAGCCACTGTAGAAGTAATTGGGGACTTGTGTCTCATTGAATGAGTAGGTTTGGTTTCTCTTTTCTAAAAAGGGGGTCCTTGGATCCTGACCCTGATGGGGGGCTGGAGGAGCATTTTGAGAAGGTGGAACTTGGTTATCATTCTTTGGGGGTGGCGGCACATTGCACGGGGGCACCTGCGATTTTTGAGCCAGCCGCCACTCGGCTGGAGGCTGCGCCTGTGGTGGCGGGCCTCTGCCAGGGATGGGGAGGCAGCTCCACTGGCCTCAACTCTATTTGTCTAGGGGACTCTATTTGGTACACTGTGGTGGGCTTGGCCCTATAATCCATTTTCAAGAGGATTTCAGGTGGCAATTGACGTGCTTTCTTAGCCTTCTATAAGGCTTCCTCTAGGTGTTGGGCCTTATCAAAGAAGTCTCAAAATCCCCTGGGATATTTCTGGGTGATCATAGAGGGGACCAGCTCTGTCTTGATATTTCATACGCACATTTTCTGAAATTTCTCATTAGTCAATGGAATGTTGAGTAAATATGTGAGTCCATTCCACTGGGTGACAAAGTCGAAAACATGATTATTGGGCCTCTGCTTGCACTTTATGTGGTCCGTGATATTAATTTTCAATGCGGTGGAACTGAAATAGAAGAGGAGTAGCCTATGGAGGACCTCCTAGCTAGTCACCGATTTGATGGGGAGCTGGTTGTACCCGATAATTGCAGGTCCTTATAATTTCTACACCAAAACACCAGAGTTTGGTTGCTTCCTGCTACGCTATAGTTCCCTACATGGGGCCACATCTTGTTGTAAAGTGGGCCAGGTGCTGTGGCAGGTCCCCTGTCCCATTAAAGTTGAAGAATGTGGGATTTCGGAAACCCATGGGTGCTGGAATATCATCCACCCACGCAGAATATGGATTTCCATCAGGTGGGAGTGCCACCTATCACGTTTCCAATGCATTAAGGTGGGTAATGAGTGCCTCCATTGGAATATCTATATGGGCATCCATATCTTGATGGGTGTCCCTAACTATGTGTGTGTTGATGGTTTCTTCAACCTGGTAAGAAAACCCAGCAGCTCAGGGTGTGACTGGTGGAACGACCCAAGGGGTAGCTGGTGGAACCCGAGCTGGGTCCCTTGTATTTTTGCGCTGTTCCAGAGGGCTGGAAAGACATTTTGCGCCCTCTTTCTATATGTTATGGCTTCAACCCTGTCCATAGGGGCAGGGTGGTCTGGGTCTCCTAGAGGCATCTCTCCTAGGGGAAGTAGTTCTTACCCCTACTGCCCTGGCCTAGGATTTTCCGTAGTCTAGCCGTCGCTCAGTAGCACATTCAGCCAGGAGGTCATTGAACAACTTTATATGTTCAGCATGTTTCTGATGAAATGTGGCTTTTTTGTGGTCTTCCTCCATCTTCAACACTGATCTGGACGGGTTAGAGGGTTTTGTGGATCTGAGATTATCATTACCCTTACTGGGATTTCGGCTAAGGACTAATGCCTCAGTGGGCACAGAGAGACCCAACAGGCTCCTCAATTGATAAGTAACCCTCCCCGTGGGATCCAGTAGTTGTCACATACCTTTAGGGGGGAGGTCCCCATCTAGGATCTCCAGCTAATTTTACTCTTCTGATAGGGTGGCGATGTTGACTATTACTCTACCTAGGGGCTTATCCTCAATGTCACCTAGCGAGTCAGGCTATCATTGAATATGACTGAAGAGGAGGGTAGAATATTTCCCCAAGACACTGATCTGTAAGTGGAGGGAAGCCTCATTGATAATATAGTAAAGTAACATGGAAATCTGAATGCATTTATGTTGTAGGGCCCTTTAGTGACCTGATGACTCAGGGCGCTGGGCCACAGGTAGTGCGGCCAAATCAACTAGACATAATTGCTCGCCAATGCCTTAAAAATGTGCTTGGATCCTAGGTAAAACACTCGCTAAAGATGAAGGGGAAAGTGTGTCACCTAGAGGGTTTTACGGAAACACTCAACATCCACTAGGGTGAGGGATTCTGGTGCCATGAAATTTGGCTCTTCCACGGGCCAAAACATCTCAGAGAAGTGGTGCGCTGTGAGGATATTCCATAAGCTCCTTTGCTCGGATTCATGGTTTGTCCCTTCATTACCCCACTTGTCAACCAGTGGTGGCAATGGAATCGGTAGCGGTACTAAAGCAGATAGTTGGGATGGTAGGCTGGCTGGTGGAGAATACGGGGGGCGATCCGACAAACCACCACATCTTGGGCTGTCCTCCGAAGAGTGTAGTGACTTTTCCACCACATCAAAGTAGGATGGGCTAACGGTCATAGTTACTTGTGCAGGGGCCTGGTTTACTAGCGATGGTCCACATTGCTGCTCACCCGCCATTATTCCCAAGAATATCTCTCTGTGACCTCTAGTAGAGGTAGAGACTGATTTTAGTGGCGACGAGGGTGATTGGATGACCGTAACCTGATGGGTTTCCAAATTTGAATCCTCATGGATATACCTGAAGTGGTAGGAAGTAATCCGATAGACCTTACATTCTAGGGGTACTAGGATGATGCAACTCATTCCTTCCACAACCCATCACTCAGAGGAGAGAGGGGGAGGGTTCCTGCACTGATTCATACTCTACTTCAGATTCAAAGAAGCGGGTCAGTTTGATTTCTATCTTGACCTTCCAAAACTTGTTCTTATGGTGGCGTCAACCTAGCTTCCTACCCCTGGATGGATCTTTGGGACAATGTGGATTTGGTCATGAGGAGGTCCTTTGGCCGTACTGGTGCTGGGGTAGAGATGGTTTCCACCTGAGTAAGTCAGGGTGTGAGGAGCACCAGGACATATATCAAAGGGGACATGGGGAGGACCTCTGTGGCTAGCGTTGGAGAGGGTAAGACCTCCATTGGAACCGGTAGGAGCATGGGGGGACCTCCATGCTTGTTTTCCCTAGTGACATCTGTATAAGGAGGGTCCTCATACTAGTCGAGCTGTACATGGGTAGGACCTCCATGTTGGGCACGAATGAAGTGAAGCTGGCCCTTACTCCTCTGATTGCTAGGGTAAAGAGGACCTTCTCCAGTTCCTATGAGGGCACGAGGAGGTTCCCCACATTAGAGAGAGATGGGATTCGAATCGTCCCCATACCAACAGTCTGTGGTGAGAGGAATGACTCCATATCCGATATAGTAGGCACGTGATAGAATTTCATATTGAGCATCACCACCGTGGGGAGGACACTCATTTGGATTAAAGGTGTAATGGGGAAGACCTCCATGCAGATCCTGGATGTGGGGAAGGCCCGTGTTCTCTATGGTGGCGGTACTGAGAGGACCTCTGTACTATGTGGAATTGATGTGGGTTAGTCCACAATAGACACTGCCTGTGCTGGAGACCAAGAGAGTCGACACAGCCTGCCCGTGGGGTGGTTGGGACCTTGATCCTGGTCGGGCATATGCATGTCCCTGCTCAGCGTACACAAGGATTTGGTGATATGTATCAGCAGTGGCTCGGGCCACAGTACCCAGTAATGTTGATGCCCCTTGGTTGAATTCCTCTTAGGCTTGCGCCCGACAATGGCGTCGGGTTTGATGGACCAGAGACGGTAGTGCAGGTACATGGTTTACCTACTCCTCGGCCTGTAAGACTGGGTGGCAGTGCTGAAGTGGACTGGTGGGAGCCCTTGCTGGGAGTCCCTAGAATAGGATCCTTGCTGGGCTGACCCGGATATCCCCTACCACATTGTCATAGGGAAATGTGTCATCGAGACATTTTGTGGAGAGGCTCCCGAAACGGTTATATGTTGGAGTGGGGAGTAGTGGCTCCCTGTTCGGCCCTCAGGGGAGAAATTGATGATGAGGAACATATGCCTCTAAATACAGGTTGTCCATATCCTGAGTTGGGATAATACCCTCCTCCTCGTACCATAATATGAGGTCATTGATCACACTTCATTGGATAAACTCTCTGCGAGAGATGGGGAGGAGGTGCCCAGCAGTCGTAGCCGTTGAGACCGACACAGAAGAGGTGGAATTGCGTGGTACAGTCGCGCTGGTACTGACCCTTCCCCTACATTAGTGGGCAAGCAGTGATCGAGTTCTAGTTGTAACAACTTTGTTTCTGAAGCAGGTAGATGAACTCATTAGTGTTGAAAGAAAAAGGGAATTTACGAGCAGTACCCCAACGTCATTCCATATTCCATGGCTGTTAGGATGGATCCACACTGAAAATATCACAGACTGGGATGTCCATTGATTTGACTGCCCCAACATCTAGTGCGTTTCACGCTAGGCCCAATACTTTCCTGGTGGGACCCGGCGTTGGATAGCTGGATATGGTGACATGCTAGTCCATTGATTTCTCAAACACTACTAATCTCTATATTGAGGATAAGATCTTCACATCGGGTTTACCATTTCTGTTTCTAATGATTTCGCTGGGGCACACGCGTCCATCTTGTTTGAGGATGGTGGCTCTTTTTGTTTCCCCACATTCCCGCTTTCCAAAGGTGGGCAGAATTTGTTCCTTTCTTATGGACATTTTCTCCTTAATCAAAACGGGATGATGGGATATCGGGTAATCATTCTGTGGATTCATCCTTGTAACTCATCACCTAGTCTGTGTCTCCCATATATATTTATAACGTTTTTCGTGAAACTATTCCTAGAGCCATATCTTCATGGACACCAGTTAATTACACTGCTTCTGTCGGGATATTCCAAAGGGTCCAGTAAGGGCAACAACCATTGGTTAGGAGAGTAGTCATGTTGGATATCACTAGTGTGAATCAATTTCTTTCGCTTAATATAGGACTTCTCAAGGGTGTGGAAGCCCGAGCCATCCCACGTCAAACGATTGGAATTTTATGCCATAGGCAAGTATCTGAGGTTTTCCTCATCTTCTCATTTTTAACACAGGGTATGTCGTAAGTTTAAAATCGAGTGAAGATTGATTAGACTAATCAGAACACTGATTAGAGTGGATCAGATGGGTGTAAACCCTGGAGGGAATAATGTTATTGGGGAAAAAATGTGGTTAGCATCCCTGTTGTTGTTAAGTGGAATGGGGAATGGGGTGGCATGATCCCACTGGGATGTGGCGGCCTAGGTAAGAATCTTGTTGGATGATGGATGGTTTAATGAGGTAGGTGGAGAATGAGATGGATTCGACTCAAGGATGACGATGATGTTGGTCTTGAGTCTTGAGGAGACCTCCTACGTATCCTCGAGGAAGGGAATCAAAGTCCTCATAGTTTATCTGATGGTATTTTACTATAGATTAGGGATTTCATCTGCTTACCACTGGATAGTGGATCATAATGGATTACAACTAGATGGGGTCACAGTGGCATACCGTTGGATGAGGTCACAACAGCTTACCGCTGGATGGGGTCGAACCCCAGGGAGTCTTCTCATGTACCTTATCTAGGAGACAATGATGAAGTCCACGTAGTTCTTGTGGGATGGGGGTTAGTTAATCGGCATGGAGGGAGACCTCGGGTCCAATGGTTGTTGGGCTTGAACCTCAGGGAGGTGTCCTATGTACCTTTTCGTGGAAAGGATAAATTTCCCTGTAGTTCGGGTGGGTGAAACAGCTTACCGCTGACTGGGAAAACTACAGCTTACCACTTATTGAGGTCCACAGTTTGGCGTCATGCAGGACGGGGGAGAACCAACGTGAAGGAGTTCCTGGGGCCCAGATAGGAGGTGCACTTGAACCTCATGGAGGCTACCTACATACCTCGCCTTGGAAAGGATCACAGACCGCATAGTTCAGGTGGGTTTGGGAGAACCAACGTGAAGGGGGTTGGAGCAACCAGGTGTTGGGCTTGAACCTTAGGGAGGCTTCCTACGTACCTCGCATTGGTAGGGATCAAATACCACGTAGTTCATGATTGTGTGGGTGCGGATGTGAAGGGGGGTCAGAGTGACTGGGTGTTGGGGTTGAACCATAGGGAGGCTTCCTACGTACCTCACCTTTGCATGGATCAAAGACCTCGTAGTTCATGGGGTGTTTGGTGAACCGATGCGTTGGGGGGTCGGAGTGTCCAGGTGTTGGGCTTGAACCTCAAGGAGGCTTCTTACGTACCTCACCATGGAAAGGATCAAAGACCATGTAGTTTATGGGGTGTTTGTTGAACTGACGTGAGGATGGTCAGGACCAATGGAAGGTGGGATTGAACCTCAGGGAGGCTTCCTACGTACCCTTCCTTAGAAAGAATCAAATAATTCGTAGTTCATGGGGTTGTTTTTTGACATACACTCTAGGATGATTGGAGAGGATGTCATGGTCGATGCTTGCTCTAAGCCCACATGAGTCACGTTCGCTGTGAGAAACCAGAGACAATAAAGACTTGTCGATCACATCGCGAAAGGTGTGTCCTTTGGAAGTAGAGTGGGGGTGATGCGCAGGTAGCAGCCCACAATAGAAACAGGTTCGTAGCGTGGTTCGTAGCCTAAAAAGGAAATAGGGGCTCACACGTGGTTAGTATCCCAAAGAGTAAATAAGGGATTTCGCGTGGTTAGAATCCCAAGGAGGTGGACATTGAGACTTACTCTAGGATGGATGCATGGGTGGTGACAAATCCCAGTGGGAGAGGGATTTGCACCCAAGAAAAGGGGAGGACTAGGGGTGCTCCCTCCTACAAGGAAAGCTTGGGGCTTACACCAGGATGGTTTTCCATTCCCCACGGACAGACGCCTCTCCAATAATGAGGATTTCATTCCGTGTGAGGAATGATTTCACTCCTATGGAGACCAGTGGGCATAGAGAATGTCTGATATGGGGCACCCCATGTGCAAGGCATGGGGTGAGGTCACAGTTTAATGTCATGTGATGAGTATGATGGTGCTTTGTAGTTTATCGTGCTGCAGCTCGGACGATGTGGGTTCCCTTCACACCCCTAGAACTAACATAACTGATACTTTCCCTCCCCTGGGGGAAGGAAGGAATCGAAAATGCTATGGTTAGGGAGTGTTATGGAGTGATCTATCGTGGGGTCCACGTTAGCATGGATATTTGAAGAACCAATAGATGTTATCATGCCATTGTGATGAATCATGAGGGAATGAAACACAACAGAAAGCATCACCCAAGGGATTTTGAAATTTCTTCGTGAAAACCTGAAGGGATGCATGGGAAAAGGAGATGTAGAGAAAAGTATTTCATAGGTAGAAGTCTTGTGATGATCTGGTGCTCCATGCAGTGGAGGGGCTTTGTGAAGGGATATTCATTGTGAAGTGATGTCTCCTACGCTTGGCATAGGTCATAGGTGCATATGGTAGGAGCTTCGTGAAGTGGAAAGTCATTCATGAAGCAATGCCTCACGAAGCATGGGAGCCATGTGAAACAAGGTGTGGTGAAGCAATGTGCTTCATGAAGCACAGTGACCCTACCTTAGCATGTGGGTCGCATGTGTATGGAGGGTGTTTCGCGAAGCATAAATGCTTCGCGATGACCCGAGTCCTCGTGGGGATCCTCTTCCTTTGTGAAGGATTGTGGGCTTCACGATAGAGATCCCTCTCGGAAGAGTGGTTGAATTAATGCAAAGGGGAAGGCACTTCACAATGAAAAAGTACATTGACAAGATCATAGTTCATAGAGCAAGAGGTTCTTTG
This sequence comes from Viscum album, assembly GCA_963277665.1. Classification (NCBI taxonomy): domain Eukaryota; kingdom Viridiplantae; phylum Streptophyta; class Magnoliopsida; order Santalales; family Viscaceae; genus Viscum; species Viscum album. The sequence continues at coordinate 1,568,394,460 of OY728160.1, forward strand.
TTATTTGAGAGCCAAGAAGTTGAAAGTTCAGATGATTCGTCCTTTGGGAATGAGGGGAGCCCTATATTTATAGGCAAGAGGCGCCACAAAGAAGAGCTCGCTCGGTGCAAAGACATGGTTTGTTCTGCTTCAGATCACGAACGTCAAATCAGCTCATGGAGGATCATGCCTCCTTGATCTGTAGCAGGCATGCAAATATCAAAATCATTCATGGAGCCCCTAGCCTCATTTTTCCATGGTGGGGTTGCGAACATCAAAGGGGTTCGCGGAGCCGCCCGCCTCCTATCTCCATGGTGGGGTCACCAACGTCGAACAGGTTCACTTAGCCTCCAACCTCATTGCTCCACGGCGTAGTCACGAACATCAAAGGGGTTCGTGTAGCCTCCCACCTCCTTACTCGGTAGCAGGGTTGCTAATGTCAAAAGGGTTCGCGAAGCCTCCTGCCTCCTTGCTCCATAGCGGGCGTGGGGCCATGGGGCTTCACAAAGGTCTTCGTGAGGCATCCTCAGAGGCTTCCCTCTTATTATTATTCTTCCTATATTTTGGTGCCAATATGTTCATTAACCTTTTCATAAATACTATTAATTATTTTCTTCTATATTTAAGGAAGAGTAATAATTTTTGAGAAGTATGACCAGATTCTTTATAACTTTCAAAAATAACTTTTGTAAATCTTAGGTTATAAACCATGGACAAAGTCTCAAAAAATTATATTTTTATTTCATGTCATGTAAAACAGATTCATTTAGTACTTTCTTTACCCCGTTCTATTTAATTATCCATTTTTAATTGATCTAGACAAATATTCAGAAACTCAATCTCAATATACACATTGGAGTTTCTAAATGGTGTCTTCAATGATTATGGGTAATGTTTCATATTCAACTAATCCGAAAAATTCTTTTTTCTTTCCTAGATTGATTCCCTTTTCAGAGTCACCATTATTTCATTAATTTTTTATCCAAATATTGATGATAATGGTCTAGAGTGTGTCTCATTTTCCAAAATAAGATACTATTAACCACTTTTATGTGACAACCTCATTAACAGTATTCTAGGAATTCTTAGAATAATTTTTCTCACCATTCATGTTTTATTAAACACCATTATTTTCTAGATTTTATCCCAATGATACCAAATCACCTTTTATTTAATAATTTTTATGTTGTTGTTGTGGTATCAATTTCTTATTGAAAAATTAATGATTATATATGGGTTCATACCAGTAATAATAATAACTATTACCACCTATGGAACAATAATTTAAATATCTTCAAATCTAATCGTACCCTTTTATGGTGAAAAAATATTTTTTTTGGGAGAATTATGTATTTGAACATAATTTATTTTCCTTAGTTTTGATCTCCACCCCCATTCAGAAGGCCTCATTTACCACCCATATATTGACTTATTTTTCCAATGTACAATTTTTTTGTGACCAAACCTTTAGAAGCCCCAAAAATTTATAATGAACATTATTGTATTTCTTATAGATACAATATTTCTAGGCTACATACCTTGATCCGTATTAGTAGATGAGCTAAAATTTTGGATTTTATTAGGAGGATACCTTTCATGTAATTTCCAATATCCTTAATTTATGTGACAATGGATTTTAAAAAAAAATTCTCCACCAAAAATTTTATGATTTATATTTGATGTCCACACTATTAGATAAAATTGAATTAGTGAAAAAAAAAATTTCTACTGTTTGGGATAGCTTTGTCTAACACCATGTCTAAGGATTAATAGAGATTTATTCCAAGAACATCGTTACAATATCATAATCCCTTATTGGGTATGGATGTAAAAACATTCTATGTGGAATCATTCTTCTATCTGTTAGTTTTTGAGGTTCCATATTTTCTTTCATTCTAGATTCCCCAAGTTTACCTCACACTGAACATACATTATATTCATATAGTTCTTCTCATCCTACAAATATCACATTGGTTATACCCAATCATTTGATATATTTTTGTATTTTTCCTTCAAGAATATTCCTTGATTCTTATTAAGAGTTATCAATATTTTTTTTATCGATTCTACAACATCCATTATTTGATAATCTTTCACATTATTGGAGGATTTGTATTACTTTATTTGTGAAAGTATCACTTCATCAAAGAAAAATATTTCAATAAAATTATAACCCCCATTTTTTCAACATATCATCAATAAAATATGTATTTTAATTGAAATGTGATACTTTTTATAAAGTAAATTTCTATTGAAAAATAAAAATGGATTAATAAAAATGAAATAAAATTAAACAAAGAAATCCACCGAATTAAGGTGGACAAAAAATGCAGACTCAGTGTGTCAACATAAGAGAACCATTTTACTTCTAAAGGTTTACTTATATGTGATGAAACAATATTTTTTAGTAATCAACAATACATGTAGGGAAAGGTAATATTACAAAATATTTCCATCTATTCATGTATGATTTAATGTTTTATCTCCTCCAACCATGGAAGAAAAATACCAAATTTTATACTTGATTAACCAGTGGGATAATTTTAGGCACTGTAAAAATTTAATAATGACTATTGAAGAATAATGTTAAATACTAAAATGTTTGATATTTCTATCTTTATATATATTTATGTAAAATAGGATAGACTACACCATAGTTTAGATAGAAGTATTATGTATAACATGGGTCTCAATGTATAGGATGATCGATCGTATGAATTCTTACACTACCACTCAATCAGCCAAAGAATAATTTAATATTGATCCAAATATGAATTATTTATATAAAAAATATTAAACTACCAATAGACTCAACTTCTTTTACATATAAATAAAATTTAATTTCATAACTGAAGAATTTCTATTGGTAATTGTTAAATAATTATATTGTACATTATCATTGATATAACACACCATGTTATGAATTAAGAAAACGAAGGGTTAAGGAACACAAAAAAATGTTATATTAGTATCCATTTGAATATTTTTTTGAAAAAATAATATTCCACTAGCATGTAGAAGAAACAATACCTAGACGCATGGCATTTTCATATTGATTAGTCCTATTTATGATCCAGGAATCTAGTAGTGTCTCAAAGGAATCTATCTATAAATTAACATCAATGATATTTCTAATGATTTTACACATCACTTAATCATATATTAATATAGTAAATTGGTGATATATATATATATATTTTAAAATTTCAAAGATATAAAAAATCTATATTCCAAGGTATGGGAAATACCTATCATTTTTATCAAGGTATCACACCATTTTAACTTTCTTCCATCCTTCCAAAAAAGGAATTTTATTTTGATGTGATATGCCTTATTGAAAATGTGATATCATCATTGAATCTTAGAATTTGGGATCTTATTATAGGATAATATTGTAGATGAAGATATTTTACCAATGTATCTATTTCTATAATATATCAAATCCAAGGAAGATATCAAAAATATATCACTTACTAGAAATAAATGTCTATCATTTTGTATTAAATTAAATAAGACAAGTTAAAACATCAACTATATTATAGTGATGTTAGGAAAAAGGTAAACAGGAAAATAATATTAAATTCCCACCCATTGAACCTTCTATAAATATATATCCCCATTACCAATCTCCCACCCATTCTACTTAAGAAATGATGTACGGATAGATGTATATTTTGTCCACATAATAGTGGTCAAAGCACTTTTTCTCTTAGATACCACTTGAAATGTATTAAAATGAATAGATTGGGGGTATTTTACCCTTATGTACGTTCCATAAAAATAACACCACACTATTTTATCTTGAATAACATTCATATTGTAACAAACCAAGCTTCCACGATATTATTCTTCTTGATAATTCAATAGTGTGTGATGTATGAAACCCCACGTTCAAGAACACCAGAACTTATCAAACTAGCCGCGTAAAGAGTGATTATAAATAATATTAACCACATTTTGAATTTTATATATCTCAGATACTTTTAAAAATCATATTTTGTGTTTATTGGACATAATATAAATAAAAATTCAATTTTTTAGAAAACAAAATTATTTTTCAAAAAATGATGTTTTCCGCCATTTAATGGACATCCCTTTTTAAATCCAATATTTGACACTTTTATATATTAAATTTTATGACATTAAATACTTATCTTTAATTGGAACATAAAAATTTATTGGAATAAAATTTTGGTACTTTTTTGATAACGTTCATATTTTGATGAATATTGAGAAATAGTAAATTTTAATAAAAAACAATGTTTTTAATAGAAATAATTTATAATGTTAAATTATTCATTTGATTGGTTTTAAGGTGTAATTATTTATATTTTTATCATTTAATATAATTAAGGCCGTTGTATGTAATTTCACGTTTCAATTGTACATAAACAGTGTCAATCTTTTGATAGTTTTTACTTCTTAAAAACCCGTTTTTTTGGATTTGAAAACAGAAATTAATATTAAATTAATTACTGCAAATTCAGTGATTTGAATTTGAAAATATATATTCCATTTCTGGAATAATAAGTTCCAAATTATTTAAATAGGTACCTTTTATTTTTTACACTTTATGAATAGTAAAATCAGTATTTATTTTATTTACCATGCTTAAATGGTAAATCATGTAAATAAGGGTAAAAATAATATTACAATAATATTAAAAAACCATATCACATGTCCTAATCATATTAGAAGATATATTTAAATCCATGTAATTCCTTTTGTCAATTTTTTGGACTCCATGGAGCCACATGGATGTGAAGAGAAATTATATGAATTAATTTATAGTATAGAAAAATTCAACATAAACCTGTATCTTTAACTAAAACAATATTTATATGGGGTTATATAATTGATATATTAGATTATAAATAATAATTAGAAATATAAAAAAATTTCTTGCATCATGATATTTTATTTATAATTTTTGTACATAAAATAAATAAATTTATTTATTACTCAATAACGATGTAGTATTTTCCTTATTAATGAAAGAATCAAACAGATGATATTATAAATATTAAACTAAATTTAAATTGAAACTTTTGATGCCATAACATAATTTTATAGGTTAATATGACATGTTAGAATTTATTTAATATATTTTTTTCGAAGTAATCCAGTGGTTATGACTTTCACAAAAACCAAATACTAAATAGTGTCAAAATTGACATAAAGGAGTTTTTAAAACAAATACAATATTATTAAATGATATAATATTTCTAAAATAATATATTATGAAAAAATATATAGATAATTTTATATATTTCATTAATTAATCACTTTAGGTTATATTTGATTTTTATTGAAACTATATTAACCATGTAGTATAAAAATATAGGAAGACATGGTAAAAGTTAAACTATTTAACTAAGAGTTAAATTGAAAAGATAAGGTGAACATGGTAACATAAAATTATCTAAAAAATATTTTTTATAGTATTTCTACCAATAAAAACCTTATACTTGAAATAGATCCATTTTTATCAATTAGAAACCAAAAATAATTTTATAATAAAATAATTTTTTCAAGCTTTTCCTAAAGTTCCCCTCACCTCTCTTATAAAAGGGTACTTCCCCTAGTCTTAAATTCACACCTCCAAAGCCATTTTTATCGGACAAACCTTTCAAAAAACTCTGAAAAATTACCCTAAATTCATCATAGTGGAATTAAAGTGATCATAAATCCATCCTATAGATCCCTTTTTTCCAATCAAAAGGAAATACCCAAAGAAGAGGTAATTATTTTAACACCGCATTCAATGTTCTTTTATTCTTCGACATCATCTTTCATGGTTTTTCCATATGAAAATAATAACTCTAGTACCTTATAAATATTTTTATGTTATTAATTATATGGTACAACTATATTAATTATTATATCCATCCTATGAATGAAAAAATCACAATACGTGTGTATGTACGACTTACCGTCTCCACATCGTGTTGTCATTTATTATTCAAAATTTCCTAATATGGATGGGTATAATAATGAGTGTAATTTATTTGAATAATAAATATAAAATTTTAATGGTCATTTATATATAATATACCATCCAATTAAAAACCATTTCACCATCAATAGAATTTTATTGTCGCTCGTGCGTACGTACAACATATTGTCTCCATGACGCGATGGGATTCATCTTAAACGATCATCATAAAAGAATTTTTATGAAAATATATACCTTGATTAAGTATGAGATATAATAAATAATATTTCTACTATAATAATATATATTTATATATATAAATATTTTTTTACTTACTTTCATACTATACGATAAAAAACTGAAACCACGTTCATGCGTACGTACGGACTACGATCTCCATGAACGTTGTTTGCATTTAAAATATCTATATATTATACATATTTATATTCAAAAAATATATATGATATATAAATCAATTTTTTTATTCTTTATGTATGTAAATCCTGATCTTTTTCATTTGATCAAGAGTAAAAAGTTAAAACATGTACGATAAAGAACACGATTGTTACCCAAAATATTACTTTAACATGAAAATTATTATTAAATGGGTAGTATTAAGTCATAAATGAATCATATATTATTTCATAAAAATGAATATGGTTCTGGTATAATTTAATAACATACTATGGTCATTATACAAGAAGTTAAATATACCCTTGACTAATGTAAAGTACAAGGTATGGGTTAATTTCACATTCTCATTATTATTCAAGGTTATTGATGTGTAAGTATCTACTGAGACATCATTATCATCAATGTAGATATTTCATAAAATACTTTAAAAAGGAACAATTTAAGGTTTTATGGAAGGGTATATTTATCTATGTCATCATTTTAAATGTTTTAATGATTTATTTTTCTAAATATTTATAATTAATTTCCATATTTTCAAAATGAATTTAAAGATTTATTTATACAGAAATTATTGTTTTAAAATGTTAATTCATTTCAAAAGTTTCAATTTTGTATGGGAATCATTGATTCAAAAATCTCTTTGAAATAAATTCCTTTATAAATTGTGTAACCCTTAAATAATTTCATTTAAAATGGATATTTCCCTCAAAGAGTTTTACTGATCATTTTAAACTATGTCAACATCTCTTGCTGGATATTCGTCTTGATTGAGGTTGATTGATAATTAATAAAATCTTTCATATTGTGTTGAATTTATACCAATATGTTTGACTGTGGATGTGCTATTTTTATACCATTCATGTTTTATGGTTAATGTATTAACATTTAGTATGCTAGTTTTAATACAAATGTTTTTGTTATGTTTCACCTTTTTCATATGAGTAATGCATTAGACTTAGTAAGTGACGGGTGGGGCCCTCTATAACCTTTGATGATTCGGTAGGTCTCATGAGACAAAATAGTATCTTGGCACAAGGCCTTGACATAATATTTGTGAATACTCTTGTAACAAGGCCTTGACATAGTAGTCATTATGTTCGAGATTATGCATTACATCATTATGAAATTAGTTATTACAGGTGATTATTTGACTAGTAGAATATTCATGTGCATGTTATGTGGTAATGTTTTACAATTCTTTACCATATTATTTTCATGTTTTATGTTTACAATGTTGTTTTTTTTATTATACATAATTGCATAAAATTTTATAGCTTCTGCTAAATTATTTACCCTTACTGAGCATCTGAGCTCACCCTTTCATTATGTTTTATTATCCTAAGATGCCAAGAAGTTTATTATGTTTGACATGCCTGGTTAATCTAGTGGAATACTAGAATTCTCACAGGATTATTTATGTTGTGTTTTATGTTAGAAATTGTATTGAAACATTCATGTGTGTAATCTATTTTCCAAGAATGATAAATTGATTGGTCCTTCGAGAATTTATTACTTATAATCATGAATTGCATTAAAATAATGCCCTAGTTTTGGGATTATAGGGTCAGGGTGTTACAACTTTATTTTCATCTAAAACAAGATATTTAAGATCACCCTCTAATATTGGGGGTGCAAAGTTTCTTCATCCAACCTAATGGAACCCTTTATTTCCACAAAAATCCCATAGGTATTTTAACATAATATTCTCTAATATGTGAAGTTAATATTAAGAACTACCACTGAACATAGAGGATAGACAGGGATAGATTATAAAATAAATTTTCCTACGGTAATATTTTCAACAAAATATAAAAAATATTTCTTCTAATTTTGAATTTTCTAAGCCACATTAGACACAATTCCATCGAAATACTAATTCCTCTCATAACAATGTACTAAAAGATCCTTAAGTAGTAAAAAGGGAAGTCACTCTTCTTGATTACCATTCATATCCTTATAATGACATTCCTCTTGATATTCATCTTATCAAATTATGAATAAAACTTTTTACCAATATTTTTGATTTACCAGCTATATATTCCTATGTATTGATAAAACCTATGAATTTTTCCATATATTTCACATTCTATTTATAAATTAAAAAATATAATATGAAAATAGAGAATGAAATATACCAATTGTCCTATAACATCCATCATAAAGTGTTACTCTCTCATATATGATATGGGCTTTCATGTTGTTGATTTTGTAATCATAAATAATTTTAAAATCTTAGATTATAGTAAATTCCCTTGATAAATACCTAAAACTAATTTAATAAAATTGAAAATTATAACTAATAGATATGTGGAAAATAATTGAGAATAAAAAAACTAAAAGTGTATATCACAAGCATAATTAGATAATCTCATCTTCCTTAAAGATAATAGATTCAAACCACATTCGAAATTGTCAAATTATTTCTCTATATATATTTTAATCATCAAATTACTTATAAATATATTATGATCCATCATCGACATTATTTCTTGAAAAATACCAATTATACATTGTATACATCTCCTCTTGATATATCTATGATACCCCATACAAATAATACAATTAAGAAGGGGATGTACTGTATTATTCACTATATTAGAAATTATATTATATCAAAAATTAAAAACTTTTATCGGTTGAATGTGTTGAAAAATGCATGGTTGTTTTTTATTAGGAATATGAATTGGAGTTATGGATTCCAAATAACCTAGGAATAATCTCCCCTAAAATGATTCTCTCACAAAACTGACTTCATCCCCTTAAATTATTTTCCATATAGATATATAAAATGAACTAGTAAAATAATCATTTCTAGGTAATGTTTACACAATACTACCCTATACAGATTCATAGATATATTTATCTTTTGGAATGAAAGTAATGGAGGCATTATTTCACTCTATAAATATGACCAAAATATTATTTATAAACCATTTTCCATCTATATATTATACAATTAAAAAAATATTTAGATATAGGTTCAGTGAGTATTTAGAGATGTGCCTCACACTTAAGTCACCATGTTACTTGATGTATGATTTATTTGATCCATCCGTCTTTATAATTTTAAGTCTTGGCATGTATTTTTTTCATTAATAAATTTATATAAGTAATATATATAATGATAAAATTCTTGTGGCCATTATTCCATGGATATCTCAATCCATTCCACCCCTTCCTTTAGCATCACAGAGTTCATCTAATCCTGTTACATAGAATTTTATATAAACCTAGGAGTTTCATTAAATTAGCAATATTTTTTACTGATTTAATGTCCCTAGATAATATTTATTCCATAAATCTATCCTCTATTCAATCCTCACACCTACTCGAATTCACCTTCTTTAGGTTTTTTAGTTTCACTTGAAGGTGGGATATGGGTGGGACACTAGTATTTGTAATCCATGAAGTACTCACCACTTAAAAAAATCATCCTTTTTAGTCCATTCCATTTTCAATTTAAAAAATAAGTTCCAATAAAACATATTATCCAGATAAAGGGTCAATTAAAAGTGATATGTTAATCTACAATGAAGGTGTGTAACCTTCTAACTAATTAAAGAATTCATCCCATGCATTTTAGATTAAAATATTTCTAAACAATTACACACACTTCTTTATCCTTAGTGGTTATTGAAAAAGGTAAGGATATACCAATGGTTCAAAAATCCACTAGTTTATTGTCATACATGGATCCATTTAAATTATCTATAGATTTCATGAATGGTTTTCACCATCCATTATTTTTAAAATGAGAATATTTTGTGTTAAAGTTTCTTCCCACATACTATGAGTGAACTCCATGGTTGAATGTGGTTAAATTATTCCAAAGACAATACCTTTCCTACATGTCATAATGGGATTAAAAAAAATTATAGAGTATTAATTGTCAATCTATAGTAACTTGAGTGTTATATAGTGGTTTATAGTAGCATTAAGGTCTATAATAACCATCTCCCTAAAAAAATATTGAAAAATGTTGATTGCTACCATAACATTGAAAGTGGTGAAATCCTATATTTTTTGAAAATCCTAGCATGTCATCATCCTTATGTATAGGATCTAGGATCATGAGAATATTACAAGTGAATTTAATCATAATATACTAGATATATTTACATTTGGATGGACCATCATGTGCTTTGATATTCCATAGTTGGATAGAAATTTTAAGTATTTCATGTAGAATTGATCCTTGGTGGCTTCACCAAATTCTCCGTTTGAAGACACAAACTAATTATTTTTCATATAGTTGTCCTTTATTCATGAATTAGTGAGGATCCTTAAATTATCCTATTATGATCTTGGGAATGCTTCCTAGAATTTATCCTCCTCCATTAATTTGTATTTTATAGGTTAGTATCTAGGCCTTCTTTCACTATGGAATGTGTGTTAAAAATAAGCACTATAAGAGGGGAATTAGACATATTATCCCTTGTCGTATTATTCTCATGTTCTTTATATGTTTAATCCCCTATAATTCATACATTTCTGTTATAGTAGGCACTGTTGGGTCCTATATATCCTATGTGTCGATTATTTGACTAATTTTTTGATTTTCCTACACTTGATTCATGTTTGATACATTATCATTCTATAGGGGAGTAACTAAGTAGGATAGCTTTTTAGGAAGTTCTAGAGTCCCTTACTAACAGACGAAAGCTAAAAATGAGTATCCAGTCTTTTTTAGACTGACCTAAAATGAAAAGAAAAAAATATCCCAAATCAAGATAGAGACGAGATGATATTTCCAATCCCATTGAAAATAATCAACCTACTAAAACTCAGATGATTTCTTGAAATCCCTTCCCAAATAATCAAAAAAATGAACGACCTGATTCCATGGGACGAGTCATCTACATTTCATGTGAACATGAAATATTCTGGAATTTAAAATAATTATTCCCCAAACGGTGTAATTTTAAACAATATCTCACCCCTGCTTGATACCAAATTTTTTGAAGAAAAAATTTCCTATACTATCCTCAGATACTTATAATTTGAAAGGGGATGATATATGTCCACTTCCATGAAAACACAAGGGGACATTGGAAAAATCAGTTGCACGATAGATAGTTCATCTTGGAAGAAATGTATTACAATGTAACCCATTCTATTAATAACTACATGCTTTTTTGAAAGAGAATGGTAGGCCTACGAGGTGAATCCATATTTCAGTGAATGATAGATCATTTCTCTTATGAAAATCAAGAATCCATCTGAATAGGAGGATACAAGTTTGATTGAATACTAAAGTACCCAATGACCATGTGAAAAACAATAATTATCTAATTGTAGGAAAATATATAGATTCCAATAATTAAGGATGAAAACTGTAGCCAGTGAAAAGAGGAACCATGTAGAATGAATCAAACAAGTAAATATAGAAATGAAAGGTTGGTCTATTTCAAACGTGTACAAGAGGTCCTGAATAATAAACAACATCATTAAAAACAAATTATCCAAATGTTTTAACACTAACACACATTACATTGATAGATTCGGTTTAGAAGACACATAGATTATAGAAACTCATTAATTAGTATCTCAGACACAATATTTTGGAGAGGATGATGGTTGTTATTGGATGACAAGGAATTCGAACAATGAGTTCTAGAAAGTTAAAAATAACTCCATAATTGACACCTGATAAAGCTAAATATTTTTGTTTTTATAAGAGGAGGTATCAACTATTAAGGGGTCATATGGGACAAAATAAAGACAACAAGTATGATCAAAATTTGAAAATCCTTAGGGTTGAGCATGACACACATACTTAAATAAAAACTCCATTATTATTTTCACTGAATGTGGTAAGATGATTTAACTTTATTAGAAGATAATAATAATTAATTTTTTCAACTATAAGGTTTGTGATGGGAATTCACATATTGGATTTCGTTTATATTGAATACTTCATTTCTTAAATCTATTCTTATATCAATGAATTTTCATTATGATATCCCTTAACATAATCATGTATATATGTGATTACTTCAATATGGACTATATTCACACACCATTCATTTTTAGAGTTAAAATTTATAAATTGTTTTGATAGGATCATATTTTTTATACTCTACAAAGTTTTAACTTATATCTTCTAAATTTATATATTCAAAATATTAGGAAGATGAACTCTTACCAATATAATAATTTTCATATAGTCATTTATATGTCATTTACTATGAAGTATATTTCATATTTATTCCCCCCTTTATGTTATTATTATTTAAGTATTGGAAAAAACATATAATATTTATTTAATAGGGTTAGTGTCTAATTTCCCCATTTGAGGAATCTTATATATTATATTAAAATATTTAATTTATATTGGGTAGTTCAAAACAAATTGAACAAATATAGATCTAATTAGTGGTAGGACTCATAATCACTAATATAACATGATGTTCCAATTGGTTGTGCAGAGTCCCGGAGAGGTAGAGTGTGTAAATTAGTTATCACTTTTCTTTTATGACTAATTAAATTTTTAACCAACCTCTGTGACTAGTTACGTCCTTGATCCTCTCATTCATATTTTTCTTAAACTTTCTTATATATGTATAAATAAGTAGATAATATACGGAAATATTTATAATATTTTTCTTGAATATAAGTGCATACTCCCTTCCAAGTATGGGATAAGTTCAAAGACCGTGTTTTTATATAATAAGCCATTATGATTACATGTAAATCCTATAACTATAAAATATTTAAATTCAAACTCCAAAAATTATGGGTTCATAAGTTATTTCAATTCCCATCTCGTGAAGAGTTCCTTATAATGGTATAGAATTAGGTAAATCTATCACTAAAAAAAAATTATATTTGGAAGTCGGGTTTTTATACTTCTCCACATAATTCCTAAAATGTTCCTCCCAAACAACTTCATATAAGAGGTCGTTAATTGAATTAGTCTCTTGATGTTGTGTGGTTTGAATTTTTTTATCCTTCATGTACTTATTTCCAAATGTTCAATATTATTTCTCAAGTTATCCCACATTCTTATTCAGTTGATATGATGGTACCATACATTATAGAAAGTGGTTCATGCCTCTCATCCCATTAATTATTATGTTACATTGACATTGTAATCTCATTAATCTTCTTCCTTGACATGTATGGATTTTTGGGATCTATACATTTTTTTCCTTCAACACATAGATGTAATTCGGAATGTAATAGTATAAAATTATCTTATCTCTTTCTATATTATATTCAAATAATACTCATGAATAATTTACCCATATTCGATATAACGAATCGTATTATTATTAAAATGTATGAAATCATCTAATTCGATCATCATTTAGTCATAATAATAGTATTCATTTAAATCCTCCTTAATAATATAGGTAATTTCATCATGACAATCGTACATTACATCTTTTTTATCACAAAAAATTATATATTTTGGAAACAGTTCCATGCTGGAATTTATGTTTTCATTCATAGATTCTCATTGTGTGACACTGTCTTTCATAACTCAACTACCTGTTGATTTTAGAGAACTAGAACTAGTTTGATAGTTTATAATTAGAATAAATGATAATTCATTTGAATTATATGGATATTAAATCCATGAAAAATAACATTCAACATCGTCTAATTTAGATTTCATCAAAATATTTAATGTAATATTTCTCAGATAAATTCATTCTAGATCCTCATAAATTTTCAGAAGTAGTATATCAATATATTGATCTAGATGATCCTTACACAGCTTCTATCTCATTGTTTTTTTTGAGAATTAATTCTCCATCATATTGATAAATTATATATATGTTGATCTCCATTATCCTTATAAAGTTGATCCTCATGGTGTAACGAATATTCCTTATTCACATTCTGATCCTTACAAAGTCATGGATCATTTTTATGAACTCCCTTAACCATCCTTATAATGAATCTGGAATCCTTGTTAAGTACACATACCTTTTAAATATTTCCATCTAAATGATGAAATGGTCCATATAAATATCCTGAATGATTCATACATAATAGTCAAATGATTCTTATATAGATCTAAATGAATTTTACCTATAGTATTTTACCTTTGGAATGATAGATACACAATCCAATTGAATCTCAAAATATTCTACCACTGTCAAAATCATAGTGCTTCCTCTTGAAATAACTTCTACATAGATCTATAATGACTCTTGCTTTGATTCTTTTTTGAATATTCCGCTCCATGTTGTATATTCCAGTATTTACTCAATTCAAACAAGTTCTTTATCAGTCAGTCTATATTCCTTAACAATAATATTAAATCCCCATAAAATCTCATCTAAAGGGTCTCCTTATACATATAATATAGTGTTTTCCATAGGTTCTCCATGGATGAGTACTCTTTACCTTAGTTCAATTTTATTATTTTTAAATTATTTCTTCAAAATAATTACCATTTGGGAACCTACAATTTTCATTAAATATTTTAGAAAACCATCCACATAAATAGAACATTCCTTTGAAATTTGGATCAGTACATCAATCTTTGAAAATTGGGTTTTCAACTGGAATCATTCTAACCATGTTCTTTATGTGGAAAAAAGTTCACATATTTTTACATCATGTAAACTCATGTTAAAATATATGTTAATGGTTCTTTAATTTAGAAAAAATACATTATATTCTTCACAATACTTTAAAATATATTGATAGAATCAATTAGTATGGAATCATAACTTGTTAACAAGATATACTATCCAATAAATAGGATCCTCAGAATGGAATGGGAAGGGGGAGATATATATTACTACACAAGTTAACATGGAATAAAAATAATAAAATAACACAGTAAAAACTCAATAAAATTCTTATATGATTAAAAAATTCCCATTTTTTAAAATCCGTTTATATAATTTTATCAATGTTGGATCAATTAATCAAAGTTGGAGAGTTAAGTTTTTTGTGAGTTTAACGGTAAACCCTTCTGATGTTTAATCCACATGATTAAATGAGTAGATCTTGTGGTTTTTGGTAAATCCAAATCATACAAAGGATTAGCCATATCATTTTGAGAGCCAAAAAGTTTAAAATATATTATGCTGTCTGTGGGGTGGGTGTGTCTTACAATGATCAAAGTTATCATTTAAATAGGTGTAACATATTATTTCAAGAAGAAATAAAATGGAATTGTAATCACTAATTCATCACCAGTTATTTCCCATGTTTCATTATGCCATTTGCAATGTTACCTTCTTTATGAATTATAAATAATTCATTTATACATTAGTGGTAGAGGTTCATTCATATTGAACCACAATATAGATTATTTCATATTGATTTAGATGAAATGGTCCTATGAATTAGTCATATAGAACCTTTAATGTCATTTTTATGATTAGGGATTATTTGAATAGTCCTAAGTTGATAGGTTTTCATGTTGTGATGTTTGGATAGAACAGGATAATGAAACACTATTGATTATATACTGAGTGTTAATATATTGTTTACAATAATATATATTCACCCACTTGACATACTATTTGATATATTTGGAGCCCCATAGGTGGTTTCTAACTATGTTTTTTACCTACACCCAACATGTGCACCTTGGTGAATATAAAGGTTTTATGTTCGGAATATATGTCAGAGTATGACCCCATTTATTGGTGATCATACTGGAGTATCTTGAAAAAGATATGGAGATGGTTTGAAGGTGAGGCTCAATGTTTTTTAATGGTGTCACATTATATTTATTTTTATTATTAGACATCATTGTTATGATAATGTGCTAATGTTTAAAAATTTATAAACTTCTAATAACTACAATATTGCATAACGATTGTTTGAACCCATAAGAAGGGTAAAAAGTGTTTGAGTAACCATGTTCTTCAAAAACAACCCACTATAAATAGTGGGTAGAGTGTTTTCAAGTTTTTTTTTGTTTTTTTCTATACTGATGTAATACTGTAATGAAATTAATGTTTTTTATAGAAAAAATTGAAATTAAAGCATTGTTAAAACTGAAAGAAGTAGTAAATGTGGTAAAAAACAAAAGAAAAAAATTTAGGAATTATAACACTCATAGTTAAAAGAATGAACTCTTAACAGAACTTTTTTGACCACACACCAGAAAAATGAATTAAAAATATCCCTTTCTATGAGATTGAACAAATAAAATATTAAATCATTGACCTCACCACTCCAAGAATCATCATACTTTTATTAATTTTTAAGAAAATAATTGGAATAAATCATGTCGTAGAATTCTAATTTTATTGAATTTTAATCATGAAAAAATGTATTAGAGATCAATATTTCCAATTTATCTCAATGTTTTGAATTTGAAAAAGATAAGGTATGAAAAATTTAATTGAAAATCAGAATAAATCACACTGATTGATTTTAATTTCATATAAGAGATGTTTTGCAATGGTCTCAGAAATAAATATGTCGAATTTAAGTTATCGTACTAAGATTTTTGAAAATGATAATATTAAATTCATTAAATAAAAATTATATTATAGAATGACGAGAAAAAATAAAAGAGAGAGAATAAAACTCCCTCAAGAATGGTAAATTAGAATGATGATCTACACTACTTCTCTTTCTCAATCTCTAGGTCTCTCATGTACTACTTCTACTTCTTAGGTCTCCAATAAGTGAATGATCTAAATGGAAGATATCTCAATCCCCCCCATCTCAAGTATACTTCTAATTCATGTCCTCTATTATCACATTTTTGGTCACTAATAGCAATTACAAACTTCAGTCAGTCTTTTCGGAGTCACTGAATAGATGGCACTTGTCACCAAAAAGTCCACACCTTCTCATGACCTTTTTAGAACCCCTCTAACATAATGAGTAGTAGTTAGAAATTGTGAACCATGATGATAATTGGGTTGGGTTCTCCAAAGTGAGAACTAATAATATGGAAGATATTATATAAGTTAATTGTAAATATTTTAACTTTTATAATTAATTAATTAATTAATTAATATTACAATTAGAAGATTAACATAATTATTAAATTATTAAATTAATTAATTTATATTTATCAATAATTACTTGTTATTATAATTAAAATTAATTTATTAATTATTATTTTTATAGATTATTTTAATTATTTCATTTTACATTAATTAATTATTTTTATTAATCAAATTATTTATTTAGCATTATTAAGGTTAATATTTTTTTTAAATTTATAAAAGATCAAAAAATTTATTATATTTTTTAAGATAATTAAATGTTATTATTTTATTATGTTAATAAATTAATAATTTTTTATTTTATTAAATATTTTTATTATAATTATTATTATTACTAATTTATTTATGATTATATAATTTTTTTATATTTTGTTAATAATTTAGTTTTAGTATTATTTATTATTTGGATTTTTTATTTGTTTTTATTTGTTTTTATTTCCTTTTATTTTTATGTTTCCTTTTACTCTATAGTTGTGGGGACAGTAGCCTCTCTTAGAATCTCCACTGAGGCTCTATTATTCAACAGATCCTTCTCCCAAGGTTGTCATGGTTCATTCTTCAACCAAGAGCAATGGCAGCAGCATCACCTCCCTCCAAAAGTATAGGCAATGTTGCTTCATGGTTTCATATATCGTTGGATATCCGATGGAAGCATTACATCGAGATCCGAGTGGAAAATCTCGACCATCTACAACATCCACATCATTAGAGGGTCTTAAATGGAATGGTGGTTCATCCTAGATCTTGGTGGTTGGTGGATTTTGATGATGCATATATAGGCTCAAGCGAGTTTGATTTTCATATCTATGCAAGTTGGTAGTGTGAAATGATTTGGTGGTCCCCTAGTGTTTAGGGTGCTCGATAATGACTCGTGAGTAATGGTGAGAGGTGGAAGAACAGAAAGTCATGGGTGACTACTATGATGGTGGGTGGGAGATATTGTTTCTGCTGCTGGTGAAAAGTGGACCTGGTATTCAGTGGTGAGGAGAGTCGTGGTGAGAACTACAATGGTTGGTGCATTTCGCATTGATTCTAGTAGTGTGTAAATTCACGAAAAGTGAGAAATTTCCTTGGCAATGAGTACAGGGAAATGTATCACCATTGGTTTTTCCATTTGGCAGTGAGTAAATACTCACCGCTATTTCTGATGATTCATGAATATTTGGTAAAGGAATGACAATTATCGGCAGTGCGTAAAATTTAAGGAACAATAATGGTGAGTCCTACGTGCAATGGGTATTCACGAGTGAATGCTGTTGGCGTGAGTAATGGGACTCACCATTGGGTTCTACGCAATGGTGGGTGTAGGAAAAAATGGTGGTTACTTAACTCCAAACTTAAAAATAAATCAAAAATTAAAAAAATTAAAAAAATTAAGAATTATAGAATTTAATATTTAAAAATAACCCAATTAATTAAATAAAAGAAACTCTAATTAAAAAATTAATTAATTTAAATTACTATAAAAATATTAATTAAATAATTAAAGTATTTTTTTATAGTTTAAATAAATAACAAAATAGAAAATTATAAATAATTAATTGATTAAAAAATTATGAAAATGATGTTTAAAAACATGTGAATTAAAGGACACATCAAATTCCCCCACACTAAAGCATTAATTTTCCTCAATCAATTACATAGTTTTTGTATTTTGAAATAGAAATATATGATCATTTAAACATTCATCTAATAAAGAAGCAGGTGAACCTATTTAAGAATAGAGGAACAAATATTGTGTGATGGGATTTTCAAAAGAAATTATCAAAAGGGGTATTGCATAAATTAAAATATATACTGGGAGATCAAGATAATAAAGAATAATTCACCGCTTAAAATGGAATGCCTCATATATGAACCCACTTAAGAAATTACTTAAATTCATGTCAAATTTATGGAACAAAGAGTGATAATATGTTATATATATGTTCAAAGACAATCTTAACAAAAGGAGACTTCTACTTTGACTTACTCTGAGGTTCTAAATAGAAAATTTTAAATTATTTTTTAATCACTTTATTGACACAACTTAAATTATTTTCATATAATTCAATTTTTTCCATCTTAATCATGTATTTAAAATTCTCCTCACCTTATTGTATTCATTTTTTAATACTAGGAACGTTATTTTATTATTTTTTTGTATTTTACCCAGCCATGTAACTTATGAAAATCACTATGAATATGCACTTATTTAAAAATTATAGAGGGGTTACATTGAATCATTGTTCCTTGTTTCTCATAGGTTCATCATGGGTTCCCATATGCTCATTTTACTCTAGATTCAAAAGATTTATAAAACTATAATTTAAATTGGCTCTATAAGGTAATTATTTTTATTATTAATCAAATGTGGGTGACCTAATTTCAAGATCACGTTTCCAATTTAATAATGTTCATATTTTAATTCCATGTAAATCTATCTTGTATCACTCCCGTTCATAGCTTTTAAAACAAAAATTCATAAAATTAGTAAGCAACTTCAATTGGAATTAAATAATCCTAAAATAATTTATATTCAAATAATACCTCAATAACTAGTAATATATTATACATTTGGCATGAATGGTATTGAGTGTAGTGAGAAGCCTAATAAAACACAAATTCTGAAAGGAATTTGAATTTTTTTTTACCAATTTTGAAACCAAAATATTAGAGGAATATTATGGGTTTACTTTAAATCAAATATTAACTAAGAATAAGAATACACTCTCCCCAACACATAAAACCAAACTTTGTCCCAAAAGTTGAAGTCAAAGGTGGAGAAAAACAATTATTTTTAAAGCTAAAAACAAATTTTAAATTCGCAAGTTAATAGATATTTACAAGGGTCATAGTGATGTTTATACAATTTGAACTTCAAAAAAATTACAATAGAATAACATATGTTTTCATTTAATCTAGTGATAATAATTTATAAATTAATTTTAAATAGTAACATGTGAAAAGTGCATATTGAAATGTGTGTCAAAAAGCTAGAAAATTCAATTCAGTTTTATTTATAGTTGATTATAAAAATGCTTGCTAAACACCTATAAAAGACAAATTCAGTCATTGAAACTCATATTCACTTAAAAGAAAATATCTAGGAGTAATAACATCCACTATTAATTTCACAAAGTTAATGAATTTAAAATTAATGAATCTGAAAAAAATAGTAACAAAAAAACATTAAGTATATTATCTAACAGTAGAGAGAAATAAAAACAATAATAAAGGAGTAGAAAATTGATGTAGAAATAAAAAAACCGATCTTCTCAGATTAAATTTTCTTCATTGGGGATCAATCCAATAGCTCTTTGTGATTTGACAACAAAATGTAATTTTTCTCCTCTATTTAAATCAGTAACAACCTTCTCTAATTACAAAGACCAAGAATACCAAGGGATTATTTCAAACAACGATATAATAAAAAATATATTAGTAATGATGAACATTATTCTTAAAAAAAAAGTTGAAAAAAATTAATTCCTTCTGTTGAATCCCATGAAGCATCGAATTTTAAGTCCTTAGATAAAATATAGTGGGAATTAATTTTCAAGAAAAGAGATGTAATCCATGACCCTTGGATTCCATTCATAATTAAGTTTGACTCTTTGGCCATTAACCAACATTGTCTTGTTGTCCTCTCTAGAAGTGTCAAAAACTCAATTATTTAACACTCTATCAATAGTAAGGGGTCCAAAAAACTTAGATTTTAGCTTTTGAAGAAATATATTAAATCTATAATTAATGATAAGAAACTTTTACCCCGATTTTAATTGTCTATTTTGAATGAAATAATCATGAAAATATTTGTACCTCTCTTTATAAATCCAAGAGTTACCATAACACTCTCTCCTGGACCCATCCATATCACTCAACTCAAACAGTATCTTCTCTCCAGAACTCTTAAAATCAAAATTCAAAGCCTTAACATCCCAATATGAATTGTATTGCAACTCCATTAGAAAATGAAATAATTTTGAAAACAACATCTTTTATATAAATATTCCAATTAGGTTTTTAAAATTTGTTCTATAATCCCATAAATCATAATCTAACTTTAGATACTAATCCTTTTGATTGTTGAAGACATTTTTCTCTTGAATCAATTTCAGCTCCCATATAGATATTTATACATTCTAACTAAACTATGGATTGTGGGAAGTTCCATTACTGTTGGTGCATCCATATTTCTCCATAAATTCATTTAAATTTTTGTTTTTAAAACGGGTTTCATTATCAGTTATGAAAGATATTGTCCCCACAAACCATAAAAATATGTTCATTTTGAAAAATTTAATTACACTGCAAATTTGATTTCTAGGAAATGATAATTAATCAAACCACATTGAGATTTAATCAGTATCAAAAAATATATAATCATTCACATTAGATGATCGAAATGGTCTCATAAAATCTAATCCATAGACAAAAAAAATTATACTTCCAAGACACCTTTAGTGGAAAATCCTTTTTTCCTTTCAACATTCCCCAACCTATGGCATCTGTCACAGTCAACTAACAAAATCATTGCATCCTTGAATAATGTGGTCCAATAAAATATATCTTGAATGAATTTATGAGTTTTCCTCTCTCCACCATGATGTCCTCTCTATGCTGAGGATTGATGACTCTTCAGTATATGTAGCATTTATTATTCTATCACACACCATCTAAAAATTCTATTACCATATCTCCTATGTAGAATGGGGTCATCCCAAAAATAGTAATTAATATTTGAAATGAATTTATTTCATTGTTTATTTGAAAAATCCTTAGAAATTACACATGCTTCTAGAAAATCTGAAAGGTCTAGAAACCAAGAAGACTGCCTAATGGAGATAGTTAGAAAATTATCATTAAGAAAAGATGATTTTTTTCTTCCTTGGATATTCAAATAGGTATTAGAATTCCACAAAATATGGCTAGAAAAAAAATTATCAGATCCCTAATTATCTCTAATTTTTAAAATAAAACATTTACATTAACAGAACCCACCTAATAAGCCAAGGTTTGGCCTCTTTTTTATAGTAGAAATTTTAAGGTCGAATAATCGATAGAGATAACGAATTCAGTTTCTAAAGGGTACCACCTAAATTAATCTACATCAATGAACATTGCTAAAAAAAATACTTCTATGTAGTGGTATAACTCCTCTATGGCTCATCTAGAAGAATTATAGCATAATAGACCACATATAACCTCTTATATATCCTCTTCCCATAGATAGAGCCAATATCTATGTCAATTCCATCACATATTAGTTCAAAGGGAAGATTCCAATTAGGTGAACTTATGATAGGTTATGTAGTGGAATTTTATTTTATGAAATTAAATGATCCCAAGTAGTCTTGATAAAAAATAAAGGGATTTCCCTTGAAAATAAATGAAGAAAAGTGATATTCTATTTTTGAAATGTGTTTTATAAACCTCTGGAAAAAATTGACATGCCCTAAGAAACTCCTAACAACCTTAATATTTTCAATACGTATTAGTTTTTTAATTACTTAAAACTTGGAAGTGACTACCTCTAAACCCCTCTTAGAAACATTAAGTCCTAAAACTTACCTTTTGTGACCATGAATTGGAATTTATCCCAGTTTAGAACTCAGCTAATATCTAATCATCTTTTTAAATCTAATTCCGTTGTTTTCTAGATAAGTTTCAAAAAATGCTACCAACTATAGAGAAACAATACATTTAAACCTTAATGATCATCTCGATCATATAAGAAAATGTGGTCATCCTGCATCTTTGAAAGGTATCTACAAAACCATATAATCCAAATGGAACCCACTGGTAGGAAAATATCCCAAAGGGGAATGTGAATGTAGTTTTATCTTTATGATTAGGGGATACATGAATGCGGTTGTAACCATAGTAACCATCCAGAAAATAAAAGAACTCATTTCTGGAAAGCTTCTCAAGAATTTTAGTTAATATGAGCATTGTAAAATGATCATTCCAGGTGTATAAATTTAGCTTCCTTTAATCTATATACAATCTCTATTTGGTTTCCTTCCTCACCTGAATTTCATCATTTTTTTGATTTATAAATTTATTGAAGCCACAATTTTATGGACTACATGAACCAGACTGACCTAAGAACTATTAGAGATAGGGTATATAGTATGAGTTTCTAGTGTCTTAATAACATCCTCTCTTACAACCTCTTTCATTTTGGGATTCAATCTGAATTTTCACTCTACGATAACTTTGTTGTTAGTTCCATCGAGATCTTATGAATGAATAAAGAATGACCAATCCATTTGATATTAGCTATAGACTAACCAATGGAATTTTTTCATTTCATAAGAATAGCCAAAAAAAATTTCCCTTGTAATCATTAAGTTCCATAGAAATTATCATAGGAAGAGTTGAATTTTCACATAGATTTGAATATTTCAGATGTGTTAGGAGAGGTTTAAGCTCCAAAGTGGGTGAATTTTCAATTGAAGGAAGGATCTTGGAATGGGAGGACAATGATCATCAACATATCTCTTATATTGTGTTTAAAATGTGGAATTATTTTGAATATCATGACCATTTATATTTTTTCAATCACATCTATCAAATATGTAAAACTTGATCTCAAAAATTTGCAGATCAAAATTCTAACAATTTATTATAGATGAATATTCTTTTTTTTATTATCAACTCTTCATATATTAAATCAAAATTTTCATAATTGTTATTAAAATTTAAATTAACCACAAGTTCCATCGATATTTCATTGAGATTAAAAATAGAAGATACTTTTCCAAAAATAACAAAAATAGTATTGTTGTCCACTTCAAGAAACATTTTCAGATTCTTATTTTGAGTAAATTCAATAGAATGTGAAACATCGTCATCATCATTGAATATTATTTCATTAAAAATCATTGTTTTTTAGATACTTCAAAATTTTCAATTTAGTTTGAATCTTCTAAGGACTCTATCCTAGAATAGTTTTCGATGAATTTTCATTCCTTAATATTTTTAATGACATTTAAATCTTCTTGTTTCTCCATAATTTTAAGGATCAGTTGACCCATATAGACATCATTAGTTTCATCTAAATTGGACAACAAGGACCTACCCAGATTTATGGTAACCTCTTTGTCACACTCCATATCGATAAATAAGATTTTGTATGTCAGAAATAGTTTTCTGAATCCAACAAAAAGGTCATATACCCTTCCCATATGATCTTTGAATGAGCAGTCCGCCAACTATAGGATGATAGTGGTGGGTTAAAGGTTTCCCAATATAAAATATTGAAATAGTAATAAAGGTAGTAGGTTAATAATAAAACCTAATTGAAATAAGAAGTTGAGTTAACCAGTATTCTCTAATGTATAAGGAATGAAAAGGTACTAGGGTCTTTGAGTTTTTGTGGAATTTTCACTTAAAGTGAAACATTAAACTCTTCTGTGAAGCTGTATGTAGAAAATTATTCAAGTGATTTTTTTGGTAATTTTTTTAAAATGATATCAGATATTATTGAATTTTATTCAAGGATTTGATTAATGGGATATTCACTTAGGGCTTTGTCAAAAGCCCATGGAACTGAAGAACATCATTGTTATTGTTACTTCTAAGTTTAAAATTTTCATGGAACAGGATGGTTGGGAAATTGTTCCTATGAGCTAATAGAATATAACCTAATACATCATAATATTTATCCTTAACCTTATTATTATTTTTCTTAGAGAAAATTTTAGAATGTATTTCAAGTGAAAAATTCCTATTTTATTGATTTTCAACACATTCCTCCTTACTTTTAGAACCTATTTACATCAAATTCTTATTTTTAGAATCATTCATTTTTTCATTTTGGGCATTTATAGTGTATTTTTTAAGATCTGTTTGAGTATTAATAAAACTTCAAGTGAAAACTACTATGAAATTCTCCCTAGGGTTGATTTCAGTTATACTAGGTTGCTTTCCGTTTTCCCTCTTATTCATACCCTTATAAAGTTATCCCATTTCAGTTTGTACATTTTTTTATTCTAGCATCAGATTGATTTTTTTCCTAACCATATTTGGATTTTTGTTGATTAAGTTGAGTATTGAAAATTTTATCTTGTGAATTCATTATATTTAAGATTTTATCTAGCTTATAGAACATTTGGATCTTAATGTTACCTTGTGAATTTGATGTTTCTTCCCTCAGTTGTATTTGCAATTGTGGTTTAGGTTTATTTTTTTAAGATGGGGAAACACATTTTTTATCATATCTTATTCTTTCCATGACTAATTTGTGTGGTTCCTATAGTTGCGGTTGTAATTATTAAAAAATTTATATTCCTTGTTAGGAATACAAGAACCATTATTAGAAAAATTTACATCATCTCTTTGGGAAGGCGTATCATGATTTGAACCAAGAAATTTAGTATGCCCAAATATTCCACATTGAGAACACTGATCTCTAAGGGGTTGATATTGGTTTTGACTACCGTCTTGGTTAACCATTTTTTTTTCATTTTTTTTATTAAATTTTTTAGTTGGTTTGTTATTTCATCTACGTGATAATTCACTGCCATTCAAAAAGTGGGTTTTTTCTTTTTTTTCACCATATTACTTCATGAAATTTTTTGTAGAGAGTTTAAATAAATTTTGTTAAAAATTTATCCCAACTGTTCATCTATCTTTTCACTGTAATAACCACCAGTAGATTGATCAATACGGTTTCGACTAGAAGAGGGAAAAATATCATATAAAGTGTCCATGAGAACATGGGATGGGAGTTTTTGAAGGGGATATTCCCTACAAAGGTCCATGAAACTATCTAAAGCCTCATGAAACTTGTCATTATCCTTTTGATAAAAACTATTTATTTTAGTTATCAACTCCCCTTTTAGTCTTTGATGGTAAAATTTCCTTACATATGAGTTGTACATTTGGTTGTAAATTTCAAAAATATTTTCATCTAGACACATGAACTTATTTCTAGTATTCCTTTTATGGAAAAAGTGAAATAATCTCATTTTTTGTTCATTTTTTTGATTACTAGTAATGGATTTTTTCACACATTGTTTTAGATGTCTCTAAGAAGGCTAGAGAGTCTTCATTAGAGATCACATTGAATGATGGTAACATTGAGATATGTGAATATTTATATTCATAATTTTTGTCTCTATGATATAATCTAATGGATGATGTGTTTCTTAAAACATGATGGAGTTGATCCTCCGTCATCTTAGGCCTAGATATTTCATTATTATATTCATTTTGATGTTTGGTTCATTTTTATCAGCGATAACACTCTCATTAAAATTTTTCAATACAAATTTGTTTTCCTTTTTATACCACTTGGGTGTTTTTCTATTTCACCATTTGATGGATCTAATCTATCAATAGATGATCTATTGATCATACAGAATATAGTAATAAAATAAATTTAACACTAAATAGTTCAATTAAGTATAAAAACATGACGAAGCATCAAGAAATAACAATTGATTTGACAGAATAGTTTTTTTTCAATTTTCAATAGAAATTGAATTTTTTATATAATTTTTTAAATAATTTAATAATTTTTCAATGAAATTTGGTCACTTAAATCCTTACTTGGAAATAGTTCCAAAAAAATTTCAAAATCATAATTAAAACATGTCTATGATTTATAATTTATAAACTCTTACTAACTACAATATAACATAAATTAGGGTCAAACCCATGAGAAGGATTAAATTTTTTTGTGTAACCAAATTTTTCAAAAAACCCCACTTTAAATAGTTTGAAGTGTATTTATAATTTTTTTATATATTTTGGTTGAAATTATATAATTAAGTGGAAATTATTTTTCATAGAAAAAATTGAAATTGATTAATAATGAAACAATAACAAGAAGTAAATGTGGTAAACAACTCATTAAAACTAATAATAAATATTAACACCACAGGTTAATAGGATAAACTATTCACTAAATTTTACTTAAACAAAACCTCACAAAATTATTGGAAAATATTCCTCACCAAGATATTAAACAAATAGGAGATTGAATATTGGAGTTCACCCCTCTAAGAGTCGTCAATATATGATTAATTTTTATGAGAAATCAATTGGAATAGAATAATCAATAAAATTTGAATATTAATGAATTTTAACATTGGAAAAATTAATTCAAGGTCAATCTCACTAATTGATCTTGAATTTTGGAATTTGAAATATATGAGGTGTGAACAATTTAATTGAAAATGGGAATAAATACATCCAATTGATTTTGATTTCATAGAATAGAAGTTCAGAAGAATTCTAAAAAATAAACTAGTATAATTTAAATTTCAAAGGTAAGAATCTACTAAATGATCGTATTCAATTCAAGAACTAACAATTCAGTTGTATAATAATGAGAAAAATGAACAAACATATGGGAAATAACCCTCATGAATTGTAAATTGGTACGATGATCTACTCTACTACACTCTCTCTATCTCTAGGTTTCTTCTATAGAGCTCATACTTCCTGGGTCTCCAAAAGTTAATGATCTATATGGAATAGATCTCTATCTCCCCCATGCTATAGTTTGCTTCTAATTTTAATATTTTATTGAATCTTAATTGGTTACCAACAACAATTACTATCTTCAGTTAGTCATCTTGGAGTAAGTAAACAACTATCACATGTCACTCCAAATTCCTCACATGCTATTGAGCTTTGGAAAACAATTCTAACAGAATAAGAAGCGGTTGGAAAGCATGAACCTAGAGGAGAATCATGTACTGTTCTTCATAGTGAAAACCAATAATAATTAACATATTAGATAACATAATTACAATATTTTAACTTTATAAATAATTAATTTTTTAATTACTTAATTATTATTATAATTATTATATTAATTTAAATATTAAATTATTATATTAATTATTTTATAATTATCTATAATTATTTGTTAGTATAATTAATATTAATTTATTAATTATTATTTTAATTGATTATTTTAATTATTTTATTTTATTTAAAACACTAATTAATTACTATTAATTAAATTACTATTTAATATTATTAATGTTAATATTTCTATATATTTATAAAATATAAACATTTTTATTATATTTCTAAATATTTTAAAATGTTATTATGTTATTAATTTAATGAATTTATAATTATTTTTTGTTAAATATTATTATCATTATTAAATTTTTTATTTCTTTATTTATTATATTTATTATTATTAATATTATTTTCAATTTAGTTTTATTATTTATTTATTATCTATTTATTGTATTTTTTTGTTTTTTTAGTAATTTTCTATTTATTTTTACTCCCTAGCAGTGTAGAAGGTTGCTTCTTCTAGAAGCTCAGATGAGTCTCTCATATTCCACGACTTATTCATCCATGGTGGTGGCAGTTCCTTCTTCATCCACTAGAAAACGTAATAGTTTATCCTCCCTCCAATAGTGGCAACAATTTTGTTTTGAGGTTTTAGATCTCAATTGAGATTAGAAGGAAACATTACATCAAGCTCTAAGTGGATGATTTCGGTCATATTCACCATCTATGATGTCAAATGTTTATTAGTGGCCTGTTGATTGATCATGGATCTCAATGTTCGGTAGATTCAGTTGAATTAGATGGTTCCCCAAGCAATTTGGACATCCATATCTACACATGGTGGAAGTGCCAAACGATTTCATAGTCCACTGGTGAGTTGGGTGCAGGACGATGACTCACATGGAATGGTGAGTGTTGGTTCGATGGCAGGTCATGGTTGAGTGATGCAATGTTCAGTGTGATATCTGTTTAATGCTTATGGTGAGAAGGGGATCTAGTCTTCAGTGGTGAGAAGTGTAATAGTGATAACTGCAGTGGTGGGTGGATTTGAATTTGATGTTGGAGGTGTGAAAATTCCCAGGTAGTGTGACATATCCATGGATGTTAGTAGAGGTAAATGACCCACTATTGTTTTTTCCTGCAGGTGTTGAGTAAAGACTAACCACTGATTCTGATGTTTGATAAAAATTTGGAAAATGAAGGAGAATTTCAGGATTTGAGTAAAAGTTTAGGCACAACAATGGTGACCCTCATGGAAAATAGTGACTTGTTAGGAAATGGTGATAAGGGTGAGTCATACGACTCACCGTTGTGTTCATCCCAATTGTGGGTGTTGAGAAAAACTGGTGGTAAATTAATGACAAACCTTAAAAATATATAAAAAAAATTAATAAAACAATTAAGAAATAAAGAAATTTAAAATTTTAAACAAAATCAATTACTTAAATAAAATAAGAATAAATTTAAATATGAATTTATATAAATTGTGAAAAAAAATCTTAATTAAAAAATTAAATTATGTAAATTAATGTCAAATTAATTAACTTAAAAAGGAAAAATTAATTAATTAAATGATTAAAAATTTAAATAAAAGATGTGGCCAAACATTTTAATTAAGGGCCACATCATTAATCTCATTTATACACTATATATTATGGTTCCAATGTGTTATCTCTAAACTGATGTTTAATATGAATTTTACAACATGGATATATTATCATTTTTCATGATTCTTTTTTTATTTATGATGGTTAGCTTGCCATTATATAATTTTATATGAGTACTAAAATACTATATAATAATTTTCATTTTCATTTATTTATTATTTTATACTTTTTATATAATTGGTATAGGCTCCTCAATACTGATCATAGACCATCACTACTAGTTGGTAGACTCTGGCATTCCAGGAGATGTGATGAATTTTATACATCATCTCCACCTTGAGAATTATTTTAGTAAACCAATCAAAGTATGTTTAAAAATGATATCAAAGAATTTAATTATATAAATTTTGATTCTAGAACATCATATATTAAAAAAATATGGTTTTAAACATCATATAGAAATTGATCTTGTGTTTATATAACACCTATATCATTGAAGAACAGGTTCTTAGGGATATGGGGTTAGGGTTTTAATTTTTTATATTTTAGTTGATAAAATATAATGTTATTATTATTGATTTATTTTTTATTGTTTTCTATGGGTGGTAGAAGGAAATTATATATACATTGAACATTATTTTTAGGTTTCTTCTATATTTACATGTTCACATTAGACTAGAAATCTTATTTTAGAAAATATTTCAATTTACTTTTAAAAATAATTTTATAATGTGAGTTTTATAAAATTGGTTTATGTGAACTTGTATGTCAATAATAATTAATTTTTTATTTTTTTAAATAATATATTATGGTTTTTTTATTGGTTAAAACCATGGTTGGTGATTTTTTGGCATGTTTTTCACTTGATATAATGATAATGTGATATGAACATGTGTATAATAATTACTCTACAGTGGGTTGGTATAATAATTTTTTCCATGTATATGAAATAGTACCAACATCATATCTATAAGTTGTAGTCTTTTATAATAAGTGAATGAATGGAGTATGGTTTAATATAAGCATGGGAAGCCTTATCGGTTTATAATCACTCATGGGAATAGATTTAGTATATTTATTACCTTGAGTGCCATTGGAATAAAAATCACACATATTTATTTCTAATAAATTTGTTTCTGTTAGTAAAAAATCATTTACATATAAATATATTTTTTGAATGGGAGTGTGTTTTTAAAAGTGGTGAGATATGACCCAAAAGGTAAGAGTTTTGGTTTGATTTTAGGTTAATATTAGTGTATATTTTCCTTAGGTGGGTGTTTAATATGTGTTGTGAATATGGGTTTAGTGGTTCACTCATAACATAGATGCAAGGGAGCATAATTTTTTCTAAAATACTAAGTCTATGGGATGGTGTGATCATGACTATGTCAATGTGGGTTTCATATTTTCATTGAATATGATTATCATGGAATGTGAGTATGGATTATAAAAATTTGTTTCTGCATTGGACATGGTTTGTGAATCCTTCATGAATGGTTGAGGTCAGAATATTCCACGTGATACATGGTTGGTAGAGAGTTAATATATAGAAAAATTCATTCAATTAATGGTCTTCTTGATAATGGTTTTAATTTTTTAGGTTGATTTTCAATTTTGGCTAGAATAGTTTATGAAATATTTTATGGAATGAATAATATCTAGGTTGTTAGAAAATAAATAAGAATGGGTGGTTAGTATTATGGTAATAGTACGGATTATGTATCATCATGGAATTTTTATTCTACATGTAAGATTATATTGAATGTATGTCTAAGAATAATTAATTATGAAATGTTATAATGTTATTCTGAATGTTCACCTATGAGTAGTGTTTAGGAAAACTACCTTTTTCAAAAACTTTTTATAGATCATTGGTAATTGTAACTAATATATTTTATTGGGATAATTGTTTTTAGACTGAGTTATTATAGATAATATATGAATCATACAAAAAAATGAGGATTATCCGGTGCTAAAAATTAGATAGGCATATCTAATTTACTATTAATTATATTATAGTTAACCTAGAAATTAATTTCCTAAGGGATTAAAGGAATCATTGGGTTACAAATGGTGTATTGTTGTAGGCTATAAAATTGGAAATAAATGATAAATAAATTTCTTGACTATGATACATGGGATATAAATTGATATTTTATAGAAATTTCGATGAAGTGTTATGGACTCTGTATTAAATAAATACTAATTATTGATGATCAACTATCATATGTTGATATATTGGGGAACATATATAGTATTTACCTTAATGTGGTCGTTTAGAATGGTAACTAATTGGTGTATTTGTTTTTACGATGATATTTTTATGTGATGAACCAATAATATTCTAGAGGTGATGAATTTTTTTATGAGTAGGGGTATATATGGATATTTTATAGAAATTTCTAGTATGAGTTAGGGACTCTATAGTAAATAACTTATAATTATTTAGGGTAAATTATCATAGGTCACAATTTTGGGGAAAATCTAGATTATTTACCTTAATTAGAAAATTTAAAAGGGAAACTATTTGGTGTTACTAGTTTTACCATGACATTGTTATGAGATGCACCCACAATATTCAATAGGAGATCAATTTTTTTATGAGTAGGGATGGCTGAAATATTAAGTTTTGGTTTCACGGTACATTCTATTTTCCACATATGAAAGAAAAAAGCTTGTGGGAATGTTCATAAAGTTTTATTGAAGGTTCATATAATTAATAGTTATTATGAAACATCAATAATTCAGTTTTAGTTTAGCTAAATGTAAATGTAAATTATTATATAGTGTGGAGAATTTTATTGATTTATGAAAAGTGAAAACCAAATGAAGAGAATATTTTAGTGATCATTAAAGTAGATGTGAGAATAAATACTAGACGATGATAGATATGGTAACACTTTTTTATAAAATATAATTTAATAATTCATATCTAGTTCTTGAGAACACCAAATTCAAGGATTGGTCTATGAATTTTTTTTAATGGTTACCGTGTGAAGAGATAGACACAAAGTAGAATTTAATAAATGATATAATAATTACATTTCTCTTTGGAATTTTTAATTCATAGAGAGAGTATGAAATTAGGATAAATAAATTGATGAGTAATCTAGTATACAGAGTCTCGAGTTGGGTTAGTATTTACCTGAAGATAGTCTATATATTCATTTGTAAAACTCTGAGTGGTTGATAATTTAGACAAAACCATTGAATTTGACAATTATGGGTTTGATGTTGGATATATGGATGATACCAAGATGTATTATAGGTTAGTAAATCAGTTAATTTAGATGTGAAATTCATATAATCAAGTGCATATTCATATGATATTAAAGGATCTTATGGCAAGGAAATAAAAATAGTTCTTTTTCATGTGTTATGGATTATAGAGATATCGAGAGGAAATATTAATTGATGTGTTATTTAGTATATAAAATTGTATTTTTAATGATAAGGAGGGGGGATTTATGTGAAATAACTTTTTTTATTGACAAATGGCATTGTGTGACTAATATAGTGTTGATTCAAGAGAGAGCGGAGGCTTTATATTCTGATAGATGGTTTGGGTCATAGAAACATTCACTTAAGATTTTAAGGAATGAGATGTCATATGGTGGGGATTTTTTAATGACTTTTACAATCACATGTCAGTGTAATCATTGAATGACCTAAAATAGAATGTAATTGGAGCAAATGGGAGTAAAAAAATATAATAATTATATAGGAAGAGACTTTTGGGACTTTTTGGAGTGTTCATATATATTCTTTACATGTGAATAATATATTATAAAGGATATTTAAATTTCCAGAGTATTTAATTATTATAATTGTAATTTTTGGTAAGTATACCCACTATATAGAGATTGTGGTTCCTCTAAGAGTCCAATGGGTTCCCCCCCCACACATTATGTTGGGATTATTTAGCCAATTTATGATCTAATTATTATAAAATTGGAATCATTTACTTTTTCCACCATACTAGTTGACCAGGTCCCTATCCATTTTTTGTATCCTCCATTAATATTATAGATCCTCCCAATAATTCATTACATATCCCAATAAAATACTATATATGTTGATGTAATCTTAGTAGTGAGGATAAGGTAAGACATAAATCTCATTCATTTATTTGTTCAACTACTATATGTTTTAAAGAAACGCACTAATTTACTTATTTTTATTAAACTATTTTATTTCAATGAATGGATAATGAATAAAATGGTGATAATGGTTTTTATAACGCATAATCCTATGTTCTATGTTTTCCTATTTCATATTAATTAAAATATGTGTGGTTTTTATGAGATGTATAATGAAATAAAGTTTTTTTAAAGATGGGGACTCAAATGTGGACCAATAGGGTAAATTGAAGTTAGATAAAAAATGATATAACATAATAGGATTGAGATAGGAATTCTACATACAAATAATTCGATTGAAGATCAGCTGATGACTATATCACCATGTGATGTGTGATTTATTTTGGTGTGATAGAGACCAAATGGATCACCAGGAATGCGATACATTTTGAGTGGCCACGAACAAGATTGTATAAATTATATTGAGTGGTGAATAAAATGTATAAATTTTTTCGTTAGAATATTAATATAAGTATATTATTTTCCATCTTCTAAAGAAATGGATAATGTAAAAAAAAACATGAAAAAATCAATAAAAGTGAAAATTAATGATGGGAATATTGGAATACATACACATCAAGGATTTGAAGATGATCCTATCATAGTGGGAGGAAGGATCATAAATTTGAAAGAATTTTGTAAGTAATTGGAGGCCCAAAGATACGAGAGAGGACCAAAATAATGAAGGATCCATTATATGGATTAATCATGAATAAATAAGGGTAGGCCTAAAACCATTTATTGAGGAAATAATTTAATCCTAAAATTACTTTAATCATGGCCCAATCATTCACTTAAAATATAAATCCATGTGGTTATATTAATTTCAATTCCAATCACCCCATGTATTCTTCCAAATCATGTTTTATCCATAATTTTCATGTTTGATGGGATTATTGTCATAAAAAGTCATTGTTCTGTACAATAAATTTAAATTCAATGTACTAGTTTTCAACTAAAGTCCTTATAATATTAACAAAAATATCACTTGTTTTGATAAGGTTATTTTATATATTTTTAATTTGCCTTTGATAATTTCATAACCACATTATATATAAATATACACCCTCATTTAATTCTTAAGAATCATGAACAATAGAAATACTATGGTGAGATTTTGATGCATTATTCATGTTCATGATTAATTCTTATAAGTAAGAAATGATTGGCAATACTTTATGAAATATTATAGCTAGAATTCCTAGTGAAGATCTCTATATGATTTCTACCTTGACCATCTCTCATATCCACCTTATATTCATTATTTTTACACTATTTACATTGTTTATCTACGAAGTGCTGGGAACTCAACACATATTCATAGAATAAGGTTCCTATGATATTTATTATTTGTCAATGGTTCATGTATAAATAAGGTGTTTTGTATAAAATTAGTTATATAATTAATTTAATGCTATTATATATCATTATTTCCAGGAAATCCTAGATAAATACTATGTGATTAGTTATGATGATTCTCATATTTGGGGAACAATTTGCATGTGAGCAAGATCTATATAATTTAGACCTTGAATTAGAAGTTTATGGTGGATTTTATCAATATAAATTTGGTTAGTGTCCACCCTATTTATTGGTTATGGGTTTATATTTGTAAATGGGTTTTTCAATATACTTATTGTATGGTTGGTTATGTATAGATGTATACAAGTGATGTGATCCTCATTGATGTTAGAGTATTTAATTGATAAGGAAATATAAGTTCTAGGTTGGGTTCTATGAGATTGAGTATAATTCTTCATTAGTTTAGATATATGATAATATTAGCATGGAATAATTTATGATTCAAATATTGGAATAAAGGATTGTAGCCTTGAGGACTGGTGATTATTTGGTTATGGTTATGGGTGTAATGGGTTGTGTCTTGGATTACTGAGCTTCATGTAGTGTGATTCAAAATATACAAATCCTTAGATGTTAATGATGATATAAAAAACTATTAATATACTTGTATGATAAACTAAACATAACATTCATAGATATTCGAATATAATAAATTATTATACATTAAAAATAATAATTAAAACAAACTACAAGGGAAAAAATTTATTTTATCTATGGTGATTAGATATATGTCAATTTTATTATATTATAAAACACGAATTTCATTCATTATATAAATAAAATATGATTCCCTATTAATAATATCATAGTATTAGAAATCCATGAGAAAAAATAAACAAATAATATTTGAAGGTGAGATCGCAAAATAGGGAAAACATTGGTGATATCAATAAGTTATCCATAAATGATTATATGGAATTAAAGAAAAGAATAATAATTATCGATATATAAATACTTAACCACATATACCTGATACATTGAATAAGAGCATAGAAATAAAAAATAAAAAAATACTGAAATGTGTAATCATAATAATAAATGAAATTTGAAACAAGAAATAATACTTTAGAATTTATTTAATTATAGGATATCAAAAGTATTTTCCATGACTAACCACCAATACCATTATAACATAGTGGACTTATATAACTGCAAAAGTCTCACTGCCCAGTGGTCTATGAAAAGTTTCCACACCCCATACATT
Organism: Viscum album; assembly: GCA_963277665.1. Classification (NCBI taxonomy): domain Eukaryota; kingdom Viridiplantae; phylum Streptophyta; class Magnoliopsida; order Santalales; family Viscaceae; genus Viscum; species Viscum album. The sequence goes on from OY728160.1 coordinate 1,568,430,789, forward strand.
TTAATCTCAGGAATTTTAAATATTTATTGAATACATTAAAGTGCGATGAAATATTTTTTTGTTTACACCACATAAAAATATTTCCTTACATATATGTTCCATATGAGTGTGAAAAAAATCATTGATATATTAAGTCATAATAAAATTAACCCATTAATATAATATTGGTTATATGAAATCATTTAAGATGTATCAAAATTGTTTAAAGAGAAAAATATGATTATATTACTAAAACACATCCAAAGGGAAAAATAACAAGCATAGTAAATGTTTAAGGAGTATAACATAAAAATGGTATTGACATAGATAAAAATTGTTCAAAAGTTGATATAAAATTGTATAATAATTAATAATAAATGTATTTTATACATTGATGTTTTCTATAAACATGGAAATAATTAATCAATTGATCCAAAAAGAATTAAAATGTCTCTATAATTTATTTAAGGACAATTTCATAAAAATACATCCAATGGAAGCAGCATAATGAAAATATAAAACAGATTTAGGAAAAACATACCATATGAGAAAGGTAAAAGAAGATAAAAATGATTAATTTTTTAATAATGAAACATTATTATAATCTATTGGAAATGATGTGAAAACACCATTTATAAAAATAAAATTATATTGGATACATCCATAAAGAAAATGAATATAAAAGAAAAATATTCTATCAAAAAGAGATATAATGAAATTTTCCCATTGTCATAAATCCTAAATGGTAAAAACAAATTCATTCTATATATATAATAAAAATATATATCATACAAATATATTTTATAACCTTATATATATATATATATATGTTAATATGAATAAATTATATTATTATTTATATGTGTTTTTTAGACTAGTTTATATTGATCATCGGATGTTAGTAGTTTTGACTATTCCATGCTTGTTTTTATGGAAGTATTAATCATATTTCATTATTCATTATTTCATTACATGTGAAATATTCATTGTTCTATAATCATAACATTTTTGACGTTTTTTTGATTTCCATGTTCATTCCATTATGTTTATGGTTATAATTTACAATCAAGTAGTGAATTACTCACAATTTTTTTATTATTTATTCAACATTTGTAATTTATAGTAAGGAATTTAATTTTTTATTACTATTATAGAACCATAAATATAAAAAACATAAATCATTAATACCCTATATTAATAATATATATATATATTTATCATCATTCTAGATGGTAATTTTGAAAATTGTATGGCATTCTATATTTGGGGGGGTTAAACTAATCCAAACACATATATGCTATAGTTAATAATTGAGTATTATTATGTTGTCATATTACTATAATATAATTTTAATATTTTTATAATGATTTTATTAATATTTTATTTGTATGAAAAATAAAATTTATAGTGGATGGTTTTGAGAAGATAAGTCAAAGAGATAGAGAATGGATCATTATATGGAAAAAATCACTTATTCTCTTAATTGTATAATTTATAATCAAGGAAATGGGATTCCTTCCCATGACCCAATGCCTCGATGAATAATATATGACTTTAAGTGTAGATATTTTATAGAAAACGTAAAAATTAATATGGTTTTAATGTGTAGTAGATAAATCCTTTTACATGTTAGATATAGTGACATGATAGAAAGGATCTATTAATTAATTCATAAGGAATATCATTTTAAATAAAATTTCACCCATAATTGGAATTAGTTGATGTAGTTGAGGATTATCTATATTACTATGATATTTACTCATTTCTTAATAAAATTCAACATTTTTATTTTTATTATTAAATTATATTTATTATAATATTTTATTGAACCAATGACGAAATCTATAAGTTATGATTAAAAACATAAATTATATTTTTTTAAATTCTAACTTTAAAATTTAATAATCTAAAATTTATTTAATATCATAAAAATTTAAAAAAAGGGATGAAATATTTCTTCAAAAATGAATAATTATATTTCCTTGAATTTTAATCCCTTAGTTGTTCATTGGATGTTGATTTTTTATATTACACATATGAAAAATCACCGATCATTATAAAAAATCCAAATATTATGTTAATAATAATATTTGTAATTAAATTTATTTCAATATAATCATTCATAAAATTAGAAATTTTATATTGATAACCTCTTAACATGTACTTATATATTCCCATAATATATCCACATAATCCTTAAGTGTAGGATAATTTATGATGGTTATTTCTTCTTTAATTTAGACGTCGTGTATCTCATAGTGAAAATTCAGTAACAATAAATTATCTTATAAATGATTTTGTTGAGACTAAACTTATTGATGTTTATCTTGGGATTCATTATGGTCAAACAATACTGATGTTACCACTATCCAAATCATGAACAGAAATAGTCTCATATAGAAGTCCTCTACTACAGGACTCCATAAATTCCCCATTTCAATATAGTATGTGCAATTTTATTAATTCTATTTATACAAACCATATAATTTTTTAAATTATAATAGTTACTTATCTTTATTACTTCATTTGAGTATCAAATTCTTTTACACTAATAATATAATTAAATACAATATCCCAACTATTAATGAATCAAAACATTTATGTTACCCCATTGATCACATCTGACCGATGTCTATATATACAAATAATAGTTGTATATATATATATACATATATATATATATATCCATCATCAATACATATAACCAACAACCATAAATATCCAACGAGACTATATACACCCAATAAATATACCCACCAACTATATATATCTATATACCATAAAAAATCTCTCATCTACTCATTAAAACACATAATTATTACTTAAAATGTCTATAATATTACTAATATTTATAATTATTTCTCTAGTTATACATTTTTCTATGATATTTATCTGAGACAACAAAAAATAACATTTCATGTTTGTTGATATTAATTTACCGATTTTTCTTTCAATTTTATTTTTCCAATAATAATGTTTCATATATACTTCATATAATATTTTTTTGGTTAATTGTTTCATATTATACATTAGATAAATAAATCATTATAAATTTAACATTATAAAATAAAATTCATATTATAATTAATGGATTCTCATTCCCCCTATATAAAAAAATATCCATTGAAATTACATTACACAAATGAGAATAGATTAGTGTACTTTTTTTTCATTATATTTTTGGGTTCCCATGTTATTTCGACATACATTAAATTATCTATAGAACAATGAACAAGTGATTCATCCAATTTCATAGTATTTTATCTTAATAAGTTTTATCCTCATTGATTAATACTCATAAGGGTGATCATTCTATATTTATATAAGATCCATGTTAAGAAATATGATTCATTTTGAATGTACATCTTCATAGTGTTACATGCCTCACATTTGTTTCTTTTGTATTGTTTGGAGGAATAAGAAGTTGATAAGTTATATTCCAATAATGATTAACAATCCTAATGAGACCAATGTATCTTGGACTCAATGTTACCTTATAAATATTTCACAAGCCTTTTCCATAATGATATTTCAGGAAATGACTTTTCTTTAACCCTGAAATCTATATCACTCTAAATGTGTTTAGGATAACACTTTTTTCAAAATTTTACTACTTCAACATTTCCTTGAATGGTTTGAATATTTTTTATCATTTCATAACTTTAACTTTATCACAAAAAAATTACTCTCCAGCCTAATCCCAGTTGTCAATGTTCTATATCTGTTTCATTACAAATCCTCATTTGGTGATATTTTAATTCTTGGGTGGAGACTATTTTTATACAATAACTTGTCTTGTGGTTGATTCTTATCCGAACATTTTGTTAAATCCATCAAGCATGACCATAGAGTATGTCCCATTCAGTATATGTTTATTTTAGATTAAAAATTCTATTTGAGGATGATAAGAAATGAAAATGTTTATTCTAATATTGAATACATGTTAAATACATATCAATAAAATTGATTAAAACCATGTATCTTGATCATTTTCATTTTAAAGGGGTTCTTTATTCATCGTTTACCCTACCTTTATGTATATTATTAAATTTTTATCAAGTGATAATTCATATCAAATATAAATTAAGTGTGTTGATTTTTTAAATCCATTTACCACATCCCAAATAGAATGGATGTCTTTAAATGTCATTGGAAACCATTAAAAAGTACATGGTGGTGTTATATCATTTACATGCAGGTATAGGTAATGGGTAAATTTTCAACATAGCCTTCTTAAATTCAATGTTAACTTGTTTGACAGTTAAGCATCATGTTGTGTAATCTGAAATATCTATCTTTATTTTGGGTCCCCGTAATTTCTCAAAAATATATCTTTTTATTTGTTAACTTCTACTATAAATAGGGAATAATAAGATATGTTCATTATTCCAAATATTTATCATTGGTTATGTTTTGAATTTTCCACAAAAACATGTTCTAAATCCTATAAATATTTTGATGTCATGTTTGGACTTTAAAATATTTATTGCATTATTATCCAAAACCACACTCTAGAAAAATGGAAATCTAATATGTTTTTAACCATATTTTAAAAATGAATCAATAATTAGATATATATTTTTTCAAAATAACATTAATAACTATAAATGAATTTTATAAAATAATACTTATTAACTATTAAAAAAACTTATTTACAATTAAAAATACTAATATGTGTTTGTGTGTTCATGTGTGTGATTAAACATATATATAACACTAATATAAATATATATATATATATATATATATATATAAATGTACACACATCCACAAATACACCACTGATATATATATATATATATATTATAAATTCATATCTAAAATAAATAAATTATAATATATACTTACATAGAGGATAAAATATTTAAATGTATATAAGTATAATAATATTTAAATATATATGTGTTTGTGTGAATTATAAATATATATTTAAGAATATAAAACATATGAAAATATTTAATTATATATATAATATATATTCACTACATCATTAATCACATATGATGTGATTAGGCTATATCATACTATACAATTTGGGTATAACATAAGGCATGACATTTAGATTTCATGACACTGCCTATTAAAATCATAATGTTCAATTGTAATAGACTAACCCAGGTTAACTAAACAAGACACCTGAGATTACGCACCATGGTGAGTTATAAAAAAAATAACGGAAATAGGTATTGAATATAACAAACAAAGACATATAACCAGAGTAAAACTCGAAAGAAAATTGATACAACTAGATCTATAAAATCCTAGAGATACAAGATAAACTAAAAAATTATGAATCATACAAGACAAAAGGTCTCAATGTGATGAACCATCACCTCTGAACCATCATGTACTAAAGGAAATGAGAAAAGGAGAAGCTGACATGCTATAAGATGTCCTTCCCTTCTGTTGGATCATGCAATACAAAATCGACAACCACCAAAGGAAAAAGAAGGGTATGATAAAAAACCTTGTAGGAAACCAATAAAAATTCTATAGAAGCTATAATATCAATAATTAAATAGGTATAGCTTTTAGAATTATCCAAGTTTTAAAACTCATTTTTCATAAATCCAAACCCATTTGTAAATCATTTTCCTTTGGGTTTTTCATAAAATCCTATCATAATATCAAATACAGATTTATAAAAAGTGAAAGGATAAAACCATAAATTATATCCATACAACATTAGATAATAATGTAAACACATATCCATGTAATCAGATCATTTTAATCCATGTGATATAACCTCGTTTGAAATCCTATGAGAAAAATTCCCTGATAAAATCCATCGTGCGAAAAAAATCCATAAATTAAAATGACCACTATCATTTGGGCTCTATCATATAGAAAAATATGTACTAAACCTAAAATTTGAACACAACCTGGTAAAATGTTGGATCCAACCAATATTGAGTCCTTCCGTTGTCTGTCTTGATTAATAAAACAAACACTAGTGGTGCCACACACACTAAGGATTCCTATGTCAATTTCACAATGTACCCAAGATCCCAAAAGTGTAAATATTGTCAAAATATGTTTAAAAACCATGATCACCACATACAAAACATTTATCAAATCCAATAAAAACCTCATTGGTGATTGAAAGCCTCCTTTTTGAATCAACACAGATCCATTTTTAAATAAAACGTCTTTAAAACATTTCTCTTTCCATGAAATCCCTTGAAATCATAAAACAATTAAATTTAAGTAAAAAAACCAAATGAATTTATCAAGAACCATATGTAGTTCATCAAATTAGATAAATCTATAGAAATAGATACATCAAAATTCTATAAACCTATCCAACTACAACAATAGTGAATTGAAATCATAAGACTGGCCTTTAAAAGATAAGTCTCACTTAGAAACTATAGGGTATTGATATAAAACACTATCCAATCATGAATCTAAAGCATTACCATGGAAAAATACACTAACACAACCGACGACAAAAAAATATTGAAGTAATTATTACCTAAATAGGAACACCACAATAACCCTGATGATCGATCATTGAACGAGTGATCTAGAAGGATCATAGATCCCCAAAATCACATGGCGTGAGATATAGGTCAAAAGAGGGATGATGCATGGTCAAATGAAATTTCTATCACTCATATAGTTCCCTAAAACACCAAATTGTGTTAATTTCACATCATGTAATCCCATTACATGATGTAAATTCCATGAAGGATGAAAATAACCAAAACATGTGTCTATTTTTTATAGAAACCTGATTTTATATATTATATGATGTGAACTCTTTTTAGAGTGTGTAATTATTTCACACTCAGAACTAGATTCATGAAATCATCCCAGTGACCATTACACAATGTATAATCTCTTTAAACATCTCCTCATCTACTAGCAGATATCAATCAATATATATTATTCACAAAAACATAAAATCCACCTTCATCATTCTCCAAACTCAGGGAGAACCCTATATGGATTTTGAAACATTTATTAACCAAATCCATTAATTATAAAAAACATAAATCCCAATCCATAGGTCAATTTCACAAGAAAAGTATCTCCATTTTTGAGAATACCATGAAGTTACCCAATATAAAGGGGAACTAAAAATAAAATACAAGGCAAACCTAAAGAAAATTAATATGGTGTTATAATCTCTGCACAATAAATAACTTATATCCATATAATGTTATCATATTATTCTATATAAAAAAGAGAATGTGACAACTAACTCAGAAATTATTCCTACTCCAACGTCTCATGGTTATCCCATCGACCCATCCATAGTACTTGGACTAGGGGAATCATTTTACCACACTGTACTTTATCTTAGTGATCCATAATGTGAACTGTCTTCTCAGCCACAATGGTGTTGAGATCTTGATCAAAATACTCTCATCCAATCACATGGGAAAGATCAGGAATATACCTCCCCATCTCAGAAACATGTATAAAATTTGGGATAGAATTCAAACTAGACAGTAAGGCCAACTGGTAGGCCATCTTTTCTAGTCATCCAACGATCTAGAAAGGGGTCCAAAAAACTCTATGCCATCATACCTGTCCTACCCAACCAATTATGTCCCATGTGTGGTAAAACTATATGAAAAACCTTATCAAAAACCTCAAAGTCAAACAGCTAATGAAGGGAGACCACATAAGATTTATGAAGACATTCTTCTTTGATAAATCTCTTCATGATCAACCATATCATCATTGTAATCTTCTAAAGAAGAATTTTCCCAAAAAAGGATCTCTCTCCACACTCTTCCCAAATAAAGGGAGATATACAAGGCCTCCCATACAAATTCATGAAGGGTTACCTCTTTATCGATTTTTTATAATTATTATTATTGGAAACATTGACCAAAGGAAAATGATTTTCCCATGATCCACCAAAATCAAGAACATAATCTCAGAGAATATCCTTAATAACCAGGAGATCCCTCTCTATATTTCCATCCATATTAGGATGATAATATATGGTCAAATTTACCTAACAACCCTTCTGATGTTTATACCTTTCCAATACCTAGATATCATACTCTGGTTCTTACCACATACAACTGTAGAGGTACGCCCATAAATATTCAAAACCTGTTGGACATATAAGGCCCAAATTTGTTACACTTTATTTGTCTCATTTGTTGGGATTAAAATCACATATTTCATGCATTAATCAATGATAAACAAAATCAAATCCTTCCCATTATAATTCCATGGTAAAACAATGATTAAATCCAGGGAAATATCATCCGACATATATACTGTAATTGGTATGGGTTGTGAAAAAACACATAGGTCTCTTATGTTCTGCATTAATTCTATGAAAAGTTAAATTCCATGATAAAAATCCAAAATTTTCTATCTCATCCATGATAAACAATATCAATATCTCAACTCAAGATACTTATGGGTATCCTCATGGTTCACATAGAAACAAGACATGTTTCCCCTTTCCATAAACTCCTACCTCATGCAAAATTGAACAACCAAACTACTATGGTATCACAATTCACCACTAGGGGACCAAGACCAGTCACTCGAGGTCTCCCCATCATAATGCTTTTTTCCCAAGAAATGGAACTCAGTGTCTATCAAGTGATAGATCCTCACATTCTCATTATATTAATAATAATCTTTAATTAAATCCTAGAACACCAATCCACCAACCTATTTTACTCACAATATCATCTAAACAAACTAACTCATTAAAGACCACTCCTCAACTTATTTTTTCAAAGCTTTTATTGGTAATTTTATTCTTAATGCATCAACAACCATGGTTCTAATCATAGGTGTATATGAAATATCAAAATAAAATGTCTAATGGTACCCCACTAATTATATTTTTCACAAGTTAAGATCCCTCTGAGTAAAATTATATTTCATGATCTTATAATAATAATATTCTATAAACCACTCCCCAAATTGATAGTGTCATAACATTTTGAGTGAATACATAACTACTTCAATAACAAGATTTTTGGTAGTGTTGTTCTTATGATGAGGTAATAACTGGTCTAATCCATTGGACACCATATTTTTCTCTTCATGAAGACACATCTGAAACCCATTCAAGAAGAATCCTGAAAAATATCATAACCTAAAGCTGGTACAAAAAGTATCAAAACCAGTTCTAATGTCAACCTAAACATTATAACCATAAAGTATCTATGACAATTGTCATTCCATTTAAAAATTTCTCCATTATGGGATAAATTTTTTTTCAAAGATGATATCATTCAGAAATCCCCCAAAATGACCATTAATAACTAGCCAACCCTAAGAAGCTTCACATCTCAAAAATATTTTTGAGCTGCTCCTGCTACATAACAACCAGTGTCTTTTCAGGGTCCACTACGAAACCCCTCTATGATATCACATGTCCCATAAATTACCCTTCCGAGATCCCAAAAAAAACACATTTAGAAATATTACCATATAAATGATGTTATTTAAATGTTAGAATAATGATATCCAAATGGTCTTTATCCTCCTCCTCGGTATTGGAGTGCATAAAAATATCATCATCAAACACAAGAATAGAATAACCAAAAAACCAAAATACACATACCATATCATAAATGATATTTTAGGTATATCCTCTTCTTGGAACCTCAGCTGGTGGTACACTGACCACAAGTCAATATTTGAGAAAAAAATCCCTTCAAAGCTATTCAAAAAGTTCATAAATCCTTCGAAAAGGATATCTGTTCTTAATGATTGTGTCATTCAACTTTTGATAGACAATACAACTTATGAGTCTCTAATATAATTTATTCGAAATATGGAAAAAAATACCATGATGATACAATTGGAAAAATAAATCCTTTAGCCGTTATGTCCTCAAATTAGACATTATGTTCCACCAACTCAACAGGTGAGATTCGATAAGTTTGTATAGAAATGGGAATCGCACTAGGGAGTGGTTCAATACTAAACACAACCTCTATATGTGGTGATAAACTAGAAAAAACATCTGGAAAGGCCTTTTGGAACACACACACCACTATAGTATGTTGACCACCCAATAAAGGGTTAACTTCATTAAGAAACACCTCTAACAACTAGCTTGATTTTACCTGAGGACAATGAACAAAATTCTCTTTATTTCCCAATCCAGAGCCCCACTCACCTTAAAAAACACGTGGGACCCTATTACTATAATATAATTATACCCAATTATGATAACAATATATTTGGTCCTTAACACTGATCGTCCAATCAATGCCAATAATTAAGAATAATAAGTTTATATCAATAACTAAAAAGTCACATACCAACTCAAAGATGGATATCATCTCCCGAAAATGCAGGTCACCTACAACCTTATTTTGGCCACTTTCCCAAAGGAATGGAAAGATCCAACAACAATGGAATATGATCTTAAATAAATACCAACATTACAAATAACATTCATTTTATAAATTAATGAGTAAAACCACTATAAAATAATGCTTGAACCATATAATATGAAATAAACAGTGTACCTATAACTGTAGCAAACCCTGCATTAGATTCTTATGGTACATACTCCATTACATAGAGAGGTCGAGTATCAGATCCTCATTGAGATTTATTATCTACATGGACTTCCCCCTTAGCCTAAGGATAGAAACCACCAACCATGGAAGCATCTACATGAACCTAAGAAACATTGGTGAGAGTGGATCCTACCTTACATTATTGGGATATCCTATCAGAAAAACATTTCATATGTCCATATCATCTACCAATATGACAATTCTTGGGTACCTCCATAAAATTTGGATTTAAATGAATAGGTCGCCCACACTGATTGAAAACAATCTAGTTTTCCCCTAATGAATCCCTTGAGATTATTCTGGATCAAAATGATCTACCATTTCACATCATTTTATGGACATAAGATATGCCCTTCTTAAAAATTTCACTAACAGAGGCTATACCCAAACCTATTTTTTGAGCTATGTCTACCTTATCGAAATTGTCTTTGTCTACCACCTCCATAAAGGTCAAAAGTCACATGAGAATAAATATTTACAGAATATCAAACCTCAATCCCAACTAAAACCTTTGAGCCTTTAAGTACTCATTTTTTACAAGATCCAATGCCAAATGTACCAACTCAGTAAAATGAGTGGAATACTCTAGATTTGTATACTCCCCCTACCCCATGGTTAGAAACTCCAAGATCTTTGAAGAAAATAACATATTAGATTAAAAATGTAGGTTAATTATTTTCTTTAAAGAAGCCTTGGTAAGATCCTAAAGAAACTTATCTTTTACAATAAAGCCTACCATCTCCCCTCTAATTCAATGATCATGTACATAAAAAATACCAACTTAGAGTCTTTGATAGTATTCAAGAAGTGGAATATCCTATCAATACACTCAAGCTACTCCTCTGATTTGTATAGTCCCCTATCACCACAAAATATTAATGGATTATTCTTAGTGAACTCAATTCCATGATCTTCCACACATCATGGGTTCTCGAAACCCACTTGACTAGAGTATGAATAGTGAAAATTTCAACTTCTAAAAAAGAAGGGTCCATTGGAAGATACAGCTATGGAACCTACCTCACAAATTCCTCTCTCAGATTTGGAATGTCACTTCTTAGAATAATTGTCTAATAAACGTAAGACTATAACAAATTAGATTGTGAACGCATTCCAAAATATTAGGTCCACTTTCAGGATTCAATCCAATTCTTTAAAATAAGAAGAATTTAAATCAATTATGAATTCTACAATTAAAATACATTAATTAAAGTTAATGTGTGAATTTAAAAAAACAGCCCATATATTTCCTTCAAATGACCTTAAACCATAATTTTCAAACCTGGTAAAAATCTATGACCACCCTAGATAACTCGAGTTCAGTCACGAATGTTATGTGGCCAAGCCCCTTTTCCACACTTAATATGTGAATTTGGATTGTCCAAACTCATGTATATGAAATAAAAAGAACTAAACAAGAGTAGTTTTCAAACTCATTCGGCTATGATTTCTCATTGATACCAAATTGTAATAGACCAACCCGGGTCACCAAATGAATCCACCTAATCCAGCCTACCCGTGTGAGGTATAACCAAGATAAAGGAAAAAATTATTGAATATATCCAAAACAAGATATATATCCAGTGTACAACATGGAAGAAATGAAATCCAACCAAATCCATAAATTCCAATAAATAAATGTTAAAATAAAATTTATTGATTAGAAAATACCACAGACTCTCCATGTGATGAACTATCACCTATAAAAAATCATGTATCAAGGGAAACGATGAAAGGATAATCACACATGATATAATATATCATTACCTTTACATGGATCCATAACTAAAACATCTAAAACTATCTAAAGTAAAAGGTTGGGTGGGATAAAAAAATCCTACTATAGTACTACCATATATTCTATAAAAGTCTATTATGATTTATGGAAATATTCTATCTTTTAAAAAATATAACAGTTTTATAAATAATTTATCATAAATCCAAACCCATTAGTAAATCATTTTCCTTTCGCTTTACATAAAATCCTTTCATACTATCAAATTGAGGATTATTAATAGTTTATGTGAAAAAACATGAAAGAATATCCACACATAAAAAGGTTAGATTGTAAGCACATATCCATGAAATACCATCATGTGAATCCATGTGATATAACCTCATTTGAAAACACGTGAGAAACAATCCATAACAAAATCAATCATGTGTAAAAAATATATAAATGATAAATCACATTATCATTCTCGCTCCATCCTATAGGAATATACATACTCACCATTAAAATAAATCTAAACTAAGTGAAAAATTGTATCCAACTAATATCAAATCATGCCACAGTTTGTCGATATCAAAAAAACAACCACTAGATGTTCCACACACACTACAGTTACCTATTTTTATTTCCTGACACAGAAGAAGTATTTAAAGTATCAAGATTTTCAAATTACTTTTGAAAATCATGATCATCATTTATAAAAAATTAAAGACAATCCAATCATCTTTATTTATTGGAAATACCATTTACAAATAAAAACAATTATGTTTTCAAATAAAACCCATTTAATACAATTTATCTTTACTATAAAATCCTTAAAACCATAAATCATTTCAATTAAATGAATAAAAAAATAAATTTATCAATAATAATAATAAATTCATCAAATTAACCCATTGTATAGAAACACCTTCCTCAAATGGTATAAACCTAGAGACCATTGACCACATTGATTGGAAATATGTAGATCCTCCATTGAAAGACAAGGAATGCAATGAAACTAAAAAGGATAAAAAAACACTATTGTATCATGAATTTGAAACATAACTATGTCTAAAACCACTTCCATGACCAACACAAATTAAATATAGAAATAATAGCTACCTAGAAAGGCACACTATAACAACCTTGACGATCGATCATCGAACGAGGGACCTAGAAGGAGTGAAGATCTCCAAAATCACAGGGAGTGTGCTCTAGGAAGTGAGATGGTTTTTTAAAAATTAAAGGAATTTTTTATCAATCCCATGGCACCCTAAAACCAAAACTCTCATTAATTATTTTTCATATAATCCCATTATATGATGTAAATTCCACAAGGACCAAAAATGATGAAAATAAGTCACATTTCAATAAAACCCATATTTTATCCATTACAAAACAAGAAATCCTTTCATAGAACGTGATATTTTCATGACCTAAACCAAATTCATGAAATCTTTCTGGTGACCATTACATTGTATGAAATCCCTTTACAGAGTGTTTAATTTCCCAATAGAATACAAAAGGTGATATTCTACACAAAAGCTCAAAAACCACATGTGGTATTCTATGACCTCAAGGACAAATCTGTAAGGGATTGAAAAATTTTATACTCACAATCCATTAATTTTGAAAAAAAACATACCTCTATAATCATTAGGTTATTATACCCAATAAAGGCACTCCATTCTTGAAAAGAACATGAATCCCCCAAATAGATAGGGAAACTAAAAACAAAACACAGGGCATACGTGGAGGAAAATAGTAGTGTGTTACAAAAGATGGGTAATATAATATGGTTATGAATAATATAGAATAATCTATATGGTTTCTTATGATATAATTCAAGGTATATGATAAATGTTATCATTCTGACATTCTTCCACATTGGTTATGATTATAATGAAAGTATTATTTGATTAAATTAATGGGATTATTATTGTGTTATTTTATGCATAAATAAAAAATAATATCATTAATTCATATGATATATAATGTATGATTCAATGAATTAATGCTCAAGAATTTAATCAAGGCTATAAAATTATGGATTCACTATGAAATGGTAATCGACTGAATTTTCCCAAGTGATGGATAATTCTATAATATCTATGTTTTGTCTTCTTCATCATCCCCTATTAAGTGGGACCCTAGAATACTATGGTCAGAAGTATAGTCTCTCATATATAATGGGTGACTCCTTACAACCTACGGATTCTGACATTATCATATTTCTTGCATATTTTTTATCATAATTTAATGATTCTTGAAGAATTTTTAACGATTATTTCCATATAATTCAATGATTTGTTTAAATGATGGAATTTATATTTAAAGGAATGGAAATGGTGATAAATGAATCAAATAATGTTATTTTTTTATTAAATTTTTATTTATAATATCATTGGTTGGTATTTCTATAAGTGAGATTGATTTTTTACATATAATATGCACATGAAACTTAGCACAGTTGGTGGGGACTCTTCAAGTGCATCCACGATACCAAGGATCAAATCCGGGGTGAGGAATATTTCTAGGATACATTAATAGTTCTATAATAGGTAATGTTTGGTACTGTAGAAGCCAAAACTATTCATATGATTTGGTATTCAGGCCACTAGTTTGGTCCTTGAGTCCTTCAGGCCATTAGGACACCCAGGCCTTCGGTTCAGTAAGGCTTTTGGGCCACCTTCATCCCTTTAGTCCACCACAAGTCCTTCGAGCAACCACAATCCCTTAGGGCCTCATCATGTCCTTCGGGGAACATGATTTGCTGAAGTACTATATTGTCTCTACAAGGATCTAGATCCATAATAGGATTTAGAGCATGCACATTCACTAGAGTAGAGCTAAATGTGTTTGGAAGCATGAGAGGGTATGGAAATTTCTATCAGTACAAGGATTTTGCATCTATAAAAAGGATATATAACTGAATAGACATGTGAAGGTGGATATCTGACATCATGATATAGACACTAGGAAGGGGCAGTTCCAAATACACATAGTCTAGGATGAATAATTTTAGGATCATTGAGTCGTGTAATGTCATGAATCCTACGACCCATGTAAGGGTTTACCTTTAACCCTTAAAAGGGTGATTATCAAAAATAAATAAAAAAATATGGGCCTTCGGTCCATTCAAGACATATAATATTTTCATATTCCTTGTTAGTGTTTAAAAAACTATGGGTGTAGTGATGGAAATAACTCAACTGTAGCCACCATAGCCACTAAGCCCACCCCTAAGGGTGGGTCAGCCAATAATGGTTGTGAGAGATCCCATGCATAATGACAAGTAGACCAGTCTATGAAAATAAGGTCATGGGAGTATAGTGGGCCTAAAGGCCCACATGGTCCAGGTGGTGCAGACTAGCCCATATACACGTGAATCAGTGTTTATAGGATCCCTTAACTATACGATATTCTGATTAGTGGAACCCACACCTGATTGTTAAAGTATTACCCTGTTGGTTCTCCATTTTGATGTTGGACAAAGTTCCACAACTATTTTTCATAAATTACTAAAATGAAAATGCATCATCTTGGCCACACCACTCACCCTCAGACACATCCCATAATCATCTTCCACCACTACAACCATTAAATGACTCTGGTCAACCACCTACTATAAACATAGATCCCCATTTCTAACACTACAAGATCTCAAGGTCAATATATCTCCTACTTCCACACCTTCACATCACTATTGAGCACTTCTATAACTTAATAAAACTCTATGGAATCCCATTACGAGTTCCTTATAGCCACTTTGAATGCCAAATGGGTTGGGGGAGCACCTACCCATCCCTCATTCTCAATTTCCTCTCTGCACCACATCTTCTGCCACGTCATCTATGTATGCTTGCTTACATGAACACCCCATCCATGTGAAGGAAGTTTCTACACCATTGATTGTTGTTCTATGATACAGAATTTAAACACCCAATTTTATCGGGTGTTTAAAATATTTCCAACATGTCTCTAAGAATTAAAAAAATGATATATTTTTGTTTATTTAGGGAGATCCCTTGACCAATAATGGAATCTGAGGGATCTTCCCCCATGTAAATAGAGGGAGCTGGCCACTGCATTAGATAATTCTCACCCTATATAAGGACATTCCTTGTACCCCAAAAGCTGCTACATCAATTTTTAAATTTATATTTTCTTTCATTTCATTTTTTATTTCTCATGTAATTTTAAATAAATTTTATTCTAGTTAGATAATTCATGAATGATTATTTTTTTAAAAGCGTTTCCCTTTTCTAATTTTTTTATTCTCATTCTTCTTCTAATTATTTTTTTTTATTCAATACTTCTTCTAACCATTCTATTTTTATTTTCTTTCATGTTTTCATTTTTATTATTTATAATATTATCTCTCTATCTTCTTATTTTTTTATTTTTTTATTTCATGTGTCTATTTTCTTCTTCTTCTCTTTCCCCATTCTTCTTTTCATTTTTATTCTTTTATTTTTTTTCTTATATCCATTATTTCTATAGTGACCTATTACCCTAAAAAAGAGGGGCTATCCTAAGTCTTGTCTCAGGGAGGTACTTGTTATTTTCATTAATTATGAGCTTTAACTATTATCTTTTGTTAAGTTTGTGGTGTGTAAGAGTCATGTACACAAGTGTGTATATTTTTTAAAATGGAGATAAACTCAAACTCATTTCTATTATTTTTTTAAATCATTACCCTATCTTCTACAAAACATAATATCTTAATGTGACGAAGTTGAATCTTTTAGCGGATGAAACAATATAAAATGGATTTAGATCCTAGAAGGTGTCACATTATCTATTAAGTTATGCCATCTATAGTGATTACATGAGGAGGTGGAATTAATATTTTAAAATGTATTTGGTATTTAACACAATTAAATAAATTAATATAAATTAATGAACGAGATCACATAATTAAATTATCAAACTAGATTTAAAAAATAAATAAGAATAATGATTATATCCAAAACAACACTCAGGATCATGTTACTTTTTTCTAATCACATAATATTTGGTATATCATGTTAGTTTATTTTTACCTTCCAATATTATTTTCTCTTAATTATCTTTGAAAATAAAAAAATCCCAAAAATTTATAGTTTTTTTATAATAAAAGAAACCAAAAATATATATTTATAGTGAATTATATTAACTGATTAAAAAAACTGAGAAGTTCCTCAAGTGAGATGACCCTGGTCAACCTCTGTACTACATTCAGAAAAAAATTCCTTTTCATATTATTTGTGATATGAATTCCATAAAAACTAGCATCATTTCTAGGGTGTTATTCAATAGTTTACTTGCTTTTTCTATTTTCATATTTTATAAAATTTTCAATTCCTTAAAAAATATATTATTTTTTCCCATGATGTATCGAAAAATGATACATCTTTTTTCATGATGTAATTAATCATTGGTTTGAGAGAAACAAGATGAAGAAATTGGATTTGATAAAAATCATGTGTAAGAACATAGAAAATACATAGAAAAACAAGAGAAAAATGTAATGCCCTATAATTTTTGAGTAATTATTATTTCCTAAAAATGATTGATATATTATATTATACACAAAAAAACATATCTCATTAATAATTAAGTGAATATAAAAGTAAATGTTACCATCTTGATTTGAACATTATATAAAAATTGGTCAATTATAAACATTTTTCAACACAACCATTGGGAACTATAATCATGATAATAATTTAACATTATAATTTTTATTTATAAGAAAAATTTGATAAAGGATAATTGATACAAGCCCAAGTTGATCTTCAATAAATTAATATTTAATTAAATTTCATATGGGATAATTTCAATTTATTAGAGATTAACACTTGGTCAATGTTTGTCGAGGAACCCCATAAAACTACCACCATCACACACCAAACTGTTAGGGAGTATATAGGTGTAATAAGGGGTAAAATTTCCAAGGCATGGTTACATAACGTGTAATTCCAATATTTAAATAAAAATTTAATTCCATTAATTTCTTTTTATGAAATGTTTTTGTTAATAAAAATAAGTTTAATTGAGATAGAATTAGATAAATTGATTTTTCTAACACAATTTGTACATTTGAGAAATAGTATAAATTTTAATAATAAAAAAACGTATTTTCAATAATACTTATTTTAAATTAAATAGTATAATAAAAAAAATTATTTGAATATAAATGCTAAATTAATTTTATTTTGTCCTTAAATATTTTTAAGTGTTAGAAATTTCACTATGCATGTTCAATTATCTTTTTTTAATAAATAACGATTCTTATAGTTAAAAATTAATGTTATTATATTTAGATAATTATTATAATAATATAAAAAAAATTTATATCAACACATTGAATTTATGTTGGGGTGAATTTATAATAATTATTTAAAATACATTATTTTTTGATAAACAGTAAAAATATAGTTTTGTGTTTTCTGTATGTTTAATGAATTCATAATTATGTAATAATTATTTTAAAATTATTTAACTGTAATTACTGACCTAAAATGTTTTATTTTATTAACATAAATTATATTAATATTTTTTTAAAAAATTTACAAACATATATGTTAATATCCAAAGTCTAAAATACAAACTTTAACATTTAATATCCTATATTGTGAAAATTTAACTTTTACTTTCCCAAATAAGTAATATGATATCTAGTTCGGTTTCAATCAGTAAAATAACATAAAATATTTCCAGGATGTCTAAAACTATGGGAAAAACAATGTAAAATCCCATGGTTTTTCATTTTCCACAACATAGATTTCTAAGGCTTATTGGGAAATTAATAAACAAATTCATCACTATTGTTATAAATACCCACCCATTTATCCATTTCCTTTCAGTAAAATCCATACACCATTAATATGTTGTAGTTTTACTTAACATGGAGTCCCTCTAAGGTTCCCTCAAGCAACCAAGTTGAAAACCTCAATGCTTCAGAAGTAACACTTCAAGGTAAATAAATTCTACTTCATTTCTCTTCAATTCAAGCACCATTTTTTGTATGTGTCTTCAAAATATTATGATTACTATGTTTTATTACAATTTTATCCAAAACATTTGGAAAAATTGTGTGGTATCAATGCTATACCCTTATACCCAATCACATTACCATTTTCTAAAAGAATTTTTTATACCCATTAAGCTGTCTAGATTTACTTCCCAAAATATCTATCTTCCCTTCAAAAAATTATATATTATTTTCTTATTATGAATTCCCAAGGAACATTATTTTCCAAGGTAATTCACAAAAATGTAAAAAGAATTTATTTTATTCAGGTATTAACATACATGAATCCCATTTCTACTTTTTTTGGGTTATAAAAGGCATAATGATTGTGTTTTTATGAATGTTTTGAACATCGTGATATTGATTTGAAACTTGTTTATTTTATTCCCTACGATTTATTTATGAAATTGTTTAATCTGATCTGTGTGTAAAACATGAAATTAATACATATTAATGGTGGGACATGATATCACTCCAATGCATTGTGTAAATAATTTAATGTCTATAGATGACATGTTTTATGATTCCATTCTAAATGACCTTGGTAATTTTTAGTTTTGAATCCTTAGTGGAAGAATTTAGTGATATTTTTATAAATATCTCATTTATGTATTTTAGCCGCACTTCCATGTTATCATTCATGTTATTTTTATTAAAATATGATTTTTTATTTCTCTTTCCATAATGATATTCCTCATTTTCTTATTGATATTCCTTATGATTACTTGTAATCTTTTTCACTTGTTGATTTATTTACTTGGTATTATGATCACCATTTCCTTTGAGATATTTCCCATGTTTATGAAATGAAATAAAAATTACATAGGATAAACTAATGAAGAATATTTTTATTAGAATTAGAATAATAATTTGTGTCTTCATATATTATATACCTTATTTCCAAGAAACTAAACTTTAAACGATCCACTATTTATATAATGTAATGAAAAGTTCAGCATAAAAAGTGGGATTCATAGTTTGTATCAATGTATGATTTAGTTCTTTTTGAAAATGAGGACATGAATCTTCAGAAAGAACACTAGGGAAATGTTTAAATATAGAAAAACATCATGGTATTTTAGTAAAGTATTGACCAAGTGGTTTCTAGGAAAATAATTCCCTATCTTGATATGTACAATTGGATACAGCTCTGGAATAGATGTATCTAGGGGTAACACCCAAAACACCACTTTTTCCTAGAAATACATGTGAACTAGTGCATGAAAATGGGCCTTGATTCACTCCATGTTTGACTCTCCCAGGGAATATGATCAGTTAATTGCTAACTGTTTATGAACCATTAAAAAGGATATATAGAAAATGTATATGTTCTTAAGAATAAAATATTTAAGTGTGATGTTTTCAGGTATAATATTCCTTTAGAATAATAAGATTCTTAAAAAAGACCCATTTCTCACTAAGGATTTATTCTTTTATAAAATTGTGGGAAATCAGAGGAACCACATAAATACTGAGCACAAAGGACCAAGAACTGATGGCCATCCAATGGAATCTGGAATAGAAAACTTTATCAGAATGATGAATCGACTAACTCAAATTATGAACAATAACTTGAGTCATGCTGAGTGACTAGATTCACCTCGAAAGGAACTACTTTTCATTGAGACATTTATGAGTCAATGATCTCCTTCGTTTATTGGATCCACTAACCCATTTATTTCTAAACAATGTATGAGCTCTATATAAAATACATTTTATGTACTCTGTTGTTCAGAACAAGAGAAATTCACCATGGTTGTGTACCACATTGAGGGAGAATTGATCAGTGGTAAAAACTTATTATAACCACAAATCCAAGATCGGATATTGTTTTCATGTAGTTGGATGAGTTCAAGGGATCCTTTTTCAATAAATATCTCTTCGTTCAATGAAAATAAAAATGGAGAAGGAATTCATAGAGCTAAAGAAGAACTAAAATGAATCCATATGAATCTATGAGATTAAATTTACAATACTTTCTCATTAAAAATTTATATTTTTTATGGATCTTAATGGAAATGTAGATATATTCTTTTCTGAACTAAGTCCCCATATATAAAGGAATCTATCCAATAGAGATAATTAATTTTGGGATGAGATAGATCATAGTTTTATAAAGGATGAACTGGAGTTCGAAGAGATGCAATGGTCCCAAAAATCAAATGAAAAGAAGAGATATTTGGAGCTAAAATAAGGGGGGAACATTGATCATGGAAGATAATGGATGAATGTGAATCTTACCATTTGAAAAAATGTTGAATGAATCATTTAGGGACCATCTGGATCAAGAGTGGAAAATATTAAAAGTGTGAAGGAGATGGACAAATAGATCAGAACTTCTATAGGGAGGTGAAGCCTCAACTTCTCAACATTAATGAAAAATGGATGATGGTGCAGGCCCATCTTGCAGTCGAATTCTATAATTTGGTATAGCTTAAGAAATTTTCCAATCAATGTTCAAATCAAAAGTTAATGTAGGGGAATCACTAACAACACTGGAATAGGCCAAATAAGAAAGCTATAGAATTTTATATCACAACAGATAATGTAGAGGATCCATATGATGTAGTGGAAGGTCGTCTTGTTTTTTACTCAAAGCTAGGATGTACATTGTTTGATTCTAGTTCTAAACATTCCTTTATTTTCTATTATCTTGCAAATAATAGAGAGTCAATCCATCAACTAATAGAAGTATAGTTATTAGTCAAGACACCTAGATGGATTATAAACGAATTAGATATGTGTAGAAACTCTATTATTGGATTTTTTAATAAAAATATCACCACAAATCTATGTTGGAATTCCAAATTATACTATGGATTGACTATCTCTCAAATTAAAATACTAAGATCAACTATTGAATAAATTAAATATCAGTATTCATGAATGGAAAACCTACAATAATTTTAAAGGGGTGATATCCTAACCAAATCATTGTCTTGAAGCACCACCCATAGCATTATTTATGGATATGATCGCTGAAGAGGAAGAAGGATATAAAATTACAACAATATAAAATGTCCCCATATTTTAGGAAAACATTGACATATTTCTAGAAGAGTTACATGGAACTCCCCCAAAAATAGAGGTAGAGTTATCTATTGAACTCTAACCTAGATCCAAGCTGATATCAAATTCCCCATATATAATGGTAAATGTGGAGCTAAAGGAATTCAATAAATATCTTCATGATATTTTGGATAAGAGATTTATCTGACCATGGATGTCTCCATGGGTAGAACATGTTCTCTTTGTGAAGGAAAAAATTTGGATCAATGTGGCTCTGAGTTGAGTATAAGGACCTTAACTAGATCATAGTTAAGAAAAAGTACCATCTTCCGAGGATGGGTGATTTATTTGACCAGCTTCATGGGTCACAATTGTTCTCCATATTTGATCTTCGAACTATTTATCATCAATTGAGGGTGAAGAATAAAGATATTCTGATACAAACTTCCGATCAAGATACAATCATTATTAGTTTGTTGTTAGGACCTTTGGATTGACTACTTCTCCTACTATATTTATGTATTTTAAGAACAGAGTCTTTAATGAATACTTTGGGAAAATTGTGTTAGATTTTACTGATGATATTATAATATATCCCAAAATTTGTGAGGGGAATAAGGACCATCTAAGGGTTATATAAAAAATTCTTAAAGATGAGAGGCTATTTGGAAAATCCATGAAATGTGGATATTGTTAAAATAATTTTATTTTTTGGGGAACATTGTAACCAATTAAGGAATGTTAGTTAACACTGTTAAGACAAAGGTTGTGGAAGAGTGGACTCATCCTACCATAGTAACTGGGATTTATTATTTCATTGGTATTGTAGGATATTATAGATGTTTTTTAAAAATATAATTAATTTATAATCCACTAACCAAGTTAAATTGGAAATTGGATAAGTTCATATGGAAACAAAATTGTAAAGGTTGTTTCCAAGAACTAAAGAAGATATTTGTTACTCTACATATGTTAACTCTACACTCTATTAGAGAAGGATTCGTTATTTTTAGTGATTCATACTGGAATGGTCTTGGGATTATCCTCATGAATAATTATAAGGATATTGATTTTGAATCTGGATAGTTAAATCCTCAAAATAAGAATTATATAATTCATGACCTGGAGCTCGATGCGGTTATTTTTTATCTGAAAATATAGAGAAATACTATATTTATGGGAAAATATGAAATATACACATACCACAATATTTTAAAGTATATTTTCATCAAAATGGAATTGAGCAAGGGATTTAGAATATGGTTGGAACTTCTTAAATATATGACTGTTCATTTCCTTATCCCTCTGAAAGAGAAAACAAATTCACTAATGCATTAAGTAGAAATGACATGGTTATGATAGAAATGATGAGGATTCAAGGAGATCCATTGATCAAAGAACTAGTAAAAGTAGACATGGATGTTGTAATAGAAGGGACATCATCAACCCAACCCTAAATGTTTTCTCTACCGTCTTTACTAGAGATGATCATGAAATATCAAAGAGTGGATCCTTTATTACAAAACAAAATGTGGATGTAAAGAATGGGATGTTTCCTGAATTCAATATTGATCAAGACTGAGTACTAAAATTTCATACAAGGTTATGTGTCCCATCTATTATGAAAATAAAGATGGAGCTGATGGATAAATGTCATAGCTCTATATTATCTATACATCCTAGAAGTATGAAAATGTATATGGAACTTTCTGATCATTATTGGTGGGATGACATGAAAATAGAGATTTATAACTACACATTAAGCTGATTTGTGTATCAACAAGTGTAGGCGGTGTGATAAATTCCTAAATAGTTATTACAACAACTACCCATATGAATATTGAAGAGGGAAAATATCACTATATATATTTGTTAGACTCCCAAGAACATCCAAAGGAAACAATTTGATATGGGTATATTGGAACGAATCACCATGTCACTGCATTTTAACACTATTCAAGAAAATTTTTCTATCGAAAAAACTTCCATGATTTATGAAAACGACATATTGAGGATGCATGGGGTTCTATTTTTTATCATTTCTGATCAGGATCCAAGGTTCTCATAAAAAATCTAAAGAAATATTGATCATTATCTAAGTACCAAATTGAGTTTCAATATGCACTATCACCCCCAAATAGATGGTCAATCTAAAAGGACTATTCAAACACTCAAGGAAATTTTGAGAACATGATCGATGGAATTTAAAGGTGGATGAGATCAATATATCCCACTAGTTGAGTTCTCATAAAACAAAAGCTTCCACACGAGTATTCAAATAGAACCCTAAGATTCACTATATTGGATGTGATGTATAAATCATACATGTTGGGATTAGTATTGTGAGAGAATGTTTCTTGGGACTAATCTCATGCAAGAGATGATAAAAAAGGATCATGTTATCCAACAACACATAAAGACTACACAGATTCGGTATAAGAGTTATGCTAACAATACTTAATTGGACCAGAAGTTTGATGTTGGTGATGATTTTTTCCTTCAAATATCACCATGGAAGAGGTTCATGTGGTTTGGAATGAAATTTAAGCTTATCCCCAGCAACATTTCCCCTATGAAATCTTTGATCATATAGGAGAAGTGGCCTATGGGCTAGAAATTCAACCAAATTTAGTACAAGTTCATGATGTATTTCTTGTATTTCTCTTGAGGAAGTACATTCATAGCCCTTCACATGTAATAATTCACGATGTGGTACAACTATAACACATCATATCTTGTTAGTTGAATCCAGTGGAAATCTTGGACCATAGAGACAATGTTCTAAGAAACATGACTACCCTCCTTGTAAATGTTTTTGGCGGGAACCAAAAATATGAAGAACTGGAATGAGAACTAGAGGAGATAATAAGGAAAAAGTACCCACACCTTTTCTCAAATAAGAGAGCATGTTGAAATTTCATGGATGAAATTTATTAATGGGGGGATATTGTAATGACCCAAACATTATGAATGACAAATATTTCCATAAAATGTGTGTTATATTATATTATACTAAAAAAACACAGCCCTTTAATAATGAAGTGAATATAAATGGAATGTGACCATCTCAATTCGACCATTATATGATCATTTTTCAATTATGATCATTGATCAATATGATAGTTGGGAACTATACTCTTGATAATAATTTTAACAATATAAATAGTGTTTATAAGTGAAATTTTACAGAGGATATATGATACAAAAAAAGCGTTGATGGCTACAACATGCATAATTGTTTCATTTGAAGCCCATTTGTAGAAACATGGGAGGGAGGAATAATCACTATGGTTCAACCTTGACCTATCCTTATCCAAGATTTAAAAATAGATTCTTTAATGAAATCATTTTACATAGAAGTTCATGATTGTAGAGATTACAAATCATTCAATGTCAGCTGATACACCCCACAGAACTACCATCATCGTAAACCATACTCTTAGGGCGTATACGGACGTAATAAGGGGTTTTCTGTCAAGGAAATAGTTATATAAAGTGTAATTCATTTGAATAAATAAAATTTTTATCCCAGTAATTCCATTTTATGAATAGTTTTCTTAATAAAAATATGTTTAATTGAGATAGGATTTGATAAATTAATTTTTTGACACAAATTATACATTTCAGAAATGTTACAAATTATTATAATTAACTATGACATTAATAATAAAACTTGTTTTATATGAAATATTATGATAAAAACCGTTATTTTAATATTAATGATAAAATAATTTTGTTATTTTCTTATGTATTTTTAAGTCTCATAAATTTTACTATGCATTTTTAACCCACTATTTTTTATAATAAATATGGATTTTTATTGTTATAAGTTAAAGTGATCTTGTTTGTATAATTATTAAGATAATGTAAACATAAATTTTGAAATAAAAACTTCTAATTTATGATAGGATAATTTATGATAATTTTTTAAAATAATTTATATTTTCATAAATAGTAAAAATGTATTTTGAGGTTTGAGGTATATATAATGAATTCATAATTATTCCATAATAATGTATAAATTATTTGAATATAATAAAAGACATATAATTTTTTATTTTGTTAATATTAATTAATTTAACTTATTTTAATGAACTTCCAAACTGAGAAGTTACTTTCCAATGTCTAAAATGGAAACATTAACATTAAATATCTTATTTTTTTAAACCATTAAATTTCATTTCTAAAAGAAGTAATATAATATTATTTGTAGTTATTTCGGGTTAAAATAACATAAAATATAACCCAAAATTCCAAAACTCTAGAAAATTCCATGGTTTTTCATTTTCTACTAACTAGATTTTTATGTCCTATATTTGGAAATTATTAAACAAATCCTCCATTATTTCTATAAATACCCACCCATTTTAACATTTCCATTCACTAACAATCCAAAATCCATGAATCTATAGTATTTTTATGAAACACAATAACCCCAGTTGCCTAGAATATGTGCATCATTTTATATTACATTGGAATGATCAAAAGAAATCAAATCCCAAATGACTAATTAGTTTACTATCCTTTGATATAATAAATACTAACATAAGTTTTACATTGCATCTTCCAACGAAAAAAAACATATTTTTCCCTTTGAAAACTCTCATATCCCTTAGAATATACCTAAAGGTCAATCATAATATACTTCTTCGCATCCTGGGGGAAAATGAAACATAATAAATGGGTGAGATCAGATGCTCAGTAAGGATAAAAAATATAGAGGAAGTTATCATAAATAAGCATAAATTTTTGAGGAATCGAATAAAACTAGAAAAAAATCCTTTTAAACATAATCTTCAACATAATATGGTAAGAATAAATCAAAAAAAATTCATTTAATCATTCACGTGAATATTATACTAGTTGAATAATCACATTAAATGTCAACAACTGAACACATTATGAGGGAATGAATAATGTCGTACATCATAACTATAACATCGATGACTCGTGGCAGGACTATAAATAACCATACCCTCAAGTCCTTTTTCCAAGAGACTTGTTTGTCTCATGAGACATACTGATGCATCGAGGGGCTCTAGCAGGCCTCACCCATTAGTTACTAAGTCAAATTAATTTCTCTAATGAAATGGATAAACCATAACCAACATAAAAATTTGTATTAAAACTAACGTATGAAATGTTAGTATATTAACCATAAACCATAAATGTTCTCAAAATAGACCATATATAGGCAAAAATATCATAAACCAATCAACACAAAATGGTAGATTTTATAATAAAAAGAATAAACTCAATTACACATAAAAACTAATAAAGGATGTTTAAAAATATGAATATAATCATTAAAACTATTTTAGAGAAATATCCCTTTTCTGACGTTGAAATAATTTATTCAAATGTATCACACCTATAAAAGTAGATAGTTAAAACTAATTTTTGAATCATAGTTTCCCATACCACTTTGAATATTTTGAAATTAATTAACATTTTAAAACATTCATCTCTATATAAATAAATCATGAAAACCATTTTGAAAACCTGGACATTAATGAGAATTATTTAGAAAAATTAATATTTAAAACATTTAAAATGATGTTTTAGTTAAAGTGTTCCATAAATAAACCTTAAAAATAATCATTTTGAAAATATTTCTATGAAAAATGGATATGGATGATAAATATTTCTTAGTAAATACTTACGCATAAACAATCTCAGATAATATTGAGATTGTGAAATTAATGCTTACCTTTTACTTTACTTTAATTGATGGTGTGTTAACCTCCTTTATAATAGTTAAATAATGTTATTAAATTATTCGTAGACCATAATGTATTTATAATACCATATATTATCCTTTTATATCATTTTTTTAATTATATTGCAGTGTTACCATTGTTTTGTGTATTAAATGCGTCATTTTTCTTATACATGTTTTGTTGTGTAAGTCATGATTGTTACACATAGCATGTATTTTATTAATATAAAAAAGGATATAAGGTTCATAATTATTATATTTACTCATCCAAAAAAATTTATAATCATTATTTAATGGTTAACATGGGGAATGAATCTCACTGCATCTTGGAGCTGGTAGGCAGTACGTACGCATGAGTGACGATATCATTCCATTCATGGATAAATGGTAAAAAATTAGATGGTATATTAATTATAAATAATAATTATAATGTTATATTAAAAATTAATATCCATTATAATCATCATTATATCCATCCAAATAAATTAGTGTTGAATAAAAAATTACACCATGGCATAGAGACGGTAAGTCGTACGTACGCATGCATGGTGATATTGTCATTAAAGGGATGGTTAAAAGGAGGAATATGTTTGTACCATTATCTTAATAACATTATATATAGTATAATATACTAGATATATTATTTTATTATGAAAACAATATATGAATAATAAGTATAAGAAGAAAAGAAGTTTAATTGAATTGGAAAAACAATTACCACTTCAACAGGTGTCTCCTTTTGATTTGCACATAATGCTTCATTAGGTTGTCTTTATGTACAATGTGTAGACTCTAGGATGAATTTAAGTAAGTTTATAGAATTATTGGGAATTTTTTTCTGAGAAAAATTTCTTTATATGTGTGAATTAAATAGAAGGAGATGTTTCCTTTAATAAGAGAGGTGACGGTCACTTTTGGAAGATCTAAAAATGTTAATTTATTATAAATTTATTTTCGGTTTGAAATTGATAGAAAGTGGTTTATTTATAGGATAATAGGATTATGGGTCTAAATCCTCTAATAAAATTATTTTTAGACAAATATAGTTCACAAAAGTAACCATATCAGTTTGGATTAACCCTTAGTTAAATAGTTTAACTCTTAACGTGTCTACTAGTCTTTTTATACTATATGCTTAATACAGATTCAATAAAATTCCAAAACCCCCCAGTTTGATCATTTATGATATATTTAACAATTTTTTGATAATTTTGAAGATCATTAGATATTTATTAATATTTTGACATCTAATAAAATATAATTTATTTTAATGTATAATTTATGTCAATTTGGATGCTATTCAATATTTTCATTAAAAGAAATACCAATATGATAACATAGATCCAATACTTCCAATAGGTCACTAATATGTAAATATTTTCTATAAAATTATTTTATGTCATTAATGTTTTAAAATTATATTTATTTTAATATTTTTAAAATAATTTAATTTATATTTTTATTAATACAATAATTTCTGCATCACTATTGTGTCATCATTAATGGTTACTATTTAATCACTAAAAATATTAAATAAATTTATAGGATTTATTTAATTAATTTTTATTTCTATATAATATTTATAATCAATTTTATCTCTGGTATATCTCTATATTAAAATTATTATGCATATAACAAATGAGTGTGTGACATTTTGTCACATTAATAAATTATTATAATATTCATGTCATATTAATGGAAAAGGGTCCACTAAATGATTAAATTTTATAAAATAGGTTATAAGGGTTTAATTTAGTCATATAATAATATTTTTACAGGTTTTAGGTTAATTTTATAAGAAATTTTTTTTTAATTAAATCATTTACCCTTAACCGTGGTAATTAATAAAATTACTGAAGATACAATTCATAATATTCAAAAATAAAAGTAACCTATTAACATAATTTTGACCCAATGATTCAATATATGTAATCATTTTTTTAAATTTCAAAAGTATTAGTTGATGTAATTAATTTAAAATTAATTCCTGTAGAGAAAAATGAGAAAATAGGTTTTTCAAAAGTAAAAACCATCAAAAGATTGGCATGTATTTATATATAATTCTAAAATAAAAATAAATCCATCGACCGATATTAAATTAAATAAAAAAATTATAATTATATATTAAAACAAATTAAATTTATAATATAAAAATATAAATAAATTAGTTGAAAAAGTCATTATGAATTAAAATGCACCATTTTTCACAATTCATTATAATATTAAAGTTATTAGAAAAACACCAAAAATTTGTCCAAATGAAATTTTTATGTCTCTATTCTAAATAAGAAGTTTATTTTTTTCAAATTTAATATATAAAATTTTCAAATATTTTTTTTTAAAAATGGTTCTCCACTAAAAGGCAGTAAAAATGCATTTTTGAAAAAATACTTATTTTCATTGAAAAATTAAATATTCTCTTATATCAATTATAGAAAAAAATAATATTAATTTTAAAATTATATAGAATATATAAACTTAAAAATTTGTTTAGAAATATTCATAAATAATAATTTAATTTATAGGTTATATATAATATTAAATAATAATATTTTATTAATATATTGTTTTTTGGTAAAACATTTCCATGTGTGTAATGCAAGCCAACTTATTAATGTGTGTAGCGTGATATAACTGGGTTTTTTTGTCAAAATAAAGAAAGAAAAATAATTATTTATAAATGAAAATATTATAAATTATTAGGGTGTAACATTCTTCCCTCTTTCAATAAATTTTTTTCTCCTAATTTAAACTCATGATCGAAAACTAGGGGTTTGACATTTCAAAAAATCTTTAATGAAATCCCACATAAGAAAAAGGATTAATGAAACCCCCGCATTTAAATAAATAATCTTAAGTATGAAGGTCACTATAGATACCCTATACTAGGGTTCTGGGTAGGAAAACATGGACATGAATGAAAAATCTAAGCATCATGTTCTAATGGAGAGTGATAGAGGACATGATAAGGAAAAATTTAACAATCACAAAGATCTAAAATTTCAAGTATCTATAGGATCATTAGATTCATTGGAAAAAGTTCTTGGATAAAATTTTTGGTTTCTACATCCTTTCCCAATAAAGAATTATTAGGAATGCATTTAATCTATTTCTTTCCATGCAATAATCATAATCTAATCCTTTAGTTGTGCGTCAATGTATTATCACATCATCCATTAATCCTGGAAAAGATAGTTCAAAATGATTTTTTCACGCCTGAAGCATTTCTGATAAATCATAATGCCCAAAATTATTTCCTTCATCCTCTAAATATTTACTAAAACCAAAAATCGTAGCCCAATGTATGCAATAAATCCTAATTTAACCTCAAACAATAATAACCCATGTTAAAAAAAGTCTATTTTGACCATATGTTTTTTCTAAAATACTTCTTTCCAAATTTACAGTCTAAAAAGGACTCTAAATTTAAAAAATAAATCGTATTTTCATATTCTCCAAACAATTTAATCTGTTTCTTATTGACACATACCAAATATTTTACCACTGGAAAAAACATAATGAAATCATTCATACCAACAAATCCTTATAGAATAAGTAATGTAGTAAAATAATTACATATCACATTATCCTTATAATCAATATATAATAACATATTTTCTAAACACCAAAACATTAATAATTCTACTTTGACCAAAGTAATAGAATAAGATTAACCTTGATCCATTTTCTTATACTGATATATATTTCCTTGATGCTTGGGAAAACCATTTTCATAATGTCCCATCTATTTACAATTTTATCATTTCACATTTAAAACATCTTTAATTCCCTTACAA
This sequence comes from Viscum album, assembly GCA_963277665.1. Lineage (NCBI taxonomy): Eukaryota > Viridiplantae > Streptophyta > Magnoliopsida > Santalales > Viscaceae > Viscum > Viscum album. Next base: position 1,568,462,548 of record OY728160.1, read on the forward strand.
TCACGAGTTTGGTGACCATTCTTTCTATACTTGTAAAAAACAGTCATTCCTTTAGGACGCGTACCGAGATGTTTCTTCCCATTATTATCACATATGGTAAGATAATTTATTCCTTTTTCCCTTTATTCATCTTTAGTTCCACCTTTCTCTTATTTTATTTATTTAATTTAAAGTCATAAGAATTAGAGAATTTCTTTTCTGTATATATAGCACATGAGACTATATCTTCATACAATGAGAAATATTGTGAGACTAATGTCTATCAGACTAAAGATTTTAACCCATCATGGAATTTATCAATCATACCTCTTAGGTTATGTATGTAGTTTTAATCATGTCTTTACATCCTAGTGAAGTTAGCTTAATTCTTCATAACATTCTCATCCTATTTCTGCCTCAGACTTAGAAATTGTCTTTTCATATTATCTCATTGTTCTCAAGGAAAGTATTTTTATAAGAGAAGTTCTTTAAGATCCCTCCATTCAATATTTGGGACTTTTTCATCTGCTATCGTGTGTTTAATTAATGGTAACCATTGATCTGCATCTCCTGACATATGATAAACTACCATGAAAACATATTCCATTTCGTTACTTCCAAAATCAAGAAATATAATCTCAATGGAATGTATCCATTGTTTAGATAAAAATGGATTTGTAGTCCACTTATTGTTAGAGGTTATTGTATCATGAAGAGATATAACTTTATTACTCCACGTTGTGGATCATGCCACTCCATATGGGTAATGTTATTATTCATAACCCTAGTTAGTTATCCCAATATGGTTATAAGTTGTTCAGAACCAATTCCAGCTCCTACTCCAAAATCATTATCTTCCATAGGAGGAAAGTATATACATTGATTACATGTATTAATATTATTTCCATTTCTTCTATTAGGATCCATTTATAAATAATGAAACACACTAGAATTGATCATAATATAATGTAAAATCCCAGAACTAGTGAATCACATAACCTCAATTGAAAATTTTTGTACAAATAATCTCTAAATCAACATGGCCTCACTGGGAAATATTTAATTTTAATTATTTCATAATGGATTTTAAAGAAAATTTGAATTATCCTATGGATATCCCCAAAGAGTTTCAAACCAGGTTTACAGTAAGTCATGTATTCGTGTACCATTTTAACCTGAGTCAAACCTGAAATAGCTTGTTGTAATTATTACTCCTTGGTATAAACTTTCCAGAACCATGTCTAATTTTAGTGTCCAGTTGGGGATTTATTTTCATGGAATACATACATAATCCCTACTTGATAATTTTTTTGGATGTTCTTATATACTTATCCATAAAACCTATCTTAGGGTAGTGTCCCCTAATTTAATTATTTTCTAAATTTAGTTTCTGAGGTTTATACTAAACATCCTTTGATTCCAACTATAAAACTGCAACCCTTTTTTCCCAAACGTGGTGCAATATTTTATATTACATTGAAATAATCACATGATATCAAATCCCAAAGGACCGATAAGGTTAGTAGCCTTAAAAATACTATATACAAACCTATGTTTTACATTACTTATGGAAATGAAAATAAACATGTTATCCAATTTGAAAACTCTAATATCCCTTAGACTATCCCTAAAGATGAATCATAATATAATTCTTCACATCCAAGGGAAAAGATGAATCATAAGAAAGGGATGATATTAGATGGTCAGTATGGATAAACAATATAGATAAAGTTATCATAAATATGCTTAAAATTTTATGAAAAAATATAAAACTGAAGAACTAGCCTTTTAAACATAATATTCCTTATAATATGCAAATAATAAATAATCTAATTTAATTTAAACATTAACATGGTAACTCCACTAGTCGAATAATCACATGAAATATCAATAACTAAACTCATAATGTGGGAATGTATAATTTCAGACATCATTACCATAATGTCAAGTCCTCATGTTAAAACCATAAATACCCATACCTTTAAGTTATTTTTCCAAGACACTAGTTTGCCTCATGAGAAATGTTGATGCATCTAGTAGCTATAGCGGGCCCCTAATATCTCTTTGTAAGTCCAATGTATTCCTCTTATGAAAGGGGAAAAACATAACCAATATAAACATTCGTATTTAAACAAATACAAGAAATGTTAACACTTTAACCAAAAGCCCAAGATGTTATCAAAATAGCACATCCATAATCAAACATATCATAAATCAATCAACGAAAAATGATAGATTACATCATAGGAAAAAACCTCCATTAAACATAATATCCAATAAATGATGTTTACAGAGATGAAAATAATTATTAAAACTCTCTGAGAGAAATATCATTTTTATAATTTGAAATGAACTATTCAAAAGTAGAACACTAATAAAATAAAGTATCTAGAAGTTTTTTTGAATCAATGTGTCTCATAACACTTTTAATCTTTTGAATGTAATTAATATTTTAAAACATTCACGTCCATTAAAATAATTCCTTCAAAACATTTGGAAAACATAGAAATTAATGATAATTATTTAGAATAATAAATCATTAAAACATTTAAAATGAAGTTTTTGTTAAATAGTACAATACATAAAACCTTAAAATTAATCCTTTTGAAAATACTTTTAATAAAAATGGATATGGCTAATAAATGTTTCCCAGTAAATACTAACTCATAAATAATCTTGGGTAATAATGAAATTGCGAAATTAACCCTTATCTTGTACTTTCCATAAGTTAAAGGTGCATTCACCATATGTATAATGGTTAAATAATGTTATTAAATTATTCCAAGACTATATCAATATTTATAATATCATATATGATCCTATTATATCATTTAGTTAATTATATTTCAGTATTACCATGGTTCTGTGTGTTAAATGCATCATTTTCCAATGCATGTTTTGTTGGGTAAGTCCTGTTTGTTATGCATAGGATGTATTTTATTAACATAAAAAATTATATGTGGTTAATCATTATTATTTTTACTCATCATCTAAATTTATAATTATTATTGAATTTTTAACATGGATAATTAATCTCATGGCATCATGGAGACGGAATGTGATACGGACGCTTGAGTTATATATCATTCCTTTGATGGTTAAATGGTAAATTATTGGATTGCGTATTAATTATAAAGAATAATTATAATTCTATATTAATTATTTATATAAATTATAATCATAATTATATCCATCAAAATAAAGTAGGGTTGAATAAAAAATTAAACCACGACGTGGAGACTATAAATCGTACGTACACACGCATGGTGATATTGTTTTTTGTATGATATGTAAAAGGAGGAATATGTTTTCCCAAAATCATAATTACATATAATTATGTATATTATAATATAGATATTAATTTATAATGTAAAAAATAATGTATTTGGAAATAGAAGAAGAAAATATATTGAATAGAATTAGTAAAACAATTACCTCTTCTTCGAGTACCTCATTTTGATTTGCACAAAAGGACTACTTAAGATGGTATTATTCCCAATGTGTGGACTCTATAATGGATTGGGTAAAGTATATAGGATAATAAGTAGAGTTTTTCAGAGAATAATGGTCTTTATTGATGTGAATTAAAGATAAGTACATGTTCCATTTTATAAGAGGGGTTAGAGGAATTTTTGGAAGATCTTAAAATATTAAATTATTATAAATGAATTTTCGTTTTTGAATAACTCCAAAATGATTTATTTCTAGGATAAGATGATTATGAGTCTAATTACTCTAAAAAATTGTTTTTAAAAATGTTTAGTTCGCAAAAGTAACTTTTTCTTTTGGGATTAACCGTTAGATAAATAGTTTAACTCTTACCTTGTCCACATGTATTTTTATACTATAGGGTTAATACAACTACTATAAAATGAGAAAAAATATAAATTTGATAATTTATGTAGTATCTAACACAATAATATTTAGTGGACTAAACCTGATATTTTTATGAGTTTTTTAACATTTAATAAAATTTCTTATTAATAGAGTATCATTTAAGTCATTTTTGATAGTATTCAGTATTTTCATTTTTAAAAAATATAAAACTAATGTGATAACTTCTATAAAATAACTAAAATATGTCACTAATATGTCTAATTTTCATATAATATTTTTGTATGTCATTAATTATGTAAAATTATATTTATTTAATATATTTAATATCATTTAATTGATATTTCTATTAATAAAATAATTTATGCATCACTAGTGTGTCATCATTAAGTGTAGTTATTTAATCTATAAAATTAATAAATAAATTTATATTCTGTAGGTAATTCTTTTATATTTTTAGATACTATTTATAATTTATTTTACCTCTTATATATCTCTATATAAATATTATTATGCTTATTAGAAAAGAGAGTGTGACATTTTGTCACACACATTACGTATAATAATATTCATGTCATATTCATGAACAAGGTTATATTAAATGATTATATTTTGGAAAATAAGTGATAATGGTAGAATTTAGTCATCCGATAATATTTTTTATAGGTTTTAGGTTAATTTTATAATATTATTTTTACCTTTACTTACCTGATTATTCCTTAACTTTGGTAATAAAACAATTAATAAAGTTACAATACATAATATCCAAAAACAAAAGTAACCTATTAGCATAATTTATACCCACTGATTCCAAATATGGAATTCAGTTTAAAAATTTTAAAATACTATAGTTTTAGTAATTAATTTAAAATTAATTCCCATTGTCAAAATAAGAAAACAAGTTATTCAAAAGTAAAACACATGAAAGGATTTTCATTTGTTATATATAATTTTAATGTTAAAATAATTCCAATGACCTATATTATATTAAATTAAAAAAACAAAATATAATTATACTTTAAAACTAATTAAAATTATAATCTAAAAATATAAATAAATTAAATTAAAAAGCATTTTTTAATTAAAATGCAACATTTTTCTCTATTTGTTAAAATATGAATGTTATCTAAAAAACACCAAAAATTTGTACAAACTAAATTTTTATGTCTTTCTTCTAAAGAAAATGTTTATTTTGTTGAATTTAATATATGAAAGTGTGAAATATTATATTTAAAAAGGTTTCTCCATTAAATTGTTGTAAAAATTCATTTTTTTAAATATACTTGTTATATTTTAAAAAATGAATCTTTTCTTATATCATGTATAGAAAATACATATGTTTAGTGTCATATTAATATGTAATATATAAAATTAACAATGTTGTTAATAGTATTTGTAAATGCTAATTTAATGTCCTGATTATATATTATATTAAATAATAATAATTTATTAATATATTGTGGTTAGGTAAAGCTAGGTCTTAAGTGTAACATAATCCAGCTCATTGTTGTACGTTGCATAATCTTAACATGGTGTTACATAAAAATAAATCAAAAAAAAGTTATTTATAAATGAAAAATTTATATCATGGTGTTACATTTTACCTCCCAAGGAGTCCCCCCAAGGTGTCCTCAAGCCCCCAAAGTCCCAATCCCCAAGTTTTAGGAGTAACTCATCAAGGTAATGTAACTCTCTTTCCTTTATATTTAATACAAAAACTGTTTTTTGTAAGTGTCTTCTAATTGTTATTATTGATCTATTTTATAACGCTTTTGATAACACCCTTAATTCCAAATTATTTTTTATCAATGAGAGACCATTATCGCCACTCATTTAACCCATTTCAAAAACCTAATTTTATACATGTTATGTTTCCAAAATAATTTCTCTAAATTTCTCTATTCTCCTCATGAAATTGTAATTTATATTATTCTTGTGAATACCCATGGAAATTAATTTCCATATAGTATAACCCTAAATTAAAAATGATTTATTTTATTTTGGGACTAACAAACATGAAACCCTCTTTCCCATTAAATTGGTTGAAAATTAAATAATTATTATATTTTTATTCATTTTTGAAACACTATGATTTTAATATAAAACTTGTTTCTTTTATTCTCCATGAGTTATTTATGAAATTTTTGATTATTATATATGTGGAACACATGAAATTTTTACATATTAATGTTGTTCCCTAATAGCGTTCCAATGTATTGGGTAAATAATTTAATCTATATAGATGACATTTTTATGATAACTTGGTGTATAACCTTGGTAATGTTTAGTTCTAAAAACTTGGATACCAACCTTGGTGATATTATTATGAATGTATCATTTAAATTTTGATTCCAAAGTTCCATGTAATTATTCATGTTCTTTTTATTATGATATGAATTTTTTCCATTTCCCTTTGCATAATGATATTCCTCAGTTCATATTCATATTACTCAAGACCACATGAATACTATTTTCATTGCTTATTCCTTTACAAGGCCTTATTTTAACCCTTTCAATTGATATATTTACCCAGGTTATGAGATGTAATAAATGTACATAGGATAAACTAGTGAAGAATCATACTGATTGGATTAGAAGAATGTTTTATGTTTTCTTGTATTATGTACCTTATTTCAATGAAAATAATCTAAAAAATATACTTTGTTTGAATGGTGTAATGAGAATTTATGTAATAAAAATGTGCGAAGTCATAGAAAATGGAGAGTGAATTTTACTATGTCTGTACATTTATGAAGAAACCAAAACATGAAATTCATATGATGTATCAACATGATTTGGATTACATATTGAATAATTGTGAGGAACAAATTTATCTCCCCATTTATTACAAAGAAGAAGAGCTAGAACTATTAAAGGAAGAAATCACACAAATGATGGAATTTTAATAAAATATGGAGGAGCTTGATTACCAACTTCCTTTCACTAAGATCCAACTTCAAGAGTAACTCGCCAATGAGGAAGTGATTGAACCCAAAACAACTTATATTGGTTATATAATTATAAATTATTTCATTTTTTATCATATTCAATATTATTTTTGGATCACTCCTTATTGTTTTTAATTTTCATATTTGATCAATTCATTCCATGACATTGAGGAAGATGACGAAATTGACCATGATCATTTTGAGGATCACATGGAGTCCCCTAATTTTAATGAACATGCATGTGAGGAAGCCTATGAGGGAGTCCAATTTACCGAGCATGAGGAAATAAAGATAGAGGTTTCTCATATTAAAAGGTATAAATTTCATATTAATAATCCAAATTTTAATTTATATTGAAGTAAAAATACATTCTTATTTTCCCTTTGATAAATCAATTCATGCCACCCTTATGGATCCTGCACTGAAAAAGAAAGAGAAGGTTTCATAAGTAGAAAGTAAGGAGGTTGATCCATACATTATCCTACCCTTACCATGAAAGATATAGTTAATTCTGAATGGGACTATTCTTGTATACTCTATCCCTGGATCATTAGTCACTAAGAATGAAGAAGTAGAAGTTTGGAAAAGCCACATGTGGTAGTTTAAATCCTTGAAGATCCACCCACTAACATACTATGGATAATAGATGGAACTACCCTTTGGAGGGAGTAAAAATTCATGGCCCACATGGGGGATCATACCAAGACACATACTTTTATTTTATTTCTATGAAATTGTATTTCAATTTCACTCTATGTATTTCTCACAACAAAAAAAGTACATTAAGAAGGGGTTATTTAGAGGGGGTTATGCACAACCCCCTCAAAATTCATATTCTGCATAATTAGAGGGGGATATTCACAACACCCTCCAATCATCAAATTTATAGGGGGTTATGAACCCCCTCTAAATTCATTTTGATAAAATTTATAGGTTGGTTATGTACATCAAATTTAGAGGGTTAAATGGACCCCCTCTTATTTCATAAATTAGATAGTGTTTTGAACCACCTTGAAATTTTTTAACATTGTATACTTAATGTCCAGTAGGATTTTAGTGGGGGTTCAAAACACCTTATAATTTCTTAAATTAGAGTGGGTTGAAACCCCCCTATAATGTCTTAAATGAGAGGGGGTTTTAAATCCCACCTAAAATTTATTAATTTATAGTTGCTTCAAAACCACCTCTAATGTCTTTAAATTAGAGGGTGTTGGAAACCCGTTCTAATGTCTTAAAATAGAGGGGGTTCATAACCCCCTCTAATGTCTTAAATTAGAGGGGCTTCACAACCCCCTATAATTTAAGATATCAAAGGAAGTTGTGAACCCCAACTCTATTATTAAAAAGGAAACTTCCATAATTTATATCTTTGTGTGTGTGTGTACAATTAAAACACAATATATAAATGAATTTAAATGCATTATATGAACATATTATATAAATATTTATATGATAGTGTTAAAATATATTTATATGTATACATAAATGCCACTTTATAATGTTATGTACATTAATATATATTTATTTGTATAAATTCTATTTCATATAATAATTATTATTCATAATATAAAATATAAAAATATTATATAAATATAAATATAAATATAATTTATTCAAAAAATATATCATATAAAATCTCAAGCTTGTAGTTTTTAAATTTTATATTATAAAAATAAATAATATATTTTTAAATAATATGTTTATGCATTTATATTATATATAATTAATATTATTTGAAATAGAATTTATACAGATAAATATATATTAATTTCTACAATATTATACAATTAAATTTATTAAAATACCTATATATTACTGTTCATAATAATAAATATATGTCTATATTGAAATACATTATATAAATATTTTTATAAATTGTATTTCATATAATATTTTTTATACATAATTTAAAATTATACAAAATACAAAATTATATTTTATATAATGTTATGTATATATTTGTATAAATTGTATATCATATAATATTGATTATATATTATATAAATATTAATTATATATAATATAAAATTGTATTTCATATAACATTATATAAATATTTTTATAAATCGTATTTCATATAATATAAATTATATATAATATAAATATTTGAATAAATTATTTTTCATATGATAATAATTATATATTACTTATATATAATATTATACTATTAATACAAATAAATTTATATTTGTGTAAATAATAATAAATATATTTATTGAAATATATTATTTAAATTTATTTTTAAGGACCACATGTAAATATTTTTTTTAATGGTTGGGGTTGAAGGCTCAATTTATTTTTTAAAGAAAAGGCCTCTTTCAGAATTGGTAGTGGGAGACCCATTACATAGCCCGATGGCCCAAGGCCAAGTGATCTGAATACAGGGCTAGAAAGCTCATTTTTTAGCCCAATGGACCACTTAGTGAATATTACTACAATAGTACCCATGCTAGTACAGTAACTGCTATAGAACCGCCACCACCACAGTACCTACTGCAGTTCCTCCACTGCTACATTGTCATCGCTGCAACAGTTCCACCCCTCCTACAGTACTTCTACAGTTTCCTACTATAGCACTGCTACAGTACCAGTAATTTGTCCCTTCCTAGATTTGATCCTGGGTCTTTTGGATGCCAAGCAGGATCCTCTACCACTTGGATACTGGCTCGTTGGCAAAGACCATATATAAATATATTAAGTAAAAACATATATATATATATATATTGTTTAAATAAACATGTATATAATAAATAAATATATATTTAAGTATATAAATAATTTACATAAATATATAAATGTATTTAATATAATATATGTATGATATAAATCATAAATAATTGTATATTATTTATAAAATGAACATATAAGTTTCATAATTTAACATATCGGTGTAATAAAAATAATAATATTATTATTATCACAGACATAGACACACATACATGCACATATTTGTATATAAAATTAAATAAATATATATATATTATAATTATATTATATAAATAATAAATAGGAAACAAAAATATAAATGTATTCATATGTATTTTTATATTTTTAAATATAACTATTTACATATATTATATAAATAAACATGTATATAATATATAAATAGATACTTATTTATATAATTAATTTATATTTAAATATTTCTAAACATGTAAACATATGTGTATATACAGATAAATATATAGTTTATATATTTTAATGAATTTAAATATATTATGTACATAAAAAAATTATAAATGACCATCAAGATTATATAAATATCTTATTGTGTGAAAAATAAAGTAATGTTTAGTTGCCGAAGTGGTATTAGGGTGTGGTCTTTCAGATGTTTTGTTCACATGTTCATGGGTTTGAATCCCTTGGGTACCCAATAATTACACAGAGGCATTGGGCGAGGAATGGGAGGGTGGCGTCGGGGTGGAGAGCAGGGAATGGAAGGGCGGGCGGTGCATGGAATGGGTGGGAGCTTGGGGGTGGGGAACTGGATGGAGGTGCTTGGGGGTGAGATGAGAGGTTCTTGCAGGAGACATGAGAGCGGTAGGGAGGTAGTTGGGTGACATAGGAGGTGCATCAGTGTGACACAGGAGAGGTAGAAAGGTTCTTGGGGGTGACACGAGAGCGGTAGGGGGAGCGGTAGTGGCATGGGGAAGCACAAACAAGTGGGGCATGGGTGTCCCTAAAAAAAGAACAATGGGGGAGGTTAGGAAAACCCCCTCTAAAGTGACCCCTCTATTAGGTGCGGTTTAAACTGCCCCGAATGCCTTTAAATTAGTGATGGTTCCCCCCTTTTGGGGAATTTTTGTCTACATTAAAGGTGGTTTAAACCCCCTCTAATGAAACTACCACTAAAATTTCCAAGACATTACTAGTACATACCCAAATCCACCACTACTAAAATTTGGCAGCCACATTAGTGGTGTTTCCTAAAAACTACTGCCAATGTCTTTAGAAGGGGTTAAAAACCGTTATAATGTAAAAAAAACCCCTTTTGAAGTGGCTTTTTTTTGTAGTGACTCCAGTATTTCGCCCCACTCCATCTTATCATTTTTAGCTTAAATTACATGATACTTGGGCTAAAATGAGTGATTTTTTTGTATGACCATGATTTCATATAGAAGCCTCCAAATATTTGAGTAATAATACTAAAGATTCATTTCAACATAGAGTTCATATATATATTTTCTATGTTAAAACACTTTACATTTTATTTTTCCAAAAACCGGTTTTGAGATCTATACAGGAAATTTCACAACCATGCTTTAATTTATTCATTACTTGACTTATCTGTGAGATTTGATTTTCACAGAAATTTTATGATTCAATGTTTTAGATTTAAATGATAATGTGACATAATGAGTAAAATAGAGAATTGGATGATTAATGTAAAGAATGAGTATTTAAATTAGGACTCATAATTTGATGAAAATATTTGATTCATGTAAATGAAATTTCTCTAACATTATTCATGCTTTGAATTTATGAAATTAATTTAAATCGATTTGTTATTTTTAATAATTCCATGAGTGATAGAACCAAACCAAATGCTTCATTCCCAAGAGGATTTATCAACCATGTACTTCCTATTTAATCTACCACATATTTTTTTTCACAACTCGCCCCTAGGGCCCGTGTCGTGACAACCCCAAGCCTGCCTTCAATTGGCTAGGGGTTGGAGACTAGCACCGGAAACGTGTATCCCTAAAACCGCTATTCGTTGCCTTTAAAATTGTACAAACATGTTTTAGGGTCCGGTTGGGCCCTGGTCTGGGGATGACCTGATCGGGATGGCCCGAGGTCTGGCCTAGCCCACAAGGGGGGCATGGCCTAACTTGCAAGGAGTAGCGTGGACTAGCTCGCAAGGGGGCAGCCCGACCAACAAGGGGGTGGCCCGGCCGCAAGGTGGCACAGACTGCTAGTTCAGCCCGTTCCAAATAGGGGAACGCGAAGAGGCAACACCTATAGGCATTACTACGTCATTGCAGAACATGTTGCACGTCCCTCCACCTCTGTGTCGGAGCCACAGAACCTCCGGTGGCATTCTTGTCGCACCACCCTCCGCTTCCGCAGTCGGTTGATGTATCGGCCGCCTCTTCGAAATGCCGCGACTGACGAGCCGTGATAGTTTCCTCGGGCAGCACAGGTGCACCTCATCCTTCCTCATAGACATCTGGTGTGTTGGTCACCGCCTTCATCTGATGCGGCTTCGGCCGTGACGACTTGTTCAACGGAGGTGTGTGATAGCGCACCACACCTTCTTTGCAGCCAGTCGGTGCCGACCACTCCGCTGACTGTCGTAGTGACATCTTGCACCGTGCGACAGCTCTCTGCATCCATCATAGCCAAATGGTGTCATTATGACAACTATCTTCCATGGATAACGCAAGGGTTGCAAGGTAGATGAGGGTTCCGGACAGGTTCTTTGGGCCCATGCCCTCCGCGTTAGCTTGTAATCAACACAAGGGAGACAAAGGATTCTACAACTCTGGAGATTAAAACCAAAATTAAACTCTATCTCAAGATTTATTTAGAACCCCTGTGATTGAGGAAGTGGGTTAGAGTGTTCTGTCTACCACAATTACCCTCCAATGACATCGCTCGATCATCGATCTTTGGTTCAGGGTTTTGATGTCGCTTGTAACGGCTCCCCGGAACTGGCTCTGTCCATCATGGGTTTGGCGTCTTAGCACATTATCAGCACATCATTTATTGGTGAAGGCGTGGAAACAACTCTCCCCAAGATCCACATAAATAGGAGTGGGGGGAGGATGTCTAACGCTTGTATAATTAATGAGGATTCATTAATAGGAACATTGCTAAATTATAACGATGTGATTATATAGAATTCTATGTGTCAATCTAATAAATGGATTGACACAACGCTGGACCCACATTTCTTCGTATCCATTGGAGGAAAATAAAGATATAAAATAAAATAACAATGTTATTTTTTTTATCCTTTTAAAAGGTCTTAAAATATTACCTTTTATCCAATAATAATGATGTCTATGTGATGACTCCCTTAAGCTAATCCTGATGCTGCAGATTCAATGGTGCCTACAAATTTTTAATATGAGCACCGGTTCAAAAGTTAGAAAACGATGCTCTCACATTTATTGAATGTACAATAAAAAATTTCAGAAATTTGTTACAGTTATTTAAGCATATCTGGGAATAAGAGGGGTCCGGTTTTGGTCCGACCTGGTTGGGGCTGACCTGATCCGGTTCGGGCCGACACCACATGCCATGTGTCTGACCAGGCACAGCCCAAACCGGCTAGGGCCAGCCCGGTTGGGCTTGGTCTTAGTGGGCTCAGCTCACTGGGCCACGAACCAACCTAGCCCACCCTGTCTGGTTTGGGCAGTGGCGAGCTTGATCGGCTGGGTAGCAGACTGGCCGGCCCACTAGCTGGGTACGCCCTGTCGGGCGACGCGACCTAGCCTACTGGCATGCCCCGAGTGGGGCGTGTAGTCCACCTGCCAAATGGCTCAAAGAAGTAGTTAGACCCCCTTCAATTAGTGGTGACACATGGCCTACGGGACCCATGGGATGTGGGTCCCCCATACCTTCGTCATGTCTTCGAGCTGTAACTTCCTCCAATGGGGCACATGAGAGTGCGCCACCTCTGACTCTGCGGCCAGCCGAGGGTCAACCGCCTTCTACCACTGTCGTGGCATGATGTCATGGATCCTCTCTATGGCGCATGACGGTGTTCCACCTGCTTCCATTATGGCCAGATGATGCTGGTCGCCGCCATCGCTCCCTGGCACCGGTCGTTGGTACTAGCAGATCACCAATGGGGCTTTGGAAATGCTCCAAAGATGTGTTCTTCATTCCAGGTGCACCTGAGGTGTTCTCAAAAAGGCACCGTCATTGCACACCTCTCAGTTTTAGGGATCCATCACGTTTTAACGACCCACCTCTGATGAGCACAATGAAAAACAAGAAGCGAATGGTCCAGTCCTTTTTCGTTTGGCCCACACCCTGTGCGTTAGAATTATAATGAGTGGGAGTAATTTATTAATCACATTAAAAATAATGATAAACCTCATTCAAATCCCCCGCAAAGACCACTCGCAAATTTAGGAACAAGGAAAATAATTGAGGGAATTCAATGATTTAATTAACAACCCTGACCTCGAGATCCGATAGAGGTGTCACAATTCCAGCTGGAGGAACGTCCATGTTTGATGGAGTCGTCAGTGTTCGTCGCTCTCGGATCATTGCTACGCGAGCTTCCATCCTATGTTGGTGGATGTTGCTGCATGACTTCACCAGATATTCCTCGGTTAAGGAATTCATGCAAAAACCCCACCCCGTGATCCATTTAAATTGGATGGGAAAAGGTGGGTAACACATTGTGGAATTAATGATGTTCATTAAATGAATTAATGAACCTATGTTAATTAAAAATTGTGGAATTATGAAGTTGTTGAGTCAAGCCATTAAATGGATTGAAATGTCATCGGCCCTTCTAACGTCACTCATCAATTGGAAAAAAAGAAATAAAATATCAATTACATTTTATTTTACTTTTATTTAAAAATTCCAAAAAACAAACTTTTTCACCCGATGCACTGCGGTTGAAGTGAGGCCACTATTAAGTGAATCCTGGTGCTGCAGATTCCATGATGTCCTCATATTTTTATTCTATGCACCGATTCAAATGATTGAAAATGCCACTCGTGAGTTTATGGAACGTACCTTTAATAATATGTCAAAAATTAATTCCAGGCACACTAGGCCTTGGAATTATGCTTCACAAATTTTTTCAGACTCTTAATAATCACAAATATTTAAAAATAATTACATGGAATTTTTGGGTCTTTATATTCTCCTCACCACACGATTTTCATCATCAAAAACTTCAACAAAACTAGGGGAAATAGAGGTATTGAGCCCATATATTATCCTCCTGATCCCATGTTCTCTCCTAGAGGTTCCCATGATGCCAATGAACTCGCACTAGAAGGATCAATTTCCCGCGTAGGACCTTCTCCTATTGATTCTCTATCTCCACTAGAAACTCCGCAAACGTCACCCCACCGTCGATGTCCAGCTCACTCTAGTCAATAACATGTGATGGATCAAGAATGTATCTCCTCTATTGTGACCCATGGAATACATTACTCACTTCGTGTATCTATAGGGGAATAGCTAGATGGTACGCCACCTCACCAACTCTGTTGAGATCAGGAAAGGTTCGATGATCCTTGGAGATGGCTTGATGCCCCGACCAAACCACTGTAATCCTCATCTGGGTGAGATGCATAGAAAGACTTTATTTCCCTCCTCAAACTCCAAGGGTCTCTATCTCCTATTAGCATTTGACTTATGCCAGATCATTGAAGTCTTAATCTGCTCTTGGATGATCTGAGGCTTCTCTGTGTAGCCTATACCAACCTTGGTCTATCCCACAAAGTGGTGATCTGCATGGTTACCCATAAAAAGCCTCAAATTGGGTCATGCTGATGGTGGAGGGATATATATGATTATATGAAAACTCCACCCGGGGAAGGTGGTACTTGTAACTGTGGCCAAAATCTAGGAAACAAGCATGGAGAAATTCCTCGAGTGTTTGTATGGTCCACTCCATCATACCATCCGTCTAAGGGTGGAAGGTGGTGCTCAAGCATTGCTGAGTTCCAAACACCTCCTGCAATCCCTTCCACAAGCGGGATGTAAAACATGCATCTTGATATGAGAAGATCGATGATAGAACCCAATTAAACCACACAATCTCTTGCATGTAGAGGCATCACAACCCTTTTACTAATCCCTGCACTTGGATAGGTAGGAAGTGGGCTGAATTTTTTAGTTGGTCAATGATAACCCAGATTGAATCATGGCCCTTGGACATATGAGTTATCCCTATCACAAAGTCCTTGGAGATACAATCCCACTTCCACTCCATTACCTCAAGTGGATTCTCTAAGCTAGCTGGAGCCTCATGCTCGGGCTTCATATGTAGATAAGTGTGGAATCGCGATACTAACTCTGCCACTGCCTACTGCATCCCTGGATACCAATACTGACACTAAAGTTCCTGGAACATCTTTTCCCCTCCAGGATGATCCACTATTTGGGGATGTATGGAACTCCCTCAACACCTTCTATCAAAGAATAACTGGTACCCTAGTGCGTCCTCTGAATGAAACGACGTGATATCCACCTTCAAAAAATCCCTCAAGAGCATATCCTAAAGATATCTAAGATGTTTGGGCCTCACAGTTAACATACCCAAGCCATGTCACCTGAACATGCTGAAGAAGTGGGGAAGAGACAGTCACAGACTATAGGTAATATGCTCCATCTCTATTCAAGTAGGATATCTATAACGTGGCTTGCTGCCATGTTTCCTCACTCAATAGCTATAGAGTAGACCTCCTACTAAGTGAATCTTCTACTATGTTTCCCTTCACAAGATTATATACTATCTCAATGTCACAGTCCTAGAGGAGGTATATCCATCATCATTGTCTCAGGTTTAGGTCTTTCTATGAGATGATATACCTCAGACTCTTTTAATCAGAGTAGACCGTAAAACATTTTCCCATCAATTAGTGCTGACACATCTTCAGTGAAAAGTCCACTACTGCTTAATCTAGGTCATGGGTAGTATAGTTCTACTCGTTATGTCTCAACATTCATGATCCATATGAGATCATCGCTTGATCTTGCATCAGGACACAATCTAGTCTGGTCCCTGAAGCATTGTAGTCAACTACATACCCTATTCCCTCTTCTGGTAGCCTTAAGATGGGGGCACTCGTCCGTCTCTACCTCAGCTCCTGGAAACTCTGTTGTCACTTCCCCATCCACATGAAAGGATACCCCATCTTCATCAAGGATCAAAAGGGTGGTGATACACTAGATAATTAAGGTAAAAATCATCAATAGTACGCAACCAATCCTAAGAAACTTCACACCTCAGCCACACTCCTGGGTGGCTACCATGAAAGTACTACATCTATCTTTTGTGGATCCACTGTGACTCTAGCCTTAGAGATAATGTTCCCTAATAAGTGGAATTATCATATCAAGAACTAGCAATTTGAGAAATTTCCATATTGCTGGTTCTCTCGGAGTGTATCCATAACTATCTACAGGTGCATGGCGTGCTCTTCCTCCAACGTCGAGTATATGAAGATGTTTTCAAGGAAGGACACCATAAAGTGATTGAGGTAAGGATGGAAGATCCTATTAATGAGCCCCATGAACACTTCTGGAGTATTGGTAATGTAGAATAGAATCACTAAGAACTCATAATGTCCATACCGACATCTGAAGTTTGTCTTCAGTATGTCCTCGTCTCGTACTCTGAGTTGATGATATCTTGATCTGAGGTCTATCTTCGAAGAACATCAAGCTCGTTTCTAATGGTCGAAATAATCATTGATCCTCAGGAGTGAATAATTGTTGTTCACAATCACCTGGTTGAAGCACTAATAGTCCACACAATTACTCAATCAACCATTCTCCTTCATGGTGAACAAGATTAGGGATGCCCATGGAGAAACACTTGGCCTTATTAACCACATTCCCTACAAGTCCTCTAGCGGTATCCGTAACTCCAAAAGCTCAATGGGAGCCATCCAATATGCTGGTGTAGATATCATTTTCATCCCACGGTACATGTTGATGTGAAAGTCTACCTATATTTTATGAGGTTGTCCTAGAACATCATCAGGGAAGACATCAGTATACTAGTCCACCACTACAGGATATCTCACACTCCTCACGTCAAATGATCTAGGGGTATGTCTAGCCAACTGATGTGTGATCGACTGCACCCTCCTCTGAGAAAGTCCATCATGTCCTGTAAATGTTTATTTCTCACCGGTGAAGGAAAACCTGATCCCATTTTCATTGAAATAGTTCACTTTGTGCCTAAAACAATCAATATGATCATTGGCTATGGATACCCAATCCATACCCAAGATGACGTGATAAGCCCTCAACGTTGAAACTAGAAGATCACAACCAAAGTGTTCTCCTCCTAGAGTATTCTCACACTGTCATCACTAGTCTGTAATCATTGAACCCTCTCTCATAGGAGTCTTTAATCATAAAGATCAAGCTGACGGCTCTATAGGAATCTCTGTCTTTGAACAAGGTTTGTGGAAATTAAAGAGTGACTGGAACCTGTGTCTATAATTACTCTAGCTAGGTTGGAATAAAAGTATTTAAAATCTCTAATCATCTCCAAAGAACCATGGTTATAAGCCTCCACTACCTGAAGTTGTGGTCACCCCTGTCCACCTACTCCCTGTGGCCGGGGTGGACCTTCTCGTGGTGGTGGTGGTAGAACTTCAAATCACCACCCACCGCTTGCTGCACGACCTTCTCCTTTACCTCATCCTCCACCTTGCGGAAATCCTTGATCAAATATTTGTCTCATCATAAATGGACCCTCGACCGTCTGCAGATCATTGGTATGGTGGATCAGGCAATCGTGAGCAACGTGGCCATGCCCGCCGCACGTGAAGCACAATTTGCCTCCCTGCTGAACTCCTCTGCCACATGAGCTCCGCACCTCCGACCCTGCATCCGGGTGTCATCCATCTGAGGGTCTAACTTTCATAGACCTCTGATTCATCTACCTACTGCCTCCTATAGGGGATTTGTCTACCTTTTGTCTGGTGGTGGCTCTCACCATCAGCGCTTTCTCTGCTACGAATCTCTCCAGTAAAAATGCTCACTCGAGCACTTCAACCTACATTGAGATATTCCGCGATATCATCGACATTTTGATCACTCATTAGTGACCCTGATCAAAGGTCTTGGACCTAAATAATTGGTCATATACCATTTAGGTGGAGTATCGTGAGAGGTAGGTGAATCACATCGAGTACTATGCGACTAATAAGCTACCCTTCTGTAAGTGCAGCAGCTCCTCGATGCGCACTGCACGCAGTGATGATGGAAGAACTCCAACTTGAAGAGGCTCTAAATGTCCATCTAGGTGAGGGATTCCTCATCTTGTTTCTGGAGTATCAGGCTCCACCATCTCCTAACTATTCCCATGAAAAGTCTAGAAGCTAGGATAACCATCTACTTTGCTGGTGTCTCAACTACATGAAAAACTCTAGGCATAGCCTCCTGCCAGTTCTCAGATACCTAGGAATATTTCTCACCTTGAAACCTTAGTGCCCTCAATCAATGAAACTCATTTCACTCGTTCAGTTGGCATTCATGGTTTATTAGTGGGACTGGTGGAAACTACTAACCTTCTAGTGGTGGTGTTGATGGTACACCACCTGAAGGTGCCAACATTGTAAGAGGGCCCTGTACTGAATCCTCATCGCTTGGTGGGCCTCCATCGTGTACTCTCTCGAGAATCCTGGCTGGCTGTCTACACATCAACATCCTAAAATGAAACTAGTGTGACAAAGTCAAAAATTTATACCTAGTGAGTAGACATAAAAGGGATCAAAGAAAAACATTTCCAAAACACACGCAACCGGTGTTTTCATGCACCGAGTCAGAAATCAGAATTCAAGGTCATGGTGTGAGGATACGATGGTCGCCGCACCAATACTGGACTCCCCAAGCTGAAAACCACACTCAAAACACTTCACACTATTTCTCTATTGAAAATATCAGAGTCCTAGTTCTTTGGTAGAACCGTCTCCTCTGATACCACTTTTTCAAAACCTATCCCCCAGGGCCTGTTCCGTGACTTCCCTAAGCCTACCTTCCAAAGGATAATGGTTAGAAACTAGCACCATAAATGTGTATCCCTAAAATGGGAAGAAATTTAATTTAAAAATGTACAATAAAATAGACAAGAACGCAACATTATGAAACCATGAAGTATAATAGTTTTTGTAAAAGTGTGTACTGATAGTAAAGGACTGGAATACATGCCCAACTGAAAGGTACAAATTCAACTAAAAAACTGAAAAAATCTCCAAGAATTGTCCATCGATGATCCTACCTAAAGGGTAGGTACAACTCATCTCCACTGCTCTCCATGTCAGCCAATCTCCTCCGTGTACCTACTAGTCCTAGCTCCCTCAAGTCTCAGCCAAGCAGCTCGTCATCTGTATAAGACACAACATGGTGTAGGAAAAACCCATGTAGGGGTGAGTATAAAAATACTCAGTAGGGACCTTGAGACCCCCAAAGGTATCTTAGAATTCACAAAGGAAAACCGAAAATCATGATCTCAATCACAATGCAGAAATAAAAAGACTCATCTCAAACCAGTATTAAGTGAAGTATAGAAGTTCATATGATTAGTCACAAAGATAAATCATATTATTCTGTCAAGAGGCACCGGTGCTAACCATACAGAGTCTAACCCACATAAGAGTGATAGGTACTAACCCCCGAATGACCCACAAATGATTTGACCCGCCCGAGGTCGATAGGTACTAACCCCTAGAAGACCCACACTGGATCCTACCCACCTAGAGTCGATAGGTACTAACCCTAGCATGATCCACACAGAATCATAATGCGCTAACCCACATAGGATCACTGAGTGCTGACCCACAGAGGATCGGTATGTTGCAGATCCACGATGGGCTGCTCTAATGCAGGTCCTCATCTGGTTGCATACTACCAATCCACAGAGGACTAGTCAGTAATGATCCACTCAGGATCTCTAGGTGCCGAACCACATAGGATCCTCAGTAATAACCTCTGTCTGATCTGTCTACAACCATCACCTCACTACCAGCCACTAGATTCCCACTCATAGTACCCTTTATTCTGGGAGAACATCTCCTCAAGCCATCGGTCATATTTCAACCAGCATGAATTTCCAAAAATAATTAAACTGATGATCTACACCGTTATAAGGGTTCCAACACAATGGATGGTGTGTCAATCGGACGCCCGGTCTATTAGTTATTGGCATTTTAGTGCCAAGGACCCCGTTGGATTCGGGTACAATCCAACCTGGCCATAGTCTAACTTTCTCCAAAACTATCATAGAGTGTCTAGAAAGAGTCTTCTCTCTCCAAGGATACTTGCACCATAGATGGTTTTTCAAACTAACATCTGGTTCAAAAGTAATGGCCCCTTAAGAGTATATGGGATTAAGAGGGGTCTGGGTCCGGTGTAACACGGTCGGACTAACCCAGCCAGACCTGGTCTGGGCCATCCTGATCCTGTTCGGGTCGAACCGACCCACCCTGGGCCCGACATGGCCCGTGGACTGGCCCGACATGCCTTGGCAGGGCTAGGCTATGGTGGGCCTGATCCGCAAGGTTGCAGACTTGCCCGACCCGCGAGTTGGGCGCGGCCTTTGGCATGCCCTACACGGGGTGTACGGTCCCCCTACCAAACATCTCAAAAGAGTTGTTTATCCCCATCAATCAGAGGCACCACATAGTTTGCATGACCCATGGGAATTGTGTCCCCATTGCCTTCACCGTGACTTACATCAACAAGGTGCGCAATAGTGTCCCACCTCCACCTCTGCGGTCGGCCGAGGGTCAGCCACCTTCTGTAGCCGCCGTAGTATGATTACCCATCTCCCCTCTTTAGTGAATGATGGCGCACAACCTACTACAATCACGGCCAGACGATTCCAGCCTCCGTAGTTAGTCGTCGTCACAGGTAGATGGCACTAGTGGATCATCCGTAGGGCTCCGATGATGCTCCAGAGTTCCGTTATTCATTATGAATGTGCCTATAGTGGTCTTGTGAAGCCTCCATCATTGTACGTCTCTCGGTTTAAAGATTCCATCATTTTGGAAAAACCTTCCTCTAAATAACACAATGAAAAAAGGGGCGGAGGGTCTCAACCTTGTTCGTTTGGATCATGCCCTTTATGTTAGCATTATTACAAGTTGGAGAAATTTAATAATCACATTAAAAATAATGATAAACCCCATTCAATTCCCTCGCAATGAGTTCTTTCAAATTAAAGAAAGGGGAAAACAATTGATGAATTTTCTGAATTAATTAACAACCCTTACCTCGAGATCTGTAGGAGGTGTCGTGGTTACAGTGGGAGGATAATCCACGTATGTTGGAATCATCGACGTTCATTGATCCAAGACCGTTGCTGCCTGAGATTCCATCCTTCGTCCGTGGATGTTACCATAGGAACTCACCATAGTTTCCTTGCTTGAAGAAGCTTTTCCAAAACCCCACCCCGAGATCAATTTAAATAGGATGGAAAATGTCGGTAAAACACTGAGGAATTAATGAGATTCATTAAATGAATTAATTAATCTATTTTAATTCACAATGGTGGAGTTATGAAATTAATGAGTCAAGCCATTACATGGCTAGACAATTCAGCAGTCTAGCCACCACATCTCATCTATTGGAGAAAAATAACTTAATAATAATTACATGTAATTTTACATTTATTTAAAAAGTCCAAAAAACATACTTTTTCTCCCAACCTATGATAGTCGAAGTGAAGCCTCTATTAAGTGAATCTTGACACTACAGATTCAATGGTGTCCTCATATTTCTAATTTGAGCACCAGTTCAAAAGATAGAAAACATTGCCCACACATTTACTGAACATACCTTTAAATTTTTTTTCAAAAATTCATTCCAAACACACCGGGCCTCAGAATCACACGCCGTTAATTTTCACAGACTCGTAAAAATCCCATATTATTTTTTTAAAAAAATACATTGATTTTCAGGTCTTTATATTTCTTGAGTGATCTTGGGACATGTCACCGACTATAACTTGAATTTGAACTTGTTAAAGATATGAATGTGCCAGAACACATTTAAAATGATTGAATCGTCATTTAAAAAGAACTTATCCTTGAAGAGAACCTTTAAATTTATCATTTTTTAGCACGTAGAGACCATTAATGACCCTATAAGGTATGATCCAAGTTTCAAGGAATTTTTATCCATTCCTATCATCCTATAAGTATTTTCATGATATTATTATGTTGAATTGTTGGAGTGAATAGATTCAGGGTGGATGGAAAGAAATTTATTGTAAGTAAAAAGTATGGGGGTTCAACTCTGTTTAATGAGAAAGGTTATTTGATTCAAACATTTTACTTCTAATTTTTTCTCTTTATGAAAAAGAATATAAAAAATGGAATGGGTTGTGACATAGAAGAACGAAAAATCATCATCACTAGATTGATAATTTTTATTATATGTTTTTAAGTGTTGGGTGTGAGATTAATTATAAGAATAGCTTTCAAAAAAAATGGAAATAAATTACATGGAAAAAGATAAAAGGTGTATAAAAGTATAGAAAAATTTATGAATTTATAAATCATTCATTATGATTCATTTTACCATGAACTTTACTTTTAGTATTGGTGGATGTTGGATTTTTTACTTTGGAGGGGATAATTTCATTACATGTTCACTTTTGATATCATTTTTTATACATAAGAGAGAAACCTCCTCTTTATGCTATAATTTTTTAGACATAAAATCCTACAAACCTTAATCCTCAGAGACAATTATACCTTAATTACAAATTCATCAACATTTTATGTATTTTTTACTTACAAAGTAAATAAAAGAGTTCCTCTACAAGCCTATGGATAAGGATCATGTTATCATGATATGAGCATGAATCTACTTGAATTGTATCATGAGTTATGGCTAAACATATTAAAATGTGAGGTAGATCATGATTTGGAATGTTTAAAAATAATTAATTTAGGAACTACAATAAGGGAGAATAGAAGTCCAAATATTATCAAATGGATAATGTAAAATGATAGATTTTATTATTACTTTTAAAATTGACAGATAAAATTAATATTTTATGTGGAATTTGAAAATTTTATTTGAAACTGGTGAATATTTAAATTTATATCATTGAAATTTGAATAATGGTAACATCGGTGCCCTATGATGTTTAATGTTGAGATTTATAGTTTAAGGATAAGCATTGTTTAAGTGTGGGGGTAATTGAAACACTCATATATCATGTGTATTTTTAATCAAAATATAAGCATTTTTAAAGGATTTTTAATGATTAATTCGACATATTTCTATGATTTATTCTTATGTTGGAATTTATATTTAAAATAATTTAAATGGTGATAAATGAATTAAATAATGTTATTTTTTTATATAAATTTTATTTATGACATCTTTGTTTGGTATTTCTATAAGTGTGTTTTAATTTTTAATTTTAATATGTTCATATATTTTTTCAGTTTTTACCAAAAAAAAAATAGGGCCATCCATGGTAAGCCCTAAATGATAATAACGACAACCACGTAGCATGCCCCAAAGGCCAAGCTGAGCAAGTAGCGCTGAAAGAGAGCCCATGCATAATGGCGAGTGGACCAGGCCCACAGTGAGTGTTTGAACTGGCCTAAGGGGTGTTGCTTGACCCATATATGTATGTGTAGGAGAAAGAGAGAGTGTGTGTGTGTGTGCATGTGTTTGTGTGTGTGTTTCTGGGATCCCACCCAAATTATGAAGTCCTAGACCCTAGTAACCCAGAGTCATTTCCTTATTTTATTACATTTGTATAAATAAAATATTTTAATCCCAAAGGACCGATCATTTTTGTAGTCTTTAATAACAAGATACATACAGGGTTACTTTATTAAATTGGTAATTAATCATCAAACATAACAAAGGAAAATAAATAGCTTCCTTGACACTTATTCAACGGTTTCATCTTCATAACATGGGGAAGGAAAAATATAATAGGGTGAGATAAAATAATTGTTAATGGTTAAATAAAATAGAAACATTATTCAGTACTAAGTAAAGCATAATAATAAGGAATAGTCAATATAGAAAGGTTAATAACTAAAAATAACCTTCCATTTTATCAATAAACTGATAATGAAAATGCATCCCTAAATTTTTTTCATAGTGAAAATATCATGGATAGTAACAAATGAATACTTAATGAAATAAGTGATTAATTATTAGATGTTATGTATTTAGCACATGAACCACTATCCTCAATACCATTCAATATATGGTTCAGTTTTGTGTTTAGAAACCCATATGATTCTTCTTGTAAACTAATTTAAAGGGTTTTTTGCCATGTGATTTTTCACATGATACATATCGATGTATCGGGGGGAATCTAAAACTGGGCCCCATAGATGTTTTCATTTCCAAAGATTAATCAAATATCAAAATGGTATATTAAATCCAAATATCAATTTTCTTTATCCCAATATCCATCTTCGGCAGAGAATATAGATTTATCAATATTCCCCTAGTTAAAATAACATTCAGTGTTAACACCATATGTATAAATGGTATAAAATATAGACAATAATAATATCCATGATACATTAAGTATGGGTATTTAAGTTAAATAAAATTTAAAATGAAAAATAATTTCAAATTTATAGTATATACTCCATATAAATATTATTTTGTGCTTAATTCCAAGTGAGTCTCACTGAAATGGAAATTGAGATGAAGTCTCTTAACTTATGTCTGAAAGCATTCCACACTTCTAATTAATGTCTTGGATAATCAAATTATATTCATTAATTACTTAATAAAGAAAAAATTCAACATATATTTGATTTATCATAATTTTATTAATTTCATTTATATCCATTTTGATGAGTTATAATTTTTAAATTTGTTGTTTCTAGAGCATTGGTTTCCTGATTTCATGATTGGTTCGATTGTTCATAATTATGGGAGTTCATATTAAATGAAAATAACTTCTATAGAAATTAATTTATATATTATTAATGAACGTAAAAATGTACAAATGGTCTCATATATCATTTTTATATGGTATGGGGATGATTCATTAGAGAAAATGATGATGAAAAAGTCTAAATTTATTTTGTCGTTTTTTACAACCATCATGATCTTATGTCATTTTATTTAATATTATGATTATATAGTGGTTACATAACAATTTATAATATATAATATTTTTATTTAAATATTATTTAACAATAATAAAAATTTTATTATCATTCTTGAATGTGGTAAATGAAAATAAAATGATATCATCCATGAAGGCGGTGAATCGACACCTCATAGATGATGTTTTCATTATTATAAATAAAATGATAAGAGAAAAGAATTGATTGTTAATATTCTAATAACATAATACCTTTCCATTATATATATCATACTAGAGTTAACATTCCACATTTTATAGGGATGGTGATTAGAGGATAAGAAATTAGAAGAATTTAAAAGTGAAAGGAGGGTGATTTAACTCTTCAATGTCGTCTCCTTAGGAACCTCCTTAAGAAGCTTTAATTTGGTCTTTTCATAAGACAATAAGGTAATGTATTTTGGCAAGATTTTTGGTATGTTAATTGGGTAGTGATTAGGAATGGTTAAAGGCTTATAATGTGTTAGGATAAGGGCTGGTGAGGGGTGGTATTTATAGTGGGAGGAGAGGGGTGTTTTTGATTATTTTATTCATTTTATTATTATTTTGGTTCAAGAGAATAAATATGTTGATTCAAATTTCTAAATATATTATATATATAATGTGAATAGGAAATAATGGGTTATTGTATCATTAATTACCCAAAAATTTATGTTGTTGTCTTAAAATGTTAACTACCATAAATAATCGTATTTCTCTATTCACCAAAAATCAAATATTTCCGAAAAATATCAAAAAATCACCCAAACCATTTTTTGACATGTAGATTTCAGAAATGGAATCCTTCTTATGAAAATGATTTTATAAATATGATAAATTAAATTTAAAATTAAAATCATCATTTATTAAAAAAATACCAATTTTAAAATTATAAAAATTTTTATCTCACTTTAAAAAATTAATTAAGGTCACATAAATTTATAGTATAATTATAAAAAAATACTAATTTATGAATTTATTTAATGAAAATAAATTTTATTTTGAAATATTATGTTAATTATAAGGTTTTAAATAATTAGTTACTATTCACAAAAACACCAACACTTAATTTAGCATTTCAAAAACATTTATTTACTTATTTCAGGACATAAATATATCATCTTTTCTTTTATGAGTTACCTTAATTTTATTTATAATTTTGTAGGTGAGGTTATTATTCTAATGGATAGTTTACTAGTCCTAATTCCCATAGTAATATTTTAACTATCAAGTAAATATTTAATAGTATATCATGGTTTATTTAAGAATGGTTTTGTATGCAATGAAATATATCTAATAAATTTAATTTATTTAAGAAGACAAATACCCTAATATATTTTAGTGGTACATTATTCCCTCCATCAATAAATTATGTCCCCATATTTTGATATTTCACTTGAAAAATAAAATATTAATACTTTAAAATTCCTTTGAGGGAAAAATCACATCATAAATTGGGTTATTAAAACGTCTTCTTAATAAGAGGGAAAGTTAAATTCAAAGGTTATATTGAGATTAATATTTAAAGTAGGAGAACATTATCAAAAAGTGAAAAAATTGCAAAGATATATTACTATCAAGTTAGGATGGTGAGTGATAGAGAACATGGTCATTAGAAATTTAACCATCACAAAAACATTATGTTCTAATCAGTTAAATGACCATTAATTTCATAGAATGAAAAGTAAAAAAATAAATCATTTCTTAAAATCACTTTTGAATATAAACATACTGGATTTCATTCCAAATAATAATAATAATATCATCCTTTGGTTGATATTTGATCTATTTATAGTTAATATCTTAGCACGGGTTGAATTATATTGTTATGTAATACACAAAATCTCTAAAACATTGTCTATTGTTCCACTTGAACTATGTCATAGTTAGTTAACCTTATGACCTTTAAAAATATTATGATCCAAAAAATAGAATCATTTCCATGGTACATAGTAGTATACAATTTACTTTATCCATGTAAATCATATCCTTATCCAAACATCATTATCTCAACATCAGGAAAAAATTAAGGGTCACCCTTCCCTCAACAACTTGCTTTCAAAATAGTGTAACATTCTACTGAAACACTTCTCCTGGTTCCCTTAAACATTTTATCTCAAATCCATGATAAATTATACAATAATACAATCCATATACTTTTCATAATCCTCATGATGAGAATATTATCAATAAAATACTTTTACAACATATTTCATGGACGCAAATACACAAGTATTTTAGTCACTCAACTTCAGTTTTGTCAATATCATAATCTTGACCTTGATCTGTTAGATTCTTATGAGGTATATTTCCTTGATTATTGTGTAATTTATTTATATAGTGCCCCATTTCACTAAATTGAAACACTAAATATTATTCATCTCTTCTTCCCATTACATTCTTTTGCTTGGTGACCCTTTTCTCTTTACTTATAAAAAACTCCCAATTTTTTCAAGAATTTCCCAAGGTGATTCTTTCCATAGTTATCTCATGTGGGAGAAATACTTCCTTCCCTTCTTCCCTTTATCTATGAATTTCTATGCCTCCCTCTTCTCTCATCCATCACATTTAAATCATATGAACTAGTTAATTATTTATCTATCATGATAGCATAAAAAGCACTTTCATTATATGAGGAAATTTTTTGAGAGACTAGCATCATTTGGATAATTGGATTATGTCCTTCACATAAATGGTCCATATTGCATTATGGGGTGAGTATGGAATTTTTATCATGCATTTCTGACATTTTAAATGTGGATTAATACTATTTAACACATTCTTCCTCCTTTTTCTTTATACTAATAGGATTTTACAACAACTCATTTTATCGACCACGTGGGAAATATTTGTCAAAGAATTTCTCCTTAAAATCTTTAGATTCCATGAGATATATTTCCTATTCCTCCTTGGTATTCTTGAACAACATCCACCAATGATCGGAATTTTTATTGACATAATACACATCAAGTGTAACATTTTCCATTTTAGCACATCGTAATTCCAAAAAAAATTATCCAAAGACATAATCCATTGCTCAGCTCCCATCGGATTAGTATTCTAACTAAATAATGGGGGCCTATATTGCATAAATCGATCCAGCATTATAGAATCTTGATATATGGAGGTTTATCCATCTAGGAAAGGTTATTTTTCAAAAACTACTTATGATACCCTAATATAGCCATAGATTTCTCTATTCGAATAACTACTATATTTTCTTTCTCATTGGGTAAATCTCTACATTGGTCACAAGTATTCATACCATTATTCTTTCCAGCTTCCATTTATAAAAAATGATATATACTATATTAAATCATAAAATTATGAAATTTTTATAATTATAAATGTTGTTTAAAAATTAAAATAAATTGAATAATTCACAAATAACTAATTTCATAGTCATAAAAATGGTTTATTTAGGGTGTTATTCAATACATATCATAAAAATCTATCATAGGGTTATGTTTCCTAATATATATTTTCCTAAATATAGTTACCAAGGATTCTACTAAACTTTTTCTAATGCCAACTATAACAACCCCGACCCCAGTAAACCATAGATGATACATTATATTATTACATTGTGAATGATACAAGAATCAAATCCCAAAGGATCGATCGGTTTAGTAGTTTTGAAGAAATTAATACATACATGGTTCCCTTATGACATTGGTAATTAGACATAGAACATAACAAAGAAAAATAAACTTCTTTCTTGACACTTAATTAAAGATTTTATCTTCATAGCCTGGGCAAGGGAAATAAATAAAAGGGTGAGCACAAATTTTTTCTAAGTATTAAATACATCAAAAACATGAATCAATAATAAGTGAATCATAATCAATAAGTAATAATCAATGTTGAATGGTGAATGAATGAGACGAACATGTCATTTGATCAATAAAATGAGAATGAAAATTCATCCATTGTTTTTTCCATAGTGAAAATATTATGGATATCAAAAAATGAATATTGAATGAAGGAAATACTTAATTTTTTGATTACATCTATATGGTGCATAAACCACTACTATAACAACCCAAGTATTTATAGAATAATTTTTTTATTTGTATTTAATATTTAAATAGTAATTGCTCAAATAAATAATTTATTATAAGGATATTTATTTTTAAAGAATCAATTTTTCATTTATAATATTTTTATTTCAAAAAATGATAAACTAATTTTTGAATTAATACGGTTTAAATTTACTTGTTAGGAATTTTAAAGAATTTATAGAAATATTTTAATTTTTGGTGAATAGTAAAAAAAATATAGCCTTTTTAAAAAATATAGTATTTTTTGTGAAGTCATAAAGACATAACTGTGATATAAATTTATGAAATTTATTGAATAATTAATTAATGATATTATAATTGAAATATTTTATATAAATATCTCCTCACATAAAAATTATATTCCATTCATGATAAGTATAAAAATTATTCTCAGTGTCGACGCAGTGCTTGCACAATATTAGAAATGTCTAATTTTGATCTTTATAAATAGTAATTGGGAGATAAAAATTATATTAAAGACTCATTTATTAATTATTATGAATTATTTATGTTCTAGATATTAATTTATAATTTTATAGTTATATATCATTAATCTTATTTATTTCATATGCAATGCTTGTGCATGGCAGGAAAAAACAAAAAACAAATTTAAGATGTAGTCTGGACATGTATATGAGTGAATATAAATAATGAATGAATATAGAATTTATTTTGAACATAATTAAAAAAATATGATATTAATTTATTTTTCATTTTTACATATGAAATAATTAAAATTAATTCATTTATAGTGCTAATGTAGTGCTTGTACAAGCCTGAGAAAAATAAAGAAAATGGTTTTATTAAAATTATAAGAATTATTAAATGAACTAAATTATGGCTAAAACATTTTATATAAGTAATTACCGATTGATATAATATTTATATTTGAATTTTGGATATTTTGGACCAACATGGATCACATTAGTCCATTTATATTATTTTATTAAAAATAAAGACAACTTGTTCATATTATAATTTTCAATAAGTACAATATTTTAATATAAGGGTTTCAAAAAGTTTGTATTGAATAAGAATAGTATTTAGAAATATAATAAATTTATCTTTATCACAGTTTTTTTTAAATTTTTAGGTAAAAAATTACTACCTTAATGGCTTGAAGAAGTATGATGCAGTAAATATTGAATAAAGGAATAACACAAATTAATGATTTATGAAAATATTAAAATTCACATATTTTGTTGTTTTTAATTCAATTTTAATTTTATATATGTAATTATAATATTTATAAGAAATTATTCAATTTTTAATTTGAATTGGAAACTTTTATTGATTTTTTAAAGTCATGATTATGGATAGTTTTTAATTTGACAAATTAAATTTTTCCATGAATAAAATATTTTAATAAATTATTTAAAAAATCATGAACAAGGAAAAAATGATAATATTACTTTATTAATAGAATATATTATTATTTTTATGCATTTTTGTACTCTTAAAACCTATAATATAGTTATAATTATTTTAATAATTTGGTTAATTCATATGTTAACTCTCACATCATTTATAATAAGGGGAACCTTCCTTAAAAAAATTCATAACCTTATGCATTATTTTTTTCCCAACATCTTCCAAATTCCATCATATTAATCACTTACCAAAATCTTGTCCTTATAGTATCACAAAAAATACAACATCTAATATCATTGAGAAGGTTCTCAATGGGAATTTTTCGAGAGGAAAATTGCTTTTTTCCCTCTCTTAAATTCTTTCTCACTTATACCATATCCCCATATCTTATCCAATGTTTCCTAAAATCATAAGTATCACATATATATTGGATTTTGTTTTTATTTTTATCTTATATGAATCATAAAATCTCTCATCTTCTCCTTTTATTCTCAAATAATGAAATCATCGTCTATGGTGTGTCAATTCATCGCCTTTATGGACAATGATAATTTTTTTCCCATTTACCAAAATTATTTAATGCTTAAATTAAAATTTAATTATTAAAAATTACCTAAATATATATATTTTACAACTTTATTATTATTATTTCAATTTTACAAGGTAGAACATAAATAAACTAACATTGAAATTAATAAAAAAATTCAGTAGAAAGAATGAAAATAACAAAATATCTATAATAAATGGGTGAAAATGTTATAAGAAGATAATGTAAGGTATTATAAACATGTGTATGGTTCTGTAATATATTAATAACACTATTCATACCATTAAAAAGTAGTATTTAAAACATTTTAATGAATTTGAACACAAGGTAATATACTTTCCTTTCAAAATGATTTAAAATGTCCATTTTACAAAATTAAAATGAAATTCTTTTTATAGTGTGCGAGCGGTTTATCCCATTTTCATGAATATTTATTAATTTAGTTATTCCTTTGTATGTTTTAATAATTATTATTGAATTATATGATTTTATTATTGTCTGCACGATTTTTATATTTGTTTAAGAAGTTATTTTTATTAAAAAAAATTTATTTAGATATGTGAATGTGTTCTCTTAGGGGTTTAATATAGTTATCAAGAGTTTTATTCATGATATGTTCCTTAGAAATTTTTATGTTTGTTTGATCCCATTATGGCACAATATAGGATGGGTAGGGCCCCATTATAGCTCGAGCTATGTAGGTTTGAGACCATTATAGCTCAAGATATGAACGGTGAGCCCCATTATAGCTCTTCATTTCATTGGGTAACAATTAGATGGAAGTTGACCTAATGGTTATTGCATGTGTAAGGGTTTCTGTAAGAGTGACATCGTAAATATTTCCCATGGAAACTGTTTGATGTTTCTATAAATGATAATTGATTTTTTATGAAATGGTATTTATTGTATTTTGTGTTATCACTTGACTAAAAATTACATTCTTTATATCCTTTACTATGATTTTTGTGCTCATCCTAATAATTAAAAATGTTTTTCATAGGATATAAGAAATGTTGAGAGAAATAAAGAAGTAATGACTAATGTTATGAAGATTTGTTAAATAAAACATGTTATATGTTTAATTTTTTATATTTTTTAATAAATGGATAATGTTTATTAGTATCCACTTTTTATGAATGTGGAATTCTATGTATGTATAATTCCGATATTTTCTAAAACTCTATACCTAAGAATATCCTTAATGTTAAAGAAATTAATTCCATGACTAAAATTCCATATTATATAATTTTATATGTTTGAGTTCTTATAGTTTTTATCAAAGAATGGTTTAGGTAACCTTATGTTTTAGTATGATATTAATAAAATACCATAAATAATGTTTAATTTATCGTTAATTTAAATTGGTATAGAATTTAAAGATTACCCATTTATTTTTTTCATAGATATATCTATTCAGAATGGTTTTTTCAGAAGAAATAGGGAATCTGAAGTAGGAAGGCACCATGATACTGATATATTTTAGAATCTATAGCCTAGAATGGTGGAAATTGGAACCAATAAATTTGTGATAGTAATGGATTAGTTAACATAAGTGATAAAGGTGGTGGTATCCATGCTAGAGATGAACTTGATCTACTATGAAGAAAATCATCCTTTTTGGGAGGATTTTATGAGAAAGAATCCTCTAGTTTTCAGTGGAACCATAGATCTAGTGAAAGATGAAGGATGAGACAATGCACTAGAAAATATATTTGATGTCATGGGATGTTCTGATTTCCAAAAGGTAATAGTAGACATTTATCATTTTGTAGGTGAAGAGGATCAATGGGGGTGTCTTGTTAAGAATAACAAAGGGAAAGATGATCATGATACTCTATTATGGGATTATTTTAAGAGTAATTTTCTAGAAAAATATTTTCCTAATACTATTCAACTCGAAATGTAGAAGAAATTAATGGAACAAAGGTTGAATGATGATGATTTTGTGGCATCATATAAATCCATTTTTATGAGACTTTCCAAGTACGAACCAGATTTTACTTTGGATTCTGATAGTAAAATTAATATATTTTATTCTAGTTTGAAACCATTTTTATGAAGATATTTGTCTTCATGAGAGTTTAAAATCTATGAGAAACTCATTCATTGTGATGAAAAAGTTTAGGTGGAGAATGATTACACATTTATTCTCTATGATTATAATAATTAGAATCAGTCAGGTTTGTTGGAATTAGGGATGAAATCATGAATGAAATATATAGATAAGAAAATAAATTTCCCTTCTTGTGTAATGCATGATAAAAATCATCCTGGATAATGTATTATAAAATGTGTAAAATTCTACTGATGTGGAATGTTTGGACACATGAATCATGATTGCAAGTAAAATGATCTGAAAATTAATAGAAGTTGATGGTAAGATGCATTAACAATAAGTATTTCGGTCATTTATTTTAATGTGTGTCTATATTTAGTCACTAAGGTGGGAAATCAATAATATTAAAAATAGAATTTTGTAGAATAACTCTTCCCAACTACTTTATAGATGTTGAGCCATCAAACAAAGTGGTATCATGTACATTTATTTTTTATAGAATAAACCAATGTTTTCTCTAATTCAGGGTCCACACATTCATTCATTTCTAAGGTATATTATGATAAATTTTAAATTCCTCATGAAATAAATCTAGAACATATCATGAAAACACATGGAGAAAATATTAAAGAAAAATGAAATTATAATATCCATCCTATCCATTTTTGTGGAAGGACATTACATACCAAACATTTTGTTTTTCCATTTAATAGAGTCTGATGTATCTTGTGTATAGATTGCATTTATTTTTACCATTTTAAGGTTGATTGTAGAGATAAAGAAGATGTTTTTTAGAAATATTAACCGTTTTTTACAAGAGTGAACCCATATCACTGATAACTTGTCTTGATGCGCTGAAATTGTTAAAATATGGAAATGAAATTTATCTTGTAAATACTACTAAAAATATGGAAACTATTTATATTAATGATGTGATATTGAAAAATTAGTATATTGATGTTCTTCCTGAGGATTTCGTTTATGTTATTATAGATTGAGAGGTTGATATTACTATTTACTTAGTTCCTCACTATAATTCAATTTCAATACCCTATTATCAAATGGAAGATCTATAATTGAAAAATAAGTTGTAAGAATTATTAGATAAAGGCATTATCTAACCTAGCACTTTACCATGGGAATCTTCTATCTTGTTTTTCAAAAAGAAATATTGTTTCACGAGACATTGAATTGATTATATATCCATGAATAATATTAATGTTATGAAAAATTATCTGTTTCCTCATGTCGATGATTGGTTTTCTCAGCTCCAGGGAGAATGGTATTCTTCGAAGGTTGACAAGAAGTAGGGGTACCATTAGTTGAATGTAAAGGAAGCATATATTCAAAAGACAAGATTTTGAACGAGATATGTGCATTATGAATTTGTAGTTTTGATTTTTGGGTTACCTAATTTACCTACTATATTCATGGATCTAATTAATATAATATTTCATATGCTCTTGGATAATTGTTTCGTTGTGTTTATTAATGACAATATTGTATATTATAAATGTAAATAGGATCATAAAAGACATTTAATGTTACTTTTCAAACCTTAAAAGAGACTACATTGTATGGAAAATTCAGCAAGATGGAATTTTGGTTGCAAAAAAAATTCTTCCTTCAGTTTCATTGCTTCTAAAGATTGCATAACAATTGATCCTTATAAAATAGAAGATGTTTAATAATTTTCAAGACCTATAAATATAACTGTGATTTTTAGTTTCGTTGGTTTTATAGTCTATTATAGAAGGACTGTTGAAAAGTTTTCACTCTTATATGTTTCATTGATTAAGTTAACTCAAAAAGGTGTTAAGCTGATGTGGACAAAAGAATATGATGAATTTTTTCAGGAATTGAAATGAATATTGGTGAATGATAATGATCTGACCCTACATTATAGAAGTGGTTATTTTTTTTAACTACAATGATGGTTCATTGGAGGTTCATGGTTGTGTTCTAATGTCGAATTATTAGGTAATAGATTATGCTTCTTTTCATTTGAAACGTCACAAGTTTAATTACCCTACACATGATTTGGAATTAGCTACAATTTTTTATTAAAAATTTCAGGGCATAATTTTTAAAGAGTTAAATTTGAAATATATACTAATCATAATATGTTTAAGAATATATTTACTCAGAATTAATTGAACATGAGACAGAGGAGATGGATGGAACTAATCAAAGATCATAATTACATGATTCATTACCATCCTAGAAAAGCATGCATAATGGCTAACGAATGGATGCAGAATAGTAATTATACATTAATAATGATATGATTAGAATATAACCCTTGGTATAATGATTTGATGAATTTTGGCATGGAATTTATTAGTGTAGAAAATTCCTCTATTTTGTTTTCGGTTTCAGTACAGTCGTCTCTGTTAGACCGAATTAGGAAAGTTCATAAGGAAGACCGTGAGATGTAGAAAACAGAAAATGGTTATGAAAATTATGTATCTAGAATTTAATGATGTTAAATATTTTTTCTTGAGATTTGGAAAGTGATTTGGGTTCCTTGTGTTTCCAAACAGAAGAAATAACTCTTAAGTGAAGCTCGTAGTTCTCCATTTTTCGTTCATTATAATAGCACAAAGAGGTACAGAGACCATTGAGAATATTACTGGTGGGATGGAAAGAAATGATATATTGAAGGTTTTACCATGAAATGTGTAATATGTCAATAGGTAAAATCATAGCAGTAGTTACCAAGGGGGATGCTTCAGCCTTTGTTAGTGATGGAGTGGAAATAGGAAAATATATCGAAGTACATAATGGTGGGAGTACCAAATAAATCTAGATGCAATAATGAAATATAGATATTATTGATCATTTGACTAAATCTAATAATTTTACTCCTATTCAAGATACTCTATCTTTTGATCAACATTCTCGTCTATACCTCAAAGAGATTTTGTGGTTACATGGAGTGACTCTCTCTATTTTATATGATCGTGATCACATGTTTACTTTTACCTTTTATAAAGGACTTCAATATTTATTGGGAACTGAATTAAATTTTATCATATTCATTCATCCTCAATATTATGAACATTTAAATTAAAAAATTATGATATTAGATGATATTATTCGATATTGATTAATGGATTACCACTGAATTTGGGATCAATATCTTTTATTATTTGAGTTTTCTTTTAATAATAGTTTTCATTCTAGTATAAAGATGGATCCTTTTGAGGAATTATATGGGAAGGGGTGCATAACTCTATAATTTTGGAATGAAGTTAGGGAAAAGAAATTGACTGGACTATAATTAGTAGAGTAAATGGTAAAAAAAAGTTCAATTGATTCAACAACACATGAGGACATCTCAATGCAGGTAGAAAAGTTATGCATATAACAGGAGGAAAGACCTTTCTTTTAAGGTAGGTGATCATGTATTCCTCAAATTATCATCAAGGAAAAGTTTTATCTATTTTGGTAATAAAGTAAATTTGAGTCCATGGTTCATTGGACCTTATGAAATTCATGAAAAAGTTGGACCGGCTGTCTACTGAGTATGTTTACTTCTGAGTTTATCTTAGATTCACAATTTTTTTTTCATATTTTGAATTTAAGAATGAATATAATAGATCTATTTAAATACTTGATCCCATAAGAAGTTCAACATGAAGAAAAACATTATTTGGAAGAGAAACTAGCTCATATTCTTGATTGCAATGATCATGTTTTTTGGAACAAGGTAATTTACTAGTTTAAGGTTTTTTGTGGAAATAACATGGTTGAAGAAGAAGCATGGGAATACAAAGATTCTATGAGGTAAAAGTATCCTCAATTGTTTATAAGTAAATAAAAATTACTAGGACCCAATTTCGAAAATGGGTATATTGTAACAAACCATGTATTTATATTATAATTTGTTTATTAGTATTATTTATTAAAATAGTAATTCGTAAAATAAATAGTTTATTATATGGTTTTTTATTTTAAAACATTAATTTCTCAATAATAGGATTATTATTCGAAATAAATAATTTAATTTTTCAATTTAGGATTTTAAAATTATTGTGGTGTGAATTTTTGATAATTTTTGTGAAAAAGATTAATTTTTGTGAATATTAAAAAAATCAGTTTTTTGTACTGTATTTTTTTGGGATGTCATGAAGAAATAATTGTGAAAAAAAATTTATTAAATTTAATTAATAATTATATAATTATATTATAAGATTAATATTGTAAACAAATAACTTAAAACATGAAAATAATGTTCTATACATGAGATGTATAAAAATTATTATCAATGTCGACGCAGTGGCTACGTATTATTGGAAATTTCAAATTTGGTTTTTTATAAATAACAATTGAGTGCTAAATATTATTTTGAAGACTCATTAATTAATTATTATATATTATTCATATTTTTTGTGGATAATTTCAAATTTTATAGTTATATAACATTAATCTAATCCAAATGAATGTACAATGCCTGTGTAGGGTATGAAAACCTAAAAATAACAAAGTTAAGATGTTATATTGAAATGTATTTGAGTGAATGTAAATAATGACTGAATATAGAATTTTATTCTAAATATAATTAAACATTATTTATGATATTTATTTATTTTTAAATTTTAAATATGAAATAATTAACATTAATGATTGTGAAATGATGAAGCAGTGCTTGTACAAGGATATATAAAATAAATGACATGTTTTTATTAAAATTATAAGAATTAATAAATGAACTAAATAGTGGATACAAATTTTTATATAAGAAAATGTCAACCAATATAAATATTAGATTCTAATTTGAGACATTTTGGACCCAAATGGATCACATTAGTCCTTTTATATTATTTTATTAAAAAGAATGAGAACTTGTTCATAATATAATGTTTGATAAGTATAATATTTTAATATGATGTTTTCCAAAAATATTTTTCAAAAAATAATAGTATTTATTAATATATTTAAATTATATATTCATATACTATTACTTATAATTTTTTACTTAATAAATAATTACCTTAATGGATTGAATAATTATGATGGAGTAAATATTTAATTAATGAATAAATAAAATTAACGA
The DNA here is from genome assembly GCA_963277665.1 of Viscum album. Classification (NCBI taxonomy): domain Eukaryota; kingdom Viridiplantae; phylum Streptophyta; class Magnoliopsida; order Santalales; family Viscaceae; genus Viscum; species Viscum album. Next base: position 1,568,501,184 of record OY728160.1, read on the forward strand.
TTTTAAAAAATAGTAAAATATAATTTGATATTTTTATGTCAATTAATGATTTATATAGGTAATTAGAACATTTATAATATATAATAAAAATTTAAATATGAATTTGAAACAATTTTTGATGTTTTCAATGCCACGATTGGGAATAGTTTTAAATTTGAATAATTTATTTTTCCTTAATAAAATATTTTATTGAATTATTTAAAAAAAAAAAAATTCATTAACAAGGAAATAATGAGATTATTCCTTAAAAAATTGGATATATTATGAATTTTAGGCCTTTTATAAATCATAATCCCTATATTAGATTTATTAATATTTTAATACTTGGAGTAATTCCTAAGTTACCCCTCACCGCAATTATAAAAAACTGATCCTTCCTTCCTAAATTTCAAAACCTTAAGCCTTCTTGTTTGGACACACTCTCTCGAATTACCTCCTCATCATACCATACAAAATTATTTTTCATATGTTCTCACAAAAATACCACTTCCAACTGCCTTGAGAAGGTTCTTACGGAGAATTTTTCAAGAGGAAAATTTCATTTTTTCTCTCTAAAATTCTTTCTCACTTATAAATTATCCGTACAACTTATCCAATATTTCAAGAAAAATACACTATATCATATATTATATTTTTTTCTTATGGTATATTCATCATAAAATTTTTCATCTTCTCCTTTAAATCTTAAATAATTATATCATCATGTGCGGTGCGTCGACTCACCGCCTTCGTGGATGATGATTTTTTTTCCATTCTACCAAAATCATGGCAAGTATAAATTCAGATTTAATTAATTAAAATTACCTTAATATATATATGTTATATCTTATGTATTATTATTTCAATTTTAAAAGTAATAATATAAATACACAGACCTTCGAAACAATGAAATGAACGCTCATAAAATAATGAAAATAACAAATTATTGTTAATAAAAGGGTGGAAAATGGAATAAGAGGATAATATAAGGTATTATAAACATTATTTTAGTTATTTAATATTTTAATGAAAATATTAAAACCATTAAAATCTATCATTAACACATTTTAAGGATTTTGAACCTGGGGTAAGGGACTGCCCTTTCTATATACATTCAAATGTCTCTTTTACCAAATTCAAAAAAATATTGTTTTTTATACAGTATGAGTAATTTTTCCCATTATAATGAACCATTATTACTGTAATTATTTATTTATAAGTTTTCATATTTTTATTTAATTAAACTATTTCATTATTATGTGTGTAGTTTTTTTTTAGAAAGTTATTTTTACGAAAAAATGTTATTTTAATATGTGAATGTGTTTTGCTCATTGGTTTAAACGAGCTATCAGGAATTTTATCCATGATATTTTCCTTAAAAAAATTATGTTGGTTTGCGACCATTATATAACAATATATGATGGTTTGAGCCCCATTATATCTCTAGATACATTGGGTTGATCCGATTTTAGCTTCATATAGGATGGGTGAGCCCCATTATAGCGCTCTAATGCATTGGGTACTCTAGGTATGGAAGTTGAGTAAATGGGTATTCTATGTGTAAGGGTGAATGTAAGAGTGATACAGTAACTATGTTCCAAGGCAGATTCATGATTTTTCTATTCATTCTAATGAGTTTTCATGACATGGGTTTTATTGATTTTTATGTTATCACTTGACTAACAATTTCTTTCTTTATATCCCTTACTATGATTTTTGTGCTCATTCCATGATTTTAAAATGTTCTTAATAGGTTATAAGGATGGATAATATAAAGGAGGAAGTCATGACGAATGATATATATATATTTGTAAAAATAAATAAAGTCTTATTTTTAATGTTTTATATTTTTGAACAAATGGATATTTTTTTGTAGTATAAACTTTTTATGAATCTGGAATGTTATGAATGTAAATTTACTAATTCTATAAAACTCTAAACCTAAATAAGATCATCAATGTGAAAGAAAGTAATTCATTGAATAAAACAGAATATTATGTAATATTTGAAGGTTGGTTCATTATAACCACCATCAAGACCATTCACATTACGGTTTAATTATGTGGGTAGAAACTCATATGATTTTCTATGGAATGAAACATGAAGGGTTTATCACCCACTAATCTGTCTCTTGAGAACTCTCGATTAATCGAGGAGCTATATATAACCGGGTACCACTCGTGACCACATGTACAATTAATATCTAAAAAATATAAATGATATATTTAATTAATTAATCAATATGACTTATCAAAATATCTATATTATGTTGAGGATTCGAATTTATCAACATTTTCCCAGTTAAAATAACATTCAAAGTAAACACCGTTTGTAAAAATGGTATACAACATAGGCAATAATTATATAGGTGATACAATAAATAAGTATATTTAAGAGAAATATAATTTCAATTTTAAAAATTATCTCAATGGTATAGTAGATACACACATAAAATGATTAGGTACACAATACTAAGTAAGTCTCAATGAAATGGAATTTGAGACAAAACCCCTTACCTTATGTCTGAAAGTCTTCTACACATGAACATAATGTCTCAGATCATTAAATTATATTAATTAATTAATTAATTAAAAACCTATTCAACATATATTTTATTTATTATAATTATATTAAGTTAATATTTATCCATTTAGATGAGTTATAATGATAAATTTTATTGTTCTGAGAGTGTTCATTTCATGGGTTCATGATCATTTACCATGTGTGTGATTATGGGAGTTATAGGAAAAAGAGATTAAATTCTCAAGAAGTGAATTTATATATTTTTAATGTTATCATATATCATTTGGTTATATGGTATAAAGATTATTAATTAGATAAAATTTTAATAAAAATGTCTTTATTTATTTTGGTGGTTATTACAACCATCGAGAACTTGTGTTAATTTATTTAATTTATGCTTATCTATTAGTTTCAAAACATTATATAACATATAATATGTATATAATAATCTTATTTAACCATAATAATGGTTTTACCACCAGCATTGAAGGAGTTAATGGAAAACGAAAACTCATTGTCCATAAAGGCGGTGAATCAACACCTTACGGATGATGTATTCATTTTTAGAATTAATTGAAGAGGATAAGAGATTTAATGATGAATATTACATTAAAATAATAAAATAATATTATATATATAATACTTTAGTTACCATGACTCTTTTTTATAGGTTATGTGAGGAGAGGATAAGAAAACGAAAAAAATAAAAGAGAATAGAGGATTTTACCTCTTGAAAATCTTCTCAATGGGAACCTCCTTAAGACACGTTGATTTGGTATTTTGGTAAGAAAAAAGGTCTTGGATGTGGGGAGTAGGATTGGGATGGTAATTGGAAACAATTTAGACCAGATTAAAGGCCTATAAGGTTTGAGTATATGAGGTGGTGAGAGGTGGTATTTATAGTGGGGGGATATGTGTGTTTTTTATTATTTTATTCATTTGTATATTATTTTGGCTCAAGACTATAGACTGTGTTGATTACCCCCCCAAAAATATCAGAAATATAGCATGTGATTTATAACTAATGGGAACTTACATCATTCAAGACCTAAAAACTCATGTATTTGGCTTAAAATGTTCAATGTTGCAAATTGTTGTATTTCACTATTCACAAAAAATCATCTATTTCAGAAAAATCCATGAAATTCACCATAACCATTTCTAACTGTGTATATTTCAAAAATGGATTCAATTTTATGAAAATAATTTTTTAAATACGTGATATTTAATTTCTAATTAAAATCATCATTTATTCAAGAAATACTGATTATAAAAGTATAATGGATTTTATGACACATTAAAAAATTGATTAAGGTCTCATAAAATAATCATATAATTGAAATAAAAAACATTAATTTATATATACATTTTTTGAAAATAAGTTTTATTTTACATTATTTTATTAATTATAAAATTGTAAATAAACATTTGTGTTTCACTAAAATACCAACACTTTATTTATCAATTTTAAAATGTTTATTTCCTTATTTCAGGATATAAAAATATCTTATTTTAATTTATGAGAAACTTATGTTTTATCTATTCTTTTATAGGTGAGATTATTATTTTAATAGACTGTTTACTATTCCTAATGGTCACATTACTATTGAAACATTCATATTAATATTTAATTGTGTGTTATGGTTCGTTTAACCATGGTGTTTCATGGAATGTAATCAATCGAATGAATTGAATTTATATAAGAAGATACATACAATAAAATATTGGGGTGTTACACTAATTTGGGATTCTGATCAGTGGAACCCATGCCTTGATTCTTAAATCAGCATCATGTCGGTTCTCCATTTTCGATGTGGGGTGAAGTTCTACAGTTACTATTCATAACTTACCAAAACAATACTACTTTGTCTCGACCGTGTGAATCTCACCCTTGGACACATCCTACAACTATCTTACTCTACCAATACTGTAGATCAATGATTCCATACTACCACCTCCTATCATCAGATATCATCAATTTTGACACTGGGTGATCTTGGGGTCGATCCATCTCCCATTATCGTGCCTACACACCACCTTCAATCACTTCCAAGACTCCATCTAACCCCAAGGAATCCTATTTTAAGTTCCTACCATAAAAAAAGGGTGGATGGGTTGAGGGACAACTTCCGCCACTTCCATACTCGACCATCGCTCTACACTATATCAGCTGCCACGTCCTCTATGTCAAACCACCAATACTCACACCCTATGAATATGAAGGAAGATGTTTCCATTGGGAATACAATTCCAAGAAAAAAATTAAACCTATGATTTTATCAGGTGTTTAAAATCATTCCAATGGGTCTCCTAAAATTTATAAAAAGATATATTTTTTAATATTTAGGGATATCCCTTGACCACCAAAGGAAACAGAGGGCCCTTTCCCCACATTAAATAGAGGGCGTCTAGCCACTACCTTGGGGAGTTCACACCCTAAGAGAGGAGAGACATGCTGCCCCGAAAGCTTCTTCATCCATTGTTCTATTTTAATTTTATTTCAATTTAGTTTCTATTTCTCATATAATTTAAATTCAATTTTATGTTATTAAAATAATTCATGAATGATTATTTATTTTAAAGTGTTTCCCATATCCACTTTCCTTATTCACATTATTATTCTTCTTTTTATATTATTTCATTATTCTATAATTTTTCTACACATTCTGTTTTTAGTTTCATTCTAATTTTCATTTGTTTAATTGTTATTATTCTCTCTCTCTCTATCTATCTATCTTATCCTATATTTTTTATTGTAATTTCATGTGTGTTGTTTCTTCTTCTTCCCTCTCATTATACTTCTTTTTATTTCTATTATATTCTTATCTTTTTCTACTGATTCTTTCCAAGGTGACCAATTACCCCAAAAAATGAGTGGTTAACCCAAGGCATTACCATTGATAGGTTAGAGGTGTTTTCAATCATTATGTGATTCAATTATTATGTTTTTTTACATTTGTGCTGAAAATGAGTAAAGTTAATGAGTGTGGAAATTGTAAACTATGTCACCAAACTCAAACTCATTTCTAATATCTGTTTAAATATTTCCCCTCCCTTAATCTAAATATAAGCTCTTCATGTGGTGTAGTTGATCAATTTAGTTGATGAATCAACATATGATGGAGTAAGGTCCTAGAAAGTGTCACCTTCTTAATTGAGGTGTGTCATAAACCTTGATTATAGGATGAGGTGGAATTATGACAGATAAATGCATTTGATATTTCACACCACTAAATAAATTAATATTAATTCATACATGAGATATTATAATTGAATTATAAAACTAAATTTAAACACATAATGTAGTGCTATGATTGAACCTAAAACCAAACTTAGAATAAATTTCTTTCTTTATAACCAAATTTTGTTTATCATTGCAAGTTAGATTAGTTTAAATTTACATTATGCTTGGCTTTTCATTTTCTTAGAAACACTACTACACATATGCTTTCTAACAGCATGCAAAATGACTTTTAATCGTGCTAAAAATGAGATGTTAATTGATACACGGATAAAGGGGGTCCTTTATCCTTGCTAAAAAAATAATTGTTAAAAGACCCCTTTTATCAGAGAATTAAATAGCACTTATAAAGGGGGATCTTTATCATCACTAGAAATTGTGATAATAAAGGCCTAGCTGGCTATAATGTGCTTTATATTAACAACATACCCCACAAAACCCTATATTTTTTATCAATTCTATATAAATTTAATGTGAAACAATAAAAACAATCCTCCCATGGTATATATAAAAAACGTTACAATATAAATTTCAAAAAAATGTTTTATATAATTTCATTTAAATTTTTCAAAAAAACATTTAAAAAATTTATTGTTTCATATTTTGATGCTCGTGATCCCCTCTCAAAAACGATTTCCCGTGGAATCAATTGCCAAAAAAATCATCTCAACATGAGAAAAATATTCGTGCAATATATGATAACAAATATTATGTTAGTAATACTATAAAAACATAAATTAAACATTAATATGAAACAATATATTAATAAAATGTCAATATTTAATAAAAAAGACACAATTAGAGTAATGTTGGTCACACTATGAATCAATTTGACGTTGTATTGATTCTTACATGTCAAAAATGACCCATGTATTTTTTCTTAAAGTATGAAAACAATCCGATTGCATTTTCATGGTTTTTATTGTGTCACTTGTTCTTTTTTGTAAAATTAATGTCAATTTAAAAAAAGACACAGTTAGAGTCATACGGGTCACACTATGTATCATATTGAGGTATGTTTGACTCATATACATAAAAAATGACTCATTTATAGTTTTCATAAATTATAAAAACAATCAAAATTCATTTTCTTAGTTTTCATTACGCTAGAAGGGTTTTCTTATTAAAATTTCATTTTAAACAAAAAACATGCATTTTATGTCACAAAAGACCCATCATGCATCAATTTTATATGAGAATTATTTATACACATTGAAAATGAATTATTAATCATTTTTATATATTTTAAAGGCAATTAGAGTTTCATTTATAGGCTTTCAGTGAGTAAGATTTTTTGATCTAAAATGCCAATTTTAAACAGATAATGGACACATTTAAGCATACTGGTCACACCATGAATTAGATTGAGGTGTGGTTGATTATTAAATGGAAAAAATTCTCATGGATTATTCTCCTAATATATTAAAACAATATAAATTATTTTTCATGGTTTTTAGTATTTCACATGTTCTTTTTACAAAAAATAATGTCAATTTGAAATAAAATGACACTCTTTGAGTCATACCAGGCACACCGTGGGTCTAATTGAGGTTTGGTAGATTCATAAATGTCACAAATGACTCCAAAATCATTTTCCTAAAGTAACTAAACAATGGTAATATGTTTGCTCAATTTTTGGTATGTTAGTTGTGTTTTTTTACTATAATGTTTTCTCAAACTGGAAACATGTATTTTGAGCCATACTGGTCATATCGTGTATTGGTATGAAGTTAAACTTCTTCATACACATCAAAAATGACTTATGAATAATTTTAATAAATTATTATGATAATAGGAGTCTGTTTCATTTGTTTTTAGTGATTGAAATGTTTTGAATAATTATGATGTATTATATAGGTAAGAAAATAAATTTCCCTTCTTGTGAAATGTGTTGTAAAAATCTTCCTTGATAATGAATTATAAAATTTGGGAAATGCTAATTATGTGGAATTTTTGGACACGTGTCTCATGATTGAAAGGAAAATGATCTGAAATGTAAAGAGAAGTTGATGAAAAGATGCATTAACTACAAATATTTGGGTCATTTTTCTAATGTGTGTCCATATCTAGTCACTTAGGTGGGTAATTAGTAATATTAGAAATAGAATTGTGTAGAAATATTCTTTGAAACTACTTATAGGTTGTTGAGCCATCAAACAAAGTAGTACCGTTTACATTTCATTTTTTTATAGAATAAACCAATGTTTTTTCTGATTTAGGGTCAACACATTGATTCATTTGTACGGTATTTTTTATTAAATTTAAAATTTGTCCTCATGAAATAAATCTAAAACTTATTTTGAAAACACATGGAAGAAATATTAAGGAAAAAAATAAATTATAATATTCTTCAGGTTATTGTTTGGGGAAGGACTATACCTACCAAACTTATTGTTTCACCTTTAATAGAGTTTGATGTATTTTTGGTGTAGATTGCATTTATTTTTTACATGCTAATGTTTATTATAGAGATAAAGAAGATGTTTTTAAGAAATAGTATCTGTTTTTTATAAGAATGAACCCATATTATTGATAACTTGTCATGATTCTAAGAAATTGGTAAAATAAAGAAATGAAATTTATCTTGAAAATACTATTAAAAATTGGGGATCTATTTATATTAATGATGTTATAGTGATAAATGAGTATCTTGACGTTTTTCTTGATGATTTTCCTTATATTATTCTAGATTGAGAGGTTGAGTTTACTATTTACTTAGTTCCTCACTATAATACAATTTCTAAACCCTATTATCAAATTGATATTCCAGTGTTGAAAAAGTTGTTATAGGAATTATTAGATAAAGGCTACATCTGACCTATCACTTCATCATGGGGTGCTCATGTTTTGTTTTTCAAATGGAAATATGGTTCCACGAGACATTGCATTGATTATACATCCTTGAATAACATTAATTTTAAGAACAAGTATCTTTTTCCTCATGTAGATGATTTTTTATCAACTCCAGGGAGCATGGTATTCTTTGAAGGTTGACCTATGGTTGGGGTACCATCAGTTGAACGTAAAGGAATCATATATTCAAAAAACTATATTTTGAACTAGATATGTGCATTCTGAATTTGTGGTTATGATGTTGGGGTTCAATAATTTATCGACTGTATACATGGATCTTATTAATAGAATATTTCATAAGTTCGTTTATAATTGTGTCGTTGTGTTTATTCATGACAATATTGTATATTCAAAAAGTAAATAGGATTTTGAAATACATTTAAGGTTACTTTTCAGACCTTAAATTAAATGAAACTATATGGAAAATTCAGCAAGTGAGAATTTTGGTTGAAAAAAAATTCTTCCTTTGGTTTCATTATTTCTAAATATTTCATAACTATTGATCATTATAAAAAATGATGTTTAATAATGGCCAAGACGTACAAATATAACTGAGATTTTTAGTTTCCTTGGTTTTACAGGCTATTATAGGAGGTTTGTTTATAATTTTTCACGGTTAAATATTTCACTGACTATGTTAACTCATAAATGTGATAAACTCATGTAGACAAAAGAATATTATAGATTTTTTCAAGAATTGAAATGTAAATTGGTGAATGATTAAATTATGACCTAACATTTTAGAAGTGGTGAATTTTTCATCTACAACAATGCTTCTTTGTGGGCTCATGGTTGTGTTCTGATGTCAAATGATCAAGTAATTTCTTATGCTTTTTTTAGTTGAAACCATTTGAGTTAAATTACCCTACACATGATTTTAAATTTGATACTATATTTTATTAAAAATTTGGAAATTTTTTTGTATAGTGTAAAATTTTGAATATATACTAACCATAAAAGTTTTAAGTATATATTTACTCAGAATGAATTGAAAATGAGATAGAGGAGATGGTTGGAACTATTAAATGATCATATATACATGATTTATTACCATAATTGAAAATAAAACAAAATTTATAATTAATTGAGCCAGAAAAGTAATTATACATTAATAATGATACGTTTATAATGTGATCCTTTGGTTATTGATTTGATGATTTTTGGCTTGGAAATTGTTAGTGTCGAAAATTCCTCTATTTGGTTTTATGTTTTAGTACAGTCTTCTTTGTTAGACAGAATTAGGAAAGTGCATAGGAAAGACAATGAGTTGTATAAAAAGTTAAAATAGTTAAGAAAGTTATGTTTCTTGAATTTAAAACTGATAAATATTGTGTCTTGAGATTTGGAAGGAGACTGTGTGTTCATGTGTTTCCAAACTAAATAATGAACTGTTAAGTGAAGCTCATAGTTCTCCATTTTTATTTCATCCTCATAGCACAAAGATGTACATAGACCATTGAGAATATTACTGGTGGGATGGAATGAAAATAGATATTAAAGGCTTTTCCACAAAATGTTTAATATGTCAATAGGTAACATCATAGTTCCAGTTACCAAAGGGGATGCTTCAGCCTTTGTTAGTGATGGAGTGGAAATTGGAAAATAGATCCATGGACTTCGTGGTGGGACAACCAAATACATTTTGTTGTGAAAATGAAATATGGAATTTTATTGATTTTTTGGCTAAATATGATTATTTTACTCCTATTCAAGATACTCTATCTTTTGAACAACATTCTAGACTACACATCAAAGATATTTTGAGGTTATATGGAGTGACTCTCTCTATTTTATCTGATCATGATCACTGGTTTACTTCTACCTTTTAGGAAGGCCTTCAAATGTCATTGGGAACTGAATTAGATTTTAGCATATCCATTCATCCTAAATCAGATGGACATTCTATGTGAAAAATTAAGACATTATAGGATATTCTTTGATACTGTTTAATGGATTACCATGGAATTTTGGATCAACATCTTTCATTATTTGATTTTTCTTTTAATAATTGTTTTCATTCCTGTATACAAATGACACTGTTTGAAGCATTATATGGGAAGCGGTGCATAACTCTAGATTTTTCAGATGATTTCAAGGAAAGGTATTTTACGAGACTATAATTGGTAGAGTAAAAGGTAAAAAAAGGTTAATTGATTCAACAACACATGAAAACAGCTCAATGCAGGTAGAAAAGTTATGAAAATAACAAGAGGAAAGACCTTTCTTTTAAGGTAGGTGATCATGTAATCATCAAATTATCTTCAATGAAAAGTTTTATGTGTTTTGGTAATAAAGGAATTCTGAGTCCACGGTTCATTGGACCTTATGAAATTCGTTAAAATGTTGGACCAGATGCCTACCAAGTATGTTTGCTTCTGAGATTATATTTGATTTACAATGTTTTTAATATTTTGATGTTAAGAATGTATGTGTGAGATCCATCTCATTTTTTTGATTCCATAAGTATTTCAACATGAAGATAAACTTTCTTTGGAAGAGAAACCAGCTCATATTCTTGATAGCAAAGATCTTGTTTCTTGGAATAAGGTAATTTACTAGGTTAAGGTTTTTTGAAGAGACCACATGGTTAAAAAGAAGCATGGGAATCCAAAAATTTTATGATGGTAAATTATCCTCAATTATTTATAATTAAATAAAAATTACAAGGACACAATTTAAAAATATTTTATAATGTAACAACCCAGGTATTTATATAATAATTTCTTTATTTGTATTCTTGATTTAAATAGTAATTCCTAAAATAAATAATTTATTATATGGTTATTTATTATAAAACTTTAATTTTTCAATTATTGGATTATTATTTGAAAAAAATAAATTATTTTTGAATTTATTATTTTAAAATTATCATGGTGTGTATTTTGGATAATTTTTGTGAAAAAGTATAATTTTTGTGAATATTAAAAAAATAGGTTTTTTATACTGTATTTTACTGGGATGTCTTCAAGACATAATTGTGATTAAAAATTGATTAAATTTAATTAATAATTAAATAATTATATTATAAAAAGAATATTGTAAAAAAATAAATTATAACATGAAAACGATATTATATTAAAGAGATGTATAAAAATTAATATTAGTGCCGACGTAGTGCCTACGTAGTATTGGAAATGTCAAATTTTGTTCTTTAAAAATATTAATTTAGTGCTAAAAACTATTTTGAAGACTCAATTTCTAATTATTATATATTATTAATATTTTTTGTACTTAATTTCTTAATTTATAGTTATATATCATTAATCTTATCCAAATGTATGTACAGCGCTTTTGTAGGGTATGAGAAGATAGAAATAACAAATTTAAGATGTTATATTAAAATGTATAAGAGTGAATATAAATAATGAGTGAATATAGAATTTTATTTTAAATATATTTAAATATTATTTATGATAATATTTATATTTAAATTTTATATATGAACTAATTATCATTAATTATTGTGAAATGCTGAAGCAGTGCTTGTACAAGGATATGAAAAATAAATAACATGTTTTTGTAAAAATTGTAAGTATTAATAAATGACCTAAATTGTGGGTAAAACATTTTATATAATCAAGTTTCAACTAATATAAAATTTAGATTCTAATTTGAGACATTTTGGACCCAAATGTATCTCATTAATCCCTTTATATTATTTTAATAAAAAGAAAGGAAAATTGTTCACACTATAATGTTCGATAAGTATAATATTTTAATATGATGTTTTCCAAGAATGTATTTTCAAACAATAATAGTCTATATAAACAATGTAAAATTATATTTTCATATAATTTTTTAGTTTTTTAGTTAATATATAATTACATTAATGGATTGAATAATTATGACAGAGTAAATATTTAATTAATGAATAAATAAAATTAATGATTTTGAAAAATAGTAAAATATAATTTGATATTTTTAAGTTAATTACTGATTTATATAGGTAATTAGAACATGTATAATATATAATAAAAATTTAAATTCAATTAGGAAACATTTTTTTATGTGTTTAAATCCACGAATGTAAATAGTTTTAAATTTGAAAAAAGTATTTTTCCATACAAAATATATTTTATTGAATTATTTAAAAATAAAAAGAAATCATTAACAAGGAAATAAAGAGATTTATAAAATGGGATATAAATTGAATTTTAGGCCTTTTATAACTCTGAAACCCTAGAGTAGATTTATTATTATCTGAATACTTGGAGTAATTCCTATGTTACCCCACACCTCACTTATAAAAAAGTGATCCTTCCTTCATAAATTTCAAAACCCTAAGCCTTCTTGTTTTTAAACACTCTAACAAAATCCTTTTTCCTCATTCCATAACACATTATTGTTCTTATGGTATCACTAACATACCACTTCCAAATTCCTTGATATGGTTCTCAATGAGAATTTTTTAAGAGGAAAAATTAATTCTTCTCTCTAAAATTGATTCTCACTTATACCTTATCCTTGCATATTATCCAATGTTTCATTAAAACTACACTATAACATATATTATATATATATTTTTGTTTATGGTATATTCATCATAAAATATGACATCTTCTCCTTTCAATCTTAAATAATGAAATCATCATAAGTGGTGCATCAACTCACCGCCTTCATAGATGATGATTTTTTAGTTTCCCTTCTACTGAAATCATGGAATGTTTAAATTCATATTTAATTCATTAAAATTACCTATATATATATATATTTTATCACTTATGGATGATTATTTATTTTTTAAAATTAATAACATAAATACACAGACCTTGGAAACCATGAAATGAACACTCGTCAAATAATGAAAATAAAACAATATTGTTAATAAAAGGGTGGAAATGTTATAAGAAGATAATATAAGGTATTATAAACATTATATTAGTAATTTAGTATTTTAATAATACTATTAAAACCATTATACAAAAGTTATTAACAAATTTTAATGATTTTAAACCTGAGGTAAGGGACTGTCCTTTCAAAATCCTTTCAAATGCCTCTTTTACAAAATTCAAAAAAATTGGTTTTTATACAATATGAGTGGTTTATCCCATTATAATGAACCATTATTACTATAATGATTCATTTATATATTTATGTATTTATTATTGAATTAAAATATTTCATTATTATGTTTGTGGTTTTTATATTTTTTTAAATGTTATTTTTATGAAGAAAGGGTAATTTAATATGTGATTGTGTTTTTCTCATGGTTTTAAATGAGTTATCAAGAATTTTATTCATGATATTTTCCTTAAGAAAATTATGTTTGTTTGAGACCATTATATATAAATATATTATGGTTTGATCTCCATTATAGATGTAGATATTTTGGGTTGAGCCAATTATAGCTCAAGATAAGATAGGTGATCCCCATTATAGCTCTTCAATGCATTGTGTACTCTAGAGATGGAAGTTGACCAAATGTTTATTCCATGTGTAAGGGTGAATTTAAGAGTGATACAATAAATATGAATATTTTTTAAATAAATCATGTCTTATTTTTAATGTTTTATATTTTTTATGAAATGTATATTGTTTAGTAGTATCCAGTTTTTTTGAATCTAAAATGTTATGTATGTATTATGTTCTAATTATCTAAAACTGTAAACCTAAAAAAGATCCTCAATGTGAAACAAATAAATTCATTGACTAAAACTCAAAATTATGTAATATTTTAATGCGGGTTCATTATTAATACCGTTAAGACCATTCCCAATAGAGTTTAATTATATGGGTAGAAACTCATATGATTCTTCCTGGAAAGAAACATGAAGGGTTGATCACCCACTAATCTGTCTCATGAGTCCTCTCAATGAAACGATGGGCAATCTATAACTGGGTACCACTCATGTCCACATGTCCAATTAATATCTAAAATACATAACTGATATATTTGATTAATTAATCATTATTCCTTATCAAAATATCTATATGGTGTTGACAATTTGAATTTATCAATATTTGCCCAGTTAAAATAACTTTCAATGTAAATACCATATGTAAAAATGGTATATGACATATGAAATAATTATATAGGTAATTCATGAAATAAGTATATATAAGAGAAATATAATTTAGAATGAAAAATTATCTCAATGGGATAGTATATAAGCCACATAAAAATGATTAGGTACACAATACTATGTAAGACTCAATAAAATGGAATTTGAGACAAAACCCCTTACCTTATGTCTGAAATAATTCTACACTTGAACTTAATGTCTTCGAAAATCAAATTATATTAATTAATTACATAATAAAAATCCTATTCAATATATATATATATATATTATTATAATTATATTAACTTTTTTTTAATCCATTTTGATGAGTTATAATGATTAATTCCATTGTTCTGAGAGTGTTCATTTCTTGGGTTCATGATCATTTTTCATATGTGTAATTATGAGAGTTCTTATAAAAAGAGAATATATTCTCCAGAAGTGAAATTATTTAGTTTTAATGTTATCATATATCATTTCTTTATATGGTATGAAGATTACTCATTAGAAAAAAGCATAATTAAAATGTCATAATTTATTTTTCTGGATTTTACAACCATCAAGAACATGTGTTATTATATTTAATTTTATGTTTATCTATTAGTTTCATAACATTATATAACTTATAATATTTATATTAAGATATAATAGAAACATAATAATGGTTTTACCATAAGCATTTAAGGAGGTAATGGAAAATAAAAACTCATCGTCCACAAAGGCGGTGAATTGACACCTCACGGACGATGTATTCATTTTTAGAATTAATTAGAGAGGATAAGATATTTGATGATGAATATTAAATTAAAATAATAAAATAATATTATATATATAATAATTTAGTTACCATGACACTTTTTTGTAGGGGAGGTGAGGAAAGGATAAGAAAAGAAAAAATTTAAAAAAGAAGGGAGGCTTTTACCTCATGAATATTGTCTCCATGGGAACCTCATTAATACACTTGGATTTGGTAGTTTGGTAATAGAAAAAGATATTAGATGTGAGGATTAGTATTTTGAAGGTAATTGGAAACAATTTAGAAAATATTAAAGGCCTATAATGTGTGAGTATAAGGGTTGGTGAGAGGTGGTATTTATAGTGGGAGGATATGTGTGTTTTTGATTATTTTATTCATCTGCTTATTATTTTGGCTCAAGACTATTGATTGTGTTTATTACTGCCAAAAAATATAACTAATATAACATGTGATTTATAACTACAGGAATATTACATCATTAATGACCAAAAAATTCATGTATTTGGCTTAAAATTTAAAATGTTTCAAATTTCCATATTTCACTATTTACAATAAATTCAAGTATTTTAGAAAAATACATGAAGTTCACCCAAACCATTTATAAACCTTTAGTCTTAAAAAATGGTTTCAATTTTATGAAAATAATTTTCTAAATATGAGAATTTTAATTTCTAAATAAAATCATTAATTATTCTAAAATTACTAATTTTAAAATTATAACGGATTTTATGACACTTTAAGAAATTACTTAAGGTCTCATTAAATAATATTATAATTTTAATAAAAAATTAATATATGAATCCAATATATGAAAATAAGTTTTATTTTACAACCTTTTATTAATTGTAAAATTTTAAATAATCATTTATTTTTCACAAAAATACCAACAATTAATTTATCGATTTTAAAAAGTTTTTTTCCTTATTTCAGTGTACAAATATATCATTTTTTCATTAATGAGATACCTCAGTTTTATCAATTCTTTCATAGGTGAGATTGTCATTTTAATAGACTATTTACTATTCCTAATGGTCACATTACTATTAAAATATTCATAATAATATTTAATTGTGTGTCACAGTTTGTTTAAGCACGGTGTTTCATTGAATAAAATCAATCGAATAAATTGAATTTATTTATGCTGATACATACCATAAAAAATAGGATTGTTACACTAATTTGGGATTCTTATCAATGGAACCCATGCCTTGATTTATAAATCATCATCATGTGGGTTCTCCAATTCGATGTGGGGTGAAGTTCTATAGTTACTATTCATAACATACCAAAACAACACTGCTTTGTCTCGACCGTCTGACTCTCACCCTTGGACACATCCTACCACTATCTTCCTATATCTATACTATAGATCAAATAATCTATACTATAACCTACTATAATTAGAGATAATCATTTTTGACACCAATAGATCTTGGTGCCGAACTATCTCCCACTATCGTGCCACCACACCACCTTCGATCACTTCAAAGACTCCATCTGACCCCATGGAATCCTATTTCTAGATCACTCCCATAACTATAAAGGTTGTAGGGGTTAAGGGACAACTTTCCCTACTTCCATACTCAACCATCTCTCTACACTACATCAGCAACCATGTCCTCTATGTCATACAACCAACATGAACACCCCATGAAAATGAAGGAAGACGTTTCCATTGGGGATTGCAGTAAATGAAAAAGAATTAAATATATGATTTTATTGGGTGTTTAAAATCTTTCCAATGAGTCTTCAGAAATTTTAATTTTTTTTTTATATTTAGGGAGATCCCTTGACCATTGAAGAAAATTGAGGGCCCTTTCCCCATATTAAATAAAAGGGGGTGGCCACTGCCTTGGCGAGTTTACACACTAAAGGAGGAGAGTCCTGCTGCCCCGAAAGCTGTTTCATCCATTTTTCTATTTTAATTTTATTTAAATTTAGTTTCAATTATTAATATAATTTTAATTCAATTTTAATTTATTAATATAATTCATGCATGATTATCTATTTTAATGTGTTTCCCATATCCACTTTTCTTATTCTCATTATTATTCTTCTTTTTATTTTATTTCATTATTCTATATTTTCTCTACCCATTCTATTTTTATTTTCATTCTAATTTTCATTTATTTATTTTTTATTATTCTCTCTCTATCTTATCCTATATTTATTTTTTTGATTTTATGTGTGTGCTTTCTTCTTCTTCCCTCTCCTTGTTCTTCTTTTTATTTTTATTATATTCTTATATTTTTGTATTGATTCTTTCCACAGTGACCAATTATTCTAAAAATGAGGGGCTAACCCAAGGCATTACCATTGATATCTAAGAGGTGTATTCAATCATAATGTGATTCAATTATTGTTTTTTACATTTTTGGCCAAAATGAGTGAAGTGAATGAGTGTGGAAGTTGTAAACTATGTCACCAAACTCAAACTCATTTCTAATATTTGTTTAAATATTTCCCCTCCCTTCACCTAAATATAATCTCTTCAGGTGGTGTAGTTGGACAATTTAGTGGATGAAACAACACACGATGGAGTAGGGTCCTAGAAGGTGTCACATTCTCAATTAAGGTGTGTCATAATCCTTGATTATAGTATGAGGTTGAATTATGATTCATAAATGAATTTGATATTTCACCCCACTAAATAAAAGAATATTAATTCCTGCATGATATCTTATAATTGAACTATCAAACTAAATTTAAACACATAAATGGGAGTTATGATTGAATCCAACACCAAACCTAGGACCATGTTCTTTCTTTATAATCAAATTTGTTTTATAATTACATGTTAGTTTAGTTTAAATTTCCATTATGCTTGTCTTTTCATTTTCATAGAAACAGTACTATACATATGGTCTTTAATAGAACGCAAAATGAATTTTAAAAGTGCTAAAAAAGAGATGTTAATTTCTGCGATGATAAAGGGTGTCCTTTATCCGTTCTAAAAAAATAATTGTTAAAGGACCCCATTTATCTGTGCATTAAATAGCACTAATAAAGGGGGATATTTACCAGCACTGGAAATAGAGCTGACAAAGCCCTAGCTGGCTATAATATGGTTTATATTAACAGCACACCCCGAAAAAACCTATATTTTCAATAAATTCTATATAAATTTTAATGTGAAACAATGAAACAAATCATACCATTGTATATATAAAAAACATTACAATATAAATTTCATGAAATTTTTTATATAAATTCATTTAAAATTATCCAACAAACATTTAAAAACATTAATGTTTCATCTTTTGATGCTTGTGATCCCCTCTAAAAAATGTTTGCATATGGTATCAGTTGCCGAAAAAATCATCTCAACACGAAAAAAATATTCCTCAAATATAAGAAAACAAATATTATGTTAGTAATATTATAAAATATTAAATTAAACATTAATATGGTACAATATATTAATAAAATTCCAATATTTAATAAAAAAATTCATAGTTAGAGTAATATCGGTCACACTATGAATCAAATTGAGGTGGTATTAATTCATATCCTTAAAAAATGAACCATTGATTTTTTCCTAAAGTATAAGAATAGTCACAATGCATTTTCTTTGTTTTTAGTATGTCACTTGTTCTTTTTTGTAAAATTAAGGTCAAATTTTAATAAAAAAGACACATTTGGAGTCATACTGGTCACCCTGTGAATCATATTAAGGTACGGATGAATCCTACACATCACAAATGAATCATTTATAGTTTTCATAAATTATAAAAACAATAATAACGCATTTTATTATTTTTCATTATGCAAGTTGTTTGTTTTTTATTAAAAAGTCATTTCAAACTAGAAACACGCATTTTGTGTCATACTGGTCGCATCATGCATCAATTTTCTATGATAATTATTTATACACATCAAAATTAATTATTAATAATTTTCCTATATTATAAAGAATGTTATAGTTTTATTTATTGGTTTTTAGTCAGTGATATGTTTTGAATGAAAATTTCAATTTTAAACTGATAGGGGACACTTTTAGGTATACTGTTTACACAATGAATCAGATTGAGGTGTGGTTTACTCCTAAATAGAATAAAATTCTCATGGATTGTTTTCTTGATATATTAAAACAATCCAAATTATTTTTCTTGGTTTTCAGTTTGTCACTTGTTCTTTATACAAAAAATATTGTCATTTTTTAATAAAAATACACTCTTTGAGTCATACCAGGCACACCATGGGTCTTACTGAGGTTTGGTGGAATCATAAATGTTAAAATGACTCATGTATCATTTTTATAAAGTATCTAAACAATTGTAATATGTTTACTCAATTTTAGGTATGTTAGTATTTTTTTATTACTAAAATGTTTTTTCAAATTGGAAACATGCATTTTGAGCAATACTGGTCAGATCGTGCATTGGTATGATGTGATACTGCTTCATACTCATCAAAAATAATGTATGAATAATATTAATAAATTATTATAATAATAGTAGTGTCTTTACTTTTTTTTAGCGAATGACATGTTTTGATCTAAAATGTCAATTTTAAACTGATAATACACACTTTTAGTCAGACTCGTCTTACCACCCATCATATTGAGGTGTGGTTAATTCCTACTCATCAAAAATGACTCGTGGATCATTTTCCTAATGCAAAAAAACAATACCAATGATTTTTTTTCTTTTCAGTATATCACTTGTTCTTTTTTCTATAATTAATGTCACTTTCAAATAAGAATATACTTGAAGTCTTACCAGTAACACTGTGCATCGTGTTGAGGTGAGGTTGACACATGGATCATTTTAATAAATTATAAAATCAATCTGAATGAATTTACTTACTTTTTGTATTCTATTTTTTTACTAAAATGAAATTTCAAAGAGGAAAGACACATTTTGAGTCATATTAGTCACTTAGTGCATCAGTTTGATGTGATATTGCCTCATATAGGTCATAAATGACTTATGAATCATTGTCATAATTTAACTTGAAAATAAAAGCATGTTTTATTGGTTTTTAGGGATTGAAATATTTGGAACTAAAAAGCCCCTTTTAAACTGATGATAAACACTTTTAGTCATACTAGTAACATCGTTTTTCGTATTGAGGTAGGGTTTATTCCGACATGTAAAAAATGACTCATGGATTGATGTTATAATCTATAAAAATAATCCTAATGTGTTTTATCAGTTTTCAATATGTCACTTGTTTTTTTACTAAAATTAATGTCAATTTTAAATAAAAAACATTTAGAGTCATACTGATCACACTGTACACTGTATTCAGGTGAGGTTGACTCCTAAACATCATAAATGACTCATGGATAATTATCCTAATTTATCAAAAAAAGTAGAATGTGTTTTCAGGTTTTTTATTATTCTAGTTTTAATTTTTACTAACATGACATTTCAAACTAGAAGCACACATTTTGAGTCATACTGGTCACATCATGCATCGACATGACTTGATACTACATCATACACACCAAAAGTGACTTATAAATCACTTTTGTAAATTATCAGTAAAATAAGAGATATTTTTTTTTTTCGGGAGTGACATGATATGAACTAGAATACCAATTTTAATATGATAATAGACACTTTTCCTCATATAAGTCACACCATGAATGGAATTAAGGTGTGGTAGATTCCTAACCATCTAAAATGACTATTGGATAGTTTTCCTATAGTATTAAAGAAAATTGATTTTTTTCTAGTTTTCACTTTCTCACTTGTTCTTCTTACTAAAATTAATGCCAATTTTCATTAAATGTCACACATGGAGTCATACTAGTCACACTGTTCATTGTATTGAGGTTTCGTTGTCTTATACACATGAAAAATTGCTAATGTGTCATTTTATTAAATTATAAAAATAATTTGAATTGGTTTTCTCAGTTTTACGTATTCTAGATGTATTTTTTACTACAATAAATGTCAAATTTAAATAAAAATAATCACTTAGACTATGTTAATGTGGTATAGAATAGATAATATTATAATTAGATGCATTTCATATTAAAACAATCTTTACGTTCTCACTGAATTCTGAGTTGCAGCCTTGAAGTCCTATATCTGATGAGCATGGGCGTTTTCGAACAAACCACAAGGACTCGAAAAAAAGAATCCACCTACATATGAAAAAAATTACTATGTAATTAATATTAAAAAGAATTATATTAAAAATAAATATGAAACAATACACTACTTCTATATAAGTCACATCGTCATGATATGTGTACCCATAATTCCATCAGGTGTGATGACCATACATTTCATTGAAAATCTATATCATCTTGTGAATATGAGTATTTTCGACCGTCATAGTAGTATTGAAAAAATATAAATACAAAAAGGATTGATAAATATTTTAAATTAAAAATTAATTATCTTTGAAAGTACCTCTTTTAGGATGCTATTTTGTTGATGGAATATAATCTCTCTCATAAATCTACAAACATAATAACCAAAATCATTTCCACTTGATTGTTTCAGATACTATAGAAACATTAAGGAGAGTAATTAGATTTTTAATATGTGTTTCGGTAGTGAAATATTTCAATATATACCCTAAAACATGTTTATTCATATAACTTTTCATCATTCTTTATGTTTAGCCTATAGCCCCAATCATAGTTTTTCCTGATATTGATTCACCTCCCTATAATAACCAAATCCATATTAAAACATAATCTAAATCATATAAATGGATGTTCAATTATAAAATGTCTGATATAGTGTATTAAAAATTAAAAAATGATGTCATGTGTCATTATTTTTAAGAATATCAATGCATTAAATAGCGGAAATAAATATATAGAGTATCCAAATTGACCATAATGAGCATCTAATGGTTACAAAAAACATAAAAAGGAATAAGTAATGAAATAAATGAAAATTTATGTTACATGATTAAATTATACAGTTTTACCCCAACGTCATTGGTATTAAGAATATTTTTTCATCCATAAGTTTGTTTTCAAATGATCTGACAAGGCCTCCCACTACTTCATCTGTTTTTGGAATCTATTTTTGGTTGTTCTATAGAGGATATGTGAGGAAAAACATGTCCAAAAATATTCTTGGGGAAATCCATTCAATTGTTTTTTATATATACTCCTACCAAAAATATGGAATGTATTTAGTCATAATTAACATATTATATAATATTTTGGAAGATAAAATCATGAAAACATACCTCATTTATACATTTATAACTTAGGAACTTGGCCAATAATATTCAAGGAGTTCACATACATTCTCAAAACCAAGGAAGTATTGAACTACTTCTTAGTGCATATTTTCATCAAAATAATCTATGTGACTATGACCATTTTTTATCTTTCTATCCACATGAAAGTTCAATTATATGAAATGAAGACATAGAACGGGTGGGGTAAAGGTTCTTTCAGTAGATACGTTTTATCATAAGGTCAATAATTTATATGTTTTTGAGCCGGACATTCATTTCAAACCTTACCTTTTTCTATTTCTAATAACATTCCTTGGTTTAGAACATCTTTTGTTAATTATTAATGGTTTTTCTAGAAAAATAAACTATAAATGAATAACTCCTTGTTGACATGTTTTTTCTACAAGATGTGATAGCCATGTGATGAATGTTCCAATATTTTGTTCAACCTTATGAATATCTTCTTCAAAAATTATAATAGGTTTCTCGATTCTTGGATCATATGCTATGCTAATTGACACTCTCACATGACCTTTTGGAATTGGCCTATTATGTAGCATGAACTTATTGATATTGAACATTGTATACCTCACTATAAGGTGATGGGTAGGTGTTGATAGATATAAATCATATTCATTATCACCCTATATAATGTCGATATAAGAAAGGTATCAGTGTCTATTTGATTCAAATTTCACAAAAATATATTAAAACATTGATTACCTCATCCAAGAGATCATGTTGAGGTTAATGGTTCACAATAAAGCTAGTGGGTGGAGATCATTCAGAAATGGTTGTTCTTGAGTTGTTTTTCTCTTTTCTTCCCCCTGTTAAAGTTTCTAGAATCTCACTTTACCATTGGAATTAGTATTCAAGGGTATCTAGTATTTCTCTCAAAAATTTCATTTATTCACCTTGAACATCCTCTTTTTTCTCAAAATAGGTTTGTTGTGTCATCCTAAAACTCACACCTCTGATACAGTGATACTATTTTGGATTCTTCAAGGTCGTCGATAGTATGGTTTCATCTAGTAGAGGTGTTATTGATTCCTATAACAATTTTGGATAGAAAATATAGTAAAATATGTAATCATATTTATGTAATTGATATTTAAAGGGAAAAAATTATTATCTCAAACTTACACATGTTTCCCATACATTTTGTGTGTTTTCATCTATTAGTGTCCTATATTTCTTTAAATGTGCCACCTTCCATAACACATGGTGTGGGATAGGGGTTAATCTGGATTTAGAGTCATCAATATTCTTATAAAAATAGTTAAATGATTATGTTGTTGTTTCATGTCATATAAACGTATTACAATAGATTTATAATACATACCAATTTTTTATAATGTGAAGTGTACCATATCCTTTCTTTATGGTATGGGTACATTGGTTTTATTACCTTTTCCTTATTTTCAGCACTGAGTTGTTATTTCATATATAAAAAATTAACAATCAAAGTGATAAATCCATGTATCTTCAAACAATATATTACTAACCAAAATGTACCTAAAAATACACATCCACATGATGTCCAATAAATGCAACCCATTCTTCTTAGGTTATCATATTTGAATAGATAAGCGGTGGGTGTGGGTTTATTTTTCTATCAGTATCTTTAAGATAATTACATGTTAGAGTTGTGAAAAATCCAATTTGAATAAATCTAGAAAGCATTAATACATATTTATTATAATATTAAACTACTATAAATGCATTCTACCAGGGATTATGAAGAGTAATTAAATAGTTCATTGTTTTATTTTTTATTAAAATAAATAAATTATTTCATAATGTTACCATAATCACTTTCCAAATCAATGTCTTAAGACAAACCACAACATGGTGCTACAAATCTATATCAATCAGCATAGGTTTCTGAGTGACCATTCTAATGTAACTACTTATCATAGCCTTGTTGGAGTTAATATTATGTCCCCCTGTATTCTCTATGACCTTGTATTTTATCCCTTTTATTTTATACTTAAGGATTTTTTCCAACACAGTCAAAATACGGTGCTACTATTTTTTTCTACATCGTCATCACCCGACGCCTACTATTACCATGGATTCAACATCAACAATATGTTCCTCTAGAGAAGTATCATTTCCATGTGCATATGGGTATTATACCTCTAAAATGGGAGAAGAAAGAGGTTGAGAAACAAGTTGTTCCTCATGATTGGCATCACTAGCACCAACAGAAGGTTATTTTTCTTCTGCACTGTGAGCAGTAGTAGGTTCAGAGACCCATTATTCCTTAGGATTGGGAGAACTAGCATGTAAAAAAGTGATTATCTACATAAGTGGATAAACATTTAATTATGTGTATGTAAATATAGTAGCGAATGGATAATAACATGAGGTAACATGATCTATATTACAAAAAATATATAACATAATTATTGAACACAGTTTTTTGAAAAGGCTAAAGGGATTTGACCCCTCTATCGACTATCCAAATACCTTCATGGTTTTCTTCTATGACATAAAAAATATTATCGACATTGGGACCACTCTAAAGTGATTGCGATGTCCCAATGAAAGATTCATCCCTAATTAAATTTTCATCTGATAGTTCGGCGATTTAGGTTGGTAACAGAACAATTTATCACATTAGGTTTTCATGATATGGAACTTATAAAACTTGTAAATCATGTGATTCGGTTATAAATGGTTCATTTTTGTACACTTCCTTACTGTAATAAACTTCCATACATCCCAATTCATCTATTTGTAGAACACTCATGTTATCAACCAACATTCAACTTGGAACAAAGACTGTTCCTTACAAGAAATGTATTTTGGTTTGTTTCTATTGTAAATCCTCATCATAGAAGATCAGGGAGTACATGGATGATCAGGTAGTTTGAATGAAAAGGGACCTTATAGTTCATGCTAACAATAGTATTAAAGGTGGAATTGTTTCGTATTTACGGCCAAATTTTTAGGGCCAAAAATTTCTAAATTAGATAGAATCTTGAAAAGTGATTTTTATTTAAGGCCTTATGAAAATATCACAATGTCATGCATTTTGATAAGGATGGATTAATGAGTTTTTTTCTCAAAGGATCAAGGAAATATGATGGTCATCTACATGAAAGCGACAAGCATCATGAAAGGTGAAGAATTGGAGGATCATGAATGGTGATGGTGATCTCTATGATTATGAGAATTGGAGCTTCGCAACAATGTGATGGTTTTGAAAGTGAGCTATATGAATAAAACAATTTTTAGTGGAGCATCGCAAAGGGAAGAGTTTTGAAATGATATTTCTAATAGATTTTGAAATTACACTAGAAGTGGTGGAGTATCATGTACGTCGAGTTTATAAATATAATGGTACCCCTATTCACATATAATGAATTTTTACAAGGAAAATTCATAATATCAATTTTTTCACGATGCCAGTGGAGCTATTTGAAATTGACATTCCATGTGAACTTGAGCATCACGAAAAGACTACATTAGTCCTCACTGATGCCAATGATTTTGATTAATGGGTGCTTTATGATGATTGGGTATTCTTTGTTGACTCAGTGAGATTTGAAAAGGTAGTTTTTTTTCCATGAAGGAAGTTATCTTTTTTAAAGTATTTTGTTCTGCAAAGGAAGTGAGATATATATAGTCAATTTGTTCAAAGAGGCAGGGCCCTTCGTGATGGTAGTGAGCTTCACGAAGGTGCTTCACGAAAGAAAGTATTGAACATCATGTTTAACTTGACAGGGCATTGAAAGAGCCTCAACTCAGGTATTTGATTCTATCAAATTCTCATGATAAGATAATGACAAAGAAATTAATTCCAATACATTGAAGTAACCCTCACGTTGATAAACTGAGTAAAACATCTATCACAGTAGAGACCTATGGGGTCGATGGAAGTGTTTTGAGGGACACAGTAGGATATCCCTAAAACCCTTAAAACACAGTGTTACTTGAACAGATTTAATGTGTTGAAACTTATGTATTAAATATCTAGTAATGATTATTTGATTTATTTACAACCAAAACACAATCGGCATATGCTGCTTGGACTATCCCTCAATGGTGAACCAAATAAAATTATCGTGTTTTCTCTCTTTTCATGTGATTTTTTTATTAATACACCACTACAAAATATAATCTTAACAAATTCCTACCAACACAGGAACAAGATCCATCACTATAATAGAAAATGTTGACAACTTGATTCACTCCTTCCATATCAGGGGGCTCTGGGGTTTTACAAGTAGAATTCGAGGGATGGTTCACCTAAGTGGGATACTCTATAGTAAATCTATTATCTTATAAGGATTTTAGTTTCTTTCATGAGCCAACAATAAAGTGTATTTTTTTTTATGAAGATCGTATTATCTCTAAGAAAATTTCTTTATCCCTAATGAAAATGATGAATAGAAAATAGAATGAGAAGGGACAGTTGAAGAAGAACATCTTATCTAAAAAATATGTGGAATCTAGTTATTCATGAATTTCTAAAAATAAATATATAACATGCTTATATGGTTAAGAGAAAGTGTCTCATGATTCCAGTAATGGAAAGGACAAAACTTATACAACATATAAGTTAAAATATTCAATTAATCATGAATTTTGTGTTATCTCATTTAAAATTTGTCCTCAAAATAAATATTCTAGAATAATTTTAGGTGTTTATCAGTCTAGAACATAAATTAAATAAGGAATTGAGATATTGAGAAAATATCTTCATGATATTCTCGAAGAAAGAGTCTCCATTGATTGTATAATCATTTAATGTTTGCAGGAAGAGATCACATAATAGGAAGGAGAAGACAACTCAATAGAAATCGGATTTCAAGGGAAAAATTTTAAATATTAAATACTCTCAATGGAGGTTGGAACCTTGGTAGAAAAAATAGGTAACTTGAGATATATTCCTCAAAATACCACAATAGTTTGATGAGAAAGAGATATTAAAAATTACTTATGATTAAATGATCAATGATCTTGAAGAAAAATTGAAAAATTATCACTGATGTAAATGGTTTATAATTAGAATAAATATCCTAGAAGATCAAGGATTATGAATGGTTGATTCAGAATAAGGTTAAGATGTATGAAGAAGAAGTTGGTATAGTGAAGAAGGATTGTGATGAAAAGATGATTATTATTGAAGATTAGAAAATAATCCTCAATATGAAATTTCTATATTTTGGAAGCTTAGTTGGTAAACCTGGAGAATACATTTCTTTAGACTTCACGGAAGAAGGAAACAGTAGCTATAATTACGGAATGTTCACTAGGGGATTAAAAAGCTACAAGACCACTAACATGTGTTATGAAAATTGTGAAATAATTTTATGATCTATCTTATGCAGCTATGAAGAAATAGGTACCATCTATACCTACTAGTGTTAATATCTCTAACCTATTGTCATTAAGACTATAGGTTGCAAGAAAAATAATAAACAAGTTTGGATAAACAAAGGTGATATGAACCTAACAACCCTGACTTGGTTGGGTAGAAAAAAGAGGACATAATTGGGTTATCCAAAAAGAGAAAAACAATTGATGAACAAGATCCAAAAATATTATACAGAATATATAAGGGGATGAAGGTTCATTGGTCAATGTTGGGGATACAACAGGTTTGGGAATTCTGCGTTAAATTTTTTGTACAATCCTCAAAATGTGAAAGTATAATTGAAGCCTATTTCATGGGAGAGAATGTATGATACAAATAAGAAACATCCATAGGTCCAGAAGCATCTATTTACCTAACCATATAAGGAATTCTTGATATCATATGTGAGATATGAAATATTATTGGTCACAAGGTTGATAAATGCATATCTCAATATATATCCAAATCTCACAAGAAAATAAGATCACAAAACCTATATCGAAATCAAGAAGAAAGCATGGGAATGAATCAAAATAATTTTGTGAATATAAATCCTCTAAAAAGTTATCAATGTATTATTTTGAGAAGAACATCAGTTATAAATCAATGAATATGAAAGGGAGTGCATCCCATAAAACTACTAAGATGGGTGAAACTAAAACGAACCCATGTGGATTATCCCAACATGCTGTAATAGTTACTAATGACATTTTAATTATTTGTCCAGAAGATTTGTTAAGAATTAGAAAACATGATGATGCACAAG
Source organism: Viscum album (assembly GCA_963277665.1). Classification (NCBI taxonomy): domain Eukaryota; kingdom Viridiplantae; phylum Streptophyta; class Magnoliopsida; order Santalales; family Viscaceae; genus Viscum; species Viscum album. The sequence continues at coordinate 1,568,529,831 of OY728160.1, forward strand.
CCAAAGCTGGTGAAAAAGTAAAAGAGAATCTTCCATGTTATGAAAACAAAGTTCATGATAGTTTTCAATCAAAAGGAAACTCATTTGTAAAAGAATTTATGTGTGAGAGATTCATGTAGTCTGGTCACATTTTAAAAGGATTTTTAAACAAAATACTAGAGCAACAATATATCCTTAATAGGAGTAAGATTATATCATCCGGGATTGATATTAAGAATAACAATTCTCCCCATGAAACAAAAGATAATGTGAAGAGATCCATGCCACAACAACATAATTCAAAACATATGTTCATATGTGCTAGTATAAAGAATGGATCAAATGGAGGAACATGGTTTAGAAGATCATCTCAGACATGCAGTTTTAATTGATGAAGCATGAATGATCCACATTATTCCATTAATAGTTTATATATTGTATTTGTACATATAATGCAGGGAATTGAAGGTGAATGAAGGTTTCATGGGTAGAATCTGAAAGTAGATTGGGCTGTCAATTATTAATATCCAAGTTGAAGAATTCACCATCTTTGAATGATTCCTCAATTTGATATTGAAATATATATATATGATGGAGGATCATTTTTTATGAAAATAAACATGTTCCATTCTTGAAAATTAGGATAGAAAATGTATCATAATTGATTTATATTATTTATGGTATCTTAGATAACATGTTTTCAAGAATATTATCCTTGGTGATGATGTGAAAGTTGCCCAACATGGATAGTCACAAGATAATGAACCATTCTAGTGTTTTCTACATAATAAAATTTATTTAAATCCATACATAATGATATAAATTATTATAAATATGCTAATAATTATTTCCCTTGAGGGGGAGATAATTAAATAATGATGATGAAGCTTCGAAAATTATTATTTCAATTGTTATCTGATATGATTATTTTGGAATTTTTTTGAAAATAATTTCATTTGAAAAGGAGTTTCAAGTATCATAATCAGTATTCAAGAGACATATTCAGATGCAGACATAGTATAAGACCTGTAAAAAAAAATTTATTAAGAAAAAGAATATGATTAAGATGAATAATTATAATTGGAAACCATTTCTAAAGAATCTTCCCCAAAACCTCACAAATTTCTCTCCATGGTATGAAGTAGCCATCAAATAGATGGTATTATCGATTGGATTATTATATGTAGAAGCCCCAATTCAAGATAGGTAGTGTTTCTCATAATTTACGTATCTTGAATTGATACGAAGATTAATTTATGGTGCTGGCGTATGCAGATGATATCATTTTTTATGCTAGGATGTAAGGATATTAAGAATAATTTTCTAATCACATGAAATAAAAAATTGAAATGAATGTGATTGGTTATGTCATATAATTCATGGGGAAGTAGGTGATACAGAAGAGGTATTACACTTTCATGTATCAGGATAAGTAAGCAAATGAGCTGCTGAAGAAGATCAACATGCATGATTCCAACCCTTTACCAAATCCAATTTTGGTTGGAAAAAAACTGGGAAAGCATGAGGATGGGTCATATGTATATCCTATAATGTATAGTAGAATTATTGGAAGCATATTGTGAAAGACAATGACAATGCCAGATATGGTCTTTGAAACATGCTTAGTGGCCCACTTTTAAAGTAATCTCAAGGAAGAACATATGGCCATAGTGAAAAGAATCAAGAGGTACATTCAATGTTTATGGGGTAGATATTTTTAATGGGTAGTTTGTTTTTATCTCTATTAGTCATAGAGTTCTTTGGGTTTATTTCTAATGGGGGAGAATGGATAAATTCAATGGTAAATCAATGGTTCAAAGGAGGAGAGTAAAATGTTTTTTTGGTTATAGGAAAATAGAGAATGGATAATGGATATATTCAATGAGTAACAATGTGGGAAAATGAGAATGAAAGAAAAACAATTCCTTTTTATGAGAAACCCATTTAGGGTATGCAATTCCATTGTGACATGATCAAAGATTATCTCTGACATCTTTAAGCATAAAAAACATGAGAAACCAATTCATGCTCCCTCTCTTATTTTATACCCCGATCATTATTTACATAGACATAAAGTGTTTTTTGAGTTTTCTCTTAGATATTTGCTTTTGATACCGGTTGGTGATTTATTGAATTTACCTGCAGATTGCCAAAAAAATCCAAAGGGGGAGATAGTTGGAACCAAGATTGTTCTTTTCATGAAATGAAGTCTGGTTTGTGTTTTTTCTTAATCCACAACATAGAATGTCAGGGTGTACAGGGATGATCATTGAGTTTGAAACAAAATGCCTCTTAAAGTTGAACATTACAATAGTATTGAAGATGGTGTCATTTCTTGGTATTTGAAAAAAATTTGGTGTCCAAACATTGTAAATTTTCTAGAATCATGAAAAGATGTTTTTATTGAAGTCCTTATTATAATATGGAAAAGTCACGAGTTTTTCAAAGGTGAGATTTGTGAGTTTTGTTTCCCAAAGGATCAAATAAATCTGATGGTGATCTATGAGACAATGATGAGCCTCATGAATGGAAATGAATTAGAGCATCATGAATGGTGATGGTGATCTATAAGATTATGAGAATTTGGGTATCACAACACCATGAAGGTTTTGATGGTGAGCACCATGGCTATGTAAAAATTCGGTGGAGCATCACAAAGGGAGGAGCACCATGGGGATATATTTGGTAGATCCGAAATTTATGCTAGAAGGGGTGCAACATTGTGAACTTCAAGCCTATAAATATAAGGCTACCCCAACTGACTTATATTAAATTCTTCCAATGAAAATCGTGAAATCACTTTGATTTCATGAATCAAGGGGAGATCCATGAAACTAACATTCCATGCAAGCTTGAGCATCACAAAAATGCTACTTTAGTCTTGACTGATGTCAATGCATTTTATTAAAGGGTGATTCATGATGATTAGGTGTTCTGTATTGACTCGGAGAGCATCACAAAGGAAGTTTTATTCTGTGAAGGAAGTGATCTTCATGAAGGTAGTTTTTTCTACGATGAAAGTGAGCTTCATGAAGGAAGTTTTTTCCACGAAGCCAGGTCTCTTCACGAAGGTAGTGAGATTCGGGATGGATCTTCGTGAAAGGTAGTATTGAACAACATGTTTAGGTGGACAAGGCATAAAAAGAGCATCAATGTAACACCCCAGGTTTAAAATTAAGTTTTATGTTTTGACAATGTTTCCAAGATGTAATAAAATAAATTCCCAAATGAAAATATATAATTAGAAAGCAATTTATTCATTCAAATACCATAATACACCCTTGATACACAAGAACTAACCAATTAAACCCACTTTTATTGATAATAAAACAATAGGAAGACTACCGAGAAACACAACGATGCTGATCGAGTAGTTATCATCTCTTGGATCTGATAGAAGAACAAACGTTATGGCAAGGATGATAGAAATGAAACTAAAAATAACAAGAAAATATAAAACCATCTCCAAAAGCAGTGGCGTGAGAATTGAGATACTTTTCTTCTAAGTGTTTAAAAAACCCGTAAAACATTGGTATTTATAGAGTTTTATCCGACCGTTTTAAAAATAAACTATCCTTTAGAAACGGTAATATTTAAAACCAACATTTGACAACTGTTAATAAAATAAATATAAAATGTTGATTTAAATATTATTATATAACCGATATACAATAAACAAACTTTGTGAATTTAATAAATTTTATTAAATAATGTGAAATTATAAGAAATTATAATGGAATCATAATATTAAGAATAAGATTTAAATTATGAACGAACACTATATATGGCATTAAAACTAATTTTATAAATATATATTTATATCTTTAATTTAATAAGGATTGTTTTGTATATATATATATAATGATAATTTATTTAAAACATAGTAATATATATAAAGAACTTTATAATTTCAGTTTAAAATAAAACCAAAAGAATGAATATTCATCTATATATATATATAAACCGAAACAAATATTTATATTCATAAAAATGTTTTATTTTAAAAAAAAGAAACAACCAACCGATAAAAGATTGTAAGGAAAGTAATATATAAAAAAAATGAAATAGAACAAAAAAAAGCAGTTTAGGTTTCATGGGATTCGATTTCGGTTTCGGGAGAGACAGAGGCTGGGGTGAGGGTTCGTTGTCTTCTTCGCGAACCAGGAGTCCGAGAACGTGACTTCGAGATGGGGAGGGCTACGTTGAACTTAGATTGAAGCTTGGGAATCGTCCAACAGTCGATTCCATGGGGGTTCTGAAACACCCTGTCTAAACTTGGTTTAGGGTTTCCGTTTTTCGTACCTGAGGTTGAAGGTGATCATCTTGTATGGATTTGATTGGCTTTGGTGTTTCGTACTTTAATCTCCTTCAACCTTGGTTTATATTTTTCTAATCTGTTTTTTCTTGTTTATTTCAGACTTATGTATTCAGAAATATTATTATCCAAATTGTTTTTTATAGATTCCATTTATCCTGTTATTAGATATCAATATGTTTATATTATTAAATTTCTATGGTGTTAATGATTGGAAATTGATATCCTTATCTTTGTCAATAGTTTAGTCTTATACCGAAATGTGAATGAATGTGTTTTGTTGTGTTTTGAAGAATCATTTACCCATTCCAATCCATATCTTCATCATAGTTGAGTTGTTTATTCAGATGTCAATGTTTAAAATAGTTAATCTACTACGAGTTTGGATTTCCAGCATTTCATTTTGTTTATTGAGCGGCTCTTAAGCGGATGTCAATTAATACGTCTGGAAGATGTTTTGGCATTTTGAGTGGGTAATGGTGGTCCTTTAATATAGTTTAATAAATTGCTTTCATCAATCCATCAAATTCAATTTCTATTAATTGATACAATGCATTTTTGACTGTATGAGAATTAATATTTCCGCCATATTTTTTAGCTTTGACAAACTCTTTTAGTAGGATACACACATTGTAGCATATGCACTTAGTACTTTTTAGCGTATCTTATAAGAGATTACACATCTATATAAACCATGTATATCTTACTCGTATCCCAGAAGGATTCTTCACTCTATATGTGGAGACTAGAAGGGTAGTGAACCACTATCATCTTTCCTTTATGCTTGCCAGTTATGCTAAAGTGAGAGAACACCGAGAGATAAATTTCTGTTGAGAAAAAAGAGGGGAAGAAAGTCTGAATGGTAGGAAGATAATTTGGACTCTCATTTTACTCCAAACCAGGTAAGGGATCTTTATATTTATTTGGTCAATTTATTTTCTTCGAAAATCATAATTGTACAATTGAAATTTATTTCATCTATGGTTTATTTTTCAAAATTAGCATGTTTTTCACCTTTGAAATTTTGGTATAATATAGTAAGGGACTGTTTATTTATTATTGTGTATGCATAATGTATCTTTAAATTATATAATTCCATCCCTTTTTATTATTTTACTCTTCTAAAATTATTAAGATATTTCTTTTCTTAAAAAACCTTTCAACACTATGATGCTATATTCTAAGGGATAATTATTTTGAAAACATTTGATTGTTGGATTCTTGAAATCAATAATGTTTAATGTTCTGAAGATTTTGATGAATTTTTAGTAAGCTGTTATCTTAAATATTTTTTACAGTTTATATATCGATTTTCTTATAATTCATAATTATTTTTGAAGGATCATATAAATATATGTTATTGGAATATATATATATATATATATATATATCAATATTTATGTTCTAATTTGGTTTCATGTTAATTCGGTCAAGGATATTTGTATTTATCGACGTTTCATTTTATCATGAATTTATGCTGTTATTATGTGATATATTTATATATATTTATGCATGTATAATATTTATGTATATAACAATATTAAATAAAATGTTTATTTAACAAAATAATTTCTGAAGAAAGAATTTATAAGATTAAGCATATCATAATTTTATCATATATATGTGTCATATAAAAATAATTATTATGTCCATAAATAAATGATTTGGTTTTTATGATTCGTAAATGATATTTTATAAATACTTCTTTATATACCTATATATATATAGACACAAATACGCACACAGATATATATATATATACCTTCATGATGTGAGAATATATAATTGTTTTAAATAAGTTAATAGTCAAGTAATAATTTACATATGAATTTATAAATTAAGAATATCATAATTTTATTTTGTCACATAAAAGTCATATGAAAATCAAGGTTATGGACATATATTGATGATCGTTTCGGAATCTTCATATATGCATATTCATGTATAGGTATATAGGCATATTCATGAACGTTGGATAAACATTACAATGAAATGAATTTTTAATGGAATTGGATGAAATGTTTATAGACATGTTATAATAATTTTTCTAATAAATGAAATGTTGATTTTAAAATATATACATATACATATATATATATATCATCTATAATCTTCAGTGCATGCTCATTATTATTTTATTATTTTTAATTAAAAGAATGGTTTTAAGTATTTTATTTATGAAAACAAATCATTGATATTTCTTTTATTATTTATCAATGGAATATTGGGTATGTTGGTGTTCATGTACATTCCATGTGACGTGAGTTTTGGGGAATCAATACTCACAAGTGTTTCTTAATAAAAATTCTCATTTATATGTGCAAATATATATATACCCTTATATGTAGATATTAGTGGAAATTATTATTTAAATGCATAGACATGTTCAAAGGTAAAAACTGTCGTGAGAAATACTAGTATATATAAATATATATTTGTAAAGAAAACATTAAACTTTTTCAAAAAAATATTTGCGCTTGTTTGTTGTAAAATGGAAGGTCATTGGGCAGTGAACTCATCCTTCGCTAAGTGGGTAGGCCCAAGATAGCCTTCGAAGAATTAAGTTACCTCAAAATGATGTTTTGTTTTCATGAAGTTTGCTGAATATTTTCCAAAGAAAATCACTGGAATAGTTTAAAAGTGTTTTCAAAGTATATTTATTTTTCAATAGTATTATATTATTTTATAATAGTTGTTTTACAAATAAATTTACAATGGAAATTTTTCAAATATATTATTGAAAGGATATTTTTCTAAAAGCGGTTTATCAAAGGTTTTCAAAAACCCTTACTGAGCATCTTTTGTTCTCACCCCAAGATTTGAAATGTTTTCATAGGTATCTTAGGAGATTATCATAGATGTAGTCGCTTATGGAGCTAGCATGCATGGAATATTGATGGAAAAATTTATTATTTTTGTTCAACTCTGATAATGTAAGGTTATGTCTAATCTTCCAGAACCTAGACCGGTAAAAGATCCTCATTTCATTAAAGTGTAGTGTAATTTTTTTTATTCTCATTTTAAAAAAAATTCATAGCATTTTTCTAGCATCGAGTCCAAAAGAGCGGGCTCGGGGCGTTACACTTGGTATCAGAGGAACGGTCTTGATAACTCTAGAGATTTAAAACCCTTAGATAAATTGACTGTCCTTTCTCAGTCAACATTCTTCTTTGTAATTTTCAAATGGAAGGAAGGAGAACTCAAACAAGTCTCTTAGGCCTTCCAGATGAATTACTCGCAATGATCATGGAAAAATCATGCAAAGAAGAATATGAGCCCTATGAAGCCATTCTACTTTCCTGTAAACTTCTCTATAATATATCAGGCACACCAGATATACTTCGTTTTCATCATGGTTCTGGTTTCATCTTCGATGATATCAGTCAGATCCAACGTCATTTCTATCGATGCCAAGGGGCATATTATGAAGGACTTTTTAGGTGTTTTACAATGTTTGAGCAACCATAATCAATATCAAATTTTTATAGAGCAGCTGAAGAAGGAAATTTTCGCACAGCATTTATGTGTCAAATTTTAAGCATTTTCTTCACAGGAAGAATTTATGATGAATTTGAAACATTTGAAGACGAAGAAATGAGACTTTCTTATAGGAATAAAATTCAAGATGAACATCCCAGATACTATATTGATTATCATTCCTTGAGGACTGTCTTCCTATTCCTACATCCAAACAACCCCTCTTGCACTAGTTTCATTTGGGCGAAGTGGAAGATTTCGAAGCCACATTGAACTTTAATTTCTTAGGAAGACATGGAAATCGTGGAAGACAACTATACAAGCCTTTGGGACATCATGTGAGACTCAGAAAAGATGGTTTTTAAGAGCAATAAGTGTAAATGAATTTCGAGGGAGAAATTATAGTTAGGGGGGTAGAATGTAACACCCCAGGTTTAAAATTAAGTTTTATGTTTTGAAAATGATTCCAAGATGTAATAAAATAAATTACCGAATGATAATATATAATTAGCAAGCACTTTATTCATAAAAATACCAGAATAAACCCTTGATACACAAGAACTAACCCATTAAAACCACCGCTATTGATAATAAAACAATTGGAAGACTACCGAGAAACACCACGATGCCGATCGAGTAGTTATCATCTCTTAGATCTGATAGAAGAAAAAACGTTATGGCAAGGATGATAGAAATGATACTATAAATAAGAGGATCATATAAAACCATCTCCGAAAGCAGTGGCGTGAGCGTCGAGATATTTTTCTTCTGAGTGTTTAAACAACCCGTAAAACATTGGAATTATAGAGTTTTATCCGATTGTTTTAAAAAGAAACTGTCCGTTAGAAACTGTAATATTTAAAACCAACATTTGACAACTGTTAATAAAATAAATAGACAATTTTTATTTAAATATTATTATATAACTGATATACAATGAACAAACTTTGTGAATTTAATAAATTTTATTAAATAATGTGAAATTATAAGAAATTATAATGGAATCATAATATTGATAATAAGATTTAAATTATGAACGAACACTATATATGGCATTAAAACTAATTTAATACATATATATTTATATGTTTATTTTTATTAAGGATTGTTTTGCATATATATATAATGATAATTTATTTAAAACATACTAATATATATAAAGAACTTTATAATTTGAATTTAAAAAAAACCAAAAGAATGAATATTAATTTATATATATATATAAACTGAAACAAATATATATTCAGAAAATCATTTTATTAAAAAAAGAAACAATAAACTGATAAAAGTTTGTAAGGAAAGTAATATATAAATGAAATTAAATAGAAGGAAAAAAGGTGTTTTGGTTTCACGGGATTCCATTTCGGTTTCGAGAGAAATAGAGGCCGAGGTGAGGGTTCGTTGTCTTCATCGCAAACCAGGAGTCTGAGAACATGACATCGAGATGTTGAGGTCTATGTTGAACTTTGATTGAAGTTTGGGCATCGTCCAGTGGTCGATTCCATAGGGGTTCCGAAACACCATGTCTGAACTCGGTTTAGGGTTTCCGTTTTTTGTACATGATTTTGAAGGTGATCATCTTGTCTAGATCTGAGTGGCTTTGGTGTTTCATACTTTAATCACCTTCATCATTGGTTTATATTTTTCAAATCTGTTTTTTCTTGTTTATTTCGGACATATGTATTCAGAAATCTTATTATCCGAATGGTTTTTTTATAGATTCCATTTTTCCTGTTATTAGATATCAATATGTTTATATTATTAAATTTCTATGGTGTTTATGATCGGGAATTGATATCCTTATCTTTGTCAATGGTTTAGTCTTATACTGAAATGTGAATGACTGTGGTTTGTTGTGTTTTGAATAATCCTTAACCTGTTCCAATCCATATCTTCATCATAGTTGATTTGTTTATTCAAATGTCAATGTTTAAAACAGTGTAATGTACTGCGAGTTTGGATTTCCAGCAATTCATTTTGTTTATTGAGCAGCTGTCAAGCGGCTGTCAATTAATACGTCTAGAATATGTTTTGGAATTTTGAGTTGGTATTGGTGGTCCTTTAAAATAGTTTAAGAAATTTCTTTCATCAATCCATCAAATTCGATTGTTATTAATTAATACACTGCATTTGGACTTTAATAGAATTAACATTTCCACCATATTATTTATAGCTTTGTCAAACTCTTTTAATAGGATACACACACTATAGCATATGCACTTAGTTTTTTAGCGTATCTTATAAGAGATAACACTGCTATATAAACCATTTCTATCTTACTCGTAGCCCAGGAGGATTCTCCACTCAATATGTGGAGACTAGAAGGGTAGTGAACCACTATCCTCTTTCCTTTTTTCTTGCCAGTTATGCTAACGTGAGAGAACACCGAGAGATAAATTTATGTTGAGAAAAAAAGAGGGGAAGAAAGTCTGAATGGTAGGAAGATAATTTGGAATCTCAGTTTACGCCTAACCAAGTAATGGATCTTTATATTTATTTGGTCAATTTATTTTCTTCGAAAATCATAATTGTGCAATTGAAATTTATTTCATCTATGGTTTATTTTTCAAAATCATCAAGTTTTTCACCTTTGAAATTTTGGTAGAATATAGTAAGGGACTGTTTATTTATTATTGTGTATGCATAATTTATCTTCAAATTTAATAATTCCATCCCTTTCTATTATTTTACTCTTCTAAAATTGTTAAGATATTTCTTTGCTTAAAAAAAACCTTTCGACACTATGATGCTATATTCTAATGGAAAATTATTTTGAAAACTTTTGATTGTTGGTTTCTTGAAATCAATCATGTTTAAAGTTCTGAAAATTTTGATGAATTATTATTAAGCTTTTATCATAAATATTTTTGACAGTTTATATATATATATTTTTTATAATTCATAATTATTTTTGAAGGATCATATAAATATATGTGATTAGAATATATATATATATATATATATATATATCAAATTTTATGTTCTAATTTGGTTTCATGTTAATTCGTTCAATGATATTTGTATTTATCGACGTTTCATTTTATCATGAATTTATCCTGTTATTATGTGATATATTTATATATATATATGCATGTATAATCTTCAAGTATATAACTATATTAAATAAAATTATTATTTAACAAAATAATTTCTGAAGTAATAATTTATAAGATTAAGCATATCATAATTTTATCATTTATATGTGTCATATAAAAATAATTATTATGGTCATAAATAAATGATTTGTTTTTAATGATTTGTAAATGATATTTTATGCATACGTATATATATAATTATATATATATAGATAGAAACACACACACAAATATATATATATACCTTCATGATGTGAAAATATATAATTGTTTTAAAGAAGTTAGTAGTCAAGTAATAATTCACATATGAATTTATAAATTAAGAATATCATAATTTTATTATGTCACATACAAGTCATATGAAAATCAAAGTCATGGTCATATATCGATGATCGTTTTGGAAACATCCTATATGCATATGATGTATAGGTATATAGGCATATTCAAGAACGTTGGATAAACATTACAAAGAAATGAATTTTTAATGGAATTTGATGAAATGTTTATAGACATGTTATGATAATTTTTCTCATAAATGAAATGTTTATTTTAAAATATATACATATATATATATATATCATTTATAATCATCGGTTCATGCCCATTATTAGTTTGTGATTTTAATTAAAAGAACTGTTTAATTCATTTATTTATGAAAACAAATCATTGATATTTCTTTTATTATTTATCAATGGAAGATTGGGTATGTTGGAGTTCATGTACATGCCAAGTGACGTGAGTTTTTGGGAATCAATATTCACAAGTGTTTTTCAATAAAAATTCACATTTATATGTACAAATATATATAAATAAATATATATATATACCCTTATATATAGATATTACTGGAAATTATTATTTAAATGCATAGACATGTTCAAAGGTAAAAACTCCAGTGAGCAATACTAGTATATATAAATATATTTATGTAAAGAAAACATTAAACTTTTTCAAAAAAATATTGGTGCTTGTTTTTTGTAAAATGGAATGTCATTTGGGAGTGAACCCATCCTTCGCTAAGTGGGTAGGCCCAAGACAGCCTTCGATGAATTAAGTTTCCTCAAAATGATATTTTGTTTTCATGAAGTTTGATGAATATTTTCCAAATAAAATCACTAGAATAGTTTAAAAGTGTTTTCAAATTATAATTATTTTTCAAAAGGATTATATTATTTTATAATGGTTGTTTTAAAAATAAATTTACAATTGAAATTTTTCAATTGTATTATTGAAATGATATTTTTCTAAAAGTGGTTTATCAAAGGTTTTCAAAACCCCTTACTGAGCATCTTTTGTGCTCACCCCAAGATTTGAAATGTTTTCACAGGTATCTTAGGAGATTATCGTAGATGTCGTCGCTTATGGAGCTAGCACGCGCGGAAGCATAATGGAAAAAAATTTATTTCTATTCAACTCTGATAATGTAAGGTTATGTCTAATCTTCGAGAACCTAGACCGGTAAGAGATCCTCATTTCATTAAAGTGTTGTGTAATTTTTTTATTCCCCTTTTTTTTAAAAACAAATTTCACAGCATTTTTCTAGCACCGAGTCTGGAAGAGCGGGCTTGAGGTGTTACAATCAACTCAGGTATTTGATGCATAAAGATTCTCTTACTATGAAAGGGGAAAAGACTTTAATTTCAATCCATTGAATCGACCTTCAAGCCAACAAACTATGTAAGACTTCTCTTACAACAATGAGCTAGGGGGTCGATGGAAGTGTTATGAGGGACATTATGTGCTATCCCAAAAACGTTTTTAAGGCAGTGTTCCTGGAACATAGTTAATATGTTGAATTTTTTTTCCACATCTAGTAAAGATTAGTTGATTTAGGTATGACTAACACACATTCAGTTTATGCTCCTTGAACTAGCCCTTAGTGATGAACCATGTAAAATTTATGTTTTGACTCTCTTTTCATTTGAATGTTTTATTACTACACTTCTCCATAAAATTCGTTTAACAAGTTCCTACCATTGTGGGAACAAGATCCATCAAATTAGAAGATACATTTGACATCCTGATTCACCCATCCCCTCTCACGGTTCTCTAGGGTTCTACATTTCATTGAAAAATCAGCACTTAGAATGTAGTATAATCCAACTCCCATATTCTTTTGATGATCCCAATGTATGACATATTCATTTAAATTTGATTTATGTCCTTAGTACCAAAAAAATGTATTGCTTCTGCCACAAGTATAACTCCACTATTTCTCATGGTACTTTATTCATCATGTTAATTTTTATAGAACGTATCACAACTAATTAAATGACCATTCTTAGATAATACGTACACAATTAGTCCTCCAGCTATCCATCAACGTCATTCTAAAATTGAATCCAGATTTTCTTCTAACTCTATAAAAATATGATCCTAAAACCATCCTATAAATTGTTCGTTATGTGTATTTTATATCCATCTTTCATCCCTTTATGGATTCAAATTCCTAAAAATTTCTTTATGGGTTTCAACATATGTGGAAACCTCAAAACCATAAGGATAAACAAAATGTTGGGCCTGCCACTTATTTTTAATATTTGACGTGAAAAAATATCTTCCAAAAATTCCATCACCCACATGTTGCCCAGTGTCACATGATTTTGGTAGACCAATGTTTTCCACATTTAATAGGTGTTCGGTGAAAAATTCAACAAATTTCTCAACAATATATCTCTCTATAACAAAACCCACTAGCCAACATCATTTTTTTACATACACCTTCAAAATATTCACATACCATTCAGTGGAGTACATCCGTCTATAGTGTAAAGGACTACATAGTCAAATATCTCATACCAAGAGAACCATCAAATAAATAATCAAATCAAAGAATGTTGGCAGGAAGATAATTTCCAATTCAAATAATATGTTGTAAATTTATCTTTCCATAGTCATCAATTTCTTCCAGTATATAACTTTGTTGCATATATCATTGTAGAAGAAAGTGATCCTGGTTAATGTATGACAGATATTCTTGGTCAAAATATAATATAAATCTGTAGAAATTAGGTCACGTATCAAAAAATGGTAGTCATGTGATTTCCAGACAATTAATTTTAAATCAGTAATTGAAATTATGTTCTTGATATTCAAGGAATAATCCTATAGAACCTTTACAACATTCAAGAAGTTTCAAAACGGATATATCTCTTACCTGAAAAGGGTGTAAGTATCTAGATGAAGAAACGTTTGTTTTTCACCCTTCCCCGGTGCAAACTCTTCTCGTATTCTCATTTCAATAATATCTATCATAGCCTTAATTTATTCATTTTTTTGAGTGCTTTTAGAAATGTGATGATGAAATTACCACATATGTTTTTTTCAACATGCAAAACATCATGAAAATTTCTGGTGTAAGAAAAAAATCAGTATGGAAATTCAAAAAAAAACTCACCTCTTTTTCTAACTGATTTTCATAATATTTTTGGAAAATAGTATACCAAATGTAGTGTCCTCATATTTTACATTCTCAAAAAATTTTATCACCAATTAGTGGAGACATTGTTTTACATTATTATGAACATCCATAGAATGATTTCATCCATGATCGAAACTTATGTCAATGGGTAGAAATCTATGATTTCCTAGAAACATGGTTCTCGATGAGTGTTTCAACCTAATTAAATGTGTACCCTATTCAATAATGATAAACCTTTGATTTCCATTAATTCCTTATCTTCATAAATTTCCATAAGCACAAAACTAATTCATTTTTCTATAATACATGGATCTCAATGTGAATTCTTGTTTTCTATAAGAATCATACAATGTAGCACCGAAATCCCACAATAATTTTTAATCCTCGATCAATAGAGCCAAATAAACATTGATATCATTATTCAGTTGTTTTTTTCCTGATATAAACATAGATAACATGATTAATTTTCATTTCATGCATAACTACACTAGTAATCTGTAATTTTCCTACATAACCAGCCATATACTGTGAGTGCTAATTTGAAATCCAATAGGATTCCATCCATCTATATATAATGGAAGATGAAGGTTTCTTGGATATTTTTAAAATTCCTAATACTAATTATCAATTCTCTTCCACAAAGGAGAGTCTGCTGAGTGATGTAGTTTACTATCTTTAATTCTTGTATCTATGAGTAACATCAACTTCCAGGTAGTCTCCTCACTTCCATATAAGCGTCGAAACCTTGTAATGATTGGAATGTACAATATAACTAATACAGGACTACATTAATATTTCTTGTATCGAGAAGAACCACACTGTGGGAATTTTGTATGTGATTTTTGTTCCTTGAGAAATTGTATACATTCATACGGGCAGATGTGTATTCTTTTAATGACCATACCCATTGAGTATAGAATTATTTTGGCATCGTATGTTCATCTCAGGAGCTCACTATCTTCAAGGAACATGCCATTCAAGATAGAAAGTATTTCTGTAAAACTGGTGTCACTCCATCAATTTCCTACTTTCAAATTATACAGCTTCAGTATGGTGGACAATGTTGTATATTTAATGCAACCAACATACAATGGAATATTTTCACAACTCTTTAACTTATCAAACAATTCTGGGAAATCATGAATTTCATCTTCAACTATTCTTTCCGTTTTCTCGTTATGATCTTCATCATTATTCAAATATGTAATCACATCCATAATATAGTCTTTTTCATTGTGAACACTTGTAATAATATAAGATGAATCATAAAACATAGTGTTATCCCCACCACTAGCTAAATTCTATTTATCCACGTGTTTATTCTAAATTTTTTAACATTATTCTATTTTTTGATAGATCATGCTTTTTTCCATCTCCTCTGTACTAATTAGTCTATCATAACAATAGCATATACATGGAAAAAGGATTTGATAAAGTTCATATGCATGACCTTTTACAAACTCGATTAACTATTTCACTCAATCTTCATAATATTTTGTCAAATGATTTCCATTCATCCATTCTTTATTCATATCCATCCTATTTTATTCAGTAATATTAATATTTACCAAAATAATACACAAAATGGGCCATTCAACTGGAAATTTTAATTATAGTTATTATTTAATTTTTTTACTGAGACTCATTCCCATAAAAGCTATCACTAAACTAGAAAATGGGGTAATTTGAGAGTACTCCTCTAATTTAAAACATTTAGGTGATGTTGAATTAAAAGGAGGTTTAGATGCTGAAATGGGGTGAAACATTAACTCACCTTTTTTGGAGTGGCTTCATGATGGATATCTTTTGGGTTGGATAATGTTATTGTCATGCCCTTTCCTTGGTGTTATTATCAATCTAATTTTCTTATCTATATAAAATAATGGTTTTCCTAATTCTATAAAAATATAAACATAAAATATTATAGAAAAATGAAATTTTATATTTCCATTGAAAACTATTTATAAAATAACACTTGAAATTCCATTAAAAACCAACCATTTACAAACATTCCCCTTTAAAATAACACTATATTTTAAAAATAAACCAATAAATTCCTAGCACACTTTCACAAAACTATAATTCTGTTTTTATGGATTCAAGGAAACTTCATGAACAAATAGTCATAATCATTTAAAATGAGCATCCACTCCCTATATTTTACAGATTTTCATTTAAAACATCACACACCCCTTTTTAAAAAGAAAAAATCATTTAATACACTTTTCTAACATTCACATCCATATATTAAATTCAATAAGGGGAGTTGACAAACACTTAGCATGCATCCTATGTCCATGTCAGATGCATAAATCATTTAAAAGCTATTTAAATTCAAAAATGGTATGTTGAACAAAAATAATTTTTTAAAGAAACATTTCCAAACACCTAAATCATTTTAAGATATCTACTTAGGAATTTTCACAGTGAGATAAATCCCAAGAGAGGCACCGTATAAAAGTTACATGAATCAAAAATATAAAACTTTTTAAAAAATGAAATGATATAAATGGTTTACTCATGATCCAAAATATAATGGTAAACCAAAAATAAATTTATTAACAAGAGAAGACCTATATAGAAAATATCTCAAAATAACACAAAATTAATATTGTCTCTTAATTCCCTATGGTGACCTCTACATCTGAATATCATTATATCATTAATAAAATTAATGGTGAACTCTAAATCCTATTTACACAACAATGTGTATATGATTGGTTTGAGGAATGAGACTAGTAGGACATCATCAAATATTTTATACCATTCATTTTTCAAGACAAACAAAAAAACTATTTTTAGGGAAAATAATGAAAATAATTTTATTACATAGGCTTGAGTAAATAACCTAAAAAATATATATTTTTATTTTAAAGAAAATTTAATTTTCCAAGATACAACCATGTGAATAATAATAAAATATCAAGAATCAAACATTAAGGGGTACATACGAAAGACCTAATCAGATAATCTAAGATGAATGGTTAAGGTAATCGTCACACTAGAATATTGTTCCAATACAAATGTAACATAATCAACTCAACATCAATGGCCATATTAAGAAGGAAATTCTAGTAGCAGGTGTGAGACCTAAGATATGGGTACTATAAATGTGTGACCATAATATTATAACTCATGTCTCTTGAATTACCACATCTCTAGCTAATTAATCCCATGATGTTTTTCTAAAACCCCAACACTAATAATCAAAGAAAAACATTTATAAAAATATCATGTCAAAATGGTATGACATCCATTGAAGTATCCATATACACATCAACGCCCGTAATTTAACTTGATGAATGTTCAAATATATATTAGAAAACCATATATATATAACACATTTATTCAACCCAAATCAATCATTAAAATGTTAATCAAAACACAAACCTAGATATAACTTTCACTACAAGATCCAACCCAAGTGTGTTTTATCTTATTTATCCATTGAAAAATTTTATTTAATCCAAACTAATCACCATAATCACTCCATTATAATACCAATCCGGATATTTTTCACCTAAATCAATCCTTATAATGTTTTTAATATATCAAACCACCTCATCCAAACATGTTCTGACATTTAGATCAATAAAAATTAAGAAATTTTAATTGTACCAAAGTACTAGACAATTATATAGAGAAATTTTTCAAAAGTTTCATAGAATATACCAAAAAACCAAGAAAAAACATTACCAATAAAAAAATTTCTCAAAATAATGAATCAAACCAAAAACATTATTTATACATCAATAAGATTTTAAATCCTAAAACCCTATAATTAATCATTCACTATATAGAAATTCCTGTCACAACTCATCCCCCGAGGCCCACGCCATGACTACACCAAGCCTGCGTTCCATCAGCCAGGGGATAGAGACAAGCACCAGAAATGCATATCCCTAAAATGGGAAGGCATTGACTTTTAACCTGTACAGACACATAGTCAATGAACAGAACAAGAAACAATAATGAAGTAAACTATTGTTGTAAAAGAGTGTTGAATGCAAGGGGCTGGAATACAAGACCAACTAAAAAGTACAAGTACAACTGAAAAAGTAGAAATACTACTGGAAAGTGAAAAACAGATATTGGATCATCCACCAAGGATCTTACCCGAAGGGTAGGTATAGATCATGATCAGTAGTCCTTGTGTCACGTCACGCAAAATGGTCCACCTCAAAGCAATGTCCAGTCCTGGCTCCCTCATCCAAGATCAATGATGATCGTCATCTTCACAAGACACAACACGGTTTGGGAATATCCCGTGCAAGGGTGAGTATAACGATACACAATAGAGACCATGAGACCCCCGTATGTCTCCCAAAGTTCCACAATGGAAATAACACAAAGCAAAACCTCAATCTCAAAGAATGATGCAATAAAAATCAACTCTACTTAGGTATATGACCATACATATACCTAATATATCAATACATACTCATCTCATACATGAGGTAAGAATACCACAAAGGTAACACCATGAAGATAGAAGTACCACATAGGTAACACCATGAAGACAACACAACGAAGGTAAAATTACCACACTAGTTACACCACGAAGACAACACCATGAATGTAGAAGTACTACATAGGTAACACCATGAGTATAGAAGTACAACACATGTAACACCACAAATATAGAAGTACCACACATGTAACACATCGAAGATAGAAGTACCATTGAGGTAAAACCACGAAGATATAAGTTCCACACAGGTAACACCATGAAGATAGAAGTTCCACACAGGTAACACCAAGAAAATAACACCACAAAGTTAAAAGACTCAGCTTAACCCAGGAATAACTTAAGTACAAAAATATAGATGATTAGTCATAACCTAGATCATCTTATTCTATTAAAAGGCGCTACTGTTGACCCACATAGGATTGATAGGTACTAATACCCAATAACCCACCCAAGATATGACCCACACATGATCGGTATGGGATGACCCAAAAAGGATCGATAGACAGTGACCCACATAGGATCAATGTTCCTTCTTCACGTTAAAGCCTGCCACTGGATTCCTCACCCCTGGTATTCTTGAGTTCAGTAGAATCTTCCCTTTGAGATATCGATCATACCTCGACCACCAACATGCTCCAAAAAAGAGTAAACCAAAGTACTTCCATGTAGTAACAGATCAAATGTGAGAGATAGTGCGTCAATCGAATGCTCGGTCTGTGAGTTATAAGCCTTTTAGTTCCTAGGGCCCAGTTGGATTCGGGTTTAATCCTAACAGGGAATACTCCAACATTATCCAAAACTAATGTGGAGTATAATAAAAGGATCATCACACTCCAAGGGTCCTAAAACCACAGACGGTTTTCCAAATGAATATCTGGTTCTCATGAAATGGACCTAAAAGTGTTTCTTGATCTAGTTGTGCCTGTGTCTGGTCTGACCAAGTCCGACTGACCTGGCTGGACCTTGTTTGTGTCCGACCAGACTAGGATGGGCTGCAGTGGACTCAACCTATATGGTTTAGGTCCGGCCTAGCCTAGTGCGCAAGGGGGTGCACGGCCCGACCGGCAAGGTGGGGGGCTGGCCTGCAAGGGGGTAGCCCAACCCGCAAGTGTGTTTCCTGTCCCAGAAGAGGGTGCAGCTCGCCGGTCCGGCCTGTAGTGGGGTCCGCCCTAGCCGGCACTGGAGGGGATCAGCATCCTATTTGGAAAGAGATGGTTCGGCACCAAAGGGTACTACTAGGTCATTACGGGACCCACTGCAGGTCCCGCCGCCCTGGGTCCACCGGTGGTCCACTGAACATCCCACCCTCCTCTTCTGAGGCCAATCAGTGTTCCACAACCCTCTTCCAACAACTGTGGCTGATGAGCTGTGGTTGGATCCTCCTGAGTAGCAGGTGTGCCACATCCTTCATCACGGCTTGCCAGTGTGTCGGTCGCAGCCATCGTCGGTTGCGGCTTCAGTGTAGCCCCTTGATCGCTGGTGGGGCGTGATGGGGCGTCGCACCTCCTACAAAACAGGTCTATGTCGGCCGCTTCACTGACCACCACAGCTTAATTTTGTGGCCTCCTCTTTCAAAGCATGATGACGTACCCCCTCCATCGTAGTCGAATGGTGTCGTTGCACTGAAGTTCAATCATGGAGAAAGCATAGGTATCAAGGTAGTAGAGGGTTCGGGCCAGGTTCGTTAGGCCCATGCTTTCCACATTAGCTTGTAATCAACACAAAGGATGAAAAACGATTCTATAACTATTATGATTAAAACCAAAAGTAAACCCTACCTCATTAACATTATAGAATCCTTGTGATTGAGGAAGTGGGTCAGAGTTCTCCATCCCCCAACAACTACCCTCTAACGATATCAGTCGATCTTCGATCTTCAGTTTTGGGTTTCAGTGTCGTTTGCCACCGCTTTCCAGAACTGACTCCATCCTTCAAGGGTTTGGCTTCTCAGGAATTTTTCAATCACTTCGTTGCTTGTTTAAGAATTGTGGAAACCTCTCCCCAAGCTCCACATAAATTGAAAAGGGGGGACGGTGTCTAACGCTCATAAAATTTATGAGGGTTCATTAATAGGAACCTTCCAAAATTCTAACGATGCAGTTAAATATAATTTGAAGGATCAATCCAATATAATGCTTGATACATCGTTGGTCCCATGATGCCTCCTGTCCGTTGGAGGAAAAGAAAGAAAAAAGGACATAACTATGTTATTTTATTTGTTATTTTAAAAGATCTGAAAGTCTAACTTTTTCTCTAGACCTACTACGGTTGAAGTGATGTCTCCCTTATGGGAATCCCAGTGCTGCAGATTTATCAGTGCCCTAATGTTTTTAATCTGAGCACCAGTTCAAAAGTTTGAAAACGTCGATCAGGTGTTCACTGAATGTACCTTAAAAATAATTCATAAATTTATTCCGGGCACGAGGAGCCTCAAAATCATGCACCATTAATTTTCATAGACTCGTAATAATTCCACAAAATAAAAAATATTTCATAGAAAATCTGGGTCTATAAATTCTCCCCATATTAGTGATTATCATCCCCAAAAGCCACATCATATACTAGGGAAACAAATGGGAGTACGGAGCATGAATCTGAGCCTCCAGCTCCGAAGTTCTCTCCTAGGGGTTCATGTACTATCAACGAACATGAAATAGAGGCATTGACCACCCATGAAGGACTCACTCCTATTTATCCCCAATCTCTACTAGAACCTCCGAAAATGTCGCCCCATCCTCAAAGTCCAGCTCACCGTGGTCGATGATGTGAGATGGGTCATGCACATATATTCTCATCTGGGATACATGGAAGGCGTCATGCACCCTCTCCAACTATGGTGGTAGTTCCAATTGTTATTCCACCTCACATATCTTCCAAAGTATCATAAATGGGTCCGTCGAGCATAGAGGTGACTAGTATGGTCGACAATATAGGGCCTCGAATAGTGCCATACCAATGTTGGAGTGATAACTATTGTATTATGTGAACTCCAACATGGGAAATTGAACCTCCCAATTGCAGTCAAAATCTAATTTGCATGCACAAAGAATCTCCTCCAACGTCTGAATAGTCTGCTTCATCTGACCCTCAATTTGAGAATGAAAGGCGGTGCTCAAACGTAGCTGATCCCTGAATGCCTCTTACAATCCTTTCCACATCTATGATGTAGAACATGCATCGTGGTCATATATAATAGTTGGTGGAACCCCATGAAGTCTCAAAATCTCATGTACAAAGAGGCTTCACATGCCCTCTACATATCCCTACTCTCATATAGGTAGGAAGTGGGCCAACATGGGGAGTTGATGAACCATCAACAAAATAGGATCATGTCCCCTAGATGTATGTGGAATACCTATCACAAATTCCATGGAGATAAAATACCACTTCCACTCCGGCACCTCCAGTGGATGCGCTAAGCCCGCTGGAACCTAATGCTTGACCTTCACTTGCTGAAAAGTGAAGAAACGCGAAACAAAATCTTCCACATACTTCTTCATTCCTGGCCACCAGTGGTTACATCAGAGGTCCTGGTATATCGTCACCACACCATGTTGTACTTCAATAGGGGATCTGTGGATGTCCCTCAAAACCTCTTCCCGTAGCACCACTAGTATCTTGGTATGTCCTCTAAAGAGGATGACGTTCTCACCACCTTCATGAATTCCATCATGGGCCTTTCCTGAGGATATCTGAGTATGAAGAGACTCACAGTCAATGTCATTAATTTTCACCTCATTGACTCACTAAAGGAGTGGAGAAGTGGCTGTCATAGACTAGAGGTTAACTTCTCCATCTCTATCCATGAAGGATATTGGTATCGCAGCTAGCTACTATGTCACCTCACTCATCAACTGTAGGCCCCAAATCCAACAGAGTGAATCTTCTACCACATTCCCCTTCCCAAGATAATATACCATCTCAAAGTCATAGTCCTGGAGGAACCCTAGCAATCTCTTCTATCTCAGGTTAAGGTCTTTCTAAGAGAAGATATACCTGAGACTCTTGTGATTAGAGTAGACTATAAAACGTTCTCCCATCAAGTAATGTCTCCACATCTTCTGGGAGAAGACCACTTATGCTAAATACAAGTCATGGGAAGTATAGTTCAACTCATAATGCCTCAACTATCATTAGATTTAGTTGATCACTGATCACTCCTTCATCGAGACACATCCAATTCTGGTCCCTGAGGCATCATAGTAGACTACATACCCAATGCCCACTTCTGGTATAAATAAGATGGGGGCACTCATCAGTCTCTTCATCTTCTCCTAAAACTCTACTTGCATATCTTTATCCATATGAAGATTTTTCCCTTCTTCATCGAGGCTGACGAGGGTTCCACAACTCTAGAAAATTCAGGCATGAATCTCCAGTATTATCCAACCAACCCCAAGAAACTCCGCACCTCGGTCACACTCCTGGGTGGCTCACATGCAAGCACAACCCCTATATTCACCGGATCCACTACAACTATAGCCTCTAAGATAATGTTTCCTAGAGAGTGCACCCCTCTTATACATTACAATCACTTTGATATCTTACCATAATGTTGGTGATCTCAGAGTTTATCCTAAATTATCTTTAGATGATAGGCATGCACCTCCTCCGTCAGTAAATATTTTAAGATGTCATCGATGAAGACCACAATGAAGCAATTGAGGACTGGCTGGAAGATCATGTTCACAAGTCCCATGAACACTATTGGGGCATTGTTCATGCCAAATTGTATACCCATGAACTCATAGTGGCTATACTGAAATCTGAAGGCCATCTTCTGCGCACCCTCATCTCGTACCCTGATCCGATGAAATCCTGATATGATGTCTATATTTGAAAACAAATGAGATCATTTCAGCTAATTGAAAAGATCATAAATCCTTGGAAGTGGATACTTGTTCTTCATGGTTACCTGGTTCAGGTTCTGATAGTCCACACAGAGTCTCAGACTCCCCTCTGCCTTCATATCAAACAAAATAGGGGTTGTCCATGGAGAAACACTGGCCTTATGAACCCCTTCCTCTGCAAGTACTCCAACTGTACCTATAAATCATTAAGATTTGTGGGAGACATCAAATATGATGGTGTTGATATCGGTGCCATCTTTAGGTATAGGTCGATATTAATTTCTACCTCTCTAAATAGAGGTAGTCCTATAACATCATTAGGGATGACATCGACATACTAGTCCACCACTATAGTATTGCTCAGAAACTCAACATCTACTTCTCAAAGGGTAAGGCAAGAAAACTGGTGTGAGATCAGTTGCACCCTCTTTCAGGGAAGTCCATCCTATGATGACATGGTTCCCTTCTCACTTGTGAAATAAAGCAAGGTGACATCCTTGCAGACACACTACACTTTGCGCCTAATACAGTCAATCTGGGCATGGATTGTGGATAACCAGTTCATACCCAAGATGACATCTTAAGGCCTCGACGCTGCTACTAGAAGATCCTAGCAGAAGCTATCGCCTCCTAGAGTAAGCTCACACTATCGGCACCAGTGTGTAATCGTCGAATCCTCTCCCGTATAAGTCTCTATCTATAACGATCGAGCCAATGGCTCCCCTAGAATCTCCGAGCTCCAAACTAGGGACATGGAAATAAATGAGTGATTAGAACATGTGTATATATGTACTATAGCTAAGGAGGAGTAGGCACACATCGTACCTCGAATCATCTCTGATGTATCGTGGTTGTAGGCGACAGCTGCCTAATACTGAGCTAGTCCCTATCCACTTGCTCCATGAGGTCGAGGTGGACCACCTGGAGGTGGTGGATGTTGAATCGCGAATCACTGCCCCGCCTGCTGCACGACCATCTCCTCTTCCACGACCTTCTACTGCCTACGGACCTACCCAACCGAATATGTGCCTCTACATCAGAGGTCTCTCGATCATCTGCTGGTCATCTGTATGGTGGGTCAGCCAGTCACGAGTCCTGTGAGCCTGCCTGCCGTATGGGTAGCACTGCCTGCTCCTTAGTTTTCCTCCTTTATCATGTGAGAACCACAACCCAAAAATGTATCCTGAGGTCATCCACTAGAAGGCCTATTCTTCTTGGGACCTTGTGAAATATGTATACTGGTTGTTGTAGATGAATCTATTACCGGACGTCTGGTGGTGGCTCTCATCATTGGTACCTACTCTACTAGGATGTTATCCCCCAAATGTTCTTCCTCTAGCACCCCATCCTGCATCGGAATGATGAGCTATATCATCGATGATCTGATCTCCCGTTAGAGACCCTACTAAAAGGTTTGTGCCTTAATGAAAGGGTCTCATACCACGTCAGTGGAGCAGCGAGAGAGATTAGTGAGCCTCACTGAGTACTGGGCCACAATCATGATGCCCTATTGTAAGTGTAATAGCTCCTGTATATGCACAGAGTGAAAGGTCTCTAGGAAAAACTCTACACTATAATGTCTCTGGAAGTCCTCCTCGATGAGGGTCGCCACATCATGTATCTAGAGCATCTAGCTCCACCATCTCCCAACTACACCATGGAAGAGACTGGCAGTTAGGATCACCATCAGATCACCCGATGTCCCAACTAAGCGAAAAACTCTGGCTACAGCCTCCAGCTAGTGCTCAACTACCCATGGGTCCATCTCGCCTCAGAACCTCAGAGGCCTCTACACCTAAAACATGGGCAACGCGTTCATTCATCATGCATCCTCTATAGGTGGGGCTAGTGGCAACATGTTTTCTATGGGTAGTGGTGCTGCTGGTACACCACCTGAAGGTGATAACACCGTAAGAGGGCCCTATACTGAGGCCTCATCGCTCAGTGAGCCATCATCGCGTACTCTCCCCTGAATCTTGGTTGGCTGTCTACATGGAGGCATACATAGAGAAGACAGGTGTTCCTTGCATAATAAGTTATACCTGATGAGTTGATGCTAAGAGATCATATGAAAACTTTTTCAAAACACATGCAATTAGTGTTTTCATGCACAGAGTTAGAAATCATAAGTCAGGGTCCTGATGTGTGGATACGTCGGTCTCCGAAACAACACTAGATTCCTCAAAATAAAAACCACAATCAAAACACTTAACACTCTTGCCACATAAAATGATCATAGTCCTACTTCTTCAGTTTAACCAACTCCTCTGATACCACTTTTTCACGAACCGTCCCCCGGGGCCCACACCGTGACTACCCTAATCCCACCTTCCATTGACCAGGGGATGGAGACATGCACTAAAAAAGCATATCCCTAAAATATAAAGGCATTTCCTCTAAACTTGTATAGACACATAGTCCAAGAATACAACAAGAAGCAACCACAAAATAAATTGTTGTAGTAAAATAGTGCTGAAAGTAATGGGGTCAGAATAGAAGCCCAACTAAAAATTTCAAGTTAAACTGAAAAATAAAAATACATCTGAAAAGTGAAAATCATCTCTTGGATCATCCATCGAAGATCCTACCGAAAGGGTAGGTACAACTCATGATTAGTAGTCCATGTGTCATGTCACAGCAAATGGTCCTCCTCCAAGCACCATCTTGTCCTACGTCCCTCATCCTTAATCAATGTTGTTCATCGTCTTCATAAGACACAACAAGGTGCGGGCATAACCCATGTAGGGCTGAGAACAACGATACTCAGTAGGGACCCCGAGACCCCCATACGTCTCCTACAATTCCACAAAGGAAATAAATCATTGCAAGAACTCATTATCAAATCATGAAGAAATAGACATAAACTCTACTTAGGTAAATGTCCATACATATACCTATGTTAACAAGAAATAGAAATCTCATACATGAGGGAAGAATACCAAAAAGGTAACACCACGAAGGTAAATGTACCACACATGTAACACCACAAAGACAACACCACGAAGGTAGAAGTACCGCACAGGTAGCACAATGAATACAACATCACGAACATAGAAGTACCACACAGGTAACACCCCAAAGATAGAGTATACAAAATAGTTAACACCATGAAGATAGAGGTACCACATAGGTAACACATCTAAGATAAAAGTACCACATGGGTAACAAAATGAAGGTATAAGTACCACACATGTAACACCAAGAAGATAGAAGTACCACACACTTTACACCAAGAAGTTAACCCCACAAATGTAAAAAACAAAGCTCACACTAGGAGTAACTTATGTACAAAAATATAGATTATTTGTCATAAGCTAGATCATCTTATTCTATTAAATGGAACTGTTTCTATCCCATACAGGATTGATAGGTACTAACCCCCACAGACCCACATAGGATCTGACCCACACACGATCGGTATGAGCAGACCGACATAGGATCGCTGAGCACTGACCCAAAAATGTTCTTATATATGCTAACCCACATAGTATGGATAGATTCTGACCCACATAAGATCGATGTTCTTCCATTACATTACAGCCTGCCACAGGATTCCTCGCACCTGGTGCGCTCGATTTCTGTAGAATCTACCCCTCGAGATATCAATCATATGTCGACCACCACTAAGCTCCAAAAAGGAGTAACCTAAAGGATGACCATGTCGTAAGGGTTCCAATGCAATAGATGATGGCTTAATCGGATGCCCAGTCTATGAGTTATAAGCATTTTAGTTCAAAGGTCCTGATTGGATTCAGGTTTGATCTATCCCTGCAATACTCCAATATTCACCAAAACTGAAGTGGAGTATACCAAAAAGAGATTATCACTCCATGGGCCCTAGATCCACAGATGGTTCGTCAAATGAAAATCTGATTCTCTAGATATGACCCTTTATGTGTTTCTAGGTCTGGTTGGGCCAGCCTGCCCTGGTTTCGCATCCGACCCAACCGGGCAGGGCTGTGGCAGGCTTGGCCAACTGGGCTAAGGTCCGGATCGTCCCATGGGGGGGGGGGGGCGTGACCCAAACCTCAAGGGGGGGGGGGCGACCTGCAATGGGGCAGCCTAGAACACAATGGAGCATCCCGACCAGCAAGGGGGCGGCTCTGCCAGCAAGGGGGCACGGCCAGCCGGTCTGGGCTGTGGTGGGGTCAACCCTAGCTGGCACCGGAGGGGAGAGGCCCACCATTTGGAATGCGAAGTGGCAGTGTATAAGGGTGATTCCATGTCACTGCGGGACCCGCTGCATGTCCCATTATCGTGGAGTCGAAGTCGCGGCTCGTCTGGTGGTGCGCTGGTTGCACCGCCCTCTTCTTATCCGGCCGACTGGTGTGCCGACTACCATGGCTAAAGAGTCGTGCCTGATTCCTCTGGCGGAGCGGTTTTGACTCCTCCTTCCTCGCGGCTAATCAGTGAGCCAGCCACCACCTTCATCGGCCATGGCTTCACCCACAACCCATTGTTCATAGGCATCACATGACGGCGTTCGACACCTCCTCTACGGTCAGCCAGTGCCGACCGCTCCGTTGACTGTTGCGGCTTAGTTCCACGACCTCCTCTTCTGGTGCGCGATAGCACACTGCATCCATCGTATCCGGATGGTACCGCTGCACCGGTGGTCTACCATGGAGAACGCAAGGGTAGCATGGAAGCGAAGGGTTCAGTTCGGGTTTCTTAGGCATGTGCACTCTGCTTTATCTTGTAATCAATATGTGGGAGGAAAAGGGATTTTACATCTCTTGACATTAAATCCAAATGTAAACTCTACCTAAAGAACGATGTAAAACGTCTACAATTGAGGAAGTGGGTCGGTGTCCGCCATCCCACACAAATAGCCACCAACGACATCACACGATCATCGAACTTCGGTTCCGGGTTTCGGTGTCGCTCGTCCCCACTCATGAAAACCTGCTTGGTCCTTCATTGGTTTGGTGTCTCGACACTTTGTCATCACTTCTTTGCTAGGTGAACCAGGGCTAACACCTCTCTGCACGCTCCATATAAATAAGTGAGGGGGGAGGCTATCTAATACTCATAGAATTTTTGAGGGTCCATTAATAGAAACCTTCTTAAATTATAATGACGCAATTGCATAGAATTTGAAGGGTCAAGCCAATAAATGGCATGACACGTCCCTGGTCCCATGTTTCGATTTTCTGTTTGAGGAAAAGAAAGAAATAAATTAAAATTTAAAAGTTATTTTATTATTCTTATAAAAACGTCCAAAAACACTTAATTGATTTCCAGCACATTGGATTCAATGGTGCCCTCATATTTTTAATCTAAGCACTGGTACAAAAGTTAGGAAACGTCGCTCACACATTTACTAACCATACATTAAAAAAAGTTCAGAAATTCATTCTAGGCACACTGTGCTCAGAATCACACGTCGTCAATTTTCACAAACTCATAATAATTCAATATAATTAAAAAATTCACATGGAAAATCTGGGACTTTACAATTTCAAATCAAATAAGAACATAGCATGGATTTGGAGGTACGACGATGGTAGTAGGGTCCGTCGGTAGTAGAGATGGGGGTAGGCGGTGGCTATGCTGATAGAGGCCGCGAAGGGGTCTGAGGAGGAGGTGGGGTTCGCAGTGGAGGATGGGTTTGCTGTAGTAGAGGTTGGGTCTGCGCAAAATAGGGTGCAACAGTAGAGGAGGGGTTGGTAGCAGTAGAGATAGAATTTTGCGAGAGCTTGAGGTGTGCGAGAGAAGAAGTTGACTGTTTTGGGTCACTTATAAAGTCATGTAAATCTTTTATCAACGCTAGTTAAAAATCGTGGAAAATGGTATGTTTTATCAATGCTAAAATAGAACGCACTGATAATGCATGCCTTTATCCATGTTAAAAAAGCACAGATAATGCAATAATGTTAATAATTTATTTATATTATTATATATATTAATAATATTATAAATATATATTTATAATTATAACTATAAATAAATATATTTATTATTTATATTTATATAAATAATTAACATATTTATATAATTATATATATTTATAAAATTAGAAATATTAGAAATAATTATTTATTTATTTATACATATAAAATTATAATTAATATATTTAAAATATTTATAACATGTAATTAATATATTTATTATATATAATTATAAATATATGTTTCTTTATATTTATAATTATTAATATAAATATATATATAATTCAATAGTTATAAAATTATAATAATTGTATTTCATATATTTATAATGTTAAAAATATATATAATTAAATAAATATATTGATAAATATATAAAATTGTTATATTTATTATAATTTTATATTTATATATATATAGAATAATAATTATAAATAATTTTATTTATTTATAAATATTTTTATATATTTATAATTATATTTATTTAACTATATATATTTTTAACATTATAAGAATTATAAATATATATATATATTAAAATAATTATAAAATTTTAACAAATATATTTATTCTATTTATAATTTTATAAATATATATAATAAATATTTTAATTATAATTTTATACTTATTTAAATATAATTTTATTAATATAGAATTATAATTATAAGTATTTTTATTTATTTTATAAATATTATTATATATTTATAAATGTATTTATTTAAATATATATATTTATAGAATTAACAGTATAATAAATATATTTATTATAATTTTATAGTTTTTTTCATATATATATCTATATATTTAAAATTATAACTATAAGTAAATATATTTATAAATATTTGCATATAATTATAAATATAAATATAAATATATTTATAGGATTATAATAAATGTATATCATAATTTTATAATTATTTAAATATATATATTTAATTATAATTACAATTATAAATATAATAAATATATATAATTTAAATATATTTATTTTAATTTTAAAAGTATTTATGAGAATTGATTCATGCGTATAATATGAATGAATTGTAACGCCCTGACCCCAATTATCCAGAGTCGGTTCCTTATTACATAACATTGGCATGATCACAAGAAAGATCAAATCTTGAAAGACCGATTGGTTTAGTAGCTTTGGAAACACTAGATATATTCATAAAGTTTTCCATTACATCATAAAGTGAACAACTACTACAAAAACATAGTGTCTCCATAGTCCACACTATTATCCCCTCGTAATATCCCTACAGGTCATTCATAACTTACTTCTTCACATCCTGAGAAAAATAAAACACAGAAAAGGGTGAGCTCAAATGCCCAGTAAGGATAACAATATAGTGGAAACTTTCAAAAATAAGCATAAACATTTAAGGCATTTTATAACCAAAACAGAAGCCTTTTAAACTTGAACTTCAACATAGTATGGAAAAAGTAAAATGAAATAATTCCATTTACTTATTCACATTGTTATTCTACTAATCTAATAATCATATGAAATTTCAATAACCACTTTCATAATGATGGAATGCATAATGTCATACTATCATAACCACATAGCCAAGACCTCGTGCCAAGACTACAAATAATATTTTGCCAATGCCTTTTTCCAAGACACTAGTTTGTCTCATTATACCTACTGATGCATCGATGAGCTATAGCAGGCTCCACCTGTCACATATTAAGTCCAATGCATTCCCATATGAAAAGGATTATACATAACATAAACATTTGTATTAAAACTAGCATACGAAATGTAAATACTTCATCCATAAACCATGAAAATTACATATCCATAGACAAACATATCACAAAACTTTCAATACAATATGGATGTTTTGTTTCATAATAAATCATCTCCAAATAAGCTTAAAATCCATCAAAGGATGATGTCATAGATGAAATCAAATCTCTTTTTAGAGAAATATATCTTTTTATTTTGAAATCATTTAAGAGTCATATAAAATGAAACATTTTCTTTTAAATTATTCTTATAATCTTGTAAGGGAAGCTTCAACGATTTTATAATGGCGGAAAATAGCCAGACCCGCCGTATAAGTTAAAAAAAAATTCTTACCTTAATTCTGTCGAAAAGGTTAAAAGCACCTTGTTTGGAAAACGATGGAAAGATTCCTTTATAAATCTCTTATAAATAGTCAAACAAGGGTATAAATGACTTTAACCTATATTCTTTTAAATAGTAAAAATGTTTTTAAATACATTTTTAAGAAACACGGATGTGGATGATAAAGAGATCCCAGTAGATTATTACATATAAATAACCTCGGATAATGAAGATATTGTGAAATAACCCTTACCTTGTACTTTTCCTTGGTTGGGGTAGGTTAACATCCTGTATAATAGTGAAATAATTGTTATTAAATTATACTGGAATCATATGCATTCATATGATATCATATATGATCTTTTAACATTGCTTTGTTAATAATATCATAGTATTATCGTTGTTTCGGGTGTTAACTTACTCATTTTCTTTTATATGTTTTGAACGTAAGCCATGTTTTTAATGGATATGTTTTATATTATTCATATCCAGAATGATATCAATTCCATAAACATCATTTTTAAATCATAAAATGATAATTATACTTGAATGGATACGATGGAGAATGAATCTCATCATGTTCATGGAGACGGTAGTCCGTACGTACGGACGAGCGACATTATCATTCTTTTGATATTAAAATAATATATAATTTGATAGTATGTCATATTTAAAGAATCATTATCATGTTATATTTATTATTTACATGAGTTACACATCATTATTATACCCATCCAAATAATAATATATTGAATAACAATTACACCACGACGTTGAGACGGTAAGCCGTACGTACGCACATATGGTGACATGTTATTCAAAGGGTGGATAGAATACTAAATATGGTTGTACCATATTTATAATAACATCACAATATATATATATATGATACTAGAGATATTATTTTATAATGGTAATAACAAATAAAGAAGAAGTGGAAAAAGAAAGGAACTTGGAAAAGGGTGGTGAAATCATTACCTCTTCTTCGGGTTCTTCATTTTGATTTGATCCAAAGGGCTTCTTAGGATGGCTTTCTGATCAAACTAAGGCCTCTAGATTGTATTGAGGGAAGTTGGGAGATTATTTGGGCCGATTTTGGCCGAACAAAAAGGCTTTGAAGGTGTGAAGAAATGAGAAGGAGGAGTGCCCTTTTATAAGAGGGGTGAGGGGCACCTTTGGAAAAGCTAGAAATATTAATTTATAATAAATTCATATTTGGTTTATAATGGATCAAAATTTGATTATTCAATGGTTAAGGTGGGGATAGGTCGAAATATATTCAACCAACAGAATTTAGATAGGTTTGGGTTACTATATTAACCTTATCTTTATGTATTAACTCTAAGTTAATTAGTTTCACTTTTACAATGTCTCTTTGTATTTTTATATTATATGGTTAATAAACATACCATATACATCCAAGCGACCCCAAAGTGTTCCATTAATGATACAAATATCATGATATAAGTCTCTTGGAAAAAC
The DNA here is from genome assembly GCA_963277665.1 of Viscum album. Lineage (NCBI taxonomy): Eukaryota > Viridiplantae > Streptophyta > Magnoliopsida > Santalales > Viscaceae > Viscum > Viscum album. The sequence goes on from OY728160.1 coordinate 1,568,562,883, forward strand.
CATAGATTTTTAGGAATTTAATATCAATTATTAATATAATATTGCTTTTAAAAACTCTTTTATGTCAATTTTGACACTATTCAATAGTTGATTTTTTTTAAACTCATAATAGAATTATTACTTAGACAAAAGTTAATTAAATCATTCCTAACATGTCATACTAACTTAGAAAATTAGTTTAATTCATAAAAAGTCTCAAATTAAATTTATTTGTGTATTTATAATATCAATTAGTTTTATTTTCCACTATTATAGTAATTACCGCATCATCATTTTGTCATGAATAAATTAAATTATTTAAATTCTAAAAATTATAAATAAAATATAATTATTAAGGAAATCATTTTAGATTTCTAATTAATATTTATAGTCAAACATCCAACATATATAACCCTATGTAAAAATTGTTTTTCTAAAAGATATATGCTTATGTCATTTTTGTACTTATTTTAACTTAATTAAAATTAAGTGTCCCTATCACCTACAAGTGGCTTCATGGGGTCCCAAAATCGAAAAAAAGATGCATATGGTAGAACATGTATCAAAAAATAAATCTAGGACACATTTTAGGGTAATTTAGTATTTTTATAATATTATTTTTTAACCCTTATTTACCGGATTTACCCTTAACCATGGTAAATAAAATATTTACCGCAGTAATTATTCAAAATTTCTAAAAATAAAAGTTACCTATTTACATAATTTGAACATCCTGATTCCAAATATGGAACCCATCTTTCCAAATTCAAAACAAAAAAGTGGCAGAAATTAATTTAAAAATAATTCCCATTGTTAAAACAAAAAGCGTGTTTTTAAGAGATAATTACTATCAAAAGATTGACACTTGTTTATGTCTGGTTTAATTGTAAAATTATGTCCAATGACCAACATTGTATTAAATGGTAAAAATATATTCTATGTATACTTTAAAACCTCTCAAATTCATTGTTTATCACTATTAATTATTTTGATTAAAAAAGTTGTTTTTAATTAAAATTTAGTAATTTTCACTATTCATCAAAATACTAAAGTTATCCGAAATGCACCAAAATTTCACCTTAGTCTAAATTAGATATTCCGAATCCAAAAATGAAGTCCATTTTAAAAAATAAAATATATATAATTTCAAAAAGTAGGTATTACTATTCATAACAGCTTGTTTGATTGGTTATGGTGTGTTAGAACTCGGTGTTGCGTACAACACACGCTATCACATTATTCAAAGAGAAGCGTACCGTGGAAGCTTGGGGTGTTATATTCTCCCCTCCTTCAAATAATTTCGTCCTTGAAATTTCAATAAAACTTATCACATGAAAAGACTCGGGTGGTTCTTCATCATAAGTTCCGCAGTTTCCCACGTTGCCTCTTCCATCTTATGGTTTCTCCACAAAACTTTTACCAGACGCGTCGTCTGGTTTCTCAGTACTTGTTCTCTCGTATCAAGAATCCTGACAGGCTCTTCACAATAAGACAGATCGGGTTCCAGTTCTAACTCCTCATATGTGAGTACTTGCATTGTGTCAGGCATGTATTTCCTCAACAGAGATACGTGGAACACATCGTGAACATTGGAGAGACGTGGCGACATTGCCAATCGGTAAGCTACAGCCCCAATTCGTTCTAGAATTTTGAATGGTCCGATGTACCTGGGACTCAATTTACCTTTCTTACCAAAACGTATGACTCCCTTCCATGGAGATATCTTCAGGAAAACATGATCACCGACTTGAAATTCCAAATCCTTCCTTCGATTATCGGCATAGCTCTTCAGCCTACTTTGAGCTGCTTTGATGTGATTTTGGATTACCTTCACCTTTTCCATCGTTTCCTCCACTAGTTCTGGGCCTACATGTTTTCTTTCACCAACGTCATCCCAACAGGTTGGTGTACGACATCTCTTTCCGTATAATGCTTCATATGGTGCCATTTGAATACTCGAATGGAAACTATTATTATAGGAAAATTCTAACAGAGGTAGATATTGATCCCACATACCCTAAAAGTCAAGTGAGCAAGATCTCAACATGTATTATATGGTTTGAATAGTCTGTTCTGATTGTCCGTCTGTCTGAGGGTGGTAAGAAGTGCTCCAATGAAGTTCAGTATCCATGGTTTTCTGAAGACTTTTCCAGAATATTGAAGTAAAATGGGGATCACGATCAGAAACAATTGATAGGCGTACTCCATGAAGTCTCACAACATCATTAATATATAGTCTTCCTAGATGTTCCAGGGGTAGATCTTCTCTTATAGCAAGAAAATGTGCTGACTTGGTAAGACGATCAACAATAACCCATATTTCATCGTTCCTTCTAGGAGTCATTGGTAGTACCATGACAAAGTCCATCGTAATATTGTCCCATTTCCACTCTTGTATGGGAAGATGTTGCATGACTCCTCCAGGCTGTTGCCTTCCATATTTCACTTGTTGACAAACCATACCTCTTGACGCAAAATCAGCAGTCTCCCTCTTCATGTTGTCCCACCAAAAATGTTCCTTCAAATCTCTATACATTTTGGGGCTCCTAGGGTGTATAGAAAAATTAGAACTATGAGCATCATCCAGCAATTCCCTTTTTAGATCAGGTATATCGGGAACACAAAGTCTCTTCCCAAATTTCAAAAATCCATTTTCATACCCAAAGTCTCTCAATCTCCCATCATTCACAACTTTAATCTTCTTTTTGAATTCTTCATCATCGGTCTGAGAACTCTTAATCCTTTATAGTAAATATGGTTTGGAAACCATTTGAAAAAGCATTGATGTTTCACCTTCCCTGGTTATTCCCATGTCTATCTTCACTAGATCCATCAAAATTGAATCCATTTCCATTCTCATCACATTCAAAAATCCATGGTATTTTCTGCTGAAAGCATCTGCCACGTTGTTTTCTTTCCCCGGGTGGTAGTGTATCGTACAATCATAATCCTTGAGTAATTCAATCCATCTTCTCTGCCTCATGTTGAGTTCTTTTTGTGAGAAAATATACCTCAAACTCTTGTGATCAGTATAAATCTCACATTTTTCACCATAGAGGTAGTGCCTCCATATCTTCAAAGAAAAGATCACAGCTGCTAACTAGAGATCATGAGTAGGATAGTTTTGTTCATCAATTTTCAACTGTCATGATGCATAGGCAATAACCCTATCATTCTGCATAAGGGCACAACCAAGTCCTTTCTTCGATGAATCACTATAAATAACGAACCCATCATTCCCTGATGGTAGAGTCAATATAGGAGCATTGACTAATCTTCTCTTCAGTTCTTCAGAACATTCTTCACAAACTTTTTTCCAAACAAATTTAACCCCTTTACATGTGATCTTTGTTAATGGGTTAGCCAATCAGGAAAAATTTTGGACGAATCGTCGATAATAACCTGTCAAACCAATAAAACTACGTACCTGAGTTATACTCGTCGGTGGTGGCTTTTCTTGGATTGCCTTAGTCTTAGAAGGATCAATAGAGATTCCATCTTTAGAGACAATATGTCTAAGAAAATAAATCTCCTGAAGCCATAATTCACACTTGCTAAACTTCCCATATAATTCATGTCTTCTAAGAGTCTTCAAAATAATGCGCAAGTGATTTTCATGATCTTCACAGATTTTTTTGTATACCAAGATATCATAAATAAATACCACCACAAATTCATCGAGATACTCCTTGAAAACTCTATTCATCAGATCCATGAATACAGAGGGTGCATTATTCAATCCAAAATGCATTATAGTAAACTCGTAATGCCCAAACCTGGTACGAAATGCTGTCTTCGGAATGTCTTCCTTCATCACACACAACTGATGGTATCCAAATCGAAGGTCAATCTTTGAAAAGTATTGAGCTCCATGTAGTTGGTCAAATAAATCATCAATTCAAGGTAGGGGATACTTGTTCTTTATTGTTATATCATTGATCTCCCTGTAGTCGACACATAACCCCATAGATCCATCTTTCTTTTTAACAAAAAGAACAGGGGATCCCCATGGAGAAACACTAGGGCGAATAAATCCCTTATTACTCAATTCCTCTAGTTCTTTCTCTAGTTCAACTAATTCTACAGTGGCCATTCTATAAGGGGTACTCGATATAGGACTTGATCCCGGAATTAAATCAATGGAAAACTCAACTTCTCATTCTAGAGGATGTCCAGGTAAATCTTCCGGAAATAAATCTACATATTATTTCACAATAGGTACATCCTATATTTGAACATTCCTTTACTCACCCACAGTTATTTAATTATATTCCTACTCAATAATTGAATTTAGTTGAGCTACTGGGGGTGGATCTAGATAAGAATTAGGTGGTGACGATTCTGCTCTAAAGATAAGGTGTTCCTTATCATCATCAAAAATCATAACCTCTTTCTTCTTACAATAAATCTTCGAATCATAGTCTGAAATCATTTCCATACTGAGGATTATATCGAACTCAATCATAGTTATGACGATGAGATCAGCAGATAAAGAACATTTATGTGCTCTAATGGGAACTGATTCACAAAACTTTTTTACAATGATACTTCCATTATGAGTTTTAACTGACAACTCCCTTGTTAAATCAAATTGGAAATATCTAATTTTCATAGAAAACTGAGAATATATAAACAATGCGATGATCTAGAATCAAATAATGCATTTTCTAAACATGAGGAAGCCATTAAATTACCTGCCACCACGTCTTTCAGAGCTTCAACCTCAGAAGTAGTGATAGAATAAGCTTGGCCTTGATCCCATGTCCTTTTCTGAGGTAATTTCTTCTGATGCTTAGGACATTCATTTTCATAATGTCCCATATCCCTGCAATTATAGCACTGAACATTGGTAGCTTCCTTCTTCCCCTTGCAAGCACGAGCTTGGTGGCCTTTTTCACCACACATGTAATAGACTCCCATTCCCTTCAAGAAAGTACCATGGTGTTTCTTACCAAATTTACCACAGGATGGATATTCAACCTTTCCCTTCTTCCCCTTATTTCTGTTCCTAGATTGATCAGTAGGTCTCTTCTTCTCTTTCATTACTTTAAAGTAATAAGACTTAGATAATTCCTTTTCAGTCTTGATAGCACATGAGACAATGTCTTCGTATGATGAGAAGGATTGTGATACTAATGCTCGACAGAGAAATGGTTTTAACCCATCAAAGAAATGATCAATCTTACTTCTTGGGTTACGTATATAATCTCCAGCATACCGTGCTAACCTTGTAAAGTTAGCCACATACTTTGTGACATTCTCATCCTCCTTTTGTCTCAGACTTAGAAATTGCCTTTCCATATCTTCTTGTTGGTCGCGAGGAAAGTATTTTTCTAAAAATAGATCTTTGAACTCCCTCCATTCCATATTTGATTCTTCATCATCTTATTTTGTGTTTTGAATCAATGGCCACCATTGATCAGCATCTCCAGTGAGGTGGTAAACTGCCATGATAACTTTTTCCCTTTCACTACTCCCCAAAGCCTGAAATATTTTCTCTAGGGAATTTATCCATTTCTCAGCTACTAAGGGATTTTTACTCCCATTGAACATTGGTGGTTGTTGCCTCATGAATCGATCTAACATTGATCCTCCACGCTGCTGATCAGGGTGCTCCATACGGGTAAGGTTATTATTCATAACTTGAGTGACTTGTCCCAGAATGGTGATTAGCTGATCGGCACAAGTTGCACCTCCAGCTCCACTATAATTATCTTGAGTAGGAGGGAAATACCTACATGGAGTGCGTGCATTGATACGGTTTCCATTTCTTCCACTAGGCACCATTTATAAACAATGGCATAAACTAGATCAGTTTATGAATCAAAATACATAATCCCATACTTATAAAACACGTAACATAAATTGAACTATTTATGGATATAATCCATAATCATAAAATTTTTTTCTTTGAGAAAGTATATACTCATTAACCCTTCATAATTATTTGTAAAGAAAATGAGAGTTATCCTAAGCATATCCCCCGAGAGTGTCGTAACCAGGAGTGCAGCAAGGACCGTTTTCGTGTACCAGTTCCCGTTTGAGTGTAACACCCCAAGCTTCTACGGTACGTTTCCCTTCGAATAATGTGATAGCGTGTGTTGTACGCAACACCGAGTTCTAACACACCATAACTAATCAAACTACCCGTTATGAATAGTAATACCTACTTTTTGAAATTATATATATTTTATATTTGAAAATGGACTTCATTTTTGGATTCGGAATATCAAAATTAGCCTAGGGTGAAATTTTGGTACATTTCGGATAACTTTCATATTTTGATGAATAGTGAAAATTACTAAATTTTAATTAAAAACAAATTTTTTAATCAAAATAATTAATAGTGATAAATTGTGAATTTGAGTGGTTTTAAAGTATATTTAGAATATATTTTTACCATTCAATTTAATGTTTATCATTGGACATAATTTTACAATTAAACCGAACATAAACAAGTGTCAATCTTTTGATAGTTATTATCTCTTAAAAACACGCTTTTTGTTTTGACAGCGGGAATTAATTTTAAATTAATTTCTGCCACTTCTGTGTTTTGAATTTAGGAAAATGGATTCCATATTTGGAATCAGGATGTTCAAATTGTGTAAATAGTTAACTTTTATTTTTACACATTTTGAATAATTACTGCGGTAAATATTTTATTTACCATGGTTAAAGGCTAAATCCGGTAAATAAGGGTTAAAAATAATAATATTATAATAATACTAAATTACCCTAAAACGTGTCTTAACCCTATTGGTTGATACATGGTCGACCATGGGCATCTTTGGGTCTATTTTGGGACCCCATGGATCCACTTGTAAGTGATAATGACACATTATATTAATAAAGTTAAAATAAAAATAAAAATGGCATAAGCTTACATCTTTTAGAAGAACAATTTTTACATAGGGTTATACATGTTGGATTTTAGATTATAAATATTAATTAGAAAGATAAAAAGATTTCCTACATAATGATATTTTATTTATAATTTTTAGACATTATATAAGTTATTTTATTTATGACACAATGATGATGCAGTAATTACTAAAATAGTGAAAAATAAAAATAATTGATCTTATAAATACCCAAATAATTATAATATGAAACTTTTAATGAATTAAACTAATTTTCTATGATAATATGATATATTAGGATTGATTTAATTGACTTTGTTCGAAGTAATCAATCTGTTAGGAGTTTCACAAAAATCAACTATTGAATAGTGTCAAAATTGACATAAAAGAGTTCTTAAAACAAATATTATATTATTAATTGATATTAAATTCCTAAAAATCTAAGGTTCGGCCAAGAGACTTATATTATGATAGGTTCCTCATTAATGGACCACTTGTGGGTCGCTTGGATGTATATAGTAAGTTTATTAACCATATTATATAAAAATACAAAGAGACATTGTAAAAGTGAAACTAATTAACTTAGAGTTAATACTTAAAGATAAGGTTAATATAAGTACCCAAACCTGTCTAAATTCTATTGGATGAGTTGTTTTCGACCTATCCCCACCTCATCCTTTGAATAGTCAACTTTTGAGCCTTTGTAAACCGAATATGAATTTATTATAAATTAATATTTCTAACTTTTCCAAAGGTGCCCCTCACCCCTCTTATAAAAGGGCACTCCTCCTTCTCATTTCTTCACACCTTCAAAGCCTTTTGGTTCGGCCAAACTCTGCCCAAATACTCTCCCAACATCCCTCAATACAACCTAGAGGCCTTAGTTTGATCAGAAAGCCAACCTAAGGAGCCCTTTTGATCAAATCAAAAGGAAGAACCCGAAGAAGAGGTAATGATTTCACCACCCTTTTCTAAGTTCATTTCTTCTTCCACTTCTTCTTCCTTTGTTCTTACCATTCTGAAATAATAACTCCAGTATCTCACATATACTGTGATGTTATTATAAATATGGTACAATCATATTCAGTATTCTATCCACCCTTTGAATAACATGTCACCATACGTGCGTACGTACGGCTTACCGTCTCCACGTCCTGGTGTAATTGTTATTCAATATAATATTATTTGGATGGGTATAATAATGATGTGTAACTCATGTAAATAATAAATATAACATGTTAATGATTCTGTATATATGATATACCATCCATTTATATATTATTTTAATATCAAAATAATGATATTGTCGCTCGTGCGTACGTACGGACTACCGTCTCCACGAACGCGATGAGATTCATTCTCCATCGTATCCATTCAAGTATAATTATCATTTGATGGTTTAAAAATGATGTTTAAGGACTGTATATCATTCTGGATATGAATAAGATACAACAACCATGGCTTATGTAACAAAACATATAAAAGAAAATGAGTAAGTTAACTCCCGAAACGACGATAATTCTAAGATATTATTAACAAATCAATGTTAAAAGATCATATATGATATCATATTAATGTATATGATTCTTGTATAATTTAATAACAATTATTTCACCATTATACAGGAGGTTAACCTACCACAACCAAGGAAAAGTACAAGGTAAGGGTTATTTCACAATCTCTTCTTTATCCGAGGTTGTTTATATGTAATAATCTACTGGGATCTCGTTATCATCCACATCCATGTTTCTTCGAAATGTATTTCAAAACATTTTTACTATTTACAAGAATATGGGTTAAAGTCATTTATACCCTTGTTTGACTTTTTATAAGAGGTTTATAAAGGAATCATTCCGTCGTTTTCAAAACAAGGTCCTTTTTAACCTTTTCGACATAATTGAGGTAAGAATGTTTTTTTAACTTATACGGCGGGTGCGGTTATTTTACGCCGTTATAAAATCTTCAAAGCTTTCCTTACAAGCTTATAAGAATATTTTCAAAGAAAATGTTTTATTTTATATGGATCTTAAATGATTTCAAAATAAAAGGAGATATTTCTTTAAAAAGAATTTTGATTTCATCTATGTCAACATCCTTTGATGGATTTTAAGATTATTTGAAGTTGATTTATTATGATACAAAACTTCTATATTGTATTGAAGGTTTTGTGATATGTTTGACTGTGGATGTGCTATTTTTATACCATTCATAGTTTATTGTGAAAGTATTGACATTTCGTATGCTAGTTTTAATACGAATGTTTATGTTATGTTTAAACCTTTTCATATGGGAATGCATTGGACTTAATAAGTGACGGGTGGAGCCTGCTATAGCTCCTCGATGCATCGGTAGGTCTCATGAGACAAACTAGTGTCTTGGCACAAGGCCTTGACAAAATCTTATTTGTAGTCTTGGCACGAGGCCTTGGCTATGTGGTTATGATAGTCTGGCATTATGCATTCCAACATTATGAAAGTGGTTATTTATTTTTGCATGTGATTATTCGATTAGTGGAATATCCATGTGAATAAGTAAATGGAATTATTTAATTTTATTTATGCCATACCATGTTGAAAGTTCATGTTTAAAAGGCTTTTGTTTTAGTTATACATTGCCTTAAATGTTTATTCTTATTGATGAAAGTTTCCGCTATATTGTTATCCTTACTGGGCATTTGAGCTCACCCCTTTTCTATGTTTTATTTTTCCCAGGAAGTGAAGATGTAAGTTATGAATGACCTGCAGGGATATTATGAGGGGATTGTAGTGTGGACTGTGGAAACATTATGTTGTTGTAGTAGTTTTTGATTTTATGATGTAATGTAAAACTTATGAATATATCTAGTGTTTCCAAGGCTACTAAACCAATCGGTCTTTCGAGATATGATCTTTCTTGTGATCATGCCAATGTTACGTAATAATGCACCGACTCTAGGCAACTAGGGTCGGGGCGTTACAGTTGGTATCAGAGGAAGTTTAGTACAAACCTTGGAAGCTAGATTTAGATAAACTCTGATTAGAGCACATAGACCTAAGATGAACTTTGAGGATTAGTATAGAAGAACTTCCTAGAATTTTGGTATTGTAGAGACTTTGTGAGTTTTCCGAGCAATACATCCCTGTCTGGATATGAGCAGGTAGAGGCGGCTCTGGCACAGATGTACCTAGGGGTAAAACCCGAAAACACCGCTTTGAGCTAGACTCGAACGGGAACTGGTGCACGACAACGGGCCTTGCTGCACTCTTGGTTACGACACTCCCGGGGGATATGCTTAGGATAACTCTCACTTTCTTTACAAATCATTATGAAGGGTTTATGAGTATATACTTCCTCAAAGGAAACATATTTATGATTAAGGATTATATCCATAAATAGTTCAATTTATGTTAAGTGTTTTATAAGTATGGGATTATGTATTTTGATTCATAAACTGATCTAGTTTATGCCATTGTTTAGAAATGGCGCCTAGTGGAAGAAATGGAAACCGTATCAATATGCGCACTCCATGTAGGGATTGCCCTCCTGCTCAAGATAATTATAGTGGGGCTGGTGATGCAACTGGTGCCAATCAGCTAATCACCATACTGGGACAACTTACTCAGGTTATGAATAATAACCTTACCCGTATGGAGCACCCTGATCCGCAGCGTGGAGGATCAATGTTAGATCGATTCATGAGACAACAACCACCAACGTTCAATGGGAGTACAAATCCCTTAGTAGCTGAGCAATGGATATTTTCCCTAGAGAAAATATTTCAGGCTTTGGGGAGTAGTGAAAGGGAAAAAGTTACCATGGCAGTTTACCGCCTCACTGGAGATGCTGATCAATGGTGGTCATTGATTCAAAACATGAAGGAAGATGATGAAGTATCGAACATGGAATGGAGGGAGTTCAAAGATCTGTTTTTAGAAAAATACTTTCCTCGCGACCATCGAGCAGATATGGAAAGGCAATTTCTGAGTCTGAGACAAAAGGAGGATGATAATGTCACAAAGTATGAGGCTAACTTTACAAGGTTAGCGAGGTACGCTGGTGATTATATTCGCAACCCAAGAAGTAAGATTGATCGTTTCTTTGATGGGTTAAAACCATTTCTCCGTCGAGCATTAGTCTCACAATCCTTTTCATCGTACGGAGATATTGTCTCATGTGCTATCAAGACCGAAAAGGAATTCTCTAAGTCTTATGACTTTAAAGCAAAGCAAGAGAAGAAGAGACCTGCTGATCAATCTGGGAATGGAAATAAGGGGAAGAAGGGAAAGGTTGAATATCCATCTTGTGGTAAGTGCGGGAAGAAACACCCCGGTGCTTGCCTGAAGGGAATGGGAGTCTGTTACAAGTGTGGTGAAAAAGGCCACCAAGCTCATGATTGCAAGGGGAAGAAGGAAGCTACCAATGTTCAGTGCTACAATTGCAGGGAGATGGGGCATTATGCAAATGCATGTCCTAAGCGTCAGGAGAACTTACCTCAGAAAAGGCCAAGGGATCAAGGCCAGGCTTATGCTATCACTACTGCTGAGGTAGAAACTCTGAAAGACGTGGTGGCAGGTAATTTAATGGTTTCCTCAAGTTTAGCAAATGCATTATTTGATTCTGGATCATCGCATTGTTTCATATCTTCCCAGTTTGCTAAGAAAATTAGATATTTCCAATTTGATTTAATAAGGGAGTTGTCAGTTAAAACTCCTAAGGGAAGTATCGTTGCAACAAAGTTTTGTGAATCAGTCCCCATTAGAGCACATAAATTTTCTTTATCTGCTGATTTCATCGTCATACCTATGATTGAGTTTGATATAATCCTCGGTATGGACTGGCTTTCGGACTATGATGCGAAGATTTATTGTAAGAAGAAAGAGGTTACGATTCTCGATGATAATGATAAGGAACACCTTATTTTTAGAGCAGAATCGTCACCACCTAATTCTTATTTAGACCCACCCCCAGTAGCTCAACTTAATTCAATTATTGGGGAGGAAGAGAATGAAATAACTGTCGGTGAGGAAAGGAATGTTCAAATAGAGGATGTACCTGTTGTGAAAGAATTTGTAGATGTATTTCCGGAAGATTTACCTGGACATCCTCCAGAACGAGAAGTTGAGTTTTCTATTGATTTGATTCCTGGATCAAGGCCTATATCGAAGACCCCTTATAGAATGGCCACTGTAGAGTTAGTCGAACTAAAGAAACAACTTGAGGAATTGAGTAATAAGGGATTTATTCGCCCTAGTGTTTCTCCATGGGGAGCCCCTGTTCTTTTTGTTAAAAAGAAAGATGGATCTATGAGGTTATGTATTGACTACAGGGAGATCAATGCTATAACGATAAAGAACAAGTATCCCCTACCTCGTATTGATGATTTATTTGACCAACTGCATGGAGCTCAATACTTTTCAAAGATTGACCTTCGATCTGGATACCGTCAGTTGTGTGTGAAGAAGGAAGACATTCCGAAAACAGCATTTCGAACCAGGTACGGGCATTACGAGTTTACTGTAATGCCGTTTGGATTGACCAATGCACCCTCTGTATTCATGGATCTGATGAATAGAGTTTTCAAGGAGTATCTCGATGAATTTGTGGTAGTATTTATTGATGATATATTGGTATACTCCAAAACCTATGAAGATCATGAAAATCACTTGCGCATTATCTTGAAGACTCTGAGGAGGCATGAATTATATGGAAAGTTTAGCAAGTGTGAATTCTGGCTTCAGGAGATTTCTTTTCTTGGACATATTGTCTCTAAAGATGGAATCTCTGTTGATCCTTCTAAGACCAAGGCAATCCAAGAATGGCCAGCACCTACGAGTATAACTGAGGTACGTAGTTTTATTGGTTTGGCAGGTTATTATCGACGTTTCGTCCAGAATTTTGCCCGATTGGCAAACCCATTAACGAAGCTCACACGTAAAGGGGTTAAATTTGTTTGGACAAAAGAGTGTGAAGAATGTTTCGAAGAACTGAAGAGAAGATTAGTCAATGCTCCTATATTGACACTACCATCGGGGAATGATGGATTCGTTATTTATAGTGATGCATCAAAGAAAGGACTTGGCTGTGTCCTTATGCAGAATGATAGAGTTATTGCCTATGCATCACGACAGTTGAAAATTCATGAACAAAACTATCCTACTCATGATCTTGAGTTAGCAGCTGTGATCTTTGCTTTGAAGATATGGAGGCACTACCTCTATGGTGAAAAATGTGAGATTTATACTGATCACAAGAGTTTGAAGTATATTTTCTCACAAAAAGAACTCAACATGAGGCAAAGGATATGGCTTGAATTACTCAAGGATTATGATTGTACGATACACTACCACCCGGGGAAGGCAAACAAGGTGGCAGATGCTTTGAGCAGAAAAGACCATGGAGTTTTGAACATGATGAGAATTGAAAGGGATCCAATTTTCATGGATCTAGTGAAGATGGACATGGGAATAACCAGGGAAGGTGAAACATCAATGATTTTTCAAATGGTTGCCAAACCATCTTTACTAGAAAGGATTAAGAGTTCTCAGACCGATGATGAAGAATTTCAGAAGAAGATTAAAGCTGTGAATGATGGGAGATTGAGAGACTTTGTGTATGAAGATGGAACTTTGAAATTTGGAAAGAGACTTTGTGTTCCCAATATACCTGATCTAAAAAGGGAATTGCTGGATGATGCTCATAGTTCCAATTTCTCTATACACCCTGGGAGCACCAAAATGTATAGAGATTTGAAGGAACATTTTTGGTGGGACAACATGAAGAGGGAGATTGCTGATTTTGTATCAAGATGTATGGTTTGTCAACAAGTGAAAGCTGGAAGGCAACAGCCTGGAGGAGTCATGCAACCTCTTCCCATACCGGAGTGGAAATGGGACAATATTACGATGGACTTTGTCATGGGGCTACCAAAGACTTCTAGAAGGAACGATGCAATATGGGTTATTGTTGATCGTCTTACCAAGTCAGCACATTTTCTTGCTATAAGAGAAGATCTACCCCTGGAACGTCTAGCAAGACTATACATTAATGAAGTTGTGAGACTTCATGGTGTACCCCTATCGATTGTTTCTGATCGTGATCCCCGTTTTACTTCAAGATTCTGGAAAAGTCTTCAGAAATCCCTGGATACTGAACTTCATTTGAGCACTTCTTACCACCCTCAGACAGACGGACAATCAGAACGGACTATTCAAACCTTAGAAGACATGTTGAGATCTTGCTCACTTGATTTTCAGGGTATGTGGGATCAATATTTACCTCTGGTAGAATTTTCCTATAACAATGGCTTCCATTCGAGTATTCAGATGGCACCATATGAAGCGTTATACGGAAAGAGATGTCGTACACCAACCTGTTGGGATGACGTTGGTGAAAGAAAACTTGTAGGCCCAGAACTGGTGGAGGAAACGGTGGAAAAGGTGAAAGTAATCCAAAATCACATCAAAGCAGCTCAAAGTAGGCAGAAGAGCTATGCCGATAATCGAAGGAAGGATTTGGAATTTCAAGTCGGTGATCATGTTTTCCTGAAGGTATCTCCGTGGAAGGGAGTCATACGTTTTGGTAAGAAAGGTAAATTGAGTCCCAGGTACATCGGACCTTTCGAAATTCTAGAACGAATTGGGGTTGTAGCTTACCGATTGGCAATGCCGCCAAGTCTCTCCAAAGTTCACGATGTGTTCCACGTATCTCTGTTGAGGAAATACATGCCTGACCCAACGCATGTACTCACCTATGAAGATTTAGAACTGGAACCCGATCTATCTTATTGCGAAGAGCCCATCAAGATTCTTGATACGAGAGAACAAGTGCTGAGAAACCGGACGACGCGTCTGGAAAAAGTTTTGTGGAGGAATCATAATATGGAAGAGGCAACGTGGGAAACCGAGGAACTTATGATGAAGAACCACCCGAGTCTTTTTATGCAGTAATAGCCTAGAAATTGCGAGGACGCAATTATTTGAAGGAGGGGAGAATGTAACACCCCAAGCTTCTACGGTACGTTTCCCTTCGAATAATGTGATAGCGTGTGTTGTACGCAACACCGAGTTCTAACACACCATAACTAATCAAACTACCCGTTATGAATAGTAATACCTACTTTTTGAAATTATATATATTTTATATTTGAATATGGACTTCATTTTTGGATTCGGAATATCAAAATTAGCCTAGGGTGAAATTTTGGTACATTTCGGATAACTTTCATATTTTGATGAATAGTGAAAATTACTAAATTTTAATTAAAAACAACTTTTTTAATCAAAATAATTAATAGTGATAAATTGTGAATTTGAGTGGTTTTAAAGTATATTTAGAATATATTTTTACCATTCAATTTAATGTTTATCATTGGACATAATTTTACAATTAAACCGAACATAAACAAGTGTCAATCTTTTGATAGTTATTATCTCTTAAAAACACGCTTTTTGTTTTGACAGCGGGAATTAATTTTAAATTAATTTCTGCCACTTCTGTGTTTTGAATTTAGGAAAATGGATTCCATATTTGGAATCAGGATGTTCAAATTGTGTAAATAGTTAACTTTTATTTTTACACATTTTGAATAATTACTGCGGTAAATATTTTATTTACCATGGTTAAAGGGTAAATCCGGTAAATAAGGGTTAAAAAAAATAATATTATAATAATACTAAATTACCCTAAAACGTGTCTTAACCCTATTGGTTGATACATGGTCGACCATGGGCATCTTTGGGTCTATTTTGGGACCCCATGGATCCACTTGTAAGTGATAATGACACATTATATTAATAAAGTTAAAATAAAAATAAAAATGGCATAAGCTTACATCTTTTAGAAGAACAATTTTTACATAGGGTTATACATGTTGGATTTTCGATTATAAATATTAATTAGAAAGATAAAAAGATTTCCTACATAATGATATTTTATTTATAATTTTTAGACATTATATAAGTTATTTTATTTATGACACAATGATGATGCAGTAATTACTAAAATAGTGAAAAATAAAAATAATTGATCTTATAAATACCCAAATAATTATAATATGAAACTTTTAATGAATTAAACTAATTTTCTATGATAATATGATATATTAGGATTGATTTAATTGACTTTGTTCGAAGTAATCAATCTGTTAGGAGTTTCACAAAAATCAACTATTGAATAGTGTCAAAATTGACATAAAAGAGTTCTTAAAACAAATATTATATTATTAATTGATATTAAATTCCTAAAAATCTAAGGTTCGGCCAAGAGACTTATATTATGATAGGTTCCTCATTAATGGACCACTTGGGGGTCTCTTTGATGTATATAGTAAGTTTATTAACCATATTATATAAAAATACAAAGAGACATTGTAAAAGTGAAACTAATTAACTTAGAGTTAATACTTAAAGATAAGGTTAATATAAGTACCCAAACCTGTCTAAATTCTATTGGATGAGTTGTTTTCGACCTATCCCCACCTCATCCTTTGAATAGTCAACTTTGGAGCCTTTTTAAACCGAATATGAATTTATTATAAATTAATATTTCTAACTTTTCCAAAGGTGCCCCTCACCCCTCTTATAAAAGGGCACTCCTCCTTCTCATTTCTTCACACCTTCAAAGCCTTTTGGTTCGGCCAAACTCTGCCCAAATACTCTCCCAACATCCCTCAATACAACCTAGAGGCATTAGTTTGATCAGAAAGCCAACCTAAGGAGCCCTTTTGATCAAATCAAAAGGAAGAACCCGAAGAAGAGGTAATGATTTCACCACCCTTTTCTAAGTTCATTTCTTCTTCCACTTCTTCTTCCTTTGTTCTTACCATTCTGAAATAATAACTCCAGTATCTCACATATACTGTGATGTTATTATAAATATGGTACAATCATATTCAGTATTCTATCCACCCTTTGAATAACATGTCACCATACGTGCGTACGTACGGCTTACCGTCTCCACGTCGTGGTGTAATTGTTATTCAATATAATATTATTTGGATGGGTATAATAATGATGTGTAACTCATGTAAATAATAAATATAACATTTTAATGATTCTGTATATATGATATACCATCCATTTATATATTATTTTAATATCAAAAGAATGATATTGTCGCTCGTGCGTACGTACGGACTACCGTCTCCACGAACGCGATGAGATTCATTCTCCATCGTATCCATTCAAGTATAATTATCATTTGATGGTTTAAAAATGATGTTTAAGGACTGTATATCATTCTGGATATGAATAAGATACAACAACCATGGCTTATGTAACAAAACATATAAAAGAAAATGAGTAAGTTAACTCCCGAAACGACGATAATTCTAAGATATTATTAACAAATCAATGTTAAAAGATCATATATGATATCATATTAATGTATATGATTCTTGTATAATTTAATAACAATTATTTCACCATTATACAGGAGGTTAACCTACCACAACCAAGGAAAAGTACAAGGTAAGGGTTATTTCACAATCTCTTCTTTATCCGAGGTTGTTTATACGTAATAATCTACTGGGATCTCGTTATCATCCACATCCATGTTTCTTCGAAATGTATTTCAAAACATTTTTACTATTTACAAGAATATGGGTTAAAGTCATTTATACCCTTGTTTGACTTTTTATAAGAGGTTTATAAAGGAATCATTCCGTCGTTTTCAAAACAAGGTCCTTTTTAACCTTTTCGACATAATTGAGGTAAGAATGTTTTTTTAACTTATACGGCGGGTGCGGTTATTTTACGCCGTTATAAAATCTTCAAAGCTTTCCTTACAAGCTTATAAGAATATTTTCAAAGAAAATGTTTTATTTTATATGGATCTTAAATGATTTCAAAATAAAAGGAGATATTTCTTTAAAAAGAATTTTGATTTCATCTATGTCAACATCCTTTGATGGATTTTAAGATTATTTGAAGTTGATTTATTATGATACAAAACTTCTATATTGTATTGAAGGTTTTGTGATATGTTTGACTGTGGATGTGCTATTTTTATACCATTCATAGTTTATTGTGAAAGTATTGACATTTCGTATGCTAGTTTTAATACGAATGTTTATGTTATGTTTAAACCTTTTCATATGGGAATGCATTGGACTTAATAAGTGACGGGTGGAGCCCGCTATAGCTCCTCGATGCATCGGTAGGTCTCATGAGACAAACTAGTGTCTTGGCACAAGGCCTTGACAAAATCTTATTTGTAGTCTTGGCACGAGGCCTTGGCTATGTGGTTATGATAGTCTGGCATTATGCATTCCAACATTATGAAAGTGGTTATTTATTTTTGCATGTGATTATTCGATTAGTGGAATATCCATGTGAATAAGTAAATGGCATTATTTCATTTTATTTATGCCATACCATGTTGAAAGTTCATGTTTAAAAGGCTTTTGTTTTAGTTATACATTGCCTTAAATGTTTATTCTTATTGATGAAAGTTTCCTCTATATTGTTATCCTTACTGGGCATTTGAGCTCACCCCTTTTCTATGTTTTATTTTTCCCAGGAAGTGAAGATGTAAGTTATGAATGACCTGCAGGGATATTATGAGGGGATTGTAGTGTGGACTGTGGAAACATTATGTTGTTGTAGTAGTTTTTGATTTTATGATGTAATGTAAAACTTATGAATATATCTAGTGTTTCCAAGGCTACTAAACCAATCGGTCTTTCGAGATATGATCTTTCTTGTGATCATGCCAATGTTACGTAATAATGCACCGACTCTAGGCAACTAGGGTCGGGGCGTTACATTGAGTCTACCTCAAAGCAGTGTTTTTGGGTTTTACCCCTAGGTACATCTATTCCAGATCCGCCTCAACCTGCTCGTATCCAGACAACGATGTATTTCTTGGAAAACTCACAAAATCTCTACAATACCAAAATTCTAGGAAGTTCTTCTATACTAATCCTCAAAGTTTATCTTAGGTCTACGTTCTCTAATCAGAGTTTATCTAAATCTAGATTCCAAGGTTTGTACTAAACTTCCTCTAATACCAACTGTAACACCCCAACCCCAGTTACCCAGAGTCCGTGCATTATTACAAAACATTTACATGATCACAAAATAGATCAAATCTCGAAAGACCGATTGGTTTAGTAGCCTTGGAAACACTAGATATATTCATAAAGTTTTACATTACATCATAAAGTGAAAAACTACTACGACAACATAGTGTCTACATAGTCCACACTATTATCCCCTCATAATATCCCTGCTGGTCATTCATAACTTACTTCTTCACATCCTGGGAAAAATAAAACATAGAAAAGGGGTGATCTCAAATGCTCAGTAAGGATAACAATATAGCGAAAACTTTCAAAAATAAGAATAAACATTTAAGACAATGTATAACCAAAACAAAATCCTTTTAAACTTTAACATCAACATAGTATTGAAAAAGTAAAATTAAATAATTCCATTTAATTATTCACATGGATATTCTACTAATCGAATAATCACATGCAATATCAATAACCACTTTCATAATGATAGAATGCATAATGCCAGACTATCATAACTACATAGCCAAGGCCTCATGCCAAGACTACAAATAAGATTTTTCCAAGGCCTTGTGCCAAGACACTAGTTTGTCTCATGAGTCCTACCGATGCATCAAAGACCTATAGCGGGCTCCACTCATCACATATTAAGTCCAATGCATTCCCATATTAAAAGGTTTAAACCTAACATAAACATTCGTATTAAAACTAGCCTACGAAATGTAAATAATTCATCCATAAACCATTAAAATAACATATCCATAGTCAAAAATATCACAAAACCTTCAATACAATATGGAAGTTTTGTTTCATAATAAATCATCTCCAAATAAGCTTAAAATCCATCAAAGGATGTTGTCATAGATGAAATCAAAACTCTTTTTAGAAAAATATCTCTTTTTATTTTGAAATCATTTAAGAGTCATATAAAATGAAACATTTTCTTTGAAAGTATTCTAATAAGCTTGTAAGGGACACTTCGATGATTTTATAATGGCGTAAAATAGCCGCACCCTTCATATAAGTTAAAAAAACATTCTTACCTTAATTCTGTCGAAAAGGTTAAAAGCACCTTGTTTGGAAACGATAGAAAGATTCCTTTATAAAACTCTTATAAAAAGTCAAACAAGGGTATAAATGACTTTAACCAATATTCTATTAAATGTTAAAAATGTTTTGAAATACATTTTTAAGAAACATGGAGGTGGATGATAAAGAGATCCCAGTAGATTATTACGTATAAATAACCTCGGATAATGAAGAGATTGTGAAATAACCCTTTCCTTGTACTTTTCCTTGGTTGGGGTAGGTTAACTTCATGTATTATAGTGAAATAATTGTTATTAAATTATACAAGAATAATATGAATTCATATGATATCATATATGATCTTTTAACATCGCTTTGTTAATAATATCATAGTATTATCATTGTTTCGGGTGTTAACTTACTCGTTTTCTTTTATATGTTTTGTTACGTAAGCCATGTTTGTAATGGATAGGTTGTACATTATTCATATCCAGAATTATATAAAGTCCTTAAAAATCAATTTTAAATAAGAAAATTATTATTATACTTGAATGGATACGATGGAGAATGAATCTCACCGCGTTCGTGGAGACAGTAGTCCGTACGTATGCACGAGCGACAATATCATTCTTTTGATATTAAAATAATATATAATTTGATAGTATATCATATATACAGAATCATTATCATGTTATATTTATTATTTACATGAGTTAAACATCATTATTATACCCTTCCAAATAATAATATATTGAATAACAATTACACCACGCCGTGGAGACGGTAAGCCGTACGTATGCACGTATGGTGACATGTTATTCAAAGGGTGGATAGAATACTGAATATGTTTGTAACATATTTATAATAACATCACAATATATATATGATACTGGATTTATTATTTTATAATGTTAATAACAAAGAAAAAAGAAGTGGAAGAAGAAAGGAACTTGGAAAAGGGTGGTGAAATCATTACCTCTTCTCCAGGTTCTTCCTTTTGATTTGATCAAAAGGGCTCCATAGGTTGGTTTTCCGATCAAACTAAGGCCTCTAGGTTGTATTTAGGAATTGTGGGAGAGTATTTGGGCAGATTTTGGCCGAACCAAAAGGCTTTTAATGTGTGAAGAAATGAGAAGGAGGAGTTCCCTTTTATAAGAGGGGTGAGGGGCACCTTTGAAAAAGCTAGAAATATTAATTTATAATAAATTCATATTTGGTTTATAATGTCTCCAAAGTTTATTATTCAAAGTTTAAGGTGGGGATACGTCTAAATCTATTTAACCAATAGAATTTAGACTGGTCTGAGTTACTATATTAACCTTATCATTAAGTATTAACTCTAAGTTAATTAGTTTCACTTTTACAATGTCTCTTTGTATTTTTATATTATATCATTAATAAACATATCATATACATCCAAGAGACCCCAAAGTGGTCCATTAATGATACAAATATCATGATATAAGTCTCCTGGAAGATCCTTAGATTATTAAGAATTTAATATCAATTAATAATATAATATTTGTTTTCAAAACTCTTTTATGTCAATTTTGACACTATTTAATAGTTGATTTTTGTAAAAATCATAACAGAATTATTACTTCAACAAAAGTTAATTAAATAATTCCTAACATATCATATTAACTTATAAAATTAGTTTAATTCATAAAAAGTCTCAAATTATATTTATTTTTGTATTTATAATATCAATTATTTTAATTTTTTACTATTATGGTAATTACTGCATCATCATTGTGTCATAAATAAATTAAATTATATAAAGTATAAAAATTATAAATAAAATATAATTATGTAGGATATCAATTTAGATTTCTAATTAATATTTATAGTCTAAAATACAAAATATATTACCATATGTAAAAATTTGTTTTCTAAAGGATATTTTCTTAGGTCATTTTTGTACTTATTTTAACTTAATTAAAATTAAGTGTCCCGATCACCTACAAGTGGCTTCATGGGGTCCCAAAATCGACCCAAAGATGCCTATGGTCGCACATGTATCAACCAATAAGTCTAGGACACGTTTTAAGGTAATTTAGTATTATTATAATATTATTTTTTAACCCTTATTTACCGGATTTACCCTTAACCATGGTAAATAAAGTATTTACCGCAGTAATTATTCAAAATGTATAAAAATAAACGGTTCCTATTTACATAATTTGAAAATCCTGATTCCAAATATGGAACCCATTTTTCCAAATTCAAAACACCGAAGTGGCAGAAATTAATTTAAAATTAATTCCCGTTGTTAAAACAAAAAGCGTGTTTTTAAGAGATAATAACTATCAAAAGATTGACACTTGTTTATGTCTGGTTTAATTGTAAAATTATTTCCAATGACCAAAATTGTATTAAATGGTAAAAATATATTCTATGTATACTTTAAAACCTCTCAAATTCATAGTTTATCACTATTAATTATTTTGATTAAAAAAGTTGTTTTTAATTAAAATTTAGTAATTTTCACTATTAATCAAAATATTTATGTTATCCGAAAAGTACCAAAATTTCACCTTAGGCTAAATTAGATATTCCGAATCCAAAAATGAAGTCCATTTTAAAAAATAAAATATATATAATTTCAAAAAGTAGGTATTACTATTCATAACAGCTAGTTTGATTGGTTATGGTGTGTTAGAACTCGGTGTTGCGTACAACACACGCTATCACATTATTCAAAGAGAAGCATACCATGGAAGCTTGGGGTGTTACATGAATCATATACCTAGTAAAGTATATAAATAATAAGAAATGAGCCATCAAATATGGAAAACGTGAATAATAATAGTAACAGTGTAATATATAACTGTACATTATTTCATGATGAAGACATAACATATTCAAATCAATAATACTAATACATCAATATATTTATTGGCAAAATTTATTGCAAACATATATCTATTTCAATATAGACACATATATAATTATTATAATTATAATTACATATATTTAAAAATTATTCATATATATTTATAAATATATAATAATAAATATATAATTATAAATATTTAATAATAAATATATAATTATAAATATAATAAGTATATTTATTATTTATTAAAATTTATTGTAATCTTATAATTATTTAAATATATTTTCATAATCATATAAATACTTTTTTTAATATTATAAATATATTTGAATTATTAGAATATATATATTAATTATAAACATGCATCTTTTTTTAATGTGTATAAATAGACATTATTTTTTAATATAAATATAATGATTTTATATAAATTAATTATATTTTTTATTAGAAACTTTTAACAGTGCTAATAATAGAATTGATATATATACATTTTATTAGCACTAAAAAAGTGTTAATAAAGGGAACCCTTTTATTAGTGCCTTTTTAGAAATAATAAAGTGTTGATTTATCGTTGCTTTTAGTTTGCATTGATAAAGGCCACCCTTTTATAAGCATGATTATCTTAGGGCGGATAACTGTCAACACTACCCTTACACTGATCTATCATAGTGAAAAAAAAAACTCAAACATTTATTTATTACATTCATAAAATAATAAAAACAAATGAAAAGAAATCCTTATGGTAAATTAGATTATGTGAGTAAATGAATTCAATTGAGATGGCCATGGTAAGTCTCCGTGATGCATTATGAAAATAAATTCTCTTCTGTCATGTCTTACAATAGGCATGCCATCGGATTTTCTATAGTGGATGAATTCATTTTGCTGCCTCTAAGGGATCTTCTTTAAACCACTCAGATGATGTATGTAATGTTATTCATTTTACATTAGCATGTCTTGGATATCAAGTATACTAGATCATAGTAATGAGGGTTCTAAATTCTTATGCTATGTTGACTGAGTGTTCATTGATCCTTAGAAACCATGCAATGGTACTAGAGCATCAACATCCAATTTGATTCAAGAAATCACATTTGAAATGAAGAAATATGATTTTTTTTATATTCTATCATATTTTAAATCTTAGGATATGATTTTTTTCTATGTCGGTATATATGATATATAATATTATAAATTTTTATTAGAATATTCTATATGATATAGGATATCATAGGTAGAAAATGAATTCAAATCCCTAGATTTTCTAAATATCATAGCATATGATATATCCAATTACACCATAAGATTATACCGAAGGGATACTACACAATAGAGTATTGTATTACCTTATTGATACGGTTACCTATCATTAAATGTGATTGTCAATATTGAGTTATTCTTATGTAATGGTATAAAATAAGTTATGATTCTTGAAGAATGTTGTATTGATCATCTACAAGCTACTTAGCATGATGTTTAATATCACATTGCATAATATTTTGTGTTATAGAAACTGAAGGCTATGTTAATATTATTAAAACCTTTAAGCATAATATTATACTCACACAACTGCTTATCATTGGCTAAATGAACAATGGGACCATGTTCATCCAATGAAAGTAACCATTTTTTTGTAATCTATATTATATCAATCTGGTAGTGTGATAGATTGACCCTATTTCATTTATCAATCACATCTTATGATTAGGTAATATGGTTAAATATCATATTTTTTTAAAAATCTGATATTACTATATTTAGTTATGTATTAATTTATAGGGTTTATGAATGGTTTAAAAATCACAATAAAATATATTTTGAGATATTAATCAATTTATTGTTTTTTAATTAATTGTTTATAAAATTTTATAATTAAATTATTAAATGTTTAACAAACATTTAAATAAATAGACATCAACATTATCAAAGCATGACATTAATATACTTTTCGAGTTTATATGGAATGACTTTTTATTTAAATATAAAATGTTTATATATAAATATGAATTGTGATTTATAAATTTGTTGTTAATTATAAAAATAATTCAAAAAATATAAACTATTTAATATTTAATATTTTTGATTTTTCATAATAATTAATTTGAAATGTTTTATAATTTTGATAATTTATATAAACCATATCTAAAATTATTTTAACACTTCATCGGTGGAAAATCTAATCCAGCTTCATCTCCTTCTCTCTACCAATACAAGGGAGGCCCCTGGCTCTCTTTTGGATAAGGATTAATCTAATCTGGGATACATGAATGTTTCTGGGTTAAAGAATATTTGGATTGGATGATGGAAGTTGCTCAACAGAAGCGTACCACAAATGGTATTTTGTCACCAAATTTGGTCCATATTACCCTATTTTTTCAAACATTGTATTATTTTTCTAATCCTAGAACCTCTAGAGCCCTACCACAATTTACTCATTGAACCATATATCGTTCTGCATCCACCTATTTTCAGAGATGGGGTTGATAAGAGTTTGTACTAGAGAAGTTTACCTTTGTGAGAAAATATGATTTCAGTAATATTGATGGTACCATGATGTTCATTTTGTTCAGGAGACAGTATTGGGTGCCATTTGGATTCATCTTTTAGGATTTCCACTTTCATTTCATAGCCCTGTGATTATAATGGCAATTAGAAATGCTTTTAGTAGATTCCCTTTTTACAAAAGAGCTATGTTGGTTTTGGAAATCACCATAGTAGTTCAGATTGTTATGGTAGTGTCTTTGTATGATCCTCTCCCACATCAAATATGTCTCTATGGTTCTCCCAATATCTACTTATGGGAAAAATAGTTTTACTACAATTTGATTGGATTTTTCTCGCACTTCCTCATTCAAGAACATGCTGAATGTGCAGAAGAAGGGTTAATTCGAATATACAACTCATGACTCATGAGGATCATAAAGTTTCTACTATTAGATATGACAGTCCTTTGTTGGTGGATGTTCTTTATAAAGGAAAAATCTCTACAGAATTCCCTAAACTAGGAAAATATTCTTAATCATGAGTTTGTCTGGGGGGATAATACTCTATCTCACACGATAACATCTTCCTCGTATTCTGATGTAGTTTGGAAGGACATAGTCTTCGGATAGGATGAGTCTCCCAATAGTGGGTGTCATTCCACAGTTGGTTAGATTCATGTTAAAGTTGTTAATTCTCTTGGTTCTATATTTTCATGTCAGGATATTCATTGAATAGTGTCATCTTCAATCCCTTGTGTGAATTTCATGTTCCATTTTTTATTTTTATGGACCAACTGTTGGGAAATACGGCAAGAAAAAAAACATGAAAATAATACAAAAATGAACACGAAATAGAAATAAATTAGTTCAATCCAAACAAAAACATAATCCCAATGAACAAAAATACATTCGGAGAAAACAAATATTGAAATTAAAATTTTTTAACATTGAAAACACAAAAGAAAAAACCATGATATCAAATTTAGAAATAAATATACACTAATAATCAAATTTAAAAAACTAGATACTCCAAATGATGAGTGGTATCTCAAAAATAAAACTCAGATAAAATAGTGGTTCAAAGGAAGAATATAGTTGCTGTTTGAAGCCAGCCTGAAACAAAGAACAAAATATAATAAAAAACAAATAGATCTAAACTGATAAAGTAGTTGTTTGTTATCCAATTAAAACGTGCATATGAAAATACACTAAGATCAGATTAAAAACTACCATAGATAAAAGCTGATCAGACTATGAGTGTTTCATTGGTTGTAGATCTGAAAACTCCTAGGTAAAACTTTAACTGTATTGTGCCAAACATTGTGAGGAGAGCCCCTCTTATAGGATGGAGAGACTATCACACCTCTCAAACCATAGGCCACTAAAAATGCGACAACCTCTTCTCTGTTCTCTCTTGTCAGCTATGTCTTCATAACATACCTTTTAAAATATGTTACAGCATCCTCTTATATATATACCATGTCCATATCTCCAATTAAACCAGTCAACATTCAATTGAAAATCCATTAATATTGATAATTTACTAACCATTAATTTTGGGATAAATTCCACTATTAATGTTGGGATAAATCTCTCAATTAATTAATTTATCTGCCATTAATAAATGTATTGAATAACAACACTTCCCTAATGTTCAATCATATTTATGGGATACAATTCATTCTTTAAATGAGTTTTTTAAGGCCACAACCTTCAATTTCTACAAAAAAAATAGTTTTGATAATTTTTTCACCTGTATTCTCACTAGAGGTGTGGCTGGATAGGTTCGATGTTCTACTACATCACCCTCGATAAAATAGTTTGAAGATGTTTCTATTCACCCCAATGAAATATATGTCTCCTAAAAAGTATCTATTTTTTATATATTTTTAGTGAATAATTAAAAGGATCTTTGGTCATTAGAGGTTATAATATTATGAAAGAAAAAAATAAAATATCTTCAACTTTAGGAGGGAAGACACATCGCTCTAGCTAATGGGTTTTATATGGATATCATATGATAATATAAAGTGGAAAATAACTCATCATAGATAGACCTATATTTGAGAATCAACACATAAATAAAATATATAAATAGTGTACTGTGAGATCACCAATGACAATAGTCTTCTTCCTTCTTGGTGAAAAAGAATTCATGATGAAGACCACAATATAGTGAACAAAAACACATTACCTCTAAGGGGGTACACCAACCAATAGATCATTGATCATATCATGAGGATAACCAAATTTTAAAGGTGAGATAGATCCATTGTCTTAGATGATAAACAACAGTATGAAAGGAATAGATAATTGGGAAGGGTTTCACAAAATAGGTCTATTTCAACAGGAGGGATCAAAACACTTTATGTAGTTTTTCGTGATATGTTTTATTGAATGAAAAGACATTAGTAATATTAATGTATACATATACATTCATTGTCATAATTCATTGGACACTATTCAACACATGGTCAAGATAATTAATCCATTCATAATTTCTTGTAATTGATAATAAACCCATATAAGAAAATAAATATATATCAATCCCACACACAAATATTTATTATTACAGTTATTTAATTATAAAATTTAAATATATATATATAATATGATATTAAATATATATATATTAGAATATATATAATAATCTCCCACTTGCACTAAAATATCCTAAGGACATTATGCACAAATTCACAACTCTTTCTGAATCCATCCCAACTCTCTCTGAATCCATCCCAACTCTTTTGGATATAGGTTTTCCTCAAACTCTATTTATTTTGAACAAACACTTTATAGAAAATTATATCCTTATCCAATGAACTAATTGTCTGACCATGTGGGTATTTGTAGCTATAATATCCTGAGTTTTCTTATGAGGTACATAATTTTTTGTTTTTAGATTAACTCATTGGTTTTGACCTAATGTGAATGGTCATTGAGATAAATGGAGTTTCAGGATTTCCTAGGGCTAGTTCATAGCCTGGAGGCCTATGTTTAGTAATAGATAGTTGGGACACATAGTAGAAACCATGTGATCCAAGCCACATAGTTTGGTAAAACCATGCGAGATGGTCCATGCCATTATCAAGAGGCACACGATTGAAGAAACTGTACGACAAGGGATGCACAACCATGCAAAAGTTCCTGTAGTTTTTAGCAAAGGTGTTGTGAACGGTTTGCGCATAGTTTATAAAACTATGAAAATACCACCTTGACATAGGAAAGAGTTCATGTTTTGGAAAACTCTGAAACCTAGTTAAAAGGTGGGAATTTATAATTTTCCCACTATTTATAATTTAAATCAACACACCTCTTCTCCTTTGATTCCAACAAACTGAAATTACCTTGGGATCTCCCTTTAAAGCCAAAACGTATGATTTTCACTCGTTTTTTCATTTTACATATAATTATAATGTAGTCAATACTGTTGGATCTGCACCAGTTAGTCATCCATTCCACTTATTTAGTCATTTGATTTACTCTGTATCGACATAGTTATTTTGGTGCAAGAAAATATACCCTATTTCTAGGATTTATCATTTGTTCCACATTTTTCTTCTTATCTGGACTAAAATAGATCTTGATACTAGATTAGTGTTCCACTATAGACCTATGGTAGGTGGTCTATACCTTTCTCTTGAGTTTTGGTGTTTTATATGTTTTGTTTTAGTTGTTCCGCATGCCAAAAATTCTGGTGATGACCCTTTCATTAATTAAATGGTTGAATTGAATGAATTGGGACCTATTAGGGATTCTCACTTGTAACATTGAGTTTTTTTGTAGGTTTTTATCCCCAACATTGGCCAACCCTGGGGTGTTCCTTTCTATCTTCCATTTTTTATACCACCTGTGGGGTGCGTGTGAGGTATCCTTGTAATAGGTATCCTTTTTATAACTGAATTGGAATTGAATTTTGACTTTAGGAGATTCGATTCCTCCTTTTCATTGGGTATACATGATGTTGAATTTTCGAAATTTTCTAAATGGATTATATTGAAATTATGAAAATGATTTGGATGAATTCATGGAATATGATTAGTTGTGAAATGATTGATGTAATGATTTTATTATGGCTGTGGATGCCTTGGTTGGAATACCATGGACCATGATTATGTAAATTCTATAGAAGTATCCCCTATGGATCTTATTTATGGTAGTGGATTCCATAAACCTATTTACTCCTTAGATCATGATTTTGTAGGATGCCAGAGGTCCTTGATATCCCTTGAGTTCGGTTTTCTTGGGCTCAAATTTGACATGGTATGTTGAAATGCCCCTTGGACCCCACCCAAATCATTACCAATTTTTCATCAAGACACTCCTGGGAATCGACATAGATGTCTTGGTCTTTTATACCTTGGATCATACCCTTCATGGTAAGAAATTTTTGATTATATTGAATGGTCATGGTGAATGTGAAATTGATTATTCAGTGAAGTCATGGTGAATGTGACATTGATTATATGACATGGTTTTGATGGATATTATACACTTAATTATACCATGTTCCCATGGTGGATCATTTTGCGATGTTTATTGATAGGCCTAGTATGTGTGTCAATTTATATTTGTTTGACTAAACAATAAAACTTTTTTATTTTGGATTTAAAACTGCCTATGTTTTTGATATCTTGACTATTGATTGAAGGGAGCCACCATTAGCTGGACAGGATCACACATTACTTTTAGTACATTTATACATATGATTTATCACACAATGTTTTTGTTTATATCAAAACAAATAGATTTTTTATAAACACCATTGGTGGTGGCCTTTGAGTGTTATCTCACACCCTATTTTGGCCACCATTGGTTACCCGAACAGATTTCATGGATGTAGTTAGGGACCATGTAATGTTCCCACTATACGATGCTTGACTTGTTTAATATTTACGAGAAGGGGAGCGCAGGACCGAGCTATGATTTTGATGATTAATGGGATAGTTACTTCTTCACTTTCATTGTATTTTGATAAAATTATTATGTTGAATACATGTATAACCATTTTACATCTTTATAGAGTCATGAAATGACACGTCATTTTGTATATGAGATAACATTTCACATTGTTTACATATTTCTATAACAGATGTTTATCTTCTATCTGGATTATTTTCATCTTACTCTTTTGAATGTTATTGTTATACTGATTTGGTAGACTTTGAAATGATGGAATTGTATCCTAAATGAAACATTCTAATCCATATCATATAGTCGGCAGCCTCTGGAATATGGGGAGGCATACTTGAGGACATGTGACCCACCACCTCGGGGTACCATTTAGTGGAACCTGGGTCGGGATGTCACAAAGTGGTATCATAGCTTTATTTTCTAGTTGTCATACTATTTTGAGACAATATAAATTGGATTATTAAGGTATTGGAATTTGGTAATGATTTGTGCCTAGGAGTATGTAACCCACATATAGGAAAAATAAAAATTACCTAGAATAGAAATTTATGCTCTATAGATTTTGACTATTACAGTTGATTTGATTCCACCATTGGGGGGTGAACATGAATTTTGATGTTATTATTGATATGATTGAGAATTTATTTTATAAATTCTTTATGAGATGATGGTATGCATCTAAGGCATCATTTTATGAACCATTCAGAATTCACATGCCATACATTATTCCATTCCATATTGGATATGTTTTTTGATTTCATGAATTTGTTATATATTTCTTATGTTATATATTTCTTATCCTATTAGAGTTATTGTGGGGAATTAGAAAAGTATAGTTGGTATGTAGAGTGAACTTTTTAACCTAAATATTGTTTTCTCGCTTAGGATACAACAAACACCCTATGCATCCAATTAAGGCACATTGAGTCATGGACCGTTGGTCGCATAGACTAGAACTTGTTACGATATGGCTTATGTGGATGTCACAATTTTGTTCATAAGGTTTATGGGCCCTTGTGAATTAGAAGTGGAGAACCATTTTATACAATCATTCAATTAGAATTGTTAAATAAAGGTTAAATAAAATGAAATGGGAATTTTAAAAAAAAACTCATCCAAGACCTAAAATTAGAGTGGGTGGTAGGCAGTGCCTCTAGTGTTCTTTATGACTATTTCTTTTCACCCAATCCTAGATTTAGTAAAAGAGGGGTGAGTTTATTTATAGGACTGTTTCAACCTATCATACACATAAACTGTGTTCTTTTTGTTATCGATTTTTTTGAAGCATGTGTTTAGTATTATAGATAAATTCCACCACAAGAACCTCTAGTTATGCACTATGAGGTTGGAGATAACCATAATCCGGAGATGTTGGTCTAAGGTTTACCTGTTTATCCTCCTTCTGTTCTAGCTGAGGCACTGGTGGTTTAACCAAATGCAGGTGCTGAGGTATAGTTCTGTAAGGATTTTCTATAATATATGTAGACCTTTTAGGGATCCCAACAACCTCCAACGTCTATGGAATAGACGAAGAGTGTGTTCTAGAAGCAACATTCTTCCATGATTTTGGGGGATGATGGTACATAGGATTTTGAAATATTTCAGGATACGTGTTTGTTAATTTTTGAGAATTTGGAGACACATATTAAGAAGAAATTGAAGATCATGACATATATGATTCAGGGAAAAGCAAAGAGATAGTGAAATTTTTCAAACATAGAAGATACATTATGAGATATGGGTTGGAGGGATTCCCAACCCTATTTTTGTGACAATTATTTACCAAGACTCTGAGAGTAGAGTGGGCCAGTGTGATTATGTATCTAGAGCAGGTCGTGAAGGCCGTTATGGAGTATTCGATAGGATTTACAGAGCATCAATTTTTTTGCACTGATTTATCTTACTGATGAGAGATTATGGACAGGATCAATAAAGGATGGTCTTAGTCAAGTCATTAAATTTCAAGTCAATGTGTTCAAGTTGACTAGTATTACTAAGATAGTGAATAGGTAATTGAGTAATAAGTGAAACCTGAGGGAAGCTGGGGGCATAATGTAAGGTAGTTCAGCCCCTCGACCGAGTGGTTCATCTTCTAGTGGAATAAAGTGCCATTTTGAGAACTCTCATGATGGGAGCACCATCCATGTTGTTAGTTATGGTAGTAATGTATTATGTTTTAATTTTGGGATATGAGGAAATATGAGGGATCAATGTGATCAAGACATAACTTGGTGTTTATCATGTAGTTGGATGGGTCACATACAATGTTTCTCTAGTTACATACCTCCAACTGTTATTGGAAGGGGTTTACCTATAACTCTAGGTTTAGGAGAGGGATTCATAGATCTACCTCAATATGGGAGCTGGGATAGTGTTGGTAATTCGTAATGAGGTGGTGGTCATGGCCATTGTAGTTAGACACTAGTAGTAACTAGAAAATAGAGTGGGCATACTCTGGGTAGTGTGGTTTTTCCAAAGAGCATCGATTTAGGCTACATATATTCTGTACAACCAACCACTAAGGAGAAGAGCACTGATCCAACTATGGTGAGAGGTACAATCTTAGTATCATATACTTTAGTAACTTTTGTTTTTTGATAAAGGGGCATCTTCTAGTTTTATATCTGTACCTATTACGGAGAGACTTGGGCCCTTTTTTTAGTTTTATAATGTAATTATGACACTCAATACTACATTGGGGATCAAAACAGAGGGTCTATATAGGTTTAGGGACTGCCACATGAGATTGGAGGGTGTCACATAGTATGGGATCATTTTTTTACTTTAGATGAAAGTGTTTGAAATCATACTTGAGATGGAATGACGATTTTCTTATCATGACCATGTTTATTGTAATTTATGAAGGGTGTCTTTCTCTTCACTAGTGGGTAGATTTTTTATTCACAATGGTGAATTTGATTCAATATATTATTATTCTATAACAAAACATCATGGTTTGGGTGGGATAATAGACCAACTTTTTAGTTTTAATCTAGATGACCAAAAAATGCATCAAGATGATTTCCCTCAAGTTGTTGACCATTTTATGGATGTTTTTCTGAAATAATTTTCTACTTCACCTCCTGAGAGAGAGGTGTAGTTCTCTATCAAGCGAGTTCTAGGTGCTGCATCATTATCCATTCCTCTGTACAGGATAAATATTATGGAGTAGCAAGAGATCTAAACATAGCTAGAGTATTTAGAGGAAAAAGAGTTTATAGTACCCAGTACTTTTCCCAAGGGTTTTCCAGTACTTTTTGAGAAAAAGTTAGATGATAACCTCAAGATATGTGTTGATTATCAGAAATTGAACCAATTGAATGTTAAGGACCTATTTCCCTTGATGAAAATAGATGATATCTTCAATCATATCCAAGTAGCTTGGGTGTTCTCAAAAACTGTTTTGATATTAGGTTATCATCTGGTGCGTGTTCGACCAACAAACATACTACATAAATATTTTCCTATAAGGTATGATATATATGAGTATTTGGTTATTTATTTTAGTACCAAAAAATCACATATAGTTTTTATGGTGCGGATGAACTGACTTTTCAATCAATATATTTGGGTTCATTTATGGTTGTATTTATGGATGTCGTCGTTGTATATTCTCACAATCAACAGGACCATGCTAAACATATTGAGATTGTTTTTCATATAATGATGGAGGATCAATTATATGATAAGAACAAAAATATCCGCTTATAAATGTAAATCATTCACTTATAGGTCATATTATATTAGAGACAAGAGTCTCAGTTGACCCAGAGAGGGTGAGAATTGACATTTCCTGGTAGCAACCCAAGAAAATCTTTGAAATACAATATTTCTTTGTAATAACTGGATATTACACGAATTTTATACAAGACATCTCTTGCATAAAATCACCTATTATGGGATTGAATAAGAAGTCTGTGAAGTTTTTATGGTCATATACCAATGAGAAAGAATTTCAAGAGATGAATGTGAGACAGAATTTAGCATCGATGTTGATTATACTAGAGTCAGGAAAGAGCTACACTCTGTATTGTGATGCACCCGATATTAGTTTGGGAGATGTTATGATTTGGGAGGAGTGAATTGTGGTTTATGTTCATATATAGTTGAGACCACATGATAGGAATTACCTGAATCATGATTATGACTTATCCACTATGGTACATGCCTTAAATTGTTGAAGGTATTACTAGGAGAGTGTTTTTTGGTGTTCGAGATCCAAAATCCTAAAGTATATATTTATATAGAATGGTTTGAATTTGAGGAAGTGAATTTGGTTTGAGTACCTATAGCCTTTCGACTTAAATCTTACCTATATACCTAGTAATGGAAATGCAGTTGTTGATGCACTGAGTAGGAGGACTTATATACAAGATGTTCAGGAGTCCATTAGTGAGTGGAAGCTTATGCATTTCTTTATATAGATGCACTTAGTGGTGCAGGATGACTAAGGTAAGAATTTTATCTCATCCTTGTTAGTGAAATACACTCTTAAGGATATAGTGTGGATTAGACATTTATCTTATTGAGATGGCCTATTCTTAGGGGAGAGTGTAGAAGGTGAGGAATCAACTCCTAGCTAGACTACAGGAGAGGATATAATTCATTGTATAAATATTTACATTTGGGTTCTAGAAGACATATGTGAGGATCTAATGTTGGAGTTTCATTCTTTAGTTTGGGCAGTACATCTTGACGTTATCAAGACACATCAGGATTTATGTCACCAATATTGGTGTTCGGTGATGAAACATGAGGTTGTTTGTTTTTTTATAGGTGTTTCACTTGTTAGTAGGTGAAGGCATAATACTGGTGATCATATTGGCTTTTATAACTATTACAAATTCCTAAATGGAATTAGGAAATTGTTGCAATGGATTTTATGAAAAAATTTCGAGGTCTCCTTGAGGTAGGGATTTGGTTTTGTTTGTTTAGGACAAGTTTATGAATGTTTCTCATTTCCTTCCAATTAGGGAGAACATCTCAGTGGATGAGCTTGGGAGGTTGTTTTTTCATGTGAAATTATGACATAATAGGGTTCTTTAAAAAATTTATTAAATAGAGATGATCAATATAAATCTCGATCTGGATAGAGTATATAGAAGATGTTGGGTACATAGGTACTTCTAAGAACAACATACCACCCTCAGACTGATGGCTAGTCATGGTACATGAGATAGGTTCTTGAGGAAATGTTTAGAGAATGATTCATGAATTTTAGGGTTTATTAGGAGAGGCATATACCCATTATTGAGTTCACTTACAATACTTGCTATTAGGTGACTCTACGGATGGAACCTTATGATACCTTATTTGGCAGACCATGATGATCACCCTGGTACTGGTTAGAGGAAGATGAGACAACATTCATGGGGATGCATTTAATGTTGTAGACTTCATTTTAGGTCTAGTTGATTAGAAATTATGTTAAAAAAATTCATTCTTGTCATAAATCTTACAAAATTCATCATCAATGACTTATGATGTTTGATGTCTAGGATCGGGTCTATATTGGGGATAATACTCTATCTGATAAGAAAACATCTTATATATATCTTTATGTGGTTTATAAGGGTATAGTCTTGGGATAGGATGATTATCACAAGAGTATGTGTCATTCCTATCATGGTATAATCCTTTAAAAGTAGTTACTTCTCGTGGTTCTGTAGATTCGGGTCGGGCTCTTTATGGACCAGTGTCATCTAAAATCCCAAGTGTAACATTCACGCTCACCCCAAAGGATACCATTATTTCTATTTTTATGGAACTCCAAAATAATAAATCATGATAATGTAATACCTATTATTATTATGATTTTTTGAAGGCTGCAATCTTCCATTTCTCCAAATTTTTTAGTTTTGTTGATTTTTCTACTTTATTCTCACTGGAGATGTGGCCGGATGGGTTCCATGTTTTGTTAAATCATCCTAGATAAATTTTTTGGAACATGTTTCATTTATATATAATGAAATATATTTCTCCTAGAGAGGCTTATTTCTTTTATCTAAGGATAATGATTAATTAAAAGGATCTCCAGTCATTAAAGGATGTAAGAATAATAAATAGAAAAATAAAATATCATTTTCTTCTAGAGGGGTGGAAAGTCTCTCCAGATGATATGATTTATATGAACATAATATTTTCATATGCATTAGAAGATACCTCAAAGAAATATAGACCTATTTTTGAGAATCAGCATGTAAATAACCCATACAAACAGTTTACCTAGAAATTGCCAATGACATCAGTCATCTTCTTTCTCAATGAGGAAGAATGCTTGTTGAAGATCCCAAAGTAGTGAACAAAATCACTCTACCTCTAAGGGAGTTACACCGACCATTGTACATGTGATCATATCGTGGGGATACCTGATTGCTGAGGGGGAATAAGAACATTTGTTTCAGATGATGAATAACATAATGATAGGAAGAGAGAATGAAGAAGGGTTCCTCACAACTGGGTTATTTCAGAAGGAGGGATCACATCACATAATATCGTAATTCATGAATGGTTTCATTAAATGAAAATACATTTTCCATATTAATGTATTCATACAAATTTATTCCCTTAATTAATTGGATCCTATTCAATAAGTTGGTAATAAAATTAATCCATTCATTATGGATTGCAATAGATAATAAAACCATTCTTGAAAACAAATATATATCAAACACACACACACACACACATATATATATATATTACTGAAATTATTTATTAATACTATATAAATATATAATATCATATATATATATATTAGTTTATTTATAAAAATATCCCCCTTGCACTAATGTCCTATAAGGTCTGTATGCATAAGTCACAAATATTTGTGAATCCATCCCAACTATTTTGGCTATGTTTCTTCATCATACTCAATTCATTTTGAACAAAAACTTTACCCAAAGTTTTATCCTTATCCAAGGACCTAATTTTTTATCCCTGTAGACCTATGTAGCAGAAAAATCCACAATTTCCTTATGAGGAAAAATCTTTTTTTCGGTTTAATTAATTTTATTTGACATATGGTGAGTGAGTTTTGAGATCTTGAGAGTTTTAGGGTTGTTCAAGGTTTGTTCTAATCTTGGAGGCCCAGTTTTTGTAAAAGGTAGATTGGCCACACAATTAGTAGAAATCATGTAATCCAAGCCACACAGGTTGGTAAAATCGTGTGAGGTGATCGATGCCTCTATCAAGAGAAACATGGTTGAGGAAACAATTTGGAAATGGATGAAATCCCATGCGAGAGTGCTGAATGTTTTTAGTAGAGTATTTGAACATAATTTTCAAATGGTGTGGAAAACAGTGTGCATTAAACTGTCTGAATCCCTCATGACATGGAAAAGGGTTCATGATTGGCACATGATTGGAACACATTTTGGCTAACCATGCTGCATATCCATGTGACCCAATTTAAATTTGGGAATTTATTATTTTCCCCCAATTTCTAATTTAAATTAACACACCCTTTCTCTTTTGATTCAAGTAGAAAAAACAAACCTTGGAAGTCCCTTTGAAGCAGAAACTTAGGCTATTCTCTTGTTTCATTATCTAATGTCTAATTTGAAAATCATCAATCCTATTGGATAAAAAATGGAAAGTTCACCATTGTTATTGTGTTGTTAGTTGTTTGAATTCATATGAATGATGTTTTTTGGGGTAAGCTAATATTCAATATTTTCAGGATTTCTTTGATTTTCATTATTTTTCTTCCAATTTGGACTGAATCATATATCGATAGTGTATGAGTGCTCTATTATGGACCTATGGTAGGTGTTCTATGCCTTTCCCTTGAGGTTTGCTTCGTTATATTCCTAGTTGTAGCTATGCTTCATGTCATACATTCCAGTGATGCCCCAATAATTAATTATATGGATGAATTAAATGAATTGGTACCTCTTAGGGATTCCCACTAGTTCCTTTTAATTTTTTTGGAGGGTTTTGTCCCCAACATAGGCCACCAAAGGGGTGTGACTTTGCATATTACCTTTTTTTATACCACCCATGGGGTGCCTGTGAGATCACATAGTTAGAGAGAGACCATTTTAAACTGATTGGGAATTGAATTGTGATTTTAAGAGAGAGTTTATGCCTCATTTTCCATGTATTTACATGATGTAGAATGATTTATCTTTTTTAAATGGATTTCATAGAAATTGTGTAAATAAATTGGATGAACTCATGGAATGTGATTAAATATGAAATGATTAATGTAGTGATTTGATTACAATAGTGGATTCATGTGCTGGTATTCCTTGGATCCTAATTGCATATATTACATGGAAATTTCCCGCTTGGATCTTGTTTTTGGTAGTGGATTCCACAGACCTATTTATTTGTTTTATTATGATTCCATAGGATTCTAATGGCCTTGATATCCTTTGAATATTTCTTGCATGGGCACACATTGGACATGGTCTATTCACATGCTCCTTAGGCCTCACACAAGTATTTACCATGTTTAATGGAGATGCTCCAAGGACTCGTTGTAGAAGCCTTGGTCTTATATACCGTGGATACAACCCTACATGGTCTGACTCATTTAATTATATATCATGGATAAAATGAATGTGACTTTGATTATGTAGTGTAGATGTGGTGAAATTGACTTTGTTTATATAGGATGGATGTGATGAACATTATACACTTGAGTATACAGCATGGACATGGTGAATATTTTTTCCATGATTACATAAATCCATAGTATGGGTATCAGTATAGAGTTTTTATACAGGAAAATATCACATTTTTATTTAGGATTTAAAGTTTCACTTGTTTTTGAGATATTGACTATATTTTGTAGAGAGACATGTTTTTTTGGATAGGATCATACGTCACTTTTAGTACTTTTATATATGTGATATATTCCACAATGTTTCTATTTTTATCACATAGAATGGACTTTTAAAAGACACTATTTGTGGTGGCATATTGAGTGTTGTATCACACCTTTTATGGGCCATATTTGGTTCCCTAGGTGGATTTAATGGATACAGGTAGGGATCTGGGAAAGTACCCACTATACAATGCAGGACCTTTTTATTGATCAGGAGAAGGGGATAAAAAGACTGTTCTTGGCTCATTACACTATATAGAATAGTTCCTTTTCAGTATTTCTGGTATTTTGATACAAGTATTATATTGAATATTTGAATAAATATTATCCAATTTTTAGATACCAGAGATTACATGTCATTTTGTATATGATAAAGCCTTTGGCATTGTTTTCTTGTTATAGTATTGTATGTATATCATCTATCTGGATGATTTAATACTTCCACTATTAATTTTTATTAATGTACATCTACAATACCCTCTGACAAGGGTAATAGTATCCCCAAATAGACATCCTAGTCCATCACTGTGATTTGGTAGTCTCTAGCATACATGGAGGTGCGCTTGAGGCAATGTGACCCATCGAATCAGTGCACCCTTTAGGGGCACATGGGTTGGGATGTTAAAAGGTTGTATCCAATATTTATTTTCTAGTTGTCTTAAAATTTTGATAAAATAGATAGGGAAATTGTAAGGTATTTGAATTTGGTAATGAGTTTTGCCTTGGAGTAGATAACCCACATAGAGGATACAACCAAATTACATGGAATGTATACTTATTTGTTTTCTGTATTTTAACAATTAATGTTGCTTTGATTCCACCATTGGGTGATGAAATTGAATTTTTATGTTATTATTGATATTATTGAGGATTTATTTTACCATTTCCTAATGACATGAGGGTATAAATTTAATGCATCATTTAAGGAACCTATCAGAATTCACATGCCATTAATTAGGTGATGCCATATAGAAAGTGGTTTTCAATTGAAGGACTTTGCAATATGTTCGTTTATTGATATATTTTTATCCAACAAGTGTTATTATAGGGAATTAGAAAAACATAGTTGATACATTGAGTGCCTTCCATATCCTAAACAATGTTTTCATATGTTGTCTAGAGAAGATACCCTGAGAAGCCAGTTATGGCATGTTGAGTCATGGACGATTGGTCTCATGGACTGAAATGTGTTATGGTATGGATTAAGTGGACACCACACATTGGTTCATAAGGAGTATGGTACCTTATGAATAAGAATTGTTGACCCATATGCTATAGGCATTCAAATATAATTGTGAAATAAATGTGAATCAAAATCAAATGGAAATTTTGAAACAGAGAACTCGACCTAGACTTGACTTTATAGGGGGAAATAGGCAGTTTCTCAAGAAGTATTTATTATTTTTTCTTTTTACCCAATCCAAGATTTAGGAGAAAATAGATGGGTGAGATTTGATAAAAGGAATGTTTCAACCTGTCCTATGATTTGAACTATGATATTTTCATTATCGATCTTTTTTGAGGCAGGTGTTTCGAATTGTGGAGACTTGACACTACAATGACCTCCAAATTTTCACTATGAGGGTATAGATAACCATGATATGGAGATGGTGGTCCATTGGTTAACTGTATATCCTTCTATATTTCTAGTTGTTGCGCAAGTGGTTATACAGGATGCAAGTACTGAGGTACAGTTTTGCGATGGTTTCCTATAATATATGCATACTTTTTAGGGAGACCCATAACCTGCCTCATCTATGGAAGAGCTGATGAGGGTTTTCCAGCCGCATCATCCAGCCATGATTTTGGGGGATTTTGGTATAAAAGATTCTGATATTTGGAATGATACTACTTTTTAAATTCTTATGCATCTGGAGACACCTCGTGAGAGGAGAGCGAAGATCGTCACATATATATACTTTAGGGAGCAGATAAGAACTGGTGGTATGTTTTGAACGAGGCTAATACATTTTGAGATATGGATTAAAGATATCTAAAAACATAATTATATAAATAATTTTTTCTAAGACACTGAGAGAAGAGTGTTCCAATGTGTTTATCCATCTGGAGTTGGGTGCGATGAAAGTTATGGAGTATTCGACATAGATTATAGATCATCAGTGTTTTCTACCGATTTATCTTACTAATGAGATATTTAGGGAGATACACTTTGAGGATGGTCATTGGAATGTAATTTGATCATATTTCAATGAGTTTAGGTTGAATAGTATTACCGAGATAGTGAATCAGCTTCTAATTAGTTAGTTGAGCCTGGGGGAAGCTAGAGGTGCATAGAAAGGATGTTCAGCCTCTCGACCCAGTGTTTCAACTTCCAGTGGTAGGAGGTGTCGTTTTGAGACCTCTCATGAGGTGATTACTATCCAGGAAATTAGTACTGATAGTTTTTTATTCTATCATTAGTGTGGTATATAATTACATATGAGGAATAATTGGGATCATGAACCAATGGAATGCTGAGATTGTGACAGGATTGGCAACATACAAGGTTTATGATCAACTCCAAATCCTGGTTCAATTGTAAGATTCATATATCCTTGTTAGGCTAGGAACTAGGGTAGTTCTAGTCATTCATGCTAAGGTGGTGGTCGTGACATTGGAATCCAAACACAAGTTGAATTTAGATATTTATGTGTGGCTACTCCGGGTAGTGAGGTTGTTTCACAAGGCCTCAGTTTGGGCCATTTATATTTTGTACAACCAAACCCTAAGGAGTAGAGCATTGGACCATATACAGTGAGAGGTTTGATCTTAATAGCCTATAATTTTGTATATTCTCTTTTTGATACATGTTTCTCTCATTGTTTCATATAAGTAACTATTTTGGTGAAATTTGGGATTGTTTTTTAGTTTCAAGATGGAATTATGACACTTAACATTACATTGGGGATTAGAACATAGGTTGTATGCTAGTTCAGGGAGTTACCCATTAATATTGGTGGGCTTCACATCATATGATATATCTTTTCCCTTGATATGATAGGGTTTGACATCATTCTCGGGATGGACTAGCTATGTTCTTATTGATACCATGATCATTTTTATCATTAAAGGAAAATTTTAATATCACTAGAGGGAACAATTGTTATTCACAAGGGTGAATGGGATGTCCCAGAAATATAAGCTAGAGGAAAGCATCATTGTTTTGGTCAAATGACAACCAATATTTCTAGTTTGTATCTGGATGACGATAAAATACATAAACCCAATTTATATCTAGTGGTTTACTATTTTATGGATGTTTTCTTAGACCACTTTTCTATTTTAGATCATGAGAGAGGTGGAGTTATCTATCGAGCAAGTTCCATGAGCAGCATCAGTATCTATTCATCCTTAAATTATGGATACTACATAGTTGTAGGAGCTCAAGAGGCAGATAGAGGACTTGGAGGAAAAGGGATTTATATGATCTATTATTTCTCCCTCTGGCTTCCAATTTTATTTATAAAAAAGGTGTACAATACCCTTAGGCTATATGTGGATTATTAGAAATTAAAATTTTTGATAGCTAAGGATTGACATCCATTACAACAAATTGACTATATCATTAACCATCTCTATAATGATCAGGTGTTCTTGATATTTTATTAGAGATTAGGTTATAATTAGAGGCATGTTCGACCTGTAGATATATTTTTTACAATTTACATAGAAATTATGGTCT
The DNA here is from genome assembly GCA_963277665.1 of Viscum album. Taxonomy (NCBI): domain Eukaryota; kingdom Viridiplantae; phylum Streptophyta; class Magnoliopsida; order Santalales; family Viscaceae; genus Viscum; species Viscum album. Next base: position 1,568,605,494 of record OY728160.1, read on the forward strand.
ATATGAGTAAATGGTTATGTTGTTCAGTCTCACAAATTCACTGAAACCTTTTATGGTGTTGATGAACCGATATTTCCATCCTTATATATATTTATTTGTGGTGGTATTTGTAGATGATATCAAGGTATATTCTCACAATCTACACGACCGTGATAAACATCATGAGACTATTTTGGATACACTTAGAGAGCATTGGTTATATGATAGGAACACAAATTTCAACTTCTGTATGGATAATATTCACTTTTTGGGTCATATTATATCAGATATGGGAGTCTCAATTGAACTCTATATGGTGAGAGTTTTACTTTGTTGGGAGCGGGCCAAGAACATAATTAACATAGGGAGCTTCTTGTTACTTTCTAGATATTACATAAATTTCATACAAGACTTTTATCACTTAGAATTACCACTTATGGGCTTGACTAATAAGGGTGTGATGTTTATATGGTCAGATACCTATGAGATAGCCTTTTAGGATCCGAAAGGGATACTGGATTTAGCATCTATTTTGATTCTACTAAAACTGGGAAGGATTTACACCATGTATTAATATTCATTAGGAATTATGATGGGAGATTTTTTGATGCAGGAGGAGTGACTCATGGCACTTGAGTGTCGTCAGGTGAGACCACATGAGAGGAATTACCAAACTCACAATCTTGATTTAGCTGATGTGGTACATGCCTTACATTTTTTGAGGCCATACTTACTAGGACAACATTTTGTGTTGATCACAGACCAAAAAATACTCAAGTATATATTTATGCAACATTATCTGAATATGAGGTAGCGAATGTGGGTTGAGTACTTGCCATCTTTAGACTTCGATCTTACTTATATACCATGTAAAGGAAATGTAGTTATCAGTCCACTATGTTGGAGGACTCAAATAAATGTTGATCAAGGGGACAATAATGAGTGGAAGATTACGGATTTTTTTCCAAAGATGCACTTGGAGGTGCAGGATAGCCAAGGGTAGAATTTTCTCTCATCCATGTTAGTGACATCCACTCTTCTAGATAGAGTGAAGATTAGATAGCTATATGATTTAGGGGTCCTAGTCATACATGAATGTGAGGCAGGTGAGGAACCACCACCTAGAGGGACTGTGGGTGGGGATAGAATTTGGAATATAGTTGGTTATGTTTGGGTTCTAGAAGACATACAAGAGGATCTGATACTGGATTTTCATGCCTTAGATTGGTCAGTACATCCCAAAATTACCATGATGTATGATGATTAACATCACCAGTATTAGTTTCGGGGGATGAATCATGAGGTAGCTGGTTTTGTTACAAGGTATTCCACCTTTCAGCAAGTAAAGGAAGATAACTACATACCAGCTATGATTTTACAGCTATTAACTATTCCTATGTTGAAATGGGAAGATGTAGTGATGGATTTTGTGATGGATTCTATGAGGCTTTCTTGAGGTGGTGATGTTATTTGGTTTGATGGGGATAGGCTCATGAAGGGTTCTCCTTTATATCAAATTTGTGAGACCTTATTTTTTGATTATCATGGAAGTTTGTATATCCTTGAGGTAGTTCAACCTGATGGGGTTACTCAGAAAGTGGTATCAGATTTGGATGACTAGTTTACTTCTCAATAATGGTAGAGTTTTTATATGGAATTTGTTACACATGTGATCTTAAGCACAACATACCAACCTATGATTGATGGCTAGTTAGATCACAAGATTTAGGTAATTGAGTATATTACAAGAACATGCATCCTAGATTTTTTAGGTTCTTCAGAGACACATATACCCCTTGTTGATCCTGCCCACAATAATATCTATCACGTAACTATACAGATTGAACCTTATGAGGCCTTGTATGGTATTCCATGCTGATTTTCCCTATTATAGTTAGTGTAATGTCCCATCCTGATTCACTAATAATACAGTGGGAATACCGTTGGGTCTCATGGCCTTAGGTACACCTCCCCGTATATTAGAGTGTGCTGACTAGGAACGAGTCTCTAAAGAGGTGATAGTTGGGAGACTATACCCTCATGTCATGTAGGAAAACATTTTATCAGATAATAAATCGCAATAAATAGAATGAAGCATTATAATAAATGGAATTAAAATATCAATGGAAAATATTTGAATCACTCGAGGTGAAATCCTATAAACCATAACATTGAATAGTATAAACCACAATCCCATCCCAACACACTTGGTTATTTTCCCATGGGTGGTGTGATATATCTTAGATATGGCTATTTACCAAGTTATAACACATTCCTACTCTCCATTATAACATCCCAAAATAGTAATATAATGGAAAATAAACCTCCAATACCACTTTGTAACATCATGCCCCATATCACAACTAATATGGTGGTTGGACCAGTGGATTAGATGACCTCAGGTGTGCCTCCCCATATGCAAGAGGCTGCCGAATAGCAAAAAAGGCCTACTAATTGTACAGTGACGATATTGTACCCTCTATATTAGAGAAGAAAACAGATTAATTAGAAAATAAAGAAAATTAAAATTAGAATGTTGTAATAATAGGAAAACAATCAGTAGATGAATAATATAATATATGAATAAAAATAAAATGGAAAATACCAATTCCATATAACGATTCATGTAATTTCATTTGTTACTCCAAGGCACAAGCCGTAAAAAATAACAAAAGAAAAGAAAAACCCAATAGTAAACTCCTTGAGAATCCTATGTAAGAGCCTATTCTTGTGTTTCATATCTCCCATGTACACAAAACAACATAAGAAATGAATCCAAATACCTTTGTTTAAGAATATCTATATTGGTGAAAAATGATTCCCAAGTAGGGTGTGCAATAATAATCTCACAAGTCCAGCACCTATGGTGTCTATCCTAATCCATTACTTGATATACAATGAAATCAATGATCATGTATAAGCATAAAAATAAACAATAAGTACTAAATAAATAAACAACAACTCACCCGTGTTCCTAAGGGACAACCGAAGACTATACCTACTTCAAAAAACCTTCCATGTATCTGTGTATGTTTTTATATCCTTATACATTTGGATAGATCAACCAAATTAGTGGGAAATTATTTTGTAGTGGAAAAATCACTAAATATATACCCTGAACATATTCCCCATTTCCTTAGGTTAACCAAAATTTCACTCTAACAAATAGATAGAATCTCACCCTCAGGCATTGGGAGACTGTTCGTTTAGCCCTCAAGCATCCGACATAAACATATACTCTTCCATTAGGTATTTAGTACCAGTGCACCTAGCCCCCGACCATCCAATATAATCATATACTTTTCTTTGAGTCATTCAGTATTGGTGTACATATCCCTTAGGCGGTACGAAGACATGCACCAAGGCCTCAGACATCAAAACCAATCATGAGGCATATCAAAAAAAATCAACATGACATCAGAATCAAACCCATAGGTACCAGTCACATTGATATCACATAATTTCAAAAGTTAATGATGAAAAATTACACTTTTAGTATCAAATATACCTCGTTTATCATCATAAGAAAAATGATCTATTTTTAAAAATTACCATCTATCAAACCAATTCATTTCATTAATCCAGGTTCCTAATTATCATCCTAATTATATCAAATATGTTAAATTAATCATTTGGCCCTCAGGTTATGAATATATTAATTGACCAAAATTAGACTAGGTGATTCTTACACAAGAAATCAAAACAATTTATTCTTATTCCAATTCAAATGTCTAATCCATAAATCGATCAAATTTTCCAATTTATTATAGGGATTGAAAATAAAATACACTAGGTCATAATTAAATCCATGGATGACAGACCTATTGGGTGGCTACATGTCCTAGTCTCCTTTCCTATAATCCCAATGGATTAAATGATAGTTTAAAAATAAAATATTACAGTTTAACATGGAATATCTAATTTGTTTAGTCATGCCTACAATGTGCTGGTGTGATCACACATATATCAATTAAAATAAATAATTGTTTTAGATAAAAAGGTATATAGTTACACCATCCAATTGTGGAACCAATCCATAAGCATAATGTGTGGGATAGGGTATAAGACACATGTCCATATTCATAAGTTAATACAAGAGTCACATGCCTATCATGCATATCATTGTCCAATGCTAAACCCATCAAGTCATTACATTTAATTATATGAATTTACATATGCGTAAGCAAAAGGGAATGGCCTTACCATCCCTTGGGGTCAATCCATTTAATAAAAATTGATTCATTTTAAGAGTGGAAACCATATCATGAATTATTCATTTCATTTAAAACAATTCATTCAATTTAATAAAATATGGAAAATTCAAGAAACAAGGACTGATAGGAAAAATTGAAAGTGTCATTGGAAAAATGAAATTACCTACAGTGGTAATTCCCATTTATAAATAAATCCATTGAATATATAATAAGGAAAATACAGAAAAGGTGATTTGTATTATTAAAAATATTATGAAGGATAGACAACTCCATTTATGAATTTCAAAGATAGCCATACACAAGACATATCATATTCCAAACATAACCTCAGGAATAAAAAAACACCAATGCAATAGTATAGTCAAGAAATAATATTTAAACATTACTTTTTCTAAAGAAGAGAGTGCATCACCATTGGGGGGGTTTTATTATTAAATGAAGACATTATTTATAAAATAATGCATTTGTTCAATTAAGAGTCATATACATTTCACCAAAGGAATATTTTTTATATAATATATCATACAAGGAAATCATTAATTAATGGCTTGAAGGAAATTAATTAATGCATAATTAAATTTAAGGGAAAATAAATAGGACCCTACATCAAAGAGTAGACCATAATGAACACTCGACACTTGAAAACTATGATGATGAAAACAATCATTCCACAATTTCAGTCATATAAATTTCAATATATATATATATCCCTTAATCCAATGCACATATTACCAATTCCCTGAGGGAATATGTACAAGGAAGATATATATATATATATATATTTATACAAACCTATGTATGTGAGTGAGATCCATTTGGGTTCTTTCAAATGCTCTATAAACTATACTAGGAACTGAAAAAACACCATGAAAAGACCAAGACAACCAATGAAAATTAACAGCACCTTAAAAAAATCTGAAATACTCAAAAATTAATTAATCTACAATGAATTACAAAATAATAACTTACCCTAAACCATCAGTCATGAATAAAAATGATCTTAACAACTTCTCCTTCAGTAGGGTTCATTGGAATATTAATAAAGGATTCATGAGAATCCATTCACACAACATAACGACATAAGAAAAAAAAATTCGGTCAACCCCTAACCATAGGATTTTGGCTAAATCAAGTCTGGTGATATAGAGGGAAAAATCCACCAATGAGAGGGAGGAGAAGGGTGGGTAATTTCATACCTCACAACATCAAGTGATAGTCTTGAAGTAACCAAGATAAAATGATTAGAGGAGAGGGAGATGTAAGGATTTTTGTGTCATGCGGCCAAGGGAGAACCCAATGGGGGTTCATTGTGCTCCAGGCGAAGGAGAAGGAAACCCATTTGGGGTTTCCTAAATAACAAAAAATAAATTAACAATAATAATATTATTATTTTTATTATTAAATCATTTAATTATTTTAATTCCTTATTTATTATCATTAAATTTTAATTTAATTAATTTAACTTCTTAAAAATAAACACAGTGCACATTTTTTATTGTGGGAAATATAGTTTGAGACTAACCATGCACTCAATCTAACTCCTCCTAACATGAGATTTTGGATCCCAAGGATCTTAAAATTTGAAGGAAATCTTCAAGAACCCCCCAGGCCCGGAAACACATCCAAGAAAAACATATTTGACTATTGAAACTCTCAAAATTATGTTTCAAAGATTGGTGTGTAAAACAGACCATCCGTTAAATAAAAAAAAATCATTTTTCTTTCATTATTAATTTGGTTTAAAAACTTGTGTTCTTACAATTTGAGGTAGGTGAGGCAACATTATTGGAACAATGTCTCATTCTAGAGACTTTAGAGAGGGTCTATATGATTAGAAATTAGAAGGATACCACTCAGAATAGACATAAATCATAAACCAATCATCGTTGAAACCTTTTAGAGTTTGAGGTAGGGTAAAGAGTCATTTTACATATATCATTGAGGTTGGGACATAGAACTATTTAGATATAGGGTGAGATATCATCATAATTTGTTGGTACGTTTGAGATTCTAGAGAGAGTCAGACAAGTAGACTACCAGTTGTTGAAACCTCATAGGTACCGATCCATACATGACATCTTCCATGTATCTCAGTTGTTATATTATCAATAAGACCCATATGATACTTTACAATCAGATCATTTGGAGTTATAGGTAAATTTTTCCTTTAAGGAGCATCGTATTAATATTACTGATATGAGCCTTAAGGTTATCTGAGGCAATTTAGTTCCTCTAGTAAGGTAACCCATTAACAGGATGAGACATGGGAGTGGGAGGCTGATTTACATGATTACTGTTTGGAGTTATTATTAGGTGATTCTTGACCACCCTTGGAATGGAAATTTAGGGACGAATTTCATTAATGGGGGAATATTCTAATATCCTAGGTTTTCTTGTGAGTTAATAATATTTTTTTAGATTAACTAATAGGGTTTGACCTAATGTGAGTTACTTTTTAGATCACATTATTTTCGAGTTTGTTTGGCACTTTTTAAGAGCCTGGAGGATCAGTTTTTGGAAGAGGTAGTTAGGCCACATGGTTTAAATAAACCATGTGACCCAAGATGAATGATTTGGAAAAATTGTACGAGTTGGTCCAAGCCATTTCCATAAGGCGAATAGTTGAGGAAACTGTAGAGACCTGAAGCTTAACGTACATAGACATTACATTACTTTTGTGGAATACTTAGTACATAACAATAACACACACACAAGGACCGTAATAGTTTAGTGTCTTTGGAAACTCGGAGTATAAACTTCTTATCATGTTGAAAGATCTTCAAAATCTCTCATAACGATTCTCCCCTTTTTGTTTCCTTAACTAAAACCTTTCTTTATATCCCGGGGAAAAGAAAACACAAAAGGGTGAGCTCAAATGCTCAGTAAGGGTAAACAAAAGAAATATCAATGACATCATATACATAAGAACATAGCTTTTGGAAATCTTAACCTGCAAAAGAGCTCATAATATCATAACATGGGATAAATCATAGAAGTGAAATGTAATCCCAATAATCATAGCTTAAAACATGAAACTTTGTGGCATACACACATAATCATAGAGAATAATTTCTTGTTAGTCAAGACTCATTGCCAAGACTATCTTAGTGGACAAAGTTCCTTTCTGAACCGAGTCACCTTCATTCCAGTCCAGTTTCACTGAACCGGTATAACCTACCGTTCCAGCCATGTCTATCTCATGAGATATAAAATCTTTACCCAATGCATTAGAGGGAGATATAGGTCCCACCCATCTCATAATGATACCATTCTTATGTGTTCCACAAAATCATAAATCATACATCATTGCATAACCCATGTAGGAAAAATGGGATTCTTAAACAACATGACATCATAAAACAATTCATATAAGATAAAGGAATTCATAAAAATATTTCCATCACAACATAATCAAATCCATGTTATAATAGGGATAGAAACAGAACCCTTTATTATATTAGATGGAAAATAATTTTGATAAAACACTTGAACTCCATTCATGAGGAAAATATCTTGTCTACTTCAAAAAGACTTTTCATTTCTTAACATGTCATAAAATTATAACTAAAAGAAGTTGATTAAAAATAAAATTGAAAACTTGTAAAGGAATATTCTTGGAAATAATGTTTTAAAAATCCATTCATGTCGTATAAGTTAAAAAAAACATTCTTCGTACTTTTGTTGGAAAAGTCAAAAAGTACCTCGTACGAAAAACGACAAAAGATTCCATTAATATCCTTTAATAAAAACTCACCGAAGGGTAAAATTGGATTTAAAAAATTGTAGGTGGATGCAAATAATATTACATATTGAGGAAACATGGATGTGGATGATAAAATACACCCCAGTAAATACCAAAGTATAGACAATCTCGGATAAAAATGAGATTGTGATATTTCCCTTAACTTAGGTCTGATTTGCTTCGTAAGTGTCTGAACCTCCTGTATAATGATTTAAATAATGTCATTTACTTATTACAGAATCATATTAATTGTTATGATATCATATATGGTTCACTTATGACTTTATATTACCCGTTCTTTTGTAAATTCATGTTAAATTAGCGTTTTGGGTAAAATCGTCTCATTTGTCATTCGTGTTTTTAACTTGCAATTATTAATATGATTACTTAGATCATGATTACTTAATTACAGAATATAAAACATGATTTATATGTATATATCCAGAATATACATATATATAATAAATCAGTAAATGGAAAGAAATACACCGTTCAAGGAGACGGTAGTCCGTACGTATGCATGAACGCTGTTTTCATTTCCTTATTGAATTGAATGGAATTAAGTAGATGAAATACATATAAATATAAATAAATCCAGTATCATTATTAGGTAATATATTTCATTATTACTAATTATATATACTTTATAATCATTCATGAATGGTTAATCATTGAGAATGAATCTCATCGCGTCGTGGAGACGGTAGTCCGTACGTATGCACGAGCGATGATATCATTCCCATGGTCGTGGAATTTCGTTGAGGTGTATGTATACTATTTAAGTATCAATATCACTTTATAATAATCATATATAGTTACTCATTACACCATTATACCCATCCAATTAAGGTGGTGGTGGAAAACAGATTACACCACGGCGTGGAGACAGTATTCCGTATGTACGGACGCGCGGTGATTTCCTTTTTCCGTAGGATGGATAGATGGTCAATTAGAGTTGTTTCATATTTATAATAAAATATAAGTATATAAGAAATACTGATGTTATTACTTTATCATGAAACAACTAAAGAAGAAGAAGTTTAAGAAGAAAGAAATTGAAAAAGATCGGTAATGGATATTACCTCTTTTTGATGCGCCTTCACTTAAACTCCACTTAAAGAACTAAGGATAGTCTTTGAAGAATACCAGGACCTCTAGGATGATACTAGGGAAGTGGAGAAGAGAATTTGGAAGGGTTTGGCCGAGCTTGAATGCTCAAATTGGTGTGAGGAGGAGAGGGAGGAGGTGCCCTTTTATAAGGGAGGAGAGGGGCATCATAGGAAAATCTCAAAATATTTTTTTATATTAAGGTCAAATTCGGTTTATAATGGTTCCAAATGGTCTTATTTCGAAGATAAAGTGGGGATGGGTCGAAATCCCCTCATCCAATAGAATTTAGACAAGTTTAGGTTATTATTTTAAACTTATCAATTAGATTTAACTCTATGTTAAAAAATTTAACTTTTACCGTGTCTTTTTGTTTTCTTACACTATATAGTTAATAAACATACTATATGGAGCCAAACGAACCCCAAGTTTTTTTTATTAATATATATATCCTTATCTAAGACATTTGGCCGAACCTTAGTTTTTTAGGAACTAAATAACAATTAATAATATAATATTTGTTTTAAAAACTAATTTATGTCAATTTTGACACTATTTGGTACATGATTTTTATGAAATTTCTAACAGAATGATAAGTTCGAACCCAGTTACTTAAATCAAAAATAAAATGTCATATTAACCTATAAAATTACTGTATGTCATAAAAAGTCTCCAATTACATTTATTTGGGCATTTATAACATCAATTATGTTAATATTTTCTTAAAAAGGTAATTACTGTATCATCGTTGTGTCATATATAAATTAAATTATTTAAAGTATAAAAATTACAAATAAAATACCATTATGTAGGAAACCGTTTTAAATTTCTAATGAATATTTATAGTCGAAATTATATTATGTATAACCCTATATTAAAAATGTTTTAGTAAATAAACTTTGATTTTAACTCTTTTAACTCTTCTTTGAATTAAATAATAATAAATGTCCTAATCTAATCCAAGTGGGCCTAAATGATAATATATTACACTTAAGGTTGTTTTTGGTCGAGATACACTTGTCCAATAGGATTAGGACATGTGTTAGGGTAATATTAATATCATTTTTACCCTTAATTACCCTATTTACTTTTAACCGTGGTAAATAAAAGTAAAAAGTTACTATTCACCAAAAATTATTTTCATCTCATTGAACCACATTTTACTTACTGAAATCAACCGATCCTCTCGGATTTTTGAAATTCTATTCACAGAAGCGGTAAAATTAAGATTTATGAAGAAAAATTAATTTTTTAACTACCACTTAGTAGTTTCACTATTCATAAAAAATTGAAGTTTTTCAGAAAAATGCCAAAATTTCACCCTAAGCTATAATTGATATTCCGAATTCAAAAATTATTTCTATTTTACAAAATTCCCAACATATATGTTGCATTAATTAATTTTATAATTAATTTCCGCTGTCACAACAAATAGCGTGTTTTTAAGAGATAATAACTATCAAAAGATTAATACTTGTTTATGTTTGGTGTAAATGTGAAATTACATCCAATGTCCAACATTGTATTAAATTGTAAAAATATATTCTAAATATACTTTAAAACCACTCAAATTAATAATTTATCACTATTAATTATTTTTATTGAAAAAGTTGTTTTTAACTAAAATTTAGTAATTTTCACTATTCATCAAAATATGAAAGTTAACCGAAAATTACCAAAATTTCACCTTAGGCTAAATTCGATACTATGAATCCAAAAATTAATTCCATTTTGAAAAATAGAATTTACAAAATTTCAAAAATTGGTTATTACTATTCATAACGGCTAGTTTTAATAATATTTTAATAGCATATTGTTGTTTAGTGAAACTCATTATTGCGTACTACACACGCTATCGAGGAAGGTCGCGATTACGTGTAATGAAAGGCAAGTCAAGGATGCAAGCTCCTTTTGGTGTAGCGTACAACACAAGACATTAGTGAAATTAAAAAGAATATTTTTCATAAAATCTTGGGTTGTTACATTCTACCCCCCTTGAAATGAATTTCACCCTCGAAATTCGTCGGGGTTATAAATGGTTTACTATTCGAAAGTTTCTTTAATAGAAACCCACATCGTAAAAAGGAATACCAAAACCAATCTTTAAAAACGAAAGTATGAAACATAACGGTTACCCAAATATACTAATCACTGGGTTTCCACATAGGTGAAAATATGGATATGGATGAATAATCTAACCATCATGTTCTGATGAAGAGTGGTAGAGAACATGGCTATGGAAAAGCCAACAATCACAAATCCATAAATTTTTTACGATCTATGGTACCATCTGATTAATCGGATATAAGGGCACTAGGACAACATTTTTGGTTTTCAAGATCATTTCCCTAAAGTTCAAAATTTGAATTATAATAAATACTTACTTTAGTTTGGTACAATCTCACTGTTGTTCGTGCCTTGAACAATTTCCACTTCATCTCTTAAGTAAATGAAGTTGAATTTGTTATTCGTGAAGTGTTAGCATATCATGTGATAGAATGATGAGTCATTCCATCTATCTCAAACAAAAGGTTAGCAAAATTTATATACACAAGTCGATCTATAGTGAGATTAATCATATATGGTTCCTAAAATGGACTTATACTTCATATATCATACTCCTTAATATAATAAAACTAGTTTCTACTAAACAGGGACTTCCTATAGGCCAGTGGTAGGCGATAAAGGCCAGTCGCACTTCGGTTGTGGGTTCGATTCCCATAGCCTTGTCCGACGCGATTGGCTGTCACCCGTCCTGCAGGTTGTCCTTTTTCAAAAACTATATTACTATAATATTGAAAAAATTTCTATCCTTAAACAATACTAACTTATGTCCTAAATAATCCATTCCAATCTTTGGCTTATCAATAATACTGCAGTCCACTCTCATAACATAGTGAAAACGATTACCATATATTTAATACCATCGTTGATCCCCATATATCATAAGATATATCTTTTTGGTCACATTCCAAACATTCAAAGGCCTTAATCATGTACTCTCTTGAATACCTATTGAACCTTAGTGAAAACATGAATGCAGTTAAAAGTTAACACCTTCCACATACCAAAATCCTCAAAATTCTATATACTCAAACCATGATATCACTTAGTCCTTATATCAATCATGGGCTCATGAATACTTTTAAACATTTCATTTTCCCATTTTCCCTTCATTATGCGCATATCATCTTATTTCCAAAAATATCTCAATCACTTTGAATACCACATTAGAACAACACATAAATATTCCAATACTTTATGATACCACATTATTTTGGAATCCCATTACATAAACACTTAATCATTCAACCACATCGTTATCATATTCAACATCGCCAATAGTGATCACATGTGACTTCCCTTTGTCCTTTCCCTTTAGTGGTTGCTCATGTTGATCATCACTAAACCTTGGATTAGGGAATTTATTAGAATAATGCCTCATTTCCTTACACTTGAAGCATTGAAGTGTTGGTGGTGCGTTCTCTGCAGTCTTTGCTTTATTCACTTCATTAGAAAACCTTTTTCCATTACTTCGACACTCAGCTGCTCGATGACCTTCTTTTCCACACTTAAAACATTTTCTAGTCCCTTTAAGACAATCTCCACCATGCTTCTTTCCACACTTTGAGCATAAGGAAACATTCATCTTCTTTTCACCATTATTCTGAGATTTCTCCTTGAACTCCATCTTTCGTTTCTTGTCAAAACCATGATATGGATATGTAACACCAACTTCGATTTCTACCTTGATAGCACAACACACAATTTCTTCATAGCTACTGAAGTCTCTTATAGCTAATGCCCTTCGAAGACTTGGTTTTAAGCCACTGAAAAATCGATCAACTTTACTTTCAGGTTTCATGATAATGCCAGATGCATACCTTTCATGTCTTGTAAAATTCGCTTCATATATACCAACAGATTCATCATCCTTTTGCTTTTGTTCAAGAAACTCCTTCTCCATCTTTGTTGGAAGAATACAAGGGATGTACTTATTGAAAAATAAGTTCTTGAACTCGTCCCATTTCATGGACTCAATATCATCCCTTTGCCTTGTATTCTTAATAAGATTCCACCGTTGATCAACATCACCTTCCAAACGATACGCTGCTAAGATGACTTTATCATGTTCAGAACATTGAAGAACTCAAAATATCTTTTCAGTGGAACTGATCCATTGTTCAGAAACAAGTGGATCAGAAGTCCCACTGAAAGAAGGTGGACGTTGCCTCATGAAAGACTCAATAGAATATTGTTCCCTTCTCTGCTCATTTGGATGTCCAGAATGATTCATATCTTGTGTAAGTATAGCAATAAGATTTTTCACTCCATCTCCCATAACATTTGTTTGTTCAGGAGGACAGTCATTGCATTGTCCATTAAATTGATCAAAACGGTTCCTTCGGGTTCCATCCATTTTCTAAAACCCAAAAAGAATAGTGTGAGAGGCAAAAATCATGATAGGGAAAACAACATAATAAAGGGGGAGTACCTTCAATATCTAATATCTTAGGTTTAATTCTATGATCATTAGCATAGTTATAGTAATATAACCTATACATATACTTAACCTTAGGTACATCCCTAGACATACCTTAGAAATATCTCTGGGGATCTTCACTAACGTTTTCGCATCCTAGTTTCCAAAGGATGACTAAACCTTTCCTCTGATACCAACTGTAGAGACCCGAAGCTTAACGTACATAGACATTACATTACTTTTGCAGAATACTTAGTACATAACAATAACACACACACAAGGACCATAATAGGTTAGTGTCTTTGGAAACTCGGAGTATAAACTTCTTATCATGTTGAAAGATCATCAACATCTCTCATAACGATTCTCCCCTTTTTGTTTCCTTACCTAAAACCTTTCTTTATATCCTGGGGAAAAGAAAACATAAAAGGGTGAGCTCAAATGCTCAGTAAGGGTAAACAAAAGAAATATCAATCACATCATATACATAAGAACATAGCTTTTGGAAATCTTAACCTGCAAAAGAGCTCATAATAGCATAACATGGGATAAATCATAGAAGTGAAATGTAATCCCAATAATCATAGCTTAAAACATGAAACTTTGTGGCATACACACATAATCATAGAGAATCATTTCTTGTTAGTCAAGACTCATTTCCAAGACTATCTTAGTGGACAAAGTCCCTTTCTGAACCGAGTCACCCTCGTTCCAGTCCTGTTTCACTGAACCGGTATAACCTACCGTTCCATCCATGTCTATATCATGAGATATAAAATCTTTACCCAATGCATTGGATAGAGATATAGGTCCCACCCATCTCATAATGATACCATTCTTACGTGTTCCACAAAATCATAAAGCATACATCATTGCATAACCCATGTAGTAAAAATGGGATTCATAAACAACATGACATCATAAAACAATTCATATAAGATAAAGGAATTCATAAAAATATTTCCATCAAAACATAATAAATCCATGTAATAATAGGGATATAATCAGAACCCTTTATCATCATATATGGAAAATAATTTTGATAAAACACTTGAACTCCATTCTTGAGGAAAATATCCTTTCTACTTCAAAAACACTTTTAATTTCTTAACATGTCATAAAATTATAACTAAAAGAAGTTGATTAAAAATAAACTTGAAAACTTGTAAAGGATGATTCTTGGAAATAATGTTTTAAAAATCCATTCATGCCGTATAAGTTAAAAAAACATTCTTCGTACTTTTGTCGGAAAAGCCGAAAAGTACCTCGTACGAAAAATGAAAAAAGATTCCATTAATATCCTTTACTAAAAACACACCGAAGGGTAAAATTGGATTTAAAAAATTCCAGTTGGATGGAAATAATATTACATATTTAGGAAACATGGATGTGGATGATAAAATACACCCCAGTAAATACCAAAGTATAAACAATCTCGGATAAAAATGAGATTGTGATATTTCCCTTACCTTAGGTCCGATTTGCTTCGTAAGTGTCCGAACCTCCTGTATAATGTTTTAAATAATGTCATTTACTTATTAAAGATTCATATTAATTGTTATGATATCATATATGGTTCACTTATGACTTTATATTACCCGTTCTTTTGTAAATTCATGTTAAATTAGCGTTTTGTGTAAAATCGTCTCATTTGTCATTCGTGTTTTTAACTTGCAATTATTAATATGATTACTTAGATCATGATTACTTAATTCCAGAATATAAAACATGATTTATAT
Organism: Viscum album; assembly: GCA_963277665.1. NCBI lineage: Eukaryota > Viridiplantae > Streptophyta > Magnoliopsida > Santalales > Viscaceae > Viscum > Viscum album. Next base: position 1,568,620,758 of record OY728160.1, read on the forward strand.
GTATATATCCAGAATATACATATATATAATAAATCAGTAAATGGAAAGAAATACACCGTTCATGGAGACGGTAGTCCGTACGTAAGCATTAACGCTGTTTTCGTTTCCTTATTGAATTGAATGGAATTAAGTAGATAAAATACATATAAATATAAATAAACCCAGTATCATTATTAGGTCATATATTTCATTATTACTAATTATATATACTTTATAATCATTCATGAATGGTTAATCATTGAGAATGAATCTCATCGCGTCGTGGAGACGGTAGTCCGTACGTACGCACGAGCGATGATATCGTTCCCATGGTCGTGGAATTGTGTTGAAGTGTATGTATACTATTTAAGTATCAATATAAAATTATAATAATCATATATAGTTACTCATTACACCATTATACCCATCCAATTAAGGTGGTGGCGGAAAAGAGATTACACCACGGCGTGGAGACGGTATTCCGTACGTACGCACGCGCGGTGATTTCCTTTTTCCGTAGGATGGATAGAAGGTCAATTAGAGTTGTTTCATATTTATAATAACATATCAGTATATATAAAATACTGATGTTATTACTTTATCATGAAAAAACTAAAGAAGAATATGTTGAAGAAGAATGAAATTGAAAAAGATCGGTAATGGATATTACCTCTTTTTGACGCGCCTTCACTTAAACTCCACTTAAAGAACTAAGGATGGTCTTTGAAGAAGACCAGGACCTCTAGGATGATACTAGGGAAGTGGAGAAGAGATTTTGGAAGGGGTTGGCCGAGCTTGAATGCTCAAATTGGTGTGATGAGGAGAGGGAGGAGGTGCCCTTTTATAAGGGAGGAGAGGGGCATCATAGGAAAATCTCAAAATAATTTTTTATATTAAGGTCAAATTCGGTTTATAATGGTTCCAAATGGTCTTATTTCGAAGATAAAGTGGGGATGGGTCGAAATCCCCTCATCCAATAGGATTTATACAAGTTTAGGTTATTATTTTAAACTTATCAATTAGATTTAACTCTATGTTAAAAAATTTAACTTTTACCGTGTCTTTTTGTTTTCTTACACTATATGGTTAATAAACATACTATATGAAGCCAAAAGAACCCCAAGTTGTTTATTATTAATATATCTATCCTTATCTAAGCCATTTGGCAGAACCATAGATTTTTAGGAACTAAATAACAATTAATAATATAATATTTGTTTTAAAAACTAATTTATGTCAATTTTGACACTATTTGGTACATGATTTTTATGAAATTTCTAAAAGAATGATAAGTTCGAACCCAGTTACATAAATCAAAAATAAAGTGTCATATTAACCTATAAAATTACTGTAAGTCATAAAAAGTCTCCAATTACATTTATTTGGGCATTTATAACATCAATTATGTTAATATTTTCTTAAAAAGGTAATTACTGAATCATCGTTGTGTCATATATAAATTAAATTATTTAAAGTATAAAAATTAAAAATAAACTACCATTATGTAGGAAACCGTTTTAACTTTCTAATGAATATTTATAGTCGAAATTATATTATGTATAACCCTATATTAAAAATGTTTTAGTAAATAAACTTTGATTTTAACTCTTTTAACTCTTCTTTGAATTAAATAATAATAAATGTCCTAATCTGATCCAAGTGGGACTAAATGATAATATTTTACACTTAAGGTTGTTTTTGGTCGAGATACACTTGTCCAATAGGATTAGGACATGTGTTAGGGTAATATTAATATCATTTTTACCCTTAATTACCCTATTTACTTTTAACCGTGGTAAATAAAAGTAAAAAGTTACTATTCACCAAAAATTATTTTCATCTCATTGAACCACATTTTACTTACTGACATCAACTGTTCCTCTCGGATTTTTGAAATTCTATTCACAGAAGCAGTAAAATTAAGATTTATGAAGAAAAATTAATTTTTTAACTACCACTTAGTAGTTTCACTATTCATCAAAAATTGAAGTTTTTCATAAAAATCCCAAAATTTCACCCTAAGCTATAATTGATATTCCGAATTCAAAAGTTATTTAAATTTTACAAAATTCCCAACATATAAGTTGCATTAATTAATTTTATAATTAATTTCCACTATCACAACAAATAGCGTGTTTTTAAGAGATAATAACTATCAAAAGATTATATATTTGTTTATGTTTGGTGTAAATGTGAAATTACATCCAATGACCAACATTGTATTAAATTGTAAAAATATATTCTAAATATACTTTAAAACCACTCAAATTAATAATTTATCACTATTAATTATTTTGATTGAAAAAGTTGTTTTTAAGTAAAATTTAGTAATTTTCACTATTCATCAAAATATGAAAGTTATCCGAAAATTACCAAAATTTCACCTTAGGCTAAATTCGATACTCTGAATCCAAAAATGAATTCCATTTTGAAAAATAAAATTTACAAAATTTCAAAAATTGGTTATTACTATTCATAACGGCTAGTTTTAATAATATTTTAATATCATATTGTTGTTTAGTGAAACTCATTATTGCGTACTACACACGCTATCGAGGAAGGTCGCGATTACGTGTAATGAAAGGCAAGTCAAGGATGCAAGCTCCTTTTGGTGTAGCGTACAACACAAGACATTAGGGAAATTAAAAAGAATATTTTTCATAAAATCTTGGGTTGTTACATTCTACCCCCCTTAAAATGAATTTCGCCCTCGAAATTCGTCGGGGTTATAAATGGTTTACTATTCGAAAGATTCTTTAATATAAACCCACATCGTAAAAAGGAATACCAAAACCAGTCTTTAAAAACGAAAGTATGAAACGTAACGGTTACCCAAATAAACTAATCACTTGGTTTCCACATAGGTGAAAATATGGATATGGAAGAAAAATCTAACCATCATGTTCTGATGAAGAGTGGTAGAGAACATGGCTATGGAAAAGCCAACAATCACAAATCCATAAATTTGTGACGATCTAAGGTACCATATGATTAATCGGATATAAGGGCACTAGGACAACATTTTTGGTTTTCAAGATCATTTCCCTAAAGTTCAAAATTTGAATTAGAATAAATACTTACTTTATTTTGGTACAATCTCACTGTTGTTCGTTCCTTGAACAATTTCCACTTCATCTCTTAAGTAAATGAAGTTGAATTTGTTATTCGTGAAGTGTTAGCATATCATGTGATAGAATGATGAGTCATTCCATCTGTCTCAAACAAAAGGTTAGCAAAATTTATATACACAAGTCGATCTATAGTGAGATTAATCATATATGGTTCCTAAAATGGACTTATACTTCATATATCATACTCCTTAATATAATAAAACTAGTTTATACTAAACAGGGACTTCCTGTAGGCCAGTGGTAGGTGATAAAGGCCAGTCGCACTTCGGTTGTGGGTTCGATTCCCACAGCCTTGTCCGACGCGATTGGCTGTCATCCGTCCTGCAGGTTCTCCTTTTTCAAAAACTATATTACTATAATATTGAAAAAATTTCTATCCTTAAACAATACTAACTTATGTCCACAATAATCCATTCCAATCTTTGGCTTATCAATAATACTGCAGTCCACTCTCATAACATAGTGAAAACGATTACCATAGATTTAATACCATCGTTGATCCCCATATATCATAAGATATATCTTGTTGGTCACATTCCAAACATTCAAAGGCCTTAATCATGTACTCTCTTGAATACCTATTGAACCTTAGTGAAAACATGAATGCAGTTAAAAGTTAACACCTTCCACATACCAAAATCCTCAAAATTCTATATACTCAAACCATGATATCACTTAGTCCTTATATCAATCATGGGCTCATGAATACTTTTAAACATTTCATTTTCCCATTTTCCCTTCATTATGCGCATATCATCTTATTTCCAAAAATATCTCAATCACATGGAATACCACATTAGACCAACACATAAATATTCCAATACTTTATGATACCACATTATTTTGGAATCCCATTACATAAGTACTTAATCATTCCACCACATCATTGTCATATTCAACATCTCCAATAGTGATCACATGTGACTTCCCTTTGTAATTTCCCTTTAGTGGTTGCTCATGTTGATCATCACTAAACCTTGGATTAGGGAATTTATTAGAATAATGCCCCATTTCCTTACACTTGAAGCATTGAAGTGTTGGTGGTGCGTTATCATCAGTCTTTGCTTTATTCACTTCCTTAGAAACCCTTTTTCCATTACTTCTACACTCAGCTGCTCGATCACCTTCTTTTCCACACTTAAAACATTTTCTAGTCCCTTTAAGACAATCTCCACCAAGCTTCATTCCACACTTTGAGCATAAGGAAACATTCATCTTCTTTTCACCATTATTCTAAGATTTCTCCTTGAACTCCATCTTTCGTTTCTTGTCAAAACCATGAGATGGATATGTAACACCAACTTCCATTTCTACCTTGATAGCACAACACACAATTTCTTCATAGCTACTGAAGTCTCTTATAGCTAATGCCCTTCGAAGACTTGGTTTTAAGCCACTGAAAAATCGATCAACATTACTTTCAGGTTGCATGATAATGCCAGATGCATACCTTTCAAGTCTTGTAAAATTTGCTTCGTATATACCAACAGATTCATCATCCTTTTGCTTTAGTTCAAGAAACTCCTTCTCCATCTTTGTTGGAAGAATACAAGGGAAGTACTTATTGAAAAATAAGTTCTTGAACTCGTCCCATTTCATGGACTCAATTTCATCCCTTTGCCTTGTATTCTTAATAAGATTCCACCGTTGATCAACATCACCTTCCAAACGATACGCTGCTAAGATGACTTTATCATGTTCAGAACATTGAAGAACTGAAAATATCTTTTTAGTGGTACTGATCCATTATTCAGCAACAAGTGGATCGGAAGTCCCACTGAAAGAAGGTGGACGTTGCCTCATGAAAGACTCAATAGAATATTCTTCCCTTCCCTGCTCATTTTGATGTCCAGAATGATTCATATCTTGTGTAAGTATAGCAGTAGGATTTTTCACTCCATCTCCCATAACATTTGTTTGTTCAAGAGGACAGTCATTGCATTGTCCATTGCATTGATCAAAACGGTTCCTTCGGGTTCCAGCCATTTTCTAAAACCCAAAAAGAATAGTGTGAGAGGCAAAAATCATGCTAGGGAAAACAACATAATAAAGGGGGAGTACCTTCAATATCTAATATCTTAGGTTTAATTCTATGATCGTTAGCTTAGTTCTAGTACTATAACCTATACATATACTTAACCTTAGGGACATCCCTAGACATACCATAGAAATATCTCTAGGGATCTTCACTAACGTTTTCACATCCTAGTTTCCAAAGGATGACTAAACCTTTCCTCTGATACCAACTGTAGAGACCCGAAGCTTAACGTACATAGACATTACATTAGTTTTGCGGAATACTTATTACATAACAATAACACACACACAAGGACCATAATAGTTTATTGTCTTTGGAAACTCAGAGTATAAACTTCTTATCATGTTGAAAGATAATAAAAATCTCTCATAACGATTCTACCCTTTTTGTTTCCTTACCTAAAACCTTTCTTTATATCCTGGGGAAAAGAAAACATAAAAGGGTGAGCTCAAATTCTCAGTAAGGGTAAACAAAAGAAATATCAATCACATCATATACATAAGAACATAGCTTTTGGAAATCTTAACCTGCAAAAGAGCTCATAATAGCATAACATGGGATAAATCATAGAAGTGAAATGTAATCCCAATAATCATAGCTTAAAACATGAAACTTTGTGGAATACACACATAATCATAGAGAATCATTTCTTGTTAGTCAAGACTCATTTCCACAACTATCTTAGTGGACAAAGTCCCTTTCTGAACCGAGTCACCCTCGTTCCAGTCCTGTTTCACTGAACCGGTATAACCTACCGTTCCATCCATGTCTATATCATGAGATATAAAATCTTTACCCAATGCATTGGATGGAGATATATGTCCCACCCATCTCATAATGATACCATTCTTACGTGCTCCACAAAATCATAAATCATACATCATTGCATAACCCATGTAGTAAAAATGGGATTCATAAACAACATGACATCATAAAACAATTCATATAAGATAAAGGAATTCATAAAAATAATTCCATCAAAACATAATAAATCCATGTAATAATAGGGATATAATTAGAACCCTTTATTATCTTAGATGGAAAATAATTTTGATAAAACACTTGAACTCCATTCTTGAGGAAAATATCCTTTCTACTTCAAAAACACTTTTCATTTCTTAACATGTCATAAAATTATAACTAAAAGAAGTTGATTAAAAATAAACTTGAAAACTTGTAAAGGATGATTCTTGGAAATAATGTTTTAAAAATCCATTCATGCCGAATAAGTTAAAAAAAATATTCTTCGTACTTTTGTCGGAAAAGTCGAAAAGTACCTCGTACGAAAAACGACAAAAGATTCCATTAATATCCTTTACTAAAAACACACCGAAGGGTAAAATTGGATTTAAAAAATTCCAGGTGGATGGAAATAATATTACATATTTAGGAAACATGGATGTGGATGATAAAATACACCCCAGTAAATACCAAAGTATTAACAATCTCGGATAAAAATGAGATTGTGATATTTCCCTTACCTTAGGTCCGATTTGCTTCGTAAGTGTCCGAACCTCCTGTATAATGTTTCAAATAATGTCATTTACTTATTAAAGAATCATATTCATTGTTATTATATCATATATGGTTCACTTATGACTTTATATTACCCGTTCTTTTGTAAATTCATGTAAAAATAGTGTTTTGGGTAAAATCGTCTCATTTGTCGTTCGTGTTTTTAACTTGCAATTATTAATATGATTACTTAGATCATGATTACTTAATTCCAGAATATAAAACATGATTTATATGTATATATCCAGAATATACATATATATAATAAATCAGTAAATGGAAAGAAATACACCGTTCATGGAGACGGTAGTCCGTACGTAAGCATGAACGCTGTTTTCGTTTCCTTATTGAATTGAATGGAATTAAGTAGATAAAATACATATAAATATAAATAAACACAGTATCATTATTAGGTCATATATTTCATTATTACTAATTATATATACTTTATAATCATTCATGAATGGTTAATCATTGAGAATGAATCTCATCGCGTCGTGGAGACGGTAGTCCGTACGTACGCACGAGCGATGATATCGTTCCCATGGTCGTGGAATTGTGTTGAAGTGTATGTATACTATTTAAGTATCAATATAACATTATAATAATCATATATAGTTACTCATTACACCATTATACCCATCCAATTAAGGTGGTGGCGGAAAAGAGATTACACCACGGCGTGGAGACGGTATTCCGTACGTACGCACGCTCGGTGATTTCCTTTTTCCGTAGGATGGATAGAAGGTCAATTAGAGTTGTTTCATATTTATAATAACATATCAGTATATACAAAATACTGATGTTATTACTTTATCATGAAAAAACTAAAGAAGAAGATGTTGAAGAAGAATGAAATTGAAAAAGATCGGTAATGGATATTACCTCTTTTTGACGCGCCTTCACTTAAACTCCACTTAAAGAACTAAGGATGGTCTTTGAAGTAGACCAGGACCTCTAGGATGATACTAGGAAAGTGGAGAAGAGATTTTGGAAGGGGTTGGCCGAGCTTGAATGCTCAAATTGGTGTGATGAGGAGAGGGAGGAGGTGCCCTTTTATAAGGGAGGAGAGGGGCATCATAGGAAAATCTCAAAATAATTTTTTATATTAAGGTCAAATTCGGTTTATAATGGTTCCAAATGGTCTTATTTCGAAGATAAAGTGGGGATGGGTCGAAATCCCCTCATCAAATAGGATTTATACAAGTTTAGGTTATTATTTTAAACTTATCAATTAGATTTAACTCTATGTTAAAAAATTTAACTTTTACCGTGTCTTTTTGTTTTCTTACACTATATGGTTAATAAACATACTATATGAAGCCAAAAGAACCCCAAGTTGTTTATTATTAATATATCTATCCTTATCTAAGCCATTTGGCAGAACCATAGATTTTTAGGAACTAAATAACAATTAATAATATAATATTTGTTTTAAAAACTAATTTATGTCAATTTTGACACTATTTGGTACATGATTTTTATGAATTTTCTAAAAGAATGATAAGTTCGAACCCAGTTACATAAATCAAAAATAAAGTGTCATATTAACCTATAAAATTACTGTAAGTCATAAAAAGTCTCCAATTACATTTATTTGGGCATTTATAACATCAATTATGTTAATATTTTCTTAAAAAGGTAATTACTGTATCATCGTTGTGTCATATATAAATTAAATTATTTAAAGTATAAAAATTAAAAATAAACTACCATTATGTAGGAAACCGTTTTAACTTTCTAATGAATATTTATAGTCGAAATTATATTATGTACAACCCTATATTAAAAATGTTTTAGTAAATAAACTTTGATTTTAACTCTTTTAACTCTTCTTTGAATTAAATAATAATAAATGTCCTAATCTGATCCAAGTGGGACTAAATGATAATATTTTACACTTAAGGTTGTTTTTGGTCGAGATACACTTGTCCAATAGGATTAGGACATGTGTTAGGGTAATATTAATATCATTTTTACCCTTAATTACCCTATTTACTTTTAACCGTGGTAAATAAAAGTAAAAAGTTACTATTCACCAAAAATTATTTTCATCTCATTGAACCACATTTTACTTACTGACATCAACTGTTCCTCTCGGATTTTTGAAATTCTATTCACAGAAGCAGTAAAATTAAGATTTATGAAGAAAAATTAATTTTTTTAACTACCACTTAGTAGTTTCACTATTCATCAAAAATTGAAGTTTTTCATAAAAATCCCAAAATTTCACCCTAAGCTATAATTGATATTCCGAATTCAAAAGTTATTTAAATTTTACAAAATTCCCAACATATAAGTTGCATTAATTAATTTTATAATTAATTTCCGCTATCACAACAAATAGCGTGTTTTTAAGAGATAATAACTATCAAAAGATTAACACTTGTTTATGTCTCGTGTAAATGTGAAATTACATCCAATGACCAACATTGTATTAAATTGTAAAAAAAAATTCTAAATATACATTAAAACCACTCAAATTAATAATTTATCACTATTAATTATTTTGATTGAAAAAGTTGTTTTTAACTAAAACTTAGTAATTTTCACTATTCATCAAAATATGAAAGTTATCCGAAAATTACCAAAATTTCACCTTAGGCTAAATTCGATACTCCGAATCCAAAAATTAATTCCATTTTGAAAAATAAAATTTAAAAAATTTCAAAAAGTGGTTGTTACTATTCATAACAGCTAGTTTTAATATTATTTTAATAGAATATTGTTGTTTAGTGAAACTCGTTATTGCGTACTACACACGCTATCGAGGAAGGTCGCGATTGCGTGTAATGCAAGGCAAGTCAAGGATGCAAGCTCCTTTTGGTGTAGCGTACAACACAAGACATTAGTGAAATTAAAAAGAATATTTTTCATAAAATCTTGGGCTGTTACATAAACTGTGCGGCAAGGGGCACATGTGCATACATGAGCACCCGTAGTTTTTTAATGATATGTTGGATATGGGTTTCCAATTTTTGGGAAAACAATGTGAATGAAACTATGTGGACCCCCCACTTAACACATGCACGGGAACACAGTTGGCTCATGGTTTGGCCAACCATGCATCCAAACCATGTGACCTTGTTTAAATGTGTTAATTTACAATTTTTCACTATTTATTATTTAAATGAACTCACACCAACTATTTTGATTCCTGTGGATTGAACTCTCTTTGGGAGCCCCCTTTGAAACCAAAAAGAATTCTTTTATCAGGTTTCTTCATCCAATATCCGATATGAACACCATTGGTCCTGTTGGATCCATTCCAGTGAGGTCTCAATTCAACCCATGCCTTTATTCATTTGAATTTATATCGACATAGTTATTTTGGTGCAATCTAATAATCCATATTTCCCAAATTTTCATTAGTTATTGTTTTTCATCCAATATGTACTAAATCAAAGATTAATACTAGATGAGTTCTCTTCTACAAACTTACAATACGTGGTCTATACCTATCCATTGTGGGTTGGTCTTTTATATGCCTAGTTGTAGTTGTTCTACATGGATTACTTTCTATTAGCGCCCCTTAAATTAATTAAATGGTTGAAATGAATGAATTGGTACCTATTAAGGATTCCCACTAGTACCTTTATGATTTTTGGAGGTTTTTATCCAAAACCTAGGCCACATATAGGGTGTGTCTTTATATCTCACCTTTTTGTATGCAGCCCTTGGGGTGCTTGGGAGCTCTCCTAGTTAGAGGGAGCCATTTTATAATTGATTTTGAATTTAATTCTTATATTTGGAGATATTTAATTCCTACTTTCCACATGTTTACATGATTTTGAATGATTTAATTTTTTAAATGGGTTTTATTGAAATTTTGAAAATAAGTTGGTTAAACTCACAGAATGTGATTAATTATAAAATTATCAATGTAATGAATTGATTATGGTAGTGCATTCCTTGGTTAGTATACCATTGATCCAGATCCCATAGATTCAATGGACATTTCCCCCAGGGATATTTTTTATGAGAGTGGATTCCTTGGAATTGTTTACTCTATTAATCTCAATTCTCTATGAATCCAAGGACTGTGATACCCCTTATATTTGGCATGATTGGGCTCACATTGGACATGGATAGTTGACATGCACATTGGACCCTATCCATGTTTTTAAAAAGTTTCCATCGAGATTCTCTATGGACTTGAAAGGGATACCTTGGTCTTGTATACATTGGATTTGACCCTTCATGGTCTGACACTTTTGATTATATGACATGGACATGGTGAATGTGACATTGATTATATGGAATGGTCATAGTGAATATGACTTTGATTATATAAATTGGTCATGATGGATAACATACACATGATTATATGGTGTTGTCATTGTGGATATTATTTCTATGCTTATGAATAGACATGGAATGGGTTTCAGTTTATAGTTGTTTGATTAGAAATTATCACTTGTTTATTTAGACTTTAAATCAGCCATTGTTTTTGGGATCTTGACTATTTTTGGTAGGGATCCATGCTTTGACAAACATGATTACACTCTAATTTTTGTAATTTTATACCTAGGATATATTGAAAACTATTTCTATTTATATCACACATACTAGATTTTTTATAGACACTGTTGGTGGTGGCCTACTGAGTGTTATCTCACTCCCTGTTCGAGCCACCATTGGATACTTGGATAGACTTCATGGATGCAAGTATGGATTGGGGAAAATGCCCACTGTATGATGCTCGAATTGTTTGCATATTAGGATAAGGTGATCACGTTACTAGTCTACACTCGTAATTCTAGATGTGAGTGTTCCTTTTTAGTCTTTTTTATAATTTTATACGAGTATTATACAGGTTACTTGTATACTTGCTTTCATACATTGTAGAGACATTACCTGACACATTATTTTTTATATTATGTAACCTTTAGAATGGTTTAATTATTACTGTATTGGATGACTATCTTCTATCAGGATGATTTATTGATTTTTCCCATTGGTTTTTATTATTTTACAGTTGTGCAACACTCTGACATGAGGTCATATTATCCCCTCAATCATAACCTATTCACTTGCAGCTAGTCAGTATAATCTAGTGTATTTATAGGAGAAATTGAGGCTATGTGACCCATCAGCACATGGAACCATTTATTGGACCCTAGGTTGGGATGTTACAGTAGCATTGACAAAAAATATAAAATATCTATTTCATAAATGTAAGTAAACAGAGACAGAGATCAAAACATTAGTGCTACTCAAGATTTTAAGGGGTCTTGTGTGATCTCCATCAAAGATAATAATATATCTATAGGAACATATCCACCAGAAGATTTATCAAATATATAATATGTATCTTATATAATCCCTTTGTCAATGACATCAAACGAACACCAAACATGGAATATGTAAATCTTGTATATACCTCTCATCATTTTCATTATTTTTTGAAAAAAAACATACCAAGTGGATGAATACCTCTCATGTCATGAATCAATATGATATTCACATCACATGTCAGTTATCCATGTAAATGAGCACATCAAATGTGAAATAACTAATCATGGACTCGAATTTCCTCGTCCTTTATATGGTATCAATTTTTGGAGGTTCTCATGCGAGGTATCTCACCATCCTCAATAAATAAGGATTAATAATAAGAATACTCCCCTAAGTATAGATATGATCATATGGAATTCCACGAAATAAACATTAGCGGATCATTCCATGTAATATGTCATTACTTATTGTCTCAACAATATATTATTCAATATCTCATATACAATCCTTTATAACAGATATAATAATCTATTAAAGCTAACTATTATATATCATCACAACCCACTATACTCTATGTTAATCATCATTTTTGGAGAACATAATGTATTTACTTTGAGGGGATATTTATCATTCAAATATTCATGTAAAATAAATTTTCATCACATGTGAATGAATGATAAATAGATATTTCCTTTAAATAAATACATGATATTTTTATAACCATTACATACTATCTATTATGATATTAGATATGACAGTCATGAGGTTTCTATTATAATGTATTTAAAACCATAAATCAAAATACAATTCTTGACACATCCCTATGTGACCATTTGATAAAACACTCCCAATAACCACATAGTAAGTGGCCTTTAAGAATAATGACTGTGTGAATAATGGTGAAACATATGAATCATATTCCTTTAGTTAAACTATTTGAACATATATTCAAATTTCTTATCTTTATAACATCAAAATTTATAATGTTATATTTTATTATATATGTTTAATGTTTTCTATGTATATCGTCGTCATCTTTGGATCCATTATTAATAAAAAATTTCACAAATATACTTTTATATATATTATATCTAATTACATCATCACATTATTATCACATCGTAAACTCTTTTAGGATAAACTGATATCAACTGTGTTATGTTATGAAATATAACTGTTTACATTTTTATTTACCTCCATAAACTAAACTTTTTTAGAATCAATTTATAACTCTTGGTTATGTTTACAAATGTATCTATTTATATTTTTCTTTACAACTATAACTAACTTTTTTTAGTATATATAATGAAATACATTGATTATTAATAGGTATAATTCATTATGGAATAACAATGTTGTCTTTTTTCTGGAAACTAAATATAACTCTTGGAATTTTTATCCATCATATCATACAATATTTTAGGATTAATTTACATTTAATAAATCTTGGTTAACATATCTTACCTTTTAAATATTTCTTGACCATTATTTATTAATCCTTTTATTAAATCAAATTAATTAAATAAGCTATCATAACATTGATATTTACTTTTTTATAGTAACTAAATGTAACTATTATCATTTTTATTTATTGTATCATATCCAAACTCTTTAGGATATACCAGAATGGCCCGAAGGCCTTCATTTTTATTGATTTTTGATAACCCCCCTTTCAAGGGATGAGGGGGAACCCTTACAAGGCCCGTAGGCTCAGAGATTACAAGGCCCGTAGGATTAGGAGATAACATGACCCAATGGTCTTATGGAATTCAACCAGACTATATACAAGGAACTGCCCCTCCCCAGCATCTGTGTCATAAAGTAGCTCTCCACCTTTGCATGGCCGTCTAGCTAGGATTCCCGTGAAAGCACAGACTGGTACCGATGGCAAAACCATACCCCCTCATTCTGACAATCCATTTGGTTCTTCTCTGGTGAGTGCGTCTGCTCTGAATCCTCTTCTAAGGCTGCTCCATTTTTATAGAGTGTCTGGGGCAACTGCATATGGCCCTAAGGCCTTAAGGTGGCCTACCGACCCGAAGGCCTAGGTGGCCCTAAATCATTAAGGACTCCAAGCCCAAATTGGTGGCCTAAGGTGAATAGATCTAGCTGCTATAGTACCGAACAATACCTACTACAGTAACTCCTACAGTACCTGCTACAGTACCGCACAGTGTGTAGTGCTGCTACAGTACATGTATAGTGTACAGTTCTGCTACAGTACCCGCACTGTGTACATTCTGCTACAATACCTACTACAGTACTGCTACTGTACCAGAAATATGCCTTTACCTAGTTTTGAACTTGGGTCTTTTGGATGCACTTAAGGATACCTCACCAACTGGGTTGAGGCTCATGTGCCCAAACTCTTTAGGATACAATTTATATTACCACTATATTTGGAACAATCTTTTTTAGTTAACATTGAACTTATATAACTTAAAATATACTCCCACTAGCCTCTTAGGGAACATATTGTCTCCAGAATATCTTTCTAAGACTCAACAAAAACTACTTTATGTTTTAGGAAATAACATATATTTCCTTGTAGTAGGAATATTAAAGATATAAAATATTGTTTCTATATAATTTATGGTATTATTTTTTTTAAAAAACATTCTTAATTGAGAAGAATAATCTATTAAAATATACCAACAATGGGTGGTATGAACACATTCCCCCATATTTTAATAAACATTAAAATAAAAAATTTGTCATAAAGTAATAATTTATTCTATGTATTCTTTTAAAAACAGTGTTATAGAAATTGATGAATCATAAACCATGTGTGTTTATTTAATCGTCTCATAATATCCCTTTTTTATCGATCATCCTCTGTTAACCTATAAGAGAAGTGAGATATAAGATAAACATATTTTACTTAGATTTATCAGAGCTTGACATGTTCCATTACATTGAAATTATTGATTTATAAAATTTTTACATCATCATTTGGGAAAAAAATAACATTTCAATCAATTATTCATTTTATTTTGAACACTTTTATATTTACAATACTTATAAAACATACATTTGGTATCACATACCTTTCAAAATCAATGAATTAATTAATATAACATTAAAACCTTACATGGACATTCCATTAAGTTCCCAAACCCCGTCAATTATGTTTGATAATATAATCTTATAGAATCATAAAATTTTCCTAATAACTGATTTAGATTTCAAATAACCTTTATTGGATTCTTGAATAAATATTATTAGACATCAAAACATTTCCTCATTCTATTTGTTTGAATATTTATCTCTTTGAACTGTCTATACAGTACTATAACACAAACATCATATGAAAATTTGATATATTCCCAAGACTTTATGAACATCTGGTAAACTTATATTTAATTCATCTATCATACCAAAAAATTTACATAAAAAATGGATGAATTCTCTAACTAGATCATGACTTATAGGTAATCTTCAGTCTTAACAAATATATTTAATCACATTCAAAATCAAGGACATACCCAATATTAATGAGTATGTAATACTAGAATATTCTATTGGTAATTTATTATATAATGATTTAAAAACCTAAATAATTTATCACATAATTCTTTAAGAATCTTTATTTTCATACGGAACAACATCAACACTTGGTTACTAAGGAATGAATTGTTCTAATTCATAGAATATTGATCATGATTAAAATTCTTTCTTATGCTACCAGTCTTAGGAATTTATTACATTATACTTATCATTTCAAGGATTAATGTAAATTTTATTTTGATGATGTTGATACATTTATCTAAAATATAACTTTTATCGGTTTAATATCATGTATTAAATATTTTTATTAATGAATTTTAATAAAATTTCTCCCTCTAAAATTAATTATACCCAACATAAAACTCATTTAGTGATCCAAGATCTATATTTCACTATGAAATGATTCTACTTGGGTGTTCCTCTCATCGCCTAATTATTTATATAGGGAATCATTCAAATAAAAATAGTTGTGACTCTTGGATAGTTGAGAAAATATCCCTTCATCCAAATAATTTATATTGACTCACACAACATTAATACCATGGTATCCATCAAAATAGTTTCCTAGATAAGTGTAACCCAAATAAAACATAAAAAAATATTAACAAGGGATAATACAGGGGTACCCTATAATGGAATAACCTTCCCAAGAATGATGTAGTGTAACCCATTACATTCTTTCATTACAAAAATTAATTCAAGGGAACCCTACGAAGGAAGAACCTACCCAATTGAACGATCATGTTCTTGAAAAGTATCTCTTTAGAAGGAATATCGAAATTAGTATTTTTGGTGTTTTATTTTATGGTCTCACCTATCTAATATAATTATCAAGCATATAAAATTCATAACTATTACATCATAATTAATAATTATCTTCTCATGTCTTTTTTTGTATGACTACTTCTAATTATTTAGTTTTGAAATATCTCTTCTAGTCGCAAAATTATTGTGTTCACACCACATGAAAGTTAAACTCTTTTCACAACCCATGTGTATATGTTAATCACCCAAAAAACATAAATCAAATATATTCATACACATCCAAATACATCACATGCATATGGTACATAAACACTTTATGTAAAGGAATAGATTTATATGAGATTAAAAACTCCACATGAGTAAGACCATAGTAATAGATAGCCCACTAAATTCACCTTCATATCTTGGGAAAGCTTCAAGGAAAGAAGATTGGCTGAACGTAGGACCCTCTACTTGGGGAGACTTTACTCAAAGGAGAAATCAATTCATGAAAACTCTAACACCCAGTATACATGAAATATGACCAGACACTAATCTCAAGATCATAACTAAAATTACAACAAGGGTCAAGGTAGATGGAAAAAAATTTATGATAACAATCCTAGAATGATACAAAAATACTTATCCTTGGAAAATTCATCATATAAATTTTGGAATATTGTATTTCATTGTATAAAAAATTTATAACTATGAATTAAATTGGAAACAACCTTTAAATAGCTGAAGTAATATCCAAATAAATATTTAATGATTATTTAAACCATGATCATATCAATTATCAAAACACCTTTTGACGTGGCTTAAATAATATCGAAATAAATCCCCATTACTTTGGAAACATTCAAATTAGTAATTTATGTACTTAACATGAATATTACAGAAATTAAATAAATAAACAATTTATTTATTTTCCATCATATAATACGTTTATAAAATATACATAAATAAATACTAATTATAATCATTTTATAAATTATATAGTATATGAAAATTGTATTTTGTTATCAATATGAACCATTTCACATTTTATATTAAATGGAATTTAAAAGATATTTTCCAAATTATTAACATTTTATAATTCAATTTTTAATATATATATATATATATATTTATATAATCAAAATAACATATATGATGGAATTTATAAACTGTTTTTAAATAAAATTTTTATGATTTTTAAATAAACCATTTTTTATTATAAATCATTCTATTAAATAAGTCAAAAATAATTTTAAAAATATATTTATTAATTAACCCTAAACATTTTATAGATAATTAATCTGTGAAACACTTTTATAAATTTATATAAATATTTCAAAATACAGTTTATTATTATTATTTTTTTATAAAAAATTTATAAATAACATAATTCCATAAAAATTTAATTATATTTATCGAAATTAATACTTTATTTATTTTCATAAATAAGAGTAATATATATGAAATTTTCATATTTTATTTCCATGCCTGAAAAATCTTGTTTTACTATTAAAACCTATCTTTATAAATAATTAAAAGTTTTGATTCATAAAAATATCTAACACTCTAATACCATTGATGAGTTCTTTATGAGCATCATATGATCATATATAGTGGATGATAACCCAAAAAAGGAAGATATATGCTTGAGAATCAATTTATAAATAAACTATATAAACAATTCACATAGAAATCACTAATGGTAGTAGTATTATTCTTTATCAGTGAAGGAGAATGGTTAATGGAGTTCATGAAGTAGTGAACAAATTAAATCTTCCTCTGAGGTGGGCACACTGACCAATGGACCCATGATCATATCACGAGGAATCTAAAAGGGTTAAGGGGTGATATCATCTTCATCTCAGACAATGAATAATTGGTTGGGAGGAAGATATAATTGGTAAGGCTTTCTCCCAATTCAGTTATTTCAGTAAGAAGGATCACATTCCTTTATATAACCATCCATATTATATTTCTTGAAATGAAAATTTTTCAATCATATTAATGTATCCATTTGAATTTATTTCCAGAATTCCTTGAATATTATTCAATGAGTGGTCAAGACAATTAATCTATTAATAATTGATTTTAACTGATAAAAAACTATTCCTGAAAAATAAATATATTTCAAATAAATATATTATAAAAATTATTTAAATATACATTATTTACATAATATCATATTTTATATATATATATATATTATTGCATATCTAACACTAGGTCCAACACCCATTGAGCTACTCTATATAGTTTCCCAAGGTTTTTTAGGTACCTAAATTAGTTTATCACTATTTCAATTTCTACTATAATGATATAAAATTATATGTAAATTTTCTCCATAGAAACATTCACATAATTTTATAAAATGAAACATTGAAAAGGTATTTCATTGATTTCAATTTTTTAACTAAAACTCAAGGGATCTACCATCCAAGAATATTATTTCAAGTTACTTATGTATCATTACATGAATGAAAAGCCTATTATTGACAATATTTGGATAATATTTATTGATCTTTTTTCGGCTGAGTTCCTCAATATGATATCTCAAAAGATCAATGTGATGGTCCAAAATTCATCATCATTTTTAGGAACTTCATTTGCTATATTTGTGTGGTAGGAGAAAGTGATGGGATTTGGAAAGAATTATCTATCTTCAATTTTAAATCCAATGAAAGGTTTTTAGGTGGAGGCATCAATAAAATAATTGATCATTCAGAGGGGGAGATATCATTAATAATTATATGGAAGTATTTTAGAGTTTCACATCTCTTTTTATCCTCAGGGTTCTCACATTTAATGATGATAAATTTACATGATGAAATAATTATAAATTTAATAATAGAATGTAGAGAAGGTTTTATAGGAGTGTTGATTACTTTTATAAAACATCTACATTCTTGCATATGATGATATATCACCTGAATTAGTCTCTAACATATCACTCTCTTTTTATAGATCCATAATTATCCGACTCTATGTTGCGGCATACATTTATCCAAAGGGTGGATGGAAAGATAATCATTCTCTTCCTTATTTTATACCATATGGAATTCTCCTACTAAAGGTCATGTATGGGTATTGTTCTAGAATACATTATAGAGTTTGAAGGGATATTCATTAGAATGAATGAATATCAAATAAAAACCACTATAGAATATATATAATCTCCAAGAAGATATTATTCAACATCATGGAAGCCTCCATATATAATGGAATGATTAAATTTTTATATTAATATACAGGCATCTCATACTATAAGAATAATAGAGAATGACTGTAGAGAGGTAGTCTCGAGAATGATCTCATGTTAGGTTGTTGGAGGAAGGATATCATAACACAACTTTTTTTCATGCACGTACATAGGAGAGGAATTTATATTGAAATATTAATCATTAGCTAGAATATAGCCCTATATACAGTAATGAAGAATCTATAGTCCAATGAGAAGCCTATAACTTTGAATATCTTCTTATAGAATGCATTCATTTGGAACTAGAGGGGAATTCTATAAATGATTAGGGAAGACATTAATTATGATAGAATTCATAATTCATTGGGGGAATATGATGAGAAATATATGAAATCTAATATGAAGGAATGTAAAATATTAGAGACTATAAAAATACTTAATCTAGAAATCATTATAGGACTTGTAAGGATTTCCATGATTCTTATATATTTGATCTTGGGATTGTATTATCCAAAACTTCATTTTCATGATTTAAAATTGTTTCAATGGTGATCATCTACCTCTAGTTACCTCTATAATAGTTCCCAAATTTGTTCATTGGTTTATCCACTATAATAGATATGGTGATTTAACACCCATTAGTCGTACTAGATTAAAATTTCAATGGGTTTTCGTTTTCAAATAGGCATCCAGTTTTAATAGGTATAATTATTCTTAAGAGATAAATTCTAAAATGAAAATACTATTTTGATGGTTTATTAGAATAATAATTTGGGGATCTACTAAAAAATAAATTATTCCAGATATTTATTGTTTTTACATAAAAATAAAATTTAGAATACCCCAACAAATGTTGATATTTGAAGTATGATATTAGATAAACTTTCCATGGTATGTGATTTTTTTGATCTTATCAAGGGGGATTGTTTCTTTAACCAAATGGGGAAATTTTTTCTTATACATGAACCTTCAGATGTTTTTTGTGATGATCTATGAATGATTAAAAAAAATCATTCAAAATCTATTTTAAAGCCACTATAAAATATATAATAATTTATTAACACATTGATAATTGTAAATAGAGGGATTTTGTGTCTTATTTATGTAATCTCATTTTATAAAATAGGTTTTGCACATATAAATAGAGTGATTAATTGATAGATTAGTTCTATGAATGATTTGGTTCATTCCTTCTCTTATGATAAAAGAATATTTGAGGATGAAATAACTTCATTGAAATAATGGGATGCTAAATATTTTCCCATTTAAGGATCCAATAAACTAAGGGAATGAATTTTCTTCCCACTTATCATTAATTACCATTAAGAGATAAAAGGGCGGTATAAATTTGAGTTACTATAGAGATATTTAAAAGAAATCCCAAGTGATAGGTTTAAGTTCCTTTGGGGATTTGTGACACTTATATTGTATTTATTATCATGGTACAATGTAGACATTAATTTATGTTGATATGTATGAGTGATGGATAGGAGTATTTTCCTAAAACATGATGGAGAATATACAAATTCTTTTTGAGAAATTTAAAACTGGTGCTATTATCTGAAATACCATGGGAGTGTCACATGTTGTAGAAGTATTATGACCATGATAAAAACATTAGAACATATGGTTGAGCATATTCTTTGGCCAGCTCATAAATATTAGACGATTGTATTTGATGACATTTATGGAATAACATGATATGTGTTGATAGAGATGTTACATTGTTTTCAAAAATATCTTTCAGACATTATAGAAAATATAGAAACACGGGGAAGTTGAAGGCTTCATATTAATGTTAGAAAATTTTACTGCAATGTTAATGAATTCCATCATAGTGTGTTGTTACATATAACTTCTGAAATAGATATATGACATTGGTAAAGGTTTAAAATTATTTTAGATAATTGGAGATTAGTGAATGAGAGACCTGTTTAATTTTGATGATGTATATAAATAATTTATAAATTATATGACTTCATACATTGATTGTATGTCTTTGATCAGTAATATAAAAAATAAAATAGAAATTTATAACTAAAAGTCCATCATATGATATAATTTTATGATTATGTTCCCTAATTATTTGATCATAATATTTGAATACATCATATAACATGTTTTTTAGGAGTAAAAATTGGAAAATTCTCAATCAAATTTATTTTGAAAAATATGTAACGGATTTTATATGACTTCATCTAAAGAAAAAAATCAAAAAATTCCCCTTTGTAACTATTTTGAAATAGTATCTGAAATCAAGAATATGAATTTAGTACGACTAATACATTATTGTTAAAAATAATTATTTTTCCCCAAAGTATATATTTTATAAATATTATTTTTTTAGAGTTCTATTTGAAGACAAATGGATTCATATAATGGTAAATTTATCATGCGTACATGTCACACCCAACCCACTTAAGGGTAACATCAACTGAAACTGAGCTTTATAAAGGTCAAATAAAATCTATGTAATGGTGAAAAAAATAATTATACAATACACATAAGGTTAAATGAGGACCTATTTAATGGTTGGGTTGATGAACTATGATATGTATAATTGTTATGAATTCGGATAATTTTTAGATTTCCAGTGTTTTTATTTTAAAACAAATTTAATTGAGACGATGGTTGGTCAATATTTCAATGGTCAAAACATAAAAAAGTGTGATACATTCTTAAAAGTGGTGTGATCAAATCACAAAAGTAGATTCAAATAATATAAAAGTAAAAGAGTTATAGAATATTTCAGAATGCTGGTAATTGAAAAATTTTATTAGTTAATTGGTATTTTGTTTTGGTGATGTCAGAGTTCATTCTTAATGTTTAAAATATCATAATGGTTTTTGATTAAATATTGTAACGAGGTTATTGTTCCAAGGATAATTTCATGGAAATTTTTAGTTGATGGTTGGATATCAAAATGACATGGACCATGCCGTAGTGTTTTCTTGGGGACCATTTTGAGTGAAGATTGTATGTGGTTAGTTGCTTTAAGGAAAATGATATTATGAGAATTTTTTAGAGTAATATAAAGTCTCAACCATTTTGAAAGAGTCTATAAATCTTCAATAAATTAGGGAAAATGGAAATATAGAAGAATTAATGGATTTTTTTGTATTCTTTAGTAAAAATATGAGTGAGGATAAAATAATAACTGGGAATGTAGAGACTCATCCACACTAATTATTCATGATAAATGAGTTTAGATCATAGGAGAACACACACTTACAACATATTCAAAAAAAAAATTATTGTGGTAATAAACTAAAAAATATATATTATATAATTTATATATAGTAAATAAAATCTATTAAAGATCTATGCATGAAAATAAAATCACAGAAAGATAAGTAAGGAGTTTGAGAGGTTGAATCCAAAAGAAGTTGTGATGGAAAAAATTAATGATAAAATCTCTTTATAAGGAAAAACATGAACATAGATAGAATGTGAAAAAATGAAGAAAATTTGGGTATCAAATCAGAATAATGAAGAAGAATACATTCATAATTTAGGAATCAAATCATTAAAATGTAGAAAAATAAGAAAAATAATAATTTGAGTATTAAACAAAATTTGGAAATTCTGTTCAGATTAATAGTAGGTTAAGCCTTTAATAATTTTTCAACTAAGGCATCAAGATGAGAATATTCAATATAAAACATTGAAGTTGAGCTATGTGAAAAAATAGAGATCCATTTTTTGACTTGAAGAACTGAAGGACTTTCTAAGTCATACGATTTTGAGTTGAAAGGAATCAATCCTAGTTATATGGAGGCATCAATATACAAGAAGGTTCTTTAAAGGAACACTTGAATATATATAGTGGTAATCCATAGAACCTCTCTGACATTTGGTGTATAGGTAAAGAAAAATATGAATCATAGAACATAGTCTAAAGCTGCTGAGATATGTCTTATGTGATTTCAGAAAGAGAATTCCAGTGTCATGTACAGATTTGTATACGTGGGGGAACTCTATATAGGATTGGGAAACACCGCCAATTATTATCAATATTAAATTATAGTATAGAATCCTAGATTGGATCGAAAAAAAATTAAGGTAAATATTCTTCCACTGACCCAAACTTTCTTAAAATTTAGCATGGAATTTATCTTTATTATTTTATTTCATGTGGTCAATGATTACTTAGTACAAATAATATCGATCCATATGAACTAACTAGAATTAGTGTATAAATTACATGTTTTTAAATGTTCCATAGACCAATATCGAATTTTTCAAAAATAGTCAAAACCTATTTAAATCCCCACCCCTCTCGAGTGTGTGCACCAATCCTATTAGGTATTTTACTGTTCATTTACCTCCCTCCATATATGTATATTAGATTCTAAAAAATTTCCTTATATCCATTATTGAAATAAGGGTTATAATATTAATGGAAAACCTTGTGGATAAAGATTTTATGTTGATGGTATTTATATTTACTTTTTGATTTTCTCCACTTTTAATTTTCTTAATTATTTGAAAATATATGGAAAATACATTTTTATTGTTAATCAAAGAAAAAAATATTTTATTCAGGGTAGATAGAAACTTATTACACGGATTGTTGTCTTAGTAGAACAATGTCCTATAGAACATAGACCAAATCCCCAGGTCACATAAGACTACAACTATCTTGAAAGGCTTGCATGTTACCCACACATTATCCACTACTAACCATAATGTATTAAAGTTTATCTTTCATTGTAAACATTTTTCTCAATAAATTTCATTTTGGTTCATTTTTATTCCATTATTTGTGTGAAAATTTTTATTAAACATTCATTTTTCTAAAGTGGAATTTATACTAAAATCATTCTTTGTTACATTATACACTCATAAAAAACTACATCCTGATGAATTTAATTAAATCTCATTGATGAAAATAGTTCAGGGTATCGATAAGATAGATAAGTATCCAAAAATAGTTTCTAATGAGGTATTAGACACACTATCTTAGTTAAAACTAGGAGACTCATCTTTCCCATCATAAAAGTAATATCCTCTATAATGAGTTTCTCCTCAACCATCTATGCCATAAATCCAGAATGATATGGTTTTAATACCCATTTAAGGGATGTGATTCCCATACAGTGTTCATAGTCATTAGTGTAATGACCCAAACTATTTTAAATAAAATTTCCCTTATGATATAATTAAATATATAATTACGTAATATTGTTATAGAATACACTTTCAATTATTTGGTTTTTTTATATTATATCAGATTGGAAACACCGTTAATCATCATTATCCTTGATAATATAGAAATTGAACATTGAACACATGATTAGATTAAATATAGGGTTTTAACAAATCCAATTGTCACCGAAAAATGATGTGATGGGCTCAAATAGTATGATTGTACCCTATAAACACCATTTATTGGAGCTATATAGGGGGATAAAATCTTTTGGATTTTCCACTGACTAAGCCCACGGTGAGATCAGAAAACTTAAATATGCTGGAAAACATTTTTGGGAGAAGGTCAATCTCGTCTAGATCAGAACCCAAATCATGTTCACCAAACCTCCCCATGAAGGTCTCACCCCCATGAACCTTCCTATTGGGATGTTTTTTGGTGTATTGAAGGGATATATTGCAAGACCCTAATGATATGAGTACATACATAATATTTTTATCGAATAATGAATAAATTTTCATCCTATTATTTTTAATTTATGAATGATGTCTATATTTGTACAATAAAACACAAATAGAATATTTGGTTAATATTCAAATTCAATTGTGGAATTTATTTTGATGAATAAATTTATTTATTTAGATAATTAATATTTTATTAAAATATTATTATTAATTAATTTTTATTAAATATAAATTATCATATAAAAACCCATCATTTCTCAATAAATTTATATTAGTATTTTAAAATTAAAAATTCATATATTTAAAAAATTATTTAGATAAAATAAATATTATTTTTGGAATCATAACTTCAAATTATCTGATGGTGAATTATTCATAATTTTCTAAGACACACAAATTTTTGGGTAAAAAACATAAATACCGTATGAATACACATTGTGTGTTATAATAACCCAAAAGTGATGTAATAAATACAATAAAAGTTATCCACTAAAAAATATATGTTATATATTTTAAAAAATTATATTTTATGTCTATTTTATAAAATTTTAAATCAATTATGAATCATCCAAAACCACTGATATACTTTAAGTTTTTAAAATCGTTTATTTAATATATTGACCCACTTACAAATAATAAAGGGTATTATTTTATTATTTTCGATCCTTGACTATATAAAATAATGAAACTACTCAAATTTGGAAAAAACCACAGGGAAAACCATGGTATGGTCTATGGTTTTATTTTTCTATTATATATATTCCAAAACCTATGTTTGAAAAATAATAAAGAAATCCCCTATCATTTAATATATAAAAACACCCAATATGTCATTTAAATTCACCAAAAATAATTTTATCACAAATTTACTCTTCTGTCACATCTATTGAGTACTTCCATGACTCCCCCAGGCTCTTAATAATCACCTTCCAACCATTTGGACTCACACACTCAAGTATGGGATTTCTCCCTTCTCATTTCAATTCAAGCACCTCTTTTATGTTATGTCTCTAAATTTCAGTTTTTTCATGTTGGGATATGTTCTTACATACCCCATAATTTAAATATTATTTATATTTTTTTTATACCCCGTTAAACCTCATTAATCCCTCCCATGAATCTTTATGTACACCTGTTACCATGTCAAAATTTAGTAAGGGATCCTGTCATTTCCATCTTAATTAATGTTTTTTATTACTTTATTCATTATGTTTAAAATTATTATTTTTGGGAGATGTATTTAAATGTCTCTCTTACATAAAAGTTTATTTCTAAATAATGAGAGACCTCAATCTCCACCATCAACCCATTTAAAGAGTTTTTAAGTGACACATTTATGCTACCAAAACGTCACCATGATATTCCATGCTAAAAAAAGTGTATAGTGAATACCATACCCATATACTATCAATGGTTTTCACCGTTATACACTTATAAATATTTTAATTGGTACATAAATTTATGTATCCCACACTCCTTGATTTTATAATAAAATATTTTGATGAATGAATCCACGTCTTATGATATATGTGGGACACTTAAGAATGAGAATGGAATAAAAGTGATGGGTGCACAGAAAAATATATAGTGCACCATCACATTGGGTAATGTTTAGTCTCGTTACATTTCATGTTGGGATCAAGAGTGAACCTGATTCCTTTATTTTATTTTTTCCATCATGATTCCTTAGGAGTTATCCTTGACCTATGTATTTGATGGCGTGTTTTAAGTTTTTCCCACATTTAATCGGTTATGATTATCATTCTATAACAAGCCTTATTATTCATGTTCCTTTTATTCCCCATTGATATTACTATTTCCTAAAATTTATTACCTTATTCCATGATTATTACTTTATTGGGATTTATAGCTCACCCCTTTCTTATTTATCCCCCCATGTTATCCCATGCAATTTTAGTCTTGATTGAATATTATGATCATGATAAGGAAATTTTCAATGAAGATGATGTATTCCTAATTTTAAGTTATTATGTTATGTACCTAATTCACAAATACACTATAATTCTCGATATTTTGGGTTGTATGAAGTGTAATATTATGTAATAAATCATGTATTAATTTTTTATAAAGAGTATGGTTTTTATAAGATGTTTATCGATAGATTATCGATGGTTGATCTATGATATGAAATGTAAATTCCATATCTAATAAAATTTTATGGACTTTATGTAGAGACAAAAAAACCGTTCCCAAAACCAGCAAAAAAATTTCTAAAGGGAAAATAAAAATATTTACAGGAGTCACATTCCTACTAACATAAATAAGAGAGGATTAGAAGATTTGGGAAGCAATAACAATTCCAATAAGTGTTCTCACACATTATATAATTTTTGGTGGGAGAATTTATGTTATTAGAAAAATTTATAGTTATAATGGACTAGGTAGAACTATAATCAAATAGAAAATTTTCATTTTTGAGTTGATAATGAGTGTATATTATACCAATTATTTTTCATGACTCACTTTAGTAGTTGTGATTGCATAAGACCTCCATTTTCACATTGGATTAAGAGGTTTATAATGATAATCACAATCTTTAACCATTAGTTAGGATCACTTGTTTTGGTAATGTAAATATTCCTTAAAATTGAATCATTAGAAAGTTGGTGGTTCATTATTTTAACGATTAATTTCATTTTCCATATCCCTTAAACATTAAAAATATTTATGGGAATCACTTCAATATTTGAAACATTTACCTTTTCCATTAAGTAAACTCTCCCAATGATTCATACATTATCTTTGGCATATATGGATATTAATTTCCAAAAATATATATGTGATTCTTAATTAGTGTTTCCAAGAAACATTGTTTTTATATTATTATTCATAAAACTATGATAATATTGGGGTTCTCTAGCCTCTATTTCAACCTTGAGATCACATCAAATAATTTTTATTTTTACCAATGTCACTTACATAAATTTTATTTTAGAGACAATGTTTTGAACGTCTATAAAAATGATAACTTTTTTTGGTTCGTTTAAAATACCATGAGGGTACCTTTCAATCCTAGGGATGTTTTATTCATAGGGAAGATGGATTATATATTATGGAAATTTAACATAATAAATTATAATTCAATTTCAGTGTAAATATACTACTAGAAATATTTATTGAAAAATACCTCCATAAAAAACATACATTTTAGGGAAATATCTCTTATTTTGGAATCTTTTTCTTTATAAAATTTTTCCATTATGAAAATTTACCTTCAATATAATAAATTTCTTAAAACTACATTTTCCTGATCTATGAGTTGGAGAATAAAATATATATTTTCTATTATGATGATTCCCTACACAGAAATTATTTTATGAGCAGATCAACGAAAGGAGGGTGAGAGTTGTCACGTTGAGGAATTGATAAATTGTTTCTCCTTATTTGGTGAATTCATAAGATTAACATTATTTAGGTTATTGTTTTTAAATGAAGATATCATTTCTAGGAATTTTTTCATCACATCTTCCAACCCATTGGTTTCACAATCTAAAAATCATTGTATTTTCCACCACACATATTATTGACTTATTTCCGCCTGGTCAAATCAATTGACTAAAATAAAGGTTAGTGTGAGCATTATACAATAATAAACTATTTAATCAATGATATGATTATTGAAATAAATCATGTGACGTCCTAAATTATGACACCTGTAACATTTTATGTTCATCCAACAACAAATATGGTTCATCATAGGTTATTTTATGGTAGGGTCTCTAATACATGTTTACATAATCCATAAAAATAACTAAAATGTGATATGATTCAAACAGAGACACACAAATAATTCACTTCATGATCTAGCATTAATAACACATACATTACATAATTTCTTCGATACCAAGATATATTTCCCCAGTATAACATACCTAATTTTTACATCATTTCCATACTTTAATTATTACATCTCACAAATAATCACAAAATACCTAATCTCAAAATTTTATTTTTCTGAATATTTTATATATAAATATATTATTACACATTATTTAATCAAGATATCCAACAAAAATATCTACATAATATTTCATTATTCACACAATCTTGTATATAATTTTCTATAGAAATGGAAACCATAAAGAGTGAGGTCAAATTCTCAGTAAAAAATAATATTATCAATGATTTGTTAAAGGATATATCAAAAGTAAATGAGTTGAAATGATATAGGGAGAATAATATGATAATAAATAACATTTAATTATATGATTTATCATTATGATTTAATAAAAGGGCACATAACCATAAAAATCCAATAAATAAAAGGGTGTGAGATTTTTGGGTCCTGAGATAATAATCATTAACCATATAGAATATTATAGGCATGTATAATAACATAGAAATGTGAAATAAACATAATAATATGAAATAATAACAATATTGAGAAGGATAATAGTATTTTGGTAAATACATAACATTTTAGACATGATATATGATCAAGATATAAAATTATCTACATTGATAAATGAAAATAAGAACACACATAATGTTATTAATATGAAATTAGGTCTATACATAAATTTTTAAAAACAAATAAACATAAAAAGTCCACGAATAAATTTTTGGATAAGAAATATTGTATATGAATAGAATTGGAAAAATGTAACCAGTTCCAATGATAACATCATTATCTCATGAGATATAAAACATTAACAATACATTATTGGGATATATAGGGCCCCACACACTATATAATTCTAAAATATACATATGATTTCATCATGAAATCAATAATACATCCTATCATGTAATAATTCATTGATGGAACATGGGTTTCATATCATTTTCAAATGGTAATGTATAAAATGACATAAAAAGTTAAATTATTTGGTACCAAAATTAAATCCCCCAATGGATGTAAATGAAAAAATTAAATAAATGATGAAAATAAAAATTACATCAAAAGTGACATATATTTTGGGGATATAGAGATAAATTATTGGTAATAATAAATTGTTATTTCATAAATCCTTTTCACATTATTATAATAAAGTGATGTTATGAGTAATATTCCAAAATATTTTTCTATATTGTGATAAGAATATTTTAAAAAAATATTTTTACTGAATAACTAATAAATGTACCATTAAAATAAATAAATTTAATTTAACGAAATGTGGATTGGAAGATATAAAATATTTGAATGTGAAATGAAATGCCTTTCAATATTTCTAGGATGTTTTAGAGAAAAACCCACATCGATGAAAAAGATATAAAATTTACATTATAAAATAGTTAAATAGAATTTTTTAGAGTATAAATATTAATACATATTTAAATTTAAAATTAATAATGGAATTTTTTAGAATGATAGAATATGGAAATGAATTTGTAACATTACTGATTTAAAAGAAGAGATAACATCTTCTCCACTTACAAAGATACATTATATTAAATTGTGATCCAATGAGAGTTGAAATGGTAGTAACACATGTAAACCAAAAAAATAACTATAGGGTAAGAAAAATAAATTTAATTTTATATATAACGAAAAAAATCATTAAATAGGAGTTTAGAAACATAAAATCTCAACTCAAGATTGATATTAGAAAGAATCTCTTACAACATTTCTAACATTTGAATCAAAAGACATTAAATTAGAGAAAATGAAGTAGAAATTTAAATATAATGAATATAAATAGAATCATGATACACTATTTCACTTATCTAGTATATACACTATATAAATAAATATTGGTGTATAATATGAAACATGTCCCAAAAAGGGAAATTGATATTAATGACTCTTATTACTTTAGAAATAAATAAATCAAAACAATATTATTAATGGATCCTAAAAATATATTTAAATACAATTAATGAAAATTTCATAATTATAATATAATCCATGTGGGTGGTTTCTAAAATATGTAATATAAACATGGTACACAACATTAACCATGTCCTAATGAATGGAAATTGAGACAAAGAGTCATTAATTCGGATTTGTGCTAGGTTACATGCACTCTAATAGATGATATAATATATTTATGTTTCCTATACTTCAATACTAAATAAATATTTATAAATATTTTTCTAAAAAATCTAATTTATAATTTTTTATTACCCATTCAATACTAATTTTTAAAAAATTAATATTTAGGTATCACTTGTCCAGTTTGTTCTATGAATGATTTGCTAGGACGAATATGTTCCACGATCCATTATAATATATTTAAGACCTCCTAAAAATTAATGGATATTATGAATTTTTCTTGATATAATTCAAATTTCAAATGGTTACTTTATTTTTGTTATAGTTATTAAACTTAAATAATGGTTATAATCCACTTTTTTATGAATTTCATATCAATAAAATAAAAAAAAATTAATAATTAATATAATTATATGTTTTTCCATTAAAAATATAATAAATAATATTAAATTAATCATTATTACAATATATTATCAAAATTTATGTTTTCTTAATAATTTATGTTGTATATATTACATCATCATTCTTATATGGGAGGAATTGACAAAAATGAGAACATGTTATAAAAAAATAGTAATAATGTAGAGTTAATTTATGAGAATATAATTTTTATAGACTAATTATGATACTAATATACCATAATTATAGTGTATTATGATATTTATGAATACATTATATGAAAAATTAAATATAAATAATGGATGATAAATTGTTACTTACATTGACTAAACCGCACCATCTAATGATTAATTCCCTTCAAATAAAGGTCTAATGGATCTTTTATATTACTATATGCTATGAAAAGATAGAGTGGAATCTAGTAAATTTAAGTTAATATGAATTAATGATGTATTGGAAGCATAATTCTTATTTAGTTTGGTTGGAAAAGAGCTCCTTTAATAGTTTTAAATGACATACATTTCCTTGGAATCATAAGTTAGGTTGACAGTAAAGATGGAATCACATGGGTGTTAGTTGAGTCAGGTACTGATATGTTGGTGATAAAAGTTCAATTGAATTCCCAACCCATTAAAGTACATTTATAATTTCTAACTATCAAGTTAATTTCAATATATGATATCCATGATAATTTACCACTTTTTCCCTCTATTTTACATTGTTTAATCATTTACTATAGTAATTATTGTTTTTTATAAAATATAAGATGAACCATATTCCATTATTTTTATGTGATGATTAATAATTGGAGATCTATTTAAACTTATTATTTTTCTTGATATTATTAAACAATTTTTTTTAAATTAAAGCATATGATATATATATAAACCTATTTTTTTTATAAAAATGACTATTTAAACATTAACTTTTCACTATCTTATTTCCAATCAATTGATAATAAAATTATTTTCAATATATTTGTTTATATAAATAAAAATTTCTTTATATTGATTAATTAATATAAATAAATTTAGAAGAAAATACATAACCCATCAAAAGAAAATTCACTACAATTATTCCTTTCACCATTACTGTGGTAACTAACTTTTACCTTAATAAATTATTTGTTCCCTTAAAATGAAATTTTATGTATTAAATAATTTGAATATTTGGATTCAAAATAAGAAATTGGTTTTATTTAATTCAATTTATAATGGAGACACAATTTAATTTTAATATTAAATCACAAAATTCATAAAAATATTTTTTAATAAAAATGTATTTATGAGAATAAATGAATTTAATCCTATTCCATCGCAATTAAAAATTATTACATAAATATATTTTATTTTTTCTATATTTATGTTTTCAATTAATTTAATAAATATCAAAATTATATTATGATCAATTTAACTTATTAATAAAAAATAAACAACATATTGAAAGAATAATATTTATTGAAAAATTATTTCTATCATTAAATTAATTTATTAAAAATTATTTAGGATGATTATTTATGTAATAATAATTATTGATTTTTTTTATAAAAATCATATTAAATAAAAATAATTATAAAATAATTTAATTAATTCTTTAAAAGTAATTTTTCTAAAATGAAAAATGTATAAAATAGAAGTATGAATTAAAATATAATATTTATTATATTAATAATCACATGTTTAAAAAATTCTAAAAAAATTCTTAAAAATCCCCTCACGATATCTTTATAAGACCATAGGATATGAAAAACAATGTTGGAATCCATAGGTAGTGATTCTTTTTGCATGGATCTCAATGTGATTTCCAAAAACATGAACATATTTCCTAGATAATTTTACTCAAGTGATAATTGTTGATATTTAGATGGGGCATGGTCTTGCGGAAATCCAACTGATCCTACCACATTTACAAGATTAGAAAAATGAGTTTCATAATTAATACATAATATAATTTATTTTATTTCTTATTATTTCCATATTGGTTTCATAATATGGTTACTTGTATTTATACCCAACAATTCAATGAGTGTTTTATAATGGATATATTATCCCAATGAATATATAAGTCTAATGGAAAAATAATTCTAAAAACCATATATATATTGGTCAATATTAGATCTTATATATATCCCTACTCATATAATTAAATAATTAATCATATTCAACTTCTTCCCTCTCATTATGTCTATTATATTTTTAATTCATTACCATGCATCCATAGTTCCAATCATGTTAATGATCTTCATGGAAGACAACAAAGATAATGTTTTCTATTTAGGGATAGATTTTTTAACATTTGGATTTCATCCAACTATACTTTTGTTAATGTTGTTTCATATTTCATTTTCATAATTTATTTATGTTTATCTTTAATTGTAATATTTTATCACAATAAAATGCATCATGGCTCATTATAGTTATGTTTTTCACGTAGAATAATCTATTCAAAAATATATTTATTTAAATTGAAATTCATTCTAAAATATTTTTTTGTTATATGTTTCAAAAAAATGTAAATTATTTCATGAATTTTTTTCATTGTATTCAAAATATACTATGGATAGCTAAGTTGGTCATGATATTTCTGTGTTTAGGTGACGTTTTTTTGGATTTAGAAGTATTAATTATTACTTATCCATTACATTAGTTTTTTAAATCACAAATACTTTATTAAAACCTTTTTTATAAGTGTTTATGTCCCAAGTGTTTTCATTATATTTTTTTAAGAAAACATTACATTTAAACAAACATAGAAAAAGTTATAATTTATTATAAATATTAACATACTATTCTTCATTACGATCATCGGATTGATAATGTGTCCAATTAATCCGACTCACCTTTAATCAGACTATGAGTTTTAATTTTTTATTGTCTATAGTACTAATAATAGTCAATACCATTAGACTAATTCTAGTACCAATTTATGGAACTGAACCACGTATGGATTGTCGTATTGAAAAACAATAACAATGTCCTTCAGATTATCCTAAGTGAATAATCAGAATACTGAGACCTATTTTTGTATTAAATAATACACTTTATCACTATAATGGCGCTAAAAAATGAAGTCATAAATTATGTTATGATAGAATTGTGTGAGTGTTCAAGTGCCAGTTGTCTAATTCTGTTGCAACTAACTCAAAAATATGACTGTTGGAGCTTCGCCTATAAATATCCAGTCATTTGACGAGTTAAGAGATGATAAATTCTTCAAGTAATGTCTTATGATGTATTATCTATGTAAACACATCGGTCAATGTCATTGTAATACTTTAGACATTTTTTATTTTATGTAATCCTTATGAAGTTGTTACCTTCATGAGTTATTTATTTGTATTCCGCATCCAATCATTATTAAAATTAAGGGATTCTAGGGATTGGAATATATTAAATCTAATCCATAAAATTTATGGATTCCTGGGGTAGGAATATAGACATCAACCATTTCATCGAGGGATTCTTAGGATAGGAAGAGAAATCTTATTCTGATAACGGTATCGAGGGATTTCTTGGTAAGAAAATAAAGAATATACAATAAGTATAAAATTATGGATACCATTACTCAAGGTTATTAAATACCTCACACTTAAGTATAAAAATATTAAATATTTTAGTATATATTTTAAGTCATTATTACTTTTTCTACGTATTGTACTTCATGTTTTTAAAAGTTACTATTCTATTGTGCATGTTATATAAAGTATGTTTTATATTTATCTTTTTATAAAATTGATATTATCAGTGTAATTTTTAATATGATATTAATATAATTTTATATTAATCATATCTTCTGTGATTCCAAATCATCACAATGATAATCAGAGTATGTCTAATTTTTTTATATTTACTTTAAGAGATATTGTGTTATATTTATTTTAATGTTTTTAAACTAGTATTCACCCCCTCTTCTATGTATTTCCATATATGCTACTAAAATGATCCTAAAATTGGTATATGTACAAGTTTTTACATATTATATTAATGTTGATATTTTACTTATTTTACCTACTAAAGTGGTTTAATGTTTTAATATAAAATTTATATTTATAATCTTTGTTACACTAATGTGCATTTGTATAGACGATTTTATTTTGTTTTTATGATGGGAGATAAGATTGTTGGATCCCTTAAAAATATGAATCATATGTAGACTATTATATTTTGGGGTAATTACTATGAATATTAAAGAGATAGAATGAAAAATTTTGTGATCACCACTTGATTAGACAATATCTTGATTCTTACTAGAAAATAAAAGATTCAAGATAAGGAATTTTTGTATTTTACTAATGTTATGAATTGAGAATTTGATTTCAACTATAAAGTTAAAAATAATTTATTTTGTTCAATGATGAGTAATATCTATAATTAGGTATCATCATGTGAATAATCCAATATTAGTTAGATTAAATTTGAAGATAAACATTTTGGTACATCAAATGTTATGTAAGCAATAAGATATATATTTAGAGTTGATTACCAAGCCTTTTATTTACTACCCAGAGTGTTAGTTTTATAGATGTATCTAATATCCTGGAATGTTAGGAATAGTTTATAATCTCTTGGTGAAAAGGTCTTGATTATGATATGTTAGTCTAAAAGATTATTTATATAATTCTCAATGAGTGGGAATGTAAAATAACAGATGTCAATGATACAAGGAAGTTAGCTAATCATACTCTGGATTATTTGATTAGAAATATCATGTAGTATGATAAATGAATTAAACAAGTTTTTAAGAAAATTAATAATAAAAATGGTTTTTTTACTTTCCTACAACATCCACTATTATTTCTAAAGTTTAGTCAATTGAGAAAATTGTGAAATAATTTAGAAAAAAAATTTCCATTCAAAATCAAGTACATTATAACATTCAGAGAATTCATTGGATAATCTATCTAGGAAGATGGATAATATTTTTATTTGGAAAAATATTCAATACCTATAAAAGAAAGGTTATAAGGATAAAGGTTACAAGAATTATTCTGAGGTCACTTATTATGAATGTAAGAAATCTGGACCTATCCAACCTAATTTTCCAAATATTAAAATAAAAGGAAAGAAGGATAGAAATTTAGAAATAAATTCCAATAAATATTAAAAAATATAAATGAAAGAAAGATTGGAGGGATTATAACATATAGAGTTCCAATGAGAGAGACTCTTCTGAAAACAATATTGATAATGAATGTTATGGACAAAGGAACATTGGTATTTTCGTAAATGTACCCCTAGTTAATCATTTTCTATTGGAAAAGGAATATAAAACATAATCTCTTTCTAATATTAATTTAAATTAAAAATGTCCTAAAGATAAAAAATATAATTATTCTACTGAGGAATATTTATCAGGAGAAGATAATACTTTTTCATATTATGATGATGTTTCCATATTTTCAAAATAACTTAAAAATGAAAATTGTACGATTTTTTTAAAAACATTATAATGGCAGTAATAAAATTTATATGGAAGATTTAAGAATAAATATATTGACTAATAAATATTAGATATTTATAAGGATCTTAATAAAACTATTTCTACAAAATATTTTATTTCAAAATATTTTTAAAAAAGACATTTATGAGAAAAATATTTTACAAGGAAAAAAGAGTTCTAAAACTAAAACTAATGAGGGTAAAAATTTAGTTTTCAAAATAAGATTAGAAATTTCTTGTTTGAAGAGACGATATCAAATTTTACCACTGGCATGGAAATATTTGATAAATTGTATAACCAAATTAGACTTCATTGTAATAGTTCTGTAATGGGATTTACAAATAGAAACCCTAATTTTAGTTAAAATTACTTTCTTATAAAAACATAACCATTTACTCTATTTTACAAGGTGGTGGGGACTAGAAGAAATTTTTTCCCATAAACATTGAAAAATTTCTTGTTTTTGAAAATATTACATTAAAAAATAAACAAGGTTATGTAAAATTCTATTTTCATGTAATACTTGACCTAAGAAGGTTTGGGTTAGAAAAACCAATATTTCTTTCCTAGTAAAATAAAGATAGTACCAAAAAAAAACATCTGGTACATGGAGAGTTGATTTTCGAGAAACATTATGAGAAATAAAGATTTCATTAAGAATATAATCAATATGAAAGGTGGAAAAATAAATTTCAGATATAATGCTAAAGTATAGATTATTGGAATAGGTAAAATTTTTCTTATTAAAAAATATCTTAGTTAAATTGTTTTATTTTTTTGAGGAATTAATAAAGACATATAATTATAAGTCAATTATGTGATTAATGTTACATTGAAAACATTAGGAATGATAAATTTCATGCATATTTTTCCATGAATGAATTTATTCCTTCTTCCGATAAATATGAGAATGCTTACACACTAATATTAGATGACCTTAGGAACCAAGACATACTATGCCTTAGTACAATGCCAGGTAAATCTTGGTTATGTAATTGAATATTATTACAATGTAATCATAGAAACAGATTTAAGTTGACTAGGAATGGAATTGTTAAGGATATAATGGAAGTTAGCTTTTATTCATTAATAGTTTGTGACCCTTGTCAATATGACAAGAAACATAATAAAGTATTCAATCTATTTGAGAAGGATCAAATTATAATTATTTAAAGTTTGCACACAGAGACTTATTTAGTCCTATAGAAACTGTATGTTTTAGTGGAAAATACTATGTATATCTCTTAGTTGATGCTTACAGTAAGTATATATGTATATATTTTCTTACCAATAAATCTGATACCTTTAGTTATTTTAAAATTTTTGTAGCCTAAGTAATATTTTTGAAAAACCTCTCGTTGATAAATAATCATAGTGATCATGGTGGAGAATTTCAAATTTCTTATTTTGAGAATTATTTTCATAATAAAGTTATTGAATATTACTTTTTATCTCCTATAACTCCCTAGAAAAATAGTGTAGTGGAATGAAGAAATGGAATTCTTTAAGAAATAACTAAATACATACAGATTAAATACCCTGTTACTAAATATTTTGGGGCTATAGTAGTTAGTACTTACAAATATATTCTAAATAGACCTTTTATTAAAACTTTTCTTAATAAAACTTCTTATGAATTTTGGAATGAAAGGAAGAAAAATGTTTTAACTTCACTTTTTTTGGTTGCAAAGAATTCATATTGAATGTAACAACATGAGATTTTATAAGATATATTAATTATATTTTCTTTCATATCTTTATTGTACGATACACCAATATTATCTTGCGCTATAAGAAACACTGTATTAGCTTACAGTATACGCAACACTATTCTTAGATTGTGTTACACCCAATTTCAAGTTCGTTTGATAATAGTCATTCTACGCAACATTGAGTATATATATATATATATTCAATATATAAATGAAAAATGGTTAGATTCTATTATAATGAAACAACAAAGGAGTCTTTCACAACACGCAACCCTGACTTGGCTTGCATTACACGCAATCACGTCCTTCCTCGATAGCGTGTGTTGTACGCAATACCGAGTTTTACTAAACAATGATATATTATTAAAATATTATTATAAATAGCCGTTATGAATATTAATACCCAATTTTTTAAATTTTGTAAATTTTATTTTTCAAAATGGACTTCATTTTTGGATTCATAATATCAAAATTAGCCTAGGGTGAAATTTTGGTATTTTTTTTGAAAACATTCAATTTTTGATGAATAGTGAAAACACTGGGTTACTATTTAAAAACTGACTTTTTATTTAAATAATTATTTAATTTATATTATTTTATTTTAGGTAAAAATTTATATATAATAGCTATATAAGTTCAAAGTAATTCATTGGAGTCATTTTATAATAATTTTAGATATATAAAAAAAATTATTGAAATTTTTACCGTCTTTTACCCACCACCTAGGAGAATTTTCAAATTTACATAAAACATAATTTTACCACATCTATGAATGGAATTTCAAAAATCCGAGAGACACGGTTAATGATAGTATGTAAAATGTGCTTTAGTGAGTTGAAAATAATTTTTGGTGAATAGTGACTTTTTACTTTTGTTAAGCACAGTTAAAAGTAAATAGGTTAATTAAGGGTAAAAATGATATTATTATTACCCTAACACATGTCCTAATTATATTGGATAAGTGTAATTCGACCAAAAAAACCTTAGGAATAAAATATGACCATTTAGGTCCACTTGGATTAGATTAGGACATTTATTATTAATTTATTTAAAGAAGGGTTAAAATAGTTAAAATCAATGTTTAATAACTAAATCATTTTTAATATAGGGTTATACATAAGATAATTTTGACTATAAGTATTCACTATAAAGCTAAGAATATTTCCTACATGATGGTAATTTATTTATAATTTTTTGACTTAAAATATTTTAATTTATATATGACACAATGATGATGCCGTAATTACCTTTTAAAGGAAATATTAACATAATTGATATTATAAATACCCAAATAAATGTAATTTCAGACTTTCTATAAATTAAACTAATTTTATCGGTTAATATTAAATGTTAGTATTGATTTAATTTACGTTTTTTGAACTAATAAGGTTTTTATGATTTTCACAAAAATCAATTACCAAATAGTGTCAAAATTGACATAAAATAGTTTTTAAAACAAATATTATATTTTTAATTGTTATTTTATTCCTAAATATATTAGGATCGGCTAAATAACTTAGATAAGGTTATATATATTAATAATAAACAACTTGGGGTTCGTTTGGCTTGTTATAGTATATTTATTAACCTCATAGGGTAAGAAAACAAGAAGACATGGTAAAAGTTAAATTATCTAACTTAAAGTTAAATCTAAATGATAAGGTTATAATAGATACATAAACTTGTATAAATTCAATTGTATGAGAGGCTTTCGACCCCTACCTACCTTAGCTTCTAAATAACTCAATTTAGAGCTATTAAAAAACGAATATGACTATATAATAAAATAATATTTTTAGTTTTTCCAAAGGTTCCCCTCTCCTCCCTTATAAAAGGGCACCTCCTCCCTCTCTTCCTCACACCACTATGAGCCTTAAATCTCGGCCAAACCCTACCAAATTCTCTTATCCACTTCCATATAAACATCCTAGAAGTCCTGGTCTTCTAAAAAGGCCAATTTTAATGCCCTATGAGGAGGTATCAAAGAGGCGCTTCAAAGAAGAGGTAATGTCCATTACCGATTCGTTCAACTTTATTTCTTCTTCCACTTCTTCTTCTTTAGTTGTTTCATTATGAAGTAATAACATAAGTATCACTAATATACAGATATGTTATTATATGTATGAGAAAACCCCATTTCACCTTCTATCCATCCTAAGGAAAATGAAATCACCGCGCGTGCGTACGTACAGAATACCGTCTCCACGCTGTGGTGTAATCTGTTTTCGACCACTACCTTACTTGGATGGGTATAATGGTGTAAATAAATAACTATATATTATTATTTCAAATTTATATTGATTCTGAAATATTATACATACACGTCAATGCAATTCCACGATCATGGGAATGATATCATCACTCGTGCGTCTGTACGGACTACCGTCTCCACGACACGATGAGATTCATTCTCCATGTTAACCATTCATGAATGATTATAAAGTATATATAATAATTAATAATGAAGTATATGACATAATAATGATTCTGGTTTTATTTGTATATATATGTATGTCATCTACTTAATTTCATTCAATTCAATAAGGAAACGAAAACAGCGTTCATGCGTACATACGGCCTACCATCTCCATGAACGGTGTATTTTATTCCGTATAATCGATCTATCATATATATATATATATATGTATATACTGAATATATATTATTTATAAATCATGTTTTACATTCTAGAATTAAGTAAATTATGATATAATTAATAATATCTAGAATAACAAGTCCAAACACGTACGATAAATAAAACGATTTAACCCAAAACGCTGCTTTAACGTGGAACTTACAAAAGAACGGGTAATATAAAGTCATAAGTGAACCATATATGATATAAAAACAATGAATATGATTCTTTTATAAGTCAATTAAATTATTTAAATCATTATACAGGAGGTTCGGAAATGTAGGAAGCATATCAGACCCAAGGTAAGGGATAATTTTGCAAATCTCATTTTTATCCGAGATTGCTTATTCGTAAGTATTTCCTAAGGTTATTTCTATCATCCATGTCTATGTTTTATAAAACTGTTTTCATGTATGTTTAAATACCTTTTACCCATTTTTGACTTTTACTACATGGTATGTATGGAATCTTCCTTTTTTTTACGTTACGAGGTACTTTTTTGACTTTTCCGACAAAAGTACGAGGAAATTGTTATTTTTTAACTTATATGGCACGAACGGATTTTTAAGGTTTTATAAATCCTTATTTTCATGAAGCTTACTCCAATATATTTCAAGACCACTTTCAAAAAATCAGTTTCTTTTAAAATTTCATGAAATTTTGTGAAAAGAGAGTGATTTTGAAGAAGAAAAGATATTTTCCTCAAGAATTCATTTCAAGTGTTTTACGAAAACCAGTTTTCATCTAAGATGACATTATTTAATATGTGTATGTTTAAAGTATCATGTCTCTATGATTAAAATGGATTCAATTTTATTATTATGAAATTATATCCATTACTTTTATATGGATTATGCGATGATGGGATGATGTTTATGAAACCCATTTTATTCATTGGGTTATTATTAATGATGTATGTTTATGTTGTAGCAGAAGTAAGAATGATTTAATAATGAGATGGGTGGGACCTATATCTACCTCCAATGCATTGGGTAATTATTTATATCTCATGAGATAGACATGGATGGAATGGTATGTTAATCTGGTTCAGTGTTACAGGACTGAAACGAGGAGTGAACTCGATTCAGAAAGGGACTTTGTCCACTAAGATGGTCTTGGCAGCAATGCCTTGGCTACTATGGAAATCATGATATGTGATGAATTCTTTCCACAATTACATGTTTTATTCCCATTATATTTTATCATGGTTGATGTTCCATTATGATATATGCCTTACGTACTTCCATGATTTATGTCTTTACTCAAGATTTTGATGTTTAAATTTCATGTTCATGTTTTTGTTTTCAAATGTTATGGTTTGTTTTATGTTCTCTATGTTTGACCTTACTGAGCTTTTGAGCTCACCCTTTATATGTTTTCTCTTCCCCAAGATTTTAAGAATGGTTTTATGTAAGGAAATAAAAAGCGGAAGATTGTTATGGGACTAGTTTAGGATCTTTCAACATGATTAGAAGATTATTTTCCATGTTTCCAAAGACACTAAACTATTACGGTCCTTGTGTGTTTTTTTTATGTATTAAGTATTCTAAAAAAGTAATGTAATTTCCATGTACGCCGGGATTCAGGTCTCTACAGTTGGTATCAGAGGCAAAGGAGGTAGGAATGTATCCGATCCTTGGGAACTCTCACATTTGAGTGTTGGACAAAGCATGGATCTCCGCACAAGTGCTTCATGAGGAAATGGATGCCACTGGGGACGGTGATGTGTCCCGCCCAGGGGGTGTATCCGCCCATGTATTGCCTTGATAGGTATCAATTATTGTCCACTAGAAGTAATTCTAGACCGTTATAGTTGGTATCAGAGGAATGGTTTAGTCAACCTTTGGAAACTAGGATGCGATAACTATAGTGAGATCCCTAGAGTTATTTCTAAGGTATGTCTGGGGATGTCTCTAAGGTTAAGTATAATTATAGGTTATAGTCCTAGAATTATGGTAACGATATTAGAATTAAACCTATGATGTTATATGTCAATGGTACTCCCCCTTGATTATGTTATTTTCCTTGTATGATTTTTGCCTCTCACAGAATTTTTTTTGTGTTTTAGTCAACGGAGCGAACCAGAAGGAATTTGGTTAACATTAATTCCAATGGACAAATTAGTGACTATGAGCAACAAAATTTCATAATTCCTAGAGAGAAAGATATTATGATTATTCTGAATCAGTCATCGCGATATATGATTAACAAGGTGAAATTTAGTGGTATGCCTAATTCATCAAATAAGAGGAAGATAGACTTTTATGCATGTTCTCATGTTGAGGAGCATAAAGAAAGGAAGATTTATATTTCTAAAGAAGGGAATAATAACCTTGAGGAATACTTCAAATGGAGGGATAGATGTTATCTGTGTGTAGAAAAGGGTCATAGAGTGAAAGACTTTTATGGAGTTCAATGTCTTATTTGTGGAGAACTTGGGAATTAACCAACTCAATGCCCTGACCTAAAAATTTACTTCTAAATCGAGGATGGAATTATCCAAGGATAATCATTGAAGAGGATGGATTGAAGTGTTCATGTATTGGTATTCAAGAATAATGTTGTTGAGATACTTTTATGGTGTATTAGAATACTTTTATATTAGTCTATTGTGGTTTTAAATTATTTTATGGTACCGGTAACCATGAAAAGTGATTCAATTATTTTGGAAAGCAGATGATATGCACATAATGAAGGGATAAGGAGAAAATGAAATGTTTGATAGTATTCATGAGCTCATGATTGATATAAGGACTAAGTGATATCATGGTTTGAGTATATCGAATTTTGATGATTTTGGTATGTGGAAAGTGTTAACTTTTAACTGCATTCATGTTTTCACTAAGGTTTAATGGGTATTCATTTTTTTCAAGAGAGTACATGATTAAGGCTTTCGAATGTTTGGAATGTGACCAACAAGACATATCTTATGATATATGGGGATAAATGATGGTATTAAAATGCTTGTTATATGAACTCTTTGGTAATCGTTTTCACTACATTATGAGATTGGACAACAGTATTTTGGATAAGCCTAAATATTGGAATGGATTATGTTAGACATAAGTTAGTATTGTTTAAGGCTATAAATTTTTTGATATTATTGATGGAAAGTTATAATAATGTATATTTGAAGAAAAAAATGATAACCTGCAGGACGGATGACAACCCGTCGCGTCGGACAAGGCTGTGGGAATCAAACCCACAACCGAAGTGTGACTGGCCTTTATCGCTTACCACTGGCCTACAGGAAGTCCCTGGTTAGTAGAAACTAGTTTTATTTTATTAAGCGGTATGATATATGAATTATAAGTTCATTTCTGGAACCATATATGACTAATCAAACCATATGATGGACTTATAACTTTTGCTAACCTTTTGTTTGAAACAGATGGAATGAACCATCATTTTATCACATGATCTGCTAACACAACACGAATAACAAATTCACCTATATT
Organism: Viscum album; assembly: GCA_963277665.1. Taxonomy (NCBI): domain Eukaryota; kingdom Viridiplantae; phylum Streptophyta; class Magnoliopsida; order Santalales; family Viscaceae; genus Viscum; species Viscum album. Next base: position 1,568,665,318 of record OY728160.1, read on the forward strand.
TATTTATGGAATGAAGTGGAAATTGTTCAATTCACAAACAATAGTGAGACTGTACCAAAATCATGTAATTATTTCTTTTAATTCATCAACTTTAGGGAAATAATCTTGAAAACCAACAATGTTGTCCTAGTGACCTTATATCTGATGAATTAGATGGTACCTGAGATCATAAAAAATCTATAGCTTTTAGATTGTTGGATTTTTCATAGCCATGTTCTCTACCACTCTCTATCAGAACATGATGGTTATATTTCTCTTCCATATCCATATTTTCACCTATTTTCTCCTATATGGAAACCCAATGATGAGATACTTTGGGTAATCATTACGTTTCATACTTTAGTTTTTGAAATTATGTTTTAGTATTCCTTTGTAAGATGTGGTTATCTATGAATAATAAATGATTTATAACCCCGATAAATTTTGAGGGCGAAATTCATTTTAAGGGGGGTAGAATGTAACAACCCGAGATTTTATAAGATATATTAGTTTTAATTTCATTCATATCTTCTATTTTACGATACACATAGATTATCTTGCTCTATACGCAACATCGTATAAGCTTGTAGTATACGCAACACTATTCTTAGATTTTGTTACACACAATTTCAAGTTCGTTTGATAAAAGTCATTATATGCAACATTGGGTATATATATATATATATTCAATTTATAAATGAAAAATGGTTGGATTTCGTTATAACGAAACAACAAAGGAATCTTGCACAACATTAAACCCTGACTTGGCTTGCATTACATGCAATCACGACCTTCCTCGATAGCATGTGTTGCACGCAATACCGGGTTTTACTAAATAACGATATATTATTAAAATATTATTAGAACTAGCAGTTATGAATAGTAATACACACTTTTTGAAATTTTGTAAATTTTATTTTTCAAAATGGACTTCATTTTTGGATTCGGAATATCGAAATTAGACTAGGGTTAAATTTTGGTATTTTTTTAAAAACATTCAATTTTTGATGAATTGTGAAAACACTGGGTTACTATTTAAAAACCGACTTTCTATTTAAATAATTATTTATTTTATTTTATTTTATTTTAGGTAAAAATTGATACATAATACTTATATATGATCAATTTAATTCATTGGAGTCATTTTATAATAATTTTAGATATATAAAAAAAATTTATTGAACTTTTCACCGTCTTTTACCCACCTCCTAGGAGAATTTGAAAATTTACATAAAACATAACTTTACCGCTTCTGTGAATGAAATTTAAAAAATCTGAGTGACACGGTTGATTTTAGTTAGTAAAATGTGGTTCAATGAGATGAAAATATTTTTTGGTGAATAGTACCTTTTTACTTTTTTTACCATGGTTAAAAGTAAATAGGGTAATTAAGGGTAAAAATTATATTATTATTACCCTAACACATGTCCTAATTCTATTTGATAAGTTTAATTCGACCAAAAACAACCTTAGGAATAAAATATGACCATTTAGGCCCATTTGGATTAGATTAGGACATTTATTATTAATTCATATAAAGAAGGGTTAAAATAGTTAAAATCAATGTTTAATAACGAAATCATTTTTAATATAGGGTTATAAATAAGATAATTTTGACTATAAGTATTCATTATAAATCTAAACTGATTTCCTACATGATGGTATTTTATTTATAATTTTTGGATTTTAAATAATTTAATTTATATAAGACACAATGATGATGCAGTAATTACCTTTTTAAGGAAATATTAACATAATTGATATTATAAATATCCAAATAAATTTAATTTGGGACTTTTTATAAATTACACTAATTTTCATGGTTAATATGAAATGTTATTATTGATTTAATTTACTTTTTCGAACTAATAAGGTTGTTATGATTTTCACAAAAATCAATTACCTAATTGTGTCAAAATTGACAGAAAATAGTTTTTAAAACAAATATTATATTATTAATTGTTATTTTATTTTAAAAAATCTATGGTTCATACAAATGACTTATATAAGGTTATATATATTAATAATAAACAACTTGGGGTTCTTTTTGCTTGTTATAGTATGTTAATTAACCTTATAGTGTAAGAAAACAAGAAGACACGGTAAAAATTAAATTATCTAACTTAATGTTAAATCTAAATGATAAGGTTAAAATATATACCTAAACTTGTATAAATTCAATTTGATGAGAGGGTTTCTACCCATCCCCACTTTATCTTATAAATAACTCAATTTGGTCCTATTAATAACCGAATATTACTTTATAATAAAATAATATTTTTTATTTTTCCAAAGGTGCCCCTCTCCTCCCTTATAAAAGGGCACCTCCTCCCTCTCTTCCTCACACCACTTTGAGCTTTAATGCTCGTCCAAACCCTGCCAAATTCTCTTATCCACTTCCCTAGAAACATACTAGAGGTCCTGGTATTCTACAAAGTCAATTTTAATTCCCTATGAGGAGGTCTCAAAGAGGCGCTTTAATGAAGAGGTAATGTCTGTTACCGATTCTTTCAACTTTATTTCTTCTTCCACTTATTCTTCTTTAGTTGTTTCATTATGAAGTAATTACATCAGTATCACTAATATACTGATATGTTATTATAAGTATTAAACAACCCCATTTCACCATCTATCCATCCTATGGAAAGCGAAATCACCGCGCGTGCGTACGTACAGAATACTGTCTCCACGCCGTGGTGTAATCTGTTTTCGACCACCACCTTACTTGGATGGGTATAATGGTGTAAATAAATAAATATATATTATTATTTTAAAGTGATATTGATTCTGAAATATTATACATACACTTCAATTCAATTCCATGATCATGGGAATGATATCATCGCTCGTGCTTACGTACGGACTGCCGTCTCCACGACGCGATGCGAATCATTCTCCATGTTAACCATTCATAAATGATTATAATGTATATATAATAAGTAATAATGAAATATATTAAATAATAAGGATACTGTATTTATGTGTATATATATTTATGTCATCTACTAAATTTCATTCAATTCAATAAGGAAACAAAAACAGCGTTCATGCGTACGTACGGCCTACCGTCTCCATGAACGGTGTATTTCATTCCATTTAATCGATATATAATAAATATATGTATATACTGAATATATATTATATATAAATCATGGTTTACATTATTTAATTAATTAAATCATGATATAAGTAATAATATCATGAACAACAAGTCCAAACACGCACGATAAATAAAACGATTTAACCCAAAACGCTGCTTTAACATTGAACTTACAAAAGAACGGGTAATATAAGGTCATAAGTGAACCATATATGATATAATAACAATGAATATGATTCTGTAATAAGTCAATGACATTATTTAAATCGTTATACAAGAGTTTCGGAAATGTACAAAGCATATCAGACCCATGGTATGGGATAATTTTGAAAATCTAATTTTTATCCGAGATTGCTTATTCGTAAGTATTTACTGGGGTTATTTCTATCATCATTTTCCATGTTTTATAAAAGTGTTTTAATGTATGTTTAAATCCATTTTTACCCATTTTTTACTTTTACTACAGGGTATGTAAGGAATCTTTCTTTTGATTATGTTACGAGGTACTTTTTTGACTTTTCCGACAAAAGTACGAGGAAATTGTTATTTTTTAACTTATACGACACAAATGGATTTTTACGGTATTATAAAGCCACATTTTCATGAAGATTCCTCCAAATGATTTCATGACTACTTTAAAAAAAATCCTTTTATTTTAAAATTTCATGAAATTTTGTGAAAAGAGAATTATTTTGAAGAAGAAAGGATATTTTCCGCATGAATTCATTTCAAGTCTTTTATCAAAACCATTTTTCATCTAAGATGACATTATTTAATAAGTGTATGTTTAAAGTATCATGTATATATGATTTACATGGTTTCAATTTTATTATTATGAAATGATATCCATTAATTCTATATGGATTATGTGATGATGGGATGATGTTTATGAAACCCATTTTATTCATTGGGTTATTATGAATGATGTATGTTTATTTTGTGGCACAAGTACGAATGATTTCATTATGAGATGGGTGGGACCTTTATCTCCCTCCAATGCATTGGTTAAAGATTTATATCTCATGATATATACATGTCTGGAACGGTATCTTAATCCAGTTCAGTGTTACAGGACTGAAACGAGGAGTGAACTCGATTCAGAAAGGGAATTTATCCACTAAGATGGTCTTGGTAGCAATGTCGTTTCTACTATGGAAATCATGACATGTGCTGAATGGTTGCCAAAATTACATGTTTTACACCCATTATATTTTATCATGGTTGATGTTCCATTATGATATATTCCTTACATACTTCTAAGATTTATGCCATTTCTCAAGATTTTGATGTTTAAATTTCCTGTTCATGTTTTTGTTTTCAAATGTTTTGGATTGTTTTATGTTCTCTATGTTTGCCCTTACTGGGAATTTGAGCTCACCCTTTATATGTTTTCTCTTCCCCAAGATTTCAGGAAAGGATTTAGGTAAGGAAACAAAAATGGGGAAGATATTTATGGGAGTTGTTGAAGATCTTTCAACATGATTAGAAGATTATTTTCCGAGTTTCCAAAGACACTAAACTATTACGGTCCTTGTGTGTCTTTTTTTTTGTTATGTATTAATTATTCCACAAAAGTAATGTAATGTCCATGTACGCTAGGCTTCGAGTCTCTACATTGAATACTAAAGTTAATATACATAATAATTCCCCCAAATATGATGATATAATATTTTTAGGTTAGATCACTACTTCTAAGGCAAATAAAGGATTTAATAAAACTTTTTTTTACTCTTAAGTAGATAGTTCATGTTATGATTGATGAAACTGATCTTTTTTCATAAAACCTCAAAAAAATCATCATATATTATTTCTAAAAATGATTTTCAACAATTTTTAGAAAGTTCCTCTCATAAGTATGTAATTAAAGAATTACATTTTGATGTTATTATTTAGGAATATTTTGAACCTATTATTGAAGAACATATTTTTTAGAATCTATGAAGTAAATTTTGTCTTAGGATTCATCATAATGAAAGTGTCATTGGTGATCTAGATCAACTAGTATGGAATATAAGATCCTTAAACAATGATACTAAGAATCTAGGTTTCTTATTCCAATTTTAACCTATGAATCCTGACGAGGCATTACGTAATGATTATTGGATTTAGAAAATTGAAGATGAACTAAATTAATTTTAATGGAACCATGTTTGTAATTTATATTAAAAACCTATAAAAACATATAAAATTGGATTAATATGTGGTTTTTAAAATAAATGTGATGAAGTTGGAATAATAGGTATAAATAAATCTAGAGTTGTTTCTAAAGGCTACAACCAATAAGAGGGACCATATTATTAAGAAACTAATGCTTCAGTTGCTTGATATAAAGCTAATTTAATACTTAAATCAATTGAAGAAATATTTAATTTGAATCTATTTCTTATTGATGTTAAGGGATATTTTCTTAATGGATGTGTTCACGTAGAAGTTTATATAGAACAAATATCTAGTTTGGAAAATAAAAAACATCTAGAATATTTTTATAAACATACCAAATCTTTATATGGATTTAAACAAGACCCTAAATCTTATTATGATAGGATAAATAATTTTTTGTTACAAAAACAAATTGGTAATGGAGATATGGATTCAATATTTTTTATAAAATAAGTTAATAAAAATTTATTATTTGAAATTTTTCTATTGACGACATTATATTTGTTTCAACAAAAAAATATTTAACAAATTACTTTGAATATCTTATGAAGTCTAACTATTAAATGAGTATGATGTGGGAGTTAACATATTTTCTTAGTTTCAATATTTTAGAAAAACCCGAAGGAGCCATTCAATCTCAACATAACTCTATAAAATATCTTCTTTTGAAATTTGGATATTAATACACTAAAAGTAGTAGTACTCACATTGGTATATCCAATACTATAGATCTTGATGAGGATGGGAAACCAGTAGATCTAAATATTTTTGGAAGGTATGATAGGAATTTTTATTTACATAATAACTAGTCATTCATATTTTATGTTTTCTATTTTCTAATGTGAAATATATAAAGCCAATACAAAGAGAATCCCAAATTAAAGTTGTAAAATTTATTAGTTGTTATCTTAATGGAACTATGAATTTATGTTTATTTAATTCTTCTAGAATTTTCATTTAACTAAAAGGTGTTTAAATCCTGACATTGGTGGATGTAGAATGGATAGGAAATGTAAATTTGGAACTTTACATTTCAGAGGAGATACGTTATTCCTAGGTCATGTAAGAAACAACACTCAGTATCACCTTCCACTACTAATGGAAAATATCTGGAAGTTTGAACTGGTTGTGATCAAGTGTTGTGGATTCAACACACACTCAAAAACTATGGAATGAGTTTTAATAAAACTCAGATACATTGTGATAATAAAATATCAATTTAATTAAGTAAAAAAGTAAGACATAAATCTTGTACAAGAACATATATATTACACTCCATTTATTTTGGGATCACACACTTAAATGATATATAATTTTACAATTTAATGATGCATAAGAACAACTTGTTGATATTTTTACTAAACCCATTAGTTCAAATAGATTTGAATATATTAAATAAAATCATGTAAATATCAATGTAAAATTATTATTCATATCGGCTTCTTATTTATCAATATCCTTATATTAATATACTCCTTTCTACATTGGGATTACATATGTTTTATGGTTTTCAAAACATTTAGTTTTTCATTAAACATTTTGTTTTTCTAAAATTGTTATTTTTTTAAACAAAATGATCATAATGTGTTTTCTCGACTCATACCTTTTATGAAAGTTTCGATGTCAGAATTTTAATATTACTTTTTGGAATGATGATTTTTTAAAGAATTTATAAACAATTTTTTTTAACGATTTTAATAAATTTCCAAACTATCATAATTAGTTTGAAAAAAATTAATAACATTACCTTAGAATCCATAATAATCATTTTTGGTTTTTCAAAATAAACTATCATATATTTACTTCATCACAAATGTATAATAATCTATTCATTTTAAAAAAGAATAAGAAAAATAACTTAATTATACAAGTGAAATTCTTCACTCTGAAAGGTACTCTTATATTATTTTAGATTTATCAGTATTTTGTTACTTAAGGTTATAATTGTTGTTTTATTTATAAATTATGTTTAAAAAAATAACAAAAACGTTTTTTTGTTTTTAAAAATTTTAAATGTTTTTTTTATTAGAATGATCCTCACTCGGATAATGGTTTTTAAAACATCAAGTGTTAAAATAAATTTTTAGAAACCTTATTCTAATAAATATTGGCCATTATATCTAAAAACATTACAATATATATATATATATATTGGTTTCTTATTTATGTCAAATAATCTCCCCCAAAACCTCTATAAGGGTGGTTCACTCCATGTCTGACACTGATTATTCAGAGTTTCATTCCCAAACTATTGCACACTTCAAATTTTACAATCTAATTTTTTATCTTTTCATATGATAATTTATCCTAGATCCATTTCTAATGGATACAAAAGATTATTATGAAAAGTGCTTTTTAGGTAAATTCTAATATAAAGATCATGGATTGAAAATTATTATACTATCAATAAAATAATGTGTTTCTATGGATGGTAATTAGTTTGTGATGAGAAGCCAGAAAAATATTTTGATTTATACTATCTAAGGGTATTTTTAGAATTCTATGAATCAATTCAATTTGATAAATAATATAGTGAAGATAATTTATCATTCACCATATTTGGTAAAAGGTATAAACATTATTATATAAGGGTAACAAACATGGTTGTAGTCTTTTATGATGGAGAATCCTATTTTCTTTCTCAGAAATTACCTAACAATATCGAAACATTTGTCATGAACAAATAAGCTGATTTTTTTATTTCTTTTTATGAGAAAGTAATAAAAGTTTCCTATATACCTCTTGATTATAGAGTCATTTCATTGTGGATGAATGGATATTTAATCTAGATTAAATATGTTATGGAAATGTAAAATGTTTCTAATTTTTTCATTATTTATTTCTCTATGAACATGAGGAAGATTGATTTGGTGAAATTCATCTTCATTATGCTAGAAAATATAAAAATAGATTCCATCAAGTCTAAGATAAAATTATTTCTAGATTTTTTTAGAAAATTTATTGTGAATTATATGAATATATTCAAAGTGTAGAATATATTGTATTTAATTAAAGAGAATATTTATTTTATAAATGAAGAGATTATGTCGATAATGATGTTAGTTTTTGATTACAAGACATAGGAATTTTCTGACAATAATTAAGGAGATGCATCCAATGCTCAAACATTAATGAAAACTATGGAAGATAAGAAGTATAAAATAAATTTTGAGACTTATAAACCTATTAAGAGAATTAAATAAAATAAAATTCCTAATGAATTATTTATAATTTTATGGATCATAAGGCAGAGAAGAAGAAGGGGATGTAATATTTATAATTTTCCCTATAAAATATGAAAATATAAAAATTTAGACTGAAAAATATATTTAATAAAAAGAGAAGAAAATTAATCAAAAGAAGAGAAAACCATAATCCAAAAAAGACAATTGTTTTAAGAAAATATATAGAAAAGTCTTCCAAAAAATACAGTACTTTTGACTTGTCACACTGATCAGATAATTTTGAAAGTTGAACTTACATTTGAAGACACATCAGTTGTTCTTTCTAATATCCCCTCTATTCCATATAAGTTAATGGGAATAGAGATTGTTAAAGAACCTATTCCCAATGTATCTGAAAAACAATCAAATCATCCATTACCCAGAAAAGGTGATTTGTGAATCGAAATATAGTTTGAAGATGAACTTGATAAATATGTTGATAAATAATTTGAAGAAGGAGATGAATAAGAATATGAATAAGTATAAGAAGCAGAATAAGTTAATGTACAATAATAGTAATATGAGAAATATGAAGGAATCAAAGAGAATTATGATGATGAAAATAAATAAGATAAGGAATCATCAGATTCATCGTGAACGGATTTAACTTATATGTCTAATAAGGATAAAAAATAAAAATTTTCCCATGTAGAATAATAATCATTAGAAAAGGAAGATGAATCTTTATCATAGAAAGAAGAATAAGATCAATAATAAAATACCAAATCATATGAAAAATATAAAACCAATAGGGATGTTGAAATTATTGAAATTCCATTTGATTAGAATGTTTCAATGAAAAATAAAAATAAATAACAGAAAGTTGATACCAGATCCTACAAAATAAAACCTCCAAAACCTTCTTTAGGATAATCATATTTGGAGGGAACCCTTTCACAAAATAATTTTTATTAAATTATTTATTCCTTGAGGATATTTGAATCCAAAATTATATACTTTCCTAACCTTGATGAAAGATTTCAACTCAATAAGAGTTACAAACATAGAGGGAGTAATTTTGTAAACAACAACTTCGTTGTTATAGAAATGAAAAATGGTTGTAAGTATGTAATTTAATTTTTTCATTTATGTATTTTAGTTTGTACTTTCCAAAAGGGTGATATTGTTGAGTCAAAATTAGCGCTTCTCAAATTTCCATTCCTTTAGTTCTTGAAATCACAAACACTTTCTCAAAACCATTTTTACTATATTTTTATATCCAATGTGTTTTGAAGAATGTTTTTATAGAAAGTGTTACCTTTTAACATATATAAAAAAAGTTTCAATGTATTATGAATTTAAACTTACTGCTATTTATTTTGACCATCATATGGAGCATGTGTCGGATTAATCAAACTCACCTTTTTTCAGAAAATCAGTAAGAATTTTCTCTTGTTTATCAAATTGACAATAGTCATGACCATCAGACTAATTCTAATACCAATATTTAGCCTGAACCTCATATGGATTATCATATTGAAAAACATTAATGAATTAAATTTCACTGTCCAATGATTGTAATCGAAATACCTAGATTTTTTCTATAGTAAGGAATACACTTTAGAAATGTAATGGTATTGAACAAAAATGATTCCATACAACAAGTTATGCTAAAACTATGTGATCCATCACATTCCATCTATCCTAGGACATTTTAAATAACTCGAAAATATGACCATTGGAGCTTGGCCTATAAATATCCAGTCATTAGAGGACTTTGGAGTTGATAAATTTTAGAACTATAGTCTTATAAAGATTTCTCCGTGTGAACATCTCTTTCTAAGTCATTGTAATACTTTAGTGAATTTCTATTATAAGGAATCCTTCTCCAGTTATTTCCTTTATAACATTTGTAATTTTATTCCATCTTCGGTTATTGCTACAATAGAGTGACTCTAAGGATTGGAATATGGTGAGTTCTATCTATAAGACTGAGGTATTCTTGAGATAGGAAGACAATCACCAATCATTGTATCAAGGTCTTCCGAGGATAGAAAGGCAGAGCATATTATAGTCATCATATCAATGGATTTCATGATAAGAAAATATATAATTTTTTGAATGTATAAAAATGTGGACACCTTTAGTAAATTTATATACTACCATACTCTTAAGGTTACATGATTTAAAGAATTTAATATAGATTGTAAGTCATTCAAACTTTTACAAGATATTGTATTTATTTTCTTATAAGTTACTGTTATATTATGAATGTTATATAAAGTAATTATCTATAAATATAGTTCTATAGAATTTGTTTTATTTTTATTTTTATCAATATGATTTTAACATACTTTCATATTAATCAGATCCTATATGATTCTGATTATTCACTCTGATAATCAGACTAAGTCCGAGTTCAATAATTTTTCTTTAAGAGGTATTTAGTTTTAGTTATTTTATTTTTTTAAACTAAAATTCACCCCTATTTTAAATATATCAATCAAATCTACTCTTATGATCCTATAATTTTTATCATAAGTGTGAGTAAAATATAAATATGAGAGAAGAAAAGTATGTTAGAAATTCCAAAATTGATATTTATAATATCAATCTAATGTTGATGAAACATAAAGGTAATATCATGAATAAAGGATTACTGATTCCACATAATGGGATTTTATGGGATAGCTGAAGGATTTCAAGAAACTCCATGAAGTTTCTATGAAAGGTATCAGTGTTATGGAAATAATTCTTTCAATTTTGGTGTCTATATGATTCCAAATGTATACTATATAAATTTTATTAGAATATAGAATTTATAAATTAATGGTATATTTGATGAATATATAATTTTTCCATAAAATTATAAAAAATTGGGTTGTTAAATCATATACATGAATGATAAGAATTTGTTGAGTTTGGGTAGATATGAACTGATAGTGTACATCTCATTTTTCTATTATTATAAGAGAAGCATTTTATCAACAATAATATTTTTTTAAAAAAATACATGATATTACTAATTTTTTATGGTCCATTTATTTATAAAATATAACATAAAATATTATAAGAAAAACAATTTTTTATTCTTATTTTTATTTATTTATATGTTTATTATAATATTATGTATGTGATCCCATCATCATCAATGAAATATTTTTACGAATAAATAACTATTTTTAGGATATTTCTCAAAACACATAGAATACCAAACATGATATAGATTAAATAGTTTAATTTTTATATATGACCATCAAATTGAAAAATTAGTTATTGTCAAAAAATTATTTAATGTATGTTAGCATAATATTCTTAATAGAATATAGAGTCTAATAGGTCTGTGGGATTATGTTTAGACTTTGAAAAGTTAAAATTCAATAAATAAAATATCACCCCAATGGAAATAAGAAGATTATTTCATTTTATCCTAACAGAATTTTGGATTCATTAGTAATGAAAAATATGAAGCATTGAATATTGAAAACAAAATGATTTCTAGAAAATGATTGGTGGAAAAGGTTGAGAATGATAATAATGATGAACTAAAAAAGAGTTCTATCTAGTAAAAAATGTTATTAAAATTTTAACATTAATTTTTTGAAGTTATGAATTTTGAATACATATTTAAGGGGATAAATACTAGGAATATGATTCTTAAGTCTCACCATTATTAAAACCAACATACTTTATAGATGTTACTCATAAATAGAGTTTAGGGGGAGAATTTTACTATATGGTCACATAGAGAAGAGGATGGAATTGTATGGATATGTAATGAGTTTAAAACTACAATAAATGTGATGTAAACATAAGTTTTATATGGCCATTTATCAAATGGTATATTATTAGAAATGTTCTTATTTATTGTTTAGTTAATTTTATTAAAGAATTTAATAACATGTAACATGTAAATATTAATGGTTTTATTATTTTTCCACATTGGATGCATATATTAAATGGATTAAATTCTTATTTTATGACTTTGAGTTATCAAATAATGATGTTAACCAAGGGTTTTCATTGGTTATGATGATATTTTATGATTATCATGACGATAAATACATATAGAGATACAAATATATAATCATAATGAATAAAAATAGTTTTAGTTGTTGGATGACTCACCAAATATAAAACATGAAGTGTCATATAATTTTTTTTTGAAGGGGTCTCATAGACTCTGTTAATATTATACTAGGGGTACATGTTTCATTTATATATTTTATAATACCTATGGTTTGTAAGATAACCAGTCTGATAAAATTCATACATTGATATAGTTATTATGTAAGACCTAAGACTAGGCTAATATGGGGGTGCTTGGGTATTTTTTTGATCATGTCATTGATTTTATATTAACTGTGATGGTATTTTCCCTCTCACACTAGGAGTGTGAAATTTATACCCTCAATTGAGATATATGAAGTATGTGAGATGCCATTCCTAGATAAGAAATATAATGTGTTTATCTATTTGGTGAGAAAATATGATGTAATTAACCATAATGGTGAATGAAAAATTATATCGTCATCAACCAGTTTGGTCTATACTAATAGAATTAAGAATATATTAGTGGATATATGGGATTGAAAAAATCGGTGTCAAGTGGTTACTCAATGATTTGGAAGAAGGGATTATAATAAAATCCATGTGTGTATTTAAATAAACTGGTGGAAAAGGGTATAGAGATTCGTGATTTTGATAGATATCATTTCATATCCTATATTTCATGATAATTATTGATTCTTTTCTAGATGTCACTATTTGTATAAATTTATGAATTAGGGAATTCATATTTTTTGACAGTCCTATAAAAGCCTGCAGAGTCACAATTTCTCTTATAATGAATGAGGATTGATTTACACCCAAATATTTTCTGTAAAAATATCTTAGAGTTGATCAAATGTGAATTTTATGCGGGATTCACAATGTATTTCATATGATGTAATACACAGTGAATTTTATGATAAATTTCCAAATGATTTTTTGAAGATATCCAAAAGGTGTTTTTAATATAATTTTATAATATGTTCTATATGATACTACATTAGGTGAACTGACACAATGTCTATATATCTTTAGTAAAAGTGGGATATTGAAGGAGATATTCATTAAATAATTAACCACATATGATGTGTTTAAGCTATATCTTATTATTTGATTATGGTATATTTTATGGAATGAAATATAATTTGTTTTACACTACTATTACAAATAATAATATATGATTGGGTTATATCATATAGATATGAAAAATATAATATGATCCATATTATTTCCTATGATTATTTAAAAACTAGATGATAAAATTTATCATTCAATCATTCATCCCTATTGACAATAATTATTATGAATATATCATTTGGTAGAACACATGGTAGGATAATTACATTCATTTGATGAATGCATGAATTGTCAAATAATTAACTCATATGTTTAGTAATGTATATGTTAATACATGAAAACATGTTAATGTATTGAGGGTTTTAAATATAGGTATTTACCAAGAGATGGTAATCAGCGAAGCTTCCCCAAGCCCTATAAAATTATTTCATACATAATAACTATATTCTTCTTCTTCTTATATCGATGGGAGCACTAGCATGTCGGGCTGTGAAAGAGATTACCACCAATATAATGGGTAATTCCTTTCCACCCATGGATACACCATAGAGGAGGCTACCCTTTTGCTACTTCTAAGGGGTCATCATTAATCCACAATGATGAAGGCTGGAGATGATGCTCATATGTGCAATGTATGTTATGTTCATCATTTTATAGAAATATTTTTTCAGTTATCAAGCATGGTAGATCACATGAATGCGATTTATAATTTAATATATATTTTTTTATTAAGTAACAATAGATCCTTAGAAAAATATCGAGATATATTTATGTATACCACACTCACAGGCACACAATAATGTGTGTGTGTGTGTTAAAAATCTATATTTAAAGACACAAACACACACACACTTGCATAATCATTTTAACATCACTACAACATATATACATACATACATACATACATATATATATATATATATATGTCTATACTCAAATATATGTATGCATATACTCAATTATTAGAATGTATATATATTATAAATTTATATTTATAAATATAAATAAATACACACTAACATACATACCTTTGTATGTCACTAAAATATAGAGATATTTTTTTAGATATTTATATATATGTATATATGTTTGTTTGCATATGTGTATAAATGTTTGAATGTATGCTTTCATGGATTGATATATGTATGTATGTCATTATTTGTGTGGGTTTTTGTTTTTTTCTTGAATATTATAAAATTATATTTAATAATATAGAAATATAAATATACATACATATATATATATTGAAATTTTATATTTAAATATATAAATAGAGATAAATATATATATATAGGCACACAAGAATATACACAAGTGCATTTGTACATCCATACAATCTATATACATAGACACATAAATATGTGAGTGTGTTATAAATTTAACTTTTAAAATATCATCATATATATATAAGCATATATATATATATATATCTATATATTTGTACATAACTACAATATAAATATAAAGAGAGACACAAAAATATATATATATACATGTTTATCTCTGTATATATAGTTTTATATTTATATTTAAAAATATAAAAAAACAGACACATTATAAATTTGTATTTAAAATTGTATATATATATATATTCGAATATATATATGTACATCAAAAAAATATATATATATACACACACATATACATTTTTATATCAATATAATATATAGTTATATATATGCACACAAAAATATATAAAAAAGTGTTTTCACATGTGTGAAAGTTTTAATACACATGTGTCTGTATTATAAAATCACATTTTAATATATTAAACAATAAAAAAATTTATATATTATAAAATTATGCATATATTCTAAATTTATATTTATAATTTTCTTAAAAATATATACGTATTTACATATACATGTTTTTATCACTATAATATATAAATGTAAATGAATACATAGACACGAGCACACTCAAACAAATATGTATATAATAAATTTATATTAAAATATATAAACACACACACATATATATAAATAAATATTCATTAAATAAACCCACACAAAAATATTTATCTATATATGTTTGTGAATATATATGTATATATATATTAATTAAAAATGATATATAAAATATAAACAAAAAAACAAACAATAATATTTTACATTTATTTATTTAAAATATAAATGTTGTTACACTAGGTTCAGTGAAAAAAATTAAGTGGATGGGAGAATCAATGGGGTTGATCATTTACCAATTAAAACATTCTTTCCTCCATTTTACCAACACACCTATTTCTTGAATGGGTCTCACTCTCTGCCGCAACTCACATTTGTTTTTCATGGATGGATATGTGAAAGAAGAAAATAGAAATAGACACAAGTATTTGATAATGTCATCCACCACCAATGTGGATTAATACATTCCCCATGTGGCATGATTATTGTCCCATGCACAAAAACCATAACTTTTATTATCTACATAAATCATGGGAATGTATACATCCTTGGACTCATACTCCTTGAAGCACCCTAGTATAATGTAAATGGAAACTTATAGATCTTTGAAAACAACATACTACTTCTATCACCATAATATAATATCAACAACCTTAAATTATCATGTCCTTCATAAAAAGGATATATCATATCACCATCCTCTTTATGAAGAAATCAAGGTGGTTTAATTTTCTTTTATTCTATTCATATAATATAAAGAGATTGTTGACCCGGATCCTTAAATGTAATATACCAAAAAAAGTAAATCTAAAGCAGGGACAAAATAACAATCAGAAGATTTGGTCTAGTAATATCTAGAATGGTCCATGTATTCCTCCATGAAATTATATTATCAGTTTATTTACATAGGTGAGATTACATGTATACTCACCCAGAAAAAGGAAGCCTCTCATGAACATGTGAAAAGAGCATACTAATGCACCCATGAACAAACAATAAGATCGTATAGAACCTATTCATGTATACTAACCAAACTCGTCCTCCCCATAGCTCACTCACCAAGTAACACCTCCAAATATTATAATATAATAAGAAGCATGTCAATAAAGGGTACCCCACACCTCTTTCCCATTTATTTGTCTCTCTCACACACCAAGAAAAAACATCCAACAACTCTCATCTCTTTCATATAACATTATAACACCTCACATAACATCCTACCTATAGAAACATATGGAATCACATCGCATCATATCTCATAACCATTATAGTAGGGTATCGTGAAAATGAAGTTAATCAACCTCATTCCCTCCTCCTACAATGCATGACCCCCACTATAATCCATCTCATCACATCTCACCTAAAGACCTGTGGGCCATCACATATCATCACATCACATCACATCTCTTAACCTCTATAGTACGATATCATGAAAATGAAGGAAATCAACCTCATTACCTTCTCCTACCATGCACGACCCCCAATATAATCCATATCATCACATATCATTTGAAGACACCTATCCATAACATGTCATCACCTCAAATCACATATCATAACTAGTAATGTAGGATATCGTGAACATAAAATAAATAAACCTCATTCCCTCCTCCAACCATGCATGACCCCCACTATAATCCATATCACCACATCTTGCCTAAAGACACCTGGGCCATTACATCTTATTACATCACATCATTACATTGAAACTTTTGATTTTCTTCCATCATAGCTCATGCATGTCACCATCTCCTAGATGAGGGTGCAGGGAAGAGCAGGTAACCATCCATGCATCCCCCCACCGGGATGTTGGGAAAATACCCCCATATATATATATATTATCATCACATGATGTTCAATGTGGGTTGGGTTCATAGAGAAATCATAGGGAATATACAACATTATATATATAATATAAAACAAACAAACCCCACCTACAGGATTACAACTAGAGTTTCAACTAACTCACAACTACTCGTCACTTTGTTACTTCCTTTAATTTCACTACATAACATCACATTTTCAAATGCATTATCAAATTTTAATATTCTCATAAGAATGCAGCCTAATTTTCATATTTATGATACCACTCCTTTTCAATTAATCTATCTAGTTTATTGTACAATTTCTGAACCATTAATTCATATTTAATTTCCTAGAATTTAAACACACAACCTGTTATTTTTTATTCTAATTCTTTTTATTATTTCCATCCCATTAGAAAACCCATGTTAATTCCAATAATAACTAGGAATATAGTGTAACACATCAAAAAAAAGTTATAAAAACTCAGTATCCCAATAGTCACATCCACTTCCACCTTCCATCACAACGCATCAAATTTTTAATCCCTACTATAAATAACATCACAAACACCATCCCTATCCCACTGAATAATCACATCTCATCAATTACCCCTACATACTTCACAAAATATACACCACTCATGCATCACATCATCATAACCAAGCTACGATTCACAATCTCATACATAAAAAATTAAAATAAATTCCATAACATTTTCCACAACACCACAAACATTCAGATTTAGAAAAGGGGATCTTTAATAACATTATACATTATTTTAAGGGAATTTTCACACAAGCCATACATACATGGTAAACCATTTCATTAACCGAATTTATGTGATTATCCAATTCAATTTAGAGGGATATTGAATAATCATGAAAAATTGGGGTTCCATAACGTCACCAATACAACACAAACAAGCACAAGAGGCCATAATTTTCCTCATGTCATTATTCCTATACAATAAAAATATAAATAATAATAATAATAAAGCTCTTAAAAACATGTGATTCCCATTCCCCAACCCCTTTTTAAATTCGTATAACCAACTAGTTTTTCTTCATAAATTTGGATGCAAAATAAACCTTATAGAAAAAAAAGAAACACTCCCTTCCAGATAAACATAAAGAAAACTATGTGTAATTTCCTATATGGAAGAAATAATCTTTAAAAAAATATTACACTAGAAACAGTGGGTGTGTGCCTAGAGGATGTCCCAATCGGGGAAGAATTCAATCCAACAGCGGAAAAAAGTCTCCCAGACTCAAAGTAAAAAAACGATTTGGAACTTTTTGTCTCAAGAGAAATTAATACTAAAGGAACAAATGAAAGGTCCTCTTTTTATATTTAATAGATTTGAAACCAGTGGGATTTGATACCTTTTTAATTGACCATTTAAGGGGTATCTCATCGAATCCATGCAGTGTGAACATTGAAAAAGGATCCGAACATTTTATAAATAGAGAATATAATTATACTTCTTCAAAATGACATTAGATTCCATTAATTAATGCATTGATAGAATTTTTTATCAAAGAAAACGCCAAAAGGGAATAAATATGAATTTCTGGAAAACAGAATTCAATGTAGACCTAACATTGGGATCTATCGATAGGATAGTCTATCGTTGGTGATATGCCAAAAGTTATCTACCATTGGTGATCTATTTTTGGTGGTATACCACTAGAATGATCTACCATTGGTGATATACTTCCATAGATATAACGTTGGTGATCTATTACTAGAATGATCTACCATTGGCGATATATAACCTAAGAACTACCATCAGTGATCTACCACCAGAATAATCTAGCATTGGCGATATACCACTAGAATGATATATCATTACTGATATTACTTTATAGATATATCATTGGTGATATAGTTGCATAATGATTATACTTTTGTGATCTACCACCATTGATCTACTGTTAGTGATCGACTGTCAGAATGATCTACCATTGGGTATCTACTTTTGGTGATCTACCACCATGATAATATTCTTTGGGGATATATCTCAAAGAATAATATACCATTTCTAATCTACTACTAGAGATCTATAATTGGTGATCTATTTGTATAATAATAAACTATTTTCATTTGTCGTTAGGATTTACCGTTGTCCTCTAAAATGTCATTTTTCCTCCAAAACAACTTAAAATGCCCCCTTTACTTCATCAAACACCTTTGTACTTCCCCTAGGAACATCACTAACCATATTTACTATAAATTAAGGGACTTTAAGGTCCGGGATGTTACATTAGATATGTCTCAATCAATTCATGCTCTCAGTAATTCAAATCTAACCTATAATTAAGGAGAGAAAATATCCAATCTACCATACATAGACATACTTTTCATGAATCTCATTACATTTGAAGCCCCAACACGAACCAAACACTGATTCCACAATCCTCCCCTCTTCCAAATAACCAAATGGAAAATGTTTTCGACCCCTACATATCCTCATGATAAAAAATAGCACACACAAAAAGTAGAAAATACCCATGTACACTAGTCAAGGAATTCCATATCACTTGCCAATATACTATCAACTTTGGGTGGAAATAAATTGACCACCCAGTTTTAATTGAATCAATATATAACATGTTTCTATTAATGATTAGTTTTTCTATGGTATGATATGCATTAAATCATTAATCACATATCATGTCCATAAGGAATAAGCACATATCATATCAACTAGCAAGGCACCAACATCACATCGTGAAAGAAAAACTAAAAAATGAAAAGAAACTCAAAATATACCTACGTACCAAGCCAGTATCTATGTCTCACAATACCATGTATTATCCTCAATGCCACCATAAAACCACAACACACAAACCAGGGGAATGGTTGATCCTTTCAACACTTTCTCTAAAAATACATGATCTCTATTGTCCACTACATGAATGTCACTCATCCTTGAAATCCAACTCTCCCCAATAAATGACATGGCAGCCATTTTGAAGATACCCAAAAAAAGATATGTCAAAGACATCTGGGATACTTTCTAGCCACGGGCGAAACAAAAGTTGACAAACCACCTTGATAACTCACCACATCACCTCAAGGGCCTAGAAAAACCAAGAAAAATCGTACTCCCCCCACCAAACCTCTGCTACCCACATCAATAGGAAACCTTTAATAACACATGTTTCATAACCTAATAATTCAAGGGCCTCCTCCTGAGATTGACATAATAATTTTAATGGTCATGCACTTCTTTCATCCTCTCTTAAACAAACATAACATTCTCTATCATGTTTTGGAACAAATCAGGAAAAAAACTACTATCTCCTCGACCACTATCCAACAAAATGTAGAATGACATGTTTTCCCATACAATTCCTCATATAGAGGCAGGCCAATGGAAGAGTGATATATTTTTTTATACACAAAAAAAATTCAATGTTAGGTGTCATACCAAAGATCCACCATAGTCTATGATGCACACCTACAACATATAATATAGAATCGGTATGGTCCACTCCCTCTCCCCATTCATCTAAGGGTGGAAAGATGTTATGAGGTATAACTAGGTGCTAAAATCATATTGGAATCCCCATCTAACACATGAGAAAAAACATGCATCATGTTCCATGAAAATGGGCCTCAGAACTCCAAGAAACAACACGACCTCATCCACAATGTTTTTTCCAAAACATTTATTATTCCAGAATCCTTGACTACTATGAATTATTCTGACTTTGTGAACCAGTCCAGAATTACCCAGATAGTATCATGACCTCCCAATGGTTGGGGTAACTCTATGTTGAAATCCTTCAGGATTTCATCCCATTCCCACATGGGAATATTCCATGGATGTAATAAAACATCAGGAACAAGGTGTTCAGCCCTTTACCTGTTAGAAAACTGTACATCGATCCATAAACTCTAACACTTCTCATTTCATCATAGGCCATCCAAAATACATCCCCATAGCATGGTACATCCTATATAAACATGGTTTTACCTGTAAATGTGATCTATAAAACTCATTAAGGACTCCATATCTTATTTTCACCAGGAAAAAATATCCTCCACTGGAACATCATCTAATTTTGACTATCCTAAAACCATCCCTCCATAGCATCAACATGTAAAAAATGATCACGCATCATCTCTAAATATGAGCCTCACCAATGAGACTCATCCACCTACCACGTTATAGAATACTACACTATCATCTGAAATAAGAATCCACCTCCATCAACCACATTTTCATCTATGTACGAGGCTTCCAACACTCAATTTCTCTCCATGAAACCAGAGACCCTTGAACAGCATCCTTCCATGATTTATACGAAAAACATCAAACACACCATTACCTTTATCTATGGTGTAGGATATCTCAAAATCAGAATCCTAAATAAACTCCATCCACATACAGTTTCAAAGATTCAGATCACAACAAGAAGAGTTATGCCTCAAGATCTTGTGAAATGTGAAGACAAAAAATCACTTCCCAATGAGGTAATTCTTCCAATATTCTGTGAAAACACAAACATTTATAGCTCCATATAATAGGTGACATTGTTACATTCATGGGGATGTAACTACATAGACCCATAAGAGAACATCCCTTTCATCTGCATCAAGAAACACCCCAATCTTAGATAGGAAGAATCACAAAACACCTTAATTATCAAAACCTCCTTCAAGAACCTAATCACTAGAGAACTATCCGAATTTCCATTCATTTAATCAAAAACCTCTTAACAATAATCAGTTCTCACAAATTATTTGTCCTTCCAGGTTTATATTATCAATGGGGATACAAATTGAGAGAAATTAGGAACAAAAATCTGATAGTCACCAATGAGAGAAAGGAAACATAGAACCTTTGAAACATTCATAGGGGATTCTTAGTAGACAACTAACTTGACCATTGATGGGTATGTTGGAACCCCTTTTTGAGACACTTCATTCCAATTTAAATACACCTATAATGTCCAAAACATACACTTGAAAAAAAAATCGTACAACTTCTGGTGACAAAGGACCTATAAAATAGATATTAGATGCTTGACATGCTCCACCTTTGACCTTGTGTAGATCAAGATATCATCAATGAATATGAATATTAACCCATACATAAACTCACAAAACAAATATCTCATAATCCACATGAAATAATTTGGTGCATTTGTGAGACTAAAAGACATTACCCCAAAGTCGAAGTGTGCATACCTGCATCTGAAGGCATCCTTCTGGATATATTTTTCCTTCACCCTCAACTGGTGATATCTAGACCTCATATAAATTTTTAAGAATATCTAGATCCCCTAAAATGGTTGATAAGATCATTGATACCCAAAAGCGGATATATATTCTAAACATTCACTTAATTCAAACTCAATTATTCATTTCACGACCTCATACTGCCATCCACCTTTGTAGAAAATAACACTAGAGCACACCATGGTTACACACTAGGATTGATGAAACTTTAAGGAAATACATCATCTATTCGAATCTTAAACACTCTAAACATAGAATATTCCATCTAATAGGAATCCATCAAAATTAGAGAATAACCATGATTCAATCCAATCCAAAACTCAACATGACATCAAGGGGGTACCATTACAACCTCTTTGGTGAAAACAAATAGAAACTCCCCAAAAACCCTAGGGACCCCCACTATCCCATTGTCCACTGATTCCATTAAAAACTCAACCATAAAATAAATAAGGGGATCAACACTCTGACTTCCCTCCTGAAGACCCTACTCACCAATGAAGGCCGCATGCTGACCATCCACAACCAAGCACAACACTCTCCCCCATAAGTACTAGATAAAAAACCATAAAAAATAAAACCATTTGATTCCAAGGAAGACATCATACATCTACATATGAATAAAGAAATGGTCTTTATAGGATTTAAGTGGCCCCATCATCTATCTACACCGTTGGAACACATTAAAAAATCTCGTTTGGCCCCTAATTGACATGGTCAACACAAGGAGAACATGAATCCAACATATGTCTATTCCTAGAGAACAGACTAGAGTGGGTATCAAAAATTAATTTGAATCTCATGAATCCAAAAATTCACAAAAAAGGGTATATGATAAAATAATAATACCATGAATGATCTATGGCCACTTGGATGTTGTTGCCTGCCCTACATGCGACTCAGCATGCCCAGATTCTATTACTCTCAAGTGAAGGACACCTATATCACTAAATTCATTTTCAGGTCCATAAACAAGAGGAACATAAAGAGTTAAAACTATATCGGATTCATCCCCTCTCAGTGGAGAATAAGACTACATCCCCTACTGTTAAAACTTTATCACTTGAAATTTATGTTTAGGATGGAATTAAACCTGACTGCCTCCACAAAAATTAGCATGAGAAGCCACTCAGAACTGATCCCAACGATGGCCAAAAACTCCATAGAAAAATCACGCTAATATGAATTCCTTATGAATAGGATTGAAATCTCTAGCCCCAATATTCAAGAAGGGAAATTACAAAGGTCTACTCCCTAATGATCAAAACCATGAAAGCCCTTGTGCCTAAGACCATCCATAGACAACTCTACTCCTTGAGAAACCGTAATATTTCCCCTATCATGACAAACCTCCTCATGGGTGAATTTGACCACTCACCTACACCTTATTCTGAACCTCCAAATATGTAGGAAATGTAAAAGGAGTAACAACATACTAGATTAGAGGATGGAGTTCCTCCTCAAGATGTATTAAATGAGACTATTCATTAGGAAAATGATATTTGAAAAAACACATAATTTTCTTGAATTCGATCCCATGCTCTAATGTAGACATTATTCCATTTTTAAGGGAGTGTATCTGCAGCCTCTTGATAGACTTCATGATCAATGAACATAACTCTTCCAAAAACTCCTAAAAATCGTACCACGAAACATCTTCCTCCTTTCGCTCACTATGGTATAATATGCACCACAGATGAATAACTTCTCACAAATGACATGATACCAAGGGGACCCAGTACTACATAAATACCCAAAAGAAACTGAAAGTGACTTTTTACTCTCTATACATCTCTATATATCAACATCATAATTACATCCCTCATAATTCCAAAAAATCCTAATACTGAAAAAATCAAAATATTCACTTCCACTGATCATCATTCTCATCCAGATAACCCCTCCAGCGATCAACTAGTCAATAATTATAGACCTAAAATGGTTGAGAAACATGAGGACAACAACTAGGATCTATTTCTTAAAGGAAAAAAATGATTTCCAATGCCAGATAGTATATAACTTTTTTATGTTTTTAAAATTTATTTTAACTTATTTCTACTTTATTGGAACCCAATCCTCCCTATTCAATTAAAAACACAAGTCTTCATGATAAATATAACTCTTCTATGTATCTACCCAAAAAGCGGTGACACATCACTTGGCCAGTCAATAATCTTAGTTGTTATGCACATGATAATATGGGGCCCTAAAATCCCATTTCCTAACTGGTCTCCCTAGCCTATGTAACACACTGAGGTCAACTGGAAGTGTTTCCATACCAACCCACACTATCCTTCATCATGCCTAAATAAAAACTACATCTGATAATTGAACTATCATCCTCTGATAGCAGTCTATCATGTCCCCCTCTCTTTAGAGATACCATAGTAAAGGGACTTAGATAATGACCCCCCAATCCCGGCTCTAGTAGGCCTTGGGTTGGATACTATCACCAAGGGTATAATAATATCATAAATAGATGGTGTTAACCTCTGTAATAAATAGGGTCAAGGGATATGATATCATTGATCAATCAATTCCACAACATAATATAAATAGAAAACCAAAAACTATCACATAATGCATGTATAAACAAAAAAGGATACATGTAAAAATATCCAAAGAAAAATTCCCAAAAGTAAAGCTATGAAGAGATATAGTATATATTCAAAGTTCTGATGTAATGTCCCATTTTTTAATCCATGTTATAATTCCGGGGAAATTTGAATTTTCGGTGTTTACTGGAAGGGTCCTTCATTGAACTGAGCATAATAATGTAATTCTAACAGTTGAAACACTTTAATGTGTTGTTTTTATAATTGGGTAAAGGCCTGAGAGGTCCCTTAGAGTTCTTGTTGAGTTTCGTGAGAATCATGACCCTAAAATAAAATATTTGGGTTCTCTAAATAGGGTGCATGATTTTTATGAAACCATATGGACCCATGTAAAAAATTGTGTTGCTTGTGGAGAGGAGATGACGTGAAGTGTAGATGATGTGCAGGGTTTACCCAAACTGTACACCTACCCGGCACCATTAGTGCCACATATAAAATAACAAATCCTTATTCATTGAACATTTGGTGCATAGTTGGGGTTACTATGATGAAAAACCATGTAAGGTGGGTTTTTAGGAAAATGATGTCGTACGATTTAGCCAAACCATGTGTCCAAACTATGTGGCCCGGTTTTGGTGGTGAGATTGTGAAACATTAATTAATGAGTTTTAATTATTTCATTTTCATATTTTTCTTCTCTTAAGTGGATGAATCATTCTATCTACCTCTTATTGAGCTCTCAATATCCTCTACCTAGAGATATCGACAAGTCTTCTCTCTAAAGACTGAATCAAATTACATTATTCTCCATAGATCCACATTGGTAATCTCATGATTCATATTGAATCCTTTCTAAGATTCTCTTTCAATATGTTGTGTTATTTTGGTGTGAGATCATTTTAACTTTTTTAGGGACAATGTATTTTTCTTTGATTTATTCCAAACTAGAGTGAATCATACCTCGATGATGGATGAGTAAGTATTCCTAAAAATAATGTTGGTGGTCTATATATTTTTCCTAAAATTTTCATCGATTTTTGAATAGTGTCATTATGACCCACACTGGCCTTTTCCGAGCATCGCCTATTAATTGGTTATATAATATTAATTTTATCTTCACACATTATATTACACTCGTTGAGTGTTGTTGAGTAATTAGAGTTTCCAATATGGATCACAGACACTCCATCGGTGTGATGAATTATATTTCCCAATTATAATTAATCGATTAAATTCCCATAACATCTTCTAAGAGATCAACTAAGTGTGATAATAGAACTTCCATTTATAGAATTGAGACCATATAATAACGGCACCACATATGGGTCATGAAGAATTTAATAATTTAATTTCTATGTATGATATATTTAAAAAAATTATTTCTTTTATAAAATGAATTGCGATTCTTGAATGAAAATCCTAATTGTGATAAATAGATTTCTAATGAACAATGTCATGTTGTTATAATAAAACCCCTTGAATGAGGTGCACTATCATTGAAATTAAAAATTAATGATTTGTGATTTAAATAATTTGTTGTCTTATAGAATTGTCTTTTCATCTGACTTCCATTATAATTGAATTGTGGCTTATTTAGGCCATAACATCTAATGGCAGTGCTAAATGGAGTTTGCGATTCTAAAAGATTATAAAAGAAAATCACATTATAAGTGCTTGGAAATTCATTCAAATTGAATATATTTCTTATTAAATGGGATTTTACCAAGTGTGAAGATACTCAATCTACAATGACACATTCTAACCATCTCTAAAGCATCATTATGTAAAATTCGGGCCTTTTTTATCTAAATGGAATGTATTAAATGGAATAGATTGTCCTGAAGGAATACCTTCCTTAAATGATTTTAAATGTTTTAAATGAAATGAAATAATTACAATGAATGGAATTATTCAAGATTGTTTTCATGAAAATAATTATTTAAATTATTTAATAGAAATGATTCTGTAAGTGTGGAAATGCCACATCATTCAATACAGTCTTGTATATGAAATAATTAAATGTGATGACTTTAATTTTATTTGGGATTATTAAATATAAATCATGAGAGGTAATGAATCATGGATATAGTTATCAAAATTGTTTTTATAAAATGATTATTCCTTGATATAGACCGTGGAATGATGTTATGGAATCTGTTGAGCATGGTGGAAAATCACTCTGCCATACATTAGGTGTTGAGTTCATGACGTCTCACACTATTGATACTAGTAGGACATAGGATGAGGCACTATGGCTCCTATTTAGTGTGATGACATGATTTCTCACTCACCATCATGAGTTTCATGTATGAAATCTCACAGTCTATTGGGATATATAACATGTACACTATTTCATGAACTTATAGGCACGTTTATATTGGTTATGGATGACTGAGTTACGCCTGGTCCAACCATCTCTTAGTATTTATGTTATATGGATAGAAACTTATTAATTCATATTGTCTATATATGTGGATGAGATATATAAATATACTATATATATATATATCTACAGATCATAGACTCATTCTGTTCATGTGCCAAAGTAGGTAGAGTCAACCATGTGTCCTAATGGAAACAGAGAAGAATAGAGTTTATTTATTTATTTAGATCTATTTTTATATTTATGTATACCCGCACACTACATTAATTATTATTCATATATTGGATTTAGGTGTAGAAATCATTGGTGGTAAACTAATGGGGTTTTATATCTCACACTCTACTCCGGATGCCATTGCTCCAGGGTACCCAAGTAGATCTCATGTTCGTAGGACCACAATTGATTTCATGTGATGTTCTGCTTTGTAACTAGGAGTTTGGAGCATAGGAATGAGATGGAGCTCTGTATACAAATGGAGATCATGTTGGAAATTTTCTTCTTTTCTTGAGTCTTGTATTATACCATTGCCTATTATTTTAGTTATGTATCATCATATGGACTTGAATACATTATTGTACATTGTTTTCATCCATCTTTTATATTCAGTAGTTATATTATTATTATTATGCTCCTTTGTCTTTCATTTATTTATTGCTTTATATATTCTCTATTTTTTTATTTTTTTTTATTTTACTGCTATGATACATAGATAAGAGTCTATAGTCTCCCTACTATCAACTCTGGAGACCCTCATTGCTAGTCCGAAGCCTCTGGCATTTGGGGAGTTCTGCTTGAGTCCTTGTAACCCAAAAATACATCTATCATGTTAGTAGTAAGTTGGTCCGGTACATCAAAACGTGGTATTAGATACTTTTTCCTTTGTATTACTATTTCGGGCTAGTAGTAGGAGATTTGGAATTCATCATAACATAGTAAATAGTCGTGTCTAGGACTGATCATTCCACCCATGGGGAAAAGTCCAAGTGGCCAGGGATGTAATTGTTGTTCATTATATTCTCTATTAAAGTGGATTATGATTTTACCTTGACTGAATTATGTACTTTCTGATCCTTATTGATTTTTGTAATTATGGAAGTTTCCCTTGGCTTGTTATGGTAAGGATAAAGCATTACATGCATCATGTTAAACACATAGATATTCACATTACATGCATCATATTATCCACATAGATATTCACATTACATACATATTACATGTCATGTAATTAAATTTTTAGTTTTCCTTATGATTTTTATTGTATACCTTGACTGTTATTCCATGTTTAGTTTTGTAACTTTTTATGTTTTTCTCTTTTATTCCTGCTAGTATAACATGCCTAGGTGATTATATTCCATGATTTCTGATTATTTACCTTTTTCTTGCCTATGTATCATGATTTTATTCTTATAGCATTCTCTCGGTGTTACTTGTTGAGATAACATGACAACTCTTGTTGTTATATGTAATTGGTTTAAGGTGTAGAATTTTTTATTTGCGATTAATCGAGAACCATTTTCCATTTCTAAGGTTTATGGGTTCCTAATAATTGTTAAAATTTAACCCATGAATTTGAACCATCATTTAAACTTTTACATATATTTAGAAAAAAGATAAAATATAAAATCTATTAAGATTTAAAATATTAAAGTGAAATTGGTTCTGAATAATGGGAGCCAAATGCCAACCAGTGAAGTGCATGGGCACTTTATGGATTGGTAGATGGAAACCCATATAACTATACCTTTATATATAATCATGGTATATTTTGAAATGGTTATGAATGTAAAGGCTATTTAATTTCAATATGGAATAAATTGGTTGAATTTTTAAAGGCTTGTGTCATTATCACATGGGCATGAAGATTGTTTGAATACATTATAAAATGAAAACTAGACACATGTAGGTCAATTGGGGCTTGTTCCTTATGAAATTACCCATTGTGGTTGTTTTAAAAGATTGTAATTAAACAAATTCTACTTGGTTTAATTTTTTATGAACATATTTTGATTTAACAAGACCCTCGTTGGTCGCCTTATATATAACTACATATATTTATTTAAATGGAATTTATTTTATAAATTTCCTAATTGTAATGGGATGTTAAAAATATTATGGTTAATATTTTAAAAGGATGTTTGATATAAATATTTTAGTTTCCCTTGATGCGTTGGTTATATTAGGTATCATGTTCTTTTATTTTATGAATGGTACATGTTGACCTATTTTAAATATATAAAATGTTAAAAGAATAAATGTGAAGTAATTAAATTGCTTAAAATGGAACCTATAATGGTTTCATTTTTTCAAACCCCTGTGTAAGTGTAGGTCGAACTTCTCTCTATGTTTCCATGGAATGAAAACATGAGAGTTTCCCATAGTCCTTTATCCTCTCTTTCAATGGATTAGTAATAGG
Organism: Viscum album; assembly: GCA_963277665.1. NCBI lineage: Eukaryota > Viridiplantae > Streptophyta > Magnoliopsida > Santalales > Viscaceae > Viscum > Viscum album. The sequence goes on from OY728160.1 coordinate 1,568,695,159, forward strand.
CTCTTGATCCATAAGTAATCTGTTGGTCATGACCTAGTGTCCGGGTTTACATTTATACATTTGTAAGGGGCTATACCAAGGTAGGTATCACCCTTAGAGCTTAAATTACATGCTAAATTTTTAATCTTTCTAATGATTGGTACTGTTTGGGTGCTGTTGTCCTTAGTTGGACTCTTACCTTCTAAATAACACCATTTTATGAATGGGTGGGCATGGTATCGTTGACCATTGTTATGGGAATGAGCATTGGGTAAAGCTCGGTTTCAGTAGGATAGACATGCCAAGGGAATGGTCATCCATGTAGTAGGTCTCATGACCCTTTATTATTTCATTGGGAGACACAATAATTTGTTAGTGTGTTTTACTATCATTTGGAATTATATTCCTTTGATCCATTTTTCATCATAATCCAAAAATTACGTGAATTTATTGTACAGAAAGACTATGAATATTATATAGGATGTGTAGTATTGCTTCTGAATCCTTGGGGTAGTATTAGTTTATATATGTGGTGCCTATCGATTTCCAAATTTTTTAATGAACCAATTGTTTTTTGTGGAATTGCCAAGCCTTAGGTCGTTGAGTATGGTCTCAGCTCATCACCAGAGTATAATGACATGGGATTAAAGGAATTGATCTTATCATAATTATTAGGATATATTTTGAAGAGAAATGAGTGTTTTTTCATGATAGTTAGTTTGATTTTAGTTTTCATACCAAGTGCATAAACATTTTCATTTTTTGGTGAATCCGATCTAGAGTTTTTGTGAGCTGTGGGTATTTATATTATTTAGATTTTTAGGACACTCCTACTTTGTGTATCATAATTTCAAAGCCTTTAATTGTTTGTTTTCAATTATAAGGAACACAATTGAGGAAGACCATTCAGGAATGGTCATTCCTGTTTTCAAAAGCATATGAGACTGATAAGTCTTGTAAATTTTGATGCTTTCTCAGAAGCACGACATTGATGTGGTGGGATTTTTACACAACTTTTGAATGATTCCATCGGTCTTGGGTGTTTTTTGGTGGAAAATTTTGAATTATCACAAATTACTCAGGTGGTATTTGCATTGTGGTTTGGTTGACGTTTCATCGACCTGGGATGCCATGCTCCATTATATAGAAGTCAACAACTAGTGGTTCAACGGATATTATTTTGGTTTTACTTCTTAATCTTCTTATTTTTCTCTTTATTAAGACATTAGAAGGTTCCTTTCTTTAAATAATCATTAATACTCTAAGAGAGGGTTGGTCTTATGTTGTAAAGAAAACTTAAAACCTATTGTAATTGTTTGGGTGATTTTTTAAAGGTTTTCACTGGATGTGTTGTTCTTATCAAAATGGTTAGTCTTGAGTGACACCTAGGTTCCAATGTAGTAATTACATGGACAGACTGTGGGGAAACGGTCATTTCCTATGACTCGAACACCAGGTGGATGCCACTTTTGGCTGCATTAATGATCTGATATTGATATCTTATTCTTGTACAAATTTCACACTTTTAAATATGGAGTATAAAATACATTTTTTAGTTTCATGCTCTCAAAATAAATGAATCGTATGCTTCCCTATAATTACTATTGGTCTTAGTGCAAAGGATTAAAGGGTAACACTTCTAGTGGGATATATCTAGTTACACCTTTGTTAATTCTGAGGAACTATAGTTTGAATTGTTAGGTGATGGTTTGACCAGGGAACGAAATCGAATTATAGGCTTAGGCTTTAGTGGGAATGCTCATTTTTAATGCAAGACACCTCAAAGGAATTCATTGTGGTTTAGTTTGTAATACACTATCCATCTAATCCGAGCATCATTATAAGGGTTAGATGATAATTTCTTGACACATTATCCATTTTTTATGTGTATAGTCATTAGGAACTAGTTTAAAAACACCTTTGGGTTAAGGCGAGTGGTGTATAGGTCAGTTGTGTCTTTAAAGGAAATATTGTGTGACCAGTTCCAATTATTTCAATTGTGATTCAACCATTTTTTTGGTGAGGTTCTTAATATGACATTAGAAATATTCTGTATCAATAAGCGAAATAAAACATGGTTAGAGTATCGCCAAAACAGTTAGGTGTGTGCTTTGTAGGAAATTCTGATGATGGATGTGACATGGTTTAATATTGGACACTTATGGTCTTAAAGGCTATGGATGGAATCACATTGGGATATATGTTAAAATAAATGGTGAAATGATTGTTTCTCTAGATAAATGAGATCAAATAATCTCTTTTTCGATTTTTAATTGTAAAATGAACTTTGGATTGTGTTTTAGCAGCTTATGTGTTTTGTGCTTAAAGAATTCTTGGAGGTGAGTTGGGTGGTTGGAAAAATAGTATGACCTTTTGAATGTATCTTCATGACCCTTTTAGGATAGATGATGTTTTCCTTATTTGTTATGGATTCTCGGGGATTATAATTTCTTAGGCGTGGAGGTTGTAACTGTCCATGTTTTGAGCCAAGGTAAAATTCTATGGGAATTTGCATTTTTGGTGTTTACAAGACATGTTTTTCTATTAACCGAACTTCGGAATTCAATTATAATAGTTGGAAAACATAAATTTGTTTTTTATACTTGGTAAAAGGCTTTAGATATCCTTCTTAGGTCTCGATGAGTGTTGGGAGCACCAGGCCCCAGAAATCAATGGTTAGGTTGCTATAAACAGGGCGCATGGTTTGTTTGAAACTGTGAGGCCCCCAATAGAAAAACATATGAATTTTAGAGAGCATAAGATGTAAAGTGCCCATGATGTGTAAAATTTTAAAAAACAATGTGATTATCCTACAAAATTTTTGACACTCAGATAATACTTAATAACTATTCATAACATGTTACGAACACGATTTGGGTAACTGTGTAGGACAAACCGTGAAAGGTGGGTTTCCTAGGCTGAGGGTGCCACACAGTTTTCCCAAACAGTATGGCCAAACCATGAAACCAATTTTTGAGTTTGAAATTATGAAACATCCCTTAATTATTTTTAATTATTTATTCATCTTTTTTACTTCTCCCTAGTGGATGAACCCTCATCTCTTCTTCTTATTCAAATCTAAAGCTCCTCCATATTGGGATCTCGGCGAGTCCTACATCTGAATTCCAAATAGATCATTGTTGATTTCTATGGATACAAATAGATAATATCTTTATTCATATTTAATCATTAATATGATTATATTCTAATATTATATGATATTTTAGTGTGAACTCATTTACCTTTTTTCTTTGAAAATGATTATCTTGTTGATTTCTTCCAAACCAGACCAAATAAAACCGTCATATTGGACAAGTAAATCAATATATGAATAATGAAGCAGGAATAGTGCATTTTCATAATATTTAAATTGATTTATGAATAGTTTTGTTGTGCTACGCACTGGACTTTTCTAGGCACCACCTTTTAATTGTTTGCTTCATATTAATTTGATCTTATGAGCTTGTATTACATCCCTTGAGCATTGTTGAGTAATTATAGTTACTAATATTGATCCCATACATCCCTTTAATGTTCTATTTTATAATTACCTATTATAATTAATAGATTTAATTCTCAAAAAACCTTTTAGGCATTTGGATTAGTGTGATATTTTAATTTCCTTGTATTGGATTCAGTTTAGATGATAATGGCACAACTAAAGTGTCAAGTGGAATTTTATAACAGAATTGATTTGCATGGTAGTATTCTAAAATATACTTATTTTATAAAATGAATTAATATTCTTCAATGAAATGAATAATTATGATAAATTATTTTTTTATTAAAAGTTTCATGTTTTTATAATAAAAATCTTTATATGAGTTGCATTATTTTTATAATTTCATTATGATGATTAGTGATTTAAATCATGTTTGGCCTTATGGAATTCAGTTCCACATGGCTTCTGTTATTATTGAAATGTTGCATGTTTTGTCCATGAACTCAAATGGTAGTGTTAAATCAATTTTTCATTTATAAATGATTATAAAAGACCAGAACCTTCTATGTGATTGGAATGTCTTATAAATTGTATAGATTTCTTATTAAATGGGATTTTCCCATGTGTCTAGATTCCCAACTGACAATAAAACCATCTAAGTGTCTCTTGGGCCTCGTTAATTAAATTTTAATGCTTTGTTAAATTAAATGGAATGACTTTTCATGATATAATACCTTTCTTAAATGATTCAAAATGTTTTAAACAAAATGACTATATTATAATGATTGAAATGCTTAATGATGGTTTTCATTCCTTGAAAGAATTAAATAATTCAATATAAATGAATTGGAAAGGGTATTAATGACACACAATTCTATTCATTCTTGTACATGATATAATTAATTGGGATACCCTAAATATTGTTTTGTGATTATTAATTATAGAGCATGAGAGGCAATTCCACATCAATACGGTTGTTACTATTACTATTATCAAATGATTTCACCTTGGTATAGGTCATGGAATGATGGTAAGGGATTTGTTGAGCATGGTGGAAAATGAAGCCCCCTTACATTGTGCATTGAGTTCATGATGTCTCACACCATTGATAAATGTTGGATGTGGGATGAGGCGCCACACTCCCTATTTAGAGTGATGACATGATGGCTCACTCACCACCTCGAGTTTCATGCATGCAGTCTCACACTCTATTAGAATGTAAGGAATTTATCCTATATCTTGATCTTATAGTCTTTTTTAGACAAATTGTTGATGGCTGAGTTACACCCAATCTAGCTAGTGCCTTGTATTTCAGTTATATGGCCATTAGTATCCGCAAGCACTTGGTCTATATAGGTGGATGAGATATATAACAATACTATATATATATTATTAAAATATATATATTTAGTGATCAGAAACCCATTCCAATCATGTTCCAAGGTTGATAGAGTCATCTAGGTGTCCTACTGGAACCTGAGATGATTGGTGTTTATTTATTTATTCAACACTTCTTGTATTATCATGTATATAAACACACTACATTACTTATTATTCATGGACTGTATTAAGTTATATATACCGTGGGTGGTAACCTAATGAGATTTTTTATCTCGCACCATTCTTGGAACAACATTTCACTAAGGTAGCAGAGTAGATCTCATATTCATAGAATCATGGTTGATTTCATGTAATTGTACTTGGATGATCGGGGCACATGAATGATTTGGAGCTCAGGATGCTCATGGAGATTTCATCTTTTTTATTTAGTCATTTATTATACTATTTCCTATTTTATGTCTATTATTTTAGTTATGTATCACCATATGGACATGCATGAATTATTGTACATTCGTGTTGGCCATATTTTATATTTAGTTGTTACATTATTGTTATTATACTACTCTATCTTTCTTTTATTTACTACTTATGATGTTTTATATTGTTTTTTATTTTGTGTTTTATTGTACCAATGTGGCACTCTAATAAGAGGGTATGGTATCCCCACTATCACCTCTTTAGAACCTTACTTCTAGTCGGTATCCTCTAACATATAGTTTGACATGCTTGAGGCCATGTGACCAACTAGTTAGGCTACTATCTTAGTGGTTAGTCAGGACGATAAATAACATTTAAGATAGTACTGTCAACACAGTCCACATAGTTATCCCAAAAACCTGATAATGAATTTATATTCATATGGTTAGCATATAGGTAAACACAATAGGAAAACAAAATCCTCTCTTGAACATGTCAAAAGAGATTTCTAATGCACCCATGATGAAACAAAAGAACCAAATATCACCTATACATGTATACTAACCAAAACCATCCTTTCTATATCTCACACACTAAATAATGCATCAACATATAGTAACATAATAAGAAGAATATTGATTAATGGTACCCACAAATCTTTCCCACTAATTTTCATCTCTCACACCCCAATAAAAATTTTCCTGACACTCCCACACATTCTTTATAGAATCACAACATATCTAATCACATCCTTCCTTTAGAAACTTAGGCTATAAAATAACATCACATCCCATAACCCGTGTAGCAGGGTATCATGAAAATGAATGAGATCAACCTACAACCCTCCTCCTACCATGCATGAACCCCACCATAAGTCGTCTCACCACATCTCTTATAAAGACACCTAGGCTATCACATCTCATCACCTCACATTTAGATAGTGGCAATTTTGACTTTTGGCCATCATAGACCATGCATTTCACCATTTTTTTAAGAGGGAGTAGGGAAGAGATGGTATCCATCCATCCATCCTCCCACCGAGAAGTTAGGAAAAACACCCCAAGTATATATATATATATATGGGTCTCATCATATGGTGCTCAACATGGGTGGGGCACATATTGAAATAATAGGGAATATACAATGTTATAAATTTAATATCAATCATACAAGCCCAACCAATGGGTTTAAAATAAGAGAATAAACCAACTCATGAAATTTCTTTAGTTATTTTTGCTGCCTATAAATGTATTACACAACACCACGGGATATAAATCAAAAACCACTTTTATTATTCTCATTAAATGACAACCCATTTTTCAAATTTCTATTACTAACTCATTTCAATTAAAACAGGAATATCATTATAGAATTTATATCCCATTAATTCATATTTAATAGAAAACCATTTAAATACAAAGAAATTCATAGTTTATTCTATTTATTTTCATTATTTTCATCCCATTAGAAAATCCATGTTGATTCCAATACTTCTTATGAAACTAAATTAACAGAAAACAAAAAGAGAAACACAAATGAATAACCCAATAGCCATATATACTTTTACCATCCATCACATTGTATCAACTTTCACAACCCCACTACACAACAACACCATAATCACCATCGTATCCCTACTGCACTACCACATCACATCCACTACCCTCAAAAACATCACAACATAGTTACCACCCATGCATTGAATCATCAAAACCAAACCACAACACACAACCATGTCCATAAACACATTTCAATGTATACCAGAAGGTTTTTCACAACACAAATCAGTTTTATATTTAGAAAATGGTGTATTCTATGACATTACATTTTATTTTAAGGGCTTTGTCACACAATTTATAATTCCATGGGATATTATTTCATTAGATGAATATAAGTTATTATCCAGTTACATTTAGGGTGATATCAAACAACAACAGAATTAATAATGTTACCATTACAACAAAAATAATCCAGCAATAACCACAATTTTCATCAAGGCATTACCCCTATAAAATCACAACATTAATAATAATAATAATGTTAGTAAAAAAATATTATTCAAATTCCCATGACCCTTTTTAAATTCATTTAAACATTTAGTTTAACTTTATAAATTATTATACAACCATCTCCATGTAGGTAAACAAATGTAACCCTCCAATAGTGAAACACATAATGAGAAATAATGGAGAATTCCATATGATTAATAATGAATCTATACAAAAATTACCACATCAGAAATAGGGGGAGCATTCATAGGATGAAACCACCGTTAGGGATTAAATCAATCCAACATTAACAGAATGGATCCACAATTAAAATGGAAAAGGGATTGGGAACGTCCTTTCTTGAGGGAAAGTAATCCCAAAGGAACCTCTGAAAGGTCGTCTCTTTAGAAAGAGAACACCTGATAGTAGTAGGATTTGATATGGTTTTAATTGACCATTTATAGTGGATCTCATATAATCCATATCGTATGGCCAATAAAGTGGATCCAAACATTTTTGTAAATAGACGATATAATTTCTATCTTATAAAATGGTTTTAAAATACATTAATTATGGAATTAAAACCATTTTTTGTCAAAGAAAATTCTAAAATGGAATATCATGATTATTTTTTGAAAAATGGATTCACTATAGATATACCATTGGAATATACCATAAGAATGATCAACCATTGGTGTTTTACTACTAGAGATCTACCGTTGGTTATCTATCACCTGAATGATATACCCTTGGTGATCTATGGCAAGAGATGTCCACCTCCAAAATGCTCTATTGTTGGTGAACTTCCTCTAGAGATCTACCATTAGTGACCAACTATTAGAATTATATATCGATAGTGATCTAATTTTGGGGATCTACTTATAATGATCTATCATTTGTGATATACCACCATAATGATCATCCATTTTTGATCTTATAATATAGATCTACAATTGGTGATCTACCTCTATAATGATATATCATTGGAGATCTACTGCTATAACGATCCAGCCATAGTGATATACCACCTGAATGATCTATCATTGGTGATCTACCAACAGAGATACCCCATTTTTATCTACTGTCGAAATTATCTAAATTGCTGATCTACCTATAAGATCTAAAATTATCCTCTAAATGCCACATTTTACTCGATAACAACCCTAAAATCATCCCTTCCTTCACCCAATACCTATAGACATACCCCATATACTTCAGTCATGATATTTCCTGAAATTTAATTGTATAAAATGTTTGGGAAATTAAAGAAATTACTTTCAGGTCTCTGTCTTTCATCGTGGACATAAAAAATATCTGAGATAAAAAATTCATCAAAATATTTAACTCTACATCTTATATTAATAATATATATTCATAGAACCAGATGAGTATATTCTCTATAATATTTGGAACATTAATCTTCTTAAATTTTGGTTCCTCAGAAATCATTTAAATTAACCACAAAAAACTTCATTCAATCCTTCAGAAGAGTTGATCATTTAATTCTTTTGATATTATAATTATAATGACTTCATCTATCTCTATGATACCTATAATTATCATGATAACATTAATTTAAAATATCCTCAGATGCTAAATGTGCATTGAACCCTACATCTGCATGAAAACATGCTCTATGACTATTTTGGTTATGATGGAATATCTTATAGGGCAACCTCTTTAGACAATTTCATGGTAATGTCATGGAATCTATAGTCTTGGAGTGACACTAATTAAACACTTATATAAATAGTAATCCTAACAACTACATAATCCAATAATGACATGAAACTATCCCATAAAATCTTCATCATCATGCACCATGGTGTGCCACTACCATCTAATCATAGAAAAATCTAAAGTTATAGAACATTCTTTAGCTTATTATTCATTCTCATGATTTTTCACAGTTTCAATAGCTTTTAAATAACCTGGAAATTTTTTAATTCAATTATCCATGAGTCAAAAATTAAATAGGATCTTCATAATACTCCCATGATATTTTTAACTTCAAATAATAGATAAGAATCATCTTGATTTTTTTACTTCTTATGAGTTCTTCTATTGATGTTTTATCTTCCAAAAGTACAAGTTATATTCCCATTGTTACTTTGTGTATCCACAAACTATATCAAAGTTTGTTCCTTTTACATAATATTTAATTTAATATTATGGTCACAAAAATTTAAAAAATTCCAAACAATCTACTTCAAAATTATTCATAGTTGTTTTATCTACAACAAAATTACCTTTACGTACCAATAAGATACTTTTACTCATGGTATGACATTACCATTTTTTATTTTAAAATTTTTGAATGATATTTCTGTATCTATTTCTTTTTAAAAATTTAGAATCAACTCAGTAAAATAATCTTATATACTATAGAAATGGTTTTCCTATATCTAGTGACTTAACCATTTTTTACCAAACTCCAATGAAACCTATACACATTAGTTGTGATTATTTTTTATGTGTTGGATTCTAAAAAAATTTAATAACATGGAACATTTATTATTCCATAAATTCTTTAAAAAATTCCTTAATTATTCTTAATACATTATAATATTTTCAAATATACTTTATTCCTAAAAAATATAATTCCAAATCATTATTCACAAATACTTGTTAGATTATTTCAATGTTATTTTTCTACGATAGTTTTTTTAATAAATATAATTCAAAACCTCACTAAATTCCATGTACTGTAATCATAAGGTTACAACATCTTAGCTTGCTTCCTTATAGAGATAGTTTATTTATGTATCACTAAAATCTATGTAACATATCTTCCTTAAATTTATTAAATCATATTGAACAGATTCACCACATAGAATATAACGTGGTAGACTATCAAATAACTTCTTCCAAGAGATATAATTTCGATAAATATACATAATCCTTGGTATTATATTAGTTTTATTGAATGAAACAACATATCCTTGTAATTTTATAATACATGTATGTATCATATCATTATTATCTAACTAGAATCATAAATATTGTCTTAAACCAGCATTGGAAACATGTTTTCCATTATAAATACTAGAAAGAACATATCCTATCCTATTAAAACATATATTATATTGGATAAATAATGTGGGAATATCTAACATTAGGTTGTAGGACTCTCTAATCTTCTGAACTCGATATAGGTAAGTAATCTAGTTAGGAACATCGACATTATACTCATCAAAATTTTGGGGAACTCCATAAAACATCCAATCCATTCTTCTAAAATAATTACAGCAATTTTTTTTATTCATGATAATCAAAAAAATATAGCTCAATACAATGTGCATTTAATAATATTTTTTTTTATAATTTTTTTTCAATACTAATATAAAAAATACATGTCAATATGTTTTGATTTTATTTTCTTATCTCTCCCCATTATAGAAAATAAAAAAATAAAACCTGATAGAGGTTGGTTTCAATTTAAATATATTAATATTCAATCACCTAATTCACTCAAATTATATGAGTTCCGTGATCATTGAATAAATAAGGGTATAATCCAGACAAAAATGAGTTACAAAAACTAAAACAATATACTACCAAATCATTAATATTTTATTATGGGATATTTAATCATTCTTAGGATGATTAAAATTTTCAAAACATATTCCCATGATATTTCACATACATGAATTCATGAACTCACTTCCACAAATAAACTAAAATCATTCAAATTTTTTTTCAAATTAGTTTTAGTTAGCCCTTCACTTTCTCAATATCTCTTAATTCTTCATTTCAGTAATAAAATTAATTATCACTTTGAAAATAAAAAAACATATTCTTGAAAAACAATTTTGAAAGAATATGAATACATACTTCATAAGTGAAATATTTTCAAGATCTTTATAAATATTTTAGATTTATATAAAATAATACATCATTGATGAATTTCAAAACCTATACCTCATATGGGATACACATTCATTACTTCAACATGGTAGACTTATTATTCAAATATATTCTTTATGATTGAAATGTTTTGATCACCTTAAGATAGTGTTTCATGAACCAAAACATACCACCTCTAAATTGTGCACCCAAACTAAGTCATGATATACCCAGGGTGTGTTCTTGAACACCTTGGGTTGGAAAAAAGAACCATGGAATAAAAAATAAACTCAAGGTAATGATTTCACATGATAAAGATAAATAAAAAAGACCTAGAATTATAACATTAGTTTAGAGTGAATCACCCATAAGTTGGTCATCCATGTTAAATTGATAACTAAATATTGAATAAAAGGAAAAAAAGTCACAATCAAAATAGAAATTTGAGGAACATCCATAAAATAAATGATGTATATATAAAACAAACAATAACCAGAGAACACAAAAAAGGATTGGATTTAAAATAAATACATCATAAAATATAAACATAATGAAACTAAAATATAAGAAAATAAAATGTCCCCATGTATCCCATGGTTACTATCCAACCTCATCACTAAACATGCTCTGAGAGAAACAAAAATAAATGAGTCTATATTGTTGAAATTATTTAGGACCTAAACAAAAAATATAAGATGAATTGATAAAATAGTCATGAGCTTGATTCCCCATTAGGTATGTCAAATCCACACCCCAATATAATCATTAAAAATAAAATCCTCTCCTGCTTTTTTAAAATACAACTAAATATTAATATTTCAATATCAATTTATATTAAATAAAATATATCTATCATTAATATTATATTTTTTAATAAAAATGGATTCAGATTCGAAACACAAAACCAAGACTCAACACATTTTTTAGAAATAACACTCATTGAAAGGAAACCATTTCAATACCGCAAGCCTTTTTATTGACCGATTTTTTAGAGAGTAAATCAACATCACTCTGAAATATACATCTATAAGAGGAATAAATATTAGTATTAATAGAAATAATAATTAAACAATAATAAATTGAATCAAGAATTGGGTTGGGAAGACAATAATATATTAATGAGATAAAAGTATAAAATATCATAAATAGTGAAATTAAATTAATTAAAAGTAAACCATTATCAAATTAGTGGACATAGGAAACTCATGTGAAGGAATAAAAGGATATGTATTGTAATAAACTCTATTTTAGGTAATTTTCCCTTTTTTATTATATTTTAATGATATATAATTCTTGGGTTAAATTTATAGTGTTTACATATAGTTTTGGTATGTTTTGGGAGTGATTCTAGAGGGCCACAGTTCGATCTCATTTAGTAGAAAATGTGCAATACCACCAGAAAACCCCACAACATGGTTTGTGAGTCATATGGTAGGTTCAGGGTTATAGAATTATTTTTCTAAACCATTTACGTATCAGGGGAAACCTTGTAATACGTGAAATAGAGATAATCATGATTAGAACAATGTTTTCAAAACAATACAACTAAATTGTGCATCTATCTAGGTGAGGCCTAGTAGTATGTTCATGGTTACCGCACACTTTTTCAAACCATGTGACATGTAGTGAATTACGTGGAAACATTTTATTATTAATTATCATTAATACCCTAAAGCCTCATAGTCTCCTATTATTCTAGCGGTTATGAACTCTTCTTCCACCGTTGGATTTAAAGAAAATCAAACTTGATCTAGATGCAACTTTTCAGTGAATCAACATGATTTAGATATCCAAAATCAATGTTAGGTTCTTGTTATTTCTCATTCTCTTAAATATAACCTTTACCTCTCTATAAGAGTCATATATCCATTTATGGATAGATCATTATTCTAGTTAGTGAATTAAGATGATATTTTCTAGATCTATTGAAGGGACAATGTTTTGAGAAGAGATTTAAATGCTCTTAGTGGAATTATTCATTTTCAATTTCAATTTATAGGTACGTGGATTCACTATCATGAAGAGTTTTCTATAGATTTATGTATTATTTTTATTTAAATTTTTATCTTCGAGTTTCTATGGAAATTTTGTGTGATTTTGTGAAGGAATCTCTCTCAGTTTCTGTTTGAAAAAATACAAAAATTGGAGGGATTTCGGAAAAACCCATTTGATTATAATTTTGAAATGATGATTTTAAAATTAATTTATAGATTAAATGTGCATAATATTTTTTATTAAATGATTTAAAATGAATGATTTATTTTTGTGAAATGTATTGGTAGAGAATTCAGAACAATTGGTTTGTCATGTGTTCAATGTGGATGGGTTTTGGACCGATGTTTTATCATCAATATTTTGTGTATATTTATGGATGTACGTGTGTGCATAAACATGGGAAAGGATTTTCAAAATTTCAATATATTTTAATAATCATATTTATAGTTTTCCCAAATTTATTTATATTCTATATTTTTATAAACTTCATAAATTATTTTTAATTATTTTTATATAAAATTTGATAACCAGTTCTAGTCTTAGTAGTTTGTGATGAGAATTATTTATGGAATTACTACTTTTCATATACTCACCCTCTTATTAGAAACATTGGAGAATTTTTAGATTTTATATATTAGGACATGGGAAGGTAAAGAAATCTCATTTCTCTAGTGATACATCGTGATACCTTGGGTATTACATGTGGTGTTGGATATTATATATTATTCTAGTGGTACTTAAAATTGCGTCTTTAATGAATTTGGGTCATGTTGTATTTTGGTTGTTTAATTTTTTAATTTAAAAACCATATATTTATGTACATGTAAATTACACAACTTTTGCGAAATACATAAAATATTATTAAAATTACTCCCAAATACTATATTAGTTTTGTGCCTTTGGAAACATTGAAAAATAAAAAATTGTTTAATAAGAGAGATACATTATCTCTCAGTTGGTTCTACATGACTATACACCTTCTTATAAATGTAATATATAATACATATCTTCAAAAACATAGGATGGAAAAATAAAAACAGGTGAGATCAGAAGCATAGTAAGGACAAAAATCGTGACATGTAACCATGGACAGAAGCATAAGGGTATTAGTACATGATCATAACATCAGAAAATCATAACATGCATATCAAAGATAATAAAAATTAAATGTGGAATAATTCTTGAAAGTTTATTAGAAATAAATAATAAGTATACAAAAACATAATCTAGAAAAGTTTAATATAAGAATAAGACATGGAATTTTCTCAAACACATAAGCATCTAAAATGATTTATATTAGTCAAGGCAGCACCGCATAGTATGTCTTAGTAGAATGGGTTCTTTACCCATACTTTCTTGATAGGCATGAATCACTCCCATGGCCATATTAGTAGTATTAGTTCACTCATCCTACTATATTGGTAGTCATTTTTCAGCCCAATGGCCATCTTAGTAGTCAAGGTTCACTCCCAAGACCATCTTAGTCAATCTCCCGAGATATAAATCTTTACCCAATACATTGGATGGAAATATATGTCCCACTATTCTCATAATTAAATCATTCATAATTGTTCAAAAATAACACAAATCATTCATCATATAAAAACCCATGGATATAAATGGGTATCATAAACATATTCAATTATAACATAACACTTAGAAAGGAAATGGGTTTCATAAATAAAAATAAATCATTCATAGAAATATTAATAACTGAAACATTAAATAATAAACCCATTAAAAAAAAATTAACATAAAATAATTTATTATTGTGTGGAAAATAATCGTGATATATCACATGAAATCAATTCTTTAGGAAAATATAATTTCTTTATTGAAAACCTTTTTTTACTTGAAATGTTGTACAAATTTAAAAGATTTTTTAAATATTCTTATAATATTATAATGGATGATTCAAGTAATTAACTCAACATGAAATCAGAAAAATAAATTCATTTTTTATAAGTAAAAAAAATTCCTCTCATAAATTTCCCAAAAAATACAAAAAGTACTTCTTTTGGAAAATTACAAAATATTCCATTTAAATTGTTTAATAAAAACTCATACCTTTGAAGAAATGACTTTAAATATTATTAGATGAATAGAAAAAATATTTCAGATAACATTTTTTTGAATCATTTCCATTTATGTAAAATATACCCTAGTAAATGCTTATGTATAAACAATCTCGAAAAGTAATGAGAATATTACATAAACACATTTTTCTTTCAAAAACTCTTTTTTGAACATTAAATATTTTTTAAAAAAATTCTTCAAAAATTAATTTGGAAGCTTATAATGTAGTATTTGAAAAATAAAAATAAAAACATAAAACATTTTTGATAATAATTTTCATTGAAAATTATCTTAAGAAAACTTTTAAAACATTTCTTGAGGAAAATAATCTTTAAACATTTCAAAGTGTTCCATACCACTTTGAAACATTTGAATCATAATCATTATGATATAACAAAATTAAATGAAGCTAAAAATATCATGAATATAAGGATATTATTGATATAAAATTTCAATTAGTAATATGTACACCTCATAAAATAACCATAGTGCATAACCAAACATGTGTCTCAAAGAAGACAAATTATGACAAAACTACCTTACACATTTGGGAACTTTTGAACTGAAAACCCCAATGAAATAGATATAATAAAATGGATAATTAAATAATAGTAAATTAAAGTATAAATTTCATACCATAAATTCATGGTAATTATGTACACCACAAGAAATAAATGAGTGGTTATTAAGGCATATATCTCAATGAATGAAAAATTGTGATAAAATTCCATTAATTCACATTCAACATCCATAAAATATGTTCAAATATCCTATATAATATCTATAATATTATTATTCATGTATCGATGAACCATATTCATATAGAGAATACCATATATGATTTAATTAATACATTATATTACCTGTTTATTATTAACTCAATGTTTATGTTATGTTTTAAGTGATATTTTCTCTGTTAATCATACATGTTTTCACTTGTTATTATTGATTCTAAAGAATTAATAATTAATATAATATAAAATTTTATATAAATATATTATATAGTTAATATATAATTATTTATAATAATATTTAACGATAAACTAAAAAACACCATTCATGGTGACGTTAGGCTGTACGTACATATGAATGCTATTTTCGTTTTCTTATAAAACTGAATGAATGAAAATATATGAATTATATATAAATATGTATATTTATATATATAATATAATTTATTTTCATTAATATTCCATTAATATAATATAGGTTTGCTAGGAAAATCTTTAATACATTCCATGTGAAGGGTGAACGATTCACATCGCTTTGAGGAGGTGGTAGTCTACATGTACACAATCGAAGTTATCATATATACACTATATAGATAATATGAATGTATGATTAATATAAAATTTAAATAATATGAACTAGATTATAATAAAAATATTCAATAATTATTTAAACATAAAAATAGTATTAATACCATCCTTGAAGGTGGTAATAGAAGAAGAACAAAAATATTTTTCATGAAGATGATTAACCGACATTACTTAATTATTATTATTTTGAATAAAATGAGATTAGGAATGAAATGGATATGAGATATTAAATTGGAAACATAAAAAATAAAATTTATACATGATTTTTGAGTTATAATACATTTATGGATGAAGGTGGCGATGAGAAATTAGAAAAATAAAAGAAATTAAGAGAGGTACTTGGGAAAATTACTCTTGAATATCACCTCCATGAGAGACCGTTGAGGAAAATGGATCGGCCTTTTGGAGAAAAAATAAGCCATTTAATATGTGGATATTGAGTAGGTTATGTCTAGGTAGATATTGGAAGAGATACTATGATTTTTGTGTTGAAATGGGGTGCTATGGGGTGGTATTTATACTTGAGGAGATGTGTGTTGAAGAGATTAAATAATGAATATTTTATATTTAAGTTAGCTGGTAAATCTCCCCTCTGCTCGGGTTCTGTTTCAATGCAGGAAATTGAACATTCCCCTCATACTCCACCTATTTTGAAACTTTTCAAACAGCATGACATTAACCCTGCTGCTGGTTGAAGTCAAAGACAGGTAAATTCTCCTTCCCCTTCACAGGGGACTCCAGGAAATGATATAAAGGTTGGTCAAGCCTTATGTACCTGGACCACTTCTCCAGGGAATGCTTTTCCAAGCTCTTCAGCAACTGCATGCAAAAACAAGCAACATGCCATAGGTAAAACCGTTCAGGTATGTACCTATAACCCTTTTGCACTGCTTGCTTCTCCAAGCAGGGATGATGATGGGGGGAAAGCAGATTGTTTACTTGATGATGGTAGAGCACAACTAGATGCTGACTCTAGTTCAGAGGAGAGAAATGGCCCATGGATACAAGCTAAGGCAGGGAGAAGAGGACGTCGTTCTCGTGGCAGGAGTGGCAGCTCATCATGTCACAGCATGCGTACTCGCTCCCGGGGTTTTTGATCTGTTTTCTTTCGCATCTGTCTTTTTTCAGATTATGTTTTATGATGTATCCCCCTTTTTGTACTTTCTTTCTTAATTTATAATAAGAGACCTTGAGTCTCCACATTTAAAAAAAATGACTTATAATGGAAATTGATATTTTTTTATGTTTTTTAGGGTTATTAAAAACCTCAAAAAAACTTTAATGATTATATTTTTTAGGTATTTTAATACTTTATCCTTTTAACTTTATCGTGTTTCATTTTTTCCATATACAATGGTAAATAACTATTTTACCATGGTAAAATGTTTATACATAAAATTAAAATTCCCATTAAAACCTAATTTTGAAATTATTCTATCAAATATGGAATCTATTTTAACTATTTAAATTCACAAAACTGGAAAAATTAGATTAAAGAATTAATCTCGTACTCACAATGAATAAGCTAGTTTTTAATGTGAAAATCTCAAAAGTTTGAAATGTTTTAATATCTAATTTCAATGTAAAATTGATTAAAAAACCAAAATTAATTTTCATTATGTATAATTGAAATAATTTTTCTTTAAAAAAATGTTAAATATAATTTAACAATATAAATAAATTATAAGAATAAGCAGCTCTGAAATAAAATGTAGTATTTTTAACTATTTATCAAAAAAGAAATATTATCAAAAAAATACTAAAAATTTACCCTAATTAAATATAGATAATTTTATTTCAAATAATATGTTCATTACTTCATTTAAAATTATAAAATTCACAAAATCTTCATATAAAATTGGTTCCTCATTAAAAGGCGGTAAAATCGCGCCTTTGAAAAATATAGGGTTGTAGGCATAAAATTGGGGTTGTGTTTATCATATTCCTATAAAATATATTATATGATTATCAAAAATATTTTATTCAATATAGAACATATGTATTTAATTAATGTTATTCACAAATTTTAATTAATTTAATTTGTTAAGACAAAAAAAATTTTCAATAATGATAAGAAATCTATTTCCTTTATAATCAATTAGTATATATTTTCAGTTCTAATTAATTTATAACCAATAGAATAATACTTTACACAACAATTTTTCATCTATTAATTAATAATATTCATAACTATTAATTTAACATCTAGTTAATATCTTACTATATATTAAATAATAATATTTTAATAATATATTATTGTTCAATAAAACTCAGTCTTGCTTGTTACGAAAGATGTTGAAGGTACTCAAAATTGTGTGTAAAACAATCCAAAAACATGTTTGAGTGTACCGCAAGCTAATCTAATGTTTCATGGATTGAAATATTATCATTGTGTTTCATATAACACAATCCTTTCATAGTGTTTTTTGTATAATGAAAACTATAATAAATAATGTGTAAAATACAAAATATCAAAAATATTGAATTAATTAAAAATATATATATTTCAAAAAATATTGGGGTGTTATATTCTCCCCCCTTAAAATTAATTTCACCATATTTTTTATGTGTTTATTAAAATTTTAATACTTGATTGTTTCTCTCATAGAAAGCCATATCATAAAGAAAATATTAAAAAAATATTTTAAAAAGGAAAAGTTGAAAATAATCATTACCCAAAGTAAATCATAATTATCTTTCTATATTGTAGAACATTGGTGAATATTTGGGAATAGAGGGAATGAGTAAATAATCATAGATATTGACAAATATCATTGATTACCAAAATGTATGTGAACTAGAGAAAGTTAACAGTCACAAAACCATAAAATAAATAAGCATTAAATAGGTCATTGATGCCATCAATAATGATGAAAAATGGACAACATTTAATTTCAAAACCCTTTTTCTAATGTCTAAGAATATTTATGAGAAGATATACTTACATGTTTTTAGGATAATCTCACCATTTGGTGTACATTGATAAATTTCCACTTAATCTATTATTCCATGGTATAAAATTGATTTATTACCATTCCTAAAGAATAATAAAATCATGATATTCATAAATAGAATGATAGGTCATTCCATTTTTCATTATCACAATAAAAAGTTTATAATAAGTTATAAAATGTACATAAGTCCACCTATAATGATATAATACATTAATTTAGCCAACATCATCTCATTTATAGCTTAAACATTCTACAAATGTATATCCATAAATTTCTTTCTAATGTTGAAAATAAAAAACATTAGAAAGAGGGGAACTGAATCAGATTAACATTTATCTTTCAATATCATAAATAAATTCTTGGTTGTCACATTCCAAACATGTGAATACCTTAACCATTTATTCTCTTGAAACTTGGTAATAACCTTAATTACCATACAAACATATTTATAACATGAATGTTTCCTAATTACAAGGTTTATTGGATATATTCCATAAGTCCCAATAAGTATTAATCATCATCTATGATATAAAAAACCACTTGTCATCAATTCCTTAACGAGTCCCAAATAAATCAGTAGCATCCAATTAATTATTCATATCCAAAATATCTTTATCGAAACATAATTTTCATAACATAAGGAACCCATCTAGGGTTATCTTTCCCCTAATCGTTACCTTACCACCTCAATCAAATTTCATGTTTACAGGTATCATTTGATATAGACTTTTAAATTCTTGAGTAAGAACTACAGTAGACCCGTCCATAAATGTTTTATTACTCCATAACACCATAAATGTAATTCTACAACAATATTCATCAATTACATTAAATAAAAACACAATTATTACATGTTGTACTCTATATAACCAATAGTGATCTCATAAAATTTCCTCTTATACCACAACTAATGAGGTTACTAACATCGATCATCACCACCATCCCTTGGGTTTGGTAACTGGTTATCATAATTCCCATTCTCTTTACACTTGTATCACTGAATTGTGGGGGTACATTTTGAGAATATGTTTCTCCATTTACATATTTAGATAATTATTTCACATCACATCAGCAATAAAATTCCCAATGACCTTACCTTTCACACATAAAACATATATTAGACCCTTTAAGGAAATTTCCGCAATGCTTCTACTCACACGTAGAGCACAAGAAATTTTTTCATATTATTCTCTTCATGGTTTTTACATTTTCCTTTTTAATTCATCTTCATTTTCTTTTAAAAATTATGATATTGATACGTGACTCCAACTTCCATTTCATCCTTGATTTCACAACAGACAATCTCTTCGTAACTACTAAAGTATCTTATGGAAAACACATTTATAAGATATGGATTTAAGCCACTCAAGTACCTATCAACATTATATTCAGGTTGGATTATAATTCTTCATATGTACCTCAAAATTCTCATGAAATTATCCTCATAGGTACGGATAGATAAATCATCACTTTTCTTAAACTCAAGGAACTCTTTCTCCATATTGGTATGAATAATCCGAGGAGAGTACATATTGAAAAATATGTTATTGAACTCATATCAATCGATTGATTCAATTTCATCTTTATATATCATATTATTAATTAGAATCCACCACTAGTACACTTAAACTTCTAGATGAAAAATAGTCTGAATAACATTCTTATGTTCAAAACACTGAAGGACGTAAAATATCTTTTCATTGGTACAAATCAATTTTTCAGAAATAGTTAGTTCAAAACACCTACTGAATGAAGGCAGACATTTGATCATAAATGAATAAACAGAATGTTGTCCCATATTTTTCATCTGTATATCCACAACCATTCATATCTTGAGAAATCTGTGTGACCATAGAATTATGAACGTTCATTCGATCTCCTATAGAATTTGATTTATCAGGAGGATAATCATTGTAATTATAATCAAATCAATTATTTAAATTGTTCCTTCAGGTTCTGTCCATTTAATAAAAATAAGGAATAGTGTGAGAAACATTTACCATAATGGAAAACCCCATAATCATTAAAAATAACTTATAGGATATCTAAATCATTATTCTTACTTTTAAATCTATTACACATTAGGCTTATCCTTATCAAAATCCCATGAAATAACCTTATAAATAACCATATGGATTAATGTATATTTTTTCATCCTAGAATCCAAAGGATGAATAAATCATTACTCTGATACCAACTATAATAAATCCACCTTTACGTATATGTAATTTACCCAAATTTTGAGAAATACTTAAAACCTTATTCAATAAAACTCCCAAAGACCGTATTAGCTAGTGCCTTAAAAACATGGAATCATAAACAACAGGTCTATAAGTGAGCTAAATTATCTCCTACTAGATTCTTCATGACTATAACCCTTCATAGGCATATCATAATTAATACATATCTTTATAACCTAGAGAATGAAACATATAAAGGGATGAGCTCAAATTCTTAATAAGGGATCAAAAGGGAGACATGTAAACATGGAAAAGAGAATAAGGGTATGAAAACATGATCAGAACATTATAAATCATACCATTCATATCAATGATCATAAATTCGAATAATTGAATAAATCATGATAGTTCATAAGAAATTAATTATAAGTAAATAAATAAAATAATCCATGAAATCATAATATAGGAATAAGACATGAAATTGTGGACGACACATAAGCATATATAATGATTTCCATAGTAGTCAAGGTGTTGCTTCCAAGTCCATATTGGTAGTATAGGTAGACTCCACATACCATCTTAGTAGTCATGGTTCACTCCCATAACCATCTTAATAGTATGAGTTCACTCCTCATACCATCTTGGTAGTCATGGTTCACTCACATGGTCATCATAGTTATCAAGGTTCACTACCAAGACCATCTTAATCTATATCATGAAAATACATATTTACCCAATAAATAGGAGGGAGATATAGTTCTCACCCATATCATTATTTAATCATATAAAAGTGTGTCACAATGATATAAATCATTCATTATATAATACCCCTTGAAAATATACGGGTTTCTTAAACATTATTCAATCATAACATGACACTAAAAAATGAAATGAGTTTTATAGATAAACCTAAATCATTCATAAAAATAAAAATAATGGAAACATTAAATTATGAACCTATTAAAATATATAAGAATCATAAAACAATGAAATTTTATATTTGAAATAAATTTGAGATATCACTTGAAAACAATTCATTAGGAAAACATCCTTTCTTATTTTGAAAACTTATTCTTTACAAGAAATGCTACAAAATTATAAACGAAGACATGTTTTTTAAATAAACATTTTAACACTATAAGGGAAGAAATAAAGAATTAAGAAATCATGAATTTGTAAAAATAAATTCAATCTGTATAAGTTAAAGAACATTCTTATCATCCTTTTTCCACAAAAGACATAAAGTACCTTATTAGGAAAATGGAAAAGGACTATTTTCAAACCATTTAACAAAACCTCATATCTTTGTAAAAACGACTTAAATAATTTTATGCAAATAGTAAAAGAATTCTAGAAAATAGTTTTAAGAAACATGTATATGGATGATACACATACCCCAGTAAATACTTACATATAAATAATGTCATAATGTAAAAATATTTCGAAATTATACCCTTTTTCATTGAAAAATAATTTTCAGAACATAAATACATTTTAAACAACGTTTTTATTTGAAAATAGCTTTGGAAACTAGTAATGGAAAATTTTAAAAAACATTAAAATAAAAAACATTTCTTTAGAATCCTTTTCATTGAAGATGATCTTAAGAGATATTTTAAAATCATCTCATAAGGAAAATAATTTACAAAAATTTCAAACTATCACTTGTCGCTTTGAAAAATTTAAATCATAATCCCCATAAAGTAATAACATTAAATGAAGATTAAAATATAATTAAAATAATGATATTACTCATATAACCTATAAATTTTCTATATTTACTCCTCATAAAAGAGAATATCTGCATAAAAAACATCTGTCTCAATGAAGGAATATTATGAAAAATCAACCATACACATTTGGTAACTTTTGAACTGTAAAGACCAATGAAATAGAGATCATAAAACATATTTTTAGATACCCAAAAATTAAATTATAAATTTCATAGAATACATTCATTGATATTATATACACTACAAAAAATAAATTAGTGGTGAGTAATATATGTATCAAACTTAAATAAAAAGTGAGATGAAATTCCCTTACTTCACATTAGACTTCCATAAAACATGTTAAAACCTTATTTATAATTAGTATAAGTTTATTATTTATCTATCACTAACCTTTATTCATACATATAATTCCATATATGATTTACATAATAAATTATATTACCCGTTTGTTATTAACTCCTTGTTTAAGTTACATTTCCGGTGATATTTTCATTGTTAATCATTCATGTTTTTAACTGTTATTATTTATTATCATGATTTGATTATTTATATAATTTAAAACATGATAAAAATATCTTATATATTTAATATATAATTATTATTAATATTATTTATAGATAAATGAAAATCACCATTAATGGAGACGGTAGGCCGCACGTATGCATGAGAACTATTTTTGTTTTCTTATCATATTGAATGAATGAAAGTAAATAGAATATATATAAATAAGTTTATATATATATAATGTCTTTAAATTATCATTAATATTTGTTTAATATATTATATTTTCACTAAAAAATCCTTAATACATTCCATGTGAAGTGTAAATGAATCATTTCACTTGGAGGAGGCGATAGTCCACACATCCACAAAAGAAGTTAACGTATTTCCACAATACAAAAATCATGATGTTATGTCTAATATAACAGTTATAGAATATAGAATAGGTTATAATATATGTCTTATAAATTATAATTTAACTAGAGAAATATTTGTAAGACTATCCATTAATGTGGTAATGAAAAAATAACAAAAACATTATTCACTGAGGCGATTAATCGACATAACTTTGACAATAATTTAGTTACTTTGAATAAGAGGAGATGAGAAATGAAATTTGTATGAGATATTCCATTAGAGGAATTAAAATCCATTATATACATTATTCATTAGTTATAAATAATTGATGTATGAAGGGGGTGAGGAGAAAATAGAAAGAAAAAATAAATTAATAGAGGTACTTTGAGAAAATTACCTCTTTAATATCACCTCTTTAAGAAACCCTTTAATACCTTGAATATGGTGTTTGGGTGAGACCAGAATCATTTGTACATGGGGAGAGTTAGTAGGAAATATTTGGGCAGAGATTTTTGGAGATAAATGGATTTTTCAGTTGAAATGGGGTGGTGAGGGGTGATATTTATACTTGGGGAGAGATCAGTTTATGTGATTAAATAAAGAATATTTTATATTTAAAGCCAACCATTTTGAGGTGGAATTAAATTCTCATAAAAATATAATTAAATTAATATTTTGGGGAATTTTTAGGGTAGATAAAAACCTCAAACAATATTTAATGGTTTTAGTTTTTAGCTATTTTAAACATTTATCTATTTATCTTTATCATGATTTATTTTTTTCCTATACCGTAGTAAATAATTTTTTTACCATGGTAACATTATTATACATAAAAATTAAATTAAATATAATTCAAAATTTGAACCTTATGTTTCCAAATATGGAATCAATTTATTAAATTTAAATTCACATTATTGTAAAAATTATATTTAAAAATTAATCCCATAGACAAAAAGGAAAAAGGGGGTTTATGAAGTTCAAATATCAAAATATTGAAATGTTTTAATTTCTAATTTCAATGAGAAACTGATTAAAATATGCGAAATTGGTTATGTTGATGTATAATTCAACTAATTATATTTTAAATCAAAATTAAAATATAATTTAACTATATAAATAAATTAGATGAATAAGATGTTTTCAAATAAAATGTAGTATTTTCCCTTTTCATCAAAAAATGAATCATATAAAAAATACCTATTATTAAAGAAAGTATATTTTTATACTCTTATATCAAATAAGAAGTTTATTTTTATATATATAAATTCTAAAATATCTAAAATTTATATTCAAAATTGGGATTCCATTAATATGTGGTAAAATTACTCTTATGAAAAATATAGGGTTTTATGAGTAAAATTGGGGTTATATTTATATTATGCCTAGATAATATATTGGATGAATATCATATGCATTTTATTGAATATATAATATAGATATTTCATTAATACCCTTCACTAATTTTATTTAATTTAATTTATTAAGAAAATTAATTGAGACCATAAAAATATACCTATTTTTTTGTAATCAAGTAGTATATATATATATTTCTAATTAATTAGTAACTAATAAACTCAAATTATAAACCATATATTTTCATATGTTAGTTAATACTATTAATAACGAAAAATTAATTGGATATTTTATATCTTACTATATATTAAATAATAATATTTTAATAATATAATGTTCCATAAAACATGGTATTCCGTGTAATGCATGCTATTGTAGGTACTTGACATTCTGTGTAACACAATCTAAAAATAGTGTTGTGTATAATTAAAGATATTCAATGTTTCATGTTGTAAAGAAATATCTTGGTATTGCATATAATGCAATCCCGACTTATTTTTTTCATATAAAGAATCTATATTCAGTATTATGTGAAATTAAAAAAATAAAAAATCAAAAATTAATTTGAAAAAAAATATTTCAAAAAATCATGGGGTGTTACAGTTATACGATTTTCCATTTTCAATATGATGTTTTAGTTCTTTTGGGTACATTTGGGTTTTATTGTTTACACCCCAACCTCATATAGGAGGGTTGGATGTTTATACTTTATGTGGTCAGGTTGTTTTATCATAAAAAGTGAAAATAATCCCCCAATGTTCCCTAAGTTCTTTCCTGTTAATGATATTATTGGGTGCCTTTGTGATGTCAGATAAGGATAGTGGCACTCCATTTCATATTAATCTAATTAATTGGGGTTTGATTTTTCCAATAGGATTAGTCTTAGTTGGTACATATTTCTCTTGGATGGTAGCATTGATATCGGAACGTCAAAACATGAAATGTATATCATAAAAGGACATAGATACCATTTTTTCTAAGCATCCAGTTACTAGGATGTCTATCCACAAAGTCGTTGAATGAAACTTCTACATGTGTTGTCATCTCATCATCTATGGTTTATCTAAAATTTATTGCATATCATGAAAATTTAGTTAGACTACCTATGTAACTAATTTATTCATTACGAGTTAGATGATTTATAAAATTATGTATAATGGTTGAATTTTTTAAAATTATGGTTGTAATTCGTGAGAAGTTTTCTAATTGGGAATTTAATATGCCTTCAGTTCCTAGTGAGTGATGGCTAAATGATTTTTTGTCAGAAATAATTAAAATAGGTATATATCATTAAAATCACCTAGAAGAGTCTGATAAGAATGTGTATGACCCTTATCCATAGGTGAACAAATAAATTTAACAAATCATTGTTCATGATTTTCATGATGTTGATAGAGTTAATCAAAAGGATGAACCCATACATGTGGACCAATATATCTAGTTTCAAAAAGAATCCACCCATAATTCAAGGGGATTCAAAATCTAATAGAGAGAAGATATGACTGAATGTGATGAATCAAATATTTGAATTCTTTGGAACACCTACTGAGATGAATGTTAAGTTGATGACTTATATGCTGGGATATCTGGCATGATAAAGGTGGGATTTTTCTATCCAAGAAAAAGTTAACCAAGGAATTACATGGGAGGGATTTGAGGAATTTTTTAACATAAAATTTTATCCTCACATATTCATAATTTCAATAAAAACCAATTTATTTATTTTAAAATAAGATAATCTATCTATTATAGAGTACATATCTATTTTCACAATTTTGTCCCTCTTTTCCATAGAAGCTACTACTAGTGCATCCTTAATGGAAAACATCTTTGAGTCTGGGTTGCACCTAGAGATTCTCTATAACATTTTTTCCCTCTATATTGTGAACTATATAAAAATGGAAAATAGATGGATATTGGTGGAAATAGATATTTATTAAAATTCAGCTAGAGAGATTTCATTTATCACTAAAAGATAAGGTAGTATCTAAAATTATAGGACTAAGAAGAAGAGGGACATCTACTTCTATGGTAGTGGATCATCTCATAATCGTACTGCATGATCAATAAATTTACATACATGACCTAATATAAAAAATTTATGTTTTCAATGTGGCTATACATCTCATTAGAAGTGAGACTATATGAAACCACTTAGATAATTTCATAACTATAATTAGATGAAATATCTCCAGAGTTGTTACTGTAGAAATCTAATTTATGGTGTTGGAGATGTGTCTCATGTCTCTTAAATATCCTAATATTTGATGGGGGATCTTGTCAAAATAATTGTCATCCTTAAAACTCAGAAATTCAAGTTGATTCTAATAGAACCATAAACACTCATGTTGGGAAGAATCAAGAAGGAATCATGGATCAAGGAGGATTTATTATTATACTTTACAATTCTAATTAAATGGTCATGGAACTATATGAAAACAACAATTTAGTGGTGATTTTATAATGGAGGTTTGGAAAACTCTTGCTGAAATGTTTTTTGGAAAGCATTTTAGCAGCAGTTTTTTTAGAAGAGTTTTTAAAAACCCCCACTAAATGTTTTTAACATGGTTTTTATAATTTATAATTTATAATTTTAATTAATTATAATGAGATAATAAATAAATAATTAAAATTAAGATTTAATAATAAAATGAAACTTAAAACAAATATTCAAAAAACTAAAAAGAAGACTTTTGTATCACAAAACCATTACTTTCTATATAGGAGTCTCTTTCATCCCCGCAACCAGTAAAATAGAATTTTTTGAAATAAGATAAAATTAAATGTGATTTATATCATGTGATATTCAAAGAAATAAAATATATTATATTTTCAGAAAATTCAGAACTCAAACTCGAACTTCAAACGTCCTTAACTTTTGATTTGGGTGTCCGTTTGAGTTGTACCATATATCAAACCAATTTCAGTGATGATCTCTACAACAAAGATGGTCTCAAACTAAGGTCAAAGATATCTGTCTAGATTTTTATTTCCAAATGGCCCAAAAGGCCACAAAAATTGAGATTTTCATCCCTGAACCTATTTTCATAAAAATCAAATGGCTAAAACATCTTATTCAGGCATATGTTCAGCATGTACCACATACCACATCAAACCAAATTTCATGAGCTTTGATTTGATTTGTTATAGAGAAGAAACAAACTCTCCAATATGATGTTATGATCATTTCTTGGTGTTCAGGTGTTTCAGGGTTTTCAATGTTCAATGTTTTTTTGTGTTTTAAGGGTACCCCAATTTTTTATTTTTTATTGATTTATTTTTGTTTATTTATTATTTACTCATTATTTAGTCAACTATTAATTTAGAATTTATAATTTATTCATTTATTTATTATTATTTATTTTTTATTTATTTGTTATTATTTATTTATCCATAATTATTATTTATTTATTCTTTATTCTTTATTTTTGATTATTTTATTATTTTATTTTCATTATTTTATTATTTTATTAATTTATTTTCATTATTTTATTATTAATTTATTTTCTATTATTATTAATTTATTATTTATTATTATTTAATTATTATTTATTTTATATTATTTATTATTTATTATTTATTATCTTATTTTCGATGTTCAATTATTTTATTATTTTATTTTCATAATTTTATTAATTATTTATAATTTTATTTATTTATTTATTGTTTATTTATTTATTTATTTATTTATTATGTTTTTATTATTTATTATTTATTGATATTTTTTTATTAATTATTGATTTTTGATTATTTATATCTATTTATTTTGTATTGTTTTTTAATTATTATATTTAAATATATTAAATTCTATTTATTGACCACATGAAGGGCCAGTTGGAGTGGTATTGTCTTTTGAAAATATGCAAGAGGTAAGGGGTTTAAATCTCACCTAACATGAAATTTCTATATATAGAACATACATGAACATGTCCATCTACAGGTGCATATGAATTTGCATGATAATAAATTTTAAAAATTAAATAATAAATAAATATTTGATGAATAAATAAATAATAAGTAAATAAATAATAAGTAAATAATAAATAAATAATAAAATTATAGAAATAAAATAACAAAATAATGAAATAAAGAAATAGATAATAAAAATTTGAAATTAAAATAATAAAATTAAAAAAATAAAAATTTTAAAAAAACGCCACTAAATCATTCAACGATTTTTTTTTGAAAAACTACAGCAAATTTACTGATGAAACCCAATTGAGTAGTGATTTAAACCGCCGATGAACTCGAATTTTGGATTAGTTTGGAATATCAAGATTGTCTGTCAATGGTTCGAGGTGTTATTATTTTGAATTCAACCCTCATGAAATCCATGCTTGATATGAGGCATCCCATTTTTTTCTTCTCATATAGTCGATCATTTGGGTTTACATGATGAAATGATTATTTTTGTATTGAATCATTAAACACCTCTAGGGAAATGAGTGTGTTAATCCCTTATGTGTGAAGTGTGTAATATAAAAATCGATGGGACCAAATTGCATTGGGATTTATCTACTCTTGAGATGGTTATCTATGACCTTTTTTGTGATTGGATAATTTGAAATTATTTAACACCCACATCAACTCTTTTTCCAGGAATTATAATTTCCCAACTTGTGATGTCCTTAAGAATCATGTTTATGGATATTGGGATATCAATATAAGTATAAAAGGACCCTTTTTGTTTTGTAGTTGGAACTATCTTTTATTAGTTAGTAGTAGTTACATCATCATTTGTTGATGATATTAGACATAGATATTTTCCCACTATTATTAACCAATTTTCTAATGTTTTCCAAAAAATATCTCTTCATTGTCAACCAAAAGAAAAGTTGAATTTCTTATTGACCTCTTATTATGGTCTATTCCAATTTCACTTAAATCATATAGGATGGAACCAAAAGAATTGAGTGAATTGAAATATCAGCTAGAATAGTTGGAATGAAAAGGGTTCATTTGACCGAGCACATACCCAAGGGCACTACAAATTTTTTGTAAAGAAGAGGGATGAAACTCTAAGGATTTGGGTGAAATATCATAATCACATCCATGTTATGATAAATTATAAATATTATCTTCCATAAATGGACGATCTATTTGATAAACTAAAGAGATAGTAGCAGTTATTTAAAATTAAATTATGATCGGGGTATCAGCAAATGTGATTTTGGAAATAGGATATTTTGAAAACAACCTTCAGGAGTTGTTATAACCATTATGAATATATGGTTATCACATTTGGACATTGGAATGCACTAGAAGTGTTCTTGGAATTGATGAATTAGATCATTCATATGTATCTTGATTACATTAATGTAGTGTTCATTGATTATATTCTACTATAATATAGAACCACAGATGATCATAAGAAACACTTATCCATAATGTTGAGGAGGTTGCAGGAGCATTGCTTTCATGCTATGATTTCAATATTTGATTTTTGGACACAATAGGTATGTATCCTTGGTCATTTAATCATTGAAAAAGGAGTTTCTATAGATCCTAAAAATATATAATCTACTATCTGTTAAAATCCATCCAAGAATTATTTTGAGAAACATCGATTCCTTGGCTTAAAAGAATACTACCAATGATTTTTCATGATTTTTCATTTCATTCCTCACTGATGATAGTTTTGAAAAAGAAATGTTTTCTTTTTTAATGGAGATACTAGTGATATAAATCATTCTAAGAGCTTACTGTAAATATTTCAATATCACTTATCCATACAATTCTATATTCAAGATAAGTGTGTGTGGTCTATAATGATGAATCGGGATTCGGGATGGGTTGTTTTATGAAACAAGGAGGTCATTTGGTAGTTTATGGCTCATGATATTTATGGGTGCATGTGAAAAATTACAGAAAAATGATTTGAAATTGTTTTCTTTAGTTCATTCAATAAATATATTGAGCCATTACCATTTTTTGAGAATTATACCATGGTAATGTATCATAAGATCATGAAAGACATTTTCTCACTAGGGGATTTGGATCTAAGCAAGCATAGATGGATGAAATATCTATAGATGTTTGACATTTACTTTATTTATACAACAGGGAGAGGAAATTCTATAGTAGGTGCATTGAGTAGGAATTCATATAATAAGTTGGATAAAGAGTCTTGAGATCAACAAAAGTTAATTTTTTTATATCTAATATGCATCTATACTTTGCTAAGTAGGGTTATTTTAGGGTCTTATTCCAATTTTATATTATTCCTTGAATTTTTGAGTATGTTTTAGATGATCAAAAATCAGATATTTAATTTTTAAAAATGAAGTTAAAACTAAATTGTGGAGATACTATTAATGGATAAAGTCATGATGGAAGATCTATGCTATGTTTTAGAGATAAAATTTTGGTTTTACAATCATATCAAGAACAACAACTTTATTCCTACCACCATTTGAGATGGGATACTCATCCAATAATATAAATGATGTATAAATCATTGAGAGCATATTTTTGGTGAGATGGAATGAAGTGTAACGTGTCAGAGTATATCTCAAAATACCTCACATGTCCGCAGGTTAATGCATTGCATTAATATCAAGCTCATATTTTAGACTCTTTAAATATTATCATGTGTAAATTGGTGAAGATAACCATGGTTGTTTTGATATGTCTATAAATAATGGTTTATATACACAATTCCAAATGTCTTTTTTTCGATAAGATCATGAAGTTGGATCATTTCATCCATATTAATGAATCCAATACAGTGGAATATTTTTGCAAACTCTACATCATTGAAATTGTAAATATGCATTATGTTCCAATGTTAATTATGTCTAACTAGGACCCTAGGTTTATATCTCGGTTGTGGAAGTCCTTACAACAAGCCCTTGTAAGCCAGTTTTCCATAAGCACAACTTAGCATCCTTAAATGCATTGAAAATATGAACAGATGATCCCAACATTTTATGAAATGTTGATAAATTATGTGGGTATTTTAGAGGCTCAGGGAAGGACTGTACATCATTAGTATAATAATCATACAATAATAGTATCCAGACCTCAATACATAGGAATACTTTCAAATCATTGTTTGATCATCCTTACCATTATCCAATTTTTATGTTTAAAACATGTGATACTTCACTTATCAAACCCAGACATATGAAGGAGATAATAGAGAAGAATCATATGATTATAAAGAGGATAATGATGGCTTAGAGTCATCAAAAATCATATGTGGATCATCATTGAAGAACATTATTATTTGAGGTTCATAAAATGATTTTCTAATAATATCTCCATGGTTACGACATCATAATTTTGGTAAAAAAAGTTATGTTGTCTTTATGATACATTGTCCAATGTTAGATACTTAAAAGAGTGGGTTATGTGGCTTATTAGTTGTCTTATCCAAAAATGTTCAGTTCAATTCACAATGTGTTCCACATATCTTAATTGAAGAAGTTTCATCATGATCCTATCCTTTTGATTCGATTTGACCATACTGATCTTCAATCGAAATCTAAGATGATTCATATGCCAATACAGATTGTGTATAGGAAAGGAAAAATTGTATAGTAAAATCATCAGTTTAATATAAATCTTGTGTTAGCATGGTCAGATTTTGGAAGATACATAGGAAGAATAAAGGGTGATATTGGAGTAGTAGCCTGTGATATTCCAAAGAAACATCAGTCTTCCACTATCTGAGGATGGAATGTCCAATGGTGGGGAGAATGTAGAATCCTCATTTTCTAGTATATTACCATTATTTCATTTATTCATAATGATATATTTTTATTTGGTTAAATTTAAGGAGTTTTTGAAAAGTTTTTTGGTTCTTTGGAAGTGTTTTTATAGTTTTATAGATTGAAAATATTTATTTAAAACTATTAACTACTTCTAGGAAACCATGTAACATGGTTTGGATGTTACAGGGTAGGGTCATAGTTGGGACATGGTTTCTCCAAACCCTACACATGATTGGGGAAACTATGTGATAGCTGAAAGAGGAAGAAGCATGGGTTTTTTCAGGGTTATTTTAAATAGTGGCATCGGATCATGTGTGTTTTTTGACTTAAGATAGTATCACCACACATCTAGTGCATGATTTTCCCAACATTGTATCTAAACCATGAAGCTATTTTGGTGAGGTCCATTAGAATGCACATAAATAGATCATAGTTTGTCAAACAATGTGACCAAAACCTGATAAATGCTATTAATTCCAAGGAAATTCTAGTCTTAATTATGATTAAGGAATGCAATCATCATTTTTATTCAAATCATTTTGGGTCTTGAACTCCCATTCCCTCCAGGACCTGAATACATTTCCCTTGGATCTAAAACAGACTTTTGGGTCAATCAAAGTGTGTTGGTGATACAAAATCATGGTTAAGTTATTTTTCATATTTCATATTTTATATATATTATTATACTCTCAATTAGGTTTATATATGTTGTTCATTATTGATATATTTATTAGCTAGTGTATGAATTTTGATGTGATTCTGTTGGATCTATTTATGGGAAGGCATTGTGAGCATGGATCTAGATTTTCCAAGTCTTATTCTTCATGTTTTCCATATGTCGAGAGTTATTTGTTATCTTTCTCATCTCTGAAACTGTAAGACATAATGTATCAGTTTTATTTAAATGATTTTCATGTATTTTTTATGGAAAAAACTGTGTTATTTCATGATGAAAAATATTTTGATTCTTGTTTTTAAAAAAATAGAAAAATGGATTACTTTTTGTAAAACTGTATAACTTTTATTTTTAAAAGTATGATTTAAAAATAATGTTATGGTTTCTATGAATGAAGGATATTTGATTAAATTCTTTTTATATAATAATTGCTTTGTGTGAAATGTTTTTTCATGGAATTAAGGAAAATTGGGATGGAGTTTGTTCAAACTGGACAGTTTGTGGTTGGAAGTGCTTTTGTCTAGGTTGGAAAGATTATAGTCTAGTAGTAAAATTATCAAAGGAAACAAAAATATTGTGATTATATTGTTCTGTGTGTGTGTAAACATGGAAAATTTTATTCCAAATTTCAATGGATTTGGATAATCTTTTTTAGTGTTTTCACGCATGTATTTTTCTTATATATTTATAAAAACAACTTAACTAATTTTAAGTAACTTTTATATAAAATGTGGTAACTAATTATTCTCCTAGTGACGTGTAATGTGGAGTCTTTGGGAATTAAAATTTCATTTATATTCCCTCCATATTTTGGATCATTATTGCATTTTTAGATTTTATATACCAGTACATATGGAAGGGAATGATATTTCATTTCTCTAGAGAAATATCTTGATACCTTGGGCATGAGAGGTGTTGTTAGATCTTGGATCTTATTCAGGTGGTACTTTGGATTGTGTCTTTTATGTCAATGGTTAATGTTGTCTTTTGTTTTTTTTGTTTTGATATCATGTTTTTAATGTCACACTAATTATATAGTTATATTGGTTTATTCATTTGGTTTTATTTTTTATACTCATTCCTTATTAAGAAGTATTGTCTGTTTATATTTTATGTGGATATATTGTTTTATCTTGTATGGGAAAAATAATCCCCCAATTATTCCTAGGACCATGGAATTTATTTGAACCCATGTTTTTGGGCATGTGACCTAGTTTTAGCGACACACCATCTATTCTCAACACAATTACTTGGGTTGGGATGTTACATGAATACCTCGAGTGATCGAACCATACTAAAATATTAACTTATATATGGTTCTATGAAGCAACACTCTAAATTATTATCCACAAAAAATATATATAATCATTTTTTTAGTTAATTTTGTCTCATTGACTAAATATTAGGGAGGATTGATCATTCCTAGACGTACTCTTTCTAGAATTTCTTACCAACTCCTCAGGGTTCCCATGGTCAATTTAAAAGGTAATTGTATACAAAATCCAGATTCAATCACATGAAACACCAATAATATGTCAAAAACCCCTCATCACCTTTTCAAATATACTAAAAAAGTATCTTCTTTCATTAACACCTACAATGCTCAAAATAGTAAATATAATGGGAAAATCACATGACTCCATAGTAAGGTGACACCTGATCCTTAATATAATTTATTAAGAAACCAAAAAACTAAAATTCCTTTTGATGTTTCAAAATAGATACCTAACCAAAAAAACCATGAATAAAAAAATGAATCTCATTTTTAAAACTAAATACAACTCAAAATATTGAATATATATCTTTTAAACCAAAAAATAGTTTTATTCCATAGTAAACCTAATTGACGTACCTATTAAAAAATCATAACAACATTAAAAAAATAAGTACATATCAAAAGTGTGAAACCAATCAATATGGAATATAAAATCATAACAATGGTAAATAAAAACTGAACTAAAATCATTAATCTCATTGAAAGAACCCATTACATTTAAAATTAACCAAATTTCATATGTATTAAATATTTATAAGACATTTCAAGGGCCACAAATATCATAAACAACCTTTCAAAACTGATAATTTAGTTATGAAATCTTTTGTATCCTTTTTAAAACAATTAAATGTATTTATAAATTAATTTTCAGCCACATATTTCTCATATTACATTAAAATACAATTAAAAAATTTTGAATCCCTAGAGGAAGGATATTTAGATATATATTGAATAATTTATATAAAATTGAATCAATAACTTGATGAAAAATATAAAAACAATCATGTTTCACAAATTTAATGTATTACACATTGAGACACCTACTATAATGAAAATGATACAATTTCCTTTATCAAATTCCACTAGAATGGGTCTCAAGGAAGACACTAAAAGGTATAGATCCTAAGATATATAATATTAAAGATACACACACACCATAATTTTTTTCCACCATAGATCTTATAGAAAATCTTAGTTTTTTCATGTATTATTGTTGGACATAATATGGATTTTTTTAGAGCTAGATACTGAGAAGGTGTTATATTTTTAGGCCTGAGGAGGCCACAATTTTTTTTTGAAATATAATGAATATATAAAATATCATAAATTCAATATTTTCCAAAATTGTTTGTATAACTCTCAAATAGAGCCTCATATAATAAATATAATTCCATAATTGAATCTATATATAGGGTTTCACACAAGGAGAAACATAGCCATGGAGCTCATTGATGTATGGGTTGAGCGTAGGTACATGCATACTATTATATAAATAAATTAAATTATTTATATTTTTTAATTTATTTTCCATGACCAAGTATAGTGTATAAATACGCTGCTATGGGAAAATTCTAGGGTTATCCATATAACCTTAGAGATTTTTGTGATAGTATTGGGGGATCATTCTAGGGAAACCAATAGACAATATCTTGAATTGTCAATTGGTGTGAATTGGGATTCAAGGACAACATTAATGATAATGATATAGATTCATACTTCATTGGAGATCTATCCATATCAAGGTAGGATGATGTTTTACTTGGATTTATCCTCATTTTTTATCCCTACGAAGAACATGAATTAATCAACTAGAAAATTGATTCACAGATTGAGTGTATTATAGGTAAGAGTTAGATTATCTAGGATTGGGGGATTTTTATTGTTAATTATGTTATATATCTTTAATCACTATTTTAATGAAAATGAATCATTTCCAACACAAAGATTGGAAATGTTCTATTTCTCAGGTTTGTGTTTTCTGAATTTCATTCCCCTTCCTTCATTCATTCATCGTCGACGTTCACTTTGGTCAGTAGTTCTACAAATACCTGATAATCAATCATCTCACACTTGTATATTAGTGCAACATATTGATCCAATAGTTTTGGGTTAATATTGATTATTATATTGAGGTATAGTGATAGATTAGAGTTATTCATGCATATTTTGGTGTGCAACAACAATGAGATGAACCAAAGGATATTATCGAGCAATTTTATGGTCGGATTCCGATGAGTGGAAATGACAAGGATCCTATAGACCTATTTCATGATTAATAACATGAATTGTAGCCATATTGGGGGTTAGAGGGTTGGAAAATATGTGTGAAATAGATCGAGGAATGTCAAAAATCCTGGGACACACGGCGTGTAATCCGTAATTACACGCCGCATAGGACCCTATATTTCTAGCTCGGTGAGTATAGTGTTTATACAACTATGAATATGGGTGTTGTTACTCGTCATGTCGACCATTCCGCATGCCATGTACACCCTAGTAGGTGGATTGGCATGTATAAGGGGTACATTCCGAGGTTATTGTGTGGTCCCACATGCAATTTGTGTTGGGATTAATGTTGTGTACTTAAAAATGAAAATTAGTATGGACCATGATACATGG
This sequence comes from Viscum album, assembly GCA_963277665.1. Classification (NCBI taxonomy): domain Eukaryota; kingdom Viridiplantae; phylum Streptophyta; class Magnoliopsida; order Santalales; family Viscaceae; genus Viscum; species Viscum album. Next base: position 1,568,732,926 of record OY728160.1, read on the forward strand.
GTAGATCCTAGTTCCAAAGAGACATGCTATTAATTTCCAGTACACATTGCATACTTCTCTAAAAATGTAATAGTGCCTTTTTTATCTTCATCATGGGAAAGATTCATTAGGGTGTGTTCCCTTGATATTTTCTTTGAGTGTTTAGTATGGAGTTACATATTCTTTAATAGGATGGTGATAACCTTAGTGGAACATTAGTCTTAAGTGTAGTTGTTGGAATCCCTCAATGATGCTTGATTTCAGATCCTATATCATCAAAATTTGACATAGGTGGGGTTCTTGGTTTCTTCATGACAAAAACTATATAAGCATTGATCCCATACTTTGTGGGTTAATCCAGACTTGGTTGTTAGTATACCCCATGGACTTGAGTTTGATCCCCATCTTTGTATCATTCCCTTCATACTACTAGTTCATACTTCTTATGGAAAGACTCAATTACAATGACATCTCATATGGACTACATCAATACTATCTGACTTTTGAGGTGTGTTCTCCTTGATGAGTGTTACATGGAACCTTCGAGTTGGAATCCTTAGATGGAATAATGGTTGTGACCTTACCTTGATATTGTGTGTCTACTATGTGCATATCTGAATAATCTTATTATGTATGTTGCTGAAATATCCTTTTGATAAGTTAACTACAATTCATGATTCTATATGCTTATTTATTTCAGCGTCCCCTATTGGGTATTTTCTTACAGACCTCTCGATGGGATTTTCCGGCATATGTCACGTCTTTTATAGACAACTGACCTTTTTATGGAGCCTTACAGGGACCAAGACTAGAAAGATCATACTGAAATATATAGATAAAGGTGTGTTCCAATGGTTTTATTTACAGTGCCCCTCCCCTAATGGTTTTCACGAGGTAGTGACAGAGGCCTTTCTTCTTGTCAGGACACCATTAGATTAGATGGTGGACCAAATAACATGCCTTCTCCATGGCTCTATAAGAGGATGGCGGAGCTTAGTGACTCATTCATAAGATGAGGCGACACCTTCATGGTAATAGTTAAAGAACCTATTCATAGAGTATTATTCTACCACTATGTTGAGGTATGTGTGCATCTAGGATATTCTACAGCTTTATCATGGTAGTATGATTGTGTCTAAGTAGTATCCGAGGTTCACTAACCTCTCTCGATACATGAAGGATACAGTTCATGGTAAGTTATTTTGGGTTCAAAACATCAAGTGCAGACAACAAAAAAACAACCAATCTAGTGTGATAAAACTATGAATATATACCAATACTGGGTTTCTAGAAAATTCTTTAGTAGTTATGATTATTCTGGATGACCAGACACAAATAATTGGTGTCTGTGGTGGGCACTTGAGAGTTGAGACATTGAAAGATGAAAACTGATGATAGATATATATACCTAGATGTCTAATATGTTTCAAGAGGTACTCCCATTATATATGGTTTCTGGTTCAGTGCTCATAGTATTGATCTAGTCATTCTAGGGAGATGCGGTGCAACTATTGTGATATTTGGGGTCATCTTGCATGAGATTGGCTGACCAGACGTGTAGCTGATATAGAGATAGTGTATGGGACACCAATTAATATGAATCCGTAGTATAATTATTGTATTTAGGGTATAATACATGGAATAAGAGTTGGGAGAGTAGCCAGAAGTGGAAGAAAATTTGACTTTTTAACACCACCACTCCAAGGTGGTCTGCACTAGGCTAAGGGAGATAGGGGACATGGGTGAGGGATGTTGCAGTTGGTCAAGGATTATAACCCAAAGGATCAAAGAATGATACAAGGTTTTATTTTCATATTAATTAATTTGGATTTAGTATTTTTATAAATGAGTGTGATCTAATCCTTTATTTACACTACTCTATTTAGAGACATAAAGATCCGTGTTGAGCCCTTGACTCAACCCTTATGCTTGGAGACACTTACTGGAGGTGACGCAATGATCACACACTTATGTCAATAGTGTGCCCCGACTATTAGAGGTGACATTTTCTTTTGGGATCTCTTTATAGTAGCAGTGATTAATTATGATGTCATCTTAGATATGCTCTAGTAATATATACTTCATGACTTGATAGAATTTTTCACGAAAAGGATGATGTGTGTCCACAGTGATGGGATAAATACTTCCATTGTAGGTAAAAATTAAACTAATGGAGAGTAAATGGACTCATGTATAGGAGGTTGTATTCAACTACAATCCAGTTGGATAGCATGACAGTTGGTGCAATGGAATCCATGATTGTTTTGTTTCAAGCGGTCATGGTGAAGTATAAGGATGTCTTTATTGTGTACATTCCAAGATTTCCCCCTCAGCATGTTCTAGAATTTTATGTTGATATAAACCCTGGAATGGACCTTGATATATATTACACCATATTTTATGTCTCCCATAGAACTTCATAATCCGATGATGTTGTTAGAGGGCTTGCAGAGAAAGGCCTTTATTGGGCCAAGAGTTTCACCCTAAGAAGCCACAGTTTTCTTCACCAAGAAAAAGGATAATAGCATATGGTTGTGTGTGGATTACCATCACCTAAACTAGTTTATTAGAAATAATCAATGTCAACAACAGATGATGATTGAACTCTTTGAGTAGTTGAGATAGGAAAAATGGTTCTTGAAGATTGACCATAGATGAGGCTACCACTAGCTAAGAGATGGAGACAAGGATATAATGACGATGACCTTTAGATGTCTCTATGGTCTCTATGTGTACATGGGGATTCTCTTTGGTGTAATAAAATAACCAAAAAAAATTCATGGGACCCATGAACAAAATATTTTAGTCTTTCATAGACTGTTTTGTGCTAGTCTTTATATATGATATACTAGATTACACTACATTTGAGGAGGTTAAGGAAAGACACTTCGGGATGGTCTTGAATGTACTCTGTGAGCACCATCATTATGGGAATATCTCAAATTGGAAGTTCTAGACTTATTAGGTCCACTATTTTGGTCCTTTCATCTCATCAAATGGTGTTGAAGTGGACCTATAAAATATCGAGGGACCTTTACTTGGGAACCACTCAAGAGCATGGTTGAGGTGTAGATCTTCATTGGGTTGGAATGCTACAATTTAATATATGTACCCTATTTATCTATTATATTATATCTCTTGATATATTTATCTAATAAAAGAAATCATTTTGTGTCGAATGAGATGTTATAGTTGGATTTATAGGAGTTTAGGTAGATATTGATGAGAGATCCCATCACGAGATTGACATAAGATGGTGTTGAGTACATAATTTTCAGTGATTCATGATGGACTAGGATTGGTTGTGTTCTAATTAAGAGGTATGTGGTGATTTCCTACTATTTACATCAGTTGGGACCACATGTAAAAAACTATGTGACCGATGATTTTGATGTAGAATCAGTAGTCTTCGTACTAAATTAGTAGTGTCACTACCTTATGGGTGAGTGATTTATCATCTATTATGACCATATGATTCTCAATTACAACTACTCTAAAATATCATATCTTGATACAAAGGTGGTGGCAAGAGTTTCTTAAGGACAATGAATTTCAAATTGTACATACTCCTATGAAGGGGAACATGGTAGTTGATTGCATCAGATTGAGATAATGTTCACAGTTGTCGAGTGAGGCATCATAGAAGTCGGCCTCGTTGAAATGATCTTTTTTGTATGGGGATGGAGAATCATACCTCTAGTGGATGGTTTTTACCCCTCTACTTTTATTGTCATTCAGGGAGGCACATCTTGGAAATACTGACCATGAGACCCTACATTCTAATATATCAACTAGACATTATCTTGATGGATTCGTTGAGGGTGCGGAGCACACTATACCTTTTGGAGTACAAACTATGGTACCAGTTATGTTTCAGGAGTAGGTTTCAAGGGAGTTTTATTCATTTTCATTCGCGGTATATCCATTTGTGGTGAATATGTACCAAACCTCTGACATCAGCTTTGGGGGTTAGGGATGAAGAAGGGAGTTTCTGAATCTATCTCATGATGCCTCCCATGATATTAGGTGAAGGATTAGCACAGAGTTGGAAATGGTTTTTCCAAACCACCTATGGTGATAGAGTGGATTCGGGATGGAATATCTATGGAAATTGTGATGGGTTTACCATGTACTTCCATAAGGCATGATGAAATCTAGGTGATCATAGACCGAATCACCATATCTACCCACTACCTATCCATTTGAGAGTAGATTTTATTATCGAGAATGTGATTCTTGTTTGTATAAGAGATATTTCATCTCCATGGAGTTCCCTTGACAATCATTTTAGATAGTAATGATCAATTCATGTCATCATTATATAGAGGATTATTGTAGGCATTTGGGACATAGTTTCATTTGGTCATGGAATTTCACCACCAGACTAATGACTATATTGAATGGACCATTCAAATCATTGATGACATATTTCAGGACTTCATGTTTGATTTTGGCCATAATTCAAAGGATTACCTACCGTTGGAGGAGTTCGTGTTCAACAAAACTGCCATTCCACTATCCAAAAAGGCACCATTTTAGGTCTTGTATGGGTCACTATACAGGTCACTACTATGTTGGATTTACCCAAGAGAGTGAGTAATCATGAGAAAAAAATTGTTTGAGGTAATACATAGATTGTTTGGATCATCTAGGTGTGGATAAAGAAAACAAAGAGCCATCAAATTTCCAATACAAACTGATGAAGGATCCCTTTGTAGTTTGATATAGAGACCCTATGTTCTTGAGGGCCTCACCTCAACATGGGTTGTAGTTATTTGGCTGGGGTGAAAATGTATATCCAAGATTCATTGGATCTTTCTGGATACTGTGTAGAGTTAGAATAGTCTCTTACTACTTATCTCTACACCATAGTTATACCGGGTCCCTGATGTCTTTCATGTGTTTATACTATGGAGGTATGTTCACGACTAATTACATTTTACTGGGTCGGGTGAGTTAGAAATCAAGGATGGTGATAGATTTGATAAATACCTGGTTGAGATTATGGATTGGTAGGATAGGTTCCTCTATGGGTAATTGATTTCATTAGTTTATGTTTGGTGGAATCATGAGCATCTTCAGGAGAGTACTTTGGAGTCGGAGACTCAGATGTATGCTTTGTACCCACATCTCTTTGTATAGTATTTTGTTTTAATTTCCAATAAGTAAATACCCCAGGTGTGGAGAATGTAAAAAACATCATTTTCTATTTATCACTTTTGGATATTATATGTATTATATCTGGAGCTAGGCTCTGAGAAAACATGATATTCTACGGTCTAGTGAGACCATAACTAATTTTTAAAATATAATGAATATATTAAATATCAAGCATCCACAATTTTTTCTGAAATATTTTAACACATATTAAATGGAGGTTCAGATCATAAATCGAAGTCCTCCATTGAATTCAGTGAATGGATTTTATCCTAGTTTTGACTTAATTGTGTAGTTTGTTAGACATTTGAGTTGAGCACATTTGCAAGAGTACTGTTAAATAAAAAAATAAAATATATGTTTAATTTAATTTATCATTGATGCCCTATAATGGTTTATAAATAATCTTCTATGGATAAATCTTATTTTTATTTTCACAACACTTGATATTTTTCCAGGAGTATTCGAAGAACATTCTTAAGAATACTACAGACAGAAACATTGATCATCAATTAGTGTGCAATGGGATTTGAGGACCTCTCCAATGACAACAACATAGATTCTTTATTCATTAGTGATCGATCCATATAATGGTAGGACATTATTTTATATGGATTTATCCCCATTTGATTATTACTATGATGAAAGTATATTTTTTAAATAAAAAATTGATTGATGGATCAAGTGTATTAAAGGGTATGGGTTATATTATCCAGGATTGAGGTATTTATATTATTAATAATTTTATATCTCGTTTTTCATCATTCTAATGGAAAATAATTGATGCCAAAATGAAAATTTTCCAAGGTCCATTCCTCATAATTATGTTCTGTGAAATTATTCCACCATTCTTTTTACATCATCAAGGATCTCTTTGGCTGATGGTTCACGAAATACTGGATAGTTAATCATTGTACACCTATTTCATATCACAATGGATTAATAGCATATATTTAGGTTCATGTTGATGATGAAATAGAGATATGATGATATATTAGAATCAAATTAGAGTTCTTAATGTCGGTTTTTGCATGCAACTATTGGGAGATACAACAGATAGGTTTTTCCATGTGATTTGGTGGATGGATTCTATAGACCGTCGATGAAATGTCTTGATTGAAGATAATACATACTTATCAACATGATAAATAGCTAGATCAGTTTGTGAAGGAATGGATAAATCTTCTAGAAACTAATATGGGATTCTAGAAAATAATGGGTTAAACCTAGTGTAATCTATAATAACACACCATGTGAGATCCCCTTGAGTGGAGATTTGGATTTATGTGAAGAGATAAAGATCACACATCATGTAGTACCTAAGACATGTCGTGTGGTCTCTATCTGGCCAGATTGGCATATATAGGTTGTACACTCCTAGGAATACAGATGGTGTTACATGTCGTGGGGGCCGTGAAACACTCTGTGTACACCATGGAAGGCAGATAAACATGTATAAGGACCACACACATATGATATCGTGTGGACCCACATGACATGTGTGGTAGGAAATATGTCATGTAATCAGACATAGACACAAGCATAGGCCATGATATATGGGTAGAACTCAGGGATGAATAGACATACCATGTAAATCTAGTACATGTCGTTTACTTCTTTAAAGATTGATTGGATCACATCTTCCCTCCAACAGGGACAATATTCATTAGGGTGCATTCCCTTGATCATTTCCCAAAGTGTTTAGTATGGAGTGGAATCATATGAAATAGGATGGTGATCACATCTAAGGAACTTTATTATCAGGTAGAGTTGTTGGAATCCCTCCATGAGGCATAGAGTGAGATCCTCTATTATTATCATTTACCCTAGGTGAGGTCCTTGGTATTATCATAACAAACACTATGTCAAAGTCGATTCTTTATATAGCATTTTGATCTAGATTTGGTTGTTAGTAGGCCCCATAAACATGGGTGTGATTTCTATCTGTGTATCATTATATTCATAATTCAAGTACATACATCTTATGGTGGGACCTGATGACTATGAAATCAATGACGGATGCCATCATTTCTATTTTACTTGTGGAGTGTGTTCTCTTAAATGAGTGTTATATAGAAACATCGAGTAGGAATCCTATGAAGTCATTACGATTGTGGCCTTACCTTGAAACTATGTGTCAAATATGAGTATATTTAGATATTTTTGTAGTGTATGTTCTCGACATATTCTTATGATGAGTTGATCATTATTATTTATTTTATATTATGAGTGATTTAAGGGTGTCCTATTGTGTATTGTTATAATTACCCATGCATTGGATTTTCCCACACATGTCATGTCTTATATAGATGACCAACATTTTTACAGGTTTCCAGAAGACTAGGAAAAGGCATATCTTAGTTATATAGATAGATCAATGTGTGTTCTGATGGTTCAATTTTTAGTTGTCCTCCTATAATTTATAGGCTAGAATTATTTTTAGTTTCTTTATGATGGGCTTGTATTTTGACCTTTCTTGCCAGAAATTTTTGTTATACTCTGATGGATATTTTTTAGAATTGTGTATGGATATTTTTTCTGTTTTACATTCCATCATTGTATGGGCTTGGAGATGTGTGCGTGTGTACAGACGCATTAGTCTAAGGCCTCCCAAGTGTGTGATATGCATACCTGGCACCAGTCACCAGCCCCTGGCCTGTTGGAGGTAGTCTTCGTGTTGTTGTGTCATAGGCCATATTTGGGACTAGAAATCCCTCTTGTAAAAAGAAAAGGTAAAATAAGAGGGGAAGGAGAGGAGAATAGAATCTATTCCCAAACCACAAATAAACCTCTTAGAATTATAGGATGAGGTATAATAAATCCACATAGAAGGAGAGTATGGAAAACCTTTGGATACTCAATGATCAATTCATGTTAATGTGGGAGGAAGGGGGATATATGGGGATAAACCAAGGGAATGGTTGATTAGAAATATTAGAAATGATAAAATTTCACTAGATCTCATGATTTGTTTACATGTATTTCAAAAATGGTCAACAACCATATGTTTATCAATATACTCACATAGTTAACTAAATGTATTGTATTCATATAAAGGGACACAATATATTAATATTTTAAAAGAATAATATGTTTGATAACACATATAATGCACATCCTCGAGCTTAAATGAAGCACAAATTATTAATATTTAAAGATAGGTGTTACAACCTATGCATTAAATTGGTAGGAATGAATAATATTAACCATATTATAAAATATATATAATTTTCTTACTAAATAAAAATATTTTTTTAATTATTATTAAATAAGAACTGAATTTTTTAGTAATTTCATTTTATGCTTCAAAAATATGCTTTCTTCAAAAATGGGTTTTATTATATTTTGTGAGTAAATATTATAATAAATTTCTGAAATTTTTAGAAATTATATTTGATAAAAATGATATCATTTTTATATCATCATTATCAAAATTATCTTAGAATGAATTTTTGATATCCTTTGGAAACGTATGATTTTTCAATGAATAGTGAAAATAATAGTTTTTTTAAAACTGTCTTTTATTTTAAGTAATTAGAAAGTTAAATTAAAATATGGATTATTATTAAAACTTGATTATTTTGTTTGATTGAAAATAATTTAATAAATATTATTGTAATCAAAATTATACTTTAATATAGAATGTGAACATTTGTATACTAAAAGTCATTTTTCTGGAAAATAACTTTCACCATGTTTTGTAGTTTTAGTTTAAAATATGATCAACAAGATATATGAATTGAATTTTATAAAATGGATTATATATTTTTTATCATTGTAATTAATTTTAGGTAATATAGCCAAATTATTTTTTTTCCAACGTGAAATGTAACCACAGTAAATTTTTTTACTACAGTAAAGGTAAAATGGATTAATTGGGGATGAAATACTGTGATAAGGATTCCAATTCCTTAAAAAATCCTATATTAATCTCGTTAAATTTGTCTATTTAGTACATAATCATCCAAAATTATAAAATATGACTATTTATTCTTATATCATTGATTTTTTCTTTTATAATATTTTATATAAACAATAACACAAAATTCCATTCTCTTCTTTTTTAATTTCTCTTACATGTTTAAATAAGGCTTATAATAATATGTGAATGGATATTAAAGGTTATATTGAGAATAATAAAATTATTTTTTGTGATAATTTATTTCTATTTTCTAGGGATGATATAATGACCATAAATTCTTATGCAACACCGACACAATGCTTATGAAAGTAGTAGAAAAATTAGGTAAATGAATTTTAAAACACGAAAAGGAATATTTTATGTGTGAGTAAAAGTTTCTTAGGAACTTATTAAATCAATATAACTTATTTGGGTTTTGTTAAATTTTTATAATGAAAATCAATTTCAATATTCCTACCTTTAATTTCAAAAAATTTGAATAGTGTTAAAAATGATATTAATTATATTTTATATTAAAAAATATTTTATTAAATTTTATAAAGTCATAAAAATAATTAAATAGATCAATTATAATGATAAATTGTCTAAAATGTCTTTAATTGGAAATTTATGATCTAATTTCACTATATAATTAAAATTAGAACCCTTAAATTTTGTAAAAATCAATACTATAGTTAATGTAAAAATTGGTTAACAAAGGGATTAAAACAAATTATAAGGAATAAAAGAATATCTAAACATTTATAAATATGAATTTTTGAATATATTAATATCATATTCACAAAATAAAATCCATACCATTTTTAACCATTTTACAGGTGTTCGACACATATTACATTATAATATTTCATGAATTTCCAAGAATTCCCCTCCCTCACTTATAAAAGTGAATCTTCTTTCCTGTCTTCCTCACACTTTTAAAGCACTCTATCATGGCCAATACATAAAAATTATCTCTAGATCTTCTCTACCCACGTTTTAGATGTATTCTTTTGGGAATAATACCAACCTTAGAGGGATTATAATTTAAAGAAAAATAGGTTGCCTGAAGAAGAGGTTTTTATTTTAACCAGATATATATGTTTTATTTATTATTTATCCCCCTTAAAAATTATTCAAACATTGTGAAATAATACCACATGTATCTTCCATATAAAAATATTTTTTCTTGGAACAACCTCTATCTATCTCTTTCTTCTATCAAATTGGAAATGAATCCATCGTTCATGTGTGTGGTGGAGTACCGTCTCATGAAGTGATATAATTAATTTTCCATCACAACCACATTTGGTAATTTATAGTGATGAAATTAATATATATATATATATATATATGGTATTATTGAAATAATTATCATTTTCATGGATAATATATAATATAATTTCTTCAATTTACATCCATTAAAAAAATGTTAACATCATTCGTTCATACATATTATTTACCATCTCCACAAAGTGAAGTGATTTATTTTTCTCCACCATATCACATGGATTCTATATATAAATTATTTAAACATATAATATTCTATTTATGATAAAATCAAAATTCCATAAAGATGAAATGATACTACCTTATTTCTATCCTGGTCATTGAAAAATGAAAAATGTTACTCATGTGTATATACAACCTACCGTCTATATGATTGTAACATAATTCATTTTTCAAGATAATATTTCATAGTTGGTATTAAAATTTTATTTAATATAAAAATTATTATTATTTATTGATTATTATTTTGGATATGATGCAAAACTTAACATTTTGACCATGCTTAATGTATCAATGTTTTTTGAAAACTATTAAATGAACATCATCAAAAAACACTTCATAAAATTAATTGATTATATAATTAATTATGTCAATTATATAAAAGAAAAAACTGTTTAATTATAATTTAATAAACCTAAAAATGTTCTTGATTAAGAAAATAATATATATATATGTTTATTTGAAATTTGTTAATGTTCATATATTGTATGTCTAGAGTCAAGGTAGGTTATTTCATCCCAATTTCCATTCATTGAATAATATCTTAATGTTATTCACCTAATTTCTTTTATATAGTGTATATACTACCCCATTGTACTTTTTATATCAGGAATATTATGTAAATCCTAGTATTTCAGTTTATAATTCATATTATTTCATCCAATGTTTATTTAATGTGAATGTTTTGAAGTGGTAAGGTGTTTCTTAACCTAATTTCTATTCTATGGGTTACCCTTATACTTTATTTGCATTTTTATGACATTATTATGTGTGAATTAAGATCTAAATTATTTTATTCTATATATAAACTTGTTTTATGTGGATTTAAATACTTTCACATAATCACTTAATGTATTAATTATCACATAAATATTTATGATATTTTCATGGGTTTTCATTGTCTTAATCTCATTTTCCTGAGAAATATATCCTGTTGTGGACCACTATTTAGTTGAATGGTGTAGTCACCACCCATGAATGAATTTTTACTGATTAATTCATGTAATTCATTATATTTATATATATATATCAAATTATTTCTTTTAGTGAATTTGATTATAAAAGTTACCAATGTGGTTCAGTCATTATGTTATAATATTATTTCATTTTGAGATTGTTTATGCTCAAGGTTCCTCTAGTGGAAATCATATGATTTTATTTTCAAAAAAAAATCTTTTTTCTCCTCATCTATTTATGAATTTAGTTTTCATGTTTTATTTCTATTTTCTCCTGTAATGAATAAAGAAACATGACAAATATTTTTTGTAAGTGATATTGATGTTTTATCTTCTTTTGGACTGGGAATATTTCTTTATAATATGTATTTTTTCTAATTATTTTTAAATAATATTATTTTATTAACATAAATAATTTCCAAATGTTATTTAAAAGACATAAGAACTTTTTATAAAAAGTATGAAAAGGAAATTTCATAACATTTTTATTATGGGTCACATCTCAATGTCTTTAAAAAAGCTTGAAAATAATAATTATTTTTAATGGTTATGACAGGAACAAATTTTCCCACTGTTATGATAGTTATTTTACAAGAATCTTCCTCTATATATTTCCAAGTCTGTGTTCAAGAAAATAATTTTCACAATATTTTGTGAATTGTTTATCAATAAAGCTAATAATACAAATTAAAATGGTATTTTCATCAAGAATGTTTTTAATGATATTTTTATAGTAAATATATTCATAAAAAACTCTTGGTTTTACTTAGGATACACAAGGTATATATTGTAATGACATCATCTTTATTCATTCTCAGTATGGATTATGAGATATTCATTGGACCATTTATTTTTCACTTGTAAAAAAATCTTTATATGAACAATGGTAATTTTTATGTCAAAAATTTTAATCATTCATGTGTTTTGATTATGTTATGGTACATGGGAATTTTTTATAATGATGGGTGAGACCTATTTAGCTCGTGATTACATGTGATCCTCATGTAGATCATGATGATGGGCGAGCTAGATATAGATCTCTAATTTATTTGGTAATGATGATGAATTTGATTGAATATAAGTATATCTTAGGTGATGAAAAAGTTAACTGGTGAAATTGTTACACCTAAGGGAATATGGGTATTAACTTGGTATGGTCATCCCATATGTAAGGATTCATATAAGGGTTCACTAAAGTTAATGTTCCAAGATAATGACACATTTTATTTATGCTTGATTTGTGTTTTTAGTGGTTACATTGATCCAGATTAATATTACATGGCTCATGAATATTGATTATCACAACTCATTCCTTGGATAAAGATTAATTCCATGCCAAATTTTTTAAAATTGAGGTTTTGGTGGGAATGAATTATCTTATTTTATACTCAAGAACTTTCATTATATCATCATATTATTATGTTCATCTTATTCTCATGGATGACATTCGACTTTTGATGCTTATGATTACCATTATTGAGAATTTGTGTTCAAACATCTTATGTAATCTTTTCCCAGGGTTGAGAAATCTTTTTTACAATAAGTTAGGCCAAAAAGGTTTACAAGATGTGAACAAATTAGTAGGATCTGTTGTAGATTTTTATGAAGTATTTTTTTATGTATCCAGGTCGTTATGTATGATTTTTTCTTAATTATTTATGAATCTACAAAAAAAAGGTCACTGTGTATGTAAGTGATCCAATATTTCAATTTCCTGTTATATATTTTTAAGGGATAAAATTTGGACGTGTTTATTGGTATCAATTACAGAAATATAAAAATTATGTTTTAGTACTAGATCTAGAAGTATAGGTTCATGGATGTTATATTTTGTATTAGTGTAGGGTTTATACCACTTTTTATAGTAGTATATTTTCTTGTGAGATTATATTAATTGTTATGGATTTTAAAATTGTATTATAATTTAAAGGTTGATCATAAGTTAAAAGTGTTAAAGAATCCTTAGTAGGTTATATGTGATTTTATTTTAAGGTGATTAGTGATATTTTTGGAGACATTTTTTTAGGTTGAGTTATATCTAACCCTTAGTATTAATGTGAAGTATTATTTTAGAATAATTTTATTAAGTTTTTATGATTTTTTCTGAATGATATGAGTAAACCATTGAAGTTAAAAACATTAATGTTGAGTATATTGAGGTTATTTAATATATAAGGATATTTATTTATTTAATTGTATACGTTGAACTATTTAGGATATTTTTTATTTTGGGAAATTAATGTATTGTTTCTCCCTATGAATGCTAATACATTTTGGATATTATCTTGACTTAGGATAACCATTTAAATTTTGTTTAATATCTAAAGAATGGAGGAATATATTTTTATTATTTTATGGATTATGTTATCCAATTAATTTTTATTTTTTTACTTCAGGCATGACGAATTCATCTTGTATACTCATAATTTGGAGCTAAAGATGATATTTTAGTGAAAATTTATTGATTGAAGAATTTATTCATTTTAATAATTTCTATTTCTATATGTTACTTGTCTAGATGGTAACGTAATTCCTCAAATCTGGGATAAGGATCCAGAAATAAATATGTCATCCTATAAGCTTAATTTCTATTAAATTGATAGTCTTTGAAAAAAATTCATTGTTCTATGTATATATGGCCATTGATATTATCATGATTATTAACATTCTAGTGATTAATGTTCTCTATCACTCTCCATCATTATTTAGACATTTCTTTTTGCTTTCAAGTCCTTATTTTTAATTCCCACTAAGGATATGATAATTGGAATCCAAGTTATGTATTATTATTCATATTACCTTCATAATATCCTTTCCATTTTTCAAGAGGAATTATTATTAATGCCTTTTAATATATGGTATTTATAAAAGTTATATTCAAGTGTCAAACATCTTATTACTATGATCAAGTTCAAATTGTGAGTATGTAATTTATTAAAGGGTCAGGGTTGAATGTAATATCTTGATAATTTAAAATGTTACCATGTACAATATCACATATAATACGCAAAAAATCTAAAATAAACCATGAAATATTAATATTTAAATGTTATTTTTATAAACCTGCCATTAAATTGTAGAGTATGAATATAATTAAACAAATTGCGAAATATATATAATGGACCTAAGAAATAAAAATTTATTGACTAATTCATATGAAATAAGTACTCAATTTCCATGAAAATGAATTTTATGCTTCAAAAAATATTTTTTCTTCCAAAATGTGTTTTATTTCCTATTGTGACTGAATATTATAATTAATTTATAAAAATTTCATAAATTTTATTTGAGGAAAATAATTGCATTTTTTAATTAATCATTTAAAAAATATATTCGGATAAATTTTTGAGAATTTTTATGAAAGTTTTATTTTCTAATGTATAGTGAAAAATTATAATTTTTATTGAAATATCACTTTTCCTTTTAAATTACTTAAGAATAAATATTTTATTTTGTATTAGTTTTAAAGTGTAATTAGTTCATTTTGATTAAAAATATTCCAAAAATTGATATTGGGATCAACATTGTCGTAACATCTCAATTAATGATATAATAAATCATTTTTAGGTTAATTAATATGAATTAGATAGTTATATTCATTAAAAAGTAATTAAATAAATTTTTAATCAAAAAGGAAATAGTTTTAATTAATATCTTTTATTATAATTTTTTAATTATATTTTAATTTTTTAAAATATATTATTTTAAAATGGAAAAAATAATTTAATTTCGATATTATCCTATAATAATTAACTTATTGTGGAATTTTGAGATTTTATTTGGAAAATATTGAATTATTGGAAAATAGTGATGAATATAGTTTTTTTAAAAAAAAACGACATTTCATTCCAATAAAGTAAGAAATTTAAAATAACCATTATGTTTTGGGACAATATTTAAACTAGAATTATTATTATTTATTTATATTTATTCCAATTAAATTATTTTGAATCAACATCATACTGGATATTAGTATCAGTATATTTGTGGCTTTAAAAATGCATTTTCGTAAAAAAACTATTTTAAAGTGCATAATGTTTCTCCTTTTTAATTATTTAATAATAAATATAATAAAGAATGATTTAAATGAAATTTATTTTCTACATATAAAAAAAATATTAATTTAAATTCATTTATTTTTGATTTCAAGACATAGAGATAATATAAAACCATCTGTTTCATGAAAATTATACTTCGTGAAAAATTGATTTTTCGTCACGTATACAAGTTCTACATCAAAATAATATTTTAAACTTTTGGGAATTAAATTATTTAATATTCATTTAATATTTTTAATCTGAATAATATATATTATCGAATATGGTCAAATTATTTTTTGAGCATAATGAATATCAAAAACTGTAAAAATTAATTACGATAGTTGAGTTAAAAACGGATTTACAGGGGGTTACACTAAAAATATAATGTTTAAAATGACTTAAAAAAGAATATGAAATATATTTTAATCAATATTTTTACCTTTTCAAGTATAATTATCAATAATGGTTCATTTCAGTTCCTTTTTTCATGTAAAAATCAATGGTACGCCTTTTTATATTCAAAAATTACAAATGTGCGACTCACTACACTTATAAATGGCCATACCATCTCGTATAATATTCAAACTAGAAAATTAATTTTCAAAAGAAATTAACATCAAATGTAACTTAATAAATTTCCTCCATATTACCTAAATTCAATTTTTTATCCTAAACCCATCCTAAGATGTATTTTGGTGCTTACTTTGCGATGTTTTCTAAAGAAGTGGCATCCTAGTTAACCGAGCCTTTTATTTTATTTATTCTTCCAAATCCTTAAAATATTATTCAATTATACTAATATTATTGAAAATGTTTTTTTTGAAAAATACTAATATTTCATTATTTTAATATAATAACTAAAATCCATCACCTCTTTCGTCAAATGGGAAACAAAATTACAATTTGTTTGTATAGTGGACAACCGCCTTATAAACAGATGTCATTTCATTTTCGTCATCACCTCTCACGACTAATTATAATGATGAATTATAAGTGTATATATATATATATATATGATATTTTTAACATAATTTTTAATTTTTAGTTATTATATTAGACATACTTTGTTACTTACAATTTCATGGGAGGTATGATAACGTCGATTGTGTGTACGGTGGAATACCACCTCACGAAGCGATGTGATTCATTTTTCACTAACGATTTACACGAATGGAAATAAGGATAATGTAAATGAATAAATTTGATATATAAAAAATAATTATATTTTTAGGGACATATTTTTCATTCTTAAAAGATAATATATATATCATTTAATTTTTCATTACCATTAACAGAGATATGATAATGTCGTTCATGGGTACGTGTAGACTACCACCTCCATAAAGCAAGGTGGTTATTTTATTATTATAAAATTACACGGATGGTATATATAATTATATTTACTGAAATAATATGGTTTTTAAAATATTAATATAATTATTTATAGAAAAAACAATACTTACATTTTTTCCATAATGATTGTTGAAAATTGGAGAAGTCACGCATGCGTAAATAAGGCCTACCATATCCATGATTGTAAAATTGTTTATTTTTCATAAACATATATATTGATTTTTTTAATAGTATAATTGATATATAAAAATGATAAATACTTTAGGGATATTATTCAGGGTATGTTTATATAATGGCTATTTTGACCACAGTTGACCTATTGAATTTATTTCTAACATATTTGCCAAATATCATCAAAACATATTATGTAAAATTAATTGATTATGTAATAATATATAACATGGTAATAAGTGAAATAAAATTAATAGTAAACATGAAAATGTTTATTAATAAACTAAATAATTAACCTATGTTGTTTCTGGAATATAATGAATAAACATGAAAAATAAAACTCGAACTAAGGGACTTCGTCTCAATTACCTTTCATTGAGGTATATGTTTATGATATGCACCTGTATCCTTTTATGAAGGGTATTTTCCACCCATTTGAAATTTTATATCATTAATATCTATATTATCATTATGTTTAAATTTGTTATCTATTGTTATTCTTTCACGGGGATTATGATCCAAAGTTTTCCAAAGTGGCGAAGGATATTTCACAAAAAAATCATCTTTTAATGTTTTCCTTATAACTCTCTTTTTATTAAATTTTTAGGTTTTTAAAATGAATTTATTATGGACATGAGTGTTTTAAAAGGTAAACATTTTTTTTATTTCAATGTTTTTGGAAAATGTAATGATTGTATGAAATTTTTGACTTTCTTTACAAATGATAAAAGGAATGATCTTTTTTTAATGTATACAGAAACACCATATTTTATCACCTCTATAACTATTATTTGAAGTATGTATTCATTTAAAAGATTTAATATTTTATTAAAATAATAATTTATTTCCATTTTTCTTGATAACTTGGTATTGAAAATGGGTTTTTAAAAAGAAAAGCTTGTTTTGATATTCAAATGTTTTTTTATAGAATTTTTAATGAGTTTTTAATATGGTTTTTTATGAAAAGTTGAATGAATAAAAATGAATTATTCATAATATGGTATTAGATAATTATATGTGAAATATTTGAGACTAATAAAACTTATTCAAAGGGTTGATCCCCATTATAGTGCATATTTTATCTCGATATAGCTTATGTGATGGGTGTTACCATATAGAACTTGGTTAGCCCTATACATCTTATATGACGGGTGCACCCGGATAGCACTCCAATGCATTAGGGAATATTACTTTTACTAATTATAAATAATGATTTATTTAATTGAGAGTTTATACTATGTATTTAACTAGTATTTTTGTAATTTTACACAAGTTTAAAACATGTTATTGTTGTTATTCACTAGGTTTCATAAAAAGGGGATTTGATTTTCTTTCATTGGTTTTTAATGATTTTATTTAAGAACCAATTCTCTATGTTTTTCATGTGGAAATTATTCACTTCATTTTCTTAATGTACATTTATATTATGCTAAATATTTAATTATTTTTCATGTTTTTCACTTGACTAAATTAATTATTTATACCATGATGAGAATTTTTTCCTCATCCCATCTTCATGAAAAGTATTTATTAGGATTTAAGGATGGTTAATGAATAATAATAAGTAATGATTAATGTCATGAAGATTTTTCTTGAAAATAAATTACAATTTATTTTAAAAGTTTCATATTATGGAAAAATTATACTAATTTTAATTTTCACCTAAGTAATCATTGATTTTTTGTTATGAATGAGTTGGGGTCTAATTATATAAAATTATATTCCTAAAATATCTTTGGAAATTAAATAAAGTGACACCTATTATAAAGACGCTATAATAATTACTTTTTAGTGTTGGGTCCTTATATTTGTTATCAAATAAATGATTAGATAACTTTAGAAGTTAATATAACGTTAATAAAATTAACTAGAAAGATTTTACAATATAGTTAAGTTAAAATGAAATATAAATTTATGATTACCATATTCCATCTTCTAAACTATGTCCATTCAGAATTGTTTCCCATAGAATAAACATTTATGAAATATAAGGAAGGAACTCAATGGAAAATACACTTCCAAATCACTATCCTGATATGGTTGGAATTGGAAAAAAACAATTTTTTTGCTGTGGTGGATCAGTTGACACAAGATATAAATAATAGTTGTATCCATGATATGGAGTAACCAAATATACCTAGAAGAAAATGTAATTAGTGAATAATTTCATTAAAAAAAATCCCCTGTCATTTTATTGATCATATAAAACTATGGTGGATAAATGATGGACTAATTCCCTGGATAATATATATAATGTCAGGTGATGTTTAGAACATAAAAAAGATCCCCTTTCCATTTATCATTTTAATGGTGAAAATGATCAATGTTGGTCTTTGGTTAATAATAATTAAAATATATATGAACTTTATTCAAGGCAATTGGATCAAATTAAGAATATTTTCTTTTGAAATACTTCCCTAAGGTTTCTCAACTGAGGGTGGAGAAACACTTTATAGAATGAAGGAAAATAGTTGATGATTATGTTGATTCAAATGAACCAAACATTATGAGACTATCCAGGTATGTGCCAAATTTTATTTAGTACCATGATAGTAAAATTAAATGATTTAAACCATGGTTAAAACCATGTTTATTAAGATATTTTTGGATTCATGATATTTTAAAATTTACAGGAATGTTTTCATTGTGATGAGAAAGTTGAGTTGGAGTTTAGCGACATGTATGATCCTTGAGAAGAAGATAGTAAGAAAAAGTCAATGTGGTAGGAAATATAGAAGAAAATAGATAATAATAATTAATTTAAGACAAAAAAATGTTCTATGTGTAGTTAAAAACATTTCCATGAATTTTTTATAGGTTCTGGAAAGCGTTTCCAGAGTGGTCAGTTTGCTTACAGGGCTCATAACTATAAAGAAAAGAGTTCGAAAAAACTAAATAATCAGTTAAATGATATCTATCAATGGTGAGTTTTTTTGTATCAATTATATGAGTCATTATGATAACATGTTTATGATAGTAGTTTAATAGAATAGAAATAATCATGATTAGAAATAAAATTTCATAGAAAATTCATTTTCTACTACTATAATTGATGTTGGACCATCAAATAAAGTGGTGACAGATATGATGCATTTTTATTTTATGTATGCCAATACCCTATTTGACACGAGATATTATCATTCATTCAAGTTTGAGAAAATTTCATGTAAAATGGGAATATCACCACATGAAAAGAAGATAAAACATTTAGTGAAAACAAAGGGTGAAAATATTAATGAAACCAACATTTATAGAAATATTTTTGCTCTTATTTGTGAAATGTTATTTACTAAAAATAATATTTATATTCCCATTAAAGTGTTTAATAATATTATCGATCTGGGTTTTTTTATCATGCTATGATATATTTCAGAGCTAATATGGTGATTTTCAATGATTTCTTTCCTTTGATAAATTACCAAGAAGTTGAGAAATTTAATTGTGATAGAATTGAATGTTAACTAAATCATATTGTTGAAAATAATGAAACAGTTTAAATTAGTGACTTACTAGTAGTGAAAAAATAAATAGATGTATTTTCCAATGACCTAAATTGTGTTAATACTAATTAGGAAGTTGAATTTTCAGCTAAATTATTTTTTGATGCTAATACTATTTCAAAAACCCTGTACCTAATAGATTAAGTGGAAATTTTTGAATTGAAAATTAAATTATATGAGCTTTTAGATAAAGGATTAAATTGACCTATAATATTACCTTGGATTATTCTAGATTCATATATTAAAAATAAATTATGTTTCATGAGTCTTTTCATTTATTATATTACATTGAATAACCTTACTGTTAAGAATAATTAACATTTTCCTCATATCAATGATTTATTTGGTCAGCTCTAATGAGATTATTAATTTTTGAAGGTTTACATAAGCTTCGAGTAACATTAACTAAATGTTAATGAGGTTTTAATTCAAAATATTTTGTTTCAGACTATTTATGAACATTATGAGTTTGTAGTAATTTGCTTTAGGTAATATAATGCTCCTACTATGTTTATGGACCTAATGAATAGTGTTTTCCAATAGTTTTTAGAGAAGTTTATTTTTTTTATAGATGACATTTTAAAATATTCTAAAATTAAATAGAAATATGAAATAAAACTAATTATTTTTTTAAAAAACAGAAAATGAAAAGAATCTATATCAAAAATTTAGTATATGTGAATTTTGGTTGAAAAAAGTATCTTTCTATGGATGTATAGTTTATAAATATAGAAAAACAATTAACCCTGATACAAAATAATGTGTTTAACAATATAAAAGACCCAAAAAATATACCATATATTCATTGTTTTCAGGTATTAGTGGTTTACTAATAATGGTTTGTTGAATGTTTTTCTCAGTTGACTATTTTACTAAAAAGGATGACTCAAAAAGGAGTTAAAATCACCTGGAAAAATTAATATGATGACTCATTTAAAGAAATAGAAATAATATTGGTGAATTATCCAATTTTGGACCTTCCATCTAGAAAATGATAACAGTTAATCTAGAATGATACTTAATTGAAACTACCTAGTTGTGTTATGATTTAGAATCAAAAGATAATTTCATACGATTCAACTTAGTTGAAACCACATGAGTTAAATTACCCTAAAAATGATCTGGAATTAACTTCCATGGGTTTTTATTTAAAAATATGGGGGAATTAATTTTATAGAAAAATGATTGAAATATAAAATGATTAAAAATTATTTAAGTATATAATCAATAATAAATAATTGAACATGTGATAAAAAGATGGCCGAAACTAATTAAGGATTACGATTTCAGGATTAATTATTATCATAGAATGTGAAATAATTCCTCATAAACTTTTATTTGAAAATTTAATCATACATTAACATTTTTATGTTTGGAAAATAACATTTTGGTTCATTTATTTTATGATTATTTTCTTGGAATTTAAGGATGTAGGGAAATCCTCTTTTTTGGTTTTAGGGTAGTGGACTCTATATGAAATAATTATGAAATCTCATAAGGATGATTATGGATTGTTGGAAAAGGTAGAATCTATTAAGAAGGGTAGGTTAAATGATTTTATTTTTGATTAAGAAGGAGTTATTAGATTTATAAAAAGATTATTTCATCCTTGTAATTTTTATTTGAATAATTATTTGTCGTGTGAAGCACATAGTTCTTTTTTATCTATTTGTCTAGGAAGAACTAAGATGTATATAGATGCTTAGAATTGTTACTTGTGAGATTTAATAAAAAGAGATATTACTAATATTATCATGAAATGTTTTATTTTTCAACAGGTTAAATAAATATGATAGTTACCAATTGTAATGAATCAACCTTTTCAAGTGACAGAGTGGAAATGGGGAAACTAATTTATCGATTTCATAGTGGGACTTCCAAGTACGATTTGAGGTAGCAATTCAATTTGGGTTTTTTTATTGATTAAAAAGCAACACATTTACATCCAATTCAAGATATAATATCTTTATATCATATTTCTCAAATGTATCTAAAGAATATATTCATGTTATAAGGAGGTCGTATTTAAATTATATCAGACCATGATCCCAAGTTGACATCAAAATTTTTGAAAGGACTTCAGAAGTCATCGGCTATTGAATTAAATTTCACTAGATCCTTTTATGCTAAAACTGATGGCCATTCTAAGTGAATGATTTATACCATGGAAGATATGATTCATTCTTTTTCAATGTATTATAATGGATATTTGGATGAATATATTTATTTGGTTTAGTTTTATTATAATAAAAAAATTTATACTATTATATAGATTGGAAATTTTAAGGTATTATACGAAAAGTGGTGTCGAATGCCTAGTATTTAGGATGAGGTATGAGAAAAGAAGTTAATGATACCAGAGTTGGCAGAGGAAATGGATAATATGGTTTATTTTATTCAACAAAATTTGAAAAAGACAATGTGAAAATAGAAAAGTTATGCAAAAAATAGGAGGAAATAACGTTCTTTCAAGGATGGAGATCATGTGTTCCTCAAATATTTCCTTAGAAAATTGTTATATATTTGGTGAAAATGGAATTCTAAATCAGTAGTTCATCAAACCATATGAAATCCAAGATATGTTGGATCAATTTTATAATTAGTGGCTTTTCCTCAGTGTTTATTATTTGTACATAAAATTTTTCCTTATTCAATGTTAAGGGAATATATGGCATATTCATCTCACATTTTGAGAACTAAATTAGTTTAGTTGGAAGATGTACTTTTATATAAGGAAAAACGTTTTATGATTATCGACAATAGATAACATTTGTTTCAAAACAAGGTAATTTACTCAGTTAAGGTTTTATGGGATAACTATATGGCTGAAGAAGCAACATAGGAATTTAAAAATGTTATGAAAGAATGATATCCCCACTTCTTTAATAAGTAAATAAAATTGTGAGGATGAAGTTAAAAAAATAGAGGAAAATGTAATAACCCAGGTACTGATAGAATAAATAATTTTCATTTTTATTAATTTGAATTAGATAGTTATATTCATTTTAAAAATATAAATTAATTTTTAAATTTTAAAGGAAAAACATTTATCTGAACACTTTTATCATATTTTTTATTAAATATTTACTCTATAAATAATAGATCTAAAATATGAAAAATTAATATCATTTTTTAAATCAGTATATAAAAACTATCTTAGGGTGAAATTTTGGGATTTTTCTGAAAAGAATTATTTTTTGATGAATAGTGAAAACTATCGATATTTGTAAAAAACTCATTTGTTTTCAATAAATAAAGTAATTTAAAAGAACAATTTTTTATTAAATATGAATTAATGTAAAGTAATTGTTATATATATTAATTTAAAATACATAATTTTATTTGAATCAAATTCATATTGGATTTTTATATGACATAATTTTTGGGAATAAAAATGGGTTTTTATGAAAATTCATTTAATATTCTTAATGTTTCTACTTTTTAATTAATTAAAACAACCCCAAATGAGGAATTATTTTAATTAAATTTATATTTAATATGTTAATAAATATTAATTTAAATTCATATTGCCATGATGACTAGTCCTGTAGATAATATAAAATCATCTTTTTCTTGAAAAATACACTTCTTGAAAACCCACCTTTTCATCGCTTTTGTGGGTTATTTTTTAATTTAATTATCCCAATTATTTGAATTTAAATTATTAAAATATATTAAATATTTCTAATAATCATATTTTATATTATCTAAAAATTTCAACTTAATTTTATCCATTATGAATACTGAAAACAATAAAAATAAATCATCATGGTTAAGGTAAAATTTAATTTTCTAGGGGGATAAAATAAAGTTATAAGGGTTATAATGACCTATTAACTTGTCTAAAATATATTAGATGGCCTTAAAATTATTAATTTTTTAAAAAATAAAAAATAATTACAACATTTTATGTGAAGAAACATTTACAATGGGGATAAACTAAAATGATAATGGTTAAAATTACATAAAAACATGTTTAAAATATATTTTATTTCCATTTTTTAATATTATCATGTCTATGTATCAATAATGTTTCGTTTTGGATGATTTTGGAATGCGAAAAACGTGGGTACACCTTTTTCTTTTCAAAAATTACATGTGTTCCCCTCACCTTACTTATAAATTGCCACCCATTGTCTCTCCACTTCACACCTTCCAACCCCAGTAGGTAAAAAACTACCTACCCAAATACCCTCCTATATTCCCAATCGAATATTTAGATCCCATTATTTTGTTATAAACCTATATAATAAAGTATTTTGGTGGTTAAATGTGGAGGCAATAAAAAAAGAGGTATTGTGCTTAACTAAGCATTTTATTTTATTTCCTTTAGCTCATCATTAAAATATAGATCGATTATAATAATATAATAAGAATGATATATAACATATATTTTTATGTTATTATGTTAATATTATAACCAAAATATATCTAATTTTCTAGTAAATTTTAAACAAAATCATCATTCGTGTGTACGGAAGACTACCGCCTCATGACCTGATGTCATCTTTTTTTTCACTATTACATCCCATATATTTATATATTAATGGATTTAAATTATATTTTTTATATTTTTTAAATAATTTTACATTTTGAATTATTTTATCATGTTTACCTTCTTACTTTCTATTTCAAAGGGGTTACGATAACTTCACTCTTTTGTACGGTGGAATAACTCCTCACGAAGAGATGTGATGTATTTTTCACTAATACATTACATAGATGGTAATATGAATAATGTTAAGGAATATATGTCATATATATTATTTAATTATTATATTAATATAATATATATCATTTTTATGTATGTGCAATCTAAACATCAATGAATTGATGTTATACCTTTCTTATCACCACATCGCTTGGATGATATATATATGTATATTTAATGAAATGATATGGTTTTTAAAATATTATTATAATTTTAGAAAATGAAAAAAAAACTTATATTCATTCCATAATTATAATTGAAAAATGTAAATTTTACCAATATGCACATACGTCCTACCGTCTCCATGATTGAAACATAGTTCATTTTTCATAACCATTTTTCATTATTGGTTTTAAAATTATAATTGAAATATAAAAACTGGTTATCAAGTAATTTTTATTATATTTTATATTTTTAAATAATGATGACTTCGGCCATAGTCAACCTACTAAATTTATTTTTGATACAAAAGATGAATATCATCAAAACATCTTACAAAAACAAAATTTATTAAGTAATCATATATAACATGGAAATAAGTAAAATAATGGAATAAAAAAAATTTAAAATGTTATCAACAAAAAAAATAATTATAATATTTGTTTTATTTATGAAGAAAAATATCAAATGTTATGAATTGAATTCTAGGTAAGCGACATCTTCTCAATTTCCTTTTATTTAGGCATATTTTGATGTTATGTACATATATTCTTATATGACATATATATACGGCCCCTTTGACATGTAATATGAAAAATTTATCTGTTATAATGATATTTAAGGTTTTTTATATTGTTATTCATTCATGAGGATTATGATTCAAATGTTTTCAAAATGGTAAGGGACTTTTCTTAAAAATTGTTCTTTTAATGTTTTCCATATAACTATATTATTCTTCCATGTCCTTTTTTATATTATTTTTTATCGATATGAATGTTTTATAATGAAATATTTTAGATTTCATTAAAAAAATTTAAAAATGATTTATTTTATGGAATGTTTTCATTTCATTACAAAAGATGATATGAATATTCTATTTTAACATACAAAACGACAATATAGTTTCCTACCCATGTGACTATTATTTGGAGTTTGGATTCATTTAAAAGAGTCAATGTTTTATTCAATGAAATAAGTTATTTAAATTTTTATTTATATTTTAGTATTTAATATAGTTTATTCATGAAATGAGAATTTGGATATCCGAAATTTTTTTCATACGAGTTTAAAACAGTTTTCAAAATTTCTTAAAATGATAATGTGAAATCAAAAATTATTTTATTCACAATATTGTAATTGATAAATATATGAGAAATGGATGAGACAGCTACATCTTATATAATGGTTTCTTCACCATTATATCTCATTGGTGATCCTAATATAAATTATATAATGGGAGCACCCAGATAACACTAGGTGAGGCCTATATAGTTTATAAAATGGGTGAGCCCTGGTAGTGCTTCAATGCATTGGGAAATGTTCATTATACTAATAGTAAAGAATGAGGGTTTTACTAGAGTTTCTCTCCTACGGATTTTACTGGGAACTAGTTATTTGTAACACGAGTTTAAAATGGGTTGTTAATGTGATGATCCATGTTTCCATAATGGGTTTTTGATTTGATTGCTTTGGGATTTAATGATATTCATTGAGAAAAAGTGTATTTTTTTCATTTGGAAATGATTTATTTCATTTTATCAAATAAATATGAAATTAAAGTAATCGTTTCATTGGTTTTCATATTTTTCACTAGACTAATAGACTCCATATTTTTTTCTCTTACTGAGAATTTTGTCCTCATTCAGTATTTTGAAAAATCTTTTATAGTTTTTAAATATGTGTAATGTAATTGAAGAAGTCAAAATTTATTTTTTGAATACCTTTCATTATCATAAATCATGATTTATTTTAAAATTTTATACTATGGAAAAATATATACGTATTGGAAGTGTCCACTTTTTAATTTATGCTTTCTATTATGTATGAGTTATAACATAATTATCTAAAACTCAAAGGGTAAAAGTTAATTGAGAATGATATAATGTGATTTCTTGTATAAATAATCTAGAATATATAATGATTATGTATAGGTCCTTATAATTATACTTTAATTTAGAAACAATTATATACATAGAATGTTGTTTCTCTTGAAAATCACTTTTCATCACATTTTGTTGGTTGGATTTTAATTAAATTTCTACCACTATTGTTAGTTTAATTTTATATAAAAGATTCTATATTTATAATCATTATAATTATTATTTGGATGTAATATCGACTTACATTTATTTCAATATAAATAGTTACGATACTAATTTTTTTACCACGATAAATGTAACATGAATTATTAGGGATAAAACAAATGTGATACGGATTCAAATTCATTCAAACACTTTCCTTAATTTCATTAGATGAGTTTTTCTCTATAATCATCCATGATTCAAAAATATGACATCCTGTTACCATTAATCTATAATGATTCTATTTTTTTTGTAATACTTTTAAAATATTTTATAAAATATTTTAAGAGCTAGGCACTGAGTTTTTATGAGATTACGAGTCCTAGAGAAGCTCAGTATTGGTATAATAAAAATACGAAATATATTTTTCTCACATATGTGTAGTTTTTATGAAATAATGATATAACTACTAAATGGATTCATAGATGGGAAAAATAAGAAAAATATTAAATCTATAGTGTGTTTTTTACATGAGGAACAACCTAACCATTGAATGTGACGAGCGCTTGGGTTAAGCACGATCATGTGAAGAATAATAATGATATTGGAGGTTGTAGATTTCACCAATGATGAAGACATAGAAACAATATTCAACATAGATCTATCTGAACTCATGTAAGGAGGTTTTTTTTAAAATTTATTAAATTTATTATTATTCAACATCATACATGATTCAATTAAACTAACTGTTAGCTTTTTGTATTGAAGGATGATTTATATTTGATGTTTTTATATTCTCAAAACCTTAAAATTAATATTTCTTCATTATTACTCTTTATTTTTATTTCATAAAAAAAAGGATTGAGGCTAACATGAACATTGTATGAGGTTGGTTCCCCATTTTTTATCTATTTCCATTAATTTTATATCTCTAATAATCATTGGTATTTAATTTTTATATTTATTCAGAAAATACATGGTGGAAAAATCAATGCACCATCGATCTTTGGAAAAAAGGATTCATTACCTTGGGTTATAGATAAATAGAGATCATATATTTGTGATGTTTTGATATGATGGTGGGTTTCATTAGGAATTTGATATCCCTAGAGCATGGGTTTTTGCATCTTGGTGCAGTGAAGAAATGGGGATGATATCTGGGTGAATCAGTGGCCGGAATTCACTCATCAGTGATGGCAGAGATCGTCTGATTACAGATTTAAAATTATTGGTGGATATGGTTGAGGAACCAATGGTGGAAACAACATAGGTGATATTTTTTTTTGAATATCTCAGGATTTCAATGAAAATAATGACAACATAGAATGTACTATGGAAGAACATATTCCATGTAACCCCTACTGTGGTGCTAAGGTTTTCTTGCATAGAAAAATGTCTCAAGCCCTACGACATGTGTCACAATCCCTGTAACCTACTGATGAGGCCCTATTTGTACCCTAGGGGTACACATGATTGTAAAAAGCTAGGAATACATGCATTTATAGAGTATATAATCATGACCTAGTACGTAGACATTACTAGGCACCTGGGCATAGTCCAGAGTACACGGACTCGAGCATGTGGCATGTCGAGTGCTGCATGGATCTCTATTTTCCATGTATTTATTATATTACAATATTCATTTGGAGAAAAATATTTCATGTTGGTTAATTATACATTGGATGTTTCGGAAATAGAGAGATAAAAAATTTACTTAGTCTAGGGTAGGTTGAGTCCATGCTTCTCTTCTATGTGGACCCTTATTAGTTGGGTGTTTTCCATTTCCTCATTGCAATGAGGGTATAATGTTATATTATATCCTCAAAATATTATTGTTATCAAATGTATAGTTTTATATTATATATTGTTTTAGGGATCCATTTATGAGGCTCAGGGTGGGATCCCTTATCTTATCATACTCCATATGTTGGGTTTGAGAAATCATCCTGACCGAATTACACGATTGTATAATTCCATACATAGTGACTTATTCTAGATAGGGTATATAGTTTCCTTTCGAAGCACTGGATTTCATCCCCAATATCTGTATTAATATATTTACTGTTTTAAAAAATATATATTTAGAGAGGACTGAAGATAATCAAATCTCAAATAAGTACCATTAGTGATAGCACATATCATTAAGTGAGATCTCCTAGATGATAGCTGCCTTGAAGCCTCATGCAGATTCATGTGACAAAAAGTTTTGTTGAGACCAATTTACAATTGGAATATATAATGAGTATATTTTGGATAATATGTTTTATGTCTCATATTCTAATTGACATTCCTTTATGATGATCTAACTAGTATCCTGATGCTTTATGTTTTCTGATTTTCGGGTGTCATACTGGGTATTATTATACTCACTGATGCTTGAGATATTCCTATAAATGTTGGGTCTTATATATATGAAATTCCAGTTTATGGTATCTTAGGAGGAATTGTACTAGGAATAACATAATGAGCTAGACTGGCCCTGGTTGTATGAGGTGTTTCTTTTGAAAATAGTTCCATCTTAGTTAGTTAGTTGGACTTTTTATCAATTTATTTGGGGCTTAACATCTCCGCTTATTATTTACAGTATTTTCATACTCGAGTGTGGGATATTTTTTATGTATACATTATGGTATCTTATTTATTATACCTTCAAACATTGTATGGCTATTTTGTGATGTGGGCATGTGTATAAGTACCTTAAGCTAAGGCCTCTCTTGTGTTTATTATGCCTACTCAGGGCTTATTGTCAGCCCCTATCCTATTGGAGGTACTCTTGGGGTTATCACACCCAAATTTTCTCCAGAAAAGTAGGCCTCAAAATTTTGGGTCATGAATGTGCCGTATTATAGCTTGTTCATTTTAGGATCAAATTTTTGAAAATTTCCAGAAGATAAGTTCAGTTTGGGAAATAGGGTAACAATGTTGAAGTGTTTTGATTTTGTCTTGCAAGTGAGGGACTCCTCTATAATTGATGTAATGTAGAAATATATTCTTTGGGACTCTGATAAAGTACTTATTAAACTGAAATATATAGTCATTATAAGAAGGGAAAACATTAGTACATATATCATATTGGAATAATGGGTTTTTTGCATTTCCTTTTTTAGTCCGTTTTTCATATATACTCTATGAATGTGGAAAATCTAGATTATATTTTAGGATTCCTCTGTGATGATTTTTTATTCAGATTCTATTGAAGGATCTTTAGTATGGTCTACTTAATGATGAGGCATCAATATAGGGTCCTAAACAATAGGTTGTTCTTATGAGTTTTTTTCTAGTCCTTCCACCACCAATTGGGAATCATCTTTCCATAAAAAAACTAACTGAGGATGTTAACATATTTACTGAACTTCAAGAGTTTTAATGGTTGAATACACATATGTTTCAAGTGGATCTGCACCCCCCCGGGTTGCTGAGGATCGGCTAGAGGGAGATACCCAGGTTTTAATCCCTATGAAGATAAGTTCATATTAGATGGTGGTCCTACATGATAGAATTTTTCCTAGATCAATGGGGTTATAGTGGATTCTAATGATTCAGATACATGATGATATATCACTCTCTTGGTTAGATTTCGAGCATCTATTTAGGGTGTAGTTCTATTCAGCCATGTTGAAAGAAGTGAACATGAAAGCTTATATATAATCATTATAGTAGGACAACCATGGTAGAGTACTATTCAAGGTTCACCATCCTTTCATGATACTCTCTGACCATTGAGTAGGGAAAACACTGAGATATTTTGTCTAATGTGATATATCATTGTATCCCTACCAATTTTAGGGTGCATGAGGGAGATTCGGATGTGGAGAAGATTTTGGGAGATCATATGCCGACAGTTTGTTCTATTATTGGAAACATATGAGATATTTCATCAAAAGATTATAGCCGAAAACATACATTGGGATCCAGGAATACAAGATGATTCTGGAGATGATCTCTAGATAGTGGGTGTGCAGTTCAGGGCTCTCACAATGGTTTTAGTCATACAAGAGTGTGGATTCGTTTCTATTTTAATAGTTAGGGGAATCCAACATTGTATTGTCTAACATATCATGTTATTAACAAAGGGACCTTCGATAGACCACCAAAGTATAGAAAATCACAGGATCAGGAAGGTCCAAAGGGTGTCAGACAAGGCCACGTTGTTAGCAAATCTGACGGAGGTGGAAGAAAATTTATGATGTTAATTACAACGCCCCTAGTGGTCTATGTGAGACTCATGGAGCTTGTGTTCAGAGACTTGGACAGTTGTAGGCAGTAATGTATCTTGACCCAAAGGCTCCGAGGATTATTATAGCTATGATTTTTGTGTTAGAAAAATGTGTGATCCACTCATTCCATTCCACTTCTCTTGTCTAAGACTAGGAGATTATTGTTGATCTCCTTGGATCAACCCTTCTGCTTGAATACTTCAACCAAAGGGGATTCAACGATCATACACTTTTTCTCTACAACATGATTTAACACTGGGTGAACATAGCTACTTATGGGATATATGTGGCCTTAAGATATGTAATTTATCAACATCTTTTTATATCGTTTTTGTTATTCTAATTAATTAATTTTGTGTTAATTATTAAATAATTGAAAATTTAATTTTACATAGTTAAATTTACTAATTGATAAATCTATGTGTTCATTTTTATTTTAATTAATTTAAAATTTTAATTCATTTAATTTAGTTTTTATTTATATTTTATTTATATTTAAATTTTAAAATATCACTTTTACGTTTTTGTTTTTATTTTTTGTTCATTGTAAAAAAATATTTTATCTCTAAATTTTTATTTAATTTTTCAAGACTACAATTTATTTTATGTATTTTATTATTCTTATAATTTAACAGTAATCAATTTATTTTATTTAAATTGATCTCAATTAATAATTTAAATATTTTTTATTTAATGTTTCATTTTAACCTAACATTTGAGTATAAAAATATTTAATTGATTTTCTCAATAATTTCAGTTATATTTTAATTTAATTTTAGTTTTAATTTTATTGTAATATGATTTTCAATTTAGTTACTTAATCACTTGTTTTAAAATTTTATTAATTCAAACATTTTTTGAGATTAATTTATTTCATTATTTGAATTAGTTTTTAAATTTTTTTATTTCATAATTGTTTTATTTTAGTTATATTTTCTAATAGATTAATTTAATTCTAAGTTAGGAGCCATCTATGTCACCACTGTGAAAAAATTCG
This sequence comes from Viscum album, assembly GCA_963277665.1. Taxonomy (NCBI): domain Eukaryota; kingdom Viridiplantae; phylum Streptophyta; class Magnoliopsida; order Santalales; family Viscaceae; genus Viscum; species Viscum album. The sequence continues at coordinate 1,568,765,597 of OY728160.1, forward strand.
AACCACTATTGTCTCACCTTCCACTCTCATTGAACCCATCACCTATACCATTTTATTGATAAAATCTATCATATAACTACCACTAGACCAACTAGCTTGCAGACTATACCCAAGAGACTACACACCGCTACAAAAATTACCCATTATTTCTATTTTGATTACCCACTATCCTTTTTATCACCCACTATTAGGAAACTCAATGGAAAATCCTTCTTTATAGGTAGCACAATGTCTTACGGCAAGTGCCACCTGTTATCTACAATGCACTTACATAGAGTTCATCCTCATTTTCTTTCAATTGTACCACAACAACCATCCACCATTTACAGAAATCATAGCTAGTATATAACTACCACTCACCACCACTGTTGATGATGAGTAAATTTTCCAAAAAAAATCTCCACCCACCGCCACACCAAGATCTTCCACCAACAGGATAATAGAGGGCCAAAACCACTCACCAAAAATTTTAGATCTAAATCCATCACCTGAAACCACACAGATTTGAGATGAGTCCCTTTCTCCCTTTACCATACCACACTAGAAGACATAATCACAGATCCCCAATATTCCACAGCTACTACCACCACTCTTCACTACCATCACCACCAGATTAGGGATTCCATGGATGAACTCATAATTATAGATGAGGATATAAACTCCTATTTAGATGCATTTTCTCACTGATTCCCACCATTCTAAGGCCACTACATTCCAACTCAAACTAGATATTAAGAAATTGTATCCAACCATGATATCGAGCCCAAACCACCTCGAAGAAGAACACATTGCCCATAACTGTGTTAAAATTGATGTTTCCCACTCCAGATCTGAAGTCCAGCCCAACACCATCAGCCTCCACAATCATGTCCCAGGGGCATGCCACTAATTAATACCCTCACTGATGCAAATCGAGAGTTGATAGAATCCCTACCTACAACTTTTGACCGAATGCAACCCTCCACCTTTCATGAATCTTTCACCATGAGATGTAGAAAGCTGAGCTACGAGCATGAGTCACTATGGACAATGTCTCAGTTGATCATCTAGAAGTAGACCTAGCACTACTATTTTCTGTAGTTGGAGATGTTGTGAGGCCAAACCCCTTCTTGGGAGATGACCCCTATCGTGACAGAGTATGGAGTAAAAAAAATTTAAATAATTAATAAAATATAATAATTATTATAATAATTAATAAAAATATTAATTAAATAAAATAAAATAAATATAATAAAAAAATAATTCATTTTATTAGAAATAAAAATTAAAATTATATAAATTATATTTTAATCTAATAATTTCAATTTTCATAATTTTTTTATTTTTCTATATTTATTTTATCATTATTAATTATTTTGTATTTAATTCTTTAATTTTTGGTTATACGTAAATCATAAAAAATGATAATAATTACATATTTTAATTATGTAATTATTTTTATTAAAATAAAAACATAATAAATAATTATGTAAATATATTTAATAATTTGAACAACTAATTATAATAATTTATATATTTTTTATAACTATTTTTCTACTAATATTTTTTTAATGTTAAATTATTATAATGTTGTTATTTATTAATTCATTGTTTTTTTGACATACTTCCAAGTTCATTTTCAGTTATGATATATTGTATAAATTCCAAAGGGTTATAGGATGTTGTGAGAGGTGTTCAATGACTCAGAGAAGATTGACTGATGTCAGTGCGTACCCGCAGTGACCAATTGAGAGGCGAAAAATTATAAATATCATGAGGTAGTCTTTATGAGGAGATCCAAGACATTATAACATTCACAATTCATGGATGAGGAGAGTGAGACATCATCTTATCTTTTGCAACACACAACTACTAACCTAGGAGCTCTTGTCATTAAGTAGGAGTGTGAGGTAGACTAGAGGGCATCAAGAAGCTCCTCAATGGGGGTTCATTTCATCATCATCATCTTCTTACTTCCTCTGGTTTTGATCATTCAATATATTTTATGTGCTTCTATTTTTTACTTTTTCTTAAACATGATGTTTAATTAAATTTCACTCCGGGGGATTTCTATAATTCTAGTGTAATATTTCATCTTATTACCATTATTTTTCAAAGAAACCAAAATCAATCAGTGATATCGATTATGGTTTTCTCAATATTGGCTTCCACCTTACACATTTAATTAAAAGACATCAATTTCAATTGGAGAAATCGATTCTCACATTTTTTTATTCGAACTAATTATCTTTGGAATGATAATGAGAAGTAGAGAGATTTAAGAACCTTCATTATGCATGCTTAATCTCTTTGTAGATAAGATTAATCAAACCATTTTTCAAGAATTTATTTTCAATTTAATTACTATTATAGAAGAACCCATTTAATCAAGTTGGTGGAATTACCCAATCCAACAACATAATCAATTTTCCCACTCCTTAACACCATTTTTTGACACCATTGACACATTAAATTCAGCCATTAAAACTAGTACCTCTAACATTAAAACATTAACGAATTTCATGTTGTTTTCAATAGTTCAAAGATAAGATACTACCCCAGTACATTCACAAAACATCCCTTGGGTTTGACCAATCACTACTATACTGGTTTTGGTTCATAAATTGTATTTTTATGTCCTTAACAACCTTCAGGTAAAAAAACATTCAGTTTCATTATTTTGGAAGGAGTGTAATTAGTGTCTTAGGGATAGAAAATTTAAAATATAATAATAATAATATTATTATTCGTGTGTTTCTTGTGATTTTCTACCTGTATTTTGTGTGTGTTGAACTTAAAAATCAATAGTGTTGTTTTTTATGATGTTTTTAGTGTTTTTCACTACAATGATAATTATTTGGTAATTTCACCATTTAGTTTTGTTAAATATTTGTTGTTTTGGTGGTTTTTGATTTATGTTTTAAATAAATGGAATTTCAAGGGGGATATTGTCTTCCATAAGTGGTTTATCATGCTTGTTGTGGCTATTATGGGCACACTGATTAGATGATTTTCTATAATATTCCACAAAGACCTTATCAATATGAAGTAAAGATTGATTATTATGAACTTGAGACCATTTATTTTTTTCAAAAGTATGTCAAATGATTTAAACTATGTTTGAATGATTTGATTAATTAAACAAAACACATAATGAAATAATGAAAAAAAATTACAAAGTGGATCATGGGAAGCACATGAAAATATTATACATAAACCCAACTTGAATTTAGTGATGAGTAAAATGAATTTTGAAAATTTTAAATTGAAATTATGAAGGAGAGAAAGGCTATAACATAGGAAACAAACATATTATTTTGAAGAAACAGAAATTGATAGAGAAGAAAATTTGTTAATTACAAACTCTATGAATGGAGAATATAACATTTATAATCCGCTGAAGAACTTAAATGGAATTGAGATGGAAAATTTTGAAAATTAATTAAATGAAATTGAAGAGGATGTCACCATTATATACATGGTTCCTATCTTTGAAAATCATCATTATTTTAGGAGTTTTGAAAATGTTATTGCTTAGGTTGAGGAGAAGCTAGAAAATGAAAACTAAAATGTAAAAAAGTCTTCACCAATTTTTTTAAATTTTTAGTAATGAACCAAAACCTAACATTAGGAATATTATGAATGTGAAAAGTGACTTGAAATCAATTACTGAGATAATTTTGAAACAATTAAAAAATGTTATCTTCGTGCTTTTTAAATTTTAAACCAAATATTTTTTGAAATGAATTATAATAAATTGGAAGAGGGAATGATCTACGATGAAAGGTTAACAAATGATCTCTCACTGCCATGTTTTAAAAATAATATTATTTCTAAAACCTTTTTTAATGAAATGGAAAAAAATGTTGACCATCCTAAAGAATATTGTTTAAATTTAAAGAATCAATGATTTGTATTTCTTAAAGTAGAAATGAACAACTACTCCCCTGAAAATGAATTTCTATACTCAACTGAATTTTTTTTGAGTGACATATTTTATAAAAACTAAAAGTAGAACTCGGAAGTACATTAGATAATTTTAGTTGAGTAAACTTTTCCTAAGTTGTTGATGGTTATTTTTTTTGGAGGAAGAACATTTGGAAAAGATTTATAATTTGGTCAAACCAGAATATGTGAATGGCCAAATAAATTCTATTCTTGATTGTTCACACCCATCCACAGTTGATATTGGTGATGAATACAATCATGATACATAGATTAGTTTATAAGAGGAGTTTCACATGAGTTCTAATGATTCTAAATATGTTCATAATACTATATATACCCTTTGTGAACTTGATAGTTTGAACTCGACCACATGCACTCATGAATTTGATTTTGTTTGGGTAGAATTTTAGAGATAATGTTTTGTGGATAATAAAACACCCCTAAAATCACCTATTTCACCTCTTTCCATTAATAAAAATTATATTTACTCGAATATGAACCTAATATATAATTGGAAAGCACTACTTCTATGAGTTAATTTTATGACCCTTTTTCTGTTGATGAGATTATATGTTTTGTGGAAGATCATGAGGGAGTTACTTCTTTTTCAGGTGAACCTAAATGTCATGAATCCACTAAGAATGTGGATTTTGTTGATGATAGTTCTTATCAATTAAAAGACTCATTTAAGCAGTTCCTTAATTTTAAAGGGTATCTCATAGGTGTTTTTGTAGATGTTGAATGTTTAGTTTCTATTTTAATAAGTCTTGTTACCAATAAAATAAATTATATTTTAAAAGTACATGGGGAAATCGTTGAAATAGTTTTAAATTAGAAGACCACACCAACCTAGTGATCATGAACAGATTGTTAGGAGATCTCAGTTGAGGATTTAAAAACTAGCACTGCATGGGAGACAACTCATGATTTTATTTCTTTTAATAAAACACTTTGTTTGCTTTCAATAAAATTATTCTTTTGTTTATTTTTTAAGAATATCAAAATGTGTAAATGAAAAAAATTTAGTGCTTCATGGGATTCAACCCATGGTATTAAAATGTATTTGATTTTGTTTTTTGTTAAGAATAAAATTATGCTTCTTGTTCTACCGTTTTCTCAGTTCCCACTGGGGTTATTTTTTAGGACTTGTAGTTCGTTGTTTTTAGGGGAGTTTTTTTGTTAAGGATATTGACATAGGATAATAATTCCCTTTTCGCATCTAATCAATAGGATCTACTGGGAGGAGCATCAATGGATAAAATTTAATTAGGGAACTTCCTTATTTTGATCTGTATATTTTTGTGCTACTTTTTCAATTAGTTTCTATTACATTATTCTATATTTAATGTTGCATTGTTGTTGGAAACTTTTATGCACATCTCTTAAAATCATTCAATGTTTGTAATTGATTTTATGGTTGAGTGTAATACTCATAATTATTGTGCTATATTTTTTTATTGAATGTATTTATCTTTTCTTGGTGTTTTAATACACATTTACTGTTTTGTTGAAAATATAATTGAATAAAACTTTTAAACATCCCCAAAACCACTTAATATTTCACTCGGTTTTCATTTTCTTATTTTTTAACTTAATAGAAAAATTATTATAATCTAATTTAATGAACAAAAATGTTACTATATTAAAAAATATTTATTTTGTAAAACATTATATTGTTTGAACTACATTGTAACCCTTGAACATCTTATTAACTACTTGAATTACATATATGTATTGAGATTTAAAAGTAAATTTGATTTTCTCTACCTTTTATTCCATCTTTGAAGAAAATCTTGGGTTTCATGTTTGTGGGATAGGGTCTTCTAATTCTCTGATAATCTATGATTTAAGTGAATCCGATAAATTTGTTGAAAAAAATGGTTATTTTTTTTTTCAAAATTTATTCCAAATATGAGGTTCTTTATGATTCATTAAATACCAAAATTCATTACTTAATAAAGGGTAATATCTTACAGGATTTTGAGGATTTCATTGATCCTAAATTTTTTAGGATGAAGGATTGCAGAATCGAGTTGTTTACCGTTTTTATGTATATTATGTTTTGGAATTAAGAAAAATATTTCTATAGAATAATGTTTTATGGAATTATATACATAACATTAAGAAAAATTAAACTCAAACTCGAACTTAGGAGGACTCATTTTTCATTAATAAAAAATGTAATCACCTTAGTAAGTCAACTCAAATTATAGTCTTATAAGGCTTCTGACACTGGAGTAAAAAGGAAAAATAGAAATCCATGGTTAATATTTGAGACACTAGATGTTGGGTGTTTCTGTAAGCCCTTTGTAATTTTTAAATTAATGCATTTGCACAGGGATTTTCAAAAGTTACATGGCTGTGTAAATTTAAAACAAAAAGAAATAAAAATAAATAAAATGCATTGCTGTCAAAAATGAGTTCATTATGGTGAGGGAATTTTAAACACTAGATGAATAAGGGTACACTTGACATGTATGAAAAAAATTTATATTTCATCAATAATTTGATTCAAGAATATACTTTTAATATAAAACATTGATTTTTAGAACTTAAAAGAAATTGATTGTTGCATGTGCCTGTTGTCAGAATTTTATTTCCACTTATATGTAACTTTTTATCACTCTCAGATTTAGAACATGGACTAGAATTGAAGTAAGTCAATGCGTGGATTCATATAGGAGGCATAACATCTTCAATAGTGAATGATTCCCTATTCCCTTAATCTCATTGATATTTTTTAAACTTATTCATGAACTTTTATTAAAATTTTATTTGATGATCTAAACTCTCAATTTTTATTCCTATTTTTTAAAATTTCTTGACATGTTTATTTGTTAGCTAAATGATTAAAAATCATGTTTTTATCTCAAAAAGACGAAAAGATGGAATTTATTTAGGAAAATCAATGATTATGTGTGGGGAAATTTTATGTGACATTTACATATATTAATTTCTACAAAGTTTTATTAAGTTGTTGATCTTTTAATTAATTAATTGTTACTTTATTGTAAAATAATTGATTTTTTATTTTTATTTGGTTAAATTTCAAATTTATCAATTAATGTGTTTAATTTTTCATCATTTCATTTAAAAAATTGATTCATTTTATTTAGTTTTTTTGTTATACTTTATTTTTAAATTTCTTTGAAAATATTAATTTTATTGTTGTGTTTTTATTTTTTATATGTGTAAATAAATAATTTATCATTATATTTATATTTAAATTTCTAAAACATTAATTTAATTTATTTATTTTATTATTGTTATAATATAACATTAACTAATTTTATTATTTAATATGATATCAATAATTAATTTAAATCTTTTTAATTTAATGTTTTATTTCAATTTAATTTTTGAGTATCAAAAAATTTAATATTATCTATATGTTTTTAATTCATGTTTTGTTGTAAATTATTTGTATTCTAGTTCTGAATATAGTTAATTATTAACTTGTTATAATATTTAATTATTTCAAAATTATATTTTAGTTTCATTTATTTAAATAATTAAATTAGTTTCCAAATTTTAATTACATTATGTGTTAATTATTTTAATTTTATTTAAATTTTATAATTGATTATTTATATTCAAAGTTAGGATCTAGCAAAGTCACTACTAGTAGTAAATTCCAAAAACCGTTGGCTCCCCTTCTTCTCATTTTACCCACCACCAGTCGCATTTTTTGGTTAAGTTCAACATTTAAATACTGTAAGATCTACTAACCAGCTGTGACTTGACAAAAGAAACTACCCACCACCATAAAAATTACCCAATGTTGCTCCTCTTTTTACCCACCACACAGGTTTTTCACCCATTGTTGGACAACCTAACAGTGACTCATACTTCAAAGGTAGCACAATGTCTCACCACCGACAGCTCATCTTTTCTACAATAAACATCTATAGTGTTCTTCAATCATTTCTTTCACCTGTATAATAGAATCCATCCATCTTTTATAGAAATCATAGAAAAAAGAGAACTATGACTAATCTACACAATAGACAATGTGTCACTATCGCAGATGAAATTATCCACCTAATGCCTCACTTTGATCTTCCATTGACAATATATTAGAGGAAAAAAATGACTCACCTCCACTTTTAGATCCGACTGTATCACCTTAAACCCTAGAGATCTGAGCCAAGTCCATTTCACCCATTACCATGCCAATCTAGAAGACCTACCCATAGATCCTAAATTTTCCACTATTAAAACCACCACTCTCCACATCCAGCTCTCCGAGTATGAGCACACGGCTGGAGATGTAGATCTGAACTCCTATGAGGATGTGTTTGATCATTGATGACCACATTTTATAGAATCACTTTCCAAATTGAATGAGAACAAAAGAAATCTAAACCCATCTTGATGCCCAACCCAAACCTCCTTAAAGAAAACACACCACTTGCCACCATATTGAACCTGATACAGCCCATTCTTGATTTGAAGTCATGCCTCAAGATGCCAGCCTCCACCAATATGACCCATAGCCACACCGTGGATCGGTGAGAGTTGAGAACCTCTGGAATCACTACGTGTAGATGCTGATATAATCAAAGAATCCCCTCTATTTATATTTCCACCTGGATAAGTATAATGTTGAGATGATTTCTTTAGTCACTGTAGATAAAGGCTGAGCCGAGCCTCTAGATGGAGAATCGGTGCAACCCATTGTAGCTGATGGAAATTCCATTAGGTGGAGCCCCTTCTAGAGAGGTGACCCCTGCTGCAGCTGGGCACGAAGTAAAAGAAAGAGAAACACGTCATTAATAAAAATATTAATTAGATTAAATAGAATATTAATAGTAGAATAAAATTAATATTCTATTTAATATAAATAAACTTAATTTTATAAGTTATATTTCAATCTAATATTTTTAATTTGATCCTTTTTATATTTTTATAAATTAATTTTATCCAAAAAACATATTTTATATTTAATATATGTATTTCTTGTTATTAATAAATAATAAATAGTGATAATAATTATAAAATTTAAATATGTAATTATTTTAATTAAAATTGCCATCATAATAAATCATTATCTAAATCTATTTAATTATTAAAACAACTAATTATAATAATTAATATATTATTATAACTATTTCACTACTAATTTTTTTATTTTTTATTATATTAAATTATTATAATGTTTATATTTATTAATTTATTCATTATTTGTTGTACTTATAATATTTTTTTTAGTTAAGATATATTTTATAAAGTCACTTGGATTGGAGGAGGTTGTGAGAGGTGTTCAACGACTCAGAGAAAACCGACTGAAGTCGGAGCTAGCTAGCAATGACCAACTAGTAGACAACAGAGGATAAAAATCACTAGGTAGACCTGAAGAGGATATTTAGGACATTATAAAATTTACAATTCATAGAATGTGGGAGAGAGATAGAGACCTTACGTTTGCAACACACCACTACTAACCTAGGAGCTCTGGACTTTGAGTAGGAGGGTGAGTCAGACCCGAGGGGTTTGAACTACAATACAATGCGGAGTTCTTTTCCTCATATTATTCTTCTTACTTCCTTCGATTTTGTTCATTAAAGATATTCTTTGTAGTTCTGTTTTTTATTTTTTCTTGAACACAATGTTTGAGTAATATTCACTCAGGGGATTCCAATTATGCTAATTTAATATTTCATCTTTTTTGCATTATTATTCTCTGAAGCCAGAATCAATCAGTGAAATTGATTCTAATATCAATAAAATTGTTTTTCACCGTACAATTTTAATTCAAGAACGTCGATTTAAATTGTAAAAATTTATTATGTCAATTTATTCATTCAAAATAATTCTCTTTTAGAGGATTCAAAGAAGAAGTGAGCTTTAAGAACCATCTTTATGTGTGTTTAATCTCCCAATGATGGAGATTAATCCATACATTTAAAAAAAAGAAATTTAAATTTATTTACTCTAATAAAAGAACTCATTTAAACCATTTTGTAGAATTTTCCCCAGTAAATAACATCTTCTATTTTCTACCTCCTTAACACCATTGTTCAACACCATTAACACATTAATCTCACCCATAAAAATTAATACATCTCACATTCAAAAATCAATAAATTTCATGATGTTTTCAATAGTTTTGAGATAAGATAAAGCCCTAGAACATTCACCCTTCTTCCCTTGGATTCTATCCTTCAATAATATAATATTTTTGATTTATAAATGTTATATTGAAGGCCATAATAACTCTTGACAGTGTACTAGTTTGGATTATAAATTTTATTTCAGAGAATCCTACCAGAGGGGATTCAATAGTCATGCACTTTTTTCTACGATGTGATTTGACTCTAGGAGAAGAGATATTCTTATGGGATATCTTTATATAATTAATGAGGATCTATGATTTCATAGAAGGTATATACTATCTGTCCACACTTTAGGACCAGGTTTACTCATTTAGGCACATGATGTAGTGTCCATATAATGATGGAATAAGGTTCTCTATCATGGGTGAGAAGGGGAGCGAGAAAGAGTAAGATGCTCTCAAACACATGAGGATACAACTGATTACTCATAATTTCTCTAGTAATTCCCGTAGAGAAGTGAATTCTATGATCTTTCATCTTTTTTTAGTGGAGGAAGAGTGATAGGACATATTTCATGATGATGTTCCTGGTTTACCATTCCATCGGGAGATAGACTTATCCATAGAATTTCACAAATTGATTGCCCAGATATGTATTCCTGACATATCATGAAGGCTCACATTAAGCTTAGTGAGATAAAGGTGTGGCGGGAGGGGAGGAATTTTACAGGAAGTGGTTTGTCAAATCAAGTGTGTTACCCTGGGCATCCCTAGTGTTGTTCACCAACAAGGTGGATGAGAGCTTGTGGATTTATTTAAACTACCATTTACTAAAAAATATACCATAAAGAATAAGTATATAATTGTTATGATTAATTACCTCTTTAAATTGTTCATCAGGGAAATATGGTTATTGAAGATTGTCTTTAGATTAGGCTATCACCAGATCTATGTATCATACATTGATATAACAAAGATCACTTTCTAATGCCTCTATGGTCATTATGAGTACATGGTGATGCGTTTTGTCATAACAAATTACCCAAAAAAATATCATGTGACATATGAATTGGATCTTTTATTCATTCTTAGATTAGTTCATGGTTATCTTCTTAAAGTGTCATTTTGGGATTTGAGATGTCCACTTTTTGGGAATTGTCATCATTTTAGAGGGTATAGTAGTATACCCAAGGAAGGTTGAAGCAATGTTAGTTTGAAAGCCACCCAAGAGTGGGATACATGTGTAAAGATTCCATGAGTTTCTAGGATACTATATGACTGTGATGTACAATTTCTATAGTATATCATCACCCTTTACTACTTTAACTTGAAAGAGGTACCCTTTCATGTGAATGGATAAGTTCCAATATGATTTTCAAGAGTTTTGGTAGAGGTTTATGATCGCTCCCATCTTGCGACTTCCAAAGGCAGGTTTAGAGAATGTAGTGTTATTTAAATCCTTAGATACTAGGATTGTGGTTTTACTAATCCAGATATAGGTGGTGATTTCCTATGGGACACGACAGTTGGGTCCACATGAGCAGAACTACACGACCGATGATCTAGAGCTAGTAGTAGTGGTATTCACCCAAATAATTTTGTGAAATTACATTAATTATGGATGGATTATCTTCAATTTAGAACACAAGCATCTCATATATATCTTTTTTATTAATATATTAACATGGGATAGATATGAGTGCTTGAGTTAAATTAGGATTATTACTTCGAGAATGTCTATAATAACCGGAAGGAGAATGTTGAGGAAGATTCTCTTAGTAGAGTTATTGTTAGTTGTTTTTGGGAAAAAAATAAGAGTAGTTGACATTGTTGTCAATGTGTTTAGTAGAATAGGATGGTTTGGAGTACCTCTAGTTCATGTTTGTTACCCCACAAATTCTACATCTTTTTAGGGAGCCTAAACATTGAGATACAAACTCTATGACCTTCATAATCATATAATAACTAGACATAATCCTGATGGATTTTTTAAAGATGTGGAGCATGTCATTATTTTTAGAGGGAGGGTGGTGGTACAAGTGACTTTGGTTTAAGAGGTTTTGAGGGAGTTTTATATATTCCCTTAGTTGTGTATGTATGTTTAGAAAATATCTACCTGGTCCTTTAACATCAGTTCTGGAGGCCAAGGATAATTAAGCGAATAGAGATGTTTGTCTCTGAATAAGCACATGGTTCAAGAATTTTTCTCCCAACCCCTTGAAGTGATATAGTTGAAGTGAATGGTATATCTATATAATTTGTGATGCAGATTCTATGATTATCTAGAAGAGATGATTCCATTTGGTTGATCATAGACCGACCCACCAAGTCATCTAACATCTTAGTTATCTGAGATTAGTGTTCTGTAGAGAGCTTGGGATACCTCTATGTGTTGAATATAGTCAGACGGCACCAAGTTCCACCAATGATCACTTCCAAATATGTTAATTTCATCACATCAAGATTATATAGAGGATTATAGGGGGAATATGGGAATCAATTTAATTTGATCATGATGTTTTACCCCCAAACTAATGACCATACTAAGTAGACAATTTGGTTTCTAAAGGGAATTCTATGGGATTATGTGTTGGGATTTCACTATAGTTGGGAGGATCACCTAACCTTGGTGGATATTTTATAAAACAGCTGTCATAGAACAATCCACGTGACACTATTGAAGGCCATATGTGGGAGAAGATACAAGTCATTACTATATTGTACTGATCTAGGGGATTCACCACTCATGGGACTGTAGTTGGTATGATTGACAATAGAGAAGGTGCATATCATCCAAGAGTAGATAAAGACTACCCAGAGGCATAAGAAATCTTATATAGACTAAAATAGGATTCTTTTCTAGTTATAGGAGAGGGAGAATGTGTTCTTGAAGGTTTCTACTAGATGTAGATTGTAGAGACACTGTAGAGGTAGTATGTTATCTCTAAGGTTCATTGGAACTTTCTATATACTATCTATGGTTAAAGAAGTGGTGTACCACATTTCCCTACTTCCCCAGATAGAATGGGTACACAAATTCTTCAATGTTTCATAGTCTAGGATGTATGTACAAGATCATCACATGTTATTGACTATGATGAGATAGACATTTAGGATGCACCTACCATTTTAGAGTACCAAGTATAGATTAACAATCACTAGGATAAAATCCATTGCGGGTGAGTGATTCCCATATTGTGACTTCTGTGGAAGCACAGGAATCTTCAGGAGAGAAATTGGGAGTGGTAGACCTAGATACAAACACAGTACAATCATATTTTCATGAAGGATTTTTTTCTTTTCATGATGAAAATTCCTAAGGTGAGGAGAATGAAATGACTCTTTTTTCCCTATATTAAATCAAAATATCCAAAGAGGCTCGGTATTGATATAATAAAATTATTTATTATGTTATACAAAGTTTATGTACTTTTTAATAAATATTGGAATAACTCGTGAATGGTGTCTCATATAGAAAATCCAAGAAAACATTTGATTAGGGAGTATATGGTTTACTATAGATGTGACTTAACCTTGTATCATGTCCGGTGCTTGGGTTAGGCACGATCCTGGAAAAAATAAAAAATAAATAAATAGATAAAATGTATTTCTTGTTTATTAATCCCCCTAAACCTGATATACTACATAAATAAATGTTTATATACAAACATTTGAATTATCCACATAACTATGTAGATTTTTTAAGAGAGTGTGGATGATCATTGGATGGTGTTAGGATCATGGATCAGTGATTGGAGTGCTAAAAGGATCGACAACAACAATGAAGTCTGTGGATCTCACTAATAATGAAAAAACGTGAATGTTATTTATTATTCATCAATCTAAAATTAAAGAAGAATGTTTTTGGATTAATTTATCCCATTTTCATAATCTATCATAAAACACAATTCAATTCTTCTAATAGTTTGATTATCATATCGACAGATGAGTTTACACACATGAGCCTCAGCCTGGTTGGTGAGGACTCCTTAAGTGCATCTAGGAAACCCGTGACCAAATCCAGGTAGAGGCATATTTCCAGGTACTAAAGAAAGTATTGTAGTGCTACTATAGCAGGTTCGGTTTGGAACTATAGCATTCGGGAATATTCCCCTGTTTGGGCCTTTGGCCACTGATTTGGTCCCCAAGTCCTTTAAGGCCATCGGGCCACCTAGGCCTTTAGGTCAGTAAGGCGTTTGTGTCCCCTCAAGGCCTTCAAGCTACCTTTTGTGCATATACAAAGCAGAAAACTTACAAGGAACAGCTCTAGAAAGAGGATGATCAAAGATTTTTCAACATAGCAGAAGCTAAATGGATTGCAAGAATGATAGGGTATAGCACCTGCCATCGGGAAAAGCATGTGCATGCACGAGAATTCCAAGCTGAAAACCCATGCGAAGGTGAAGAGCTTATTTTCCATTGAATATGCTGGGGAGGAGAAGTTCCAAGTAGTTAGTCTCAGTTGTATATAATGTTTGAATCCTACAGGAAATGAATTCCTCTAAGGCCAACAGGCCGTGTAATACATACACCTATGGGTCTTGTAAGGGTTCAAACTCACCCCTAGAAAGGTGGATTATCAAAAATAAATAAAAAATAAAGGCCTTTGGGCCATTATAGGATAGACAAGTTTCTGGTGATGTTTTTTTATTCCAAAAATTATGTAATTGACATTGCTTCATATTCCTCTTCATTCATTATTCCCACAACAACATATCGATTTCATGATGAAATTTGGTTTGGTTTAATACCTCATGTTTTCGTTTTATTAATTTCATTCCCCATTATACATGTGATCATTATCATTATTTCAACTGGTTGGATATTTGACAAAATCCTGGTGTTGAAATTGTTGTGAAAATGCTATTTGGAAAAAATGAGTCATTATATTGGGTTTGAAATAGATAACAATGATAAAATTCTAGTGAATGAAAATGATGAATGTTTTCATTTGTATTTTGGGATACCTAGAGAATGAGTTTTGGAATCTTCGAATGAAAAAGCAATGAAAATGATTTCTAGGAGAATGAGTGGCTGATATAGGTTCATCGCTGATGGTAGTGCTCAGCCGATCATCGATCCTCTGATATCGATGAATATAGATGAAAAATCAATAGAAGTAGTGGAAAAGGAACTATGTGAAGAACAACCAAGATTTTTTATTAAAATGATAACTACACGACATATACTCTTGAAGAACACACTCAGTGTAACCCCTTCTGTGATGCTACTGTTTACATGTAGAAAAAAATATCACACATTGTGTGACTAGATGTTGGTGATTCAGTATGTACCATAGGGGTACATGGTCATGAACATGTCCAAGAACATTGGAATGAACAAATTACATTAGGATGACGCAATAATCAGACACAAGCATATACACTAGAAAATCCAGAGTACTCGGGCACTACCTGAAGTACATAGGCATGGGCTAGAGTACACAGACTCAAGATGGCAACATGTTGAGTGTTGCATCAATTTACACACATCGTTTATCTAATAGAAAAAATATTTATTTTTTGAAATACCTATTTAATGGGTCAGAGAGAAATTAGAAGTGATAAAATTATAGAGACATGTTGTGTACACCCAATACACACCATTTACATTCTCTTGGGTAGGTTGAGTCCCTCATTCTCTTTAGTGTGGACATATATCAGTTGGGTGTCCCCCCTTGGTTTATCACTACATGGGTACAATGTGGAATTGAATTCATAGAATATGATTACGACTCCCTATACAGGTTTTTGTAAGATATAGTTTCCAAAATCCTATAGTGAGGCATAGGGTGGGATCCTCTATCCTATTGTCCTCCCTAGGTGGAATTTTTGGAATTGTAGTGAACATGTTAGGTGTGTGTATGGTTTTATACATATTGGGTTATCCCGAATAGGGTTTTCAGTGACCCCAATGAGCACTATGTGTGATCCATTATTTGTGTATTTATATCTCTATACTTTCGACGTGTACTTATTTGGTGATGTCCAATGAGAATGAACTCTTGGATGAGTGAGAAAACTGATCACATGGCTCATAGAGTGAGATATCCCACATGATAATTACCTTAATGCATCAAGAAGAATAATATAGATGGAAATATGGTTGAGGGATATTGATATGTGTTCTCTATTATGAGTATTTCTTGGTTATTGTTTTTCTATGTCTAATATCCAAATTGATATACCTTTTCGATGGGCTGGTTAGTTTCATGATTCTTCATGTTTGGTGATTTTGGGGTGTCTCATTGGGTATTATTATACTAAACCCTGCATTGTCTCTTCCTACTCAAGAAATTCTTTATATAGATGAAAGTCTTTTTGATGGTGACTTAAGAGGACTTAACTATGGTGGATCATAGTGAGGTAAACAAACCATGGTTGGATTAGGTGTTTTAATTGATAGTAGTCCTCTCCAAACATATTATGTTGTAATTTTTATCAGTTGTTTTGGACCTGTATTTGACTCTTTATGCATTCTAATACATTATTATACCCTGATGCGGGATTGTTATTATGAATGTATTATGGTATTAGTTGTATTTTACCATCCAAAATTTTATGTGTATTTGTTGATGTGCGCATGTGTAGATGTACCTTAGGCTAAGGTATCTTATGTGTTTGTTATGCATATGTGGAACTTGTCTTCTGCCCATGGACATTGGGAGGCAGGCTTGGGGAATCATAGTAAAATTTTTACCGGTAATGCGGTCCTTGGTGGGATGGGTCCTAAAATTAGCTTTAATTTTTACCATTATAATATTTTAATTAAATAAAAATACAAAATTTAACTCACTCACTTTATAATTTATCATCGATGTTCACATGGGAATAAATATAATTTGTAGATTAATATTAAAGTTTATTTCATGAATAATAAAATTATTTTTATGGTGTAAATTTATTACTAATTTATATTTATCAAATAATTTCCTTAAGTTCTTATGAAACGCCGATATAGTGCTTGTGCAAGTAGTAGAAAAGTCAAGTAAATAATTTTAAAAAATCATTGTAATATATTTTGGTTGCATTAAGGAGTCCCAAAAATTTTATAGATCAATATTAAATATCAGTAATGTGTTAAAAGTTTATATTTTAACACTATTACTATATTCTTTTATTTATTGTCAACAAAAATGAATAATGTCAAAAATTACATAAATGAATATTTATTTTATGAAATATTTTGTTAAATTATTTAAATGTTATATAATTATTGAAAGAAGAATATTAGGATATAAATGTTCTATTATGTTTTACAATATCTATTTATGAGCCAGTTTTCACCTTAAAAATTAAATTCTAACTAATTAATATTTATAAATCATTACCAGAAAGAAGGTTATAATCAGTTAACCAAGGGGTTAATCTCAAAGATAAGGTTTAAAATTATATCTAAAAATATATAAATTCAATTGGATCATTATACTAGGATCATGTTCTCATTATATTTGTAACCATGTTGATATTTAACCACTATACATGTGTTAGAGAAATATTATATAATAATATTTCATGAATTTTCATGAATTCCCCTCCCACCACTTATAATAGGGAACCTCCTATTCTCTCTACCACACACCATTTGAGAACTGTATATCAAAGAATAACTATAGAAAACTCCCAAAATTCACTTCCAATGTTATATATGTATTAGTTTTTGTTGAATACCAACCCAATCGGTCACATGTTATAAAGAAATGATGGTTATTAAAAGAATATCTATAACTTTTAACCAAATGTTTTAATTTTATTTATTATTATACCTCCTTAAAATATTCTTCAAAAAAACATAAATAATAACACTACTATCTTACATACATAAATAATAACACTGTTATATTAATGAAGTTATAACAATGGTAATTATTTCATTATAATTAATCATAATATGATGTAATAATTACCTCTTTGACCACAATCAACAAACCAAAGTCATTTTACAAATATGAACCAAACACACTCAAAATAAACAACAGAGACATAACCGATTTAGTAATTAATTATGTCATTGAGATAAATGAAAAAAATAGTATAATTATAATGTAATAAACCTAGAAAAAGTTCTTAAATATGTAAAAAATTATTATAATTTTATTATACATGATTTAAATGAAAAACATGTAAAGTCCAGACTTTTGGTAAGATATTTCATCTCCATATCCTTTCATTAAGGCATATTTTAATGTTATGGACCTAATTTCACTTATATAGTGTACATTTTACCCATTTTATGTGTTATCTCCTGAATCATTCATATATAATAGTATTTGAATTTACAATTCATATTATTTCATCCAATGTGATTTGACATTAATGTTAATAACTAGGAAGTATTTTCTTACATCAATTTCCATTCATTGGGATATAATTGCACTTCAATGACATTTTAATTGCTTGATTATGTGTGATAGGTTATTTAAACTGTGTAATTTTATATTTAACATTTTTAGATGGATTTAAATATTTGTAAATTATCACTTCATGGATTAATTATCACTTCAAATGTTTTTATGTTTTCAAGGGTTTTTGTTGTCTCGATCTCATTTTCATGAGACATGTTTCA
Organism: Viscum album; assembly: GCA_963277665.1. Lineage (NCBI taxonomy): Eukaryota > Viridiplantae > Streptophyta > Magnoliopsida > Santalales > Viscaceae > Viscum > Viscum album. The sequence goes on from OY728160.1 coordinate 1,568,784,144, forward strand.
TGTCATACACAATGATTTACATTAATGGTATACATAATTCCCCATTAATTAATCCTAAAATATTTATTCATTTAATTCATGGTTTTTATAGATCCAGATCACGTTATTTCTTTTAACAAATTTTTATTTAGAATGATACCAATGTGGTAAATTGTTTATTGTTCCATATAATTTATTTTCAATATTGTATATGTTCAATATTACTTTTTAGGATATCATGTGATCTTATTTACTTAAATAAAATCCCCTTTATTCTCACATATTTATGATTTTGGCTTACATGTTTAATTTCAATTTTCTCCATTATTGACTAAAGAAACATCAAGAAAGTTGTTAATAAGTGATACCAATATAGTAAATATTTTTGGATCTTGAATCATTTCATAAAATATCACGTTTTTACAAATTTCTTTAATGAATATTTTTTTATTAACATAAATTATTTCTTAAATCAATTTTACTGAACATTTTATATTTTTTAAAAAAAATTCAATGGAAATTTCTTATTTTTTTCGCATTGGTCACTTTTGACCCTCTTTATAAAATATTTAAAAGAATGTTTATTTTTATCATTTAAAACATGAATGTATTTTTACACCTCTTTAATGATTAATTGAATTTAAAATACAATGATATATTTCTCGGTTTATTTTTGAAGAAATGTATTTTTACAATATTTTGTGAATTTTTTTGTTTTTAATTTTATCATTCAAAATGTATAGGGTATTCTCCTAAATAATGTATTTAATGATATTTTTACAGTACTTATATTCATCAAAGGAAAAAAATATTGATTTTCCTTATAATCCATTGGTGTCATATTGGAATTATACAATCATTTTTCTTTCTCAAGATGGATTATGATATTTTCATGGAGCTTGTTTACTTACCACTAGTAAATCATGAAATAAAATAATAATATATATTTATATATTTAAAAGTTAAATATTTAATGGTTTATGATTAAGTTTTGGTTCCTAGGATGTTTTTATAATGAAAAATGATTTTATTTAGCTCATGATTATTGGTGGTCTGGATATAGCTCTTGATAATGGGTGAGATTGATATACCTCTCTCTTGTATTGGGTAATGATGATAGAGTTGAATGAATATAAGTAACCCCTTAGAGATGAAAAATTGAAATGGTTAACAGGCTACCCAAAAAGATTTTGGGCATTGACTAGGTTATTATATCCCATTTATAAGGGTTCTTGTAATGTTTTTTTAAAGATAATGTTCCATGATAGCAACATGTTTTCTTATGCTTACTATGAGTTTTTAATGATATATTTAATCAATATCATTACCACATGTATCTAAATTATTGATACTCAAAATTTTTTCCTTTGATATAGTTTAATGTCATGTCATGTGTTTTTGGATGTACATCTTAATGCATATAATTTATCTAATGTTATAATTATGCTATTTGATTATGTTATAATACCATTATTCTCACCAATGAAATTATATTGTTAATTATTATATTTATTTTTACTAAGAATTTGATATCATCCTTAAAATGTTTCCTTATCCTTGGTTGTTTGGAATGGTTTTATCTATATTATTCATAATAATGCTACTCGATTAGAAGAACGTAGTGGGAGATGATGTATTGTTTTTTGAACCAGTTATTTATCTATCCAAAATGTTATGTGACAGATTGTCCCAATTCGCTAAAATTGTTAAAAAATTTCATTTTGGTATATAAGTGATAAAGTATTTTTCAATGATGTTATATGTTTTGAAGGGTTATAACTATGTTATTTTTGTTGGTACAAAATCAAAAAATCTAATGATAATGCTTTAGCACCAGATATGGGAGTGAAGGTTCATGGATTTTAAAATTATTATCAGTGAAATTTTTAGACACGTTGTAGATTATTATGTTTTCATGTGAGTTTATATTAAGAGTTTTGGATTCCATCATGGGCTAATATGTTTATGTTTGATCATTAATTCACTGTCATCGACACCCCTTTTTAGGTTTTAAGTGCTGATAGGTTAAGAATATTAATGATATTTTCAGAGACATTTTATTTGGTTGATATATATGTAACCCTTAGGATCAATGAGAAATAATATTTTAGGAGAATAATAATAAATATTTGGGGACGAATTGAAAAAGGTATGAGATAACCATTAATTTTAAGACTCTCTATAATATTTATATTATTGAGGTTATTTTGGATATAAGGTTATTTATTTATTGAATGATCTACATTTAACCAATTGTTTTATTAATGAATTTTTTATATTGTTGGATTATTTATTTATATGAAGGTTTAAACTTTTGGGATATCATCGTATCATATGAATACCATTTTATTTTTAGTTAAAAAATAAATATAGAAGGACTAGCTTATTTTCCTTTTGTAGTTTTTTAGATCATATTATAAATTGATTTTAGTGCTCTAGTCATGAAACATTCATCTTGAATATTCATCATCTAGATCAAAATATGACCTTGTTGTGTAAATTGATTAATGGATAAAATTATATTTTTGAAGAAAGTTCATTTCCTTCTGATATTAGTATATATGGTAATGGTATCGCTCAAATCTAGGAAAAGGATATTGAATAAAATCTTATTATATTTCATTCATTTATGATGAATTTATAATATTTTTCAAACCTAATTAATATATAGTTTTGTGGTCATCGAATTTCTCAGGATTATTCACTTTATTATGATCAATGTACTTTGCCACTCTATATCATTGTATAGAAATTATGTTTTTACTTTGTGTCTATATTTCCAAATCCCACTAATGTTTTTATATTTGGAAACCCAATTTTGTGTCATTATATATTATCTTCATACATCCCTTTTCCTCATTTCTAGAGGAAGTTTTATTAACCCTTCTTTTGATTTGAGATTTGAACACAAATATTTTTGAATCTGAAATACTTTGTTACTAATACTAAGGTTAAATTATGAGAATATAATTTATTAATGATATGGAGCTTGTAATATCCCATGATTTATAAAGAACACCACATTCAATAAAGTAATCAGCATGCGACAGAGAGCATAAATGATCTTTCAAGTATTAATATTTAAAAGTTATTATTATAATATTTATATTAAATTATATATCATGAATACAATTTACCTCACTATGAAATATATATAAAGGTACAACTCAAGAAAAATTTATTGGTTAATGATGAGGCAATAAGGACTAAATTTTTATATTAAATTACTTTATGACTCCAAAATATGTTTTAATCAAATTTATATTTTAATATTTTTTTAAAGAATATTATAATTTTTTCCAAAAAATTTACAAATTTAATGTTGTAAGAAAGATATAAGTTTTGAATTTATCATGTTAAAAATATATTAGGATGTATTTTTGATAAATTTCTAAAATGTTTGAATGTCAAATGAATAATGAAAAACACTTATTTTTACTGAAAACTATATTTTTCATTTCAAGTAATTAAGAATTAAAATTATATGTTGAATTGGCTTTAAAATTTATTTAATTTCTTTTGATTAAGTTTAATCTAAAAAATGATATCTTAATCCACATTATAGTTTAATTTTTTATAGAATCATTTTTATACATAAAAATATATTTTTCTAGAAAATCCCCTTTCGTCATGTTATGCGGGTTTAATTTTAAATAAAATTCTTCAATTTATATGAATTTAATTTTATAATATGTATTATATATTCAGGAATATAATAATTAATATTAGGTAATATGAATAACAAATTTTTGGGTCAATATGAATTGTTTCTATAGTAATTTTCTCTTACCAGGGTAATGGTAAAATGCATTAACAAGGGTTACAACTAATGTGATAAGACTTAAAATTTATTAAATAAATTTTAATAATTCAATTTGGTGGGTATTTTTTCCCTAATCATCAAAAATTCTAAAATATGACCTCTTTTTTCTATTTAGATATGACTTTGACCTCAATAACATTTTTTGTAAAGAGGAATACAAAATGTCACTCTCTTACATTTTAATTTTTGTTATATGTTGACATAGAGATAAAAATAATTTTTGAAAGAATTTTAAATTTTATATTCAAAATAATATATTTATTTTTGTAATGGTAATTTGTTTCTTATTTTTGGTGTCCAAATATTCCATAAATTATTATAAAATACCAATATAAAGCTTGTTCATGTAGTAGAATTATAAAATAAATGATTTTATAAACTCAAAAATTAATATTGTCTGAGTGATTTAAATTGTCCCGTGAAATTTTTAGATAAATAAAAAATATTAGGGAAGTTAGAAAGATTTATATTCCAAATCCATTAATATATTATTATCTTTATGTATGACTAAATTAATAGTGTAAAGAACGACATAAATGATATTTCATGTTAAATAATATGTTTTTATGTTATTTAAAAGACATAAAAATATTTAAGTTGGATAATTAGGATGAAAATTTGACTAAAATTGAATACCATGTCCATTTATGATACAATTTATTCCTCATAAGTATATTTATAACACTTTAATTTTGAAGAAGTCATTACCACTATTATGGTTAAAATAGGTTAACCAAGGGGGAAAACTGAATGATAGTGCTTAAAAAATATCTAATCCTATATAAATTTGATTATATTAGTAAATAAATATCATATCATCCATATCTATGAATCCATGTCATCTTGGAACAATTTCAGATGATTTAGACACAAAATATTTACAATATTTCATGAATCACTATGGAAAAAATGGGTATTTGCGACAGGTCATTTGCGACGGGATCCCGTCGCAAATGTCTTTTTGCTATGGGGGCCCGTCGCAAATGGCCTGTTGCTGAAAACGGCATCGCAACAACACTTATTTGCGACGGGCCCGTCGCTAAAGCCTTTTTTTGCGACGGTTATTCTCCCCGTCGCAAATAGTACTCCGTATATTTGTAAAAAAACTTTCAAAAGAGTTTTTGCGACGGGTCCCGTCACAACAACTATTTTTAAAAAAAATTAAAAAACTATTAATAAATTATTTTAATGCATATAATAAAACTAATATTTGTGACGGGCATAGTATCCCGTCGCAAATACTATAAAAAAATAAAAAAAATCAATTATTAATAAATTATTTTAATTAATATAATAATAGAATTATAATTCAAAAATAAAAATAATAAATTATTTTAATTAATATAATAATAATTGAATTATAATTCAAAAATAAAAAATAATATAATATTAATAAATGATTTAATTAATATAATAATATTATAATTATAATTCATCAATAAAAAAAATATTAATAAGTTATTTTAATTAATATAAAAATAATAGAATTATTTTACATTCAAATATTAAAATAATTCAAGTATTACAAAAAAATATAATTAAATTATAATATTATAAAATTTTAATATATATTTAAAATTTAATATTATAAAATATAAATAATATTATTATTCATATTAATATTTTTATTTAAAAATATAATATTATTAATATTTTATAATGAGATAGAAACTACGAATAGAAAAAAAATATATTTTGATTTCACAAATTTTATAATATAAATACAAACTCTAATCTGAAGGAGGTGGGGGGGAGGTGGGGGATCTGCAGATGGTGGTGGAGGAAACTCCATCCCTAAAGCATGAGTGAGTCGGCGCATGTACTCCATCTGCTCCTGATGCTGCTGCTGCCACCGACTCGTCTGCTCCTCGTACAGCTGCTGCTGGCGTCGACGCTCCTCCTCATGCTGCTGATGCATCTGATCCTGCTCCTGTCGGAGACTCTCTATCAGTGCAGTCTGAGATCGCAACTGATCCTCATACTGTGTAGTAGAAGAAGATGCACGAGCTCCTCTCGTGCTGGACGCCGACATCGCAGCACTGCCATAATAATCTTTGGGAGTCAGTCGAGAGCAGATACCAACTACCTGGCCCTTCTCGAAGGCATACTGGGTGGCCTGCATCCATGCCGCCTCATCAAAATGACGGGCAGTGGTCTGATCTGATGACTCAGCCTGACTCTCAGGCCGGGCCTGTGACGCTGCGGCCTCATATGACTTCTATTGTTGCAATTTAGAATTAAAATTGTGAATATATTATACGCATTTAATTTTTAAACTTGAAAACAAATAATACTGACCACAATGTGATGCTGACGATCACCTCTGAGCTCCCCAGTAGCAGGATCACTATACATCCTCCGATATACGTCGTACTCTGTAATATCGGGGTGCTCGACAGCCTATAAGAATAAAAAATAAACTGTTAATATTTATAGTTATATAAAATATTTATGAATAATGTACGTACCAGATGCTGTCTATGAGTACTGAAAGAACGACTCCCAGCTCGATGAGTCACCTCTTGTCTCCCCCGATTCTGCCTCCCCACTGATGATCTCCTCTGAAAGGCACCACTCAACGAGTGCACACATAATCCATCCCATACATGGGATGAAATGTACTCTGGTCGGTGTGCTCTACATGACTCGTCAAAATCTGACACTCCTGCTTTCTTCATCGCAGCTTTTCTTAAATTGTCCAAAAAATGATGAAGGCGATCACGCATGGCCACCTCCCATGCCTCGTGGATGGCGTCGCGCATGGTATCCTCGATCAGATACCATAAACCCTACAAATAAATCAAAATATAAAGTTAGAAATGAAATAATTTTCAAAATAAAAATTATTTATTTTCGTACGTACCAACCAATGGCCGAACATGGACTGCTGCACATTAATGGGAATCTTCTCCCATGTGGTCCACGGCTGAGAGAAATAGTTCTGCAAAATAGCGTTGCCCTGTCCGACTGCTATATGCGGAAAACTGAAAAAATAATAAACATTTATTATGTGAATAGATTAATGAAATCTTTGTCAAATCCACAGGTTATCACACCTCCGTGTGCGTGGATCAAACCCAAGACGTGGACGTCGCTCAGGGACGGGGTCAGGAATCATCAATCGTGCAAGACCGTGCCCCCTCCGCATACTCCCTGGAGCGCCTGCAGGCTGAGGGTCATCTGTCAGCAACTCATCCGCATCGAAAGTCAGGTCAGCATCCGCCAACTCACGAAATGTGGCGTCGTCCATCTGAAACAGAAAATGTTAATGTTTGAAAATAATTGATAATGACTATTATATATACATATATACAAATTATGATTGTATATAAATACCATGGAATGCTATCAGTGTTCATCTTCATCATCATCTTCATATATGTCAATGTCATCATCATATTCCTCCTCAACATCATCGATATCCATTCAAGTTACAGTTGCTTAATCTCTTACCATTTCAAATTCATATGTTACATCATTAACATCATCGTCATCACCGATTCTTAAATGTGGGGTGTCGTCATCGATACTCATGTCTCTTTGTAAAAAAGATTTATTTTTAGTACTCTCTTGAAAAACTTCAATTCATTGCACATCAGTGAAAGCACATTCACTTTGACTAAACTGATTGTCTCGAATTTTGATTTTTATTACACTCCACCAATCAGTCAAGTCTCTTGATGTTGCACAGTACATTGCGTAATAAACTTGATATGCCTGTTGAGCCAATAAGAATGGTTCAGTTACTGCGAGAACACTTTTACATTTAATATCGATGATTCCATGAGTCGAATGAACACGCACGCCTCTCTCTGTATCCATCCACCGAAATTTGAACATGGTTATGTAATGTTGTCCAAGATAACAGAGTTCAATGATTTCATCAAGTATGCCTTAAAAGTCAACTTCATTTTCTCGATGATGAGATCCTCTCAAGCTAACTCCACTGTTCATTGTTTTTTTCGATTCCCCATATGCATGTGTGTGGAATCGAAATCCATTCACCACATATGCATTATAAGTTTTAACAAGTTTGGAAGGTGGGTTACTCAATACACACAGTCGTTTGTCAATTTTATCAGCATGTCGAGACACCTGAATTTTTTTGAAATAATTATCAATATAGTAAACTATACATTGAATGAGTTGCTAAAAGATAAAGAATTTATGTTACCAGTTTTTGAAACCACTGAGAGAAATTTTTCAGTCGACCTTCTTCGAGAGCAGCTGCTGTAATTTGTGGAATTTGTTTCTTGATATGATTATCATACAACCTATAAAATCCAAAGTTATTTACTGTAACATAAATTATAGAATAAGTGATATAAACACTTACAGTACAACTTATGTCATCTCTTCACAGTTGAGCAGAACATACGTATGAGCTCTCTGATGTTCATCATCTAAAAGACAACGTTCATAAACTCCACCAAAACCAAGCTCTGACTGGTTGAAAACAGATAATTGATTGTCGATTTCATCAATATTCCTCTCATTCCGTCCCATTTGGTTGTGTTTTGAAGGATACTCAGATTCAAAATAATGGGAGCAGAAAAAAGATATTTCCTCTTACAAATAAGCTTCTGCAATAGATCCTTCAATAGATGCTTTGTTACGTACTTTTCTTTTCAATTTTTGAATGCATATTTCAAATGGGTACATCCATCGAAACTATACTGGACCTATACATTTGGCTTCATATGGAAAATGTAACATAAAATGTTCCATTGAGTCGAAGAAAGACGGCAGAAATATTTTTTCCAGTTTACATATAATTACAACAACATCTTTTTCAAGTTTTCCTAGAGCATCATAATCTGCCGTAGCCGCACAAATTTCCCGAAAAAAATGAGACATATCTGTTATGGAATCCCAAATCACAGAATTCAACAGACCTCTTAATCCAATGGGTAGAAGTCTCTCCATTATTACATGACAATCATGACTTTTTAATCCAGTAATATGACCATTCTTTACACATCTACCCAAATTGGAAGCACAGCCATCTGGAAGTCTCAAATCTGCAATCCACTAACAAAATAATAAACGGTTTTCTTTAGACAGTGTATAAGCTACTTTTGGTTTCAGTAACCTTTCTGTTCTGACATTCTCAAATAGTTCCAATTCTGGACGCCTGCAAATTTGGGCAAGATCTAAACGTGCATTTACATTGTCTTTGCTCTTTCCTGGCGTATCCAAAACTGTATGAAACAAATTATCAAAACAGTTCTTCTCAATATGCACGACATCTAACATGTGTCGGACCAATAGATCAGACCAATATGGAAAATCCCAAAATATGCTACGTTTAACCCAATTGTGTTCTTTCCCAAAACCAGAAATTTTCTGTTGGTTTATTGTGGGACCAAAAGTGATGGTGGTTAATGAAAATACAACTGATTTTAACTCCGAACCTGATAGCATTTTTGGAGGTCCATCCCTTTCAACTGTTCCTTTTCTGAAATGAGATCTGTTTCTGCGAAAAGGATGATCAGCTGGAAGAAATCTGCGATGACAGTCAAAATAACAAGGTTTCTTTCCATGAATGAGCATAAATGCTTTGTTCTCTCCCATACAGTAAGGACATGATTTCAGACCATGTGTACTCCAGCCATATAACATCCCATAAGCCGGGAAGTCACTTATTGTCCACATCAATGCTGCTCTCAGTATGAAATTCTGTTTCGTTGCAGCATCATATGTACTGACACCAGTACTCCACAATAAATTTAATTCATCAATCAATGGATTCAAATAAACATCAATATTTTTCTTCGGATGTCCTGGAATTAGTAAAGTCAAAAAGATATATGGCTCCTTCATCAACATCCATGGAGGTAAATTGTACGGAGTTAAAAAAATAGGCCAACATGAATATTGACTACCCTAAGATCCAAACGGACAGAAACCATCAGTGGAAATGCCCAGTCGAACATTTCTAGATTCTAAAGCAAAGGATGGATTCACTCTATCAAAATGTTTCCATGAATCACCATCGGCTGGATAATTCAAGCTTTTATTGGTTGAAATATTCTCTTTATGCCATGACATCATTGTCTCTGTATTCTTAGACATGAATAAACACTGAAGTCTGGATGTAAGCAGAAAATATCTCAACTGTTTTACAGGAATCAAACCAGACATCCCGTGTTGTCCTTCTTTATATCTCAGTTTCCCACATGGGGGAAAACTATCCAACGACTCATTTTCCCCAGAATATAAAATGCAGTCATTTGAACATGCATGAATCTTCTGACAAGTAAGTCCCAAATTTCGAACCATCCTCTAACTCTCATAGTAATTTGCAGGTAAAACATTTCCTTCGGGTAACAGTGTTTTCAGCAAAGAAAATATCTGGTCAAAACAGGTGTTTGAAATTCCGTTATCTGATTTGATAGCAATAAATTTTGCAACTGCTTCTAATTTCCTCATCTTGCAGCCAGGATATAATGCATCCTCAGCAGACTTCAACAACTCATAAAATTCAGACGGTGCCAACTCAGGATTTGAAGCTATATCAGCCGGAGTTTCTGTATGTTGAACAGATGAACCTGCAACATCATGTACTAAATCTTGAAACTGGGATGGATCCGGAATCAAGTTGGTATCACCTGCTCTGGAACTGCGTTCACCGTGTTGATACAAAAAAACATAATCTGGTTGAAAACCAAAACGCAAGAGATGTTCTCCCACTTTTTCAAACGTGTCAAATGTTCTCAATGCACATTTTCTGCAAGGGCATTTTATTTTTCCGTTTGAAACAAATTCTGGATTTGATGCCGCAAATGATAAAAAAGTCTCCACACCCTCTACATATACTGGATTTAAACCAGAACCATTTGGATATCTACGTTGATTTATCCATATGCGGTCACCTAATAATAATTGTTGACGACCTCGTTGTTCCATATTTCTCTATAAAATATAAAAGCATTACTGGTTTTGAATATTTTTTCAGAAAAAACACTCAAGCTAGGATAATTATAGAGTTTAGATCATACACGACTGACGTAAACTTTTTATTGAGATAGACCTAAAAATTGACCCGTTAAGAATTAAAAATATTGAGAATAAAGCAAAACATGTTACAAATATTGATAATTTTAATATTATATAAATTTTTTATTATTTTCATAGTACTAATATTATTGGTAATTATTACAAATTATTGGTAATTATTGGTAATTATTGGTAATTATTTGTAATTATTACTAATTATTGATAATTATTACTAATTATTGGTAATTATTACTAATTATTGTTAATTATTACTAATTATTTGTAATTATTACTAATTATTGGTAATTATTGGTAATTAATACTAATTATTGGAAATTATTAGTAATTATTGATAATTATTGGTAATTATTACTAAGTAATGGTAATTATTACTAATGATTTGTAATTATTACTAATTATTGTTAATTATTACTAATTATTGTTAGTTATTACGAATTATTGGTAATTATTGGTAATTATTACTAATTATTGGTAATTATTACTAATTATTGCTAATTATTACTAATTATTCGTAATTATTATTAATTATTACTAATTATTACTAATTATTGTTAATTATTACTAATTATTGTTAATTAGTACTAATTATTACTAATTATTGATAATTATTACTAATTATTGGTAATTATTACGAATTATTGGCAATTATTGGTAATTATTGATAATTATTGGTAATTATTGGTAATTATTGGTAATTATTGGTAATTATTGGTAATTATTGGTAATTATTGTTAATTATTACTAATTATTATTAATTATTGATAATTATTGATAATTATTGATAATTATTGGTAATTATTACCAATTATTGGTAATTGTTACGAATTATTGGTAATTATTACGAATTATTGGTAATTATTACGAATTATAGGTAATTATTACCAATTATTGGTAATTATTGGTAATTATTACTAATTATTGGTAATTATTACTAATTATTGCTATTTATTGCTAATTATTGATAAGTATTGGTAATTATTACTAAGTATTGTTAATTATTACTAATTATTGTTAATTATTACGAATTATTGGTAATTATTACTAATTATTGGTAATTATTACTAATTATTACTAATTATTACTAATTATTACTAATTATTGGTAATTATTACTAATTATTGGTAATTATTCCTAATTATTGTTAATTATTACTAATTATTCCTAATTATTGTTAATTATTACTAATTATTGGTAAGTAGTACTAATTATTGGTAAGTAGTACTAATTATTGGTAAGTAGTATTAATTATTGGTAATTAGTACTAATTATTACTAATTATTGGTAGTTATTACCAATTATTGGTAGTTATTACCAATTATTGGTAGTTATTACCAATTATTGGTACTTATTGGTAATTATTACTAATTATTGGTAATTATTGGTAATTATTCCTAATTATTGGTAAGTATTGATAATTATTGGTAATTATTGGTAAGTATTGGTAATTATTGGTAATTATTTGTAATTATTACTAATTATTACTAACTATTGTTAATTATTACTAATTATTGTTAATTATTAATAATTATTGGTAATTATTACTAATTATTGGTAATTATTACTAATTATTGGTAATTATTACTAATTATTACTAATTATTACTAATTATTACTAATTATTGGTAATTAATACTAATTATTGGTAATTAATACTAATTATTGGTAATTAATACTAATTATTGGTAATAAATACTAATTATTGGTAATTATTACTAATTATTGTTAATTATTACTAATTATTGTTAATTATTACTAATTATTGGTAATTATTACTAATTATTGGTAATTATAACTAATTATTGGTAATTATTACTAATTATTGTTAATTATTACTAATTATTACTAATTATTACTAATTATTACTAATTATTGGTAATTAATACTAATTATTGGTAATTAATACTAATTATTGGTAATTAATAATAATTATTACTAATTATTGGTAAATATTGGTAATTATTGTTAATTATTGGTAATTATTACTAATTATTACTAATTATTACTAATTATTACTAATTATTGGTAATTATTACTAATTATTGGTAATTATTACTAATTATTGGTAATTAATACTGATTATTGGTAATTATTACTAATTATTACTAATTATTACTAATTATTGGTAATTATTGGTAATTATTACTAATTATTGGTAATTATTACTAATTATTACTAATTATTGATAATTATTACTAATTATTGGTAATTATTATTAATTATTAATAATTATTACTAATTATTGGTAATTATTACTAATTATTACTAATTATTACTAATTATTGGTAATTACGACTAATTATTACCAATTATTTGTAATTATTGGTAATTATTACTAATTATTGATAATTATTACTAATTATTGGTAATTATTGGTAATTATTGGTAAGTATTGTTAATTATTACTAATTATTGGTAATTATTACTAATTATTACCAATTATTGGTAATTATTACTAATTATTACTAATTATTGGTAATTATTACTGATTATTGGTAATTAATACTAATTATTGGTAATTAATACTAATTATTACCAATTATTACTAATTATTACTAATTATTACAAATTATTACTAATTATTGGTAATTATTCCTAATTTTTACTAATTATTACTAATTATTACTAATTATTAATAATTATTGGTAATTATTACTAATTATTACGAATTATTGGTAATTATTGGTATTTATTCCTAATTATTACTAATTATTACTAATTATTGGTAATTATTTGTAATTGTTACTAATTATTACTAATTAATACTAATTATTCCTAATTAATCCTAATTAATCCTAATTATTCCTAATTATTACTAATTATTACTAATTATTGGTAATTATTGGTAATTATTGGTAATTATTGGTAATTATTGGTAATTATTACTAATTAGTGGTAATTATTTGTAATTATTACTAATTATTACTAATTATTGATAATTATTGGTAATTGTTACTAATTATTGGTAAATATTACTAATTTTTGGTAAGTATTACTAATTATTGATAATTATTACTAATTATTGGTAATTATTACAAATTATTGGTAATTATTACTAATTATTTGTAATTATTACTAATTATTTGTAATTATTACTAATTATTACTAATTATTCTTAATTATTGATAATTATTGGTAATTGTTCCTAATTATTAGTAATTAAATGAATAATTACCAATAATTAGGAATAATTACCAATAATTACAAATAATAACATTATTAGTATATTTTATTATTAATATTAAAATAATATAATTTTCTAATTTATATACATTTCTCCTTTCATCTGTGCGTTTTCTATCTCCACATACAAATAATACATGTGAAGACAGCAAACACACAAATGAAAAGAGATTTGTATATATATAAAAAAATTATATTATTTTAATATTAATAATAAAATATACTAATAATGTAATAATGTTATTATTCCTAATTATTGGTATTTATTACTAATTATTAATATTTATTCTTAATTATTAAAAATTATTCCTAATTATTCCTAATTACCATTAACTATGAACAAAACTAATAATTTAAATTTATTAAGTAACAAAACAAAATAAACATAATTAAATTACAACTAATTAAGAATAATTGAAACTAATAAAAAATTAAAAATAAATATTAAATTAACATGAACATAAATAACTTGAAAATTGATCTGCTCTGATCGAACTTCAAAACTTTAATATCAACTCCGGAGAAAAAAATTAAACTTGAGAAAAACTGAACTTTAGAAATAAAACTTTGAGAGAAGAAAAAGATGGATTTTGAGAATGATTTGAAAAAAACGGATGGGGGTATTTATAGGTTAGATTATTTGCGACGGTACCCGTCGCAAATACCTTAGCCAACATTTATTACGGTCAACGGTTAAATAGTTATTTGCGACGGGTCCCGTCGCAAAAAACCACCTGCCGATATACTATTTGCGACGGGGAAATATTCCAGTCGCAAACACCTTTTACCGCCGCTGGTTATTTGCGACGGGAATATTCCCCCGTCGCAAATAGTTTTCCCGCGATTTGGCGCGCAACGCGCGCCAGTTCTTTTGCGACGGGGAAAGCAATCCCTTCGCAAAAGCCTACTTATTTGCGACGGGTAAATACCCCCGTCGCAAATAAGTTTTTAACGGGGCTATTTGGGACGAGATTTATTCCCGTCGCAAATACCCATTTTTCCCGTAGTGAATATTCAAATAATTCCCCTCCCCCATCTTATAAAAGGAAATTTGTTTCCCTTCAATCATCACGCTTTTTAAGCATTTTATCTTAGTAAATTACTATCCAAATTACTCATTGTAATACCTACCCAAATTATAAATGTATTATTTGGGAAATAATACAAACATTATAGGGATTAATGTGTAATGTAAAAGTGGTTATCTATAGAAGAGATTTAAATTTAAACCGAATGTTTTAATTTTATATATTCTACTCTATCCTTGAAATAATATTTACTAATTATGAAATAGTAACACAAGTATTTACATATACTATTATGTTGTTATATAATAAACTATATCCTTCAATTTTTCCATGAAATTGGAAATTAAACCATTATTTGTGTGTCTGGTAGATTACCACATTATGAACTGATGTCATTCATTTTCCATAAAAACCTATTAGTGATGTTTATAATGAATGATTTAATGTAAATAAATGATAATATTGAAATTATTACCATTATTGGAATTTAATATATCATATATTTTCCAACCTTTCCTTTAATAGAAAAATAATAACGATGTTCATGTACATATGTGAATTACCATATCCATGAAGTGATGTGATTTGTTTTTCTTTGCCACATCACATGGACAATATATATAAAGTATTCAATGAGATAATATAATTTTAATGATATAATTATAATTTTTAAATATAAAATATTACTTATCTTGTTTCTCTCATGTTTTTAGAAATATGGAAATTTCAATCATGCCTATGTACGACGTACCATCTCCATGATTATGATATAATTTATTTTTCAAAACAATAATTCATAGTTGGATTTAAAATTATAATTATTGTATAAGAATGATAATATGTATTGATTATTATTCTATAGATGATGTAAAAAATACAACATTGACCATCATCAACATATCAACGCCATTTTGAAACTATGCACCAAACACCATCAAAACAAACTACATTGACTTAACCAATAAAGTAATTACAAATTTTTTTGAGATAAATATAAAAAATATTTTAATTATAATTTAATAAACCATGAATTTTTTCTTAAATAAATAAATTATTGATATAAATTTATTATATAATAGTATAAGGATATACATGGAAAGTCTTGACTCAAGGTAATGGATTTCATCTCAATTGTCCTCCATTAAAGACTATATTAACGTAATGCAACTAATTTAAATTACATTTTTGTAAAATTAGATCCAAAAAATTAGATCTAAGTAGAGTGTTACAAGAACATATTAGAACATCTCAATGCATAAGAGGCTACAAACTTATATTGAAGGTCTTGTGTGAAACCATAAAGATACTATACCCTCCATCCAAGTGAAAAAAAGAAATTAATAACTAAAATAATAAATAATTAAACTGCTTGGAGAAACTGAAATATCAAATAAATGATATAATAAATCAAACAAAAAAGTCTAAATGTATAAGGAATCCAGTAAATAAAAGATATAATAGACATTCTTCTTGAACACCATCCATCAATGTCCACATTGTCCTCTAAATAACTTTCCACAACATTTCCCTTTCCCTTCACTGAATTTCTCATGAAATCTATAGGTGCACCAAAATTCTCATGCAGATTATGAGTAAATGTCTTATGAAAACACCATTAATGCATATATAACCTACTTTTAATAATTATAACATGTTTATGCCACAATAAATGTTCAATTCATAATAATCATAAATACAAAATCCAAAACCGAGCTGTCATGCACTCACCATGCATCCACAAACCCCCGACTACACCTGCTTTGACACTATGTCGGATAACTAATAGATGTTGTCGATGGTAACCAAACCATCATTATGGATATATTATTTGCCACTCGAAACCCTCATTAAATCATGACCAATGTACAATATGTATCTTTCATGAGTTCCCAATATATAACATGAATTTCCTAAGAGCACGTGATTTGCATCTTGAAACTCATAGGAGTGTCTGATATGAAGCATGCACCTCATAACGGTAACCATAATACATTATGAGACTCAATGGAGTTCCCATAATATGACATGAGACTCTAGGATTGATCGATATATGACATGAAAATTGAGGGAGTGCCCGATACATGGTGATCCATGGAATCATCATTTCTCTGCCATGCGACCAGGTTCGTCATCCCCATTGTTGTATGTTGTGCACACCCCCCTTTTATGGGATAATAATGTCAATATGGCCAACCTATTTTGAGTACCAATAATGCTACCTCAATGTAAGGTAACATATATATATATATATATATAAAAGTTAGATTATACATGGAAAGTATATCAACATGAGAAATAAAGTAGAAACACACAATAACACGTGATCGTAATAAAAAATGATAAAAAGAAACTCTAATATGACTCATGGAAAAACAACACAATGGATCTCATGGGCTACACACCCACACCCACATGTGATCATAATAATGCTCGGTTAATTCAAATTCAAAAAAAATTATTCATTAGGGAAAAAAATTGTATACGTGAGCCTATGAAAATAAAATTCCTAACTCAAAGTCATTGATATCAACAGAAAACTTTATCAAAGGTAGTGTCATCCAAACTGCATTTTCAAACCAACCAAGATATGATCACATGAATATGATTCTTATAACCAAAAAAAGTTACATTATTTCCATAATAAATAAAAAATTATATGTGATGATACCTTTTATCTCTTAGAAAATTTCAAAATTATCATTTTTGACCAACACATGCATTAGTAATTTTCCTATCAAGAATAAATATTTTTGGATAATTTCTTATAATTTATCCTTGGATAATTTGTTATAAATTATAATTTTAAAAAGAGAAAAATCATATTAAAATAAATATGGATAAAATAACTTACTGATTTAAAAAACGAACATTTTTCTTATATTCTACTCATCAAGATGAACCCTACAACACTGATGGTGCATCAATCTAATCAATATCACAAGATATATTAAATAGTGGAATTTGGAATAATAATAAAAATTAGAAAAAACATAAAAGAGAGATGGACGAGAGAGAGAGAGATAGATTGACATTAGAGAGATGATCAATCCCTCCGACAATGCGTTGTGAACTTCCCTAATCCCACTTTTATATTATTGTATTCAATTTCAATAATAAATTAATACATTATTGTTGTAATATCATTATTCCAGGAAATACAAAACTCCTCTATGGATCTAATGTAATGCCCCATAGCCCCCCTCAAATCATTTAATTCTTCTATTTTGTTATTACAATTAAATCAATTTAACTATTCCTTTAAATATTTCTTAAATGTCATAATTATATAATTACATTATATATATACCCACATACACATATATACACCCCCACCAATATATATACATTTATATTTATCCCTTATATATATTAACATTATATATACACACACAAATATTATTATTTCAATTTAATAATAATAATAATATTCATCGTCATCATAATTAAATGTATCCAATCATTGACAATATTAGGATT
Source organism: Viscum album (assembly GCA_963277665.1). Lineage (NCBI taxonomy): Eukaryota > Viridiplantae > Streptophyta > Magnoliopsida > Santalales > Viscaceae > Viscum > Viscum album. The sequence goes on from OY728160.1 coordinate 1,568,802,650, forward strand.
TATAATATAACTTCCATTTAAAAAGATAAAAGTTAATAAATTTTTATTAACCACACGTAAATAAATTTTTTAGAATAAGAAATAACATCGCTATTATTACCAATCCTCCCAATAAATATTCACCCATGGAGAAACATCGCTCGTTAATTAAGATGATTCACAATTATTTAATCACACATGTATATTTAAAATATTCTTCATCGACATAAATAAAAATAATATTATTATAATTACATTTAACTACCCAAAAAAATATTTAGTTAAAAAATAATTTAGTCAGTTCATTCAAAACAAAATAATTTTTTAAAATTATTTTAAAACATTATTTATGCCTTTTAATAAAAAAATTCAAACCGAAAAAGGAGAAAACAATTACCCTAATATGAAATATAACAAAACACGAGTTTCCGAAAAACATTATGTCCTGACTAAGGTAAAACATGTATTCTATACCAAATAAATGTGTTTCATTTGAAATCTAAATCACCATTAATGAAATAAATCAATTTTTTTAAAAAATTATAATAAAAATATAAGATAAATTACCATCACATGTGATGTTACCAAACACCCAACTCTTATAAATTTTATGTCGTGCCTAGGGTAAAACCCACATCGTGGACTTAATGGTGGTCTCATATTCCCCGCATGATACACCATTCAAGATATATTCCATTATTTTTTTTAAAAATGGTTCACGTGATTAATTACTTTTAAGAGTTTTATTATATCTATGTTGAGGCTCTACGGACCCTAGAATCCCATAATAACTAAGAACCTAACTCCAAAAATATTTCATAGAATATTAGAAAGTTTTAATGTGGTTTTTACTCGTATGTGAATCCATTGATTCATCCATTAAGTGATTTTTATGGAAAAATTATGTTTTTACATAAAAATAAACAAAAATTATTATCAAATAGGGTATTTATTATAATTAAAAAATGATGATATTAAATTTTTTTCCTTATATACCTATTATGTTATGAATATGTCATAAATAATTATATTTTAATTTAGAATTATAATTATTTCTTCTAAAGTGATTTGACCTGAATGTTACCTTGTGGCAATAAGTTTCTTAAGTCAATTTCCATTCATTATGTTATGCTTATACTTTAGTAACATTATTTTCCCAAATTATGTGTAAATTGATCTATAAATTATTTTTATGTATTTAAACGTATTTTATATGGATTTAAAAAATATAAATAAACTGTTCATAGATTAATTAAAAATTAAAATGTTATGATCATTTTATGGGGTTTCTTTGTCTCATTCTCATTTTCCCAAGACATGTATCTTTTCATGCACCATTATTCCCCTAAAAGATGTTATTATTTTCCTATGAATGAGTATTTAAATATTCTTTAATTTCATTTATGTGATTTATAGATCTATATCATATTATAACTTTCAATGGATTTTAATTTTGAAAGTTACCAAGGTGGTAAGGATTTATGTTAAAATATCATTTATTTTTCTGATTCATTATGTTCTCTGTTCCTTTAGAAAAAAATCATATACTCTTATTTTATTAAAATTAATCCCATTTATTATAATTCAGTCATTATTTTAGGTTATATGTTTAATTTCCATTTATTTCTATATTTTCTAAATAAAAATAAATAATTTTATTTGCAAGTGACACTGACAATGCATCTATTATAGATCAAGAATATTTTTCTTTCATATATGTGTTTTGAAAAAAAAAATTGAATAATATTTTATAATCATAAACTAATTTTTATAGTTATCTTAAAATATCATTCATCTTCACATGAAATGTTTTAGACGGAAATTTATTAATTTTTTATGTATGGGACACGCTTGACTCTCTTTAAAAAAATATTGAATGGAACTTTTATTTTTATGGTTTATCATGAATGGATTTTTCAAATATGATGACCGTTAATTTATTTGGAGATAGATTTATATGTTCTCTTTTTTTTTTCAAATGTTCACATGTTAAAATTTTTCTTTAAAATAATTTAGTCTTTAAATGTTTTTTACAAAAAGGAAAGGGTATTTTCCTCATGAATGATTTTAATGATATTTTCATTATATATCTACTTATTAAGTAAAACAACCATTAATTTTACTTATGATCCACAAATGATATATTGTAATAATACAAATCATTTTATTTATTTTGATGGACTATGGGATTCTAATTGAATCTATTTATTTTCAATCGGTAAATCATGAAATGGAAGAACAATTATTATTAATATATTGAAAAATAATATTTTTTATGTGTTATAACCATGTTTTAGTTCATGGATACTATTTATAGTGATGGTTGAGCATGATATAGATCATTATTATTGGTGATATTGACATAGATAATGATGATTTGTGTGCCTGATATAGTTCCTCAATGCATTGGGTAACGACAACAGAGTTTTCTGAATATAAGTAACTCATAAGAGATAATGAATCAAACCGGTTAACAGGTTACTCCTGAGAGATTATGGGTATTAACCATATAAGGGTATCTCAACTATAAAGGTTCTTATAAGTGTTTTATAAAGATAATTTCCAATATTATATTTTTTTATTTAGGCTTTCTTGGTGTTTTTAATGGCTCCTTTGATCATGATGGTATCAAATGGCTTGTGGTTGTTGATTTTCATGAATTATGACTTTGATAAAGATTAATCCTTGTCGTATCCACTATATATACTAATCCTGGGTTCCTCTAACCTTATGTGTCGCCTCCACATGCAGCCATGCCACCAAAAACAAATTTCTCCATGATTTACCCCCACCAATCCCAACCTCCATCGATCATTTCCATTTCCATTCACACCCCCTCACTGATTATCCGCATCAGTTCTCTGTTCCATTCCCTAAGGTTTCCACACCCCTCCCCGATTCCGCTCTCCCTCTCCCCTCCCATCCATGAATCCCCTCTCGAGCCGTGACTCTACCTAGGATTGATCCGATATCGGCTCTGATTCCTCTCTCCCTCTCCCCTCGCATCCCCGAATCCCGTCTCGACCTGCGACTCCAACATCGGCTCCTCCGAATTCGGCTCCTTCGACTACGACTCCTCCATCTGCAGCTCCTCCAATTACCACTCCACCATCTTCGACTCGTATGAGATCGGCTCCACCGATATCGGCTCCATTGACTTTGGCTCATCCGACGTTGGGTCCATCGATTATGACTTCATCTTCACCTATGTTTCTCTTTCTCTCAAGCACACAGTGAGTAAGACAAGGTAAAAAACAGTGTCAATCGAACACAGCACTGTGAAATATCTTGATGTATCAATGAATTTGATTTTTATGATGTTTTTATTAGACGATTAATCTGTATTATTTTCCACGGCTGATCAGTCTCTAAATCCAAATTCTAATTTTGGGAGATATATCTCAGAAAATAACATCGGTTGAAAAGTTTCAAGCTTACACACGACACAAACTTGACTGACTTTAAGGTATATATTGAAATCTAGAAGAAGGGTTCATTGCAAATCTAATAATTCTTATATCCAGGCTTGTGTGTGTGCTGCAGATAAAGATTACAAAGAGAAGCACATAGTATGAGTTGAAATGTGTTTATAGAAATGATCTTGGTTGTCTGGAGCATGGTATTTATGTTTCAATTTGAAATTTATTTACAGTTTCCAAATCACCATGGTGGACAAAGGACCTCTTTCCAATGATTTTTTTTGTATGATCGCATTCATATGTAGGAAATGTTTTTAAGAATGTGCATATATATTATATTAATCAGTTTGATTAAATTGTATTCTAAAAAAAATTACATCCATTGAGAAATTGAAGGAATTTGTAAATCCTGTAAATAAAAAATTCACGTTACTGAAGTACAATTGATTTATGTTTTCTGGTCACAATGTATACTATTCAAGTTGGGGGACCAGGTATCATTGAAATTTTGTTTATTCTATTTTTATTCTTCTCCTATTAAGATTGCACGTATATATTATAAGCATTGGTTTTATTGAACTACCTTCTGTAAAAAATTACATCCATTGAGAAATTGAAGGATTTTTTAAAACCTTTAAATCAATAATTCATGTTACTGGATTACGATAAATTTCGGTTTTCTGGCCACAATTTATACTATACAAGTTTCAGGACTATATATCTTTGGAATTTTGATTATTCTATGTTTCTTCTTCCCTATTAATTTGATGTACTATTTTCTTTTTGGGATGTCATTATGATTATACTAGATTTCCAAATTATGTTTTTGAATATTCCTACAATACCATCTATTTATCATTATAGTACTTATATTTATTTTTTTTTCAATGTAGGAGTTAGAAACATAGAATTTTAATCGAAATTTAACTCAATTTGAATCAATTGAATATTGTTGGAGTGCATCAACACATCAGCATATGGTTTACTATATGCTCTTGAACACATCTTGTGTGGCATGAACCTGAATTCTTCATTTTTAACTGATCATTGCACAAAATATTTGATTTAATGATACCCTAAAGAGAGAATGTCCTAAAATTGTTCTTATTATTATTTTCCATGGTTTTACTGTTTCATTTATTAGTTGATATATATTGCCCAACTTTACTTCTACAATGGGAGATTCATTATTCAAATAGGCCATCAAAATGGGTGGATTGTGCCCCCACATGAAGGTTAATTCCTGTTTATTTTCGTTTTCATTTTAATAACAATGATTCCATTCAACATATGATTATTTTAATGTGGTTATTTATTTTTCCATTATACTTTTCATTTTATAGATTTAGTTATAAATATATTGTTTTTTATCATGCATGCATACACATATGTAGTTATTCACGTTTCCATCGTGACTCATGAAGCACTCAAAACTGATTTCTAGAGTATTATGGTCACTATTATAGTTTAATTGCTTTCATTAACAATTTTTCATAATGAGTATGCATTTTAAGTTAATTATTCCTATTATAATTTATGTATTTTTTCACTGTTCCATGTTTAGAATATTTCCATTCTAAATACATGTTATATGTCCCTAACTACATGTAATATGCATTATAATTTAGAACAGTTATGTTTGAACATACCTTTTTTGGGAATGTCCTCTGGATTAATTTATTTTTCACTATGGTTTCCCAATTTGTCTATTTTTTTCTGGATTTATCATGTTGGTCGAGGATGTAAATTGAATGTAATGTTGAAACCATTAAAGTTGGAGGAATTTGAGAGGCCATGTAAATGGGAAATGTGTATTACCGCTTGAAGGATAGTTCTAATTTTTTTTATTTTCATTTTAATAATGATGATTAAATTTAACTTATGAGTATTTAAATTTAGTTATTCATTTTTTCATTACACTTTTCATTTTAATGATTTATTTATAAATATATTTTTTCGCATTCTACATGCATACAGAAATTTAGTTATTCATGTTGTGCTTTAAGAAAATTATTCCTATTACAATTTCTGTATTTTGGTATTTTTCTATACTTCCAATATTTTCATTATGAATACATGTTATACAACTCTAAATACATGTAATATGCATTCTAATTCAGAGCACTTCTATTTGAACTTACATTTTCTTGGAATCCCCTACCTCGAATTAATTTATTTTTTAGTATGGTTTCCCAATCTGACTAATTTATTTTTTAGTTTTCTCAATTTATCATGTTGATTAGGGAGTTAGAATGCATTAAAGGTTGCAACAATTAATGTTTGAGGAATTATATAGGCCAGAAAAATGGGTAAAATGTACCATTATTTTAATGTTTTTCAGTTCTTTTCAGCTAAAGGATTATTTTATTGGCCACTAACAATGAATGACCTCATTGTTTCATTGTAATTACTACTGACATAAGTAAAGTAATATTCAGTTTCCTAACATGAAATTCGTTAAAAACTATGTCATGCAGGGATTAGGATGTTTTGAAGCAGCTTTCAATTGCACCCTTTCTTACTACCTCTATATGTGTTCTATTGCATTATTCTTTTCCTGCCTCTATATGCGTACAACTGAATTTTCTTAATTATTTATGATTCTGTGAACATCCACCCTGTGAAATACAATGATTCTGTAAACAGGAACCTTGGGTATGGCATGATAAACAACATATATATGGACATATGAGTTTTACTTTGTCATCGATAAACCTAAAATTTGGAATATATATTAATATATTTGGTTGGTTTTGTAGGAAATTTGATGATGCTACTCTTTTGAACAGAGGAAATTAAATCCATTTTAATACAAAAACAAACACCAATCTTCAGGTATTCTATAAATTCTTTTATTCTGTAAATTCCATCTTTTTTACAGAGGAAATGCCATCCTTTCGGGTAGTGGGGTGAGGAGGGGGGGTTCATTAATGTTTTGGAAATTATTATTCAGTCTCTCTATGCATTAATTATATGTCCTATGTTTTATTGGTTTTATTCAATGTTTCATCTCTTCATTATTATTATTTTTTGTATTCTAGCTTAATTAATTTAATGTTTCTGTTGTTTTTTATTATATAAATCTATATGTTATGGATTGATACTATAATGATGTACTATTTTCTCCTATAGTTCAAGATGAGGTGTAGGGATGTTAATATTGGACTTACATGGATACTGGGAGTTGGTATATCTTTCCTATTTGTTTTCACAGTACATGTAAATACATAAAGAAGAATTATAAATGTGTTTGGTTAACAATATTTGTCCCACTATTTTGGTACATGTTTTATTTGTTCCACTTCTGCTCTGTGGATTCTTTTTATTTCAGGAGTTGGGTTTGCATAAGAAATAAGTAAATCTATGGGAGATGCATTAAATAGGAATGCGATGAATATTGGTGAAGTGTACCACCACATGAAGGTTATTTTTTTCATATGCATTTTTACATATTTGTAATTATCAGTCATTTATTTGATTCTGATTTCTTTATCAAACAGATATATAAGAGAGATGCATCAAATAGGAATGCGATGATGATTGTTGAAGTATACCACCACATGAAGGTTATTTTTTTCATATCCTTTTTAACATATTTGTAATTATTAGTCATTTATTTGATTATGATTTCTTTATCAAACACCATTGTCAATTGTTTATTTGATTCTGATTTCTTTATCAAACACTATTGTCAATATAGCATTATTCAAAATTGGTAATTTTTTAAATGATCTTCATATATATTGATACTGTTTATTTTTTACAAATTTTGGTTGAAGTTGTTTAGGTGGGAAAGGAGGGGAAGGACTGGGCAGGAGGAGAGGGGATGAGAGGGGAAGAACTGGGCTAGGGGAGGGGGCTGGTGGGGGATGGGGGGAGGTGTTGGGCAGGAGGGAAGGGGAAGATCTGGGTTGGGGAAGGGAGGGGGAGGGGGGAGGTGTTGGGAAGGAGGGGAGGAGATGATTGGGGAAGAACTGGGCAAGGGGGAGGGGGCTGGTGGGGGATGGGGCTGGGTAGGAGGGAGGGGCTGATGGGGGATGGGGATGGGCAGTGGGGAGGAGGAGTTGGGATGGGGAGGTTATTGGAAGGGGCCGGAGGACATGCTGGGCATGGGGAGGGGAGGTCAAGAGCTAGGTAGAGGGGGGAGGGGAGGGGAGGGGCTGGGTAGGAGGAGAGGGAATGAGAGGGGAATAAATGGGCATAGGGGAGGGGAGGTCATACTACTGGAAATCCATGTCAACATGAAAACATTTTTTATTGGAAGAAGCAAGATGAAGAGAAATCCAGTGTTGTGCATTGCGCTGCATAGGTGCGTCATTCCCTGACTACTTCATTTATAATGATTAAAAATCATCAAGTTATGTGTTTCAATTTTTTGAATGAATTTGAAAACTAAGAAAATTGTTTTTTTAATCATGAGTTAGTATTAAAAGAATCATTCACTGAATATGTTTTAAATGAAGTAGTCAGTGAATATGTGTCAACCAAATGTTTTAGTTGTTTTAATTTATGTGTCCGGATTTTGGAATAAAAGCAATAACGATTGTTTTTTGTTACAAATAGTGAGAAACGTTTGAGTATACCATTACTTTATTCAAACTATTTTGTTAGTTAGATTTTTTAGTGTGGAATAAGTATTTTATCTGAACTGTACACATTCCAGTTTATTGAGCATTTATTTCAATAGTTTATATGTACATGGAACATAAAGTATTATACAGTGTGTTAGTTATGATACATGAATCACCTCTCTCTATAGATTCAATCCCTACCCCTCCCATTATGGAGTTCTACTTCCTTCTCCTATGGCTTTCTATTACTATCATCTACCACTGCTCATGGTTCCTTCCTCTTGACCTAGGTTTCGCAACTTCACCGTTACCCCCCACTACCTCCACAAAAATTGTTAGTCTGTGGTTGACGTTTAGGCTGATGAACCCAATGATCATGCCGTGTCTAAGATACAGTTCTAATTTGAAGAGTATGATTGATATCCAAAATAGGTACCATCACTGATGATTCTTTTCCATTGATGTTAACAGAGATTGCGCTCTGATCGACGGAAGATGGGACCAGTTGTCATTGTAATTGAAAATCTTAAGGGTCGATGTCACCCATACCTAATGAACATGGATTTTTAGCTAGGAGCCAAAGAAAACCAAGATCTCACTTTGTCCAGGAGGGATGAACTAGAACCAGAATCACAAGAGGTTATGATTCCAAGCTCACCAACACTAAAAAGTTTTGATATCCATCTATATCAAATTGCAATCGATTTGCATTGTGTTCTATATTGATGTTCTTTGTTTGAGGGTCATATGAGGAAGATGACGAGGATTCAAATTTCACCACTTACATCATCCATAGTGGGGAAAAACTGGAAGATCTTACAGCGATCTCGAAGAATTATATAATGAAATTATATTCGTTGTTTCTTCTCTCCTAACTATGTGCATATTTGTTGTACACATTTATTTCTATAATCTGTACCACTAATTTAAGCTATCAATATATTCCATATAGTCAATATTACTGTAGTCTTTAGATCCTACATATAATGTGATAGAGTTTACTATAACTTGATTCTAGAGGAATAAAACATCATGCAACAGAATGCAATGACATTTTAAAGTAGCCGATCATTTTATTATGTCTCACTAATTAGTTTACTTTTACAAAGTATCACTTCTGATACATGTTTTTAAAATGGGTGTTTTTTCCATTAATTTAGATGGTTTTCTACTGGAGATAGTGCACATGAATATGGGAGATGGGTAATGGTGTCCGGCTGGTAGGGAGTGGGCGGTCGTAAGAAGCAACAACCGGTGAACAGGTCTTCCCAACTTAATACAATTTAATTTATGCTATTTCATTTACTCATACGTACATTAAAAATTCAGGTTTCATTAATTAGACTATCCCATCATTATTTTCTATCTTATCATGAATGCAGCACTCTCTATTATATCACTCCTGATGGATATAATCTTTCATTTTTCGGGTCTTGTATAATCTGATGTAGATGAGGAATAATGTTCTGTCACTTCCTCTTCACGGGTTCATCCTTGAGGCTGTTTCGATCTTCTACCTAGGCTAACATGCTCGATAGAAACTATATGATGTTTTAGGTCAAAATTTGGTGTTTTTTCTTTTTAGAAGTTGTTTATAAAGCTACCATTAATTATAGGGTACCGTCTAATATGATGCAGTGGGTGCTGAAATGTTTTCTCCATAGTATATTACATGGGCATGGAATTACCATCTGCTGAAATGTTGGATTTTAAATCATCATCAAGATCTCCAATACATTCTTTGCTTATACCTCTGGGAAAACCATATCTAAGCTCATGATGAATGTCTCCCCCAATTCATTTGTCTCCTTCCCTTAACATGAACATTGTAACTTTTATTAAAGGAGTTCTTTTAAATATAGTGATGTGAAATAGGGATTTACTAATGATACATGTTTTTGAAAACTTGATGTTGTACTCTGTTTGAGTAGTGGATGTGCTTCTTAATTGGAGAATTGGATGTGTTTTTATATCATTCGAACATTTATTTTATTTTAGTAGTGGATCATGCATATATTATTAAATACATTAATTTCACAATTTTTATGAAACTATTTTTTTCAACGATTTATTTCTCTTAATACTGGTTTCTAATTACTACCCATTGTATGGTTAACTACTTTCCCAGTTTCTTCTGTTTTTCTGAAATATTGTAATTCCATTATAAAATCAGCGAACAATATCATCATGAGAACGATTGAACTACGAATTTCGTTTTATAACCGTGCATATGCACGGGCGAGTACTAGTTTTATACAATTGGTGTTTTGATTTGAATGAATTATTATATGTTATAATCCTGAATTATTATTATGTGCTAAAAACATTATGCTTATATGATTCCCACTAAGTAAATTCCATTGTTAACTCTTATTTTTACCATTATTAAGCATCTAACCACACCCTTCTTGTGTTTCCTTATTCATAGGTTGTAAAGAATGGTTTAAAATATGTTATTCCTATGAATTATAGTATATTTTAAGAACATAGTGGGAGATGATGTATAATGGTTTAAATATTTGTTTTACACCCATGTTTTTGTGTAATATTTTATCATAATTCTCTAAAACTCTAAACAATAAGTTCATTTGGTATGTTTGTGATGAAATATTTCAGTTGGATGTTATCTATTTTTAAGGGTAAAAAGTGGGTAAAATTTATCAATATCAAGTCCATAAATGTAAATATAATATTTTAAAATATTATCCAAGAGTGCAGTCTTAAATATCTTATAGTTGTTATAAGAGCGTGATTTATAAATATTTGGAGATTATGGTTTTTAAATGTGAAGATATATTAATACTTATAGATTCAATATTGAGATTATATGTTTCTGTTTTATCATACGATCAAGTTCATAGTCACACCTTTTGAGGTTTTATGTGAAAGGATTTTAAGGTGGTCAATGATGTTTTGGGAGAAAATTTATTGGTTTGAGGTATATGTTACCCTTATCAATATCACAAGACATTATTTCAAAATAATGTGATTAAATTATTCGGGATGTGTGTCGAAACTTATGAGTTGAAAATTGAAGTTAAATTTTTTTTATAATGTTGAGGTTATTTATGTTATATTAGATATAAGGTTATTTATTTATGGAATCATCTACGTTGAAAATTTTGTGTTATTGTTGAATTTGTTAGATCATTGTATTATTTATAATTATAAAGGATTATACTTTGTGGATTTTATCTTACCTTGTGATAAAAATTTTGGTTTTAGTAAATGTCTAAATATAAGAAAATTACATGGTTCCCTTTTCTGTATTAAGTGATCTAATATAAGTTGATGATAGTTCATATGAAATGAAATATTTATCTCGAATACTCATCATTGGGATTAAAAGATGATATTATGGTGGAAATTGATTAAGGGATGAATTTATAATTTTAATGTTTGTATATTTCCTAATATTATTAGTCTATATGGTAAAGAGATTCCTCAACTCTAGGAAAATGATCATGAATCAAAAATTGTATCATAATTAATTTATTTAAAATGAATTGATGAAACATTCCACTGTTTATTGGATTATGGTTTTTTTGGTCATTAACTTTATTATGATTATTCACATTCTTTTGGTCTCCCCTATAATTATTTTATCATGAAAAATTTCCCCCATTTATATATTTCAACTTCCTAAAAATTTAATTCTATTTGTAATTGTTGTTATTTATTATTCAAGATAACCTTAACACTTTTATTTCCCTTTTTTAAGAGGATGTTTTTTTATCTAATTTTACAATGTGGTATTTCAAAAAAGGTATTTAAGAAATTCAAACTCATGATTGTCGAGATCAAGTTAAAATTTACAGGTTATAATTTATTTAAAAGAGATAATTTAATATCCCATGAATTTAAAAGAACATTATATTAAATATAAAATACAACAAGCAGAACCATGTTTAAATGAAGCATGAAATATTATTACTTAAATGTTACTATTATATAAAAGAAATTAAATTGGAATGTATAAATAGTATTAAATCAATTATGAAATATATATAAATGCTCTACATAATAATATTTTTTGATTAATGGTTATAAAATAATTGATCAATTTTTTAGTGATGTCATTTTATGTTTCAAAGAACATTTTTTTCATAAAAATCATATTTATTTATTTTTATGAAGTTAATATTATAAATAATTGAGAAATCTTTTAGAAATTTTATTTTAAAAAGTTTATATAATTATTTATTTTATTATTTCAAAAATTATATAATGATGAATTTTTGAGAATTTTATGAAATGTTTGATTTTTTAATGAATGGAAAAAAATATGATTTTTTTGAAAAAAAAAATTTTCTTATCAAGTATATTAAAAGTTAAATTATATTTTGGGATTTGTTTTAAAATTAAATTATGATATTTTTATTAAAATAATCCAATAAATTTTATTGGAATAGAAATTATATTTGAAATAGTTATAATCTCTTTTCATCACATATTGCAGGTTAAATATTAAATTAATTTTAGTCAAATATTTGAATTGAATTTGATAAAATGGATTAAAAATTAAGAATAATAATAATTAATATTTGTTAATATGTTCAAATAAATTTTTGGTCATTATGTATAGTAACCATAGTAAAATTTTTTATAACAATATAAGTAAAACAGGGTAATTATGGTTAAATATACTTTCATAAGGCTTAAAAAATTAAAACAATTCCTTAAATTTTATTATATTATTTATTTTTACAATAACAATACAAAATTATAAAATATGACCTTTTCCATTAAACATTTATGTTGACCTTTATAATATTTTAATTAAAGAAAAATAAAAAAATATCACTCTCTTGCTTTTTAATTTCTCTTATATGTTATCAAATAGACAAAAATATATTATGAATGAATATTAAAGGATATTTTTATAATAATAAAAATATTAATAATTTTAATTTATTTTTAAATTTTATTGATGATATAGTTACCATAAATTTGTATGTAACATCGACAAATATCTCTTAAAAGTTGTTAAAAAATAAAGAAAATGATTTTAAAAACTCTAAAAGTAGTATTTTTTGTGATATTTAGTGATCCCCTTATTTTTATATACCAATATAACATATTATAGATGTTTTAAAAATTTATATTCTTAATAAACAAATATATTGTTATCTTTAAAGAAAAATTAAAATAATAGTGTTGAAAATGACTACAATGTCATTTTATGTTAAAAAATATTTTATATAATTAGTTAAACATCCTAAAAATATATAAAGATGAAAATTAGGACGATAAATGACCTATAATGTAACCCCGTGGACATTTATGAGAATATTATCAGTTTATATGTAAAATTATAACACTTTAATATTGAAAATGACAATACTATAGTTAACATTAAAATTTGTTAACCAAGGTGTTAAAATAAAAGACAAGGTTCAAAATGATATCTAAACCCATGTGAATTTTATTGGATAATTATATTAAGAACATTTACTTCTTATCTTCTAGAAATTTCAATTTGGAACCATTTGACATGAGTTAAAAAATTATTAAATTTTAATATTTCATGAATTTTCAAGAATGCCTTGTCCCCTCATTTAAAAAAGGAAACCTCCTCTAATATCTTGAGAATAAATTTTTAGAACAATATTCCAGCCAATACCTAACCAAATACCTCCCAAAAATCCATCCCCATGTTCTATAGTTAATATTTTTCGAATAATACAGTCCTTAGAATGCCCATGGTGTAAAAATTGAGGTTTTATGAAGAATATGTATATCTCATAACCAAATGATAATGTTTTACTTATTCTTCAAACTCAATAAAATATACATATAAAATTACTGAGTAAAAACACCAGAATATTCCATTTATTAATATTTATTATGAAATAACCTATATATATCTCCTTCATCCATCAAATAGGAAATTCATATATTGTTTGTGTGTACAATAGATTACTACCTCCCGAATCGATGTAATTTGTTTTCAATCATCATGTATTATATATATTTATTGTGGTTAATATATATATATATATAATAAATTATTGACATATTTTTCATTATTTAATGTTAATATATCATCTATTTTCTTCGCATTCCATCCAATGAAAAATTATAATATCCTTCATGCATAAATATGGATTTCCATTGATACAAAGCGATGTGATACATTTTTCATCACTAAAAAACATGTTTGGTAAATATAAAGTATTTAATTTTATAATATGTTATTAGTTATGTAATTATATTTATGAAAAAAATAAAATTATACTTACCTTCTTTCTCTCATGTTTATTATAAAATAGAAATGTTACTAATGTGTATGTATGCCTTAATATCTCAATGATTGTAACATAATTTATTTTCCATAACCATATTTAATTATTGGAGTTAAAATTATAAATAATATCAAATAATGATAATTATGTAATCATTATTACTTTATATATGATGAAACAATCACCTCTTTTACCATGATTTGTATAGAAATTTCTTTTTCCAACTATGAACCGAACGTACTAAAAACCTACGATGTGATAATTTAATAAACATATAAAAGGTTCTAAAACATGTAAATAATAAATGTATTTTTATTTTATAGGAGTTTATGTACATACATTACAAGACAAGGCTTGAGATATGAGATTTCATATCAATGTCCCTTCACTGATGAATATTTTAAAGTTATGCACTTAATTTCTTTTATAAGGGGTGTATGTTACCCATTTATAAATTTTATATCCTGAATATTTAATAGATCCGGGTATTTTAATTTTCAATTCATGTTATTTTATCTATGTTCATTTTACTTGTTAGTTCACAAGTGGTAAGAGGCTTCTTATCTCAATTTCAATTCATTGGGATATACTTTATCATTGGATTTGTTATGCCAGGATTATGTGTTAATTGATGTAAAAAATATTTTATTCATTATTTTCACTTCATTTATGGGTATTTTCATATATACACACAATCACTTCGTGAATTAATTATCACACTAAAAGGTTTCATCCATTCAAGGAATTTCATTGTCTAAATCTCATTTTTATAAGACATGTTTCATGTTGTGCATCATGATTTAAAAGAATGGTGTCCTAAATACCCCATTACTGAATTTTAAAATAATAATTCACATAATTCATGGAAATTATAGCACCATATCATATTTTTTCTTTTCTTGAATTTTGATTTTAAATTTACTAATTTGGTAAAGGCATTATGTAATAATCTAATTTATTTTTAAGATAATTTTGTTTATGGATCATTTAGGGAAAATCAGATGATATTAATTTTAGAAAGAAAATATCTTATCCAATACTATTTTTAAAAATGTGGCTTAAATGATAAAATTCTATTTATTTACTTATTTATTAAAGAAACATGAATAAATTATAATTTATGTGATACTCATATTGTATCTTATTTTAGATCGAGAATTTTTCTCTTTCATATCAATGTTTTATAAAATATTTTCTAGAATAATTTTTTTCTAAACCTAAATGAATTATTAATGTTATTTTACATGATCTTTGAACTTATTTTTAAATGTTTTAAAATTAAATTTCCTTATTTTTTTACATGGATCACTTTTGATTCTCTTTATAAAGGTTTAAAAATAATGTTTCATTAAACAATTTACAAAATAAATTTATTTTCACACTATCATGAACATTTACTATTTTAAAGATTCATTTATGTGTTTCTATATTTATTTTAAACGATGTTCACAATTTTTTTGATTTCTATGTTTCAAATAGTGATTTTTAAAATGGAGTGGGTAGTTTTCTTAATATTTTTTTTAATAATATATTATTGGTAATTATATTAATCAATGATAAAAACCTTGATTTTAATTACCATCAACTTGGTATATATTTTAATGATACCATCCATATTATTTCTCTGGTTGGATTATGATATTATCATAATACCCATTAGTTTTCTATAGGTAAATCAATATATAAAAGAATGATGCTAATTTTTATGTTGAAAAATGAATTATTTCACATGTTATTATTACATTATGGATATTTGAAAATATTTATGATGAAGGGTGATCCTGAAACACCCTATGATGATGGTTAATCCTAATATTTTTCATGTTAATGGCTGAACTCGGTAAATATCTCTACTAGATTGGGTAATGATGACAATATGATTTAATATATGTAACATCTAATAGTTAGAAGAGTTAACTGGTTAACAGGGTACACATAAGAGATTATAGATATTAACTAGGTAAGGATATCCCATCGGTAAGGGTTCTTGTAAGGGTTCTTTGAATTTATTATTTAAAGATACCAACATATTTTCCTTATTCTTTCAATGGGTTATTAATAGTTCCTTTGATCATGATTGATATCATATTACTCGTGATTATTGATTCTCATGACTCATTCCTTTGATATAGATTTTTGGTAATGTCATTAGTATTATAATATAGGCTTTCATGGGTAAAAAGTCACTTATGTTATACATTATTAATTGATTATGTCATCATAAAATTATGTGTTTGGCTAAAATGGTAAAGATGAAGGCACAAGAGGGGGAGTGAATTGTGTTTCGTTAAAAAAATTAATAGATACTAAAATTCCCTCTTGAGATTAAATAGAGACATTCCTTATCTACTAAATATACTTGAGTAGTGAAAATAAATGAAGGAAACAAAAAAACCATGTACAGTGGTTCAGGGCACAAATATAACTTAGTCCCCTCCACCAACACTCTCTCGATGAGCTTAATTATATTCACAATCAAGTCTTTTTATATGTACTTCTAAAACTATGTATAGGAAATTAACACCTTAAAGGAATTTTATAGGGACCAATATTTCTTTTATAGGGGACAATAATAAATACATCTGAGTAAGAGAAGCTTAAAATGCACTAATTAATGAGTACGAGTATCTAATACTATAAAAAATAATATATAAATATGGATATGTTGAAACTACATGGAATAAAATTCTAGCAACAACCTACTATTTTGTATTATCTTTAATAAAACACAGTAGTGGAAACATATTATTAATTCTAAAATAGGATTTATTTGGAATGTTTTATAGAAAATAGCAGTTAAATTATTAAAAATTTAATTATCCAACGTGTAACCTGGATAGTTGCGTTTTCCACCTATTGAAAAATATTGATAGTGATATACAACAGAAGAAAAATTAGTCGATGAAATAAACAAGGATAAAAACATGTATGTATCCAAAGTGTAAATCTAAATGAAATGAAACAATATTATTTTCTAACACACATATCTATTTCTTCAGAAATAATAATATACGAATATATAGAATATAAAACATCCTTATATTAATCATGATAGTCGAATTCATTTTGGAAAAACAACTTGAGAAATATCACATGATGAAATGAAATTATTTGAATTCAAAACATTCAAAGAGTGCTAGAGCTTCCCTTAGAAATAGGAATGTTATAATCAATTTAATAAGAGTCATTGAATTTATCATTAAACAAATTAAAAATGTTATTTGATTTGGGTGAGATCACTATAGAAAATGGGGAAAATATAATGAATTTGAACTCTACCATTGACCAAGTCAAAGGATGGGTTTCTCTATATAATTTTAAACTCCAAAATTATGGTTGACAACTTATAGTTCATTAAAAAATTATGGATTATGAACCATATGTTTATTCATGAAATGTAGTGTTTCATGCTAAATTAGGGTTTTTGATCCATATATTTTCTCTAAATGAAGGGTGTAAAAAACATATATTCCTATTAAAATTTAAGGTATATATAGTGATTCCACATTACTTATGAAACACATCCTGAATAAATTTCATTTGATAAAAAAATATCATCCCATGGGTTAAGGAATTAATCTACTCCAAAAATTAAAATAAATATTCCATTAATTAACATCTTAAAAATAAATTAATGCAACATAATTAGAAACATAAATGCAGGTGTTATGGAGGTCCAAAATTAAGATGAAATTAAAAAAATTGTTGAATTAATACACAATAAAAAATATCCCTTTTATGATAGAAAACCCAGTAAATATATTTTAATATTAAAAAAACATTAGATGAAATTTTTCAAATATGAGAATAAATAAATTTAATGAAATTTTTCCTTAATAATAATAATAATTTTTGAAATAAATTTCTCCCATATATATTTTAATATTTTGTTAACATTGTAATTTCTATACAGTTTTCAAATTTATTCATAAAATTTTTCATTATGATAATTTTTATTTTTCCCATTAATTTCTCATAAACTTCTAACAAATTTCCAATAAATTCATCCAGTTTTAGTTATAAAAAATTAAAATTAATAAACAATTAAATGGATTTGAAAAATGTTAATTAAACTATGAGAAACAGAAAAAATATAAATATAAATTTAACTTTGATTAAGGTACAATGGTAACAAAGAATCATGATTTTCGGAAGGATTAGATATTTCATCGGGATTCTCCAAACATTGAAAATTTTCAATTAATGTAGCTAAAACAATTGAAACTCTTCTATTATCCTTTGAACAAATGTAGATATTTAAATCAATTAATAATGTAGACCATTGAACTATTCAATATTTTAGTTTTTCTTGATCCAACATAGTAACAACTTATCAT
This sequence comes from Viscum album, assembly GCA_963277665.1. Lineage (NCBI taxonomy): Eukaryota > Viridiplantae > Streptophyta > Magnoliopsida > Santalales > Viscaceae > Viscum > Viscum album. Next base: position 1,568,821,201 of record OY728160.1, read on the forward strand.
ATGAGTTTCCCAATTTGAATTATCATATACACTTTAAATAAATTTAATTTTTATTCACAAAATTAGTATTACATTAAAATTTGATACTCCCTTTGAAGTGTATCAAAATAAGTAATTGAAATTGAAAATTTTCCCAAGTTTTTATATAATTTTCTATAAGGTTTTTGATCTTCATAATTATTTGATAAATCTTCATTTAAAAGATTATACTAGGAAACAAGCTCTATAAAAATCATTTAATCATTAATAATCTTAGAATATTGAATATCTAGTTCATAAAAATGATGAATTTCTATATCTTTTGCAGAATATTTTTCCAAGAAATCCTTAACAAGGGAAAAATAATATTCTCCAAATTAATCAGAAAAATAATTAACTTTATTTTTATTATGAGAAAAACATTTATAGATTCTTTATTTTATAAATATATTAAATCATATTGAACTTATTTCTCTAGAATTATTTTAATTTCATATTTCAATGAATAAATAAAAAATGATTAAGAGATTTTCAGTAGAATATTCTAGTGTTTTAAAAAGATTGAAAAAAGGATTTTATTCTAATTGATTATAGAATTTATTTATATTCTCTTTCCAAAATATAGATTAATAATATCAAATATTAAATTTGAAAATATAGTTTTATGTAAGAACAATATTATAAAATAAAAATTTATGTAAATGAATAACATTTATAGGAATAGGAAATTTCAATATAAGATTTTATAAAATGAAACATTAAATTAAGAATAAATATTTTCCTAGTCTAATAATTCATCATATTAGTTTAAAAAATTAATATAAAAAATACTATACACTCTCCCTGAGTTGAAAACTCCATATAAAACATTTTTAAGTGAGAAATAGACAATTATAAATTTATTGAGATTATAATGTAGAATTCTTTTTATTATTTAATAAAATTGTGTAAAATGATAGAGTGAAAATAGTATTAATAGTTTACATATAAAGATATTATCTCCACATGTATAAAATAATTAGTGAATTTAATTGAAATTTTTTGATTAAAATGAAATACTTTTTACATTAACCATTCTAGTATTGTGAATTATCCATTGAAATAGAAATATAAGAAATTTACATTAACAATATTTAGCCACTCGATGATATAACAATTAATTACAGTGATGCTCACCTAAAATATAATAAATAAAATTGAGTTTTTCTTTCGATAAACTTTTGGTTTTTTCAGTATTAGTGATTAAATTTTTAGGTAGAATTTTTTTTCTTGTGTAGAGATTCTATAATTAAAGATAGATACCAATTTTGACTAATAAACATGTTTATATGAGAAAAATTCTGTTTTATAAAATATCATTCATTTAATTAATGTCCATTTATTGTATTGTGGTATGAATTTATAGTAGACATGCAAGAACCAGAAACAAAATAATTTTGATATAAATTTTCCATCTCCACATTTCCACCTATTTCATGTTTTATTTTATTATTATCATTATTTTTATCATGAATTTTATTTAAATAGTATTCTTATTTAATAATCATACTAGAGGGTTATTTTAAAGTATTATTTTTTTCTAAGATTTCCTTAATATTATTTTCATTCAAAATACAAGAACATTTAGAATTTATATATGGAATCTATTTTGTTAAGAATTCCTTACCAGTAAAAATAGTATCATAATATTTTAGAATTTTCCTAGGATACATATTTAATGATTAAATATATTGAAGAATGAAATAGTATTTATTATTTTCATTATAAGAAAAAAAATTGAATAAAAAATTTGAGAGATATAGTTTTTTAATTCATCAATATGAACCATAAGTCATAGATTTACCATTTGATTTACATACTCAACTTTAGATTTTCTAGCAGATTCATCAATTTAATTATAAGTAACCCACTATTTATTTTTTGTTAATTCCAATATTTACCCAACAGGTAGAAGTGGGTTTTGTAGTCCAAGAAGGGATTGAATCTATAGAGTCCTAAGAAGAAACCTAAAAAACATACATTCTATTGGAAATTGGCTATGATGTGTCAAAATTTTGTGTTAATTGAATATTTTAAACATAAATACTAATGTAAACATTAGAATTTTTTTATTTAAGAATCAAAATATGAATGATTTTAATGGAAATTATTAATGAGAATTAGTCAATACGAGGTTGTTCCTAGGGTTATATAAGATGCATTTTTTTCTTAGAATATTTTAGATCAATAATTCAATATGCATCTAAATAACATAGTAACTCCCCAACAATATTCAAAAATTTAATCGTTATAAAATTCCATGTCTAATTACTAATTCAATTAGATTAGAACTTAAATGATCATTCCCTGGAATTGGATAGTACAAACTCTCAAAATGATTCGTCTTTAAATTTGGTGAATATGATGATGAAAATAACGTATCGAATTGAAATATTAAAATAATGCACTGATTAAAATATTGAAGAAAAAATAAAATCAAATCCATCAACATTTTATTATATTTAATCAACCCACTATTGTATTACCCCTCTATTTATTCTTTGATCTTAATAGAAGTAGGAATTAGACTCATGAGGGAGGAATTGAAGATGGAAAACAAAGAAATAACTATCACGCTACCATTGTGTGATGAATTTCCCAATAGACGATGTGAATACAATAAATACACAAGGAAATGGTACTAATGTGAAATAAATTATAATATAATAATAAAATAAGAACTTTTATTAAGAAATTAATGTTATTCGATAACTTACATGAGATAAAATGAAGATGTGATTACGAAATGAAAGGATAATAATACTATTGAAAGAATAAAAAAATATACCCCAATTGATTCACCATGAAACAAAAAAATATAATTTTTTGTTTCCAAGGGTCAATCCACAATAAATAACTTAAATCGCATTTTATTATGATATTAAAATGTGGGTGATGAATATAATGAAATTGGACTTTTCAATGATTACGTTAATATTCAGACCAGATTCATGTTACTTTTTGGCAAGAAACTATGACATTGAATAGGGCCAAATCATTTATTTTTTGTAGAAGAAAAATTTATCTTTAAAGGTTTCCTATAATATCATTCAAAATTTTATCACAATTATATCACCCATTAGGATTTTATGCTCAAAATGGATGGATTATTTCATGGGACCTAAAATATGGTCTATAATTTAATCCTAAACTTAGTCTCCCTTGATCTCCTTGAAAACATGAGAATTATCTTTGTCCATAGTTGAATGAAATTATCCAAATAATTTTCTATATATATATTTAAAATTCTTTCATTATTGGTATTTATGTATGGGAACCACATTTATTGGATGGACAAAAGGACCATTATGCTATGACCAGAAATATCTATCATCCATTATGAATAATCCATTGATCCTAAAATACAAAATGTTCTAAATAAGGTGATAAGTCATATCCCAAATTATTTAATTAAAATTACTAAAATAATTAATCCAGAAGATGATGATTTATTGGGCCTCAATTAAAAAATTCTAAACATGAATTTCATATATGATGAGAAATGAGGATTTATTTATAAAACACACTAAAATTGGTTTTTATGGAATTTGAAATGCCTTAATATAAAAATATAATCAATTTATATCAGCCCATTTCATTGGAAAATCAAACCCCACAACACGAGTTTTTCTATTTCTGAGAAACAATTATCACAAAAATATCGAAATCGAATTCTCTTTTCCAAAAACATTTCAAAATAAAATGCTAATCAAATTACATCATTTCAAAAAAATTGGAAAACTATCAAGGTAATTTAACACAAGATAAGTTGATAATTAGATCCCAAGAACCAATTACATTCCTCTATTCAAATTCAACACCATATTTAATCCAATTTTAATTAAGCATGATGATGAGTCACAATAGATATGAAGGTTTATTTTCATGTTCAAGGGGAAAAAATAAAAAATATAGGTGGAATCACATTCAAACTTAGGGTATGTATCCTATTTTTTTATTATTTTGTTTTGATGCATTTTTTGGCTTTTTTTGAACCACTATAAAGATAAATGGACCATCTCATTAGAAGAGTGCAATGGAGTCATGATCCCAAAGTGCCAAATGGCACAAATTTTATTCAATTCCATACTCTATAATAGAGATGTAAAGATGATCTTTAGGAATGAAAAGTATGGAGTCATTATCACCATGTTCCAAACACCACACATTTGGGAAAAAAATATCTATGTTATAATTTTCATTTAATTGGATAAAAAAATTAAAATAAAAGTGGCCCCAAACCCTATTAAATGATGAAATAGACCCCTTGAACTTAGACTCAAATCCCATAATCAAAAGGATGTGCATTGTGTGATTTTTATTAAAAGGATGAAAATGTAATCAGTGAAAGCCCACATTAGACAGCCACACGTTTTTAAAACTATGATCATGAAAATATATGTTCATCAAAATAAAAAGCATGTAATGAAAAATTATTTTACATTCACCTTCAAATCATGAAATATGAATTATTACGATCAAGGTTAAATAAATTATCCCTAAAAACCTAATTTTTTTTCTTTAAAATATTAGATTTTCCCTCCCACCAACATAGAATAATAGCTACCTCAGTGATGAAATAGAAGATAAGAGATACATATGAATTGTGTAGAAATAGTGGATATGTGATTTTAAATGAAATCATAAAACAAAACTACTTGGTTTGAAGTTGATGACCCATTAATAAGAAATTGATCACCTTTGTTTCATGTCACAAGTTGATTCATCAGGGCTGATTGAAGGATAGGTTTTAATTCTGTAAGCCATGTGTTTCATTTGAAAATACTAAATAAAATAAATTATTAAATCTCACACACATGAAACATTATATACATTGGAATCCCCTGGGGGGTTCGCTTGAAAAAACAAAAACCACACAAAATAAAATAAACTAAAATAAAAAAATGCAGAATCATGGGTACCTCCCAGAAATCACTTAGTTTAATTTCATTATCTTTACATGACCCCTCGACTTATAAAATACATATTTTTAAGATTTCAGGGGAAATTAATTTCAAAAAATATACTAGATTGATATTACGTCTCCCTTGGGGTTTGTAAGAAGTTTTTAAAATTAATTCCAGAAATATCATATATGTACTAGTGAGTGATATAATCCTAGGAATATCAAAATAGGTCAATCCAATTTCTTTCCTATTACTGTATAATACATCAATGAGATGTTTCACTCTATTAGCTTCATGATAGGATGAAATGATAAAAGAAATTTTTTGATTATCCCATATGACAGAAGACTTGAAATAGGATGCATTGACCTTGAAATTGAGATTGTGTTGGCTAAATAATTTAGACATATGTCCTGACATAGAATTATAATTGGTTTCAATTTAAAATTTTCTCAATATAATTAGTTCATTTTGAATATAAGTTTCAATGGCCAAATTTTCTAATTGTGTGTTTGGAATGGGTATGGATTTGATGTTTCTGATTTCCCCCAATATTCCAATCAATGTTGATCTGGTAAGATATCTAATATATCTATATAAAAGATTTTAAATCCATAGATAAAAGTGTCAATCATGTGAATATAGAAAACAAATTTCATCAAGATTTAGAGACCCTTCAATAATTCTATCTGGTTCCCCTTGCTAACTTTTAATATTACATTTCAAATTCACCTCATTTTCCAGCTTTGATTTCATAGATTTCAAAGCTATCCATTCAGTATATTCATGTGATTTTAATGCCTATAATGGTTTAAGAATCAATTTTTCAATTTATTCATTATATTTACCACTCTTAAAAATAGACATAAATTATATTTTTTCTTGAGAGGTTTGTTTGTAACCATATTATTTTATTAATGTTGAGTAAGGAACAACCTAAGTATACATGGGTTCTTAATTGTTTTAATACATTGTATTTTTAATCTCAATGTTGAAACGTTTTGATTCATTTTATCCATTTATTAATTTATTAAGAATTTGTTGTATGTTGTTTTGGATAAGATTTTGGACATTATAGAATTACCTAAGGTTGATCTCTTTAACCACCCTTGAGAGGGTTGGGAATTCCTCATCTAATAATTCATCATCCAAATGATTGTAAATGTTACTAGGTGTGGGGTACTCATTCATAGTTTTATCAATTAAATTTCCTATATTTGGGGATTCCCAACAATAATTTAAAGTTTGATTCATTCCTCTGTTTTTTTTGGGATAATATTTATGATACTACAATTGAGTAGATAGAAATTTGTGTTGGGCAAAAATCCATCAAGGTAACATTGTAGTATTTTTGGGTTGATTGTGTTTGTCGACAAAGAAGGTTTTCATGGATATTTGTCGAGTTTCCAAGAAGATGTTGACAATACTTGTTGACAAAGAACGATGACAAAGGAGAGGACGATCTGGAGGCTGTACAAAAGAGTAGTACAAGGTGGCACCGTTTTACAGTGTTTGCCAAATTTTTGGGGTCCAAAATTTGGAATTTGGTGAGCATCGCGAAAATAGGATTTCCATGAAGATCATAATTTAATATGGAAAAGGCAGGAATTTCGCGATGATAGGATGCATGGTTTGGAAATATCAAAGTCTAGAAGAATGGAGGCTGTGATTCTTCGCGATTACGACAGGCTTCGCGAACGGCAGAGGCTGAAGTGCATCATGGCGGTGAAGGGCTTTGCAAGGGAGCTTCGCGGCGGTGAAGGGATTTGCGAGGGAGCTTCATGGAGAAGGCGTGAAGGAATGTTGATGGTGATCCTTCATGATTACGACGAGATCCACAAACGGAAAATTGCCGTGGTGCTTTGCGATTTGGACAGAATTCCGGTGGAAACTTCAGAGCTTCGCGATTGGCGATGACGTGGTGTTGACTTCGCGCGGAAGGGCCGAGGGTCGGTGGAATCGCCTATAAATAGAGGCCGACACCCTCGAGGGAAGCAGAGATATTTTTCAGAGAAGATCATTTGCTCTCGATTTGCGAAGGTGGTTCACGGAGCCAGTGTGATTCGCGAAACAGGAGCTTCGCGGTGGTTATTATAGCTCTGCAAAACAGGAGCATCGCGGTGGCTATTGTAGCTCCACGAAACCTGTGAGCTCTGTGTTTTCTTAGTAATATTCGCGAGGGACATTGCATTGTGACGGATTGAGCTTCACGAATGTTCTTCGCGAAAGTGCTTCGCAAAAATGCAGGACCTTTGCGAAGGCTTGTTTGAGCATCGCGAAATTGGGAGCCTAGAGAAGTAGGGTGCTTCGCGAAGGTGTTTCCAAAGAAAATTGCCCAGTGGTTAAGAGACAAAGTGGTATTAATCAGTGGATGACAGTTGGACTTCAAAAGAGCATCTATCAACAGTTGAAGATGTATTATTTCATGCAAATGAAGAGACCTACTAGTCTATAAAATGTGAGTGGATTTTCTTCTAGAGCAGTGAGCTTAGGAACAGGAAGAAGGTGATCCTATCCACCGATAGAGAGCCAGAGAGAGAGAAATAGGGAGTGACCCTTGGGAAAGCAGTGAGCTGACCCTAAACATTCTTGAAGGCAGTGAGCCTGGGCATAGAATTGATCTAGCCCAAACTTTGTATCCACATCTAGTGAGGATTAGTGGAATTTGGTACGACCGGCAACCTGTCAGCGTATGCTCCTTGGACGTAGCCCAGTGAGGGTGAACCAAGTAAAAATCTCTGTGTCTGCCTGTTAATTTTCCTGCAATGCATTTAAAGCATCATAATCAGATAAAGAAGAAAGTAAGTGATCATAAGATACACACAAGTGCAAACAAAGTGACCCTTGTAACAAAGAGGTCAAGATCCAGTGGGGCAGGAATAACTTTGAAAAAGAATATCCATACCCTGATTCACCCCCCCCCCTCTCATGGTATATAGGCCCCTATTGGTCCTAACAATTGGTATCAGAGGGAAGGTTGCTTTTATCAGTTTTGTTTGCTCCGACTTGGTGTAGTCGATCTGTGGGTTTAAAAAATCAGTCTGCTCTTATCTCTGTGAGCCATGGAAAAGGGAAAAACATCTAAGAAGAAGCACAAGTAAGGTGGTATTACTCAGTGTGGAAGTGTGTATGGAAAAAGTGTGATTCAATTTAAAGAATCAAATAGTTTGCTAAAGGAAGGTCTGGATGAATGTGACAGGGAAAAGATTGATTCACTCAAGCATGATGCAGGAATGAGTGAAGTACATGAACTTCAAAGTGGTATTGAAACAATTGATGAAGAAGAAGAAATAATTGAAGGAATAATAGATATGAAAGTTGAGTTAGAGGTTGCTCTTGAAGAGATAGATGTTTGGAGAGCCAAAACCAAGAAAGCTAATAAAGTTGTTCATGATGCCAATCTATATATACAGCAGCAGGAAGAAGAGAAGTCTGAGTTGATGGATAAAATTGAGGAACTCAAGTTATCAGCACCAGGGTACTCAGAATCAGTTGGTGAGTATAAGCTTAAGATTGAAGAACAGAAAATGTAAATCGATGGCTTGAATAGAAAAGTTAAAGATCATGTCAAGTGCATCGAATAACCTAATATTCCATGTGACATTGGAAACACTGAAGAAGTAAAATCTAAAGATATCTAGATCAAAGTATTGGAGATTGAGGTCAACAAGCTAAGCGGCTTAAATAAATGGCTTATTGATGTGGAAACTGACCTAAAGGAGAAGAATGATTCTCAAGCTGAGGAACTACAAAAGGTAGCTAAAATAAAAGTAAAACAAAAGGCTGGTGATTATGAAGACAGTCAAAATTCAGATGAAGTTCTGAATCTGAAAGCTATAAATGTTGATCTTACTACACATCTATCTGATCTAGTTCTAAAGAATCAAATACTACAACAAGACAATTCATGTTGTTTTGATTCTGTTGCTCAAGAAAAATTGAATGTAATGGAGCAGACTGACATGGTGGATAAGCTGACACGTGAATTGGAAGATGAGATGAGTAGAGGGAAGCTTCTCAAGGGAGAACTTGATGTCCAACATGAATCAAGGGATATGAAGATTCAAAATTTGGAAGAAGAGCTAGAATCAGTGAAGAAGGAAATGGAGAAATCTAAATACGAATATAATCCCATGTTGAAGGATGCACTGCACTTATTATTTGACCATCCTTTGGCAGGTGATGATAAAATGAACGCCAAATATGCTACATCAGAGGAGAAGCATGAGTGGATTGTATCTTCCCAAAGGCTATCTTTTTTAGGAAAATATGGAATTGGATATGATGATCCCACTCCTATACAGAATAAGAAAAACACAGTGAAAACATCCAGTGGTAAGAGAGCTGTGAACAGTTCCAGATGTGAAAGGAATCCTATAGGTGCTAGAGATAGGCCTAAGAGGACAGTTCCAAGAAGTAGTGACAACATATTCTATTTCTGTGGGATTCATGGCCACACATCAAGCTTCTGTTTAGAGACTCAGGAAAACATTTCAGGGTGTTTTAATAGAAGCATTGCTAAATATGAGAATAAGAAGAAGCATCATGATAAATCAGAGAGAAGAGTCTCTCAGAGGATAACATTCATTAGATTCTATTACTGTGGAAGGATGGGACACACCATGAGTATGTGTTAGGAAGCTTAGGAGATCAATGCTAGAAGAATAAAACACATTGCATCAACATCTCAGCAGAGAAGTGATGAAATGAGGTGTTCCTTTAATAGAAAATGTTTCATATGTTCTGATAATGGGCATTTGGCTAAAGAGTGCAGCAAGAAGAAAGCAGGGATGAAAAAGGATCCCAGAAGGAGATTACCAACTCCAGTGATACATAATGAGAAATTCTACACTAGGAGAAAAAGTGGTAAGGTAAAGAATAGGCCTAGAGCCTCTGGAGAATCACAAGTATCTGGGTGAATGGTGATTCAGTCACCTCCTCTGTCACACTCACAACATATCTCTCAGAGGGAACATGATCAAATTTGGAAGAAAAAGGGTGGAGATGCTATAATTGTGAGAAAGAAGAATGAACATTCAATGGAAGACTCACCACTGATGAAAAAGAGTGTGGTGACTCAGATATCTGATAAAAGGAAGATGAACAAAGAATGTGATGAAAAATTTGCAGGTTGTATTCCACAGCGAAAACTGGAAGAAGATGCAAGATCCATGCAATGGTGGAAGAAGCAAGGGATGATGGAAAGAAAAGATATTCCTTATCCAAGAAATAATCAAGGAAAATGGAATTTTGGTAGAACCTCAATGAAGGAAATGAGTACTAGTGGTTTTATACCCCATGCAGTGAGAAAGGTCGAGCCTACAAAATCTACGTATACGAAAAATGCTCAAAATGTGGGAAATGAATGCCAAGTCATATGGCCAGAACAATTGAAGTTGTATAGGAAGCCGGAGGATGCACGAAAGGAGTGTGATTCCCTCCAAGTAATAATCAAAGGTTTGACCCATCAGGATCAACCACTATCCTCGTCTTGAGGATTCGAGAAATAATCCCCTCTCCCTATGAATATAAATGCAATTAACTGATGATTCATGTGTTTCGGGTTTTAGGGTGATACAATCCAAGGGGAAGTGGCATCTAAAGATGAAAAGTTGAGATGTGATGTGCTCCAGTGTTTTAATTGGCTCAAATCAGGTACAATAGTTGAAGAAGAAAGGGGGCAACAGAGCACAATAGGAATTTATTGTGTTACTAACTCTATATCTTGTTTCCTACATCGAGTTCCAACTAAGTATGCTTAGAGATTTGGTTAATGGCTCAATGATGAGTGCTAGATTGGAATAAATCATACAGGTGGAAGATGAGAATAAATGATGCAGGAGAGGAATGACGTTTATGGGTCTAAACAGTGGGTCTAACCCCAGGAAGTGTTGCATAACATAGGGGGAGAATTCAATAACAAAATCAGATGCCAGGTCCATCAAGGAAATAATTGGATGAACCAGATCTGGTGTTGTCTATCGAGAGAATACATACTGTGGGAGAAGCATCAATGATCAAGCATTTTATGCTTATTTATTTTGATCTAACAATGTGGTATCTGCTAACTGCTTTCAGGATACCAAGAAGCTGCAAGAGAAAATCAAATGTGTGTCAACAGAAATATGAGAGAATATGTTCAAAGAAATGACATCATTTAACAATGACCCAGAGAAAAGTAGATGAAATAAATGAATCCACTGAAGAATGAGTCAGTGAAAAGTTTCTGGACGAATTTGTTGAGGAAGAAAGAAACACAAGGGAAGCAGAAGTGGCTTATGTAGATTTAGAATAAGACACCGACGATGTACAATAAAGTGTCTAGTCTGTGCCTATAAGGAAGCCAAAGAGCTGAGCTGAAATTGATAGACAGAATATCATAGGTGATCAGGCAGCTCCTACTCAGACAAGGAAAATGAAATCACTACAGCAGGCATCTTGTCTATCTCAGGTTGAGCTAAAATTCTTTGATGATGCAGCTGAAGTGGAAAACTGGGTTCAGACTACAAATAAAGTGCTTGATTAGATTGCGAAGAACCAGATGTGTGAGATTGTTTCGAGGCCATCAGTCAAGAATGTCATCGGGACTAAGTGGGTTTATCGCAACAAAATGAATGAATATGGCACAATGATTTGGAACAAAGCATGACTAATGTGCAAGGGATACCCCCAGATAGAGGTAATAGCTGTTGATGAGACATTTTCACCGGTTGCAAGGTGGGAAACGATCAGACTATTTTTGGCCATTGTAGTGCAAAGAATGTCCAAGGTATTCCAGATGGACATCAAATCAGCATTCTTTAATGGGATTCTAGAGGAAGAAGTGCATATCGAGCAACCATATGGTTCCCTTATTCATGAGGATGAGAACAATGTTTTTCGGATGAAGAAGGAATTATGTGGGATGAAAATAGAACCGAGAGAATGGCATTCAATGCTGAATCAATATTTGCGAAATCTATGAATCAAATGAAGCATAGTGAAGGTGTCTTTCAGAAATATGAAAAGAAGGATTTGATGAGGTTTGGAATGGAGAAGTCGATGGATATGAAGACTCCGGTTGCTACCCGGATGAAATTATCAATAAATGAGGCTGGAAAGGCAGTTAATATCACAGAATACAGGCAATTTATTGGAAGTATGTTGTAATTAACTGTAACAAGGCCTGATATTGTTTTTTCCACATGCCAAACAGTGAGATATCAGAGTAATCCAAAGGAAATCCACATGCTGGTAGTGAAAAGAATACTTCGGTATATCCATAGCACAATGGATTTCGGCTTGACATATACTGATAAATCTCAGACAGAGTTATTGGGATATATTTATGCACACTAGGCCAGTTCAGTGGATGATAGAAAATCAACATCAGGTGGTGCATTATATCTTGGTGGATTGTGTATTTCTTGGCTAAGAAAGAAGCAAGATTTCATTTCATTAAGCACCACAGAAGCTGAGTATATTGCGACCACTCAATCATGCACACAATTATTATGGATGAAACAGTAGCTTGACGATATGGGAGTTGAAGTGAAGTCTCCGATCAGAATCCAGTGAGATAAATCAAGTGCTATAAATCTCTGCAAAAATCTCGTCCATCACTCTAGGACAAGGCACATTGTGATAAAGTATCATTTTATCAAGGATAATGTTGTGCAGTGGATCGTGAAGTTGGAGTATGTGCCTATAGAACTACAGGTTGTAGACATCCTAGCAAAGGCCTTACCCAAGGCAGCATTTGAGAGACATCGACTGGCTCTAGGAGTTCAGTTGACTCCCCACACTTGAAATAGTGTGGGCCCATAACCCTCCCCCTCTCCCCGAGGTATTATGTGTTTTTCCCTAGTGTGGTGATCTATTTTCTCTACTCTGTTACAGACTGCAAAGGCATGTCCTTTGGGGTCGTTGACAGAGGGGGAGAAAATAGTGATTGTTCAAGGGGGAGACAATGTGGAGATTTGATAAATCATGAATGATACGGGGAGAAGCTGACCAGTGGAGCATCCAGATAGGGGGAGAAATGAGAAATGGGGAGATTTGTAAAATCTGATGATGATAGAAGTGATCGATCAAAGAATAGATATCACGACAGCTGAGGATCATGATAAAAGCGGAACAGTGGTGTTAGAATGGTGAGAGAAGGTTTCCAGCTATCATCAATTGGGATCAGTGTGGTTAAACAATTGGTATCAATTTAATAATTGGTATCAGATTGGAATAAACAATTGGTGTTTAACATGAAGTGATTAATCGATAATCTTTTCATACTACTCTTGGTTCTCACGTCGAGCATATCTCATGTGGGCTTAGAGTATGTGTTAAGTGATTAATTGAATGCTATCATAATCTCAAGAGGTGAATGGTGGTATCGGCTGGAATAAGACTCAGTGAGGTATTGGCGTGCAGAAAATCCTTTTGAGAAGAGTTATGAATAATTGTCAACAAACCCAAAGGGGGAGATTGTTGGGAAAAAATCCCTCAAGGTAACATTGCAGTATTTTTGGGTTGATTTTGTTTGTTGACAAAGCAGGTTAACATGGATATTTGTCGAGTTCCCAAGAAGTTGTTGACAATACATGTTGACAATGAACGATGACAAAGGAAAGGACGATCTGGAGGCGGTACAAAAGAGTAGTACAAGGTGGCGTCGTTTCCCAGTGTTTGCCAAATTTATGGGGTCCAAAATTTGGAATTTGGTGAGTATCGTGAAAATAGGACTTCCATGAAGATCATAATTTAATATGGAAAAGGCATGAATTTTACGAAGATAAGATGCATGGTTTGGAAATCACGAAGACTAGAAGAATGGAGGTGGTGATTCTTCGTGATTACGACAGGCTTCGCGAACGGCAGAGGCTGAAGCGCATCGCGATGGTGAAGGGCTTTGCAAGGGAGCTTCACGGCGGTGAAGGGATTTGTAAGGGAGCTTCGCGGCGAAGGCGTGAAGGAATGTTGACAGTGATCCTTCGCGATTATGACGAGCTCTGCGAACGTAAAATTGCTGTGGTTCATCGCGATTTGGACAAAATTCTAGCGGAAACATCGGAGCTTCGCGATTGGCGATGATGTGGCGTTGACTTTGCGTGGAAGGGCCGAGGGTCGGTGGAATCGCTTATAAATAGAGTCCGAACTCCTTGAGATTAGCAGAGAGATTTTTCAGAGAAGATCATTTGCTCTCGATTTGCGAAGGTGGTTCGTGGAGCCAGTGTGCTTCACGAAACATGAGTTCCAGGCGGCTATTGTACCTCCGCGAAACCTACGAGCTCCACATTGGCTTAGAAAGCTTCACGAGGGACGTTGCTTTACGATGGCTTGAGATTCGCGAAAGTGCTTCACAAAAGTGCTTCGCGAAAAGGAAGGAGATTCACGAAGGCTTGTTTGAGCTTCCCGAAATTGGGAGCCTATCGAAGTAGGGTGCTTTGCGAAGGTGTTTCCAAAGTGAATTTCCCAGTGGTTAAGAGACAAAGTGGTATTCATCATTGGATGAAAGTTGGAATTCAACAGAGCATCTATCAACAGTTGAAGATGCATTATTTCATGCAAATGAAGAGACCTACAGGTCTATAAACTTTGAGTGGATTCCCTTCTAGAGCGGTGAGCTTAGGAAGAGGAAGAAGTTGATCCTCTCTACCGGCAGTGAGCCAGAGAGAGAGAAATAGGGAGTGACCCTTCGGAAAGCAGTGAGCTGACCCTAAACATTTTGTAGGCAGTGATCCTGGGCATAGAAGTGATCTAGAATGAACATTGTATCCACATCTAGTGAAGATTAGTTGAATTTGGTAAGACTGGCAACCTGTCGGCGTATGCCCCTTGGATGTAGCCCAGTGAGCGTGAACCATGTAAAAATATCTACGTCTGCCTGCTAATTTTCCTTCATTTCATTTAAAGCATCATCATCTGATAAAGAAGAAAGTAAGTGATCATAACATACACACAAGTGCAAAAAAAGTGACCCTTGTAACAAAGAGGTCAAGATCCAGTGGGGTAGGATGAACACTGAAAAATAATATCCATACCCTGATTCACCCCCCCTCTCAGGGTATACAGGCCCCTATTGGTCCTAACAATTTGGATTTTAGATTTTCATAACACACAAAAAATGGTGAGAAGATAATAGATATGGTGGAGATAATAGAGAATTTTGTGTGAGGAAATCATGTGAGTGTATAAGATAAATTAATTGGGTCCTAAAAAATTCCACCAATATTTCGTGATGCACAAATATAGCATATGAGTAGAAGTAATTGTTGTAGTATATGTAAGGATCGAATCCACCGAGACCAAAGAATAAACCTATAGAAAACAAATTATATGGAGGATTGTCTATGAAGTGTTCAACATTGGGGTTGATTTAAAATTTGAAACTAAAATAATAAAGTACTATTAAAATGGTGTTTATTTAAGAAATAAAAAACTAATAATTTGATTTGAAAAAATGAAGATGATTTGATCCTAGGATTTTGTTACTTTTAGAATGTATTTATTTGTTTTCATAGAAAATTAAGATCACTAAGTCACGATTCATCCAAAAAATGAGGTAAATCCCCAACATTATTCACTAATTTTATCCTAATACAATTCAAATTCTAATCTCTAATTCTATTAGAGTATCACTTAAAAGAACACTGTAAGGAATTTGATCGCACTAGTACTTAAAATGTGTCATCGTTATAATTGGCGAAAAGGAAGAAAAAAATAAATCATCGAACAAAAATATAAAAATAATGATTATATTAGAATATTAAATAATTAAAAATAACATCCAATATAGCCCATTTATACTCCCTTGGATAAACCCTAAGATGGTTATACTACCATTTACTCTATTCTCTCAATAAAAGTGGGACGAAGACTCATGAGATTAGAATTGAAGATGGAAAACAAAGAAATAATAATCACTCCATAATTGTGTTAATAATTTATGAAATTTGATGTGAATATATTAAATAACTATGGAAAGAGAATCAAAATGAAATTAATTTTATTATAATAAGTTAACAAGAATAAATTTTGTTAAAAAATGTAATTTATTCAATAACGCACATGAGGAAAAATGAATATGCGATAAAAAATGAAATTGAAATAATACAATTGAATGAATGAAAAAAAATAAACCAATTATGCTTCACCAAAACACCTTAAATACACCTTTTTGGTTCTTAGGGTCAATTTATCAACAATAAACTCTATCCCATTAAATTATGATAGTAAAAGGTGGGTGAAAAATAAATGGAAATTGAACATTTCAATGTTGTATGGAAAATCCAAACCAAATTCATTCCTTTTTTTGGCGTATAAATATGACATTAGATAAGGATACATAATTGATGGGTTTAGAAGATAAATATCTATTTATAGGTTTTTGATAATAGATTAAAAATTTTCTTTTCAATTGGATCATATATTAGGATTTTATGCCCAAAATTGAGGGTTACTTTAATGCAACCTGAAATAATTCCCATAATTTAATCCCTCACTTTGGATCCTAGGATCTCCTTGAAAAATTAAAAATTAGATATTGAAACAATTTAATGAAATTATTCCCATAAGTTATCAATATCTGAATTTAAAATTTTTTATCCATTGGGCTGGATTTTTGGTCTCCACATTTATTTGATGAGCCTAAGGCCCATTATTCTTTGACCAGAAATTTTTTCATTTGTGGAAAAAAGTTTCCATAATCTATTATAAATCATCCATTGATACAAAAAGAAAAAATTCTCTAAATATAGTGATAAATAATATCCCAAAATAAAAAATAAAAATAATGAAAATAATTTAATCCATATTGTGATTATCGATTGATCCCAAATTAACACATTATAAACATGAATTGGACATGTGAAGTGAAATGAAGTTAAATTTATAAAATGACTTGAAATTGGTATTTATGGTCTTTAGAATGTGTGAATATTAATGTATAATCAATGAATATTATCATATTTAATTGTACAATTAGTCATCAAGAATTTATTCCCTTTCTATTATAATTAGCATTACATTGAGATTTAATCGCAAAAAAATTAGACTTTATGTGACCTATCTCCTTACATTCATAGAATCTATTGTCTTTATTCATTTTTCATTCACTTGTTGTATAGTTTTTCAAATATTTTATCACGTTTTGATAATTATTTTCCTGAATACAAATAACATGAATCAGACGATTCCCCCGTAGTAGTTCTATGTGAAACATATTCCTTTTTGATGGAAATATGATTTTTTACTTCTGCTTGAATTTCATCTTCACACATCATAAAAATGACAATCACATCTTTTATAGTTAGTAATGAGACCATATTATGTTGTTTTATTATAGTATATTTCCCATTCCATTAAGTTGGTGAGACTCTTAAAAAATTTAATGCTTGATCTAATTAATTAATTGGTTCTCCCAAGGAAGAAAAATCATTGAAAATCATATGAATCTTTCATTAATTTGTGCGATTCTCCCGTATTCATGAGTCTTAAATGTAATAAATTTCAAATTTTAAGTATTATACCCTAATAGTCTGACATTATTATTTTCTTTATAAGAAACATAAATAGTATGTCACATCTAATATGTAGTATCACATTGACTGGCTCGATTAAATTCATTAGTTCCTTGTCCACAAAAAATAACATTCATTGATCTTGAATTCAGGTCATATTCTTTCTCTCGATCATCATTCCATTTTTTCAGATAATCGTTAAAAATTTCATAAGACTATACTACCATCAAATAAAATCTTATTAAAAGATTTTTCAGATATATGATCATGCATGATTTCCAAATTTCATAATTATCTCTATTAAAATAACATGCATTTATTATCGGCATACCTTCTATATAATCAACCATTGAGAGTTATCATCATTTGGATACATAACTTCCACCCTTTAAAGTGAAAACAAATATAACCACACAGATATATCTTATAACATCAATTTATGGCATTGGATAAAAATAGTATATTTTTCAAGGACTTCGAAAAATATCCAAAGTTACTTTTCCTTTGATTCTAGTTTCTGTAATCAGAAATAAACAACAAGGTTTTCAAAATGAGATATAATGTAAAATACCCCAACCTCTAATATAAATTATTAGGTCATTATGGTAAATTTGAAGACATAAAGTTGGTTTTGGGGTGAATTATGCTACTTTAGAAACATGATATAAACATAACCTCACTCTTGAGATTAAAGCTATTCATTCCTTGTCACTTAAATATGAGTGAGAATAAATAATAAATAAAGGAAAGAACTTGGGGATATATAGTGGTTTTGGGTATAAATTTCCTTTAGTCCACTCCACAAAAACTCTCTCCGATTTTCAAAATTAAGTATTTCTTCAAAGGACTTATACAACAGAGTTAACGAATTTGACACCATACAAGAATTTTATAGGGCCATGTGGTTCTTTTATAGGGAACCAAAATTACCCCATCTTATTATGAGAAGATTAAACTACACTAATGATTTATTACATGTAGCCAATACTCTAAAAAATAACAGATAAGGATGTAGATGTTGATAGAGCTTTGGAACATAGTTACAATAGTAATTAACATTTTTATATGATATTCAATAAAATAAATCAACAAAAAAATATTCTTAAAATTATAATAAGAATTATATAAAAATTAGTCGAGAAAAAACCAGTTATATGATATAAAATTTATTTCTCCAAAGTGTAACTCTGATAAGTTCTATTTCAAAATATAGAAAAAAATTAGTACTGATATACAAAAGATGAAAAAACATTCGATTAGACAGAAGAGGATCATAATATGTATGTATCTAAAGTGTAACTATCAAGGAAACAATGTGTTATTTTTTTCCAACACACATATGTAGTTTATCAGAAGTATAATATATATATATATATATAAGATTATCATCATGGTATTTATCATGATGATCAAATTCCTTTATGTTAAACTGCTCCAAAAAATATCGCATGATAAAGCAAGAATATTTTAAATCAAAATATAAAATGTGTTTCGTAACATCCCTTATAAATGGGAATGATATAATCTATTGAATATAATAATTTCAATTAGATTTCAAAAACTATGAAAAGATATTTAATTGCCTTGAAACTATTGCAAAAAATGTAGAAAATATATTGAATTTAAACTCAGTATTTGACTAAGTCAAACATAGTGTTTCTCCATGTAATGATAAAATCCAAAAATGGTGTTTACTATGTATGGTTGATTAATAAATAAGGATTATGAACCATATTTT
Source organism: Viscum album (assembly GCA_963277665.1). NCBI lineage: Eukaryota > Viridiplantae > Streptophyta > Magnoliopsida > Santalales > Viscaceae > Viscum > Viscum album. The sequence goes on from OY728160.1 coordinate 1,568,840,358, forward strand.
TATTCCACAAAAGTAGGGTTTATTCCAGAATTAGGGTTTCCAATAAATAATTTTACTCCAAAAATATTTGAATACAAACCAGATGTTCCACATAAAATGTAGTGTATTAATAATGATTCTATATTACTTATAAAACACATTCAAAATACCTTCCCTTTGAGAAAAAACTATCCTCCAATGAGTTAAGGGAAAAATATACAAATAACATAAAAATAATTTTTAGAGTAATTAATATCCTTAATCAAACTTAATGTGACTTCATTATAATCACAAATGGGGCTATTTTTGAATATCAAAATAAAAACAATATTGAGGAAATTGTTCAATTAACACATTCTCTACATTATGATCATCATTTTTCTCCAAGATGATATTTAATTTTTTAATGCTTAATTATACACTTATTGAGCATTTGATCCCACAATTATTATATTTCATTTCCCAAATAATTTGAATAATGTTTATATATATATAATTTTTTAGAAGGATAGTATATGTGATTAAATTAGTGGTCGATTATGCATATTTGTATGAACCAATTTTTTGTGTGTCAAAATTTTTATTTAAGAGTTCATCCTAATTATCTAAAATAATTAAACCAAAAGGTCCTTTTATATGTTAGTGATCCAATATTTTAGTTTAAATTTACATTTTTTGATGATTTAATATTAGGTCATTTTTATCGATATCATATCCAGAAATGTAAGGATTTTGTTCTAGCATGGGATTTAGGAGTGTATATTTGGGGATTTTATAGTAGATATCAAAGCAGGGTTCGAAAACATTTCAGATTAGAATGATTTCATGTGAGGGTAAATTAAGGTTTATTGATACCATCATTGGCTTATATGTTTATGAATTATCATATGATAAATGTCTAAGTCACCGATTTATAGGATTTATGTAATGGGATTTTATGTTGATTAATGATATATTCAGAGACATTTTTTTGGGACGAGGTATGTGTAACCATTAAGATTAAGAGGAAATGTTATTTTGGAAGAAGTATATTACATTTTTGGGGATGTATTCTAAAAGTTATGAGATAAGAATTTATTTTAATACATTAATTAATGATAATGTCATTGAGGTTATTTGGGATATTAGGTTTTTTTACAGAATGTCCTTTTTAACCTTTTGTGTTATTATTGAATTTTGGAGATTTATATATGGTGTCTTCATATGAATGTTTATACATTTTTTATATTTCATAACTTTTTCTAATAGTTTCAAATTTATATAATATGTAAACTCATGAGGAATATACTGTTATCATATAGTAGATTATGTGATATGATTGAAGTCGATTTTACTGATTCATGTATGAAAATTTAATCTTGAATATTCATTTTTGGTGAAAATATGAGATTCTAGTGGAAATTTATTAATGTTTGAAATTATACTTTTGAATTAAGTATATTTAATTTTGTTCATTTACAACCATTTAAATGAGATATAAGGTTTAATATCTCTATTATGAGAGTGTTTTTTTCATGGTTCTAGGGTAAGATAATTTGAGGATAAATATGCAGATTCTTGTCAAATGACACTTAAAATCTAGATGAAAAATGAAATGAAATTAATGTCCGAAAAGAATTTAAAATTTTCTGAAATTACCATATCTTTTTTGACATGTGAATGTTTTAATAAAAAAGATAAATTTTATATGGTCAGATTATTTTGGTAGTTATACCAACCACCACGATATTGTTTTCTTTTATTTGATAACATGAACATATATTTATTATAGAATATAAAAAATATATAATATTCATATTTTGTACCTTTTCAACCATTATAATTGAATTATTTCTTACCATTATGAAATTAGTGAAAATAAAAAACTCATCGTCTTTAAAGGAAATGAACCGACATAATATAGACAATGGATTAGTGTTTATAATAAGTGGAGAAGAGTAGTGGATGAGTGGTAAATATTATATTATCACAATATATTTTGATTATATATATGAAATTAAATTCATTAGGAAATTTTATAGGAGTTTTGTAAGGAAAAATTATAAGAAAAAATATAATTTAAAAGAGGTTATTTGAGAATATTATGTCTTGAATGTTATCTCCTTTAAAAACGCCTTAGAGCACATGAAATTGACTTTTGGTGACTCAATAAGAACAATGAAGTGGAGGATAATATGGGGAAGAGAACTATGTAGATTATTAGAAGGATAATGGTATTATAATATGTGAGGATAAGGGTAGGTGAGGGGTGTTATTTATAAATGTGAGAGAGGGATGTTTTTTAATATTATATTAATTGCTTAATTATTATTTTTAAAGACTACCAAAAGAGTCTATTATTATGGATATATATAATATATGGTGCATTTATATTCTAAATTATTTGTTCTTAATTCACCCCTTATGCAATTAATAATGCATTTAACTTATGTAGAAAATTACAATATTTATCTGTATTTTAGTATTCACTAAACATTTAACTATTTTTTAAAAATGAAACAAATTCATAAAAAAAATTTCAAATATTATATTAGAAAAATGAAATTAGTTTTATAAATATAATTTTATAAAGATAATAAATTGTATTTTTAAACTAAATCCTTTTTTATTTTAAAAGATACCAATTTTAATATTTTATCAATTTTCAGACCCTTAGAAAAATTTTATATGGTCATATAAAATTTTATTTTCATTATATAAACCTTTATAATTAATTTATAAACCCATTTTATGAAAATATATTTTATTTTAAATCATTTTATTTTTATATAAATATAATAAAAACATATTTTGTTTTTAAATATACAAACACTAATTTTAACAATTTTTAAACATTTAATTATCAGTGTAATTATATATATGTCATAATTGAATTTTATAAGATACAAAAATATTATTTTATAGTTCCAAAATAGAGGATACTGTTATAAAAACTAGGATAATATTTCTAATGGTCAGATTACTCTTCTAATGATTAGATTCTATTGGTTAGATCACTATTACAATAATTAGATTTTTGATGGGCATATGAGTTCCCCACATCCCGTAAGTACATCTTATTTCATTGATTCTTAATTAACTTATATTTTCCCTTAAAGTTATATATATTTTCATTAAAAATAATAATATTTTATTTTCATTGTTTCATTAATATAGTGTTTTTTGTGAGTGTACTTATTATGGTGGATCAAGTAAATACAAATTTTAATATTTTAGTTATATTATTATATATTTTTATTTTACAATAATATTTAATTTCTTAAAAAATCATTTATTATTGAAATTTATTGTTCAAATTATTATAATAAAATGTTATTGGTTCTATCATGTTGTCCATCTGCTTTATACAATACCAAATTACAATGTATGACACAATTATATAATGAAAGGATAAATTCCATTGATAATAATCTAGTTCATTGAAGTGATTGTTAATTCATAAATAAATATTTCATTGTAGGGATTCCATATTTAATTTTATGGTCACATAATTGATTCATTAGTAACGACATGAGATAAATTAAAAAAATTATCCCGATGTGACTTATTTAGTTAATTTCATGGTCACGTCATGGCTTCCCGAGTCATGAAATGAAATAAATTACAAACTTAACCCCAATTTCTAGCCAATCCCATGGAATTATTCATCTATCCCTTTAAATATTCCATAGAATACATCGGGGTGTGGTAATCTATTAATGACATGGAAACATATAAAAAAGATGAACCATATTTGAATTGTAAAAAATTATAAAACTATATCCCATATAAGAATCCTTCATCACAACATGGAAGTGGTCTGTGTAAATTCTACATGATTATCAACTTGAATCATAGAATAATCATAATACATTTTTATTTGTAACTTGAAAGAATTTGACATGAATTAATTATATTTATTCATATTTTGAATTATTCTTCTAGAGGGTTGTTATGTTCAGTAAATATTCATCATCTAAAAATTCCCTAGTAACTTCGGTATAATCATTTATTTATAAATACATTGACTTTATTATATTCAAAAAATGACCCTTATATTCAAGTAAATTACCAATATTCTAGACCATCATATCCAAAATGAATGAGATGTATACTTGTCCCATGAATCTACCTTTAAGAAAAAATAAGTTATTTTCTGTATGGTATTCTATTTCTAATTTTCTGACGGTATATTTTGAATAACCATTATGAATCTAATAAATTTTAAAAATATTGATTCAACTAAAAAATTAAATATTTTATAATATATAAATGACTATTAAAAATAAGTGGAATTATAATTTTTTCTTGAGACTGCACAAAGTTCATTTGTTACATTTGTTGTGATAATATATATATATATGTAATAATATTCCATGTTTATTGTTGCCTATAGTTTTGAAAATCTTAAAATATATTTTAAAACAAAAAATAATAATTCAAATTAATTTGGAATAATTTAAAAACAATATGAATCTATAAAAAATTAATTATAAATAATTATGTAGAAAATAAACAATACTTATATTATTTCAATGTTATTACCCTGACTTTAAATCATAAGCACTTCAATAAACATTATCTAATTCATCATATGTTCTCAGGATTTGACATCTGAATAATATACGATCTATGTTTTATTTTATGGAAAGATATTGAATTTAGTTTTCACCATACTATATAGAATACTCATTATTAATATTCATTAAATCTGCATGAATAGATTCCCCACACAAAAGATCAAGCCAAAAATATTCTTCCAACATCTTCATAGAGATAAAATGTTCATCAGTATATATTTTCTATTTATATCATCAAAATTTCTACAAAAAAATAATCCATCACATTAATCATTCACTATTATTACAAATAATATCTATATTATATAACCAACAAAATCTACATCATCATATTAAATCATTTCCTACTTCTAATCTATCATAATGAACTGCAGCAACTTCGTCCATATTATTTTTTAGTCATTTAACATGAATTGACCATGAATGAATATCCAAATTAATTTATGAATTGTTTTATAATCTTCTTAACACAATATATATTGGAAACCTAGATGATAACATCAAAATTATACTTATCAAAACACTAGAAAACTCTAAACTACATCTGAGTTCTTCATCTAATATATTGACATTAAATTTCTTGACATCAAGAATATAGAAAAAAGTACATCGGAAAACATATTAAATAATATAATAAAAATATATATTAATATATTAATATATTAAAATATAATTTTTTTTCATATTTCAACAACATATATACATAGAAAAATTAATCTTTTTATTTATGTATATATTATAATTTTATATTTTAAACCATAAAAAAATATATTTATATATTATTATTATATATATATAATAGGTAATGAAACTTCAACCAGAATAGTAGGTATTAGTGTTGCATTGTTCTTAATAGGTGTGGGTATAAAAAAATATTACTCATAATTATATATAAATTTACCCTGGTGATGGGGGTGTGTGTTTAAAACAAGATGTTTGTAGGGTTTGTAGTTTATATTTTTTGCTCAATGAACTAGATATGTTACACCCATGATAACATTTTATTTTTATTTAAAGTGATATTTTTCAATAATTACATTTTAGAGTGGCTTTGAGTAATAAATAGAATATTTTCGAAGGGTTTTTTGAGAAGTAGTAATATGTATTGGTTTCCACAACAAGTTTATTTCTGTTCACGGTACACATGCATAACACATTTTTTTTTGATAATTTTCCCATTTTAATTAGAAAAATATCTATGAATCCTCTAATATATTTTCTATTATTTACATATTTCACCCACATGACTCACCCATAAATGAAACCCCTTCCTACATCCCAACCATAAATAAAGCTTCTGTTTTTTCATCATGTTTCATTATCTCCTTAACTAATTGTCTCATCTCCTAGTTTTTTCTTATCTTTTTTGCATCTATGTCTTATTCTTATCACATGAACGTGATGTAATATTCCTTCAAGAATCATTGATATTTAATTTTGGTTTATTAAAAATAGGGATTTCCTGTGTCTTAAAATGATTTAATCATCATATTTTGGTGGAACAAAACATTTGTAAGAAAATTCTATGAATTCATGTCTGATGAATTATAATGACTTGTCAATTTATTTTTATCAATGTTTTCATCTATTAAAAACTATTTTGGATTCTTGGAAATTGACTTAATCTATTTGTGAAACCATATTGTTATGAGTTATTTTCATTAAATAAAAATATTTTGATAATGTTTTAAAACGATGATATTCCTAATATATAATATGTATTTTAATTTTGAATTCATTATAAGATATATTTGAATTACTTAATTGATTTTTATAATTATGATACCCTAAATGTGATCCCCTCATATTCTTTTAGTGAAAATTAATCGTTTATTTGAAATTATATTTTGATCCCCATATTATAAAGTGTTATTATTGTTATAATTATTTCATAGATGTTATAATTTTATTCGGTTTTTTATGAAGGGTGTTTTGATATGAGTGTGAGTTATGATTTTAGATTAATATTTCTTAATGAATATTTCCTGAATTTTATATAATATTATATTTATATTTCATGGGGATCCTTGGGTATGAATGGGGAAATATAGGTAAAAGTGATCCATTAGCCAAGGTGGGACTCTGTCTAGTGGTCCCAATTCTAGACATTTATCTGTTAAGGGTTGTTTTCCTTATGGTTAATCCAGGAAGGGTAATACTAATAATTAAAAAATTAGATCGCATAAACCATTCCAATTAGTTAGATACCACGATATTTCAGTTAGTATTGTTTCCATGGAACCAAGGTGTTGTAATTTTGATTGATTGGTGATTATATTTTTCATTTATTATATTTACCATCCTTTTGAGTCGTAATTTTTCTAACTGCTGTCCATATATAGATTATTTTTTGGTAAATGTTAATATTTTTCATTATACTACATTCTTGTGGGGTTCAAGAAAAACATGAAATATTTATCCCCTTTTTAAATGAAAATAATTTTTTAACCAAATGGTTAATTATTTATACTTATATGATTGTTTAATTTTATTTCTTAATTAAAATTTGTTATAACATAGAGAAAAAACTATTTTACTTATTCTTTTATTGGATAATTAGGATTGTTACTAAATTTATCGTTTTCCTATAATGTTCCTCTAAATATGGGGTTTTTCAAAGTGAGGGTTTAAATTTGGTTTCTCTTATAATGAAGGCCAACTTATATTTATTAAATTTTAATGTGTATTATTTTAAAATATGTAACTATATTATCATTATTATGTTTTTTTGTAACTTACTAAAGATTATTGTTATGTTAGAAATTAAATATATTACATTCAATGTTTTATTTCAAATTATTTTGAAATATATTTACTTTTAATGGTTATGTATAGAGCATGGGGAGGATACAATTTGGAATTTGTTTCTCGCACAATACATATACACATAATGAGTGTATTTATCACTTACAGATTGTGGTGTAATTTTATGATATGTACATTTTCGTTAGAGTGAATGAGAATTGTATCCGATTTAGGTATTTTTGGCGTGGTTAGAGAATATTGTCCACTTTACCCACAAGTATGGGTGTCTTTGGTATCCCTTTTGGATCCTTCTCATGTATTCCTTTTTGGTTTTATCATGTGTCTCATTTCATATTGGTCTCTTATTTCTTTTTTATTATTCCCATTATAAATCAATATTTTTATTAAATTTTAGTTTAATATTTTTTAATATTTTTATGGTTATTAAACTTATTTATAGATTTTTGAGTATTAATTCATGTTATTATGACTCATTTTGTACAATTTTATTCTCAATACCAGTTATTGGATGTGTATAACATCCTAAGATTTTAATAAATATATTTTTTCAAATTTATTTAAATTATTTGACAGGTTTCATTACATGAAATTAATTTTAGCATGTTTTATATGAAACAATATGATTATCTTGTGTTTTACTGAACATCAAGTCTATTAGATAATGTGTGTTACACAAAATATTGAGTTTTACAGAACAAGAATATAACAGTAATATATAATATGGTAGTAATCAACTATCCATTAAAGTTGTAGGAATGAATGACATTAAATAAATTATGAGAATATGGTTTATTTTATATGCATATGTAAAAACCATATTTTATTTACATTTTGGGATAAATAAACCAATAAGATATATTTTTTCTATTATAGAAGCCTAGGTTTCTATCAAAATGTGGTAACACCTAACATTATTTTAAAAATATCAATCATGTCCTTTCTCACACTTATAAAAGGCCATCACATATCGAAACTTATTCACACCTCTAAATCCATATAGATCATAAAATACCTAAAAAAATCCAAAAATCCATCCAATAATCCTAGGAGCCTCAATGTTTTCACAAAACAAACCAACAATGTTATTTGGTGTAAACCAAATAAAGTTACATAAAGAAGAGAAAACATTATTTAACGAGAACTTTTCATTTCTTCCTTTCTCTGACCCTCAAATTATTATAATTACATGATTATATAATATACTAAGTATCCTAAATAAAATTATATTTTTTATATTAAGGGTTAAACCTAAACATAGACACACTTCTATCAAATTGGAATGGGAATCACCATTCGTGGTTAGGATGATCTACCGCCTCACAAAATGATGTCATTCATTATTTCCCTTACTGTCTCTTATGGTTCAAAATTATGATCAAAATACTATTTTTAAATGATATATATGATATTTATAATGTATTAATAACTATTTAATTATTATAAAACATATATCTTCATGATTTCAATTATTTGGGAATATGATAACATCGTTGTGGACGTGTGGACTACCACATCCTCAAAGTGATGTTATACGTTCTCACATTACATTGAATGTATTAAGGATTGTTTTAATATATATATATATATATATATATATATATATATATAATAAATGACATATTTAGTATATTAATTACATAATTATACATCTATAAAAATAATATATCATTTTATTCATTACATTTCCCACACTAAAAATGTGATAACGTCGTTCACGGATATGTGGACTACCGCCTCCTCGAAGCGATGCGATTCATCCTTTTTCATTATCAAATTACAAGAGTGATATATATAAGTATATATAATTTAATTATTTAGTATTCATGATAAAAATATAATTATATGAATATAAATTTGAATAATATTCTTTCAATAATATTAAAAGTAAAATGAGAACGTTACTCATGCCCATGTACGACCTACCATCTCCATGATTTTAACATTGGTTCATATTTGTTAAACATCATTAATGATTGTTTTTAAAATTACAATTGATATATAAATATGTTATATATGTAATTATTATTATTCTTGATATTTTTATATAATGATCTATATGACCATAGTCAACCACCCTGATTAATTTTGACACATAAGCTGAATATGGTCAAAACATCTGGCATAATTATTTTTTATTAAGTAATAGTACATAACTTGTTTATAAGTTAAAAAAATTAATACTAAAATTTTAATAGTTTATATATTATATAAATAATTATCATAAGTTTATTGTTATTGAAAATGGAAGAAAATAAGGAAAAATCAGACTCAAAGTAAGGGATTTTCTAACTCAATTCCCATTAATTGGGTTAAAATTATATGTTATTGGTTACGTAATGATATGAATTTTTGTGAAATTACCTATTATTATTTTATAGTGTATTTAAAATTTTATTATTTTGATCTATAGTTTTCACACAAAATTATTTCTTATAATTATCCTCAATTCGAGGATACGATCTTTTTAAGATAATTTCCTCTCACTTTTTACATGTGTGAGATAAATTGTCATATTCACCACTTATTTTTGTTGTATGGTGAATATATATCCCATGAATGTATTATATGATTATTATAATTGAATTTATTTGGTCTTACATATACATTTTGTATTTCCTTAAATGTTGTTTATGTTTTTTAAGATACAAAAGTGATAACGGATCATTATCACAATTTTCCTTCATTGAGATGCCTATTATGTTTTCACCTATCATATTTTATGAGGTGTAAATATTACTACTTTTAAAAATTATATCATGAATATCCTTATTATAATTATATTCTATGTTTCATTTAATATTATTCCTTCACAATGACTATGATTCAAAAGTTCAAAGTGGCATGTGACTCTTTGAATGTTTAAATATTATTTTACTCAAGAATGTTTTTAATTCTATTTAAGGGAATTTACATTCATCAACTGTAACAATACATGTTGTTATATGTCCTCCATTGGGGATATGTTGAATTTTTACCATCCACATTATTTATCTGGATGGATTATGATTGTTTCAAATGGATTGTAACAATCCTATTCCATTTACAGGGGTTAACCATTTTTCATTGAGATTTTTATCAAACCTAGTAATTTACCACAGGTTAATCAAGTTTAAATATGATTATTATGACACCCATTTCTCTTCCATAGGATAATCATGTTCCAATTTGAATTTTATGTATCTCATTTAGTTTAAATGGGTTAATCATGTTTCAATGAGATTGTTTTAGAACATTTTTATTTTACATTAGATAACCATGTACCAAATAGATTATTATGGAATCCACTTAATTTCTATTGTTTAATCATGTTTTATTGTGATTTTTTTGGAACTAGATTCCTTTATATGGTATAAAAATGTTTCAGAGAGATTTTTAGGGAAATTATTTTTTTCTACCACTTAATCATATTATAAAGAGATTAACATAATACCCTTTTTTTCAAGGGTTAATCAAGTTGTAAAAATAATAATTATGGTTTCATTGAGTTTTATTCATGTTTTGGTTCTTGGAATACTTAAATATTTGGGTGGTCTAGATAACACTGTGTAATCCCATAGGATCTTAACTTTTGGTAGCCTAGATAGAGTGGGTAAGACCATTATAGATTAACATGTGGTTTCTTAGATATTGTTGGGAAATAACGTTACATATTAACTTTAGGAGGACTAGATAATGTTGAGTTAACGTTACATAACCCTCCAATGCATTGGGTAATGATAATTTTCTTTTTTGGCCATAAGGTTATTCTAATTAAAAGGTTTTTAAAATGGTTTTTATGGGTTTTCAAAAGTGTTTTGAAATGGTTTTAAGAAAGTGATTCTTTATTGTACCAAAAACGGTTTTAATTGCTTGTTATGAGTTTTTAATGTTTGTAATGGTTTAGATTGATATCAAATGGATTTTGGTTATTTATTTTTAAAACACTTTCCTTTTCCATGTTTTCAATTTTTATGATCCAAGTATTGATTGGTTAGAGTTCTTTTATGATTCTCTCATGCACATTAATTATGTCATCATACACTTATGAAATATTATTCTCATTGATGACATTCATTTTTTAATGAATACATTTTACATTAACGATCCTTTGAGCTCAACATTATTATGATTCCTTTTAACTAGGTTTTATATAATTTTGTTTAATGATTTATGTTTATAATGAATTTCACAAGGATGAAGATGATGAAAAAATAAAAAATAAGGAAAGATGGGATAAATGGTTGAAATGTTAATTTGATGACTTGTGATTTATTTATGTAGAAGTTTTTCTTAATTATCTAAAACTCTAAACATTAAAGGCTATATAGATTTTATATTATCCTAGTAATAATTTTTATGTAGTAAGGTTCGATTAAAAAAATTGAGTCACAATTATTGTAATCATACCCAAAAATGTAATGTTATGGATTTTGGCACAAGATCCATTAGTTCAAGTCCTAAGCTATTTTAGTTGGCCTCAAAGGTCATTTTTTGATAACATTGGATATTATGATATTTTCATGATCAGATATATTATGATTTATGGATATTAGCATAGGTGTGTAATCTATTGTATGATAATAAGTTCAAACTATTAGACACCCAATTAAGGGTTTATGTGATGAGATCTTAAAGTGATTAATGGAATTTTTGGAGAATATTTTCTGAATGTGGTATTTGTAACCCCTAGGATTGGTATTAAGTATTTTTAGGGAGGATTTATTTTTTAGGATTCAATTTAAAATGGGGACAAACCCTATGCTGGGTGACAACCTATCGCATCTAGCATGGCCGCAAGGCTTAAACCAAAAACTGGAGGGTGATAATGGTGTAATTCCAACCACTGGCTATGTGATATCCTAGTAAGTATGAAAATATTTATATGTTAACATTGTATTTACTTTTTGAAAATAGGATTTTATTTTAGGAATAATGGTTTATTTATCTAGGTAGATGATAAGATCAAATCCTTCTAATATTTGAGTTTCAAACATTGTAATGAAATTTTTGAATAATTTCAAGGATTGATATTTAGAGAATAATTTAATTTCAAATACAGGTATTAATTAGTTAATTTAAGTGATTCGGGAATTAAAAATTTATCTTGAATACTAATAATTTGATGAAAAAATGTGCCCTTGATTGAAATTTACAATATTAAGAAATTTTACATGTCAAGTAAGTATATTTCATAATTTGTTATTCTATATGGTGACAAAAATCATTTTAATTTAGGAAAAGGATAGTAAACTAAAATGTTTTCCTATTATAATCTTTTCTAATGAGATCAATGTCCTTTTCCACACCTATTTGGTTTTTAGTTTCTTATCATTGAATTCTACATGACCACATCTTCTATCACTCTCTATTAGTCTTTGAGAATTATTTTTTCGATCCAAAAAATCATTCAATTTTCCACCAATGTTCTCTATATGTGGAATCATTGATATGTGTATCTTTTAGTGAACTTTATGTTTTCAAATTTTCCTTTAAAATAGGATGTTTTATTAACCATTTGTATGGGATGGGTTTTAATAAATGAAATAGAAAAATTACAATCCTTTGATAACAAATATGAATGTGGAAGGTGATATTCATTTTAAGGGGGTATGATGTAACATCATGAGATTTTAAGAAACATCTTCTTTAAAATTAATGTAAATTCATTGGTTGCGTGAATTTAAAGAAATTAATAGATTATCCTCTGTTATACACAACACCAATTTTATATTTTATTTCATGCAACATAGAGTCTCTTTGATAACGTGTGTCACACGCAAGACCGAGTTTTACAAAACCATAATATAACATAAAATTTTAGTATGATAGTTATCACATAACCTTTGGAATGGAGTTAATGAATGAAAATAACAAAATTATGAGAATATAGTTTACACATGTCTATAAAATGGATTATTTTCGAGTAATTAGAAATTACCAATTGAATATAAAGGATGAGTTTAACAAAACATTATTTCATGAATAAAATTATGCATATCTTAAAGAATTAAATAAATCACAATTTTTGAAATATATTAATGAAATTTCTATGTCATATATCCCATAAAATATTATTAAAATCATGCAATAATTTTTATAGGCATAGAAATAAGAATAAATAAAATTTTAAGAATAAAAATATGTATTTTTCAAAAAGGTAGCATTACCTACATTTTATGAAATAATTGTTTGAAAACTAATTCTTTATTTATTTGATTATTTTTATCAAAATAAACTTTTTTTAAAAAATATTTATCATAAAAATTTACTTTGGGTGAATTTTTGGTTTTTTGTTGAGAACATTCATATTTTGGTGAATAGTGAATGACACCAAATATTATTTGAAAACTACATTGTAATCGAGTTTATTTATATAGTTAAATTATATTTTAAATTTATTATAGATATATTTATTTCAATTATATATATATAAATTTAATTTAGGTCATTTGAATCAATTTCATAAAGAAATTGGATTTAAAAATATTTAAAAAATTTGATATTTTTACTTTCAAAACTAACTTACTCACATTATCTATGAGATTTATTTTAAAATAAATTATACCCTTTCTATAAATAAAATATGGAATAATGGATTCCATATTTCCAATACAAAAAAATTATATTTTATAATATAGTATAATTATTTTTGTATAAAGAATATTAGTGAAAGAAATTAAAATTAATTAAAGTGATTAAGGAAAAAACAAGTTTTCTTAATGGTTAAATATTAAAATTATGGTGTAAAAATGACCCTAAAATTGTCCATTTCCAATTTCGTGGTCATATTTCGACTATTAAACCACTAATGTGGGATCTTTTGTGTAATTAAAACCTTTTTTAGGTAAAAACATGGGTACACCTAACTTTCTTTTCAAAAACGCAATGTGCGTCTTCTCCCTCACTTATAAAAACACATCCCCACTTACTCACACCTATAAACCCATTTTATTTGTCCAAAACCTATAAACATAATCTCCCATAATACATATGCTATTAATATATGAATTAAATTGTTCATAAAAGAAACCGACAATGTCCTTTGGTGCAAACCGAAACTATTTACCTAAAGAAGGGATAACATTCCTCAATGAGCAGTTTTGTTTTATTTCTTTCCACAACAAATTAATTAATATTATTAAATGATTATATTATAACCAAAATAAAACAACTATACTGGTATTTTCTTATGTGAAGGGTTCTACATACACTTAAACACACTTCCATCAAATGGGTAATGAAATCACCTTTTGTGTGTACAACGAACTACCACCTCGCGAAATGATGTCATTTGTTTATTCATTACCACATCTAATAGTTTGGAAATATTATGGAAGTAAAATTTTTATATGATATATATGATATATATAATGTATTAATAATTATGGAATATTTATATAAAACATACCTTCTTTCTTTACATTTGTTTGTAATACGTAGGATCATTTGTGGATGTTTGGATTACTGCCTCCTCAAAGCGATGTGATACATTCACACGTTACATGGAATATAATAAGGATGGGTTTGATAAAAATATAAGATATAAACAAAATATTTATTATATTATTGATATAATTATATATCTTTATATATATAATATCATTTTATTCATTCAATTTCACACACTGAGAAAGTGATAATGTCGTTCATGGATGTGTGGACTACTGCTTCTTCGAGTTGATTTGATTATTCCTTTTTCATTAAAACATCACAAGAATGTTATATATTAGAATATATAAATTAATAAAATGGTATTGATGATATAATTATCATTCTATAATGATTAATGTTTCTAACCTTCTTTTCATAAGGATAATTTAAAAAAGCGAACGCTACTCATGCATAGGTACGACTGACCATCTCCATGATTGTAATGTTGGTTCATTTTTCATGACCACAATTCATTATTGGTTTTAAAAGTATAATTTATGAATATATATGGTAATTATTTAATTTTTATTATTCCATAAATTTTTATATATTGACCTCCTTGACCATAGTCAAACAACCTTAGTCGTTTTGACAAGTAAGATGAATATGTTCAAAACATCTGACTAAATCATTATTGATTATGTAAATGTATATAAATTGTTTATAAGTGAAATATAATTAATAATAAAGCAGGTTAATATAATAATGTATGTAAATAATTAATGTGTGTTTATTATTAAAGAAGATATAAGAGAATAATGACAAATCAGACTCTGGGTAAGCTATTTCTTAACTCAATTTACATTCATTGTGTTAATATTTTATTTCATTTTTTATGTTTTGAAAAAAATACGTGTTAAATGATATATTATTATTTTATAAATTATTTAACATTTTATTTTTTGAATTTAAAAATTTCACACATGATTTATTTATTTTATTTAATCTCATTCAAATGATTCAATATTTTTAAGGGATTTTTATATCACATTTTACATATGCGAGATAAATATTATATTCAACAACTATTTTATTTTGTTGATCATTTATTTAACATGAATGTTTTTTATGCTTATTATAATTTATTTTTTTTAGTTTTACATATCCATTTTTGGATTTCTCTTTCGCAGGGTTTACAATTTCCATGTTACCAAATCAATAATGGATTTATGACACAATTTTCGTTCTTTGAGACATTTTTTTTATACACATATATTATTTTATGTGGTGTATATACTACTACTTTTTAATTTTATATCAAGAATATTATTATTATCATTATATTATATGTTTCATTTAATCTTATATCTTCATGGGGATTATCATTCTAATGTTTCAAAGTGGTACGTGACACTTTAAATGTTTAAAGATTATTTTCCTCAGGAATATTTTTATTGATATTTTAACAGAATTCCCATTCTTCAATGTCAAAAACCATATTTTTCATTATACTACACTCATGAAATTTTTTTATTGATACGATCCCCATTATTTCATTGGATGGATTATGTTTTTTTTCAACGGGATTATAATGAACCAGTTCCTTTTCCACAGGTTATCCATGATACAAAGAGATTAATAAGGAACCCATATCTTTTCCCTTGTTTAATCATGTTTTAGAGAGATTATTATGAAATGCATTTATTTTCCTTGGGATAATCTTTTTTCTAATAGATTGTTATAGAACCCATTTCTTTTCCACAGGTTAATCATGGTTTAAATATATTTTAATAGAACATTTTTATTTTCCACGGGATAACCATGTTTCAAAGAGATTGTTATGGAACCCATATATTACCCATGGGTTAATCATGTTTCAACGATATTTTTGGGGACCCATTTATTTCTTATGGGATAACTGTGTTTCAATGAGATTTCGATGGAACTCATTCCCTTTCAACAGGTTAATTATGTAACAATAAAATTGACACGACACTAATGTATTTTCCATGGGTTAAACACGTTTTAAAAGGAATAATGATTATTTCTATGTGTTCCATTCATATTGTTGTTCTTAGAAATATTACGTGATGGGGTATCATAGAGAGAATTGGGTAATCCCATAACAACTTAACTTTTGGGGGCCCATATATATCCGGATAATCCCATTATATATTTTCATGGAGAAGCCCAGATAGCACTGGGAAAACCCATTGTAGATTAACATGGGGTAGCCCAGATTACACCAAGTGATCCCATTAAAGCTCTCTAACACATTGGGGGATGATAATGTTTGTTGTTTCCCATATGGTTATTCTAATTAAAAGTATTTTTAATTTTTGTAACAGGTTTTTAAAGGGTTTTATGAAAGAGATTCTCCATGTAACAAGAAAGAGTTATAATTTCTTGTTACGAGTTCATGATTTCTCTAATGATCAAGATTGATATTACATGTATTTTTATAATTTTTTTTAATTAATCTTTAATTATTATGGTACTCTCATTGGATTATATTTGTATTAATGGTTATGAGTTATTTAATGATTCACTCATGCACTTTTATTATGTCATCATACCGTTGTGCACTCTTATACTAATTCATGAAATTAATTTTTTAATGATTATGTTTTCCCTTTCTGATTTTTTGAGCTCAAAATTTGTATGGTTCCTTTTACCCAAATTTTTTATAATTAAATTGAATGATTTATTTCTACAAATGATTTCACAAGGATGATGTTAATGGCCTTTTGTGAAATAAGAAATGATATGTTAAATGGGAGAAATGTTTATTTAATGACTGATAATTTTTTTGTGTAGGAAATTATAATAATTGTATAAAAATATAATACTAAAAAATCCTCTACAATATAATTCATCCAATCAATCCATTTGATTTTGTAAGGTTTTATAGAAAAAATTGGTCACAATTATCAGTATCATAGAAAGAAATTTAATGTTTGGATTTCAGTGCAGGATTATAGAGTGCATCTTTTGGGATGTTATAGTGTGTTTGTTACTTTTATAAGTAAAAATAATATACTATTTTTATAGGTGGGGTTCATCTTTTTGTTTTTCATTCTTCATGAAAAAACATTGATTTTTTTTTGAATTTATTGACAGTTTTCGTCACAAAGTGGAAATCAAGAATAAGCCTCTGGCATTATAATGTGAAAATGAATGTGATGTCCCATGCTCACATATTTTTTTATATAATGGTATTAGAGACCTATTTTTATAATGTCTGTGGAGTTGAGGTATTAAGATATGTGATTTCTGGAACACAGGTGGTTTCTATAATGATATTTCTAGACAACACTTTTTTCCAAGCCTTGAGCTACCTAGTAAGGTTAGGAATGTGTAATTTTAATTTTATATTTTATTTATCCTTATTTTTAGTAAAATCACACATTAAATGGAATTTGAATGAGAAATAACTAATATTCAAGGGTTTCATTTATGTTCAACAGAATATGGACAAAATTCACTACTCTTGGGAAATTTGTGGGATTATTTTTTTTCCACTTCTAATGGTTTTAATGACCACTATTTTATATTAATTTTAATTTGAATTAAAATAATTTCTTAGAGGTTTTTAGTTATTTCATTTTAAAAAGTGTTTATTATGATGGTGAATTGATTTATTTTAATTTTATAATTTATCATTGTGACTATTTAGTGTTTATAAAATTTTTATTTCTTTTTAATGTGTGGATATGATTTGTGGGTTAATTCAAATATTGATTTCTAATATCATGAAATATTTTAAAGTGTTCCATATAGAGAATTCAATATTATAGTAAATATTTAATCTAATAATTAATTATAATTTAAAAATTAACTTGTATTTAATTTTTTATGAATTATTTTCAAGTTATGGATGATGATGATACTTGGGGTTTCTACAAATATATTTGTTAAAAGGTAACATTTTTTTGTGTTTTTATATTTGTTATAAACAATGTTTAAATGGTACTCTGAGTCTGTTTTAAAAAATAGTTTCTCTATTATATTATATCATTTATTTTAGTAGGAATAGGGGAGATTAATTCATTTACGAAATGTATTTACATTGAAATATTACTTGTATTTATTATTTTCATCAATAAATAGTGGAAATTATAGTTAGATTGGAATTTCAGGGTAATTTGTACGATTTAAATTATTTATATTAATTTTTATATCTATGAATATTAATTATTATAATGATTATGTTCTACATTTTTGGATTATTTTAGATTCATTCCTTCATAATATACCTCAATGAAATCTTTGAAGGAAAATTTATATGATTTATTGAATTTTTGTTCTCTAGTTGATCATAATTTCATTGAGTACTTTGTGTCTATTCATTAGATTATAGACGTAAGTTTTTATTATTAATGGGTTCAGTATAAATATTGGGTTATAGGGTGTTTTAAATTTCATCCACATATTATTTGATGGGTATAATGTCTATATGATTAAAAATAGTGGCATAGTAGGATTAATGATATCATTAGAAATTATAGAATTCTTAATGAATGTATGCTCAATTTGACCATGGTAATCCAATAATATATAATCATCATGTTATTTAAGTCGATTATTTAGACTCATACACAGAAGTAGCATTCATGGTAATGTTTCAAATAATTTTATTACAAAAATACAATCCTAAAAAAATTATTCTATTTAGTAAAATTTTATTTCCATGAGAAAATTGAGCAATCAACATTGGAGTAATCTCATCACTTAAATTATATGGTACCCTTACTATTCTAGTAAGTCTCTAATTTTTCACTAAAATAATTGTGATTTTGAATAAATAACCACCCATACCCTCAGTATAAAATGTTTATGTTTGGACTAAGATCTTTTAGGGAATTAGGGAAGAATATTATAAAAGATGAATTGATTATGGAAGATGTGTTTAAGATGGGTGATAATTCCTTTATACATGGAAGTGGTGAAGGTAATTCTATTGTATAAAATGGTATGTTGTTAGCATTAAAATATGTGATTTATGGTATTAGGATACAATCATTTGTGATATATTATCTATTTCCAAGATAAGATATCTTATATTCTGTTAATATAGTATGTTAAGGAAGAATATTCCTTCATATCATGTTTCTCCAAGACCCTATTTAGTATTATAATATTGGGTCATCTACAAATGTTTTGTAGACAATATTCATGTTATGAATCGAAATTTAGTTATACCCATTATTGTTGTCCATATGATCAATATACATAATAGGATACTAATGTGGTGATATATTAATGTATTTCATTATATAAATAAGATTTATACCTTAATAAAAGTTATGTTTATTCAATATATGTTATTTAATAAGCTACCTTCCATTAAAATTGGATTATTTATTTATTATAGAAATTTTTAAAAACCGAGTGATGTATCTTGACCTATAGTTTTCATTTCCTTATTAGTATTTTTTATTACATCTTTAGTGGAATTTGACTCAGTTTTTGAACAACCAAGTAAATGATAACATTTATGGATTCCATTTGTATTATATTGACTCTTTAGGATAAACCATTTTTATATAGAGAGTTATATATGAAACATATATATTTATAATTATATATATTAAGGTGACCACCATAGAATGATCTCCATATTTTATTGGTGTTTGTAAGAGTAGTGTGTCTTCATTGAAATATCCCAACCCAAAAGAAATCTTATTGTTACTTTAACCACACTAATAGGTATTTGTAGACTAATTATATAATTAATTCCCTTTTAGGTAAATTATTCTTAAATACTACATCATTATTTATGCACGAAGGAGTCAGGTTGTGTATTATGAATATGACCTCTATGATTATATTGGATATATGGGAGGATATTCTACATGTTATAAATTATATTATTTTCAATTCTTAATAGTATATTACTCTAGATGTTTAGTTGGGATATTTTAATTTTTAAAGTTTTTATATGATCCATATCCTTTCATTTATTAATAACCTTCATAGAGACTATATAGGGGATGAAAGTCATGTGTTGTGAAATAATGTGAAACTTCTGATATCATTTTATGTTATTTAATAGGTTATTTTGTTTTATTTAAATTTTCTATGAAAAGTGTTAGGTATGAATCATATGCTCTTATAGGGGTTTTATAAGAATTAGTAATAAACATGGGTATTCTACACGTGATTTATTCCTAGACAGAATACCTATATAGAAAACTATTTTTAATTTATTATATTTATAATGTGAAGATTATATAGAAAGACTCTAATACTTTTTTCATTATTTATAGAAGTATACCCTAAGACACTAAAAATATACTATCCTCATCTCCCTCATCACATTGAAATAATCATGAGTTTCTTCATCAAGTTCCATGAAATCCTCAAGTATGCATACCCTCTACTATTTTATAATTTTATTCATTCATTATCTATATTTTTCTTTTCTCATTTAAATGGTATCCATGGGTTTCCAAAATCCGTAGAATTTATCCATTTTTATTTATAATAGGAAATTAATTTGGATTATATAGATTCAATAAATATTTATTTCATGGAAAAACCCTGATAGAAGATTCTATTATTTTTATATTGGTGGCTCTATGCATTTCATTGGAATTTAAAACAATTAATGGTTATATATTTTATAATCATTTCTAATTAAATAAAGTGTTATTTATCTTTTTAATGGTTGTGATGTTATTTTTTATGCATTTTATCAAGATTTAATTTATTTCAATGATTGATATCATGTCATTGAGTTTCATGTAATTATTTATTTCTCCTAACCCCCAGTATGTGTATTTAAAAATTCAATCCTTTTATTTTAATTAAGGAATTAAACCTTAAATTACTAAATCATTTCTTATGAAATATTATAAGTTATCATTAATATTTTAACAATGTTATAAAATATTTTTTAATTATTTGTTATGTGGGAATTGATTTTGTTCATTAGTGAACCTTATTATTATGAATTCTTTTAGGGAAACTGATTTTTTTAAATGAAAATGTTCGTATTATTTATTATGTATTTAAAATTATTATTCCTCATAAGTTATATTTTTAGTATGTTAGTGGTTTGGATTATTATTTTACCTTTGAATTGAGCCTTATGTATTGTTCATTTAAAAATAAAAGTATTATATAAAATAAAAAATAATGGATTGATTATAAAATGTTAATTTTTTAATTCCATTGATGTTATTATGAGATATGGATAATTTTATGATTGTAATTCAATAGTGATTCTAAATTACAATTTTTTTATTATTACAATGTTAATATATCATTAATTCTATTTCTCAACTCCATTTATAAGTCACGAAAATCCATGGGTAAGTGTATAGGGATTACTAGTACATGAATTATACTAGAAATTATGACACACTTTCATGTTTCCCCCAATTATGAATTTTCTTGGATTAAGGTTTCTTCCTCTTAGTCTATCTAGGAAGAGTACAAATATGTTATAAAAACTTTTTTACATCATTTATTCAAACTAGATGGATACTCCTATTTTTTAACTGGATTTTTAAGAGGGATCCTAAGTATTACTATGATGATTGGTATATTATTACAATTAATTTTTATTGTATTTGAATCCCTATTTATCAATAATATTATTATTAGTATCCTAATGATTTATAATTTAATTTCAGTTTTTATCAATTACTTTGTTTTATTTTCATGTATTATTTAAGAATAAAAATTTATTTTTTATTTTTTTAAATGAAAAAATTACATTCATAATGAAATGGCCAATTCCTTCGAATTAAAAGTTATATTTAATATCTTTTTAATCTATAATTTCATATAATTTAATTTAAAATAAATTTTTAAAATTCATTCATTAAATTATTCTTCATGATACTGAATGTATTAGTTTTAACTATTATTTATCTAAATATGGATATTTTAAAAGTAATGATTTAAAGGTGGTTTCTATTATATCCATGTTCAAAATTTATCTAAAAATTTAAATATTCAAAATGAGTAACTAGATTATCCTTTATTCATTTATTTAAATTTAACAACCTCATGTTACTTGTTTTTATATAAATATAAAACACTACACTCATAGTTTTATTTCAAACTATCACACAATGGATTAAATTTTAATGTCTATGAGTGTAGGATTAGGATGATACCTATTGGGATTTAGTTATCAAACCCTATATAAACACATAGTGTGTGTTTATATCCTTTATGGTTTGTATTGTAGGTTTATGCTATGTACTACTTTATTAGAGTGGATGATGATTCTTTCCCTGTTTAGACACCTTGGGGGTGGAAATTGAATATTGTCTCCATGACACATGAATATGGGTATCTTAGGATTCTATTTAAAATGTTAAGGATTATGCATTTTTTATTTTTAAATTTATCATTGAAAATTTACCACCAGTGTATTTTTTTATCACTCTTGTTATGAAATTTTATTTTTAAAAATTTGTCTCCATGAGTATTTATGAATGTTTGGTTATGGTTATTTGAGTTTTTCACTGATTATGGTTTATTAATATTGTTATTAAGGATAATTAGGAATAACAGTGGTACCAAAACTATTGTGTTATTGTGTTTTTTTGAAATATTGAAATTTCATGTTGGGTTCTTGCTGGTGATTCCCTTAAAGTTATGGTTTCTTTGGAAAAATTAATTCACAATGGTGTATGTTTTTATGCACCAACACCAATTGTTGAAACACGGTGACCAGGCTTACTCATATGAACTTAGGGTAGTGTATCTTGGGATTCGTGGATGGTTTACATGGTATCATTCATTATTGGTAGGTCAGTATTTGGTTGCGTTGGTTTGGGCTCAGGGAGTGGTGGGGTGTATGGTTGATAGTCTTTGGCTATGGTGTGTGTTGGGTTAGTAGTTATTAGAGATTTCCTTCATAGATATTAAAATAATATATATTATACAAATTATTTACTAATAAAAAATAAAAAATATTATAAACAATTTGAATCATATTAGCCTCGCTCCATATATCAATCTTGTTGGTCGGAGAAAAACGGGAAGTGATGGCAAGAAGGGGGGTGAATTGCCTTTTTTTAAAAAAAATTAACAAATTAAAAATCAAAGTGAAAGTGCGGTGGAAATAAAGAGGCAAGACACA
The DNA here is from genome assembly GCA_963277665.1 of Viscum album. Classification (NCBI taxonomy): domain Eukaryota; kingdom Viridiplantae; phylum Streptophyta; class Magnoliopsida; order Santalales; family Viscaceae; genus Viscum; species Viscum album. Next base: position 1,568,864,115 of record OY728160.1, read on the forward strand.
AGAATTGATAATGGAGTTCGGCCTCAAACCCGGCCTACGTCTCCGCTCCCAACTCAACCGTTGAGAGATTCTACCGCTTGCTTTTCAATGGTTTTAGCAAGAAACCCACTAGGCTTTGAGGTAGCACTAGAACCTATTACAGCTTGCTTTTGGTGGTTAAGCAAGAACCCACTTGCTTTTAATGGTTGAGCAAGAACCCACTAGCCTTCTTACAGGTGAAGGCTAGCTCACCTATGAAACAAGCCTTTTAAAAGGAAAGGCTTGAAGAAACCTCTTCACACATTAATGGTGATGTGAAACCCAAAAGAAAGAGGGAATGAGAAAAGTTTGGGGTCTGTAGGCACAAACCCAATTTTAAGCTCAAAATATATAAAGAAAGAAAAACCGTAATTGAGGAAGACTTGGGCGCCAAAGTATGATGGAGTTGATGTAGCGTGCTCTCCCAAGCTTCTTGAGGTGCTCCTTGGATTGGAAATTGGTTGGAGCACTTGAGGATCCTTGAAGGTGGAGTGCCGGAGGTTCGCCAAATGTTCAACAATATGTTCGAGCGCTTGGTATATGATCCGACAAGTGTCTGGGGCTTCCTTGGCCTTTATTTATAGGCATGGAACCCATTGGGGGCCTTCGGAGCCGTTGGAGAAGTCCTCAGAGCCGTTGGGAGCCAAGTGGGCTAGCCTGGTCAAACTGCAACGGCTAGTTTGACTGGCTCCACCGGCTGGCCGGTACAGTCCCACCGGCTGGCCGGTGCTTGAGGAATTTGGGAGATTTCGAGTCTTGGCTCCACCGGCTGACCGGTGGATGGGCCACCGGTTGGCCGGTGGCTTGGCAGTAGCTGATTCTTATTTTCCAGGCACCACCGGCTGACCGGTGCCAGAGCCACCGGCTGGCCGGTGGCCAGACAGTAGCTACCACTGTTTGACTGGATGCCACCGGCTGGCCGGTGGTCAAGACACCGGCCGACCGGTGGAGCCTGGCAGTGGGCAATGCCTCTGCCAGGTCCACCGGCTGGCCGGTGCTATCACACCGTTTGGCCGGTGGACTGAAATTCAGTCCACTTTCAGATTCTTTCTTGGGCCATTTTCTTGGCAACCTTGTGCCTATCATTCAAAAACACTTCAAACAATATTAGACAAATAATAAGGTGATTGTGATCATGAAAATCAAACAACGAGGGGAACGAGAGGTACAACAATCTCCCCCTATTTTGATGATCACAATCACCAAAACAATTAAAGTAAAAACAAAAATTAAAGGCATGCTTATTAAAGTAAAAACAAAAATTAGAGGCATGCTTTTAATGAATAAATTGAAAATAAATGCTAAGCATGATCAAAAGGTTTCTCCCCCAATCAATCAAGAAATTCTCCCCCTTTATGATTATCAAAATAGCTCGGGGCATAAAACTTGATTGAGGGAAAAGAGATTTGAAAAACAAGATTTGAGATTTGAAAATCAATTGAAATTTTTGAAATTGAAAGATTGAATAACAGTTTGAATTGAAAGTTTTGAATCAAAAACCATTTGAAATTTGAAATTTGAAACCAAATGAAATTTTTGAAATTGAGAGTTTTGAAACAAAGTTTGAAAACAATTAAAGAAACTTTCTCCCCCTAAATAAAACAAAAAATCATCGGGGAAAGGGTTTTGGAACCGAAACTAATTTTGGCCCAGAGAGACTCGCCAAAAGAGATTTTTCAATCCAAATTTGTTTCATGGTGGGTCTTCTCCTATAGAATTCGTCCGAAAAGAAAATAGTTTTGGGTTGACCATACCGGGCGTTTTTACAATTACATTCATAAATAAGGTGCCCGAGTTTTTTACAATAATTGCAAAATTTATAACTAGAGCTCCCCCTTACAAAAACAGTGGGTGCATGGGAGGAGGAGTCTGCGTTGGTGTAGCCAAGTCCATTGGTGGTTCTAGATACTCGTTGAGAACCTAAGTGTTTGGACAAATTTTGTTCACCTTGGGTGAACTTGGCTAGGGATTCTCTAAGGTCCTTGATGGTTGATTCCAAAGAATCAACATTTGGGAAATTTTGGATTATTAGGGAGAGTTCCTCCTTCTCTTTGAGAAGTTGGTCTTTTTCAGAGGAAATCTTTTTGAAATTCTTTTTCAAAGAAACAAATTTAGAAGAAAGTTCATGAAAACCATTTTCTAATTGGTCTCTAGCATGTTGGAGTTCTTCATATGATAAATGATTAAAAGAATTAGAAGAACTAGAGGAGGAAGAAGAGGAAGATGTTACCTCATGTTTTGCCATTAGGCATTTTGTACCTTGGTCGCTTGAGGCGGAGGAGGAGGAGGATGATGAGGTGTCACTCCATGTCGCCTTGAGGACTTTTTTCTTTCCTTTTTCGTTTTTCGTGGCCCGTTTTTTGTTGAGTGGGCAATCGGGCTTGTAATGGCCCTTTTCGCCGCACCCGTAGCATTTTACCTTGGGCTCCGATATGTTGTCGCGTTCTTGCTTTTGCGCCTTGCGAGATGTCTTCTTCTTCTTGTGCTTCTTCATAAATTTGTGCATTTGGCGGGCGAGATTCTCCATTTCCGAGTCGCCGCTTGATGATGAAGAAGATGAAGATGATGATGATGAGGAGGAGCTTACTTCTTTTTGTACCTTGAGGGCGATGTTCTTTGGTGTCTTGATTGGTGTGCCCTCCTTTTGAGCTTGCCTCCTCATCGTGATCTCGTACGTCATTAGGGATCCGATGAGCTCTTCGACCAGCATGTTCTTTACATCCTTAGCTTTTTGGATAGCCGTCACCTTAGGTGCCCATGAGCTCGGAAGGACCCATAGAATCTTTTTGACCATTGTTTCAACTGAAACATCATCACCAAGAGATTTTCTACCATTGCAAACGTCAGTGAAGCGTGTAAACATTTCAGAAAAAGACTCATTTGGATGCATGGAAAAGTTTTCAAAATCTTGTCTATACATGTCTAACCGAGTATCCTTAACTTTGTTAGTGCCCTCATGGGTCACTTCCAATAGTTTCCAAATTTCATGAGATGAGGTGTAAGTGGAAACTCGGTTGAACTCATTTCGGTCAAGGCCGCAATGTAGAGCGTTCATGGCTTTGCCATCATGCTCAATGTTTCTAATATCGGCGGGGGTCCATTTGGATTCGTCGGGGGTAGACAAAGTATAACCTTGCATGACAATTTTGTAAATAGGATATCCTATGCTTCTTAAAAAAGTGGTCATGCGGGTTTTCCAATAATTATAGTCGGTCCCATCAAAAAATGGAGCCCGACCCAATGAGTAGCCCTCGGGGGCGAAAGAGGTAGATGCCATCAAAAAAGGATCTTTAATTTGAAACCGGTTATGGTATTACTCAAATTTTCCCTCTGATACCAATTGTTGGTCGGAGAAAAACGGGAAGTGATGGAAAGAAGGGGGGTGAATTGCCTTTTTTAAAAAAAATTAACAAATGAAAAATCAAAGTGAATGTGCAGCGGAAATAAAGAGGCAAGACACAAGAATTGATAACGGAGTTCGGCCTAAAACCCGGCCTACGTCTCCGCTCCCAACTCAACCGTTGAGAGATTCTTCCGCTTGCTTTTCAATGGTTTTAGCAAGAAACCCACTAGGCTTTGAGGTAGCACTAGAACCTATTACAGCTTGCTTTTGGTGGTTAAGCAATAACCCACTTGCTTTTAATGGTTGAGCAAGAACCCACTATCCTTCTTACAGGTGAAGGCTAGCTCACCTATGTCAAAAGCCTTTTAAAAGGAAAGGCTTGAAGGAACCTCTTCACACCTTAATGGTGATGTGAAACCCAAAAGAAAGAGGGAATGAGAAAAGTTTGGGGTTTGTAGGAACAAACCCAATTTTAAGCTCAAAATATATAAATCAAGAAAAATCGTAATTGAGGAAGACTTGGGCACCAAAGTATGATGGAGTTGATGTAGCGTGCTCTCCCAAGCTTCTTGAGGTGCTCCTTGGATTGGAAATTGGTTGGAGCACTTGAGGATCCTTGAAGGTGGAGCGCCGGAGGTTCGCCAAATGTTCAACAATATGTCCGAGTGCTTGGTATATGATCCGACAAGTGTCCGGGGCTTCCTTGGCCTTTATTTATAGGCATGGAACCCATTGGGGGCCTTCGGAGCTGTTGGATAATTCCTCAAAGCCGTTGGGAGCCAAGTGGGCCAGCCTGGTCAAACTGCAACGGCTAGTTTGACTGGCTCCACCGGCTGGCCGGTACAGTCCCACCGGCTGGCCGGTGCTTGAGGAATTTGGGAGATTTCGAGTCTTGGCTCCACCGGCTGACCGGTGGATGGGCCACCGTTTGGCCGGTGGCATGGCAGTAGCTGATTCTTCTTTTCGAAGCACCACCGGCTGACCGGTGCCAGAGCCACCGGCTGGCCGGTGGCCAGACAGTAGCTACCACTGTTTGACTGGATGCCACCGGCTGGCCGGTGGTCAAGCCACCGGCCGACCGGTGGAGCTTGGCAGTGGGCAATGCCTCTGCCAGGTCCACCGGCTGGCCGGTGCTATCACACCGGTTGGCCGGTGGACTGAAATTCAGTCCACTTTGAGATTCTTACTTGGGCCATTTTCTTGGCAACCTTGTGCCTATCATTCAAAAACACTTCAAACAATATTAGACAAATAATAAGGTGATTGTGATAATGAAAATCAAATAATGAGGGGAACGAGAGGTACAACAAATCTTTCAAGATATTTATAAAAACATTGGAAAAGTATGTGTTTATAATTACAGTTATTTAAAATAGAGATAATTGAATCTCACCTGATTTTCCATTATTTAAAAAAACACAATTAAATAAAATAACTAAATTTAAAAATATGGAAAATGTAAAATAACACAGCCAAATAAAATTTTTTTTATATTTTAACACAATTAAACTTTTCCTTGTTAATCCTAACATGAATATAAGGTTGTGTAATCAATGAAGAAAAATTTGAATTTATCCCTTCCCTTATGATTTTTTGTTTATTGTTTGAAAATATATGATGAATATGTATGTTTTATTTTTTATCAATGATAGGATAGAATGATCATTTATATTAACTGTATCATCGACCATATATAAATTCACAGGGGTGTAATGTATTGTGAGTTTAGAAATTTAAATAAAGACATACATTCTTTTTTGGTGCATGTTTAAATACTCCAATGGGAATATATGCATTAGTATTTTTTCATTAATATATATAAATATCATCTCACAATATTAATAATAACATGATATTGTTATTGAAAATATTATTTCTTCTAACATCAAATCATGCATCATGAAATGTTATGTTTTGAATAATTATTTAAATGGAAAATAATCAATCAAAATATAATTTTACATGAATAAAAAACCGATTCATTCTTTAATGAATCATTATATATCACAAATATTCTTCTCTCAAGGGATATCTTAGTATATGTTTAATTACCACCCTTTTTTTATGCTCTTTGAAATTTTCCGCATTCATAGATCTAGATAAAAACAACTATTTTCTTAGATAACATGTTTTGTGTATTGTAAAATCATCATAAATGTCACTCGAAGCATAAATAGTATTTATTTAATAAAATACAAATACAAATCTAAAATATTATGCTTGATCAGGTCTATTCATTACCAAATTTTTATTACTTAACATAAGAATTACATTTTTATTATTAAAAAATTACAATTGTTAAATATTTTATATAATTTATCCATACTCAAGGGATTTAAAAAATCCATAAATTCCAATCATGATATTATTTCTACTCAAAAATATATGAGAATAATATATATTGAGTATCAAAAAAATTTCATGGAAATATCAAAGGGCACTATTCGTATAATCCAAGAGCGTATTTGTGAAATTTTATTTTATAATGGAATCACAATAAATCCAAAATGTGTGTATCCTGTATTGAAGTATATGTTATAAAAATTCACTCTATTCACCATTGATGATATCCTATTAGAAAAATTCAATTATTATATTTATTTATCCCATTAATGTTTATCTAATAATTCATCAATTTGAGATATAGGAAACATTTTATTTAATGTTATGTTAATGATAATCATTGAAAAAATGAACTAGTCTATCACATTTCAAAAAAATGAGTCCTTAAAACCCCCATGGTAAATAAATTTGGTGCACAGTACCCTTTTATAAATTATCTTATTGTTATTTCTTCAATTCATCCAATTCAACAAGGTTCATTCTATAAGGGATCATCAATATGTGTATTGTACTAAGTATGAGTTAAATTTAAAGCATCAATATCAACCAAAATTTTTTGGGGAAGACCAAAAAACCTTTAAATAAATATATTAACAATTTCCAAAAAATGGAATTCTTTTGAGACATTGTTTTTATCTTTCCATTTTCACCAAATATACCTTCTTATTGATAATTATGACTCATGTTAGAGATGTAGTATCAATATGGAGTTCATTATCATATTTGAAATAATATATGAAAATGGGATGATTTGGGATATTAAATGATATCCAATAATTGATATAATATTTATATAGTGAGATCTAATCAATTGCTAGTATTTTATTAAATTTTACCAAAGTAATAATAACTAGATTTTAAGATTTCTAATTCCATAGATATTAATGGGAGAGGAGTTATATACATGAATGAAATAATTGCACCACTATGTGTTTTAACCAAATGTTAAATATACAAATTTTTTGTGGGGAATAAATAGTCAGAGAAAACTAAGAATATATGAATTAATATACATAACCGAAATAAAATAGAATTATTTTGTTCTTGAGCAGATTGAAAGCATACCTCATATAATTTTTTTTCACATTTCAAAATTTAAATAGAGATTTTAATATATATTCCATTATAATGTGTGTTTGGAGTTTTCCAAAAATAATTGATCAAATAAATCCTTATATTTGTGCATTGTCTTGAAATATTTCTAAAATATTAATAAATGAAAAGTAGAAAGTAGAAACTGTGTTTTAGGATGTAATTTCATTTCCTCTGTTATTTTGGGTTAAGTAATCATATATATTTTTTTATAATATTATGTTTTTTGGTCTCCATTTCCATATTTTAAACATTTATTACATAGATTCGTTTTCAGGGCATGACATCCTATATTTTCTGTATATTGTAATTTGAATCATCATTCCCCCTTGAACATCATCACATGAAATTTTATAAAAATTAATTCTCATATTCTTACCATCAAATTCTTGAGTATTATTATAATATATAATTTCCATTATAATAATATGTTTGCATAAAAAATCTATTTTATCTATCAAACCTCTTATCATTTATGCTTTTTAGACACTTGGTTTGAAATTTATAAAGTATTAATGAATATTAATTTCATATATAATTATAAAAGATGAGGATTTACATTCATGTATTATGATGTATTATTAAATGTAAATAATAAATTCATTTTCGTTTTACATATATTCATGGAATTACATATCTATTTTTTCTAAAGTGCACTGGGAAAATATTTTTCAAAAATATTTTCTTCAACTCATCCCATTCCCTAGAGAAATTTATTTTTCATTTCCCTTTAGGTCTGTATTTGTGTTCACCACATATAGAATCTTTTCACCAAAGGATAAAATAACAATACAAAATTTTCATGATTAGAAAATTGAAAAAAAATATATTTTCTATTTTATTGATACAATAATAAGATATTAGTATATTGTATGATCAATTAAATTATAGTAGTCATTATCACATGATGGAATCAATAACTGTTTATTCCATATTTGGTGTATTTTAGATTTCAACATAGTTTATTTTATTATTAATAAATTGAGATAATTGGGTATGTGTATCCATGATATTTTAGACACAACATCCCAAACTCAAATGGATACGTATTAGGATAATCAAAGCAATGTCCATCACATTTGTTTCTCAATCATTTCCTCGTGATTTTAAATATTTAATAAAACCAAACGTTTTTGTGTGAATAATAAAATTATCTAAAAAATTAGAGTAAAAATTCTTATTTTTTTATGAAAATAAATCCTATGATATCATAACTTATGGATCCTTTGGTTTACCTAAGGTTGAGTTCAGTATTGTCCTACTATTCCACTTTACCAAATCCCTAAAATCATGAAATCCCCACTTGATACCAACTATAATGATCTATACCTAGTATTTATGAAATTTTAAAAATTATCCTTTATTATAAATTACAAATTATTATTTAAAAGCACTTCTTGAAACCATATGTTTAATATCATTGGTGATTGGAAACATAACCATATTATTACATCATATAATACAAGTTTCATTTATAATAACCCTTCCTAAAAAAATCCTCTCAAATAAAACACTATATAGGAAATCCTTAGAAAATACATAAATAACGGAATGGGTGAGATAATATATCAATATGAGAAATAACATGTGGATATTAAAAAGAGATACATGAATGATCATAAGTTATTGAATAACAAAATAATATTTTTTTCTTAAATATATATATATATATATTAAAACATATAAATGATATATGAAATAATATTTTAGAAATAGAAGTGAAATAATTATGACCCATAGAATCATAAAAATATCATCAAAATGTGACAAGGAATCATATAGCGGAAACCAAATAATCATAGGATATCATTAGCATATATCAAATCTATCCACAAAAACCATCGTAAGAAAGGGTACTAGACCAATAGTTTAAACCCCATTTATAATAATCTCATGATATGTAATGGTTTACTCAGTTAATTAGATTTATAAAAAAAATTATCACTATTTACATAAAACTATTCAATTATATATATCTTCATCGTGAATATTAAATCAACCAATGAACCATAAAAATTAAAAACATGACTACAACATAAAAATTAAAAAGGATAAATGAAAATATTATTGAGATGTTGAAAAAAATCATCCAAACTATTATATTTGATAATACCATGAATACATATGCTAAGAGAGAGATAGGTAGACATGATAAATATTAAAAGAGTACAACATAAAAAGTTATTCTTATTAGTAAAAATTTATTAGTGGAAGATAATAAATTTTATATAAACTATGATGAAATATAATTTAAAATATTAAAAATTCTTATAATGAAAAAAAATAAGTATATATTGTGAACTAATAAAGGATAATGTATATAATATTTACTTAAATAATATAAAATTAAAAAACATCCAAAAGTGTCTAAACAAATAACATCATTTTAATAGGTTTAAGGCAGATAAGATTTGGGTAATATTAAAGAAGAAAAAATATATTTTATTCTTATCTTTAAGAGTAATCCATAGACAATGGAAAACAGAATTTAAAATAATATATAAAAATATTATAGGTTTTAAGATTAATCCATAATAAAATTTATATAGAAGAGAATAATTTAATCAAAATGACAGATAAAAAAATATTCCCATTTTTAGAGCAGTAATATACTTAAACAAAAAACTTACCTCTATAATCAACATATATTTATTAAAAAACTATTTTACAACCTTATTTATATTTAAAATATTTCTTTTCAATTATATTTATTTATTGCATATTAGTTAGTTAGTAATGGTTTATATTTATCATTGGACTATAATAATTATAGTAATTCAATGATTATTTTTTGTATGGGATTATCAATCATCATTACATATTCATAATTACACCATATAAATATTTCCTATGATACTAGAATCAAAATTTTTGAATAATTTATAAATTTTTATATTAACTATATGGAGATTATGTGTACCATTAACAAGTCAACAGTAAATGATTTTATTTTTTGTGATTATTTTTTCAAACATAATTGGTTTTTATAGAAATGAAATAAAATTCAATATTATCCTTCGCAAAACATAAAAATGATATAATTTTATTATTATATATATTTATATTTTGATAATTTTTATAATTATATTATGAAAATAATACATGATCATCTATATTGGTTTTTAAACCAACCAAAACATAATCACACTATAATGAATGAATTGGATAAAATATATAGTTATATACTATAAATATAAATTTCCAAAAAATAATGATTTTATTTATTTATTATTAAGGTGATTAATAAATTTTTTAAAATATGTGGATGTGAAGATAAATGAGAAATACATAGTGGAAATATATTTTCTCTTAATCGCCTCCTTTGTAATGATAAATTTGGGGCTCCATTTAAGTAGAATCATCTAAATGTGATATAGGAATTTAGGGGAGTTAATTTGGGTCGATATTGGAGGGAAAAAAGGATGGTTGGTTTTTAATGTTCCAAAGATGTGTCATTTTATAGATATGATTAACTAATCTTTTTACGAATATCAACTACTTATTGATTATTAAATTGAATTTTATGCAGAATGTGCTCAATAATTGTAATATAGTACATGAATTCTTAATTCAATACATCACTGTGATTTTTATTGTTCTTTATAAGGTTATACACTATTTTTAACATATATAGTATGAGTCTTCACAAACCATTTACTAATTTATTTTACTGTGTACCATGGTCCATTATTATTTCCAAATAATAAAATTTAAACTCTTACCTAATTATAATATGCATATTTTAAAATAATAAATCCATTTTATTAAATTCAAATTCAAAATACATATAATTAATCTTTGAAATAAAAATATATATTATATAAAAATATTTCTTAAAATACAATATTTTATTAAAAGGGAATAATTTGATTTTTATTTCTTATATTTTCACAATTATTAGTTTGATGATATTTTTTTGATTAGTCATATTAATAATAAATTAATTATATTAATGTTATAAATATTGTGTTAATAATAATAATTTTAATAATAGTAATTTAAATAAAGTAATTTATCAAATTAATAATTATGTATCGATAATTTATATAATTCTACTTACATAACCCATAATGAAATCAACATAAGAGATATATATAAGATAAGTAATGATGATAGTTTAAGGTGGTGATTTAGATTTAATGGATCTGATATTAATCTCTATAAGACTGAAATTCTCTCGTAGATGATTTCATCCAACATAATCTTATTGAAGTTTATCATGATATTAATCAAGGGAAATCCTATCAACTACCTCCTTCCCACACATAAAAAAAATTCTTTTATAAATGACTTATAACACTTTATTCCATATCTTATAACCACATATATATAATATTCCAATTTTTTAATACTATTATTTATAACCAAAAAACAAAAATTATGACAATCAGATCCCATGATTAATTTATTTTACTATCCAATACTATTCAACTATACAAATAACGAAACACATTTTCACATTGATTAATCAATATATTTCTATATAACCAATTAAAACATGTTCAATTAATGAATATATTTAAACTATTAAACTATATATATACCTAATGACTATATATACCAAAAAATTAGATACCCCTAATAGATAATTCCATCAGGTATATATATATATATCAATATTAACTAAAATAATTCTATCAACTACTCTTATTAGTCACTTAATTCTTCCTCAAAATCAATTCAATTTTTATAATATTTATCTTTCATTCAATATTTATAATTTCTTGTATAATATTCATGTGATTCCACAAATAACAATATTTTAGTCTTGTAGTATTTTTATATATCATTAAGTTTATTTCCAATTTATAGTTTTCATAGATGTTTCCATATTTTGTTCTTATAATATTTTTCATTTCTTATGGTCTAATATTATAACATAATGAAATACTAAATGATCATTTAAAATCTATATTTCATGAATATGAAGCTATTATAGTAAAATATATATAAAATTACAGAAGAAAAATTCATAGCTGGAGTTGGGCTATAATAGCTCTACACTTAATGTAATCTAGGAATACATTAGTTACTAGTTTATAGTAAAGAAAATGGTACTATGATTCTATAATTCTTTTATCTAATTTGTCATATAAACATCCCCACCAAACCCATCAACCCTCATCATTTCTTGATTCATGTTACAATTGAACAAGGTCATAGTGGAGTAGCCTTTTATCAGAAAAGGAAAGAAATAAACAACAACAGTAAGACAATACCATTGGGGGAAGATTTACCTTCATATAAATTACCCTTTGAATGCAAAGAGTTTAACAATATATTATTACAAGCTATTTGTATATCATAAATTTCAAAATAATAAAAAAAAATACACTCTAGAATACACTATATAGGATCATTGAAGATGCTTCGTAAACTAATTTTTAAAAAATAAAAAATAGTTGAAGAAAACATGTATATGTTTGTATATCGTAATATAAAGGCCAGCAACATCACTAAATGAGGCTCAAAAATTGGATCCCAAATAATCCATCTATGTCTCCCAAAATATGCAAGAATAGTCCCATTATCTAGAACTCATCACCAATGTCGAAAAACCATCATTATTGAATTAATAAACCTTTACATTACTTATTCCAAACTGTGTGAAATATAATTATCCAAAAAGTGGGAGAGTATTTGGTGAGTACTAGAACTAATAGGATTTCCCCAAGGCATACCCATGGGCCCTATGTATTTGTATAATGACCAAGATTCGTTGAGTTTTTATGAAATATCCCAACATACATGACATTTTTCGAAAATAATAAATATTTAAATTTAAATAATTAAGATTATTATGACATAAATAGACAATAACATTGTAGAACTCAATAAATTCTACTAAAAAACCCTTAAATTAGTTTAACAACAAATACCAAGAGAAATAGAACCCTTGGAAACAATCATATAAAAACGTCAAGGGAACCAATAATTCATAAGTGGGATTAAAAAAATATTTTTTGAAATTTCCATAAACATCGATAAGAATACCATACTTAAGTATTAATTAAATTAGTGCTATCCAAAAATAAGGAACATACAATAAAGTATAATTTTCCACTATCCTCATCAGACCCGAAATGACACCCACACTGACGAGGTACTTCCAACTCATGTCTAATGCTTCACCAAAATTACCCAATCTACATCATTAGAATAAAAATTTTGATAAATACTTCACCAAAATAATTATAACACTCTTTGTGACATCCCCACCACTTTATACACATTTGATAAATACTAAGGATGCAGAAGATATTTCTCATTCAGTTCTTAAAAACATAATGGATTACTCCCTCATGTTCATCAAAGTCAATAAAATGTGTTTCCCAACATTCCATAGGTTAGACCATACCCAAATCGCCCAAAAAGAAGATCATTCATAAAATTTCACCAAAATAATACAACATGGTTACAAATAGTTAGGGAAATTAAATAGATATAAAATATTGAAAGATCCCACATCTTCTTAGATTATTCAGAATTATCAACTAATCATGTCTACCATGATATCCTAGAATATTCATTCCAATAAAAGTTCAATATCACAAGGATAAGTGTTAGTTCATTCTATCACACATTCCTCTTAGAACATTTTTAAAGTAACTCTCTTGTCCACATGGTAAGAGAGAACCCATAAACCATCATAACAATGGAAAAGGATCAATGTCCATGTATATGAAGGATGGTTCAATAAAAAGTGTATATATAGCACCATTACTCTATCTAACTCAACTAACACATTCATGTGTCATATCCATATCATCCAAGGATTACATTCCTAACCAAATATCTTTTTTTCCTATCATATTGAATGCATCATTATCAAAAATCAGTATTCATACTCTCATTCTTATATTTACCTCAAGAGATCCACATGCATGAACCAGTCATAAGAGTACACATCACCCATATGTATTTTCAATCATCAGAAGCATCTTTTGAAATATCACATCTTTAAAGGAAAACATATATCTTTGGAAATGACCTAAGTCACATCTCATCTTAAATTAAAATGGTTAAAGAACACGACTATCATGCTCATGTGTTTAAGTCACAACTAACTTAGTCTATTTCAAATAATATCATATAATGGAAACCATTCCTAGTCTAATGACCACATGACAATCTAAGATACCTATATTGACCCCATAATGATTTCCCCTAGCCAAAATATTAAAAAAAATATTCTCAAATAATTATATGATAATCCTGAAAAATACTCCATAAAAATAACCAGTCCAAAAATAGACCATTGGATACTAAAATTTTGGTATCTTCCTCATTCAAATTTACAAGAGGTATTCATAGAGACAAATATCTATAATTACCAAATCAAAAACATCAACCCAAATGATTAAAAAATCCTCTATATTAAGCATGATTTTATAGAAATTTCTCCCCATATTACACAAAATGAATACCATCACTAGAAATTACAAAAATTCACTAGATCAACCCTATTGGAAGGGTATATCCATTAACACATAAGTCTTCTCGTACTGAACCACAAGGTCCCTCCAAGTTAGTGGTATGATGAGTGTGAAAAACCCAATCCAACCTTTAATAAGCTAGGGAATGGTGGCTAGATCCTAGTAGTAATATACCATATATGGGATGAATTATATTAGTTATGTGTACACACACACACACATCACCATTCCCATAAAATGATGAACGTAATGTACAACTGTTACTGATATTTTCATATATCCATATTCCAGAGTCATAATATGAAAAAAAAATAAGGGGCCAAATATATAACAACCAAAAAGTGAAAAGGAGTCCAAAAGTTTATGAAATAGTAGACTACTGTCATATGAAAATATAGTATTCATCTTAGTTTATCAATACCAATATCACGTTTAAAAGAAACACAACATTCTTTTAAAATATTATTATTTAATATGATATTTATTTCCTAGGTATTAGAATGAAAGGTATAAATATAATAAAATAAATTAAGAAAATATATGTTTTATTATCTATATAAAATGAATTACATGTTTTCCAATTCATTAAAAATGAGAATAAAATAATTTAAAAATAAATAAAATCATTTTTTATAAACTATTTTTGTACACAAATGCGTTTTATCTCCATAAACAAGAAAAATTAATTTTGGTGAATTATTTTAATGAAATTTATTTATTATATATCCAATAAAATGGTTTAATATTCACATTATATGTTTTTTATATAAGATATAATAATAAATCTATTTTTATACTTCAAAAATGTATTTCTCAAAAAGTAATTATGTCTCATTTTCCAAACATATTTTAAAGCAATTTTTTTCTAATCTTTGAAAATTTATTTGAAAAAATAAACAACATTTTCGAAATCAACATGTAAAAATAAATTTGGAGAGATTTTATCATAATGTTGTCTTCTATTAGGTAATTCCACTCTCTTTACTTGTTTTCCGCTTTAATTGGGTGTGTCTTGGGACACCATATGATAGAGAAAATTTGTTATGAAAAATTACCTAAATTTATAAGATGTATCATTGTTTAAATTAATAGATTCGGGGTATGAACATGTAATGGATTAGTGGGGTCCTCCCTAAGTTTAGAGAACACCCAAAGTAGTCTGGAGTTTAGGGTAAGAATATATTGTTTTCATTATTGTCTGAGAATTTACATGTTGTACAATGGGATTACATAACTTATAATGTTTTCTAGGGTGTTATTTTTCTATTTATATTAGATGTTCATGTCTTGAGTCTTGATGCACACAGAATTATCTATGTTAGGTATGAGTGTCCTAGATATCCTTACCTAGTGTGATTCTTGGCATGGTGTTACAAATGCTTTTGGTTAATTTGGAATTTTTAAACTTTTACTATATTGGTTTTAATACCATGTATTCGATATAATAAATTATACATTCATTTTTTTGATATGATTACTTGATTTTATATGATATTATTGTAAATATATTTACCTACCTTATTCAGAAATTTTAAAAAGGTGAGAATTAAAAAAAATTCCATGATTTTGGAAAAAAACATTTAAACTATTGATCATGAATTTTTTTGAATGTTGAGAATGCATGGATTATTTTATTGAGTCTTATTATAGAAAACTTATTTGGGACCCTACTGAGCCTATCAGTTCACACCCTACACGCCCCTGTGGTGGTGAAAAAAACATGTTATGTATTTCGATGCAGGAAAAGGGAAGGCACCACAGTGACGTAAAAATGTTTTTTATTAGCTGGGTTTGGGTAGCTAGTGGTTAGATGGTGGGATTTTCCCATGCTATAACATGGAGACTATTAGAGTAGTTGTTGTAGTTTTTTCATCCTTTATAGTTGGACTTGTATCTTAGCGTTTTTTATACCATTTCATTTGTATTGCTGTTGTAATTCTCTATCTATTATGGAATACATATTCATGTTTTTCCATTGTTTCTTTCTATAAATATATATATTTCATGTTTTCTAATTTAGGATGGGAAAAATAATTCCCTATGTGTGTGGTTATTTCCTGGCTGCTAGAAACTAGACCCTAGGGATCCGGACCACCCTTTAGGTATGTGGAAATTTGGTTCGGACACCATTTTGAGAGGGTATCCGGGTTGGGTTCATCATGTTTTGTTATCAAATGTATTATATCCTCACGATTCCTTATATTTTGACTTTTAATATACTATAGATAATATTTTTAGGACTTGAGATGTATATTGTGGTGAGTATCAGACCATCTCTTATCATGATAAGACTTATGTTACCATAAGATGATGGGATGTGTGTCTATTGTTTTGAGTTCGTTATATTAATATCAGTTTTTTATGGGTTTTCTTGTTTGAACTAAGATTTCTTTTGTCTTATTTTTTATTTTATTTTGTTGTGTAGTAGTATTCTTCCAAGGCATGTTTTGCGATTTTTATAGGAGGGTGTAGCTGATTCCCCCCAAGGGAATCCTCTTATGGATTATAATTTTATCGAGGCTATCATGCGGGAAGTTAAAAATGTTTACCAGAATGTAAGAAAAGTTCAGAACATAGTAGTTGTGGTACAACTAGGGGATATAGTTGACCGAGAATAATCCCAGGTGTTCTTCTGTGAAAAGATGCCACCCACTAATGGTTTAAATTAGCCTCATGTGGGGAAGACTGACTTGGAATGATCGATGATATCTTCTAATTCCTGGATACACTTGAGAGTATCAAGGTGAATTGTGTGGTATTCATATTTGAGGATATTAGAAAGATATGGAAGGATTCCATGGTAAAAGAGGATAGACACATGGTCTTCGATTAAAAGGGATTTAATACTATCTTCTTTTCATAGTTTTTTCTAGATTCTGTTATAATGGTGAAGTATATATAGTTTCTCTATTTTTGGTAGGGAGAACATTTGAAGCCAACATATACCAATCAATTTTCTAGGATGGTTCATTTTTCACATGATGTTATAAAGAATGACTTGATAAAAGATCAAAATTACCTGCAGGTTTTGCAATCAGATATCAGATTTTAAATATTCATATTAAATATTTCGACCTATGTGGAGAAAATGAACTGGGCTATGATGGAAGAGATGAATAGAGAAGGCAATTTTTAATATTATCCCCCTTCTCTCCCACCTAGTGGAAGATTCAGTGCCATGGCCTGGAAAAATAGAAGGAGAGATGGTCATCACCTGAATGGCGGAGGTGGTTCTCCGTAGCGGGCCACTTTGTCACCTCCGAATTCATCTACTAGGTTGCTTATAACTCTCTATTAGTGTGTAAATTTTTGTCACAAATGAAATTATTTTCCATCACCAAAATTTTTTTTCAATAGTTATAGACATTATAGTCTTTTATGGTGTTTAAATTAGGCTATGTGTATTCTAAGATAAGGTTTGGGATCATCAACTCTAAAGTCTGCTGCATCATAGTCATATTCTTCAAGGACTACAGGGATACAGCCATAAGCCTCATGTTTGAAGAACCTTAAGGTGTTATATGTGTTTCCAAAGTAGTTATATGAAATTCTATCAATAGTGGTAGGGACTATCTTTATTGAATCTTCCTTAGATATTTCATTATTTGATACTAATGCTTCCCACTCATCTATATACTTATATTTTTTTTGATATTTTAAACATTCCAAGGCAGATAATGTTATTTTTTATGGAGTTAGAGACACCTCGTGGGATGAAGAATGAGTAGGGGTTTTTGTGTAATTATTATATGCTATTGATGGATGATATGGAGTTAGTTTGGGATTTCCTCATTCTCGATATGGATTTGCTTGATATCATCATTAGGATGGATTGTATTATAGATCATCATGATGAGTATTATTGTTATCATTGATATTTATCATTTCTTACTACTGATGGGAGTTCATAGGGCTTTTATAAAGAGTGGAATCAGAGGTATATTCGTACAGGACCTTCCATCCTCGATCTGATGAGTTTTTTATCTGCTGTAGTAGTTTATCCTGATGACAATACTTATATTGTTGATATTACATTTGTTATTTAGAATTTTTCTAAGTCTTTACATGAATAATTCTCTGGTATTAATCCATATTTAGAGGTATTTTTTATGATTTACCTAGTGCGAGGTACATAGACAATTTCTGTACCTTCCTATCATATGGAAACAACAGAGTTGGAAGTGATCTAGATTTAGTTGGATGATCAGATGGATAAGGAGTTTGTTCACCCTAGTGTTTCACCTTGAACATAAAAGTTTCTTTTTTATAAGAAGGAATATGGTTCAGTCTAATTGTGTGTTTACTATCAGAAGGTGAACTAAGTAGTAGTTAAGAATATTTATCCTCTACCTCATGTGGATGATCTGTTTGATCAGCTAATGGGGTAAAAGTGGTTTTGATGATCAATATTTGTAAATGTTATCATCATCTTATAGTGAGGAAATATGATATATCGAAGATTGATTTTTAGAGTAGGTGTGTAGATTATGAAAATCTTTTTATTCCATTTGGTCAAAGTAATGCTCATGAATTCTTTATGGGTTTTATGAGAAATATATTCCATCAGCATCTCAAAACATTTATGGTATTGTTCATGGATGATATATTGGTTTCTTCGAGATCTGAGTGTGAGCATGATAACAATATGGGTAGGTTATGTAAATCCTAAGAAGTTTACAATAGTATAGAAATTATTTTAATGAATCATATAGAATCTAGATGTGATGTTCTTGGGGAAAGTTATTTTTTAGCTTGGGTTATCAGATGATGATTTGAGGTTGAATTTTGTTTTTTCTTTGGAGGGTCCACATAATGTATTTGAGATTTGAAGAATACTTGGTATTTCTAGATATTATCGATGGTTCATCATGGATTTCTAAAATTTTGAATCACTATTGATTGATATTACTAGGAAAGGGGATAAATTTATATGGGATGAAATGTGTTAGTATTCCATCAATGAGAATAAATAACTTCTGACATTAGCTCCTGATTTGATCTTACCAGAACCTGATAAGAGGTATGTGATTTTTTGTGATTCTTATAGTGCTGGTTTGGGTCGTGTTCTCATACACGATGACCAAGTTCTTGTTTATAACTCTCTTCAGCATTGAACTGATGAGGAGATTTAACCCATCCATGATTGAGAGGTTTTGATAGTTATGTATGAATGTAACTGATGGAGACGCTATCGTTTTGGAGAGCGGTTTATAGTAATTTATGATCTTAACAGTTTTATCTATATCTATTATCATAAAGACTTGATCCTTAGATAGAGGAGGTGGGTAGAATACCTTCATCAATTTTAACTCAATATTACATACAACCTAGGGAAGGGGAATTTCATTGTAGACAATCTTATATCTCATATGCAAAGGCTACCAAAAAGGAGGATAAACAATGAAATTTCTTTATGAGATTAGGAAATCACATATCATGTTCACCCACCAATGGGGATTTTCAAGGATGAGGATGTGGATGATGATATCCCTAATGAGACTAAAGATGTCACAAATGACCTCGTTTTTGAATACTATAAGGGAAATGGGGTTTAGAATACAATCGATGATATTAGGGTTGATAGAATGTTCTCACAGGTCTCCTCTACTAAGGTAGCTAAAAAGAGTGTAAACATTAAAAAAACATCTAATCCCATGATGTCAAGTAACACGTTCAACCAACTAAGGGGGATTTTTTGGATGATGAGGCTATAGATGGTCTCTTTAATTAGAATTAATATGGAATGAATGAACATTATGTTAAAGACTGTAAGGGAACTGATGTTCACCAAACTACTAAAACAGTCAAAATGGTGGGAAAAGAGCTCAATAAATCTCTAAGAGGAGGAATGAAAAGAGTTATATGTAGGAAAAGGAAATACAATAGGGTATTGAATTAATAAAAATGTCCAATAACAATTGTTAGAGATCTAAAAAATGAAAATAAAAAATTTTAATTATCATGCGATTGGGAATACCCTCACAACCAAATCCCTTAGAAATTACATAATATCAAAAAAAACTTATCAATATCATAATTGCTGATATAAAAATGTTTTTTGGAAACTAGATAGCTTTCAAGTGGGCCACTCTTTGTTATTTATTTTCCACTAAAACATCACGTGACTAAAAAATGTATCATCTTTGGATCCTTAAGCATAAAATAATTCACATAAGGACATTCAAAAAAATAAGAGAAATGTATATTTGTCTCTTTAAACACGTCATGTGGAAATATATATATTTCTTTCTTATACGCATCTAAATCATATTCCAGAATAAAGGAGTTATGGAAAGATATTGAGGTCCTATATGAAAACATGGAGCACAAATTCGTTGTTATGGGATACATCAACACTGTTTTTAATCCTCAATAAACAACATGACCAAGCTTTAAAAAAATAGTGTCATTAGATTTTTTGGATTGCATTGATCAGTGAAATGTTCCAAAATTCCGAATTTCTGGTGCCGATTTCACAGGTAATAGGAATAAAATTAATGGGAGACAAAAAAATAGTCTTGATAGGTGATTCATACAAATGGAAGTCAAGAGTTATAAAAATGGGGTACTAGGATACAGTCATATAATTTTTCATTCTAATAAAAATCCCATCATTATTTATATATTCACCTAGATTACAACGTATGTGCCTCTCTAATTTCATTTTAATAATGGTTGGATTGTCACTCTTGGAAGCAAGGAGGTTATTTTAGAGTCTTGGAAAATCCAGTCGATTGGAATCATGTTGCAATCCATTTATGGTAAATTAAAAACACACCAATAATATATTAATGTAATGTAGAATAAAATCTTCCTCTGAGAGGCAACTTAACATTATGGAGGCCAAAGGGAAGCATAAACAATGAAAAATGAGGATCCCAAATAAAATTAATCGCTCTATAGTAGATATCCGAGATCATTTCAAACTATATGTTCATATCAATGTTAAGGGAATGAGGGATCATAATCAGGTAAATATAAAATGGATGATAGATGGGGAATGTAATTTATTTTTTACATATGTTGTATAAGGAGAAGAGAATAAGAACCAAGAATAATGACATTAGTATAGATGGATGCATGCACTCTTTGGAAAATTAAATCTCTATGGCAGTTGTGGAATATTTCAATATATTTTTCTTTGATTATGGAATTAATGACATTCCAAAAATGGTAGATAATACAGCACCCTGCAATGATGATCATCAAAACAGTTAACTCTCTTGATCCTCTTCAAATGAAGAAGTAAAAGTGGCTCTCTAATCTCTTAATATAGACAGTGTGATTGTCATGAATGGATTCACTAATAAATTATTTTTCTTATAGAAGGATGTTATACATGATGATTTTACCAATGAAATGATGGACTTATTTTATCTTGAAGTTTTTACGTATGGAATTAATTTACACATTATTGCCTTGATTCCAAAAAGGAATGGAAATTGAAATCAAATAGTTCATGTAGTTGAAATTGGAAAAAATTAACCAAAAATCATTAGTAATATAATCAAGAGAAGGTTGGGAATAATTGTTAAATATTATATCCCTCCAAATTATTTTGGGTTTATTCATATAAGAATCATTCAAAAAAAATTATTCATAACCTCAAAGAGTGTTCATCTGATGAAGAGAAAAACAAAGGAGTGGGACTTTGAACTCAACATTTACATTTACAAGGCATTTGACACGTTGAAGTGGAGCTTTCTTATTTCTTTCCTTATGAAATATGGGATGTTTGAGGTTTTAATTAAAATTTTTACTTGTATTATCACATCTACATAGTTATCCATTCTTATCAATGGGTCACTAATGGTTTTTCCGTTGTACTATAGGTGTTAGATAGGGGGGTAATCTCTTAGAGATTTTGTTTTCTATTTCTTTAGATTATATGAGTACATGTTTTAATGGACTTGTACATATTGTTATTTACAATATAATAAATTATGGTTGGGGTGAATTTACTCCATTAAATCTATTATATGCAGATGTCATTATCATCTTTGGTCAAGATTCAAAGGAATCCATTTCTTCAATAAAGGCCTTTTATCATTATTAAGAAGTGTAAGGAATCTAAAAATGATAGAATAAGAATTTTATTGTGTTTGGTTCTAGAATAATAGTTGAAAGGAAAAACATGATCAAGATATAGCATGTAGTTAAGAAGGGATATCCACAATTTTATTTCATTGGTTTCTCTTTATTATTGGGAAAATTAAAAATTTAGTATTTGGTAAAAATTTGATCTCCAATAAAAAAATAAAATGTCTAGATGGAAAGGGAAATAAATTTTCCAAGAGGGAAGGGTGTGTCTTGTCATGTCAGTAATTACATCTAAATATTTTTACACGTTGTATCTTAATAGGTGGATAATAATCCCGATCAATGTCCTCCAAGTTATGACAAATAATTTCATTTGGACTGGGTTGGTGCATGAGAGGAAGCAGATAATTGTGGAATGGAAGGAATGAATAAATTTTGTTGATATGGGAGGCCTTTGAATCAACGATATAAAGATATTCAATGATGGAATTATTGGGAAATTCATATGGAATCTCATAACATAAAATTATTACTATTGTGGTTTCCATTCCAAAAAGTTCAAAATTAAATTTATTGTTGGATATCTACATAATCTTGCATCCTTTTTTTGGGTCTCCACTATTCATTACTTCATTGACATTATGCATAAAAAATATGGATGGTGAGAAAGAAGTCTCCACTAAAATGTTTGAATACCTTATTGGTCAACAATATTGTTAATGATATCATTAGAGTATCACCTAACAGAGCACATATGTCCATTTCTAACTGCCTCATACACATTGTAAAATATTATGACCTTATCCTTGATCAAACCAGGATAGGGATTCAAAACTATGCCATTGTAGATGGAGAGAACATGATCTTGAGTCCCAACGATAATATGAAATTCATTATTAACGAGTTCTACAAAATGTAAAGTGAAGGATCCACTCCACCACTTTCATGGTAGATGATATTCATGGTAAACATTATACATCCCTCGTGATTTTATTTATTTAGAGTATTTAGAGGAAGTGGTCTCCCAAACATGCTTAGCTAAGTTGTGATGGATATTATATTGTCCAAGATTTACACTTATTCTTGAAAGGTTAGGAGAACATCGAATAACTCTTCCTATATTGAGACACTCCATAGGATATCTGGAGGTACGTTTCCTATCTACTTGGATTTCATTTATATAATGACTTATTGTTGGGATACTTTATTCTAGAACTATGCTCATTTGAAAAAATTCAATGGGTTAGTAACCTATTACTGGTTGTTTCTGCATCTATTTTTATTATTGTGTGGATGTAAAGGAATTCTACAACATTTGATTATATGACATCCTTAGAGGATAGTTCAAAAATTGTGATCTATAGGGATATTGATGATACTACAAGGGTGAAAATAGGGACTATGAATAAAAACATGAATGACATGAATAATATGATATCACTGGGTGTTTTGGGAAGGCCTAACACACCTATTGTGATAAGGTCAGTATAATGGATTACTCCTATCAATCCAAGGATTAATTTTATCATTGATGGTACACCCTCAGGCATGTCAGGGGTCTTGGGTGAGGAGGGATCTTCCTCACTCACTATAGACTTGTAAAAGGTGTATTTCATCAATATATTGGCATTGTAACGATGTTTGAAGGTGAATTTTGTTCTATGGTTCATCTTTTTAACAAATATATCCAACACAATTGGTTCAAATATAGATTAAGTAAGATTTTTAAATTATAGTGAGATCATTAAAAGGAATAATAAGAGATTCAACCTGGAGGATTTTTTCCTATTTGACTAAATGTATGAACTAGGTCAATAACCTTAACATAGTTGACTCACATGATTATATTGATTATAATAATATGGTGGAAGCCTTTTAAAATAATGGGATTATAGAAATGAACATGATGTGGGATTTTAGAGCCCTTGATTATTACATACCAATTGTGGTTGTAGATATATAGGGATTTATTCACTCTCATCTCTATAAATCCACATGCAACATTTAATCTCTCTATATTTTTATTTAATAAATTTTGGGGGACAAGCATTTCTGTGTTCCTTTACATTCCATTCTATTCATTAGGTTCATTTGCATGATGAAATATTCAGAGTAATTTCCTAAACCTTTTATGGTGGGGAGATGATTATTGGATGGTATATCTCTTCAGATGATATTCTCATATTTGGGTTTGGTTTCTCATCCAAACATCTGTAAGGAGATTAGTTTTTTTTATTATCATAGTTCTTCATGGTCCATACAACTTACCACTAAATATATGTATTATGTCCTAAGAAAAATATTCCAGCAGATGGGTATGAAGTGTGACATTACTGATTATGTTTCACATCATTACATCTACCAATAGATAAAGGAAGAGCATTTAAAACTCTCTAGTTTTCTATAACCTCTTATGGATCTAGTTTGCAAATGGGATGAATTATCTATGGATTGTTTTTTTGGAATATAATGGAATATCTATGGTAGGAATGCTATCTGGTTGTTGATTGATCTATTGAATGGTTGGCTCATTTAATTCCAATTAGGGACACCACCTTTGTTGAAGATCTGGGTAAGTTGTATGTGTAATAGATTATGATGTTACATGGGTTTGTTTTTGATATTTCTTTAAATAGGGATCCTAGAACTACATTGAGGTTCTAAAGGAGTCCCTGAGAGGAAATGGTGACTCAGGTAAGATTGAGTACAACTTTTCATCCACAGACAAACAGTTAGAGAGTGAATGTTATTCAGATATTGGAGGATATGCTCTATGCTTGTATCCTAGATTATTTATTATTTTGGGATAAAAATATGGGATGGATTATTTTTCTAATGAAAAAAGTTATTAGTAATCGATCAAAATGGATCCTTTTGAGGCTTTGTATTGTCTCATGTGAAGGTCTCCACTTTTTGGGCATAGGTGGGAAAAGATAATTTTGTGGGATCAGGTTTGGTTTAGGAGACATCATTGAGGATTTAGGATATATAGAAGTCTCTAGTAAAAGATAAGTGTCGAAAAAAATCTTATTCATATCAAAGACATCATCCTTTGATGATTTATAAAGCTGGCAGGGTTTTATTCAATGTTTCTCCTCAGTAGGGTCACCTTCAGCTTGGAAATTAAAAAAAGTTAGCTCCAAGATAGGTTGAATCAGTTGAGGTCATTGAGAAACTGGGGAAGAATGCTTATCAGTTGGGATATATGGTTCAGGTGATGGGAATTCATGTAGTTTTCCAAATATCATAGATCAGGAAATACCATCCCTATCCCTCTCCAATTCAGATTTGGGAAGAGATTGAGTTAGAGCCCCATGTTTTTTTTGGGGAGAAACTAGTATAGATAACTAAATATCAAGTGATGGTATTGAATGGGAATTTTAATCTTTTTGTCCCCATGTTATGATGATAGATATCATATTCTCATAAGACTTGGGATTGTGGGTCATTGATGAGGGAGTAGTTTCCTCATATCCTTGCTGGACTTAATTATTTCACGTGAATTATTGGGAACAAAAAGTCTTATGTTGGGATTTTTTTCACATCCAATTATCCACTTTTTAGTAATTTCCTTCTATGTATATATTTCACTCTATAATTGGATTCATCTGAGGAGTCCCTAGGGTATAGATCATTTTTGGGGGAAAAATTCCAAAATCTCAAGGATTTATTTTTGTTTGAATTAATGGATATCATTTATGAACAAGTAATGGATTTGGGAGGTCCTACCCATGTTCGGAGAACACATGAGGTGGTTTGAGTTTTCATGTAAGAATCTATTATTTTTACTATCTAATGGGAATTTAAATTCCGTGTAATGGGTGTACAGATGTGTAATGTTCACCAGGATCATGTCATGAACCAAGTACATAGCATGAATGATTATAGGACATGTAAATATTACACATTGTGTAATGTTAAAAATCATATTTTGAATAAAAAGGTGACAGGTTTTTTATCATATATATACCCCCTTAAATTATATGGCATTCAATGATATTACACACCATGTAATATTCATGAGTTTGGATTTTATGTATATGAATGGATGAATCTTATTTCATTCCCCTATAGCCCCTTCCCTTTTATCTTAAAAGAAGTATCTAATATTTTGGGGAACCTACACTCATTCTGAATTGATTAGTTCGACATTTGACCTCCATTGATGTTGGGTTGAATCTCTTCAGGAGAGTGACCAATTCAACTTATTAGTTTCCTTTTAACACAACAACACTGTCATGTTTCATTATTGGGTCTGTTTATATGAGTTGATGTTTCTCATAATTTATTTCATTATTTTTTATGTGATCTTATTCTAAGGTCCGATCATTTAGTGTTGTTGGTGTAGAGGGTTTGCATTCTTCATGGTATGGGATACTTATCCTCTTCTCATACATTTTTTAATTGAATCAATTATATGATCTGTAGATTGATCATAGGGCCTCCTTTTTCATTGTTTTGTACATTATGGTTTTGTATCTTGTTATAGGTTTGTGGACCTTGTTTTGGGGTAATTGGTTCTATTTATATCTAGTATTGGTGAAATTCATGACATCGGTTATTGATAAATTATTTTATAAATTAAATCTAATGATTTAATGATTTAATTTGTGTTTTTATAAATGGATTTTTCATTAAACATGGTTTCCCCTTGTTTTGGTAAAAAATTTGTTTTCAGATAATTGTGAAATGGAATTTTGAATTTTTTTCAAAGAATGGTTCGATAAATTGGATTGGAAAATAGATCACATGAGAACACATGGGTAATTAGGCGAAAGGTGTTGTAACGGTTCTCATCAACTGTTAGGGAATTTACTCTTGGCGTTTTCCTCTACTCTCTAGGATTTTTGTTATAGGGACTTTTTATATAAGTTGGGAGGATCAATTTCAGGGGTATTCTTATTTTCCTTATAATCGGGGGATATGTCTAGAGATTTGATGCATAGATGATTGTATATGTTACATAATAGTGTCCAAGATATCATGATCTAGTGTGATACTTAGCATGATGTTTCATATTCTTTATGAATATTTGGTTTCATTTTTCATGTACTAGTTTCCTTTCACATTCATGTATATGATATGATATGTGATACCTGCTTTTTTATATGACTGCTTTACTGAATATGAATTTTTTTGAAATTGATTAACTTTCATTATTTGGAAATGTGGAAAATGGTAAATTCAGTGTTTTCCCATGATTTTGAGATAAAAAATACCAAACTATATATCATTTCTTCATTTTTATTTTATATAGAGCATGCTTAGATTATGGTAAAAATAAATTTTATTAAACACCGTTGTGGGACCCTGTTGTGTTTGTTTGCTCATAAACTGCACACCCCTTCGACAGGGCATAAAAATTGATATGTATTTTGATTCATGGAAGGGTAAGGTGTTACCATGTTGAAGAGAGGTTTTTAGATATCTTAATTTGGTTATATAGTGGTGAGTTGGAGGGAGTTTCTCATACTATCCCATAAACA
This sequence comes from Viscum album, assembly GCA_963277665.1. NCBI lineage: Eukaryota > Viridiplantae > Streptophyta > Magnoliopsida > Santalales > Viscaceae > Viscum > Viscum album. Next base: position 1,568,891,873 of record OY728160.1, read on the forward strand.
CGTTTAGAGTAGCTATTTTTATTTTTTCATCCAATATAGTTGGACTTGTCTCTTGGAGTTTTTTCTACCATTTTATTTGTATTTATTATGTTGTTATCTATATGTTGCTACACATATATTCATGTTTTCTTTCATTGTTTCTTTATGTACATATATACGTGTCATGTTGTCTTCTTTAGGTTGGGAGAAATCATTCCCTATGATTGTTATTGTTTCACAAGTGCTTGATGTTGGACCATAAGGATAAGGAATACCCTTTGGGAAATTGAAAATTTGTGTTGGGTACGTATTTTATAGGGTATCCATGTTAGGTTATTCATAGTGATTTTTTTAGAATTTTTTGAAAAGGTTATTTTTTGATGAATAATGAAAACTAATATTTTATATTAAGAATTGTCATTTCTTTTAGAAAAATAAAAACATAAAAATTTATTTTAATACGGTTTAAAAGTAAAATTTGTTCAATTTTATATATATTTACCAAATACAAGTCATTTGATTAATTTTAAATTGAATTTATTATTTAAACTTTTCTATTTGGAAAACTGCTTTTTTATCATGCCCGCATGATTAATTTTAAATATAGTTTTTCCCATTATATGAATTAAATTTCAAAAATGGATTCGATATTGGGAATCATCATAATTTATATTATTTGATAAGTTCAACTTAATTTTTTTCTATAACTAATAGTAAATACAATAAAAATTAATTACAATAGGTAAGCTGTAAATGTGTTCACTAATGGGTAAACTCAAAGGATAAGGTATCAAATAACCCAAAAAATGCCAAAAAAACATTTTACGGGCATATAATCACCTTATCACGTTTTTGGTTTGAGAATTAACCTTTTTGGAGCCTTTGGGCATGTAATAAACATAGTTACACCTTTTACTTTTAAAACATTACATGTATGCCACTAACCTCACATATAAAAGTTCACCCCATCTTCTCTCATATTTATCCTTTTGTAACCGATTGGATTAAACAAGACCCAAAAAAAACTTCCTTAATTATATCCTCCCATACTATAATCCTTAGTTTCTTCATAAATCAATCCTAATAATACTTTTTTAGTGAACCAAAAGATGTTTTCAAAGAAGAGGTAATGTCCCCAACAGAGCATTTTGTTTCATCATCCACCACTTTCAATTCTTAATAAATCATAGTGATGTAAAAAACTCATTTTAATAAATATACTGATATGTTATTATTTTGTTTTAATAACCTTAATCATTCTCCTCTTCCATTAAATGTGATACAAAATCATCATTCATGTGTACAACGGACTTCTGCCTTATGAAGCGTTGCGATTCATTTTTCACATAAGCTTTACATGCAAGTTAATATGGATTGGTTTAAATGAAAATATATTATATATATTAAAAAAATTATTCTCAAATTTTAATATCTTATTTACCATTATTTATTTCATTCATTTGAGAAAATGGAAACAACATTCATGCGTACGTATGACCTACCGTTTCCATAAAAGGTGTATTTAATTGTATATCGTTTATGGATTAATATAAATAAATTTATAATGAATATATATGACACTTATTTAATGGTTATAATTATGTATTTTATATATCCATTTTCAATATAAAATTATAAAAAATACCAAAAAAAACATACATGAAAAACAAAGCAGTTATTACCTAAGCTACGATTTTAACATGGAAAGATTAATAAATAGGTAATAAAAGGTCATAAGTAAATAATAGATGGTATGAAATATATTTCAATGGTTATGTAATATATTTTTAATGAAATTATATTAATTATATAAGAAGTGAAACTTTTTATGAAGGATTTCAAAAATTAAGTTAGGGATTTCCAATAACTCTTATTTTTGGGGGACTTATGCCATTATCCCCACTAGATTATTTTGTGTCATGTATATATATTCCATTTGAAATCATATATCATTAATATAATTATTTTATAAATATTATATTTTTATTTTATGTTATTATATTATAGGTATTATAATTTAATAAATTGCCAAAGTGGTAATGGATTTTTATATCAATTTATATTCTTTAAGACATATGTGGTGTTATGCACCAATCTTCTTTTATGGGATCTTTTTAATTCCCATTTTACAAGTTATATAATGAATATAATTATTTTTATGTCTCATTTAATGTTATTATATAATGGTTCTTATGATTCAATGTTACCAAATTGGAATGGTTTTATAATACAGTCTCATCTTTTATCGGAATTTTTTTATGTTTATAAATCTGATGATGAAATATTATGATCCATATATAAAGAAACTAATTATTTTATTCTACATTAGATATTAATTAATAATACAATTTTCCCTTCCAACTTCATCTATTTTTTTACTCAATAGTTTAAAAGGACATTTTTAATGAAAATCAACATTATCTCTCTATTCTTTCAAAAACATAATTTTATTCCATATACATTTTCTATAAAAATGGCTTCATATTTTTAATGTTCCTATAAGATTTTTTAAATTCCATTTTACTCATTTTTTAATTTTTTACATTTTTTATAAAATGATTCTTAATATCATTTTCTAAATAATTCTTGATTCTTTTTTACTGAAAATTTGAAAAGAATATTTATTTTAACATGTATGACACATAAAACTATCATGACCACTAATTGTTTTAAACAATCCCTTTATATGTTTCAATGATTATCTTAAAAAAATATTTCCCAATATATTATATATTCATAGTTTTAAGATGTGATTTTTAATGAATGATTTTTTCCTTAAGAAATGTTTTAAATGTTATTTAATGCACGGTTTAGTAGTTGGGAATGTCATTTTCAATGAAAAGGTATTCTGAAATATTTTATGAATTTAAATTTAAAAGGCGTTAATTTCAAATGATAAATTGTTTTTGTTAAGAATTTTTTTAAAGGATTATTCCCAATTCTTATATACGTTTCCAAGGTTATTTTTCAAAATAAAGGATTCTGAAAATTTATTATGTTTTAAAAAAGCGTTTCTCAAAGTTAAAAGGTTATTTTCCTTAAGCAATGTGTTAAATTATTCTTAAAGATTATGTAATATGTTTTAAGGTTTTTTTTCAAATAACTGTATTTTGACAATGATCTCTGTTTTAAAATGTGTTTTTAAATGAGGAATATTTAATTTTCCAAAAAAATATTCAAAGTGATCTTTTAAAATAATCCTTCATGTAAGATGAAATCCTTTGATGTTACATTTTCATTAATGTGAATATGATCTAAGGATGCCATTATTATTATAACTTTGGATGACTAATATTTATTATGAAATGAATATTATGAAATCCATTTATCATCCATGAGTTATACTATGATAAACTGCATATGAAACCCACTTTCTTCAACGAGTTATGCTTTGATAAATTGATGAAATAATTATGAAAGATTTTTTTCATAGGTTATGTTATGATGATTTTTAAACCCCATTTGTTTTCATGGTTTCTTAAATGATGAATTTTTTTTAATCTTGTGGCACACATATGTATGGGTTTTCTTATGTGTTTGGTGGGACCTATATCTCCCTCCAATGCATTGGGTAAATATTAACATCTCACAAGAAAAATAGGATTGCAATGGAGAGTTAAACAAGATCATTAAGGGATATTTTCCACTATGCTAGTCTTGGGAGTGAACTTTAGCTACTTGATGGCTTGGGGATTGAAACCATTCCACTATGTTAGTTTTGGAAATGTGCCTTGACTACAAAGGAAATGATCTTCTATAATTATGCGTATGCAAATAATTTCAGGACTTATGTCAATGTTATGCTCTTATGGATAATGTTCATTGATTTCATTATGGTTCATGTATTATGAACTTCAAATAACTATTCAATGAATCATGATTTTGATTGTTTATATATGGGGTATGGCTTTCATATTTCATTCTCACATTCTCATACCCTTATGCTGAAAAAATATTTATGTATTTCCATTGTTTATCCTTAATAAACATATAAGATCTACATTTCTTATGTTTCCATTCCCTAGGTTTTAATGAAAGGTTTTATTTAGGGTATATCTGAGAAGATTACTAATTTTATATATCTTTAGGGGATATGTTTAAGATATTTCAACAAATTAGAAGATTTTGTGTCCAGTATCTAATGTATCTATATCTTTTCAGTCATCAGAAGCATTTTTTGGAAATGTAAAGAATTTTAATCTAGAAGATGTAATATTTATGTATGTTTATCATGGGTCCTTACATATAATTTCTAATATGAGAATCATTTCAAGGGTTATTCCACTATTTTGAAAAAATATGTGCATGTGATATCATATATTTTATAGTTTTAAAATTTCAATTCTGAGCATCTCTCGGACTCATAATCTCATGCTTTCTCAATCCCTAGATCCAAAAAAATTATTAGATATATTATAAAACATTAAATGAGAAAAATATAGATGTTAAACATGGTTTTCTTTCCCAACCACACATTATCATTGATGATATCCTTAAATTGTCTAATATCATGAAAAAATAGTTTTCCCTCATAACTGGATTCGATGAAATAATTAATTTGACATTAACAACCAATTTGTAAAACAATTGAAAATTATTTTCATCATATAAACTATTTTGAGATTCAGTTTAAAGACAAAATAAATAATTCTCTCATTACCATTTAACAATTATTGGTTTCATATACATGAATGCCTACATGATGTATATGGTCACTCTTGTTTTTATAATTGGAAACAAAATTAAAGTAATCATAATAAGGATATATTTGTGGTTATACAACCAATTATTATACATTCACATCCATGATACACATGGTTATTGATGAAGAGGATTAATTAACATTTTTTAACTACATCATGTTCCCTATCATGATATATATCCATGAAAAAAACCCAAAAATTAATAACTATTACAATTTTTAATATCCAAAACCTATACTTCACTCCATAACCACACCCTAGTCATGTAGGAATGAAAATAGGTTTCATATTCCCCACAATATTTAACCTAAATTGAGTTTCACAATTACATAAGAGGGGGGATTGAGTTTTATAATGTTTAACCCCTACTAAAATTTCCCATTGAAATGATATTGAATCATTTATAAATTATTTATTAGAAATGAAATGTTAGAAGGAAAATATAAAACAATGAAAAATTTAGTGGTTCAGGGATCAAAGATGACTTAGTAAAACCCACTAGTTCTCTCTCTTCATGCTTGGTGGATTTCAATATAATGGTTCATTTCTTCTAGATCATGATATTTGAGTGCATGAAACAAAATATTGTCATAAAAAGGTGAATTGATATTTTATAGGGATATCTCTTTTTACCAAACCTATCCATATATTTAACACCCTCTTAATAAGGAATGTTAAATTTATATAAGATATATGCTATAGAAAAAAGTTTCATATTCAGCTCATAGTTTCAGGGTGTAACTTGAATTAAGATGATAGGTTATTCTAGAAATTGAATATTCCATTAATTAATATCTCTGGTTGATCTCTCGACAGATGTTTGATGCATTATTCAAAGAATAACATCATGTTGTTTTTCATATTCACATAAAAAATTGAAAATCTTACTTTTATAGGAATATAGTGTGTTGTTCACATTCATAAAACAATTCACTATTATATAAGTATTATTTTTCCCCATCAATTTAATGTTGAATTTTAATTTTCATATATAATAAATTTGTGAATAAAAAAATAATGATCCAAAGATTTTAGTTTTTTTATCACATGTGACCTTCATTTCCAAAAATATTAATCATTGAGATCATTGTTGAATATAACCATGTTCATCATTGTAAATATAAGTGTTCTTGGAAATAGAAATATTATTTAATTAGACATTAATTATAAAACGAAGAATATTTCTAACTCCAATAATGTTAGGCATGTAAATTACTCAAATTCCAATAAGAGTAATATATTGATTGAAAGGGAAACAAAATACTCTTAAAAATACTTACTTCAAATAAATACAACTTTAAAGGTAATTATATTCCTCATAGATCATTTCAATATTCAATAATTTATAGTACTTCAATGAAATACTTATTTTGTAAATCTATTGAATATTTTTACTTTGAAAAAAATATTTAACTACATGAGATCGTTTTCTACATATGATTTGTCACCTCTTAGTAGGAGAATCCCATCATAAAAGTTTTAATTAACTATAAAAGCTATTTCAATGATAATTTCAATCATCTTATGATCTCTTTAGTATTATAAAGATAATTATAAAATTAGAATTATATTTTACTTTATTAAATATTTTTTAATTTGATATTATGTAATTTCATTAAAAATCAACGCTTCATATGAAAATTTGATGTTCATATGATAAATTTTTTTCCAAAATTTATTGAATAGATTATTTTATACTACCTGATATAATAATTCTCATACATTATACATTTATAGGATAATTTACATTATAAGAATTCTGAAATCTAGTAAGATTAATTTTATATGATGGAAATATTATTTTCTTTGAAAAACAAATAAATTTCTTGGTAGTGTATGTTAATTGAAAATTCATATGACTAATTAGCGTCATGAATGTTAATTTATTAGCTTGTATGTTTTTTTCATAGAAAATATATTTGAATGTGAAAAATTTATATTTATCCAAAGTATCCCAAAATGAAATACTACTTCGAAAAAAGCAGAATTTTTTTAAAAAATTAAACTAATTTTACTAGTAAATCCAATTGGGATTTTATGAGAAAGAAAATTTATGAAATAATTGGATATGTTTTAACAACATTATTATTTCCAATAATCTACCCTTTTATATGATCAAAAAACCCATAATAACTTAAACATAAAATTTTACATTTTTTTATCTTTAAAAATACATATCCATAAAACCTTATCTATTATATAATAATGTGCATGTTTAAATCATTTTTTAGTCTTTTCTCCCCATTTTTTAATATAAAAATTAAAAACAATATATTGAGATAGAAAGTATTCAATATAGCACAGAAAAGATCCAATTGGAAGATATACATTACTGAGATTAGTAGTATTTTTCATTTTCATGAATAAATATAGTAAAATCAGAAAGAAAACAATTGCAAGGGGGAATAAATAATAGAGAATCAATTTTATTTAAGGGAAATATTATAATTACATTATCACTTTATAATATTGATAAAAAATAAAACAATGGGAAATAAATCACCCATGTTTCTTGGGGGGAGGTTGTGTAATGTCTTTTATTTTCCAGGTATTTTTTCAAATATTATATTAAGTTATTTTGAGAACATGCTTTGTTACGGTGTGAGATTCTAAGGCCTAGGGTGCGCAGAATAAATGTTTGAAATAAATTTATCCTTTAAATAGCGAACATGAATAGTTTTCTAAAAAAGGTAGAATAACATTTTAATGGGTTGTCAAATTAAAAATCTGAGGGCACCATTGTGTTCGGAGCATCGAATTTAGCCTTTCTAGGGCCTAACATCGTATAAAATGGGTCAACTGCAAATGTAAATCTATCGAGATTTTAAAGGAAATAAAATAAAATAAAATAATAATTTATTTTATTTTAAAATATTTTAATTAACGCAATGACATTTTTTTTGGTTTTAAATAAAAAAGAGCCTAGGGTTAGGCCCATAACCCTAGAAAACATTACTTCAAGGCTCTAGAGTTTTGGAGAGTATCTAACCTTAGAGGAATCTCGACAAACGAAGACAAGCTACAATGAATAAGTCATTGGGTGGTGAGATAAGATCCCAGCTGACAACTAGTCTCCCTCTTTATCTATTATCAAGGTAGAGGTAGTTGTTTTGATTCCATTTTCCCCATCCTTTTATTTAATAATGTGTGTGGATCATCCAAAAATTGGTAGACCTGCAGATAATTCATTCTTATGAGAGAGACTTTTATTCGGTTTTATTTTGTGGATTTAATACGTTATTATTCTAATTTGTATTTTTATTTTCACCATTTGATCCCTCTAATGGATTTGGAACAATTCCATGATGAATGACGATGGAGGTTCATTCCTCAATTTTCTATTTGGATTTTCTTCCCCATTTTGACATTGTGTTCTTCGTGTTCTTTATGGGGTTATGAAAAACAGATCATTACCAGTACATTACATAATGAAACGATCCAAAATGGTAGATTCAACATCATGAAGAAATAGTGTAGGTGAGGCAATGATGGAAGATGACAAATCTATATGGATTAGAAGAAATCGTTCGTTGACTATTCTTCACACTGATGATTGAAACATATTTTTGGCGCCGATCGGACACCAGAAACATACCGAATAAACATTTCCATAATGGGACAACCCTATATCTTACAATTCTAGGAGATTGAATGACTAGATAAATAGATCGAAGATCACCAGAGCACATAGAGGTAGAGTGATGGTTCTAGAAATTTCTGATGAACATGGTGTGTTCTTTGAAGAAGACAACGTGTCGGGCCGGCTCAGCAGCGGCTAGGGTTTCACGATGTAGGAAGCAATAAAACGATGTGCTGAAAATATCACAAGGTGTGTGGGTCCTCAAGTGGGAATCAATAAGTATCTCAGATGATACATGGACATGAGGTGGAGTACCTGGGATGTACTACGCCACACGGCTAGACCAGGACAGTTACATGGGTTACCCTGTGTACCGGTACACGAGTTGGCATACATGGGACGAATCCATGTATGGACACATGACCAATGAACAAAGAGAGAACCTCAGATAATCAGACATAGAATGTGACCATCGACATGACGTGTATGTGCTTTTTACATGACATGTATTCTAACTCAGTTTGTTGCACATGGGTAGTACACAATGTCTAGGGACATGCCGTGTGACCTTGCTACACATCATGAATTCCCTTCATCATGGATTTAGCTTCGTGTACACCATTCCTTGGACGAGTTTTTTTTGGGTTAGTGCCCCATTTTTTAATTCCCCTAAAGGTGAGTAATCATTTCCATCCACATGATTTTATCCCTTTAGTAGGACTTTCAGGATAGAGTCAGAATCCCTATAAGAGGCCCAAAGAGAGATCCTCTACCCAATATTGGATCTAGTTAGTGTCATGTTTCTACATGACCCATCTAATAGAAATATGATACTCTACATAGTAGGTGAATACAGATGAGTTGTGGTACACACCAAGGCCCTGAAAGTGATCCTCATATGGGTAACGTGTTCTTTCCCCACTCAAGAGTGAGTTGTCCTAGAATGAGTGTATATATTTTATCTTCATATCTATCAGAGTGTCTATCCCTATCATGATACTTCCCACAAAATGTACTTTTGAGACGGACATCATCAGAGCTATCAGAATCATGATGTGATTTCTCCTAGATGAGTGATTCTTGGAATCTTCGAAATGAATCCCTAACATGGGTAAGTGGTCGTTTTGACTTACCTCCAGAATATGGGTCTGGGTATCGAGTTTATATCGATATGTTTCTCTTGTTATATGTTCTATAGACATATACTATGAAGAGTTGAATGCACCTTTTCTTTGTATATGGCATTCTAGATTTTAGGGTCCTCTACGGAGTATTGTTATACTCACCCCTATAGGGGAGTTTCCGGCATATATCATGTCTTGTCTAGAAGAGTGGAATTTTGATGGAGACCAAGGAAAATGAGCACCAGACTGAGGTTAGTGAGCTTCTTTAAAAGCTGAGGTGTTCCTACGACTATGTGTAGAAGTCCCATTACCTATTTCATGCTTACATGTTAGAATTTGATGTTTGTAGATTCTTTCTTTTTATGGGATTGTATTTTGACCCAGTTTACTTTCCATACATTAATTTATATTGTACTCTGTTGGTTGGGATTATTTGTATACATGCATTTTTTAACCTTACTAGTTTTTTCATTTTAGTAATTTTAGGCTTGGAGAAGTGTCTCTGTGTGTGTGTGTTCTTAGTAAATGCCTCCCATGTTAGTGATATGACTACTCAGTGCTAGTCACTGGCCCTTACCCTATTGGAGGTAGGATTGGGGAGTTGTGGCACATGCTCCACTAGGACAGGTCGTGACAGAGTGGTATCAGAGGTGGTCAGTTATACCTGAGGCCCAAGATTCATTGAGATTGGTTTAGGGAAAAAATGTTAAGTGTTTAGAGATCAGATTTCAGGATAGGGACTCTATTGTTGGCATGGGCGACCAACGTAACCATACACCAGGGCTCTGATAACCTTCTTTTCAACACAGGTCATGAGAACACTAGTTATAGGGAAACAAAAAATGGTAGATGCATTATATAAGAATTGGTTTTATTTTCCATGTCCTTTGTGTTAGCTATCCATATATACTCTTTTACTATAGTACATATTATTTTCTGATAGGATTCCTCTATGACGTATACCATTTAGGATTCAGCAGATCGATCATGAGGATGACCCTCTCAATATCAAGGATTTAATTCACTATCCAGTTCCCCATGCATTACCTCTAGGTGGATCACCTTCTATACCACCACCAATGGAGAAGAACATGGTACCTGCTATACCAAAAGATAAGGAGCTCAGGTTGAGCACACTCCTTGAGTTTTAGAGACAGAGAACCCTTAGGTTCCTTGGAGAGTCTGAACCTCAGGTGGCGGATTGAGGCACTGACCAATGTTTTCTATCTTAGGAGGATACTAGAATCTAACATGGAGATCCTAGGCGCAATACTTTTTCATGTTTCTTTTGGATTATGGGGGAGTTTCACCATGTAGAGTCATGATGATGAGACTCTTTCTTGGATGGAGTTTGATAGACTCTTTAGGGTGGATTTCTCTCCAGTTACATTGAGGGAAGAGTGTATCCAAGAGCTTTTCCAGCTCCAGTAGGGCAGTTTAACAGTGGAATACTAATCATTGTGGTTCACTAACCCCTTCATGTACTCATTGGATATTGTCAGAGATCCGTTCTTTAGATCTCAGACCATCGAGTGTGGTCTACAATGGTACATCTGAGATAGTACTGTTTCTTTATTCATTTTGACTTATGTAAGAGTTATTGATAGAGATTTGATGGGCAAGATCTTCTTAGATTAGTAGAGACATCCATTGGGAGTCAGTTGTAGGAATACATGTGTAGAGACCTCAGAAGCATAGAGATAACATCGGTAATATGGATCGGGATGTGGGAGATGTCATAGGAGGACCTAAGATAGGTGATATGTTGTCCAGGGCTCTCAGGATGGATCTAGTCAGCCAACGTTGAGGTGATTCTTTTCCGGAAATGATAGGGGACTTCTCACAAGATATTTCCCAATCCGTTGAACTGCTGACATAAAGGTGGTGGATGTAATACCAAGGTAGAGGCATAGAGTGAAGTTGGCAGACCCGCCAAGTGACAGGTGTGAGAGCAGAGCAAGGAGAGCTATAGGTGGTGGTAGACACTTGGACCTACATCCACCACCACCCCTTTGAGGTCCACACTAGGCTCTTGGAGATTGGGGATAGGGGTAGGGGAAACTACATGTAGTTGATGAAAATGACCCAGGGACTCCAAGGATGATCTGAGGTACAATTTGTTGATTTTCTACCATAGTGGCTGTACATATAGACCTAGGTTCTAGTCATTACTTCCTCACCAAATGTCCTTTACGAATCCATGAGATTCTGGTGGATCCATTAACTGAACCCTTACTCTTGGAGAAATCAACTTGAGGAGACTCTATGATCACTCATCTTTTCCGACAGTGTGATATTACCCTGGGAGATGAGAGTTTCAGTTCGAATATCATTGTTACAGAATCGGGGCCTTATAATTCCATTTTCAGTATTGATTGGTTATCTTCTGTCCATGCCTAGAATGAATGCTTTAGATGAATAGTGTGGTGTGTCCACAATGATGGAACAAGGTTTTCCTTTTTTGTGGAAAGGAAACCTTGGCAGCACAGAATGTTCTCATTCTTAGTAGGATGAATCTAATCACTCATGATTAGACTAGACTTGCCCTCAGAGCAGCAGATGTTGTGAGCTTTCAGTTCCCAACAGTCGTGGAAGAGTACGAGGAAGTCTTTCAAGAAGATGTTCCAAGTTTAACTCCTCACCGGTAAATTGACTTCTGCATTGAGTTACACTCTGGGACGACACCAATATCCTCACCAGCATAGCATATAGATTCTACAGATCTTGGAGATCTGAGGGAGAAGTTGGAGGATTTTCAAAGGAAGGGTTTCATATGACCCAGTGTTTATCCTTGGGCGATTCTAGTTTTCTTTTCCAACAAGGTAGACAATAGTTTGAGGGTAGGTGTTGATTATCGGTGCATGAATTAGGCAATAGTAAATAAAATGAATTCACTGTCAAGGATCGAAAACCTCTTCAATCAATTGATAGGGATGCGATGGTTCTCGAATTGTTTCCTTGATTGGGTTACCATTAGTTATGAGTATGAGATAATGATATATCAAAGATGAATTTCAGATGTCGCTATAGTTATTAACTTACTTCGTGATTCCTTTTGGCGTGATGAATGATTATACAGTGATCACGGGACTTATGAACCAGATATTCCAGCCATACTTAGACCTATTTGTAGTGTACTTTATCGATGAAATCCTTGTGTTATCAGCATTAGATGAGGAACATGTGAGACCCTTGCAGATGGTTTTAGACATACTCAAAGAGAACCAACTTTATGATAATATCTCTAAGTGCCGGTTCTGGATATAGGTGTTCCACTTTCTGGGATATGTTATCTTAGTTTATGGAGTAGCAGTGGACCCAACCTAGGTTGAGGTGATGTTAGCATGGGATCCACTCCAGAGTGTCATAGAGGTGTGAAGCTTCCGTGGGTTGGATGGATACTACTAGAAATTTATCCTGGATTTCTCCCATATATCTGCACCAATGAAAGCCTTGGCCTAGAAAGGGTATCATTTCATATGGATAGAGAAGTTCCACTAGGATTTCTAGAAATTGAGGTAGAGGTTGATGAGCACACAAATAATGATATTTTCAGTAGAGGGTGTCGATTTAGTAGTTTTATGTAGTGAATTTTGGATTGTGGTTGTTATATCCTGATTAAGAGATAGGAAGTGAATACTTATGGTTCACACCTGCTAAGGCCACATGAGTAGAACTACATGACCCATGATCTTGATTTGGTAAAGGTAGTCTTTGAGTTGATGATGTGGAGACACTACCTGATGGGTGAACAATTTATTTTCAACTCTTACCACAAGAGCCTTAAGTAAACCTTCACGCAAAAGAATATGACTCCAAGGTCGAGGAGATGGTAGAAGTTCTTCCAGTATTATGAATTTGAGATCATATATAATCCTGGGAAGAGGAAAAAATTATCTAATTCTATGTGTCAGAGATTGAGTTCACAACTTTTGAGCGAGGTGTTAGAGTAGTTTTCCATGCTACAATTATACTTCGTAGTTTGGGAGGATTCAACTTATCTCCAATAAATTTTTGTTACACATCCACTCTTCTAGAATGTTATGGAGGTACAAATAGGGGATATTGACTAGGATAAATTATGTGCATAATTGTCCATAGGACAAGCTCCGGATGGATATTATCTAGGTGGGGAGCAGGCCATCATATTTAGAGTATTCGAAGTTGTGCCAGTGTAATTTCAGGAAGAGGTTCTGAGAGAGTTTTATACATCCCCCTCTGAGGTTCATACAATAGTGTAAAAAATGTACTTGTACCTAAAACATCAATTTCGGTGGATATTTTTGAAGAAGGAAGTAGGATTGTTCATTTTTGATGCCTTACATGTGAGTAGGTGAAGGCTGAGCACCTTGTTCCAGTGGTGTTATCTCACCCCATGGAAGTGCTGGAGTGGAAGTGGGATAGAAAATCAATGGAAATTGTGATGGGATTTCCATGAAAATCCATGGGACATGATTCCATTGGGGTTACCATTGACCGACTCACCAAGTCAGACCACATTCTAGTTATCATGATGCAGAGTTACATAGAGAGCATGAGGTGCCTCTACCTGAAGAATATTGTTTGTCATCATGGAGTCCCTTTGATGATAGTCTCATATTGGGATGCGCATTTCACAACCCAATTATGGAAGGGATTTAAGGATGTGTTTGGGACTCATATATGTTTGAGAACAACATTACATCTCTATACATATGGTTAGAATTACAGCACTATTTAGTTTCTGTAGGATATGTTATGGGCATGTATCTTGGACTTTGGTAATGATTGGGAGGACAACCTATCACTAGTGTAGCTTGTGTACAGAAAGAGATACCACTCCACCGTTGGTATGTCATCATTTGAGGCTTCATATGGACAACCTTGTTGGTCACTGCTTTAATGGACTTCCCCTGGAGAGTCAGTACTCTAGGTCCCAAAGTTGGTACAATCTACCACAGAGAAGGTGAAAACCATCTAGAAGCAGATAAAGACTACATAGAGCTGGGAAATGTCTTATACTGATAGATGATGGAGACCTCTTGAGTTTAAAGAAAGATACCATCCATATATTTGTGTCTCACCCCAATGAGGGTTGTGGAGATTTTTCTATGGTGGAATATTGTCTTCGAGGTTAATTAACTATTTTCAAATACTATACAGAGTTGGCGAGGTGGCATACTTCCTAGCTCTACCACCATAATTATTATGGGTAAATGATTTCTTCCACATGTCACTACTGAGGAGGGATGTGTGTCACCCATCACACATCATAGATTAGGGAGAGATGGGCATCAACGAGTAAGTGACATTAATAGGGTACCTAGTGGATATCGAGGATCGATAGTAGATGATGTTTCATGGGTGATTTATTTCCTTGGTGCGTGTCTGGTGGCAGAATGGGAACCTTTAGGTGAGAATGTGGGAGTAAAAGGCTCAAATTCGTGTGAATTACCCACATCTATTTGAAAAGCCTTTTATTTTGGATTTTCAAGGACATAAAATCCCTATGGTTGGGAGGAATGTAATGTCTCTAAATTTTCATGTATTTTTTTAAAATATTATATTTAATTATTTTGATACCAGGCTTTATGACGGTGTGCGACTCTCAACACTGGGGTTCCTTGAATAAATGTTTGAAATAAATTAAACTTTTAAATATCATGTTAGGGGTTTTCCAAAAAAAGATGAATAACTTTTAAATCGGTGCCTGAATTAGAAATCTGAGGGAACCATTGAAATCAGAGTATCAATATTAATTAAGGTGGGACCTAACATCAAATGACATGGGTCAGCCAAAAAAGTTGATTTCTGAAGTTTTAAATGAAATAAAATAAATTAATAATTTATTTTTTAAAAACATTCTAATTATCACAACGACAAATTTTTTGGTTTTAAACAACTATGAACCCCTTGTTAGGATTACAACCTTGGAAAAATTTCTATGGACACTGTGGAGTTTCAGAGAGGATTCATCCTTGGAGGAATTTCGATGAATGATGACGAGCAACGCCACATGGATCGTTTCATTGCATGATCAAATCCGAACTGATAAACAATCTCCCTCTTCATCGATGATAGAGGTAGGGGATTTTTTTATTTCATTTTCACCATTATTGGAGTAAACGTTAAATGTGGATCAACCCATGAACAGGTTGACCAGTGGATAGTTATTTCTTATGGGCATGTATTTTTCCAGGTTTTATTTTTGGGAATCTATACAAGATTATTCTGATTCTTATTTTGATTTTCTATGTTTGATCCCTCAAATGGGTGTGGATTAAATCCCCAATAAATGATGGTGGAGGTTTGTTCCTTGATTTTCTATTTGGATTTTCATCCCCCTTTTGACCTCGTGTTCATCACATTCTTCATGAGGTTATGAACAACAGGTCATTGTGCATCCGTTTCACAATGCAATGATCCGAAATTGGACATCTGACATAATGTCGACCCTGTGGATGTGTGAAGACGATGGAGGAAGATGAATCAACATGGATTGGAAAAAATCATTCATCTTCCATTCTTTATATGGATGATAAAAAGGCATATTTAGAGCCAATTGGATGCATGAAACATACTAAATTGACATTTCCATGATGGGAAAACAGATGATCTTGACTTTCAAGAAGATTGAACTGATAGATTGAAGGATCTAAGATCACTGGAGCCACGTAGAGGAAGAATAATGATTCTGTAAAATCAACAATAACAAGACAAGTTTTTCAATTAACAAAGCGTGTGGGGCTGCATCTACAATGACTATGATTTTGCGATGTAGGAAGAGATGACATGACATGTGACAACTGTCACACAATGTGTGTGTCCTTACATGGGACTCATTGTGTATCTCAGATGATACACAGACATGGGGTGGATTACATATCATGTACTCCATGACACAGCCATACCAGACCAGTTATGCGGGTTAACACATGTACCGATATAGGGGTTGGCATACACAGTTCAAAGCCGTGTATGGTCACATGTCCAACATACAAGGAGTGAACCTCAGATAATTGGAAATGGAATGTGAATTTCATTAAAAATCATTTATTCCCTTTTTACATTGCATGTCTTCTGACTTGGGAAATTCCACATGGGTAGAACACAATGTCGCGCGACACAGCGTGTGACCTTGATATATGCCATGCACTTTCTTTTACATGGCTTGATCTCATTATCATCCATTCCTTAGAAATGTTTCATTTGGGTCAGTTCCCCCATTGATCATTCCCCTTAAGGTCTTTTATTGTTTCCATCCATAGTAGTATGATCCCTTCACCATGACTTTATAGATCGAGTCAAAATCCCTATAGGAGTCCCAGAGTGAGATCCTCTATCCATTATTTTCCCTATTTAGAGTTAGGTATCGATGTGACTAATGCTACAGGATTTTGATCCTATACTTAGTAGGTTAATTCAAATGAGTATTTCAATATTCCAAGGACTTATTAGAGATACTTATCTATGTATTGTGATCTTTCCCCACTTATGAGTGAGTTCTCCAGAAATGAGTGTATCTGTTCTCTCTTCAGATCTATCAGGGCATCTATCTCTCCGATGAAACATCCTGATGAATGTACTACTTAGAAAGAAGTCATCAGAGCTATCAGACTTGTGGAGTGAGTTATCTCAGATGAGTTCTTTGTGGAATCTTCATACTGAATCCTGGGCATGGGTATGTGGTCGTTGTGACTTACCTCTAGAATATGGGTCTGGGTTTCGAGTATATCTAGATATGTTTCTATTTATATATGTTATATATATATACTATGTAGAGATGAATGTACATTTAGTTTGTGTATTGTTTTTTTTGGGTTCCTTTAGTGAGTATAGTTATACTCACCCGTGCATGGGCTTTGCTCGTATGTGCTATGTCTTGTGCATAAGAGTAGCCTTTTGAAGGAGACCAGGGAGAACAAGGACATGTCCAAGCTTTGTGAGCTTCCAAATAGGATGGGGTGTTCCTATGGATATGAGAAAAATTCCATGTACAAATTTATTTCTTATAGGTTGTACTTTATAGTTTGTAGACTCTTTCTTTTGGTGAGCTTGTATTATGAACCAGTTTTCTTTCCGCACTTTACTTTCTATTATAATCTATTGGTTGGGATTTGTTTTATGCATTCATTTTTGTTCTTTATTGGTTTTTACATTTCAGCATTTGTGGGCTTGGAGATGTGTGTGTGAGTACAGGTACACAGAAAATGACTCCCATGTTTGTGATATTCCTACTCATCTCTATTCACTAGCCCCTAGACTATTGGAGGAAATCCGGGGGTGTCACAATAGAAGCCCCATTGGGATAGGTCATGACATGTTGGGTAGAATGAAAGGTATAAAGGTCAGTACTAGGAAAGGAAAGAACATACCCTCTGAACCAAGACCAATGGTATCTTTGGTAGGTTTAATGAGCACAACCATTATATCATGTTTCATATTTCTAATTCTTTTATAGTGAATTTTAATAATAGTATTGAATTTAAAATAGAATCCACTAAAACTAATCCTCATAGAAAATTATGATGATTCCCTCCTAATTATTGCCTCCATTGTACCATTTTACTTTTTAATAGATTAAGGAGGAGAAAATTGATTATTAATCCATTCAATAATGTCTGTAAAATAAATAATAGGTTTATCACTAAAAATCATTTTTCATATATTTTAAAATAAGACCTTTACATGCATTTATATCCTTGTGATATGATAACATTGATAAAAATATAATAAGGTAAATAAAAATTTATTAATGAAATGCAGAAAGTATTATCGTATATTTATGATGTTATACTTTGTGAATGTTTTTAGCTTATTCATGTTATTTTTCAATATATAAATGAATTCATAGGTGATCACTAGAGGCTCAATTAAATTTTAATTAAAATAAATTCCACTATTTTAAATAACTAGTTGTGATACAACATTATTTCACTTAGAAGAAACTATATGAATATATTCTGGCCTGTTAGTCTTCTCACCATATGGATCTACAATTGAATACTATATAGATTTAGAATTTGAAAAATAATGAACATGAACTTTATTTGAGATATGTTGTAAGGAGTCATACTTGGAATGAATATTGGTGTTAATATCAGATACACAATGAACAATTAAGGTAAAAACATTCATAGATAGATTTTTTTTCAACAGATGTTTCCATTACGAAGGAAAACACATATTGACAAAAACCAACTAAATCACCCATCATCTTGTAGAGGACATCTCAAAAATTTTTAGAATCAATTTGGACATGATAGGGTTTTGATAATATATTTTTACACATTACATTAATGATTTTCTGAAGATAAAATATCATATATTAGTTCAAGAGCTCACCCATCTAACAAAGCTTATTCTGAAGATATGTTATTCACTATTTCAGAATTATAACATGATTCTTTTTCAACTGAGGATGTGGAAACCCCAGATGTATTCTTATTAATTAACTCAAATTGATAGACAACAATATTCTTAATATAATCAATGTCTATTATGATAGATTTGGTTTTCTTGGAAAATATTTCAAATATGTGGGAAAAAATAATGAAAACATTTTTGTACATCTCTAATTGATATTTTTACATTCCATTCAGTTGATCAAAATCTTTCTTTGAAATAGAATTATCTATCATATCTACCACTTTTATTTTTATCACATCAGACTTCATAGAATTAAATTCGTGAATAACCACATCAATAATTTTATCCATCTCTTCCTCAACATGATAACATCTAGGTTCTTACCCATTATGAGCTGTAATTATTCAATATAAAAAATTGAGTAGGTTCCACTAGAGGATATGTTCTCATAGATTTAATAACTATTTGTGGTTCATTATAAGTGTTTTCTTTTTAACAAACATGTTTTGTGAAGATCAGATGTTCTCATTTTTCAATACTGAGAACACAAAAATATTTTCTAATTAGGAATTCCTATAGATTGGATTGTATATGGTGTCAAGATTCCACCAAATATAGATGGAAAATAATTGTGCAATAAAATTCAACTCCTTGTGTAAACTCATCTTCCATAGAATCTATTATACCATTAGTAAGTTTTTCCTTAATTCCAACTCGAAAAATAATAGGTGAATGAATTTATTTAGATAAATACCTTTTTACTATTCCCTAAATGGAGGCTCAACATCCATTAAGACCTATTTTTCATCTTTGACAATATAATCATAAATTTTATTCTCCCACTAAATTTGAGATGATATTTCTTCTATATGTCCAACTACAACAGGATATTACTTACACATATAATTTCTCTTAAAGTATCCTTTATTATCAAGTGGCATAAATTGATGATTTTTAAAACCATGAAACATAATTTCCATCACTTATCATTCATCAATTATAATATTTCTAAATAGAAAAGTGATAATTATTCAAGAAGGATAAAATAAAAAATAATTATATCATGAATATAAAATATAATTAAAGATGTTCCTTGGTAGATTTAACATAATTTCAAATAGTAACATATTATGATGTTTAATATATATAGATGCATTAACTTCTCAAATTCGTCATTTCTACAAGTGATCAATGTTTGGATAAATTTATTTGGAATAATAATTTCTACCTGTAAACACATAACTATATTTTTTATATGGGGAGAGATAAAATAATAGATATCTTTGTTTCACCAAACCAAGTATCATCTATGCTAATTAGAGATGAGTTAATCACAAATAATCCTTTATATGGAAATACATAACATCATCAACATCCACTAATGATATCAATTATCTCAAACCATTAAATTTTTATATGAATAAATCAACACCATCCATGAAGTTGAACTCAAAATTATAATATAACTCTCTAACTTCTATCCCACGGTAAAACATATTTTTAAGACAATCAAGGAAAAACATCAATCATTAGATGTTTAAAACCATTTTTTTCAATAGGTTTTTTAGTCGAGTAAGGCGAAATCTATTTATTTCCCATATAGAACTTTAAAGAAATTACAATTAAATTTTTTAGACACACTCTTTTTATAATTTATAATTTCTAATTATTAGAGATATTGAAGAGGATTAAGTCTTGGAAGTATTTTATTGGGAATAAAATGTTTGGATTTAGGAGGGACATAATTTAGATGTAAAAAAAATATGAATATTTTTTAGGTAACACATAGTGTGTTATATATAATACAAAAAGTCTTCTTACTAGGTGATAGTATAAAAAAGAAATAAAATTCAATCATAAAATATGTTTTCATGTCACTTTATTACAAGATAGATAAATCCAGAACATTAAACATAAATTTGGGAATGAAAAAGACCTCATTAACTATTTTAAAGGTAATAATAGAAGCAAAAGAAAATAGAATTAAAGAATTAATTGAAATTAAATAAATCAAAATAAAATAAACTGAGTCCACCTTTAATAAATTTAAACAATTTAGTAGACAATGGTTTGGTAAAAAAATAAAATTGATTATTAGTACAAATAAATTTAAGAGAAATATCTTCTTTTTTATTATGATCTATAAATAAATCACGTATTAAATCTATATGTTTGGTTAGGAAATGGTTTATTAGATTTTTAGAAATTCTGATAGCACTTGTGTTGTCAAATTTTATAGGAACATGATAATAAATACTTCTAAATTACATTAAGGTGTGTTTTATCCACAACACCTAAGCAGAACAACTACCAGCTATAATATACTCAGCTTCAACTGTTAATAATTAGAAAAATGTTTATTTTGTTACATGACCATGAAACTAGAGTTGTTATAATGAATGGAAAGGTTCTATATGTACTTATCCTATTTATCCAACATCCTCCAAAATCAATATAAACACTCAAGTTAAATAAAAAACCATATGATTTTAAAAAATTAAAAATTGATAAATTAATATTTTAAAATATGTTAATATTTTTCAAGATGCTTTATAATGATATTAATTTGCATTTTCATGAAATATTATTTCATAAAAAATAAAAATAGAATATCTAGTCTATATGAAATTAGATAAAAACTCCTAACAATATCTCTATATTGGTTGTTGTAAACTGGTTTTGAATATTTATCCATGTCAAGATTAATATTGTAAATCATATTTGTTGAAAATTTATAGTTATTATTTTGAGTCCAATACCGATCAATAAATTTTGTACACATTTTATTTGGTTTAAAATATTCGCAATATCCTTTTGGTAACTCTAAAATCTAAGAAAAATGTTAAACTCACCCATCATGCTAATTGAAATTTTTTCCCTTGAGTGTTGAAAAATGATTATTATATTTTATATATATGGAAAAAATAACAATATAATAAATATATATTTATATTATTTATATTATTATTATGTATTATTTATAAATAAAGTAGGGTCTACCTATCCTGTAAAAAATCTGTTTGATAAAATAAATATTCTTAGCCTTTCTTACCATGATCTAAGTTCTTGTTTACGACTATACAATGATTTTGTACGTTTTAGGATAAATTTTTTCAAATAAAGTTCTTTAAATCCTATATGATTTTCTACATAATAATCATAAATTTAAGAACAATTGAGAATGGAAAATATAACATAAATTTGGAACTATCTAATGTTATAAAATATTAATAAGATAAATAAATTTTATTTTCTTCAAACCTAGAAATTGGGTAAACGGTATCTTCAAAATATATTTTATCTTCATGATTATTACCATTAGAAACTAATTTAACCCTATTCCAAGTAATCACACCATGATCAATCATTTTATATAAAAATAAACACTTATTTCCAATAATAATTAATTAAATAGTTTATTATTAATCCCCATACTATGTTCCTCTTCAACTACTTTAACTCATATTGCATAGAAATTATGAAGATCTTATCTCATAAGGATTCCTCAAATTTATTTTATTTATATTGACAAAAAAGGAAGAAAAATGAGCTTGAATTTACAAAATTTTTCTAGTCCATACACTTTAATCTATGAATAATTACAAGCTCCATAATATGGATTTTATGTGTCCTACACTTTCTAGGTAGCAAACTCTCAGTTTCCTCATTTTCTTCCCATTTAAGACTGAATTTTTCTCGATCATGTTCCAATTCATCATATTTTATATTTTAAATGATTGTATCAAGTATCATGTTATCAATTGAATCAATAAAGTCATCAATTTTGTTTTATTATGATCAAAGGGATCACTTTTAGCAAATTTTACATGAATACTTTTTCAAATATAATTTAATATTTATAGAAAAATGCAAAGACTTTATAAGTATTATAATAACATAGAAATATTCCTTTATCATCATTTGGTTCAAACATACCATTATTATCCTTGGTGTTCAATATATATAATTTGTAATAAAAAGTATTATTGTATCCATGCTTTGGTTTTATTTCATATCTCCTTGGGATTTTTCTTCCTAATTGGACTTATTATAGCTTTATTGATGACAGAACATATTATATTAACATCTTAAGTTAAAAAATAATGGGTAATGATATATTCACCATATAATAACAAAACATTATTAAATGTTCTAATTTTCTTATTAAAAACACTATTCTATTGAGGTGTCCTTAGGACAGAGAAGGTATGTTTAATCCTATCTTTTTAGATGATTGAATTTAATTGATGATTCTCAAATAGCACCCTATGATCACTTCTAATGGAATTCTTTTAGTCCATTATAAATTTTAACATACTCATAAATAATAATAAAATATATATGTGTTTTAATTTTTAGTATCAAGAAATAAAACTAGGAAAATACTAAAAATTAATCAACCAAAGTGTGTAAAAACTATTTACCACCAATAATATCTAATAGATCCCTATGAATAATATCAATTTATCTATATGAGTAAACAACTTTAATTATTCTAAATGATGATTTCTATTTCCAACCCATTTTACACAAATGAAGAAACATTTTTTTTGTAATTTTGAGTTAGGGGAAATCATAAATTATAAATTTCATAGAAAATTTCCATACTGAATGAATGTTAAAAGGTCTATCCTACACATTAAAAATACAATATTCATTAATTTATGTATTCAAACTGTTCAAATTCAATTTAATAATGAATAAAAATGTTATTTGTAGTCATTTTACGCTCTTGGTGAACTAAATTGAGGGGACATATATTTAAAAACAAAATAAAGATTATTATAAAAAGACAACATATCTATCAAAAAACAGTTTTTAAGTACTTATCTAGTTTTACATTAATACAAAAATATAATGAAATTTGTTAATTATTATTTAATGGGGCTCTATAATAGATTTAATCCCAAAAATTTTCCCTTTTCTATTATCACCAAATGATACTTTCCCACTATCATTTGTGGTTAGTAAGTGAGTAATGGTAAATTATCAACATATATATCATAAAAAACTACTATATATAAACCATTTTTCATTTCTATTTTTGTGTATTGTTACCAATATAAAAAATTATGTAAAAGATGTTTTTATAACCTATTTATCTTAGGTGAAACATAGTTATCTTATGATGATTTGGGAACAAAAATATTATTATTAATTATGTAATATCGAAAAATTTTAGAATTAGAATTAGATAAATTCATAGAAATAAAAGCCTTATTTATTTTATATTTATGGGATTTTATTAATTAATAATCATTTCCAAAATTAACATTTATTTAATAGTGTAAACAAGTTATATTATACATGTTTCTATTTTTAGAACATAGTATTAAATAAATCTTATAAAGTTTAGTTATTCCATCTTATATCCTATTCCATATTTATTGTTATTTGTTTATTTATTACCAAGGATTTAATTTATATAATCCATTGAGTAATAATATTATTGACATATTTTAAATATTTTCAACCATCCATTAAATATTTTATTTTATTTTTGTCATTGAAAGCACAGTTAGATGTAGAATTGTGTAAACTAGGTCTCAATTAATAAATCTTTTCGGAAAGTCTAACCATTTATATTGAATCAATATAATATTATTTCAAAAGAGGGATGATCTTTGAACTCAGTGATTCATATTTACCTTTTAACAGAGAATAATAATCATTAAACTCATCAAAAAATATTTTTTATATTGAAATTCATAAGAATAAAAATTAACAAAAGGTATGAAATTAGTTTTTTCTATAAACATATATTTTCTTTCAATTAGATACTTTATATTCATAATTATAACTAGATATGTCACGTGACTCCTCTAAGAAACTACATATAGCCTTAATTTAAATCATCTTATTATTATAATATGATATATTTTTATACTTCTTTTCAAATATTTTCTTCTCTTTAATCCAACTGAAATTAAGATTGATGTGCTCCAGATTCTTACACTAATAGATCCTTACATATTTGGTATTTCAATTGAAATATTTGTAAATTTTTATGGATTTTATAGATCCTCATCTATAATTATAGAACAAGTTATATTTTGTGGAAAATTGAGAAATATCGTCACTTGAATTTGAGTTTCCTCAAGTATCCTCATTTTATAAATGTGATAATTATTTATGCTTATTATTCTTCTCATATTTTTTGGTGGATTACTTTAAAACATAATTCTTATTTTTCATTTTATAATGTTATATAGCCATGGAATCTATTTTAGCATGATAAATCAAATGTGATTAAATAATATATTTTATTTTGAAATCATTCATATTAGTATTTTTCATAATTATTATTGAAATTAAAATCTTTTTTGATGGAATATATCTATGTACTTGGTTATAATGATTA
This sequence comes from Viscum album, assembly GCA_963277665.1. NCBI lineage: Eukaryota > Viridiplantae > Streptophyta > Magnoliopsida > Santalales > Viscaceae > Viscum > Viscum album. The sequence continues at coordinate 1,568,916,968 of OY728160.1, forward strand.
GCTTAAAGAACTGAAACTCTTATATTAGATAAATTTTTTACCATTTTAATCTTCATTTTATTCATCTAAGTGATTCTCTCATGGTAAAAAATTCAAAATGTATCAAACATTAACATAGCAGTTTTGTAGCTAATATTCCTTACATTATAAATACCTTCATAAGCAACTGATACAAATATTAAAATTATATGTGTTGTATCATATTTTGAAACTCAGTTAAAATCATCAAATACTAATTCGTATACAATTACATTCATATGATTTAATTTGAGGTTATATTCTACTTCATCGGTATTATATCATTTATCTAGTCTCTTTCTGTAATATTATAAGGATTTCCACTTTTTATTATACCATTACAACTAGATTTTTTGATTCAATAATCACTCTAGCCTTAAATCACCCATAATTATGTCCATAAAAATATAGATACCTTACAAAAAATATCCCATCTAATTTTTCATCCATGTATCTATATGAAGAAATATTTATATGAATTTTTTAGGTAAAAATTTATAACTCTAGTGGCTAAAACTTTAATATAAATTATTCCCAATAAAGGAGTTACAGAATGACTCGAGAGTGGGGTTTATTAAGTTCATGAAATGTTATGCCCAATTAAAATCAATCCTTATATGGTTATTTACCCTCTTATTACAGATTATACAAAAAAAAGGGAGAACATAAATAACTTATAGTGGCTAATGGATTAATTACCCACTAGTCCTCCCAATAAAGGATATATCTTTATGATTTTTGAATTCCACCATGCAGTTTCTTTTCCTAGGGGAATTTAGATCTTAGTTGAAGAAACTAAAACTTGTTACCAAATGTGTCAAGATATTTTCTCACGATTCCCAATTTACCAATAAATATGGATGAAATACTGACACTCAAATTAATAATTATTCACTTTATAGAATATTAAAGTAACAAAAAAGTGTTTCAGATTCAATATATATTTGAAAGTGTTAATACGAAAAAAGATGATTGGTTTTTCAATAAAATGAATAAGGCCTCAAAAAATAAATATAGATTATATATTAACTATAGTTGATCAGTTTTTTAATTAATAGAAAAAGTAAATTTTCATCTTCATATAAAATAAATACAATCATATATGTATAGGAATGAATATAATCCTTTATGTTCTTTAGGTAATGCTGATTTACTCGAGGGTTATTTATTTCCTTATATTTGATTTTTTTTAATTTTATTGTATACACTAATGGTAAAATAAAAATTAAATAATCCAATTAGAAATGATCTTTCCTCACATGAGAGCTTTGTATGTGAAAATAAATGATACAAAGATCTTTTTTGACTATAACCGTGATCTTATTTCGAACTGCATAGGTTCTTGGAAATAGATACCTTATTCAATTATTCCTTCCTTATCCCTGAAAAATAATGTTCAAAAAATAAAATAAAAGTAATCACGGGCATGACTCAAATTTTTTCAATTATAATAAATCTCACCAATGAGATACTCTTAAAAAATACTTACATTGAATAACTATAGAATATATTTGAATTAAAATCCCCATAGTTAATTTTTTCCCTCAAGACAGTGTAATAAAATAGAATAATATTAATTTTTTATCACTAAGTAATATTTTTACCTTCAATGAAAGATTCAATTTCAGTAGACAGTTTGTAGTATATGATATTTCTTCTCTTCGTAACATAATCCCATAGTCTTAGCATAAATTAACTAGAGGCATAATTTCAGAAGATAATATTATTGATTGTATTAATTTTTTGGTCTATATGTGATAATTTGGACATCTGATGACATTTTCCTTTAGAGAATATATTTAATTTTATTTTCAAATATTGTTAGAGAAATCAAGTCTTTATATGATATTTTGAACGTTGTATGATAAATAAATTTTATATTTTTCTTGGATTACAAAACTTTTTTCAACCTCATTTGATAATTACAAAAAAGATGAATTTTTTAGAAAACTTTACATTTTTGGAATATGAAATATAGCATGATGATGTTTTTTATTCATATGATGACTTATATGGACATAAAATAGATTTTAAGGTAGTAGATTCTAATTGATAGCTCATATGAAAAATTATCACCTTGTATGATATATTATTATATCATATTATATTTTCTATAGAATATTTCTTCAAAAATGAAAAAATATATTTAACAAAAATATACCAAAATGAAATATTACATAGAAAAAAATCTTAATTGATTAAAAACACATAAGATTATTATATAAGTAAAAAACGATGATTTTGTTAGCATAAAAACAAATGAAATATTCATATATAATAGAACAACATCAATATTTCCAACCCACCGATTACTAGATGTTGGAAAAAAATGTTGACTGTTAAAAAATATGATTAGGTGAATATTTAACATTTCATGAATTTAACTTAATCATGTTAATAGTTTACTAATATTTCAGAATGTGGTTTTATTTTTTATAGATTCCCAAGGATTTAAAAAAAACCTTGTAATGGAATACACTATCTATAATATTATATGATATATGATAAAACTTTTTCTAAAAAATAAAAGGCAGTTTAATAAAAACCAATAAATATATATGTGTTTACCTCTCAAATGAAAGGCCCGTAAGGACCTAATATGAGAGTCTTGAAATTAGATCATAAAATACACCTCCACACCTCACAAAATTTTCATATGTTATCCTATAATATATGAATCCTTTAATAAATATATCAACCACCACCAATAATATAAGATGGATATTCCTAACTACTTTAATACAGTGTGAAACATACACATCCACAATCTGGGAAAGTAGATGGTGAGTATTTTCCCAATATAATCTCCACAAGAATTTTGATGCATCAGATGAATGTAAAAACTAAAAAATATTTAATAAAATTTAATAATATATTTCCCAAATACATGAAATTTTATAAAACAAATAAATAAGAAACATTTACATCCATACAAATGTCCTAAAAAACATATCCAAACACATCACAATACATAATGAATACCACTTATGGACCAATAACTCAAAATAACAATAAATCCTATGTGAAATAGAATTATGAGAAACAATCATTATGTAACGAAAAAGGTTACAACTATTCATCAATTGACCACTAGTATACCATTTTTTTGGCATCCCCATTAACCTATATAAGGTACCACTAATTATGAAAATTTTAAAACCATATCTAGCATGAGCAAGGTAAAAACACTCAAAGATGAAATTTCATTATACATATAGAAGTGAAATATAACCTAGAAGGAAGAAGGAATTATATATAATGTATGATATATCACAAAAACGACCCCATATATAGCTACATAATAACAACAACCATAAGAAAACTATAAGAAATTTTAAAACTAATTAGCCTCACGAAACTAAATTTATTACCAAAAAATAAAATAAACTCCATGAGAAACAATTCACATAATCCCTAAAATGATCCTTCCATGAACCCTAATTCATAATCAACAGTAAAATAAAAATCCACACTTTTATCATCCCAAATTTTTAAAAAACACATAAACCCATATTTATTTGAAAAATATTATAATTTATAGAATAACTGAAGATTCAATATTATATATTATCTAAATATTCCTTAAGAAATATCCTGTAAAAGAATCCACCTATCATAACCTAATTATTTTATAAAAATTCACCACTTAACTCAATATCCATTATCCCCATACCCTCGTTAAATAAGTAAAACCAATATCCAATGAATAATTCATGGAAAATCATATTATTTTTACATAAGTATTCTATGTTAGTGTTTCATAAAGGGAAAATAAGGATCATATGGAAAAGTGGAAATCCTGAAGATAATTTTCGGTTTATATTGATTATAACCACCCATTAGTATAAGATATATAAATTATATAATTATGTAATCACCATAAATAATATCTAACTGCACGTAAGGTCAAGAAATCTGTGGTATAGAGTGATAAAATGAGAGAATGGGAATACAACTACCAAAATCCAGAAAATAATGACGACTTAAAAGAAATTTGAAATGGATGCATTGGATGACTATAGAGTTTCAAATGATGGAAGTATGCCTTAATACCCATATATCATAGATTATTATTTGTATATGTAATATTTATTGACATGCATTAACCTAAGGCATATCAAACACCCAGATAAAGAGATTATCATAAATTAATGTGACATTGGTAACATGCTACTACATACACCAATCATATTTTATGACTAGGATATATCATATTGAACAAATCATAATGTAGAAATCAGTATACATCATATGATTGGAATCCAACCAATTTAATGTCATATCACATGGGTTCTCATCCATTTAGTCTATAATTATTTTTAAATGTTTCATAAGATGAAATGTAAAAGATATTAATTTTCCTTTAGGTTATGAAGTGTTCATAACTAAATTTTTTTACTTAAATATTATAAGATATTTTTTTAAATAAAATGAAATGATTAGGATTGTCCTGAAGATTATATAAGGAATGTTAAGGCATTCAGTTTTTTTATGTTATCCTTTCCATTTTTTTCTCTATTGGTTACATAATTCTTGAAGATATATTCTTCTTACCAATTTACTATGATAGATAATGTAATATTGTATATAGATATATAATCTAACCATAGTATGAAGTGATTTTTTCTCACATATGTATACACCAAAAATTAGGTAATGCATTTTCTTCTACATAGTTATCCTTTATAGGCGAGCGATTGAATATAGAGAAAATGGAAATTATAAATTTAAGGTACATATTATTATTCACTTAATGTATATACATGGTTTTGGGTTTTATATATGGTAATGTTGGGTTTTTATATCTTATTTATTAAGATGCATTTAAAAAGTTTCATTATATCATTTTAAATTCATTATCTCATATTTAAATATATGTATTATTCCTTTATTTAGTATTAATATGTGATTTATTCATGAATATTTTTTTTATTATGTATGGTTCTATTATTTTTTTGTGAGTTAAACTACCTCAATAAGATGTTATAGATTCATATAAGGAGTTATATGATATGAATGATAATTTAATTTGTTTTTTCTTCCTTTACATTGGCAGATATTAAATTATGAGAATTGATTTTCAATCCATATTATAGTTTACTCATATCATGTGTTAGAGTTATGATTGAATCGGAATCAATGTTTAGTATAGAATCTTTGGTTAAAAGTATTTTGGGTTGGACTATTCACTATCTTGGAGGCTTATACGATGTCAAGAAAACATTGGGTTTCCGATATGTTCCTCCATGAATACTCATATGAAACTTATTGATTTAATATGATTCTATAACATCACATGAATGGGAACTATGTTCCTAATTCATGTGATGCATTTTTATATTTATAAATAAAGATGAATTTTAATCCATGTAAGTAACACATGTTTGTTCTATGTAAATTGTTACACATCAAAATGGAATAAACATATTGATTTTGTGGAAGTAATAAGATCCCTAACTAAATCATCTGATGAATGAATCCATGTAAAGGTAATGACATGATATAATTTTGGGAGACTAGATCCCCTTAAAAAATAATAAGTATCTAATTACTTCAAGATAGAAAACCAATCAAAACTATTATCATTCGATATGTGTGACATAAATCATTAGGTTCACAAGAATTATTATATATAAATCATCCAGGCAATGAGGTGACCATTACTATTAGTTTCCTCTTTTTTGTAATTTCTCTTTGTATCACTTTTTTAGTAAACAAAAACTATTAAGCTATATGTAAAATAGAGTTTACAGAATTTATGCAATGGATTAGTGTAAAGAGTAAATAACTGAACTGTAATAGTCATATATGATGTGATTGAATTTTTTTGTACCAAATATAGTAAGGGTTAATGTAATAATACTATTTTGGATAAATTGGGATGAAATATAGATCATTCCCCTCTAAAAATGATATTTTCAATGTAGTTCATAAAATTAGTGGAATAATTTTAATAAAAGTCTCTAATAATTGATTTTAATGTATTATACTCATGAGATTAATGATTTTTTAATAGATAAAAGAAATAACTATCAATAATTTTAATTTTTGATTAATTATTATAATGTAGAAGCATATAGTAAAAAATATTGGTTTGGTATGAAATCATTTTTATGTAGGAGGTAATTAATCTATGAATTAGAGAAATACCTTCCTGAGAAACTAGATATTAAATTAATTTGAAATATGAATCTAAATGATTATGACATGAATAAAATGATTCACTAGAGGTTTTTAAGTTATTATATATATAAATTTATATAGTAACATTTGTCTCAACTCCTATAATTAATTCAATTTACACTGCTAATGAATTGGAGAGACTAAGGGTCTCTAATAAGCGTTCATCTCATTATAGAATTAACTTTTTGGTCATCATTGGAAAGGTTTTCAAAATCTGATAAATTAAAAAACATCTATTTTCTCAAAGAGTTGAGACTAAATATTTTGGTCATGAGATGTCCATTTTATATTACTATATCAGTTGTACAAATTGGTCAATGTTTAATCTGGATAAATAAAAGTTAGTTATCATTTATAATTTTTTTATTTGAATAGAATATTGTGTTAATTTAAATCAAATGATACTATTAGAATGGAATTAAACTATTGTCATAGGATAATATTTTCTATATATCTAAACGTGTTTATAATACTCCATAGAATTACCATGTTAGATATCAAAGTAATTGAAATAAATTCATTTATTTCAAATATATTCTCATACCAAATGATTATTTTATAAATATTATAAATCAAAAGTGTTCCAAACCATCGAAACCTTTTTAGACCCATTAGTTTTCATTAATATGATTTAATAAATGGGTTTTGAATCATAATGAATAAAATGGTAACTAAATCATATAGTTGAATATAGATGAATTTATCATGATCATATTGATCACTTTAATGGATGTGTTTTTCATATTATTAATCATATAAGATAAAATAAGTTGTTTTGTAGAAAATTTATATTATAAACAACATTTAATGATGATTTTATAATAAGTATGTTATTATTTGTTATATTATATAGAAATAATGAAATTATAGAAGGATTAGAGTGTTTTATCAATGATTAAAGAGCTTATCAAGATGTTTTTTAAAATTTAATGTATGTAACCCCCCCGCCCATAGATTGAATACTTTAATGAATAAATTTATATTTTTAGAACTATGATTGAATAAAAAATTCTATAAATAATATGGGTATTATATTTTTTTTGTTAATTATAATCACCCAATGAAATAAGTTCCATTTCATAACATAATAGTGTATTTATTTTGTGTTTTGAAAATAATATAGTTTATAATATACTAGTTGAGGTATGTTTGGACATAGAGATGTAAATATTTAATAATTAACTAGTTTTTTCTAGTCAAAATACAATGTGAATGTCGCATTATATCATAATAGATTTTAAGATGCATTGGAAAAGTTAAATTTATTGTGTTATATATTATTTCCAATATGATCTAAAGAAAAAAAGAATATAATGTGAGGTTAAAAACATAAAATAATGATTAATCCAAAAATAGTTATAAGTATTTAATATAACTTATTAAAAAATTAAAACTAGATGTTCTGAAATAATTATGTTTGAATATAAATTTAGTGAGTTTAAATTTTGGAAAATCATTCCTCAAACTTTTTATTATTCAAACATACATACATCATAGATGATACTCATTATATATTTTAGTTAGATGGTTTTATTATATGAACACATATAAATGTGGAAATAATTATAGAGATACATAATGTGTTTAAAAAACCAAGAAAATCATGTAAAATGTAATGTTCATGTGGTATTTTATCATATGTGATATAATGAGATTGGAACTTATATTTTGTTTTTTTATTTTTAAATTGGTTGAAGAATATGAATTTATCATTTTATACAAAATTCAATATATACTTTATGATTATTTCACAATGGATGTATATATTACATAATATTTAATGAAAAATGACCTTTAAGAGTTTTAATTTGAGTTATCTTATTTTTCATCTTGTTTTATTTTAGTTTGTTATTAAATGTTATGTTTAAGATGAGAAATATTTTATATGAAGATACAAAATATGGTTGTGTTGGACAAAAAAGGTTTTTTAGACTTGATGACCAATTAAGTATACCATTAGAGTTCTGTAAAATATTTATTTAGTATACTAGAGGTTCATGTTTTATATTTATATTTCATTGTAACTAATATTTGTGAGATTCATAGGGAGATAACATAATAATTTTATTAATATTCAACACAATCCCTAGGGTTTACCCAATCAGAGGATGTTTGAGTTTTTTTCTTATAAAAAAAGTTGATTTTAGAGTTGATAACTGATGTTAAGGATCATATATTAACTATATTATTAGATGAATGGATTTAAAATTTTGACCTGGGAATATGGATTTAATTTAAGATAATAATAAAGTGTTTAATAGTGTGTTCTGGTTTGTTTTGTATCATTTTAGTTGATGTTTGGTTGATGGTAAGAGGATTGAAGTTGTTGTTGGACTATATATTGGATTCCATTATTACATGGTACTCAATATAAGGGAACTGGGTTCCATTTTTTTTAAGAAATAGATATTTTTCTTCATCCTAGGTGCATCGAGTATCTACTTCCCCTCATTAGGTATACATTGTAGTTCATATGTACCCAGCATAGGAATATAGGATACCTTGTGGGACTATAACTACTTTTTTAGTAGTGATTAAACCATTATTTGGCAGTCATGATTCCTTCTCATTTTATAATGAATGAGACTAGGGAGTTTCCATTTTGGATATCAAATCCTTAATCATTCCCCTTCTTGAAATTCCTTTGGTTCTACTTTGATTGATGATGGATCAATAGATATTTTTATTCAAATTCAATGTATGTTAAAATAATGTTCTCCAATTCTCCATCTTTTACTTATTATAGAATTTGGTCAGGTAATAATATATTTTTTTCATGTGATTCCCCCAAAGGAGGGTGTAATTTTTATGAAGTCATACAGAAGTATTTTTCTATGAATAAATTTAGTCATATAAATATATTTTCATGACTAATTTAATCATCTATATAAATGAATATTGATCCATTAAGACCTATTTTTCATCTTTGAAAATATAATCTTCAATATGATTCTCCCACTAAATTAGAGATGGTATTTATTCTATATGATCATCTACAATGGGATATTACTCACTCAGAGAGTTTCTCTTAACGTATTCCTTATTATCAAGTGGCATATATTGATGATTGTTAAACCCATGACACATAATTTCCATCACTTATCATTCCTAAATTATAATATTTTGAAATAGAAAAGTGAAAATTCTTCAAGATGGATCAAATAAACAATTTTTAAATCATGAATTCAAATTATATTTTAAGATGTACCTTGGTAGATTTAACATAATTACAAAGAGTAAAATATAAAGATGTTTAATATATAGATGCATTAATTTCTCAAAATCATCATTTCTCTAAGTGATCAATGTTTGGATTAATTTATTTGGAATAATAATTTCTACCTGTATACACATAACTATATTTTCTATATGAGGAGAGATACAAAAATAGATATCTTTTTTTCACCAAACCACATATCATTTATGCTAATCAGAGATGACTTAATCACAAATCAACCTTTAAATGGAAAAAATATTGTCATCAAACTCCACTAATGATATCAATTATCTCAAACCATTGAATTTTTAGATGAATAAATCATCACCAGCCATGATGTTGAACTCAAAATTATTATATAAATCTCTAAATTCATTCCCATATTAAAACATATTTCTATGACCATCAAGGAAAAAAAATCCTTGGATGTGAAAAACCATTTTTTTCAATAGGTTTGTTCAGTCGAGTAAAGAGAAATCTAAATATTTTCCACGTAGAACATTTCAAAAAAAATCTTTTAAATTTTTTAGACAGCCTATTTTTATAATTTTGAATTTCTAATTATTAGAGATATTGAAGAGGATTAAAGCTTGGATGTTTTTGTTAGGGAATGAATTGTTTGGATTTAAGAGATACATAATTTAGATGTCCAAAAAGTATGAATATTTTTTAGGGAACGTAGAGTGTGTTATATAGAGTACAAAAATACTTCTCATTAGATGATAGTATAAAAACAATTAAAACATAAAATATAGTTTCATGTCACTTTATTAAATGATAGAAAAATCCAAAACATTAAACATAAATTTAGGAATGAAAAAGTCGTCATTAACTATTTAAAAGGTAAAGAGAGAAGCAATAGAAATTAGAATTAAAACATTAATTGAAATTAAATAAACAAAATAAAATAAACCAAATACACCTTTAATAAATTAAATCAATTTAGTAGAAAATGGTTTTGTAAATAAATTAGAATTGATTTTGAGTACAAATAAATTTAAGAGAAATATCATCCTTTTGATTATAATCTATAAATAAATGATGTATTAAATCTATATGTTTGGCTAGGAAATGGTTTATTAGATTTTTAGAAATTCTTATAGAACTTGTGTTATCAAATTTTATTGGAACACGATAATAATTATTACTGAAGTCCGTTAAGGTGTGTTTTATACACAACACCTAAGAAGAACAACTACCCGCTATAATATACTCAGATTCAACTATTAATAATTAGAAATTTTTTAATTTGTTACATAAACATGAAACTAGAGTTGTTACATAGAAGGGAAAGGTTCCATATGTACTTATCCTATTTATCAAATATCCTCCAAAATCAACATAAAAATCCAGTTAAATAAAAAACCACACGTTTTTAAAAAATTTAAAAATTTATTAATTAATCTTTTAAAAAATGTTAATATTTTTATAGATGTTTTATAATTATATTATATTGTATTTTCATGAAATATTACTTTTAAAAAACTAAAAATATAATATCTAGTCTATATGAAATTAGATAAAAAACTACCAAAAATATCTCTATTTAGCTTGTTGTAAACTAGTTTAGAATATTTATCCAAGTCAAGATTAATATTTTAACTCATGTTTGTTGAAAAAATTTTATTATTATTTTGAGTCCAATAATGATCTATAAATTTTTTACTCATTTTATTTGGTTTAAAATATTCCCAATATCCTTTGGTAACTCTAAAATCTAAGAAAAATGTTAAACTCACCCATCGTGCTCATTAAAAGTTTTTCCTTTGTGTGTTGAAAAATTGCTATTATATTTTATATATATGGAAGAATAATAATATAATAAACACATATTTACAATATTTAATATTATTATTATATATTATCCATAAATAATTTGGGGTCTACCTATCTTGTACAAAATCTGTTTGATAAAATAAATATTCTTAGCCTTCTTACAATGATCCAGGTTCTTGTTTAAGTCTATACAATGATTTTTTAAGTATGAGAATAAATTTTTAGGAATAAGATTATTTAAATCCTGTATTTGTTTCTACATAATAATCTTAAATTTAGGAAAAATTTAGAATGGAACATTTAACGTCAATTTGGAACTATTTAATGTTAAAAAAATATTAATAAGTTAAATAAAATCTGTTTTCTTCATACCTAAAAATTGGGGAAAATGTATATTCACAGTATATTTTATCTTCATGATTATTATTGTTAGACACTAATGTAGCTCTATTCCAAGTAATCACACCATTATCATCCTTTTTATTTATAAATGACCACTTATTTCTAAAATATTTTAATTAAACTGTTTATCTATTAATCCACATACTATGTTCCTCTTCAACTAGTTTAACTCATATTGCATATAAATTACCATGATCTCATCTCGAATGGATTCCTCAATTTTCTTTAATTTAGGTTGAAAAAAAAGGAAGCAAATCAGCATGAATTTACACACCTTTTCTAGTCCTTACACATTTATCTTAGAATAATTACAAGCTCCATAATATGGATTTTTGGTGTCTTACACTTTCTAGGTATAAAACTATCAGTTTCCTTAATTTCTTCTCATTTAGGAATGTGTTTTTATTCATCATGTACCAATTCAACATATTTATTATTTTCAACAATTTTATCAAATATCATGTTATCAATTTAATCACTCATGTCAAAATATTTTGTTTTATTGTGATTAAAGGGTTTACTTTAATCAAATTTGACATGAATATTTTTTCAAATATAATTTAATATTTATATAATAATATATAGACTTTATAATTATTATAATAACCTATAAATATTCTTTTATCATCCTTTGGTTCAAACATACCATTATTATCCTTGGTGATCAATATATATATTTTGAAATCAAAAGGATAAATGTATCCATCCTTTGGTTTTTTTCTATATCTCTTAGGGATTTTTGTACCTCATTGGATTTATTATAGCATTATTGATGAAATAACATATTGAATTAACATATTAAGTTAAAAAATGATGGTTAATTCAATATTCACCATATAATCATAAAAAATTATTGAATGTTCTAATTTATCCGTTTAAAGACACTATTCTTTTAAGGTGTCATCGGGATAGAAAAATGTATGTTTAATCCTATCTTTTTAGATAATTTAATTTATTTGATGATTCTCAAATACCACCATATGATCACTTATAATGGAATTTTTTGAGTCCTTTATAATTTTTAACATACTCATAAATAATAATAATATATATATGTTTTAATTTTTAGTATCAAGAAATAAAAGTAGGTAAATACTAAAAATCAATCAAACAAAGTGTGTAAAAATGATTTACCACCTATAATATCAAATAGATAAGGTCTAAATAGATCCCTGTGAATAATATAAAGTTCTCTAGATGAGTAAACATATTTAATTAGTCTAAAAGAGAATTTGTGTTTCCAACCCATTTTACACAAATAAAGGAACATTTTTTTATAATTTTGAGTTAGGGGAAATCATAAATTATATATTTCATAGAAAATATCCATAGTGAATGAATATTAAAATGTCAAATCCACACATTCAAAATACAATATTCATTATTTTAAGTATTCAAAAAGTTAAAATTCAGTTTAATAAAGAATAAAAATATAATTCGTAGACATTTTACACTCTTGGTGCACTAAATTTAGAAGACATATAGTTAGAAACAAAATACAAATTATTATAAAAAAACAACATTTCTACAACAAAACAGTTTTTAAGTACTTATCTAGTTTTAATTTAATACTAAAATATAATTTAATTTGTAAATTATTATTTAATGGGACTCTCAAAAAGATCTAATCCCAATAATTTTCCCTTTTCTGTTGTCACCAAATGATACTTGCCCACTATAATTTGTGGTTAGTAAGTGAAAAATGGGAAAATATCAACATATATATCATAAACAACCACTATATATAAACCATTTTTCATTTATATTTGTTTTGGTATTGTTACTAGTAGAAAAAAATTATGTAAAAGATGTTTTTCTATCCAATTTCTCTTAAGTGAAACATTGTTATCTTAGGATGATTTGGGAACAAAAATATGATAATTCATTATATAATATCTAAAATTTTTAAAATTAGAATTATATAACTTCATAGAAATAAAAGCCTTATTTATTTCTTATTTATGAAATTTTATTAAGTAGTAATCATTTCAATAACTACCATTTATTTAACAGCGTAAATGGGTGATATTATACATGTTTCTATTTTTAGAACATGGTATCAAATAAATCTTATAATGTTTAGTTTTTCCGTCTTACATCCTATTCCATATTTTTTGTTATTTTTTAATTTTTTTCCAAGTATTTAATTTAGATAATCTCCATAGTAATAATATTATTGTAAAATTTTAAATCTTTTCAACCATCAATTAAATATTTTATTTTATTTCATTGAAAGCACAGTTAGATGTAGAATTGTGTAAACTAGATCTCAATTAAGAAATATTTGTGGATATTATAACCTTTTATATTGGCTCAATATCATATTATTTCATAAGAGAGTTGATATTTTAACATAATGATTCATATTTAACTTTTAACATAGAATAATATTCATTAAACTCATCAAAAAATATTTTTTATATTGAAATTCATAGGAATAAAAATTAACAAAAGGTATGCAATTAGTTTTTTCTATGGAAATATATTTTACTTCTAATTAGATACTTTATATTCATAATTATAACTAGATTAGTCACGTGAATCCTTTAAGGAACTACATATAGCATTAATATAATTCAACTTATTATTATAATATGATATATTTTTATTCTTCTTTTCAAATATTTTCTTCTCTTGAATCCGAGTGAAATTAGGATTGATGTGCTCAAGATTCTTTAACTAATATATCATTATTTATTTGGAATTTCTATTGAAATATTTCTACATTATTATGGATTTGATAAATCCTCATCTATAATTATAGAATAACTTATACTTTAAGGAAAATTGATAAATATTATCACTTGAATTTGAGTTTCTTGAAGTGTCCTTATTTTATAAATGTGACAATTATGTCTTCTTATTATTCTTCTCATATTTTTTGGTGGATTCCTTTAAAAATTAATTCTCCTTTTTCATTGTCTTATGTTCTATTTCCATGGAATCTATTTTATCATGATAAATCAAATGTGATTCAATAATATATTTTATTTTAAAATCATTCATATTAGTATTTTTACTTATTATTGATGAAATTAGACTCTATTTGGATGGAATATATATGTACTTGGATATAATGATTATCTTAAATAACTAAAACTCTTATATTAGATAAATGTTTTACCATTTTAATCATCATTTTATTCATCTGAGTGATGCTGTCAATATCAACAATTCATAATGATTCAGACATTAACATAGCAGTTTTGTAGCTAATATTCCTTACATTGTCAGTACCTTCATTAGAAACTAATACAACTACTAACATTATATGTGTTGTATCATATTTTTAAACTCGGTTAACCTCATAAAATCATAATTCACATAAAATAACATTCATAGTCTTTAATTTGAGGTTATATTCTACTTCATCGGTATCATATAATTTATCTAGTTCCCCTTCCGTAATATTATAAGGATCGACACTTTTTAATAAACCATTAAAACTATATTTTTTTAATTAATAATCATTCTAGCCATTCATAAACCATTCTTTTCTCCATCAAAATATATATACCTTACCACAAATATCCCATCTAATTTTTATCCATATATCTATATAAACAAATTTATATGAATTTTGCAGGTTATAATTTAAAAATCAAGAGGTTCAAACATTAATATAAATTATTCCCACTAAAGAAGTTACAGAATGAATCAAGAGTTTTTTTTGTTATGTTTATGGAATTTTATTCCCAATTAAAATCAATCTTTCGATGGCTATTTACCCTCATTTTAGTTAATATAAAAAAAATAAAAAAATAAATAAAATTGGGAGAACAAAAAAATCATATAGTGGCTAATGGATTAATTACCCACTAGTCCTCCCAATCAAGGATCTATCATCAATATTGGTGAATTTCGCCATGAAGTTTCTTTTCCTAGGGTAATTGAGAGCTTAGTGGAAGAAACTAAAACTTGTTACCAAATGTGTCAAGATATTTTCTCAGTATTCACAATTTATCAATAACTATCAATGAAATTATGACACTCAAATTATGAATTTTTCACTTTATAGAATATAAAAGTAACAAAAGAGTGTTTCAGATTCAATATATATTTAAAAGTGGTTATAAGAAAAAATCTGATAGGATTTTCAAAAAAAGGAATATGGCCTAAAAAATGTAGAAGATATATGGACTATAGTTGATCAGTTTTCTATTTAATTAAAGAATTAAATTTTCATCTTCTTAGAAAATAATTAAAATTGTATATGTACAGGAATGAATTGAATCCTTCATGTTCTTTAGGTAGTGCTGGTTTTCAAGAGGGTTATTTATTTTCCTATTTTTGATTTTTTTAAATTTTATTGTATACTCTAATGATAAAATAAAAATTAAATATTCAAATTAGATAAGACCATTATTCACATGAGACCTTTGTATGTGAAAATAAATAATAAAAAGATATTTGTTGACTATAACCATGATCTTATTTTGAACTACACAGGTTCTTGGAAATAGATACCTTATTCAATTATTCATTTCTTATCCATCAAAAATAATGTCCAAAAAACAAAATAAAAATAATCACCGGACATGACTCAAATTTTTTCAATGATAATAAATCTCTCAAAAGACATACTCTTAAAAAATACATACATTGAATAACTATAGCATATAATATAATTAAAATAATCATAGTTAATTTTTCCCTCAAGACAGTGTAATACAAAAGAAAAATATTAATTTTGTATCTCTAAGTATTATTTTTACCTTGAAATAAATATTTAACTTCAAGATATAGTTTTTAGCATATGATATTTCATATCTTCATAAAATAATCCCATTGTCGTAGCATAAATGAACAAGAGGCACAATTTCATTAGATAATTTGATAGATTGTATGAATTTTTTGATCTATATATGATAATTTGGACATATGATGATATTTTCACTTGGAAAATATATTTAATTTTATTTTCTAATATTGTTAGAGAAACCAAGAATTTTGATGATATTTTCAAACATTATACGATAAATAAATTTTATATTTTTTTTTTGGATTAGACCACTTTACTCTACCTCATTTGATAATTACAAAATATATGAATTTTTTAGAAAATTTTACATTTTTTGAAATATGAAATATAGCATGAAGATTTTTTTTATTAATATGATGACTTATTTTGACAAAAAATATATTTTATGGTAGAAGAATCTAATTGATAGCTCATATGAAAAATTATCTCCTTGTATGATATATTATTATATCATATTATATTTTCCACGAAATATTTCGTCAAAAATGAAAAAATATATTTAACAAAAATATAATAAAAGGAAATATTTCATAGAAAAGAACATAATTGATTAAAAACAAATAAGAATGTTTTATAAGTAAAAAATGGTGATTTTTTTAGCATAAAAACATATGAAATATTTATATTTGATAGAACAACATCAATATTTTCAACCCACTGATTTCCAGATGTTAGAAAAAAATGTTGAATGTTAGAAAATATTATTAGGGTATGATTTAATATAACATGAATATAACCTAATCATGTTAATAGTTTACTAATAATTTAGAATGTGGTTTTTTTTATAGATTTCAAAGGATTAATAAACAACCTTTTAATGGAATACGCTCTCTAGAATATTATATGATATATGATAAAATGATTTCTAAAAAATAAATGTATTTTAAAAAAACCAATAAATATATAAATTTTTACATCTCAAATGAAAGGCCTACAATGACTTAATATGAGAGTCCTCAAATTAAATCCTAAAATACCCCTCCACACCTCAAAAAATATTCATATGTTATCCCATTATATATGAATTCTTTATTAAAGATATCAACCACCACAAATAATATAATATGCCTCTTCCTAACTACTTTCATAGTGTGTGAAATATACACATACACAATCTGGGAAAGTAGATTGTGAGTATTTTCCCAATATAATTTCCAAATGTCTTTTGATGTATCCCATTTAGGTATAAAGTAACAAATATTTAATAAAATTTAATAATGTATTCGCCAAATACATGAAATTTTATATATCCAATTAATAAGAAACATTGACATCCATACAAATGCCTTGAAAAACATATCCAAACACATCACAAAACAAAATGAAAACCACTTATTGACCAATAACTCAAAATAACCACAAATCCTAAGTGAAATATAATTAGGAGAAACAATTATTATGCAATGAAAAGATAACAACTATATATTAATTAACCACTAACAGAACATTTTATTACATCCCCATCAACCTAGACAAGGTACCCCTAATTTTGAAAAATTTAATACCTTATCATCTATGAGCAAGGTAAGAACACTCAAAGATTAAATTCCATTATTCTTATCGAACATGAAATAAAACCCACTACGATGAATGGATTCTATATAATGTATGATATATCACAAACATGACCCCATATATAGCAACATAATAACAATAACCATAAAAAATCTATAAGAAATTTTAAAAATACCATTCCTCATGAAACAAAATTTATTACCCATAAATAAAATCATCTCCATGAAAAAGATTTCACATAATCCCTATAATGATCATCCCATGAACCCTAATTCATAATCAACAGTAATATAAAAATCCACAGTTTTATCATCCATAATTTTTAAAAAACACATAAACCCATATTTTTATGAAACTTAATTTATTTTATAAAATAACTGAAGAATCAATATTATATATTATCTAAATATTCCTTAAGAAATATCATGTAAAAGCATCCACCTTTCATAACCTAATGATTTTATATAACTGCACCAGTTAACTCAATCTCCATTATCCCTTTATACTCTTTAAATAAATATAACGAATATCCCATGAATTATTCATGGAAAAGCATGTTATTTTGACACAAATATCTTATTTTAGTGTTTCATCAAGGGAAAATAAAGATCATGTTGAAAAGTGGGAATCCTGAAGGTAATTTTCATTATATATTGATTATAACCACCCATTAGTATATGATATATAAATTATATAATGATATAATCACAATAAATAATATCTAACCACACCTAAGGTCAATAAATCTGTGGTAAATAGGGATAAAATGAGAGAATGGGAATATATCTACCAAAATCCGGAAAATAATGATGACTTCAAAGGAATTTCAAATGGATGAATTGGATGACTATTATGTTTCAAATGATGGAAGTATGTCTTAATACCCATATATCATTGATTGTGACATGTATATGTAATATTTATTGACATGCATGAACCTAAGGAATATCAGACACCAAGATAATGAGATTATCATATTTTAATGTGATAGTGGTAACATGCTACTATATACAACCGTCAAATTTTATGACTAGGATGTATCATACTGAATGAATAATGAATTAGAAGTCAGTATACATTAT
This sequence comes from Viscum album, assembly GCA_963277665.1. Taxonomy (NCBI): domain Eukaryota; kingdom Viridiplantae; phylum Streptophyta; class Magnoliopsida; order Santalales; family Viscaceae; genus Viscum; species Viscum album. Next base: position 1,568,935,923 of record OY728160.1, read on the forward strand.
ATTATTAGAATCCAACCCATTTAATGTGGTATCACATGGGTTCTCTTCTAGGTAGTCTATAATTATTTTTAAATGTTTCATAAGATAAAATGTAAGAGACATTTATTTTCCTATAGGTCATGAAGTGTTCATAACTAAATGTTTTTACTTAAAGATTATAAGATATTTTTGTAAATAAAATGGAAGGATTAGGATTACCCTGATGATTATATAAGGTACAATAAGTCATTGAGTTATTTCATGTTATCCATTCCATTTTTTTTATCTATTGGTTCCATCATTTTTGAAGATCTATTCTTCATACAAATTTATTATGAGAGATAATGTAATATTGTATATAGAAATATAATCCAACCATAGTACCGAGTGATTTTTTCTATCATATGTATACACCACAAGTTAGGTAATGCATTATATTCTATGTAGTTATCTTTTATAGGCGAGTGATTGAATATAGTGGAAATGGAAATTATAAATTTAAGGTACACATTATTATTCGATTAATATATATATATGGTTTTGTGTTTTATAAATTGTAATGTTAGGTTTTTATATCTTATTTATTATGACGCATTGAAAAAGTGTCATTATATCATTATAAATTCATTATCTTATATTTAAATGGTAACATCCCAAGTAAGTAATGAATAATAGATATTTTTATCTATGACTATTAATGAATTAGATAGTGTTTTAGAGGCTTAAAATGAGAATACATCCAATCTTAAGCATGTAATACACTAATATTTTTAAAAGATTGTTTTACTGCCTTTTAATGGAAAACCATTTTAAATCTATATTTTGACAATTTTATAAGCTATATTTTTCAAAATAAACTTATTCTATATGATTGGGACATTGAAATTTACTTTGGATAAATTTCTGGTATTTTTCTGACAATGTTCATTTTTTAATGAATAGTGAAAAATACTGCATTTTACATCAAAACTGATTTTTCATCTAATTTAATTATATTGAGAGATTATATTTTTAATTGGTTTTAAAGTTCAATTAGAATATATTTTTACCATTTAATCCAATAGTGGTCGTTGGAATTAATTTCACTTTGAAATTGGACTTAAACTAGTGTCAATCTTTTGATACATATTGTTTCATAAAAACACGCTATTTGTCATGACATCGGGAATTAATTATTAAATTAATTAATGTAACTTATATAAATTGAATTTTGTAAAATAAACATCATTTTTGAATTCAGAATATCAAATATATCTTAGGGTGATGTTATGGTATTTTTCTGAAAAACTTCAATGTTTGATGAACAGTGAACCCACTAAGTGGTACTTATAAAAACTAATTTTTCGTTTAAATGAAATTTTACCACCTCTATGTTTTGAATTTCAAAAATCCTACATACATGGTTGTCATTAAGAAATAAAATGTGGTTCAATGGGATTAAAATAATTTTTTGGTGAATAGTAACTTTTATGTTTTTAATCGCGATTAGAGGAAATTAGTGTAATTTAAGTTAAAAATAATGGATTAATAAAATTAAATTACCTAGACACATGTCCTACCATTATTGGATGAGTCATGGTTGACCACGAAAACCCATGGGTCGATTTTGGGGACCCCATGGAGCCAGTTTGGTAAGATAAAGTCATTAATGCCTTTTATTTAAAGTAAAAGTAAAAATGACTCAAACATGAGTTGTTTTACTAAAAGAAATTTTACATGGGGTACTACAAGTCATATTTTTTACTATAAATATTAATTGGAAATATAAAACTATTTCCTACATCATAGTATTTTTTTGATAATTTTTAAACATTAAATAAATTAAATTATTTATGACATCATGATGGTGCAACGATTACCTCATTATTTAATGATTAAAATATAATGAAAATATAATGTAAAATATAAGACCTACACTTTTCAAAAACCTATTTTATGGGTGGATTTATAACCCTTATCACCTTAGCATAGAAATTTATAATTGTGGGGCTTTTTATATCCGAAAATCATTTTATAACAATGTATCTTTTCTTAACTTTCCAAGAGTGCCCCACCTCTCCTCTTATAAAAGGCCCCCACCTCTACCACCTTACTCACACTTCCAAAGCCTTTGGCCCATCCAGACCCTGCCCATTTTGTCTCTCCACATCCCTCTCTTACTCCTTGAAGCCTCACTTTGGGCAGAAGTCTTCCCGAGGATGCCTTTGAGCTCAAATCAAAAAGAGTTACCCGATTTAAAGGTAGTGTCTTTTATTGTGTTCTTATGTTTTATTTTGCATCTCCAACCCCCTAAACTCTTTTTATTCATTTATTTTGTAACAACTCCAGGATCTCAAATATACTAGGATGTTGTTGTAAGAATCATTCGAGCTACACTTACAGACACTTACATCTAATGGTTAAAGAACATACTATTTCTGTGGATGGCGAATTTCTACCTCACGAAACGATGAGTGTTCAATATTCTTCTAACACCTTCAAAGGTGGCCATTAAGATGTCACTATATTTATATATGATATATAATATGTTTATTTTTTTATTAAGATTATGTATTTTTCATTTATGGCATACCTTTATGGCTTCCATTATGGGTAAACGCGATATCTTCATTTTAGGAAGTGCGGACTACCACCCCCTCAAAGTGATTTGATTCGTTAATGCCATATGTGGGATGTATGAAGGATGGATTTAAAGTTAATATATATGATGTTATACTGGAATAATAATATACCTTTATATCATTGTTATTTCATTCCATTAAATTATGAGATAGAAATGAAAGTAGCGTTCATGTGTACGTACGACTTACCGTCTTTATGAACGGTGCATTTCATTTCTTATCCCCAAATGTAATAAGTACATATATATAATGGATATATATGTTTTATGTTACATAAATGTGTTGAATATAATTCTGGAACTAAAATATACATACCTCTCATTTAGTTTTAATTCCACTAATATGACATAGAAATGAATGTAGCATTCATGCGTACGTACGACTTACTGTCTCCATGAACGGTACATTTCAATTCTTAACTATAAATGATTTTGTTATATTATAAATACATGTATATGATGGATATATATGATACACAAATCATTAATATCATTCTAGATATAATGAAACTTTGATCACATGAACAACATGTAATTGTAAGAAGTCCATTTTGACTTAAGTATCAAATATTGACAAAATGAACTTTATTAAATTAAATGATTACATAACGTTTATAACATTTAAATAAGTTATATAAAAGGAATAATATATTATAAAAATGTTCTTAAGCATGTAGAAATTAACTCAAGTTTATTATTCATGATGTTAAAGAATGATCGAGTCAAGTCAGACCCGAGGTAAGGGAACTTCTTAACCCAATTTTCATTCTTTGGGTTAATCTCCTACTTTCAAATTATGTCATGATATTATTATGTCCAACTTATATTTGTACTTTCTTTATGTGTACTTATAGTGAATACACATAATAGATCTATTTTATTTAAAAATTATCTTTGTATGGGACTTCGTCTCAATCTCCTTTCATTGAGGCATATTGTGTTTTATACACAACCTTCTTTTATATGGTGTATAAAACCCTTTTACATTTACGTTTACTCAAAAGGAATATTTTTTATACGAAGCATTTAATAAATGAAAAAAGGAAATGTTTTTTTTCGTACGTATGCGGCGACAACGACTTCTCCACCGCCGTGACCATTATTTGAGTTTCGGCTTCCTCAACAAGCCATACTTTTTTTAATGAAAAATAAATTCCATGTTTTACTTTTCTTTTATTTTGGTATTGAAAATGGTTTTCATAATGTTTTAATATCAATGTGTTGTATTGATATCTTGTGATTGAAAGGTGGAAATTTTATGTTTCCTTTATGCAAGTTTTATGTGATACGATTATGTTGTGGTTCTTGGGCATTATTATGAAGACGGGTGGTTCCGTGATCAACTAACGGCTGGTGAGCCTGATATAGCTCTCCAATGCATTGGGTAACGTGACGGAGTGAAACGTTAAGGTATCTCCGAAGATATTTAGGGAATATACTATGATGGGTATTCCAAACGTAACCAAGAGGGTTATTCCCTACGTAATAATGTTATGAATGCCTCTAGTTACCTTTATGTTTTATGATTTCTATGATATAGTCATGATTTGATGAGGTATGTTAAAGTGCCTATGTTATATGGGTAAAGTATGATTTCATTCTTATGTATATATGAAATCATGTTTCCTTTCCATATATTTATAACCCTTACTGAGCTTTTTATGTTCATCCCATGTTTTTGAAATGTTTTTCACAGGTCAAGGGAAAGGTACATGATATGATGATAGTGTCAAGGATGTTTCAAGAAAGAATCCATGTTTTATTTTAAATATGTTTCCGTTGATGGGAAAAATGAATACTATCTTTTATGTAACCTCTTTGTTTAAATGTGGAATATAATACATGTTTTATGATCTAATTATCTAAAACTCTAAACCTGAAAATATCCTCAATTTGAATTATTCATTTAATTCAATATTATGTAAGTTTTAAGGATGGGGCCTTATAATTGGTATCATAGGTCAGTTTAGATAACTTTAGGAGTTAGAATTCTATTAAATGATTATCCAAAAACATTTTTTATGGTCAAATTGAAATGATATAGCATTTAATCATTACCATGTTTCTTCACATAAGATATTTCTGTGATAATAATGGTTTTCCATAGAGGAAACAGAGAAGCTTTTCTAAGACGGCCTATAGAGTATAAGGACCTTTCGAATAAGCAACCAGAGATGGTCGGAATCCGAATTGAGTAGTTTACTGCACTGATGGATCAGTTGAATTAAGTGATAAATTTTGGTTGTGTTTACTGATGATATTTTGGTGTTTTCTAAAAGTAAAGAGGAGCATGAAAGTCATTTAAGGGTTATCTTGAAAACATTAAATGAAAATAAACTATAGGAAAATTCAGCTAGTGTGAGTTTTCGTTACAACAATTTTCTTTCCTGGGTCACATTGTTTCAAAATATGGCATAATTGTTGATCCTGCTAAAACAAAAGTTGTTGAAGGATAGACAAGACCCCCAAATATAACCAAGATCTGTAGTTTTCTTGGTTTTGTAGTCTATTACCGAAGGATTGTTAGAAATTTTTCACGGTTATCTAGTCCAATGAATAAGCTAACTCGGAAGGGTGTTATGTTTATCTGGACAAAAAAATGTGATGATTTTTTTCAGGAGTTGAAAAGAAGATTGGTGAATGCTCCAGTTTTGGCACTACCTTCCAGGAATGGTGAGTTTGTTATCTACAGTGATGCTTCATTGAAAGGACTTGGTTGTGTCCTAATGTAGAATGATTAGGTAATTGCTTATGCTTCACGACAGTTGAAAACTCATGAGGTAAATTACACTACACATGATTTGGAATTAGCTTTTGTTGTTTTCGCTTTAAAAATATGAAGGCATCAGTTGTAAGGAGTAAAGTGTGATATATATATTGATCACAAAATTTTAAAGTATATATTCACATAGAAAGAGTTGAACATGATACAAAGGAGATGGCTAGAATTAATCAAGGATTATGATTGTACAATTCATTACCATCCGGGAAAAGAAAATAAAGTGCCTGATGCTTTGTGTCGGAAAAGTAATGTTTCATTAACCATGCTACATTTGGAATGAGATACTTTGTTTTTTTTGATTTGATGTACTTTTTCATAGAAGTTGTTGGTCCCGGAAGTTCTTCTGTTTTGTTTCAGGTATCAATGAGATCATCTCTATCAGACATAATCAAGCAAGCACAGAAGCAAGATAGTGAGTTGCAAAAAAAGGTAGAGCTGGTTCAAAAGGGTAGTTGCCTGAATTCAACATTGATAATGATTGTATTTTGAGGTTTGGGAAGAGATTGTGTGTGCCTAATGATTCACAGTTGAAAAATGAGTTGTTATGTGAGGATCATAGTTCCCCTTTTTCAGTTCATCCAGGCAGTACTAAGATGTATAGAGATCTTCGGGAGTATTACTGGTGGGATGGAATGAATATGGATATTGCTGATTTTACTATGAAGTGTTTGACTTTTAAGAAGGTTAAAGAAGAGTGCCAGTTACCTAAAGGGATACTACAGCCATTACCAGTTCCATAGTGGAAATGGGAAAATATATCCATGGAATTTGTTGTAGGAATAACGAGGAAACCTCGAGGTAATAATGCAATCTGGGTTATTGTTGATCGCTTGACTAAATATGCTCATTTCCTTGCTATACGAGATACTTTTTCCCTAGATCAAATTTCTCGTTTTTATCTTAAAGAGATAGTCAGGTTACATGGAGTTCCTCTCTCCATTGTATCTGACCGTGATCCTAGGTTTACGTCTAACTTTTGGAACGGCCTTCAGAAGTCGTTGGGTACTGAATTAAATTTTATTACATCTTTTCATTCGTAATCAGATGGGCAGTCAGAACGAACAATTTAGACATTGGAGGATATGCTACGTGCTTGTTTGAGGGTTTATCAGGGAAGTTGGGACCAACATATTTCTTTGTTTGAATTTTCATATAATAATAGTTTTCATTTCAGTATACAGATGGCACCATTTGAGGTGTTATATGGGAAGCGGTGTCGAACTCCAGCTTTCTGGGATGAAGTGGGTGAAAGGAAGTTGATGGGACTAGAATTGGTAGAAGAGTTAGCAGAGAAAGTTCAACAGATACAAAAACACATGAGAATAGATTAGAGCAGGCAGAAGAGTTATGCGGACAATAGGAGGAAGGATCACTCTTTTGAGGTAGGTGATCATGTTTTTCTCAAAGTATCACCATGGAAAAGTGTGATTCGATTTGGTAAGAAAGGAAAGTTGAGTCCAAGGTTCATTGGACCATATGAAATTCTGGAGAGAGTTGGATTAGTTGCTTACCGAGTGGCTTTACCTCTGAGTTTATCTCAAGTACACAATGTTTTCATGTTTTGATGTTGAGAAAGTATATGACATATCCATATCATGTTTTGAGTCCAGAGGTAGTTCAGCTGGAAGAGAAATTATCTTATGAGGAACAACCGGTCCAAACTCTTGAACACATGGAGTAAGTGTTATGGAATAAGTTGATTCATCAGGTAAAGGTTTTGTGGGAAAACCACATGGTTGAAGAGGCAACATGGGAATCTGAAAATGCAATGAGGACTAAATACCCCCACTTATTCGATAAGTTAATAAATTGTGGGGATGCAATTTTCTAAAGGGGGAAGGATGTAACATAAAAAGTAAGTAATGAATAATAGATATTTTTATATATTTCTATTAATGAATTAGATAGTGTTTTAGAGGCATAAAATGAGAATAAATCCAATCTTAAGCATGGAATAAACTAATATTTTTAAAAGATTGTTTTACTGCATTTTGATGGAAAACCATTTTCAAATCTATCTTTTGAAAATTTTATAAGCTATATTAGTCAAAATAAACTTATTCTTTATTATTGGGACATTGAAATTTACTTTGGATAAATTTATGGTATTTTTCTGACAATGTTCATTTTTTAATGAATAGTGAAAAATACTGCATTTTACATCAAAACTGCTTTTTCATCTAATTTAATTATATGGATAGATTATCTATTGAATTGGTTTTAATGTTCAATTATAATATATTTTTACCATTTAATCCAATACAGGTCATTGTAATTAATTTTACTTTGAAATTGGACTTAAACTAGTGTCAATCTTTTGATACTTTTTGTTTCACAAAAACACGCTATTTGTCATGACAACGAGAATTAATTATTAAATTAATTAATGTAACTTATATGATTTGAATTTTGTAAAACAGACATCATTTTTGAATTCGGAACATCAGATATATCTTAGGATGAGTTTTAGGTATTTTTCTGAAAAAACATCAATTTTTGATGAATAGTGAAACCACTAAGTGGTACTTATAAAAACTGATTTTTCATTTAAATGAAATTTTACCACCTCTGTGTTTCAAATTTCAAAAATCCGACATACATGGTTGTCATTAAAAAATAAAATGTGGTTCAATGGGATTAAAATAATTTTTTGGTGAATAGTAACTTTTAAGTTTTTAATCGCGATTAGTGGTAATTAGTGTAATTTAAGGTAAAAATAATTTTTTAATAAATTTAAATGACCTAGACACATGACCTACCCATATTGGATATGTCATGGCCGACCACGAAAACCCATGGGTCGATTTTGGGGACCCCATGGAGCCACTTGTGTAAGATAAAGATATTAATGCCATTTATTTAAAGTAAATGTAAAAATGACACAAACATGAGTTGTTTTACTAAAAAAATTACATGGGGTTATACAAGTCAAATTTTTTACTATAAATTGTAATTATAAAGATAAAAAGATTTCATACATCATAGTATTTTTTCATAATATTTAGACATTCAATAATTTAAATTATTTATGACATCATGATGATGCAGCGATTACCTCATTATTTAATGATTTTAATAAAATGAAAATATAATGTAAAATATAAGACCTAAACTTGTCAAAAACCTATTGGATGGGTGGATTTCGAACCCTTATCACCATATCCTATAAATTTATAATTTTGGGACCTTTTTTTTCTGAAAATAATTTTATAACAATGTATCTTCTCTTAACATTCCAAGAGTGCCCCTCCTCTCCTCTTATAAAAGTCTCCCACCTCTACCACCATACCCACACTTCCAAAGCCTTTGCCTCGGCCAACCCCTGCCCATTTTGTCTCTCCATATCCCTCTATTACTCCTTGAAGCCTCATATTGGGATGAAGTCTTCCCGAGGAAGCCTTTGAGCTCAAATCAAAAAGAGTTACCTGATTTAAAGGTAGTGTCTTCTATTGTGTTCTTATGTTTTATTTTTCTTCTTCAACCCCCTAAAATATTTTTATTCATTTATTTTGTAAAAACTCCAGTATATTAAATATAATAGGATGTTTTTATAAGAATCATTCAATCTACAATTACACACACCTGCACCTAATGGTAAAAGAACATACTATTTCTGTGGATGGCGAATTTCTGCCTCATGAAACGATGATTGTTCAATATTCTTCTAAAACCTTAAAAGGTGGCCATTAAGATGTCACTATATTTATATATGATATATAATATTTTTATGTTTTCATTAAGCTTCTGTATTTTTCATTTATGGCATACCATTATGGCTTCCATTATGGGTAAACGCGATATCTTTATTTTAGAAAGTGCGGACTACCACCCCCTCAAAGTGATTTGATTCGTTAATTCCATATATGGGACTTATAAAGGATTGATTTAAAGTTATTATATATGATTTTATACTGGAATTATAATATACCTTTATATCATTACTATTTTTTTCCATTAAAGTATGAGATAGAAATGAAAGTAGCATTCATGCGTACATACGACTTACCGTCTTCATGAACGGTGCATTTCATTTCTTATCCCCAAATGTAATAAGTACATATATATAACGGATATATATGTTGTATGTTACATCTATGTGATGAATATTATTGTGAACTAAAATATACATACCTCTCATTTAGTTTTAATTCCATTAATATGACATAGAAATGAATGTAGCGTTCAAGCGTATGTACGACTTACCGTCTCCATGAACGGTGCATTTCATTTCTTACCTCTAAATGATTATGTAATATTATAAATACATGTATATGATGGATATATATGATATCCAAATCATTAATATCATTCTGGATATAATGAATCTTTGACCCCACGAACAACATGTAATTGTAAAAAGTCCAGTTTTGACTTAAGTACCAAATATTGACAAAATGAACATTATTAAATTAAATAATTACATAACGTTTATAACATGTAAATAAGTTATATAAAATGAATAATAAACTTGAAAAGGTTCTTAAGAAAGTATAAATTAACTCAAGTTTATTATTCAGGACGTTAAAGAACGATCGAGTCAAGTCAGACCCGAGGTAAGGGAACTTCTTAACCCAATTTTCATTCTTTGTGTTAATCTCATACTTTCAAATTAGGTCATGATATTATTATGTCCTATCTTTTATTTGTACTTTCATTATGTTTACTTATAGTGAATACACATAATAGATCTATTTTATTTAAAAATGATCTTTGTATGGGACTTCGTCTCAATCTCATTTCATTGAGGCATATTTTGTTTTATACACAACCTTCTTTTATACGGTGTAAAGACCCCATTGACTTTTACGTTTATTCCAAAGAAATCTTTTTTATATGAATCATTTACTAAATGACAAAAGGGAATGTTTTTTTATCGTACGTATGCAGTGACAACGACTTTTCCGCCGCAATGACCATTATTTGAGTTTCGGCTTCCTCTACAAGCCATACTTTTTTTAAAGAAAATTAAATACCATGATTTACTTTTCATTTATTTTGGTATTGAAAATGGTTTTCATAATGTTTTTATATCAATGTGTTGTATTGATATCTTGTGATTGAACGGTGTAAATTTTATGTTTCCTTTATGCATGTTTTATGTGATATGATTATGTTGTGGTTCTTGGGCATTATTCTGAAGAAGAGTGGTTCCGTGATAATCTAAGGGCGGGTGAGCCCGATATAGATATCTAATGCATTGGGTAAATAAAAGGAGTGAAACATTAAGGTTTCTCCTAATATATTTAGGGAATATATTGTGATGGGTATTCCAAACGTAACCAAGAGGGTTACCCCCTACGTAAGAATGTTATGAATGCCTCAAGATACATTTATGTCTTATGATTTCAATGATTTAGTCATGATTTGATGAGGTATGTTAAAGAGCCAATGTTTTATGGGTAGTATGATTTCATTCTTATGTATATATGAAATCATATTTCCTTTCCATATTTTTATAACCCTTACTGAGCATTTTATGCTCATCCCACATTTTTGAAATGTTTTTCACTGGTCAAGGGAAAGGTACATGATATGATGATAGTGTCAAAGAAGTGTCAAGAAAGAATCCATGATTTATTTTAAATATGTTTTCGTTGATGGGAAAAATGAATACTATATTTTATGTAACGACTTTGTTTGAATGTGGAATATAATACATGTTTTATGATCTAATTCTCTAAAACTATAAACCTTAAAAGATCCTCAATGTGAATTATTCATATAATTCAATATTAAGTAAGGTTTATGGATGGGGACTTATAAAAATATATGTATTATTCCTTTATTTAGTATTAATATGTGATTTATTCATGAATATAGTTTTTTTATTAGGTATGGTTCTACTATTTTATTTAATGAGTTAAACTACCTCAATAAGATGTTATAGATTCATATAAGGAGTTACATGATATGAATGATAATTTAATTTTTTTTATCTTACTTTACATTGGTGGATATTATGTTATGAGAATTGATTTTCAATCTATATTATAGTTTACTCATATCATGTGTTCGAGTTATGATATAATTGGAATATCATTTTAGTATATAATCTTTGGTTAAAGGTATTTTTAGTTTGACTATTCACTATCTTGGAGGCTTATACAATGTTAAGAGAATTTTGGGTTTCCAATATGTTCCTCCAAGAATACACATATTAAACTTATTGATTTCAAATGATTCAATAACGTTACATGAATGGGAATTATGTTCTTAATTCATCTGATGCATTTTTATATTTATAAATATAGGTGAATTTTAATCCATGTAAGTAACACTTGTTTGTTCTTTGTAAATTGTTACACATCAATATGGAAAATCATATTGATTTGGTGGAAGTAATCAGATCCCAATCTAAATCATATGAGTAATGAATGCATGTAAAGGTAAGAACATGACATAATTTTGGGAGACTAAATCCCCTTAAACAATACTATGTATCTAATTACTTCAAAAGATAAAACCCATCAATACTATGATCATTCGATATGTTTTAACTAAATCATTAGGTTCCCATGAATTATTATATATAAAGCATCCAATTAATGAGGTGACCAATACTACTAGGTGCCACTTTTTTGTAATTTCTTTTGGTATCACTTATTTAGTAAACATAACCTATTAATCTATATGTAAAATAATTTTTACAGAATTTATGCAATGGATTAGAGTAAAGAGTAAATAACTGAACTGTAATAGTCATATATGATGTGATTTAAATTATTTTTTTACCAAATATAGATAGGGTTAATGTAATAATATTATTTGGGATAATTCGGGATGAAATATAGATCCTTCCCCACTAATAATGATGTTTTCAATGTAGTTCATCAAATTAGTGGAATAATATTTAATAATAGTCTTTAATAATTTATTATAATGTTTGATACTCATGAGATTAATGATTTTATTATTTATAAATGAAATAACTATCATAAATTTTACTTTTAGATTAATTATTATAATGTCGAATCATATAGTTAATAATATTGGTTTGGTATGAAATCATTTTTAAGTAGGCGGTTATAAATCTATGAATTAGAAAAATACCATCCTCCGAAACTAGATATTGAATTAATTTAAAATATGAGTTTAAATGATTATGAGAAGAATAAAATGATTCACTTGATGATTTTAAGGTATAATATATAAACATTTCTATAGTAACTTATGCCTCAACTCTTATAATTAAATCAATTTACTATGCTAATGAATTGGAGAGACTAAGTGTCTCTAATAAGGGTTCATCTTATTATATAATTAACATTTTTTTGTCATTGGAAATGTTTTCAGAATCTGAGAAATAAAAAACCATTTATTTTCTCAAAGATTTGAGAATAAATATTTTGGTCATGAGATGTCCATTTTACATTACTATATCACTAGTACAACTTGGTCAATGATTAATATGGATAAATAAAAGTTAGTTAGAAATTTTAATTTTTTAATTGATTATAATATTATTTTAATTTAAATCAAATGCTACTTTTATTATAGAATTAAATTATTGTCATAGAATGATATTTTTTTATATATCTAAAGGTGTTTATAAAACTCCATAGAATAACCATGTCATATATCAATGTCATAGAAATAAATTCATCAATTTCAAAAGTATTTTGAAACCAAATGATTATTTTATAAATATTATAAATCAAATGTGTTCCAAACTAAGGAAACCATTTTTAGACCAATTATTTATCATTCATATGATTTAATAAATGGGTTTGGAATCATAATGAATAAAATTGTAACTAAATCATGGAGCTGAATGTAGATGAATTTATCAAGATCATATGGATCACTTTAATGGATGGGTTTTTCATATTATTAATAATATATTATAAAATAAATTTTTTTTGTAGAAAATTGATATTATAAAAAACATTTAATGATTATATTGTTATAGATGTGTTATTATTTGTTATATTCTATACTAGTAATGAAATTATAGAAGGATTAGAGTGTTTTATCCAATATTATAGATCTTATCGAGATGTTTTTTAATATTTAAGGGATGTGACCCCACCACCCATTAATTGAATACTTTAATGAATAAATTTATAATTTTAAAACTATGATTGAATAAAAAATACTATAAATGATATTGGTATTATAGTTTATTTGATAAATTTTATCACCGAATGAAATAAGTCCCATTTCATAACATAAGAGTGTATTTATTTCGTGTTTTTAAAATAATATAGTTTATAACATACTAGTTTAAGTATGTTTAGACATAGAGATGTTAATATTTAATAATTAACTGATTTTTCTAGTCAAAATACAATGTGAATGTCACATTATATCCTAATAGATTTTCGGATGCATTGGTAAAGTAAAATTTAATGTGTTATATATTATTTCCAATCTTATCTAAAGAAAAAAAGGATTTAAAGTGAGGTTTAAAAATGATAATAATTATTAATCCAAAAATTATTATATGTATTCAATATAACTTATTAATAACATAAAACTAGATGTTCTGAAATAATTATGTTTGAATCTAAATCTAGTGAGTTTAAAATTTGGAATATGATTCCTCAAACTTTGTATTATTTAAAAATACATACATCGTTGATGATACTCATTATATATTTTAGTTATAGGGTTTATTATATGGATAGATATTGATGTGGAAATAATTAAAGAGATACATAATGTGTTTAAAAATACAAGAAAAGCATATAAAATGTAATGTTCATGAGGTATTTTATCAGATGTGACATAATGAGATTGGAACTTATACTTTGTTTCTTTTTTAAATTTTAAATTGGTTTAAAAATTTGAATTTATAACGTTTTAAAAAATTCAATATATACATTATGATTATTTAACAATGGTTGTATATATTACATAATATTTAACGAAAAATTTCCTTTAAGAGTTTTAATTTGAGTTATCCTATTTTTCATCTTATATTATTTTTGTATGTTATGAAATGTTATGTTTTAGATGAGTAATATTTTATTTGTAGATACAAAATATTGTGTTGTTGGACAAAAAAGGTTTTTCAGACTCGATGACCCATTAAGTATACCATTAGAGTGTTGTAAAATGTATATTTAGTATACTAGAGGTTCGTGTTTCATATATAGATTTCCTTATAACTAATATTTCTGAGATACTTATGAAGAGAACATCATAATTTTATTAATATTCAACACAATCCCTATGGATTACCCAATCAGAGGATGTTTGTGTTTGTTTCATATACAAAAGATGATTTTAGAGTTCATAACTGATGTTGAGGATCAGATATTAACCATATTGTTAGATGAATGAATTTAAAATTTTGATCCTAGAAAATGGATTTAATTTAATCTAATTTTAAAGAGTTTTATAGGGTGTTCTGGTTTGTTCATTATCATTTCAGTGGATGTTTGGGTGATGAGAAGAGGATCGAACTTGTTGGTGAACTATATAATTGATTCTATTATTACCCAGAACTCAATATAAGGGCTCTACATTCCATTTTTTTTAAATAAGTATTTTTCTTATTCATAGGTGCATCAGGTATCTACTTCCCCTCATTAGGTATACATTGGAGTCCCTAGGTACCTAGCATGGGATCATTGGATACCTGGTGGGACTATACCTATATTTTTAGCTGGGATTAAACCGTAATTTGGCAGCCATGATTCCTTCTCATTTTATAATGAATGAGACTTGGTAGTTTCCATTTTGGATATCAAATACTTTATCATTCCCCTTCTTAAAATTCCATTGGTTCTCCTTTGATTGATGATGGGTCGATAGAGATTTTTATTCAAATTCAATGTATGTTAAAATTATGTTCTCCCATTCTCCTTCTATTAATTATTATAGAATTTGGTCAGGTAATAATAGATTTTTTTCTGGTGATTCCACCACAGGATGTTGTAATTTCTATGAAATCATAGGGAAATATTTTTCTATGAATAAATTTATTCATATAAAAATATTTTCATGACTTATTTCATCATCTATCTAAATGCATATTGATCAATAAATTTAATATAGGTTTTTAGTGAATTATGATGAAAACATTCATAAATTTGGGTTATGTTTTCATGATTTTTCATATCATTGATTAAAAGATGTGTTAGTAGTGGAATATTCTACATGGATTTTTGTTTCAAAAATATATGGCCACATGGTTTGGTGTTGGTTATTTCATTCTGGGATCTTGATTTTAAATGATTTATTTATTAATTTGGAATATTTAATGAATTAGATAGGTACTCATTGGGTGATTGGAGGATGTTATGATATTGGATAAATATTTGGATGTTTTATAAGGTTGGTCACCATTATATTACGGCTTCTATTGATTAATTTTATTTTTGCGATGTTCAAGTGTTTAAAATTATATTCTTGTTGATTTTATTGTTTCATTGTTGGCATGAGTAGTTCTATGGTATAGATGTATTTCCCTTATTTTAAGGTAGATTTTGAATGGGGTTTTGATATAATGAAAATTTTTAAAAGATTATTTCAATTGGAAATTTGATTGGAATACTTTTTGAAATTATGATATTGAAATGGTATTTCAAAATGGATGTGATAATTTTAAAGTAGATTTTGAAGGGGGTTTTGGCCCAAGATCCTTGGATGAGTAAAATTAGCAGTAGGTACCCATTTTAATGGAAACAATTTGTGTGATTTTGGGTTTTTCTTGAATAGGGAATAAATGTTGGGATTCAATTTTATTTTAATTCAATATTGAAGGTATAATTTGAGATTTGTTTTTGTTCACTTATCATAATGTGGGGATTCCTTATTTTTATGATCATGTGTTTTTATGAATGTTCCTCTTAATTTTTGGTGAATGTAATTATATTTTTAATTTTATAATGATTAATGGTAGTATAGAGACTAGATGTGGGACCCTCTCCTTAGTGGTGGGATGAGGATACATGATTTAGATCTTGGTTTGGTTCACTTATATAATAATACCAAGGGAACCATATTATAATATTCGGATGTGTACACGTTAGGATATTGACTGGGGTATAGATGAGGGTCCCTTGGGGACTTTGGGAATTTATTAGTGTTCCATATGAATCGAATAGACTCATTATTTTCTATAAAGATATCCAGGATATTAGACAAAGTGTTTTCCTTTGGATTTAATCTAAATGCTATTAAATATATGGATTATGTCGAGTATGATATACATAGTTCTTGTAAATTGATTATGTGTCCTTAACCAGCTATTATCTAGTGGTGCTCCATGTAAAAAAAAATTCTTCATGGATTTTGAGTAAGGAATATACGTTTTATGTTTAAATATAGAGTCTAACCATATCAATGTTGTGATGCCAATACCTCAACCAAAATTATAGCATGGTGAGGTGTGAAAAATTGAAGTGATGTTTTGGAAAGAGTTATTATTTGTGACCTCACATAGTGGGATAGGGTGTTGGGGCCTTGATTGAGATAGAAGTTGTATATAATGTGTTGTGAGAAATGGTGTTTGTTGTGGTGCCAAAACTATCATAGATAAAGATGGTGATAGTGTAGAGAGTAATTGATTAGTGGTTTGTATTTTGGTATTTGACAAAGTTTGTGTTGTGGAATGTGTCACACCATATGTGAGAGGGTGTTTATGCCCCAAGTGAGATGGAGATATTATATAATGTAGTATATAATGTGCTATTTTATGATAACTCATCTTGAGTGGGAGGGTGGGTGTTTTGGAAATGATAAGTGATCTAGTTGTAGTACCTCTATATGTGAGAGGGTGATAATGAAAGTTTTAATGTAATATCTATCAAGTAGTTGTTGGTGTTATTTCCTGAAAATTCCATGTAATTTCTTTTAAAATTATATGGTATTATATCAAGACCTAGTGCTGAGACAACACGTGATTCTGAGGCCCAATGATACTAGAATAAACATTTTATCTTTTTTAAGGTTATCTAAAATAGATAGCATGCACAGTGTTGGATGCTTTTTAACGGGTTCCTGGATTAAAAATACATGGGCACCGTTGCATTAGAAATGATGAAATTACCTATGAAAGGACCTAAAAATGACTGAAGGGGGTCAATGATAGAAGTTATATTTTCTATATTTTTAATTAAAAATAATATAAACAAAAAAATGTTATTTAAATGATTTTTTTTTTCTCTGTAATGCAACATCGAGCCAGTTGTTTCATTTAATAAATAAAATAGCATAACAGTACTAAAACTAAAGAATAAAGAAAAGATGTTTCATTTGATAAATTAAATAGTGTAACGGCACAACAACTCAGCATAACTGAGAATGTTGAAATGTGTTTACCCCAAAAAAAAATTTAATAGAGATACAAGATCGTTGGAACGATCTTAGAACCACTCTGAACCTTTGGAGGATTTTCATTGGTGAGTGATGAATTAAGAATCACCACCATGTATGGATTGGGGATTGAGGAATGATTGAAGATGATAGTGAGACTCTGATCTTCACCATCAAGAGATCCAACCTCGAGGTAGGTATTTTGTTCTATGTGGTTCGGTTTTTCTAATTTCTCTTACAAAATGATGAATATTGATCAACCCACTAACAGGTTGATCAGAAGGACATTCATCCATGTGGTATTTAATTATTTATTGTAGGGCTTGAAGGGTTAGAAACTTTGTGTTTATTCCATTCCCATTCATTCTAACAAGAAGAATGAACAAGTCCAACGTCTGTACCTATGGAGTTCTAGGTGTTTTTCCTATCCTCGTTCTTACATTCTTCATCGACAAACCCATGTGGATAAGTCAGACACTATCAGGGGAGGTTCCATGCATGACTGAACCCCCAATCGATGACATGTTGAGTTGGATCCTTCATAGGTGAGACGACAAACTGAGGATTCCATAACACCTTCCAGATCGATGAATGGACCACCAGAGTAATTCTAGGTGCCCACCAAAGAAACTACCAGCACGTCGGCCATGTGTGGCAGGTGGAGTGCACTAGTGGTGACCCATGGAAATATTGGAGGCCCACAACTATGCTACTGGCAGTGGATCGGGGCCGGTGGAAATGGTTGGTGGTGGTGTGAGTGGACATAGTTGGAGGCCGCGGTCCAGCTCGATCGTGACACCCATCATCTTCTAAGTGGATTATATCATCTTGCTCCAACAGACCAGGATGGTCGGGTGGGCTAGCCCTGGTGCCTTGAACTGGTCCGTTAGAGTGGGTCGGGACACCGTAGTGGGCTAGGTCGGACCCTGCCAGTCCGGGCTGGGTCAAACCAGACCCAGACCCAACCATCCCCTTTTCACAAAAAAGATCATATCATCCAAAACACACGTCCAATTGATGATCTATTTTGAGGTGTTGGGGGCCTCGTGAAGAGTCAGTCCTTTTTATATTATATAAGTGTGGTTTTATGGAAATTGAGATATGGCCTATGTAATGAGAAGCATATTATCCTAGAATAAAGTGCACAAAGAGAAAGAAACATGTCATTGGAAGTGACAAGAAGAAATTCACGAGTGGTTCTTGGTTTCCCAACAGGACAAAATGAAGAGCTCTTCTAGGTTACCTAGTAGGTTAATGTGATGATTGTGCCTAGGTTCTCCACTTTACCAAAGTGACAAGCGAGTCAAGGTTCCCTATTAGGCCTAAGTAAAAAGCTGGTCAAGGTTCCCCAGTAGGCCTATGTGACTTATCAGGGATGGGGGCCTCAATAGGGAAAGTTTTTTTGTCTTTACAAAAGATAATAATGATTTTCATACTTTAGATTTATAGTTGTGATAGATGAATCATGTGAATCAATCTTGAACATACTTCTTAGGTTCTATAGTTCATGTTACACTTTTGTTATCTACTTTTTACATACATTCCTTTATGGTATTACATTTGTGTTTTGGGGCCCTTACTGAGTATTGTGTTACTCAACCCTGTACAGGCTTTGCCCATATGTGTGATGTCTTATACAGATGAAAGAATATTTTATAGAGTCCTTGGTGGTCTGGTACCAGGTGGTGCCCAGCGATATAAAACAGATGAGTTGTTCATCTATAGCTTCAAGAGGCACCAACTTTACATACACATTAGGTAGGGTATCCCATAGGCAAAATTCAAAATGTTTTATTTAACTTTTTTGGGCTTGTATTATATCCCCTTCACATTGAGAATTTTACAGTTAATTGCACTGGTTGTCATATTGGCATGCATGTTTACATTTTAGAATTGTGGTATGTGGATGTGTGTGTGCATGTGTATAGGTACTCAGGAAAATACCACCCACTTGTGGAATAATTCTTTTGGTGGTAGTCACTAGACCCTGTCTTTTTGGAGGCGTGATTTTGGTCATCATGAAACGGCCCCCAGGTGAAGATTACTAACAGTGTGGTATCTGAGGAAGTTAGTTCTGCATTAAGGATTGAAGGTTAGTGGATTTGTTTTGAGGATATAGTGTTTAATGTATTGAGGTTGAATTTATGTCTCGGGGAGCTAGTGTTGGTGCAGCGTCCAATGTACCCACACACTAGGACCCTGAATTCTATTTTTCAACTCTGTACATGGAAACACTAGTTGCATGTATCGTATAGGAATTGAGAGTGTTCTTGTATCCTTCTTTAGTTAGAGTCAGTTTACCCAGTATAATATATTGATTGTGGTTCATCTTGATCTGTTTTAGGATTCCTACTTGCAGACAGGCAGCCAGAATTTCATTGCATGACTGTGTGGATGGTACACCTAGTGATGAGTCATTAGTGTAGGGACTGGTACTAGAGATATCCCCATTGGGTGGTGCATTAGTTCTTCCAAAACCCATCGATCAATTGTTCCTACTAGCATTAACGGTAGAGGAGAAATGTAGGATCAATGACTCACACGAGTTAAAAGAGAAGAGACCTCTCAAGTTTATGGGTGATATTGAATTCCAGATAGTTGAGGATTTGCTGGAGACGGTCACCCACATCTTCTATATTTTGAGGGCACCATCTGAAAAGGTGGAAATATAAGAAGTGAGCCTTCTTTAGGGATCGGTGGGGAGATGAAGGAGCTTAATGATCTAGACGAATGATGAGGTGACCCTCACATGGACAGATTTTGAGTGCCTCTTTTGGGAGTAATTCTTTCTAGTGACTCTCCACTCTGTATGACTCTAGGAGCTAATGCACCTATAATAGGGTAGCATGACAAAAGTAGAGTACTTAGTGAGATTAAATGAACTTTCTCGCAACTTTTCAGACATGGTTCATATAAAGACCCAAAGATTGACATACATGGACATTAAATTACATTTGTGGAATACTTAATACATAACAAAAACCAACACTCAAGGATCATAATAGTTTAGTTTATTTGGAAACTCGGAACACAATATTCTAATCTGGTGAAAGACCTCCAACATCTCCCATAATGATCTTCCCCTATTGTTTTCTTACCTAAAACCTTTCATTATATCCTGGGGAAAAGAAAACATATAATGAGTGAGATCAAATGCTCAGTAAGGGTAAGAATGGAGAAAATATCTCAAACCATATACATTTGAACATAAAAACATGAACATAATGTTTAAACATCAAAATCTTGAACAATGACATAAAGCATGGCAGTACGTAAGGCATATATCATAATGGAACATCAATCATGATAAAATACCATGGGAATAAACCATGTAATTGTGGAAAACCATTAAGAACTTGATATGATTTCCATAGTAGCCAAGGCATTGCTCCCAAGACCATCATAGTGGACAAAGTCCCTTACTAAATTCAGTTCACACCTCGTTCCAGTCCTGTATCACTGTACCAGATCAACTTGTCATTCCAAACATGTCTATCTCATGAGATATAAATCTTTACCCAATTCATTGTAGGGATATATAGGTCCCACCCATCTCATATTGAAATCATTCTTATGTGTGCCACAACACAATAATAAATCATTCATCATAACCCAAAGAATAAAATGGGTATTATAAACATCATCCCATTAGAACGGAATCCATATAAAACAAATGGATATCATTTCATCATAAGAAAAGTGAAACCATGTAAATCATAGAGACATTATACTTGAAACATACACATATGAAATAATGTCGTCTTAGATAGAAAATGGTTTTGATAAAACACTTGAAATGAATTGTTGAGGAAAATATCCTTTCTTATTCAACATAATTTTCTTTTCACAAAAAGCCTTGAAATTTTAAATGAAAAGGATATTGTTGAAAATAGTTATTTAATCTTGTAGAGTAAGCTTCAGGAAAATAAGGCATTATGAAACCGCAAAAATCCATTCATGTTGTATAAGTTAAAAAACATTCTTCTCGTACTTTTGCTGGAAAATTCAAAAAAGTACCTTGTAACGTAAAAAAAGAATGATTTCTTACATACCATGCAGTAAAAGTAAAAAAAGGGTAAAAAGGACTTTAAACATACATGATACCATTTTTATAAAATAGGGACATTGATGATAAATATAACCCCTGTAAATACTTTCGAAAAAACAATCTCAGATAAAAATGAGTTTGGAAAAGTTATCCCTTACCATAGGTCTGATATGCTTCGTACGTATCCGAACCTCCTGAATAATGATTTAAATAATTTAATTGACTTATTACCGAATCATATTCATTGTTATTATATCATATATGGTTCACTTATGACTTTATATTACCCGTTCTTTTGTAAATTCCATATTAATGCAGCGTTTTGGGTAAAATCGTTTTATTTATCGTATGTGTTTGGGATTGTTTTTATTGATATTATTATTACTTATATCATGATTTACTTTATAAAAAAATGTAAATCATGATTTATATATCCTATATATTCAGTATATATATATATATAATAGATAAAAAATGAAATGAAATACACCGTTCATAGAGACGGTAGGTCGTACGTACGCATGAACATTGTTTTCCTTTACTTAATGACATGAATGGAAGTAAGTAGATGAAATATATATATATATATATATATACATAAATAAAGTATCTTTTTCATGTCATATATTTCATTATTATTCATAATATATACTTTATAATCATTCTTGAGTGGTTAACATTTAGAATGAATCTCATCGCGTCGTGGAGACGATAATCCGAACAAATGCATGAGCGATGATATTGTTCCCATTATTATTGAATTGAATTGGAGTGGATGATATAATATCTTAGAATTAGTGTGATGTTATAATAACCATATATAGTTATTATTTACACCATTATATACATCTAAGTAATGTGGTGGTGGAAAAACAAATTACACCACGGCGTGGAGACGGTATTCCGTACGTACGCACGCGCTGTGATTTAGTTTTCCGTAGGATGGCTAGAAGGTGAAATGAGTTTGTTTCATATTTATAGTAACATATCAGTATATTAATGATACTTATATTATTACTTTATAATAAAACAACTAAAGAAGAAGATATTTAAGAAGATAGAAAACTTGAAAGAATCGTTAGAAATGATTACATCTTCTTCCATGCACTTCTTTTAAGCTTCCTCTTAAGGCACTAGAGATGGAATTTTGAGGAGACCATAACAACTATAATGTTTATATGGAAGTTTATAAGGTAAATGGGTACAGTTTTTCTGAGCATGAAAGCTCAAAATTGTGTAAAGGGAATATGGAAGAGGTGCCCTTATATATCGGAGGAGAGGGGCACCTTAGAAAAAACATAAAATATTATTTTATAATAAAGTCATATTCGATTTATAATAGCTCCAAATTTATTTATTTCGTAGCTAAAGTGGTTATGGGTCGAAATCCTCTAATCCAATAGGTTTTAGACAAGTTTAGGTTACTATTTTAACCTAATAATTTATATTTAACTCTAAGTTAAATAATTTAACTTTTACCGTGTCTTATTGTTTTCTTACACTATATGGTTAACAAACATAATATAACATGCCAAACTAACCCCAAGTGGTTCATTATTAATATATATAACCTTATCTATGTCATTTTGCCTAACCTTAGATTTTTTTGTAATATAATAACAATTAATAAAATAATATTTGTTTTAAAAACTATTTTGTGTCAATTTTGACACTATTTGGTAATTGATTTTTGTGAAAATCATAACAGAATGATTAGTTATAACAAAGTAAATTTAATCTATACTAACATGTCATATTAACTCAAAAAATTAGTGTAATTTATAAAAATTCTCAAATTACCATTATTTTGGAATTTATAACATCAATTATGCTAATATTTCATTAATAAGGTAATTACTGCATCATCATGGTGTCATAAATAAATTAAATTACTTAATGTCCAAAAATTATAAATAAACTAAAATTATGTAGGAAATATTTTTATATTTCTAATGAATATTTATAGTCAAATTTATCTTATGTATAACCCTGTATTAAAAAAAATTTAGTTATTAAACATTTATTATAACTATTTTAACTCTTCTTTAAATAAGATAATAATAAATGTCCTAATCTAATCCAAGTGGACCTAAAAGGTAATATTTTATCCCTATGGTTGTATTTGGTCGAATTACACTAATCCAATAGAATTAGGACATGTGTTAAGGTAATAATAATATCATTTTTACCCTTAATTACCCTATTTACTTTTAACTGTGGAAAGTAAAAGTTAAAAGATACTATTCACCAAAAATTGTTTTTATCTTATTGAACAAAATTTTACTCCATGAAATTAACTATGGATCTCTGAATTGACAAACTCCACTCACAGAAGTGGTAAAATTATGTTTTCTGTAAATTTTCAAATTCTCCAAGGAGGTGGGTAAAAGACGGTGAAACGTTTAATAAATTTTTTATAAATATAAAATTATTATAAAATGAATCCAATGAATTAAATTGAACATATAATGTATCAATTTTTACCTAAAATAAATTTAAATAAAATAAATAATTAGTTAAATAAAAAGTCAGTTTCTAAATAGTAACCCATTGTTTTCACTATTCATCAAAAATTTATTGTTTTCAAAAAAATACCAAAAATTCACCCAAGGCTAATTTCGATATTACTAATCCAAAAATGAAGTCAATTGTGAAAGATAAAATTTATAAAATTTCAAAATTTGGGTATTACTATTCATAACGGCCAGTTAATATAATATTTTAATAACATATCATTGTTTAGAAAATCTTTGTATTGCGTACAACACACGCTATCATGGAAGGTCGCGATTACGAGCAATGCAAGCCATGTCAAGGTTGTGTGTAATACAAGATTATTATTTTTTTGTTTATAATATAATCCAACCATATTTAATTTATACATTAAATATATATATATATATATACACTCAATGTTTTGTAGAATAACTTCTATCAAACGAACTTGAAATTTCGTTTCACACGATACCATAATAGTGTTGCGTGTACTGCAAGCTAATACGGTGTTGTGTATAGCGCAATATAATCTTGGTTTAGCATAAAACACAAGACATCAAAAAAATTAAAAAGAATACTTCTCAAAAAATCACGGGGTGTTACATTCTACCCCCCATTAAATGAATTTCTCCCTAAAAATTCTTCGGGGTTATAAATCATTTACTAAATGATTGTTTCATTCAAATACACCCACATCGTAATAAGGAATACTAAAACTTAATTTTAAAAAGGTGAGTATGAAACATAATGGTTACCCAAATTAACCCATCACTGGGTTTCCACATAGGAGAACATATGTGAAAATATGGATATGGAAGAGAAATCTATCCATCAAGGTCTGATGGAGAGTGGTAGAGAACATGGCTATTAAAAATCCAACAATCACAAAGCCATAAATTTGTGATGATCTAAGGTACCATCTCATTTATCATATATGAGGACACTAGGATAACATTTTTGGTTTTCAAGATCATGTCCCTAATGTTGAAGAATTTGAATTTGAAGAAATACTTACTTTATTTTGGTAAAATATCACCGTTGTTCGTTCCTTGAAAAATTTCAATTTCATCTCTTAATGAAATGAAGTTGAATTTGTCATTCTTGATGTTTTAGCAGATCATGTGATAGAATGCTGGGTCATTCCATTTGTCTCAAACAAAATGTTAGAAAAAGTTATCAAATATACATAAGTTCACTATGGTGAGGTTAATCATATATGATTCCAAAAATGGACTTATAATTCATCTATTATATCGCTTAATAAAATAAAACTATTTTCTTCTAACAAGGGACTTCTTGTTGGCCAGTAGTATGTGATAAAGAACTGTCGCACTTCGGTTGTGGGTTCGATTACCACAGCCTTGTCTAACCTGACGGGTTGTCGCTCGTCCTATGGGTTGTCCTTTTTTAAAACAATACAATTATAACATTCTAGAAATAATATCGAAAAACAAGTTATATCCTTAAATAATACTATCTGATGTCCAACATAATCGATTACAATATTTAGTTTTATCCAAAATACATTTTTCCAAACTTATACTATAAAGAGAACGATTACTAAAAAGTTTATATAACAAGCACATGAATACCATGATTTATCCCTCATATATGACAAGATATATCTTTTTGATCGCATTACAAACATGTGAATACCTTAATCTTTTATTCTCTTGAAAAATGAATACCCATTGAACCTTAGTGAAAACATGAATGCTGTTAAAAGTTAACTCTTCCCACATACCAAAATCCCAAAATTTCAGTATACTCAAACCATGATATCACATTATCCTTATATCAGTCATGAGCTCATGAATACTATGAAAAATTTCATTTTCTCCTTATCCATTAATTATGCGCATATCATCTACTTTCCAAAAATATTTCAATCATTTTTCATGGTTACCGGTACCATAAAATTAATGAAAACCACAATAGATTAATTAGAAAATATTCCAATATAAAATAAAAGTACCTCAACAACATTATTCTTGAATACCAAAACATAAACACTTCAATCCATCATCTTCAACGATTGTCATGGAATAAGTCCTTTCTTGATTTAGAAGTATCCTCTTAGGTCCGGGCATCTAGTTGGGTAATTCCCATGTTATCCAAAAATAAGACATTGAACTCCATAATAGTTTGTCACTCTATGACCCTTTTCTCCACTCATATAACATCTTCCCTTCCTTTTGAGGTATTCCTCAAGGTTCTTCTTCCATTTTTATTGATATGTAGAATGATTCATCTTCCTTCCTCTATGTTCCTCTCCATGAGATCATGTATAAAATTTTATCTTCCTCTTATTGGATGACTTTGGAATACCAACAATGTTCACCTTGTTAATCATATATCGTGATGACTGATTCGGCATAATCACAATATCGTTCTTCCTAGGCATTACATGATTTTGTTGATCATAGTCACCAATTTATCCATAGGAATCAACATTAATTGAATTCCTTCTCATTTCCTCCATTGACTAAAACCAGAAACCATAGTGCAAGAAACATTTAAAATAAAAAGGAACCTCATAGTCATTAAAAGTCACTTATGGGATGACTAACTTATCACGCATTCTTTAATCCATGATACATTAGGTTCACCCTAGGTTATTTATGATCGTCAACATAACTCTAGAACTATAACCTATAGTTATACTAAACCTTAGGGACATCCCTAGACATACCATAGAAATATCTCTAGGGATCTCACTAATGTTTTCGCATCCTAGTTTCCAATGGTTGACTAAGCCCTTCCTATGATACCAACTGTAGAGACCCAAAGCTTGACGTATATGGACATTACATTACTTTTGTAGAATACTTAATACATAACAAAAACCAACGCTCAAGGATCGTAATAGTTTAGTGTCTTTTGAAACTCATAACACAATATTCTAATCATGGTGAAAGACCTCCAACATCTCTCATAAAGATCTTCCTCTTTTGTTTTATTACCTAAAACCTTTCTTTATATCCTGGGGAAAAGAAAACATATAAAGGGTGTAACATGCCGATATTTTATGAGAAATATTCTTTTTAATTTATTTGATGTCTTGTGTTGTACGCTACACCATGATTATCTTTCACAATACACAACACCATATTAGCTTGCAGTATACGCAACACTATTCTTGGCTCATGTTACACACAATTTCAAGTTTGTTTTGTGGAAATTATTCTACGCAACATTAAGTATAGATTTTGTTTAATGTATAAATGAAATAAATTTTGATTATGTTATACACAATACCATAGAGAGATTTAACTACACGCATCCCTAACATGGCTTGCATTACATGCAATCACGACCTTCCTTGATATCATGTGTAGTACGCAATACTCGATTTCACTAAACAACGATATTTTATTAAAATATTATATAAACTAGCCCCTATGAATAGTAATACCCACTTTTTGAAATTTTATAAATTTTATCATTGGAAATGGACTTCATTTTTTGATTTGGAATATCGAAATTAGGCAAGGGTGAATTTTTGGTATTTTTTTGAAAACATTCAATTTTTGATGGATAGTGAAAACACTGGATTACTTTTTAAAAACCGACTTTTTATTTAAATAATTATTTATTTTATTTAAACTTATTTTAGGGAAAAATTTATACATATTACCTATATAAGTTAAATGTAATTAATTGGAGTCATTTTACAATAATTTTAGATATATAAAAATTTTATTGAACTTTTCACCTTCTTTTACCCACCTCCTAAGAAAATTAAAAAATTTACATAAAACATAATTTTACCACTTTTGTGAGTGGAATTTCAAAAATCCGAGAGACACGGTTAATATCAACTATTAAAATGTTGTTCAATAAGATAAAAATAATTTTTGGGGAATAGTAACTTTTTATTTTTATTTACCTCGTTTAAAAGTAAATAGGGTATCTAAGGGTAAAAATGATATTACTTTTACCCAAAAACATGTCCTAATTCTATTTTATAAGTGTAATTAGACCAAAAACAACATTAGGAATAAAATATTACCCTTTAGGTCCACCTGGATTGGATTAGGGAATTTATTATTATTTTATTTAAATAAGAGTTAAAATGGTTAAAATCAACATTTAATGACTATTTTTTTTAATATATGGTTATAAATAAGATAAATTCGACTATAAATATTAATTATAATGATAAGAATATTTCCTACATAATGGTATTTTATTTATAATTTTTAGACATTAAATAATTTAATTTTTTTATGACACAATGGTGATGTAGTAATTACCTAAATAATGAAATATTAAAATAATTATTATTATAGGTTCCCAAATAAATGTAATTTGAGACTTTTTATGAATTAAACTAATTTTATCAGTTAATATGACATGTTAATATTGATTTAATTAACTTTTTTCGAACTAATCATTCTATTATTATTTTTACAAAAATCAATTACCAAATAATGTCAAAATTGACAAAAAATTGTTTTTTAAAAAAAATATTATATTATTAATTGTTATTATATTACTAAAAATCTAAGGTTCAGAAAAATGACTTAGATAAGGTTATATATATTAATAATGAACCCTTTGGGGTTTTTCCGTCTTGATATAGTAAGTTTATTAACCATATAGTGTAAGAAAACAAGAAGACAGGGTAAAAGTTAAATTTTTTAACTTAGAGTAAATTCTATATGATAAGGTTACAATAGTAACCTAAATTTTTCCAAAACCTATTGGATGAAGGGTTTTAGGCCCATCCCCACTTTACCTTCAAAACAAATCAATTTTGAACTATTATAAACCGAATATGACTTCATTATAAAATAATATTTTATGTTTTTTCTAAGGTTGCCCCTCTCCTCCCTTATAAAAGGGCACCTCCTCCCTCTTCTCTTTACACAATTTTGAGCCTTAAATCTCAGAAAACCCCTATCCATTTCCCTTATCAACATCCCTATAAAAATTATATAGGTTCTGGTCTCCTCAAAAGTCCAACTCTAGTGCCTTAAGAGGTAGATTAAAAGAGGTGCGTCAAAGAAGAGGCAATCTTTTCGACCGATTATTTCAAGTTTCTTTCCTCTTCTACTTCCTGTTATTTAGTTGTTTCATTATGAAGTAATAGCATCGGTTTCTCTCATATACTGATATTTTATTATAAATATGAAACTACCCTATTTCACTTTCTATCCATCCTATGGAAAATGAAATCACCACGTGTGCGTATGTATGGAATACCGTCTCCGCGCCGTGGTGTTATCAGTTTTTACACCACCACCTTAATTAGATTGGTATAATGGTGTATAGAATAACTATATATGCTTATTATAACATCATACTGATTCTGAGATATTATATCATCCACTCCAATTCTATTCAGCAATTAGGGGAACGATATCATCGCTCGTGTGTACGTACGAACTACCGTCTCCACGAATGCGATGAGATTGATTTTCCATGATTAACCATTAATGTATGATTATAATGTATATATAATAAATAATCATTAAATATATTACATAATAATGATACTAGATTTATCTACATATATGTTTCATTTACTTAATTCCATTTAATTCAATATGGAAACGAAACAACGTTCATGCGTACGAAAGGCCTACCGTCTCCAAGAACGGTGTATTTCATTTCATTGATTTATCTATTATATATATACTGAATATATATATATGATATATAAATCATGATTTAAATTCTTGACGTAAGTAAATCAAGATATAATTAATAATAATATCAAGAACAACCAGACCAAACACGTACGATAAATTAAACGATTTTACCCTAAACGCTACATTATCATGGAACTTACAAAAGAACGGGTAATATAAGGTCATAAGTGAACCATATATTATATCATAACAATTAATATGTTTCTATAATAAGTCAATGACATCATTTAAATCATTATACAATAGGTTCGGGTAGGTATGATGCATATCGGACCTAAGGTAAGGGATAACTTTGCCAATCTCATTTTTATCCGAGATTGTTTATTGGTAAGTATTTACTAGGGTTATATTTATCATCAATGTCCTTGTTTTCTAAAAATGGTTTCATGTATTTTTAAAGTCATTTTTACCCATTTTTTACTTTTATTACATGGTATGTAAGGAATATTTCTTTTCTTTACCATATGAGGCCCTTTTTGACTTTTCTTGCAAATGAATGAGAAGAATGTTATTTTTAACTTACACAGCGTGAATGGATTTTTATGGTTTCATAACGCCTCATTTTCATGAAGCTTACTATACAAGAGTTTATGAATATTTTTTAAAAAAACTTTTTTTTAAATTTCATGGATTTTTGGGAAAAGAAAATGATTTTGAAGAATAAAGGATATTTTTCTCAAGAATTCATTTCACGTGTTTTATCAAAAACATTTTCCATCTAAGATGACATTATTTCATATGTGTATGCTTCAACTATAATGTCTCTATGATTTACATGGTTTCAATTTTCTTATGATGAAATATCCATTTGTTGTATATGGATTATGTGATGATGAGATGATGTTTATGAAACCCATTTCATTCATTGGGTTATGATGAATGTTTAAAGATTATTTTATGACACAAGTAAAAATGATTTCATTATGAGATGGGAGGAACCTATATCTACCTCCAATGCATTGGGTAAAGATTTATATCTCATGAGATAGACATGGCTGAAACAGTATGTTAATCCGGTTTGGTGATACATGACTGGGACGAGGAGTGAACTCGATTCAGGAATAGAATTTTTCCACTAAGATGGTCATGGAAGCAATGACTTGGATAAAATGGAAATCATATCATGTGCTTAATGTTTTTCCACAGTTAAATGTTTTATTCCCATTTTATTTTATCCTTAGTGATGTTCCATTAGGATCCATACCTTACATAATGCAAAGATTTATTTTACAACTCAAGATTTTGATGTTTAAACGTTATGTTCATGTTTTGAAGTTCAAATGTATATGGTTTGTTTTATTTTTTTCCATGCTTACCCTTACTGAGCATTTGAGCTCACCCTTAATATGTTTTCTTTTACCCAGGATTTAAAGAAAGGTTTTAGGTAAGAAAAAAAGGGAAGATCTTTATGGGAGATTTTGAATATCTTTCAACAAGTTTAGAAGATTATGTTCCAAGTTTCCAAAGACACTTAACTATTACGGTCCATTGGTGTCTGTTTTTGTTATGTATTAAGTATTCCGAAAAAGTAATGTAATGTCCATGTACGTCAAGCTTTGGGTCTCTATAGTTGGTATCAGAGGAAAAGTTTATTAAACCTTTGGAAACTAGGATGCAAAAACATTAGTCATATCCCTAGAGATATTTATATGGTATGTCTAGAGATGTTCCTAAGGTTATGTATAAGTATAGGTTATAGTCCTAGAATTATGGTAACAATCTTAGAATTAACCCTAATATGTTATATATTAAAGGTACTCCCCCTTTATTATGTTTTTTTTTCTCTAGCATGATTTTTCCTCTGACACTATTATTTATGGGTTTTAGACAACGGCTGGAACCCAAAGGATCCGTATTGATCAATGTAATGGACAATGCAATGATTGTACACATAACTAACCAAATGTGTTGGGAGATGGAGTGCAAAATATTATTGCTATACTTACACAAGTTATGAATCATTTTGGATTTCCAAATGATTAGAGAAGGAAACAATATTCTATTGAGTCCTTCATGAGGAAACATCCACATTCTTTCAATGGGTCTTCTGATCCACTTATTCCTGAACAATGGATCAGTACCATTGAAAAGATATTTTCCATTCTTCACTGTTTAGAACATGATAAAGTCATTCTAGCTGTTTACCATTTAGAAGGTGAAGAAGACCAGTGGTGGACTCTAATTAATAATACAAGGCCCTAAGATGAAATTGAATCCATGGAATGGGATGAGTTCAAGAACTTGTTTTTCAGGAAGTACATCCCTCGTATTCTTCGAACAAAGATGGAAAAGGAGTTCCTTGAGGCTAAGAAAAAAGATGATGAATATGTTGGTACATACGAAGCGAATTTTATAATACTTGCAAGGTATGCATCTGATTTTATCATCCAACCTAAAAGTAAATTTGATCGATTTCTCAGTGGCTTAAAACCAAGTCTTCGAAGGGAATTAGCTATAAGAGACATCAGTAGCAATGATTAAATTGTGCGTTGTGATATCCAGGTAGAACTAGAAGTTGGTGTAACATATCCATCTCCTGGGATTGACAAGAAACGAATGATGGAGTTCAAGGAGAAATCTTATAATAATGGTGAAAAAAGATGAATGTCTCTTTATGCTCAAAGTGTGGAAAGAAGCTTGGTGGTGATTTTCTTAAAGGGACTAGAAAATGTTTTATGTGTGGAAAAGAAGGTCATCGAGAAGTCGAGTGTCGAATTAATGGAAAAAGGGTTGCTAAAGATGTGAATAAAGAAAAGACTGCAGAGAACGCACCACCAACACTTCAATTCTTCAAGTGAAAGGAAATAGGGCATTATGCTAATCAATGCCCTAATCCAAGGGATAATGATGATCAACGTAAGCAACCAATTAAGGAAAAGGATAAAGGAAAGTCACATGCGATCACTATTTGTGATGTTGAGTATGAAAATGATGTTGTCTAATGATTAAGTGTTTATGTAATGGGATTTCAAAATAGTATCATGGAATATCATTTATGGCATCGGGGAATTTTGGAATATCTATGTATTGGTTTTCAATAATTATATGGTACCGGTAACCATGAAAAGTTATTGTAATAGTTTTGGAAAGTAGATGGTATGCACATAATGAAGGGATAAGGAGATAATGAGATGTTTGATAGTATTCATGGGCTCATGACTAATATAAGGACCAAGTTATATCATGGATTGAGTATATATAATTTTTGGATTTTGGTATGTGGAAAGAGTAAACTTTTGACCGCATTCTTATTTTCACTAAAGTTCAATGGATATTCATTTTTCAAGAGAATACATGATGAAGTTATTCACAGGTTTGTAATGTGTCCAACAAGATATATCTTATGATATATGAGGGATAAATTATGGTATTCACGTGCTTGTAATATGACCTTTTTAGTAATCGTTCTCTTTATACTATGAGTTTGGAAAGAAGTATTTTGGATAAGCCTAAAGATTGGAATTGAATATGTAGAACATAAGATAGTATTGTTTAAGGCTATAACTTTTTCGATATTATTGATGGAATGTTATAATAGTTTTGTTTAAGAAAAGGAAAAACCTGCAGAAAGGGAGACAACCCATCACGTTGAACATGGTTGTGGGAATCAAACCCAAAACTGAAGTGAGACAGGCCTTATCACCTACCACTGGCCTAAATAAAGTCCCTGGTTAGTAGAAACTAGTTTTATTTTATTAAGCATGATGATAGATGAAGTATAAGACCATTTTGGAACCATATCTGATTAATCTCACCATAGATGGACTTATGTATATATCTTTTTCTGACTTATGTTTGAGACAGATGGAATGACCTATCATTCTATCACATGATCTGCTAAAACTTCACAAAAGACAAATTCAACTTCATTTATTTAAGAGGTGAAGTGGAAATTTTTCAAGGCACGAACAACGATGAGATTGTGCCAAAATAATGTAGGTATTTCTTCGAATTAAAATTATTCAACATTAGGGAAATGTTCTTGAAAACCAAAAATGTTATCCTGGTGACCTCATTTACGACGAATCAGATGATACCTTAGATCATCACAAATTTATGGCTTTGTGATTGTTGGCGATTTCATAGCCATGTTCTCTACCACTCTCCATCAGAACATGATGGTTTGATTTCTCTTCCATATCAATATTTTCACCTATGTTCTCCTATGTGGAAAACCAATGATTTGTTAATTTGGGTAACCGTTATGTTTCAAAATTTAGTTTATAAAGTTATGTTTTGGTATTCCTTTTTACAAAGTGGGCTTCTATTAATGAAACTTTCAAGTAGAAAACAATTTATAACCCCGACAAATTTCAAGGGCGAAATTCATTTTAAGGGGGGTAGAATGTAACAGCCCGAGATTTTATGAGAAGTATTATTTTTAATTCATTTTATGTCCTTTGATGTGTGCTACACCATGATTATATTTCTCTATTCACAACATCGTATTAGCTTGT
Organism: Viscum album; assembly: GCA_963277665.1. Taxonomy (NCBI): domain Eukaryota; kingdom Viridiplantae; phylum Streptophyta; class Magnoliopsida; order Santalales; family Viscaceae; genus Viscum; species Viscum album. Next base: position 1,568,970,226 of record OY728160.1, read on the forward strand.
AGTATACTCAACACTATTCTGGGCTCATGTTACAAACAATTTCATGTTCGTTTTGGGGAAATTATTCTACGCAACATTAAGTATAGATTTTGTTTAATGTATAAATGAGATATGTTTAGATTATGTTATATGCAATACCAAAGGGAGATTTCACTACACGCAGCCCTGACTTGGGTTTCATTACATGCAATCGCGACCTTCCTTGATAGCATGTATAGTATGAAATACCGAGTTTCACTAAACAACGGTATGTTTTTAAAATATTATATAAACTAGCCGTTATGAATAGTAATACCCATTTTTTGAAATTTTATAAATTTTATCTTTCAAAAAAACTTCATTTTTGGATTTGGAATATCGAAATTAGCCTAGGGTGATTTTTTGGTATTTTTCTGAAAACTTTCAATTTTGATGAATAGTGAAAACACAGGGTTACTATTTAAAAACCGACTTTTTATTTAAATAATTATTTATTTTATTTAAATTTATTTTAGGTAAAAATTGATACATAATAACTATATATGTTAATGTAATTAATTGGAGTCATTTTAAAATAATTTTTGAAATATAAAAATTTTATTGAACTTTTCACCGTCTTTTTACCCACCTCCTAGGAGAATTTGAAAATTTACATAAAACATAATTGTACCACTTCTGTGAGTGGTATTTCTAAAATATGAGAGACTCGGTTAATATCAAGGAATAAAATGTGGTTCAATAAGATAAAAATAATTTTTGGTGAATAGTAACTTTTTACTTTTATTTACCACGGTTAAAAGTAAATAGGGTAATTAAGGGTAAAAATGATATTACTGTTACCCTAAAACATGTAATAAATCTATTGGATAAGTGTAATTAGACCAAAAACAGCCTTATCAATAAAATATTACCCTTTAGGTCTACTTGTATTGGATTAGGACATTTATTATTATTTTATTTAAAGAAGAGTTAAAATGGTTAAAATCAATGTTTATTAACTAAAACATTTTTAATATAGGGTTATACATAAGATAAATTAGACTATAAATATTAATTATAATGATAAAAATATTTCCAACCTAATGGTATTTTATTTATAATTTTTATAAATTAAATAATTTAATTTATTTATGACACAATGGTGATCCAGTAATTACCTAAATAATGAAATATTAAAATAATTGAAATTATAAATACACAAATAAATGTAATCTGAGACTTTTTATGAATTACACTAATTTTATAGGTTAATATGACATCTTATTATTTATTTAGTTAACTTTTTTTGAACTAATAATTCTGTTATGATTTTCACAAAAATCAATTACCAAATAGTGTCAAAACTGACATAAAATAGTTTTTAAAAAAATATTATATTATTAATTGGTATTATATTTCTAAAAATTAATTTTCGGAAAAATTACATAGATAAGGTTATATATATTAATAATGAACCACTTGGGGTTCGTTTGATTTGTTATAGTATGTTTATTAACTATATAGAGTAAGAAAACAAGAAGACAGGGTAAAAGTTAAAATATTTATCTTATAGTAAAATCTAAATGATAAGTTTAAAATAGTAACCTAAACTTGTCTAAAACCTATTCGTTGATATTATTTCGACCCATAACCACTTTATCTTCAAATAAATAAATTTGGATCTATTATAACCCGAATATGAATTTATTATAAAATAATATTTCATGTTTTTCCTAAGGTGCCCCTCTCCTCCCTTATAAAAGGGCACCTCCTCCCTCTTCTCTTTACACAATTTTGAGCCTTCATGATTGGAAGAAACCTACCCATTTCCCTTATAAACTTCCCTAGAATCATTATAGTGGTTCTGTTCTCCTCAAAAGACGATCTCTAGTGCCTTAAGAGGAAGCTTAAAAGAGGTGTGTCAATGAAGAGGTAATCTCTTCTACCGATTCTTTTAAGTTTTTTTCTTCTTCAACTTCATCTTCATTAGTTGTTCCATTATGAAGTAATAATATCAGTATTACTCATATACTTATATGTCATTATAAATATTAAACAACCCTATTTCACCTTCTATCCATCCTACGGAAAATGAAATCACCGCGCTTGTGTACGTACGGAATACCGTCTGCACGCCGTGGTGTAATCAGTTTTTCCACCACCACCTTAATTGGATGGGTATAATTGTGTAAAGAATAACTATATAAGGGTATTATAAAATCATACTTATTCTGAGATATTATATCATCCACACCAATTCTATTCAATAATTAGGGGAATGATATCATCACTTGTGCGTACGTACGTACGGACTATCGTCTCCACGAACGCGATGAGATTCATTTTCCATGATTAACCATTTAAGTATGATTATAATGTATATATAATAAATAATCATGAAATATATTACATACTAATGATATGTTATTTATTTACATATATTTTTCATTTACTTAATTCCATTTAATTCATTAAGGAAATGAAAACAGCGTTCATGCGTACGTACGACCTACCGTCTCCATGAACGATGTATTTCATTTCATTGATATATTTATTATTTATATACTGAATATAAATATGATATATAAATCATGATTTAAATTTTTTAATTAAGTAAATCATGATATATGTAATAATAATATCAATAACAACAAGTCCAAACACGTACGATAAATAAAAAGATTTTACCCAAAACGTTGTTTTAACATGGAACTTACAAAAGAACGGGTAATATAAATTCATAATTGAACCATATATGATATCATAACAATGAATATGATTCTGTAATAAGGCAATGAGATTATTTAAATCATTATACAGGAGGTTTAGATACGTACGAAGCATATCTGACATAAGGTAAGGGATACCTTTTCCAATCTCGTTTTTATCCGAGATTGTTTATTCGAAAGTATTTACTGGGGTTATATTTATCATCCATATCCCTATTTTATAAAAATTGTTTCATGTATGTTTGAAGTAATTTTTACCCATTTTTAATTTTACTACATGGTTTGCAAGGAATCATTCTTTTGTTTACCACACAAGGTACTTTTGGACTTTTCTAGCAACAGTATGAGAAGAAAGCTATTTTCAACTTTTACGGCGTGAATGGATTTTTACGGTTTCATAACGCCTCATTATCATGAATCTTACTCTACAAGATTTTATGACTAATTACAACAAAATACTTTTACTTTAATATTTCTTGGAATTTCGTGAAAATAAAATGATTTTGAAGAGGAAAGGATATTTTCCTCAAGAATTCATTTCAAGTGTTTTATCAAAACAATTTTCCATCTAAGATGACATTATTTCATATGCGTATGTTTCAATTATAATGTCTCTATGATTTAAATGGTTTCACATTTCTTATGATAAAATATCCATTTTTTTATATGGATTATGTGATGATGGAATGATATTTATGAGCCCCATTTTATTCTTTGGGTTGTGATAAATGTTTTAAGATTTTTGTGTGGAATAAGTAAGAAGGATTGAATTATGAGATGGGTGGGACCCATATCTCCCTCCAATGAATTGGGTAAAGATTTATATCTCATGGGATTGACATGGCTGAAATGGTAATTTAATAGGGTTCAATGATACATGAGTGTAACAAGGAGTGAACTCGATTCAGAAAGGGACTTTGTCCACTAATATGGTCAAGGCAGCAATGCTTTTGCTACTATGGAAATCATATCATGTGATTAATATTTTTCCACAATTAAAAGTTTTATTCCCATGTTATTTTCTCATTATTTATTTTCCTTTATGATATATGTCTTACGTACTGCCAAGATATATTTCACAACTCAAGATTATGATTTTTAAACTTTATGTTCATGTTTTGAAGTTCAAATGTATATGGTTTGTTTTATTTATTCTCCATGCTTACCCTTATTGAGCATTTGAGCTCAACCTTTATATGTTTTCTTTTCCACATGATATAAAGAACGGTTTTAGGTATGAAAAAAGGGAAGATCACTATGGGAGATGTTGAATATCTTTCACCAAGATCCGAAGATTATATTCCATGTTTCCAAAGACACTAAACTATTACGTTTCTTTGGTGTCTGTTTTTGTAATGTATTAAGTATTCATAAAAATTAATGTAATGTCCATGTACGTCAAGATTTGGGTCTCTAAAAAGGGTGAGCTCAAATGCTCAGTAAGGGTAATAATGGAGAAAATATAACAAACCATATACATTTTAACTTAAAAACATTAACATAATGTTTAAACATCAAAATTTTGAGCAATGACATAAAGCATGTAAGTACATAAGGCATAGATCATAATGGAACATAATTCATGATAACATAGAATGGGAATAAACCATGTAATTGTGGAAAACCATTAATCACTTGATATGATTTCCATAGTAGCCAAATCATTGTTTCCAAGACCATAATAGGGGACAAAGTCCCTTATAGAATCGAGTTCACTCCTTCTTCCAGTCCTGTATCACTGAACCAGATTAACTTGTTGTTCCAGCCATGTTGATCTCATGAGATATAAATCATTACATAATGCATTGGAGGGAGATATAGTTCCAACCCATCTCATATTAAAATCATTCTTATGTGTGCCACAACACAATCATAAATCATACATCATAACCCAAAGAATAAAATGTGTTCTATAAAAATCATCCCATCATAACATAATCCAAATAAAAAAATGGATATCATTTCATCATAAGAATATTGAAACCATGTAAATAATAGAGACATTATACTTGAAACATACACATATGAAATAATTTCATCTTAGATGAAAAATGGTTTTGATAAAACAGTTGAAATGAATTCTTGAGGAAAATATCCTTTCTTCTTCAAAATCATTTCCTTTTCACAAAATGCCATGAAATTTTAAAAGAAAAGGATTTTGATGAAAATAGTCATTAAATATTATAGAGTAACTTCATGAAAATAATGCTCTATGAAACCATAAAAATCCATTCATGCTGTATAACTTAAAAAGACATTCTTCTCGTACGTTTGCCAGAAAAGTAAAAAAAGTACCTTGTAACATAAAAAAAGAATGATTCCTTACATACCATGTAGTAAATGTAAAAAATGGGTAAAAAGGACTTTCAACATACATGAAACCATTTTTATAAAATAGGGACATGGATGATAAATATTACCCCAATAAATACATACGAATAAATAATCTCGGATTGAAACGAGATTGGAAAAGTTATCCCTTACCTTAGGTCTGATATGCTTCGTACATATCCGAAACTCTTGTATAACGATTTATATAATGTCATTTACTTATTACAGAATCATATTCATTGTTATGATATCATATATGTTTCACTTATGACTTTATATTACCCGTTCTTTTGTAAATTCCATGTTAAAGAAGCGTTTTGGGTAAAATAGTTTTATTTATCATACGTGTTTGGACTTATTGTTCTTGATATTATTATTACTTATATCATTATTTACTTACATAAATAATATAAATCAGGATTTATATATCCTATATATTCAGTATATATATATATATATTTATATAATAGATAAATAAATAAAATAAAATACATCATTCATGGAGACGGTAGGCCGTTTGTACGCTTGAACGCTGTTTTCCATTCCTTATTGACATGAATGGAAGTAAGTTGATGACAGATATATATATATAAATAAATAAATCCAGTAGATTTATATGTCATATATTTCATTATTATTAATTATATATACTATATAATGATTCTTGAGTGGTTAACATGAAGAATGAATCTCATCACGTCGTAGAGACGGTAATCCGTACATACGCACGAGTGATGATATCATTCCCAGAATTATTGAATTGAATTGGAGTGGATGATATAATATCACAAAATCAGTATGATGTTATAATAACCATATATAGTTATTCTTTACACCATTATACCCATCCAATTATGGTGGTGGTGGATAAAAAATTACACCACGGCGTGGATACGGTATTTCGTATGTACACACGCGTGGTGATTTAGTTTTCCGTAGGATGGATAGAAGGTGAAATGGGTTTTTTTCATATTTATAGTAACATATAATTATATTAATGATACTTATTTTATTACTTTTTAATGAAACAACTAAATAAGAAGAAGTTTAAGAAGAAAGAAAAATTGTAAGAATCGGTAGAAGAGATTACCTCTTCTTCGTTGCACCTCTTTTAATATTCCTCTTAAGGAACTTGAGTTGGTATTTTGAGGATACCATAACCACTATAATGTTTCTAGGGATGTTTAGAATGGAAATGGGCAGGTTTTGTTCGAGAATGGAATCTCAAAATTGTGTAAAGAGAAGAGGGAGGAGGTGCCCTTTTTTATGGGAGGAGAGGGGCACCTTTGGAAAAACATAAAATATTATTTTATAATAAAGTCATATTCGGTTTATAATAGGTAAAAATTGATTTATTTCGTAACTAAAGTGGGTATGGATCTCAATCCTCTCAACCAATAGGTTTTAGACAAGTTTATGTTACTATTTTAACCTAATTATTTAGATTTAACTCTAAGTTAAATAATTTAACTTTTTCTTTGTGTTATTGTTTTCTTACACTATATGGTTAATAAACTTAATATAACATTCCACACTAACCCCATGTGGTATATTATTAATATATATAACCTTATATAAGTCATTTGGCTGAACCTTATATTTTTAGGAATAGAATAACATTTAATAAAATAATATTTGTTTTGAAAACTATTTTATGTCAATTTTGAAACTATTTGGTAATTGATTTTTTAGAAAATTATAACAGCATTATTAGTTCTAAAAAAGATAATTTAATCTATACTAACATGTCATATTACTCTAAAAAATTATTTTAATTTATAAGAAGTCTCAAATTACATTTATTTGGTTATTTATAACATCAATTATGTTAATATTTCATTAATAAGGTAATTACTATATCATCATTGTGTTATAAATAAACTAAATTATTTAATATCTAAAAGTTATAAATAAAATACCATTATGTAGGAAATATTTTTATCTTTCTAATGAATATTTATAGTCTAATTTATCTTATGTATAACCCTATATGAAAAATGTTTTTTTATTAAACATTGATTTTATCTTTTTGAACTCTTCTTTAAATAAAATAATAATAAATGTCCTAATCTAATCCAAGTGGACCTAAAAGTTAATATTTTATCCCAAAGTATTTTTTGGTCGAATTACACTAATCCAATAGAATTAGGACATGTGTTAGGGTAATAATAATATCATTTTTACTCTTAATCACTCTATTTACTTTTAACCGTGGTAAATAAAAGTTAAAAAAATACTATTCTGCAAAACGTATTTTTATATTATTGAACCATATTTTACTCCTTCATATAAATCGCGTATCTTGGATTTGCGAAATTCTACTCACAGAAGCTGTAAAATTATGTTTTATGAAAATTTTCAAATTCTCTTAGGAGGTGGGTAAAAGATAGTGAAAAGTTCAATAATTTTTTTATAAATCTAAAATTATTATAAAATGAATCCAATGAATTACATTGAACTTATAATGTTTCAATTTTTACCTAAAATAAATTTAAATAAAATAAATAATTATTTCAATAAAATGTCTGTTTTTAAATAGTAACCCATTGTTTTCACTAATCATAAAAAATTTAATGTTTTCAGGAAAATACCCAAAATTCACCCTACGCTAATTTTGATATTAAAAATCCAAAAATGAAGTCCATTTTGGAAGATAAAATTTATACAATTTCAAAAAGTGGGTATTACTATTCATAACGGCCAGTTTATATAATATTTTAATAACATATCATTGTTTAGTGAATCTCAGTATTGCGTGCAACACACACTATTGTGGAAGGTCGTGATTGCATGTAAAGCAAGACAAGTCAGGGTTGCATGTAGTGCAAGATTCTTTTGTTGTTGTGTATAATATAATCCAACCATATTTCACTTATACATTTAATATACATATATATACACTCAATGTTTTGTAGAATAACTTCTATCAAACAAACTTGAAATTTTTTGTAACACGATCCAATAATATTGTTGCGTATAATGAAATATAATATGGTGTTGTGTATAGCGCAAGATAATATGGTGTAGCATACAACACAAGACATCAAAAAAATTAAAAATATTACTTCTCATAAAATCTTTGGGTGTTACAGTGCAAAACTCGTTATTCAAAGCATGTGCTTTTGTGCAGGGACTATGCCAGAAGATCAGGGCATCTATAATATGCATAGAGTCTCTACCTGGGATGGGGTGCCCGATTGAGCTATTCTCGTGGAGAGATTCTTGGTGGAGCAGGCATGATCAGTAGGATCTAGCAGTAGACATTAGGTGGTTGAGTCTTCAACTGTGTGTAGTAGGCAAGAAACGTGGTGACCCAAGCTGGTCAAGCCTTTCAGGGGATGACCCCAGGACACAGGGTCTATAGTAAAACACACCAGGGATAGAGTTAGTCAATAAAGGACTAGGGTCAGCTACACATGCATTATGTAGGGACACATAGCTCGTAACTTCCTGACTCGTCGTGAAGACAATCAACAGACGGTTTAGAGATTTTCGAGGTAGAGGAAGAGGGTCAATTAAGAGTTCTGCAGGGAGGTTCACATGGTATTTGAGCAGCCAGAGCAGCAGGTGGTGTGCAGAGGTTCGAGGTGCTATCGCCACCACCCCCAGGTGGTCGTCCATGGGCTCTAGGAGATAGTGGATAGGGGCAGGACCAACTTCAGGAGATAAAGGCCAATGATTCCTATTCTCCCTAGATGATTATAGGTATGATCTATGTCTTCTCCACCATAGCTTTAGTTCTTAGACACAGGTTCCATTCACTCTTTCCATTACATAGAACTTGTTCGGAGATCGAAGATTTTGATAATGTCATTTCCTTGATCCTTAAGAGTGGAGACTCTTATCAGATGGGATTCGATGACAACACATTGTTGATGGTAGTGCAACTTACTCTTGGAGGCAAGAGCGTCAGTTTGGATATCCTAATAGTGACATTTAGGCCTTAAAATTCATTTATTGGTATGAACTAGTTATCAAAATTCCATGATTAGATCGATTGTTTTTGGTGTAGAGGGCAGTGTGTCTAGATAGATGGAACCTAGTTCTCCTTTACTAATGAAAAGGAACACCTGCACCGTGGGACGTACTTACTCAGAGGAGAGTGTAGCTGATCACTTAATAGTTATCTATCCATACCCTCAGTACAATGGATGAGAGGAGTCCTCCCTTACCTATAGAGGTGGAGCATAATGAGGACATATTCCCCAAGTATGTTTCCAGATTACCTCCTTATAGGGAGGTCAACTTCTACAACGATATGTACCTTGGGATGACAATGATATCCACATGAGCATATTGGATGGATCCTACAGAGCTTTGTGAGTTGAGGTTACAACTAGAGGACATTGAGAGGAATTTATATGTCTGGCCCAATGTTCCAAAATGAGTGTCTACAATTATATTTCCTAACAAGGTAGACCAACTTTTGAGGATATGTGTGGACTATCGACGCCTAAATTAGGTGACCGTGAAGAATGAATATCCACTTCCAAGAATCGATGACCAATTTGATTAGTTAAAGGGAGTGAGGTAGTTCTAAAATATAGAACTCATGTTTGGCAATCATCAGCATCATGTACAGGATGCAGATATATCGAAGATAGCCTTTAGATGTCAGTATGGTCATTAAGAGTTCTTGGTGATTCCATTCAGGGTAACAAATGCCACAATAGTGTTCATGGGACCTATCAACAAAATATTCTAGCCTTACCTTGACTTGTTCATCAAGGTATTCATTGATGACATATGGGTGTACTCATTGTTTGAGGAGGAGCACAAGACACACCTGGGGATGGTCCTAGATACAGTACAAGAGAACTGATTTTATGGGAAGGTCTCGATGGGTAAATACTAGATTCGGGAGGTCCACTTTATGGGAATATTCATTTTGAAGGCACTAATTATAGTGGACCTTGCGAATATAGAGGGAGTGATTTCTTGGGAGCCACCCAGGTTCGATAATGTGGTGTAGTGTTTCTTGGGTTTGGATGGGAAATACTAGAGGTTCATTCATGAAGTTTCTTGGGTATCATAACCCCTATCATTGTTGACACGGAAGCGATAACCCTTCGCGTGGATGGAGAAGTGCCAAAGGAGTTTATAAGAGTTGAGGGAGACATGGATGAGTGAACTTATCTTGAGACTACCAAAGGAGGGCGTGGGGTATGTAATGTTTTGTGATGCATCAGGGAACAGACTGGGTTGTGTCCTGATGCAAGATCAGGCAGTGATTGCCTATGGTTTGTGAAAATTGAGGTAGCATGAGAAGAACTACATGAACCGTGATCTTGAGATAGTAGTAGTGGTATTCTCTTTGAAGGTTTGGCGAAACGTTTTTATAGGTGAGTGGTTTACCATCTACTCAGACCACAAAAGTATCTGGTATATCATCTCCCAGAAGGACTTGAACTTGAGACAACAACAGTGGTTAGAGTTCCTCCAAGATAATGAATTTTATATAGTTTATCCTCTTGGGAAAGGGAACGTGGTGTAGGACTTGCATAGCATGAGACCTAGGTTGTAGTTGCTGAGTGAGTCATTATAGAAGTTATTTGCAATATAGATATCCTTTGTGGATAGTGATGATGTAGTTTACCTTCAGTTGATGCTGTTTAATCCCCAAATCTAGCAGTGAGTTAGGGAGAAACATATTAGGGACTTCAACTATGTGTCCCAACTTTCTCAGTTATCCATAGTGGAGACCCCTGATAAATATTCAATAATTGGGGAGCACGCCATCCTTTTTAGAGTGAGCATTTTTGTACCAGTGATGTTGAGAGAGGTGGTTCTGAGAGACATCCACACCTCACCCAGGGTGGTACATCCAAAAATGGAAAAGATGTACCGGTTTATCCAACATCATCATAGGTGGTTGGGGATGAAGAAGGAAGTATCAGAGTTCATTTCTCAATGCCTCACATTTCAGAATGTGAAGGTAGAGAATCAGGTTCGATGTGGGATGGCTCATCCACTCAAGGTTCTGAAGCAGAAGTTGGATGCTATCTTGATGGACATCATGACAAGTTTACCAAACATAATTAGGGGGCACGATACCATCCGGGTGATGATGGACTGACTCACTAAGTCGGTCCACTTCCTTCCCATCAAGTAGAAGGTTTTGGAAGATATCTTTGGATGACTCTATATTCAGAATATGGTGTGGCTTTATGGGGTGCCTTTAATGTCTATGTAAGACCATGATGCTCTCTTCACATACTGATTGTGGAAGGGGTTATAGGAGTCGTTCGGGACTCAACAACATTTCAGTATAACTTTTCGTCCCCAGAATGATGGAATGATGGAGAGGACTATCTATGTTTTAGGGGAAATTCTTTGGGTTTATATCTTGGAATTCATTCATAATTGGTATGATCAACTACCTCTGGTGGAGTACATGTAAAACAATAGCTACCAATACACCATTAGTATGGCACCTTTCGAGGAACTATGTCGGTGACCATGAAGATCACCATTATCCTAGATAGATCTAGGGGTGTCAGCACTCAAGGGTCCTAAGGTAGAATGAGATACCACCGAGAAGGTACAGATCATCCAAGGAAAGATTAGGACGGCATAAAGCAGGGTTAAATCTTATATGGATTGGAGATGAAGGCCCTTGGAGTGTGAGAAGGGAGACCACATGTTCTTTTGGGTATCACCTCAATATTGACTGAAACGATTTGGCCGGGATGGTATGTTCTCACTAATGTTTATCATCCCTTTATAGATTTTGATTAGAGTTGGTGTGGTGGCGTATTACCTAGCTCTTCCCACCAAAATTCACCATGTGCATAATTTCTTCCATGTGTCATAGATGTGGAGGTACGTATGTGATCCATCATAAATAATCGTCTATGGAGAGCTAGACATTGACGATGGGGTGATGTTTACGGAGTTCCCAATGGAGATTGAGGATCTACAGGAGTGGGTCATTCATGGGTGGTCGATTCCCCTAGCGAGGATTCAATAGAAACATGGGAATCTCCAGGATATAACGTGGGAGGGGGAGGCTCATATTCATGCTCATTATCCCCATTTTGTTGATTATCGCTTGTTTTGGGATTCGTGGAAGCAAAGTATAAAGGTGAGGGGAATGAAATGTCTCAGAAAGTACTTATTTTTTTTAAATTATATGGGACTATTTAAAGACTAGGTGCTTAGAAAAAACATGATTCGAAGTCCTGGTGAGCCGGAATAAATGTTTGAACATTTTTATGTGTATTTATAATAGCATGCATACACAATTTTGGAAGCATCTAAATGGGTGACAGAATTAAAAATCCAAGGGAACCAATGATTTCATGAAGATAACTTTACCTAAAAAAGGACCTAACCTCGACCGGTGCATTTCGTGGGAAAAATTTATTTATTTTGATTGATTAAAAGGGAAATAAAAAACACAAGAATGTTTATTTTATTAAAATTTGTTTCACTAGGATGCAATGTTGAGCTGACTATTTCATTTAATGAATGAAACAACAAAACATTACAGAAACATATGTGTAACCGAAATTCTATTTCATTTTATAAATTAAATAGTTTTATGATGCAGCAAATCAGTGTAATGGGAAATGATGAAATTTTTTTCACTTATTTAATTTTTAGCATAGATAAAGGATTATTGACACAATCCTGGAACTACTCTAAACTTTTTGAGGATTTTCTTTTTCTAGTGATGAACGAAGAATCGCCAGTAATGACATACTGAGGATTGGGGAATAAATTATGATGATGGTGCAACTCTAATATTTGACATCGAGTTATCCATCCTTGAGGTAGGGGTTTTGATCAATATGATTATGTTTCCACGTTCTGTCTTTATAAATGAACAATGCAGATCAACCAAATAAAGGGTTGGTCCGTGGGCTATTTGTTCATACAGGATGTGTTGTTTACTGTGGGGCTTGAAGGGTTAGAAAATAGTGTTTATTCCATACCATTTCATTCTAACAAGATGGAAGAAATATGAATGAACAAGGCCAACGTCCATCCCTTAGAGGTTCTAGGTGTTTTACCAATCCCAATTTATAAGTTCTTCACCGATAGACTTATATAGTCATGTCAAAAATTGTTGGGGGGGGGGGTCGAGCACGACTAGACCCTCAGATCGATGACAAGATGATTTGGAGCCCACGACAAGAGCGATGATGAACTGAGGACTCTGGAACACCTTCCATATTTAAGAATTAACCACGAGAGTAATTATGGTGGCCTGTAGGAGTCATATCATAATTGGGGTAGAGAAGGCTTCCATCTTTATTATGGGTGGCAGATAGAGGCCACTGGAAATTGATGACAATGGTGTGGACAGATGTGGGTGGAGGCTATAGTCCATCTACACCATGGATGTGACTCGTAGCGACAACTACGGCTGGGACGTAGCGCTCGCCGTGTCCCGGATGGTTTAGACCAGATCTCTCCAACGGGTTGGTTTGGACAGGTGGGATGGCCCTGGGTTGTGCCATGTGGGCTAGGTCGGACCCGAGTCGGGTCTAGTCAGTTCGACCGGGTTATACTGGACCCAAACCCAACCGAACCCTTTTCACTAAATGGCTCATATCATCCAAACTGTATGTATTATTGATGGTTCATTTGTTGCATTGGGAACCTCGACATGTGGCGGCATTTTTAATGTAATCAAAGTAGGTTTTAGGGGAAATTGAGATTTTAATGATGAATTGAGGAGTAAATTCTCTCAAAATCAAGAGTTCTAGGAGCAGGAATCCTATGAATTTCTATGACGAGATGATAGTGATTAGTGGGTCTAGGTTCCCCAATAAGCCGAATTGATGAGTGGGTAGAGGTTCGTAGAAGGATGATGTGATTAGTGGGTCTAGGTTCCCTAGCAAGACTATGTGTTAAGCAGTTCTAGGTGCCCTAGCTGGTATAAGTGACTCATCTGGCATGAGTTCTTCCATAGATAATGGTGTTTAGTGTTTACTAGTGATAAACATGCTTTTCATAAATAAGATTTATATGTGTGTGATATGAATCTAATGACTCTCTCTAGACTGCACTTTTTTGGGGATACACATCATGTACCACATTGGTATTCTACATTGTCCATACATTCCATTTTGGTATTACGTTTGTGTTTTGGGGGCCTTACTAAGTATGTTGTTACATACCCCTGATCGGGATCCACCCGTATGTATCGTGTCTTGTGAAGATGACCTATACATTGATAGAGAACTTGGTGGTCTGGGTCTAGAAGATTCCCAGGGAGATCCAACAGACGAGGCATTCTTCTACAGCTTCATGTGACACCCCATTCACCTAACCTTCAGGTAGGGTTTAATGTATAATTACTTCTAGTGATTTTACATGACTTCTGTTGGGTTGGTATTCTAGCCTCTTCCCATTCAGTTTTGTACTATTACACTAAGTGGTTGTCTTAATGACATGCATGTTTACTTTTTCGCATTGTGGTTTGGGGATGTATGTGTGCATGTGTACAATTACTTAAGAAAATTCATCCCACTTTTAGGGAAATGACTTTGGTTCCAGTCTCCATCCCCTGGCCTTTGGGAGGTGGGCATGTAGTAGTCACGACATGGGTCCAAGGGGGAAGGTCATGATAGATGGCATGAGACTTAGTTGTGGGATTTATATAGATTGAGAGGAAATGGTAAATCTAAAATGTTTCATACCAAGATTTAATTTTTATTTCTTTCATTGTTCAAAAAGGTGAGGGTTGGTGTCATGGTGGCTTGATGAACCCATGATGACCTATCATGATTCATTATAATCAAATTTTTGTTTTTTTCTAGGTGGGTGTGTTTCATGTAAATTTGTAACACTTCAATGGTGTCAATTCAAATCCACTAGATCATTGTAGTACTCTCTATATGGAGAAAATATTGGTAATCCTACTAATTTATTTGAAACACACCCTAACCACATACATGGAATGGGTTTCATTGTATACATGTATAAGTTCTTACCTTATCTCTACCATGGGTATTTGGTTTGACTGGGACACATGAATTTGGTCTAGTGGGATGTTATATAAAGATGTTTCATCTTGATTTCATTATGAGTTTGGATAGAGGCCATTATATTTATTTTTTAGTTATTATAACACATTTTTATAAGTCTATGTAGTAATGTTTTCATTTAACAGGTTGGATTCATATCATGTATATCTATTCTATTAAAATATTATTTTATTGGGATGTATAATTTAGGAATTAGATATATTTTTTGGATTGTAGGGGACGTTTTGGGACCTTGATTAATGCTTACATGTACAGATTATCCAACCACACGAATGAGTTTGGATTTATTTTTTGAGTAGTTAGGTATGAACCTTGGGTATTATATTTAATGAAATAGTATCACCATGATTATTATGAGATATAACCTTTTGTAGGAATCCTTTTCCATATGGGGAGGAAAGGTTTTGTAATGCATTAATTTGACCAGGGTCTCTTTTAGGTGATTTTAGTGTTGGAGTTACAAAGTGGTATCACTGTGTGTTTTTTCTAATGGGAAAATGTTAGTTGGAGGTAGAGATATGGTGTCAGTGAATTTTAGGATGACTGAAATAATTCATAGATATCATTGATTTCGTTGAAACACATGTATCTAGGGGAAATCTATTATCAAGAAGACACACTATGGTAGAGTGAGGGGTTTGTATCAAGAATCATAATAATTGATTGATGATACTTGATATGAGTCATAGGGATTATGTTGGAGACAATGAGTTTTCCATGAATTAAAATAGTAGAATTAGTAGGATCAAATACACATGCCTATGGGAAATTTTGTTTCAAATATTTCCTCATTGGGGTCAACTATTAAATAAATGTAATTAAAATAAATTCCATTATTTCTTGAATACATTTTTGGAGGTCATTATATTAATATGAATTCGAGGGGCTTGTTTGATTGATTGGTTCTTGTGTTCGGTAGGGAAAAAATGGAATGGGTAATTGGATGTTTAGTTTTGATAATACCTGGTTTGATGAATTTTTTTATAATGAAATTGTTTATATAAAATTTTATTATATGTTTGGTTTACTTGAAATGGATTGCACAACTAGTAATTTTTAAATCATTATTCATTTTCATGTTTTCATAAAAAATTAAAACAAATTTCATGATATTGGATTTAAAAAATGTTTTCATAAATTTTATCATATTTCAAAAAATAATTAATAAGAATTTATTTTCGGATTTTTGAATTTTGGTGAAAAACCCTTAGAGAAGATTGATTGTTTTCATAACATGGGTGGGTTTTTCTAGGTGTAAATCTATTTAGGTTTATTTTAAAGTATGTATAAAATTACTATGTAATTTTTTTTGAAATAATTTGGTTTAGATTATTATTTACCTAAATATTTGAGTCCTATTATAAAATAGTGTGTTTTAATTTTTTAGAATAACCATTTGGTTCATGTAACTATTCAATGGTTTACTCTAGTACTTGAAAAATAAAATGTTTCCCTTATAGATCAATTTTAACTTTTTTTCCCTATGTTGGAATGAGAGTTTTTGAATGGTATGATTGATGAGTATGTTTTGGATATTTAGAAAGATACACATGTGTCATACTTGAGGTACGGATTCAGGTTTTTATGATCATGTATCTAAATATTACTTTTATTTGTTATAGGAATATAAAAAATGAGATGTTTATTCCATTGGCCATTCTATTAGTTAGTGAACCATTGGATGTAATTGAAGTTTATTATTTAATAATTATTGTGGGGATCTCTATAATATTATATATAGTTTATTTTTTAAGATTTCAATGTTTTTTTATTGGTAGTTACATTGTCCAGAGTCATAATTTTTTGACTTTGGTAATGATAATGGTGCTCAGATTACTTTTCAAGGGTAATTGGAGCATAAATTGATACGTCAAAGTGAACTGAATCATATATGTGGTAGGAATAATGAATAATGATGTGGTAATTTCAGTGGGAAAGTAAATTATATTTTAGTTATTGATTATTTTGTTGTTGTTATCATGTTATGGAAGCACTTTAAGAAATTAGAGATAGAATGAAATGAGTGGAAGTGAATCAAAACCAATGTAAGTTAATATTTATGATTAATGGATCATGAAATCGACTATAGAATATTAACGATTATAGTGGGTATTTTATAAAAATGAACATATTTTAAGTAATAGAACTTGGTTGTTGGTTGGATCTTCACTATCCCAATGGATGATTTAATTATAAAAATTTATCTTGGACCGAGGAAATGAGATTAGGACCACAAATATGGAGTTATATGGGATGTTTTGTTTGGTTTGGGATCATTATTTGGGTTGTTTGTGTTATCAATATAGGAATAAACAAGGGGTAAACTATATTATTATTTTATATTCTACTTAGTATATAGGGAAATCCCAACATTACGTAATAATTATGGAAGAGGGACTTTCCTTCTACTCGAGGCCACCTGTTGGTTAGTTCTACTCATTAAGTAATTAGTTGTGTCCCTATGTACCATATGAGGGCAGATTTGGAACCCAGTAGGGGCTCTAACCAATTTTTTAATTGGAACTGAGCCATAATTTGATCATAAACCCCCCATCTACTGGTTTCATAAATGGTCCTTATGTGGGAACATTGGATATCTTCAACCCTCTCCTTTACCTTTATGTTATAACATTGGTTATACATTAATTGGAGGTTATTTGGGATTTATTATTGTGTTGATTCATGTTATGTTGGACACTTTGTCTCCCCTTTATCAACATTCTTCAATTTCCCTATTTTTAATTGACAGTTTTTTGGATTTGGAAATAGATTTCATATGATCATAGTGACATATATATGAAATAATATGGATCCCATGTGCAATGTAAAGTGGTAACTCTAAAAGGTATCATCATGTGGTTAATAATTTATACAAATTTATATTTTCTATGATTTTAAATTAGCTATTTCATTATTTAATGATAAAATTGGAAAAATATTTAGGGTAAATGATTTGTATTATACAAATCATAATCTTGGGGATGTATCAGCTATGAAACAAACCGATGGGCTTATAGTTTCAGTACCTTGGGGCCACTCAATGTGAAAGTTATTGGTTACGCTATCCTAGGATTTTGGTTATAAAGTATGGGTATATTGATTTAGAAGGAGTTAATATTGATAAATGTAATCATAGGTTTTTTGGAAGTTGGTATAATTATGAATGATTATTTGGAAGCATCCCAAGGTTGGAACAATTTAGATTACTAAGTATCTTGATTGTTTGGATATTATTATGTATATGTGTTCATAGCAGTTTTATGTGTCTGTTGAATTATTGTTTACCAGTATGATTAGATTCATTTTAAAAATAGAGTATCCCCCTTTAAATAGGATTTCTATTGAGGTTTTTCTATAAAGAATAATTTTATGGAAAATGTTTGGAAATATGATTTTAGTGGATTCAGTTTTAAAGTGATGGTTTTGAAATTGTATTTACCAGTATAAATGTTGGTTTAAAGATAACTTTAATGGGTGTTTTGGATGAGATATATGGGTGAGTGAAATATCCCAAAGATACCCTTTTTTTAGGAAATTAATAATTTGGTTTTGATTTGTATTTAAAATTTGATTCAAATAGGGGTTTTTAATTAGTTTAAAAATGAAGCCAGAGGGATATTTTTGGACCTCATGTGGTTGATACCCTATTTTATAATGATTTTATTTTCATTATTATGTCATTTTATTATGGTTTATGGTCATGTTATATATGAATATTTGATAATACATGGTTTATAGGGACAAAGTGTGGCAAGCTTTCCAAAGTGGTGGGATGGTTATAACAAACTGGGACCATAGTAAGGTTCTGTTTCAGTATAGGACACTTGGAATATTGGAATACCTATTTGGAAGGGTATATAATATGTTAATAATTGGGGGATATATTAGGTCTTCATCTTCATGATTTGGGCATGACATGATCTTCCTAATGTGTTATATTGTCATTTAAATTTCATGAAATAAAAATTTATGATTATCCTCTATGGTCGAGTTGGGAATTTATCCATGTTATCATCGATTTATGGATTTGGACAGGTAAGTGATATGTGGTTATCATAAAGTGGTGATGCGTTTTTGGTTTTTTAGTATCTAGAAGAGTTCCATATAGAAATTATATTCTATCTAGGATAAACATAAGAAATATTCATGTAATATTATGTTTTTGGGCATAATCATATCTTTGTGGTGATTATGAGACATTACACTAACTGAGAGGGTGGAGGTATGAGATAATTATATTTGATGTGTTGGTATGAGTAATAAAATGAGGCCTCAACATTAGTGAGATTGTTTTCATGCCCTGAGTGAGAGGGAAGTGGTTTTTAATATTTTGTGTAACATCACATGTGTTTTTTATGAGGCCACACCCTAGTTATGAAGGTGATGGTACCCTATGTAAGACAATGATGATACCATAATTAAGAGTGTAGTTGAATTTTTAATGGCATGTGATGTTGTATTTGTTCTTTTATGAGGTCTCGCCTTGGTGGAGAGGGTGATGTTACCCCGAATAAGAAGGAGGTGGTATGTGATGTGGTGTGAGGTTGTGTGGGATATGGTTTAAGACCACACCTAGAGTGAGAGGATAAAGTTGTGTGGTGTCTTTTGTGATGTGGTTATAGGAATGACTTAATTGAGAGGGTGTCTACTTAATATTAAATGGAGTATCTTGTTGGTAGGTTTTTTATAGAACATAATTGTAGTATTTTCAAAGAGTTAGTGGGTAATGGAAAACTAAAATAGATCTCACCATGATTAAATTTCTTTCTCTATCATTGGATAAATCTAGAGGGAAGTTGTTTTTATGCCCTAGATAGAACACAATTACATAGATTGATTGATTATGTAATTTTTTTTGTTATATTTATGGATGGGTGTATTGTACATACCAGTGTTTCTATTTTGTGTTATAAAATTACATAAAAATTATCAAAATACCTTTTAGTGTATCAAGGAGTGTGGAGGAATCCAACTAGGTCATTATAATACATTCTATCTATATAGAAAAAATGGGTTTTTCTTTTAGTGTAATATAGGCATATATTATTTTAGGAATACATATTATCTAGAAGTTGTACATGTGGTTTAGAACTATAAGGATATAGGACAAAGGGGTTTTTGAAGGATATAATTTTGATTTATATAGGAAGCCATTGAACTTTGTTTTGAGTTATTCTACAACATTTTTACTAGTCATTATGATAGATTATTTGATTAATATCCTGGAATGCAATCATGTATATCAGTTTTATTCATATATTATAATGTTTTTTACATTATTGGGAATCAACATTTTAAAATTATAAACAAAAATGGCTATATTGGATCACATATTATTGTTTTGATGTTTGTGTTAGGAAACTATATGAAATTTTCATTCCAAATATATGATTATGTTAGGAATAAATCACTGATTTTTAATTTTTGGGAATATTCTCCCCATGATAGTTTTTGGACCACTCTGATAATCAACAATCTCACATATAGAGGCAATAAAACCATACGTCATGTGGTGCTCTAACAAGAGTGTTGTTTGGGAAATTTTAGATGGGGGTTGCATCGCTAATAACAAGTATAACATATGGGGCCATGATGGAGATAATATGATGATATATATGACTATACCTAGAAAATACACTTGTTTTGTATATCTATTTGGGTGATGGGAATATAATGTGATCATATATTTTAATGAATGACATACAAAGTATCCATTAACCAATTTAGTCTATACTTATAGAATGAATAATGTTATAGTTTCTGTATTGGATTGAATCTGTGTCTCATGGATACTCAGTAGACATAAAAAATTGATGATATTAAAATTCTGGCTTGTATAGGGTGCAGTTGGTGTAAAAATTTATAAATATATATTTATTGGATAGAGGTCATGTTGGATTCACTTATATCTTGAGTAACATTGATTATTTTCTGGACACGAATATGTGATGACATATATATTTAGTAATTGATATTTGATTACAGTTATTAATATTTTTAGAGACATAATTTTTCATATATTGAATAGGGATTGAGTTTTATGAAAACCATTGAGCTTCCCTAAAAATTTATATAGTTATTCGATAATGAATTTTTGATGGGTGTTTACATGGATTAGAAATGATTTTTTGATGGATAGTTTGATAAAAACATTCCAAAAAAGTGTTTTGGAAGATATAAAATAATCTACAAGATTTCAAAAAATATTTTATATGATATAATATTAAGGTGAAATAGTATAAAGTCAATGAGGAATTAGTTAAACTGAGAGATCAATAAACATATTCTATAAAGAATCAATATCACAGAGTATGATATATACACGTCTTAGGATATGAAATACATGAACCTCAAATATATCATATACATATCTAGAGGGAATATAGTAATACCATTTATTGTGTAAAACTATTCTATTACTTGTACATGTTATATTATATAGCTTGGATCTGTTATATTTCATAAAGCATAATAAATAATTTACTTCGCATTCTACAATTGTGTTGTATACAAATGATATGTGTTATTTGTTGGGTATTCTTCCACACTGACTATCATAATTTTTAAATATTACATAATATGCGACATATGTGGAATTAATTTGGCCATATATTGTAAAAATTCCATAACTTAAGGATTTACTAAATTGTTATAAATTATTTGAATAAATGTAATGGATGTATCAAGAGTGTTCCAAGGCATGTTTAAGGAATTATGAGGTATCAAGATTATTCTTTAGATCCTTAACTCAGTTTTATATGATGATTTTGTTATTCTAGAATAAATATTGGTATTATTATTTCAACATGATAGATAGTATAATAACATAGTGAGAATAATAATTCAAAGTAGAATATCAAGTTACTTATTCTAGATAATGGAAACACCTTAGTGGATGGAGTCCATTGTATACCTCTTAAATTTGTTCTCCAAGAACATGATGGATGTTAGTGGTAGTGGTAGTGGCTATCTTGGGTGTATGGTACACAATGTTTCCTGATTTGTTTATATACATGAGTTTGGGTTTCAAAAATAATTACCTTTAGATTTATGGTTTCAAATTGACTATTCTTTGATTAATTACTATCATTCAATCCATAGAAAAATATCTCTAAATATAATAAATTGACCATAAGGATAAAATTTTCCAAAAAACATTGAGCTATCCTTAACCAACAATGTAGTGTTGGGTGATTATGTATCAAACATGTAGATGTCTCTAACTCCCTAAAAACACTAACCAATATTTTATTTAAATTATACATTATCCCTCAAACCACGCATCAACTGTGTAAAAGAAAAAATCCATCATAAATAATTCAATTTGACAACTGCACCACAAAATATAAATTTCCATAAAAATGAATATTTCATACCATAATAAGGGTACAAAAATATTGGATAGAATCTCAAACAAATGTTTTAGCAGTTATTATTTGAGTAATTATGATCCAATGGTATGTCAGTGTGTCTTAGTACCTGTGCAATATATTTTTTGATTGATTTAGATGAAAGGATATAATCAATGCGTTGGGGTGTTAAATGTAAAAATTATTCTAGATTTATTAATATTTTAGTTATTAAGTTTGATTCCTAGGGAACCCACTATTTTTATTATTCCTGAATCATATTAATTCATATTGCCCAAGGATAAATATTATGGTAGTTTTATTGTGGTTTATACTGATTAGTGTTTACTAGAACTGATTTAGGTATGTAGGGCTAGGTTTCGTGGTGGTATACCTAAAACACTAACATTAGTTTTTTTTTTATATTTTATGTGTTAATTCAAATTAATCTTATTGTAAATGCACTAAACCAATATTTTTTTCATATCTTAGGTCTGAATTAGTGGTGTAGAATTTAGTTTCATACTGACATACTATAAAATTAAAATTGATAATAATTAAAAACCTATGGTTTTCATATAAATTAGGCCATGATAAATTTTACTGGTGATCAAACTAGAGTATCATGGTGGGGATATTGAGATAATATAGTGGTAATGATCAATGTTTTTTACTTTTGTCTCCTAATTTTTCTGTTATTTTGGTTTTTGTCAATTATATGAATGATGTGATGGTCAATATATTATGTTACATATATGTTTCATGTTATGAAATGTGTTTATTATTATATTTATTTACCTTTATAAGATTTATAATAGTTATCTATCCATTATAAAATTCTATATTTACTTTGAGATATTATACTATGGATACTATATTAATTATTTATATATTACAAAATACCATTTATATCAATGGAATATTTCCCCCAAAATTTATCATATTATTCCACCACTAGTCATTATTCTCTAGTGTATATGGTGGAATTATTGAGGTCATAAAACATTTCCACATTGGTAATTTTTTGGATAAAATAGGTCATGGATGATAAACAAATTCCAGAGACACATTCTTTTAAATGAAACCACTCCTAAACTTATTTTTCTTCTAAATTAAATGTTTCTCAAGCTCTAAGAGAGGAATAAATCTTTTGGGGATGAGTAAAATCAATGAACTGACATAAAAATCATGACATATTTAAAGAGGTATTTAAAGGTCATAATCATCATTAATATTAGACAAATAGGGGTTACCAATATCTGTGGTTCCCAACAATGTATTATTAGCGCTATGTATATCAATTGAGAAGGATTTTGAAGTTACAAATTATTGATGATTTTTAAAAGACACTCATGACTATTGGGAATTAATTAGAGGGTTTGTGAATAAGTGATTATAATATTTTTATGTTATTTCTTGAAAAAACAATAAAAAACTATTAAAGTGATTATATATATTCCTGTCACAATTATATAACAAATTTAGAGAGGGAACCAAGTATTTTTAAATTTCTCTCCTCACAAAATGACCTAGTTATTTCTTGTTACGATTTGGGTCCACCAGAGATCATATGGTCCACTAATATCATCATGTGGATTACAAAGAGTATTTTTTTTCGTAAAAATATTTCAATAAAAATGTTAATAAATAATATGAAATATGATTCTTGTATAGGTAAAATGATAAAAAACATTTTAACAACAAAAAAACTCCCATAGAATAAGATTTCTATATAGTTTTCACTAAGCTATTCACTCTTCTTATTCTTTTTATACTTTAAAGAAGTAAGAATAATCTTATTTTCCTTCTAATTTACCGATTTGATATTATTTTTATAATTTATTTCATTAAATATCAACCACCTATCAATATTCTAACTATAAAAAATTATCTCAATCAGTACCATGGATTTTTCCCACTAAAAAATAAATATTCAATTTTAAAATATAGAGAAACAACTTCATTAAATTGGTTTAAACCTATTATTCATCTTCTTATCACATAGTCTTCTTATTTTAAATTATATAATAGGTTATCATGATTAAAACACACTTTTAATAGTACCTTTTTGAAGTTGTAACCTAATTTTCTTATCTCTTTAATGTCATAATTACTCATCCACAGTGGGAACCACTATTCTATATCACTATAATAAAAAAACTACCTTTTCCAGGTTTAATCAATAATGATGATCCTTAGGATCATTAGAACCACTAATATGAGGTGGGGTGAATCTATGGTTTTTATTTTACAATTTTAGTTCTATAAAATTCCACCCTAAAACATGTTACTGTTATTATTCATATGAATATTTTATAAAAATATCGTGAGAATGCAATGACAACAATGTAAACAAGTCACACAAGATGTTTAGCCTCAATGTGAGAACCTACAACCTTACCCTATAGTCTCTTATTGTTCCATATAAATTCACTATTTAGATGAAGTGAATATAAATTGAGAAAAATACCATTAATATCATTCTATATCTCAATAGGAATGATTATACTAACTCCCATTCATTCAAAAAGTTTTTCATATAAAAAATGATGCACTAAAAATATGTTTATCTTGTTTAAAAATATCCTAGAATGTTTATCTAGAAATATATATATATATTTTTATCCATCTCATAAGTGTCTATCTCAGGAATTTTCCTTTTTCAAGTTTACCTCACTATAATTTATGTTGTTTTTAACCTATGTCTTTTATTGAAAAAAACAACTACACCTGTAGATTTTTATGGAAAATAATTTTTTCTAACTCTACTAAATAATTTTTCCAATGACACTTTTCAATGAACCTCTATCTGGTAACTTTGAACTAAAAATATATCAAATATTTTAAGCTCTAAAAAATCTATCTGATCCTCTGTTCTTCTACGAATAGGGTTGGAAACTTAGTTTTCCTTAAAAACATCAGCATTTTTGTTTTTCACACATTTAAATAATGTTATGTACATGTATCCATGCATACCATTTTATAGGTTCTCCCAAGGTAGAAATTGTGGGAAATAAATTTCATTTTCATGATCAACTAAATTCAATAAAGTATTATCTAGAATTATGGAATATTATATAAAAATCGTAAAACTTCATGAAAAAACATATGATTTAAATCATGTTCAAACTTTTTTAATTTAAAACATTAAAGAACTCACTCATACATTCTTATATTAGTACGATAAACAACCAAATTAAGAACATATCATATTAGTATTGTCATTTTATTATGGAATTTATAATTTTATATAATGTTTCTTAGAAATATTCCTGGTGGAATGCTTTTTTAATTAAATTCCTTATTAACCCCTCCACCCAGTTTGTATCTATCTTCCTTATTTCTGATTTGCTGATGTGTTGGAATGTCTATATCTAATGAAATTTTAATATTTTAAAACATTTTATGTTTCTTTGATTTAAAAAACATAGTCTGGGAAAAATTCATTAAATTGTCCATCAGATAAAATCAACAATGGTCATTTGATGATCATCAATCTAATGGCACTTTCCCTGTATATTTCACTTCCATGCATAGGTTCAAACATTTCACTATCCGATGCTTAATCCTCTAGGGAATTTAATTATTTCCTTCATAAATTAGTTTTATTAATAAATTTTAACTTCATACAACATTTATCAAAAAATATTATCATTTTATCTTCATAAAAACTGTCTATCAAGAAATTTCCTTAACAAGTATTCATTAAGGTTGATCCATTGGAGACATTTCAGTAAATTTTTGAAACTTCTAATGGATTCTATTACACAAACCTTAATTTTAAATATATATCAATTTCTATATTCGATTATAACCCATTATATTTTTCAAATATGAGAACTCAAAATTTTAATTCAAATTTTCGACTCTTTATTTGTTTTTATTTTATCCGAGCTGAGAATTTTATCTTAGTTTAAAAAAATCTCAATGAGGCATTCTCACAAATATTTGATTCATAACATTATCTGCTATCTATATGATAACCTACATCTACTATTCATTTTATGGAAATAGTTTTTTGATTCTCTTCCCTATAAAAACCCCTTTATCTTCTCATCTTCCATCTGGAATGCTATGTCCTAAACTATGTCTTCCAAATTCTTTATCTAGTGATATTTTTATAGTGGTATATTTATGGTTAAAAAGTTGTTCCCCTCCTCATTTTAATAGATATTATTCATCATGAGATTATTATGATGTTGTAAACATTAATGAATAACACAAAATATTATAACTAAGTATTAATTTTTCTTTAAAATGATTCAAAAACATCCTTACCTCCCCCAACAACTTCATAATAAGACTTTCATAAAAAAATTATAGCAACTTACTTATAAATCATTAAACAAAATCATGGTTTACAGAAAATCTAATCATGAAAAAAATTTATTATGTAAATTACATAATGGATCTTCAATAACCCCCTTTTTATTTGTAGGAAATACTCAAAAACAACTTGTAACATCTCAAATTTTTTTATAACTCAAATTTATCAAAACCAAGACTCCTTTCCTAAAAATTGACTAAGACACATACTTCCCATAAGAAAATGTCCTGAAATAATATTACCAGATAATGTAATTCTTATGAAAGAATTCCATCCCTCGATGATAATCAATTTGGCGCCCTTGTTAAGATAAACTCCCCCTATATTTTATATTCTCCAATTTCCCCTTCATTTATGATAATAAAAACTTCAAATTCATTCCATAAATATTTGTAATTCTTTTTCTCAAGATTTTCTACTCACCCACATTGTCAATATAATCCAAATAATAGTGGGGGAATTTATTACAGACATTAGTAATTCAAGGGTAGAGGTTAAACGTGTAGTTGAAACCTCAAATATTTTAATTTTGACCTTGAAATAAATATAGTGAAAACATCATCAATTTGGTACTTTTTTGAAATATATTCAAGCATAAAATCACCACCAAATAGTTTAAATTTGATTTAGTGATACTTTATATCAATGTGTTTTGATCTATAATGTTGTATAGTTTTTTGGAAATCTAAATGGAACTATGATTAAAATAAGAACACCGATGGATTCAAAACATCCAAAATCGAAAAATCAATATAATAATTCATCTAAATAATTTAATAAAATGAATTTGTAGTAACAATATATTTTTCTTCCATTGTACTCAATGTAAATAAACATTATTTCTTAATATTAAAACTTACATGAAATTATCCCAATAAACAGTTTCATCCTAATATTGATTCTCTATCATTTTAGTCTCCAACGCATTCATCCTTGGTGTATCCAATAATGTTCATAGAACACTATATTTTATATATACCTCTATAATTAGTTGATCCTCTAAAATACCCGATAATGTTTTTTTTCTACTAACATATGAAATTAATTTGGACAACTCTGACATCTTGGACATAATGTAATAGAATATACTATGTATTTTATTGAAGCTATATGATATAATAATACTAAAATAAACACCCTAGTGTCATTTTGATTCACATTTTTCCTAGATTCATCTTTAATATTATTCATGATAATAGAAATGGGTCAATAAAACTCTATGTAATCTACCATGCTAATGTTTTATCTCAACACCCTAGAATACTTTTCTTATGATAGAAATATTTATTTTTACCTATGTTAAACATGTAATCATATAATTAATGTTAATACTTTTAGAATTTTCTCATTTGATCTTCCTACCCTTTATACAAATTTTCTCCTATAAATGAAAATCATATATCATCATAATGATAAATAATAACAATTATTATTGATGAGGTCATCTCTATTATATATTAGATACAATCACCTTTTCCTTTATAAAATTTCAATTTCTTCAAGAAACTATCATTTTTTGAGTACCACTCAGAGGGATCCTATTTCAACATGTATAATTACTTTTTTATCTTAAAAACCATTGTTCTATTGTTATCATGTAAGAATACACATGGTTTCTAAATTTAATTTTATTCTTTAATTTCACATTTTATATAAATTACTTAACATCGATCTGATAAAAAATTTTACAATGATTTATAGAAAATTATAAGAACATTATTATAGTTTCCAATATCACAATGAGAGAAAACATTCTTGAAAATATAATCCTTATATTAATGAGTAACCTTTTAAAAAAGTCAATATTTGATTCATGAAATTTCTATATGTTCATTCAAATTGATTTAAAACACCCACATTGTCCCAATAATGTTCTTTCATTTTGGCCATGGAAAATGTTCTTAGGAATGATTTATTTTAATTTGATCCAAATCTAATTTCATAAAATACACCCATTCATTATTTTCAACTAACTCGTTAAGTAATTTTAGTTTCACTTGTTAGATAAGTGATGTCTTATTCTCTAATATCACCTTCCCTCTAGTATGAACAATATCTTTTTATTAGTAGTGATGTTTTCATATTAATCTTTTTTCTATATTGTATAAAATTTCACATATTTTTTTACCGAAATCACTTTCTCCATCGCATTATTCAACTGAATCACATTGTATATGTTTGGATCACATTTATCATAAAGTTTTTATTCTCATAAGAGGTCTTCTATTTATCTTTTGTAAAATTTTAAATATTTTATGAGTATCAAATATAAAATAACATTATAATCATATTAATCCACTAGATTTTATAAAATATTATTCCAATATTTCTAACATCATTCATTATATTAATATCCAATTAAAGTTCATTGTTTAATTTTTTCATCCAAGATTTTATGATATAGATTTTTAATCTTTATTAAGAAAGGGCTTCCAATAACACTACTAAAAAATATAACTTTAACAGAGATAGAAAGGCACTGATAATATGAGTGACATTAAAATACCATCACTTTTATCATATCTAAAAAATAACTGATAAAGCGGTCATTTATTAGTTCTTAAATTTAGCACCGCTAAAGGAGTATGTTATCAGTGCTGATAGAAGCACTAGTAAAGTATAACTTTATCACCACTTGTTAAAGAACGAATAAATGGAAATACTCCATTGTGTTATAACAAAAAACTACAAAACCACTGTAGTGTGCTATAACAACACACCATAGCACTAGAAACACAAAAAATATTCACTAGATATCAAGAAAAGAAATTTTTAATACAAAATTTAAATCAAATCAAATTTACAATACAAGTACCCAAAAACACTATATTATAGACATTTTAATGACTGGTTTATACAATTACATAAAAAAATTATTAAATACATTCAAAAACCATCTTAACGGTCAATGTTACCACAATTTCCATTGAATTTATTTTTTGAAATGCCAACACTGCATGAGTAGTTTCGAACAAACTGCCTCAACTCAAAAATATAATAATCCACCTATATAAGAAAACAAATCCTATGAGTAATACCAAAAAGAAATAAATTAAACCTAAATATGAAATAATACATTAATTTTATTGATAATAATTTTACTATGAAAATATCATGCATACCTCTATAATTGAGTAGAGATAGTGTTGTTTATATTCTTGCAAATTCCTGATACATGGATAGAAATATTATAAAATAAACAAACTCTTCAAGGAATAAATAAAATTAAATCAACATTTTATTATATAATTTTTTATTAAAATTTCAAAAGTATATCAATACATTACCATTTCATCTATTTAAAGGGTTTGCTTAGTTATAGATTGTTCTTCCAAGGGATTGGTAACATCATCATGTCTAGAAGACATTGTCTGTGTGAGTAGTAAAAAAATTAATTTTTATTACGTTAATTCAGAAGAGAATATATAATATTATGAGGAAAAAAATAAAATATAAAAAACACTTTTACCTTCTCATTGAACTATCTTTATTTTTTTAGAGTATTCAAGGATCTTGTTCCTCTTTTGAGAATCTAAATCCCCTCTTTGTGGTCCCCTCTAACATACAAGACATTGTCTACATAGGGACCGAAATGAAATGATTGTGAGTACCCAAAAAAAATTTCATCCTCGATTTAATTATCATTTTACTCAATATTTATTTTAGTCACCAGCAAGACAATCAACCAATTATTGTTTATTGGACAAGTGAAATAAATTATATTCACTGCACTTGATTCCATTAGGAATAGAACCTATTTATCACCTTGTACACTAAAATTCAACTTCACAAATCCCATTTCATCCACTTTCACTCCATTTATAGTATCAAACCATTTTAATAGTAAATCAGAACTTGTAATTTTTTATAATCTAACTAGTATATCAATTTTATAATTCAAAAATATGACATATTTGAATAAATTTTATTTATATCCTTGGAACTAAATATGTACATTGCTTCAACCACAAGCTTAAAGCCAATATTTTACATCATACTGAAGTCATTATGTTCTTTTATATAAAAGGTATAATCTTTTATTTCATACATAGTGTATGATATAACATTTTCATTTGGTCCTGCATCTATCCATTGAATTCATTCAGAAATCGAATTCCATTTTTTAGATAAATCCTTATAAATATGATCTCTAAACCATCCTATAAATTATTGATTATGTGTAGTCAACATCCATTGTTTATCCCATTATGGATTCAAATCTCTTAGAATTTTTTTGTGGTCTTTAATGTATAGATCAATATCTTCACTATTATGTAATTTGTAAATATGTACTTTCTCTCACTCTCTCAAGGTAATTATAACAATATATCTTCCAGAAATCCATTCACCCATAAGGATTTTAGTGTGATGAGACTTTGGGATACTGATGGTTTCAACATATAATAGGTAATTGGTAAAAAATTCAATATCTTCTTCAAAAATATGTTATTCAACAATTAATCCTTCTATCAGAATTCGATTAATGACATACCTGTTCAAAATCATCATATGTCATTCATTGTTGTACATCCATCTATAATGAAAATGACCACATAGTTGAACCACTATGTCCTAGTTAGCCATCAGGTGGACTATTATATCAAAAAATTATGGTGGGAAGAACATTTATAATTCACATAATATGATTGAAATCTCATTTTTCATGATTGTAAAATTCACTCGGTCTACAACTTTAATGAATATATCTTTGAAAATGAAGTGTTTGGTTAATGTATGTCTTACATTTTGAGGAAGAATGCAACATAAGGAAACATAAATTAAATCTCTCATCCAAACATGATAGTCGTGTGATTGTATTCCGTGTAACATCAAATTATTCATTGACAAGATATTCATGATATTTAATAAATACACACGTGAAACGTTTACACTCATAAGGAAAAGGAAAAATCGAAAAATTTCCAATCTGGATATATAGTAAGCTACTAGTGGAAGAAAATCACACCTTTTACCCCTCACCAGTGCATAATCTTCCCTTATACCCATTTTTGTCAAGTATAACCTATCCTTGATGATGTATTACGTGTTTTCATGAAAATTTAGTAACATGAAAATAACACCGTCAAATAAATTTTTTATACATGCATGAAAACCATAAAATGTGTAATATACAAGCAATTCCAATATGGATATTCAAAAAAATTGATCTCTTATTCCAATATGATTTTTTAAGGTTTTTTACAGAGGTTTACCAAAAATAATGTCAATATTTATTAGGTTTTTGTACAGTTGATCACCCATTAATAGTTATGGTGTTGTAGCTTTTTTAACATTCCACTAGAATGTTGTTGTCCAATATCGGTATTTTTTCAATGAGTTAAAAAATTTCGATGTCCTAAAATCATAGTCTTTTAGTAAATTTTCAACAGAATTGAGTATGTGCATTTTACACAAATGGGACACCCCAACATTCCTTTAATGCTATAACCTGATAAATATCCATAAGAGCAGAAGTCATTTATCATTCTATATAACATCTCCCTCAATGAGAATTCTTCACTTCTATGATTATCATACATTTTAACACATATATCCCACAAAAATTTCAAATCTAAAATCAATAGAGCCAAATATACATCGATATCATTATTGGGTTTCTTTAGACTATATATAAGAAGAAACAATATAATTTATTTGAGCTTCATAAATAACCATGGAGGAAAGTTATAATATACCAACATGACATTCCATTTACTGTGAGTACTACTCTATACTAGAAATTTATTTATTCCATCTGCAGATTACTCAAGAAAAAATTTTCTTAGATCATATCCAAATTCATGAACCTCTTAATCAATTTTCTTCCAATGATGAGAATATGCTAGTAGACATAGGTTACCATATTTAATTATTGTATCTATATTCCATGTTAATTGTCTTGCGGTTTCCTAACATCCTTATAGTTTTCTAAAAACTAGAATTATTGGAAAGTACCATACAGATTTCAAAGGACTTGATTCATTTTTCATGTATCAATCTATGCCACACTTAAGAATTTTGATTAATGATCCAAAATCATTGAGAAACAATATGAAATCATTTGGAAATGTATATATATTTTTAAGTGATCAATCCCATTGAATATAATATTCGTTTAGAATCATATGTTTGGCATGGTTTTTAATTTTCTTCTGGTTTTATTTCATTCAAAAGGACAAGTAGTTCTGTAAAGCTGTTGTCAATCCATATGTTTCAAACTTTCAAATTATATAACTTAAATACTACTAACAATGATATGTATTTAGTACAACTGATATAAAATGGTTCCTTAGAATAGCTATTTAAATCCTCAAACAACATTGGAAAATCATGAATGTCATATTCAATTTTCATTTTCATTTCGTCCATGCAATCTCCATCATCTTTTACTGTGTTATTCATATCAAACAATTCATAATCCATAGTATCATCCCAATCGATGTCCATATTCATTTTTTCACATTTTTAGTCTAAAATTTATAGATTTGATCTATTCCATGACAAATTAAATTTTCTTCAAAATCTTCGGGACTAATTTTTCTTGAATAATAACAACAAAAAAATAGACAGAGGATTTTAGAATGGTTGTCTGCATGATCTCTTACAAACATGATGAAGTTATTAACTCCATAATCATATTAATTTTTAAAAAGATTAGCATGCATCTATTTTCAGTTCATATCAATCCTATTAGGTTCATAAAAGATTAATTTTATACAATATATAAATAAATACACCTAAGATATTAATTATAAAAAAGTGAATGTTATAGAAAATTTTAATAATAGAAATTTGGATCATTTCTAATTTATTATCTGAGTTACTAGATATTCCAAATCCAATAATAAGTTTTGTAGGAATTTGAAAAAAATAGGGAGATTAAGGAAAAAAATAAATGATATTATCACTAAACATTATATGTGTAAACTAGAAGATGGATAATGTAATGAACCTAGCCTGAATTACCAAACCAACACCATGTTAGATAAACTTATGACATAAAACACACCTCAAATTAAATAAATTATTGTTTAAAGATTGGATTTACACTACACAAATGGGAGGTGGATACCCCCAAATAGAAACAATTAGTACCTGAGGCTGAAAAAAATTCTAGCATGACCCTTGGGGTCAATGGACATGCATACCTGAAATCATCATTATCCAATACATGCATACCTATTAGAAAAAAATATGGAAATAAATTATGTAATAGTAATATAGACCCACATTAATGTCCTGTCATTATAAAAAATCACTCCCCTATAGTCTATAAGAATTATAAAATGGATAAAAACCTGACAGTCAAACATAACTAGAACAAAAGGAACCATAATGATTCAAAAAGTGAAGGCTTGACGGGATAAAACCTCCGGTGCTTAAATGGGGATGTTCCCTTTGTATCTTCTCCATATGAAAACTAAGGACCATAGTGAAATATATGATGAACTAGATCCTATGATACATATAACCTATAGAGGAATATATATCCCTCCACTAACATGGTTCATGAAAAATATAATATAAAGCTGCATGTCCATTGAGGTTTCCTTGAAAGGTGTTAGTATATATATAACCATTAGGGAAAAATTAATGTACCTCAAATCAGTAGTCAATAAACAAGAATATACATAAAAATTTCAAAAAATCTATATATATATATATATGAAAAAGTATTTAGTAAGAAGATATAAAATATAACAGTAAATCAACAATGAAAAAATCCAAGGTTCATTATCCTATATAAACTAGAGGTCATACATCAACAGTCAATATAATCATCGGACCATAAATCATTCACATAAAAATGGATCACAAACAATTAATAAAAAACAGATCATAAACAACATATCATTATTAAATTATAGAATATGAAATCAAAAATGAAACCATAAATACCCAAAGAATATCGGAAGGCCTACCTCGCTAAGTTAATGGAAATCAGAGACCCTCTTTGGATGTTAGAAAATATGTTTATAAGTTGTTGAGAGGTGTGATTCGACCTTCGATTCACCAGGGAGGAGCACCAACAATGGGTGGCTTTGGCGGAATGCTTCTATATATCAATGGGTTCACAAATGGTTAGTGTTTTTCAAATAGATCGAGACACTTTAATCGGCTCTTACCAATAAGCACTGATAAAACCAATATTTATCATTTCTAAAATTATAATGCCGAAAAATGTTCAATTTATTAGTTCTTTGTTTAGTGTCTATAAATCCTCATATTTATTAGTGCAAAAAATCACTAATAAATATTATTTAATCAGCACTTATTACTAAATCATTGTGAAAAGATTTATAACTATAATTATAAATAAAAACATCATAAATATTTATAAATACTTAATGAATATATAAAAATATAAATATAGTAATGATATTCCTTTTTAAAAATATTTATTATAAATTTACAATTATTTATTTATAATTATAGAAATATTTTTGAAAAATATTATTTATATAATTATATGTATCTATATACTTATAAATATATTTATTTAATAAATATATAAAAATATAAATATAGCAAATATATTCATTATTTAAGTTAATTTCTTATAAATTTAATAATTATACAAATTTAATAATTATTTATTTATAATTATATAAATACTTTTAAAAAATATATATTAATGTATAATTATGAATATATATTTGTATAAATATAGTGAATGTACATTTATAAATGTATTTATTTATAATTTTTTTTCAAATATATTTTTATAATTATTAATGAATATATAATTTTGAGTGCATACATATATGTTAAAAATGGGTGGAATTGAATAAATTAGGAATATAGGTACACATTAATAGTATTCAAAAAATGGATAAGTTCTCTATGTGAACATATTATATATAAAAATGCATTAATTATGTATATGTGAAATCCATATAACACACATTTTATCTATATTAAATTCAAAAATCAAACTACATTCAATTATATGTCGAGTACAATGAAATTAGTTTACATTTTTAATTCATATAAAATTTTAATTGTTTACCATTATTCAATAAATAGAATACAATTTAATGTAAAGTGAATTAATTGTTTTTAATATATAAATTATATTTATATAAATTAATATATATATATATATTTATTTATTTAATATATACAATTTAATAACATTAATTATCATAATTTTCTAGTTAATAAAATGTTAAATATTTAATAATCTATAATTAATCATTTCATATTTATCAATAATAAATTAATTAATAATAATTATAAAATTTTATATTTATAAACACATATTTATTATTTATTTATTTATTTATTTCATTTTAACATGGCTAAAAATGACTTAGTGAATGAAATTTTTATCCACTCTAAACATAAAGCACTGATAAATCCTACCCTTTATCAGCACTAAAAATAAAGCACTAATTAATGTATACTTTATCAATGCTAAAATAAAAGCACTAATAAAATGATAAATTTATCATCACTTTCTTTAGCTCTGATAAATATTCAATTTATTAGAATTTTCTTCAAGCGATGATAAATAACATTTCTATTAATGGAATGTTTTCTATTAGAATAACATTTAAATTATCACTCTTATATTTTTTCATATACTAAATCTCATAAGAATTCTTTTTGGTTTTTAGATGCAACAAAATTCTATTTAGTAAATGTAGAACAACACAAACTACTTCTATGTAGGAAAACATAGATTGTTTGTATTTTTCCACCAAATTACTTCCAATTTCATTTAGAAAACTATTTGTTCTTTCTACCACTCCATTACTTATGTGGTGTGTGGAGCACTATTTTTATTTTTTATTATGTGTTTCTTTAGATATGGCTCAAAACAATTCTTGTTTACTCCTTTCTATTTTGAGTTCTAAGATTCAGTACATAAACACACTTCCCTATTTTTAATGCCCTTCTTAAAAATAAGAAAATATTTATAGCCTACGATTTATGATTCATATATATTTTATTGTCCATCTAAGTGAATTATTCAAAAAAATGATAAAGTAAAAAATCACTATTTTTTGATTGATGTATTATCATTATAGAAATATCAGACTGTATAAGACAATGAGGTTTTATGGATTGGATTTTAATTTTTTTTTGTTTTATAAAAACCATGATTCCTTCCTGTCACATTAAAAAATCTCAACATTATTTCCATTTATTTGTTGTAATTTTCATACAACATTTTATTTAGAATGAATGTTCACAAGTTTTTTTTCATGATTCCAAAATCTTCGATGCTATGATTTATTTTCATCACTAACACTCAAGTAAATTATATTAAAATTTCCCTAATTCGAAATAGACTTATATTGGTTTGTTGTGGTATAAAAACAAAATATAAATCATCCATATATCTAATTATACAAGAATATTTTCTAAAATTTAGCATCCTTAAAATAATACGAATGTTTCCCTACACTAAGAATGTTGTGTTTCAGTCTATAAAAATATAAAACTTCATTTCATTTCAATTTTCTAGATTCAATCTTAGTAGTTCATATACATTTGATTTTTATGAAACTATCATTTTTAGTGGACGAAACTCCCCCATCATGTTTTCCAATATTTTTCAAGATTTTCATTTTACTTTACAAATGTGGGGAATAACCACTATCAAGACAACATTTTTTATTCATTTTTCTTTCTTATAGAGATACCAAAATAAACAAATATTTATTAAACTCTCTCATATTCAACAACCATTACATTTTTTTCATAAAAAACATTCCTTGGAAGAGATTTCAAACATTCATTACCAATGATACCTGGTTGGTCACATCATCTAAAAACATAATCTAGGAATCTGATGATATTCTTCATTGGAAAATTTCTAGAATATTTGGAATTTTTCCTTTCACTATTCCTATATGTTATGATGGTTTCTCCTTTTATTCCAATATTTCCCCATATTTTCATTCATATTATCTAGGATATTAATATTTTTCTATTACTTAAAATCATTGTGACTATAAATTTTCTTGCATTAATAAAAATCATGAAATCTAGATATTTATTAACTGTAGTATCATTCATAGTCGAATGTTTGATGAGGTTCATAACATATTTTAGTTATTATTTCCTCATAGTGTAAGGCATCATTCATATAGTGGCTATTTTCAACATTCTTTGATGTGGTATATTTTCCACATCCTTTATCACTTGAAGTTATCACAACAATGTTTCTAACTCCTCCATGGTAAGGATAAACAAATTAAAATTTATTTCTAGACGTTGTTTATTTCATCTGATTCATAGGATGATTTTTATAAAAATCATGAGACTATTCAACATTTATTTATGAATTATTTTTGAAATATTAACTCAAATTATTTATGGTACATTCAACAGCCATAATCTTGATTGATTATTACAAACATTACATTTATTAAAACAAAGTTTATTAACATGATACTTTATGATGTTTCCTTTTTCCACAAATTTATTTTTGAGGGTTTTGATCTCTTACTTATAGCCATATTAAAATTTGAGGAAATCATTTATTCCTTAATTATTCTTCCCACATTTATTATTCATTATTATGATTCATTTTTTTAGTTTTTTTTCAATAAATTCAACTATTTTTGATATCTTTAGATAATGTCTTTATGTTTTTTTATCATAATATTCATCAAATTTTGAGGAATCTTCATTCTTCCCATCATTTGAAAATAATGTTCTAAAATTCTCAAGATATTTTATCATCTAATGAATTATTGTTAAAATTTTAATTTTCAAATTTCATACTCAACATACTTTTTCATTTCATTTTGGTGACCTTTTGTTATGTCTAAATGATTTATCATATTATTTGGAAGTATTTCACAACATATAACATCAATGTTTTCTTTTGAATTATATATATATTATCAGACTTTCTTCCTAGGGTAGTGATATTAATTATCCAATTCATCTATACTCAAATCATTTAAGTGAGGTTTTTCCTCAATTATTTAATATATATCATTAGAAATTTTTAAAGATTGGGAGATAATTTTTTTAATTCATTTTGAAACCATTAATGGAGATGAACCATATCCCAAAAAATCAACTATTATTTGATTTAATTAAAGGGCTATCAAATATTTCTAGAGATGAATTTTGAGAAAAGAGACCAAATAATAAATGTGATATAATTAGAGAATAATTATAGAAAAATCAATGGATCCAATATTCTATTCATTTTATTCTAGTTGGAAGTATATAATCAGGTTATTACATGATATGTAAACTTTTCACATATTTTAACCTCAATAAAAGATTTTATACATGTATTTTTTATCCAGTACAAAATACCAAACTAAATCTTTATGATTTGGTAGATGTATTCATCTCATGATATGTAATTGGCCTTCACAATGTGTGACTCCCTTCAATTGGATCTTTTAATTGGGAATTTTAATTTTAATATTACATGAAGTGTATTATGTATTTATATTTTGAAACTAATTAATGGATTTTAATTCCATCATGGCATTATTTGTGACATTTCATACGCATTAAAAGTTTACTATACATCATGTAAGTGAAATTTCGAGATGTGTAATGATCCTTTTAGTTAGTTTCAACATCTTTTCCTTTATCAAATTAACATTACATTCTTTACAATAATAAACACATGATAGGTACATTATCGATTAAAAAAATAATATTACTTAATTAAATGATTGTGAAATGTATATAATATTTCCTTTTATCAAATTAAACAAATCTTTAATAATTTCTTGTCCTCACGAAAAACTGATCTCAACACAAAGGAAAAAAGGTAAGCAATTTTTATTATTGGAATCAATCATTATAATTAGAAAAAAAACTAAGTGTATGTATAAAATTTTAGTCTCTATAACCAATCACTAATACAATATTAGACATGCCTCATAGATTAGTTCATTTATAAATAATCATAATCATTTAGTTATTATTTCAAAACTGTTTCCAAATTCATTAATTATTTTTGAAATTTACATCACGATGAATTTTCTCTCATCCATCAGGCTAATAGGAAACTGGAGTTTTTCTCATGCCCTAAATACATTTTCCTAACCATAGGATTTCATTGGTTATTCCATAAGCAATTCATAAAGACAAATACAACATTAATCACGAGGTATTCATAAAAAAGTGCTCAAATAAATCTGAGGGTAAAGGAATGGGAGTAAGAACTGAAAAGTAGGTTCAACAGGAATACATACTCTTGCATTTAATGCTTGATAAGTGGAAAAATCACAATGATGTAGTTCATTCAAGATCAAACCATGTCTATCCAACAAAATACTCAAAATTGGTCTACAAGTGTGTTAATAATGTTTAGAAAATGTACTATGTTCCTTAATTTTTTTCATTTCATTCAATTTATTTTTTCAAAGTTATGTTTAAGGTATATCTAACATCCATTACCTAGTCACATATGATCCTTTAGGGGATTCAATATTTTTGAAATTTTTATTTTTGAAATTTATAATATAAAACTCATTCAACCTTTTCTATTTATTTTTGTATTTTCCAAAGGAATATGATAGTCATATAATTCCAAAAATTAATCATGGACCATATCAAATTTGTATGGTAAGAATCACAATAAATATCCTCATAAAAATAATCATAGGTCCATTGGAAGAAAATATCCCTCACGCTTGTTTAAAATATATTCATGGATAATACAAATTGAAAAATGCGAAAGAAAAATCACATTGAAATAACTCTATCCTAAATATGTCATTCATAGAAACTATGGGAAATATTGAGGAAAAATGAATGGTAAGGCTCAGAAAAAAGTGTCTCAAAAAATATTTCCACAATCATATTAAATTTTTATTAGTTGAGTCTTAGCCTTAATAAGATATCAATTTATTTTCTAATAGGTTTATATATCCCTGATGTCACTTAAGAAATATGTTGATAAAATATTATTCAATAGTAGGATGAAAATATATTTGGAAATGTGAGTAATGAAGAAAAACTAGAAATAAATTAAGGTATAAAATGAAGTAATAAGTCGACCAAGAGAAATTTAAAAATATTTAAATTTTACATAAATATCTAAACACAACAATTATTAAATGGATATAAAAATAATAAAAACATGGATTTCCAATAATTTTCAAAATATATTTTTGTTTTATTTAATTGGTTACAATGAGATTTCATGTTTAAATCATGCTTCCAAGGAAATATTTCTCATATATAAATGAAAACAAGAAATAATCCATGTGTATTGATATTGAAACTCTATAAATACTCAACCAAAATTGAAATGAGAGTGTCTATAATATCCTATAATGTATTGTGGGAGTGTTATGATAGATAAAATGTATATAATTTAAATGAAAATTCTGAAAAGTGACACTAGGCAATCTTGATATCCCTGTTAATGAGTGGAATTCATTGTTTTTTTTTGTCATTATTCATTTTGGATTTGGGATAAATATATAAAAGGTTGGAATGAATAATCCTACACTGGATGAAACATTATTCCACTGGGTTCAAACATTTTGTATGATGTAAAATGGGAAGGTGCACATAATAAAGAGAAATGAAATAAAGGTCATACAAATGGATATTTGTGTGTAAAATAAAGATCAAAGTGACCTATAACAAAAAAAAGAAATGTACAAAAGGTAAAACAAAAGAACCCTTGGTGAAAATAAATATGATAAAAATGAAATATGGGTTTCCTCTCACAAAGCACTAAGAATGTTATCATTATCCATACAGATGGATAGAATAATCAATCAAAAGTGGTTAGTCTGTGTAGAAGTAATTTGTCTCTTTTTAGACTTCATGGCCATGTCATCAATCTCTCTTGCTCGTTTAGATGGATTTTCCACCTTAGGGTTGTATCAAGCATGAATCTGGTGTAGAATATAAGGTATCCATGCTCAACATGGTGGTGGAAGAAGTTTATCAGGAATATTAAGTGATAGATCTTGAAGATAGTGGTAGAAATCATTCTAATGCTGATCCACCCATAGAACAAGGGAAGATAGTTATAGAACAAGTGCATATATGACCATAAAATATGCAGAATAGGTAAAAATGGCTAATTAAATAGTGTGATGAATTGAAAAATAAGGAAGCTAAAATAAATCAAAAAATTTATACCATATAAATAATTGGCTCAATGATACAATAATGAAATGAAATACTAATAATACAAAAAATGGGTATACATGCACTATAAATTAATAGGGGATTGGACTTGAATATATGAAGAGTAATCAAAATCATCATATATCTCACTTATATTCTACTCTCAAATAGAGGTTGGATATAACTAACCCGCTTGGTCAATAAACAGAATGGATAAAAGGGATGAAAAAACAACTATTTATTTTGGTGTTTTGGTGTTGGTCGCTTTCTCAGTGGTGGGTGGAGGTGAGGTACTGATCTGGAGTGTGGATGTGGATATAGAAACTGGATCAATTACAAGGACCATAATAAATGTGGTTTCTACTAGGACCTTTCCACGCTGGGCCTAATCTACTCTAAACTATTATTGGGAAGAAGGGTCTATCAGATAAAATGGAATTTCTTCCAGGGTGGTGAATGGGGTAGGAGTGGTGGAAGATGAAAGGATGGAAGAGGCTGAGGTAGACTAAAAGGATGTAGTAGATGATTGTGGTGGAATGGTACTAAAATGAGAGAGCTCTGTAAAATGGATTTGTAGGTGAAGGGTAATCCAAAATAGATTATCTACTATGCTATTTTTAGTAGACAAAAAATATACTAGATATGATGGGGATGATGGATCTATATGGAAGGTGTTTGTTGTTGAAGATGTAATATGGGTGGGGTCCAGGGTGGGTATAAAAGGTGAAGGTGATGGGCCATAGGTGGGGGATGGATCTTATGTGAAAGGAGTTGGTGAAGGGTTGTATGCATGTTCTCCGGGTGCCTCATCAGTATCCTCAAAGTATCCTGGAACAGATCAGTAGATGTCATTATCCAAGGTTAGTAGTTGCATCGTTTGAATCATGATGAAGTCTATGGACTCCATGATACCAAGGGAGGTGAGTATAAGGGATGTATCAAAAACATTAAGTTGATTGGCTAAATTGGCGATGAAATATCTACCAATAAGTGTACCTTGCATACATAGTGCATGTTCTCTATAGTAGAAGGAAAAATATGTTTCCATGTTGAAAGTAGATCCACCCATGGAATAAGAAAGTATCGTAATGTATAGTTGGATTTTGTTGTCGTGAGACCCAGATCCAGAAAACCAAGCATGTGTCAATGACCTATAAAAAATGTCGAGCATAGCACCTTAGACATGTGTGGACTTTGTAATCTAAGGATCATGCCCAGTGAGAAAACCCATATAAATCACCCTCCATATACATTTTTAATCTAACTTTGATACCTCAGACTACATGGTGGGGAATACCTATGATGTAGAGAAGTTGTCAGTACAGATCCAATGCCATATGTCATGCTCCGTGAAATATAGATAATGAGGTCTTCTACCTAGTCAGAAGTTGATGTTGTCGACAAAAACCATTAAAGTGTCAAGGATCTTGAGGAACATATCATTTTTGGTCACTTACAGAACATAAATAATTGAAGAGATATGCAGGAATTTGAGGAGTTGGAAGACATCCTGGTTGATGTTCAAGTGGGTAAGGATTTCCATGTCACGGGTTTTGTTGGTCATCATTATTTTTTCATGAAGAAGGTTGAGTGAAACATGGTGCTGGGGGTATGGAAAATGTGAGATGGGGTGAAAGTTGGGGAGAGAATTATCATATGACTAACAAGAATTTTACTTGGAATCCCCATGGATAATTGGTGCTTTAGAGACTAGAGTTAAGGTGGAGGATAAGGATGCACGAGGTGATGGAGGTGTGGCACCTCTTCCATGCTTTACGAGAGGTGGTACATCATGATTAGGTGCAAGATTAGGATAAGGAGTCTGTACTCTCTTCTTTGTTAACATTGTATTAATTGGTTTGGATGTTGAGAGGTTCAAAAAGAGGATGGGGAGAAAGGGGGAGGCAAAAAGGGTGGAGTCAGGTTGTGGTCTAGTGTGATCGGTGGGAGAGTGGTGCAAGGTTGGGAGGGTTGTGTGTCATGAACCCTAGGTTCAAGACCTAAATATATCCTTAATGTAATCAATGAGTAATTAGATACATGAAATTTATTTTATTGATTAAATTTATTTTTCCATTGAAAAGTACAAATCATTTATTTTGATTACACTATGTGTATTTGGATCTTTTTGAACGATTTTGAAACCGAGCCTAGTCCTTTTGTCTTCACATGTACCAAGTTATCTTATATATTATTCTATCCTAATCTATCCTAAGGTGACCTAGCCTATTTTTAATTCTTGTTAGCACTTCATTTAACATTATGATATTGACTAAGTGGTGCTTCAATGAATCTAAAAGTGATGAAACATCCTTCATGTAATGGTCCTTGATAAATTTATAATCATTAGTCATTGAATTTGAATGGTCGTAATCCTATTTTTAAATATCCATGGTCCCATAATGGAATACTAGAACAACCTAAAAGGGTCCCATCCATCTATATTTTATCTTTCTAGGGATTAGTTTTAAGATTGCGTTGAACAATAATTCTTTATTACATGGTATAAAATTTCATTGCGTTGTGCACTGATCTTT
Source organism: Viscum album (assembly GCA_963277665.1). Taxonomy (NCBI): domain Eukaryota; kingdom Viridiplantae; phylum Streptophyta; class Magnoliopsida; order Santalales; family Viscaceae; genus Viscum; species Viscum album. The sequence continues at coordinate 1,569,014,536 of OY728160.1, forward strand.
CCATTTATTGGTTTTATCCTTATAATTTCTAGAATTTTCATATGTATCCTTTAGTATCTCATCCAATTCATCAAAAATCATCATCTTAGCATCTCCATCTTTTTAGATTCCATATTCAACATTTTAATTTCCATGTTTGATATTTTCTCTTATTCGATGGGAAAATGGAATGGTTTTCCATATACTAATCAGAAGGGGTGGTACCAATTGGTTTTTTGAATTTAGGGACGTATTTCCATATATAATCATATAAAATCAAAATCCAATCATTTAAATTTGTTTTTAATGTATTTTAAATAATTTCATCAAATCCTCAGTTTGAAAAATCATCTTCCCCTCTTATTTGCTGGTGGTAGAAAGTGCTTCTGTTATATCATATTTTGTATATACAGCTTGATTGTTAAAATATGTTTTCTTATCACTAATGATTAAACTAGGAAATAAAAATCATGAAAACACAATTTTAATTTATAAATTATTGACCACCTTTTCCATGTCATGAGTTTTAACTTCAACTTATACCCATTTGGAAATGATGTCAACACCAACAAATTCATAGAACATGCCATTAAAATTATGATATTATCCCATCAAATTTATTCCCTATACGTCAAAGATTTCAACTTCCATGATTGGGTTTTGTGGTTTTTCATTTTTTCCCCATGTTAGATGTTTGTTGACACCAATAAAATCATTGAAAATAATATATTTCATCTTGGTGAAGTGTGAGAAAAAGTAATATTTTTAGGATCTCTCCTACCATACTTTCTAGTCCATGGTCCCCTCTAGTTGCTGATGTGTTACACATTTCAATCACACATTGGATATCATCATTTGGAATGAAAACCCAAAATAATCCAGCAACACAATGCTTAAAATGGATTGGAGTATACCTGTAGTAGTGAGAAATATTGACTAAGAATCTCCTCCATTATTGATAACTCAGGTCTAGTAAGATGGATCCAGTAGGAAGATAATTTGTATTGATTGATAACCACAAGTGTTAATTTGTATTTATGTTGGAGTGAGTTTCATAAGGGAATTCCACTTTAATTTGGAGATCATACTCATACTTTATAAGGGGCAGTGGAAGTTGAGATAGATGTACAGTGACAACATTTTTAGTTCCTTTGGAATCATTAATGACGATGTAAAAATATTAAAATAATATGATCCACCATATCATTATTTTTTGAAAACCATTATATTCATAAAATATCATTGGGTATCATGGTTAGTTCATACAATTAATTTTGACAAAAATAGAGAGTAGAAACATTTATTGAAATCAAACAGAACATCTCAGAGATCCTTTGTAGTATTATAGATCACTTGATAATAATTTAGTGTCTAGATAACATAGATTATGGGGAAGAATGTGTGAAAGGCTCTCTATTCTAAAACAATACCAATAAAAAAGTTACTAGCATCGCACATCAACTCAAATTTTTTCCAAATTTGGTGAAATGATAATAGGAGAGACTATTATTATTTTTTTATAGTATCATATTTCAATTGAAATTATTCATTTAATTCAAATTGATTTTTTGTGGATAACAGGTGTGTCAGTGGGTGGGAAAAATTTTCAAAATCCTTTATAAAGAGACAATATAAACCTACATGTTCTAGGAAGCTCTATATGAATTTAATAATGGAAGGCTCATATAAATCATTGATCACCCTCGTATTAGAGGGTCTGGAATCCATACCCTCCTTGGAGATTTTGTGTCCATGTTATCCTCCTCCTTGGACCATAAAGTTTCATTTTTTGTTGTTTAATATCAGACACTTATCTTCATTGTGCTATAGTACTAAGTCAACATTTCATATCCAACCCTTGGAATATCTTCTATATTCCTAAAAGTTTTCCACGAAAATTTATATGAATTCATCTTCCATATCATGGAATATATGTGTCATGAACCGTCGAAAGGTTATAGGTGCATTAAAAATATTGAACAACATGTGTTTGTAGGAGAAGGTTTCAAATGAAAACAAGAATGTTTTTTAGTGTAATCTTATTGGTTGATCACAATCAGATTTTATCCTAAATATCCATCAAGGAAGTAGTTGAATTTAGGTTTTGTGAGTATCTCCAAGATTTGATACATAAATGGAATGGGGAAATGATCCCTTTGGGTTCCCACATTTTGGTTTTTTAGTCTAATTATACTATCCATCTATTGATGGTGCAAGTCAAGATCATCTCATCTTCATCATTGTATTCATCTATGAAACAACCTTACTTTGGATTAACTTGTAGTCGGATCACCCACTAGCTATTATAGATTGAAAAATTTATTCTAGTGTCTATATGTTTTAGTATTTATGTCCAAACTACATCATTCATTGGTGGGGTGAGTCACCTTTGGATTTGGAATTTTGGTTTTTAACCTTCTTCTACTAATCGTTTATGGGTTCATAAAGCAGGATTGATCCCATTGATGTTAGACACCCCACGAAAATTGTCTTCTTAATTATTTTTAGGATATAGAAGAAGTTTTTTTCTATTAACTATGTACGTTCTTAGTTAATGATGATAGTTATTGATGAAAATGTCTCTAGAAAAGAATACATTAGTATACTTGAGAGGGGTTTCAGTTCCAGATTTTGTGGATAAATGGCCACGTGTATAAATGGTTGGATATTTTACCTTGTAAGATGTTCTATGTAGTTTAATTATTCAAATTCATATCACTCCACTTCATTAAGGGGCATCTCACCATAGTTATCTTTGATGTTTAAGTAGTCATATCATTGATCTGTGAGAATGATAGCTTGTTTGTCAAAGTAATAACCCGTTTTTCAACTTTTGTGAGGTTTAACATAAACTATTAATCACCTTCCAAAATATGATTCCCCTTGATTCACATAAAAAATTTCTTTCCCAATATCTACGGATGGTCATCCTCAGTTGATGGGAATGTCTGCTTCCCATTACATGTCCAAAACAAGGAAGTCCGTGGAAGAAATGAACTTACTGACTTTGACTAAGACATACTCGAAAAGTCTTCATAGATACATTAAAAATAGATTAGATAATTAGTGTACCACTATAGTAAGTTTGAGTTCATTTTGTACTATTTTTTATAATACTCTCATTGGTATTAGTTTAATGTTGGCACTAAAATCGCACAAGGATCAGCTGAAGTCACATTGACCTATTATGCATAGGATTGATAAACTTCTAGGGTCTCTCAATTTTAATGATATTTTCTTCTAAAAAATTGTAAATCATTCTTCATTTAGTGAGATGGATCCTAGTTATTACATTTTTCTTTTATCAGAAAGTAGTTCCTTGAAAAATTTCACATAAGTATGCATTCTGGAAAAATTCATCATTAAATGGAATGCTTAGGTGCAATTATTTGATCATCTACAAAACATTCGTGAATTTTCATTATATAATTCATTGCCTCATTATTTATAGAAAAGTGAGAGGTGGTTTATAATATGGTCGATTAATGTAGATGTATTCATTGATTTAATCTTTTTGGGGTTTTCATAGAAGGTGGTACTTCTTGATATATCTCCTATGCAGTTCCATTTTTATTTTTCATCGTCATATTCATCAAGGAATTTTTTATGAATTTTGGGTTTCTCACTTTTTTTTCTCATCCACATGGTTGATGAAAGGCCAGAACTTTTCCAACTCCTCTGAACCTCTTGCATTGCCTCTTCCCTCAGGTATGTCTCCATATTACTAGTTAGAGTACATGATAATCTTTCTGAAACAGTCTTTGAGATATGAACCATTTATTTCTCAGGGTTATGAAGTGTCTCTATTTGATTCTTAATTTTTTTCTATTTGGTGATATCCTCAGATTCTCTTTTGGTAAAAAATTTAAGAATATATTTTTTAATATTTTTTTGTTGAGGAACGACCTGTTGTGGAGGTCTTGGTGGAGCTGTATGAAATTGTTGTTGTTCTCTAGGAGGGAAGACTTGATGGGTTAATTGTTTTGGTGGTCTAGGAACATGACTCATTTGAATAAATCCCAATAGTATTAGGTTCCTAAATGGTGCCAGACCACTTTATTTCTAGTATAACCTTTTATTATTTTTCTAGAGCTATTTAACCGGCCTATGTTGATAATATTGATCTGGTTGCTAATGTTGATGACTATGATGATTATAATTAATGTAATTACAATCTTGAATTTTTTGTTACTCAAAAACTTCCATTATGTCTTGATATAGGTGTGGTCCCCAAAAAAATTCACAATATTGGATCATAATTACAGGATCAGGAGGGGGAGGTGGTGCAACTAAGAGCTAAATGTATTCTGGCTTCTAGGTTAAGGCCTCTACGTGTTAATCTAGATGATCATTTTCATCAAATTTTTGGATTATGAACTGGGGAAGTCTATGATCACTCTTTCATGGATTGGCATTATAAAAGACCCCATCCAAAATTTATCATCTAACTATGTATATTTTGAATATCATCCCTCCATTAGAGATGAAATAAAAAACTATGTGAGAAGATGGTTAAAGGCTGTTATAGAATAATTTTTTATATATCCACACATCAATCCCATGATTTTGGAACATCCTGGTGTGTTCCTTAAAATGATATCATGCTTTCCATTATTACTATTCATCAGTTAGAGAAAAATTCTAGATTTCATTCTATAGTTTCCAAGTCCAAATAAGTGGGATGTAACTATACATGAATTCCATGGCCAAATCATCCTATATCCTAATGGACTCAAGAACATGAATTTTTATCCAATCCATGGACCATTCTCATATTGAAAATATAAATAATCATAGTCCTATAGAAATATAATACACTCCTTGATTTCGAAAGGTAACACAGACTTCTAGGAAGTTGGATATATGTTCATAGGGACCTTTACTTTGAATACCACTAAACAGACCAAAATTTTGGATCATATGTATGGGTTAAAGACCAATCTCAAAGGTGCGAACCCAAAAAATTAGGTGTACAATACTAGGAGTAACACCATTGATTGATGTCAATATATAATAAATAATGGTGTGTTATTTTTCACTAGATGTTATATATGTATGTGGGTTTTCATATTTTTCATGTTATCTTGACTGAGAACTGCATGATTACTATGGTTAGCCTTTTTTGAATGGAGGTGTGTAGAAATGTACCTTTAAATTTTGGATTCAAGGGTAAGTATATTTTGTGATTCAAGGCTCTTCAAATGAGTCATAGGGATCGAATTCATGCACTAGGATGCAAGGAGAAGGATATAGTGGCATCAAAAAATATTAAAGAATGATTTAAAAGAGAACGGGGGTATGGGTGATGTAAACTAGAGATATTGCCTTAGGTTTATATGATACAACACAATTTTTGATCCCTATAAACGATAAAAAAAATAACATTCACTCACAAGTCATTTAATTTACATAGGATGTGGTTAAATTAGAATTTATATTTATCCCAAACTATACTTTCTACAATGACATAGGATAGTGAAAATATCGGGTAGATCCCACGAGAAACTCTTAGGGATGGTAAGGAACCAGGACTTTGTACCTGTTATATTGGATTCACTAAAAATTGGATTGGGATTTTATAGATTAAAGATATTGGGTTTGGTGTAGAATTCAAGGAGAATTTATGGTTCAAGATCAATTTTAGGGTTTAGGTAAAGTGATAATCTTGATCATAACTTGGTATAGTCCTAATATTAGGTTGTGACGCGGTGAAAAGATCACTAGTTACATAAGATCAAACCTAATAGATCTATCTATGATTCAATTATCCCTTGGTCTAGATATATGTAACAAGCTATATTCATTATTCTTAGATTCCATGGAAAAAAATTGCACAGGTTAATGCTCAAAGACTAATCTATTTCAATCAGGACAGGTTTATTAATTCAAACAAACTATGCTCAGGTTTTCTTAAATAAATTGAATAAATATTTTTTATATAGCCTAATTACTATCCTTAGGGATACCATTTTATGATTTTATAGATTAATTAAGTATTAATCACCCCTACTCTCAACCCATACAGAAACAGGGTTAGCCGCTCATGAAAGAAATAATCGATGCCAAGGAAAACATTATGACATTGCTTCATAGATTAAGAAAAAAATAGAGATACAATATTTTGAAAGCAGAGTTTTAGAAATCAAGAAGTACAAAAATATATCAAACAATGAATCATCTAATAACTTATTTGAAACAATAAACCAATGAAAAATAATGGCGATGCCACTATTATAGGAAAGAAAAATGTAAATGGGCATTGAAAACATAGATGGTGACAAAAATGATGAAGAAAAAAAATAATGAGTTGATTTAAGTTAAAATGTAGAAAAAATTCTCTATATGTTATTTGTGAGAATTGATATGGAAGAAAATCGATATAGATTTTGAAAAAAAAATGAGAGGAAAATCAATATGATCAAATGACACATTCGTTGTGTGCCTGCTAGAATTAAATAATTCGTATATTACATAGTCTATAAAATTTTCAAGTTCTGAAACCTAGATCCATGATTTTCTATGGGTGTTTTTAATCTGGTAAAAATCATGGCCAAATTATTTAATATTATAAAGCATGACTCATCTCATGATGTGTAACTAGGCTTCACAAAGTGTGGATTCCTTCAACTGGATCTATTAATTGGGAATTGTCATTCGAATGGTGCATGACATGTATTGGAGATTCATGTAATGTAACCAATTTATGGATTTTATTTACTTCATGAATTTCTACACGTTTTACATACTCAGTGAAAGATGAATACACATCGTGTAGGTGAATTTTGAAACATGTAATGATAATTTTTGTCTTGTTTCTTTAACTTTTCCTATTGAATATTGATAATTTATTCAATGAAATAATAAACACATACCAGATTCATTATAGAGTAAAACATGAATATTACTTAATTAAATGGATTCATAATATCTATACTATTATATCTTGTCATCTATGAATGATGAATTCTCATATATGTCATCTGATAACTACAATATCTATCTACTTGATGAACTATATATTTTAATTTTTGTTAGGAAATATTGATGACCATCTATTCCCTTTACAAACTTCATCATCAAATAATCATACACCAAAAAATAAATTTCCAAAAATCATCATCTAGTGATCTTTGTTTGGTGGGCTGTTTATGGTTACAATGTTATACATGTCTTCCTTTGTATCTATAACATTGATCATGATAATTTTAATAACACATGCAACACTTAAAAAAATGATAGCACCATCTGAAATTATAATAAATTTTCTTATCAATGTTAAGGGTAATTTATAAATTATTCAAGAGGCATTATAATAAATTTTAATCACAAACATCAAAAAACTTATTTCGCACCCATGTAAAAAAATATTCTTACCAAAAAATATTTTAAAAAAATATTTTTTTTATAAAAACATCCAAAAGGATTTTAAAATGTAAACTAGTTTTTGAAAAAAAAAATTATAAAATTTTTCTTACGAATAAATCATTCCAATATTTCTCATATATTTCATCCATCATTAAATAACTGTTTTTGGATGAATTGATTATTACAATGTCTGAAATTTATTCTTATGAAATGAACTTTTAATGATATTTCAAAAACCAATGACTCATTTGAGGTATATTACCACCCTAATAATACACTAGAGTAATATTAAAATGCACCAAGTTATTCTTTTAATGTTATTAATTACCCTATTGAAGTAATATTTACCCTTTTAAATTACAAAAAAAATCATTTGATGTTTAAGGTTACTCTTACAAATTATTGAGTTATGCTTACGATGACTAATTTACCCTTATAAAGTCTCATATAATTTTTTTAAAGCAATGAATTACTCTTATAATATAACACATTATATTTCTTAGTCTAGACATCATATGTTCTACATGAGTAAAATAAATTCATGAATAACTTTTCATTAGTCATCCATATTATATATGATGTTTGGAGGACTTAGTAATATTTCCAAAAAAAATTACACTTATTTCAAAACAATTAAAATTTTCACAAACTTTCACCATATATATTCCAATAACATGATTTCGAATTAGATTTATATAGATAACTAAGACTTTTACACATATTCTTACATTATTCCAAAAGAAATTCCGATAATAACAACAAAAGGATCAGAAAGGCCTAGTGTCTTTGAAAAACTATGTTTATAATACATTAAACAAAACTAAAACATGCCCTCCTTAATTTATTCTACACAATGATCATTAAATTCAATTTAAGATCCTAAAATTTAATGGTATAACTATTGATGACATTGGAAAATGGGTTTGATTAAAATCCCAGATAGTGAATAAGTGTGAAAATGAAGCATAACATTTGAGTGAAATGCATAATAATATATCATAAAATATAAGGTACATGAGTAATCATGTTTAATCATATCATAAAAAGAATGTAATCATAATATGATGGAGCCATGGGAATTTAGAAACAATACAAACCACAGAATCATCCTAATTCCAAGATAATTTCCTAGACAATATCAGATGGGGGAAGAGTCACATAATGGATTAGGTTTACTACCTAGTCCCATACATGAAATATCATGAGATAAAACATTACCCAATGAATTCGAGGGGAATGAAATTATAGGAAAACCTATAAAATTAATTTCATAGAGACTCCTATTTTTTCGATATAATAATTTCAATAATGAGGAATAATCATAAGAATTATCCATGGAAAGAAATGGGTTTAATAATCTTGTCTCATAAAATAATTAAAAGAGATTCCTTCAAGAATGAATGTGTGAGCTGGTTATAAGTAATGTATAACCCAATAAAATGAAGGAATAATATTCTAGGTATCCATGTTACAGGAATATAAATATAATTTAGATTCATTCCATAACATTAATAGAGATAAAGTGATTTAGATAGACAATGGTTATTGCCTGATGAAAAGGGTTGGATAGAAAGATCCCATAACTCAATCCCAATTTCTCACGTGATTTAATTATCTACCAGAATAATAAAATTAATTTTATTTTATTTTATTACTAAATATTTTCATGTTTATTATTTCATTTATTTTAATTTTTACCATGTCATAATTGATTACATAACCAATGAATTTCACGTTAGAAATTTTAATGATAAGAAACCCATTTGTCCAAAATAACATTGGAATGTTGAATAAGGTCAAAGAGATTAATAATTAATCATATAAAAATACTAAACATGATATAATTTTCATTTATATATATAAATTATAATTTTTTAACCAGCTATGAAATATGGTTTTGAAAAATGATCCGCATTAAAATCATGATGACGGTTGGTCATACAATAACATGACTAATGTTTCCAATTTTCAATTATCCTGATGGAATGATGAAAATTGTTATTTTATATTTACAATGTGTTAATTATATAATAAATATCATATTATTCATTTAATTTCCCTTAAACACACCATCCATGTGATACAGTAATAAAAATGAATCACATCGCTTCACGAGGCGCTAGTTCTCTATACACACAAACAACATTACCATTTATTTGATTGATGGTATGGTAATAAAATATATGATAATGTTATTTTATAGAATTATTAAAAGGTAATTAATATAATATTTAAACACAAAATTAATCCTTATTAATTCCCATGTAAATTTTAAGTGAAAAATAAATCACAATGCTTCGAGTGGCGTGGTCCACCGTATACCCGAGCGACATTATCATATTCTCTACAAAAAATAAAATAAGAACATATAAATTATATAAAAATTAAATAATGATAATTATATCCTAAATAATTTATTTATACATTAGATACATCATAATATCTTGTAGTGAGAAGAAGTCATTGAAAATGATTTAAAACTGTTTGGGAGGTGATAGTCTTTTGTACACACAATCAATGATTTCATTAACCATTTGGGGGTAGAGGAAATGGTTTTAAAGAAGTAAATTAACATAAATTATTACTATTTTAGGAAATATACCATGTTTATTATATCATTGTTCGTTAATAATATTTTAAGAAGGTGGAGGGTGAAATAATATAACCCATTTGGTTAAGGACTTTATCTATTCATCAGAAAACCAATTTTGGTTTTCACTAAAAGACTTCCTAGAATTTTTTATAACAAAAAAAGTTATTTTAGGATGATTGGATTGAATTAGGGATGTGATTTGGAATATTTTTTGTGAATACAGTGGTTTGGGAATTTTAGAATGTTGAGGAGAGGGGGTGGAATTTTATAAGTGGGGGAGAGGACACAATTGGAATTTTGGAAGACTGAATTCCACCCACATTATTCTCATGAAACAAGGATATAAATTTTAACATTTTCTATTTTCAGAAAATATAATGTTAAAATAATATCATAAAATATTAATTAGAGATGTTTTGGGTAATTTTCAACACTTATCTTTGTAGATTAACCCCCTATAAACCTATTTTAACCTTAACCACGTTAAATAATTTTTACTAATTTCAGTATTCGTTATGGTTTAAAAATAAGTTGACATTATTAAATAATATAAATTATGCTGATTAAAAATATGTAATCAATTTTTTAAAACTAAAAACAGATAACAGACATAATTTAATTTAAAATTAAACCCACAAATATGTGGAAACAATAATTTTTGAATATAAAAACATTTAAAAGTTAAAATGTAATTATATAAAAATAAAATATTAAAATGAATCGAATGAAATAATTTCAATTACATAATACATAATGAACTAATTTTACATTTAAAACAAAATTTTAAAAAAATAGTATTTTTAGATGCATTAAAATAAAATGTTGTTTATAATAGATATCAAGTATTTTCACTATTCATTGAAAATTGTATGTTTTTAGAGATATCCAAAAAATTCAACCCATGATAATTTTGATATTTAGATTTAAATAACTAATTTTATATTATAAAATAAATTTTATAAAATTAAAAATAAATTAATTTTATATTATGTGTTTAAAGCATGACTGAACCAACTTTTTGAAAAATTATGTTTTTTAGAAAATATTTTTTTCTTTCAAATGGATCTTATTTTATTTCTAATAAGTAGACTACAAAAAAAAATTTAACACATTTGTAAGCCATATAATTTTTCATTATTTATTTAGACCTATTCATACCCACCATGTTAACGACTGGGTTATAATCACCATTTTTAAATAAAAATATTTTTATGGAGTATTGTGTTTTGTTTAAATCAAATTTTGTGTGTATTAATAGCTATAAAAGAGATTGTATTTATTAAAAATTAAATATATAATAACATATTTGGGTGTTAAATTAAACCCCTTAAAAATAAAATTTCCATCCAAATTTCACATTACATAATATGGTAAAAACAGGTGAGGGTACAACTACATCATCACCACTTCAAGATCACAAGTAACTTCCTCAAGCTTGTGCTTTCTCCACAGTACCTTAACATGGTGTGTTTTCTTATTTCATATAAATGTTCCATGATGATCCAATATTTCACCAGATACTTATCTTTTTTATTATATTTCCCCTATTTTAAAACCTCTAGATTTAGTATATACGTTGGGTTTTTATGTACTTCCTCGTATGGATAGATGGTACACGTCATGTACATGTGATAGGTTAGGTGGGAGTAATGGTCAGTTGGAGACTACTATGATGTGATCAATTATCTGAAAAGTGACAATGTATCTAGGACTAAAATTTTCATTCTTCATAGTGCTTATGATTTTATCCCACATTAAAATAAGGAGGAACACCAAATCTCCATCCTAAAACATTATGTCTTGTCGAAAATTATTTTTATATATTTTTTGTTGAATTTTAATAGACATTAGTTGATTATGAATGGTTTATAACTTCTATATCATATAATTTAAAAGATCAGGTCCCATTATCTTCCTCTCTCCAACTTCATCTAAGCATGTCAGAGTTTGGCACAGATTTCTATACAAAGCCTCATAAGGTTCCAACTGAATGCTACAATAGAAACTATTATTATATGAAAAATCTACTAGGGGAAGGTATTTATCCAAAAATAATTCTATATACATTAAATAATAACTCAAAATATCCTCTAGAGTTTTTATTTTTCTTTAAAACTGACCATCCATCTAATGGTGATAAGCAGTACTAAACCTGAATTCAGTTTCCAACTCTTACTGAAGGCTTCTCAAGAACAATGAGGTAAACCTCAGAGCTCAAGAAAATATTATAGAGAGTGGAACTCCATGAAATATTATCACTTATTTTATTTATATCGTATCCTATTTTTTAGATATAAATCTTCATTCATATCAATGAAATGTGAAGACTTTTTAAGGAAACTATCTACCACCTCGATGTCATTATTACCTATGGGTGTCCCAGGGAGTCTTAAGATGAAATCCGTGTTTAAGTTTTCTCATTTCCAAAATGGTTTGGAAGTTAGTTGAATAATAACCCAAAAATTTAATCATATATCCTTTATTTTTTGGAATACCAATATTTAATATACAATATCTGTAATCTCCCACTTTCTATTGTCCCATTAGAGGTATTTATTTAGATATTTTTTAATCTGAGTGATTTTTGGATGAATCGAGAAGGATGAGATATGTGAATTATTAAAAATATCCATTATCATCTCTAGGTTTATGGGACATATATCCAGGTTCCAAACCTTATAATCCAACCTTTAACAAGGTTAAAATTCGAAATAATTTCTACCTTTTTTTGTAGAACCACATCCTCCTTCTAGGGCTCCTTGATCCTTTCAAGAATGAATGGCTGAGTATTTTTTTAAATAAGTAAGGATGAAGATATCTGTTTTATTCCCATATCCATCCTTTTAAAATATAATATGATTGAATCCATCGTAATTCTCATCATTGATTAAATCATGGATGTTTTTTTACTTAGGGAATATTTGAATTTTTTTTGTTTTCCTATGATGATAATGGATTGAGTAGTCATAGTCTATGATCATATCTAACCATATTTAAAGGTGGATTTTAAACTACTTTTATATGAATATATATTTTAGTATCTTATAATAAATACAAATTTAATTCATTTACAAATAGAGATAATTTCACAAGATCTTTAATAAAAAGATCACTACAGCCAACTCTACATCATGCCTGGGATAGCTCTTCTCATGAACATTTAATTTTCCTAAATCATAGGATATCACTTTATCATTATGTATTAGTACATAACCAAATCACTTCTTTTATGGATTTTTGTAAACCATAAATCATTCCCCACTATATAGGAGTGCATTTAGTAATGGTGTAGTGACAAGCCTCTTTTTCATCCCCTCACAGCACTATTCATAGGTCCAAAAAAATATTTTTCCCTTTCATGTTATCTTTGTTACTGGGTTTGAAAATCCAAAATGTTTTTCACACATCATTTGTAATAATTAGATAGTACATAAAAAATATGTATCTACATTGTAGATTTTGGTCTATTCTAGTCCTAGATTTCCATTTTATTATAAGGGTACATAGATATCAATTTTTTACTGATAATATGAACCATGAATGATATGTCCTTTGTCCAAAATTCACATTTACGTAGTTTACATATAGCTTCTCCTTTATCAAAGCCATTATCCTAGTATATAAATACTCCTCATTCACATCCTTACTTTTATTTTAAAGAAATATAACATTTATAAAAACTACTAATTTATTAGGTATTCTCTAAAGACACCATTCATCAATTCTATAAATGTTTTCAAAGAATTCGTGAGTTTTATAGGAGACACTATGAACAAATAGTGTCCATACAATATTCAAAAGGCAGTTTCTAGAATATCATCTTTCATCCCCCTTAATTTGTGATATCCCATCTAATTGTCCACCCTAGATAAATACTGATATTTGTGTAGTTTATTGAACAATTAATCTAGAAGTGGAAGGGGATACTCATTCTTTATAACAATTTTTCTGAATTAATAATAATTAATATAGATGTACATTAACCCATACTTCTTCTTGATGAAGATGACTAAATCACACAATATTTCAGCACTTTGGGGAATAAAACCACTTTCCATATTCCCCTGTAATTTATTCTTTAACTCATTTAACTAAAAAGTGGCCAATCCATAAAGAGTCTTGGATACGTATAGATATCCCAATATATTTTCTATTTAGGACTCAAATTCTTAGTTATGAGGAAGACCAGTAAAATATTAATGGAATGCATTATTATAATCCCTCAAAATGGGCATGTCATCAATAATGATTCCCTCATTTGTCTCAATCATTTGTAAATTATATAATTGATTATAAGGCAATAATATCTCTAATTGAACAAAATATTATATGGGAAATTCATCCACATCCTTACACTTGTACAGAATCAGAGGATGACTTGGGATGTGATGATTGATCTCCCCATCTTGATAGTTGATGTTATGTTGGTATAAGTATAACCAATCTCTTCCAAAAATAGCATCAACCTCGACTAAATGAATTATGATGAGATTTTATAGATGATTAGGTCCACAATATTTTACCTAGGAGGAGTTATATACATTGGATGAAATTATCGATCTATTTTATATTCAAACAAATATCATTGTGCCCCATGATTTAAGGTTGTTTTTTGAATAGTTCTACTAAAAATTTAAGATATGAAATAATTCATAAAAATAGAATAAAAATGATTATTTTCTATTATTAAATAAATAACTAAAATACATGTCAATACATAATTATTAGTATCCTCCTCAGCCTTAGTGATAGCATACACCCTTCCTTTCTTCCTTGGAGGTTGTTGTCGATAATTTTCTATAGATTACATTTTCATAGGGAACTATCTTACTTAATTCATGCATTCATTAATGATAAACTTTGTATGGAAGGTATAATGATAATCTGAACCTTATTTTCTCTTCCCCAATATTGGACTTATTTATTAGCCTTTGGCACTAATTTTCCTAATGCACCTTTTCCATACCTAAATAATATTATAGGTTCCCATAGGTTCTGGGATTATTATTATTACACTTTTTATGAGTGTGATTTTGGGTTTTATTTCCTCTATGGAATTTCTCTTTTATACTGATTATTAAAGCTTCATTTTGTATTTTTTTGTCTATAGTCTAACGAGACCACTATGATTCATCCAAAATTGTATCGAATTTGAGGGTAGAAAGAATATTCTCTTCAAAACTATGAATGTCACCGATCACAAAATACATTTATAGACTCGACATTAACTGAAAAAAGGAACTATCCACCTTACATTCGATGCCCATAACAATGATAGAGGGGTTTCATGCAAGCCTTGTGATGTTTTCCTCATACAACCTAATACACTCTTCTTACATATTATTCAGACTAAAGAACTGCATAACTATTTTAAGATAGATATTTTTGGGAAAATATTTATTGAGTAATATTTTCTTAACGTCTTCCCATTATAAGGAATCAAAATCATCTTTGGACTTTGTGTTCCGGATCAGTTCCCACCACTGATCTGTTTCTCCCTCAATATGATAAAGGACCAACTCAACATTATCTTTCTCCATGCATTAGGGGATAAAGAATATCTTTTCATTAGATTTAATCCATTGTTCAATGTTGATGGGGTGGAATGTTCAACTAAATTTAGTGGAAAATTGTATCATAAAATATTTTAATTGAACTTGATCTTTTTTAGGAGGAGTATAGAGTTCAACATGATTCATATTATCAATCATAAATTGATTTAGTTTATCTAGTACTTCCATGAAGTTATTATCTAACACACAAATTATATTAAGAATATCATTGTAAAAATCATCATAATTCATATCATGTATGTTGTTTGAACATTTTATCATATTTTCAATCATTAACTGGAAGAGAAAAAGAATTAGAATACATTAATTAATAAAATTACAGAAGGTAAAATTAGAAAATTAAGATTAATAATATATTAATGGTAATTAAATACTAACTTTTGAGTCTCTTGGATTAATCCTCGTTTATACATAGTAGTTTCGGTATTAAGTTTTCTAAACTAATAATTTTTTCATGTTCTTCATAATTCATTATAAGAGTTTGTGTATCTCCTAAACATATCTCTTAGTTTTATCAAATGAGGTGCCAAAAAAGAATTTTTTTTGTACTAGGTGACACTTGAGTCAATCATGATGTGCATTTTTTAGAGTTATTACCACTAGTTAAATCTATAATAGAACTAATTTCAATTATTGTATCCAAAAAGGGATGTAATTTCTCAAAAAAAACTCGCACTATACTTCACCTAGATTCTTGAATATTTTTCCATAAAAAGACTTATATTTATAATTATCACAAAGGTTCATACTATATTTTCCTCATCCGAGTTAAAAATGTTAATAAATAATTTTCTCATACCTACTATAGTTACCCAATAATTTTACAAATATTATTACATTATTATTAATCATAAATATCCAATAATTACAACACAATGAGCGTAATGGCCTAGTATCTCTGAAAGGATATGTTCATAATATATAAAAACAAACTAAAACATAACATCATTAATTTCATATTCATAGGGAGGTCTAAAAATTCATTTGGGATCCAAAAAATCATGGGATAACCTGGGGAATATATAATGGAAGGGGTGAGCAGAAAATTAATAGTAAGGGAATCAATGTGATAAGGAAGCATAACATATCTGTCAAAGGTATAACAAGATATCATAAAATAGAATGTACATGAGTAGTCATGTGAAAAAAAACATAAAAATAATGATATCCTAAGATCATTGAATCATGGGAAAGTGGAAATAACCTAAAATATGACATAAGAATAAGTCAAGGATATCTTCTAATATAACATAAGATGGTTTAATGATTCCACGAATGGATTAGGTTCACACCCTAACCTCATACATAACGTCTCATGAGACTAAACTTTTACCCAGTTAATTGGAGGGGAATATAATTATAAGACCACCCATAGGATTTATTTAATTTTCATGGATATTTGTTCTAATAAGGATATCAATCATAATTTATAAACATAAGAATGACCCATGGAAAAATGGGTTGTACAAGATTGTCTCCTAACATAATCAATAGAGATTCATTAATGAATGTATTTGAGAGATGGTCCTATGGAATGTATTATTCCATCAAAAGAAGGTAGAATAATCTATGTATATATATTATATACATGTACACCTAATATATAGGCATTCTATATCTTCAATGATACATAAAGTTTTTCAGATAGAGAATGGGTATAACCCAAAGAGAATGGTGGGTTACAAAGATCTCTTACCTCAATCCCAATTTTCCATGTGTATTCATTATCTATCTGAATAAAAAATTTAAGTTAATTATTTAAATTTTTAGTAACCCTTTTAAATTTTATTATTACTTTTATTTTAATGTATACCATGTTATATTCAATTACATAAGCAATTAAATAGATGTCATGATTTTTAACAATAAATAACCAATCCTTCAAAAATCACTTCGGTAAATTGGATAAGGTCAAATATATTATTAATTAATCATATCCTCAATTATAAACTATGAAATAATTATCAAATTTATATATAAATTATAATTTTACAACAAACCTTGCTTTTCTTATGATAAATGAACAATGTCACTTCCATGGACATAGAAGGACGTACATATGCATGAGTAACATTTCAATTTATCATAGATCATGATAGAAAGAAGTTAAATGTTATTTTATATTTCAAGGATGATGAATATATCATAAATATAATATTATTTATTTAAATAAACTTACACATACCATTCATGTGATGTAGTAATAAAAATAAATCACATCACTTTGTGAGGCGATGGTCCACCATACAGATGTATGACATTATAATTTATTCAATGGATGGTAAGGTATGTAATTATATTATATAATTAAATTAAATAATTATAAATATGTCATTAATATAATATATAAACCCAAATTATTCCTTATTACTATCCATGTAATGCATAACTGAAACATGAATGATATCTATTCATGATGTGGCAGTCTACTGCACACATGAGAAACATTACCATATTCTCTACGTATTGGAATGTAAGAAGTTATAAATAATATTTTAATTAAATAAGTATAATTATTTGATAATTATAATATATATACCTTATATACATAATTAAATATATCTATGAGAATCTGTGATATAAAATGATTTAGGTCAGTTTGTGAGGCATTAGTCCGCTGTACATATGATAAACATTTTTGTTTCCCATTTATGGGAGATGAAAGTTATAGGTTGTTAACATAACATAACAACACCAAATTTTATGTAATATAATTAGAATAATATATCATAATGTTTTAATAATATTTTTAGTTGTTTTCGGAGGAAATAAAATCAAACAATCGGTTAAGGTTGTTAATTCTTCACCGGACAACTTCATTTTTTACACCAAAATCTTTCATAGGATGTGTTTCTGAAGATAAGGATTATATGATAAGGTGTGGGAATTATGTATTTTATTTGGGTAAATATATTATTATACAATGGTTTTTCTATTTGTGGAATGGAAAGGATTAGGGTTGGAGTTTTTTATGTGGGGGGTAATACAGACTTGTATTTCTTGAAAAGAAAGGATTACACCCACATTTTTCACATTATAAAAGTCCCCCAAATTTACCATATTATAACCATAGAATATTTAATATCTAAATATAACAATTAAATATGAATTATTCAGTTTTTTATTCATTTTTAATCCTTATATTATTAGTTTAACCCCATAGTAAACCAGTTTTTACCTTAACCGTAGTAAATAATTTTTAATGTTTTCAATATTATTTATGGTAAACAATTAATTTCAACATATTAGATAATATAAATTATTCCAATTTAAAATATGAAATAAATTTTCCAAATTAGAATCATATCATCAGTAGAAGATAATTTTAAATTAAAATAATGGACGAGTTGAAAAAAATTATATTCCAAAAGATAAGCCTTCAAAATTTGAAAATGTTTTTATATAATAAATAAATTGTAAATTGAATAAAATGAAAAAATTTGAATTAATTAATAAATAATTTCACTAATTTTAGTTCTAAAACAAAATTAAAATGAAATTGGGCTTTTAAATAATTTAAATGGAATGACAATTTTAAATAAATATCAGTATTTTTCATTATACATTAAAAAAAACCTTTTAGAAAAATCACAAAAATTCACTCTAAGATAAATTTGATATGTTGATTTAAATAATTAACTTCATTTTGTAAAATAGTTTTAATAAAAATATTGAAAATTAATTTTAAATTATGTTTTCAATGTGTTAATATACAACCTTTTGAAAAAAACCGTTCCTTAAAAATGATTTAATTTTCTTTCAAATTGTTATTATTTTATTTCTAATATTTAGTTAACTATTGGATTTATCATAAAAATATTTTAAAAAACATTATTTATAATAATTTTTTTAGTCCTATTCCCACCCACCAACTTAAATTTAGGTTATGATTTCCATGTTTAAATAGAAATATTTTAATAGAGTATTATATTTCATTTAAATATGGCATTGTGTGCATCAGAAGCTTTAAAAGATATTGTGTTGATTTAAAATGTAATATATTGTAATGTATAGGGGTCTTAATATTTTGTTATTTAAAACAAAATAAAAAACTATAAACAGATTCACATATTATTTCTCTAAAACTTCTTCACTTGACACACACAATAATACATGGGGATCCATCCCTAATTACATATCTCCAAAAATACTCCTTTTGTCTGGAAAATATCTTAAGGAGTAAAAATATAGAAAAACATCTATGAGGATAAATAATATCACCGTTTGTATTATATTTAAAATAATGGAACCTAAATAAATATCAAAGTTAATAAACATATGAATGAACCATTATTAAATAATTATAATCGCACTTGAGTGAACATGGTATATCTACAAATTATATTATATAATAAATTAATGTTATATATAAAAATAAATTACATGTAATTCATTTAATCAATTAGCACCTCTCGATAATGATCATGATATACATTTTAATAGCTCCATGATACCACTTGATAAAAAAATCCACCAACATAGTAAAACAATTTATAGAACCTATGAATAATAATTGCTTGCATTCATACTAACAAAAAATGTTCAAAAAGTTCAAAAATAAAAAAATGAGACACCCACGTGATAACTTAATGGATTTACAATTTTAATAATTCTCCTTAAATACATTCACCTGATACATAATACATATAAACCCTAATGGGTAAAATAAATATATCAAGATTGAAATCCTATACAGTTTTCTCTCATGTTTTGAATACACTAAAGAGTAAAATGGGTGAGTGATTTATATTATATTTCTCCAAAATTGAAAATAATATCATAATATAATATTAAATAGGTGGAAAACAATAAATAATCTTTTAGGGGATTGAGGATAAACTCCCATAAAAAACATCAATATTTTAAAATCTTCCTTCTAAAAAGAATTAGTGAACTAAACTGGTATTTTATCCTCTATTTTATCTAATTCATGATTCCATAAAATTTTCTAAACAAGGTCTTTTATTAAGGGATATTATATATAAAATTTATTTAATAATTAAATATTGAACCAATTTTTGAAATAATTATAAATCTATGATTATCATAACATAAAAATAGTGAAAACTTCACTTCCAACTTGACATAATCCAACCAAGTCCTCATCCATATAAATTGAATTTTTGATCGCGTTATGGAAACATATTCTATATAAAAAGTACTTTAGGTAATAAAGAATTATTTATTTTTGTTCCAACAAATATACATTTAAATAAAAATATAAACTCCAATGGGTGAATTTCTTTAATCATGTATTTTTCAACCCCAATATGCTTTTATTTAGCTAAAACATTATCTTTCCATTATTATCATACATCATCCATTAGTATGATGGGAATTTAATCCACCTAAAAATTATTTTTCCATTAATAAAATGAGATTTTTTTTTAATTTTTATAACTTTCACAATAAGTAAAATAATATTAATTTTTGGGAAAGATTTTGTAAATTATAATAAACATATACCTATCTTGCAAAAGTCCATAGGAAAAATTATTTACCTTTCCCATCCTATGATAATGTGGTTAATATTAAAATTTGTGCAAAAAGTACCTTCTAATTCTCTATTACAAGAATTTTTAAAAGATCATGAGTATATATATCTTCATAAATATTGTTGTGGAATTACTCATGAAAAATCTATAAACTGAGAAAATATCTCATTTATCTAGGAGGAAATATTTCAATCAACATCTTCATCTCCAAAAAAAATTCAGAAACACATTCTTCATTTCAAGAAAATGATATCATATAAATAACTAATAAAAATGAGGGAAACATAGTTTTTATCCATTATATAAGGATTATTTTGCACTCTTACATTCTTGAACATTTTTTATTTCTAATATGAATATATCTTAGAATACCAAGAACATGGATGTTAATTTAACCCATATATAGCCATATATAACATGAAAACCAATGTCTTATATTTACCCAGAGGGAAACAATTAAGTCACTTAGCATATAATTCCTCTTATAAATTTATTTTGATGAATATAGACATGAAATCCATTTATATTTCCCATTGTTTATTTTATAGTGAAAACAAAAGAAATTATCTAATGGTTTATTTTATATAAATGGGTTTGAAGGCCTCAACAAAATCAATTCCTTCTACTTGTGAGTACCCCTTTTACATGAGTATTTACTTTTTTATAATAACTTCTACACTTTCTTTAAACTTATTTGGAATCACTAAATTTCTTCTGATAAAAATTTTACTTCTAGTATTAGGTGCTAACTCCCATGTTTTTTTTCAAATATGGATGATATAATTCATATTTCATATAATTAACCCACTATTGAGGTTCTAATTCCTAATTCATATCCCGTGGTTAAATATGTAAAAAAAATGAGGTAGGTATTTTTATGATTATAGTTCATCAAGTCTAAACATATAATCCATGTCTTTTACTAATACTTCTTCTTCATTGTTCATTCATAGCCTAGTTTAAGATGAGTGGTGTTTCTACCCACCACTAGAATATTTGAAATTATCACTATTCCAATACACATAATATACAATAACATTATACTATAAATCATTACTATAGGAATAATTAATAATAGAAATGAGATATAATCATGGATATAGGTATTATGACCGTGGATAAAAGACATAGCCATGTCCAGGATACCATATTTCAATTTCTATATCCTCTTGGGATATAGCTACAGGTAAGAGAGATATATACATGGGAAATGTTTGTAGATATATACCTTATCATAGGATTTCCCTATATCAATGGTTAGGCCAACCATAGAGGTTGTCACTATTTTTTTAGTCCTATGGGATATTACTATAGGAATATGACCTAGAATTTTAGGAAATGTATACGGTGGTATCACCTATGAATAAAGAATAATAAATCTATGATTTCCATGACCATTTTTATAATGTAAAAAAAACTAAAATGAGTCATATTCAAAACCCATCACCATATTAAAAGATAAATTCTTTTACCACTCTATTAACAATAACATATCGAATATATATGTATGATTTATCTATAAATATATTTATGTTAAAGGATTATTGATATATTTTATTATGATTTTGAACATAACTGTTTTTAGGGGCTATCCTATAATCCTGATATTGTTTGATTGTGTTTATAGGGTATTTCTATTGGGAAAATTATTTCTAATGATGGTGCAGGAAAACCTATATCCACTGCTAGTTTTGACCATGATTTTAATCCATTTCAGGATCCCTTATTTCCATGTTTGGGGTTTGATAGTGGATATATGTTATAACTAAAATTTATTCATGTTCTTAATTCTATTTTTAGACAAAAATATCTTTATCATAACTTTTAGAACATTTTTCTTAATGTGTGATATCATTATTTGAGTGTTCTAGAACATTCGCATAAGTAGTATCAATAATCTTCAATGTCCATTTATTTTAATTTTTATATCATCTTTTATTTGGAAGATAATAAAAGAAGATATCCTCGACAATTATATTCTCTCATATATTATTATTTTCTCTTTTCTCATTAATATCTCATGTGCTTCCAAATTCGCAAAAATATTTAAAATATAGGGACATAGAAAAAAAAATTCATATGGTAACATATCAAATTATTGAATGTTTAAAAAACTGACTTTGAATATGAAATTCATCACCTATAGACTATATCAAGAAATATTGAGAAGTATCACACTCAATTAACAAGGTTTGGGCTATCTATAATAATATTCTATTCTTATATTCATCAACACCATTTTATGGTTTGTAAGGTGCATTGAATTCATAGTGAATACTATAACTATCATGACAACATTTAATCATACAGTATTATACAATTTAATATTATCTATCAAGATAATCATCATAGAGAATCCAAACTCCTTTTCAACACTCCTTTTTAAATTCCTAAATATCATTATACACTCAGAAATATATTTCATTAATAAAATAAAAGTGATACAAAATAATTTGATAAATAAAGTCATAAAATACATATCTATGTTTGCGGATTTCTTCTTCATATGCAAATAAATATCTATAAGTGTAATATCTAATGGACGAGATATTTTCATATCAACTTTATTGTGTGGATAATTGAAAATATTTTACTTTTTACATGTAGTTCTCAACTGATTATTTTTTCTATTAGACATTGTTTTGTGATGAACATTTACCCATCATATATAATTTAACTGTTTAATTTCTCCTAGATATCTATTTCTACAATTCAATAAATTATATTTTTATTTCATGATTATGTAGTATTAATTTTGAGAATCACCAAACCAAAACATGATTCCACTTATTCCTTATCCTCTTATTAAAAAAACACAAAGTTTAACTGTATAAGTTGGAATCCATATGTAGAGCCCAATATTGGTTATATCACTTAGAGGGGGTGAATTATTTATCCCTTTATCTAAATTACTCTTATTAATTAAACACGTATGATTTGATAAAATTTTAATCTACTCAATATTAAATTTCCATCACCTCATATGGAATATTAAAATGGAATTCACCACACACAATGATTTTTAAATTGTTTTTCATTGAACACATAATCCTTTTCAGGATTGGGTTGATGCCTAAATCATGTATTCTCCATAACAAACAATTTTTTTACACCATGGATATTCCCAATACCTTTAACATAGATTCCCACTATGATCCTATTTTAGTTTCCTATTAGATATCTACATATTCTTGTTTCCCAAAAAATGATTAAACCAAAATAAGAAATATGTAATTTTTCTACTTATTTTTTAGAACCACATGATATATATCATAGTCCCCATGACCCATTGATCAACTGTTCCACATGTTCCGACTCATTAAGGATCTTCAAAAACTGATAATCACACTCAAGTGTTTTTTAATTTCCGGACATCTCAATATATTTAATGATTTAGATGATTCTAAATCCAACATATAACCAATAAATTCATGTATTCTTCTATTCTATTAGAACTAAAAATTTTATTATCTTTATTTTCTCTCTTCAATATTTTATATGTATCAAATTCTATGTTATTTATCTCAAATAACAGACACTTATTTTCTCCCTTTCCCTTATTATATTCAAATATTAATATCACAATATATTATAAATATTTCATACCTACATGAAAAATAGAAATAATTCTTGTTTCTCAACAGTGAAAAAATTAGTTTTTAATCAATAAACAAAATTATTAATTTCATTATCTAATTTAAACTAAATCAAATCTCTAAAATATTTTTATAATTTCTAAAAAAATTATTTCAATATCACAATCGCTTTATTACCTTTAAAAATAACTATGTATATTTCATTTTAAGTACTTCTATTTGTGCATGACAACATGCATTAGGATGTGTTATCTTTATTTGGGAAATGGAACTCATAAAATATAGTAGGAATCAACATATATCATCATGATATTTATTTCAATGAAGAACTATTCTAGTGAATTATTTGAATTAATTACCAATTCTTAAAAATATATTTATCCTGATTTTCTTTTTTTCTCTTTAATATTTTTCATTTCATGGTGTCACTCTAAATTGAACTACATATAGCTGGATAGAAAAATAATATAGTTCCTTGTCTTGAATTACATGTCTTAAAAGTGTTATTTTAAATCTACTCTTTTTCATAGAGTTGGATGAACTCTATAAAGTATTCATGTACTTGAAACAATCTAAACTCAATGAATCTTGAACCATATAATGCATTATTATAAACATTATGAAGTCTGTATGATCCTTAAAAATTCCCTCATAGATTTTATAATAATGTATAAACTTATTACAAATAAATCTATGATAATATTTGAACACTATAAAGTCTATAAAAGAACTATATAGTTATTATGGAAAAATCTATTTACTCCCAATAAGCATTATAATTTTCAACATTGAGTTATTGACATATCCAAAAAGAAAAAATTATTAAAGTTCAAATATATGAAGTGAAATTGAACACTATTCATTTTTGATAAATTATATAATACATAGGGTATAGTAATTTTTCAAATTTATCTTCAACAAAATAATAATTTAAATGATCCCCCTCAAATGAAATCAACTCGAGGATTTCATCAAAATATCATTCCAAATCAGAATCATCATTAAATATTTCTATATAATAATCCAAATATTTCTTCCTCAATAGAAGTATATTTTATATCAATAAAGAATTAATTTAATTTTCCATCGTTTAATCCTTGACATCATGATAATGATTCTTCAATCTACACCTTTTCAAGTTATTGAAGCCTTCTCATTAAAAGTATTATTTAGTGTACAATTTCCCTTTTGATGATCAGATCTCAAATCATCAAAAAAAATTTCTACATTCATAAATAAATTACTATACAATACAAAAACAATCAATATCATATCTTTATAAAAACGACAACATGCATTGAAATATTCATTATCCAAATTAATATTACTCTAGTGTTAAGAAATATATTCTTCACATGGGATATTTATGCTCCACCTTTATGTTTTTTATTGTTACATTAAAACCATTATGTTAGTTTAAATTCCTAGTTATTATAACACTTATTAACAATAAATGAGAATGAAATATAAGGGATAGATCTCACTTCATTAACGTATCTAATGAAAAATATCCACCCCTTTATCTATTAAATTATAGAGTAATCTTTATTACTAAGAGAAGAATGACACCAAATCTTTCCTATCATTTAGTCATAAATTATAAAATAAAAATATGTAAGGGAAAAATAATTATATAAAACATGATGTAATAATACTAGATATAAATGATGTCCTTAAAACCATTTACCATGTACATCCACCTAAAAAATTTCAATTATGGGGTTGTATTGAAAATTTTTCATTATAAATGCAACCAACACATAACTCAAAAAACCAATAAAAACACTAATTGAAATATATTTTTAATCAAACCTTTTCATGTATTTTCCATCAATTGTGACCCCCTTGATAATTAGATTTGATAGAATTAAAAACATGCACAATAAAATTGAAAAATGATTCCTTAAATTTTCTATAGATGATATCCAAATTAAAAATTCAAATTACTAATTATTTTATTTTTATTATCCTCTCCACGATAGAGCCATAATTATGGTTTTAGTTAATAATGTACACACACATTTAGTTATAGAATTTGATTTAAATCTTTGAATTACCAGAATACTTATACAAATAAAAAATAGAGAATAATAATGGACCTCTATATTAATTATTATAAATTAAATGGTTTTGATTTTCCCCTCATCCATGATCTCACGTTACATCAAATATATATATGAGAATATCCCAATATAAATATTTTTCCATGACTCACTGTTTATAGGTTTCATAATAATCTTATTCCCATGAACTTTTTTCTTCTGTAGAGTTTCCTTTTTCACCTTGATTAAAAATGAAAATGAATTACCACATTAATGCACAATTATTCCCATTAATTATACTTAGGATGGAAGAATAAAAAAAATTATTATCATTTTTATCCAGGTCACAACTTCAACATATTTTTTATTATGTCTTTAGGTTATCACTTTTAGAAAACCTATCAAGAAAATGAACATATTCTTATTGAACCACATGATTCCCATTTTCAATAGTATTACTTTTTTCTTCAATATGTGTATCCAATTCAAGTTGAATTGGATAAATATTTATGAACTCATTATTCTATATGTTTTTTTTTCTGATTTTATCAAATAGATTGTTGTTTATCTTAGAAAAATGACATTTTGACTATTACCTTCAAATATTAGGTCCCATTAAAAGATAGGGAATATGTCCTATTAGGATTTTCATGAACTCCTTTTCACAATGTCCTGCCTATTCATATATACTAGAAATATATTATAATCATCCAAATATTTTTTAGGGTTGTATATTTAGTAAATTCATGGTCACTAGTTTATTTCATTGACAATATATCTTCATCTTCATTGGGTAGACCCCATTGGTTTGTGCATCTTCTCCAGTAATGATATGTTAACAAATAGAGAGTTATATTTATCTACAAATAACAGAAACCATAAATATAAACCACCAAACTATGGTATTCTATATTGATGATAAATTTTTATAGAAAAATGTTTTTGACATACTAAAAAAGCGGGAAATCTATTCCTTGGGGTATGTGGCCTATTTTTCATATTTTTATCTTTCATTAATTTATAATAGCATCTTTATATTCTATTTATTGTATAAATAGAATAAAAATTTATTTATAAAATTGAACAATTTCTAAATAACAAATTAACATTATGAATAATTAGTTATAGATTTCACATGTCTATTCAGACCCTTCAACTCACCAGCTTGGTAAGGCACAACCACGAAAAACAATTTTCCCCAAGATCTCCCATATTTTAATCCAATTTATCTACTCCCAGTTAATATTTCTTATTATCATAAATATATGTCACTTATTTATGAATATAATTATACTTTACATTATTCATCTTATCTATTCCATTTATCATATTTTTATTCTCCATCATGAGTGGTGTTTTTTCCCAAAAGTTGTTTCTAACTCATCCTTATATTTATATTCCAATTATATTCATTCTATTTTATCATTATAACTATATTAAGATTGAAATAATTTTGGAATATATTCTATATAAATAAAATGATCTTATATTTTTCTATTTGGTGATGACTTATATTTTTTTATTCCTTCTCATAGAATTTGTTCTCTTTCTATTAGAACATTTCTTCTTTCTCTTAAAAATTTGTTTATTCTGAGTATTTTCATCCTCCTCATCTGGTTTTTATTCTAAAACCTCTTTCTTTGGGTAATTAATGGAAACATAAAATGAAATAACAGTTTTCGAACATTAGTTGTTTTTCCATTTCCTATAAACTTTCTCTTATTGAACTTCATTGATAGAATATAATAATTAGTATCAACATAACCATTATCTTCATTATTATTCGAATCACTTGATTTTGATCCCCTTGAGTTTAATATTATTTATTTTCAAAAATGTCGTATCGTATTTGATATTCATCAAGGTAACATAAATTTTCACATTTCATATGATATTATTATATTAAATAGTTATTCGACATAAGTGTCCTCTATATATTAAAAAAATTAAATCATTGGATTAATCATATCTTGAAAGATTCTCATTACTCTTTTGAAAATAATAGAATCATATATATAATCCTTGAATCCATGAATATTGATGAAATTTGTATTTGATATAGTGTAGTATTCATCATTTTTTTCTTCCTTAGTCATCTCAATATATTAAAAAAACCTCTAAATAAATAGATTGCATTTTGTGACATTAATATTTCCTTTATAAAATTTCATCAAGTTATGTAAAACATCCTTTAATGTTTATAGTCCCATATACTTTGTGAAAATATTTAATTTAAAATAAATCAAAATGAATTTTTGAGATTTTCAATAAATATTAAAATTTCTTTTATTAGAAAGAGTTATAGTATGACCCTTAGAATTTGATATAAATGAAAATTTTTAGAATATCCTACTACTATGATATAATATTGGGGAATGGAAAGCATCATATCCCTCCAACTATGATAGTTTTATCTATCAAACAAGGGAACACCTCTACCATTAACTAAAATTAGATTTTCCTCCATCATATATATAGAATCTAATGGGGTCCTAGGATATCCTTGTTCCACCTCTAAGTTGGTGCATTTTTAGGTGATACAAAAATGGTCCGACAAAGACCATCACCCATCTCTTTTTCCATAGAGGTGGGTTCTCTTTGCATCTACCATTCCTTTGTTTCGACCTGTTCAGCGTCATTATCCTTTAAAGGTGGTAGAATTAACCTTGCAAGAATTGCTAGTCCCAGCAGGCGATTATGTGGGGGTGAAGCATTCAATAAATTGGCCCTCCTCAGATGTAACTTCCTCCGATGGTCTCAAATATGATTATTCATGGATCCCAGAATTCCCAAAGGCCCTGGTATCCATGATTCAAGGACCTTCTTTCCAAAGGCAGGTTCTCGTTGGCTGATGATTTGACCAACGAAACTTAAAGACTCTATTGTTCGAGAGTATGGGAGTTCAGGCTCACCTCTCCCTTCGGGGGAGGATTGTTTCCGGTGCTATGACTCTCTTATAGATTTGTGTCGAGTTCATATGTTTCTGAATCCATGGATAATTCCTGACGAGTGTGTCCACATGCTACACTAGGTTGAAAATACAGTCGTAATCATGCATATATTTGATTATATGGAGATGATGCTGACTTGGGAAATATTATAAGGTGCTCTAGAGTTAATTTCCATCCAAGGGGGATGGAAGGTGACTTGATATAGGGGTCAGGACTATATGAATGGATTCCTACATAACCTCACGAAAGCAATCATAACCCTTGTAGTTCAGATTGTGTGGGGATTACTTATGGGAACTACCCATTTAACGAGATATTATTGGGTGGAAGGGCACCCTTTTGATCTCGGGCCTTCATATAGGTGTCATATGTATCATGTTTTCATTCATAATCATATTTTTCATTGTTCAGATGTGTAGGGATACGCGTGGAAGCTTCCCATTTGAGGGGGAATGGTGGGTGGACCCTTTATGGATGGGCACCCATTTGAACTCGATCCTTCTAATGGGGATCCTACATATCCTATTTTGATCAGGAATCAGATTTCTCAATGTTCAGATGGGTTGGGACTCACACATTGAAGCTTCCCATTTGATAGACATGAATGTCTGGACCCTTTTGGTTGGGCACCCTTTTGAGATTGAGTTTTCTAGTTGGTGTCCTACTTATCCTAATTTGGTCAGGAATCAGTGTTCACATAGTTCAGATGGTGTGAATGTGGTAATCCTCATGAACCACTAAGCACATGTGATCTATGATTGATGTGAGAAACTAGAGGATTTAAAAGATTGAATAATGCACAAGCTTACTCCACTATTAGTGGTGGTGGGAGAGCCCGCAGCGGAAGAGGTTGGGGTGATCACGGTCGAGGGCATAGAGAAACAAACCCTTTAACGTGAGTTGAAAATAATGATCATACATTCCAGGCTCAGAATATTGTGGACTCACCTTAGTCGGAGGGCCCTAGAGCATGTTTTGGGAAGGGGAGGAGTTTCATCCTCATCAAAGGGGGAGCGAGCATAACCCCATAGACTGACCACTATCCCTTATTTAATGGAAAAGAAATTGATCACCATAATTCATGAGAATAGGGATGATCACATTCGCTTCCTAAGGTTGGGCTCTAGGGTACAATGGGAATGTAGCCTCATAGTCATTCTCGAAGCCCGCACCATTGCGGGGAGGGCCTTCATGACTCCACTTACTGTGGGTATGTAGACTCAATGGGGAACAATGATGCACCTGATTTTATGACCATATGAGTTTGGTGGAATTGGATGAGGCCTTTTCCTAATGTCAGAGGACTAGTTACTGGAAGGACAATGGATGACTTGACAGTAGTGAAGGGGTGTGGTTGGAACCGGTGGGAACAATACCAGAAAAAACCCATTCTGCATACTGACATTTTAAGTAGGATTAGGGAGGCTACCCATACCACAGTGGTATGTAGGAAAAGGGTCCATCCATGTTCTGATGTGTCATGTGGGTATGGGTATTTCCCATAGCCAACCAAACTGGTATACGGATTAGTGTGTTGCTTTGTGTTATATCCTCATACCTATTTGGTACGCAATGCAAACTTCTGTCCAAGTAGTGGTATGATACATGGAGCACCATATTGGTGGAGGTTCAGGGGTATCATCATTAATGGGGTGTTCATCTGCAAGAATTATTTGGTTTTTAATTGACAAGTTAGGTTCATGGTTCTATTTTTATTATTTTATTTCCCTGTTTTATGGTTCGCAGCCAGCTGTTCCTGAGGGGGAGTGGTTTGTGGTTCGTGCATCGCCGATGAAATATGTCGGAAGCTAGAGTGAAACCTATAAGTCTTCCTCAAGCTTTATCCATCCTTCCTTCACTTTGTCCATCTCTTTCTGTACGTCTCTCTATACTTATATAGTGTTCATTTTTTAGAGCATCAAAATGATCATATCTATTGGGCACGCAATACCATTTATGGAGGCCCATTGAAGTAATATCATGGCCTATGAAAGACCAGGTCAACTGGGGTTTGCAGAGGCTTTGGATCGCGATAATGGTTCAGGAAACCCTAACTGTTCTCTTACTCTACGAACTTATGGGTTTTTAGTATGGTATGTATGCTGCCTTTATGTTCACAACTCCTTCTGTGACTCGATTCGTGGTTGGCCTTGCTCGTTGGCCATCGCCTTGCGGGGCATAGGTTTATATATCATCTCACATAACTGGTGTTTCATGATCCATTTTTTCCATGTACCACTCTCAGTGATAGTATGCAGGCCACCTTAAAACCATGAAATATTTTATTCCATGAAGTTCTATCAATGAATTTCAACTCAACCTAAGTCTCTTCACCTTGATATTCTGGTGGATGTACTTTCTTCCTTCTAAAAAGCAATTTTTTTGGGGATTTTCTCCCCTTTGTTGAATTCTCTGGACCCAAAAAATTCCCCCATTATAATAGTGTATGTTCGGAATGAAAAATTGGACTATTCTGATGCAGAAGTTGTCCTAACCAAAATGATCAAATAATACTCTAATGTTTTCTTGAGTTGAGGGACTCAACGAGCATAGATCAGATATTGAAGTGGTTTTATGAAAAACCTCATGATATTTTCAGTATTTTTTATTTTTTCCCTATTTTTTCCTAATATTTCTTGTTATGCGCTTAGCGGGCATAACATGGATTTTTCTTAGGCCACCCATAGCTGGTTTTCGACCTAAAAATCATTACTTCTTTTTCGATGGCTCAATGTTTTTTCATTTTATTATGAACTGATACTTGACTTTTTACCAGAGGTTCCCTTTTTCAGACTTTTCCTCTGGAAGGTATGGTTTATTTTTTCACTATATGTTTACTTTTATGCCAATCAGATTTACTATTAATGTTTTTGGTCAAACATATTTGATCGAACATTAACAAGGCATGTTCTTTATATGATATTGGTCAGCCGGGAATGTTCTTAAATTCTTCAAACATTGAAGAGGGATTTTTTTGTCCCTAGACTTGTGAGTTCAGACATTCAGAAGTCTTGGAATCTATTTTATGCACATAGAGGTAGGAAGGGACTCTGTTGGGAATGAAATTTTCATTGGTTGGCAACCATTTTTGTGGGCAACATATGCAGAGCCACTGGGGCATGATATGAAAAGTCATGAAAAGGTGTTTGTAGGACACTGGACATCCATTTATAATGGATATTGTGGATTTAAAATAGTTTTAATTTATTTTGAAAAACATAGCCACATTGGGTGGCTGGACCAAGTAGAGTTGTCTGAAGACATTAGGGACATTCATGTCAGCATTGAGTGGGTCACTGTTCCCACGCATTTCTTTCTTCCATTAGGAAGATTTGGTGAATGATCAATTCAAATAAGGCTCTTTTTTAGGATAGGGTCACCTGAGATGAAGGATTTACATTATCCATCATCAAAATGATTTCTGAATCCAGGGGTGTGACAAGCTGTGAAAGTCATTTGAGCATACATATTCTAGATAGGACTCTCCTAGGGACATATTTTCCTTTTATTGGTGGCCATTTTCGTGGGAGATATATGCAATGCCACTGGGGAAAGATATGCATAGTCAATAAAGGTGTCTGCAGGACACTAGCCTTCTGTCTCTAATGGCCACTGAGGATTTTGGAGAATGGGAAATTTCTGGATATGGTACGCGACCTTCGACGAGGGGTGCTTCTAAACATGAAATGAGAAATTTAAACTGATATTCTTTAAGGAAACCTGAAAATGAGTGGGCGCACCCTTATTTCGTATGTGGATCTACTTTATGCATATAGATGGGGTACCTTTTAGAATCCTTAAAAAGGCACCATAGACGAATCAGGCTCATAGGTTCTGATATATCAAAGTTGTGTGTAACAATCAAAGTGTAAACCATGAGCATAAGGGACATTAAATTAGGATAGATGGGATGAGTCTTGGAAGTCATTGGGAATACAGAGATTTGAGAGCACTCTCATGGGGATGAATTTTCCTTTGATTGACATCTTTTTTAGTAGGAAACATATGCAGACCATCGGGTAATAATGTGCATAGTCAATAAAAGGTGTTTTCAAGATAGTTTCCATCCTTCCTAGATCGTCTTGGAGGGTCATTGGGATTCAAGATCAGTCAAAGCATTGAGTTTTATGAATTAAAGGAGTATATCCAAACATATTAGGGGAATTTGGGCACTGATTTATTTGTGGAAATGGGTGTCCCTTTAGTAGTTCTGACTTTTAGGTAGGGTGAGGCATGCATTTCATCATTTGGATACCTGGTTATTTAATATCCTATGCCTAGGACATACGGTTTCACCCAAGGGAGGGAATCATGACTTTCCTTTTTGGGTCGTGCTGGTAGCACCAAATTCTTGGATTTTTATGCCATAATTCCATGGTGTACCTCTCGCTAAAATCCCGATACTCACGTGAGCTATACTCGGTGTGAAAAACTTGGGATCACAAGGATTTCATTTAATTGATTATGAATTGAAAAATCATCATTATAGGGCACTTTTGAGATTAAACAATTTCTATGTAGTTTAGAGTCATGTAGTGAGTAAGATTTTGGGCTTGTAGTTTAACATCATTTAGTGAGGACGATTTTGGCCATGTAGTTTTACATCGCATGATGAGGGAGATTTTGGGCTTATAGTTTAATGTTGTGTAGTGGGGAAGATTTTGGAATTTCAGTTTAACATCCTATAGTGAGGATTATTTTGGCATTATAGTTTAACATCATGTGGTGAGGATGATTTTGGCCTTATAGTTTAATGTCTTTCAGAGATGATAATTTTGGACTTGCAGTTTAATGTCGTGCAGTGAGGAATATTTTGGACATGAAGTTTAACATCGTGCAGTGAGGATTATTTTGGTCTTATAGTTTAATGCCGTGGAATGAGGATTATTTTTGCATTACAGTTTAACGTCATGCGGTGAGGAAAATTTTGGCCTTGTAGTTTAACATCATGTGGTGAGGATGATTTTGGCCATGCATGTTTAACGTTGTGTAGTGAGGAATATTTTCTACCATAATGATCTTTATATGATTTATGTTAATCGCAATCAGGAAGTTCTAGTGTTCCTTAGATGTGATTGATGATAGAAGGTGTAAACCATTGTCCTGGGGGCGACTTGAATCATGAGGGATGACATGGGGATTCGAAACCATTGGGCGTACTGATATAGGAGAGGTCTCTCCTGAGGACGAATTTTCATTGGATTGATGACTGTTTTTGTGGGAAATGAATGCAGAGCTTGAAGGGCATGACATTCATAGTCAACCAAAGGTGTAGACATGACACTGTCCTTCCATCTTAGATAGCCTTGAATGATTTTGGAGATGCAAATTATCCTGAGGTATGGATGTGACAAATTGGAATGATGTTCCTAGGAATGTGAGAATATCCCGAACCTAATGAACCGTGAACTAATTGGATCTTCCACATTGGTCAGAACCATATTTATTTGGGGAAACAAGATCATTTTACTTCTCTTGATTCAAATGAATGTGCAGAATCTCATAACACCAAGGACTTGGTGACACATTACTCTTGAATAATTTCACTATTTATTGCCATGTGCAAGGTCCTTTCATAGACTCCCCATACATGTCTACCCAATGTATGGGGGAAAGGGAAATTCTTTGCTAGTGGATAGGCCAGGATGTCGAATCCACGCATCACTACGTATCATATGAGGTTAGGAGTTAAGACACACATAGTTATGAATGTTCCCTAAAAGAATTTTCTTGATGTGTTAGGAACACTTGCGGGAATTTTTTGTTTGACTTGATACAGATGTTAGGCCAATCATATTCCCATATGATTTAGTTTCATAAGAGAATACACTCTACTGATCCTAAGCTCAAATGAGTTATACTTGCTGTGAGAAATAAGGAGTGGTTGTAGAGTCTCCTTTGCATGAGTGGGGAGGTAGAGAATATTATGGGGGAATTTTATTTTTCTATCCTAATGGGGTTGGGCTATGACTGAGGATCAAGGAATCTCTATTTATCATGTGTGGGTAGGAATCAAGCCACACATAGTTCTGTAAGTACCCGGTACTGATTTGAGTCAGTCCAAAGTGTAGGGGCACTTTTATTCTACCTATCACGATGTCTTGTTCTATCATGTTACCCCATAGTTTAATTTCATAAGATAATCTCTACCACCAATCCTAATATCATGGGATTTATACTCAATGTGAGAAACAAAGATTTATAAGGGTTTTCTCAATGAATATGGGTTGATAGGTGCATGATGGAGGTTTTTTTTATGGGGATTGGGCCAAGAACGAGGATTGATGCATTGCTATGTATCCTATGTGGGAGAGAATCAATTAGTATATAGTTATGTGAGAGATCATGCAGTTTATTATCATACGATTAAGATGTTTTATTCTATGTAGTTTATCGTCTTACAGCGAGGACATGAGTCACAGTTTAACACCATGTTTCCGGGTTGAGTTACATATTGTTTAGCGTCACGTGAAAAGGATTATGACTCAAAGTTAAAGGTCATAGAGTTTAGACCATGATATGGGGCATCTTACAATCATTGTTTATGGTCATTGAGTTGAAACGATGGCATGGAGGCATATTATAACTCATAGTTTAAGGTCTTAGAGTTTGAACCATAACATTGAAGGAATTTTTTTAATATCTTGTTTCATGGACTAATACCGTACAACTTATTGTCATGTGTTTAGGATGACGACTCATCATTTAAGGTCATAGATTTTGGACCATGACATTGGGGTTTCGTTCCTCATAGATTAGGGTTGTAGATTTTGGGGGTAAAATTGGGGTTTTATGAGTCCTTATTTACGGATATAGAACTTAGTCATTAGAACTTGGTGCATTTTCACTCAAATTTTAGGGATGCAAAGATCATACCTTAACATGTGGGTCATTTTCAATCATAGTATAGGGTCATAGAGCTCGGACCTTAACATGGGGGTAATTTTTTATGACTCATAGTTTACGGTCGTAGATCTTAGACCATAGCATCATGGTGTTTTTGTTACTCATATTTTATGGTCTTACAGTTTGGACATTGACATGTGGAGCCATTTTTATGACTCGTTGTTTTGGGTTATAGATCTTGGAAATTAACATGGGGTTATGGAAATTATTTGTTCAAGAACATAGCATTTGTTAGAGTCTTGAGGAGCAGACCATCCATTCATATCAGGGTGAATGTTCCATGGTAATAGACTATATGTATGAAATATATTCCTTCCCACTTTGGTTCAGGCATTGGGTTACTCCTCTCGTGTTTCATCAGGGTTCTGAGGACTAACACTAGTTCTACTTCAAGGAATTATCGAAGGAAAATATTTTGGTGGAAGCCACATGTGAGCCGATTTTGGTAGATTTCCAAATGGTGAAGAGTGTGCAGCCATTTCTCATCTAGATTTTCTAACTCATCAAACCGTCTCTGGTATTTATTTTCCATGGATAGTTGATCTCAAATGGAAAAACAAAGTGAAGGGACTTGGATTTCTATAGGCAACACTACCTCTAACCCGTATACTAACGAGTACATGGTTGCCTTGGTTGCAGTGCGGGTCGTGGTTGGGTAAGTGTACAAAGCAAGAATGAGCTTGTTTGGCCATAGTTTCTTGACCTTGTCCATAGTCCTTTAGAGTATGTTGGAAAAAGTCTTGTTGAAAGCCTCTATCAATCCATTCTCCACTGTAGGTTAATGGGATGAACGGTTCACTTTAATTCTGTACTCCTGGTACAACATGTCCAGCTAAGCATAGCAGAAGTTGGTGCCATTGTATATTAGTATTGTATTAGGGACATGAAATTTGGTGATAATGCTAGAATTCAAAAAGATGACAATGTTTTTCGACCTGACATTCTTATGTGGTACAACATCATCCCATTTTGAAAAGAATTCGTTCATTGTGAGTATGAAGATGAATTTTCAAACTATGGCAGGAGGATATGGTACCTCTTTTTGAGATTGGGATCCTCCTTTATTTTTTTCTATTAGGCTTAGGGAAGAACTGTTGAAGTACATCTCCCATGCCTAGGGGTCATCCCAAATGGAAAACACTTCTTCATCTGTAATTTTGGCATCCAATTGTGCTATTTCATCCAAGGGGTTCTCAGCCAGGAAGTCTGGTAATGTCTGGCCTTGGATGGCCTTCTAGGGAACATTTCATATGTCTATCTATTTTAGGATGATCACCCATCATGATAGGTTGCTATTAACCATGGGATGGTTGAGTATATAGTTCAGCGGGTTGCAGTGGTCGACCAAGTGTACCTCATGATGCTTAAGGTAATTTCCAAGCTTCTAAACTACATTGATTAGATCTAGGTAGTTCTTTTAAATCCTCAAATACCGGGTTTCGGCATCGATCATTGTCCAGCTAAGGTAGTAGACATTTTTCTCACTACCGGTGTCATTATCTTATGTAAGGAAGGTGCCTTATGACCAATCCAAGAAAGTTACATATAAAATGAAAAGTATCCCCTCAACTGGTGGCATGATCACAGGTGGGAAGAGAATATATCTTTTGAGATTGTCAAAAGCTTCTAGGAAATCATTATCCCACTCATATGTAGCACCTTTGTTCCGGAGCATCGTGCAAGGTAATCATTTATCTACAAGGTTGGATATGAAGCGCAAAATGTCGGTAAGGTTCCCCTTGAGACCTCCCAACGTGGCGAGGTTGTGAGGGAGGGACATGCCAAGTATGGATTTTTTCTTCTCATGGCTAAATTCGACGCGACACTAGAGAATGACAAAGCCGATTAATTTTCCCAAGTTAATGCCAAAGGTACATTTAAGTGGATTCATATTAAATCAATGTTGTAAAAATTTGGTGAAGAAAGTTTCATGATCAACCAGGTGGTTCGAGCACTATCATGATTTAAAATCCAGGTCATTGCCATAACAGTCAACAAATTTTTCCTAGAAGGGCTTGAAGATGCGATGCGTGGTGTGCTAATATTTGGCACCGACATTCTTCAGACCAAATGGAATCATGTTATAACAGAACACTTTCAAAGGGGACCTAAAATTGATAGCTTATTCATCTCCATGGGCCATCCGGATTTGATTTTATTTGAAATTCCCCTCAATGATATGGAGGAATTCTAATCTAGCTGTTTCCTCAATCATCAATTCTATGATCCAGATCGAGAAGTCGTATTTTTGGAAATACCAATAATAGTGAATGATGATAATGAAGATTCTAATCTTCTAATTATTCTTTTTGACATGAACTGTGTTTTCTAGCTAGATCAAATATTGGACCTCTCGTAAAATTTTGGATTTGATTAGCTTGACAACATTAGCTTCTATTTTGGAATCATGTGTCAGGTGGTCCCTTCTGGCTACCTTCTTATAGACCTAGTGATCTTCTGGTAAGTCCAATTGATGGGTGGAAACATCAGAAAAGAGGATTGGAATTTCTATGTAATTCCAGGAAAACGCATCTTGGTTCTTCTTTAGGAAAGAGGTATATGCCTCATATATCATTACAGGCATGGCCACACTGATCATAGTGGGTTGCGGGTCATTTTTAGTGCCCCGATTTATCTCATTAAGATCATCAATTGTTGTGGAGACACCATCTTCGAATGTAGTAGGGGAATCATTGAGGTCTTCTTCCTCCTCCTCCTCTTCTTCTTAGTAATCTTAATTATCTTTCTTTTCTAATGTTGAAATTATTTTTGAGATGAAATCTCCAATATTGGAAGATAAATCATTTTTTTCTTTATTGTGTGAGGAAATGGTAGTTTGATGTCCCAAAGATGGGCTGATAACATCTTTGATAGGAATTTTCAGGGAATCAGTGTAGTTAGCCCACACTTTTGGGTCCTTGGAAATGGTGGTAATAATAGAGACCACACAGACAACTGATTCAACATCCATACTTATACTTACACATTCAACATGGTTAATTGGTAGTACATACTCTTCCCAAAGTGGTAAGAGTTGATCGATGAGAGCCATATCCAATCCATTTGTGCCATTGATCCAATCAACTTTTTTGGAAAAAATATTTTGTTCCTTCTGACTCATAGAACCCTGCGTCTATATTGTGTGACTCAGAGAACCCAAATGCGGATTTATTGATGTGAAATGCCCCATTTTTCCATTAGTGCAATATTTGATGCAATGATGGCATGAGGACGGAATTGCGGTGTGCTGATGCATCCAATGCCTCCATAACAAGATGTTTGATTAGTCACTAAAATTGGATAATATTAATTGTTAATATCTTAATATTAATGTGTTTCAAAGTGCATAAACATCAATTTTAGTCAAATTCATAAATTTAACTTCATTTCCGATCATTGTGCAATTCATGCTTAAATGTAAATTTGGGACCACTCAATAAATTTCTTGTGAAAAATAAAATGTTCATAATTTTAATTTTTTATTTTGTTATAAGATTCATCACATTATTTGGAACATTTTCTCTTTTAGGTCTGATAGTGGAATACCAAAGGATGATGGATATTTTTTCACCTGAATGTAGAAATTTGTTGGAAAAAGCATAATGGGCCTAAGGCCCATCAAACAACAGTGGGGCCAAAAAAATAAGCCCAATGAAGCTAAAATATTTAGATTATATAGATAAAAATATGAGGATCATTTTATTTAACTGTGTCTAGAGAAAATTATGAATTTTTCATGAAGATAAAGGGATCTGAAATTGAGATTTAAATGGTGGGCCCGATATTAATGCACAGAAAGTTGTCCCACCATTTATACTATAATGTCCAAACGGCTACACCAAATTTCCTGAAATGTTTACATCTAATATATGACATATGGAAAAGCATATTTATCTACTAATACCTCTAGGTATTCAGCTTCCATAAATTAAAAATTCACACATCATTACGGTGGAAGAATCTGGTTGAATTTTCGGGTCAACTTCAAAACGTCCAATTCCCTTGATTTTGTCACTCTCCTTTTAACTCTCCCAATTAATGGAGATGTAATTTTTTATTGGGGGTGTATCTAAGTCTCAAAATATTATTATTTAAGGAGCTTATATGGAAGGGAATAGGGGTCAAATATTTTTTTTGGAATGGAATTCTTTATTTTCTTTCAATTGTATTGTCATGCTTTCCTTTTATAATCACTTGTCAATTTCTCCCAAGTATGTTTTTCGTTCACATTCATTTAATTAATAAAATAACATCATAATATTATTCTTCTTAATTTATTTTTTCTTTTTCCATATCACATTGATACCATTTCCTTAGGGAGTGAGATTATTCACATTATCATTTGTGAAACACTTCACATAATGGTGGAGTGATTGTTTTTTATTCTTTTCCAATTCTACAATCATTAGTCTACTATCCTATTTCATTGATATAATAGCATCAATGGAGGGAAAATCCGATAATGGGTTGATAAAAGGGAGTATCAAGGGGTGAATTGGATGTTATTTCTTTATTTAATAATTGTTAATCAATTATATTTTTGAGATTTTAATTCAATGATTTACGTTATCCTTTAAACTCACCAATTTTATGGGTATATATCCCGAGTGATAAAAAGATCCTCTACCTTGGAGTGCTAATCAATATTATCCTCTATGTTTATAGGTGATTAGCCTTAGGATAGTGAAAACTCAAAATTGGTGAGTGATTTTGGATGGTTGTATTTTGTTAAAGGAAACACTCGAATTAAAGAAATTGAAATAATTTTAAAATATATCATCAAATACACCTCATGTGATAACCAAGGATAAACACATGATTTTAAATTTAATTCACTTAATTCTATAGAATATAAAATAATCCAATCAATTCAAACCAATGTTGGCCACTTCATAGGAAAATCAACACCATCAAATCACCATCTAAGAATTCATGTTTCTTAGGATTCTTCTTAGGTCTCTTAGGATCGATAACCCTAGTCGTACTATAATGAATGCTTGCACCATAAAACTTGGGTAAATTTGGGGGCACCCAAATTTTGGGCACCTTTTCCGGGGACCAAGTAAGTTACCTTGGAAAATCTTTCTTTTCTCCCCCATTTCTATTTTCTCATCCCATTTCTCTTCTCTTTCCGCTTTTCTATTTTTTTTGGATCCCAAAAATCACCATTCAAATTTTTTAAATACATACAATGGAGTATACTCAACAATATCCCTTTAAAAACTCATGATGGTATCAATTTAAAAGTCCAAATTGGGAATCACCAACCTTTTTTAGCTACTTTGATCAACCTTTGAAGGAATACCCCACACCCGATAACATGAACAATATTTTTAATTATGAATGTTCAAAAGAACAATTTCCATACATATCAAGAATGATTGAAAAGATGAATAATTAGGATTTCCTTGATGTAAAAACATCAATCAACACTAATATTGAAAAAATAATTCAACAATTGTGTGAAAAAATGGTTAAAATGAATTCGGAAGTTTCATCACTGAGATTAGAAATACAAAGCATTAAGACTTCTGAGGAACCCATTCCCACACAGGATGTCATTTCCTCGTCACAGATAGAATAATATTTCATTCCAGAAGCCACTAATGAATTTAAAAAGAACTAAAATTTGGATATTGTATAACTAAAAATGATGAATTAAATGTTGAAGTGTTTTTAAATGAGCAAGAAATTAATTTTTCGGATTCACAAGGGGAAAATTAGTATTCATGGATTGAGTGTTCGGAATATTGCTCCAATAACAATTTTCTAGAATCACCATTCATTGAACCATTGAAAGAGATAACAAATATTGAGTCTATACCCACTCCCGACATTCAAATGGACAATTTTGGGGATGAATCATATTTTCAAAAGGAACCAATTATTTCAAAAAAGAATTGGAGAAGAAACAATTTTTTATTCAAATATCCATTATTATTTGGGAGAATCTAATCAAACTGAACTCAATGTTGAGATACTTCCTTCCCCACTCAAGAATACCTCCATTTATGATAACCTAGACCATTCAATTATCATCCATTTTCATTAAGAATCCCACAAAGGAGGAATGACCCTTTAAATCATAGGAAAGACTCCAGATAAAACTGAATCAACCATTACTAAAATTCCTTGTACTTTCACAGTCATTTATAAACATGTGATTTAACATGATACACATTTTAAACCAATAATAAATCTCAATCTCTTTTAAGTGGAGAGATATGGGTTCATTAAAATGTTGAATGTTGGAATTGTATGATTTGGGGGTACACGTCATGCTAACGACGTTAAACAAAAGTGTTCCACGGGAGGCAACCCGTGGTTTTCATGTTTCCAATCACTGTGAATCATCTTTTGTTTCCTTCATCTTCATTTTGTTATTTTTTTTATAATTTTTACATGTTCTTCTTTTATGAGTAATGATGGGTATGAAAGGGGAGAACTGTATTCATCTATGTCACACCGTGTGATCCCTGAGTAATACCTTACCCAAAAATTTAAAAGAAGACAACGTACCATTAGTTTATATTATTTTATTTTATGTTTTGGTAGGTATTTAAAAAAAATAGATTGTTGACCTGATCTTATTTTATGATTAAGGATGGGTATAAAAGGGGAGAATCGCATTCATCCATGTCACATGCTATGATCCTTGAGTAATACCTTACCCACAAAATATAAAGAAGACAATGTATCATCAGTTTGATTTTTAAAATTTAAAAAAAAATAAAAAACAAGGAAAACCATAAAAATGATTATACTTGGAATTAAATAAATCATTGTTTTGTTTGTTTTGTCTTCTTTTTTTTTATTTGTATGGTTCAAGAACTATTTTGGGTGATACATGTTCAATCAAGGAGGTGCCTACATCCCCCAAGAGATCAATGGAGTAATATGGAGCATCATGAATATCAACTTCAAAAACCATGTGAATTGGTTCCATGTTTACCATTTGCAATTTCCTCTTTGAAATCCTCTCCTACCCCCTTCTAACTTTTCTTTTCATTAAACACTAGAGACAGTGTTATTATATTTTGGGGGGAGATGAAATAAAAAATTATTTTGTATTGTAATAAGAACATGCATGGAACGAAAAATACCATTAAACTTGAACATGATTACACACATTGCAAACACTGAAATTAGATATCAAATAATTTTTCATGCATTGATTCTGATTTTAATGAAAGCTTTAGTTCATGAGCATAGTTTTTGGAAATTTCGGTTGTTCAATGTGATTTTTAAAAATATACATTTTCATCCTCTTAATAAAAATTCCACAATGCACATATACTGGATCATGGGTGTAAATTTGAGTTATTGGGTCCCTTTCATTATAGCATAGGGTTCATGGGGTCACTTTTAGATTAATTTGAGTATCCAAAAAAAACCCAAAAAATTGAAAAAAAAATTATGACCACATAGAGCAATGTTTTGTCCAAATGCGTGGAATCTTGAACTTCGGGATCATGACTCCATAGTTTTCTTTCCCAGAGTTAGGATTTATATCTCTATTATAGATCATGGAATTGACAATATGTGTGGCGTCCGACACTTGGGGATCATGACTTCATAGTTGTCGTTCCCAGAGTTAGTTTTTTCTTTTCTATTGTGGTTAGAAAATTTAAAAAAAATAAAAAAAGGATACTCATCCTAAGTTTTAATGTTATTCCCACCTAGCACTTCCATTTTTCCCCTTGAACAATAAAATGGGCCCCATATAGTTTGTGATGCACAACACTTTATCATGCATAATTGAAATTGGATGAAATGTGGCGATTAATTTGAACAAATGAATAGGCTTGGGATTGGGATATGCTTATGGACCTAGCATGTAATAAATTATTTTTATGGGTTTCATAATTGTTTTTGGTATGAGGTATTTTTGTGAGAAAGGTGTATTAAAATGTTTTTGGAAAAGGGGATTCAAATTTCATATTTTTAATATATTTTGCTCGGGACTAGATGAACTCAAGTTGGGGGTGTGATTAGTCACTGAA
Source organism: Viscum album (assembly GCA_963277665.1). Lineage (NCBI taxonomy): Eukaryota > Viridiplantae > Streptophyta > Magnoliopsida > Santalales > Viscaceae > Viscum > Viscum album. Next base: position 1,569,059,039 of record OY728160.1, read on the forward strand.
AGTGGCTAATATTCACTGTTAATATCTTAAAATTAATGTGTTTCAATGTTCATAAGCATCAATTTTAGTCCAATTCAGTTATTGAACTTCATTTCCTATCATTATGCAATTCGTTCTAAAATGTTAATTTGGGAACACTCAATAAATTGCATGTGAAAAATACATTGTTCATCAATTTAATTTGATATTTAGGTATATGATTTATCTGATTATTTTGAACATTTTATCATTGAGGTCCGATGGAGGAATCCCAAAGGAAGATGGAGATTTTTTCACCTGAATGCAGAAATTTGCTGGAAAAAGTATAATGGGCCTAAGGCCCATCAAACAAAAGTGGGGCAGAAAAACCAAGCCCAATGAAGCTCAGATTTTTAAATGAGAAACATAACAATATTAGGATCATTTTATTCAACTGTTTATGTAGCTAATTTGGATGTTTTCATGATTATAAGGGGATCTGAAGTTATGATTTAAATGGTGGGCCTGATATTAATGCACATAAAGTCATCCCACCATTTACACCATAAAATCCAAAAGGATACATAAAATTTCCTGAAATTTTTAAAGATAATATAGGAAATATGGAATAGAATATTGTTCTTCTATGATCCCTTTGTATTCGTCTTCCATCAATTAAAAATTCACACGTTAATACGGTGGACGTATCTAGATGAATTTTTGGGTCAACTTCGAAACCTCAAATTCCCTTGATTTTATCACTCTACCTTTATCCCTCCCAATTAATGGAGATGTAATTTATTCATGGGGGGTGTATATAAGTCTCCAAATATGCCTATATAATGAGCTTATGATGAAGGGAATAGGGATCAAATATTTTTTGTTTGGAATGGAAGATTTTATTTTCGTTCAATTGTATTTTCATGCTTTCATTTTGTAATCTCTTGTCAATTTCTCCCAAGTATGTTTTTCATTTACATTCATTTAATTAATAAAATATCATCATCATATTCTTCTTCCTAATTGCTTATTTATTTTTCCATATCATATTGTTACTGTTTCCTTAGGATGTCCATGATGTAAAAACATCTATCAACCCTAATCATGAAAAAATACTTCAACAATTGTGTGAACAAATGGTTAAAATGAATTCAGAAGTTTCATCACTGAGATTAGAAATACAAATCATTAAGACTTATGAGGAACCCATTCCCACACAGGATGTAATTTCCTCATCACAGATAGAATAATATTTCATCCCAAAAGCCACTAATGAATTTAAAAAGAACTAAAATTTGGATATGGTATAACTAAAGAAGATGAATTAAATGTTGAAGTGTCTTTAAATCAGGAGGAAATTAATTTTTTGGTTTCACAAGTGGAAAATTTGTCTCCATGGATTGAGTGTTTGGAATATTGCTCCAATAAAAAAAATTTAGAATCACCTTTCATTGAACCATTGGGAGAGATTACAAATATTGAGTCTATACCCACTCCCAACATTCAAATGGACAATTTTAGGGATGAATCATATTATCAAAAGGAACCAATTCTTTTAAAAAATATGGAGAAGAAACAATTTTTGATTCAAATATCCATTATTCTTTGAGAGAACACAATCAAACTGAACTCAATGTTGTGATACTTCCTTCCCCACTCAAGAATACCTCCATTTATGATAACCCATACCATTCAATTATCATCCATCTTCATCATGAATCCCACAAAGGAAGAATGACCTTTTAAATCATTGGAAAGACTCCAGATAAAACTGAATCAACCATTACTAAAATTACTTGGACATTCACACTCATTTATAAACATGTGATATCAAATGAAACACATTTTAAACAAATAATCATTCTCAATATTGTTTAAGTGGAGAGATATGGGTTCATTAAAATGTTGAATGTTGGAATTGGATGATTTGGGGGTACATGACGTGCTAATGACATTAAACAAAAGTGTTTCATGGGAGGTAACCCATGGTTTTCATGTTTCCAATCACTGTGAATCATCTTTTGTTTCCTTCATCTTCATTTTGTTATTTTTTTATATAATGTTGACATTTTCTTCTTTTATGAGTAATGATGTGTATGAATGGGGAGCACCGTATTCATCTATGTCACACGTTGTGATCCCTGAGTAATAACTTACCCAGAAATTTAAAAGAAGACAATGTATCATCAGTTTATATTATATTATTTTATGTTTTGGTAGGTATTTAAAAAAATAGATTGTTGACCTGATCTTATTTTATGATTAAGGATGGGTATAAAAGGGTAGAATCGTATTCATCCATGTCACGTGGTGTGATCCTTGAGTAATACCTTACCCAAAAAATATAAAGAAGACAATGTATCATCTGTTTGATTTTTAAAATTTAAAAAAATTAAAAAACAATGAAAACCATAAAAATGATTATACTTGGAATTAAATAAATCATTGTGTTGTTTGTTTTGTCTTCTTTGTTTTTCATTGTATGGTTCAAGAACTATTTTGGGTGATACATGTTCAATCAAGGAGTTGCCTACATCCCCCAAGAGATCAATGGAGTAATTTGGAGCATCATGAACTTCAACTTCAAAAACCAGGTGAATTAGTTCCATGTTTATCATTTTCAATTCCTCTTTGAAATCCTCTCCTACCCCCTTTTCACTTTTCTTTTCTTTAAACTCTAGGTACAGTGTTATTATATTTTGGGGGGAGATAAAATAAGAAATTATTTTTTATTGTAATAAGAAAATGCATGGAAAGAAAAATTTCATTAACCATGAACATGATAACACACATTTCAAACACTGAAATTGGATATCAAATAATTTTGCATGCCTTGATTCTGATTTTAATGCATGTTTAAGTTCATGAGCATAGTTTTTGGAAAGTGCGGTTGTCCGATGTGATTTTTAAAATTTTACATTTTCGTCCTCTTAATAAAAATTCCACAATGCACATCTACTGGATCTTGGGTGTAAATTTGAGTTCTTGGGTCCCTTTCATTATAGCATAGGGTTCTGGGGTCACTTTTATATTAATTTGAGTATCCAAAAAATCAAAAAAATTGAAAAAAAAATTATGACCACATAGAGCAATGTTTTGTCCAAATTCATGGAATCTTGAACTTGGGGATCATGACTCTATAGTTATCTTTCCCAGAGTTAGGCTTTATATCTATATTATAGATCATGGAATTGACAATATGTGTGGCGTCTGACACTTAGGGATCGTGACTCCATAGTTTTCTTGCCCAGAGTTAGTATTTTCATATCTATTGTGGTTAAAAAAAAATTTAAAAAATAAAAAAGGATACTCATCCTAAGGATTAATGTGATTCCAACCTAGCACTTCCATTTTTCCCCTTGAACAATAAAATGGTCCCTATATATTTTGTGACACACAACACTTTATCATGCATAATTGAAATTGGATGAAATGTGGTGATTAATTTGAACAAAGGAATAGGCTTGGGATTGGGATATTCTTATGTATCTAGAAAGTAATAAATGATTTTTATGGGTTTCATAATTTTTTTTGGTATGAGGACTTTAGGTGAGCAATGTGTATTAAAATATTTTTGGAAAAGGGGATTAAAATTTCATATTTGTAATATATTTTGCTCGGGACAAGATAAACTCAAGTTGGTGGTGTGATTAGTCACTGAAAGCGGATAATATTCACTGTTAATATCTTAAAATTAATGTGTTTCAATGTGGATAAACATCAATTTTTTTTCAATTCAGTTATTGAACTTCATTTCCCATTATTATGCAATTCGTTCTTAAATGTCAATTTGGGACCACTCAATAAATTTCCTGTGAAAAATAAATTGTTCATCAATTTAATTTTATATTTAGGTATATTATGTATCAGATTATTTTGAACATTTTATCTTTGAGGTCCGATGGAGGAATCCCAAAGGAAGATGGGTATTTTTTCACCTAAATGCAGAAATTTGCTGAAAAAAGCATAATGGGCCTAAGGCCCATCAAACAAAAGTGGTGAAAAACCAAGACCAATGAAACTCAGATTTTTAAATTAGAAACATAAAAATATTAGGATAATTTTATTCAACTGTTTCTAGAGCTAATTCTGATGTTTTCATGGTGATAAAGGGATCTGAAGTTGAGATTTAAATGGTGGGACCGATATTAATGCACATAAAGTCATCGCACCATTTACACCATAAAATCCAAAGGGATACATAAAATTTCCTGAAATTTTTAAATATAATATAGGAAATGTGGAATATAATATTGGTATTCTAGGATCCCTCCGTATTCAGCTTCCATCAATTAAAAATTCACATGTCAATATGGTGGACATATCTGGATGAATTTTTGGGTCAACTTCGAAACGTCAAATTCCCATGATTTTCTCACTCTCCTTTTAACACTCCTAATTAATGGATATTTAATTTATTCTTGGGGGTGTATATAAGTCTCCAAATATGCCTATATAAGGAGCTTATGCTGAAGGGAATAGGGATCAAATATTTTTTGTTTGGAATAGATGTTTTTATTTTCTTTCAATTGTATTGTCAGGCTTTCATTTTGTAATCTCTTGTCAATTTCTCCCAAGTATGTTTTTCATTTACCTTCATTTAAATAATAAAATATCATCATCATCTTCTTCCTAATTTCTTATTTTTTTTCCATATCATGTTGATACCGTTACCTTAGGGAGTGAGGTTATTCACATTATCTATTGTTAAACTCTTCACACAATGGTGGAGTGATTGTTTTTTTCTTCTTTTCCAATTCTACAATCATAATTCTACTACCCGCTTTCATTGAGAGAATAGAATCAATAGAGGGGAAATCCTATAATTGGTTGATCCAAGGGATTAGAAAGGGTTGAATTGGATGTTATTTCTTAATTTAATAATTCTTAATCAATTCTATTTTTGACATTTTAATTCAATGCTTTACGTTATCCTGTAAACTCAACAATTTTAAGGATACACATCCCGAGTTCCAAAAGGATCCTCTACCTTGGAGTACTCATCAATATGATCTTTCAAGTGTATAGTTTATTAGCCTTAGGATAGTGAAAAATCAAAACTGGTGAGTGATTTGGGATGGTTGTATTTTGTTAAATAAAATATACAAATTTAAGACATTGAAATAATTTAAAAATTAATTCATCCAATACAACTCAGGCCATAACCAAGGATCAACTCATGATTTTAAATTGAATTAACTTTATTCTTTAAAATATCATATAATCCAATCAATTCAAACCAAAGTTTTCCACTTCATACCCAAATCAACACCATCAAATCACCTTCTTAGAATGCATGTTTCTTAGTTTTCTTCTTAGGTCTCTGAGGATCGATAACCCAAGCCGTACTACAATGACCTCTTACACCATAAAACTTGGTTAAATTTGGGCACAATCAAATTTTGGGCACTGTTGTCGGGGACCAAGTAATTTACCTTATAACTTCATTTTATTCTCCCCCATTTCTATTTCTCATCCCTTTTCTCTTCTCTTTCCCCCTTTCTATTTTTTTGGCTCCTGAAAATCATGATTCCAAATTTTTAAATACATACAATGGAGTATAATAAACAATATCCCTTCAAAAAATTAAGATGGAATCAATTGTAAAATCCACATTTGGAATCACCATCCTTTTTAAATTACTTTTATCAACCTTTGAATGAATACCCCACACCCAATAACATGAATGATATTTGTAATGGTTAATGTTTAAAAGATCAATTTCCATACCTATCATGAATGATTGAAAAGATGAATAATGAGGCAGTCCATGATTTAAAAACTTCTATAAACCATAATCCTGAAAAAATTATTGAACAATTATGTGAAAAAATGTGAAAAATTAATTCAAACGTTTCCTCACTGAGATTAAAAATACAAAGCATTAAGACTTCGGAGGAACCCATTCCCAATCAGGATGTCCTTTCGTCATCACTGATAGAAGAATATCTTATCCCAGAAAACACTAATTAATATAAAAAATAACTATCATTTGGATATTCTATAACTAAAGAACATTAATTAAATGTTAAAGTGTCTTTAAATCAGGAGGAAATTAATTTTTAGGATTAACAAGGGGATAATTTGTCTTCATGGATAGAGTGTTTGGAATATTGCTCCAATAACAATTTTTTAGAATCACCTTTCATTGAACCATTGGGAGAGATAACAAATATGGAGTCTATACACACTCCCGACATTCAAAGGACAATTTTGGGGATGAATTATATTTTCAAAAGGAACCAATACTTTCAAATGTTTTTGGAGAAGAAACAATTTTTGATTCAAATTTCCATTATTCTTTGGGAGAATCCAATCAAACTGAACTCAATGTTGTGATCCTTACTTTCCCACTCAAGTATCCCTCTATTTATGATAACCTAGACCATTAAATTATCATACATTTTGATCATGAATCCCACAAAGGAGGAATGACCCTTTAAATCATAGGAAAGACTTTAGATGAAAGTCAATCAACCATTACTGAAATTCCATGGACATTCACACTCATTGATAAACATGTGATTTCACATTATACATATTTTAAACAAATAATCAATCTCAATCTTGTTGAAGTTTAGAAATATGGGTTCATTAAAATGTTTAATGATGTAATTGGATAAGTTGGGGGGTACAAGTAGAGCTAACGACTTTAAACAAAATCGTTGCACGGGAGGAAACCTGTGGTTTTCATGTTTCCAATCACTGTGAATCGTCTTTTATTTCCTTCTTCTTCAGTTTGTAATTTTTTATAGACTATTGACCTATTCTTATTTTATGAGTAAGGATGGGTATGAAAGGGGAGAAACATATTCATCCGTGTCACGCGGTGTGATCCCTGAGTAATACCTTACCCAGAAATATAAAAGAATACAATGTATCAACATTTTATTTTATTTTATTTTATGTTTTTGTAGGTATTTTAAATAGATAGATTGTTGACCTATTCTTCTTTCACGAGTAAGGATGGTTATGAAAGGGGAGAACCATATTCATTCGTGTCACGCAGTGTGATCCCTATGTAATACCTTACCCAGAAAATATAAAGAAGACAATGTATCATCAGTTTGATTTTTAAAATTAAAAAAATTAAAAAACAATGAAAACCATAAAAATGATTATACATGGAATTAAATAAATCGTTGTGTTGTTCGTTTTGATTTCTTGTCTCTTCTTTGTATGATTCATGAACTATGTTTGGTGATACATGTTTAATCAAGGAGGTGCCTACATTCCCAAAGAGATTAAAGAGGTAATCTTGAGCATCATTAACATCAACATCAAAAACTAGGTGAATTTTTTTCATGTTTACCCTTTTCAATTTCCTCTTTGAAATCCTCTCCAACCCCCTTCTATCTTTTCATTTCATTAAACACTAGGGATAGTGTTATTCTATGTTGGGGGGAGTTGAAATAAAAAAATGATTTTTTATTTTATTAATAACATGCATTGAATAAAAAGTTCTATTAACCGTGAACATGATAACACAGATTGCAAACTCTGAAATTGGATATCAAATAATATTCCATGCCATGATTATGATTTTAATGCAAGTTTATGTTCATGAGCATAGTTTTTGGAAAGTACAGTTGTCTGATGTGATTTTTCAAACTTTACATTTTCATCCTCTTAATAAAAATGCCTAAATGCATGTCTTTTGGATCATGGGTGTAAATTTGAGTTTTTGGGTCCCTTTCATTATGGCACAAGGTTATGGGGTCAGTTTTACTTTAATATGAGTATAAAAAAGACAAAAAAAATTAAAAAACAATTATGACCACATAGAACAATGTTTTTTCCAATTGTGTGGCATCTGACACTTGGGGATCGTGAATCCATAGTTGTCTTTCATAGAGTTAGGCTTTATATCACTAGTATAGAGCATTGAACTGACAATATGTGTGATGTCCGACACTTGGGGATCGTGACTCCATAGTTATCCTGCCTAGAGCTAGACTTTTCATATCTATTATGGTTAAAAAAAATATAAAAAATTAAAAAAAATGTTACTCATCTTAAGGATTAATTTGATTCCCACCTAGTCCTTCAATTTTTTCCCCTTGAACAATAAAATGGGCCTTATATCTTTTGTGATGCACAATAATTTATCAAGATTAATTGAAATTGGATAAAATGTGGGGATGAATTTCAAAAAAGGAATGATCTTGGACATGGGATATTCTTCTGGACCTAGCTTGTTTTAAATGATTTTTATGGGTTTCATAATTTTTTTTGTATGAGGTCTTTGGGTGAGAAAAGGGTATTAAAATGTTTTTGGAAAAGGGGATTCAAATTTCATATTTGTAATATATTTTGCTCTGGACTAGAAAACTCAAGTTGGGGGGTGTGACTAGTCACTGAAAGAGGGTAATATTAATTGTTAATATCATAATATTAATGTGGTTCAAAGTGCATAAACATCAATTTTTGTCAAATTCATAAATTGAACTTCATTTTCCATCATTGTGCAATTCATGCTTAAATATAAATTTGGGAACACTAAATAAATTGGTTTTGAAAAATACATTGTTCATCATTTTCATTTGATATTTTACTATATGAATCATCACATTATTTTTAACATTTTATCTTTTAGGTCTGATGGAGGAATCCTAATTGAAGATGGATATTTTTGCGCCTGAATGCAGATATTTGTTGGAAAAAGCATAATGGGCCTAAGGCCCATCAAACAAAAGTGGGGCCCACAAACCAAGCCCAATGAAGCTCAAATTTTAACAGTAGAAATATAAAAATATGAGGATCATTTATTCAACTTTTTTCGGAGCTAATTCTGTTGTTATCATGATGATAAAGGGATCTGATTTTGAGATTTAAATGGTGGGGCCAATATGAAAGCACATAAAGTCATCCCACCATTTACACCATAACATACAAACAGATACCCCAAATTTTCTGAAATTTTAACAAATAATAGAGGAAAGATAGAAGAGAATATTTATCTCTGATGACCTCTCCGTATTCGACTTCCATCAATTAAAAATTCACACATCAATACGATGGAAGAAACTGGATGAATTTTCTTGTCAACTTCGAAACGACAAATTCCTTTGATTTTCTCACTCTCCTTTTAACTCTCCCAATTAATGGAGATGTAATTTATTGTTTGGGAGTGTATCTATGTCTCCAAATATTCCTATATATGGATCTTATGCTGAAGGGAATAGGGATCGAATATTTTTGTTTGGAATGGATGTTTTTATTTTCATTCAATTGTCTTGTCAGGAATTCATTTTGTAAGTGCTTGTCAATTTCTCCCAAGTAAGTTTTTCATTCACCTTCATTTAATTAATAAAATATCATCATATTATTCCCCTTATTAATTTAATATTTATTTTTCCATATCATGTTGATATTGTTGCCTTAGGGAGTGAGGTTATTCACATTATCTTTTGTGAAACTATTCACACAATGGTGGAGTGATTGTTTTTTTCTCCTTTTATGATTCTACCATCAAAAGTTTACTACCCGATTTCATTGATATAATAGCATCAATGGAGGGAAAATACTATAATGGGATGATCCATGGGAGTATCAAGGTGTGAATTGGATGTTATTTCTTAATTTAATAATTCTTAGTCAATTATATTTTTTATATTTTAATTCAATGATTTACGTCATCCTTTAAACTAAACAATTCTTAGGATACACATCCCGAGTGCTAACATGCTCCTCTACCTTAGAGTGCTAATCAATATGATCCTCTAAGTGTATAGCTGATTATCCATAGGATAGTCATAACTCATAATTGGTGAGTGATTTGGGATGGCTGTATTTCGTTCAAGGAAACACTCGAATTTAAGAAATTGAAATAATTTAAAAATAAATTCATCCAAAATACCTCATGCGATAACCAAGGATCAACTCATGATTTTAAATTGAATTCACTTAATTCATTAAAATATAAAATAATACAATCAATTCAAACCAAAGTTTTCCACTTCATAGAAAAATCAACACCATCAAATCACCTTCTTAGAATGCATGTTTCTTCGGTTTCATCTTAGGTCTCTAAGGATTGATAACCCAAACCATACTACAATGACCGCTTACACCATTCAACTTGGGTAAATTTGGGAGCAACCAAATTTTGGGCACCGTTGACGGGGACCATGTATGTTACCTTAGAACATCTTTCTATTATCTCCCATTTCTATTTTCTCATCCAATTTATCTTCCCTTCCCCCATTTCTGTTTTTTGGCTCCCGAAAATCAGGATTCCCAATTTTTAAACACAAACAATAGAGTATAATCAACAATATCCTATCACAAACTCAGGATGGAATCAATTTGAAAATCCACATTGGGAATCACCAATATTTTTTAATTACCTTGATCAACCTTTGAATGAATACCCCACACCTGATAACATGAATGATATTCATAATGATGAATGATTAAAAGATCAATTTCCATACCAACAAGAATGATTGAAAAGATGAATAATGAGGCATTCCATGATGTAAAAACATATATCAACCCTATTCCTGAAAAAATTATTGATCAATTGTCTGAAAAAATGGTTAAAATTAATGCAGAAGATTCATCTCTGAGATTATAAATAAAAAGCATTAAGACTTATGAGGAACCCATTCCCACTCAGGATGTCCTTTCCTCATCACCGATAGTAGAAATTTTTTCCCAAAAACCACAAATGAATTTAAAAGAGAACTAAAATTTGGATATGGTATAACTAAAGAAGATGAATTAAATGTTAAAGTGTCTTTAAATCAAGAGGAAAATAATTTTTCGGATTTACAAGGGGAAAATTTGTCTTCATGGATTGAGTGTTCGGAATATTGCTCTAATAAAAATTTTATAAAATCACCTTTCATTGAACCATTGGGAGTGATAAAAATTATTAAGTCTATACCCAATCCTGACATTGAAATGGAAAATTTTGGGGATGAATTATATTTTCAAAAGGAACCAATTCTTTCAAAAAAAATTGTCAAAGAAACAATTATTTATTCAAACTTCCATTATTCCTTGGGAGAATCCAATCAAACTGAACTCAATGTTGTGATACTTCATTCCCCACTCAAGAATCCCCCCATTTATGATATCCTAGACCATTAAATTATCATCCATATTCATCAAGAATCCCACAAAGGAGGAATGACCCTTGAAATCATAATAAATACTCCAGATGAAACTTAAGTAACCATTACTGAAATTCCTTGGACTTTCACACTCGTTGATAAACATGTGATTTCACATGACACAAAATTTAAGCAAATAATCAATCTCAATCTAATTGAAGCGGAGAAATATGGGTTCATTAAAATTTTGAAAGTTGGAATTGGATAAGTTGGGGGTAAATTTGAGCTAATGACGTTAAACAAAAGTGTTTCACGGGAGGCAACCCGTGGTTTTCCTGCTTCAATCACTATGAATCATATTTTGTTTCCTTTATCTTAATTTTGTTATTTTTTTATAGACTATTGTCATGATCTTATTTTATGAGTTGGGATGGGTATGAAAGGGGAGCACCGTATTCATCCAGTTCATGCGGTGTGATCCGTTAGTAATACCATACCCAGAAATTTAAAAGAAGACAATGTGTCATCCGTTTATTTTATTTTATTTTATGTTTTTGTAGGTATTTACAGAAAATAGATTGTTGACATGTTCTTATTTTATGAGTAAGGATGGGTGTGAAAGGGGAGCACAGTATTCATCCATTTCACACAGTGTAATCCTTGAGTAATACCTTACCCAGAAAATATAAAGAAGACAATGTATCATCATTTTGATATTTAAAATTAAAAAAAATAAAAAACAAGAAAAACCATAAAAATGTTGATACATGGAATTAAATAAATCATTGTGTTGTTTTTTTGTCTGCATTGTTCTTCTTTGTATGCTTCAGGAACTATTTTGGTTGATACATGTTCAATCAAGGAGGTGCCTACATCCCCCAAGAGATCAAAGGAGTAATATGGAGCATCATGAACTTAAAATTCAAAAACCAAGTGAATTTGTTCCAGGTTAATCATTTTCAATTTCCGATTTGAAATCCTCTCTTACCCCCTTCTAACTTTTCTATTATTTAAAAACTGGGGACAATGTTATTCTATGTTGGGTGGAGATGAAATAAAAAATTATTTTTTTATTTTAATAATAACATGCATGGAATGAAAAATTCCATTAACCTTGAACATGTTAACACACATTGCAATCTCTGAAATTTCATATCGAATAGTTTTTCATGCCTTGATTCTGATTTTAATGCAATTTTAATATCATGAGCATAGTTTTTCGTAAGTGTGGTTGTCCAATGTTATTTTTAAAAGTTTAAATTTTCATCCTCTTAATAAAAATTCCACAATTCACGTCTACTAGATCGTGGGTGTAAATTTGAGTTCTTGGGTCCCTTTCATTATAGCATAGGGTTATGGGGTCACTTTTAGTTTAATTTTAGTATAAAAAACAAATAAAAATTGAAAAAAATTTCCACATAGAGCAATGCTTTTTCCAAATGTGTGGCGTCCGACACATGGGGATCATGACTCCATAGTTTTCTTGCCCAGATATAGGCTTTATATCTCTATTGTAAAGCATGTAATTGACAATATGTGTGGCGTCCGACACTTGGGGATTGTGACTCAATAGTTGTATTTCCCAGAGTTAGTGTTTTCATATCTATTGTGGGTAAAAAAATTAAAAATAAATCAAAAAAATGGATACTCATCTTAAGTTTTAATGTTATTCCCACCTAGCTCTTCTATTTTTTACCCTTGAACAATAAAATGGGCCCCATAGCTTTTGTGATGCACAAAACATTATCATGCTTATTTGAAATTGGATGAAATGTGGTAACGAATTTGAAAAAATGAATGGGATTTGGCTTAGGATATGATTATAGACCTATCTTGTTTTAAAATGATTTCTATGGGTTTCATAATTATTTTGGTATGAGGTCTTTGGTTGTGAAATTTGTATTAAAATGTTTTTGGAAAAGGGGATTGGAATTTTATATTTGTAATATATTTTGCTCGGGACAACATAACACATGTTGGGGGTGTGATTAGTCACTGAAAGTGGATAATATTCACTGTTAATATCTTAATATTAATCTGTTTCAAACTGTAAAAACATCAATTTTAGTCCAATTTAGAAATTGAACATCATTTCCCATCATTCTCCAATTCATGATTAAATGTCAATTTGGGACCACTCAAGAAATTTCTTGTAAAAGATACATTGTTCATAATTTTAATTTGATATTTTGGTATATTATTCATCATATTATTTGGATCATTTTATCTTTTAGGTTCTATAGAGGAATCTATATGGAAGATGTATATTTTTTCACCTGAATTCAGAAATGTTCTGGAAAAATCATAATGTGCCTAAGGCCCATCAATCAAAAGTGGGGCCCACAATCCAATCCCACAGAAGATCAAATTTTTACAGTATAAATTTATAGATATGAGGATAATTTTACTCAACTGTGACCAGATCTAATTCTGACGTTTTCATAATGATAATGGGATTTGAAGTTAAGATTAAAATGGTGGGCCTGATATTAATGCATATAAAGTCATCCCACCATTTACACCATAACTTCCAAAAAGATACACCAAATTTCAAGAAACTTTTACAGATAATAGAGGACATATGGACAAGAATATTTCTATTCTAAGACCCCTCCTACTTCAGAGGACATTAATTAAAAATTCACACGTCAAAACAGTGGATGAATCTGGATGAATTTTCGGGTCATCTTTGAAACGTGAAAGTCCCTTGATTTTCTCACTCTCATTTTATCTCTCTCAATTAATGGATATGTAATTTATTGTTGGGGGTGTATCTAAGTCTCCTAATATTCCTATATAAGGAGATTATGCTGAAGGGAATAGGGATCAAATATTTTTTTTGGAATGGAAGTTTTTATTTTCTTTTAATCGTATTGTCATGCTTTCATTTTGTAATCGCTTGTCAATTTCTCCAAAGTATGTTTTTTTTCACCTTCATATAATTAATAAAATATCATCATCTTATTTTTATTATTAATTTATTATTTCTTTTTCCATATCATGTTGATACCTTTGCCTTAGAGAGTGAGGTTATTCACATTAACTTCTGTGAAACTCTTCACACAACGAAGGAGTGATTGTTTTTTTCTTCTTTTCCAATTATACAATTATAAGTATACTACCCACTTTCATTGATAGAATAACTTCAACGGAGGGAGAATCCTATAATTGGTTGATAAAAGGGAGAATCAATGGGTGAAATGGATGTTATTTCTTAATTTAATAATTTTTAATCAATTCTATTTTTGATATTTTATTTCAATGATTTGCGTTATCCTTTAAAAACACCAATTTTAAGGATACACATCCCGAGTGCTAAAACGATCATCTACTTGGATTGCTCATAAATATGATCCTCCAAGTGTATAGGTTATTAGCCTTAGGATAGTGAAAACTCAAAATTTTTGAGTTAATTGGGATGGTTGTATTTAGTTAAAGGAAACACTCGAATTTAAGGCATTCAAATAATATAAAAAGAAATTCATCCAATACACCTCATGAGATAACCAAGGATCAACTCATGATTTTAAATTGAATTGAATCAAGTCTTTAAAATATCGAATAATCCAATCAATTCAAATCAATGTTGGCCACTTCATAGCTAAATCAACACCATCAAATCACCTTGTTAGAATGCATGTTTCATAGGTTTCTTCTTAGGTCTCTGAGGATCGATAACCCAAGCCGTAATATAATGATTTCTTACACCATAAAACTTGGGTAAATTTGGGCACTACCAATATTAAAGGCCTTACATTGCCACACCAACAGGAACTTGGAATCTGATAGGGGGTCTCCGATCCAATTTTAAAGCATGATTCATCCCTACAATTTTACTCACATTTTTCATATCCCAGCAGAATTGTAGTGAAGGGAGTTGAGCTGTCTTCATCATATCCAAACTGATGAACTGTCCTCGGTGGGAGGAATTCAACTCTATAGCCATTGTCGATGAAGATCCTTGGAACATCAATTCAATTTATTGTTTAGGATACATGTAAGTGTTTGATGTGCACTTTCAAGATGGCATCTTCACCCATGTCTTTGAAGGAGATGACGAAGTAAAATTATTTAGGACTAGCCTTCATCTAGTATAATTAGGTCACTACTAATTCATCCATAAAATCTTAGGGAATTAGTAAGGCCTCTATGAATGCCTCCCTAAGATCTATGAATAGGCTCAAAAAATACAGGATTAACAACTTTGCTAATACTAAAGAGAAATGCTTTAAAATGTCAAACATTGTCTCTAATGGTCAAAGCTTCCTGGATCAGGGTTTCTCTTTCACAAACACTTTAGGGGTTTGATCTTTGAACGTAGATGGTTTAGCTTCTGTCATAGGGGTCGGTAGAGCTGTAGTCATTTCCACCTTTGTCCGAACTGGTCCATCTATATACCATGGGTGGTTCGGTACTTGTTCTTACCCTAATGAATATTCCAAGATAACTAGGCTTGGATATCTTTTGATAGGGATAAACCAGCATTCCATTTCTTATTCTGTCTATCAGAGGGTCCGTCCATGAGTTTCTACGATGTTAACAGTTTAACTTGTGTTGCGGATGGGAATATGACTCCAGCAATGATCATGCTTTTCATGAATCTTCTAGCCTCTAAAGCCTCTTCCACCATCTATCCAGTTATCCTTGAGGAATTTGGGTTCGTGGCCGTAGTCTTCATCAGAGAAGGGTTCCATCATGTGAAAGACATTAATGGAGCCAAAGACCAATTCTTGATCTGACAATGTTTCTATATGACCGTCTTCTTCTGATGAGGCAGTTGGGTGGGGCAGTGCTCGTTGTACCATTTGGTGGGGTGGTGCCTCTATTACCAAGACTGTTATCATGAAGTTTGAATGTGTTAACACTAACTTTGGCTATAGTTTCAACTCATCCTCTTGATCTTTCTTTCTACCCTTATGGCCTTTAGAGGACCATGTGGATGAGGAGGATGATTGTGTAGTATTAGGAGCTTTTGGGGGAACAGTTGGTTATTTCATGTACTCCTTTAGAATTCCATGGACTCAGTTTGTGGTTTTGTAGGTCATTCACTTGTCAAAAACGTTCTCCTTCTTAATAGTGGTTTTCTGCCACTCCTCTTCCTCTATTGAGTCTGAGGTGGATACATATCCCACATGTGCTAGTGGTGGGTCCAACATGACTATCCCGGAATCCGCCATATTTTTCCGGAGATCCTAGAAAACAAAGCACTCTTGGATGGTATGTCTCAGTATCCGGTGGTTGGGACAATTATTTGGATGGTCATCAAGACCTACTTCAACATCTCACTTTGGCTCTAGTAGCTGGAGAAAATTGTAATTCATGGCAGCAATGAAATTGTTTTGGACCTGGTCATCTCGGAATGGAAAAACAAAATTTCCTTGTTCATTGGAATTATTTCTTTTGGAGCCCTTTCACTCATCTGGTCAGGGTGGGAGGTGGTTGTTGGTGTCTATGGGGTCCCGCATAGTTCAGTGCGGTCCTCACAACAGAAGTCTGTGTCGGTGGTGGCATAAGCATGACATAAGCTACTTCATCTTGTCCCGTTCTATTCCCTGTTTCTGAAGGGGACATAGAGTACATGAGGTTGGTCCATTTCAAGGAGTCTTGTATCCTTTGAGCAATGTCCAAGATGTATCAAAATCCACTATTGTACTTCAACGAGATAAGTGGCATTCCCAATTAATCCAGAAGGTTATCGATGCACATGGAGGGCATCTCATCCTGGGGGAGTTGCTAGTTTTGGGAATATGTAAGGCCTTTCCATCTGTAAATGAAGTCTAAGACACCTTCTTTATATTAGAGTTTACAGTTCATTAGATCTCAGACTATCATCTTAGGTAGCATTGAACTGAACAAGAAGAGAAACTATCATCATAGGTCCTCCTAGCCTATAATTTAACTGGATATAAGGCAATTATATCATACGGAAGATGATCCCTGTAAGGTTCGTACGAAGCACCTCAGTTTTATGGATTTTTACTGATCTCGGTTCCCATAATGGGGTCACAGTAGGATGTATTGTGAATAAAATTCTATTTGGGGTCCCCCGAGCCATTGAATTGTAAGAATAATGGTTTCCTAAAGTTTGGTGGTGGCAAAACATTGTTCACCAACTCAGGGTATGGTTTGACCACTGGTTGTATCAGAACACACCTCCCCTTCATGGCTTTTAGTGGAACTATTCGATGATCGACGGTATTTAGGATCCCTTTATGCATATCTTGTTGGCCTTGAGATTGTGTTTTTGGAGCAATATCCATGACTGAGCATGCCGGAACTGGTATAATTTGGGGTTGATACCCATCTAAGGGTATCATTTGTGGGCTTAAATGGATATATTTTGGATGCCTTCACTGCGGGGTGAATCCTTGATGTCCTTATGGGGATGGGTTGAACGATTCTCCAAGCTTGGCTTTATTCACATGAATTTGTGCCTACGACATGGAAACCTCTTATGGGATCACCATCTGATGTTCTGTGGGGGGAACACATCCGGCGAGATAGCTCCCTAGACGTATCTCGGAATCAATTAACCTGAGCTCTTTCATTTCTTCCTCCTTCTTGGAAATCCATTTTTCAAAGGTGAGGGACACATTCTCCTGGGGAAGAGGAGGTGGGTCCTAGATGTCTTTGGATTTATTTTTATCCTTTTTGGAGTTTCACAGGGGAGATATTGATGGGTTAGTTGAAGGGGTTCCCAAATTTAGGATTTCTATCTGGTTCTGGGTATGCAGTCTATCAGGCTCGGTGTGGGATTCCCCTTGGAGGGAAAAATCTTCCATCATGTCTCATACCTCTGTGTTATTTCCAATGAGATATGTGGGATTGAAATTTACCACATTCATTGAGGCATAACGCATTGGGGGTGGTGTACCTAGTTCCAAATGATTGGAATGACTTATACGCCCTTTGATGGAATTCCTCCTTCCATTATATGGTATTCATCAGTTTTCATGGAAAATATTGACCCGAAGGGAGACCTGGTCTAACTTCGTAACACATCGTTGTCTAAGAGGGTGTGGACCATGAGAATGGGTGGTACAGGTAACTCCTTTGTCCATTTTAATTCCTAGATGGTGGAAAAAAGATTTCCACTCTACAGGGATTTGAGGTAAAAATGCCCCTAACACTGTAGTTTGGGGTTGTTTCCATTCACCTATTGATGCGCTATGGACTAGATTTGTTGGTCTCATGGTGGCATTTTGATTTAAAAATGCCCCTAGCCCTTGGGGCTACGGTTGTTCCAATATCATGACTGTATCTTCCACTATTACCACCCTATCAATTTCATGTACTCTTGTGCGGGAGTGATCTGTGTATAGTATTGGGCCTGCATAGAGCCTACATCATTTTAAAGATAAGGGCAGTTCTTTCTGGTTGGATTCCCCTAGGATATTATCATACCAAATATTCTTGGTCACCTAAATCAAAATATTTTCGATTTCTTGATCCTTTTTACCCTGATGCTTTTGAGGCTTACTTCGGACTAGTTTTTGTTAAGTATGCCATCTTTTCTGAGTAGGGTCTTCAATTGATTATTACCTTTGGGTGATTACATTGTAGGATGTCATTTCTAATGGGGCATGTTGGATGGTACATGGGGTGAAGTTTAGAGCTCCATGTTCTCCCCATCCCTGAATGTGAACTCCAACTGGGGCGTTTCCAATGTGGTGATGCAATTTATGCAGTGCATGGATGAAATCCAGTTTAAGGTTTTTCTTTCGGCTTACTGATTGTGGATTACTTGCGAACGATAGGGATTCCATGTTGATGAGATAGAAAAGCACCCCTATCATGGGGACATGGTCTATGTACCCTACTCTGGGTTGTAACTTTACTTTCAGATGATGAAGAGTCACCCATATGTTTAGGTGAATTTATTTCATACATTCCTCATACAGCACTCCTGGTATTTCTAAGTGAGAAGTGGCTAAAGGCAAATGCATCAGGGGTGTATTATCCCTAACTAGTTTTCTTCCCACATGAAACATATCATATTGTTGTACTTTCGATGACTCCTCTACTTTATAATCCCATATCAATTGCTTCTTAATAATTTCGTTCCATGAAACTGGGATAGTGGGAGCCTTATGGATTTTTTGATGCCTCTAGGGTGTCTCAGAAGATGAGAGTGGCCCCGGGCCATCCTCTGGTTGAGAAATAATATCACTCGTTATAGTCGGAGTGCCTGATATGTCTGACTCCTTTCAGAAAACCTCAGTATATTAGTTATTTCACATATATTCTCTGAAAATGGTAGGAACTTCTCGCCAATATGATGTTTTTTTGTGGGGAGAATATTCGTAATTGGTGCTGCAATGGAGAAGACTTTTATTAGAACTTAAAACCCGATCATAGGAAATATCTTTGTGGCATATACCCTAGGGAGGACCTCTAGGGTCAGCTATAGTAATGGGAGGACCATCTTGCTTCTTGATGCTACTGAGGGGAGGAACTTCACAGAAACTATCATTGTAGGGAGTTCCTTCACAATTATTGTCTTCATAGAAAGGACTGCAATCATAAATTGATACCTAGTTGAATGGAGAATTTATGCAGTGTACTTCTTGGGGAGGGTTGTCAGGATTTAATGGTATATAGGGAGGACCTTCTCATAGCATGATATTATAATGGGGTTAAACATCAAAGTATCTTTCATTGTGGAGAGGGACTTCGCAATGACTGTCATCATGGCGAGGACTACCATCCTAACATGACGTCCGAATACAAGGTGAAGAATATCTGCAGCATATACCCCGGGAAGGACAATCAGGGCGGATGAAAGCAGGGGGGAGAGGACCTTCATTCTATATGATATTCAGGTTGTGGGGAGTGCTACCCTGATTCGAATCAAGAGATAGGATATCATGACCGATCATTCATGACCCATATAGTGATCCCCTGTGGGTGATCTGTGGATGACCATCAGAGCTGCTGGTAGTGGTATTGCGGGGAGGACCTCCACAGCTGCTACAACCACTTCCATAATTTTTTAATTGAATGAAATTTTCTTGAGCCTTTGTAGATATATCTTTGAGGGCATAAAGATCCCAGGCTTCCAGTAGAGCAGGATCTTGTTTTTACATATCATTTTTTGGTTCCATTATCACCTATCAATTTTGGTTGCTCTCTTTCCAGTAACTGGGGCCATATGCTATTTGTAATAGCCTTCATATACGGGTCCCTGTCATGTTGGGTCCCATGATATCATTAGTATAGGCTGACTTGCATCTTGAGTTTTGGCAGGGATATATGTCTACCCTCGATTGACCACCACATCAGACAGACATCCCCCAGTTGAAACGAGTATTTGTTCCTAATACAATTGTTTTTATGTCACAATATATTTCCATGGACCCTCCAAGACTAGAGAAGGGATTCATAACTACTCTAGAGTGACTAACTCATTTTGGGAGTGAGTCATTCCATTCTAGGAAACTGTGTCGTGGCCCCGATTTCTCACCTTTTCCATCCATGCTATGATATCTTGGCATTTTTTGGAGGATATGGTCTGGAATTGACATCTAATATTCCATAATAGCCATAATGAATAGAGATACATCTTTGGATGGAACAGTAATGAATGACCATTCCAATATTGTAGTAGAAGTTTGTGCCTACTCTGGTCCTCCATGTTTTTCCAGTAGATACTGGAAGTTCTCCTATGCTGGGAGAGAGAAACGAGTCTGTCGCTTGTTTTCTTCTTTGGTTTCCAATGTATTTGATTGGTGGTCTTCATATTAATGAGAGGTGATCTTAATCCACTCTATTTACACTGTATTTGTCTCAAGGTATTTATATGCATCCGAAGTAATTTAACTCTGCTCGTATTTGGTTTCCACTGAATTTAGATGGTGGTATTGATACGCATCTGTAGGTATTTTTCCCTATGAATTTCCAATTGCTTCCCTATTTAAATAGTGAGTTTTTAATGATTTAGAATGATTTTGTGCCTACATGTAGCTGAGTTCCACCCAATTCAGATTTTGGGATTCTTGTGCTTCAATAGGTATTTGTGCCTATGTTTAGATGTTTTCCGCCCTATTTAGATGGAGGGTTTGTTGTTCGTCAACAGATATCTGCATTTCCATGTAACTTGTCTCATTGTCTTCACAACGGTACTGGAAGTCACTAAAAGGATTGATCATGGGATCATATTATGCCACCCAATTTATGTGGTGGGATTGAGTGGAGAGGGAAGAGTTATGCGTCTTCTAGTTGAACGTCACCGTAATACTACGGTGGATCTTCCTCTCATGAACCAAGTTGATATCTTGATCCTAGATATATATTCACCACCCTTGGAAGGCATCTTTCGGGTCCCGGGTCACCTAGACTATGGCAGGTTACCTGGGCATAAGGTCTTCTTCGGTAGGAGGAGGCCAGGTTGTCTGGTGTTAGTGGTGACACTCTTTGGCAGTTGCCCATGAGTAAGACCAATGTGTAGTTGATATGAAGTCCTCAGCATTGTATTTATCTTCCTCCCAAATACATGAGAGGGAATTATTATCACATTCTGGGGACAGTCTCCCAAAACGGTTTGAGACATCAACTAGGATCACCTGGTGCTGTTGTGCTAGTAGCGACTGAAGAGGCAGCAAGCAGACCTTTATAGGCTGGAGGCCTTATCGTGCAGCCTCCAGCATGTGGAGAGTACCATTTTGGTGGTACTCTTTAATTAGCATATTAGATTCCCATCGTTGAAGACACTTGGTAGGTGAGGGGGTCCTGCTCTTCATTGAGGCCCCAACCGCCTGTGGGATCACTGACATGCATGTCTGTGTGGGTTGTTGGGATTTCATTTGGTTCTAAAGTCACTCTACGTAAACCTGTAATATACATATATTACATACCGACCACAAAACAACTTCAAAGTATCATTCCATTAATCATATTCATATTTGGAAATTTAACATGGCTCCCATCCCCTTTTCTTTTGTTGTAGGGAAAAGGGGCCTATGTGGGATGAGACCACCACCTTGCTTAAGGATTCACATTGGGTTCACAATTTTTTCCACCTCCAAGGTGGGTAATTTTGCGCACACCGGGGTGAAAAAATGGTCTGATGTGTATTATCCTTTTTTCTTTTATCATTTGGGTAGAACTGCCACTTTGGTTAAGGATTCACGTTAGGTTCACCATTTCTGTACTACCTCCATAGTGGCGCATTTTTGGGTTGTGCGTAAATGGAATGATGAGGGACATCACCCGCCACTTTTTCTATAGATATGGGTTCTTGTTGAATCTACAATTCATTTGTTTCTACTAGTTCAATGTTAATATCCTTTAAATAAGGTTGAATTAATCATGCGGGAACTATTGGTCCTAGCTGGTGATTGTGTGAGGGTCATGCACTCATGAAATTGGCCCTTCTCAGATGTAACATCCTCGGATGATCTCCAAAGGGTTTATTCGTGAAGCCAGGAATTCCCAATGCCCCTAGTATCCATGATTCATGGACCTTTATTCCAAATACATTCACTCATTGGCTAAGAATTTGACCAACAACACAAAAGGAATCCATTGGTCAGGAGGATGGGAGGTCAGGCTCACCGCACCCTTCCTGGGCACGATTCATGACTTTTCCAACACTCCCTTTTATATTTAAGTCATGTTTAAATTTTATTTTATCATTGGTTAATTTTTGAAGAGTGTGTCCATCGGCTACCCTTGGTTGGTAAGGTCATCGTAATAATGCATATATTTGATGCTAAAGAGATGATACTGACTTTGTCCATATTATAAGTCGTTTGATAATTTTTCGTCATCCAGGGAGAGAGAAGGTGACTTGATGTTGGGATAGGGCCCATAAGTAGGGCTTCCTACGTATCCTTAGGAGAGGAATTAGAAACCACATAGTTTTGATGGTGTGGGGATTACATATGGGAATTACCCATTTGATGGGACATGATTGTGTGGAATGGGTACCCTTTTGTGAACGCCCCTTATGGTAGGAATCCTACGTATCCTATTTTGACCAGGAATCAGAGTTTTTGTATTTCAGATGCGTGGGGATTATGCATGGAAGCTGCCCATTTGAGGGGGCATGATTGGGTGGACCCTTTATGAATGGGTACCCATCTGAGCTCAGGTTTTCTATTTGGAATCCTATGTATCCTATTGTGATCAAGAATTATAGTCTAATAGATTAGGTGGGTTGAGACATAAACATAGAAGGCACCCATTTGATTGACATTACTAGGTGGACCCTTTTGAATGGGCACCCTTTTGAGCTCGGTCCTTCTGGTAGGAATCAAATGTATCCTGATCTGGTTAGGAATCAGAGCTCTCATAGTTCAGATGTTTTGAAGGTTGTAAAACTCACAAACCTTTAGGCCCATGTGATCCATGCTCAGTGTGAGAAACATGAGCATTTGAAAGATTTAACAATGCACATGCTTCCTCCCCTATTGGTTTGTGAGGGAGATCCCACAACGGAAGAGGTAGGGGTGACCGTGGGTGAGGGAGCATAACAATAAACCATTTAATGTGAGATGAAATTTAGGGTCTTGTGGGCTGGCCTCAGAAGATTGGAGACTTAAATCAGTGGCAAGGCCCCAGAGCATATTCTGCGAAGCGGAGGAGTTTCGTCCTTGTCAAAGTGGGGAGCGAACATAACCCCTTCGATTGATCACTATCTATTATTGAATGAAAAAAGTGATCACCCTTATTCCTGAGAACACGGTGGTTCATGTTGGTATCCCAAAGATGGGATCTCGGTTACCATGGGAATATAGCCTCACAAGAATTCCTGAGGCCCAAACCATTGTGGGGAGGGCCTTCGTGAATCCGCTTACAATGGGTTTGTAGACTCAGTGGGGCATGCTGATGAACCTGATGGTCTGATCATATGAGTCTAGTGGCATAGAGGAGGCTTTGGCCTAATGCCCTAGGACTTGTTAGCAGAGGGACCGTGGAGGACTGGATGGTATTGGATGGGTGAGGTTGGAACTTGTGGGAATAATACCAGAAAACACCACATTCCACATACTAACTTTTAATGTAGGATGGGGGAGGCTCCGCATAACATAATGATATGTGGGTAGAGGGGTCGTCTGCTTACCGATGTGCTATGCCGACATGGGTATCGTCCACTACATACAATGTGTTACACGGATCACCGTGCTGCTTTGGGTTATATACACATACCCATTTGGTACACAGTGCCAGGTTCAGTCTGTATAGTGGTATTCTACACAGAGCACCTTACTAGTGGAGGGTTCAGGGGATCATTTTTCATAGGTTGTTCATCCTAGAAAAGTATTTGGATCATGATTCACTAGTTAGGTATGCTATTCTATTATTATTATTACCCATTTTATGGTTTGTGGCCGGCTATATATGCGGAGGAGTGGTTCGTGATTTCTTCTTTGCTAAGGAAACAAGTTAGAAGCCCAAGTGCAACCACTATGTCTCCCTAGAGCTTTCCTCATCCATCCTTCTCTATGTCCATCTCCCTATATCTATCTCTCTATACTTCTACTCTTTGGATTTTATAAATCATTATAGTTATCACATTTAATGGTCACCCGACACCATTTTCAGAGGCCCATTAAATTAATATCCTGACCCATGGAAGACTCGATCGACCAGGGTTTGTGGAGGATTTGGATTGTAATAGTGGCTCGTAGAACACTGATCGTTTTCTTTTTCTGTGAACTGATGGGTTTGCGGTATGGTACAAAGACTGCCTTTACGGTCATAACTCGTTTGGCGACTCAGTTCGTAATTTTCATTTCTCGTAGTCCATCACCTCATGGGCCAGTGGTTCACATATCTCCCCTCATACCTAGCGGTTCACAATCCACATGCTCTGCCTACATTTCCTAGGGATGGTACATGTGCCACATAAATATCTTTAAAACATGAATTCCTTCAGGTTACATCAAATAATTGCAACTCAATTTCATTTTGTTCACCCTGATAGAATTGTAAAAGCACTTTCATCCTTCTGCAAATTGATTGTGGGGGGGGGGGGGGGGGGGTTATCATCGGGGAGGAATTTCCAGGACCCTACAATCTTTGACACCACTGGTAGAGTCCAAGTCAAGTATCCTCACTATAGGAGGATGAATTAGTAATTCCATTTTTATGAAATATTCTAATTAATTTAACCTCTGTGATAGGATATATTCATGATCCAATCAATATAAACAGTATATGTCTGACTACGAATGAAATAATAATAAAATAATTCACAACACACTAGGATTTTAAATGGTTTATCCTTCAAATACTACTCTTTTCAATGACTAGTTATAATTCCCAATCATAGATTCTCCACTACAAAACCCTAGTGGTTTCACTATATATCATCCCAATACGAATATCATAGAGTCCCCTTATGATTTTTTATAGAGACCTAATGGAATACTATAGCTTCTCTATACCAAATAATGACATTTCAAAAAAATATCTCACTTTTCTCCTAATTAAATCATCACCAATTCAAATATATCCTCCTCCTCAAACATTATTGATCAATTGTTTTACATGAGATCTCTTCTTTAAGAACACTAGAGACTAATGATCATGATCAGGTATTTCAATAACTATTAACTTCCCTATATTTTAAATTATCATTTCTTCCTCAACCCATCCATTTCTAGGGAACTGCAAGTCTTTTTACGTTCCCTATGATTTACCAGAATCAGTCTCTATCATTGATAAAATATTGTACTAACTTCCGCATTCATTATCATGAATGGAATATAATACACCCTCCATTTTAACTTATTGAATTATAATAATAATATCATAATATATTCATAATATTATTTCCATAAATAATACATGGAAGATCTTCATGATTCTTAATCGTGAAATATTTATTAATTATTTATTTATTTAACAGAATTTAATATATTATTAATGCATGGAAAATATTTCAAATCTCTAAAAGACATTGGATATATTCTAATGAAATATTTTAATATCAGATTATTCTTTTTCTCCATAAAATCAATTTTTTAATTTTTTTAATTCTCCCATGTGTTCATAGTATCACTATTATGATATTTCACTTTTACTTGTATGGTGGAACTCTCAAACTCTAGTAAGAATCAAAATATTACTTGATGAAATATATTCCCATGAAAAAAAGTTCTTGGTCATTTATTGAATTAATTTTAACTCATTCATAATATATTTATTCTGGATTTCTCTTTTTCAATTTATTATTTCATATTTCATAGATTTAATTTGAATTGAACTCTATAATGTTAGTTGAAAAATAATTTAGTTCATTGGGTTTTCTTTCCTTCCATTATAATGTTTTTTGAACTCCACTATTTTTTATGGAGTTAGTTGGACCATATAAAGACTATATGTACTTGAAATAGTCTATAATTCTCAATACTTGAAACATATAATGCACTATGCTAAATAGTATCATTCCTCTATAAAACTTATGAAGTATGGAATGGATTTTATGATAAACACTAAATTGTTTCAAAAAAACTATATGATATTATTTATACTCCATGTCATTTGTGAACTCACTCTACGCGGTTTGTGAATAATTCTATATAGTTTGAATGATCTATAAAATGTTCCACATAATGATAATCACATTTTAAAAAATACATTCTTACTATGTGGTGAACTATATGACATTAAATTGAACTCTACAATTTCTAGGAACCCTAAAAAATTCATAGGTTTAAGGAAATTGTGAAATTTTACATCAATAATATAATTAAATACATGATCTACCTTAAATTAATTCACCCAAAATACTTCTCCAAAATTTCAATCCTATTCACAATCTTCATATAAATATTCTAAAAAATCATCATAATATTTTATTCTCCAAAAATAGAATCTCTATCTTTAAAATGATATTAGATGATTTCCTCTATGAATAGTATTTGACTTCATAATATCAATTAATCAATATCTCATTTTTGTAATAGAAAATCAATAAATTGAATATTATCATAGACATAACTACTTATAATTCAATTAAAATAATCTTAAATAAAATATAATCTCACCAATAATCATAAGACATAACTAATAAATTGAACCTATAATTCCATTATATTCAAGAAGCAGTAACATCTCATCTTCACAAACATTACAAAATTTATTTATTGCTTATTTATCATGATGAAATCCATCCTTATTGAAACCAATTAAAATATTCATTTAAAAAACAACATTTTTTTATAATAATACGTCATATTATTCAAATAATAGAAAAGATACAACTAATAGATTATGATATATAACATCGACATATAATGGGTTCATGAATTTCATCTTTTTATTTCTAATCCATTTTAAACCAAAATCATTAAATTTTGGTGACCCATAATTTCCAAAGTTCACTAAAATATCCTTGACCTTATATATATCTTATTATATTTAAATCATTGGTCAAGTGTGATAAATATCCATAATAAAAAATATACGTACATTCCCATTTTGAAGCTTACTATTGAAATTTACTAACAAAATATTTTTCATTTAATTTGTATTTATTCTTCCATGAAATCTTAATATATTAATTCAATGTAAACTAGGCTAGTTGGATAGTGAGATATTTTAACACAATGTGACATAAAAAATCATATCCACCATTATCTTCTGCCAGGTATTGGAATTTACTATCATAATTTATTCTAATTTGTTCATATTTCTTTTACTTTTTTATTATTTAAGTGAATTTAATCACCCTACAACTTTTCTATCCAAACCTTATAGGTTCATAAGAATATTTGTAATTAAATTAATACTTACTCTATATGTTTCCAAATAATCTATAGTTCTATTAAAACCCATAAAAATCACTCATCCCTTTATAAATAACATGGTGTAAATATGTTGAAAAATTCTTCAAATTATTCTTTTGGTAATCCATATTTTATAATTTAAAAAAAATAATTGAATATTGCCAAAATATTCATTATTACTCTAAAAAAATATGATTAAATTACTAAATAGATATTTATAATCATTTTAGATTTTTTTTAATACACTGATATATCCTATATTTATGAAAATTATATTTTTTTACAATATCTTCATTTTATTGACCTGTGAATCAAATTTTAATCTCCAACAAATGGTTTTAATATGTTTTTCACATTTAAATTTTGATTTTTTTTTGAAACATGAACATAAATATGCAAATATTCGTCATTTTTTCACACCCAACATCTTTTATCGTTCACCAAATTCTTGAGAAAATTTATAAAAATTTGGAATGTACTTATGAATTTATTGATCAAAAATTGATGTGAATTATTTGGATAGTCTCAATTTATTTATCAATAAATTAACTACCTCTTAATATAATCATTTAAATCCATCTCTTCATTAAGAAATTAATTTAAGATAACAATCTCTTTCACCAACCTTATTTCATTATCAATGTGAACTAATTTATTTTTTCTAAAAGATATATTTCCTTTTTTATTTTTTAAACTATTTTCTAAATATTGATATCTTTTAATGGGATTCCTAGATTTATATCTTCAACATAAACTCTATATTAGTTTATTAATCACTCCCATCATCACTAATTTTAAAACTAGTTATTTATTCTCAATTCACATCAGAAATTATTAGTTTTTCAAATGTGTCATTTGAAGTATCAACATAGACATCAACATCACTACTTTTATCATCCTTTATTATTTATTATAAAATTATTTTCTTCTATCTATATAAATTCATAACATTTACTTTTAGATAGACAATTTAATTATCATATTTTTTCACATTCTTAATAGAGATTCTTTTTCCCCTTCTTCTTTAACATCAATAGATTATTATTATTTCAATTATAGATATGTTTTTTGTAAAATTTACACTATCTACGCACATGAATGACTTATATAGATAATTTACCTTAAATATTTTGTTTCCTATTTTTATACTTCTGATAGATAATTGAAAAGTGTTTTACAAATATTTATTTGATATATTCTACTTAGTTGTAATTTTTTTGTCCAACAAGTGCTTCATTATCACACTTTGCCTATTATAATTAATTAACGTAAATTTTATTTTCACCCTTGAATTTATCATGAAGAAACATTCCATTCAAATTTCATATAAAATAAATATTCTATTTAATTAATCCAAATAAAGTGTACTAATATCCTGGTCTTCAAGTGATGACACGTTATCATCGAACTTGTCTATTATAGTGAGTAATATTTTCATAATAAATATTATATTGTCTATAATTTCATCAATGTTTCTAACTATGCTCACAATTTAATTTACCATTATAACAAAATCATCCAACGTTTTATCTTTAATCATTTTGTTTTGTTAAAGCCAAAACAATTAAATATATTATTTCTATTACTTCCACTTATTTTACAATCATATATTATTTCTAATTTATCACATATGACATTAGATATATTTATTAATTTAATAATATTAAATTTATTCCCCAAAAGGGAACATAGAATATAAATATAGGAAAATCTATGACTCTCTAGATTCATTATTTTCATTAAAATCATTCAAAAAAATTCATTATAAGTAAAATATCCTTCCATTGTAGCCCATATAACATTACAAATGGTTCATAAAAGAGAAGGAAACTTCATTTCATTCTATATTTAATAATTTCTACCATAGAATGTGGGAACTTCATTATTGTGCAACTAATTATGTCTGTATGTATTTATAATAAATATTAAATGAAAAAAACCTAATAAAGAAGAATATTATCTCTCAAAAACTCAAATAGATTGTTGAATTTAAAGAGAGCTCTAGATTTTATACCACATGAAAAACCCTCAAAATTAGAGGGACTCACAGAAAGGGTGGTGAATCTTTTATTAAAATTTCTTTTTATGATATTTATTGAAAACTAAATCACTACATATTGAATATATTACTTATATTGATATAAAAAAAACAAATAATTGTACTGTGAGGGAATAATGTGTTATTATAAGGTTCAACTCTCAAAATGGTAGGGACAATCCTCGACATTATTCAGATTCAATTTATATCATATGGTGAACTAGTATCAACATGTGTATTATAACAAGAAAGGTTTATCCTAGAAAACATGTTATAAATAAATATCTTGAATATTTAATATGTGATTCTCATATAGGTATGGTGATATAAAATACATTAATAATAATATAGTCTTCAATAGAATAAAATGGTCATCGAGTTGTCACTATGTAGCTCATTTTTCCTCTTCATCTTCCTCTTAAATAAAAAAATTCTTATATAATTTAATCATTTATCTATTTTCAATAATTTATTTATTTATTACATATCCATTATGGATTAATATTTTCACATCCTGAAAAATATTATAACCTTTATTAAAAGTGATTCTCTATCTAAATAATCAAATTTATATTTTAAATCACTAATTCTAATCAACCACTAAATTATTATAAAATTATTTTTATTTGCCAAAATCATCATTCATTCCTCTAAATTTTTTACCTGGTAATCACATTCCAAAAAATCAGGCCTCAATATGACCAAGATGTGATTACCTAAATTCGTCTCTCCTACAAGTAGAAACTGTTCCTCCTAAATAAGAACACATTATCCATCATCACTAATATAATACCAAATTCTCTGTATTATTTATAATCAATTAAACCCAAATTTATAATAATTTGATATAAATTTATTCTTTGTATATTTTATTATCTATGATTTTTCATTCTTCAAAAATATCAAAATATTAAATGTGACTGATTCATATGAAGTAAAAATTTTCTTCTTATGATGTTATCCTTTGTTAATTTCTTGAAAAATTATTATACATTTTATATCTCAGATCAAACATATGAATTCAGGAACTACTCATTTTGTTTCTAGAGTTTCTCTTTGAGATTCATTAATTAACATTAAAAATTATGACTTACTATTCTGATGTATAGATAAATCTTATGAAGTATTGGGGGTCTCTTATGAAGTCTGTCTTCACCCATATAAAGTCATGTATATACTTTTAATGTCTATGATAACTGTTCTAGAGTAATGAATTAATCCTAAAATATTATATATTACTATGTTGAAGTTTTATTTCACTCTTATTATGTGATACATAACTCTTCTAAACTCATGAATAACTGGTATGAAGTCATAGATGACCCTTATATTGTTCCTTGGACATAGGATGATTTCAGACTAACATTGGACAACTTTAAAAATAAATCAAAAAATCTCGAATCCTCTCCATATATATTCTAATTACCATAAATACATTATAACCATGTAAAATAATTTAACATAAATGAAACATCTTGTATCATTTTTTTGGACTTGATTTATTCGCTATAAATGAAATGCAAGACCATTAACATATCCAATTATTCTTTTTACAAAAAATCTTCCCTAAAAAACAAAATAACACAATGGGATTATTCTTTAATTCCATATTTTAAAAATTACATCATTTGGACCATCAATATCTAAATTACATTAAATATATAACGAAATAGATTAGGGAAGATACATCTCATGGGTTTGGTAGGGAAATATTTTTTGTCCCTAATTGTTGATGTAGTAAGGGATATAATCTACAACATAGGTGATTAGAGTCTTTTATATTCCAATTCAAGGTTATTAATCTTACATTACACCATAGGAATAAAGACACTCATTGTGGGGTAGTGACTTTATAGAGATATATTAATCATTCTTTCCTGTACTTGTGTTTAAACTATGTTAATTCTAGAGGAAGAAATAAAATGAATACAATTAAATACACATATCCAAGTGGAATTTTAACTCCAATATCTTTTTAATACAATATTAATTTTATTTAAATGTAATAATCAATCTTCAAATCACTCCAACTTCTTTTAATCTAAAAATGAAAATATTGTCTATGGTGTGTTGATTTATGACTACCGTGGATGATGAAATTTAATTTTCACTACCACATTAATGTCCAATAATAAAACAATTTTTATTCTTAAAAAATATTATTTTATTAATTTTATAAGTTATATAATGTTCTGGAACCAATATATTATGATGAATTTGAATAAAATGATATATGATCTTGACGGTCGTAAAAACCGCCAAAATAAATCAAATCATTTTCCTTAATGTTCTATATAATAAATCATAATAAAAAAAATGACATATAAGACTAATTTAACATCTTTTATTTCATTAATAACATAAAATATCAATTCAATTGAATCATTCTCATTATACGACAACTTTCATACATATGAACAAGCATACCTATCATGAAAACAATGAAAAACAACACTCCCAGAACTACAGAATTAAACACTATAACTCATTAAAAAGGAAAAAAGGAACATAATAATACAATATTATATAAAATACATGTATAGTAGGTTATTTATTTTTTAATTAATGAATTTAAATTAATTTTATAGGAATTTAAAGTGAATAAAATCCCTAAATAAAAATGTAAGGGTATTCTCAAGACCAACTCTCTTTCATTGGAGTTTCCCTATTACACTCCATCATCTGTATGGATATTCCTTTAGCATTTATTAAATTTCATTTTTTCTTAATTTCATTTTCTCTTCTAAGGTATATTTTTTTCTAATATGGTTTTTTTCAAAAATGAAAACATTTTTTAAAAATAACCCTTATTTATAAAAATACATCTTTTATTAATTTTGAAATTGTTTTTACTTCACTCAATAATGATAATAAGAATTTTATTACCATTTTCTTTTGGGAAGAAATAGTTTTATTCATGAATGTTTTATTTGTGAATTGCTTATGAAAACCATTTACATTCCATGGGATACTTTATGTCTAATATTTTTATACATCTTATGTAGAATGCATGATTATGTAAATGTTATGATGTGATGGGTGTGCTTAGAATTATATAACACTCCATTGAATTGGTTAATGTTATAAATCTGATGAGTTAATATGAAATATGCATGAACATTATGCTATATTGTTTTCACAATGATGATATTAAAATGATTAAAATATGTTATTCATAATGATTAGGATAGATTTGTTCACATATATCTGTTGTATTTTACCACTAAGACATGATGTTTAATGATTGTGTATTTTCACATTCCATTACATTATCTAATTATTCACATCCTGATTATGATGATGATACCATTTTTATGTTATTGTTATAATGATTATGCTCACCCATGTTATATTTATTCATGTTCTTATATATCCACTTAATGGGATTTTAGCTCACCCATTATGATTAATATCCTCATGTGGTTACTTATACTAAGTAGAATGTCATGGATAATAAGAAGCTAGAGAAAAATGAATTAAATAATCTTTATATTTTATTTTTTAAAAGGATTGTATGTACCTATGATTCCCAGTAAATTAAACATTTGGATCCTAGACACGTAACACTATTATATTGATTATATTTAATATGATGTAACTGTAGTGTAAGAAAAATAAGCGTCTCCACAGTTATTATTAGAGCATGGTTTAGTTAATTTTTGAATTTGGATTAGATAACATCAGTGAAAACCATTAGTCTGATACTATTTATATGTAATAATTAAATAATACTTGTTTTATAAAATTCTATACATAGGATATGAATTTAGAGTTAATTTCAAAATGAAATAAATTATTTATTCATGAATTGATGAATTAGGTTTTTTTAAAACCTTTTCTATTTTAAAAAATGGTTAGAACTAGGAGAGACTAGGCCAACAATCCTTGTAAGTGACATTGCAGTGAATGCCTGAATGACATGCCCAATTCCTTGGTAGGTATATTTTAAATTTTCATGAAAATTATTAACTAGACATCTTAGGTTATAAACAATAACATGAAAAATGTCGAATTCCCCCTTTATTGAAATGGGAGAAACTGGCCATTGAGTCTTTTATATGGAAATAACCACCAAATTTTTATTGATTTATCGATCCACTAGTCATAGAATAGTGGGTCAAGTCAGTGGGGATGTTATTTTCATTGCTTCACTATTATGAGACAGAGAAGGTGACTCTTGATATTTATCATTTTGATAGAGAGTCCAATCAATGGTTGGTGTTGAATAAGAACACCAATAAAAATGTTGAAATTGATGAGATGGAGTGAGAAGACATAAATAAAATATTTCTTAACAAATATTTCAATTGAAATCTTCATAAAATATAGATATAGAATTATTAGAGATGAATAAAAAGGAAGGAAAATCTTTCACAAAATGAAGAGAAAATTCCACAAGGAATTGAAAAAACTGTTTCTTTTTTTATCAATAATTAAAGGAAAATAGATAGATTATTTATTAGTTTAAAACTGCATCTATAAAAGGATCTAGAAATTAGAGACATTGGGAGTTATGAATAAGTTATTCGATGTGATCTCAAAGTACAGATGGTGTTTGGAGAGTGGTACCATGGTAATGGTGATAATAAATGATATATAAAATTTCAAGATAGAGGATCTAATGAAATAGTTGTAAATAAAACTCAACTATTCACACATTAAAAAAGGGGATGAAGAATAATGGGAATTTCTTCAATGGGATAGGGTAATGCTTCATGTGTGGGTGAGAAGGCCACAAAGCTCATGAATTTTGAAGTTACAGGAGGAAGATGGAAAATGTAGTGGATGAAAAGAGAGTACCACATACTCTTAAATTCTACTATTGTATGGAGAAATGTCACTATGAATGATAATTTATTGAACCTTGACATTTTGATAGCAATCAGCATCAACAACTACCAAATCCAAAAGGTAAAGGGAATGCTTATGCCATCACTACTCCTGAGGTGGCGTCCAAAAATGATGTAGTAACAGGTACCCTGGTAATTCATTCAAGAAAAACATACATAATAATGGATCTCATTTCTACAAATTATTTAATTTCATGCATGTTTAGTATAACAATTCAAACACCGCCTCATAATATGGAGGTTGAGTAATTTGTGAGAAAAAAACATGCGGAAATTATTGAATCTAAATTATATAACTCCTCCCCACTTAATTTTTATAGACTAAACCCCCAGAATATCTGGTCTTACATTCATTGGAGGAGTTTGATACAATTTTGGTCATAAATTGGCTATATTTATTCAAATCCATCATCAAATATCATGAAAGGAAGATCACTCTTTACATCTTACAACATCCTCTAATTTTGTACAATTTTAATGAAGAGGATTAATCTTCTATAGAATAATTTTCTCATGTTTGGATATTATTTCCTTATAAGAAATAATATCTATCTCAAAAGATTTATAAAAAGGAGATAATAATTCTTGAGGAACTTCCCATCATTGGGGGCCCCACTGATGTGTCCCCTAGAGAATTTTTGTGTCCTTCACATGACTGTGATATCGAGTTCTTAATTTAACATATTCCTAGATCTCTTCTAATATCAATGATTCATTATATAATTGACACCATTTAGTTGGAAGAATAGAAAAACAATTACAAGATATTATCTACAGGGGTTTTGTATGCCCATATACCTCACTAGATGTTGTGCCAGTCCTCTTCTTCAAGAAGAAGAATAGATTAACATGCCTCTACATTGATTATCATGAGGTCAAAAAAATCAATATAAAGAACAAATATCCACTTCCATGTATAGATGACTTGTTTGATCAACTACATGGGGCTATGTATTTCTTTATGGTGGATAGTTGGATATCATGAATTTAAGGTGATGAAGGAAGATATTACAAAGGATTCCTCTTGAACAAGCTATATACACAATGAATTCATTGTGATTCCTTTGAGACTAACTATTATTCTGTAATATTCATGGACATGATGAATTGATTATTTATAGATTACCTCTAAAAATTATGTTAGTCTTTATAGATGATATTCTAATATAATCCTTGAGAAAGGGGGAAAATGGTGAGCATTTGAATACATTACTAAAGAAATTGTGAAGTGAGAAAATTTATGAAAAGTATAGTAAAAGTGAGTTCTAGATGGAAGAAGTATCATTTATGGGGCATTTTATAACCAACAAAGGAAAATATGTGGAGCCTTTTAAGACAAAGGAAATTGAGGAGTGACCTATGCCAATATCTATTATAGAGATATGTAGTTTCATTGGTATTGATGGGTATTAATAATGATTTTTGAAGAAATTATCAGGATGTTCAAACCTACTAAACCAAATATCTATAAAGGGAGAAAACTTTTTCTAGACTAATGAATTTGAAGACTATTTCTAAGAGTTAAAAAACTATGCTTATCTATTTTCTAATACTCACACTTTTGACAAGAAGGGAATTTTCTTATGGTATACAATGATGATTCAAATAAAGTCTTAGGCTATGCACTAATGAAAAATTATAAATTTTTATCTTATGCCTCAAGGATATTGATAATACTTGAGAAAAACTACAGCACACATGATCAACAGTTGGAAGCTACGATCATTTCATTGGAAATCTAGCAGAATTATCTCCATAGGTAGAAGGGTGAAATATATAATGATCATAAGAGACTCAAATATATATTCACATAGAATGAACATAATATGCACCCTTGAATATGGTTATATATTATCAAGGATTATGACTGCTCAATATACTAACATCCTGGAAAAGTGAATAAAGTGGTGAATTATCTAAGTATGAAGGATCATGTAACATTATCAATGATGATAATTGAGAAGGATCCAATATTATTATATTTTCAAATGATGGATAGGGGAATCATTAAGGATAGAACATCACCAATCATTTATCAAATGATTGATCAGCCATCCCTCAATGATAATATAAATTATTCTCAAAGAAATGATTGGGAAATTCAAAAGAGTGTGGAAGCTATGAGAAATGAGAAATGATTAGAGTTTAAAATTGATGAGTAAGGAGCTGTAAGATTTGGGTCACAACTATGTATACCATCCAATAAAGAGATAATGAAAGAGCTTATGAAAAATGTACATAGCTCATCCTTTTCTATTCACCCAAGTAGAAAAAAGAAGTATCATGTTCTCTGAGATACTGTTGGTGGGAAGATATGAAAAGGTGATCACTATATATAGATCAATGTAACTAGTATGTATGAATGTGAAGGATGAATGAAAAAAAAATGTCTAAGGGGATGATTCAAACATCAACCATTCCAATAAGGCAATAGGAAAACCTCACCACGGACATTGTCACCGAACATCCAAATAAATCTAGAGGAATCAATTCTATATGGGTTGTTCTAGATCATCTTTTGAATAAAACACACTTTATCACAATTTGAGAGGACTTACCACTAGATTAACATGCATCGGTATAAATTAGAGAAGTGGTAAAGATGTATGAAGTTCCACTATCGATTGTACCCGATCAAGATCCATGATTCACCTCCACGATTTGAAAAACTCTCCAAAATGCACAAAACACTGAGCAAAGCTTATGTATGACTTAAAATCCTTAAATTAATGGAAAATATGAGCAGACTACCTAGAAACTGGAAGATATGTTAAGGGCATGTTATATGGACTTCAAAGGAGGATGATACCTACATCTGCCTCTAGTGGAATTCTATTACAATGATATTTTCTCATTAAGCATCCAAATAGATTCATATAAATCCCTTTGTGGGGAATTATGTAGAACCATGGCTTGTTGGGATGAAGTCAATGTATGAAAGATACCAAGACAAGAAATGGTCCAATAAATGGTGGAAAAAGATAAATCCTTTTACAACACATCCAGACATCCCAAAGTGGACAGAATATCTATAAAGAAAAGTATATATTAGACATAGATATTAATCTTAGAGACATGGTATTCCTCAACATATCCCCATGAATTAGGATTAGGATATCTGAGAAGAAGGGAAAGCTATGCCCCAGGTACATCAGCCCCTTGGAGATTCATGACCATGTCGAAGTTGTGGCTTATCAACATGAACTACCACCTACTATGTCTTAAGTACAAGATGTATTCCATGTATCCCTCTTGAGTATGTACATACTAGATCCCTATCATGTACTTAATCTAGAGGCGGTATAGCTGGAAAATGATCTCTCTTATAAAGAACAATCATTGAATACCATGGACCGTAAAAATAATGTTCTACGCAACAAGAATATTCACATAGTTAAAGTAATATGGTGGAACCCAATTCATAAAGGGGAAAAATTATAATTAGAGTAAGTGATTAAGGAGAAGTATTCTCACATGTTTTCAATGTAGAATATAAAATTATATTTTGAGGGAAAAATTTCATAAGGGGGAAGAATGTAGCACCCCAACATTTTATCAATAGTAACGGTCTTCTTATAATTATTAAATATATTATAAATAACATGAAATCAATAGATATCACAATAAAAACATTATAAATGATTAATTAATGAAATAAGTGGAATTTATAGAAGTTAATGAACGAATATTAATAAAATATCAACTTGACACTTGGAATAGTAATATGAACCTTAGGAATATAAATCTAGCCAATAGAATAGGTAACCCCTCCTATAAAAGTATAAATATAATTTATATATCTTATAAAATAAAATATGATATAATTTTATCATAGTATATATAAAAAAATGTTCTAAAATGTTAGATTTTGAGTTTCTTTTTTTATTAAACATAAATTCTCATTTATAATTTTTTAATTAAAATACTGATTCAAAATAAATTTTATTTCCATAAAATAGACTCATATATTAATATTATGTTATCTTATTATGTTAATATAATTTTAAGAGTCTGTAATTATTTTTTAACTTTGTCATAAAATCAGTTATAATTTTAAAATTGGCATTTTTCGAATAAATGATGATTCAAATTTGAAAATTAATTTACCATATTTAGAAAATTATGTTCATAAAATAATGAATATTTTTGAGTTTTAAATATCAAAAAATTGTTCGGGTGATCTTTTTTTGTATTTTTCTTAAATACTTGAATTTTTTGACAATAATAAAATAAGATAATTTATGATAAAAGCTAAATACATGAATTTTTAAACAATTGATTGTGTAAGGAAAATGTTAGACCAAAATCTCAATATTGTTCAAACTATTTTTATTCTCTATCCAAAATAATAAACTAATGAATAAAATAATGATAAAACACCTATCTCGTCCCTTATAAATACCTGCCCTTGCCACCTCTTCTCCTCACACCTTAAAATTCTTTAAGAATTTCCATGTTCTACCAAATAATCTTACCAATACCATCCCCCAAATCCATGAGACCTTAGTCTCATTAAAAGACCAAATCCTTTTCCCTAATGAGGTTCTAAAGGAGGAGAAATTCTTGAGGAAAAATCCTCTTTATTTTTCTTTCAATTTATTTTCAATTTAATTTATTTTCTTATTCTATACACAACTAAACTTATACCAGAAGTGTGACAATTCCTAAATAATTTATATACCATATTTTTTTATATTAATTGATTAATTAATCTTCAAATAAATCTCCATTTCCATTTATTCTAAAAATAAATTTATCATATGTGGTGTGTCGATTTTCCACCATTACGGATGATGCATTTTCATTTCTCACTACAACCTTAAATGCTGGTTATAAAACCATTATTACGGGAAAATAAAATTTCATTATACATATTACTATTTATATAATGTCCTAGAACCAATATATAAACATTATTTAATATAAAATTATATATGATCATGATGTTTATAAAAACATCTGAAACAATTTAAATCATTTTCATTATCTTTCTATATAATAAATAATCTAGATGCCATATAACAAAATGAACTATAAGACAAATTAAACATCTGTATGAAAATTATTAACATATAATTTTAATTATATATAATCATTCTAATTA
The DNA here is from genome assembly GCA_963277665.1 of Viscum album. Taxonomy (NCBI): domain Eukaryota; kingdom Viridiplantae; phylum Streptophyta; class Magnoliopsida; order Santalales; family Viscaceae; genus Viscum; species Viscum album. The sequence goes on from OY728160.1 coordinate 1,569,098,785, forward strand.
TTGACGAACTTTTATACTTATAAACAAGTGAACCGATCTTGAAAACATAGAAAATGAATACTCCAAAAATGAAAACTTTTATCTTTGGAACTCATAAAAAATGACATAAAAAAATTAATTAAACAATAATAAATAGAATACATGTATAATATTTTATGTATTTTTTAATTAATTAATTTAGTTTTATTATCTAGGATATTGATGTGAATAAAATCGCTCAGATATATGGAAACAGGATTCTTTAACCCATATCACTTTCTTTGGGTATTCCCTATTTCACTCCATTTTCAATTTGGATGTTTCATTAATGTTTCATAAATATCATTAATCTTTTTATTCATTTTTCTTTTCTCACATATTTATGTTTTCAATCTATTTTTTTTCAAGAAATTCAAATATTTATGCAAATCAACTCTTCTTTATAAAAAAACTTATTGTATTTGTTTTTAGATTGTTTCTTCTTCGATCAAGATTGATACAAATAATTTTATTCATTTTTTTTCTTGGGAACCATAATGATTTTTCATGTGTTTATTATTGAGGAAATTATCATGATTCTCACATCTATTCCATGGTATTTTATATTTCGAACATTGATATACATTCTTTGTGTCCTGCATGATTATATAATTGTTATGATGTGAAGGGTTTTCCCAAAATTATATAGTTCTCTAATGCATTGGGTAATTTGATATAACTCATGAAATAATGTGAAATATGTTTGAACATTATTCTATCTTTGTTAAAAATGATGATGTTATGAAGAATCAAATATTTTATGCATGAACATAATGATATATTTGTTCACAACTAGGTATTGTATTTGAAAAATGAGACATGGTGTTTCATTTTTCTGCATCGCCACATTCCATGCCATTATTTAGTTCTTCTTATCATTATTATGATAATGGCCCCAATATTATGTTATGATTATGGTGATTATGCTCACCCGTGTTATATTTATTCATGTTCTAATCGTTTATCTTACTTTGATTTTAGCTAAACCATTTATTTGATTTATATCCTCATGTGATTACAAATACTATGGAGAATGGGTTTGTCAATAATAATCTCGAGAAGAATGAATTAAATAATGCTTATATTTTATTATGTAAAAGTTATTTATTGTCCCAATTTTCCCAATATACTAACCCTTTGTGTCGTGGTTGTGTAACACTATTATGCTGTTTATATTTTAAATTATGTAATAGAAAATTATGAAAAAATATGGTCTTTATATTATATGTCATTAAATATACAACTATATTCACGGGATTAATTAACTCTACCAATCACAAGTTCATGGACTAGTTCATGGTACTACGCATTGTTGAAATCATGCGGTTCTCAAAGTCAGAGAGGGGTCATGTTAACTATATTATGATTGTGTATAAATTATTTCATAACTATCAACGCAATGGTAAGTGTTATAAGTTAAAATTTAGGGTGTGTGAGGTTCATTTTCTAAAGCATGTGGCATCATAGGGGTGAGTGGAAATCTATCATTTGAAGTAAATGAAACTTGTTTCATGTGTAGAAACCAATAATGTTATTGTGTCATCATACATTACATGGTATCACAATATCTTATAAGGAGATAATTTTTTATTTCTATTTTGTTGCTTCCGTGATGATATATTGACCATGAAAGAATAATATTTCACGTTGAACAACTGGTGTGAAGTGGAGTTTTAATACATGAAGGGGAAATTGGCTAGTGCTTTTGTTCTTCAATTTCTAGAGGATTTAATTAATTTTTTTATGATTCTTACAATAATAGTTTGAGTTATTTTACAGGAAAACATAGAGTAGTGATCTAATATATTTCTAGGAATTTTCATCCTCATGGGAATAACTATGACACCCATGATCTCAAGTGAATAGTTTTGGTGTTTCCAATGAAGCAGTGTCAATAGTAGCTCATCGGTGGATTATTTTTTGTCTTAAAATATCACAATAATTTGAGTTATATATCCTATAAATTGGATTTAAATCTAAATTGGCGGAGGTGGATGGAGTTACTTTAGGATTATAGTGTCATGATCCCTTATAACCTAGGAAAAATAATTTTGTTGTTGCAACAGTGAGTATGAAGTCCTGAGTAGATACTATTTCAGAGTTCAGATATAGTTCTATATTGAAAGAGGGTCATATAATGATGCATCTTAATGTTGTGGTATGTCATTCCTATAATAGACGATAGTGTAATTTTCTTGACTTTAATATATATTAGATTCTCAGTATGGAGTCTAATAGAAAAAGTGATGCAAAATTAAATATTTCATATTAATGATCTAAAGTGGTGGTATAAAAAGAATCTACATTGGTTTTTTTGGATGGAATCATTTTTTCCGTTGGTGATGAGTATTGAGGTTCTTCATGAGTTTTATTATAACACGATGACCCAAAATTCCTAGAGTCGATCCCTTGTTTAATTAAATTGGCATTATTTTAAAGAATCCAATCCCAATGAACAATTCAGTTTAGCAGTCTTTGAAATACATATTACATAAATGAAACCCATAATCCCTTAGGAAACATTATGTACAAGAATGATAAATAAAACAATAAAATAAACTACATCCTTGAAGGCTTATTTAAATACTACTTCTTCATGACATGGGGAAAGAAAACATAATAAGGGTGAGCTTGCATGCTATATAAATGTTAGTAAATAAAAAGAAACAATGAATCAATAGTAATAAATTAAAAAGACAAGTTAAATACTGATAACACATTCCATTCAAATAACTAAATTAGGGAATATAAACATGGATTGGTAAGAAACTGAAACAAATTCCTTTTAAATAAATGAACTGAGAGTAAAATGTATCAATAAATATGTCGAAGTAAAATCTCATATATGAATAATAACCAAATCTAAGGTAAAATGTATCCATAGATATGTCGATGTAAAATGTCATGGATAAATAATAATTTAACATAAATGAAGTAAATTATATACTATTGGATTCTGGGATTCCTAGATACATGGTACCTTTGTCATCGAGACCTTTCAAAAGATGGTTTAGAACAAGAAGTGTAAAAAACATCTGATTGGCCAAATGATTCATCTCATTATAATACCATTGCTTTGATGGGATATATATAACTCGTCCCCACCCATTACATATAATTCCAAATCATTTATCTAATTCGATAAAAATATTCCTTATCAAAATGTATCCATATCTAATAGAATATATATGTATAAATAATTCCGCAATTAAGCCAATAACTGTCAAAGTGAACACTATATTTAAAATGATATATGGTTTGGGAAATAATAATATTCCTTGTGTGAGAATATGGATATTCAAGTTAATTTCCAATGAAAAATGATTACAATAACGTTATTGTTTCCCACACAAAGTTAAAAATCACAAAAGGAAGTGGGAGTTCAAATATAATCATTATGAATATGTTTTAGGAAATTAATCATTAAACATCCCAAAGTGTACCATAACAATCAAAAATTTTAATTAAAAATAACCATAAAGTAATGTTTTTCATACCATGAGGAAATTAGATTCGTGATATAATGCATAAAATGGGTAGTATATACACTATACAAAAGGATTGTGTGGTGTATATGGTGTATGCCTTACGAAAAGAAAAGTATGACAAGAATACCTTACATTAACACTCCTTTTGGTGTGTGGTATTTATCCTCTTATATAGATGTTTATAATATTTTAATAAATTTTAATAGAAAAATAATCAGTTGTATAATATAATATATTAATTTCTTATAATATTTTATCACCTGTTTGTTAACAACTATCAATAATTTTACAATTTCGGGTGTTAAATACCTAGTTTTGTGGAGTAATTTATCACTTGTTCTTTATTGTTCCTATTTATAAGATCAAGATTTAATAATATCAAGAATTTAACACATGAATAAATTTTCATTTATATATAATAAAAAAAATTTAATAGTAGTTCATAATATATGGATATTATAAATTAAGTGCACCGTTCCTGGAGATAGTATGTCGTACATACGCATGAATGATACTTTCATTTATTTGGTGTATTAATAGAATGAAAGATAAATGATAAATTTTTAATATTATAATTTCAATATCATATATATTTTATATATGTTACATAGGTTTATTAGAACCATCCTTTATATGTTCCATGTATGTAAGGAACAAGTTGTATCACTTTGAGGGGGTGGTAGTCTACACTTCCTAAAATGATATTATCATATTTACACAAGATAGAAAGCATAATGGTATGTTCTAAATAAAAATTACAGAAGAAAAATAATATTATGAATATAATATATAAAATTTATAAATACAATTTCCATCATAATGGCCATCATGATATATGGTTAGATAAAAAGGAACATTCATCGTTTCATGTGGTTTTAGTTCACCGTACATAGAAACAATATGTTCGTTACCCATTAGATATAGGTGTGTGTAAGTGTAGGATAAAATAATAACATAAAAAATAATAATATATTTAAGATACTAGTGTTTTTATGTTATCATATTATAATAATAGGTTAGGGAGTGGAAAATGGAAATAAAACTAAAAATCATGATTGAAGACGTTACATCTTAATCAGATAAATTGTTTTTGTTTATAGAAAAAGACTATATTGGAAATATTTAAGAAAAAAGTATTATATATAGAGGGGAGGGATGTTGGGAATGCATTTTTTAGATTTTGTCTTTAATTAAGAGGTTTTAGAGGTGTGAAAAGTGGGTTAGGTTGTGGCCTTTTATATGGAAGGAAAAGGGCTCACATGGAATTTTTGAAAAAAAGTTAGGAAAAAAATGTTATCACCTAATAAAAAGTTCCAAAAACCATAAAATCTAAATAAACTAAGGTTTTTGTCTAAGACATGTGTAGAAAATGGTGTTGTACTAGTGGCTAGGTCATTTGGGCCATTAATTTATAGGTTTAGTCATTTATTATGCTTAAATTTTCTATAATCAGTATAATTAATATTAATCACCTTCACTAATCATTTTAGTCAATAATTATGTTTATATTATTATAATAAAAATATAATAATTATTAAAATTTTGTATTAAATTGTTTTGAATTATGTTCACAGAAGAGGGAAAATTAAGATTAATGTTAATATCGTAGTAGGACTAATTAATTAGTTTTAAAAGAAAAATGTTCAGAAGTTTGTTATGTTTTAATATTAAATTTCAATGTGAACTTAATTATAATAAAATAAATTTTATTCAAATATGAATAATTTATCTAATTTTTAATTAAAAAGTTAATATATAATTTAACACTAATAATTATATAAACGAAATTGCTGTTTTTAACTTAAATGCATTATTTGTTAACTATTCGTTAAAAAATGAAATTCCTCTGAAAAATTAAAATAATTCACTATAAGATAATTTATAAATTATTAATTAAAAAATTAATTTTATTTCATCAAATTAAATTCCAAAATGTTACAAATTTCATATTTAAAATATGTGAACCATTAAAAAGCAGCAAAATACATTAATAAAAATATATGTTTAATGTGTAAAATTAGGTTTATTCTTACCAAATGCTTAAAAATGAATTGTATGGATATAAAAAATATATTATTGAATATTTAAAATATATATTTCATTAAAATGATAAACTATCTATATTTATTTGGGTTTATTAAGATAAAACTACTTTGGATGCATACAAATAATAATATTTATTTTATATATCTAATTGATTCTTAAATTCATTTCTCATTAATTGATAACCAATAAAATAATTTTATATTTATATAAACCATAAATATTCATAAGTTAGATAATAATATTCATAACATCTAACATGGTTACTATGTTATATCATATTATATTAAAAAATAATATTTTCATAATACATTGTTATTGGGTGAAACTCTAATTTGCGTGTAACAGAAGCTATCAAGGAAGGCCTCTCTTGTTTGTAACAAAAGATAACTCGGAGTTTCATGATTATATAGAATCTGTTTTAAATATACAATATATTATAATGTATCAAGATATTATATTTTCTTATGTGCTTGGTTTCGTGTGTCGTACACACTATCAAATACAAGGTTCGTGCATTGGAAATTCAGAAGGTTACATTCATATCTCAACATTTAAAATGAATCCCAATATATCCATGATTAGTCATGAATTGTATAATTAATTATTTTTATAGGGTTAAATATATTTTGTGAGGTGTTTTTATCAAGAAAATTCTATTTTCAGAAGGTGAATATAGAGCATCATGTTCATGGAGGACTACTGATGGTATTGGCTGTAGTTGAGTAGAAATAAAGGACATTTTGATTGATTATGTCATCTTTTTTCCTTTTTCCCATTGAGAATGTAACATTATTTATATATTTTTGATCCATTTTATGATGTTTTCTAATTTCATAGAAGTCATGTAGTTGAGTTTCATGGGTTTTTCTTTGAAGCGGTAGGTATATGATATAATGAATATTTATGGGGGTCTAAGGATATGAATCTTAAATTGGGATCCTATTTTTATCTCACCAAAATGGGGAGTCCACCCGTAGGATTTTTTCTCCCATATTATCCTTAAAACAACATTTCATTCTACGATTGATGTTTTGAAATTGAAAAATATCATGACATTAGAGGATTTATTGTGCACCATTATTTGGTATTTTTGTAGATCATTGGTAAATCCATGATTTTGTTGAATTTTCATATAATATTATCTAAGAATAAAAAATTTTCTTTGAACTTGTTGAAGTATTATATATGAGGAGCTATAGATATCAAATATTGTGGAATGTTTTTGGAGATAATTCCATATGTACAATAGACATGGTGTATTGAAATGTTGAGAAGGTGAGATATTTGAGGGAAACAAGTTTTTGTTGGACCATTATAAGTTTATGTTTGATTGATATATGAAACAAGTGGAATTCACAATTTCATATCATCTGTTCCTAAGTTTATCCTCGTCTAATTTATAGTGGATCATTTTCTTATATAGTAGGCCTTATCCCTAATTTATTAACCATTTTAATTTTTTTTAGTGTACTGGATTGGTGGAAAATATATGGGTGATTCCCTGGTAATTGGATCAGATACATAATATTTTCCTCATTTTATAGATTCATACACATTTTGAATACAAATACCCTTTCATTTATTAGGTAGAGTTATATATAGGGGATGATGTGATATCAATTTAGCAGCCACTTAAGTTTATAGACCATTAGGAGAAGGTGTTGAGTGGACTCATGATTCCCTTGGATTGAGTTTTGTGGGGGCTTTGTGGTTTATAAGAGTGTACCTTTGTAGGTGAATTTCATCTATGCACTCAGTACCATGAGATATTTTTAACCATGTAATTCTATTTTTTTTGTGATTATTTCATTGTGATTATCTTATTGATGTTTTTCCTTAAGATAATTTGTGCCCAATTTTTGTTATTGTTTATATTTACGAGTTATTGTCTGAGGGTGTTTGAATTTGGTAGTTTTGTTCTCCATATATTTTTTGTTTAGAATCACAAGGATTAGAATATTATGAGAGGTATCTAATACAAAAAACCTGACACTTTATATATTCTTACTTATCACATATTGGGTGTTTTAGGAGTTGAATGAAGTTTGGATTTTAGAACTTTATTTTGATTATGATATTTTAGCAGAAAGAGGTGTGTCATGGAATGAAAAATATATGTTGTGCCTTGAGTGGTATGTTGTGATTTTTTATCATGGTGTGAAGTTTTTTCATAGAATAAGACATAATGTGTGAGTGTTTGGTGTAAAATTGTTTTAGGAAGGATATTTGGGTATATAATTAGGGTGTTTTCTATTTAAATTTTGACACCTAAGTCATTCCCACTAATGATTTGGGTTATGACATGTAATGGTTTCTAGGTTTTTAGTAAAAATTACATATTATCATATCATAGTGTGAAAGTATTAGTTAACTATATAATGGTTTCATGGGATATTTTCTAATTATCAATTAGTGGTCATCATGGAATGGAATAATTTTTCATGTCATGAATTCTTGGGTGGATAACATCATAGATTTTCATTTTTAGGAGTCATTGAAAATGCTACTCATATTGATTCATAATTTAGTATAGGGTTATAATATATTTTTTTAGGAATTAATATTCCATGAAATGGATACTTGGTTCACATTTAGGCCTTAATTATATGAATAGATTTATAGAAATTTTTCCCATGCTATTTGGGGGAAAGATGAGTGGGACTCTGGTGTAATTTCTAGAGGTGTACTCCACTTATCCCATCTTGGAGTTACCATGTTCTAAGATTTCCTAATTCCTTGAAAATATTGTTTCAATGTAAATTTATAATCAAATTAAAATTCATATAATTTCAATATATTTTCTCAAACCCTAAGAGACAATAGTTTTATTCTAAAAGTTGTTTTACAACACTTCAAAAGGATATGGCATTGACTTCAAGGGAATTACTGCTTTGTGATTTCAGGTGAGTTTATATTCCCTTAATTTGGATTAACATTCTATCCATATTCTTTTATAAGATATGATTATAATATTTTTTTATCCCATGGACATGAACATTGTGGGGGGTTCATGTGATCTTGGTATTTAGGGTTCACCTCACATGATCTCATCTATGTGATCATATTGATCTCCTTATTCTGGTATTGTGATTATTGAATATCTATTTAAGGTAGGGAATTCAAGATTAATTCTTCCATTATCTATTGGAAATTTTTTAACTATCAAGTATCTATTTTCCTAGAGTGGATCATAAGGATTAACCAAATAAAGAAAATTAATATTATAATTATGAATTTAAGGGGAGTGATTATTCTCAGGTGTTTTATATGAATTATATGATATTTTTTTGTTTTGTGGTTTTTTACACTTATACTATGAATTTTTTTATTTGATATATGTATTATTGTTTTAATTAAAATGTTAAAAGAACCACTGATAAAATATTAATTACATAAACATATTAATGAAACAGTTGTAATAAATCTATAATTTATTTGATACTGTCAAAGAATGATTTTTTCAATTAATATGAAGGATTTTTTTAAAAGGTAACTATTAGAGAGTCATAAATTTATTTTTTGTATTTTATACTAGTATGATTTACTTATAATACATTAGTTATGTCATTTAGATGGTGGATTTTTTGGGTTTGTTCTATAGGGATGGAACGCATTTAGCAATAGGTAGTTCAACTATTTTTCCTTAAATGGAATAAGGATATGTGTTTTTTATAGAAGAAGTGGATTGGAGGTTATGTGGGTACAAATGGGTGTATTTTTGGTGTTGTGGAAATGGAATGGTTTTGTGACAGTTTTCAAGGATGATGGAATGTGTTGCAGGGTGGGTCATGAAATTATTGGTAGGTTCCTATGTGGAAGTGTTTTTTATTCCTAAAGTATTGTAATATAGTTAGTAATAATGAAAATGATTATGATATTGAATTTAGTTTGTAATAGTTGGGATATATGGTGTTCAAGACTATCAAATAGATTGATATTAAAAATTTATAAACAAATGATATAATGAATGCATTGTGGATTATAAAATAATAAATACGAAAATGGATAAATGATATGATTTAATATATTATTAAAGATTAGTTATGAAAAATTTAAATGTCCTATTTTAGGGTAGGTTTTAGGCATAGTACTGGATGTGGTTGTTTGAATGTGGTAGTGGTAGTCTGATCACTAATACGATGATTAAGAACACTATTTCTTGTATAAACCCTTATGTTAGTATTGTGTTTAACTATAATAGATGTTATATTTTTTTGAGTTATTTCCTACAGACCCCACTAAACCTAGATAATGTTATAGATTCCCAAATCTTATCGGTTCTTGAAAAATTCCCCTCCATCCAGATTGGGGATGGAATATAAAACTAACAACACCCTCTTCCATGACCTCCCTCAATGCAATATAATGGGATGTGATGGATCATAATAATAATATTCATTGAGTATTTAATGAATTTAGGATTTTGTTATGAAATTAATTTACCAACTCGTTTATTTGGTTGGGGTGATGATACATGGTGGGGGACATTCATAGTGGATGTAGGGTACATGGTTGATTTCCTTAATGTTCATATATGAAAATTATAATAAGGTTGTTATGTATGGTTCTAGGATAGTATGTGACAATGGATAAGTGATAATGATAATTATATGGCCATGGAATGATTTATATGGTGGTATATTGGATATAAGGTGAGAATATATAGTTTTATAAGGGATATAAGCATAAGAGATCAATTATTTTGAAATGAGAGTGAAACCCCAATGGGAAAATTATTATGAAGAATGCTCTAGATATATTATTTCGACTCTAGGACATTATTATTATAATTTAAACTATTTTATTGAGCCTTATTGATATTGGATGATATCTATCATGATGTATTTGTAAGTTGGTTTTATTGATAATTCATTGAGGCATTGGTATTTTCTATAAAAATTTTCTTGAGTGGTCTCTTGGAGGATCCCAGTCAGTAAACAAGTATCCTCACCCATATATATATTTCATGTTTCTAGGAGGGATTTAGAAACTAAAAATAATAATATTAGCACATGGATAGAAGATACAATATAATTTATCTATTGGTATTTCATTTTTAGAGATGTGTTCTATATGAAATAACTTGATTTATTATATATTAGTTTTTTTTATTTTGGACTTAACTAGGTGTTTTTTATATGTTCCAAATATTAATAATGTAATGCCTCTCATTTTTTTGATTTATTCCCTTGGTTCTTTTCACTATGTTGTGGAATGTTATAGGCGAACGTCAGGGGTTACACTCATCTTCACTATAAAACTATGAAGGGTTTTGAAGTGGTTTTATCTTATTATAATATATCTCCCTAAAAAATCAATTATGGATAAAATATTGCGAAACATTGAATAATAATTTTTCATTTCATTACATAAAATATGTAGCCCATGTGAATGAATGATAAAGTATAGATGCCTATTGTATAACATTATATAGCTTATATATTCTAATAATCCTTTAATAATACACATAAACCCATACATGAATATCTATCTTCAAAATTTCAATTAGGAAAAGACCCTAATAACATATTTTTTACAACATTTATTGGCCTTTTTTAACTTGTTACATCCTAAGTAACACTTTTCATAGCTCTTTGTTAGACCTGCTACATCTTTAGGATTCCACATAATAATATTCTTCTAATGAAAAAATTTTGGGAGAGAATATCAATCAATGAATATTTATTTAATTATATTGAGATTAAAAAATATAACTATTATATTGTACAAATGAATATTATACTCAATCTTCTTTTATTCACAAACTCAAAATTTTCAATGTTAAAGTAATTTATTACATTGAAATCATGTAGGATTTATATTATAATCATCTTAGAAATCATTTTATAAATTCTTATATTCCATTGAGATCATTTGGTAATATAATGAAATATTTATTTTTATATTATGATCTTAAAAATATATCATAAAACAATTTAAAATTTAAAGTGACATTCACATCAAATTATTTTGGTAAAATCATTTATTTGATAAATTTTTAATAGATCCAACTTGAAAGATTTTTCTTTAATACTATTAAAAGTTATATTTTTTCAAACTTAAAAATGTATTAAATAATGATACATTGTATATGGGGAAAAATTATTATCATTAGAGATAATATTTCATGAACAAATTATTTATAATAATATCACATATATAATTTTATATGTTTTTTAGAGATGTAATTGAAAATGAAATCCTTATTTTTTATAATATATCATTGAAGGGTGGACGGAACTCTTTCTTCATATATCAACAAATGACATTGATAAAATACTTTTATTTAGATTAAATATAATTTTATTGTTGAAGAACCCCAGAACACCCTGAGAGGGGAGGGGTGAATCAGGGTGTCAAATTTTAAAATTAATATTATAGATATTGTCCCCATGTTGGTATGAACCTATTAAAACCATATGAAGAGAATGTGATGAAAATAGAAAATAACATGCAATGTGAGGACACAATAATTTTTCTTGGTTCACCACTAAGGGACACATCCATGGATCATATGATGACATGTTTTTGGTCGTACCAAAGCCCAATAATCTTAACTATTTGTGGGGTAAAAAGTATAGCTCAATCATTATATTCCAAGCATACTTCCTTTACATGATTTTATAGATAACACGCCATGTCCCTCAGATCACTTCCATTGACCCCCCTTCTCATTGAATTTAGAAGAATCTGAAATAAGTTTATCAACTTGAAGGTTTCATAAATGGTTTGGAATTAAATCATGAACCTCTAGTTGTAGATAGATACTCTTTTGAAGTCCCATTTTCCATTGTAGTTGCAATCTACTTTTTGTGTATTGTTCATTCCGAAACATTTCCTTCATGAACTCGGCTTCTTCCTCTGTGTAATAAAGTCATCTACATACCACCTCCGTAAATTATCTCTACAAACTATGACTACATACTATGTAAAAAACTACATCTAAATACTACCTTCGCTCATACTACCTTGTACTTCTTATTCACCAAGAATGGTATTTCATGTGCCACCTTGATTTTTTGTACTACCTTGCTCTTTGTACCATCTCCTTTAATAGACAACTTCTCTAGTGAAATATTTATCTTTAGAAGACCACGTCTCCTATAACGGAATCCCCCTTTAGAACCTATTCTAACTTATGGGATTTTCTTTGGTTGAACCATTCTAGACTTCACTGAACACATTTCATATTATTAATTAATGTTTTCCAAGGGTTACATTCGGTGAACTACTTTTATATTACACCGAATTCATCTCAGATTTTTAATCTCATATTTTTAATCTCAGAACCATGAGACTAATGAATGGATTATTTCTCCATATATAGTCAAATAGATCATCATAATATGCTAAACTAATATTTAAAATTCATCAACATAGAACCACCTTTACCACATAATGTGCATCTCTCCTGAACCGTATTCCCATTAGCAGTCTGCACACTGCCATTCTCCCTACGCGAAGGCACAAATTGCAACTTCATTCCCAAAAATGACACCCTTCATGACCTCAAAACTCCACCACAATTTCGCAACAGAAATTCCATCCCATGAACCATTTTCCTTTCATGAACTACAAAATTTCTAATAAACCTCACTCTCTCAGTGAACCCCTTTCTCTCTGAGATCCTCCTTCTCTCTATGAACTATTACTTATACACCGTCCACATATCATTCCCACTTCATGGTTCACAGTTCACCATTCCATGTACAAAATATCATGAACCTCAAGCTATTACCAAAACATGGTTCTCAGTCTGTCATTACTTTTCCAAAACCATTTCCTTTTCCAGACAATAAACTCCCAATTTTGGGGCCCAAAAATTTGGAAAACACTGGGAAACTACACCACATTAAATATAGTTTTCATCCTAAATCTAAAGACCATATTCCTTCCAACCACTATGATCAAACCAATGTGGGTTAGAAAAAAAACACATACCATATGCATATCTAGTAAAGAACAAGTTTGGATCTAATAATTATTTATTTCAAAACCATAGTTATAACAACCTCATTTTTATATTAAATAAATTCCCACTTTGGTTTTATTTTTATATTCCATTTTAGTGAAAATTTTATATTTATTTGATGTAATCTCTATCATTATGTATGAACTGTTCTTTTTATAAGGGATACTCATAATTTACAATGGGTGCATAAAGGTTAGAGGTGTTTTCCATTAGTTGTGTAAAGACAAGTTCTTTATTTGATGCACTTTTGTGGGTATTACTAGCTTCACAAAAGGGTATTCACTTTTTCCAAGAAAAGCATAAGGGTAGTTTCCCCCACTATGTTAGGGTTTTTGTGACCTATGTAAGGGTCCACATGGAAACCATCATATTTTGTATATCTAAAATGGTGTTTCTATATGGTAATACATGATACCTTTATGTTTACAAATGATGTTTAATGGTAACTCTAGCACTATGTAAATGTATGTTGCGTTATTCAATGGGTTTTTAAGGGTAATCTGGTTTTTTAATAAGTGTAGATTTAGTTTTGTAATTGTATGCCTGGATTTCAATATGATAAATAGGTAAAACAGTTTTTTTCAAGGTATTCATTATGGTAGATCTGATTTGAATACGTGTAAAACCATGTCACCCTTACACAACACCCTTTATGGAGATATACTATTTTAAAACCATATTATTCATTTCTGCTTTTCCTGTTTGAAACTGTGATTCATTTCCACAAATTTAAAATTAAAAAATCATTGAAAATAATTGATATTGAATTTTTTAGGATTATAAATAATTAATTAGTTGTTTTTAATACTATACAATAAGAAAATTATTAGAGGACCAATATAACTAATAATTTAATTTTTGGGTATAAATATAGTAATTTTTTACAATGATTTCCTTCTTAAAAGTTTCTAAATATTTCTAAAATTATTTTTTTAGTGATCCTTTTATGTCTGAGTAGCCCAAAATTTACTTTTCACAAGATCTAAAAAGCTATATTTGATCAAATATGTTTCCTCATCATATTTATAGGTGTTGAAGGACCCTCTCCCTCTAACATCCTTTTTTTAGTGCATCATTTTAAAAGGATAATTCAATGTTGGGTTCTGTATTATTCTATAATCCTTATTTGAAGATATTTTTTTGAGTTTACCTTTCTAAATATTTTTGGGATAAATGATTATTAATTCATAAATGATAATAATATATAACTATTGAGAACAGTAATAAGGTATTATCATGATTATATTGGATTTTATAGGAGAGAGAAATTATTATCTCTAGTGGTGTATTCAATTGAGAAAGAAAGAAATTATTTTGAATTAGTTCTAGTAATTCTTGCTGTGTTCATTGAATCTAATAATACCTGAATTTTATTCAAGAGATGATTATGTGGTCATCCTTTTGACTTAACATTGACAAGTTTGTTATAGTAGGTTTATTACTTCTTTGGGATCTCATTGAATCTTATTTCTATGGTGTAATTACTTTTTTATAATTGATTATCATTATTGATTGTGAACTAATTTTGTTGTGTAATTAGCCTATGAGACCCATATAAGTTACTTGTTTCCTTGAGTTTTCATGTTTCTTATTGGTTGGTGTTGGATTTTGACCTTTTGTATTTCATGTTGCTACTATTTTCTCATGAATATATGTGATGATTTGTTAAAATATATACCCTATTTTGTGTACCTTTGGAGGTATTTTTTTGGTTCCCAAATTTGGTCAACTATTGTGAAATGGTTATCCATTATAGGGGGAGTGAGAAAATATTTCAATGTTTATGATGATGAAACAAAGTTCACAGTGGGGATACGAAGATGAATCATGGATTTATTGTTATTTAATAATTTCTTAAAGGATGCATGTTACTCGATGCCTAATGGAAGTTGAGTAAATTTTCCCTCAAAGTATAAATTATACGTAGAGCATCACATGGTTTATTCATAAGGGATATAGAGAATTCTTCTCACATGATACCGAGTATCATTTTTACAAATCATTTTGTCCAGTAATTTATTACTAATAATTTTAGGTTATTCTGTCAGGTGTGGATTTTAAGAAGGTAAAAAAGGTATTTCGGTGTCTTGGTTATCACATGGGTACTCAGTATGAGATTGTTTTGTTTTATTTCACATTTCTGTTTATCATGAAATAAAATTATTTTTCATGACCACATCCATTAACGATGTATTAATGGTGTTTGAATAATTTTTATTACACAAACACTATATTGGTATTTCGATTCGCATAATTATTTCATGTATAGAAATCCAAGAAAGTGAAGTGGGCCCCTAAGAGATGGTTGATCCAAGGATCATGGAGTTGGGAGCGGTACTAAGATTTACTCTAGAGGACTCTAGATTTTAAATTATTTTAATACTTTAACTTAAATTGTAGTATGGATTTCCACATTAGGATTCTATTTATCTATTTATTATACTATATTTATTCCATTCGGTTTTATTAAATTCCATATATTACACCAAGATGTTATTTTTTTATTATATTATTTGTGAAAATCCATGATATTGAGGTTATAATCTCCCCATTGATGGGTTTAGACCCATTGTACTAGTTTACAAGCTCACAAATATGGGGAGGAGCACATGATTTCATGTGACTCTCCATCTCAGCCCTAGGGGCTCAGGTCAAGGTGTTGCAAAATGTAATCATAAAAAAGTTTCTTCATTTATTTTTGGACTAACCTAGGAAATTAGTCAAAGGATATATTTTTTGGGGCTCAGGTAGGGGAGATTCCATGTCTCTTTCCAACTCATGTGTAGTATAAATCTATGTTTCCATATATGTGAATGATGTAAATGTTTTATGAGTATTTTGGATCTTTCATACATCATGGATAGGAAAGTAAGATCAAATACTATATATATATATATATTTATTTTTTTTGTTGCATACTAGATATTTATTTCTTTGATGTGTGTTATCAGTTTATGATATAATTTTATTCTTGGTTTTGAGTTCTACTTCTATTTTAAAATTATTCTATGATATATCCATGTAAAATTAATTAGTTAAGACTTAGTATGTTGTTATATATATACATAAATTTGACCATGGATAACATGTAGGGATAAATACCTTAGTTAGTTCTGGTTGGGATACACAAGGGTCTTTAGGCAGACACCCATGAGAACCCTTATGTCATTCCATAGATCGATTATGACCATTCCTAAAAACATTGGGGCTTTCAAAATGTTTATTTCACATCACCAAAGAATTCTCCTCAAGGAATTTCTGAAGTAATAAATATAAATAAAGGTTAAATACAACCTCAATGGAGGATGTTCTTTCTTTAAAACCAGATGTATATTAGAAACTTTATATGGCCTAATCCTTAAATATTTCTTAATCTTGGGATAAGTCAATAATTTTAATTTAATTCACATCAAGGATCTTTTTAGGTTTATTTATTTAGAGAATTATGTAATAACTCATACTTAATAATGTAAATATTACAAGTATACACATTTAGTCAATATCTAATTTTTTTAAACAAATTTTTTTAAAAAATAAAAAAGGTTGGTTTCATATTTATACATAATGACATTTCCTTGATCACATCCTTCACTGTATTCATCTTCAAGTACAATGAAATACATTTAAAAATATTGGATGATCATAAAATGATCAGTACGGGATATGTAAATAATGAAAACTATAAGTCTTTCAAAAACAAGTAAACCATGAATACATCATCATTAAATTAATACTTTTTACATTTAACAAGTAGTAATTATACCTAACTAAATATTACCTCATTTCATACCCTTTTTGTAACAAGTAAATTACTATAAATCTCATAGAAATAAATATAAAATATATAAAGGTAAAATTGTACATAATCATACTTAAATGGAGTAAATATACAGTCGACATCCACAAATCATTCTTACAAATGAAGTAGCCATACAACTGACTTCCATACCCAATGCATTGGAGGTTATAATGTAACGACCCGTCCGTGGTTTATTAGGAACCAACTGTATTTGGTTTATCATATCAAAAACTTTCTTTGGTTTATCATGTAACAATACCTGAAATTTACAAGTACAATTATATAATTAAAACACATAAAAGATTGAAATTAGCAGCATTTCACCAATAAAATTTCATTGGAAATCACAATAATTCATTTCCATATATTAAAATAGTAAATCCACTTTCAAAACCATTTTTAATACCAAAATATCCAAAAATGTAATAAGGTATTTATTTTTTCAATTAAAAAACACTATGTCTTATAGATGAAACAAAATGTCCAATAATGGTTATGGTGGTGAAGGAGTCGTTGTCGCCACATAAGTTAAAAATATTCCATTTTGTTAATTAGTAAAATTCTTAGAAGAAATAATATTACCTTTGAATGAAATTAAATGTAAAAGGGGTTTATTATATACCACATATAACATGGTAGTGTATATTTTCTTAAAACGCCTCAATGAAAGGAGACTGAGACAAAGTCCCTTAACTTGAGAACGACTTGTCACATACAATCGTTATGTTCCTAAATAATAAAATTATATTAAGTTGTACTTTCAATAGTATCTTTTCAAGTCTATTATTTCTTTTATATCACTTTTTACCATGTTATACAAATTACATAATTATATAATATGTTTTCACAGTATCCGGTATTTAGCCAAAAATGAGCATGTTTGGATGTAAATTTTCCATTTAGTAAAAAGTTACTCATCTAAAGAATATTATTCATGATTAAAATATCACATATATACAGTATATAAGTATTCATAATATCCTTATTATTTGGAGATAAGAAATGAAATGCACTGTTCAAGGAGACGGTAGGCCGTACGTACGCATGATCGTTACTTTAATTTATTTTTCTTATTAAAATATTAATAATAAAATTATATAAATGTATATTATAATAATACTGTTATTTTAATGTAATGTATATATCATTTGTTTTATAAAACCATAATTTATATATTCCTTGTATAGCGGGAACTAGTCACATTGCTTTGAGGGGGCGGTAGTCCAAACTTCTCAAACAAAATTATTGTCTTTAAACAACATGGAAAGAATAACGGTATGTTATAAAAAAAATTATATAAGAATAGGGAAAATATGAATATAATATATATCATATATAAATATAGTTCCATCATAATATCCACCAGTATAGGTGGTAGTAGAATATTTTACAATCCCCATTTCGTGAGGTAGTTGTTCGCCGTACACAGAAACAATATGTTCTATATCCAATACATAGAGGTGTGTGTAAGTGTAGGTAAAAAACATAGAATAAAAATATCCTAGTATGTTTAGGATACTATTTTTGTTAAAAAATAATGGAATAAATTTTTTTTAGGGGTTTGTAGAAGGAAAATAAAAGAAATGGATTTTGAGAGAAAACGTTACCTCTAAATCAGGTAACTCCTTTTGAGTGGAGCCAAAAGGATTACTTGAGTTGCCTTATTCCCAAGTTAAGTATTCTAGGAGAAAATAAGAGATTTGGATAGATTATTTTATAATAATTTTGATGATCTAAGGGGCTTGAGATATTATAGTAAGTGGGTAGAGGTGGTGGCCTTTTATAAGAAGGGGAGGGGCCCTTTAAAAAAGTCATTAAATATTATTTTTTATAAATTGATTTAAGAATTATTATAGTAATAAAATGATATATTTAGAGGGTGATATATTTCTAGTATTATATGATGATGTTTCTAAATCCCATAAACCAATTTTTTTTATAAAAACTTAGGTTATAATTTTAACATTATCTTTTTTCTTTGAATCATAGATAAATAAATTAACTCTTACCATGTCCTCTTATATTTTTACATTATATTGTTAATATAGTTACAATAAAATATAAATAGAACCTAAAGTGGATAATTAATTAAATTTTTAACATTATATAAGTAATTTTTCTGATTATTATATATTTATGACAATTATATCATATAATAAAATAGTATTTGTTTTTTTTAAAACATTTGCGTCAATTTTGACACTATTTAGTAATTTATTTCTGTTAGTCATGAAAAATTTATTTATTCCAAAAAACTACCTTAAATAAAATATAACATGTCACAATAATCCATAATATTCTTGTAGGGAATAAAAATTTTCATATTAATTTTATTTTAGTATTTATAATATCATTTATATGAATCATTCATTAATCAGGTAATCATTACATCATCATTGTGTCATTAATAAATTAAATTATTTAATGCCTAAAAACTATAACGAAAATAAAATGATTTGGGAAATATTTTTATATTTCTAATGACTAATTATAGTCATAGATATTAGTTATATAACCCTATATTAAAATTTATTTATTAAAAGATTCATGTTTATTTTTTATTTTTCTTTACATTAAAATAATTTTTATAACATGAAATTATCACATCCACGTGGCTCCATGCGATCTTAAAATAGACCCAATGTTTCTCATGGTCAACTATATGTCATAAAATAGTATTAGGACACATTTTAGGGTAGTTTTATGTTTTTATAATTTATGTTTACGGTTATTTACCTAATTTATCATTTAACCATGGTAAATAAAAATAATTACTGAATTTACTATTCATAATGACCAAAAATGAAAGGGAACTATTTAAAAAATTTGGGCATTATGATTAAAAATATAGAATCCATTTTTACAAATTAAAAACATATAAGTTATAGGAATTAATTTAAAATTAATTCCAATTGTCAAAATGAGAAAGTATGTTTTTAAAGGTAAAAACCATCAACAGATTGACATGATTTTATATCTAATTTCTATGTGATGTTACATCCATTGATCAAAATTGGATTAAATGATAAAAAACTAATCCAATTACACTTGAAAACTAATTTAAAATATAATCTATCTATATAAAAAAATACACGAAAATACTGTTTTGAATTAAAATTCATTATTTTTTAAGATTCATTAAAATAGGAATTTTATCAAACAAAATAAAATTTTTTTAACCAAAGTAAATTTAGATGTCCCACTTCTAAATAAGTAGTTTATTTTGTCTAATAAGACTTATAAAATTCGAAAAAACTAGATTTAAAAAGGGATCACCATAAAATGGTGGTAAAATGACTTTAAAATATTATAGTATTTTATGCTTTAAAATGGATTCATTATCATTTAAGCCTCTAAAACATATAGGATAAATGTAATGTGATTTAGAAACATGTAAAATCATATTTTAGTTATTTCTTTTCATTACCTCCAAAACAATAGTTAGGCTTTAACTACTATTTAAAATAATAATTGTATTATTTTTTGGTATAACTCAGTGTTGTTTGCAATGTAAGATTTCAAAGAAACCCATTATTTTGTATCTGGTATGAAATCATATATAACGTCCCCATTAAGGTAATAAACTATTTAATTCATAAACATTAATAGATATAAAAAATTATTATTGTTTAATTATCTGGGATGTTACATCCTTCCCCCTTTTGAAAGTTGCATCTTGACAATTTTAAAATTTAGGCTCGGTAATTATCGTTTCCTTTTCCAAATTACTACATTGAAATCCCACACTAGAAGAGTTTCAATAAAACAACCACATTGAAAATAAGGTTAGAGTATTTTAAAGGTTACCCGATATAACACATACTTGGATTCCATGTTTGAAAACATGGATATAGAAGAAAAAACACATTATATTCTGATGAAGAGTGATAGAAAGATAAATCTAGAGAATGATTAAAAATAGAAAACTGAAAACCCATGTTGGGTAAAATGGCCTTTGATTTCATATTAGGAAAATTAAATGAAAATAATTTTTTTTAATATCCTTCTCATAGATTTGAAGAATTATTTTATTTCATATACTAAAGACATAAGGTAACATACTTACTTCAGAATTATTGATTCATCATTTAGTCAATATCCACCTTAAACTCATATTTATATCCAATATACGAGTATTTAAGATGAATTTTTAACATATGAATCAATATAACAAAAATCTAGACAATAATAAAATACACAAACAGTTAACTATATATTTCTCCTTTGATTAGACAATAACCCAAACCAAAATAGTTAATATAAGGTAAGATAATTCCCCAAAATGAATGAACCGTAAAATGATAAAAACTAAATTAAAATACATAATTCAACATTGATAACCATGTTTAAAATATACCATTAAGAAAATAACTATCCTTAAAATCCTATAAATAATCCAATTAATTTTTTTAACACAAAAATCATAAGGATTTGATAACAAAGTGTTCCAAGATAAATTGTAACATTTACGTCCAAATAACATCAAACAATCTTAATATATCCTACCAAAAAGTAATTAACAAAATTAACTTCTCTACAAGAAAGGTTAATCACTTATATAAATAACCCAAACCTCCATAAGTCTATAATTAGATCAATGATTTCTCTAAAAAATAAAAATCACCCATTACTTCTGAAATAAAACCCATAATATTATATTTACATTAATCATAAAATGTTCCCAAAAAAGTAAATGTCTTCCAAAATAATATTAATAATTCAATCCCTAAATCATTTTACAATCCCAAGGATATCCATTTGATAAAAAATAAGTTCCAATATCATCTTCTTCTTATTCCACAAACTGGATTAATATAAAAAATGTATTACTAACCAGGGACTTCAGGTATGCTAGTCGTAGGTGATGCGCCCTTTTCACCATTTGGTTTCGGGGTTGATTCCCTTGGCCTTACCAGACGTGATTTTTATTACCCATCTAACAAGTTTTCTGTTTTTTTTAATACTATATATTAATTATATAATTCCAAACATGAGATAAAATCATTTAAATAACCATAAAATATTTTAATCTCAAGTTTATATCATGCCTTTTATTTTTCCTCCCAAAATGTAATAGGACATAATTACCTCAAATTCAAGGATCATATAAACACGAAAGGTTCTTTATAATGATATCTACAAAAGAATGAGATAAGTATTCCTCAATTAACATTTTTACATAACAAATATAAGGGTTACACACACTAGAATTCATCCAAATAATTCCATCATTAATACATTTAAACGTTTCATCATCCATATATCCAATATATCTCATCAATTCCTAAAATTTGAACATCTTAATCATAGAAAATTCTTCATGATACTTAATCCATGATTGTATATATTATTCTTTAAGACATCATTCCTTACAAATAAATCATTCATAATGTCCTAAAATTCAATAATATAAAAAATTTAGGTAAGAAATAATACATACATTTGGTATATCATTTTTAGTTTCCTTATATTCAAATGGAAATACATTAGGTATTGGTAACAATAAATATGTATGGTCCTACATATCCCATTACTGAACCTTCTTCATAGGTATTCTATTTATTAATGACTTAGAACACCACATTTTAAAAATTATGTTGATCCATTAGAAATAACTTCTATCCCTTTTCTAGAGACAATTGAACACTTACTTTTTCCAGGGATGGTTATTGCTTTAAGACCTTAATTACAACATCTATAACAGCTTTCCACATCTTTGAAACAATTTCCAAGGTGGTTTTTTCCCATGATTGACACATAGGTTGTTTAATATTCTAACCATTATGATTATTACCATAACATCCATAGGGATTCATTTCTCACATATATGATTCCTTAGACAAATAATCAAGGATCATGTTTTCAATAATGACTCTGGATATATGGTTTAAAAGAAGCATATGTGCACTCATTGTAGATCCAATTTCATTCTATTTCATATTCATAAAACCACCACAGTTTCCTTCACATCCATTATTACATTGGTTCCTTCTAGATCTATCCATATAAAAACTAAAAGGGTTTGTGTGAGTACATCAATACAATCATCATGTACTCTCATATGAGGAGGATAAATGCAAAGATATACTTATTCAAGTAATCCAAAAATTATTCAATTTATCAAAAATATCTACGACTCTTTCAAATATTCGAACCATTTTAGTGATATAAACAGGCATGTTATTCTTAAATAACACCATAACCCATAAATTTATATAAAACTACCTCTGATACCAAATATAAGGCCAAAACCTTATATATTTTTTAATATTGAGATTACTCAACAATTTGAAATAAATTCACATCGAGGATATATTCAGATTTATTGATATAGAGAATTAGATCATAACGCATACATAACAATGTAAATATTACAAGTTGACACTTCTACTCACTGTCAATTTTTTGGAAAAAGACATTCTAAAAAGAAGAAAGGTCCATTTCATGTTTAAACATCCTGAATTCTCCTTAATCCCATCCATGAATCTATTTTTCTTTATTTTATGTGAAAAACATTGAAAAACATGAGATGATCATAAAAATCATTGTAATGGATACCTAACTAATGAAAATTTTTAGTCGTGTGAAAACACGTAAACCATGAATACAGTCAGAATGGCCCGAAGGCCTTCATTTTTCTTATTTTTGATAATCTTCCTTTCAAGTGGTGAGGAATGGATTAGTGAAAATTACATGACATGTAGGTCTTGGAGGGAATCACCCAAACTAGATAACTTAGAACTACTCCTCCCAATCATATGTAAATATATCAGTGCTCCACCATCACAGGGCTAGTTTGGTAGATGTCCTATGAAAGGATGCACAGGCCCGGTATCGATGTAAAAGCCATACCCCCTCATTCATCCAATTCTGGTTAACTCTGCTCCACTGAATGAACCTACCATGAATCATCATCTGAAGACTTTTCCATTTTATTCTGACTGGTACGTATATATTCATGTGGCCTGATGGTCTTAGGGTGGCCCTAAGGCCTTAAGGTTTCCTGAAGGCCATGAGAAATAACAATCCCGAGGTCCTTTTGTGCCCCGAAGGCCTTGTAGGACCCAAGGACCAAACCAGTGGCCAATAGGCCTAGATGAATGAATTGTTCTAGTTTCTACATTACCGAATAGTACCTACTACAGTAGTGCTATAGTAGTTCTACAGTGCCTTCTATAGTACTTCTATTGTATCCTAGAAATACACCTCCACCCAAATTTGATCTCGGGTCTCTTGGATTCACCTGCTGAGTCCTCAGCAACTGGGATAATTCCCATGTGTATAAACCATTAATATTTTATCATAATGTAATACATTTCACCATTTGGTAGTAGTAAATATTCTTCTCATAATACAAACTCATTTCTTATCATCATTGTAACCAAAATAATAACATAAAGCCCATATAAAGCAGTATATAATAGATATAATATAAGATAGTACATAATCATACATAAATAGAATAGAAATACTATTGAATTCCAAAAATAATTCTTATACATGGAATAGTTATAGGGTTGCATTCCATATCCAATGTATTGGAAGTTATCATGTGACAAGCCATCCTTGGTTTATCATAGAACCACCCCTTTTTTGTTTATCACGTAACCACCAATCTTTGGTTTATCATGTAACAACCCGTGAAATTTACTAGTACCATTATATAATTATACCACATAAAATATTTCCTCCAATGGCCCAAAGGCTTTCATTTTTTGTCGATTTTGATAATTCATCATTCAAGGGGTGAGGTGGAACCCTTATAAGGCCAGTAGGCATAAGTATTAAATGGCCCATAGGCCTTAGAGGAATCCATTTCCCGTAGGCTTCAAACATTAAATACAACCCAGAATAACAACTTGGAACTGCTCCTCCCCAACATTTTCATCGTGAAATTAGCTCTAGACCATCGCAAGGCTATTCGACTAGGCTTTCCCATGCTTGCATAGGCTTGTCCCGAATAAAATTTCATTTTCAATCATAAGAATTCATTTCAAAATATTGAAATAGTAAATCCACTTTCAAACCCATTTTCAATACCAAAACACCCAAAAGGGAATAAGATATTTCATTTTTCATATTAAAATATTAATTATTATAGATAATTATAAATATCAAATAACATTTATGACATTAGATAATTCATTTTATCCTCATACATTAAACGAATTCCATTTTTTCATTTATAAAAATTATTCATATAAAAAAGGAGATTGAGACGGACTCCCTTACCTTGAGTCAGACTCCACATGTAAAATCATTATATTCTTGAAGAATAAACATAGGTTACTTTATACTTCTAGAGAAACTTTTTCAAGGCTATTATTCCTTTTATATCACTTTTTACCATGTTATACAAATTACATAAGTATATCGGACACTTTGTCGATCTTCGATGCATGAGTTGAAAATGAACATGTTTTGATGTAAATTATCCATGTTGTAAAAATTACATCATATCTAGAATATTATTATTGATTTATTTATCATATATATCACATAAATATATTTTTATAATATCCATTATATTTTAAGATAAAAAATGAAATGCACCATTCATGGAAACGATAGGTTGTACACACGCATGAACGCTACATTCATTTCATTTTCATAATAAAAGAATAATAATAATGTGATATAAATGAATATTATAATACAAGTACTATATTAATGTCATTTATGTATCATAGGTTTAATAAAACCATCCTTTAAACCATCCATGTATAGAGGTAACGAGTCACATCGCTTTGAGGGGGTTGTAGTCCACAATTCCCCAAACAAAATTATTGTGTTTACACAACAAGTAAAGCTTAAGGATATACTCTAAATGAAATTATATTAGCACATGGAAAATATAAATATAATATATATCATATATAAATATAGTGAAAATATAATGTCCACCAAGATAGGTGGTAGGAAAAAATTGAACAATCATCAATTCGTGAGGTCATAGTTCGCCACACACAGAAACAATATGTTCTATATCTATTAGATGAATGTGTGTATAATTATAGTTATAACCCTTAGAATTAAAAAAATACTAATATATTTAGGATACTAGTGTTGTTATAATATAATGGAATAAAAAAAATTAGTAGATTAGAAAAGGAAAACAAATGAAAGGAGCTTGAGAGAAGCCGTTACCTCTAAATCGATTTACTCCTTTTGATTTGATCCAAAACGCTTCCATGAGTTTCCATATTCCAAAGGAAAGGATTATAGAAGTAAAAGAGTGATGTTGGAAAATTATTGTAGTAGAATTTGGATTATAAAATTGGATTGAGAGGTGTGAGTAAGTGGGTTGAGGTTGTGACCATTTATAAGAGGTGGGTGGGGCACTTTAGGAAAGTCTTGAAATATTATTTTAATATAAATTGATTTTCGAATTATAATTGTTCCAAAGTGATATATTTAGAAGATAATACGAGTATGGGTAAAAATACTATGATTCAATAGGTTTTAGAAATGTTTTGGTCATAAATTTAACTTTATATTTCAGGTTAAACCCTTAGTTAAATAAATTAACTCTTACCATATCTTCTTGTATTTTTACACTATATGGTTAATATAGTAACTATTAAATGACAATATAACCTCAAGTGAATAATTAAAAAAATTTGTAAAATTATCTATGTCATTTGGAAAAATATTATATTTTTATGAATATTATATTATTTAATAAAATATTACTTGTTTTAAATAATACATTTATGTTAATTTTGAAAGTATTTAGTATTTTAATTTCTTTAAAGTCATAAAAAATTGATTCATTAAAAAAACTACATTAACTCAAACATAAAATGTCCTAATCATTCAAAAATTATTACATGGAATCAAAATGTTCAAATTAAATTTATATTAGTATTTAAAATATCATTTATATAACCCTACATTAAAAATGTTTCAGTAAAAGATATATGACTAGGTTATATATTTCATTAAAATAAAATAATTATTATAACATGTCATTATCACATAAACGTGGCTCTATGGGGTCCTAAAATTGACCCTAGGAGGCTAATGGTCGGCCATAGCTCATGTATTAGGATTAGAACATGTTTTAGGGTAGTTTTATATTTTTATGATATTATTTTTACCATCATTTACATTATTTACCCTTTAACAATGGTAAATAAAAATAATTACTAAAGATACTATTCATAATGTCCAATAATTAAATTGACCTATTTACATAATATTGGCCTTCTAATTCCAAATATATAATCAATTTTTCCAAATTCAAAACACATAATTTGAAGTAATTAATATAAAATTAATTTCTTTTATCAAAATGTGAAAACATGTTTTTTAAATATAAAAACCATCAAAAGATTCATGTGTGTTTATATCTAATTTTAATGTGAAAATACTTCCATTGAATTTTTTTTATTAAATGATAAAAAAAATAATCCAATTAAACATTAAAATAAATTAAAAATATAATCTAACTATATAGAAAATTAATACTAAATGAATGTCTTGTATTAAAATTCTATATTTTTTTATGTCCATTAAAATATGAATTTTAACAAAAAATTACCAAAATTTCAACCAAAGTATACTTTGGAATCCTGATTCTAATTAATAAGATTATTTTTTCAAATAGAACCTATAAATGTGCCATACAATATATTTTTAATGTGATCACCATCAAACGACGACAAAATGACCTTTTAAGAATATTAGAGTATTTTATGCTTAAAATAAGATCCATTATCATTTTAAACCACTAAAATTTATTTATTAATTAATAAATATTTAAAAAAAATGTATAATCATATTTTAGGTAGTTCTTTTCATTCCCAATAATACAACATCTAGCCTTTAACTACTATTTAAAAAAATAATTGAATTATTTTTTTTATAACTCTGTGTTGTGTGCAACAAAATATTTCTGAGAAACATGTTGTTTTATATTGAGTACAACATTGGAGATAGCATCATCATTAAAGTAACAATACTATCTAATTAATAAATATTAATATATTTGAAAAAGTTATTATTCTATAAATACCTAGTATGTTACAATGATTCTTTTCATGCTCCAACACCATTTATGTGGTTTTGGAATCAGTGCCTCTTAAACTATAGGTGTTTATCTTATTCCATATCCTTGGTGTATGAGTTCATAACTATTTTAAATTATTAATTGAATTTAAATCTATGATATTTAATAATTATATGGTATTACATACCATTAGTATGCAAAGTAATGAGTTGAATTATTATGAGAATAATTTAACTTATAAATTCAATGATGGATCAATAGACTAAACTAGTGGATTTCAAGATTATTGAGTGTCCCATTCATTTAAATTTCAAACATTATTGACAGATTTATCACAATTTTCATGTATAATTTTTTGTTAATTTTTTTCAAGACATCATTTGGTAGAATTTGAACCATCATTATTGATTCCCACAACGTCCAATAGTCATTTATTATTATAAACATCTGTGGGACATCAAGATAATAGAGATGATGAGCTTCAGTGTGATTCTAAGCATAGATTGGATAACCAATTTCCAAGATCACATTGGTTTCAATCAGATATGGATATAATTTACTACACAATGGGAGAGAATTTCATGATGTTTTTTGAATAGGATCTATGAGTATGTAGAGTTATATAAGAAAAGAGTCAGGTTATGATGACTATAATGAATATTATGGACATGGATCATTTGACAGGATCAAATACATTCCTTGAGTATTTTCCCCCAACCATAGACCTCTATTGTGATATATTTAAATATAATTAAAAATTAATATCCATAGATAAAAGAGTTTAATTTTTTAATTATCTCATTCAAAGATTGTAGCCAATTTAAATACCCTTTATAATATTTCATTGGATGAGTTGAATAATCATAATTTACAACTCATGGAATTGGAGAAGAGGGGATTTATTAGGTAGGGTACAACACCATGGGATCATTAGTACATGTTCTATAAAAAATTGGGATTTTTTTCTTTGACTATGTTTAGATTACTAGAATATAAACTAGTTTTTGATTAAATATATATATACTTTTATCACGATTAATGATATCTTCGATGATTTACAAGGATCTATATGGTTATCCATGATTTTTTCTTGGTCGATTTATCCCTAGTTAATGATTTGAGGGAGGGGCATCTCAGTTATGGATTTTTTAGAGTTGGTATGGGCGATATGAGTAATTAGTGAATCCATTGGGATAGAAAAATATTCCTAAAGTGTTCATGGCTCTCATGAACAGGATCATCCACAAATATCTTGACTCATCCATCTTGATATTAAATAAAGACATCCACTTGTACTCACCACATCTGAATAACAAGTATGAAATCATGATATAGTCTTTATTATGATTTTACCGCAGCATCATCATGCAATGTTATCAATGTGTGAATTTTGGATTCATGCGGTAATGTACTCGGGGCATGGTGTTTCTAAGTTAAGAATGGCTATAGATCTAGAGAAATTGGATACAATGATTTCCTACATAGGATCTCAGAATCTGTTCAATATCACAAGTATTCTAGGTTTAGTGGGATACTATATACATTATATATAAGACTTTCCCCTAATTATCACCATCCCTGACTACGATGATGAATAATGGATTAAAATTATAGTTGTCATATCAATGTTATGAGAGTTTTCATGAGATGAAAATGAGATTGAATACATCTCTAGTATTGAATCTTCCTCAGCCTGGGGTCATTTAGATGTATACTATAGTGTATTAAGTGTTTTTTTGGAGTATTTCTAAAACAAGTAGAGTAGGTAGTAATTTATCAGTCAAACCATTTATGACCATATGATTGGAACTATC
Organism: Viscum album; assembly: GCA_963277665.1. Lineage (NCBI taxonomy): Eukaryota > Viridiplantae > Streptophyta > Magnoliopsida > Santalales > Viscaceae > Viscum > Viscum album. Next base: position 1,569,128,933 of record OY728160.1, read on the forward strand.
CCACCCATTACATAGAGATGGAAGTGGTGGTTTAGGGTTTTAAGTATAGGTGATACTATATCTTCGGTGAGAGTGTTATTATCTACACTAGTCACATGATCCCTCACTATATCCTCACACAATGAGACTAGTACTTTAGGTAGAGGTTCGGTGTAGCATATTTATAGATGTTTTGTTTTGAGTTATATTATACATCTAATAAATTAAATTTCACTACATATTCTCTTATATATAAAATTCTGGTGGCTTAGTAGCATGGCGAATGTCCTTCAGAGAAAGAGTGGGTCCTGATGAGCTTAATGGAGAATTGGAGGATGGATTATTCTATGTACATGTTATTCATGAAATTTTATCCATTAGTGTCTATATATTAATTACATGACTATGAAATAGCTAGATAAGATGCTGACCTTGATTATCCAGTGATGTTGGAATAGCATGCTTATGATGACCTAATACAAGGATGGTTGTTGGACGATAATTATATAGACCACTTTCATGGGAGATCTTCAATGCCTACTTCCCTTAGGTGATAAATTATGATATACTTGCATACATTGAAGTGGTAAGTACATCATGTTCTGAAAAAAAGAATCACGACTTTAGGTAGCCATTCCAGTGTTCATGGATGAAGAGAGACATTAATGGATTCATTTCCCGATTTCTTTCTACAAGAGGGTAATTCCTGATAACCAATGTCATGATTGGTTTCTCTAGTGACATCCAATTCCCATGTTGAAGTGGGATGATGTCATGAAATATTTTTTAATAGAGTTTTCTATGAACCTAGTGACCGATGATATTGTATGTGTAATCGTTGATTAGTTATGAGAATATTCTTAATTCTTTATAATCCAAGAGAATAACTCAGTAAACAACATGGGAAATTTTAATTTCCAAGAGATAGTATGATTTCATGGAGTTTCATTCAGATTATTCTTTTATTTATTGAATTTTTAAGGGCTTGTAGTAGGGCTTCAAGACCCATTTCATATTGAGATAATAATACCATATCAAGACCGATGGATAGTAAGATAGAAAGATGTGAGTTATAATTTATCTACATTAATATTTCGTTTTAGACATCGATGGTCAGTGGTATGATCACATATATATATTTCACTTCTCATACCAAACAAATTACAAAACATTTGTTCATATGGGAACTTTTGAGGCTCTCTATGAAAGGCCATGTCATTCAATGCTATTTTCGCTCGATGCTGGTGAGATAATAGTATTGGGACCCAGTTTGTTCTTAGAAACATTTGATAGAGTACAACTAAATTAGAAGAGGTTGATCGCATCTTAGAGTAGGAAGTTATATTATACCAACCACAGGGGATTATATTTGGTGTTTTCAAATAGATGTATTGTTTTCTTGAGTTTGACTCCTTTTTTCGGACACCAAAATTTTAGGAAGCAATGTATTCTTGATCCAAATAATGTTTTAAATTTTGAGATTACCTTGAGGGTTATTAAAATAGCATATTTATAGGATCATCTTTTTTCTAATTCAAGTGGGATCAATGTTTTCAAAGTTGCTGAACTACATAAGTACATGCCCGAACCTATGAATTTCATTGACAAAGAGGATGTTGAAATAGATCTTGATGGATCATATGAGGAATTCCCATTGCAGATTATATACTATATTAAGAAAGTATGTTGAGGGAAAATTGTACTGCTTTTTTAGGTTCTTTAGCATATTGGACGGCCCATGAGCAAATATGGGTGTGAGGGGATTATTTTCAAACACAATGGGAAATATTGTTTAAGAAATAACATTGGTTGACTTAATAAGGATGGGAAGTAATTAATGGGGATAGTTTTAACATCCTCACATTAATAATAAATAAATAAATATTTTGGATTTGTTTTTGTATGTCTTTTTAGTGAAAAATAATTTTATAACGTAATTGTTACCCTTATGTAGGATCTATGATTTGGATAAGGATAAATCATGAGTTATAAAGACTATATATAGGTATAATTATTTTTTATTGGCTATCTAATTATATGTTCTTTGTTTCCACCACTATATAAGGGTATTCATATATTCACAAAAGTGTAACACGTTTTTTAGTAGTATAAGTGTATTTTTTCTATTTCCTAAGGGTTGTTGTTACATATATGTAAGGGTCATCGGAAAAACTATAAACATTTATAACATTAAATTATTGTTTCTATACAATATGAATATTTATATATATATTTATAAATATAAGTAATGGTAACTCTAGAACTACATAATGGTAAATTGGATAATTCATTGGTTATGTAAGGGAAATCAAGTCATTTCTTTAGGGTAAACTATTTATTGAAATAGTAAACCTAGATTTATATGAATTTCATATGGGTAACCCTTTTTTTAAAGTCATTTGTAATGGTCTGTTTGAGCAACATGATTGAAAACCCATTTTACTGATATGACACACCATTTTAAGAGAAAATATCTTTTATTACCTTGTTACTTTTATTTCACCCCGACCATTTTTTACATGTATTTTTTTATTATTTAAAAATACATCAATATTGAGAATTAAGTACTTTGGCTGGTTTTAATAACATAAATCCTATTTAAAAGATTTTAAATTATATATAACCATGAAATGATTAAAGAAAAAAATAAATGAGTAATTTAGCTTGTGGGTTTTATTATTTAATATTTTACATGGGTCGCCTTGAAAAAAATATTTGAATCTTTCTACCATTGATTTTTCATGATTGTTTTAGTTCGAGAAATAAAAAAAATCTTTATACGAGATATGTGAAACCTTCTTCGGTCGTACTGAGTGATTCATTTGGTTTTTTATAGTAGAGAATCCCTCACCCTCTCTCCAATTTTCCTTGGTTATTATTTTTGAATGTATAATTCCAGGTACTGTTATGTATTATTAACTTCTCCATATTTCACAGAAACATTGTGGGGTTCCCTATATAAATCATTCTTTAGAAATGATAAATATTTCTGATGTGGAAATAATTGTGAATTATGAAGAATAATAATATGTGGACATCATTCATGTGACGATTACTTGGTCAACAATTTTTAATAACATTGAATATTTAGAGGTTGAAATTTCCATACATATTTAGGGATATTTTTTACACTTGATTCCATTTTATAATTCTTGTGTTGGTGTATATAATGGCCTTGAATTATTGTGATATCAAGTTGGTGTGTGAGTATTCCATGAGACGTGAATAAGATAATAATTTCCTTAAATATTTTTTAACAAATTTTTTCAAGTTCTATATGTATCATATGTATTTTATGTTTCAACTATCTACTCATTATGATATACTGTACATTCTTGTATGAACTACCCCATTATGTGTGTCATTGGAGATATTGTTATTGGTGCTCTAAAAAGGTAGACTGTCTTGACTTGGAATTCCCTTGAAGGTGGATTGCACATAACATTTCATGATGGTGATAATGGACCTAAGAATAATGTAGGTATATAAATATGACTCATGGCTTCATGTGACTCACTCGATTCAGGGTAAATTCTATGTAACAAGTGACTCTATTCCAAGGGTAAGTTGGGTATCATGATCAATCAAATATATGTGGATACTAGGAACATAATGCACTCAATTCCTTGAGGATTCAAATAAGTTTGATAAAATGAAGAAAAAGATCATATTTACGAGGTATTATTACTAGTTTGTGATTACACTAAATATTTTTATATTATTTTTAGTATGGAGATATATCAGGAGAAACCATGGATTGTGGTTTCTTGGTTAACACATTGGTTCTTGGTATGGGATTGTTATGTTTTAATGCATATTTATTGTTATCCTTGAATATAATTGTTCTACATGTAATCATATTTTTGGGATACATTGTTGGTGTAATAATGGATTCTATTACCCAGACCCTGCATGATTATTTAAATATATAAGGAAATTTCATGTTTAGGGACCCAAAAAATGGAAAGGGGTAGATAGTATAAAGTTTATCCTAGGAGCATGTTTTTCGGAGTGGATCGAAAACTTACAAAAGTGGAATCCACTATATTATTTATTTATCTACTTTCACTTATACTCTTTCTTCCTTACCACTTTAGGAGACCATGTATCTACTTGTTATATCATATGTATATTATTTGGTATTAAATTTTTCGACATGATACTCTTATTTTTTATTTAATTATTATATTTTTTGAGCAAGGAAATGATATTGAGGGTATAGTGTCCCCTTTCATGGCTTTAAGAGCCTCACTAATAGTAAGAAACCCCTTTCATTCAAGGAGGGATACATAAGTCCATGTAAACCTCTAGCTTTGAACTGATGGTTTGGACTATGGTGTTATAATATTTTTTTAATATATAACATTATAAGAAATTTGTATAGAAACCATTATCTCAATTATTTATTTTAATAATTTTTTAAATATTTATTCATATTACCTCAAAATAAAAAAAATGATAAATAAATTTTAGATAAAATTACAAATCCATTAAGTATAATTCTATCATATTCATTAAATTTATCTTTAAAAGATACTCTAACCACATTATAAAATTACTAACATAACCTTCCTTTAATTGAATCTTCATTAATATTAAACTATTGTACTTATTTATAAGACTTTTTAAATTTTTAGTTCTTCCATAACCCCTTCAAATAAAAAATTTAAATTCTACAACATCAATACTTAGTGTGTAATATCCATAGTGTTTTTACACCCCTTAGGTATTATGGAGATTTATATCTCTAATGTATATGTTTTACATAATGGAAAATTTTTCTCCCTTTATGATACACCATTTAGTTTCAAATAAAAAGATCTAGAATTGGACACTTGAATATTTTTCTATTTTGTCTATATAAAAACATTAAATTGTTTTATTATGATTAATGAACATGATCCTAGACCTATCATGTCCTACTTATGATCCATCAAAATCTTTAGGTTTAAATATATAAAATTTTTAAACACACACATATATATATATATGTTTACACATTTTTTATGCTTTATACAAAAGTTTAGTGGTGACATTTACCATCAATAAAATCATTGAAGCATACCCAATGATCTATAATTAATTTATCTACACAATTTTATTAGCTATATGAGTTTAGATTAGTGTCAAAAAATTATTTATTTATAAAAAAGGGCATTCATTCATCATCCTTATCGTGTATTTCTTATTTTTGATTAATCCAAATTTAGTTATCTATAATATATTACATATACATATTAACATTTTAATTTTAACAATAATGATCCATGTGTATAAACATGATATTGGATACATCTAGTGAATCTATATTATAATTTTTCTATGTATCAGGTTATGTTTTCTGAAAAGAAATTACATGCTTACTATTCTAGATGGTGTTTATTTGATATAAATAAGTTCACTTTTTATTTATGATCTATTCATAAATTTTTATCACCATTTTAATAAATTTATTCGATAGATATTTTAATTTTCCAATATTGAACATAATTTCAATTTGAAAAATTATTGTTTTATTTTATCTACAACCGAATCCTTTATTAGATGAGTATTACTTTTTTATAAACATTTAATTAAAATATATTTTAAATGATCTCTCATAAAAATAATAAATTTTTTAATATAAATCATATTTATTCACGAGCGAATATATATACATCTCTCTAATATTTGAATAATTTTATAATTTATATCATTGATTAATTATTTAGGTAGACTATCATTTCAAATAATATCATCTATTATTCATGGATATTTGAATGGATAAATTTTTATCGAAATACAATATTTTTTCCCATAATCATTATTCTCTACACATAATACTTTCAGGCAAACCAACTAAGTATAATGAAAAACTCATGTCCTAAATAATCATGTAATCAAATTTTTGTCACCCATATATCTCAGTACTTACACAAGATAATCCATCGACACCTAGTTTTTTCATGACCTTCCAATTTGTATCACCAGGTTATATAAAGTGACTGAGAATGAATATAAAATAACTATTATATTAATCTTATGTTTTAAATAACACATATCTCAATAGTTGGTTAAACAATAAACTAAAATGTATAGTGTCATTGATATGAACTACATAAATATTTTTTATTTTTTAAACTCTCAAACATTTATCTATAATCATCCTCATATAAAACCTTTTCTAAATATCCCCATGATATAATCATCTTCATAATCTAGGGATTGGAAACATATCAAATGTGGGAGCCCAGAATCCCATTATTTTAAAACATATCATAATATGAAGGAAAAATGACGAAGACACAAATATCATTATAAAATATTAATAAACCTTATAATATAATCATAAAACCATTTAAAGAAACAATGATCATTAAAAATCTATTAAAGAGGTGTAAAATATATAACATGAATCGAAACACATATCAATAATCAAATATCATGGGAGTATGACATAAAAGTTTGTAGTAATTTAAAAATATTGTTTAATCCTGAAAACATGTAATTTCATGGAAAATAAATACATAGTAAAAATTTTGTATAACTTGATAAACCAAGTTTAATGATGTCATATCTAGATAATAAAATTGTAAGTGTGTCACAACCATAACCATATGGAAAAACATGTTAGGTAACTCATCATTCCCATACTTATATGAATAAAATCATTTTTTCAACATGTTAACATGTGAGCATATCTATCATACACATGTCTATGTGAAATAACTCATCTTGTTTAAACCTAACTATCTCATCAGATATAAACATAATCTTTATCATTATAGGGTTATAAAGGATGCCACCCATTAGAATCTATACATATTTGTTCCACTAAAAATCATCATCATATCGTAAATTACCCATGGGGAAAATGTGTTTCTTATGCATATCACATAAAAGAAACATAATAACTCATAGGATATAGAAATAAAATTTTAATAGAGTATTAATAAAAAAGTGAAATTTATAATAGGTGGAATAATTATTTCATTTGAGATAAAACATGGAAGTAATATAAAAGTGAAAAAAGTTTTCACAAAACCTTCTGATACATTGTTATAAATGATGAAACATAAATTAATTTTAAAAACAAATTCTGATTGGATAGATTATAAATTTTGAAAAACATATTATATATATTTCCTAATAAAGTATCATTGAAAATTAATATATATTTAAAAATTTATAAGCTAAAATATTTAAAATTCATTAACTTTTAAAAGAACCTTTATTAATAGAGACCCGAGGAAGACATTAGGTTTCCAAAAAGGGAATGTGAAAATTATTTTAAAAATACTATATAAAAAATAATCCTTATTAATGGGAGATTCAATAATATATAAAATTTACCATATTAAATTTTTTATTTGATGATAAAACATTAAATTTATAATATTTAGAAAAATCATTTGAACATTTTAAAATAACCTTATTGAAAACCCATATCCTTAAAACGATAATGAAGCCATTCAATTAAAATTATTTAATCATAATAAAAAGATAATTGGAGATAAAAACAATAATTTTGTTTTACATTAAGGAAATATGAACATTAGTGGGAAGTAAAAACATGGACGTGGAAGAGAAATCCATTAAAAATGGGAATAATTCATATCTAAAATACATTTCAATAAAACAATAACATCCTCAAGGAATAATAATTGGGTGTGAAACATGATTTACCCTATAAAACAACAATTAAATATATCCTAAAATCATAATATTTTATGATTTATCAATAATGAAAAATAATAGACTAGTAAGAGTGATTATTATCCAAGAAATATATTTGAGGCATGAGAACCCCTTACAGCCTTTGTAACAGTTGAATCAAAACCCCATGAGAGGTATAAATTTATATAGAGCACTGAATATAATAAATTATAATATGATCATGTTATAAAATTACAATAGGGATGAATATACACCATTTCAAAGGAAATATGTAAATAACTTTAACATGTCTTATGAAATTTAGAATTGAGATACAGAAAACCTTACTACATTAGAATCTATCAAGTGAAATATCCTTGAAAAATAGAGGGCATATAATTAAACATAAAATAATGATTTAAAAATTTAAATCACAATATTATATCTGACATAATATATATATACAGTATAAAAATGAAATTATGTGTGTGAAACAAAAAATATCTAAAAGAGAGAAATTTTGTGATGAAAAACCCATACCTTGTTTGCATTCCAAGTTTTTCAAAACCTATCATGATCTATAAAAATTACTTAATATAATATTTTTTGACATTAACGATAAATATTAACCTCTTTAATCCTTTTTATAATTTTTACCATAATTAAAGTAATTAGTGAAAACATATTATGCTAATTGGGTGTCTATAACTTTATCTTTTTTACAGAAGCATTGAAATTTTAATACCATTTACCAATATCTAATATAAATTTCATTATTGATATATTAGTTTATATTTGTAAATATATATCATATATTGAAATAAAATTTTCATTTATCATTAAATATGTGTTATTGTTATGTTATGTGAATACCAAATTGATGAAAACATATATTTATAATTTAGTGAACAAAAAAGATACATTAATAGAAAGTTAATAATATAATATAATAGTTACAAAACCTTATATGAATCATTTTTTATAATTATATTTCAATTATATTGTTTTTCATATTCCTATATTGATCTATAATAGAGTTTCAAATCATAGTTCATGTATGTGGTTATACTGACCCAAATATCAATATTCTTTAATTTGATTGGTGAGTATGGTTAAAGATGTTTTTTTATAAAGACCACAACTCCAATAACCCAGAACCAGGTTCTAATTTCTGAAATTGGTATAAAAAATTAATCTCATCATGAATAAAATAATAGTTTACTACTATTTGTAAATTATATTTGTATTTAAAATTACAATTACAATTAAAAACATAAAATACACAAAGTGTTTTTAGTAAGAATTCCATTAATCCTCATATCATCTCCCTTCATATCATTCAAAAAATAAATATTGGTAGCCATTGAATATAAAACATAATAATGAGGTGAGAATAAATTCTCAGTAAGGGGTAGAATACAATAGAATGTATCATTAATAAATAATAATAATTAATATAGCTAGGTGAAAAAATGAAACACATTCCATTTAATCAACAAACTTTGTGTAATATGGTAGAAATAATTGATGATAAAATAAATACATAAAAATAATCACATGAGATTGAAAATTATCCATTTATATTATAACCAAAATAAAAATGATATAAAAATCAATAAATGATCACATAATGAAGGAATATATAATTCCAAACATCTGAAGCCACCAAGAACATCTATAATACAATTTAAATCTGTGGGTTGAAACCATTCTAATTTGTCTTACATATTGGTCTTATGTGACCTATAAGTGAATCGAGGGGAAATCTATAGTTAGGTCCCACCCATAACTTACAATTTTTTTTCATCACTCTTATAAGGGGGTGAAAATAATTGACATAAACATTAATATTCAAAAACATACATCTGAAATCTTAATGTTGACCCCAATCAAATAAACATAATCATAAACCATCCATAGTAATACGGTGAAGGGTAATAAAATTTTACATCCCCAATAAAAATGAACATAAACTATTCAAATAAATAATAACGATGATATCAACACAAAATATCCCAAGTGAATAATAATTCCAATAAAGTATTGTTCTCATTGATGAATAGAAATACCATAAAAAAGTCATTAAATATTTTTTTAGGTAAATAAACTTTTTAATATTATTTTTAAAAAACCAAACATTTATAAAATATTTTTAAAAAAATTTATTTTTGAATAAACATTGAAGTTATTTGAAATTTATATTTAAAACATTGATAGGAAATGATGGTAGAAAATGTTGTTCATTCTATACATGCTAGAATAATGATTCATTTTCTATTTTTAATAAAAGAAAAAATGAACCATATTTTGCGAACGAAATGATGATTAATTTAAATTTTTCTAAATAAGTAAAAAAGGATAAAATTTTATTTTATAAAACATTGATAAAATGATAAAAACATTTTAGAAAATATTTATAATAAAACATGTATTTGGATGAAAAAAAGATTTTTGACAGAAAACTGAAATAAAGTCAAGTTTTTTAAAAAAAATTTAATAATATTAAGTAAGAAATAGTAAAAAAATTGAAATATTACTTGAAAATTTTCATGAACAAAAATATTAGAAGAAAATAGATCTAGTTTGAGATATTAATATAATATAATTCCCCCAAGGAATGCTTCATCCAAAATAATATTGAAAAATGATGAGATAGTGAACTAAACCATTACCCCTTTGATAACTTCTAAATGGTAATACCCATAAAAGAAATAATCATAAAATAAAGACACAAAACCATCCAGGTAAATATATTAATGATATAAAATATAAAATGTTTTGTATATACACCCTAAATTGGAATAATTATATAATATGTTGTATGTATCACTGAAGTAAATGTGAGATGAGAAACCCTTGACTCATGTTCTACTTCCATAGTATGTGTCCAAAACTATAATGAAATAAATATATGTTTATAATAAATATATTATAGAACTGTATTAATATATATCATACACTATATTATCCTCTAATAACACTTTCCACCAATTTGTTTATTATTTCATTATTTTCGTTGTTTCATATAGTAATTGCATGGCTTTCTAATGTATGATTTGTCATGACAGTTAAAATTAATGTACATAGGATATAATTACATAATACAAGATAATTATATTAATATTATAAATATTATTTTTTTCATTATATACATCCTTATAACCATACAAGAATGTTAGGCATAGAAAATGAATTGCATCGCTTCGTGGAGATAGTAGGTCGTACGTACGCACATGTGACAATATCATTCACTTAATAGGTGGAAGGTTAAGGAAGAGTATGATATACATTAATATAAAAGAATTTATATAATTATATATATATATAATCTTCATTTAATTAAACCTTATTACTTTCCATGTAAAGCGTAATCGAAAAAATGAATCGCATCACTTCGTGAGGCGGTAGTTCCCCGTACACACATAGAACATTATTTTATTTAAAAAAATAGAAAGTAAGAATTTATATATGATATTATAACATCAGAAGTATATTTATATCATTAATATTATATATATACATTGAATATGACATTATGTTCATCCGTAAGATGTGTTGATGGAAAATGAGTTACATGAGTTCACGAGGTGGTAGTCCGCAGTACACATGATTTGATTATTTTATGTCCCATTTGATGGATGCTGAGATTCATTTATATTATTAATTAAACATAATGACATATAAATATGTGGTAGAAAATTTTGTTTTTATATTGGATGTATTAATACATAATTGAATGTTGTAAAAGAAGAATTAAAATGAATGATTTTACTGAAGACAATTAACTTCTCTTAGTGAAGACACATTTGGACATTTTACTAAGAACCAGAGGGTTGGAGTATTTGGAATAATAGAATATCTATAATGTTTATAAGAATTTTAAGGATGGATATTTTTTTGATTTGGTTTAGAAAAATATATTCATATGTGTGAATAATTGATGGGAATGAATGTCCTTTTCTTATTGATGAGTGACGATTTTTTAAATACCCAAAACTATTAAATAATGGGAAGTCACTCTAAACCAATGTGGATCCAAAATTTTAAATAAAATGGGTGTATGGATTTTATGTTTTATAAAAACCAAAAAAATAAACATTTTTTAAATTAACTTCTTTGATTCCTTACTTTTACATTTTTGTTTTTTAACTACTGTAACTAGCATTACAACAAAAACAGGTAAGGGAAGCACCCCATTATCTCAGTGCTAAGAAAAACCTCTGATAATGGTAACCCTGTATCAGTTCTATGATTTTAGCTCTGATAAAATGACCCTTTATCAGCGCAAGAAAAGGGCTGATAAAGAATCTCTGCATCAGTGCTAAAAATTTAGCACTGATACAAGAAGGATTTATCAGTTCTTTTGTAGCGCTGATAAAGTGTGCCATTTTAAGCACTAAAAAGCCCTCATAAAGGATACCTTTATCAGTAATAAAATGTTATCACTGATAAAATTAGTCTTTATCATTGCTTTTTTTGTGCTGATAAAACCTTTTTCCATTTGTTTTATAAAGTCAACCGCATAGTGCCCTTGTTTTATCAAGACCTAATGCTCTCGCGGTACTAGATCCTTAAAAATCCCCACTTCCACCCACTGAATTCGTTTTGTTGAAACTCCGCTGCTCGTAACACCCTCTTCGGTTTGTCGGACCTCCCTTTAAGGCACGCTTTCCAAATATTTTTTTAATATTGTTCTTGTTTTTTGTTGAATAATTGATGGATATTGATTGTGTTATTTCATTTGGATTCATTGGTATGTTTTGGGTGTACCTTTCCTTAGGTTTCGAATTGCACCCTTAGTGGTTCTTCATGGTTAGTGGTTGTAGTCTCTTATTTGGGTGAAGGGATGTGTTCTTAGTATATTTCCATCTTATGTCCCACCCTTTTAGTGAAATTTTAAATGGTTAGGTGACCTATTCTAGGTCTCTGGACATTATTGGTATTTTCTCTCATCTTAATGACGTAGACGTGTCATTTGGAGATGTATGATGTTCTTAGAGGATATACATTAATGGTTCTTGGGAATATTGGTTATCTGTTCATTTTAATTTTCTCATTGTGGTCCTCTATTCGGTGAATATTATTATATTTTTTGACTTGTCCACACATTAATTATTGTATGGAATTTATTTTTGTATCATCATTTTCTATCCTTCGTACTAGAAGATTTATTCGAATAAAAAGCGGAATGATGGGGAGAATTGTAACATCTCAGTATCTCATTCATCAAAACAATGCTCATTGAGTTTTTTTGGGTCACTTGAGCAGTCATAGGATGTCCCAGACTGTCATAGAAGGTGTGGAGGTGAACATGTAGGTTGAAAAGCTTCATGTGGTCCACCTAATGGCCAATGAGGGTAATTGGCTAGGCAATGGGATTCACAATGGATACAAAAAAAATTCTATAGTCATCAACTAGCTGGTGGGTCTGTAGTTACTAGCCAGTGGGATAACCTATGGTTATAACATTTATACTATAACCAATGTCCAACTAGTGAGGGCCACTATCTAGCCAGTGGTGTCATTGTATATGGGAAAGCATCGTGGTAGTAGGGTAATTTCACCCTGATACCCCCATTTATTTATTTTATCTTCTCCCTCAAGTTTAACTCAACACACTCAATCCTTGGGAGCCCCTTTGGACAGTATGTCTCTTCTATCCTCATCACTTTTTGGATTGAAGTTTCATTCAAAATGGTGATCATCTTTTGGTATTTATTTCTTTTCTTGAACTTTAATCTCTCTCCATCACTTGATTCTTTGTTCCTGGTGGTTGTGGAAGCCTTGGTATTTACTAGACCTATAATTTTTATGTGGAATTATGGTTATAGTATCTCTTTTACCTTTTATTGAGATCATTTTAATTTGATTCAATGTTCTTCATTTGAGTAGACTCATTCAGATTCATTGTGTTTTGATCCCAAATATTCCATGTTGGTGTTTCTATACTATATCTACTTTTTGGGATTCATGTGTTTCATGAATTCATATTTTATCCATTTGAAGTTGGTTAGACATGTTTTGATCATTTTGAATCACAAAACAACCCAATTAATGAAAATAATATATGGAGTGGATGGAATCTTGTTGTGAATTAACCTTTTTTATTGAAATAATTTTGGTTTCCTTCTACCACTGGTGGATTTGATATTATAAATGAAAATCATGGTTTACAATAATGATAAGTTGATTATTTAAATAAAATTCTAAATCGTTTGGCATTTGTTTGTTTATTTATTTTTTTTGGGAATGATTTCCAAAATAAATTAAAATGTTTTTTTTAAAATGGTTTATAGTATTGGTATTTTAAAAAATTGAGGGGGATTGATTGTCCTTTTGAAATTAATACCTTCGATCCCGGCCACTAACCATTGTTTTTTTGGGGTGACTTTAATGTCATTTCTATCCCAAAGGAAAGGAAAGGTAGACGCCCATTCCAGAGGAAGGCCATCATGGAGTTTGTTCAGTTCATGGCAGGGAAAGGCCTCATTGATCTCGTCTTCTCAAGAGACAGTTTCACATGGTGCAACAACTGGAGGGGCCATCACTGCTGGTGGAGTCTACTGGATAGGTGTCTTGCCAACATGAAAGCCACTAACATATTCTCAAATACCATTTTTTTACATATTTCTTGAGGTATTTTGATTCACTCCCCCCTTTTGGTTTCTATTTCATCTTGGCATGATAATCATAAATGGTTTCACTTCCACCAGCAGTGGGGTAACATCCTAGGGTACTATGACATAGTTTGTGAAATATATAATGAACCCTTGTAGGAGTATCGGGCCACCTTTAGCCTCAGTGACCGGACCTCAAACCCCGATAGGTGTGTGTTTTCCCCTTCCTCCTCAAGAACCTTCACCACCTGGGACTACCACCTAGGACTACTGTCACATATGAGATCCTTCATAGTATTTTGATAGATGGAATGATACATTTGGTTTATTGGATTATTAACACTAGTTTGAGATTTTTGTGTGACTATATACATGTTATATTTTCTTATTATTTTTTACACACGACCACTTGAGTCGAGTAACCTGATTGAAATCCATATTGGTACTTTGGTTCTGATGTGGATTTGGTTTTTTATGTGTTTTTGACATGTGTATGTGTGGATATATGGGTACTTAGGCATGATGAAATTGAACGTATGATAGAGACCTAGGAGTGGTAGATGTATCATTCTTGATTATTCTTGTGTTTGGTCTGGGGTGAGTTGAGGAAACTATAATGAATCTAAAATAATTATATTTAATGAAGATGAATAAATAATAATGGTTTGGCTCTATTAATCTCTATTTTTATAAGGATTTGGTTCTCTTATACTATATTTGGAAGTATTTTTGTGTGTACTTGAACCATAAATACTAATATTTGAGATTCAAATAGGATGAATATGAATAAATATTGGATGGATGTTAATCGTTTAACAATAGAGTATGAGAACAGAGTAAAAAATTTCCTCAAGATTGCAAAGGATCATGTAAAGGATCCTTCTTAAATAATTTTTACGTGTTTACGTTGTTTTTATTCTATACTACTTACTCCAGAGTTGGAAGGACATTTGATATTTCATGGAATAGATCAGAGATATAAATGTTGTAATAAACACTGAGAAAAAGCGAATGTAGATACTGGCTGGGATAAAACTGCATTTTATGGATCATCAGATATGAATACAATTATGGATAATGAAGAAGAATGTATGGAGGATGTGATTATATATTTCAATGATGATGAAGATCGTATTCATGAAATGACAAAGACAATTCAAGATGAACTCCGTGATTACCCAAAATTGTTTGAGAAGTTAAAGAGTTGTGAAAAGATGCTGTTATATGATGCTTGCACTATGTATACATCTTTGTCAGGTGTACTGAAGTTGTATAAATTGAAAGCAGGAAACAGATGTAGTGATATCAGTTTTACGGAACTACTTTCTCTCTTGAATGACTTGCTTCCGGAAGATGATGAGCTCCCAAGCTGGACATATGAAGCTAGAAGAATGCTATGCTCGATGGGTATGATTTCTGAATGAATACATGCATGGCCAAAAGACTGTATATTGTTTTTCAAGGATAAAAAATCAATTACTGAATGCCGAAAGTGTGGTTCTTCTTGATACAAGAAAGATAAATCCAATCCTACGAAAGTTGTATGGTACATTCCATTCATTACAAGGTTTAGGCATCTATATGGAAGTGAAGAAACTGCAATACATTTGTTGTGGAATGAAGATAAAAGAAATAAAGTTGGGAAAATACGTCATCCGGCCGACTCTCCTCAATGGAAGAAAATTGATCATGAGTATCCTGAATTTGGAAAAAGTCTTAGAAACCTTCGTCTTGCATTATCTACAGATGGAGTGAATCGTTTTTGTTTTCAAACCAGAACTCGTAGTAAATGGCCTATTATGTTGGTAAATTATAAATTCTCACCCTGGTTATGCATAAAGTGGAAATTAATCATGTTATCTATGCTTATATAAGGACCAAAACAACCAGGTAATGATATTGATGTTTATCTGGCTCCTTTGATCAAGGATTTGAAGTTATTATGGGACTAAGGTGTAATGTTGTATGATTCTTATAAAAGTGAATACTTCCCATTGAGAGCGATGTTGTATGGTACAATAAATGATTTCCCTGGTTATGGAAATTTTTCAGGCTATAACATTAAAGGAACTCAAGGGTTTCCCTTGTGCGAAGAAGATATAGAATCAATTAGGTTGAAACATTCATCGAAATATGTGTTTCTAGGACATCGTAGATTTCTAACTCGTCGGAATAAGTTCCAATCTTAGACAACATCATTCAATGGAAGTTCAGAAAAATGCGCAACACCATCTCCACTAACAGTTGATCAGCTGTTTGAGAAAGTAAAAGATCTGAACACTGTTTTGGTAAACCATTTTCGAAAAACATTATGAAAATCGTTTGGAAAAAGAGATCAGTTTTTTTTTAAATACCATAATGGAATTGTTTGTATGTCAGAAATTCTCTTGATTTGATGCATGTGGAAAAAAATGTATGTGACAGTGTTATTGGAACGTTGCTTAATGACCTGGAAAAACAAACGATTGAATTAAGGCAAGGTTGGACGTGGTTGACATGAGAATACGAGAAGAGTTGGCTCCCGTGAAGGGTGACAATCGAATTTTTCTTCCTCCAGCTGCTTATACTCTTTATATGGTGGAGATATATCTTTTTTGAAACTTCTTCAATGATTTAATGGTTCCAGAGGGGTACTCATCAAATATCAAGAACATTCACTACAACAAAACTGCTGTTTAGCAGCAGTTGTTTAGCGGCGGTATATAATAAACCACCACAAAACGTTGGTTTTTTAACACCCGACCTTCCTTCCCCCGCGACCCTGGCTCCCCGCTTCCCCCGCGACCTCGACCCCCCACTTCCCCTGGCGACATCGCGACCCCGACCCCGGTGACCCCGCATGACCCTGGTGACCCCGGCAACCCCGCAACCCCCGGCCCCCCGTGACCCCGGAAGTTGTACCATCTTACCCTCTAGGTAGGGTTATGTTTCTCCTTCTTTAGGTTTTTTTTTGGGTTTCCAGTAGGTATGTTTTCAGTATATAGTTTAATATTGGATTCATATGCATGTGTATCCTAGAATCCTTTCTTATTGTGGATTGATTCATCCATATCTGCTTCAATTTCAAATATTTTTGATAGGTTAATATCGAAAAGAGTGTGATATTAGAGCACCTTCAATTTTATTTCAATGATAAAAAACTTTTTATTAGGATGATAAAATTTGGAATCTCTCAACATTTAATGTTTTCATGCCACATGGGGAATATCCTCCTGTATCAGTGTCATCAACCCTCCGGCGATCTCGATTCACATCATCACATTCATTTTATTTGTCAACAAATATCTCAAATGTTGAGTATTTAACATGTTTTGGTCTCTCTAAACCATTGGTAGTTTCGAAAATCCATGTTCCATCACGACAATCCATCCTTGGCATACGCAGAAGCCTCATCTGGAACTAATATTCCATCCTTGAACAACCATTGGTTCACTTCCTACCACATAGATTTACATCATCCACTTAATAATAAATAGAAATGGTCTATTCATAATCACATGTATTATGCAATCCTCATTCCATGCGCACACATTCAATTAACATCCATAACTACATCTCGAACTTTAACCAAGATTGATGATGTTATAAAACCTGATCCACTTACATAGTCATACATAGAACTAGGATAATATAGTTTTTCTACTAAAAACTGTGGTCTACATCACTCACCACAACGTAGTTAATACCTAGGTAACCTCACTCAGGGAGTGATCGGTTAACACAACCTTTTTAGATCCCACAACCCTAAACCAAGTAGTTATGTGATAATACCCCTCAAGGTGTTAACAGTGATTTCATCCCTCAAACTCTCAGAGACTAGATATTTTTTCACAAAACACCACAAAAATCTCTCCACCAAACCTTAGTTAAATAGGAAATGTATATGATAATGAATACTAAATTGATGTTACATCAATGAAATGGGAACACCCATTTCATATAATTCATAGGACCAATGACACTGTGCATTCTTGGTATTTTCTAGCCTACTAAAAAAATCAAACCCAAGGGTCATGTTATCCTACATAACCATTTAACATGGATGATGACTTCTTGAGTCAGACACCATTCAAATTAAACTCACATAACTAACTGAACTAAATAAAAATAGATTGGCTTGTCAGTCCCACTAATCTCAACCATTAAAGATGCTCATAACACCTAGAAGTTTTACTTATCTCATGATTGCCACCAACTTGGGGAATCATTCCACAACTAGAGTCCTACTCAATCCCAAAATACATTAAAAACACATTCTATGACCAAAAACTAAAAAGATGCATCCAATGATGCTTAATATCTCCAAGAATGCTAGAAAAACTAGTTTAACCCCTCACATAACACGAGGAATCAACTCTAATTATAGGTTTATTCCTAAAAGGTCACTAGAATCTCCCACATAACCTATATTCCAACATTAAAAAATGTCAACTAAGACTCACTGGAAATATCCACACTCCAATAAAATCTATATCCCAATGTAACTCTAAAACTATTCCCACAATAGGATTTTTTATAACAATATATATCTAATGTGTTATTTATGCTATTTCATCAATTCAAATTTATTATAAGTATTAAGGATGGTTTCTAGGCCACAAAACCAAAAAAAATCCTTATATAAATTTTTTGGTACAAATATAACTACTAATTCATCAATTTTCCATTTTTATAAGTATAGTGGAATCACTATGGATGATCTATCCTAAGAAAGTGAAGTTATAAGATTTAGTGGAATCCAGTTTGGGATGATACAATGTTGTATCAATGGAGTTTTATAATCCAAGTATTTTCTATTTAGGGTATTGTTTACATGAGTATGAGGAATCTTTTGGAACCTTTTATTGTTTTTTATGGTTTTATTTTTTTTTCAGGGCAGTGCTGTAGTAGAATCCAAGAATTATTTTTTTTATTGGGTAGCTTTTCGCGGCAGTTTTAACCACCGAGAAATGTATAATGGTAGCGGTTTAAACCACCTCGAAACATAAAATAAAAGTCACTTTTAGCGGCGGTTATAACTGCCGCGAAATAGGAGCATCGTGGCTGCCTCATTCCGCGGCGGTTTACCTGAATTTAGCAGCATTTTTACCACTACTAGAAATTGAGATTATTCGCGGCAGTTATAACTGCCGCGAAGAAAGCGATATCCAGGGATTGTAAAAAACGCCTCTAAATTTAGGAAAACCTCCGCGAAATGAGGCACATACGATTCTTTCTTGAAACCTCCACAGAACGTTAAAAACCACCGCAAATAAATTGCTGATTCCCTATTAGGCGGTGGTTTATGTAAACCGCCTCCAAACAGTTTAGCGGCGATTTTGTTGTAGTGATTGTTTCAATTAATAATTTGAAGTTAAAAGGTTTGAAATAACATGATTTCCATGTTTTGATGCAAGATCTAATTCTTATAGATTTACGTTGTATTTTTCCCAAGAATGTTCTTCATATGTTAACCAAACATTGTTTCTATTTCAAAGCTATATGTAGCAAAGTTTTAGACCCATGGAAATTTCCAGCTATTGAAAAAGAAATTTTCATCATATTATGGGAATTAGAAATGTTCTTCCCACCAAAATTCATTGATATGATGGTTTATTTGATGATTCACTTGGTGAGAGAGATTCAACTTTGTGGTCCTGTGCACAATAGATAGATGTATCCTGATGAATGATATATGATGATTTTGAAAGCGTATGTCAAAAATCAAGGTCGGCCAGAGGGTTGTATAGTGGACCGATATATTGTTGAGGAAGCCATTGAATTTTGTACTGAATACCTATCTGATGTGGAAAGCATTAGTCCCCCGAAATCTCGTCACACATGATGCATTGAGGGTGAGGGAATTTCTGGAAGAGAAGTTGTGACAATCAGTATTACAGATCGGGAGAAGGAACATCTTTCTATTTTTCATAACAGTTGGGAGGATGCTCAATATATTGAAACTCACAAAGAAATTCGTAGGTAGTTGGATCCATCAAGGGATGAAAAATGGTTATCAGATACACATAATAACCAGTTTATAGGATGGTTTCAAAACCATATTTTTAAGCAGTTGGATGAAAATCCAAATTCAATTTCACAACGACTTCTATGGCTAGTCGCTGGACCAAGTGTGTATGTATTATCTTACAGTGGTTATGTAATTAATGGTTATACATTCTATACAGATGAACATTTTGAAGATAGTGCCATGAAAAATAGTGGAATGACACTATTGGCTAAAGCGATGCATGTTTCTGGTAGTAAGGAGAGAAATCCAATTTATGGAAATATGTCATACTTTGGAATTATCAAACTAATATGGGAGTTGGATTATACGACATTCCAATTGCCGATTTTTCAATGCAAATGGATTCATAACAATAGTGGTGTTAAAATAGATGAATGGGGATTTGTGAAAGTTTATTTTATTAAAGATGGGTACAAAGACGAATAGTTTATAATGGCATCACAAGCGGTACAAGTTTTTTATGTTCCAGATCCCGCAAACCGAAAGTGGTCGATTGTTCTGTTATCGTTTAAAAATACTAAAGGTTCTTATTAAAATTAAGTTGAGGATGATCCTTTTAGTGGTATGTCTCAATCATTTCAGAGAGTTACCAATGAAAATGATGTTTTGTATGTTAGAGGAGACCATAATGAAGGGATTTGGATAATCGATAGAGATGGCAAATCCCTTCAACCTTTGAAAAAAAGAAAGAGAGTTCAATAAATGGGTTATATTTTTTTGTAATGTAGTTCATGTTATCACATGTTATTATCTTATCATTATTGAATTTATGTAATCTAAATTAACTGTTCAACCACTTTTTCATATAATGACTTCTGCACATTCGGGTGCTCCTAACCTTGAGGCTGAACCAGTCTCTCAAGCTGCTGCTCCTGTGGCTATTGCTGCTCCTGCAGCTCGTGCTGCTGTTGCGGCTGCTCCTGCTGCGACTCCTATTTCTCTTACTGCTCCTCCTGTTGCGGCTCTTGCTACTCCTGCTGCTCTTGTTGCTCCTACTGCACCTACTGCTCCTCCTGCTGCTGCGGCTCCTGCTGCTCCTAGTAGTGAGGTCCAACAACCATCAGCATATGCCGTTGATACCATTCCAGATGAACATATAGATGATGTTGATATCGATGAAATGTTCGGGAATGAAGGATCGACATCGTAGAAAACACAAGTGCGTCGTAGTTTGATGGTGTTAGCCAAAATTATTATGGCGAAATGAAAAGGCATCAAATTTGAAGTCAGATGGAATGCACGAGGCCCACATGTGAATCCCAACAAGGCTATGTTTAGTAGCTACATTAGAGTTGTCACTCGGAAATGCATGCTGATTGACATAGATTCATGGCACCATGTTATGTCCGGGCTAAAGGCTGTGATCTGGGAAGAAATTTCTGTAACACTAGGAATTTATTTCATTAATTTACTAGAAAATAAAATAATGAAACAATGTCTTACTCTTATCAATATCTTGCAGAGTATATTTATAGTAGACGATTCACACAACAATTATTTACTAAGGATTACAGGAAAGATTCATCAAGGATTTCACACAATTTTAACACAATGTCACCTGAAAGATTCTAAAGGTAAAATAAACCTGCACCCACCCATTGTCTATGCTCACCTGATATCCCAAGAAGCATGGGATGCATTTATTGGCCTCCATGGGGATGAAAAGTTTCAGGTACATTGTGGGTGATAATACGTTGTTTAAGGATACCTGTATTCATCACTTTGATTTTCAATATTTCATTTATGAAACAGAAACTCTGTACTGAAAATAAGGAATGTGCATCAAAACCAACATACCCCTATCATAAAGTAAGGATGGGGTACGCTTCATTAGAAAAGAAAATGGTATGTATTTTAAATTTACATTAATATTGTTAGGTGCCAATAAACTACATCATAATTATCTTTCTATGTTTATATGTAGATTGATGAGTCTAAAACCAAATCCACTTCCATCCCACGTCATGTGATATGGAAGGAGGCACGTGTGAACAGAGAAGGGAAGTTAGTAGATGAGAACACACAGAAATTGTGGGAAATATGTGTAAGTATGACACGATGATAAAAATATTTGTTTAAAATTGATATTATATAAAATTATTAGTTATATTCTTACATCCGACAGTCATAGGAATCAGCTACTCCAGTAGCGGATACAGACATATTATCGACGGCTTTAAATCAGCCAGAAAAATACGGTCGTGTCAGAGGTGCAGGGTTTGGGGTGGCACCCCAAGTATATTTTGAGAAGAAGAAAAAGATGGATGATACATATGAAAAATTGGAACAAATGAGAAAAAAATAGCAACCCTTGAAGAACGATTGCAATGCCAGGGAGAGTTTCTAGAAACTTTTATGGGTTGGAAGAAAAGGGAGGACACAACTCTGGAACAACCAGTGTGTGAACATCCCTCCCCACCCCCCACCAGCTTTGAGGTGAGCCATTCACCTAAAAGAACCATCTTAGCCATGTTAATCAATATTCTAATAATTGTTCCCATGAAATGTGAATCAGAAAAACACTGATAATTTTTCTGTATTGATCTTCTACAGGGTGATAATTATTGTGATTGATATATGTTAACACCCACCTATCACCTTGTAGTGAGGGCTATTGTGTTCAATATCCCAGATGCCACACTACATAATAGACCACTTCCAAAAGATCATCTGAAAGTGATGATTACAACAACTCATGATCCAAATGCAGAGCTACCTATTCCACTTGATGATGATGATATTCATATGGTCGAAAAGGATATTGGGACATTTATTACATGTCTGTCACAACTTATAAGAGTACATACAAACAAAGAGGTATTTATTTCCTTTTTTCATGCTAAACCCTTGACAATTGATGAAAAAATGGTCTGAACAATTGATTGTTGTTACAGACGGAGAAAGGGAAGGGGGTGAAAACGTCGGCTCAAAACCATCTAAAGGATCGACCAACCGATCCAAATGAGCTACTAAAATCACAATAACACCACATTTTCTCTATCCACATTTACTATCATTGAAGACTCATGTGGATACGAAGCTAAAAGATGTTAATAGTAATATAGTGGTTTTCGAAGAGAATATATATGCAGAGGAAAGTCAAGATTTCGTTGCTGCCAAAAATGTAAATGAGATCCTTGAAAATAGTTGGATAGGCGTCACAGTTGTAAATTTATATATGAGGTATGTTTCAATGAATTGATTTTTTAAAAGCTGATATAATGTGAAAATTATGACTAAATGCATTGTATATTGTTGACACGCACATTTATGAAAAACAGTTGAAGGAATTTTCCCATGAACCAAGATTTGGACTTGTTAGTCCTCGTATCTCATCAACACAACTAACAAAAATAGAGCCATCAAAAAGGGATGCAATAGTGAACGGCCTGCTGAAAACATTTGAAAGAAAGATTATAGATGACAGACCTTTCCTAATACCAACCATGCAGTGGTAATACTCTATGATTAAAGCATATCAATTATATTTTCACTTATTTTATTACTTATTCCTTTTTGTGTTTTTAGGAAACATTGGTTGCTAATTGCGGTGAACTTGGATACTCTGAAGATTTATTTTCTGGATTCAAAGCAAGGATATCCATCAAACTGACCACACATGATGGAGTTTGTGAATCTGTAAGACACTACATCTTACGTTTTAGGTCTAAACATCAAATAATATAATTTATATTATCCTTTACTGAGGATTCTGTTATGATAGGGCATTGTGTCATTAACATCTAAAAAAAGAATGAGAACATGGGCTAAGCATAGGGAGGCGAGCAAGTACTACGTCTGGACAAATATCAGGGTATATATAATAAAATTTCACAATACAAACAAATCTCAACACAAGTTACTTATTCTACTAATGATAAATTTTTTTGCAGTGTCCAAAAAAAACAAATGATAATGATTGCGGTTATTATGTTTGTTAATTTATGAAATAGATCGTTTTTCATCAACAAACTAGCATCCCTAAATAGGTATTTTAAAAAGAAACAACTAGTTCATTTAAGTTACTTATTAATTATTATTTTTTATATTTTGTAATACTACTCTGACTACTGAAAAGCCTCATACTCACTAGACGATATAGATGTGTTCATAAATGAGTGGTCCGCATACCTGATGGCAGATTGTACACAAATACAATGATGATCGGACTTGGGGACATGTACAATTGGTGCTCATTTTTAGAGGGGTTAAGGGGATCAAAAGATGGAACATTGTTGTTCGTAAATGATTGTATAAAAATTGTAATTGTGATTAAATAAAACATCCATTCTTCAATGAGTCATTTTCCCAATTTAACAGATGATATGAACCAAAAACATGAAAGAATGCTGAACCACTCAATGGGTCTCTATTTTGATTAAAATGGACACGATTTTAAGTGAAAACAACAACTAACATACTGAAATCCTACCAAACGCATTCGGATTGGGTTGACCATTTAGGAGAATGATCCATGGGTCCTTGGTGACATGTAAGAGTCATCCCCGCCTCAATCCGCAGCACGGTGTGGCCGGTACCACTCAAGGG
The DNA here is from genome assembly GCA_963277665.1 of Viscum album. NCBI lineage: Eukaryota > Viridiplantae > Streptophyta > Magnoliopsida > Santalales > Viscaceae > Viscum > Viscum album. Next base: position 1,569,153,722 of record OY728160.1, read on the forward strand.
TCACTCTTTTGTTTAAAATGGAACAGATTTTAAGTGAGAACAACAACTGGCCTACAGAAATGCAACAAAATGCATTCATATTGCCTTGATCTTTTATAAGATAATCCAAGGGTCCTTTCGGATATGTATAAGTCATCCTCGCCTCAATCTTAGGCACGGTGTGGCTGCTATTACTCAAAGGGTCTCTCTTTTGTTTAAAATGGACACAATTTTAATTGAAAACAAAAACTGAACGATGAAAATCTAACAAAATGCATTCGGATTGACTTGATAATTTATGAGAAATATTCAAGGGTCCTTGGTGATGTGTATGAGTCATCTATGTCTCAATTTGAGGCACGGTGTGGCTAGTACCACACAAAGGGTCTCTCTTTTGTTTAAAATAGACACAATTTTAACTAAAAACAAAAACTGACTTATGAAAATCCAACAAAACTCATTCTGATTGTGTTGATACACTAGTATAACAAACCAAAAGTCCTTGGTGACGTGTTAGAGTCATCGCCGCCTCAATCTGAGGCATGGTGTGGCCGGTACCACTCAAAGGGTCCCTCTTGTGTATAAAATGGACACAATTTTAAGTGAAAACAACAACTGACGTATGTAAATCCAACAAAATGCATTCAAATTATGTTGATAATGTAGGATAACAAACCACTGGTCCTCTGTGACATGTATGAGTCATCCTCGCCTCAATCCGAGGCACAGTGTGGCCGGTACCACTCAAAGGGTCTCTCTTTTGTTTAAAATGGACACGATTTAAAGTGAAAACAACAAATGGCCAATGGAAATCTGACAAAACGCATTTATATTGCCTTGATATTTTATAATAATGATCCAAGGGACCTTGTTGACGTGTACATGTCATCCCCGACTCAATCTGAGGCACAGTGTGGCCAGTACCACTCAAAGGGTCTCTCCATTTTGGTTAAAATGGACACGATTTTAAGTGAAAACAAAAACTGACCTATGGAAATATGACCAATCACATTCTGATTGTGTGGATCCTTTTGGAGAAGAATCCAAGGGTCCTTTGTGATGTGTATGAGTCAGCTCTGCTTCAATATGAGGCACGGTCTTGACCACTATCACTCAAAGGGTCATTCTTGTTTAAAATGGACACAATTTTAATTGAAAACAACAACCGACCTACGGAAATCCAAACAAACGAATATGGATTGCCTTGATCTTTTTTAATAACGATCCAAGGGTCCTTTTTGATGTGTATGAGTCATCCCTGTCACAATACAAGGCACGGTGTGGCCGGTACCACTCAAAGGGTATCTCTTTTGTTTAAAATGGACACAATTATAAGTGAAAACAACAAATGACCTATGGAAATACAACCAAACACATTAGGATTGTGTTGATCCTTTTGGAGAATGATACATGGGTCCTTTGAGATGTGTATGTGTAAACCCTTCCTCAATCTGAGGCACAGCGTGACCGCTATCACTGAAAGGGTCTCTCTTGTTTAAAATGGATACAATTTTAATTGAAAACATCTACTGACCTACGAAAATCCTATAAAACACATTCTGATTGCCTTGATCTTTTATAAGAATGATCAAAGGGAACTTATTGACGTGTAAAAGTCATCCTCGCCACAATCCGAGGCACGGTGTGGTCAGTACCACTCAAAGGGTCTCTCTTTTATTTAAAATGGATACGATTTTATGTGAAAACAACAACTGACCTACAAAAATCCGACCGAGCGCATTAGGATTTCCTTGATCATTTATAAGATTGATCCAAGGGTCCTTTGTGATGTGTAAGAGTCATCCCCACCTCAATCTGAGGCACGGTGCGGCTGCTATCACTCAAAGGGTCTCTCTTTTGTTTAAAATGGACACGATTTTAATTGAAAACCACAACTGACCGATGAAAATCCAACCAAACGAATTTGGATTTCCTTGATCATTTATGAGAACGATCCAAGGGTCCGTGGTGACGTGTACAAGTCATCCCTGCCTCAATATGAGGCATGGTGTGGTTGGTACCAATAAAAGGGCCTCTCTTTTGTTTAAAATGGACACAATTTTAATTGAAAACAACAACTGACTTATGAAAATACAAACAAATACATTCAGATTGTGTTTATCCTTTATGAGAATGATCCATGGGTCCTTTGTGACATGTATGAGTCATCCCCGCCTCAATCTGAGGTACGGTGTGGCCGGTACCACTCAAAGGGTCTCTCTTGTGTTTAAAATGGACACGATTTTATGTGAAAACAACAACTGACGTATAGAAATCTGACCAAATGCATTCAGATTGTGTTGATATTTTAATAGAATGATCCATGGGTCCTTTGTGATGTGTTAGAGTCATCTCCACCTCGATTCGAGGCACGTTGTGGCCGGTACCACCCAAAGGGTCTCTCTTTTCTATAAAATGTACACGATTTTAAGTGAAAACAACAACTGACCAACAGAAATCTGAACAAACGCATTCGGATTTCCATGATAATTTCTAAGAACGATAGAAGGGTCCTTTTGACATGTAAGAGTCATCCCAACCTCAATCCGATGTAGGGTGTGGCCAGTACCACTCAAAGGGTCTCCCTTTTGTTTAAAATGGACATGATTTTAAGTGAAAACAACAACTGACCTATGGAAATCCAAACAAACGCATTCGGATTATGTTGATCCTTTAGGAGAATGATCCAAGGTTCCTTTGTGACGTGTATGAGTCAACCCCACCTCAATATAAGGTACGGTGTGACTTATATCACTCAAAGGGTCTCACTTTTCTAAAATGGACACAATTTTAATTGAAAACAACAACTGACCTATGGAAATCTGACCAAACGCATTCAGATTTCTTTGATCATTTTTAAGAACGATCCAAATGTCCTTTTTCACTTGTACGAGTCATCCCCGCCTCAATCCGAGGAACGGTGTGGTCGGTACCACTCAAAGCGTCTCTCTTTTGTTTAAAATGGACACGATTTTAAGTGAAAACAAAAACTAACCAACCAAAATCTGACCAAACCCATTTGGATTGCCTTTATCATTTATAAGAAAGATCCAAGGTTTCTTTGTGATGTGTATGAGTCATCCCTACCTCAATCTGAGGCATGTTGTATCTGGTACCACTCAAAGGGTCTCTCTTTTGTTTAAAATGGACATGATTTTAAGTGAAAACATCAACTGGATGACAAAAAGCTGACCAAACGCATTCGGATTCCCATGATCATTTATAAAAAATATCCAAGGGTCCTTTGTGACGTTAATGAGTCATCCCTGCCTCAATATGAGGCACGGTGTGGCTGCTATCACTCAAAGGGTCTCTCTTTTGATTAAAATGGACACGATTTCAATTGAAAACAACAACTGATCGATGAAAATCCGACCAAACGCATTCGGATTGTCTTGATAATTTATTATAATGATCTAAGGGTACTTGGTGATGTGTATGAGTCATCCCTACCTCAATCCGAGGCGCGGTGTGGCCGGTACCACTCAAAGAGTCTCTCTTTTTTAAAATGGACACTATTTGATGTGAAAACAACAACTGACATACAAAAATCCAACCAACCCGATTTGGATTGTATTGATCCTTTAGGAGAAAGATCCATAGGTCATTTGTGATTTGTAAGAGTCATCCCCGCATCAATCTAAGGCACGGTGTGGCTGGTACCACTCAAAGGGTCTCTCTTGTGCTTAAAATGGACAGGATTTTAAGTGAAAACAACAACTGCCCTACGGAAATCTGACCAAAGTCATTTTGATTTCCTTGATATTTATAAGAACGATCCAAAGGTCATTTTTGAGGTCTACGAGTGAACCCCGCCTCAATCGGAGGAACGGTGTGGCCGGTACAACTGAAAGGGTCTCTATTTTGTTTAAAATGGACACGATTTTAAGTTAAAACAACAACTGACCTACAGAAATCTGACCAAACACATTCAGATTGCCTGAATCATTTATAAGAATGATCCAACGGTCTTTTTTGACGTGTTGAGTCATCCCCATATCAATTTGAGGCACGGTGTGGCCCGTACCACTCAAAGAGTCTCTCTTTTGTTTAAAATGGACACAATTTTAATTTAAAACAACAACTGACCTATGAAAATCTGACCAATCACATTAATATTGCCTTGATCTTTTATTATAATGATCCATGGGTGTTTGGTGACATGTACTAGTCATCCCTGCTTCAATTTGAGGCATGGAGTGGATGGTACCGCTCAAAGGGTCTCTCTTTTGTTTAAAATGGACACGATTTTAAGTGAAAACAACAACTGACCTATGGAAATCTAACCAAACACATTTTGATTGCCTTGATATTTTATATAAATGATAAAAGGGTCCTTTTTGATGCATACGAGTCATCCCTGCCTCAATCCGAGGCTCTTTGTGGCTTGTACCACTCAAAGGGTCTCTCTTTTTTTTAAATGGACATGATTTAGAGTGAAAACAACAACTGAACTACAAAAATCTGACCAAATGCATTCAGATTGCCTTAATCATTTATAAGAACAATACAAGGGTCCTTTGTGATGTGTATCATCAATCCCTGCCTCAATCCAAGGTGTGGTGAGCCCAGTACTACTCAAAGTGTCTCTCTTTTGTTTAAAATGGACACGATTTTAAGTGAAAATGACAACTGACCTATGGAAATCTGACCAAACACATTCATATTGCCTTGATATTTTATAATAACGATCCAAGGGTCATTTTTTACGTGTATGAGTCATCTCTTCCTAAATTTGAGGAATAGTGTGGCTTGTACCTCTCCAAGGGTGTCTCTTTTGTTTAAAATGGACACGATTTTAAGTGAAAACAACAACTGACCTACAGAAATCCGATCAAACGCATTCGGATTGTGATTATCCTTTAGGAGAATGAACCACGGGTCCTTTATGATTAGTATGAGTCAAACCCTCCTCAATATGAAGCACGTTGTGACCCGCTATCACTCAAAAGGTCTCTCTTGTTTAATATGGACACAATTTTAATTGAAAACAACCACTGACCTATGAAAATCCAATATAATGCATTCATATTGCCTTGATCTTTTATAATAACGATCCAAGGGTCCTTGGAGACATGTGAGAGTCAACCTAGACTCAATATAAGGCACGATGTGTCTGGTACCACTCAATGGGTCTCTATTTTGTTTAAAATGGTCATTATTTTAATAGAAAACAACAACTGACCTAATGAAAGTAAACAAAATTCCATAGGATTATGTTGATCCTTTTGGAGAACGATCCACTTGTCCTTTGTGATGTGTACGAGTCATCCCTGCCTCAATCCGAGGCACGGTGTGGCTGCTATCACTCAAAAGGTCTCTCTTTTTTTTAAATGGACACAATTTTAATTGAAAACAACAACTGACCTATGAAAATCCTCCCAAATGCATTCGGATTATCTTGATTTTTTAGGAGAATGATCCACGGGTCCTTTGTGATGTGTATGAGTCAAGCCCGCCGTAATCCAAGGGATGGTGTGGCTGCTAGCACTCAAAGGGACTCTCTTATGTTTAAAATAGACATAATTTTAATTGAATACAACAACTGACCTATGACAATCTGACCAAACACTGTCGGAATGACTTTATCTATTATAAGAATGATCCAATTGTCCTTGGGGATGTGTAAGAGTAAACCCCACAAACCCCCTGGACCACCCCCCACACCCCTGGACACCAATCCACCCCCTGGACACCCCCCGCCCCTCTGGACACCCCCCACCATATGTAAAACCCCCCTGACACCTTGGAAACCAGCCCACCCCTTGGAATGCCCCCCTAGACACCAATCCACCCATGGACACCCGCACACCCTATAAAGCCCCCCCCCCCCCGACACCTTGGACACTATCCCACCCCTGGAAAGCCCCCCCCCCCCCCGGACACCAATCCACACCCTGGACAAAAATCCACCCCCTAGACACCCCCACACCTCTGGACACCCCCACCCCCTGTAAAGCCCCCCCCCCCCCCCCCCGGCACCTTGGACACCATCCCAACCCCCTGGAAAGCCCCCACGGACACCAATCCACCCCTAGACCGCCCTACCCCCTGGACACCAATCCACCCCCTAGACACCCTCACCCCTCTAGACACCCCCACCCCTATAAAGCCCCCCCCCCCCCCCCCGACACCTTGGACACCAGCCCACCCCAAGAAATCCCTCTGGACACCAATCCACCCCCCGGACCACCCCCACGCCCCCTGAACACCAATCTACCCCTGGACACCCCCACCCCTCTGGACACCCCCACCCCCTGTAAAGCCCCCCCCCCAACACCTTGGACACCAGCCCACCCCCTAGAAATCCACCCGGACACCCCTTACCCCCCCTGGACGACAACCCCAAACCCTTGAACATCCCCCCAACCCCCTAAATTCTGAATTGAATTCTTTATGTACTTAATTAACTTTTCAATTATTTTTTAATGGTGTACGAGTATAATTGATGTATGGGTATACTTGGTCTAATTAGCATATGTTTTATGAGTTAATTTTGTATGGGTATACTTGATTTTATTATCTTCTCGAGATGCTGATTTTTTTGCAGGTGTTTGGGTGTGCTGGTACAGATTTTTTTCGTAGCAGCAGAGAGGGCATTTATCAATGCTTTTTTAGCGCTGATAAATATTGCTTTTATCAGTGGTAAAAAAACACAGTTAAAATCCACCTTTATCAGCCCTAAAGAAGCGCTGATAAAGGGTCGTTTTATCAGCGCTCCTTTAGCCTTGATAAAGTCTACATTTATCAGCGCCTGTTTAGCGCCGAGCATTACAGCGCTATGCTTTACAGGGCCAAGGTTTACAGTGATTTTTTTATAGGGCCGAGCTTTACAGGGCCGAGCTTTATTGGGCCGATCTTTACAGGGCTGAGCTTTATCAGCACCGATCTTTACAATGCTTTTTACCTCTGTAAAGGCCCATTTGTAGCATGATTACTGCCCATATGTGTACTAGTGTAGTCTTTTATGCTAGGTAATCTTTCCAATTATACTAAAATAAAATGATAATTAATAGATAATTTCAATCTAATTATTCTAAATATGAAATCCAATTTATCAAATAAAAATCCAATGTGTGTGGAAAAAGAATTTAGCACAAACGTGAGTAACGTACACAAACATCATTTTAATCATAATTGCGCTAACAAGGACTTGACAGTTTAGGGGAATATATATTCATTATGTAAGAAAAATATTCTCATTAATAGACTATAGTTGAAATCTTAAACATTTAAAATTCAATTTCTAGAATATTATATTTTTAAAAATTTTAAATCATTTAACAATATATCATTAATTGAAAATAAGATTAATGTCAAATTTGACATTATTAATTTAATTTGAATTTAAATAATATAAATAAAATGATGGAATTTGAAAATGTTATGATAAAGCCTATACAAAATCATATATTTCTCTAAATAATTAATTTAACATTGTAATTCATTCAATTTATTTTAGTTTTATACTTTAAGTTTCATTTTTTTTAGATTAATAAAATAATTACTCGTTAGCATTTCATAAGAAATATAACTAATTTCATGATTACTAAAAATTAAAAATAAATTATCCTCATGAAATTAATTAATTTTTTCTCATATTTACAATCAATATTTATTCACATCCTTTATTTTTTCCATATGTGAACACATAATTGACATTTAAAAGAAGGAAGGTGATATTTAATATTTTTATTTAATTAAATTATTATAATGACCACTTACATAGAAAAAATTACCAAAAACTAATTAAAATCTATCCTATGGATATAAGGGTATAAATATGTCTATAAAATACTAATTTTTAATGTTTAAGGTCATTTTAACCCTTATCTTTTTAGTTTAACCCCACTATAAACTTGTTTGAATTGTTATAATAATATTTAATTTATACTATTTTTACTATTAATTAAGAGGAAAAATAATTTTCATCATATTATATAATAATAATTATTTTTATTCTAAATATGTAATCAATTTTATCAAGCTAAACAAAAATAATTCGGAATATTGAATAAAAATTTAACATGCAGACATGAAGAAATAAGGATTTCCCTAGAGAAAAATCTCTTATGGATGGAAGGAGTCAAAATCAAAATTCAATATGAATTTTAAATCAATAAACTAAATTTAATGTATTATCAGATAATTTAATTTTTTTTTCTTAAAAAAAATTACATTTAATTTAACATTTTGAAAAATTTAAACAAAAAAATCATTCTTATTGAAAAATCCGTATTTTTTAGTACTTCTAAAAAAAATTTTCTTTTATGAAAATTTCAACAATTCACCCAACGATAATTTAGACAGAATATTTAAAAAAATTATGTTTATTTTTTAAAAATAGTTTTGAAAATTTTATGAAAATTATTTTTATTTTATATGATCAAAGCGTGAGTAATCCACTTTTCAGAAAAACAAAAATTTTTATAAAACATATATTTATATTTCAAATGGTTCTTATTTTATTTCAAATAAATATATAACCATTGAATTGATTTTATACATGTGTAAAAAATATTATTTTTTTAATTTAGTTATTATTATTCATAACCACCATCTTAATGGATATGTTATATTGATAATGTTTAAACAATAAAATTTTAATAGATTATCACAGTTTGTTCAAAACTGATGTTACGTGAATTGTAAGGAATCGAAGAGATTGAATTTGTTTAAAAATAAATATATCATAATGTCTCATGGTGTAATATTCTCATATATTAATAGTGTTTTTTTCTTAAATACTATCCAATGTGATGTTCCTATTTCAAAATATCTAGGTGTTACATTTTATCCCCTTAAATAAATTTCATCCTCAAAATTTAATCTTGATACTAATAATTTAGGGTTTCCCATCTGTAATTACCCTTTTTAAATCCAACATCATGTGAATGGTTAATAAAACATCATATTGATAAAAAAAATGTAACTCTGAATCCCATCTAGAATAATAACATAATTAGGCTTCCAAGTAGGTGAACATTCGAGGTAAGTGAAGATATGGAGATGGAAGAAAATTTTAATGCCCAAATAACGATGGACGGTGATATACGTCATTGATCACGAGAAAGTGAATGATCAATATAAATTCAACTACCAAAAAACATAAAACTCTGATGGTTTGATGGACCATTTTATGCAACAGAAATGAAGGTACTAGGAAAAATTTTTTGTTTTAAGAGACATTTCTTAGAGTTAAGGAATTTATTTAACATCTTGATAGATAACATAATAAAATATACATACATGATATATTTATATTTAATAGTTTAATATTAATCATTTATCCTTGATTAAATCAAATCCTCCATCATTTTTACTCCAAGATTTTAATATCTAAATTGATTTTTTATTCCAAAATCATAATTTATAGATCAATAGATTAATATGTCATTCCTCAAGTCTCTATATATTTTCCAAAACCAAATTTTTTTTCAAAAGATATTCAATGACACCCAATGTTCAACGTAATCCATTCCATATATAGTTAACCATAATACACATAAAAAATATGTTTTTATAAATAAAAGTGACAATTTATGGAAGGAAGGACACTAAATCAACATTATATTTTCCAAAAAATATAATGCGGCTCTTAATGTCACATTAAAAATATGGGAATAACATATAACCCTAAAACCTTAATGGAAACTTCTATTCATTCAAATATAAAATCATAAGTTATAGAATATATTCTCTAAATTAATACTTGAATAATACTCCATAAAACATGACATGACCCATAAAAACTATATAAAATCTCATGGTCACCAACACTAACCCAAAAAATTGTCATTTTTAATTCATCATTATGTAAAAATTAAGTGTTATCCAATATTAATAATGTGTTTTTAAATGGTTCAACTTCCCATTGAATCATTTTTTTCTCATTCATTGACACCATTCAAAATATTCCCTCAATTTTTTTAATAAATAGTACTATAGTACAATTATTAAACATTTCATGATTATTATCACTAGAATATCATTTTGAAGATACTATTATTACATAATTATTGAATTAAAAAAAAGCAACATTACTCATTCCACTTCATCTATGGTAACAACATAAGCATGACCATGAACCCCTAGCTTATTTTGATTTATATTCCCTTGATGCTTTGGGAAATCATTCACTTAGTTCTCCATCTCTATATAGTTTAATCCTTGAATAATGTAAATTTATTTCTCACCTTTGAAATTATGATGATGTCAGGCTTTCTATCCACATTTGTTGAAAACTCCCATTACATTCAAGGAAGTATAGATGTGCTTCTTTCAAAAATTATCACATGTACGAAATCATTATTTACCTTCGCTCACCTATTTAATTTTTTCTTTAATACTCTTCTTCTCTATTTACTCTTTGAACCCAAAATACTTATAGAATCCTTTATCTAACTCGATATAACATGATATTTTGTCTTCATATGACGATAATGTTTTGGAGGCCAATTCCCTTCAATATATTGGATTAAAACCATAAAATTAATAACCATTCATACTCTTTAGATTATGTTCATTGATATGGTCACATTCCATCTACTAGACACCATTCCTAAAAATGACACACAACACTAGATTTGATTATGTTAGAGTTAAAAGTAATGTATAATCACAAATCATATGAAAAACATGACATAAATTCAAAAAATTATTCATGGATTATCTTATAATAAAAAACATGGATTATTTGGGATTGTTTTCAAATCATAAAAATATTATCAAACACTTCAAAATTTTATGTGTTCAAATTGTGAATTATCCAAAAAATATCACCCGAGGGTGTCAAAACATGTGCGTAGTAAGGCCCATTTTAATGTAATGAGTACTGCTCACGTCAAATAAGGATTTATTTCTGAGAAAACAAATATAATAAAAAACATAAAAAACATCTATATGTTATTATATATTTATTATCAAAGTATATCATTGGGTTATGTTCTCTAATCTATGTTTTCCTAAATCTAGTTCCCAAGGATTATACAAAACTTTTTTTGATACAAACTCTAAACTCCATGACTCCAGTAACCTATAGCCAATGACAACTTTATTACATTAGAATAAGATAAAAGGAATCATTACCTGAACGACTGAATAATTTATTAGTATTGGAAAATGAGGTAAACCCATGAAATTCACATTATAATTGAAAAAATAAAATACAAAAAGTGCATTCATTGAGAATTCCATTATTCATGCATATCAATCACAATGCACATTCTGGTATCTAAGAAAAAATATAAAATAATAAAGGGTTGATATAATATACTCATTATGGGTATGTGTACACTAAAATATATCAAGAATAAATAAGCATAATCAATATGCATAGGTAAATAACTACAATATATTCCATTTAGTCAACAAACTATGAATATATGCAGAAATAAATGATGATCAAATTATTTGATATAAATTATCACATGAACATTAAACTTATTCATGATTATTATAAATAGTCAAATAATCACATAGAAATTAATTAATGATCTCATAGTCAAGTATTGCATAATTCTAAACATCTGAGCCCATCGAGACCATTCACACAATAGTTTAACTTTGTGGGTATAAACCCATCTAATACAGACTACTAATTTGTTTTATGAGACATGTAAATGCATCAGGGGTTATTTACTATGGGGACCCACCCATTACTTTTTAATTATAATTAATTCATCGTATCAAAGGGGTGAAACAAAATCAGTATAAAAATTCATATTAAAAAACTAACATATTACGTTTAAATACCTACCCTAATCAAATAAAGATAATCATAAACCATCTAGAGTACTATGGTGAATTGTTATTAAATATTAAATTAATAATCAATATAATCATAAAAAATCAAAATAAAGAATAAGTAGAATATTAATACACCATATATCAAGTGGATCATAAGTATAATAAAATTCTGATATCATTTATGAATAGAAATACCATAAAAATTCCATTAATTTGTTTTGAGAAAAATATCCTTCTCACTTTGAAAATATATTTTTTTTAAATGGTCACAACAAAATTTTCAAATTATTTTCTTTTAGAATAATATTTTAAAACATTTCAAATAACAATTAAAAAATTTATGGGACATGATTTCATAAAAGTTTGTTCTTTACATACCTGGTAAAATAACGGTACCATTTACATGTTTGATAATATAAAAACGATCCTTTTTGAAAATCAAATGCAGATTTATTTAAAAACATTTTTCAAAATGTTGTGAAATTTTCATTAATAAGTCATTTTTAAAAGCTAAAAAAATTTGAAATCATTTTTAGAAAACATGGATTTTAAGGAAAACGGATTTTTGATAGAAGAGGGAAATAAATTTAGATCTTATAAAGAAATATGAATACTTTTTAGTAAAAAATACCTAGTATTGGAAATATTAAATTAAAATGGTCATTTATTATTAGAGTATAAGAAAATAAAATGAATTCAACATATTAATATAAAAGTATTCCCCCATGTGAGACTAAAAAACAATCTTGAGTAATGGTGAGATTATGAAATATTCCCTTACTAATTTGGTATCTTATGATTCATAATTCCAATAAATAAATAATTAATGAATTAAACATAAAATACCATCAAGATAAATTAATTAATTTTAAAATTGATAAAAGTTTCAGCATATACACCACACAAATGAAAATAGATCATTATGTAATATTTTAGATGGAAGTAAAAGTGAGATGATAAACCCTTACTGTAAGTTTTACTTCCTTCATATATGTCCAAAATATTTATATAACAAATATATTTCTATTATTAATCTTTTATTGAACCAAAATAATAAAAATAGACCATATAAGATCCTCTTATAACATTTTTCCACCCATTTGTTTATAATATTTCCTTATTTTCATTATTATAGGAGCTAATTTCCTTATTTTATTATGTATGTTTTGACATGAATATTTGAATTCATGAATATAGGATATACCTAAAATATCACTAGAAAATTTTAATAGTCTAAATATTTTTTTCAATATATACATATGTAGAACGATTCTTCATATTTGGACCTAGAAAATGAATCACATCACTTCATAGAGATGGTAGGATATACCTATGCATGAGGATTAATACCATTCCCTTAAAGAGTGAAAGGGTATGGATGTGTATGATATATATATATATTAATTTTTATGAATTTATATAATTTAATATATATCCCATTTATTCATTAAATTTATCATTATTAATTCCATGTAATGTGTAATAGAAAACAAATCAAATCACTTCGCAGGGCGGTAGTCTATCGTACAGTCAAGCAGTGTTATCATGTTTAAAATGAAATTGAATATAAGATGTTCTATGTGAAATTATTACTCCTGGAGTATAATAATACCATATATATATATATTATCATTTTATCTTACCATGATAAGTGTTGATGGAAAATGAGTTATATCAGTTCGCGTGGGGGTAGCCCGCCATTCACGTGATTTAATAATTTAATTTCAAATTGGATGGATGTAGAATTGGATAAATACTATTACAAAGAAATAATAACATATCATTATATGTGATATTCTTTCGTTATTATATTGGAAGTGTTTAGATAAAATTTTAGGTTGTAAATTATGAAACAAAATGAACGCGATTAGTGATGAAAATTACATTCTTGTATAAAAGACTCATTTTTTTCTCTTCTTAAGGACCCTAGGGTTGGTATTTGTTGAATGAAATAAGATATATAATGTGTATAAGGATTATTTAGAGGGATGTTGTTAGGTTATGGTTATGAAAAAATGTCTTCAGATGTGTGAATAAGTGAGCGGAGTGAGTACCCTTTCATAATTGAGGCAAAGTGGGATTTTTGTAAATGCCCCAAACTATTCAATAATGGGAAGTCAGTATCTTCCCAAGTGGACAAAAAATTGATAATTAATGCATTGGATGGATTATATGGTGAAATAAAACCCCCACCACAAAAAAACATGTTTTATACATGTTGTTCTTTAACATATATGTGACATCCCGAACCAGCACTTCAAAATTTATTACTAATAACATGTTGTGTAATTTTTAACATAAAAAGACTATTAAAAATTAAAAATTATATTACATAACCATGAATCTTTTCCAGTATAGTTTTTTGAGGATCCAAAAAAAACTATACAATTCATCATTTTTGTACATAATTTATACAAATAACTAATTTTCTTCATGTGTGCTACCTCCTTATATGAATGAATAACCCTTTAGAATGTATACAAAACTTGTGAAAAATATTTTAAAACACTATGTGATAATAAAATTTCTTCCTAAGGGGTCATAAAAACTAGTTAAAAAACATTGAAATTACTTTGAATACATTTTTTATAAATTTAAAAAATATTTGATAAAATTTAAAACTTTTCAAAATAATAATATATGATCTTATGAGAAACACTTTTAAAAACCTTTTAAGAATACATATCAATTTCAAATCAATAGGAAAATACACTTTTGAAAATTATTATTTTCTCCTTTATAAACATTTAAATCTATAAATATTTTATGGTCTAAAATGATACATGATATATCTTATGAACCCCATGTGGCTACTTAGTGGTATCACATGTTGGAAAATATCTCTATGAGCAAATGGGTTTAATCCTCGGCCATTTTTAACTCATTTGATATGAAATATCCAATTTTAATCTTACTAATTTTTTAATGAAATCAATATTTATTTTAAATAATACATTATAATTTTTTACAAAATCATACATATATTTTTTTCATGGAATATAATTTTATAACTTAAGCTCAAAAAATACACCTTTCAAAAAAATAATAGGAGAAATCTCTTTTTTTAAAATATTTATATACATTTAAAAGAAACATATTCATGAATAGTTTGAAATAAAAAATATATTATTTTAAAATACATTAAATATCATGAGAAATTATACAATATGGAAATATCGACTAATATCTATGAAAATTAAAGAATTTTTAAAAAATATGATTCACATAAAATGATAGATCTTATCAAAGATAATTCCATAAAAAATAATGTTTAAAAAATATAAACAATAAAAACATGTCTTCTTATTATTTAATGTTTAGAAATAAAACCTCTAATAATTTTTTTTAAAATAACGAATAACTCCCCTTACGTTATTATAATGTGAAACAAACTGAGAGGGGAGGGGTAAATCAAGCTATCATCTTTTTATTCATATGTAATGAATCTAGTTCTGACATTGGTAGGAACTTGTTAAACCTACCTTATGGTAATTTTTTGTAATTTAAACATCAACATTCATAGAGATAATCTATTAGTTAGACATGGTTCACTACTAAGGGATAGTTCAAGGATAATACGTCAATAGTGTGTTAATCATACCAAAATCTAATAATCTTAACTAGTTGTGGAATATAAAAGTTCAGACATAATAACTATGTTCTTGGAACAACTATATTATACGATTTTAGGGATAGAACACTGAGTCACTTAGAACACATCTGTGAACTCCACCTAGCTCACTACCTTGGATGAAGTCTTATTTAGTTTATTGACATGAAGGACTCTTTAGTATCTTGGAATTTTATACTTTGTCCCTAAATATGAAAATAATCTTCTTCCACCACAGTCCTTAGTTGATAAAAGTTTATAGAACTATTCTCTTAAACCAAATATTTAGAACTTCTATTTTGATGTTTCCGGGCGCAGCGGAAGCGCGTGGGTGGATGTGCCCACTTGGCTTTTTTTCATTAGCAATGATCAATTCAGGATCAATACAACGATAAACGCCAATCTCCACAGATCGAATCACAGAAAAAGGCAAATAAGAAGGTTTTTCCCGGAACCACAAACAAGGATCATTACAGGTTGATTATAATTAATTTAATTAATTATAAAGAAATACCTTTTGGGTGTTTTTTCTTTGTTGATGTTCTTGATCACGTTGTCGATGTGATCGGTCGTTGTGTCGCAGAAGCCAAGTGTAGACTCCCTCTATCTGTGATCCACATGTGTACCTTGTATATCTGGACGTCGCCAAAGGATCCTCCGAGTGCTAGCGTGGAGAATCCTTTGCTTGGGTTTTCTGCCTTAGATCGTCTTGATCCTATGGAAGAGGATCTCTCTCGGTCTTGAGAGTGTTCTTAGAGGAAGAGGTTCTTTCGGCCTTGAAATAAATCTCCAGAATTGTTGTGCACAATGATTCTCTTGTCTGTTGGAAAAGAGTTGGGGTTGTGAGGATATTTATAATCGGGTTTGAGGTTGTCGAGTTATGACAGTAAATAAACATGTTATGCATTTTATTTATTTCATTGACTCTTATTTAAAACCCCCATGTCAAATAATTAATTCCTTGACATGCGCCCACACTGATTATAATATATATCATTTAAAACAATATTATATCCTAAAAATCCCAACTGGAAAAACTACACAGCGTGTATTAATAAATACACGACGTGTATATCTTGTTTTTCATTTCCTTATTCCTCCATCATCAAAACAATTTAGCCTCCCTTGAATAATTATTAAACCACATACGAGAATAATCATTATTCTACAAGAGATACTTGAATACACTTAGTGTGTGACCCTCTAGGCCTCTTTCTCATTGGCATTAGGTGAGCTTGCCGAAAGTCCACGATTACTCTCTAGCAACAGGTCAAGGCACCCAAGAGAAAGAAGTTGACGCCATATTGACGTATCACCTCATACAAATGCTTACATTGTAATTTAATGCTTTTTCCTCGATATCTCATCAAGTAGGTTTCATGGCAGTGTCATAATCCTATATGCTTGATCCGTCATTCTTTGACTACCTGAAATAAACTTGTCGTTCACACCATGGCCATGGAATTTAATTCGACTGTTATATTTCAATCAAAGGGTTGAGATATCAACTTCTATAAATGGAAGGGACAAATCCTTTGTTGATTTATCCATTAACAACATGTCACTCGTGACACACCCAACGTACCCTACTTCCCGCCAACTCTCTTCATGATGGTTTTCATCAGCAAATCTATGTGCACGAGTCATGACATGAGTTAATGATAATATTCAATTCTAAGGACCATTACACATGCTCGTAGATAGAAATATCTAATGACAGCAAGACATGCAGAATTACTGCTAGCGGGTCTATTCTCATAATCTCCCATCTTGGAGATTACCAAGTGTGAACTCCATGAGAGATAGTCTCGTCTTCTTACGAGTACTGGCACATGACGGTCTGTATACTATGTCTCCTATCATAGTATGTCATCCAACCGCAGAACATTATTTAAGAATATTTTTATATCATTTCAAAGCTCTCATCATAGAGGGGATCTTCCATGACCTTATTAATGAAACAAATATTCCTAGACATTATTATATTATAGTCATGCAGAATAATGAACAATATATAATAAGTGAACATTCATGTAATCAAAGTACAAAACAGTTGGTTCTCAAGACACCAACCCTTACAAACTCCCACATGGACTAGAGCCTTCTGCCTACGACTTTTAGTCCTCTAGACCTCACATGATGATCATGTTTCTGCTGATTCAATGCTTTAGTCAAGGGGTCTGCCACGTTTCTTCCGTGGAAATACTGCTCACTGCAACTTCACCACTTTCAGAAAAGTCCCTTAAGAGATGATACTTCTGAAGTATGTGCATTGTCCACTGATGTCACCTTGGCTCTTTTTTCAAGTGCCACCGCTGCAGTATTATCACAGTAGAGTGTGATAGGATCTTTACTGCTCGGTACGACATCCAGCTCTTGGATGAAGCATCGCATCCATACTACTTCTTTAGCTGCCTTAGAAACTGCGATATACTCGGACTCCACTGTAGAATCTTCCACCACACTTTGTTTTGAGCTCTTCTAGCTCACTGCACATCCATTCAAACTGAAGATGTATCCAGTCTGCGACTTCATGTCATCTTGATCAGTCTGGAAACTAGCATCTACATTTCCTTTGATGACTAGTTCCTCATCTCCTCGATAAACCAGGAACATATCCTTAGTACGCCTCAGATACATAAGTATAGTCTATAATTCCATCCAATGGAGGTCTCCTGGATCAGCTTGATATCTTCCTACCGCAATTAATGCGTATGAAACATCTAGCCTCATACATAGCATAACATACATGACTGACCCAATCACGGATGCGTAAGGGATCCTTTCAATTCTCTTTCATTCCTCATGTGTCTGAGGACACATTTTCTTGGTAAGATGAATCCCATGTGACACTGGAAACAATCCCCTCTTGGACTATTCCATACTGAATCTCTTCAGTATCTTGTCAATGTATGTACATTGACTCGATCCCAACATTCTATTAGATCTATCACGATGGATCTTGATCCCAAGAATATTTGCCGCCTCGCCCAAGTCTTTCATGGAGAAGCATTTATGCAACCATTCCTTAACTGACTGTAAGACATGTACTTCATTTCCAATTTGTAATATGTCATCAATATATACTATTATGAAAATGACTGCACTTCCACTAAAACTTTTGTAGACACAAGGCTAACATTCGTTCTTAACAAAGCCAAATTCTGTTATGGCTTCATCAAAACAAATGTTCCATGACCTTGATGCTTGATTTAATCCATAAATGAATTTCTGCAACTTGCATACCTTGTTAGAATCCTTTGGAGTCACAAACCCTGCAGGTTGTGTCATGTAGAAATCTTCTTGGAGGTTCCTATTAAGGAAATCTATTTTGACATCCATTTGTCAAATTTCATAGTCATGGTAAGCGGTAATGGCCAATAGGATTGTGATGGATTTCAGAATCGCAACCGGTGAAAAGGTTTCATCATAGTCAATTCCTTGACGTTGTCTAAAACCTTTTGCAACCAGTCGTGCCTTGTAGGTGCTTACTTGCCCCTCCTTGTCCAGTTACTTCTTGAATACCCATTTATTACCAATAGGCTTTACATCAACTGGAGGATCTACCAAAATCCAGATTTGGTTTTGGTACATGGAATCCATTTTAGAATTCATGTCTTCTTGCCACTTGGCAAAGTCTGTACCTTCAACTACTTCCTTGTAGGTAAGAGGATCATCATTGTCAACCAATAATGAGTCACCATCCTCAGTGACAAGAAAACCGCATCATTGTAATTCTCTCACCTCTCTCGTGCTCCAACGCAATTCTTGTGTCTCTGGAATAGATTTTTCTTCCATGGGGCTTTGTGGAATCTGTTCTTGTACCAACTCTTGTGTATCTTGGGCCTCAACTTCATCGAAGTCTATCTTGCTCCCACTATCTCTTTTAGAGATGCGCTCCCTCTCAAGGAATACGGTGTGTCTTGCAAATTTAGCCTTTTTGTCTAAGGGGTTGTATAGGTAATATCCCCTTGTTTCCTTGGGATATCCTATAAAGATACACTTTCTGCCTCGGGGTGCAAGTTTGTTACCTGAAGAGGCCTTAACAAATACTTTGCTATCCCAAACATGTAAATTCGATAAAATGGCTTTGCGTCCACTCCATAACTCGTATGGAATACCATTTATCGATTTAGTTGGTACTTGGTTTAGTATGTGTGCTGTTGTTTGTAATGCATATCCCCAAAAGGATCATGGAAGACTCGCATTACTCATCATTGATCTCACCATGTCCAACAGGGTGCGGTTCCTCCTTTCACTTACACCATTCCACTGCAGTGTCTAAGGAAGAGTGAGTTGATATAGAATCCCAAACTCCCGTAAGAAATCAATGAAGTCCTGATTAAGATATTCTCTTCCTCTGTCTAAGCGGAGTTTCGTAATATTCTTACCAAGATGGTTCTCAACTTCATTTTTGTATTCTTTGAACCAATCAAAAGAATCTGACTTATACCTCATTAAGTAGATATATCCATATCTACTAAAATCATTAGTAAAAGTTATGAAGTATGAGAACCCACCCCTTGACTCAACTGGAAATGGACCACACACATCTGTGTGAACTAATTCTAGAATATCTTTAAATATTTTACCTTTCCCACTAAATGGGGCTTTGGTAATTTTTCCTTGTAGACATGCATGACATACACCAAGTGGTTTTAGTTCGAAAGAATATAAATACCCATCTTGATGTAATTTTTTCAAACGTTTCTCATTGACATGACCTAGCTGGTGATGCCAAAGTTGGGTGTGGTTTGATTCATTTGAATTTACTTTTTCATCGATTTCCATTACTTAGTTTGTGTAGTATAACACATAAAGGCCGTTATATTAATGTGCCCCACCAAAACAAATGCTATCTTTATAAAAATAGCAACATCCTCTTCCAAACATGAAGATGAATCCTTCAGTATCTAATATTGATACTAAAATAATGTTTTTGGTTACAGAGAGTACATAATAACATCCTTTAAAAACCAATACCATCCCAGTAGGCAATGTGATGTGGTAGTCCCCGATAGCTACAGCTGCAAGTCTGGCTCCGTTGGCTGCTCGTAGATCTACCTCCCCTCTATCAATCTTCCTGAATCAACTTGGTTCCTGTATTTGAATACAGATGTGAGCACCACAAGTAGCATCTAATACCCAATTAGTAGAAATAGATAGATTGCATTGGATAACAAACACACTAGAAGCTTCCACATGCTTCCTTGGATGGGTGCAGTTTTTCTTCCAGTGGCCCTTCTTGCCACATGCGAAACAAACTGAATCATGTTCCTTTGCCTCCCCTTTGATCTTCCTTTTCCTGGAAGGCCTTGAAGAAGATTTGTGGTTAAAGTTCTTCACTTTCCTTTCCATTTATTCACCATGAGGACAGAAGGATTTTCATTCTTCATGTCATTGTCCACTTGGAGAATAAGGATAACAAGATCAGACAGAGACTTATCAATGTTGTTCATGTTGAAGTTCACAACAATGTTTGAGAAGCTCTGGGGGAGTGATGTGAGAATGAGATCGGTACCCAGTTATTCAGGGATTTTAAACCCTAGAACCTCCAAGTGCTCAATGTATCCAATGAGCTTGAATACATGAAGCCAAGCTGGGGAACCCTCTCTAAGCTTGCTCTGAAATAGAGCCTTGGAGATCTCAAACCTTTCATGTCTTTCTCTCTCCTGGTATAGACCACGGAGGTGCTCAAGCATGCTATAAGCATACATGTCTTCATGAGACTTCATGAGCTCACTAGACATCGATGATAGCATCAAAAATTGAACGTCGAGAGTGTCGTTAAAATTTTGATCATAGACCATGAAATCTACGTCACTCGCCCTAGGGGCAGGATAATTAGGAAGTAAGGACTCCAGCACATAAAACTTTCGTTCATCGCGTAGGATAACCCGAAAGCGCCTAAACCATTGCAGAAAGTTACTACTGGTGAGGATATTGTCTTTATCCAGAATTGATCGCAGAGAAAATGTGATTGACCAGTTTGTCATTTCGATTCTACAAATTAAAAGAGCAGATTTATCAGTAATTTCTTGATTACATTTTATGGAAAATAATAAATGAATTTATTAATTCTCCCACTATTTTATCAAGTCCCAATGTCCCTCACCATTGAACTAGAAATGTCCAGTTCCTTTGACATTCTAGTGGAAAGGGTCCATATTCCCCTTTGCATAACCCCAAAAAGGGTTGGTGAAGCTATTTGATGGTATTTAGGTAGGCAGGTCTTTGCCAACTGTGAGCTTATAGTTCCTTGATCTGTTGAGTGGACTCCCCAATCTTGAAATCCTGACATGGATTTCCTCAACTCTTGCCTCTAATATTACATCAAGTCTAGCAAGGGCTACTCCTCTTAATGTAATATTGTTAAGTCAACATGAAACCTTTCTTAAGGGCTTCCTTTATAAAAGTAAGTGTCCCAACAAGGGTTTGTCAAACACGTAGTTTTATTGATTCTTTCCCTTAATTAGGTAACAAAAGGCTTGGTCTGACTTAATATGATATTGAGGGATTTTATTCTTTTATGCATATTTTTTCATTATCACATGCTTGTTAATATTAAGTGATGCTTTCTTATGTGATTAACCATGTTCTAATAATGTTTACGCATAGTCCGGTTTTTATTTTATTCCATCTTTTCATTCCTATTCATTTTATTAATTATGTGATCACGACAACACATAAATAATAAATAAACCATGAAATCATACAGAAATAAAATAAGATGGCATGATCATGAGCATCTACTGGTTAGCTTATCAAGCGGTTTTGATAAGCTAACCCTGACCTAGGGAAAACACCTTGAACCTGTTGGTTCGTGTTTTGCAGCTCCCACCTGTCCACCTTTGTATCTTCTTGCATCGGTTTCACCTCGGATTCGGGATTTGAAGCATCCTCTCTGGCTTGGGAGATCCTCCATTACATGGTTTTACATTAAAGAAACCATGGGCACACATTCCCTACATTTTATTAGAAGATGTCTTGTAGGGAAACAAATTTAAATTAAATAAATTTAAATGAAACCATACACATACAAAGGGTCTTTAGTCTAGATCATGATCATCTATATCATGCAAAAAAAATTATGCATATTTAGGATTCAAATTCTTTTAATCACTCTTTCATTTAATATAATTTGTGCTCGAATTCAATTAATTATGATCTAATAATTAATGAATTATTTATCTTAAATTAGTTTCTGAATTTCCATGAGATTTTTCTCATCCATATTCCTTGTACGGGTCTTTGTACATTGGAGGAAACCTGGTGAAAGTCCCTTTCTGGAAATTACATGGCGTGTAGTTTATATTTACACGGCGTGAATTTCTTTTCACCTTGTTTCCAACGTAAAAGTCGGGGGCTTTGGAATGTTTTCTCTACTTTGGAAACTTGGGATTACACGGCATATAGATTAATCATACATGGCGTGTACTTCCTTGTTACACAGTAACTTGCTTGGAAATCCCATGTACGCAGAACAAGGCTTCTCCTTGTACACGGTTTCACCTAGACTAGATCGGACTACACGGCGTGTTGTTCCAACATACACGCTGTGTATTCGGGTTCCCACACATCGTTCAATTCTAGTCAACATGGTGTGATTAATACTTAGGAATAATCAATTCACACGGCGTGGTTTGGCAGACCAGTGCCGGTTCATTAAACCTATGTACATGGCATGTAGTTTTAATTACACGCCTTGTAATCCCATGTTGTATAGACAGAAAGAGCGACTCCCCCAGATGAATTCCTCGTTTTTATTTTCATTAAAATTAGAATTAAAAATCCGTTTATGTGATATGAATTGAGAAACGAAGGAGCAAGAATTGATCTCATTTATTCAGATTAATAGAATGATATATTTTGAATTGAATCAAATATAAATGTGTAAATTATCAACGAAAATTAAATAACTATAATCAACGTTGTAACCTCCCTTTGATACCATTTGATGGTTTCAGGTGTAGGGGAAGCGCGTGGGTGGATGTTCCCACTTGGATTTTTTTCATTAGAAATGATCAATCCGGGATCAATACGATGATAAATGACAGTCTCCACGGATCGAATCATAGAAAAAGACAAAGAAGAAAGTTTTTCCCTAAACCACAAACAAGGATCGTTATAGGTTGATTATAATTAATTTAATTAATTATAATGAAATACCTTTTGGGTGTTATTTCTTCGTTGATGTTATTGATCACGTTGTCGATGTGATACGTCGTTGCGTCACAGAAGCCACGTGTAGACTCCCTCTAGCGGTGATCCACACGTGTACCTCATATCTCTGGACGTTGCCAAAGGATTCTCCGGGTGCTAGTGTGGAGAAGCCTCTGCATGCGTTGTCCGCCTTAGATCATCTTGATCCGATGTAAGAGGATCTCTCTTGTTCTTGAGAGCGTTCTTGGAGGAAGGGGTTCTTTCAGCCTTGAAATAATTCTCCAGAATTGTTGTGCACAATGATTCTCTTGTGTGTTGGAAAAGAGTTGGGGTTGTGAGGATATTTATAATTGGGTTTGAGGTAGTAGAGTTTTGAAAAAAAATAAACACGTTAAATGTTTTATTTATTTCATTGAATTTTATTTAAAACCCCCATGTCAAATAATTAATTCCTTGACATGCGCCCACGCTGATTTTAAGAAATATCATTTAAAACAATATTATATCCTCAAAATCCTGACTGGAAATATGACACGACATGTATTAATAAATACACTACGTGTATATGTTGTTTTTCATTTCCTTATTCCTCCATCATCAAAACGATTTAGGCTTTCTTGAATAATTATTAAACCATGTACAGGAATAATCTTTATTCTACTTGAGATACTTGAATACACTTAGTGTGTGACCCTCTAGGCCTCTTTCTCATTGGCATTAGGCGAGCTTGCCTAAAGTCCAAGATTACTATCTAGCTACGGGTCAAGGCACCCAAGAGAAAGAAGTTGACGCCGCATTGACATATAACCTCATACGAACACTTACTATGTAATTTTATCCCTTTTTCTCGATATCTCATCAAGTATGTTTCATGGCAGTGTCATAAACCTATACGTGTGATCTGTCGTTCTTTGACTACCTGAAATAAACTCGTCGTTCACACCATGGCCATGGAATTTAATGTGATAGTTCTATTTCAATCAAAGGGTCGTGATATCAACTTCCATAAATGGAAGGGAAAAATCCTTCCTTGACTTATCCATTAACAACATGTCACTCGTGACGCACCCAATGTACCCTACTTCCCGCCAAATGTCTGTGTGACGGTTTTCGTTAGTAAATATAAGTGCATGAGCCATGAAATGAGTTAATGATAATCTTCTAGTCTAAGGACCATTACACACGCTCGCAGATAGTAATATCCAATGACACTAAGACATACGGAATTATTACTGGCGGGTCTGTTCTCATAATCTCCCATCTTGGTGATTACCAAGTGTGAACTCCATGAGAGAGAGTCTCGTCTTCTTATGAGTACTCGCACATGACGGTGTGTATAATATGTTTCCTATAATAGTATGTAATCCAACCGCAGAACATTATTTAAGAATATTTTTATATAATTTCAAGGTTCTCATTATAGTGGGGATCTTCCATTACCTTATTAATTCATCAAATATTCCAGGACATTATTATATTATAGTAATGCAGAACAATGAACAATATATAATAAGTGAACATTCATGTAATCAAAGTACAAACAGTTGGTTCTCAAGACACCAACCCTTACATATTCGTGGAACTCCTTCCCGATACTCACAACCTTCGCGAAGAAATCTACCTTTACAGAACAAAATACTTTTGAGAAGCTCACTGAGTCATTGTGGAATACCTCAGCGTCATGAAAAACCATTTTCCAAGATGCATATGTCTTGGTAAAGACTATAGAAGTCTTTTCATGATGCTCATGCTCATGTATAATACCTGATTATTGTATCTATAGGACTTCACAAATTCATAATGATTCATCCTTTTCTCTAAATATTTTTTTTTGTGTCAAATTAAGTGGGGTTGCCATATATTTATAGTCTTGACCTCTTGTGATTCTCCCCTACCTCCAACATATTTTTCATGAAACTCTAAACTGTTATTCATGAAGCTTCTTATCTCGCTAAGCTCTAATGAAATTCCACCAGTTCTACAAGAATCTCATAGTGTTAGAGATTACCTTCAACACATCACGATATTCAAAATTCATGTTTATGTTTCTCGACATCTTCTAAAAATTCAGCCTATGAAAAACATACTCTTCATAAATCCCATTAATTTACCATATTTATGAATATTCAATAAAAAACGTCATTTCATGATGCTAGACTCTACCTAAATATTTCATGAAAAAATTATTGTAAAACACTAGGAAATGGCCCTATCATAAATATAGTGGTCAACATGAATTGTAAGATCACTTACCTTGAAAACTCCCTGATCAACCTATTGTGGATTGAAAAAAAACACAAAGAAGACCACATTTATAGAAAATAATATATTTGGTTCCAATAACATATTTTTTGACAAGAAAAATTAAATATAGTTTCTAGTCTTTCATAATACTGAGAAAATGAGAATAAATAAAGATAGTTGCGAGGAATAGAAATTATATTTCCAAGATTTTATCTGCTATATATTTATATCAATGTTTTGTGTACTCTCTTTGCTTACATCACTTAATAAAATAAATGAATCTACATTATAAACTCAAATCCTTGTTAAGATTCATTATAATCATAAAACATGGAAAAATATAATATATTATATCATTTTCCCCACATCTATAAATTTGAGTGTTGAATAAGCTGTTTTTTGGATAAGGTGACTCCTGTAGTGAATGGAAGTTGAAAGAAGAAGAAAAGACAAGGATGTATATCTAAGTGTTATAAAAAAAGAGAACCAAATAGATTTAGTATATTCAAACCGATAGTGGATGATATATTTTTTATAATATATTGATGTTTGGATATTGGATTCAATGGATAAATGATGAAGATGAATTAATATTTTATTTGATCATAAATTTAACCATTTATATTGATTAGAAATTTTTATATTTTATAAATCATTTAAATTAAATTGTTGGAGGATACCGTAAAATAAATCACAAACCAATCAAAGCTGGCTAAAACTATTGAAAAAATGATATAAATTTAATTCAATCATTAAAATCACTACTCTTTCAAATTGGAATATAAAAAAATGATCTAGGAAGAAAAATATATAATTATAATAGGGAATGAAAACTAAAACTATATACAATGAACACAAAAAACCTTTTTAAATTAATACTGATATTTTAAATGACCACTGACACATCAGGAGGAAGGAAAATCATGAACGATTAAAAATAAGAAACTTTTAGCCAAAAACGACCATAGAAAGAATATTTTGACACTGAAAAATAAAATACACCTTCTTGAAAATTGATGTGTCGAAGACGATGGAGTCTATACTCAATTTTCCACCATCCACGTATCAATGTCCTCTAAAAAATTGAACTAATTCTCATAGTTGATCTCATTCATCTAGGTTCTAACCCTTATAGTTGCTCGAAGCCTCATCTACATCAGGATCTCTCTCTTCAGTAGTCAATCCATATAAACTTATCCTTATAAATGATTTCTTTCTCCGAGCTTGTTTCCTCCCCAGAACCTCTGGTGCTTGGCATATCCTTTAAAGCCCTATCCTCTTTCTACCCTCTTATATGATCAAACCCCTTTTCCAAATTTTAATATTTTTTAAATAAAATATAAATACCATTTTTTTGTAATTTTAAAATTTATAAATATCTATTTTAAAAAATATAATAATTTTAATAAAATATATATATATAATTTAAAATATTTTCATAATAAAGATTTTATAGAAAACAAATAATCTTATGTTTTATATTTCTCTTAATTATTTAACTTTATAAAAATATGTTTTACCAGTTTATTAAATTATTATTTTTTTGAAATTTTTTACCTATAATTCAAATATCATCAAAACATAAAATTTAAGATTACATTTACTTTCAAATTAATAAAAATATTGTTTAAAATTGTAATTTTTAATTGATTTAAATTAATTTAAGAATTTTTAATTTATAAATCAACATTACGTGTTAAATTATAATTCCTATAAATTATTTATAAAAAAATTTAGTTTATGAAAAATAATTCAATAAAAATAATATTATTTTTTAGGTAGATATTTTTATTTTCAATAATTTCATAATTAATTTACCTTTACATAATCTTTTGATGAGCATAATTGTTTTTTTAATAATAATTTTTTTTAAAAAATAATTTATTCAAAATATGAAATTTATAATTTAATAGTCATTTGTTTTATTCATTTATATCCTGTTAAGTTATACCATTTATTTGTCATTGGATTACTTTTGGATTATTTATATACAATTTTTTATTTTATTCAATATAAATCCTCTCATTAAATATTAAAACTCATATTAGTTTGTTTCAATTATAAATTATTCCATTTAATAAAATATTTATGTAAAAAGAAAATAAGATTATAATTTTAGGGATTTTATATTTTGTCCCCTTTAAATCAATTTCACCCTTTCAATTCATTCATCATACATAAGAAAATTATGAATTTCTATCTTTATTTTAAAAAAAACTATAATTGGTAGAGTTTTATTTTATTAAAGGAACTTAATTACCTATAAGTTCAAAATAAAATATCAACTCTTAAATTTTATATCAAAGGAAAATGCTAAATTTCCAAAGATGTTTAGACCATTGTTCTAATACACTGGTGATGACCCAACCCACACTTCTAGATTAATTACTAATAACATGGTGTGTTTTTTTATTTAAAAAAACTAAAAAATGAATAGTAAATTACACATCTAGTGATTCTTTTTTGTCTTGGTTTCGGATAATTAAAAAAACCTTATAATTTATTAAATCATTATAAAATCTATAAAAATAACTACTTATATTCATCTACACTATCTTTTTATATGAAAAAATCAGCCTTTATAATTTATATCGAACGTATGAAAATATTTTTAATCGTAGGGTGAGTATAAATCATCTAGTATGTGGTTTTAAAAATCAATGAAAAATAATTTGAAATCCATTTGAAAAAATTTTATATATAATAAAAATTGATTGATAATATTTATCGAATATCAAAATAATAAGCTATCATTTTATGAAAAAACCCTTTTCAAAACCATTTATCTATATTTATAACTTGGAAATAAATCTTAAAATAAAAAATTGAAAATTCTTGTATTTTTTCTTAAAAAATCATTTAAAAATAATAATTTTTTATGGGATCAAATGATACTTGACAGATCATATAAAATCCATGTGTATTCTTAGTAGTATCACTAGTAGGACATCATCTTATGGGGGTAATGGGTTAACAAACCACCAATTTTCACCTCATTTGATAAGAAAGTTCCAATTTTAATTTTAAGAATACATTTTTTAGAAGATCATTCTTTCTCATAAAAAATATATTGAATGCTATTACAAAATCTTAAATTTATTAGATTCATAGATTTTTTTAATATATTAAGCTCAGAAAATACACTTTTCAAAAAATTCGTAGGAAAAATATATTTTTCTAAAATATTTACTTACATTTAAAAGAAATATAAAAATTATTTTTTGGAAATTAAAACAAATTCCTCTTGTCAAAAGCATGAAATATTATGGGAAATTATTGAATACTTCCAAATATATTAATATTCATGATAATTATATAAATTTAAAACTATTATATAGATAAAATGATAGATTTTATGGTAGATAATTACTTTTAAAAAAGGTTTGAAAATTAAAATACAATAAGAAACCAATGTTTTTTATTGATTTACATTCTGAAATAAACACCTGAAAAAATAGACTAAAAATAATTATTAACTCCCCTCAAATTATTTCTTAAAAAAATGGATTAATGTATTATCTAGTGTTTGAGAACATTGATAAAATGTGAATAAAGAAGGATATATTTAAGTAATAATAATTTATTTTTTGAGAGTTGGTCTGCTATCTATTTATCGAAATATTTTTGTACTGTCTATGCTAGTTGAACTTAATAAAATAAAGAAAGCTTCATTATAAACTCAATGCCACACTAAGATTCCTTGTAATCCGATTTTGATGAAAAATATAATATATTATTTCATTTTTATAATAATGGTTTGGACATCTTTGGTCTATTCGTTTGAGGAAATCCAGTGTCTGGTGTGTTCTAAGAGGCAACAGTAGCTCATTTCAAGAGTTCTCCAAAAATCTAGTTTTCTATTATTATGTGGCATCAGTTGTTGGCGTCGATAGCTCCCATCGATAAATGACTATTGGTATCTCACATAAATGACTCACATAAATGACTCACCATCGATATCTCATGTCGGTGACATTCATATGTGACTCACTATAGGTGGGTGGCGTTGGTTGGTGGCGATTGTAGGTTACGTTGGTGGGTCGTGTCAGTGACTCACTATGGGTGAGGGGTATCATTGAGTAGATTCTGTTACTCGTTTCAGTGTCTCAAATCAGTGAATCGTTTCATTGAGTCACCCAATAGTGAGTCATTTACTATTTTTCGTAGTTTTTCCTATTTCATCTATTTAGATTTTATTTGACATGATTTGAGTTTAAAACCTTGTATGAGAATTTCTAAATTAATTTCCAAGGATATTAATTTTATAATTAATATTCAGATGCTCTATAGGCTTTGAAATGGTTAAGTTGCATGGTCCTGACCATGATCTGACTTTAATGGCCTCTGAAACTATTTCCTTCTGTGGTTATAGGATCTAGAATTTCCAGATCTAGGGTCTTATATTCCCAGCATGTTTCCTTTTTATATTGGTGAACCCATATCCTTTATTCCCTATTGAGTTATGTGTTTTTTTATACTTCAAATCCCCTCTCGTTAGAGTCATTCATACTTCTTGAGTGACCCTCCATTTTAGGTGCGAAGAGAAGTTTCTTATAACTTGTTCTCAAGGTAAGGATTTCATTCATCTCTCTTATACTTTTAACATGAGGGATGGTTATATGAATGTTTCCTCATGAATATTGAAGAAACTGAATTAAAAAAGGTAATTGAATTTGTTAAATAATAGTTTATAGGGGTTGGCGAAAAGTTATGCATTATTCTATTTTATTATTATTGATACTGTGATCATTATGGGCTATATGCATACTAGAAATCATGGCCATTGGTGGTCTTTTTTTTCCCACATAGGATTATTTGTGATGGATTATTGCAGATAATTTGTTGAAATATGGTAAATATGAAATTCATTACCTATTTATATTCAATTAAATAAAGTGATATCCTAGGATCAAACATGCTATGTGATAAAACCTAATAAAATTCATGTGGAATTAAAGAACAAGTGTTTCATAAAACTCAATACACCTTTTTCTATTGGTGTGTTTGTGTGTTGTGTGTGTCATTGTTCTAATTTTTTACTTTTTTAGTTGAGTGGTGCAGGGATTGAGAGCATTGTTGTTGATGGGGTGGTAGAACTAGTGTAATAGAATCTCAGGTTTAAATATTGACTATTTGTGGGATGTATGGGTAGTGTTTAAGTAGTATGGATGAAGGCTTGGGGTATGATATGTTTATGTTTTTGGGTGTGATGGGTGTGGTGTTTTTTTACAGCGATGTTATCTTGTTTAATCATGATTGTATTTTTATGGGTTTTGGCTATACACTGAGGGTTTAAAATTGAAATTGATTGGGTAGATTGTCCTTGAAGAATGATGTTGGAAGTTTCCAAAGCTTCACATGTGTCTTGGGATTAGTGTTTTGTTATGCCTTTAATGGGTGTTAAATAGAGTGGAATGTAAAATTCAGAAACTTATCACCGTTCTTCAATGGCATGGTTTTTTCTATGTGACTTTTTGTGCAGTGTACGTATTATTTTCCAAGGGATAATTGGATGAATAAAAACTTTGTTTAATAGAGTATGAAATTGTTGGGATTTTTTGGGTCATGAAATAAAATTATTAAATATGACAACATAAAAGGGTGTGATCATGGAATAAGAATGATCATGAATTAGTTTTTAAGTGTCTTCATATTCTAAAATAGTTTTTATGTTGTTGTAAATTTTTAGAGACCAAAAAAAGATTCCCCTGAATTGGTATTTTTTTGGAAGTCGTATGTTGGGTTTCGTTTCTTTGTACTATATATATATAAGATTTATTTTTTCCTAGTGATTTCTATACACACCCCTCCCTATTTGGGCACCATTCACTGAACAGACTCATTTTTATGTGGGAGGGTGTCTTTAAAAAAATTCCCAATGGGAGGATAGATATATGGATACCCACTCTACCCTACTACCTCTTCTAGGCGATGTTAGTACAAAATTTTTCAGGTAGGTATTGGTTTGTGAGGCCTAGGTGTCTGTGGGTGATTAGTATTTTCCCAGGTTTCTTCAAGATGCGATGTGGGTTGATATCTGGCCCAGGTATCAACGATAATGATGTGGTGTGTTATATAGCTCTGGTGCTTGTGGGAGGGATGTTTCTTGTTTTTGAGGCCTAGTTGTGTGCAGTTGGGATGTGGTTTGACTTGTTCAGAATAGGTGGGAGTGTCATGATGCTTGTTGTTATGGTGTGAGAGTAGCTATTCATTGGAAATGTGGTATATGGGACCCAATTATTGATGTGATCTATATTACATTACATGACTTGTGTTGTTTGGTGAGAAATCCTTTGGTGAGGTTGGGGTGGTTATCATACCTTGTTATGTTCTTTTAGTTTTTCTAGTTTTCTCATGATGGAATCAGTATGCTACCCCACTTGTGCATAAGTGACTTTGGGATTCCCAACATATTATACTTGTATTCTCACCCTATGTATATAAATCTTCTTCCAGTATTCCAGGAGAACTATGATGACCGTTCTGGATCTTACTAGCTTAGATGTTGGGACAGTTTCCCTGTCACTACATATCATTCTTTTGGAATTTATTTCGGAGACTCCTGTTTTGTAGTAGTTTAGTTTAAACATTCATGTGGGATGGATGTTGGATTCCTTTATATATTTTTCATGGAGTTTCTTTGAGGTTGGTACATCTTATCTCTCTATCTTAATTACTATAAAAAAGTGTGATGCCTCACTTTTTGTGAAATTTCTATATTCATTATGGTGGTTGCCACCCAAGGGCCTACTTGAGGTGGGACTCAGGATATCATTCTCTCTCTTTCTCTATTTCCTTCTCTACAGGGACATCTTTGAAATAAGGGGGTCTTGATAGAATGGTATCATATGTATGTTAGTCGAGAGATAGGATGGAGATTGGAGTTAGAATCATTGAGGATTAAATGGGATGGTTGGTCAATAGTGTTAGGTGATCTGGGTGTGTGATATAGTCCAGGGAAGATATGTTAGGACATGGTATTTTAGGGCACCCTATGATACATTTAAAGGACTATGAATCTACTGAATGGCCAAGTGAAACTACAAAATATTTACGGTTGAGACCCTAGTGATGTTACATGAATCATAATGACTAGTGTTCCTGATCAAATTTGATTGTTTTGGGGAATTTAAATAAATGAATATTTAAAAAGAATCCAAAATAATATCTCATACTACTCAGGATTATAAGTTTCTTGATTAACTTTTCAGCTATGCAACCTAGTCATCATCCATGTATATTGATGGTAGTGGAGGATCAGAATAACGACCCGGTTAATTGATGGAATGTTGAACTAGTGTAGGAGGAGGACCAGTGGAAGAAAATGTTACGTTCTTTCCAGTGATAGCATGACGCACTGACCCAATAATCCTGGATCTGGTTCATTATTTGAATACATTTGAAAGATTACAAGGAATAAAAACCTAAAATAATGATTGGTTTAGCAGTTTTGGAAGACTAGATTATATTCTTAATACTTAACACATTGGGAAAATAATGTAAAACATGATAAAATATAAAAAATTGCATCCTTGAAAGAATATTCAATATTTTCTTCTTTATAACCTAGGAAAAGGAAGAATATGAAAGGGATGAGCTCAAATTCTCAATAACAATAATTAATATACTAGAGTTATTATACACAAAAATATTAGGCATCAAGAATAACTGAAAACACATGCCTCTAAATTAAACATGACAATAAAATTGCAGGAATGAAAACTGAGTAAAGAATGCCATATAACTGATCACATTAAACATTAGTGTGGATATTTTAATGTTCTTATAATCATATTACTTATCAATTACTAATATCATAATGATTGAATTCATATCCTGGACATCATAAAAATGTTGTCAAGGCCTCCACAATGACTTCTGGAAATACATGTGTAAGGCCCCGACAAAAACCCAATTCTGTTTTGTCTCGTGAGAACTAAGGATGAATCAAGGGGATATAGTGGGCCCCACCCATCACTTGATATGTCAAATTCATTTATCATATGAATTTGGTTATACATAAACATCATATACGTATGAAATATAAATAATGTTCCTCGATCTATAAAAATAATTTCTAACTATTCAGAGTAATATAGTGAATAGAATCCAGATACCACAACCACATTCAAACTAATTGGAAAATCTTAAAAAAATATTTTATATGATATTATAATAGATAATCCTCAATGAAGTAAAATATTAAACAAATAATGTTTACATACATGATTATACTTTTAAATGATACATTGCAAAATTCTTGGTGAAGTAATCCTAAAACATTCCAAAGATTCACATACCACTTTGAAACATTCAAGTCATAATCCATTAGAATATCATGAGAAAAAGGATACTCTTAATATGATATATCAAAGGTCCGTACATTCACCAAATGGAAGGAATTTGTGGTGGAAAAGTCATATATATCATATAAGTAAAAGTGATATGAGAAAAATCCATTTTTAATTTGGAAAAAAGATTTAATTTGGAAAATAATTTGTATATGTCATGAAATCATATTGTAAAACCGTATATGACAGAAAATAAAATATATTGATATTAAAATAATATTTGAGACACAAATTATGTCCCAGTTATGTGAAATTATGTAAAAATGATTTTTATGAATCATTGGAAATAATAAATTTTAGTGAGGTTTATAGAAACAAAATTAACGATAATTTAAAATAGTATATGGAATAATCATTTATAAATAACCATAAGTGACCCAAGAAAGTTTTAATAATAAAAATAGTGATTTTATAAATGATATGGTGGCTATAAATAGATAATGGAGTGCATTTTAAAATAGGTAAGAATTCAAGAACATCATTTGAAACAACGTTATTTATCCGAAAGAGTCTTTGAAATATCCTCTTTTAAAACATGTAAATAACTATAAAATAAAGTAGGATTATGGATGGTATAAATATACAGAACAATCACATAAAATTTATGAGGAGTACAGAAGAATAAATAATAATTTCATTAAGGTATGTAATGAATAAGACTAACCCAAATGGAAATGGTAGTTTGGGTAGAAAACCCTTACCACTTAGTAATCAATCGTACCATAGGCCCCAAAATTAATAAGCATCAAATTATACATTTAATACCATGAAAATAAATAGATTCATAATATGATACAAAAATGGGTAGTATAAATACACTGTGAAAAAGATATGGTGGTGAATACAGAATATCTTACAAAAATGGATGTGAGATGAGAAAATCGTTACCTTATGTCTGAATGAGTTCTTCACTTGACCTTAATATAATAGATAATAAAAAAATCTATTAATGAAATTTTTAATAACCTTGTATACAAATATTTTATTCATTAATGTTTTATTATTTTTCATTATTTACTTATTTTTAAGTAATAAAATTTAGTTCTGTCATTCCAGAGTGTTCATTTCCTTGATTTCCTGATCGATTCTCTTTATTATATGTAATGGAGTTTATGTGGAATGGATATAAATTTCTATAATTGTACTTCTATATTATCTATTAAGACAAATATGTTTAAAATTTATATAAATCACATGGTTACATGGTATGAGGATGATTTATTAGACAGAACATTTGTGATAACCATTTAGATTATTTTTGTGATATCTCGATTGTTACAAATTAGTTTGTCATATGAATTAGTATTATGTATATATAATGGTTATATAACATATAATATGTTGTAATTCACATATTAGTTTCTTGTTAAACCATAAAAATTCTTCCATGATCAGCCAAGTTGACGATAACAGAAATTGAAAGCTTGTAGTCCATGAATGAGAGAGATTAACTCATCTCAAACGGTGTTTTGATTTTTGTAAAAAAGATGGGGAAAGGAGATATGATGATGAATTTTTAAATTATCATAAAAAAGATCCAATAATATGTATTTTAATAGAGTTATAATACCTTTTGTAATATATTATGTGAATAGAGAAAAATAAAATAAAGGAACTTGAGTGAAAAAAGAGATGTAGGGAAATCCATTATGAAAATTCGGTAGTGTAACGACGTCACTTAAAAATTCATAAAATATGTTTGTTAGGTAAAAATTTCTTTTTTTTAATTTTTAAATAATATGGATAGTAAGGGTGATATTTAATGACATATCCTAACATAATCCAATGGAAATTAAAAGAAATAACATAAAAGGAGTGATTGGAAAAGAGAAGAGTGGTAGATTTACCTTACCTGTAGAGTAACTCCTAGAACATAAAGGTTGTTACCTTGGGGTCCTAATAAAACATAGGGAGGACTCCTAGGGAGGTATAAATACCATATATTAGAAGATGATTGAGTTTTAATGAATGGTAACGTAGGAACGAGAGGGTATTTCTAGTAAAAGAGAGGGAGTTTTTATTAATTTCCAAGGACACCTCATTAGTGGTATTTGAGAAATCATGGGGTATCCCATGGTATTGACCACATGAGACATGTCATATCATTATTCAAGGGTCAACCAGAATTATTACATCATGAGTACATCATTAATGATACTGAAAAATCCAAACGGTATTTTTTCTATTCAAAATAAACTAATGTATTTTATAAAATTCTCATAAATTCTTCGTAACCTAATATCAACATTCCATATTAAAAAAATGACTTATTTCTTCATATTAATTCTCTAAATATGAAAATTTTAACTTTTACCCATGAAAATACTTATTTATAAAAAAAAATAGCAGACATAAAAGGCATAGTAAAATACATAGTACAAGTTTTGAAAATTAAAAAAAACTTATTTCATCATTTATAATTAAATAAGAGGGTTTTGATAATAAAATCTCAATATAATAAAAATTAATAAAACCTTAGTTTTATATAATAATTTAAATCTCTCTGAAATGCGAAATTTTTACCTAAAAATAAATTTATCAAACTCATTATATTGTAAAGAAAAAATAACCTCAAAACCAAAATGATTTAATAACAATTTTTCTTAAACTTTCTTAGGTGAGGTTATTATTCCATTGGTTATATTACTATTCATATGGGTCGCATTAATATTCAAAAGGGTAAAGTGAATATTCACCAAAAAATGAAGTCTATCCTATTAGTATTTAAATATCTAACTAGATGTAACCATGTATATCCATTTTTCTAAATTCAAATCATAGAAGTTGAAAAAATAACTTTAATGGATAGGTTCTAACTAAAACGATGTGTTGTTTCTTAGAGACTCATTTTTTTGTACATATAAGCTATCAAGATAATTAAAATTATTTATGAAGAAACATACTATAAGATCTTGGGGTGTTAAATTAATAGAGTATACATTTGTAACATTATTTAGTTTTTATCTAAATACTTATAATAATCAATTAAAATATATAATTAAATAATTAATTGATAAAAATTAACTTTTTTAATAAAAATAATCAAATATATATATATTCATATCAAACTATTCTTATATAAAAAATAATACTATAAAATATTACTTTTTAGATCATTAATTTAAAGTTAATTTATAAGATATAAATTTGAAATATATTTATTATTAATTAAAAAGAATATTTTTAAATTATTTTTTTTCATAACTTAATGAATTTAAAATTATAAAAAAATTGGGGATGTTACATTGTTCCCCTAACAAAAATATTGCGTCCTCTAAATTTGAAATTGCACATCAAAAGATATTTGATGTTACATGAAATTTTTTTGGTGGTAAACCCACATGAGAAACAGGATTAATAAAATATCCTCTTAATAATAGGTAAAGTGAAATGAATAGGTTACCAAAAAATTATGCATTCAAGTAGGGTAACATTAGTGCGGAGTGAAAATATGGACATGGAAGAATAATATATCCATTATGTTTTGATGGAAATTGATTGATAACATGTTCATATGAGAGATGATTACCAGAAATCCAAAATGAAAAGTTATAAAAATGTTCATTGATATTATCAAAAATAATTATAAAAGGTCAACATTTTTTATTAATCTTTTCATAGAGTTGAGGAATTATTACACTCTATTAGAGTATAATTATACATTTATATTTCGTATACAAAATTGAATCCTTTGATTCTTCTTGAACTATCTATAATTCATCTCTTAGAATAGGATGTTTCATGTAGTAAAGTAACACATTAACCCCTAAAAACATATATAATGGTCAACATAAACCATTTAATAAATTGATAAAATTTGAAAATGATCAAGATAGAACACATGAATCATTCCCATGTTATTTATTACTATCCAATTTTATTTTCCACATCAATCATATCTCTCTATAACATCATTTTCTTTCCACCAAGAACATTTTAAGGAATATCATTCCCTTAACCATGTGTTTTCAAATTTTTAACTTATTAGAAAACCATTTTCAAGGTACCATTTAACATACAAAATCAAATACATAATGAAATAGTAATGTAGTACAATCCATATATATCTCATTTTTCTTATAACAATAATATCATAACATAGTTCTTGAATCCAAAAAAACACATATACATTAATTATTCTAATTTGACCGTAGTTACATCATAATATTGACCATGATCTATTTTCTTTTCAAGATCTATATCCCCTTGATACTTGGTACATTCATTTAAATAGTTCCCCATATCCTTATAGTTGAATAATTGAATATTTTAAAATTCTTTCCTTGTATGTCAATTATGAGAATGAATTCCTTTTTCTCTACACTTAAATCAAAATCCTTTTCCTCTTAAGCATAAACCATAGTGTTTCCTTCCATAATTATCACATGCGGGAAAATAATTCTTTCCCATATTCCATTTATACTTATTTTTCTGAGTTATTATATTCTTCTCATACATCATTCCAAATCAACAATACTTAGAAATATATTTCCCCTACTTGTTAGGACATGATACTATCACCTCATATGATAATAATGTTTGAGATACAATTTCCCATTTAAACAATATCTTAAACCCATCAAGGAAATGATCATTCTTAATATTTTAATTATCTTAATTGATGTGAATCCCATTCTTTTTGGTGGGTTACATTTCTAAACAATTTCATACACTATATTAGATTATAACTCAATGAAACATAATGTAAAATCACTATACTAGTGAACTAATTAACATAAATTAAAAAATTTATGAGTAGCTAATCTCATAATCATAAACATTGTTTCATTAGAGAAATATTTGGTTTTAAGTACATCATAATTATTTGTAATAAAAAATGTGAATTATCATAAGAATATCCCCTAATACTTTCAAACCAAGTGGGTAGTATGACTCATTGTCATGTACTATGTTACTCCGAGTCTGGCCAAAAACACCTTGTCACAGTGGTTGCTCATAGGTACTTCTATGCTAAAACCATTTCCACAGATATTATCTAGACAAAATTTATGTTATATTAATATCCACACAATCTATAACTTAGCAAAATTATAATATGTTTCTCTATTCTAATCCTCAAAGTCTGTCTTAGGGTTTTGTTCCCAAATCTACATTTTATTAATCATGTTTCCAAGGTTGTTACTAAACGTCCTCGGATACCAACATTAATGCCCCAAACCCAAAAGCTCGAAGTTGATACAATATTTTAATACATTAACATTATTATAAGCAATAAAATGTTGAAGGACCAATCAATTTTTCTGTCTT
The DNA here is from genome assembly GCA_963277665.1 of Viscum album. Classification (NCBI taxonomy): domain Eukaryota; kingdom Viridiplantae; phylum Streptophyta; class Magnoliopsida; order Santalales; family Viscaceae; genus Viscum; species Viscum album. Next base: position 1,569,193,085 of record OY728160.1, read on the forward strand.
GGAAGACCATATTTTTTTCACAATCCCATAATACATTTGGAAATGAAAATAAAACATGATACAATATGAAATAAACTGCAGCCTTGAAATCTTATTCAAACACTACTTCTTTATAACTTGGGGAAAGGAAACATATATAAGGGTGGATCTCAGATTTTCAGTAATGTAAAGGGATATATCATAAACATAAACATTTGGCATGGCGAATAACAAAAACCACACTCCTTTAAAATTATCTTGAGAAAAATATGGAGGGAATGAAAACTAGGTAAATAAATTCATATAACTAATCACAATAAGCTTTAAAATGGATATTATAATAGTTGAATAATCAAATTATATATCAATTAATAATATCATAATGAGCAAATTCATAAACCGAATATCTTAAACAAGTCTTCATGTCCTCATCTATGTCTTCTGAAAATACTAGGGTAAGGCATCCTCCAAATACCAATTCTATTTTTCCTTTTTAGAACTATTGATACATTGAGGGGATATAGGGGGCCCCACAAATCAATTTTTAAGTCCAATTTATTTATCATATGAATGTTGTTATACATAAACATCATATATATATTCCATTTAAATAACTTTCCCCAATCTATAAACATAATTTCCAACCTTTGTAATATGGTGAATGGAATCATGATTGGACATCCACATTCAAAAAAATTAGAAACCCTTGAACAATATATTATATATGGTATCATAAGAGATAAACCATAATGAATTACAGGATTTAAAAAATGATTTTTATGTAGTTTAATATACTTTTAAATGAGACATTTCAAAATCTTGAGGAAATAATCTTTAAAAATTCCAAAGTGTCCCATACCACTTTGAACCATTAAAATCACAATACCATAGAATATCCTAGAAATAAGGATATTCTTTATATGATATATCAATTTTTAGTACCTAAACCACATTAAATGAATAAGGGGTGAAGAAGTAATATATATCATATTAGTAAAAGTGAGAAGATAAAAATCCTTTTTTACTTTGGGAAAAAGAGTTCTTTTAGAAAATCATTTGTATATGTCACAAAATCATATTTTTAACATGTATATCCATCAAAACAAAAGATAAGGACAATAAAATTATAATTTAGGAATAATGTTCTTCCCAATGAAGTGAAACTAAATAAAAATATTTTTTAAGAATCATTTGAAATAAAACATTTTATCGCGGGTTTTGGAAAAATATGACTGATATTTTTAAATAGAATATGGAATAGTATTTTATATAAAAATATAATAGAAACAAGAAGGTTTTAATAATAAAAAGATTTAATTTAATAAAAAATATGGTGTATCAAAAAAAGTTATATAGTTCACTTCAAAATATGTAAGAATTCAACAAGTTCCTCTGAAATAGGCTTATTTATCAAGATGAATTTATAAATGATCCTTTTTTAAAACATGTGTCTCCCCATAAAATAAAGAATGATTCTGGTTGGTACAAATATATATAAAAATCACAATGAATTTATGAGGATTACATTAGAATAAAAAATAATTTCATTGATGTATGTAGAGAATAAGAGTAACCCAAATGAAAATGGCAATTCTACTAGAAAACCCTTACCACTTTGTAATCAATCGAATCATATTACCCAAAATTAATAACCATAAAATGATCAATAAAATAACATTAAAATAAATATATTCATGATATTAAACAAAAATATTTAGTATAAATACCTCATACACTCGAAATGTTGGTGAATAACGAATATCTTACAAAAATGGATGGGAGATGAGAAAACCCTTACCTTTTGTCTAAATGTGTTCTGCATCTAACCATAATGTACTAGATAATAAAAATAAATCCATTAATTAAATCCATAAGAAACTTTTCTACATATTATTTAATCATTAATGTTTTATTTTGTTTATTTAGTTCTTTATTCATTAGTTATAATATTGAATTCCTTTGTTTCAGAGTGTTCATTTCTTTGATTTCATGATCAGTTCACTTGATTATAAGTAATGGAGTTTATGGAGAATGGATATAATTAATTATAATTGAAATTATATATTATTTATGAACATAAATATGTTCAAATGGTTATATACATACATGGTAACATGGTATGAGGATGATTTATTAGATAGAACATTAGGGATAACCATTTAGATTATTTTGGTGGTATCTCGATTGTTACAAATTAGTTTTTCATATGAATTGGTATTACATATAAATAATGATTATAGAACATTTAATATGTTAAAATTAAAATATACTATTCTATTTAAAACATAAAAATTGTTTCATTACCATCCATTAAGCTGAAAATATATATTGAAAACCTGTTATCCTTGAATGAGATATATTAACACATCTAAGACGGTGTTTTCATTTTTTTATAAATGGTGGGGAAAGGGGAGATGATGATGAATTGTTCCAATATAATAACAATATTAAAATATATTTAAGGTACTATAGTTATCATACCGTTTTCATGAGGGGATTTGGGGAGTGAAAAATAAAGTAAAGGTACATGAAAGAAAAAAAAGGGATGTTGAGAAATCTCTTACGAAAATTCAACAATCTAACGACATCACATAAAAATTCATACAATATGTTGATAAGAGAAAAATGGATCTCTTATAATTTTTAAATAATATGTAATTTTATTGGGATACTTAATTACATATTCTAACATAATCCATTGTAAATTAAAATGAATAACATAAAAGTAGTGCTTGAAAAGATAATGGTGGTAGATTCCCTTATATTGTAGAGTAACTCCTAAAACACAATGTTTGTGGCATTTAGGGACTGAGGAAACCTTGGTATGAATTTTAGGGAGGTAAAACTACCAGATATTAGAGGATGGTGAATATTTTATGAATTAAAATCATGGAATGAGTGGGTATTTGTAGTCATAGAGAGGGAGTTGTTTATTAATTTCCAATGACACCTCATTAGTGGTGTTTGCAAAACCTTTTGATTTCCAATGGTATTTTCCAATGGTATTGGACACTTGGGAAACCTAATATAATATTTTATTACTCAAGATATGAATATATTTATTACATCATGATTACACCAATTATGATACCAAAAACTCAAAACTGTATTTTTTCTATTCATGAAAAAAAAAGTATTTTATAAAAGTCTAATAAATTATGCGTAACCATATATCAAAATTACGAATTCAAAAATGACGTTTATTTTATCATAATAATTCTCTTAATATGAATATTTTAACTTTTATCTATGAAAATACTTTTTTATTAAAAATAATAGCAGACATAAAATGCTTAGTAAAATGCAAAATAATATTTTCAACACATAAAAAAATTATTTTATCCATTATAAGTAAAAAATAGTTTTTTGAAAATAATATTTCATTCTAATAAACATTAATAAATCCTTATTTTGAAATAGTAATTTAAATTTCTCTGAAATGTAAAATTTTTACCTGAAAAATCAATTGATCAAAAGCGTTATATTTTTAAGAAAAAATTAACTCAAAATAGAAATAATGGAAAAAAATTTTATTTATACTTTTATTGGTGAGGTTTCTATTCCATTGGTCATATTAATATTCATAAGGGTTACATTACTATTCCAATGTGTAAAGTTACTATTCACCAAAAAAATTAAATTCGATCCAATCAGACTCTAATTATTTTATTAGATGCAACAATGTAAATCCATTTTTTAAAATTCAAAACATAGAAGTAAAAAAAAGTAAAATGGTTAGGTTATTACTATAACCAAGAGTTGTTTCATAGATACTCGTTGTTGTGTGAATATATGCAATAAAATGAATTTATATTATATAGGAAGAAATATACTATAAAATCTTGGGGTTTCGTATTAATATTGAATATATTTTTATCATAATATAGTATACAAAAAAGTAATTTTAATTTTCAATTAAAATATTTATTTAAATAATATATTGATAAAAAATAAAATTTTAATATAAAAATAAATTTTCATAAATTCTTATTTATATATTCTTTAACACAATGTAATATTTTAAAATATTGTTTTTTTGAAACATTAATTTAAAATTAATTTGAATGCTGTAAATTTGAAATATAAGTATTATTAATTTAAAAACATAATTTTATATTACTATTTTTCATAATTTAATGTATTTTAAATTATAAAACAAATTAATACAGTGTTACAGACAGACATTAGGGATGTATGAGGGAAGCATTTCAGACATGGAGACAAATTGTTGGCTCGAGGAGATTTTGATCTTCTTCATATTGATCTCGGCTAAAATGGAGTATTGGGTTCCATTTGTATTAAGTGAGATGCGGGGAGCTGGGTCTCCATGTTGGAAACTATACCTTAGAGAGAGGTTAGAGGCTGATTAATTGTGAGATAACTTCGAGAAGGACTTCCGGAAGGAATTCCATTCATCCACCATAAAGGCCAATAAGGGGAAGGAGATACTCTTCTTTTTGTTGGGGAGTATGTCGGTATGAGAGTTGGGGTCACGTTTAAAAAGATCTCTTCTATTTTTCTCTAGATCTCTTTCCCGCTTAGGAGTTTCATGCATGATGCCTAGAGGAAGCACTTGGTTCTTCTCTTCAGTACGTGGTTACCCCCTTTACCTTGCCGACACACATAGAGTTCCAGAAGAAGTAATAGGTTGTAGTGAGGATGCACTCTTTAAGAGGTCTACCATGATAGGGGAGCTAGCCATGTTCTTTGAAGGGAATCGATATCAGTAGCATTATTTATGTGTCGTGAGCTTCAATGTTCGGACAAGTGGGGAGGCAACCTCAATAGTTTCCATTTCGACCATCTGGTCCTCGTGCCTATCCTGTGGGCCTGAGGTCAGTCTGTTTTGTTTGTGGAGTGTGTCAGAATTTAAATAGTTAGTGTCCGATGGACATTTGATCATAGTATGGTAAGGATGGGAATATCCAATATCAACCCGAAAAATAGTTTCTATCATTTTTGATTCAGATGTAGGGATAGCTAGCTCATTCTCCGCCGAGGGGAGATCAAGCAGGTAGATGCTGACCATAGGGTGTTCCTTAGGTACCTCAGTTTGGGCATGTGTGAGGAGGCATTCATCCCTAGAGGGTCTGAGGGGCTTTGTGTGGTCAGTTTCACTCCATAGAGGTAGCAGTTCCTACAGGACAAGAGATTGTTCGGGGTATCATCAGCTTGTTAAGAGCTCTTGCTAGCACCTCATTTGATTCAAGAGATTCACACTCCTTTGTTGAAACCTGTCTAGTCCAAGCTAAAAAACTAGATGTAGAGAGACTTTTTGTGGCCCTAGTGTTGATTACACTGGTCAGAGGTTGGACCAGCTTGTTTGAGGTCTTCTATGGATGCAGACTGATGATGGGCCCACATTAGTCATGTTGGGATTTTTTTTTTCTATAGATGCATCCATAAGATTCCATTATTAGTATGAACATTTGGTATTCCGTGCATTCCATTATTAACATATTTCAAAAGATATTCATCTTTTTTAGACATGGATGGAAAACGTGTGGATTTTGTTGGTGAGATAATTTGTCCAATAGGAAGTCGGCATGTGGAGCATCATCATTTTTTGATGTTTGAAATATCAGTAGAATCAGAGGATAATGAGATAGTGGGGGTTCCTTGAGTTGTTCGTGAGTTCATTGATGTTTTGATTAATTATGGTGTGAATCTACCCACTCAACATGATTCTGAGTTAGGGATAAACATACATCCTAATGTTTGTCCAATTTATTTGGATCATTATTAGATGGAACGTTCAGAGATGTGGGATTTGAGAATTCATATTGATGACCTGATGAAGAATGGAATTATCCAACCTAGTGTGTCACCATGCGATGCTCACGTGTTGTTTATAAATAAGGAAGACTGTGGTATGAGTTTTTGGATAGACTATCAGTGGTTGAATGAGGTAATGGTCACAAACCATTACACTGTCCTAAGGATAGATGATCTTTTCAACCAGTTTAGGGGAGAAATTTTGTTCTACAATATTGATCTATGGTATGGGTATCACAAATTGAGATTGATCGAGGCTGATATCCTGAAGACTGCTTTAAGGTTTAAGGTATGTGCAGTTCATGTTCATATTTATCCAGTTTGATGTTATGAAGTCAAAAATCGTGTTCATGGGGCTTATGAACACTATCATTCCTAAGTTCCTAGACCAGTTCATTTTTGTATTCATCTATGACATCCTGATCTAATAAAAGTCAGATGTTGAGGATACTGAGAATCTCAGGACTATCTTGGTGGTTTTCTGAAGCCACCATCTCTATGATAATTTTTCAAGTGTATGTTCTTAGACATGATATATGCACTTCCGTGGGAATTTGGTGTCTCAGTAGGGTGGAGTAGTAGAGCTTTCAAAGGATGGGGTATTTTTTTCATGGAAGGTACTCAAAAATTTCTTAGAGGTTTTTAGTTTTTTTGGCATGGAAAACTACTATAGGAGATTTGTACACGATTTCTCCCAAGTTGAAACTCCATTGATAGATCTATCCAGAAAAAGACGTGATTTTTGTATGGGGCAAGCTATGCCAGGATGAATTTTTTCAATTTTAAGGCGACGTTGGTTAGTGGTCATGTTCTATGGTTTCTAGATTAGGGTCTGATGTTAGAGGTGCTTTGTGATGCTTCGCATCTAGGATTTCGATGTGTGTTGATGCAATAGCAGGGAGTGATCTATTGTGGGTCTTGAAAGTTACATCCCCATTAACATAACAATGCCACCCATGATCTAAATCTTGTTGTGGTCATGTTCACAATAATGTATTGGAAAAATTACTTTATAGGGGAATCATTATTATGTCTTCATATATTATAATAGATTGAGGTATATCTTTTCCCCATGAGATCTATGTTTGCGACAGAGGAGGTGGGGAGATTTTCTCTTGTGTTATGATTTATAGATCTCTTAAACATCGCTATAAGGAAATTTTGTGGCTGATTCCTTGAGAAGGAAGTCACAGATGGAGGTTGTTTCTGAATCTTTGGATGCATAGAAGGGGAGGGGGGAGTTGGTATCCTTGAACTTAGATGCAGGAATGGATGGTGGTAGAGCCTACTTGTTCTATATGACAGTGAATTCTTTTCTAGTACAAAAAGTGGATTAGCATAAATGGGGTGAATTTGAGGCATAGGTTATGCCTGATTATGTTGACCATAATGATGCTCTGGAGGGATGGTCGGAGGATCATCAGAATAAAATTATTTTCTATGGGAGGCTATTAGTTCTAGTGCGGATGCATGAGGAATCATCTGGGAGTTCCATGACACACCCTTATTGGTGCACCTAATAGTTTCAAAGATTTATCATGGCTTAAGAGAGCATTTTTGGTGGCCCTGTTTGAAATGGGTAGTATCGAAGTTTATAGATATTTTTTTGTGCCAGCAGGTGAAGTTTGGTCCTCATGTTTTTGATGATTTGTTGCATCCCTTAACTGTTTTAGAGAAGAAGTGGGGTGAAATATCAATGTATTTTATCATATTTTTACCTAGGAAATATGAAGGGTGTGCTAATATCTTGGTAGTGGTGGATAAGATGATTAAATCAGCGCACAACACAACATACAACTAACCAGAATATGGTCAAGGGACCTCCCAGTTAGAGATAGAGGCAAGAGGAGGGAGGTACACATGGTTCCAATTGTGGTAGTCAGAAAGGTATAGAATCATGAGGTTGTTGAAGGGTTGCCCCATTTACACCACAAACCATAATTAGTCCACTCGAAGCCTAGGGAGATGTTGTTTATGGATAAAGAAAATTCTTTTCTATGGAGGAATATGATACCAATGATCTAGGGATAATACAAGGTATGATCTGTGTCTTCTATACCATAGTCATATTATTCGAAACATAGGTGGGTGTAATACATTTATTTCCATTTCTAGAGTTTGGGAAAAATATATAATGGTTGATCCTTTAGATCAGCCCACACATGTGGAGACTCCAAGATGAGGTAAATTAGTGACTGGAACTTCTTCCAGTAGTGCGATTTGACACATAGAGGAGAGATCTTTTTCTACGATCAATTTTTACAAAAAATGATGCCTTATAATGCTATCTTAGGTATGGAATGGAAATCCAGATTTCATTCCCATATTTACTATTTTAGGGTGAAGATGTATTGTCTATGTACTGATTGGATGATTTTTTACATTGTGGTAAAAATTTATATCTCTAAAGAGTAGGATGGGATTATAAATATGATAAAACAACTTATTACTCTCTAGTTGGATAGCATGACTCTTAGAGTAGTGGATTCAATGGTATTCTAGTTTTGTATGACGGTGGTGGAATATGAGGATTTCTTTCATAATGATATTCTAGACTTACCACTGCACCAACAGATAGAATTATGCATTAACATACACCCTTGGATGAACCCAATATTTTCACCATCATATTAGATGGCTCCCATAAATCATCATGATCTGAGGGGAATTTTTAGGACTTTCATGATGAGGGATTCATGATACCTAGTGTTTCCCAATGGGTATCCCCAGTGTTGTTCACCAAGATGTAGTAAGGGAGGTTGAAGTTATGTTTCTATTAATGAAACTCGATCCTGGTTACTGTGAATAATAATTATATACAATCTTGGTACGATGACCGCTTCAATCAGTTGAGAGGGGCATGAATTTTCTCACATATTGACCTCAAATTATGATATCACCAACTATTGGTAAGGGACAAGGATATACCGAAGACAATATTTAGATGTTTCTGTGGTAACTATGTGTACATTTTGATTCATTTTGGAATGATGAACACCCTAATAGTGTTCATGGGAAGCATGAACTAGATATTTATGGCTTTCTTAGGCTAGTCTACGGTGGCCTTAATTGATGATATCCTAGTGTAATCATTGTCGTAGGAGGATTATGAGAGACACTTGAAGATGGTAATGGAAAAACTATGAGAGAAAAAAAATTATGTTAATCTATCAAATTGTAAATTTTTTGTTCAATAGGTTCATTTATTTGGACACATCATCTAAGAGGAAAGAGTGGAAGTAGATCTTGTTAAGGTTGAGGTAGTGAGAGTTTGGGAGTCACCTATGAGTGTTACAAAGTGGTGGAGATTCATTGGGTTGGTGGGAAATTATTAGAGGTATATCACTGATTTCTACTGAGTTTCAACACCATTGATATATTTTACCCAAATGGTGCATATTTTCATGTGGATTGTGAAATTAGTGTTTTTAGGAGTTGAGGTAGAGGTCATTGAGTGATCGCATATTAATATTTCTATAGGAGGGTGTTGAATACGCAGAGTTCATTAATTCCCTAGGGACTAAAAATTGTTACTTCTTAATGAAGAGGCATACAATTATTTACATGTTTAGAACTGAGTGACCCACAATATTGAGCTAGTAGTGGTAGTATTCACCTTTAAATATGGAGACACTACCTGATGAGTAAGTGGTTTATCTTTAAATCTAACCACAAGTGTCTCAAGTCCACCTTCTCTCAGAAGGATCTTAACATAAGATAAAGGTGATGGATGGAGTTCCTCCATGACCATGACTTGAAGATTACCTATACTGCTAAGAATAGGAACTTGGTGGTAGATGCTCTTTGTAGGATACATTTTTCTCAATTATTGGTTTAGGCATCTGAGCAGTTAGCTTCATTATAATTTCATTAGTGGAAATTTACTGTTATTAATATCATCATTATATGTTTTTACCTGAATAATTTTGCAATGTGTTAGGGAAGCATAATGTGGAGATATATACTATTTGACCTTATGTGCTAAAATATCAAATAGATGTGCTCTTGATAAATTTTCTAATGTTAGGCAGCACATTATCCATTTCATAGTATGGACTATAGTACCAATGGTATTGTGAGAGGAGGTGATGAGGGTGTTTTATAAATCCCTTTTGGTAGTACATCCCTGATCGGAAATGATTCACTTGTAGACCCAATGTCCGTTTTGGGGGCCAGTCATGAAGTGTTGTATGATACTTTTTGTATCTTGATTCCTCACAAGTAATAAAGTTAAGGATAAGAAATAGGTTCCAGTCTATTTATCTCAACCCCTTGAGGATCCAAAGTGGAAGTGGGAGGGTATATCCTTCAACGTCATGACAAGATTACCACATATGTCAAAGGGACATGATGGTATTTGAGTTATCTTTGAAAAACACACCAATCCATCCCACTTCATATCAATTAAAGAGTAGATTTTAGTAGATATATTTAGACACTTATACATGAATGAGGTAGTATGAATCCATAGAGTTCTCTTGATTATTGTTTCATATTGTGATGTTCTCTTCTTATCATAATTCTATAGACAATTATAGGAGGCCTTTGGGACTCAGTTTTGTTCATTATGGTGTTTTATCCCTATACTGATGGACATACTGAGCGGGATATTCTATTCTTGGAGGACATGATGTGAGATTTTATATTATATTTTTTCCATATATGGTAGGTTTGACTACCCTAGGTTGAGTTTGCATAAAAAAATCTACCATTACACTATTTCTTATGAAACTATTTGAGGTCTTATATGGGACACACTGTAGGTAACCATATTGTTTCACAAATCATGGTGTGTTAGAACTGAAGGGCCTAATGTTGGTGGGATCTATGATAGAAAAGATGAAGATCATCAGGAAGAAGATGAGAACTAAAATTATATGTTGGAATTTGAATAAAAACTAACAACAGAGGCCTATAAGGTTTGAGGATGGAGAATATGTGTTCTTTTTTGTCTCACCTTGATGATTATTATAGAGAATTGGTCAGGGTCTCAAGATTTCTTTGATATTCATAAGACCCTCTCAAATATTGTGTACTGTTGGTGAGGTGGACATCAACTTAGCTCTACCCCCATGTTTGGATTGGGTTCAGAAATTCATTCACAAGTCATATCTGAGGAGGCATGTGCACAAACCAATGCATGTTATTTACTAAGAATATTCGGAATCAAGGATGAGCCTACATTTTCTATGTACCTGATGGAGATCATGGATCGGTAGAAGTTGATCTTTTGTGGGTTATCAATTCCTCTAGTGTGTGTCTAGTGGAATCATTTTAATCATCAAGAGTACACCAAGGAGGGGGAGACCTAGATGTGGAATTAGTGCCCTCATATTTTGAGTATGTTTTCATTCAATTTTTTCAGACAACAATACTTAAGGTGGGGTGGATGTAATGAATCTAATTTTTTCATGTATGAATTCAAAAAATTATATGAATTATTTTCATATCTAGAAGATAAAACAGTGTGAGGTTACAAGGCCAAGTGATCCTAAAATGGATATTTAAAAAATAATAAAATTATTAATATCACATGGATTAGGATTTCTATATAAAGTGGAATAAATCTTAAACATAGGCTAAGATATGAAATTTGAGGACCCCATTGAATTTATAGCATGGAATGTACCCATGACCCAACATAATATTTTCTACTATTGGGCATTTGGTTAAAATCGACCGAAGGTGTAAATAATAAAATAAATAAATAAATAAATTTGATTTATTATGTAGATGTTGTGGCCTAAAATACATTTTAAATACATGGTTATGCCACAATCACTAGTTTTATCTATATAAACAATAGATTTATAAGAGCTGGTGGAGATGATCAATTATAGGATCATTGGAAGGCGATATGAGATTGAGATCAGATTGAGGTTCGTGTGCCAACAGAGTTCATGGATCTCACCAATGACAAAAACAAATTACTATTCTTTATAAGTGATTGATCAAAACTCATGTAAAGATGTTTTATTTGTGAAATTTAATCCAATTATTTTACACTGATCAAATACGGATCCACTCGATGAAAAATAATGGATTCACTCATCGACGATTATTTTTATATATGGATGATTTTTTTTTCTGACTATTTCCCTCTCAGTATTTCAAATTCATTGATAAATGATTGTGTATGAAAACAATAAAAAACATTCTGGTTTTTCAATCACATATTTTTTATGGATTTCTCCACCATTTCTAAACATACGTATCACAAAAAAAAATCTTTAGCACATTGGTTGATGAATACTCATTATTATATCATTTCATTATTGTTATTCAGTTTAATGGATCAATACCACATGTGTGTTTCATTATCAAAGGTGAGATCAAGGTGAAATTATGTTGGATGTCCGTTGGCTGACCAATCTTATTAAGGATCCCATTTTTTATATGACACATGGTGGTTGTGGTGATCAGTGATGGTAGGGTATTAACTCTCTTATAACATCAATTTCAGGATAGAATTGTGATGACAGAATCACTGATAGAGAAACATAGAAGAACCCTCCAGTTCTTTAAACTCTAGGGTTACACATTGTGTAATCCATAGACACACATTGCGAGGGACACTATTTGTGGTGGTAGGGTTCCCATGGAGAAAAAAATATCCACTCCATGGGACATCTATCAGATTCTATGTAAACTGTTCGGTAGTCTTAGTATGTACGTTTGATATTACGTAGGAACAGGTAGGTTGAGGTTCACATAAACGACTAGATTAAATAGGCAGATCCATGTACATAGACATGAACATGTGTGCACATGTAGGTACAGAGTAATGACCACATGGCATAGAAAGGGTGATGAATGACCTTTACACACCATTTCTACTTTTTTACACACCATATATCTCGATGTTTACATTCTATACAAGTCAACGACACATGGTAGACTACGGGTTGGATAGACACATCGTATACTACCTAGTATATGATGAATAACACTTTTAAGGGTGTTTGAATCGATTATTTTCTACAGTTTGGACCATTATGGGTTTAGTGTGTTCCATTGGTCTATACCCTGAAGGTTATAGTTCAACATTACATCTAAATCTCTTGGTTGTAACCCCCTTAGATGAGTCTTATATAGAGTTTATGGGGTCCCTCATTGATACTAGATTTATATCCTCTATAATTCATTCTTAATGCAATGTGTTTATTGTTTTCATAGTTTCATAGGGTGTATTGGTATACACACCCATGTATGGGATCTGCCTGTAAGTGTGGTTTCATACGAAGATGATGACACATTCAAAGTTTCTTTGGAGGGCATGGATATGGTGGAGATTATATATATATATAAGGACCATGGTTTTTTGGGTGGTCTTATTTGATAATATTTGTCACTTTTTTAGTAGGTTCGACTCTATTCAGTTTCTATATGGGCTTGTATTTGGACTATTAATCTTTTTCATTACTTTATTTTCATGCTCTGATTTTGGGAATATAGATGTATACATGCATTGGTTTAAATTATTTTAAATTTAATAATTTTATAGGCTAAGATTTCCATGATTATATATATATATTATTTTAATTCCTCACCTGTGCATGATATTCCAACTCAGTGCTTCTTGCAATCTCTTTGCCTATTGGAGGTAAGATTGGGATAGTCATCGTTTCGTCCACATTGAGTCGGGTCATGATAGAATCACAAATTAGATATAAACCTAAACCAATATATTATAGGGAGATATAATACCTTTCCCATCATCATCAAAACATATGTGTTTATATTAAATTCCTTCATCGTTATATCTAAAATCAACTAATGAACAATGGGTTCTTAATCGTTTCATAAAAATATAATAATATATTGGATATGAAAAAAAATCCATGAGTATTAATGACATAATAACATATATATGATTAACAAAACATTGATTCCAATGAGAAAAAATTTAGTGAAAAAATAGAACTGGAAATAAATTTTTTTCACAAAAAACATTTAAAGCATTGTTGTAAAACATAAAATGAATTTTACTCTAAAAAATATTAAATATGGGGATGATTTTAAATTTTAAAAACCATTTTATAATTAATTCGTAATAAAATATGATTGAAAAAAAATATTTCCTAAAAGGATAAATTAAAATATATTTTTAACATTATCATTTAAATGAATTTTTAATAATAGATACCTGAGAAAGAAATATTGTTTTTAAAAAGTGGAAGTGAAAATACATTGAAAATTATTAGTCATAAATATTATAATTAATAATAGAACATTAAATATTATATAAATATTTTGAAAAAAAATATGGATTGGATGATAAAAATTTTCATTATTAAAGGATCCAATAACCTTTTGATCATTTTGAAATAACACTATTAAAAACCCACATTGTTAATAGGATAAGAAAAATACTAATAAAAAATAATTATGATAATAAAAGGACCACAGGAGATTAAAAACAATTTTAGTTTACATTAGAGAAAGGAATATAATTTTTGGATGTAAAAACATGTATATGGTAGAAGTCACCATTAAAAAAATTGAAATTATTTATAATTAAAATATTATTTAATGATACAATAGAATCATCAAGGAATAAGTCATTGGTATAAATCATTATTTCCACCAAAAAATTAGTTTTATATAAATACTAAAATAATATTTTTTTTGAAAGATCAATCAGTAAAAATAATAGACAAGGAATAGTGATTATTCCCCAACCAAGTGATTTGATTCACACAAACAACTTATAACCTCTGTAACAATTGAATCAATACCCCATGAGAGGTGTACAATTAAATAAAATTGAGATTATCATGAATTAAAAATTTTTTAGGATATAAAATTAAAATAGGGTGGAATTTACACCATTCAAAATGAAATTATTTTGGTTCAAACCAAAGGGAGTTACCCGGTTTATAGATAACGTCTTCTCTTATGTTATTTTCAATTATTTTACTTCTTCAACCCCTAAAATATTTTTATTATTTTATATTATAATAACACCACTCTAAAAAAAATAATAGGTATTTTTTATGATATTTAATCAAACTACACTTACAGACACCTTCGTCTAATGGGTAAAGAACAAACAGTTTCTGTGGATGGTGAACTACTATCTCCCGAAACAATGATTGTTCAATCTTCTCCACCCACCACTTATGGTGTCTATTAATATGGAACTATATTTATATGTGATATATATTATATTTATATTTTTTCTATTATTATGTATTTTTCATTTATATAATACCATTATGATTTTCATTGTGGGTAAATATGATAATTTCAATTGAGGAAGTGTGGACTACCGCCCCATCAAAGTCATATGATTTGGTCATTCCATATGTGAAACGTATAAGGGATGGAGTTATAAAATTATGTAACATATATATATTATATTATATTATAATTTAATTATAATATACCTATATATCATTATGTTTTCATTCCATTGAATATGAAATATAAATTAAAGTAGCGTTCATTTGTACGTACAACTTACCGTCTCCATGAACAATGCATTTCATTTCATATCTCCGAATGTAAAATACTATTATATATATATTGGATATATATATGATATATATGATATATAAATCTATAATATCATTTTGTATCTATTGGAATTTTTACCACATGGAAAACTTGTAATCAAAAGAAGTTCATTTTTTGACTCAAGTTCAATACATCAAACAAATGTCCGATATGAACTAAAATAATTAACTAATTTTTATAGAAAGAAAGTAAGTTATATAAAAGGAATAATAAAGTTGAAAAATGTTCTTAATCAAATATAAGTTACCCTAAGTTCATTATTTAGTTAGAACAAGGAACATGCAAGATAAGTCGGACTTGAGGTAAGGGGTTTCTTATCGCCCTTTTAATTCCATGATATTTCCATTGTTCACCACTTATTTTTTGCATGTGATGAATTTTGTACTACAATTTGATATATATTATCATTATTAACTTTATATTCATGTTATTCTATGATTCATTTTGTGGTTATTATGTTTTGGTCATACGACTCGATAGATTACGATGTGGTAAGGGGTTTTCATCTCCCTTTTTATTCCCATGAGATTCATGCTATATTGCCACTATTTCCTTTTGTATGGTTTATTTAATACCCATGATTGTATTCATTATGTAATATAATTTAATTTATGTTTAATTAAATCTTAATTGTATAATCCTTCTTTCATGTGGTATATGATTCATATGTTACTGAATCGGTAAGGGAACCTTTCACCCCTCTTTTTAAAAGACTTATTTTTTATATGTGTTTCAATTTACATCTTCTAAAGTTGGGATATGTTATTCAATATCCTTAATGCTATAATATTTTTTTCCAAATGGTGAGATTCCCATTTCTCTCTCAACAAATCATTTTCTGAATTTTAAAGTGACGTCGTTAGGCGGTCGAATTTCTATAAGGGATCTTCTTAACCTAATTTCAATTTTTTGGGTTAAACATCCACTTATTGATTAAGTCGTGCTATAAGTTTGTGTGAATGACCTATGATTTCTTTTACACTTATCATCCACTTATATTGGGTCAATTTATATTTGACACAGACAATTATTTCACTGATTTATCCTTAATCTAATGGTATGATCTTTGTAATGGATTTTATCTCAATTTACATTCCATTGAGACTTATTTGTTTTTATGAAACAATTCACATTTATATGGTGTATATACCTTCCTTTGAAATATTATATCATGAATATCCTTATTATAAATATATTATATGTTTAATTTAATTTTATTTTTTAATTATGTTTAGTCATTTTTTCTCAATTGTTATGAGACTCTTTAACTAAAAAATTATTTTACATGTTTTAAAGATTTATATTTCTAAATATTTCTCATTAATGTCCTTGTTTCAAAAATATTTTTAAGGATTTATTTATATGGATGAAATTGTTTTAAAATATTAATACCTTTAAAAGTTTCAAAGTGGAATGGAACACTTTGATTCAAAAATATCATTATTAAATGTTTTAAATGGTTTTGAAAATGGTTTTCATAAAGCATTTATTATGTCAATAACATGAAATGATATATTTTGATTTCAATGTGGAAATTTTTTCTTTCCTTAGTGTATGTTTTATGTTTTGATTTATAATGGAACATGGACATTTAACGGGGGTTATGTAATAAACCAAATGACGGGTGGTGTTGTGATAAACCAAGATGGGTGGTTTCTTTATAACCTCAAATTCATTGGGAATGAAAGTAAACCATATTGCTATTCTATTTAGTGATATGTGTGGATGTCTACAGTATGTTTATTCCATTAAAGTATGATTATGTCCCATGTTACCTAGATATGTTATTTGTAGTTTCAATGGGTTTTATGTGGATATTTTTGTTATAAATGGTAAGTATATGATCTTTTATTCAGTGAAGAGTATTTACTACTTCATAATGGTGAAATTATTACATATGATAAGGTATTTCAAGTTTACTTGATGTTTTAAAATATTAAAAAATTTGTGAATTATTCATTTAATTCAATATTATGTAAGGTTTAAGGTCATGTACTTATAGTTGGTATCAGAGGCCGGTTTAGATAACTTTAGAGGTTAGGGTATTTTTTAGGAATATGTGACCTTACCATAATGGTTAGGATTTCAGAAAGAATCATAGTTTTTTTATATAAGGTGAATGAGTTTAAGATATCATGACTAATTATAACTTAGTATTTACCCTCCTCATAAGATATTATATGATGATTTAACTAATATACTCACAGTTACCTTTCTGGTTTTAGTCAATGGTTGGATCTAGCAGGCATCAAAGTAACAATGGATGTGAAGAAAACTATGGCATTTTTCTGGATGAGCAATTTAATGAAATGGGTGTTTCAATAAGAACTCTTGTGTTTATTCTCAACCAACTATCTGGAGTCAAGATTGACTACTTGAACATTGGTGATTTTTATAAGTCATCGCATATGAGAAAAAAAATCCCCACGGAAGCTCGGGTAATAATAAAAAAGGTATGTATGTTTAAAAACCTATGCGTCAAAGATGTGGAAAGAAAAACCTAGGAAAATGTTTCAAAGGGACAGAAAGATTATACAGATGTGGAAATGAAGGTCATAATGCAAGAAACTTCCATAGAAAAAGGAAGCATCTAGTTGACTCTTGGAATGGGAACGAAGTCCTTTCTGAGGGATCAATTTAATGTTTTAAATGTTGTGTGTGTTGAACCCTCTGGGAAAACTAGTTTAACTCAGATTTCCATAATATCAACTATGCTCAGTCGTATTTTGATAATCCCAATTATGATCAATTATAGTTTGGTAGTTCCTATATTTATTAATGGTTAATTAATTATTTCGGTATTTATGAACGTCATGCACATATTCATTTATTTTATTATTTATATTATCTTCAAGGAATACGGTTACTGGATGAATATATATTCTAACTTAACTCATTCTGCCAATAGAATACTTAAACAGGCAAAAGGTCACTGTTACAGAGAAAGTCTACCGATACTCGAAGGTCACCGGTATGCAAGTCTACTGATACTCGAATTTCACCGGTATGCAATTCTACCGATACTCGAAGGTCACCGGTATCCAAGTCTACCGCTACTCGAAGGTTACTGATATACTAAGCTTACCGATATAAGAAGGTTACCGTCAGAAAATCCTTCTGATACGAAAAGGTTACCAATAAGTAAAGGTCACCATTATGGAAAGCCTATCGATATAAAGCTACTGATACAAGACCCACTACCATTACACATCAAGTCTACCGTTACACAAGAAGTCACCGATACAAGCAGGCCTACAGTGACATCTACCTACCGATATCAAAGCTACCGTTCCAGAGATAGAACCCGACACTGCTTTAATTTCTTTATCATTATTTAATCAAAACAATGGTCATATAAGGTATATTTTAATACACTGACATTTATTTAATGGATGTTTGTTGGTTGTCAGGAAACTGTACCTCGTACCTGCAAAAAGAAATCATTTCTTTTTCCGGAGCTCGTGATTTTAATGAAATAAGGGTGTGCTATTGAAGAGATAGGGGATTGAATAGATGAATACATAGAGACATACATACAACGAGGTGTGCTGGAAGAACAGCCGAGTGTGAATGCAAAGAGACGACTGAACTTACACGAAGAACTCATTCATTATTGCATACCAATGAAGAGCTGAGAACAAGAACATCCACACATGAACTTCATCGACTACTTTCTTATATGTCTGTACACCTAGAAATCAAGAAAGAAGACGACACTTTTTTTTCCAGACAAAAACCAGAAGAGGACTCAAAACCAATTCTGATCAATCCAAAGGAGTCCAGAGGTGCACGGCAATCACTAGATCCATTTCTAAACTCTACATATTTGCCTCTGTGATTTAATATTTACATTTTGGAGTAGTGTGTGCCATCTGCTGTATTTTACACACACACTGTCTCCTTGTACTTTAACTGGAGGATCTGTAAATCCTCACTCAAACTCTTACATCTTTTATTTCCCACTGGGATAGTGGTTGAGGTCATACGTGACCTGGACAACTGGTTTATTGTTGTGTTTGTTTCCCATGGATAACAGTAGTAGAGGTCTTGGACCTGGATAGTTGTATACTGTTGTAATCCCTGATCTAGGGTGTGGATCACTTTTATATAGAGTTTTGAAAGGACTAAGTCTCGGCTTGAAACTGAACCTCTTGGTTAAATCTGCTGTGCTTATTTATCTTCAAATTTTTTTTATTCCACTGCTAATTACTTTAAACCACAACTGTTTTAAAGTAACTTTGATAATTAAACTCGATATTGTATATATCAGTTGTAAATCAGTAAGTTAGTTTCAAAAGTTAATCAATTCTTACGATTTGATTAACAGGGAAATAATCAATCCTTTGATAACCTAACATAACCTTTATATTGATATAAATTCACTACAGTTTAATTATGTGTTTTATTAGGGGGATTTGAAGACAATGATTTTAAACAGAAATTTTAATTGGAACTCAATTTAACCCCCCCCCCCCCACTTGAGTATCCACTCCGACCAACATTTGGTATCAGAGGATTAAATATATTTTCTAAAGTACTCTAATTTTCATCTGTGATTTTTGTTGTATTTTTATGTTCTTTAAATTTCTGTTATTTCTAAATTTTTATCTCTTTAAAATCTTTTCTTTAATTAAGTGATCATGGATAATAGACTTGAAGGTGTTTCTACCAATATACCACCCTTTTTCCATGGCACTAACTATGCTCAATGGAAAATCAATATGAATATTCATTTATAGAGCATGGGTTTTGATATTTGGACGGCTATAGAATCAGAATATAAAATACCTACTACTGTTAGATCTACTTGGAATGAAGCTACTAAGACAGCCTACAATAATAATTGTAAATCCATGAATGCTCTATACATTGCTTTAGGAGATGAAGAATTTAATAGAATATCTTCTTGTAAAACTGCTTAGGAAATTTGGGATACATTAGCTGTTTCTCATGAAGGAACAACTGACGTTAAGGAAATGAGATTGAACACTTATACTATTAAATATGATAATTTTAAGATGAAGCCTGATGAACCTATTTCTGACAAGTATCTCAGGATCAATGAAATTTTCAACACAATGATCTCACTGGAAAAGGATGTTCCATCAAAGGAACAAATTATGAGAATTCTGAGATGTCTACCTGAAAGATAGAGAGTTACTTCTGTCTCAATTAGAGAATCATGTGATATAGGTGAAATTCTAGTCAAGGAACTAATTGGAAAGTTGATGATGTATGATGAAGAACTTAAGGTGAACAAAGAAGAAGAAGATGAACCTAGAAGAAAGTCTGTTGCTTTAAAATCTTCAAAATTCAATGAACAAGGATAAGGAGAAACTTCAAACTATAAACGAGAGTTCAAGCTACGAAGATAGTGAAACTGCTTCTGATAGTGATGATGAGATGGCTCACATTTCTAGAAGGTTTAAGTAGTTCTATAGGAAGAAGAAGTTTTTCAGAAAATCAAATTACAAAGATAAGTATGACAACAAGGGTCATTGGAAAAAGGATTGGAAGAAATCTGACAAAACAGATGAATTTGTCTGCTATGAGTGCAAAGGAAATGGACATATAAAAGTAGATTGTCCAAAGATGAAGTACAAAAAGAGTTATGAATACAAGGAAAATAAGTATAAGAAAGCCATGAAGGCTACCTGTAGTGCTTCTGAGGATAGCTCCAGTGAATCTGAAGCTTCGGAAACTGAACTCAGAAATAAGGCAAATATGTGTTTCATGAAAAACACATCTGAGGTAACAGTTGAAACTCCTACTTTAAATTCATATTATTTTGGAGATGATACTGACTCTGATAACATGTCAAAATCTGAACAATTTTAATATTCTGATATGTTAGAAGAAACATGTAATGAGCTGAAAGACAAATACAAAGGTTTAAAGAAACAGTATGCTTTAACTGTTAAAAATAAATCTGATCTTGGTATTAAAATGGAAAAGAATGCTAAGTTGCTTAAAGAAAACACTGAACTGAAATTATCTATTGAGAAACTGAAGGAATACTTAGGGAAATTTACCAACAGAAAAGAAACTCTTACTCAGATTCTAGGTAAGAAAATAACACCTAGATATACTACTGTTATAGGATACCAACCTGGAAAAAGGAAAATTAACAAAACTAAATTCATTCCTAAATCTGGACAGAATACTGCTAGTTCTAGTTCTGGACATTAAAATGCCTCAACTAGTTATATTCATAGTTATCGATCTAATAATGTTTATCTTTCAAAATTTGTTGACTCTAGAAATCTTATGAGACCCATTAGAAAAATATGGGTACATAATGTTTTATTGGATAACCTGTCTGGACCCAAGAAGATCTGGGTACCAAAATCATTTCCTATCTAAATCTGTTTTGTAGGTAACCTGTTTATGATCTCCTGTAGAAAGAATTGGTATTTGGACAGTGGATGTTCAAGACATATGTGAGGAGACTTCTCATGCTTCAAGAATTTAGTAAAAGTTGAGGGAGGCTTTGTCACTTTTGGTGATAACTCAAAAGGAAAAATCATCGGCTTAGGCCAGATTGGTAATACTAACCCAATATTGATTTCCAAAGTTTTATTTGTTGATGGACTAAAATATAATTTGTTATGTATTTATCAGTTATGTGATGATGGTTTTTATGTTAAATTTTAAAATGATTATGGCAATGTTTTTAATTCTAAAAATGTCTTAGTGTTTTCTGCTCTAAGAAATGAAAACTTTTATGTTGTTAATCTGAATTCTTTAGCTAAGCAGAATATTTCTTGTTTAAATTCTTTCATAAAGAGTCTTGGATTTGGCACAGAATATTAGGGAACTACAATGTATATTCACTTAGAAAACTTTCTAGGATGAACTTAGTCAGAGACCTACCCAAACTCAAATTTCCAGTAGAAAAAGTTTGTAATCCATGTCAGAAGGGAAAGCAACATACAGTTTCTTTAAATTAAAAGAAAGAAGTTTCAACTTATCAAACTCTCAACTTGGTTCACATGGATTTATTTGTACCTTCTAGAGTTTCTAGTTTAAATTGGAAGCACTATTTCAATGTTCGTGTAGATGACTTTTCTAGATATACTTGGGTATATTTTCTAGATCACAAAAGTGGAGCTTGTTCTTGCTTTGTTAAATATTCCATGTCTGTAGAAAATCATAGTGGACTTAAGATCAAAACATTGAGAAGTGATCATGGTAGTGAGTTTGAAAATCATGAGTTTGAATCTTACTGCTCACATAGGGGCTATAGTCACAATTTCACTATCCCTAGGACACCCCAGTAGAATGGTGTAGTAGAAAGAAGGAATAGAACCCTGCAAGAAATTTCGAGAACCATGCTCAATGAGTATGACCTACCTGTTTATTTTTGGGCTGAACCTGTCAATACAGCTTGTTATATTATCAACAGAGTCTTGATCAAACCTATTCTTAAGAATACCCCTTATGAGTTGTGGAACCATAGGATACCTAAGGTTAAATACTTCAGAGTTTTTGGTTGCAATTTCTTTATTCATAATACTAAAGACAATCTTGAAAAGTTTGCATCCAAGAGTGATGAAGGAATTTTCTTAGGTTACTCTATTTCTAGTAAAGCTTATAGAGTTATCAATAAATGATCAAAATATATGGAGGAATCTGTTCGCATCTAATTTGATGAAATAGATCCACATGAACCTAAGACCTCTCTTGAAAATCTTGAAGATGATCTCTCTGTTTTGAACCTTAATGATAAGGAAAGTGGACCTATAGTTAAAAAAGCCAGTTCTAGAAATTTTCTAGAACCTGCTTCTGTTGAACCTCAACATGTAGATGAATCTGAAATCTCTAGCCAGACCTTTCAAGACTAGCTAGGACTCTAAAGAACCATCCTTTAGATGCTGTTGTAGGTAATCTAGATAGAGGAACGCAGACTAGAGCTTCTCTAAGAAATCAGGTTGAACATCAATCTTTTCTTTCACAGTTAGAACCTAAAAATATCTATGATGCCATCAATGATGAATTTTGGGAAATGGCTATGCAAGAAGAACTAAATCAATTTGAATGAAACAATGTCTAAAAATTAGTAGAAGGACCTAAGGACACTATAACCATAGGCACAAAATGGGTGTTTAGAAACAAAGTTGATGAATCTGGAAACTTCATTAGAAACAAATCTAGGCAAGTTGCACAAGGTTACAATCAAGAATAAGGAATTGACTATGAGGAAACCTTTGCTCCTGTAGCTATATAAGAGGCTATTAGGATCTTACATTCTTTTGAATCACATCTAAATTTGAAGTTATATCAAATGGATGTGAAAAGTTCTTTTCTAAATGGGTTTATTGTGGAAGATGTTTTTATAGAACAACCACCTGGTTTTTCTAATCCTCACCTTCAAAATCATGTTTTTAAACCTTCTAAAGCTTTATATGGCTTAAAACAAGCTCCAAGAGCTTGGTATGTAAGACTTAAAAATTTAATTATTTCAAAAGTATTTTCAAGAGGAATTGCTTATCCCACTCTTTTTATAAATAAATTTTAAAATATGTTTTAATAGTACAAATCTATGTTGATGATATTATTTTTGGATCTTCTAAAAATTCTTTATGTACCGATTTTTCTGAGGTTATGCAAAATGAATTTGAAATGAGCTTAATGGGGGAGCATAAGTATTTTCTTGGTTTTAAAATTTTTCAAACTAAATATGGTATTATTTTAAATCAGAGTAAATATAATAAGGATTTATTCAAACGTTTTGGTTTGGATAGTATTAAGGGAAGTGATACCCCTATGAGTACCACCTGTAAATTGGATATTGATGAAACTGGGAAACCAGTGGATCAAACTAATTACAGAGGTATGATTGGGAGTTTACTTTATCTTACTGCTAGTCAACCTAATATTATGTTTAGTGTATGCATGTGTGCTAGATTTCATGTTAACCCTAAATAGTCACACTTACTTGCAGTTAAAATGATTTTCAAATATCTTAAAAGTACTGCTAATTTGGGATTGTTTTACCCAAAAGGACAATCATTTGATTTAATAAGTTATTCGGATGCTGACTTTACTGGATGTAAGTTAGATAGTAAGAGCACATCTGGAACATGTCATTTACTTGGAAAGTCCCTAGTATCATGGTTTAGTAAGAAACATAACTCAGTTGAATTATATACTGCTGAAGAAGAGTATATAGCTGACGGTAGTTGCTGTGCACAGATTCTATGGATGAAACATACTTTACTTGACTATGGATTTAATTTTAAACATGTTTCAATCGATTGTGATTACACTAGTGCAATCAAAATCTCATATAATCCTGTGTCTCACTCTAGAACGAAACACATTGATGTTAGACACCACTTTATAAGAGATCATTATCAAAGAGGTGATATAACACTTGAATTTATAGGCACTGAACTACAATTAGCTGATATTTTCACTAATCCTTTAAGTTCAGAAAGATTAAGTTTCATTATACATGAGTTAGGAATGATAACTTATTCTTAAACCGTTAGAAGACCTCACCATTAGAGAATCCTCACCGTTAGGAGACCTCACCATTAAGAATCCTCACCATTAGAAGACCTCACCGTTAGAGAAACCTCACCGTTAGGAATCCTCACCGTTAGAAGACCTCACCGTTAGAGAATCCTAACCATCAGGAGACCTCACTGTTAGGAGCCCTCACCGTTGGTGCATCTCGCGCTGTTTTAAACTTATGTATTTAAGGACGAGACTTCAGATTTTGTATATATATATATATAAGATTTATTTTATTTGTGAATCCTAAATGATATTAAAAACCGATATTAGACTTCACTCAATATCACCGTGAACTCGTCTGTTCGAATCCCTCCAACCTAAACCTCTCAAGCCGCAAAACCATAAACCTCAAATCAGTAATGGCCCGCATTAAGAGACCCCAGGTTACAGATGGGAGTGATGAGAAGCAAGCGAAAAGACAGAATGTAACAAATTCTAGTACCAGTGAAAGTGGAAGTGGAAGTATAGCTTGAAGAAATCAGGTAAACCCGCATATCTCAAAGCGAGAGATTGTCATTGAGAAGGAGGTGTATGCAGAATGGTTCATAGAGAGAAAGTCCTTGGATTGTAAAGTTTTAGAAGATCAAGGTTGGACTAAGTGCTTCACGAATAACAATGGACCCTATTATCCAGGACTGGTGAAACAGTTCGACGAATTCGTTCGGTTTGAAATGTCTGAGGAAGAAAGAAGAATGATTTCTTATGTGAATGGATAGGAAGTTTCATTTACTTTAGTGGAATGGGATGAGAACTTAAGAGTTCTGCATGAATAATACTTTGCTTTCTATTCAAAATTTGTTCCCTCAACCAGTGATGTGTTTAAGTATGAAGATGCCTTATTAGAGCTAACAGGGAATGGGACCCCTAAAAAAGTAATAGCTGTAGAGATGGCAGGTGAAGATAAACTTATTTTCATGTTTATTCAAAATGTAATTAGTCCTAGGAGAGGAGACTTTTCTACACTAATATTCCAGGATATTTATTTGCTACATCTATTGAAGCATGGAGTTAAGGTAAATCTGTGTAGACTAATTGTGATTCAGATTGAGGATATGACAAGGCTAATGTCTAAGTCAAATGCACTGTTCTTCTCAAAGATGATTTCAGTTATGCTGAAAGAAAAGGAAGTAGATGGACCTCAAGATGAAATGATAGTAGTTAAAGACAACTTTTGTATCCCCAGGACTGTTTTTATATTCATGAAAGTTAGCTGGAACCCGTGGAAGAAGTCTTGGGTTAATGATGAAGGAAAAATATATGATAAGTTCACACCAAAGGACCATGCCTCTAGACCAAAGAATGTGAGAAATCCTGGTCTTGGACCAGATGAGCCAGAACCGGTCTACAATGATGATGAAACTGAGGAGGAAGAGACATCAGTTGAGGAAGGAGGATACCTAGACTTACCCCCTAGTCCTGTGCATCAAGTTATTTCTTATGGAGCAGCTAGCCCTCCAAAAGAACTACCAAAGAGTGAAACTGTCTTAAAGGACAGTGATATAGAGACTATAGAAGAAGGAGAAGAAGCATGCTAGTATGTTGTCAAGGACACCTCTGAGGAGGATGAGGCAACCGAATCAGATCATGATGTTAATAGAGAAAAGGAGGATGATGGGGAGGCAGATGATGAAAAAAATAAAGAAGAAGAGATTAGTTTGAGCCCTCTGATAGATAGTACAGTCAGGACAGTTCCTGATCAGGAAGAAGCAGCAGCAACACCTATTAATGAGAGAGTCATTAATGACTCAGAACAAAGGGCCATTGAATCTGCTGCAGTTATAGAGGAAGTTGCCGAATTTCATCAAGCAGAACAGTTGGAGGAGATAACTCAGGAGAATGTTCCATGTGAGGGGGAGAATCCTGGTTCAGTATCAGTGCTATATGACATTAAAGGATGGTCATCATATCCAAGATATATGATTCTTGTAATTTCTTATGAAGATTCTGATGCGGAAGACCAGCCCCAAAAGGAATCAGTTTCCCTACCCACTATGGCTGAAAATGTGGCAACCAAGGAGGACCTTGAGTCCTTAAAAGATGAATTGAAAGAAGAGATAAGGGAATCAGTGGCAGATATAAATAATAGTATGGTTGAAGATATGAAAAGCATAGAGCAATCCCTTGAGTTATCCATTGGATGTGGTGTATCCAGTCCTGTGAAAGAAATGATGGATGGAATTAAAATATGTCACACTCAGATTGAGAGTTGGACAGGGGCAGTAGTTTCGATGAGACAATCGATTGCTTCTCTGACTTCCATGCATAGCTCTCAAACTCAAGTAAACTCTGACATTCGATATATCAAAGAATTGGTCAAGCAATTTGTGGAAGTTTTTGAGGCCTTTAGGAAGTTAGTCAAATAACATCTGAACAGTCAGGATGAACTTGTTCAGAAGGTAGTTAGTAGTTTGACTCAATCCTTCAAGGAGACAGTAGCCTTCTCAATGAAACCTCTTCCCTCATCTAGCTCCAGTGTGAACCTTGACCAGATCCGGACTATTATTCAGGAAGAATTGGATAAGGCCAGTCCCAGTGGTGCATCAGATACTCAGATTCTTGCTACCACTAGGGAAGTTAGTATTTTTTTTCATGATCACCTACGGGCAACTACTGCTTCTCAAGAGGCAATCAAGAATAAGGTGGATGATTATTTTGAGAAGGTTTATACCAAGCAACAAATGACAAACCATTTCAAAATTTTGATTGAGAATATGAAGTTACCTTCAATGACCCAAGCCTTCAGAGAACAGGTTAGTAAGATCAGGGAGCTTACTCCTGCCTTGGACAAATTCATTGAAAATCGAGATGATTTTGTGTCTGTAATGGAGAGAGGAGGAAGCATTATAATGGATTTCAGGAACCTGTTGCTGCCCTTACTGCATGTGAATTCCAGGCCAATGATTGTACCTCCTACCCTTCCTGCTTCTGCCTCTGATAGTACCCCTCATTTGACTCCAGTTCAAGCCATCAGGAGCTTGACACCAATGATCACTCAGAGGAGCACAAATTTCAGATCCGGTACAGTTTCTGTACATGAACCACCAGTTGTGCCTTCAGATATTCTAAAACCCTATGCTAATCCTAAGGGTAAGACACCTGTTCCAGAGGAGGATTGAGTGATTCTAGTTCTTGTTTGATAGGATTCAATTGTATTTCTGACCTTTTAATTTTCTCAGTGTATCTATTGTACCTTAATGAAAATTCTCTGGTATTCTCTACTTTACTTTGTTCCTGTTTCCTTGTCACTTATTCTCTACATTATCGTTTCTCTGCTACCCTTCTTTTTGTTAATCACAAAGGGGGATAAAATGAGAAACAATGAGAAAATGAGAGAAAATAAGAAATGAGATCTAAGAGTTAACAAATGGGGAGAAACACACAAAGGGGGAATGAGAAACTGAGACATGAGAAAATGAGACTTAAGAGAGAATCTTGCAATAAAATTGAAAGGGGGAGGAATATGGAAGCTTTGCTCTAAACAAAAGAAACCTTTTCCTCTGATGCTCTCTTTTTAAGCATAAGTTGTGATTATCAAAAAGGGGGAGATTGTTGAACCCTCTAGGAAAATTAGTTGAACTCATTTTTCCATAATATCAACTCTGCTCAGTTCTATTTTGATAATCCCAATTATGATCAATTATAGTTTGGTAGTTCCTATATTGATTAATGGTTAATTAATTATTTCGGTATTTATGAACATCATGAACATATTCATTTATTATATTATTTATATTATCTTCAAGGAATATGGTTATTGGATGAATATATATTCTAACTTCACTCATTCTTCCAATAGAATACTTAAACAGGCGAAAGGTCACCATTACAGAGCAAGTCTACCGATACACGAAGGTCACTGGTATGCAAGTCTACCAATACTCGAAGGTCACCGGTATGCAAGTCTACCGATACTCGAAGGTCACCGGTATGCCAGTCTACCGATACTCGAAGGTTACCGATATACTAAGCTTACCGATAAAAGAAGGTTACCATCAGACAAGCCTACTGATATGAAAAGGTTACCGATATGGAAAGGTCACCGTTATGCAAAGACTACTGATATAAAGATACCGATAAAAGACCATCTACCATTACACATCAAGTCTACCGTTACAAAAGAAGTCACCGATACAAGCAGGCCTACCGTGACATCTACCTACTGATATCAAAGCTACCATTCTAGAGACAGAACCTGACACTGCTTTAATTTCTTTATCATTATTTAATCTAACCAACGGTCATATCTGGTATATTTTAATACACTGACATTTATTTAATGGGAGTTTGTTGGTTGTCAGGAACCGTACCTCATACCTGCAAAAATAAATCATTTCTTTTGTCGGAGATCGTGCTTTAAATGAAAGAAGGGTGTGCTGTTGAAGAGAGATGGAAATTAATAGATGAATACATAGAGACATAAATACCACGAGGTGTGCTGGAAGAACAAATGAGTGTGAATAAAAAGAGACGACTAAACTTACACGAAGAACTCAATCATTATTGCATACCAGTGAAGTGTTGAGAATGAGAACATCCACACAAGAACTTCATCGACTAATTTCTCCTCTGTCTCTACAACTGGATGTCAAGAAAGCAGACGACACTCTGTTTTCCAGACAAAAACCAGAAGAGGACTCAAAACCAATTCTGATCAATCCAGAGGAGTCCAGAGCTGCACTGCAATCACTAGAGCCATTTCTAATCTCTACATCTTTGCTTCTATGATTTAATATTTACATTTTGGAGCAGTGTGTGTCATCTGCTGTATTTTCACACACACTGTCTCCATGTACTTTAACTGGAGGATCTGTAAATCCTCACTCAAACTCTTACATCTTTTATTTCCCACTGGGATAGTGGTTGAGGTCATGCGTGACCTGGACAGCTGGTTGGCTGTTTTGTTTGTTTCCCACGGATAACAGTGGTAGAGGTCTTGGACCTGGATAGTTTTATACTGTTGTAATCCCCGATCCAGGGTGTGGATCACTTTTATATAATGTTTTGAGAGGAGAAAGTCTCAGCATGAGACTAAACCTCTTGGTTAAATCTGTTGTGCTTATTTATCTTCAATGTTATTTTTATTATACTTCTAATTACTTTAAAACCAAAATTGTTTTAAAGTCACCTTGATAATTAAACTTGCAAGTTTTTATATTAGTTATAAATCAGTAAGTTTGTTTCAAAAGATAATCAATTCTTCTGATTTGATAATCTGGGAAATAATCAATCCTTTGAGAACCTAACAGAACCTTTATTTTGATATAAATTCACTACAGTTTAATTCTATGTTTTATTAGGGGGATATTAAGACAAAGTTATTAAACAGAAATTTTAATTGGAACTCAATTCACCCCTCCCCCTCTTGAGTATCCACTCTGACCAATAGTGTGCATGGTCATTATGAAACCACATGTCCGAAAAAAAGTTTTGGGAATGGTATCACCAGGATCATACACATATTCATTTACAATACCTAATGCCATTCCAATTAAGGATGAAGAAATCTACAATGACCAATGAAACGTATGGATTATTTCATAACATATGTTTTCCTATTGTTAAAATATTAGGATATGATTCCTGATTTTGTCTGTACGAAAAAAAGTATTTCAGAATAAGTATGAAAGGAATGGTTAATGGATCATAAATAATGTTGAATGAGTAGGAATTCATCATATAGGTGATTCAAGAGTTATGGTAGAATTTAGGATGGTGAAATGCTAAAAGTATGAAGGCTCTTCTGATGATGGGATTACATTAAAATAATTTTTATAGTATGTGTAACCCTGATGTTTGATATATGAAAATTTCATTCAAGGAATAATTATCTTCTCTTTTGGGGATATTGTTATAAAGAACCATTTGGGTTTATATGATCCTTGAATTTGAGGCAATTACTAGTTAATAAATTTTGGGATGTAAAACGAAAGTTATTAGATAACCTTTGTGGTTAAAATTTTTTATGTTTATTTTTGATGAATTTATCTCTTTTGGGAATGTTAAAAAATTATTTAGTTTTTGAAAATGGACCATAGACGAACTGTGTGGCAACCCGTCACGTCAGACGAAGCTGTGGCAATCTAAACCACAAGCAAAGTGCGACTGGTATTTATTGCCTACCACTGGACTACATGAAGTCCCTCATTATTATGACTAATTGTTTTTAGTTTGATGATCTTTCGAATTAAGAATAAGTTTATTTTGGGTTGTCTATGGAAATGATTAACCTATCATGGAGGATATGTGATTAGATTAATTACTTTTCAGTGTGAGACTTTAAGAGTAATTGATGTTATTTGGAGATAAATGTTATGATTTACCTTCATAGAATATGTGATTAAATGCTTCAGTGATTTGGGTTTCAATCTTAGTTTGGATTACTTTGAAGAATTTTAAGGATAACGGTTTATTTAATGGTCTTTCTTGAACCTTGGGTTCTTTTTATTAAATTTTAGAGATTAAGAATAGTATTTATTTTTATAAAGGATTACCCTTTTGGTGATTATCTGATATTGCACTAACAATTTTGTTTTAGTTGATTTCTAAATACATGGGAAATAGATAGTTCTCCTTTTGTGGATTTTGTTATTCTCTAAAAGATGATTCTTGTGCTTTTGATGTGACCAAGACTTTTTGAATGCTCATCGTTATCTAAATGATTAGTTTTGGTAGAAACATATTTAAAGATGAAACTCTACTTGAAGGTATGTATATTTTCTTATGTTTTTATTCTATGTAGAATATGAATTCATTAGAATTATGAAATGATACGTAAAAAAACGTGCTTGTTTTAGGTTTCCTACTGGGTAATTAAAGAACGTTTACACACATCATAAGTTTGTGATTTTATTGTGGTTAAATTTCACCTAATCATGTTTCCTATCACTCTCCATCAGAACGTGACACTTTTTTTCCTCCTCCATATCCATGTTTTCATGGAATCTTAGTATGGGTTAACTCGGGTGACCATTGTACTTCTCTTTCATTCTTTTAAAGTGATAGTTTTATTGACTCTTTTTTCTGATATGGGACATTCAATAAAGTTTCTGAGACCAAATTTTGAAATTGTGAGGACGCAATTTCCAAAAAGGGGGAAGGATGTAACATCCTAAGTAAATAAAGAATAAGGAATATTTCATATTTATTTATATTTGTGAATTAAATATTAATTTTACTTTAAAGGGGTTGATACGTTCGAAAGCAAACCCGATATGCAACAACTGGTTTCTTTGAAATCATACGTTGCACACTAATAATATCATATTATTATTTTAAATGGTAGTTAACTCCTAGCTGTTGTATTTTATATAATGAAAGACACAATCTACAATATGATTATACATGTTTTTTAAATGTATTTATATTTACCCAGTAAAATTTAGAGGCTTAAAATGTGAATGAATATAATTTTATTCATAATTTACATTAAAAGGCAGATTTACCGTCTTTTAATGGAGAACCCTCTTTAAATATAGTTTTGGTCACTTTAATACATTATAATTGGCCAAATAAAATCCTTATTTATAATGGGGACATCAAATTTTACTTTGCGTAATTTTTTGGTATTTTTCTGATAAAGTTCATTTTTAATGAATAGTGAAAAATATTGTATTTTAATTCAAAAGTGCCTTTTAATATAATATATTTATATGGTTAGATTATATTTTTAATTGGTTTTAATGTGAAATAAAAATATATTTTTACCATTTAATCCAATATTGGTCATTTGAATTAATTTCACTTTGAAATTAAACATAAACAAGTATCAATCTTTTGATAGTTCTTGTTTCGTAAAAACACACTATTTGTTTTGATAACGGGAATTAATTTTAAAATTAATAAATTCCACTTATATGTTTAGAATTTGGAAAAATAGACATCAATTTTGAACTCAAAATATCAAATAATTCTTATGCTGAATTTTTGGTATTTTTCTGAAAAATTTCAATTTTTGATGAATAGTGAAACCACTTAGTGGTAGTTAAAAAATTGAATTTTTCATTTAAATGAAAATTTACCACTTCTGTGAATTTAATTTCAAAAATAAAACATACATGGCTGTTATCAGGAATTAAAA
Organism: Viscum album; assembly: GCA_963277665.1. Classification (NCBI taxonomy): domain Eukaryota; kingdom Viridiplantae; phylum Streptophyta; class Magnoliopsida; order Santalales; family Viscaceae; genus Viscum; species Viscum album. The sequence continues at coordinate 1,569,225,957 of OY728160.1, forward strand.
TTTGGTTCATTAAGATGAAAATAATTTTTGCTGAATAGTAACTTTTGACTTTTATTTACCGCGGTTAAAGGTAAATAGGGTAATTCAAGGTTAAAATAATATTATAATAATTTAAAATTACCTTAACACTTTCCCAAACGTTATTGTTTGAGTCATTTACGACCATGGGCATATTTGGGTCAATTTTGGGACCTCTTTGGGCTACATGGGAGTGCAAATGACAATTTAGATTAATTAACTTAATGTAATGACAAGAATGACAAAAGCAAATATATTTTAGTAAATTAGTTTTTATAAGGGGTTAAATAAATTATCTTTTAGACTATAAATATTCATTATAAACATAATAATATTTACTATATCATGGTATTTTTTTATAATTTTTATACATCAAATAAATTAAATTATTTATGACACAATAATGATGCAGCATTTACCTCATTAATGAATGATTAAAATAAATAAGATTATAATGATTAAAATATTATACAAAAGATGTCCAATTCTGATTGGATTAATTTATTTCTAATATTAGTCATCTTATCCTCGACCCTAATTATTTTTGGACCTTTAGAAACTGAACATCATTATATAAAAAAATAATATTTTCACACTTTCCTAAAGAGCCCCTCCTCACCCTTATAAAAGGAGACCATTTCTATCCAATTCCACACACCTATCAAGCCATTTGGCTCGTCCATGCTCTTCCTAATTAAGCTCCATACATTCCGTTCCTTTGCATATAATCCTTAACTTAGGCATAATGCACATCAAGAGTCCTTTTTGTTCAATCCAAATGGAGTTACCCAAATTAAAGGTAACACTTTCTCTTAAAATGTTTTCTTTTATTTTACTTCTCCAACCCATAAAATCTTTTTATTCCTTTATTTTGTAACAATACAAGCATCCTAAATATACTAGGATGTTTTTATGAAAATTATTTGATCAAAATTTACACACACCTCCATCTTATGGGTGAAGAACATAATGTTTCTGTGGATGGAAACCAAACGCCTCACGAAACGATGATTGTTCAATTATCTCCTACCACCTATCATGGTGGAAATTATGATAGAAATGTAGTTAAATAAGATATATATTATGTTTATGTTATCTTTATGCTTCTGTATTTTTCATTTATAGCATACCATTATGGTTTCCATAGTGGGTAAATACGATAATCTCATTAGAGGAAGTGCAGACTACCGCCCCCTCAAAGTGATATGACTCGTTAATGACTTATGTGGTATATATAAAGGATGTAGTTAATAATATTATATATGATATAATACTGGATTTATAATATAACTATGTATCATTATTTTTTATTCACATTAAAATAAGAAATAAAAATGGAAGTAGCGTTCATGCGTACGTACGGCTTATCGTCTCCATGAATGGTGCATTTCATTTCATACCTCTAAATGTTATGTACTTTTATGAATACAAGTATATAATTGATATATATGATATATATTATATCTAAATCGTGAATTTCATTCTGTATATGATGAAAATTTCACCACATTTACAACATGTAAATATAAGAAGTTCATTTTTGACTCAAGTACCAAATATCGACAAAACGACCGCTATTAACAGAAATGACTATGTAATGTTTATAACATGGTAATAAGTGATATAAGAGGAATAATAAACTTGAAAAATGTTTTTAAGAAAGTATAAATTAGCCTTATATTATTATTCATGAAATTAAAGATCGAACGTGTCAAGTTGAACATGAGGTAATGGGTCCTACATCTCTCTTTCTTTTTAAGTACTCTCTTTTATGTCACTTATTTTAAGCATCTATTTCTTATGTTGGGGGATGTTATTTTATATTCCTCTTATGGTAATTTTTATATTCATATGATTAGAGACCCTATTGGATCTCATCAATCCATTTTTTGGAAGTTTTAAGTGGCATTGTTAGGCTGCCGATATTTCGTAAGATATTTTCTTATCTCACTTTTCATTTCGTGAGATTTCCATTGTTTGCCACTTATTCATTGTATATGGTGTATTGTGTATGGATATTTGAAATATATTATCACTATTCTCATTATATTCATGGTATTCTCTATTTCATTTGGTGGTTATTAACTTTTGGTCATACGACTCAGTTGATTACAATGTGGTAAAGGGTTTTCGTCTCACTTTTTATTACCGTGACATTCATGCAATATTTGACACAATTTCATTTAGTGTGGTGTATGTACTGCCCATTCCTGTAATATTTATTTAATATAATTTCATTTAAGATTTTTTTTCATCTTCATTGTATGATCCTTCTTTCATGTGGCGTATGTTTTGTAAATTACCAAATCGGTAAGGGAACTATTCACCTTCCTCTTTATAAAAGACTTCTTTTTGTTATGTCATTTAATTTAGTTATTATTATTTTGATATATGTTATAATATATCCTTATTGATGTAAACTTTATATTTAGGTGATGGGATTCCCTTTTTTAATCTCATCAACTCATTGTCGGATTTTTAATGTGATGTCGTTAGGCTGTGAAATTTTTACAAGGGAACCTCCTAACCCAATTTGAATTCTTCGGGTTCAACATGTACTTCTTGAATATGTCATCCTATAAATATGTGTGAATGACCTCTGATTTTCATACACTTAATACCCACTTATACTGGGTGTATTTATATTTTTCACACATAATTATGTGATTTATTTATCCTTAATTTAAGGATACCATCTTTATAAGGGATTTTATCTCAATTTACATTTTCATTGAGACTCTATTGTTGTTATGCACCAATTCACTCTTATATGGTGTATATACTGCCCCTTGAAATATTATATCATCAATCCCTTTATTCTCATTGTACTATAATGTTCTGATTAAAATTTATTCTATAATGATTTGTTTTCTTGAATCTCTCTTTTTGTTAAAAAGTCCTTAACTAAAATATCTTTTTAAATGTTTTGATGATTTTTTCTTCGAAATATTTCTCATTAATGTCCATGTTTTGAAAATGGGTTTTAGGATTTATTTATATGGACATTAATGTCTTCAAATGATAATTAATTTAAAAGTATCATTATTGTATGGGACACTTTGATTAAAAAGTCTCTTTTTAAATGGTTTTGAAAATGATTTGATAAAACATTGTTTATTCCAATATCTTGATTTGATATATTGGAATGTGGAAATGTTATCTTTCCTTTATACATGTGTCATATGTTATGATTATTTTATGGTTATTGGGAATTTTTTACGTATACGGGTGGTTCCGTGATAAACCTAGGGCTGGTGAGCCCGAGATAGCTCTCCAATTCATTGGGTAACGTGACGGAGGTAAATGTGATGTTCCTCCTAATAGATTTAAGGAATATACTATGATGGGTATTACAAGTGTAACTCCCTACGTAGCTGTGATAGCTACAATGTAGGTTTGATATCTATTCCATAAGTAACCTTTATGATTTAAGATTTGTCTGTGTTATTCATAAATCTTATGATTTCATAAGGTATGTTATGATTGAAAACTATGGTTTCATGGATTGTATTTATTGTTGGGATAATGTTTTCCTTTGTTATTTTATAACACATACTAATATTTTTATGCTCATCCCATGTTTTTGGAATGTTTTCCACAGGAGTTAAAGATGAATAAGTTCAAGGATGGGATCAAGGAAAAGTCATGTTGTCTAAAACCTGGAACTAGAAAAGTTTCTTTTTAAGAGTTTTTATTTTATGTAAAAAATGGATACTGAGTAGTAGTGTCTACTTGTAATATTCAAGTTGTAATGTAATAGTTAAGGCCTAATTCTCTAAAACTGTAAACCTGAAAATATCCTCAATGTGAATTATTCATTTAGTTCAATATTATGTAATCTTTAAAGCTGTATCCTTATAATTCTATTCTCAAAAATGGTCCAGAAGTAATGAGAATGTTCCCTAGAATATTATAAGGGAACCATGCCATGATATTATAGTTATAATTGATGAAGTTTAACTTCTTAATGATGTGGTGGTAGGTACATTAATCTTCTCCTCATATTTAGCTAAGGACTTATTTGATTATAGATTAATCTATTCATTTATATCTTCTGAATTTTCAAAAAAAAATAGATTTTTACAATCTCCATTAATAAGGGAGTTTTCTATAAAAACCCATAGTGGAATCCTTATTGAAATGAGTTGGGTCAAGATGTTTCTATTATAACATATAAATGTTTTGTAATTTATAATTTTATTATCAAAGATGTGGTTGATTTGGATATATTATTTTTTATGGGATGAATTTCCAAATATAATGTAAAAATATGTTAAAATATAATGAAATTATGATTCATTATGAATATATGCTATTTCATTTCTTTAGTGGGGGGAGGCTTCCTTATTTGATTCATATCTGGATCCACATCCAATTGCGATTATAAAAGATATTCATATAGAATATGAGCAGACAAAACCTACTAATGAAAAACATGATCATAAAATTTAGCATTCTCCTATTCTATAGGATCATATTGATGTATTTCATTAGGAATTACCTAGACACCCACCAAAGCGTGAAGTTTAGTTTTCTATTGATTTAACCCCTCATGCAATACTTATATCCAAGAGTCCCTATAGAATGGGAATTGTGGAGTTAATAGAGTTGAAAAAAAACCTAAGGAATTGAGTGATAATGGATTTATATGCCATAGTGTGTCACTTTTGGAATATCCTATTATTTTCATTATGAAGAACGATAGACCAATGAAATTGTGTATTGACTATAGGTATATCAATGCAATTTTTATAAATATCCACTATCCTCTTATTCGTATTAATAACATTTGGGAAAAACATCATGAAGATCATTTTTTCACCGATTGATCTTTAATCATGATGTCATAAATTTCATGTGAAGAAGTAAGGCATTCTAAAGAAAAAAAATTAATAAGTTATGGGCATTGAGATTTTATAGTAATTCCATTTGGACTGACTAATTCATCCTCTATTTGTATGGATATAATAAACATATTATTCAAGGAAGACCTTGAAATATTTTTTTGGTAATTATTTATGAAATATTGTGGTACAAGAAAATATATGAGGACCATGAGAACAAATTAATGATTCTTCTGGGAACTCTTAAAATATAATAGTTATATGTGTTTTTTAGAAAGTGTGAAATCTGGCTTCAAATAGTTCCCTAATTTTCCACATTGTCTGCAAGGATAGAATATCAATTGATACTGTAATGATAATTGTAGTCCAAGAATGACTTACACTAATGAACATAACTGAGCTCTGTAGTTTTAATGGTTTACTAGGTTACAATTAGCATTTTTTTGTAATAATTCCTGATCCAGAAACTCGTTAGTCAAGCCTACATGTAAAGGTTCTATGTATATTTGTATAAAGGAATATGAAGAATAATTTGAACAATTATAGAGGATATTTGTGAATGATATGATCTTGAATCTACCATCATGAAGTAATTGATTTGTGTTTTATAGTGATTCATTGAAGAATGGACTTGGTTGTCTCTTTATTCATAATTGTAGACTTATTTCCTATGCATCATGTTAGTTAAAAACTCATGAATATAACTATCTGAATTATGATCCTATGTTAGAATTAGTAATATTTTCCCTAAATATATCTACATACTATCTCTAGGGTGAATTATATTAGATATATATGGGTCAAAAGTGTTTGAAATATATCCACTAGTAGAAATAACTCAACATGTGACAAAGGTGATGGATCAAGATACACAAGGATTATGATTATTCAATATAATACCACATAGGGATGGAAAATAAGGTAGAAGATACAATGAGCATAAAGGATCATGGAGTTGTGAAAAAGTGATAATATAAAGGGATCTTGTGTACATGGATATAATAATGATGGATATGGAAATTATCAAGGAACGTGAAACAAGACTACTTTTAAAATGGTTCCCAAACAATCATTATTGAAAAATATAAATGGTTTTTCACCTGATGATGAGAATTTTGAAAACAAAAATAATGTTGTAAACGATTTGAAATTGGTATAGTTTGTATATGAAGATAGAAGTTAGAAATTTTGGAAGATAACTAGGTTTTCCTCTATGCTTGAGGTAAAATAGGAATTATTGGATGATACCCTTGTATCGAATCTCCCTAGTTTACCTAGTAGTATTATGTATATAGATTTGAATGAACAATTTTTTTGGGATAATAGGAAGTGGGAAATTTCTAATTATGTATAAAGATATATAGTTTTTCAATAGGTGAAGGCTGAAATACAATATCCTAGATGAGTCATGCAACCATTACTTATTCCAACATGGAAAATAGATGACACTACTCTGGATTTTTTCACTAGATTACCAAATACACCAATAAATAATTATGAAATTTAACTAATTATTGACAGAATCACCAAATCCAAACATTTAAACTTTATAAGAGAATATTTTCTATTAGAGTACGTTTCATGGAAATATATAATTTAATTTTTAAGGCTTTATGGTGCACCTATATCGATTATTTCTAATCAAGATCCATGTATTACATCATAATTATGGAAAAGTCTTTAGAAGGATTTTCATACTAAGATTTATTTTAGTACTACAAACCCCCTTACAACCTATGGATAGTTTGAAAGGACTATTAACACATTATAATAAATTTTGAGATCATTATCAATTGAATTTCAAGGTATATGGAATTTGTATTCACCATTGAATGAATTTTCCTATAACAATTGTTTCAATTCATTTATTCAAATGGCACCATATAAAGTGTAAAATTGAATGGTATTTCATACTCAAAATTTGTGTGATGTAGTTGTGGAAGGGAAACATATGGGCCTAGAACATATTTATGAGACAATGAAAAAGGTAAAAACTATTTAGGATCACAATAATACATCTCAAATAAGGAAAAGGAGGTATGATGACCACCAGAGAAAGGGTTTGGAGTTTCAAGTTGGTGTCAGGTATTTCTAAAAGAATCCCCATGGATGGATATAATATGGTTTGGTAGGAAATTGAAATTGATCCCCCCAAAACATCAGACCATTTTATATTTTGTAATGAATTTGAGATGTGTCTTATTATTTAGATATTCCACATAACATTTATAATGTACAAGATGTGATCCTCCTCTCTTTGTTAAGGAAGTAAATGACACACCCATTTCATGTAATCACCTATAATAAGATAGAACTAGAATGATATTTGTCTTAATATGAAGATCCTATCGATATTATTAACACTGGAGATAAATCATTGATAAATTGGAAGACTATACTGGTAATTGTTCTTTGGATAAACCGTAAAATTGTATAAGAAATGTAGGAACAAAAGGAAATTATGATGAAGAACAACCCAAATATTTTTATAAGGAGACATTCTAGATATTTTGAGGATGAAATTATTGAAAGATGGGAGAAATTTACACCCCAATAGTTTATGGTATGTCTCTTTTAAATATAAAATTTTTGATATCGTTTTTTGTCATGCAACACCTCGATTAAACCCACATTATTATATTAAATTTTACTATGACCATTTTTATATTAATGGGATAATTAAGTGTAGAAATATTTCCATTAGAATAATAACCACACCTAAGAAAGTATAAATAAAATTTAGGAATATCATAAATGAAAATATGATATATTTATAGCATGGAATCAGTAAATAAATATTTTAAAAGTGATTAATTTAGTATGGGTATTTTTGTGAAACGAAAATGTTTAGTTACAATTATATAATTAATATAATGATTTAAAAGAATTTTTTTTCTAAAAAAGTGATTTATAAATTAATATTTTGTTTTCTTTTGATTATAAGTAAATTATTTCAGAGCTTCATTATGTTTTCAATGTTTCATAAAATCTTTTATAATATTAAATTAATTATTTTTTAAATATATGATGAATTTATTTAAAAATTAAATATCTAATATTTTGAAAACTATTAGCATTACATGGAGTCAATTCATGAAATATACGTGTAAAAAATGGTTACACAAAATAATTTTTATTTTTCTAAAATAGTTTAATGTTTGATGAGTATTAAAATATGATAATATAAGTTATTTAAAATTATAAGGAAAATACATGAATATTTCAGTCATGGATAGAGTATGGCTGATATAGGAACCATTAATTTGAAATCACGTGCACTATTTATTAAAAATAGTAACATGAATCATTACTATTGTCATTATTGATACAAATTTATAAACAATTGAATTAAATACTAAAAAACAGCCATCTACACCACTATAAATACGACCCTCGCCACCCATTCCCCTCACACCTTATAAGCCATGTATCTTCCTTATATTATAACAAATTCTTCTCCAAAACACCTTCCCCACGTTTTTGTCCTGTTGGTCTTACCAAAAGACCATTTATATATTCCTTAAGGATGTTATCAAGTATATGAAATTCATGAGGTAAAATCCTCTTTCTTTCTCTTTCATTTATTTAATTTCTTTTTATTTTTTCATCATATCCTTACCTCCTGCATCCAAACATTAATAATAATTATATTTTCATATATATACTTTAATTTTATGATTTTAATGGAATATACATCATCAAACCCATTCTCACGCCCCTTTAATTCAAAAAATTAAACCTTTATACGTGATGTATCAATTTACCACCATCATGAATGATTAATTTTAATTTTCCATTAACGCCTACAATGATGGTCATACAACCATTACAATTTTTAAATAAGATTTTATTATACAAATTATAAGTAATATAATGTTATGGATCCAATATATAAACGTGATATTCAATAATATGATATATGTTCCTAATGGTCCAAAAATCCAAAAAAAATAATTTAAATCATTTTCATTAATGTTTATCTAATTAATCAAACTCATAACATAATGAAAAATGATATATAATAACATTTAAAATCCTATAATGTCATTGATAACATAGAATTTCAATTCTGGATAATGTATCTCATTTTACAAAAACATCCATACATTTATACAAGTTAACCAATCATTAAAACACAAGAAAACAATCACACTACTAGAAATAAAAGATTTAGCCACACCTATATACCCACGATTTAAAAAAACTATGGCTAAAACCTAAGATATCTCCACATGTATTAACATACCTGTGGTGTTATGCCTCCAAACCTTGCGATTCAACACAATATCGATGTCTCCTCTGTGATTCGGCAGACCTCCTCACCCCATGCTGCCACCCGCCTACTGATATCCACTGACGACGACGTGACCACCCAACCTTGATCCTCCTTCGACGACGCAGCCCCCAAACCTCAGAAGGATCCTCCTCCAATGACGCAGCCACCCAACCTCCCCGCAATCCTCTTATTATGACGCAGATCCACCACAGCCTCCACCTTTAGGCCACCCTCTTCCTCAACTCATATGTTTTTTAAGTCTACACACATTCTAGGCACCCATCGACATGTCACTGATGGGTGGTCCATGACTCATAGCTTGTGAGTGGCCCGTGGTAGGGTGTGGTAGGGATTTTTTTCTATTTCCTAAAATTTGTATTCTATTTATGCTATTGGGGTTTCAATTATATCAGATTTTCTCCAATACATTGCCACATACATATAAACTAGGATGATTATAATTCCCCACATTCCCTCTGATTTCAGCCACTGAAAAGGGTTTCTTTGAATTCATATTCACATCCTCTTCAATTTTCATTAGGTAAGATTTATTTTTTTCGATTTCTTGTCTTCTTAATTGTCACATTTATCATTGATAGGGTATATTTGATTTCACTTATTTCATTGGGTATGATTTCTGTGATTTTTTTCTGATTTTCATTGGGATTGATTGTCTTAAAGTGTTTAAATCTGTAAATGTTGGAAATCCTAAGATATGATGATATGATTCTAATATGGATGAATGGTCTATGGTGAGTTATAAAATTAAATTTCATAAATATATAGTATTCATTGATTATTATTAATTTGGTTAATTTAAATCTATGTTTCATAGTGATGGATATATGAAATGTCACAATATTGTTCTGAAACTACAATGTAATAATCACATAAGAGATAGTTTCCCCATAAGGTCTTATTAATTTCCCATTAGGAGTTTAGTCTTAGGTTTTTTTTCTAGAGGTTAATCCACACTACCATATACCTCCCTACCAATTCTTATATAAATAACACTTTGGGTTATGAATTGGTTAAGATAAGTGTTTAACTTAACCTTGATTTATCAATGTATTTTAAATAATAAGGCCTTTTCCATATTGTCTTTTTAACTCCTTATGCTTAGAACCATGGGTTTTCAAAGTATATTGTTGATTACCTTGATACTCCATCTATCTCTACAGGTCCTTCATGGATGGATCTTAAATTTTTCTTATCTTTGTTAACCTGTTGAAGGTTGATATTTTCTACATACCTACTAGAAGTGTGGGGGATGATAAATATATTATAAAATCTATTTTAAAGGTTATTTGGATGGATATTTCTTTCCATATACATATGAGACTATTGAATACTCCTTGAAGCCTTAATTTTTGAACCACAACTGATGGACCCCCACTCAAGTGTCTGTACTACTCTAGTGTAATCTATAAATGGTATGATAAAAAAATTCCCCTGGTTGGATTTATATTTTCTTAAGTCCTACTGATTTTTTTTGAAATATATGCACCGAAAAATAAGAATTTTTATTGAAGGTTCTTAGGTAGAAATCTCTATTTCCATTCCGATTGAATTTGAATTGAATGCATTAGCTAATACTTTGAGGAACATGATGAAATAAGAGGCTGAAATTGAAATTAATAATTCTTAGGAGAAGGTGATTACCTGGACCTATAGCAATAGACCTATAGCAACAGTTTTATTGGACTGTGGCATCAGATTTCTAATTTCCATGGTTTAATTAATCTACTGTTCCTATACCACTTCCATCAATTTTTCCCCTATTCTGTATCAGGCTTGTCCGCCCCCAATCCTATAATCACCTCACACTACTCCTCCCTGATGACTTCTCCTCCCAGAAAACATCTCTCTCCCTGACCACTCTTCACTGCGGTGCCCTCCTCGCCAACAACTTCTCCTCCCCGACCTCTTCTCCCCAACCTCTCCTCACCATTTTTTCCTCCTCCCTGATGAACTCTCTCACCTCGGTGCCCTCCTCCCCGATGAACTCTCTCACTGTGGTTCCCTCCTCCCCGATGAACTCTCTCACATCGGCACCATCCTCCCCAGAGACCTCTCTCACTGCGGCGCCCTCCTCCTCGATGACCTCTGTCACCACGACGCCCTCCTCCCTGATGCTTCCATTCAATGCAGCGCAACCCTCCATGATATTTTATTCCATATTATTTCATCAATGATCTGATTTTAAGGTTTCACTTTTATTTAAATTTCATGTGATGGTTATCTATATCTCCCTTACTCTAGAATATATGTAATTTGGGGTTCGTTATAAGGACCAGACCTTAAACCTTACATTATATTGAATTAATTGAATAAATCACCTTGAGGATCTTTTCAGGTTTAGATTTTTAGATAATTAGGCCATAAATATTACATTACAACTTGAATATTACAAGTAGACAGTACTACTCAGTATCCATTTTTTTCAAAAAATAAAAAATCTTAAAAAGAAACATGTATAGTTCCATGTTTTAGATAGGATGACTTTTCCTTGATCCCATCCTTGAACCTATTCATCTTTAATTCCATTGGAAAACATTTCAAAAACATGGGATTAACATAAAAAGATTAGTAAGGGTTATAAAATAAGGATGGAAAACATTAGCCCAACAATAAATACAATACGTGAAACCATGCTATTCAATCATAACATACCTTATGAAATCATAAGATTTATGAAAAACACACAAAAAGCATAAATCATAAAGGTTACTTATGGAATCCATATCAAACATACATTGTAGCTATCATAGATACGTAGGGAGTTACACTTGGAATACATATCCTAGTATATTCCATAAATCTTTTTTGAGAAACATCCCATTTACCTCGGTCATGTTACCCAATTCATTGGAGAGCTATCTCAGGCACACCCGACATAGGTTTATCACCGAACCACCCGTATATGTAAAAAATTCCCAATAACCATAACATCTTCACAACATATGACACATATATAAAGTAAAAATAACATTTCCACATTCCAATATATCAAATAAAGATATTGAAATAAACAATGTTTTATCAAATCATTTTCAAAACCATTTAAAAATAGATTTCTGAATCATAGTGTCCCATACCACTTTGATTCTTTTAAATGAATTATCATTTGAAGACATTAATGTCCATATAAAAAATTCCTAAAACCCATTTTGAAAACATGGACATTAATGAGAAATATTTAGAAGAATAAATCTTTAAAAAATTGAAAATGATATTTTAGTTAAAGAGTTTTTAACAAAAAGAGAGATGCTTGAAAACAAATAATTGAAGAATAAATTTTAATCAGAACATTATAATATCATAAAAATAAAGGTATTCATGATATAATATTTCAAAGGATAGTATATACACCATATAATAGTGAATTGGTGCATAACAACAATGAAGTCTCAATGAAAATGTAAATTGAGATAAAATCCTTTATAAAGAAGGTATCCTTAAATTAAGGATAAATAAATCACATAATTATGTGTGAAAAATATAAATTCACCCAATATAAGTGGATGTTAAGTGTAAAAAAAGCATAGGTCATTCACACATATTCATAGGATAACATATTCAAGAAGTACAAGTTGAAACCGAAGAATTGAAATTGGGTTAAGAGGTTCCCTTTTAAAACTTTGACAGCCTAACGACGTCACATTAAAATTCAGAAAATGAGTTGATGAGATAAAAAAGGGAATCTCATAACCTAGATATAATTTTTACATAAATAATGATATAGTAGAACATATCCCAAAATAATAAGATGTAAATTAAAAGACATAACAAAAAGAATTCTTTTATAAAGAGGAGGGTGAATGGTTCCCTTACTGATTTGGTAATTCACAAAACATACGCCACCTGGAAGAAGGATCATACAATGAAAATGTAAATACTCATTAATGAAATTATATTAAATAAATATTAAAATAATGGGCAGTACATACACTACACTAATGGAAATAGTGGAAAATATAGCATTATTCTCACGGGAATAAAAAGTGAGATGAAATCCCTTTACCACATTGTAATGAACTGAGTCGTATGACCAAAATTTAATAACCACCAGAAAATTCACAGAATACCAGGAATATAATGAGAATAATGATAATATATTTAAAATGGAAGTACAAAATACACCACATGCAATGAATAAGTGGTGAATAATGTAAATCTCACGAAATTAAAAGTGAGATAAGAAAATCCCTTATGAAATATCGGTAGCCTAACAGCGCCACTTAAAACATCCAAAAAATTGATTGATAAGATCAAATAGGGTCTCTCATCATATGAACATAAAATGTAAAGTAAGATAAATATAAAATAACATCCCCAAACAAAAGAAAGTGAAGCTTAAAATAAGTGACATAAAAGATAGTACTTAAAAGGAAATAGAGAGGTAGGATACCTTACCTCATGTCCGACTTGACCCGTTCATTCTTTAATTTCCTGAATAATAAACTAAAGCTAATTTCTACTTGATTAAAAACGTTTTTCAATTTCATTATTCCTCATATATCACTTATTAACATGTTATAAACATTACATAGTCATTTATTTTAATAGCGGTCCTTTTGTCGATATTCGGTACTTGAGTTGAAAATGAACTTCTTATATTTACATGTTGTTAATGTGGTGAAACTTTCATTATATACAGAATTATATTCATGATGTAGATGTCATATATATCATATATATCCAGTATATATATGTATTCATAAAAGTACATAACATTTAGAGGTAAGAAATGAAATGCACTATTCATGGAGACGGTAAGCTGTACGTACGCATGAACGCTACTTCCATTTCTATTTATTATTTTAATGGGATTAAAACATAATGATACAAAGTTATATAATAATTCCAGTATTATATCATATATAATATTATTAACTCCATCCTTTATACATACCATATAAGGCATTATCAAGTCATATCACTTTGAGGGGGCAGTAGTCCGCACTTCCTCTAATGAGATTATCTTATTTACCCACTATAGAAACCATAAAGGTATTCTATAAATGAAAAAAAACATAAGCATAAAGAAAACATAAACATAATATATATCATATATAAATACAGTGCCATAATAATGGCCACCATGAGAGGCGGTATAAGATAACTAAACAATCATCATTTCGTGAGACATTTGGTTGTCATCCATAGAAACATTATGTTCTTCGCCCATTAGATGGAGGTTTTTAACAACCCATACCTTACATACATGGTTATTTCTTCATATTTTAAGCATACTTATTAGAAAATATAACAAAACCATGGTAGCACCGTATTCGTATACTGTCTTTAGAAACTGGGAAACATAAACAACTGGATCATAAATCATCTATATTGTCTCTCACTTATTTAATCATATTTAGATTCCCTTTTTGGCATATCCTACTTAATACCCTTCTTCTTGACCTGGTGAAAATAAAACATAAAAAAATTTTAGCTCAAATTCTCATTAATGTTAAACTAAAGAACTATCAATCATATCGTATTCATAAGAACATAACATTTTAAATATCTTAACATGAAAAAGAGATCATAATATCATAACATGGGATAAATCATAGTAATGAAATGTAATCCCAATAATCATAATTTAAAACATTAAACTTTGTGTCATACACACATAATCATAGAAAATAATTTCATTTTAGTAAATACTCATTTCCTAGAATATCATAGCAGACAAAGTTCTTTACTGAACCGAGTTTACTCCCCTTTTAAGTCATGTGTCACTGAACCAGATTAACTAGTCATTCTAGCCATGTCTATCTCATGAGATATAAATCTTTACCCAATGAATTGGAGTAAGATATATATCCCACCCATCTCATAATAAATCCATTCTTATGTGTTCCACAAAATCATAAATCATACATCATAGCATATCCCATGTAATAAAAATGGGATTCATAAACATCATGCCATCATAACATAATCCATAAAAGAACTTCATAAAAATAATTCCATAATAACATATTCAAATCAATGTAATAATAGGGATATAAACAGAACCCTGTATTATCTTATATGGAAAATAATTTTGATAAAACACTTGAACTCCATTTTTGAGGAAAATATCCTTTCTAATTAAATTTTTTTCCTTTCTTAACACGTCATTCAATTTTTAACTAAAATAATTTGATTAAAATTAAACTTTAAAAAATTTTAAGGAAGCATCATGGAAATAATTTTCTATGAAATCATAAAAATCCATTCATTCCGTATAAGAAAAAAAAACATTCTTCTCATACTTTGTCTGAAAATGTCAAAAAGTACCTCATACTAAAAATGACAAAAGATTCCTTTCAAATATTTTACTAAAAAATAAAAAATGGGTAAAATTGGATTTAAAAAATTGTATGAGGGTAGAAATAATATTTCATATTGTGAAAACATGGATGTTGATGATAAATATTCCCCAGTAAATACCGAAGTATAAGAAATCTCGGATAAAAATTGAAATTGTGAGATTTTCCTTTACCTTACCTCTGATCTGCTTCGTATGTATCTGAAACTCCTGCATAATGATTTAAATAATGTCATTGACTTATTACATAATCATATTCACTATTATGATATCATATATGGTCATATTCTTTTCATCTTATTAGTAAAATTCCATTGCTACTTGTTATTCGGGTGTTCATTGCTTTTTGTTCTTATGCATGTTTTGTCGAATAAATTATTATTTGACTTTTTAGGTTATAGATACCTCATTTCCATAATGGTATTAGTGTAATATATATCATCTTTATTTATTCATTGCATTTATATAATCATTATTCAATGAAGATCATGTAGAACGAGTCGCATCGCATCGTGGAGACGGTTGGTCGTACGTACGCACGAGCGATGATATCGTTCCCATGATCGTGGAATTGTATTGATGTGTATGTATATTATTTTAGAATAAATATCACTTTAAAATAATCATAAATATTTATTTTTTACACAATTATTCCCATCCATGTAAGGTGGTGGTGGAAAACAGTTTACACCATGGCGTGAAGACGGTATTCGGTACGTACGCAAGTGCGGTGATTTCATTTTCTGTAGGATGTATAGAAGGTGAAATAGGGTTGTTTCATATTCATAATAACATATCAGTATTTTAGTGATACTGATGTTATTACTTCATTATAAAACAACTAATGAAGAGGAAGTAGAAGAATAAATAAATTTGAATGAATCGGTAACAGATATTACCTCTTCTTCGACACACCTCTTTGAAACCTCCTCTTAGGGCACTTAAATTAGACTTGAAGAAAAAAAAGACCTCTATTATATTTCTATGGAAGTTGAGAAAGGAAATGGTCAGGTTTTAACTGAGCTTTAAGGCTCAAATTTTTGTTAGGAGGAGAGAGAGGAGGTGCCCTTTTATAAGGGAGGAGAGGGGCACCTTTGAAAAAACATAAAATATTATTTTATAATAAAGTCATATTCAATTTATAATAGATCCAAATTGATTTATTTGGAAACTAAGGTGGGGATGGGTCGAAATACTCTCACAAAATAGGTTTTAGACAGGTTTAGGTTAGTATTTTAACCTTATCATTTATATTTACCTATAAGTTAAATAATTTAACTTTTATTGTTTCTTTTTGTTTTCTTACACTATATGGTTAATAAACTTACTAAAACAAGCCAAATGAACCTCAAGTGGTTCATTATTAATATATATAACCTTATATAAATCATTTGTCATAAACTTATATTTTTAGGAATAAAATAAAATTAATAATATAATATTTGTTTTAAATACTATTTTATGTTAATTATGACACTATTTGGTAATTGATTTTTGTGAAAATCATAACAGCATGACTACTTCGAAAAAATTTAATTACATAAATAATTACATGTCATATTAACCTAGAAAAATAGTTGAATGTATAAAAAGTCTCATATTACATTTATTTGGGAATTTATAACATTAATTATGTTAATATTTCATTAATAAGGTAATTACTCCATCATCACTGCGTCATAAATAAATTAAAGTATTTAATGTCTACAAATTATAAATAAAATACCATTACATAGGAAATCGTTTTATCTTTCTAATTAATATTTATAGTTGAATTTAGCTAATTTAAAACCATATATTAAAATGGTTTTAGTTATTAAATGTTGATTTTAACTCTTTTAATTCTTCTCTAAATAAAATATTAATAAATGTCCTAATCTAATCCAAGTGGACCTAAATGGTCATATTTTATTCCTAAGGTTGTTTCTGGTCGAATTACACTTATCCATTAGAATTAATACTTGTTTTAGGGTAATAATAATAGCATTTTTACCCTTAATTACCCTATTTACATTTAACCGTGGTAAAAAAAGAAAAAATTTACTATTCATCAAAAATTATTTTTATCTTATTGAAGAACATTTTACTCCTTGACATTAACTGTTTCTATCAGATTTTTGAAATTTCATTCACATATGCGGTAAAAAAAAATTTTATGTAAATTTTCAAATTCTCCTAGGAGGTGGGTAAAAGATGGGGAAAAGTTCAATAAAATTTTTATATATCTGAAATTATTATAAAATGACTCCAATGAATTACATTGAACTTATATAACTCTTGTGTATCAAATTTTACCTAAAATAAATATAAGTAAAATAAATAATTATTTAAATAAAAAGTTCGTTTTTAAATAGTAACCCAGTGTTTTCACAATCCATCAAAAATTGAAATTTTTCATAAAAATACCAAAAATTCACCCTAGGCTAATTTCAATATTCTGAATCCTAAAATGAAGTCCATTTTTAATGATTATATTTATAAAATTTCAAAAAAATTTGATATTACTATTCAGAATGGATGGATAATATATTATTTTAATAATATATCGTTGTTTAGCGAAACTCGGTATTGAATACAATGCAAGCTATCGAGGAAGGTTTCTCTTATGTGTACCACAAGCCAATATAGTGTTGTGTGTAGTGAAAGATTCCTTTGGTGATGTATATAACATAAAACCAAAATATTTCTCATAAAATCTCAGGTGTTACAAGGTGTGTGTAATTGTAGTTAGAATCCTTCTCATAACAACATCCTAGTATATTTAGGATACTGGTGTTGTTACAAAATATAGGAATAAAAAGAGTTTAGGGGTTGGAGAAGTAAAATAAAAGAAAACAATTTAAGAGAAACTGTTACCTTTAATTTGGGTAACTCCCTTTGGTTTGATCCAAAAAAAAACTCTTGAAGTGCCTTCTGCCTAAGGTAAGGCTTCTAAGCAGAGGAAAGGAATGTAGGGAGCATAATTGGGCAGATCATGGACAAGACAAATGGTTTGAGATGTGTGAGGAATTGGATAGAAATGGTCTCCTTTTATAAGGGAGAGGAGGGGCTCTTTAGGAAAGTGTGAAAATATTATTTTATTATAATATGATGTTCGGTTTATGAAAGTCCAAAAATATTTAGGGTCTAAGATAAGATGACTAATTTTCAAAATAAATTCATCCAATCATAATTGGACATGTTTTGGATAATATTTTAATCATTATAATCTTATTTACTTAAATCATTCATTGATGAAGTAAATACTGCATCATTATTGTGTCATAAATAATTTAATTTATCTGATGTCTAAAAATTATAAAAAAATACCATGATATAGGAAATATTTTTATATTTCTAATGATTATTTATAGTCTAAATTATAATTTATTTAACCCATTCTAAAAATTAATTTACTAAGAGATATATGCTTTTGTCATTTTTGTCTTTACTTTATGTTAGTTAATCTAAATGGTCATTTTCACTCCCAAGTGGCTCAAAGGGGTCCCATAATTGACCGAATGATGACCATTGTTGTAAATGACTCATAAAATAAGGTTTGGACAAGTGTTAAGGTGATTTTGAATTATTATAATATTCTTTTAACCTTGAATTAACCTATTTACCTTTAACCATGGTATATAAAAGTCAAAAGTTACTATTCAGAAAAAATTATTTTCATCTTAATGAACCAAATTTTACTTCTTGATAACAACCATGTATTTTGTATTTTCGAAATTCAATTCATAGAAGTGGTAGAATTTCATTTAAATGAAAATTTTAGTTTTCTTAACTACCACTAAGTGGTTTCACTATTCATAAAAAATTAAAGTTTTTCAGAAAATTAGAAATAATTCAGCCGAAGAATTATTTGATGTTCCGAATTCAAAATTGATGTCTATTTTTTCAAATTCAAAACATAGAAGTGGAATTAATTAATTTTAAAATTAATTCCCATGATCAAAACAAATAGCGTGTTTGTAAGAAACAATAACTATCAAAAGATTGATACTTGTTTATGTCTAATTTCAAAGTGAAATTAATTCCAATGACCAAAATTGGTTTAAATGGTAAAAATATATTTTAATTTAAATTTAAAACCAATTAAAAAGATATTCGAACCATATAAATAAATTATATTAAATGGCACTTTTAAATTAAAATACAATATTTTTCACAATTCATTAAAAATGAACTTTATCAAAAAAATACCAAAAAATTACCCAAAGTAAAATTGGATGTCCCCATTCGATAGAAGGATTTTATTTGGTCAATTATAATGTATTAAAGTGACCAAAACTATATTTAAATAGGGTTCTCCTTTAAAAGGCTGTAAATCGGCCTTTTAATGTAAATTATGCTTAAAATTAGATTCATTCACACATTAAGCCTCAAAATTTTATTGGATAAATGTAAATACATTTAAAAAACATGTATAATAATATTTTTGTATGTTTTGTTCATTCCCTCCAATACAACGTCTAGGAGTTACCTACCATTAAAAATAATAATATTATATTATTAGTGTGCAACGTAAGATTTCAAAGAAACCTGTTATTGCGTATCTGGTAAGCTTTCAAACATAGAAACCCCTTTAAAGTAAAATTTATATTTAATTCACAAATATTCATAGATATGAAAAATGTATTAATATTTATTTACCTGGAATGTTACATCCTTCCCCCCTTTTGGAAATTGCGTCCTCGCGATTTTGAAATTTGGGCAAGGAAACATTATTGAAAGTCCCATATCGAAAAAAAGAGTCCGTAAAACTATCACATTAAAAGAAATAAAGATAAGTACAAAGGTCACCCAAGTTAACCCATACTTTTATTCCATGAAAACATGGATATGGAGGAGAAAACAAAGGGTCATGTTCTGATGGAGAGTGATAGAAAACATGATTAGGAGAAATTTAACCACAAGAAAATCACAAAATTATGGTGTGTGTAAACGGTCTTTGATTACCCAGTAAGATACATAAACCAAAAACGTTTTTGTTTTACATTCCTTCTCATAATTTTGAGTAATTCATCATCTACATAAAATAAAAACATAAGGAAATATACTTACCTTCAAGTAGAGTTTCATCTTTTAATAAGTTTCTACCAAAACTAATCAATTCTCTAAACGATGAGCATTCAAAAAGTCTTGGTCAAATCAAAAGCACAAGAATCATCTTCTAGAGAATCACATAATCCACAAAAGGAGAACTATCTATTTGCCTTTTATTTATAAATCAACTAAAACCAAAATTGTTAGTACAAGATCAGATAATAACCAAAAGGATAATCCTTTATAAAAAGAAATACTACTCTTAATGTCCAAAATTCAAAAAAAAAAGAATCCAAGGTTCAAGAAATAACATTAAATAAATAGTTATCCTTAAAATTCATCAAAGTAATCCAAACTAAGATTGAAACCCTAATCTCTGAAGGATTTAATAACATATTCTACCAAGGTAAATCTTAACATTTATCTCCAAATAACTTAAGTTACTCTTAAAGTCTCATACTGAAAAGTAATCAACCTAATCACATATCCTCCATGATAGGTTAATCATATCAATAGATAACCCAAAATAAAATTATTCCTGATTCATAAGATCATCTAACTAAAAAGAATTATTCATACTAACTAGGTACTTCACGTAGTCCAGTGGTAGGTGATAAATACAAGTCGCACTTTGGTTGTGGTTCGATTCCCACAGCTTCATCCGACGTGACGAGTTGCCACACGGTTTGTGTGTTGTCCCTTTTCAAAAAGTAAATAATTTTGTATCATTCCCAAAATTGATAAATTCATCAAAAATAACCATAACATATTTTAACCACAAAGGTTATCTAATAACATTACTTTTGCATCCCAAAATGTATTAACTGGTAATTACCTCAAATTCAAGGATCATATAAACCCAAATGGTTCATTATAAATATATCCACAAAAGAGAAGATAATTATTACTTGATTAAAATTTTCATATATCAAACATCAGGGTTACACATACTATAAAAATTCCTCTAATGTGATCCCATCATCATAAGAGCCTTAATCCTTTTAAGCATTTCACCATCCTAAATTCTACCATAACTCTTGAATACCGTATATGTTGAATTCTTAATCATTCAAAATTCTTCATGATCCACTAACCATTCCTTTACAAATTATTCGGAAATACTTATTTCCTACAAACAAAATCATGAATCATATCCTAAAATTTCAATAATAGGAAAACATATGTTAAGAAATAATCCAATCCTTTCATTGCTCATTGTCAGTTTCTTCATCCTCAATTGGAATGGCATTAGGTATTGGTAAACAAATATGTGTATGATCCTGGTGATCACATTCCCCATACTTCTTCGTAGGACATGTGTTTACATGATAAACATGAACACCACTTTTAAAACATTCAATTGATCCCTCAGAATGGACTTCTTTCCATTTCCTAGATTCAACTAGATGCTTCCTTTTTCCATGGAAGGTTCTTGATTTATGACCTTCATTTCCACATCTATAGCATCTTTTTGTCCCTTTGAATCTTTTTCCTAGGTGTTTCTTTCCACATCTTTGACGCATAGATTTTTGAACATACATACAATTTTGATTATTACCTGATCTTCTATGGGGATTTTTTTTTCACATATATGATTCCATATAAAAATTACCATGGTTCATGTAGTTAATCATGACTTCATATAGTTAGTTGAGAATAAAAAAAAGAGTTCTCATTGAAGCGCCCATTTAATTCACCTGCTCATTCAGAAAACCATCATAGTTTTCTACAAATCCATTGTTACTTTGATGCCTGCTAGATCCATCCATTGAAAAAAAAACCAGAAAGGTAAGTGTGAGTATATCAGTAAATTCATCATATAATATCTTATGAAGAGGGTAAATACTAAGATATAATTATTCATGTTATCTTAAACTCATTCACCTTATCTAAAAAAACTATGACTCTATTTGAAATCCTAACCACTATGGTAATGTCAGTTATGCTAAAAGAATACCCTAACCTTTAAAGTTACCTAAAATGACCTCTGATACCAACTATAAGGACCCGAACTTAAACCTTACATAATATTGAATTAAATTAATAATTCACATTGAGGATATTTTCAGGTTTATAGTTTTTGAGAATTAGGCCATAACTATTACATTACAACTTGAATATTACAAGTAGACACTACTACTCAGTATCAAATGTTTCATAAAATAAAAACTCTTAAAAAGAAACATGTCTAGTTTCTTGTTTTAGACATCATGACTTTTCCTTGATCCCATCCTTGAACTTATTCATATTTAAGTCATGTGGAAAACATTTCAAAAACATAGGATGAGGAAAAAAATATCAGTAAGGGTTATAATATAAGGAATGAAAACATTAGCCCAATAATAAATACAATCCATGAAACCATACTTTTCAACCATAACATACCTTATGAAATCATAAGATTTATGAATAACACCCACAAATAATAAATCACAAAGGTTACTTATGGAATCCATATCAAACTTACATTGTAGCTATCACAGCTATATAGGGAGTTATACATGGAATACCCATCACAGTATATTCCTTAAATCTCATAGGTGAAACATCATGTTTACCTCTGTCACGTTACCCAATGCATTGGAGAGCTATCTCGGGCTCACCCACCCTAGGTTTATCACGGAACCACCCATATATGTTAACAATGCCAAGTAAACATAAAATAATTATAACATATGACACATGTATAATGGAATGATATAATTTCCACCTTCCAATATATCAAACCAAGATATTGAAATAAATAATGTTTTATCAAATCATTTTCAAAACCATTTAAAAAGATATTTTTGAATCAAAGTGTCGCATACAACTTTGAGGATTTTCAATGAATTATCAATTGAAGATATTAATGTCCATATAAATAAATACTAAAACCCATTTTTAAAGCATGAACATTAATGAGACATATTTAGAAGAAAAAATCGTTAAAACATTTAAAAGGATATTTTAGTTAAAGAGTTTTTAATAAAAAGAGAGATGCTTGAAAACAAATAATTGAAGAATAAATTTTCATCAGAACATTATAATATCATGAGAATAAAGGTCTTCATGATATAATATTTCAAAGGACAGTATATACACCATATAAGAGTGAATTGGTTCATAACAACAATGAAGTCTCAATGAAAATGTAAATTGAGATAAAATGCCTTTATAAAGATGGTATCCTTAAATTAAGGATAAATCAATCACATAATTATGTGTGATAAATATAGATACACCCAATATAAGTGGATATTATGTGTAAAAAATCATTGGTCATTCACACATATTCATAGGATGACATATTCAAGAAGTACAAGTTGAACTCGATGAATTGAAGTTGGGTAAAGAGGTTCCCTTGTAAAAATTCGACAGCCTCACGACATCACATTAAAATTAAGAAAATGAGTTGATGAGATAAAAAAGGGAATCTCATTAAATAGATATAATTTTTACATCAATAATTATATAGTAGAACATATCCCAAAATAATAACATGTAAATTAAAAGACATAACAAAAAGACGTCTTTTATAAAGAGGAGGGTGAATGGCTCTCTTGCCGATTTGGTAATTTACAAAACATATGCCACATGAAAGAAGGATCATAAAATGAAGATGTAAATAATCATAAATGAAATTATATTAAATAAATATTACAATCATGGGAAGTACATACACTACACTAAAGGAAATAGTGGAAAATATAGCTTGAATCTCACGGGAATAAAAAGTGAGATGAAAACCCTTTACCATGTTGTAATCAACTGAGTCGTATGAACAAAAGTTAATAACCACTAAATGAATCACAAAATACCATTAATATAATTAGAATAATGATAATATATTTCAAATGGATGTACACAATAAACCACATGCAATGAGTAAGTGGCGAACAATGGAAATCTCACGAAATTAAAAGTGAAATAAGAAAATACCTTATGAAATATCGGCAGCTGAACGACGCCACTTAAAACATACAAAAAATGGATTGATGAGATAAAATAGGGTCTCTCATAATATGAACATATTAATTAAAATAATAGGAATAAAAATAAAATCCCCCAACATAAGAAAGAGAAGCTTTAAAGAAGTGACATAAAAGAGAGTACTTAAAAGGAAAGAGAGAGGTAGGATCCTTTATCTTGTGTCCGACTTGAACCGTTCATTCTTTAATTTCCTTAATAATAAACTAAAGTTATTTTCTTCTTGATTCAAAAAAATTTTCAAGTTTATTATTCCTATTATATCACTTATTACCATGTTATAAACATTACATCGTCATTTATGTTTATAGCAGTGGTTTTGTCGATATTTGGTACTTGAGTCGAAAAGGAACTTCTAATATTTACATGTGGTTAATGTGGTGAAACAGTCATCATATACAGAATTATATTCCTGATTTAGATATAATATATATCATATATATCTAGTATATGCATTTATTCATAAAAGTACATAACATTTAGAGGTATGAAATGAAATGCACCATTCATTGAGATGGTAAGTCGTACGTACGCTTAAACGTTACTTCCATTTATATTTCTTATTTTAATGGGATTAAAACATAATGATAAATAGTTATATTATAATTACAGTATTATATCATATATAATATTATTAACTACATCCTTTATATGTTCCACATAAGGCATTAACGAGTCATATCACTTTAAGGGGGCGGTAGTCCGCACTTCCTCTAATGAGATTATCGTATTTACCCACTATGGAAACCATAAAGGTATGATATAAATGAAAAAAAAGAAGAATAAAGAAAACATAAACATAATATATATCATATATAAATACAGTTCCATCATAATGTCTACCATGATAGGCGGTATGAGATAATTGAATAATCATCATTTCGTGAGGTGTTTGGTTTCCATCCATAGAAACATTATGTTATTCACCCATTAGATGGAGGTGTGTGTAAGTGTAGTTAGAATAGTTCTCATAAAAACAACCTAGTATATTTAGGATACTATTGTTGTTACAAAATAAAGTAATAAAACGAGTTTAGGGGTTGTAGAAGTAAAATAAAAGAAACAAATTTAAGATAAACTGTTACATTTAATTTGGGTAACTCCCTTTGGATTGAACCAAAAGGACTCTTGAAGTCCCTTCTGCCTAAGGTAAGGATTCTAGGCAGAGGAATGGAATTTAGGGAGATTAATTAGGCAGATCTTGGATGATCCAAATGTCTTGAGAGGTGTGATGAATTGGATAGAAATGGTCTCCATTTATAAGGGAGAGGAGGGGCTCTTTAGGAAAGTGTGAAAATATTTTTTATTATATAATGATGTTCGGTTTCTAAAAGTCCAAAAATATTTAGGGTCGAATATAAGATGACTCATACTCGAAATAAATTTATCCAATCAAAATTGGACATGTTTTGGATAATATTTTAATAATTATAATCTTATTTATTTAAATCATTCAATAATGAGGTAAATACTGCATCATTATTGTTTAATAAATAATTTAATTTATTTGATGAATAAAAATTATAAAAAATACCACGATATCGAAAATATTTTTATCTTTCTAATGAACATTTATAGTCGAAAGGATAATTTATTTAACCCTTTCTAAAAATTAATTTACTAAAAGTTATTTGCTTTTGTCATTTTTGTCTTTACATTATGTTAATTAATCTAAATGGTCATTTTCACTCCCAAGTGGCTGAAAGGGGTCCTGAAATTGACCCAAAGATGACCATGGTCGTAAATTACTCATGAAATAAGGTCTGGACAAGTGTTAATGGTATTTTAAATTATTATAATATTCTTTTAACCTTGAATTACCCTATTTACCTTTAACAGCGGTAAATAAAAGTCAAAAGTTACTATTCACCAAAAATTATTTTCATCTTAATGAACCACATTTTACTTCTTGATGACCAAAATGTATGTTGGATTTTAAAAATTCAATTCACAGAAGTGGTAAATTTTCATTAAAATGAGAAATTCAGTTTTTTTAACTACCACTAAGTGGTTTCAGTATTCATCAAAAATTAAACTTTTTCAGAAAAATACCAAAAATTAAGCATAAGAATTATTTGATATTCCGAATTAAAAATTAATGTCTATTTTTACAAATTAAAAAAATAGAAGTGGAATTAATTTGTTTTAAAATTAATTCCTATTATCAAAACAAATAGCGTGTTTTTAGGAAACAATAACTATCATAAGAATGATACTTGTTTATGTCTAATTTAAAAGTAAAATTAATTCTAATGACCAACATTGGATTAAATGGTAAAAATATATTTTATTTTCACTTTAAAAACAATTAGAAATATAATCTAACAATATAAATAAATTAGATTAAAATGCACTTTTGAATTAAAATACAATATTTTTCACTATTCATTAAAAAATGATCTTTATCAGAAAAATACCAAAAAATTACCCAAAGTAAAATTTGATGTCCCCATTCTAAAAGAAGGATTTTATTTGGTCAATTAGAATTTATTAAAGTGACCAAAACTATATTTAAAGACGGTTCTCCATTAAAAGGTGGTAAATCAGCCTTTTAATGTAAATTATGCTTAAAATTAGATTCATTCACATTTTAAGCCTCTAAATTTTATTGGATAAATGTAAATACATTTAACAAACATGTATAATAATATTTTAGTTAGTTTTTTTCATTCCCTCCAATTAACGGAGAGGAGTTAACTACCATTTAAAAGAATAATATTATATTATTAGTGTGCAACGTAAGATTTCAAAGAAACCCATTGTTGCGTATCAGGTACACTTTCGATCATAGAAACCCCTGTAAAGTAAAATTAATATTTAATTCCAAAATATTAATAAATATGAAATATGTCTTATTCATTATTTACCTGGGATGTTACATTTCTTAAATCCATTTATGAAGGATTTAGATCTACCCACTCTAGGTCTAGATTCCACTTGGGATGAATTAAAATAAGGATGCTAACCACAACATACAAGTTATGGCCATCATACCATTTTTTCATACAATAACATCCATTATAAAGTTGAAATTTGGTGATATTTCTACTATAATAGAAAGATTATATCAGAATAAATGCAATGATAAATCATTCGCATTTTATAAAATATTTCAGAACCATCATATCGAACATTTATATGCTAAAACTGGTAAGAATAAAAGCTCCAAAACTGTCTTCAAATGATAGACCTCTTAGAGAGACAAAAAAGTTCGTTGAAGAATGGGAATAATTCATATATTATAAAAATAGGGAATTCCCATGTGGAAGAGTCCTGTGAAGGAATGGTTAGTGTCAAGGAATATAATAATTTGTATAAGGAAAAATAATTTATGTGGAATGATTGGAGGGAAAACTTTATTCCTATTTTGAAAGGAGAATTAAATTTTGGTAAAAGATCCCATGGTAGATAAGGTTGTGAATTTTGTTGAATATGAGGGAATAATCCTAAAATAGTTGAAATGGAATTTCATTGCATTTAAACTATTTAAGACTTAAAGTTAAACTCCAATGTTCATGGTAAAGGGAAATTAGTGTTCCTTGATGAATCACCATCCTCATAAAAATGAAACATATAGAAGGTACCCCAACCCCTTAACCATTAAATGATACTAGAAAGTCTATGAGGTGTAGGAATTATGGGGATACATAATCATTGGGGTAATTATGCTCAAAATAACATAAAATAATGGTGGAATCAGATTAAACATTAAGCTAAAAAATTCATGTAGAAAGTGATATTTAAGGTATTTCAGGTATATTTTAGTATTAGTATTGACGATATATGAATGGTATA
This sequence comes from Viscum album, assembly GCA_963277665.1. NCBI lineage: Eukaryota > Viridiplantae > Streptophyta > Magnoliopsida > Santalales > Viscaceae > Viscum > Viscum album. The sequence goes on from OY728160.1 coordinate 1,569,254,215, forward strand.
TTTTGTCTTATTATAATTGATAATGATATTAATAATTTGGGTTAAATCTGATGGTAGATGACAAATTTGATTTAATATGTTTTATCTCGATGATTTATACATATAAAAAGTTTTTTTATGCTATGTAGAATGTGGAATGAATCCACAATGTGTAGAGAATCTGATGGGCTTATATTATGGATAGATATTTATTATATATATCCATATTATAATATATTGTATTAGTTATTTATTATTATTCATTATTAAATGCTATTAAAAAATGAGATACTCAATTAATAGTGTCCCCAAAAATGATAAACATTTAAAATAAACAATTTTGTAATCCAGAGGGAATTGGAGTTTAAGTTACAATGTTTGTTTAAATATTATATATAATTAAAGGAGTCTATGAGATACCAAATTACATTTAATATAAATAAATTTATCTTGTTGAATTTAACAAGTTGCATAACTAATGTCTAAAATGATATATCATTCACACTTTTTGATTGAATTTTTTTGTGAAAATAAGATTGATGTGAATTTCGATAATCATATGAGTCTATAAATTGAAATATAAAGGATGATATGAATTTATTGGACATAGTGTGTTACATAGAAAACCATATATGTGTTTTCTAAGACTCTTGTTTCCTACAGTAAGCTCTTCCTTAGTAGGAATAGTGAATTTGTTGATAAATCATCTTTTTATTGTTTATTCTTCCTATTATATTTTATAATATATTGATAAAAATGTTTTATAAAAATTTAATTAATAGTTTTATTAGAAAATAATTTTTTATGTGAAAAATAAACATAAAAATATTTATAATTGGTATAATTGCTATAATTGGTGTTATTGTAAAGCCCCGACCCCAGCTACCCAGAGTCGGTGCATTACTTCGTAACATTGGCATGATCACAAGAAAGATCAAATCTCGAAAGACCGATTGGTTTAGTAGCCTTGGAAACACTAGATATATTCATAAAGTTTTACATTACATCATAAAAAAGTGAAAAACTACTACAACAACAAAGTCTTCATATCCACACTATTAACCCCTCATAATATCCCTGCAATTCAATCATAATTTACTTCTTCACTACCTGGGAAAAATAAAACATAGAAAAGGGGTGAGCTCAAATGCCCAGTAAGGATAACAATATAGCGGAACATTCAAAATAAGCATAAACATTTAAGGCAATGAATTACTAAAACAAAAGCCTTTTAAACATGAACTTCAACATAGTATGGCAAAAGTAAAATGAAATAATGCCATTTACTTATTCACATGGATATTCTACTAATCGAATAATCACATGCAAAATCAATAACCACTTTCATAATGTTGGAATGCATAATGCCAGACTATCATAACCACATAGCCAAGGCCTCGTGCCAAGACTACAAATAATATTTTGTCAAGGCCTTGTGCCAAGACACTAGTTTGTCTCATGAGACCTACCGATGCATCGAGGAGCTATAGCGGGCTCCACCCGTCACTTATTAAGTCCAATGCATTCCCATATGAAAAGGTTTAAACATAACATTAACATTCGTATTAAAACTAGCATACGAAATGTCAATAATTTCACCATAAACTATGAATGGTATAAAAATAGCACATCCATAATCAAACATATCACAAAACCTTCAATACAATATATAAGTTTTGTATCATAATAAATCAACTTCAAATAATCTTAAAATCCATCAAAGGATGTTGACGTAGATGAAATCAAAATTCTTTTTAAAGAAATATCTCCTTTTATTTTGAAATCATTTAAGATCCATATAAAATAAAACATTTTCTTTGAAAATATTCTTATAAGCTTGTAAGGAAAGCTTTGAAGATTTTATAACGACGTAAAATAACCGCACCCGCCGTATAAGTTAAAAAAACATTCTTACCTCAATTCTGTCGAAAAGGTTAAAAATGACCTTGTTTTGAAAACGACGGAAAGATTCCTTTATAAACCTCTTATAAAAAGTCAAACAAGTGTATAAATGACTTTAACCCATATTCTTGTAAATAGTAAAAATGTTTTCAAATACATTTTTAAGAAACATGGATGTGGATGATAAAGATATCCCAGTAGATTATTACGTATAAACAACCTCGGATAATGAAGAGATTGTGAAATAACCCTTACCTTGTACTTTTTCCTTGGTTGGGGTAGGTTAACCTCCTGTATAATGGTGAAATAATTGTTACTAAATTATACAAGAATCATATACATTAATATGATATCATATATGATCTTTTAATATCGATTTATAATAATATCTTAGTATTATCGTTGTTTCGGGTGTTAACTTACTTGTTTTCTTTTATATGTTTTGTTACGTAAGACCTTTTTGTAAAGGATAGGTTGTATATTATTCATATCCAGAATGATATCAAGTCCTTAAACATCATTTTTAAATCATCAAATGATAATTATACTTGAATGGATACGATGGAGAATGAATCTCATCGCGTTCGTGGAGACGGTAGTCCGTACGTACGCACGAGCGACAATATCATTCTTTTGATATTAAAATAATATATAAATGAATGGTATATCATATATACAGAATCATTAACATGTTATATTTATTATTTACATGAGTTACACATCATTATTATACCCATCCAAATAATATTATATTGAATAACAATTACACCACGACGTGGAGACGGTAAGCCGTACGTACGCACGTATGGTGACATGTTATTCAAAGGGTGGATAGAATACTGAATATGGTTGTACCATACTTATAATAACATCACAGAATATGTGAGATACTGGAGTTATTATTTTAGAATGGTAAGAACAAAGGAAGAAGAAGTGAAAGAAGAAATGAACTTAGAAAAGGGTGGTGAAATCATTACCTCTTCTTCGGGTTCTTCCTTTTGATTTGATCAAAAGGGCTCCTTAGGTTGGCTTTATGATCAAACTAAGGCCTCTAGGTTGTAGTGAGGGATGTTGGGAGAGTATTTGGTCAGAGTTTGGCTGAACCAAAAGGCTTTGAAGGTGTGAAGAAATGAGAAGGAGGAGTGCCCTTTTATAAGAGGGGTGAGGGGCACCTTTGGAAAAGCTAGAAATATTAATTTATAATAAATTCATATTCGGTTTATAATGGATCCAAAGCTTATTATTCAAAGGTTAAGGTAGGGATAGGTCTAAAACCACTCATCCAATAGAATTTAGACAGGTTTGGGTACTTATATTAACCTTATCTTTAAGTATTAACTCTAAGTTAATTAGTTTCACTTTTACAATGTCTCTTTGTATTTTTTATATAATATGGTTAATAAACTTAATATATACATCCAAGCGACCCCCAAGTGGTACATTAATGATGAACCTATCATTATATAAGTCTCTTGGCCGAACCTTAGATTTTTAGGAATTTAATATCAATTAATAATATAATATTTGTTTTAAGAACTCTTTTATGTCAATTTTGACACTATTCAATAGTTGATTTTTGTGAAACTCATAACAGATTGATTACTTCGAAAAAATTCAATTAAATCAATCCTAATATATCATATTATCCTATAAAATTAGTTTAATTCATTAAAAGTTTCATATTATATTTATTTGGGTATTTATAATATCAATTATGTTAATTTTTCACTATTATAGTAATTACTGCATCATCATTGTGTCATAAATAAAATAAATTATTTAATGTCTAAAAATTATAAATAAAATATCATTATGTAGGAAATCGTTTTATCTTTCTAATGAATATTTATAATCTAAAATCCAACTTATATAACTTATGTAACAATTGTTTTTCTAAAAGATATATGCTTGTGTCATTTTTGTATTCATTTTGACTTAATTAAAATAAAGTGTCATTATCACTTACAAGTGGATCCATGGGGTCCCAAAATGGACACAAAGATGCCCATGGTCGACCATTTATCAACCAATAGGGTTAAGACACGTTTTAGGGTAATTTAGTATTATTATAATATTATTTTTTTAACCCTTATTTACCGGATTTACCCTTAACCATGGTAAATAAAATATTTACCGCAGTAATTATTCAAAATGTCTAAAAATAAAAGTATCCTATTTACACAATTTGAACATCCTGATTCCAAATATGGAATCCATTTTCCTAAATTCTAAACATAGAAGTGGCAGAAATTAATTTAAAATTAATTCCTGCTGTTAAAACAAAAAGCGTGTTTTTAAGAGATAATAACTATCAAAAGATTGACACTCGTTTATGTTCGGTTTAATTGTAAAATTATGTCCAATGACCAAAATTATATTAAATGGTAAAAATATATTCTAAATATACTTTAAAACCACTCAAATTCATAATTTATCACTATTAATTATTTTGATTAAAAAAGTTGTTTTTAATTAAAATTTAGTAATTTTCACTATTCATCAAAATATGAAAGTTATCCGAAATGTACCAAAATTTCACCTTAGGCTAAATTAGATATTCCGAATCCAAAAATGAAGTCCATTTTGAAATATAAAATATATATAATTTTAAAAAGTAGGTATTACTATTCACAACGGCTAGTTTAATTAGTTGTGGTGTGTGTTAGAACTCGAGGTTGCGTACAACACACGCTATCGCATTATTCGAAGGGAAACGTACCGTGGAAGCTTGGGGTGTTTCATTTTAAATTTTTGATGTCCCCATTTAGTCAAAAAGTTTAAAATATTGTATTTAAAAAGGTTTCACTATTAGAAGTTGATAAAAGTGAAATACTGAAAATGAATCTGTTCTTGCAATATGACTAAGAAACTCATAATAGAGATTATAAAATTATAAGGATTATATAAAGTTCAAAATGTAGTTAATACTATTCATTACCTCTTTTAATGGTGTGATTGAACTCGGTGTTGCGTGTAGTGCAAGTTGTTGAATTATTTTTAAGAAATAACACACTCTGAAATCCTGGGGTGTTACATTCTCCCCTCCTTCAATAAATTGCGTCCTCGCAATTTGAAATTGTTCTTCGAAAATAAAATGTTGAAAGTAGAAAATATATTTGTGGGAAAACCCACATCGGAAATTGGGTTACTAAAATTTAGTCTTTATATGAGGAAAAGAGAAATGAAAGGGTCACCACCAAATTATGATCTTGATTAGGAGAACATTGGTGGCAATTAGAGACATATAATCGGAGGAAAAACGTAAATATTTATAGGTAGTGATTGAGGTCATCAATTACAAACAAGTATAAAATTTAGGTCCTTAAATTCATCAATCTATGATGATTTAAAATACCATCGGTTCAACAAAACATAGGGTATTAGGATAACACATTTCTGGCATTTCAAAATATCTTAGTTGAAATCCCACATCGAAAAATGAATTAACGAGGCCTCTATTTAAAATAAAGAGTGGAAAGTATGAATATTACCGAAAAGAACACATACTAGGGTTCCATGTAGTAAAATATGGATATGGAAGAAAAATCTAACCATCAATTATCTGATGGAGAGTGGTAGAGAACATGGCTATGAAAAGGCTAACAATCCCAAAGCCATAAATTAGTGATGATTTAAGGTACCATCTAGGAAAACATTTTTGTTCTAATTTTCTTTTCTTAATATTGAGGAATTTTTTTATGAGATTGGCAAAGATCATATGGAGATATACTTACTTTATAATTAGAGTTTTATCCATTAATAAATTTCTACCACAAACTCATCTTTCACTCGTAAAAAAAATTCTATTTATACAATTCGTACAGGGTTCCAAAATAAACGAATTTATAATTCATCTACATGATACTTTAATAAAAACTACATTATTTAATCCAGGACATCTCATGGGCCAGTGGTAGGTGATACACCCTTGTCGCCCTTTGGTTGCGGGTTCAAGTCTCACAGCCTTGCCGGACGCGACGGGTTGCCGCCCGACCTCCGGGTTGTCCTTTTATGGAAATCCAAAATAATCCAAACTAGAACTATCCAAAATACTTCTATCCAAACTCACAGTCCAACATTTATAAGGAAGGTAAACATAATATAGATCCTTTTTACCCCGTAATAGCATATGAATACCTTCATCATGTATTACCATATTCCTTATTGATTACATTCATGTTCCCTTATTCCATATAGAATGCTGGATATACTTCATTAATCCAAAAATGTTTTAAACCCCAAAAATGATGGAATATACAAATCATTAATCAGCTTCAAGGTAGTCAATAATATCCAATATAATTTATCCAAATCAATCATGTATTATTCTAAAATCACCACCTCGGTACCTGAACCATATTATGGTTTATCTTTCTCTCAACCATATATTTTCCAAACATTTAACCTGCTACTGAGTCACTTTTCTTTATTCCACACCATCTCAAGTCCTTAATGAAATAGTACTGCAGTACAATCCTTATATACTCGATAATTATTATAACAAGTACATTGTTGATATAACACTCAATTGACATAATCAACATAAGAACTCTAATCATTCCTCTTCATCTGTGGTAGTATCATAACTTGATTATTATCCAATAGCATCATTTTCGTGGTAGTATCATAACTTGATTATTATCCAATAGCATCATTTTCGGCATAGTCTGATGACTGGGACATAGGTTCGCGTAGTGTCCAAACTCTTTGCAAATGAAGCATTGTACATTTGAAACCATTTTCTTACCCTTGCAGTCACGTACTTTTGCCCTTTTTCCTCCACACTTATAACAAACTCCCATTCCTTTCAGGCAAGTTCCAGGGTGTTTCTTTCCACAGTTACCACATATGGGAAAATTCTTCTTTTCCCTCTTCCCTTTATCCATCTTTCTCTCTTCCATCCTTTTCTTCTCTTGCTTCCTTTCAAAGCCATAGGACTCAGTAAACTCTTTACTTATCTTATCAACACATGATATTATTTCTTCATATGATGATAATACATGCGAGACTATTTCTCTTATAAATTCTAGCTTAAGACCATGAAATATATGATCCTTCTTTCTCTTTGCATCATGTGCATTGCTAGAGTTCTCATTCCTTCTACTGGGCGCCATTTCTAAACAATGGCATACACTAGATCAGTTTATGAATCAAAATACATAATCCCATACTTATAAAACACTTAACATAAATTGAACTATTTATGGATATAATCCATAATCATAAAAATGTCTCATTTGAGGATGTATATACTCATAAACCCTTCATAATGGTTTGTAAAGAAAATGAGAATTATCCTAAGCATATCCCCCGGGAGTGTCGTAACCAAGAGTGCAGCAAGGCCCGTTGTCGTGCACCAGTTCCCGTTCGAGTCTAGCTCAAAGCGGTGTTTTCGGGTTTTACCCCTAGGTACATCTGTGCCAGAGCCGCCTCTACCTGCTCGTATCCAGACAGGGATGTATTGCTCGGAAAAATCACAAAATCTCTACAATACCAAAATTCTAGGAAGTTCTTCTACACTAATCCTCAAAGTTCATCTTAGGTCTACGTGCTCTAATCAGAGTTTATCTAAATCTAGCTTCCAAGGATTGTACTAAACTTCCTCTGATACCAACTGTAACGCCCCGACCCCAGCTACCCAGAGTCGGTGCATTACTTCGTAACATTGTCATGATCACAAGAAAGATCAAATCTCGAAAGACCGATTGGTTTAGTAGCCTTGGAAACACTAGATATATTCATAAAGTTTTACATTACATCATAAAAAAGTGAAAAACTACTACAACAACAAAGTCTTCATATCCACACTATTAACCCCTCATAATATCCCTGCAATTCAATCATAATTTACTTCTTCACTACCTGGGAAAAATAAAACATAGAAAAGGGGTGAGCTCAAATGCCCAGTAAGGATAACAATATAGCGGAACATTCAAAATAAGCATAAACATTTAAGGCAATGAATTACTAAAACAAAAGCCTTTAAAACATGAACTTCAACATAGTATGGCAAAAGTAAAATGAAATAATTCCATTTACTTATTCACATGTATATTCTACTAATCGAATAATCACATGCAAAATCAATAACCACTTTCATAATGTTGGAATGCATAATTCCAGACTATCATAACCACATAGCCAAGGCCTCGTGCCAAGACTACAAATAAGATTTTGTCAAGGCCTTGTGCCAAGACACTAGTTTGTCTCATGATACCTACCGATGCATCGAGGAGCTATAGCGGGCTCCACCCGTCACTTATTAAGTCCAATGCATTCCCATATGAAAAGGTTTAAACATAACATTAACATTCGTATTAAAACTAGCATACGAAATGTCAATAATTTCACCATAAACTATGAATGGTATAAAAATAGCACATCCATAATCAAACATATCACAAAACCTTCAATACAATATATAAGTTTTGTATCATATTAAATCAACTTCAAATAATCTTAAAATCCATCAAAGGATGTTGACGTAGATGAAATCAAAATTCTTTTTAAAGAAATATCTCCTTTTATTTTGAAATCATTTAAGATCCACATAAAATAAAACATTTTCTTTGAAAATATTCTTATAAGCTTGTAAGGAAAGCTTTGAAGATTTTATAACGGCGTAAAATAACCGCACCCTCCGTATAAGTTAAAAAAAACATTCTTTCCTCAATTCTGTCGAAAAGGTTAAAAATGACCTTGTTTTGAAAACGACGGAAAGATTCCTTTATAAACCTCTTATAAAAATTCAAACAAGGGTATAAATGACTTTAACCCATATTCTTGTAAATAGTAAAAATGTTTTGAAATACATTTTTTAGAAACATGGATGTGGATGATAAAGATATCCCAGTAGATTATTACGTATAAACAACCTCGGATAATGAAGAGATTGTGAAATAACCCTTACCTTGTACTTTTTCCTTGGTTGGGGTAGGTTAACCTCCTGTATAATGGTGAAATAATTGTTACTAAATTATACAAGAATCATATACATTAATATGATATCATATATGATCTTTTAATATCGATTTATAATAATATCTTAGTATTATCGTTGTTTCGGGTGTTAACTTACTTGTTTTCTTTTATATGTTTTGTTACGTAAGACCTTTTTGTAAAGGATAGGTTTTATATTATTCATATCTAGAATGATATCAAGTCCTTAAACATCATTTTTAAATCATCAAATGATAATTATACTTGAATGGATACGATGGAGAATGAATCTCATCGCGTTTGTGGAGACGGTAGTCCGTACGTACGCACGAGCGACAATATCATTCTTTTGATATTAAAATAATATATAAATGAATGGTATATCATATATACAGAATCATTAACATGTTATATTTATTATTTACATGAGTTACACATCATTATTATACCCATCCAAATAATATTATATTGAATAACAATTACACCACGACGTGGAGACGGTAAGCCGTACGTACGCACGTATGGTGACATGTTATTCAAAGGGTGGATAGAATACTGAATATGGTTGTACCATACTTATAATAACATCACAGCATATGTGAGATACTGGAGTTATTATTTTAGAATGGTAAGAACAAAGGAAGAAGAAGTGAAAGAAGAAATGAACTTAGAAAAGGGTGGTGAAATCATTACCTCTTCTTCGGGTTCTTCCTTTTGATTTGATCAAAAGGGCTCCTTAGGTTGGCTTTCTGATCAAACTAAGGCCTCTAGGTTGTAGTGAGGGATGTTGGGAGAGTATTTGGGCAGAGTTTGGCTGAACCAAAAGGCTTTGAAGGTGTGAAGAAATGAGAAGGAGGAGTTCCCTTTTATAAGAGGGGTGAGGGGCACCTTTGGAAAAGCTAGAAATATTAATTTATAATAAATTCATATTCGGTTTATAATGGATCCAAAGCTTATTATTCAAAGGTTAAGGTAGGGATAGGTATAACACCACTCAACCAATAGAATTTAGACAGGTTTGGGTACTTATATTAACCTTATCTTTAAGTATTAACTCTAAGTTAATTAGTTTCACTTTTACAATGTCTCTTTGTATTTTTTATATAATATGGTTAATAAACTTACTATATACATCCAAGCGACCCCCAAGTGGTACATTAATGATGAACCTATCATTATATAAGTCTCTTGGCCGAACCTTAGATTTTTAGGAATTTAATATCAATTAATAATATAATATTTGTTTTAAGAACTCTTTTATGTCAATTGTGACACTATTCAATAGTTGATTTTTGTGAAACTCATAACAGATTGATTACTTCGAAAAAATTCAATTAAATCAATCCTAATATATCATATTATCCTAGAAAATTAGTTTAATTCATTAAAAGTTTCATATTATATTTATTTGGGTATTTATAATATCAATTATGTTAATTTTTCACTATTATAGTAATTACTGCATCATTATTGTGTCATAAATAAAATAAATTATTTAATGTATAAAAATTATAAATAAAATATCATTATGTAGGAAATCTTTTTACCTTTCTAATGAATATTTATAATCTAAAATCCAACTTATATAACTCTATGTAACAACTGTTTTTCTTAAAGATATATGCTTGTGTCATTTTTGTATTCATTTTGACTTAATTAAAATAAAGTGTCATTATCACTTACAAGTGGATCCATGGGGTCCCAAAATTGACACAAAGATGCCCATGGTCGACCATTTATCAACCAATAGGGTTAAGACACGTTTTAGGGTAATTTAGTATTATTATAATATTATTTTTTTAACCCTTATTTACCGGATTTACCCTTAACCATGATAAATAAAATATTTACCGCAGTAATTATTCAAAATGTCTAAAAATAAAAGTATCCTATTTACACAATTTGAACATCCTGATTCCAAATATGGAATCCATTTTCCTAAATTCTAAACACAGAAGTGGCAGAAATTAATTTAAAATTAATTCCTGCTGTTAAAACAAAAAGCGTGTTTTTAAGAGATAATAACTATCAAAAGATTGACACTCGTTTATGTTCGGTTTAATTGTAAAATTATGTCCAATGACCAACATTATATTAAATGGTAAAAATATATTCTAAATATACTTTAAAACCACTCAAATTAATAATTTATCACTATTAATTATTTTGATTAAAAAAGTTGTTTTTAATTAAAATTTAGTAATTTTCACTATTCATCAAAATATGAAAGTTATCCGAAATGTACCAAACTTTCACCTTAGGCTAAATTAGATATTCCGAATCCAAAAATGAAGTCCATTTTGAAATATAAAATATATATAATTTTAAAAAGTAGGTATTACTATTCACAACGGCTAGTTTAATTAGTTGTGGTGTGTGTTAGAACTCGAGGTTGCGTACAACACACGCTATCGCATTATTCGAAGGGAAACGTACCGTGGAAGCTTGGGGTGTTTCATTTTAAATTTTTGATGTCCCCATTTAGTCAAAAAGTTTAAAATATTGTATTTAAAAAGGTTTCACTATTAGAAGTTGATAAAAGTGAAATACTGAAAATGAATCTGTTCTTGCAATATGACTAAGAAACTCATAATAGAGATTATAAAATTATAAGGATTATATAAAGTTCAAAATGTAGTTAATACTATTCATGACCTCTTTTAATGGTGTGATTGAACTCGGTGTTGCGTGTAGTGCAAGTTGTTGAATTATTTTTAAGAAATAACACACTCTGAAATCCGGGGGTGTTACAGTTATGAAATGATGCAATAAATTTGTTTCCATGGGAAGGGGAATTTGAAGTAAAAATCTCTATTTTCACATGGAATTTAGAATTCAAGGCGGAGTAGAAGTGCATCGAATAATACAATGAATTTCATTCAGAATTAGGGGGAGAGGCAAAATGTAGTTGGATTATAGGGGATATTTTCTTCCAAATCCAATGGAGAGATAGATGAACCCCTGAGAGTTTGGAGTGGAATGGTTGAGAATATGTGTAATTGGATTTTTTGAAATGTAAAAATTGGATTTATTATTTATTCTTGTAGTATTATTATGGATTCATTCAATATATAATATTTAATTTGACGTAGTTATTAATATTCTTATTAAAGAAAAATATATGTGTGTAAAGGTGATACCATAATTCTACTATTGATTTGTACTTGAGTAATGGATACATATTATGATTTGGGTTTTTCAAAAGGATGTTGATCAGATCATGACTGGGCATTTTAACTCTCACCCCCTACAAATTAATTATCTAAATTGGTGGACAATGCTCAGAGTGTTCATCATCTTGAAAAGGATAAGACATTCCTCAAAAATCTTGAGAAACCCAATCTCACATATGTCTCAGAATCCCTGCATGAGGAGGATACAAATGCCCACTATAATTCTATTGAACCCACGCATGATTAATATGAGAAATCTTGGATGATTAAAGAATACTATTTAATGTTGAGTGCAATGAAAGTAAAAAACCCAATGATCGATTTAGATGGATACATTACTCTGAGATACAAAAAGACTCAGAGAGGTAAACATTACTCTATCTTCCATATAACAATTGTCACTAGATCCTTAGGGGCCTCTCAAAAATGAAAATTTGTAATTACACCATAGAAAATGGTTACAGAGCATCCAACAGTATCCTCGAAGAAGGAAACATAACAATACTACAAATATTAAAGAGGAATACCCCACAGTGTATGTTGCATATCAATAATAGGATGATGGGAGTGATGAATTAGAAGATTGGGATGAAGATAAATATAAAATAGTTTTTATAAGATAAATAGTTGGTGAAATATTTGCATATACATACCAAAAAATAAGAAAGAGTATGTTCATGAATATGGTGGAATAATTCAAGCGACATCAATATTTTAGTTTCAAGGACATTCCATGGTAATGACTTATTTTCTCTTTAAGATGTCTTATGGACTCCTTCATTTGATGCATGAGTTTGTAGCTCTATTTCCCTTTAGGTTAGTTCTTATTGTCTTTGTAGTTCCTTTGTTTAATTCTTATAGAGATTCTCTTGGTTCTCCTAATTCAAAGGATGTTTGGATTTTCGGTTTTTTTGGTGATTTTCTGGTTGTTGTGTGCACTATTCCTAGGGTGGTAGTTGGCAGTATCAATCTCTAAGGTTTTTCCCAATATCTGTATGTTGTGTTCTATTGGTTTTTTTAAAATATTGTTGTGATTTTATATTGACCATGGGTTTCCCTAAAATTTTTGTTTCGTCTTCCTCTATTGAAGATTGTGGTTTTTACGGGGTTTTTATAGGCTGTTTGTGATCTGTTTTAGGAGCTGTTATTTATAGAGTAGCGAATTGACATTTCAGAGATGGTTTGTGGAAAAAATTTCAATGCGGAGTATTGGTGGTTTCCATTAGGATGAAACTGTATGGAGATATATTTGATGAGGAGTTGATGTTTGATGAATTCCTTGCTGGTGATGCTTCATATCAGCTTGCTGTATTTTTCTTTTATCGCCCATGTGTTTTTTTGTTAATATTACACACCTAATGAAGGGTAAATCTACCATAGGATAATATTTAATCTTCCTCCGTGATCATTTAGGCTCATATTTGATCATGTACACATAGATTATATTAAAAAAAATTAAATATGTCTATATACTTTGATCAATTAATTTTGATAACATTTAATGACCAATTGCCTCAGTGAAACAATTCTCATGCTACGATTCTTCTATATAAATTAATGACCTCAATAAAATTCATGAAATAGGTGAACATAATGTTCATAGATATTTTATTTAACATAGGACACTCACAATATCCAACTTCATAATGAAAAGGATTGGAATGAGGTTAGAGGAAAAAGAAATGATAAAAGAACTGTCTTGGAGAAATCTGACACAAGAATGAAAAAATAGGAGATTTGGAGGAGGAAAAATAGTGATGCATCGTCATCAAAGAACCCATCTAAGAAATCATGTGCTGAAATTATTGAAAAGGAGGAACTGGACACTGAAGAGTAGGCCTTTTTTGGAGAAATTTCAAATATGGTCTTGCATACTGTCTAGTAGAAAGAACAGAAAGAGGGTGAGGCTACACAAACTAATATATGAAGACAGAATTTTCATATTTCATCTACAACATGTACTCTTAATGGGTTCCATTTTCTACTGCCTCTAAATCCACAAAACCCACTGCACTGGACACCCATCCTACTACGGATGTTTTTAAGTCTATATCCAATGCATGTATTGAGGAGGGGACTTCAACACTGAATGAAAACACTCAATGACCTAATAAAAAGAGGGATGATCATGTGCAAGAGGATAGTAACCACCAAGATAATCAAAATTTCAGTAAGAGCATAATTAACACTACCCATGGAACCGTCAACATAATTCTAGATCTGAAAGATAAGTGTTGAATAGAGGTTTCCAAGAACCTAGACAATGCTTTCCAGGACAACTATGCGGCGACTACTGATAGTTTAAAACATCATCAAATCTCCTCACCTTCTCACATTGATGAGATGTCGGAAAAAGCAGCAGTTCAGAATCTTGTTTGCAATATGCAGATGGCTGATAATACTTTCTGATGTACTTTAGTGTATGGCTACAATAAATATCATGACAGAATAACCTTGTGTCACAATATATCCTCCCTTCACAACATTATTCAAGTTCCTTGGGTCATTATCGGTGATTACAATGTAATTATGGGAACTACAGAAAATCTAGAGCCCTTCCACTTAAATACTTCCATTAATGATTTTAAACATTGTATTGATGATAATAACCTTGTTGAGATTAATCTGGTTGGGGCTAAGTATACCTCATATAGAAGGCAACACAATAGAATTTTAGAAAGTAAACTTGACAGAGCTTTCACAAATTTCAAAGCTCTCAATAACTAAAATACCATCTCTATTATTTAATTACCTAGGATTAATTTTGATCATCATCAAATTTTGGTGAGACTCAAGACTAGAGACAACAAACTTATTCTTCCTTTTAGAAGCAATAATTCCAAGAACATTGTGCATGATTGTAATAAAATTGTAAAAGACACTTGGAATTCAATCAATTCGAATGATGCCTTTGTCTGTCTAGGGTGTGTCCAGGAGGGATGGGGGGATGTCTAGGGGGTCCATTAGGGAGGGGGTGAATCCAGGAAGGAGAGGGGGGTGTCCAGGAGGTAGGGGTTCTGTCCAAAAATGATAGGGGGACTGTCTAGGGGGGATGGGGGTTGTCCAAGGGGGATGTGGGGAGTCCAGGGGAGTGTCCAGGAGGGATGGGGGATGTCTAGGAACCATCACCTATATTACGTTAGAGCAAACTGATTACTCTTGTCCTAATCTGGATTTTGATTAGGATCCTATCTAGAGAATTACATTAGTTTCTGGTTCCTTTTGGAGTTAATGAATTCTCTACTGATTAGGCTAATTATCTTACAGTATTGCAAGGAGATGGTTATTAGAACACTAGTGATTTATCAATAGTTCCTTCATCCATAATTTCAAGGAGGAACCAACTTGGAAGCCTTATTTTTACCCCTTTTTAATTGGCTAATTGGTTTAATTCCCTCGGTACAAAATCCTCTACGAGAGATGACACATAGTTTTCCCCATCTGAAAATAACCTGTGTGACCCCTCATCTAATGACTCAATAGATGATATCAGAGAAGAGGTTTTGGAAACTATTGGTTTTCATAAAGGAAGGACAGAATGTTATGATAGGCCTAGTACTAGGATATGGTCTGCTATGTAATCAAGGTCATCATTTAGAACATCTAAGGGCTTGGGAACTCTCCCATGGTTAAAACCCTTAGGAACATTATTATAAACAAGAAACCTATACTAATTAGTCTTACCAATCCAAAATTTATGTTTGATAATTGGATGGAATTCAAATTTAAATCATTTGGTCACTCATTTTTTTCTAATTATCAATTTGATACTACCACATAGTCCTTGTTGGTTCGTAATAATGATAGTGTCATAGTGAATTCCTTCAATAATGATCATCAGTCAGTGACCATCTCCTATTGCATTGGTAACTGTACTATTTATGTGACATGTCTATGACTTAATAGGTGTGGATCCTTTTTTTGTTATGATATATTCTATTTGTTTTGAATTTGATTCCTTTAGTAAACTTTTATTATTGGGTGGGATAAAAACATGTATCTAACAAAACCAAATTAAGTTGAAACTCAATCCAAACTAATTATATACCATTAACAGGAAGAATATTTGTTAATTAATAACAATGTATTATTTGATAGTATCATTTTGAAACATGGATCTATTTCCCCCTTTCTTGCAAGAACATGATTTGACCCATGCGGCATTATGGGTCTTATATGTTGGGTGGTGATGTGGATAGTCACAAGACACAGGTATGTTTTAGTTTAGTTTTTATTTTATTTTCTTTATCACAATGGCCACTTAAGTCTTTTACTTCTTTCTGTGGAAAAGGGAATTATATTCTAAAACGGGGGGAAAATGGGGTACTGATTGATTTAGTCTACCAGCTATGATCCGAGGTGAGATTATATGGTTACTACTTGCCTCACACCTCTTGTATTTGGAGATTTCAGTGTTTTGACTCCATATTATGTTTTTGGTAGGGCATTGGACCATTTCATGTTGGTTCGGGTGGATTTGGTTCTCCCAATCAAGGTAAGGCTTTAATGTAGTTTGTTGGTTTCTCACAAGTTATGTTGCATCATTTATGTGTTTTAATGTTTCTAATATCCTTTGTGAAGTGCGTTGATCCCTGGTCATTGGTTTCGAGTAGCCAAGTTAAGGGCGACTCACTTGTATGTGCAGAGGTAAGAAAGTATATGTATGTGTGTTCCCCTGTTACGTGTATATTCAACCATGGCAGTGATTATGCACGTATGGGGATATGTGTGACCATGTATTTATATATATATAAGTTCATATGAAGGAGAGTGGAGACTGGTATATGCATATAAGCAAATGTGCAAGGATCCCCTTGCACATGCTCATAGACATGCAGGTGTGTGCATAGGGGCTAGGTGTCCTTGCATGCGTGTGAAGGTGCGTATACCCAGTAGGGGAGTGGAAAATTTTAGTTAGAATTCTCCAAGATCCGAAGTAGATGGTTTTGTACCACCTTGAGGTAGGATCCCTCTTCTAGCCTCTTTAATTCAAGAATGATTTAAATTGAATTTAGCTTCTTTCTTAATTATGCTTAATTATATTGAATTGCATATCATGAATAAGTGTTCTTTAATATAATTGTTTCATCTGATAAATAAAGTCATGTTTTTATAAACAAAGTCATGTTTTTTTAATAATGTAATGCCATGATTTTATAATAAAACCCCTCCAATGGAGGTGTGTTGTCTTCTAAACCAAAGAGTAGTGATAGTTATTTCTATCATGTTTAGATTTGGTTTGAATCTTTCATATACCTCTGGTTGGTGTTTGTTTTATGGATAGTTATTTTTTGTTTTATTTCAATAATATATGTTGGCTTATCATACCCGTTTAACTCAAATGAAATTTCCCGAGTAGGCAAATTCCTTGACCATGACACTTTCCTTTTCACGCTTTGAATATTATAAATAAAATTTCCATGTTTAGGAAAAGTGACTGAATTTGTAAATGGTTTTTCTTGGTTGTATGAATCTTTTACGTCATTTTTTCCCTTTAGATGTTGTGTCATTGTTCCTCTTGCTACACCCTTCTCTAGAGATCCATTGTTATAGCATATTAAATAGTTGATATATTCTAACATCTATCGGCAGGGCGACGGTCAGAATGTTTCCCTACCTCCTCCCACTCCCTTTGGTCATGGCCGGATGATGCTTCCCCACCGATGTCACTGGAGCGGGAAAACACACCGCGGTCACGCCACGGTCACGCGATGGTCACACCGCGGTAATTCCACAGTCACACCGCAGTCCTGCCGTGATTTGACCCTACTTCAGGATTACACCACACGGTGGTTCATGATGAAAGTATTACATGTGTTTTGTGATCAATGTTGAGACTAACTAATCACAATTTTAGTCGGCAGGGCGATGACCAGAATGTTGCCCAACCTCCTCCCACTCCCTTCAAACCTGGTCGGAAGATACTGCCTCGAGGATGTCGCTGGACCGAGCCAATAGGTCGTGGTCACGATGCGGTCACGCCACGGTCACACCGTGATTTGGCCCTGATCTAGGAATACACCCCACAATAGTTCGTAGTGACAGTATTCCATGAGTCTCATGATCAATTTTGAGACTGACTACTCAAAATTTTCGTCAGTGGGGTAATGGAAGGAATGGTGCACCGCCTCCTCCCGCTCCCTTCACTCCTGGCCAGAAGATGCTTCCCCACAGATGTCACTTGAATGGGCCAACATGCCGCAGTCATGCCACGGTCATGCCGCAGTCACGCCGCGGTCACGCCGCGGTCATGCCATGATTTGGCCCTACTCTATGACGACACCACGCAGTGGTTCACAATGATAGTATTCCATGAGTCTTGTGATCAAAGTTTAGACTGACTAATAACAATTTATGTCAGTGGGGCGATGACCGAAATGTTTCGCCGCCTCCTCCCTCTCCCTTCGCTCCTGGTCAGAAGTTCTTGCCCCATGGATGTCACTGGACCGGGACAACACACCATGGTCACACTGCAGTCACACCGCGATTTGGCCCTGCTCCAGTAAAACACCCCATGGTAGTTCGTAGTGATAATATTCCATGAGACTTGTGATCAATTTTGAGACTGAATAATAAAATTTTCTTCTGGTGTGGCGATGACCGGAATGTTTCCCCGCCTCCTCCTACTCCCTTCACTCCTTCCCGGAAGATGATGCCCCACGGATGTTGCTGGACTGGGCCAACACGCCGCGGTCATGCCATGGTCACGCTGCGGTCACGCCGCAGTCATGCCGCCTTCACGCCACGATCACTCCATGGTAATATCATTATTTGGCCCTACTCCTGGACGACACCATGCGACAGTTCATAGGCATAGTATTCCATTAGTCTTGTGATCAATGTTGATGCTAACTAATCAATGTTTCTGCCAGTGGGGGTGGTGGAAGGGGGGTCCAGCAGGGGGGCTTCTGTACAAGGGGTCCATAAGGAGGGGTTGTTGTCCAGGGGTGTGCAGTAGTGGTGGGGGCTTCTATCTAGGGGGTCCAGCAGGGGGGGTTTCTATCCAGGGGGTCCAACAAGGGGATGCTGCTGTCCAGGGGGGTCCAACAGGGGGGGCTGCTGTCCAGGGGGGTCCAGTATGTTCGGTGGAGGGCTGCTGTCCAAGGGGGTTCAGTAGGTTGGGGGGATACTACCCAACGGGGTCCAACAGGGGGGTAAAGGGTGTACAAGGGGTACAAGGGATGTGTGTGTGTGGGGGGGGGGGGTTGCTGTTCGGGGGGGATAGTTTTTTATGAAATGGTAAGAGGTATTTGTTTATGTTCATGGGTTTTGGAAAAGAAAAGAACATTGTCAGCATTGTAAAAAATAATAAATGCACTATCCTCTAGCGCTCACTCTTTCCATTTGTGATCTCGTTGCAACTGTGCTTGTGTTTTCCAACAGAAAACAAAGGTCTCATAGTTGTCTCTCTTTTTGATCAGTTACTCACAAACAGATTCCATAGTAGTCCACTGACTTCATATTCCTATGATGTCTATATGGATTGACAAAAGAAGATATAAAATCCTTCTTAACCAGATCTTAACTGAAGATCCACCCTTTAGTTATATGTGGAAAGCATAAGATTCCCTTACTTCTATAAATGAGAATGATATTTATCGGATTGTCAAAATAAAAAATGTTATTGAAAATCTTGTCAACAATGATCATTAAGTTGTCACCTTGATAATGAATAAAGTGACATTAATAACTGATGTCCACACTGAGATGGAATCAAGAACAAGATTCATGGGAATGTGTTATTTATATAAGAGAAATATGGACTGGGAAATGAAAACCATAAAGATATGTTTTAAACTCCCATCATCCCATTTCAATGAAGGGATCCATCATCATCACACTTGTGGTGAAATGATGATTTCCTTAAAAAAATTAGGCATGTGAGACAAGGATCAAGACCAACCTAGTGTAGTATAACACAATGGTCTTGAAGTAAACCTTCCAAAAAAAATTGATGAAACTGAGATGAATTCATTATCCTAAAAAATATAGAAGATTAATATCATTGGGTATCAACTTCAGGGATTACTGAACCCGTTAAGAATTTTTTGTCCTTAAAAAATGATATAATGAGTAACATAGGGGGGAGGGGGTTGCAATGTTTTTTGTTTTAGTTTCTGTATTTTATTTCAAATTAAATGGCCAACTATATTAGCATTCCATGGGGGGTGTCTATCCAGGGGGTTTTCAATGTGTTATATTTTAGTTTTTGTCTTTGATTTCAAATTGAATGGCACATTGTATTAGCATTCTAGGGGGTGTCTGTCCAGGGGTGGGTGTGTCTAGGGCTTTGTAGAGGGAAGGGTGTCTAGGGGGGCTTTGTAATGTGTTCTGTTTTAGTTTTTGCCTTTGATTTAAAATTTCATGGCCAACTATATTAGCATTTCGAGGGGTGTCTGTCCAGGGGTGGGGCTGTCTAAGATGGAGGGGGAGGGGGAGTGTCCAGGGGGTCTCGGTGGGGTGTCTGTCTAGGGAAGGGGGGTGGGTGGGGGATGTCCAGGAGGGAGGGGGAGTCACCAGGGGGTGTTTTTCTAGGGGAGGGGGTGGAAGGGGGATGGAGGGGTCTCTAGAAGGGGGGGGGGGGTCCTGGAGGGGGGGCTTTGCAATGTCTTCCATTTTAGTTTTTGTATTTGATTTCAAATTGCATGGCCATGTGTATTATCATTTGAGGGGGTGTCTGTCCAGGGGAGGGGTTTCTAGGAGGGATGTGGGAGTCGAGTGTCTGGGGGGGGGGGGGTCTTGGGGGTGTCTGTCCAGGGGAGTGGGGGATGTCCATGAGGGAGGGGGAGTCTTTAGGGGGTGTCTGTCCAAGGGAGGGGGTGTCTGTCAAGGGAGGGGAGTGTTCTGTCAAGGGGGTGTCTGTCCAGGGGAGGGGGGTGTCTGCCCTAGGGAGGTAGGGTTCTGTCCGGGGGGAGTCTAGGGGTAGCTGTCCCGGGAGGGGGTGTCCAGGGGTATCTGTATAGAGAGGGGGTGTTCTATCAGGGAGGTGTTCTATCTGGAGGGGTGTTTGTCCGGGGGGGGGGGGGTTTGTCTAGGGGAGGGGGTTGTTTAGGGTTGTCTATCCAGGGGGTGTCTGTCTAGGGGGGGTCTGTCCAGGGGAGGGGGTTTCCAGGGTTCTCTATCTATCTAGGGGGGTTGTTTGTCCAGGGTGGGGGTGTCTGTGCCGAGGAGGGGCTATCCTGGGGAGGGGGTGTCCAAGGTTGTCTATTTGTCCAGGGGGTGTCTGTCCAGGGTGGGGTTTTCTATGCAGGGGAGGGGTAGGGTTGTCATTCTGTCCAAGGGGGTGTCTATCCACGGTATGGGGTGTCTGTGCCGGGGAGGGGGTGGGGTGTGTGCGGGGGGTGAAAGAGAGGGGGGACTAGCAGGGGGTGGGGAACCAGGAGAAAAAAGGTAGGGGGACTAGCAGGGGAGAGCCAGATGCAAAATAGGGGGCAGACATGTAGGTTGGGGGTGACAGGGGAACTAGCAGGTGGGAGGAAGGTAGGGGCACTAGCTGGGGAAGGTGGTGGAAAGAAGGCTTGTAGGATTGCTATGTTTTTTATTGATATTTTATCTATTACCACAGTTTCTAACCATGGCTATAAGGCCTATTTGATTTTTACTTGGAAATTGAATATGTACCCATAATTTTAACTGTAACTGAAAGGCATGTATGTCTTAAACATCCGCCACAATTTCAAACTATGGCTATAAGGATTTAGCCATGGTTTTAAACCTTGGCTATTGGAATTGTCCAATAGAAAGTCCAAAACCAACCACGGTTCATTGAACCATGGCTATAACCTATAGCCACAGTTTTTGGGCTTATAGAAATGGTTTAAAACCGTGGCTATAGACTAAATTTCCAGTAGTGTCACTCTCGTAATAATGAAATTGAACTCCAAAACTCAACAAAATGAAAAAAAAGGAACTTGAGAAATTTATTTAAAATAAAAGAAATTATAATTTGATATTAATTTAAAATTAATGAAACTAATTTTTTATGCAGGACTTTATGTACATGTCCAAAATGCCTTTAGAAACAATGTAAGAGTTTTATCGTCTCACTCTTATTTATGTGAGATATGCCTTAGTCTCCACTTGTTTCTTCTATGAGAAATATGTATACAGTAGTTTGAAATATCATATCCTTAATATATTTGTCTTTATGATAATAAATTTTTCATCTTAAGATAATATATCTTTGGTAGATTATGGTTTAAATGTTTGTAAAGTGGTAAGGGGATTCTCAAACCTAACTCTCTTTCATTGAGTTATAGATATTTCATGCTAAATTTTAGTGTGGATATTCCTTTAATATTCCAAAAAATTCATTTTTCAACCATATTATTTTTTGGGATATACTTGTTCTGAATATGATATTGTGACTAATAAAAAGGATTTTACAAAAGAACGCCTTTTCAAAGAAAAATGGTGTTTTTCTCAAGAAATTTTCAATGATAATGTCAGATTATTTTTATCTATAGGTTGATATATTTTTATACTATCTACCATATTTTATTGAATGGATTATGACCAGTTTTACTTGGGATGTACTATCATGATACCATTATCCACAATACATAGGACAGTTTGTGATAATATTTACTAATTGAGGAAATTATATTCTTTCCATATTATAGTTTCAATTTGAATTTAAATTTTAAAAATGTTTCACACTATTTATATAAGGAATGTATTGAATTTAGTATGTATTGGGTGGGGAACACTATACCCCCTCAAATTATGATGTCCCACTTTAACTATTGGTTAAGGCCTTGATAGTACATTTATGATGTCCCACATTATGAATTACCTCATTATTAAATTATTTATTGATAAATTATGTGATTATTCAACTAATAGAATATTCACGGTTAGGTTTTATTCTCATGTAATTATTTATATTGAATTATTTGATCAGTTTTTATTCTTACCAAATTATGATCGTTATTTGGTTTTAATGGAATATGTTTTTCGTTATTCACATTCCCTTATTTTTTATGTTTATAATATATTACTCTGTTTTTCATACCCTTTCTAAGAATCCAATCTCACATATTTTTTTTGTTATATCTTTTCCCCAGGATGATAAGTTGTGGATTATGATTGATGAGTAGGGATAATCTGGGAGATTAAGGATGTTTCCAAAAAAAATATATGTTTTATATCATTTAAATTTGCAAAGTAAAACTTATGTTGGTATCTGGTTTTCGAAATATACTGATATATTTTTTCTGTTGGGTTGAGATCACAAGTTCATAGTACAAATATTATAATATAAGGCACCAGCTCCAGGCTACTAAGGTTAGGGTATTTAAATCTATGTTGGATTATGTTTTAATATAATATAATTCTAAAAGAATAATAATGATATTTTTTTATTATGTTTAACTAGATATTATTTTTTCCAAAATAATTAAAAACTAGAATAATATCAAATAATGGACTCCTCAAGGTCGGGGTAGTCTGAGCACACTCATGATTGACGTTATATTGTTTTTATAAGAGGTATGAAATGAATAATTAAGGGATGTTCACCAATATAAACTCAATATTATAGTTAAAATGATATTCAATTAATTATATTAATATGGTGGTAATATATTTTCAAGAGTATGATTAACAAGAGAAACTAAAGAAGAACATAATACAATTATTGGAGACTTGATTTTTATTTTAGAGCCTCTTGAAATTGACGTCAATATGATAACTATGAGTGAACAAGGTATTATGTTAGTGGGATAGTTTTAAATTTATAGAAATATCATATATTTAAAATTAATTATTTTAATGGGAGTTTTATCACTAAAATGGTGTAAGTGATATATTTTTATATGAGAGGAAAAGTGATCTTTTGGAAACACCATTTGTGTTCTGATGATGTCATGTCACTATTACTAGTTCAATGGATCAAAATTTTCAAAATAATATATTTTGTGGTATGTTTGGGTTGTTAATGTCTCTCAAAATCAATTATATTCCTATATTATACATGTTATAGGGTTTTTACAATTATGTTAACTCATTACACTATTAATTTTAATCTAGTTGTCTTATTTTTAACTAATGGTTTTTAAGATCAATTAATCATATAAAATAGTCCATATAATCACAATTGGGTGTTTATAAAAATATTTATTCTCCATTTTATATAATTAAATATCAAAAAATTATAAAATTTACGTCAAAATTAAAATAGATACTATGTAGAAAAACTATTTGAGTAGAAAAATTACATTTTGACCATTACTGATTATCAAAATTATTTATAATTTATTACCAATGAAAAAATATTAAAAAATATATTTATGTTTTTATAAATCATTTTATATTGGATTTCAATTTACTAGATTCGATTAAAATTCCATGATATTAATAAAACAATAATTTTAAAATAACTATTTCACGAATTTTCTGGTAATTTACATTAAACCTCTGAATCCAAAATTTTATAACCTAAAATTAAATTAAAAATATTTAATAATATGAATATTATTTTCTGAAATGTCAAATTAATTTTATAAATTTAACATTCAATGTTTATGAAACATAATATTAACTTTATTAGATGTAATGTGTAAAAAACTCATTTTTAAAAGTGTAATTTTAAGCATTGTACTTATGTATATGAAAAAATTATACATGTAATTTATTATATTGATATTAAAAAGATGATTATTTTTTAAATGAATATTTTTTAAAACTAAAATAAAACAAAATCCTAATTACCCCATGTATAAATTCAATTAATGAATGAAATGAAAAATAGTTTTCAAAAACTATTAATTAATCTTATAGACTAGTATTTAGGGATTTCACAAAACGATGTACTATTTTTAATTATTAATTTACTTGATAAATATATATTTTAATATAAAATTATATCTAATTATTTATGTTACATAAAATGATTGTAATAGAAAAATCCATTTTTTTAACTATTCACATAAAAATATATTATTTTAGAAAAAAACTCCAAAATATGACTTAAGATAATTTTTTTAGTGGAATTACAAAATTAATATAAATTTCCAAAATTTAAAATATAAATTTTATAATTTTTAATTTTTGAAAAAATATATATAATATAAGGAAAATAAATTTTTATTGAAATAGCTTTTCAATATGAAATCATATTGATTATACACCTTCTAAAGGTAAGATTTTTTATTTATTTACCATTTAGTGTTTAATATACCATTTTTAATAATGTTCTATTAATATGATATGGGTTTTATACAATGCTTATAACATATGGTATATGATATTGATTATATACCTTTTAAAGGTAATATTTTTTATTTATTTACCATATTAGTGTTTAATATAGCATTTTTAATAATGTTCTATTAATATGATATGGGTTTTATACAATGATTATAACATATGGTATATGATATTGAACATAATATGTGTTTAAAGGGATGTAAAATCTCAGGTCATTACTTTTTTTATTTGACGGAATCTAACTCGTAAAATTTTAAGGGGTTCATTAACATATAACCATATTATTTCAGTATTTAATATCTCGTATAAATACATATAATAATTTAGTTCTTAAATAATATACCGTAGTATATATTGATATATATTAATAATTTTTTTGAGACATGAAATTATTTTGAGAGTAAATGGGATCTCAGATATTCGTGGTTTTTCAAGGGTTGACTTTTGTTTAAAAGATAGTAAAGTGAACATTTATTTTAAGAATGATAATTTTTATATTTTTATCAATCAATCATACTATAAATTAGGGGATCCATACTAATTATGGTTTTTTTAATTCTTGAAGAATATGTTGAACATGGTTCAAAAAACGTATGTATGTTTTTGAATGATTTGACATGTTTTGGAAGTATTTTTGGTGATGTAGGAATGATCATATGGAAATAGTAAGGTATTTTATGTTTTTTCATATTTTATGATAATTATGTAGATCTTCAATATGTATGTTTGATGTTGAAATTTTAAGGAACTGATATTTATATGATCTAGACATATGTAATAGGAAAATTTTTTACCTTAAAGGTGGATGATTAACCATGAAGCTCCAGGTTTTATCATAGTGGAATTGTGTAATAAGAGTAATGATCACCAATATCTTATAGTTTGGTAATTAAACCATAATAATAAATATTATGAAAAAATAATTTATTTCATGTGTAAATTTGCTGGATGATTTATTCAAATTTAAAGGAAAATGATTATAACCTCCTTTTAACTATATATGTTGCATTATAATGTGTTATTTTACACAATGATTTTTTAAGTTGATAATTTTAGGTAAATATAATGATATTTTTTGATCTTTTTCAATGTTGATGGATTCTTACATAATTTTCAATTTAATTTTGTCATATTATTGTTTATATGAAACTCAATTTTTTAACAATGATGAAGAAAATATAAGGTGATGGTTTTTATATAGGGTAAAAATAATTTATTTTTTGGTTTTAATAACTTATTAATTCAATGTGAGAAATTCCAAAAGAATAAGAAAGGTTTTAAGATCATCTAAGACATGTTCAGAGTACAAATATCTAGTTTCTAGAAAATAATTAGACACACAGTTTACCACAATTATTAATAACCATGTAAATCGAATGGGAAACACGTAGACAAAGTTTTAATTTTAGTTTTATATGAACAAAAGGCCACATGACCATGAAAGGTCTATAAAAAATTCCACATATGTTAATCATAGACTGTAAATGGTTTTTAAAACCATGTGCTTAGCCATGCAATGAGGATGTATCATTTGATAGTGAGCACACACAAGATGTGCACAGTTTGTCTAAACATGCCCCATGAATATTGGGGTGTGATCCATGGGGCTATTCTAGTTAACCATTAGAACATGGTTTATCTAAATGTAAGGCCAAACCGTGCACCACTTAAAAAGTAGTGAAATTACCTTTTACCCAATTCCTCTATAAAAATAAATATAACCTTATTAAACCATATATTATATAGTAGACCACATATAGGAGAGTCACCAATATCATCTTCCTAGTATTCGAGTTTAATCCTCCATGCGGCTTTAAATTCAAGCACTATTTATCACATTTGATCACTCTCGGTGAATCTCTCATTCCTCTTCCTTATTTCCTATTTTTTATCACATTATTCAAATCTATGTTCATGTAGGATAATATTCCCTATTTTATGGTTTTTTATCTACTTAATTCTCTCATTTTACCTAGAATAGAGGTTGATACTAGATTATGAGTTTTCTATCAAACTAAGGTAGATTTTCATGTAATTTTCCAAAAATATTCAGGTGATTATATTGTGTAGTTGTTGAACCGCATAATGGGCCTTCCATTCATTTCCCCAAAAATTTAAAATACCATATATTAACTATTTAAAAATTGAAATGGACATTATAGGAGACCATTATACTAGGATTGATGTCAAAAAACACAACCCAAACTACCCATTAAGTATGTTCAATCATCTACCTTAATGAATTATTTTTCCCTTGAGACCAAAAAACATCTACGGTGTGTTTGGTTAGCATTGGATAGTGATATGTTTTGATGTGAGAAATTTAAATGATTTATTAGAATGGGTTATACACCATTTCCACCTTCTAATTACATATCAATTTTATGGATTAAATGATGAAATGAATTGAAGAGTAGAAAGAGTGATATTCATTAGCCTTGAATGTAATTTGATATGGATGTAATTACATGATGCTTAAATTCTGAAATGGATATGACATTCTTCAATTTTATTTGATATTTATGGATATTATATTATGTATTGTTCAATAGAATGTTTTTACATGATCTTCCTTATTATTAATTGGAAGTAATGGAAATTAATTTCTTTATTGTTTATTTAGATTTATTCGACATGATGTTTCTTATTGTTAATTTGTAACTAATGGAAATTATGTTTCATATTCCATAATTGTAATTAAAATACATGAAATTACACTTTTTCTATTTGTAAATAATTTACATGGTGTTCCATGTTTTCTATTCCCAATTAATGGGCATGCCACCCAAAATTTTTCAAATAAAAATAAATGTTTATAAAATTTCAATATTTGTATGAAGATGGTATTATTGGATTGGTTTCCCCATAAGAACGTAATATGACATGTGTTTATTCAGTTCATTTAATACTATTGTAATAATGTTTTTTCTCATTTCTTCATTATATATTTACAAACTAGATAACAGTAGACACTGTTGGTGGTGGCATACTGAGTTTTTCTCATTCCATGTTAATTCCACCATTTGGTACCTAGAAATAAATCATGTATATAGGTAGGGAAAAAGGAAATAATCCTAAAATTAACCATTGATTTACTAAAAATGATAGTGTATAGGAGCAGTGGATCATGGTATTGGTCATGATACAATTGGAGATAGATTTTATCCATTATGCCTATTTTTTATAGAATTATTTTTATATGCATGCTGCCCTTTTCCCATTGGTATCTTCCATTTTTATAGTATCATAACATGAAACCATTTCATATATATTTTGATATATGGAACTAATTATACATTATGACCGGATTTTTATTATATATGGATGATTTACATTCCACTATTACTCATTTGTTATGTTTCCACTATTTAATCATTTATTTTAATAC
Source organism: Viscum album (assembly GCA_963277665.1). Taxonomy (NCBI): domain Eukaryota; kingdom Viridiplantae; phylum Streptophyta; class Magnoliopsida; order Santalales; family Viscaceae; genus Viscum; species Viscum album. The sequence continues at coordinate 1,569,282,805 of OY728160.1, forward strand.
TATGATGATACTAGGATAATGGGGGAATGTCTAAAAAAATACCATCTTATACACTCAATACTAGTTAGTAGCCTATGAAATACTTGGAGGCTTTATCGGGGCCAAGTGTCTAACAAAAGTTTTCACAAATCATTGAACTATGCTCAGGATGTCAAAGGTGTTATAAATGATTCATTTTATACTTTGTATTTATATTTGTTATTAGATTAAAAGAGAATAATATGTGTATTAATTTCATATTAATCATATTCAATGGAGTATCTAACCATGGTAGAGGGAATAAATCCATGTTTCATGGGCAATGCCTTGTTGTTCTAGTCTTTTCCAATTACAGTTGTACTAATTTCACCATTGTCGGACACACATGACTAATGGCATTTAATATTTTTATTGTGGATTATATTTTTACTCTTGGAATGGTATGGAAATTAAAAACATTCACATGAATCATTATGGGAACATATATATTCTTATGTCATGCATATTCCATGCCATGATTACTTTCATGCATACATTTCTTCCTACATATTATTGGTGCCTTGAATGAGATGTTTGAAATTAAACTAATTTTCATATAGTGATTGGGATAAAGAATTAGTCATTTAAAGTCTATTAATCAACCTAAAGGGATATTTTCTCAATATATTGATGGTGGGTCCATAATTTTCCCATTATCACATGTTTGAGCTATATAACCATGGTTATATGAGATGAAACATTAGTTGATTATAATTAAATGGATTCCAATTGTAATTTATAATTATTTCACATTTATTAATTAGGAATTATGATCTATATAATCTATCGATCGTATATAGAACTATTTCATTCTAATGTTGTATGTAAATGTTTGGTTCTAGTTTCATTATAAATCATAGGTACTTAGAATTTGAAAAATGTAACTCATATAACTATACTATGATGTATAAAAACATTTACATACATATTCATACAATTTTAAGTAAATTTTTCCCATTAAATGGGTATTAAAACTAAATCTCATAGGGTGTTTTCCTCTATAAAATTCAATTGATATTCTATATAACAAAACCCCTGGCGTGATACTCAAAATTTAACCCAACCCCAACCATAATAGTGGCTACTTGGGAGTGACTCATGGGTAATATGGAATTGTACACATCCTATTATTTTTATTTTTGATATATTTTATTATTCAATATCATTTTGATGTGTGTTATTGAAATTATAGACATGTTACTCAATGAAAGACTCAAGTATAATACCAGAGAGGTGGAGATGACCATACATTATAGGTTGTGGTTGCCAAGATACCGGTACTACTTACTATAGTGACACTTGTATAACCTCCTTTTATTCCTGATATGGGAAAAAATGCTTAGTTTTGATAGGGTTTATTATAGATAGTTTAGTTTATAGAAGGAGACCCATGGCCTTCCCCTTATATGATATAGTTTATTTGTGAGTACCAGTAGAAGCACCCTCCTACAATGTCAATAAAAGAAGTCCACTAGCTGCTTTTTCATGGTTGGAAGCCATGCCATCTCTCTTAGAGAATCCCAAGACACCTCATGAGATTAGTGTGAGGATATATACATACATGCTTCATGGAATTTATAAAAAGGGTTGGGATGTTAACATGTAAGAAGATATAATTTGGGTGGGGACGAGAGGGATTTCCAGACTACTTTTTACAGTTACATTTATCACGAGACTCTGAGTACTAATCATGATAGGGAATTGTGCACATGTAGTATGGAACAATGTCATTCATGGACTATTCATATCGCATTCCTATGATCAATAAAATCGAACCAATTCTTCTAGGTGTAAAGCTATCAATTGTTAGGAAAATTGAGAATGGGCTTAGGTATTACATCTGAACATAGGTGAATGTCTTCTGGTTTACTACTATTTCTAGAATAGTGAACAATAACCATATAAACGAGATAAATTTAATGGAAGATAATGGTGTAGACAAGTGTTCTTAGATACCTAGACTATAAAGTACTCTGAAAATTAGTGATAATAATTGCATTTAGTGTTCCTTTCGTTGGGGTTAGAGTATCTACACCAGTATCCAGGTTTTATTCTATCATTGTGGAAAGATAGGTCCCATTAATTATCCTTGTGATAGAGACACCATTAAAAATGAACATATAGTAGGATGGGTAGTCATTACTGGTTTTGTAGGACCGTCCCATCTGTTCTTATTGGTATAGGATCTATAACGACTCCACATTAAAGAGTCGGATCTGCATCTCCTATGTTGGAATGAAACATGAGTAATATGGGCCCTTTAGAATGAGGTGGTGGCCATGACTAGGGGAGCTAGACATTAGATATACAACTCTAATAGTTTAGACAATCATAGGGTAGTTTGGGAGTATCTCATAGATACATATTGAGACATATATATATATATATATAGTAAAACCTACACTCAAGGAGTACAACATCAGATTATCTATAGCTCGAGTACAATTTTAGTAGCCTCTACTCTAGTATAATCGCTATTTAAATCAGGCTCCTCGCATTTTTTAATATCTTTGTAAATTATTTAATTTTTTGGCATCATGATTCAGTATTTTTATATTGTGATGACTCTTGATACCCCCTTTGGAATTTTATAACATATTGTACATTGATATAAGGAATTCTATAGGATATAGGTGGGCATCATTTTGTATGGAACCTTTATATCCATTGGATGAAAATATTTGATATCATTAAATGAATGGACTATTTAATATCATATCATTCTTATGCCTATTGCTATCATTGCTGGGTGTACATCAAATTACCTAAGGGAAGTAACTATATTCATAAAGGATAATAGTATATTTAGACAAGTTATGTTGGACATGGGAAATGTGGGATTGGTGGAGTGATAACCCATATTAATTTCCTTTTTCTATTTTATTGTGGAATATGTATGAAATATTTCTCTTCTATTGTAGATTATTTCAATTATTTTTTCCCTGATGAAATTTCTTGGGCTACCTCTAGGAAGAGAGGTATATTTTATTATTGAGTTACATATAGAAATAGCTCGAGAATCTGTACCTCGTTACAGGATAGATACATTAAGATTTAGGAACTCAAAAGATAGTAATAGGACATCAATTTTAGGGGATTTATATTTTCTAGTACTTCATCCTAGGGTTCAACTGTACATTTAACCAAAAAGGTGGATGGGATGCTCAGGAAAGTCTTGGATTACCCAAAATTGAACTTGATTACTACAATGAACAGGTTTCCAATACCATAAATAGATGACATCTTTGAGAATATTTGAGGCGATAAGGTTTTTAGAAAGATATATTTCATGATATGCTATAATCAGTCATGATTCAGACCTTCAGATAACATTTTTTGGTAGATATGGCTTGTATGAGTATTAATTCTTCAAGTTTGGTATCACAGATTCACCCATAATTTGTATGGATCTAATTAATTGGTTTTTCAACCCATACATGGATTTTTTTCATTGTGATTTTATTGGATGATATATCAATGTATTATCACACTTGACGCTATCATGAAAAACTTCTTGTAATCATATTTATTTACACTAAGATAGAAAAGGTTTTATTAAAATATCACAAAATGAAACTTCTATATTGGTAACATTCACTTATTAGGTCATAAGATCTAAGAGGAAGGAGTGTTTTTAAAACCATGAATGTGGGAACCTTGGTTTACTTGAGTAATCTAAAGAACGCCCCTGTAATATGGTTTTTACTAGGGATATTTTGATATTATATATGTTTTATTTAGGAAAGCACATGCCTGAAAACACCTATTATGGGATTGATTATGAAGGGTATGATGTTATTATGGTATAAATCATATGATCAATCATTTCAAGTGATCCAAGGAAGAATGAAATCCATGCAGATATATATTATTCTAGAGATGGGAATGAGATATAGAGTTTGTTATTTTCCATGATGTGTTGTATTGGGAGTAGTTCTAACGTATAATGAGTAATTCATGACATACGTGTCTCATTAGTTTAGGCCTCATTAACTAAATTACCAAATAATGATCTTGAGAAAGTAGTTTTGTTTTATGCCTTGTGATGTTGGAGACATTATATTTTTTTAGTAATGGTTTTTTGTATACATGTATCACAAAATACATAAATATGTATTCACATAGTGTTACCTAAATTTCAAATGGTGAAGGATGGTTGAAAAACTACATTATTTTGAATTTGATATTGTTTAAATGTATGGAAATGGAAATGTTTTGCTAGATTCTATAGGTAGGAATACTCATACACAAGTGATTTAGGAGGCTAGTAGGAAATGGTAGCTGTTGAACTTTTTTAGGAGATGCAATTATAGTTGTAGTTCTACCTCTAGTATCATGTACTTTCATTTTTATCAGTGACATATTCAATGATGGATTGGGTGAATATGTGAGATATTTAAAATTATGTGGGCTTAGCACAAAGCGATAGTCATTTAGGTGAGGACCCAACACCTAATAGGTCATTGATAGGGAATATATCATTCAAATTAATGGTTCTGTTTAGGTTCCAATATAAATATGAGAGGAATTTATGTGAGAGTCACATGTATCTTATTTGGTAGTATATCTTGGTATTAGAAAAATATAGTGTAACACACATTTCCAATATTAGTGGTTAGGGATTAAAATGGAGATCATGTGTTTAATTACATGGTGATTGAATGAATAGTAGGTGAAGGTGGAACAAAAATAAACTGTGTGTATTTTACAACCATTTTCCAATCTAGAGTGAATGTGGGGGAACATCACAATTGATTGTGTGATGAGTTTACCTAGGCCCCATTGAGGAATTGTTGTTTTATATGTGATTGTTGAAAGGTTAATGATGGTCTCTCATTTCATTCCAATTAGGGAGACCTTATCAGTGGATTAGTTAGGGAGGATATATCTTAGGGAGATCATATGAATTCATGATGTTCCATGTACTATATCATCAGATTTGAACTCTCATTTTATATCATAGTTCTAGTGGGGTTCGCAGAAGGATCTTGGTATATATGTGGTCATGAGCACTTGATATCACCATCAGATTGACGATTAGTCCAACCATAATGTACATGTGTTATAAGAAATACATCGGTCTTGAGTAATTGATTTTAGAATTTTTTACCGAAACATTTACCTATTTATTAGTTCCCTAAAAATAATTTTTTTTCAAGTGACAGTAAAGATGACTCTTTGTGAGGCATTATATGGTCGGCAATTACATTCACCACTATACTGGTTAGAGGGAGAGAGGTATTGTTTCTGGGACCTCATTTCATTTAGGGGAAATTATAGAATAAATAAATAATTAGGAATTTCATGTATATATCTCTATCTAGAAAGAATAATTTTTCTAATATCCATCTATATACTATGGATTTTGAGGCTGGGGATTGAGTCTTTTTCATGATTCAACTAGATTGGGTCATCAATTATTTAAGAGGTAAAGTAAGCTATTAACATTCTATGTCACTGAATTTTCAATTTTTTAGAAGGTTCATCTAGTGGAATATCATATAGAACTCTCACGTAGATACATGTGTATGTGTGAATTTTTTCACATTTAATAGTTATATCATTACTATTACGAAAAATCATAGTTCGTTAAGCCTAATAAGGTTGATTTGGATATTCATACATTTTTAAGGAATATATTATTCGTATAACTGATTATATCATGATGTCTCTAAGATTTAGGTTAGTTAATCTAGTATGGTTATTATTGTAGAATGGACAGGTACAAGAAAATACAAGGGAGATAGAGTCCGACATACGTGATGGTGGTTGGAGTTATTCTTAGTTGATGATCAACCACCCTCAAGGAATCTCCAGAAAGAGTTATTTTAATTAGGGGATTTTGTAAGATCCCTATTTCTATATGGTATATATAAATTAATTTTAAATTTAAATCAGTTATTTATTCATTGTAAAAATTCATTATATAATAAGAAAGAGTTCTGAAGCATTCATGGATTGTTCAAAACCTAAAGATATGGTGCCTTAGGAAACAAGAAAATACACTCCGTTTGTGCATGATTAGTAGTAACCATGTGGTTCTACCATGATTCCAAAATATATCAACAAATTTTTATTTTAACCAAGAATTTTATGAATCATTACTATGAAAAACCTCAAGAAAATTATAGTTATATTAAGAATGAGATGTCCATAGTTTTTCAAAATGTGCACCTGACTATTAAATGGTGATGCCTTCTTGGATAGAGAGCATACAAGGGATGTTCATGGTTTTTCTATCCCGGTTTTGAGCTCGAGGGGCATGTGTTCCCTGGGATAGTCTATGAAAATTTTTGTAATATGGTTTGGAAAACTATTATTCCAATCTATATCCCCGTATGTGAAATGACCCTTCTCCACAATCATATTTAAATAAAATCCTATCCTTCTTCCTCATTATTTTCAAAGTGGAATGCATGTATGAGAGCTACCATTGTCCTCTTCCAAGGATTTTAAATTATTCCTCCATCAAAAATCCAACTATAGAACCATTTTCATGTTTTATAACTCTTGGTGAGTCTCACATTCCTCTTTTTTTATTGGGGTTTCAAAATGTATTGATTTCATTCTCAATGAGGGGTAATATTCCCTATTTTCAAGGAATGTGTCTATTTTTAATATTCCTCATATTCCAGCTAAGACTAGAGGCCAAAACTGAATTAATATTATACTACCATGCTAAGGTATGTGGTCTTGTTCTTTTCCCAAAAATTAAGTGTGTTATTATTACGTTTCAATTGTTTCACACACCATAACTTCCAATCGTTGCCCCTAAAATTAATAAACCCTTACAATTACTTTTTAAACCATGTAATATACATCCTATGAAACGATTATACTCTTTTGAAGTTTAAAAAACTCCACTAAAACCACCACATGGGTAGGTCTAATCATCATTCTTAATGAATTCAATTTCCCTTATAACCACAACACCATTATGTTGTGTTTGTGTTACAATTGACAAATGATATGTTATGAAGTGAGTGAATGAAATACTATAGTACCATGGATCATACACCTTATACCACTTGGTTTTAATTATTATTTATACAGCTTCAATGGGGAAAGAAATTAAATAATGTAAAGATTGATATTCCATATCCTTGAATGTAATTTGAAATAGAAGTGATTACGAAATTATTACATTTTATAATTTATTAAATGTTCATTTTTGTTATTTTAAATTTATAGAAATGATTTGAATTATTGTTAAATTGAAATTTATAGAAATAAAATTCATTATTTTCAACTATAACTAATGCAGATGACATTCCATAAGGTTTATTTTTAATTATGGGACACAACATTACTTTTTTATTATTCATAACTAATGTAAATGATGTTCCATAAAGTCTAATTATAATTAAAAGAGATGATGTAACAATTTTTCTATTAGTAAATAAGGGACATGGAATTCCATATTGACTATGCCTAACTAATGGTCATGAATCCCATCATTTTAAAAAATAGATATTAAGATACCTTCCTAATTATTCTTAATAGGGTAGTATTAGATGCTTGTCCCCTTAGGAACTCGAGCAGACATATATGTATATATATTTTATTTAATATTTTTTTTAATTATTGAATAAAAACTACCTTAGTATATATTCACATAATGGATATTACATGAAATAATTGGTGGTGGCCTATAGATTTGTACTCCTTCCCTTTTTTTGGCCATCATTTCGTAAATGTAATAACTTTATGGATTCTGGTATTGAAAAAGGGATGTCCCATTCAATGGAAACATGATTTTATATACTACGATGGAGTATGGGATAAGAGTGCAAATATATTGGTTATGATCGTATTGGGGATAACATTTTTATTTTTTCTATTTTGAATATCATGCTTTGTATATTCTTACTTCTTGTCTTCCACTTGTATCCCCCATTTTATATAGCATCATGACATGACACCATTTTGTATATTACTATATATGGTTCTTCTTATGGTTTATACCATTATATTTATTATTTTTGGATGATTTTTATTCCAATTTTCCTAATTTAATATGTTTACATGATTTGTTCATTTATTATACTATGGTTCTACTAATCTAAAAAATGGGGTATATTCTTCCCACTGTACCATCATTTCTCTCCTGGCGAGTTGTCAACCTATGTAAAATGGAGAGGTTTACTCGAGGGAAAGTGGTTAACTAAACCAAACACCTCTCAATGAACTATGGTTGAGATGTCATGAAAAAATGGAGATGTTTAGGGTTGATTTATTTGTATTTTGAATTAAAAATACATATTTACAATACATAGTTCAACGAGTTTTTATTCTATAATGATAGAAAAAATAGAGGTTCTTGAATTTAGAAGTGTATGAAATAACGATAAAAGTTAAAGATATATAATTAATTTGATACATGTATAAAATAAACCTGCATTTTGAATATTAATTTGAATCCAATAGATTTGAATACTGATGATAGTCTTAAAGAGAATATGAATTACTTTTGTGTGTATAAATTTACATTCATATTATTCTTAATGATAAAATTTTAGTGCACTATTAATTCATTAATATATCATAATAAATAATTTAAAAATACTTTTTATCATATATCATGATTTCTAACTTTCTGGTATCAAATTCATTCTGTGATGGAGTCAACTGAAGGTGGAATCATCTATAAAAAAATAAATTCTATATTTAGACTTTTAATTAATCATTTATTTTACTTATTTAAATTTATCATTTTATTTATGAATGATCACATTACATCATTCATGAGACATTTTTATATTATAAAATTTTATGTACAGACCATGTTCTTTGTATAAATAATTATTAATTCATCATGTTATCTCATGTATTATTCATAAATCACAGGATATAGACATTCCTATTGAATAGTGAAAAAGGGAAAATAATTATACCCAAAATTTATGTATTATTTATGATGTGTGATAGTTGAATTTCTTTATTAAACACATCATAATTCAGTATAAAAAATCACGAAATGTAAAAAATTGAAAACACGTCACCCATCTTAACTGGTGATGAAGGTTACTACTCCAAGAAACATAAATGAAATTGATTCACTGATTCAAAACCACACATACTGAATCATTGGGGATCCTAAAACCTTCTGAGATAAAATTTTACATATGTAATTTGAACTAGGCTTCCTATAAATTTATGAAATATTATTAATTTCATGACTAATGTGTGTTATATATTTTAAAAAAAAAGTTTTTTCTATTTTATGTCGGAATAGAATCATATATATTTAATTAATACAAATTGATTTATAAAATTTAATCATAATAAGTGTAATTTTATTAAGGATTTCCTTATCAAAATTTTCTATGATGATTATGGATGATTGAATGAATATTGAGGTTGATGTACATGCTCATAATGAAATTTATTCACCACATTCAAAAAAATAATTTGTGAAATCCATGGGGAGTATGATAAAAATAGGAATGTGGGAAAGGTTAAGGAAAATCTATAAATTATTTACCAAATAAAGAAATGTGAAATTATAGTTCCACCTTTTGAGTTCTAAGTATATTTCGCCTCATGATGAGGAATTTTTAGATTTATTATTTACAACTGTTAATATAGTTATGATCATAATTATAAATATCTTTGAGACATTTAAATAATTTATTATTGTATAAAAAGAAATTAAAATATATTTTATGATAAATTTGAATCAAATATATTGTAGCTTAATGAATTTTATGTTCAAAGATTTGTATATTATGATCTATATAGCATATTAATTTCTTTAGAAGAGTAAAAAAGATGCACCCTTATAAAAGAGAGTTAGAATAAAAAAATTAATTTCTTTTAAATACAAGAAGTAAGAGCGAGTTTAGAATGTTTTTAATGTAGTAGAAAATAATTTAGAGGCTGAGGATGATCGATAGATATTTTTTCCATTTTTATTTCATTCATATCTAGAAGTGTTTGAAATGGTATAGGTATTTAATGAGGAAATATTCAATTAATGTGTTTCAAATATAAATATATTTGATATTTTCCATATAATTATACAAAATTAAAAGATAAATAATGTAATGACCCATGTCTAGACTATAGTTTAAAATGGTATTTTGTGGGGCTTTTGGATGGTTACGTACATGCTTATTTAAATTTTGTTTCATTTTGAGGGGTTGTTTATATTTCGTACTTTTAATTTTATTTATGTTTTTTTATTATGATCGTTTTTGTTTTAGATGATGTTAATTGTTTCTTTAGTGGAACATGAGTTTGGAAGTGCCTTAACACTAGTTCCACCTATAGTTTAGACCTTTAGGAGACACTTAGAAACTATTGAGATTCCTATATTTATATCTTGGACTGGGTAGAGTCTGTAGTGTTATGGAGTTCCATTGGCTACTCAGTGGAACATTACTGAGTACCCAATAGCCTCTATATTGGTTATTTCATTACTGAGGGATTTTTGGTTTTTTATTTATCCAATTTTAATTCATTATTTCAACTCATTTGATCTCAATTCAAACCTATCCATTGATATCCCCTCTATAGGCTCCCTTGTAAGAACATAGTTCTTTTTGTGGAACATATTCTTTTTGTTTTCTATCTTTTTTTGTTTAAATATTTAAATACTGGCTACTGAGAATTTCCATAGAGTTCATGGAGGTCTTGGGGGTGTTCAAGGATGGTTCAGAGCTTAGAGCCAATGTTTTTGGGTGAAGATTGAATCATTCATGTTTAGAAAAAACTCTTTGGGGTAGGCCATACAGTTTGTAAAAACCCTGGGAGGCTAGATATTTGGGGTGTAAAGGCCAGATGGTTTTAGGAAACCTTGTGATCGGAGGTGCATGAACATGATATTAGCTCTATAGTTTGGATAGTGCAAAATCACATAGTGTGCACACGGTTAGGAAACCATGCTAGTAGACCATGCACTACACCCCTATGCCACAGGATCCCGAACACAATTTGCGCAGGGTTTGGTAAATCGTGAACATAACCTATGTGAACCTACTATTTTTTGAACATTTATACATTTTAAATAAATTAAAAACCATTTTATTAACCAAATTTAGGATACAAATCTACCTCATGGAAAAAACAATACTTGGAATATATCTTTGGAGCCTATGATTGGAATGGAAATATATTCTCCAAATAGAAAATAATTTAAGATCCATCTATCTTATCAAATCCCAAATGGTAAGAATGTAATTCCTTTTTATTCATTATCCATTATTCTAGATATTGGATTTCCTATTTAGGTTCATGATTATTTTTCCAAATATTTGGTTCTTCATTCATTCATCATATTTCTCCCTATCTGAGCTAAATAAGGGGATGATACTAGATGAACTATCAAGCAGTGACCTAAAGTTGGTGTTCTGGTGCCTTTCACATAAATTTGAGCCCCTTATATATTAGTTCATTCCATTCATCCAATTTCATAGAATCACCTTAAAATGAAATCAAACCCTATAATTTTTATGCTTGTTATATGTGATCTAAGAACATTGTTAATGTTTGTTATATGTTGAATATCATGAAATGGAACCATCCTTCGGTGGATTGATAAATTAACATGGCCCCATGGGTGGATTTTGATCATTAAATTCCTTTGAGGAGTGACCTTTACATTTCCATGGGTTTTAAATGGATTAATTGATGTATAAATCAAATGAGAAATTACTTTTTGTTATGAATTGTAATTGAGATGACCAATGATAAGGGAAGAGTGAACAAGACCCTTGGATCAGGGATTTTTAATGGATTATTAATCTTGAAATTCTTATTAAAATTATATTATTTTGTGATTAATTGAATGAAATCCTTCTAAGCATGGACCTTATTATGAAATTGATTAATTAATCTTGAATTTCATTATTGTGGGTTTTCCCAAGTGAGTTATATAAGCATATTCCATGTATTGCATGTATAATCTTAATTGATGATTATATTGGTATGAACATGTGATTTATATGATTTTAAGGCCCTGTAATAGTTTGTGATGTATGTGATTCTTGTTATATTTAAAATTATGATTCGTGAAATTGAAATTCAAATCCCTTTAATGATGGCGAATGCTTGATTCACATTTTGTATGTGAGAATGAATTTAATGTTCTTGGTTTTAGCCCAATCAGGTTAAATGAATCAATTAATTGTAATTGAATTGCTTCTATGGTAATGAATATGATATGACTATTAGACATGGGTGAAACATAGACACATATTAGAATTCCATTGATAGACTCATTTGGTTGTTGACCTTTGTGCCTTGGGTGATACGTGGATTCATATTAGAATGCCACAAATAGACTCAATTGTCTTATACATTGAATATTACATGAGTGATACATGGATACAAATAAAGGATGATATGTAAGGAATCAATGAGGCTTGAATTATATGTCAAGTGATGAATGGATTAAAATGAAAATACCATGGATGGACTCAAAGGGGATTTGATCTATATGCCCTGGGTGATACTCGGGCTCCCTTAGTGGACCATTGAGGATGGACTTAATTGTAAGTGAGATTATACCTCACCTTGAGTGATAATAGGTTATTTAAAGGTTTGAAATGATGGGATTATAGCGTGTTGGTTGATAGTACACATGGAGAGATACATTAATTAAAACATTGGAATGTTAAAGAAGGGATCGGGTTCTAAATGTAATATTGAATGAAATGACATTATGAAATGTCTACCAGGACAAAAACAAGAATGGAATCATTATTTACTTTATTCATTATGGATGTCCTATTTTGGAATCCATGGATACATTTTATTACATAGGGGACTCTGGGGTTTTAGATGAGTTTTGATACTTGTATATTAAATTAAATTAATAATATAAAATGGATATTAAATGAGAAACTTATTTTATAGGTTGTTTACTTGTGATTACATACTAAATTTTTTACATTACCTTTATAGTGGTTATATATGCACTAAATGATTGTTATAGGCCTTGGGTGGTTGCCTTCTTCGAGTACATCTCACACCCTATTTGCGTCAGTTTTTAGACCCAAATTGACCATATTATTGCATGTAGTGGTATGGGAAAGGGCCCCAATATAGGTTATTTGATACATATTAGAATTAGGAGAGCATGGGACCAAGATGAGGCTTGTGATACTATGAGGATACTTTTGGATTATTTTTTACATTTTTTATTAGTATTGTACTTCTTCTTTGTATTCCTGTTTTGTCTTTTTTTCATAAACATATGACATGTAATATAATTTTTTATGCGATATGTATTCTAGAATTATTTTTTTATCTTAGTTTTCCACCGTTAATTTATTTGGGATGGTTTAATATTTTATTTAATTGTAGGTATTATTATTACACTATGCTACACTTTGGCGATTAGGGCATAGTCTCCCCACTAACACAGCTAGGACCTCACAGGTAGTGGGCAACCTCTGTCATTTGTGTAGATACACTTGAGGACATGTGACCAACTGGGCTTGGGCACTACTGAGTGGCATGTGGGTCTGGGAAATTACAAATTGTTATTAGATAATATTTTGTGGTTTTATTTACTTTTTATAGTCAATATATTGGGATAAGAAGGAATAGGGATTTGGTAGAAAGTTGTGCCTAGGTGTAGCTAACTCATTTTCAAGAAGATACCAAACTGCATCATTTTTAATTTCAGATTTCTAAATTTCAGTGTTACAGTTTATCTGATCTCACTATTTTGTGATGCAATTGAATTGTGATATTACTATTGATATGATGGTGGTTCTATTTTATTGCATCCTAATGATATTAGGGTGTTCCATATCATGAATCATATATGCATCTACTAAATTTCTCATGCCATGCATTTTTTCATCCCATTTACGAGGCTTTAATTATTTCATGTTGTTGTGATACATGTTGTGATTTATATACCTTTAGTTGTGACAGGTTCTTTGAAATTTTTTATGGTGTGAATCATGTGGATGCCATTATTTTGTTCTCATGGTGTATGATCCCTCATGTATTGGAATTTGGAAAACCATTCCATAAAATATTTTTAAGTGAAATGTGATTTACATAAAAAATGAATATGGATTCCAATATAAATGAATAAATGGAAACTAAAATGGATTATTGTAGAGAAAATTACTAGAATTGACCATATTTGTGGGTAATTAGAAGTGTCTCTAGATTATTACCGGTCTATCTAACACCTAGATCAAACTCATGGAGTAGTCATATGTGTGTGTTCTTATATAGGATGGCTAATACATATCATATTGTCTGTTTCTGTACTTTTGAGATGTGCACCTTGTGGAAAATATTGATCTAAATAATGTTTTTGGAATTGTAGAGGCATTCCACCATGATGAATTCTAGTTGTAGATTGGGTGGGTGGATAAAATCACACTCCAGAGGTGGTAGGCTCTGGGATACCAATGGATCCTATAGTAATTCCAGCTGTAGCACCAGCTGTTATACCATACATAGGTGATGAGGAGCAATTCTATAAATGATATATATAGTATATGCAGACTATTCCGGGAGCACTTCAACCTACCCCAACTAAGGAAGATTTGGCGATTTAGTTCCAGTAGCAGTATTCACTAATGTTTTTAGGGGATGGAATACCACATGCTAATAATTCATGGATAGATGAAATTATATCTTCATTCGAGAACATAGATATTCCTTCTTTTAGGATGGTAAGTCTCACAACATATATGTTGTGTGACTCTACCAATAAGTGGTGGGATGTTATCACTTAGAAAAATCGTCATTGGCATAAGTAATTAAGGTATTTTTTATGTCCTTATACGATTATTTCTATCCTGATAAGTTGAGAGTTGATAGAGCCCGAGATTTGTTTCATTTGGAGTAGGTCATGTTATTAGTGATTGATTACTCACCCCCTTTTACTAAGAGCTAGTACCTCACACCTTTTATAACCAGTGATAAACTTTCAAAAGCTTGGTGATTTGAGGATGGTATTAGGTATGAAATCAGATCATAGGTAAACACCTTTTGGATAACTACTATCTATAGAATAGTGGATCAGGCCCTGGCCACATAGCATAACCTGAGTGAGGATAGAGGTTCAAGAAATGATGGTTCAATATCTTGATATTCTATTATATCGATCAGTACTAGGAATCATCATCTAGATATTCCACATGGTGATATTATCAGTATGAACATATATTTAGGTAGCTAGATGAGGTGAAACCATTGTGGTAGTCTTCGACATATGAGGCCACAATGTACGAGGGACCCAGTGGAGTGCCGATCTTGCAGCAAGATGGGCCATCTACATCACATCTACAGAACGTTTCTTTTAGCATCCAGTGGAAGAGGGTTTGCACCAAATACATGATAAAAATTAGGGTTATAAGCTTATCATTGGATAGATATATGGGGTTTATCTATACGATCAGTACGAGGTGGTGGTGGTGGATGTGGTAGTCATACCCCAGCTTTATTGTGATAGAAGATAGGATCTGGTCAGGGTAGCTAGGTAGTATCATAGGGTCGTAGATCATGTTTGGTATTTTCCTTGCAATAGACCCATGAAGAGACATATCTTAGAGCATATAATATTATAGATACTATTCAACTAGCCTTCTCTTTATCTTATTCACGTTTTGATACAAGGGATTCATGTTGTTTTATACTTATTCCCTTTGTAGAGTGCCTTTGGCTTTGTGTTTATTCTTCTAATGATTTCATGAGACTTGACACTCCATTTTGGATTATAACGGATGGTTTACATCGGTGTAGGGAGTTCTCCCTAGATATTGGTGGATGCCAAGTCATATGGGAACTCTTTATTCATCGAGATGATAGGTTTTGATATTATTCATGGGGTTTACTGGTTGGTTCCATTTCACAATTTTTTTGACTACCATCACCGCAGGTTTACCTTCAAATCACATGAAGGAGGATAGTTCATTCAAATGGATGAATGGGATGTACAAGAATATCAAGCTACACCCAACCATTATTGGCTTGGTGGGATGACAAACTATATTGTGAATTTTCATTAGGATGATTAGGGAACACCTCAGATATATTTCCCTCTAGTTTTTGATCATTTTAGGGATGCTTTCCTAGACGTCTTCTAATGTTTAACTCCATAGAGAGTGGTGTATTTTTCTATCAGGCTAGTGTGAGGAGCTAAATCAGTATCCCTTACTACATATAGAACATATATAATGAAATTAGAAGAGCTCAATAGATAGCAACCAGATTTAAATGGAAAGGATTTCATCCAACCCAATAATTATCGATGGTCTTTGATGGTCCTTTTTAAGAAATTGTTAGATGAAAATATTATTCTATGTGTGGATTAATGGAAATTGAACTAGTTGATGGCTATGAGATGGAATCATCTTCTACAGATTGTTGAACTGTTCAACTAGAGCCAAGGAGCTTGGGACTTCTCAAATATTTATTTGAACACCAGTTATCATCTGGTTCATGTTAAACCATCAGATATGCCTTGAATAACATTCTAGAGTAGGTATGATCTAAATAAGTATTTTGTTATATATTTCGGTCTCACAAAATAACTAGCTTTCTTCACAGCAATAATCACCTAGAGTTACATGCTTATATTGATTCATTTGTAGTGGTTCTCATGGATGATATCTTGATGTATTCTCACAATCTACATCACCATTCCAAATATCCGCATATATTTTTGAATACACTGAGATATCATCAATTATATGCTAATATCTCAATGTACCACATTAGGACAGATCAGATTCACATCCTAGGTCACATCATCTAAGAGACAATAGTATTAGTGGACCCAGAGAAGGTGGGAGATGTATTTTACTTGGATCATCCCAAGAACATCCTTGAGGTATGGAGGTTCTTAGGGCTAGAGGGTTACTACATGTGCTTCATACAATACTTATCAAGCTTAGTAGTGCTACTAAAAGGCTTGAATACGAAGGGTGTGAAGTATGTATGAACATATTCCTACGATTTTAACTTTTATGAGTTGAAATGGATTTTGAATTTATCATCGATACTTGTTTTTCTAAATATAGGAAGATGTTACACTATGGAATTTGATGCATCATGTATTATTCATAGATATATCTTTATATAGGGGGTAGATTCATGGAGTATGGGTCTTGGTAGTTAAGGCAACATGAGAGGAATTACATGACACATGATCTATAGTTAGCTGTGGTTTTTCATGCATTGTCTTTTCAGAGACATTAATTACTAGGAGAGAATTTTTTGGTGTATATGGTCCACAAAAGATTTAATTACATATTTACACAGTGTGATCTAAATCTGAGGAAAAGAAGATGGGTTGAATATGTTTATTATTTCAATTTCATGCTTCCCTACTTTTCAGGAAAAGGTAACGAAGTGGATAATTCTCTGAGAAGGATGACTCAGATACTGATAGTGAAATAGGCTTGTAGCTATTGGAACCTCATGTATTTGTTCATTTAGATGCATGTGAAGGTTCTGGATAGTCATGGGTATACTTTTCTATCATCCATAGCTATTACCTATGCCTTTCTAGATAGAGTGAGGATGAGGAAATTGTCATATTCTGAAGGCCTAGTCTTACGGGAGAGTATGATAGGTGAGGAAGTTCCTCCATGTTGAATAGTATGAGAGGATGAGATCATGAGAATACATTTCTACGAATGGGATTTAATAGAAATGCATGAGGATATGATGTGGATTTTCAAGATTCAACTTGGGAAGTGTACCCGAGAGTCACCATGATGTATCCGGATTTACATCGCTAGTAGTGGTGTCCGAGGATGAAAAGAGATGTAGCTAGTTTTTTCATGAGGTGTTCGGACTGTAACTAGGTGAAGGTGGAATACTAGTGAATTTATGAACATTTAAAGAAGCTACCCATTACATAGAGGAAATGGAATAATGTTACAATATACTTCATGATAAATTTATCAAGGTCACCTTGAGGCAGTGATTCCATATGGGTTTTTTGGACATTCTCACAGTGGTTTCTCATTTCCATCAAATCAAGAAAACATTCAAGGTAGAAAAGAATGGGGGTCGTATATCCATGAGATAGTGAGACTTCATGGAGTCCTGAATACAATAATTTTTGATAGTTACTTTTAGTTTATGTCACAATTATGGAAAGTTCTACATAGTTCATTTGGTACACAGGTGCTTATGAGAATGAAATACTACCACTAGACAGATGGAAATTCATAGCACATGATTTCTGTACTTGAGGACAAGTTATTATAATGATTTTTTGATTTCAAGGGCTCTTAGAAGTGGCATATAACACTAGTTGAATTTTCATAAAATAATATCATTAATTCTACTATTTAGATGGTTCTATATGATGTTATTTATAGTAGGACATTCTAATCACCTCTGTGTTAGATAGAGGCTAGAGATGTAGCTCTAATGGTACCTCATCTTATTTAGGAGAACACATGGCATGCATAACTAATTGAAAAGTTGATTGAATGAATATAGTATTTCTATAAATCATCTTTCGATTTCCACATATGACCGATGGAGTTCAAGGTCTGGGATCCGTTTTTCCTACTTGTTTCAACGAGGTTGGGACATAAGAGGATTAGGAGATAGGGGAATCATTTGTCTAGATGTGTGGGGAGGTTTGAGATTATTGAGAGAGGTGGTTCGGAAGCCAATCAGCTGCAATTAATATAGAGATACATGACCATGAATGATCTCTTCGACATTTCTAATTTTCAAAGTTAATATTCAGAACCATCTCATGAATTTCATCCCGATGAGGATCAGCTTCTGGTAGATGTGTCCTTCAAGGAGAATACTATTCAAAATGTGGATCATAGCATAAACATTCTCTAAGGCTAGTTCGTTAATTTTGAATGCGATCAACAGTAGCAAGACAGGGTGTAGAATGAGATGTAGGAGTGGGAGGCCGATATATGATCGCAGTGGCTGAATTTATTCTCAAATCATGTTTCACCGCCCTTCAAAGGGAATTTCGATGATGGATCTATTTAAGGGGGAAGTCTATAAGAACCCATGTGTAGTTCGAAGTAAAAAATAATTTTCACATCAATTCCTAGTTTAAATTTTTAAATATGGGAATATGAGAATGTCAATAAGGTCATGGAGCTTTCAGGGGGTGTCTGAGGCTGGTTCAAATCCCATAACCAATATATTATGGGTGAAAATGGAATAGTGCTCTATTAGTTCAAAACGTGCATGGTTGAGCACACAGTTAGTATAAACTGTGTGAGGCTGAATAGATGTAGTGTACAAGATTCATAATTTGAGGAATCCATGAGAGGGAAGGCGCATGGTTTTGATATTAGCTCATCAATGTTGATATTGATTAATTTCACAGTTTTCACAAAGTTAGTATGTTGTGTGGGTATACCAAGCACTATGCCCCTATTCAAAAGGTACCCATGCACAGTTTTAGCATGGTTTGGTAAACCGTGTGAAAAAACCTTGTGACCATACTATTTTTGGAATTTTATAATTTTTAATTAAATTAAAAACACTTTTATAATCCTAATTTAGGTTTCAAATCTCTTGCACAACAATAACACTTTTTGGAATATCTCCTTGAAGCCTAAACATGGAATTGTGATCACTTCACTATCATGACACATATGCAACAGTCTTATATCTCATTGAATCCATAATAGTAAGGTCTTAATTCCATTTTCACCATTCTCTTTTCTTAGGTATATTGGATTCACTATTTAGATGAAAGATGATTTTATCTAATATTTGGTTCTTCATCCATATTTCATATTTTTCCCTATCTGAGCCAAATATTGAGTTGATACTGGGTGATCTATCAATCAAAGACTTAAGTTACACATAGATCCAAATGAAGGATTACATGGATAACCTCATTTAGGAATAACTTATATGCTGAGTGATACATAGATTCAATGTATAATATAGTGTATTGACTGAAATAAAATATTATCTATATGTCATGGGTGATACACAAGATCCCTTAGTTGATCTTTGAGGATCGACTTGATTGGAAGTGACATTATATCTCATGTAGAGTGATACCAGGTCTGGTGAGGTTCTCTAGGGATAGTCTTATACTATGCTGGTTTATATGAATGTTAGAGTGATACTTGAATTCCAACATGGGAATGTCCAGGATGATATCAGAATCTAAACTAAATATTGAATGAAATGAATTTGGGATGCATCTACCAAGGCAAAGCACAATATTGGATTAAATATTTAATTTATTCTTTATGGAGAGCATGTTTGGGAATCCTTGGATATATGTAATTACATTGTGTAATATAGGATTTGATCCATGTATCTGGACTTGTAAATTAAATTAAATTGATTAAATAAAATGTATATTAAATGAAAACATTATTTTATATGTTTTTATTAACTCTAATTATATCGATCATTTATTTTGAAACTACTTTCACACTTGATATATATACAATGACTGACTAAAACATGTTGGGGGTTGTTTCCAACTCGTATTATGTTTCAAAAACTGTTTGGGTCACCTTTTTGGAGCCATATAGTCTATATGATTATAGGTAATGATAAGGGAAAGTGACCCAATACAGGTACTTGATTTCGTCTTAGGAGAAGGAGATCATGGGATGAAGCAGAGGCTTGCGATGCCACTATGATACTTTTGGCTACATTTGTACTTTTTTATTAGTATATTAATTCTTCCATATATTCCTGTTTTGGTTTTTTTGTAGAAACATATGAAATATAATATCATTTTGTATATGTGAAGTATTTTTGAATTGTATATTTATATTAGTCTTTTACTATTTACTTCTATTTTTATTGTTTACTACTTCAGATAATTGTATGTATTATTATTATACAGAGCTACACTATGGTGAGGAGGGAATAATCTACCCACTTACACACCTAGGTTTTCATTGCTAGTCAGAAGTCATTTGTGTTTATGGAGATGCGCTTAGGTCCTTGTGGCTAACCAAGCTCAGGACACTGTTGAGTGGCATCTGGGTCTGGGACGTTACATCCCCCTTTCCTCGTTTATCACAATAAATCTCCTCACATGATTAAGGCATTAAAGAGGGATTTCATCAATATAAATATAAAGTAATATTTCATTTCACTTATCTTATTACATCTTATACTATTATCATTTATTCTATAACCTATTAATCGGATTTGTGACTTTTGATTTCTTCAATTTCGTGACGATATCCACTCATATTCATGTTTTCGTATTTTTATGGTTCATGAACGGCATAAATGAGTGCTCTATTAATAGTTATTCACTATCATGTTGGATTTTATTTGTGTAGTTATTTATTTGGGGACATACTTATTTTCTATTTTGATTTAGGCCTCTTTTGGTCTTCATTAATTGTTGTTTCCTATTCTTTAATGGATAACATAATTATTTTCATATTCCTATGGGAATTTTTATAGTATTTTGTTTAGTTTAAAATATAAAATAGTTGGATTTTTTGGAAATATACTTAATATGTTTTTTGGATTTTATTTTAGGTACATCAAGGCTCTATTTAGTATAAGATTAAAGACACTCCAAGGCTTAGAAAAAGGGAGTTTGTTTCGACCCATGTGGAATTCCATAGGACTTGTTTCGAATTCCAACTCTACAAAATTAATAAATATAATAAATATAATTATACTTAATTTATAAATATATGAAATAATTGTTTTCAAAAAATGATTTAATTTTATATTTAAATAAACTTCCTATGAAAAAATACTTTTTTGAATTATGATCAAATTGTTTCGGAATAATATTTTAGTCATAGAAAGTTAATTTAGTATTGTTTTTTATAGGTTGATGATGATAATGTTTTTAAAATATTTTAATTCAGCATATAATATTATATTTTACTTTTATTCCTTTCTAATCACTAGTTTAAATTTTAATGGGTAATGTAAAAAACATGGTTGTTTATAAATAATAGAGGAAGTGTAATAACGTTTTTTATTATTCTAAAATGGATCATGTGATGTAGATATTCAAATTTAATGTTAAAAGTTTGTTTTTAATATATTTTAAATTTTATAAATTTCAAATTTGATTGAGGTGCTATCAATTAGGTATCATGGGGTTTTCAAAATTTAATATCCTTGTATTTTAAATTAACTTACATGAGTGGGTTTGACATATTTAATGACATCAAGGGATCCTTATTGAACCCATATAGTCATAAAATAAGTATTGGAATAATCTAATAATATTATATTAAATTAAAAGAGTGGGTTATGTGATATTATTTAATTAGAAGATAAGTTTTTTATCATTTAACATATATTATTAAAGAGATAATTAATTTAAAATTTAACGTATATGAGTTACAAGTCAATGATCTACATATAACACTGGTTTATAAGTTTCATTGATGAAGAGTTTAGGGATATTTTAATTGAGTGTGATGAAATGATAGAACTTATCAACACATTTATATTCAATAACAAGATTATTCATTTCATATAAATAGTTATTTTCTTATTTTCCATAATATAGAAAAATTTATATTTGATTTATTAAATTTATATAAAATAAAACATGGATTCTGAAAATTATTTTTTTTCAACAACCTATTTTACAAAAAACTTTTAAAATGTATATATTTGCAGGAAAACTAGAAATTATTATTGAATCTTTTATTGATGATTTTTTTTCATAAAATGGATAATTAAATATGAGAACCTATTTTATAGAGTACACCGCAGTGAGATAGTGTTTTTTGTTCAACTAGTGTACCTCATTTTATTCACAATAAAAATATTATGTTTATACATTAGTTATGAATGAAAATATTTTTATATCTAAAATTTCATTTTACTAGTGTATATGAGTTAAAAATAAAGTTAGAGCCAGTACTTTTAGGGCTATATTCTAATGAAGCATGAATTTCTCCCCACAACACAATTTATAATTTTTTTAGTTTTTATAAATATTTATATAAATTGAATGTAATATCATAACTGAGTTTATGTTTATTTTTTAATTTTGGAAATTATTTTAAATCTATAATGGAATATTTATGGAATAATCTCCTTTTTTATTGAAATCAATTATAACATACAAAAATTATTAATTGGTACAATAACTAATATTTTATTTTCTAGGATATTATTTTTATGTTTAGTTGTTTAGTCATTATGATAGTGTTTTTAATTGATTATAGTTTCCACTTCAATATGTTTATTACATCATGTAGCATAAAGAGTAATGTTTACATTGTAAGGGAAATAACAGTTTTTAATAATTATATTTATAAAAGATTTATTTTTATATTTTCTAATTTGTAAGAAGATATGTATTGTATGGAGTATGATAAATGGTATAGGCTCACAACACCTATATTTTGGAATTCTCATTCCATTATATCTAAAGTGGTGGGTTAGAATTTCCTTTAATGATTTATATATGTTAACATTACACAAGATTCTGTTTTCCCCAAACATAATAATGGGTAGTATTTCTAATAGATTAGTGGGTGTGAAAGGAATATTGGCTTTTTAACTTAGTTATCTATGATCACGATGAATAGTATTAAAGACCATATATTCGTTATCAATCTTCTTAAAATTAGGATTTATCATTTATTGTTGAGAAAATTTTATTAAGGGCTTCATTTATCTATTATTAGATGGGAAAATGTAAATCCATATATATATATATGAATAAATAAATACAAATGAAACAAATTATTATATTACACATATATATTACAACATATTTGGTTGTGTAATAAGTATTATTTGAGCACACCATGCATGTTTAATTTAGTGGGAATATAGTTTCATACATTATTTTTATGATAAGTGATATTTCCTGTTGATATATAGATAGTTTTTTTGAAGGACTGGTTAGGGCTGGTATAGATTTTCTTACAATAAGTTTTTTAATTAGAGATTGGATTCTTGGTTTTTACTTTTTAAATGTGTGTCAAGAAATAATCCTCAAAAATTATTTATTAATTGAGTTGTGAATTTTTTTAACTAAGAATTTATTTCATTCATGATGTAGTAAATTCATTTATTTTTGGGAATTAACTATAAGGTGTATACCATTTGTCAATTGTATTTTATAATTCCCCAACACTATCCACCAGCCACTAATGATAAAAAGGTCCCCCTAAGGTATCATGGTCACCCAATATGGTACTATCATGGAATCAATGTTATGTTCATTTTAATGAATGTTATGATAAATATAATCAATCACGAATTTTTATAATGAAAAAAATTATAAATGTTGATTAAAATTATGTTTTATTCTAAAAAATGTGAAAATTATTCTTAAATTTGAAAAGATAAATCTCATCGATCTCTAATATAAATTATTATGAGTAAACACAAGATAAATATGATAATAATAAAAAGGAAAAATAAATTTAAAAGGGTATTATGTTCACATACAATAAAATTGAGTCTATTATAAGGATCAAAATGTTTTAAAAATAGAATAATTATTTCGAGAAAGATTCTCGAACTACAATTGACATTGATTTTTCTACTACTAAATGAAGAATAAATGTTATTGAAGGAAACTGAATATTTTGTGATATTACTTAACCAAGAGAATAATTTAACCATGTATATAAAAAAGGATTATGAGAAAACATTATAATAAAACTGTTAAATAATAACTTACATATGAAAATTAATAGGTGAATAATTTCTTTTTTAACTTCAAGAAGAATATTCAATAATTTGGCGAAATATTGAAGGGAAATGTCTGACTGTTGATTCCTCAATGAATTATGATGAATAATTATAATTAAAGTGGACTACAAATAATAGGTTATAAAGGTATTATATTTTTTAGGGAAATTAAATAAATAATTCTAATTAAAGGATATAATGATTGTGGAAAAATAAGAAGAATTCTAGAAATTAAGAAATAATAAAACATCCATCCTAAAAGAAAATCATATAGAATGTTCAATGCCAATAAATAAATGATTAATTTTAATTGATAGAGTAATGTTTTCAGAGTATAAAATAATGTTGGTTCCCGAAAATGATTTTAAATCATATATCCAAATTCTAATGGAGTGCAACTTATATAGTTTGTATAACTATATATTTATCAATGGATATTTTCTTTCTAAATTAATTTTTAGTGAAATAGTGGATATCAATACATTTTAAGGATATATTGTCAAAATTAAATGTATTTATATAACACATGGATATTTTTATGATAATATTTCAAGATGAGTCATCCCATTAAATTAATATATTTTCTAATGAAATGTGAAAATTTAGATGTGAAGTTACAAAATTAATTCTTAATTTTAAATGAAAACTATGGATAATGGTATCAAATGAGTCATGATGTTAATAATTTCCATAAATGTTTTTCTAATTGATTGATTATGAATTT
Organism: Viscum album; assembly: GCA_963277665.1. Lineage (NCBI taxonomy): Eukaryota > Viridiplantae > Streptophyta > Magnoliopsida > Santalales > Viscaceae > Viscum > Viscum album. The sequence goes on from OY728160.1 coordinate 1,569,308,138, forward strand.
AGTAATCAAAATATTTATAATAAAATCATGAAAGGGATGTTGAATTATATTTTGTAGCATGTTTCACTTTAATAATAAAAAAAATATTCATTTTATCAATAATGAATGTGTTCATCAAATATTAAAAGTTAATTGACGATTTTAAAAGATGATGAAATGTACTAGAAATGATTTTTGATATTTTGAAATTACGGGTTACTCAAAATATAAGAGTTTTTAATAGATATTGGATATTGAGTGTAAATGAAGAAGAATAAATTTTCTTTGATGAATTAATGAACTTTTTCAGAATGTATATTATATTTTTTATCATGGAAATAAGGGTTTTCTTTAAAAATAATATTTTTCTATGATACAGATAAATGATATATATTTTTTGATTAGAGGAAAATGATATAGAGTTTTTTTTGAAATTTGAATATTATAAAAATTTATATATTTGATTTTGAAGGGGGATAGATATTTTTTAATCATAGATTTTTCTATGCTACCCAATTGAAAAGAAAAAATGATACTTGCGGAAAACATATTTATGATGTCCCTAAAATGAATGGAGTGGAGTAGATTTTTTTAAAAAAATCCAAAATGTGGTGATTATAACTCTTTATTCTTGAACATTGAGATCAAAACATCTCATCCATTAAAAAAATTAATTTATACATTTTTGGGATTATAAGAATGAAATCAATAACTAAATACAAAAATATTTTATTTTATTTATTAATATATAAAATTTAATTAATTTTTTTAAAAATCATACGTTTGAGGAATTAAAGCAATTTTTGAGTTTTAGGATAATTTTAGAAAAGCATTTTTGTTGATATTTTTGTAACATACACACCACAATGAAATTGTGACACTAAATAAATGAAAATTTGTATGATTCTATTTGAACAATTGGTGGGGGTATAATATGATAATCTATGGTTATTTTGGAGGTATGAAATTAAGATATGAGTACATATCTAGAAATATTATCTATATCATATGATTTTAGAAATTTACCCCTTTTAAATATTCTATAAAAATACCCTTACATAACATTTATTAATTGTGTTTGGAATGTAATGTATTTCAAAAGTTAAAGGAGAAAACTTGAGATATTTTCTAGAAAAGTGGTGTAGGTAAAATTCACTCTAATTATCCTCAAATAGAAATGGATAATGATGTTATGACAAGAAGATAAATAATATTAATGATTTAATTTATATTGAGGTGTTAGAAGACACATTAAATGAGTATAGAGATAAAAGAACATGTTTTGGAAGATAAAGAAAAGATTAATAATTTATTGGACCACATTGTGTATTTTTTTAGAAATAATAATATTTAAATGACATTATTCATAAAAATTATGACTCAAATATAACCAATAATAAATAAAAAATATGTTTTTTATGTTTTATAGTGAAATTAGAGTTCTAGGATATAATTAGTGGTCATTTTTATTGGATTAAAATGATAACCTTGAGGAAAAAGTCAAATAAATATCTGATTTCTCAAGTTAAAAAAAAAGTTTGAATAAATCATTTTATCATAAAGAATGACTAGAATATATAAATAACTAATTAACTAAAAATTTTGAAAAAAATGTTAGTTGGTATGTAGGATTATGAGTAACAATTTTATTAATACAAAATTGTGTTTTATTAAAATATTATTAAAATGCCATGTAAATAGGAATAATGTAATGTTCATGGGAAAAGATTATTATTTAAATCAATACATTTAAATTAATATGAAATTTTATGTGACTTCAAGTTCACGATACTATTTTTATTTTTCCTATAATTATTTCTAAAAAAAGTTAAAAAATATTTCAAATGTATTTATTTCGTATTTCATAAATGGTTAACATTTATAGGAAGAGTATATAGGAAAATATGAATTATTCATGTTTGGAGATGAATAATTTTTTTAGGTTAATTAATGCAAGGTAAGGGTTGAAAAAGTAACAATATAACAGTATTTAAATCCTGATTCTGGTTTGATGGTGTTGAAGTTTTAAAAATTAAGAGTGGAAAATAACATATAAGTTGAGGAAAATAAAGATGTATCTCTAACTATTGTAATCAATGTTTATGATATTATATCTAATAAAGATGAATAATGGGTTTATAAATATTTTTAACTCATATATTTGAATTATTTGTGTTGATGATGATTGGAGAGAGAATGTATTTCTTGGCTCACCAAATTTATCATAATGAGGATAAAAATTTTCATTTACTTGAGGATTATGCCCATGAAATTTTTAAGAAGATTGGTTTTGTAAAATAAATGATAGCTTCTATACCAATTTCAATGGAAATATTAATGTAAAAATATAACTAAATAATTAAGGTTAATAAAATTGAGCTTAGAAAACTTATCAATAGATTACACTATTTGAATTCATCAGGTCCAAATATCATATATTCTATCACATTATATGAATGTCCTAAAATTGATCATATGGAATCCCACTTCTTGGATGCAATGAATATTTTGATCTATATCAATGGAACTCTTAATTTTGGTACAAAATATTATATTAAAGAAGATTAATATGTTTTTGTATAGGATAACATAAACTAGAAATGAATAATAACTTATAAGAAATCCATATTCAATGGATTATTATTATTAGGAGAGGTTTTAATATCATTGGACTCCATGAAAAAATGTTATATTACTTTATGTATAATTAATGTGGAGTATGGATTTATAGCTATTTAGAAAACATCATTGATATTGATGATAACTCAACATAAAAGTCTAAGGATGAAATTGAAGTTACCATTACCTTTGTGTTGTGATAATAAATGTGCAATAAATTATTATTTATAATAAATTTATTATTCACGATTGAAGAAAAAAGATAACACATAAAACATTATAATGTAATTGGATGAATAAGGTCTTCTTAAGATTGAGATTTATCATAACATGTATCCATTATAAAATGAATTTTCCTAACCATTTCCACAGGATTCCACTAAAAGGTATATATTTATTATTAGATATCAACATCATTCTTCTCATTTTATTATATAATATCCAATCTTTTCTTATAATCTCTTGGTATTTTTATCATCATTTGGGGGGTTAATAAAAACATAAATTAAAAAATTATTTTTTAGGGGATAAAATATATTTAGACGGAGGTTTTTAGGGGATATATGGGAATGAAATGTGCATGAAATTGAAATATGAAATTCTATAACATGTTTATTTAGTATTTCAGAAATTGTTTTCTGTTGCACATATTATTTAATAATTTTATGAAGAAGAGTTGAGAATAAATTTAAATATTACTATTTAGAAGTGAATGTGAATCAATCTTATGAAAAAATAGATATTATTGTTAATTATTCATTTTCCTACACTTATTTCACTATTTGTCAAATATAATAATTGAATAAAGATTCATTACTATGTTTGAGGGATATTTATGATCAATGATTGACTAAACTTCTATAGTTGAGATATTTTTGATTAATAAGTTTTTTAAGGGTGACGGTTCATTACGATATGAATTTTCATTAAGGAGATGTAATTATGTGAATGAGAGTGGGGTGGTCATGGTTTTTAAATTATGGTGTTGGATTTTTTATCAGTAAATTAAAAAATAAGAGATTTGATTTAATTCATTTTAGGTTTTTTGATTTCATTATGAACATTTTTAAGATGATACTATTTTTATGGAATTGTTTAAAATAGTTTAGATTATTTTAGACATGTTTTGGTGATGAAATTCCATTATTCATAAATAGTAAAGCTTTACACTGTGATTTTATTCCTATATGTGATTCTTATGTTTCTGATTAGAATAACATATGTTTCATGCATTAATTTTGACCCCGTGAATTTTATATGATACATATATATGTTATGGGAATATTTTCATCATGATGGAGGATGTTTTACCGTGAATCTCACAATTACACTATAAGGGTAAGGTAAAATAAAATTGATAATATACTATCACTTGTGGTTTAGTAATTTCACCATTAGGCTTAGGATGACATAATAATGATGTATATTACACTTTAATGTGTTGGTTATTATTTTTAAAATTAAGTGAAATTTCATATTACATATTGGTAACTTCATGTGTTACACTATATTGTATTTTTTATGTCTATTTTATATAAAGTATCAGTTTTCATGAGATATTATGATGTATTTGATGTTTTCCAAATGTATTATCTCTATAGTGATTCTGAATATAAAATAATCCTATTAAAATTGAAAATAATTTCAATATATATATATGATTAGTGATAAATAATTTTGAGAAATTGGGAGTTAAGTTGGTCAGATTTTGAATAAGGAATTACCATTTCTAATGAATGTTTTAATGTGTTTTGCTTCTATATAGAGATCAAAATAACACCTATTAATGAATTTTTAAGTGTGTAACTAAGTAATAAGAATAAAATTACACCAAATAAGTAAAAATTGTGTATAGTATCATCATAAAATTATATCATGACGTTGAAACACTTGGAGTTAAATATTAAGGATACTCTTAAAGAGAATTGAGACTATTTTGGTGTATGCGTGGATATTCTGGAATTATTTTTAAAATTATATGTTTATTATTTTATATTATAAAAAATAAATCACTTAATTAATGTGACAAATATATTTGTACGTTTAGGATTTATTTCTATCTCTATTTAAATAAAAATTATTTCATGGAGAGGTGAAGAAAAATCGAACTTCATTTATAATTATTATTGAGTTTCTATTTAGAGGTTTAATTATATAAATTTTTTATATTTCATAATAAATATGTTTTTGATTACATGGGATTAAATGAAATTTACCACAATATATATATATCTACATATAATAATAATTAAGGGATAAATCATACCCTTTGTGTCAATAATGATTAATAGATTGTGTGATTTTGGGTTCTCTAGAAGAACATTGTAAATCCATTACGCCCATTATATATGCATTGTGTGGATGGTGTGATTTCTACATTAAGTGGTTAAACACCACATTAATTAATATTATAATTATTATAAATTCAAATATAGTAAATAATATATTAATATAAATCATTAATGAAATTTTGTAGTTGTTGGAATGTAAAAGATATTTATTCACTAAATCCACCTCTCAGTGAATCAATGAGTATATTAATAATTATTAGTATCTAACTATACCCAATTTTAATGTATAAGAATTTATATAACATTATTTTTTTTATTTTCCAAAATTTAATTATAAATATATCCATACATATCTAAATTTATCTCTTGCCTAATGTTTATGAAATCAATAAATGTAAATTATTAATTTCACGAACCATCAAAATAGGGAATATATTGTGACTCCCCAAGCCTGCCTCTAATAGAACATGTGATAGTAACCAACATTGAGTATACATATTATTAAGATGGGATACCTTAGCATAACTACTAGTACACACACACACACACACACATCTCCAAGAAAAAAATGTTGATATGTAAAAACAACCAAAGAACCAAGCATGCATACATCTAAATCATAGAAGAATAATTTGAATAGAAGTAATGGGAAATAAATAAGTCCAAATAAAATTGTACAAAAAAGTGTCTGAAAAAATTCCAACTTGAATTAAAATATGGGTACTACTGTCAATATACTATATGAACACATTGTTGTCTATCAAGATCACTATGCACTGCTTAGTCCTAGTCCCTCTAGGACTCCATAAAAAGGATGATCATTTTCACAACACACGGCACACGAAAGAAACGTATATGTTGGGGGAGTATAACAAAACTTAGTATCACACTCTAAAACCGCAAAGAAAATAAAAAATAATAATAGTCATCTCTACGCAGGTATATTTATACAACACATATAATATGAATATCTAGATTCACTCAAAAAATACACATAATCTAATGGTAAATTCAAAACCATAATTCCATCATTAGATTCCAGATAAATGTTCAACATTATACTCAAATAGGATAACACACTCTTAAGGTTAAATAGAACTAATTAAAACCATCAGTGAGGTAGTCTTCGTCGGGTCACACCAATAGAAGTATATGATGGATGTTTGAAGAGTTATGATACACATAAGAGGATCAACCCCAAACATGTGGTATACTAAAATATCAATCTGGATTAACCTGTTATGTAGAGTATCGACACCTGCATAGCATTGTTCATGATGATACTAGGAACTACACCCACAACTATAAGATGATAGAGGATCTCACTCCATGCCCCCATAGAATGATTTCAACAACTCTATACAAGTTTCCAGATGAAGGGATCACCATACTTTATACATGACATGATTTCATACTATCCTTCAGGGAAAAGGATATAAGGGAAACACCCTAGAAAACTTTTATAATATATAGAGGAAAATGGATCCCAGCCGAAATAGATAGAGTACACAATGTATAATAGGAGTACACATTGTGTCCCATCACACCAGGTCCATCCCATGTAAATGGACCATGCCCGTGTGAATGTAAAAGTATAAGGCATACTGATACTCATGTACTTCTGGCCATGTCCAAGTACATGGTTGAGCTCATGTTAGTTTGGGAGTTCATCGTGTGCTCCTACCTGTGTACTCGTGGCCTTTTTCCTTGAACCGTCAACAGTACACAAAGATACATTAGTGTGGGGTCACACACCATGTGACAAGGTCACATTCCATGTGATCCGTCAATTCATCCTAAAACCCTAGACACTATTAAGGGGGAACCAAATGGAATATAGCTCCATATTACATACCATGATGTTTGAGATATTTTAGAAATCCAGATCTGTATTACATGCGTCTTCTCTGCCTTATCAACCTTCCATCAGAATTTGTGTATCCTTTGTAAATCGAGAACCATGTCCTGTGGAGTCATTCCCTCATTGATCCAGAAATTATGACTCTTTGACTACATTTTTAAATCATTCATAAGAATCATCCATCATCTCATGTCAAGAACACTAAATGGGTCTCTATAAACTGTCTGATCTAATAAAAATCTATGATATCATAATCTTCATACCATTTCTAGCCCAAATCTATGATATCGAACTGTTTCACTAAGAAACAGTTGTGAATCATTCAATTTAACGATATTCGTTAATGTGTGGACCAACAGATTACTCATGATTAATGGAGAAATATAGAATAAAATCAAAATCACAAAAAAATAATAAAACTTAGACAATGTTTATTTTGGACCCAATTCTTTTCATTTTTAATTTTGAATGAATAGATATAAAAATAAACACGTAAAAATTTCACCTAAAAGATCCCCACAGATAACCCATCCCTTAAAATGACTGACCCCCAAATCAATTTGTTGGATTAATTCATCTCATTCATCATAGAAATATTAAATGAATAAATAATATAATTAAAACAATCTTCCAACATTGAGATGGATCTACCGTTGATACAGAATGATCATGTTTCCTTGTTTTTTGTGAGATTTTTGAATCCCATGTCACAACAATAATCAATCTGTGATCTAGTTGATGTTCGTATAATAGATATCCCCTAACCCTCTATTCAATAGTTCTCTGATTGGCTCATGGTTATGAGGAAAATCCTATAGATTTATAATAACCATATACTTAATTATGAAATTTGGTCACTACTTTAATGGTTGAAATATATTAATTTATTTAATTATTTTATCCATTTTACTCTCGTGATGAATTTTCCACAAATTTCCCACACCGAAAATTGTTATATTGAAAATAAGGTAAAAAAACTTTTTGAACTCAAGTGTTCCTTCATATTTATGATTTGGGACTCCTTTTATATGTAATTACACTATTTTAAGAAAACATCATGCATGTACTACATTATATATTTAATATATTTCAAATAATTTTTCAGATAATACTCGTCCTTGGAATCGTTGTCCTTCTTAGTTCCATGTCACAAAAATAATCAATAAAATATCGATAATTAATATCTAGAAAATCTGAGAAGTTAAATTATACTTACCTAGATAATTTAAATCTTAAAAATCAAAAAATAAGAGTCTACACAAGGAGATGTCAGTACTGAGCATGTATCTGACCCTCCCCCTCCCACATTCTCTCTTGAAGAGTATAGTTCCCCTACCAGACACTCACTAAAGGAATCTGTCACTGGAAAATAGATCCTCTACTACCAATCCTTGATCTCTACTAGCTATTCAAAAAAGCTAGACTCATCCTCAATGTCTAGATCACCCCAGAATATAATTTTTTATGGGTCAGGCACATACCTTCTTTGCTGCAGTCCTTAGAAGACGTCAAGTACCCAATCCTATTGTGGTGGTAGATTTATGTGGTACGCTACCTCACCTACTCTATGTTGTGTTTGTAAGGGGCCAATGTATCTTGGATATATCAAACCACCCCAACCAAATATCTATAATCCAGATCGAGGTGAAACACATAAGACCACATGGTCTCCAACTTCAAACTCCAAAGGCCTCTGCCACCTATCCACATAATACATCTGATGGATTTTTGTAATTTCCACCCACTTCTGGATTTTCTTCACCTTCTCTATAGTGACTCACACCAATTATAGGCCCATGAGTTTCAACTCTCCATGGTTATTCCATCATAGAGGTGTCATGCATGGTCGCCCATACGAAGACTTCAATAGAGCCATAACAATGGAGGAATGGTTGTTGATGTTATACGCACACTCGAGAAGTGGAATGTGGTCCGTCCAAATATGGAAAAAGTCCCGCATGCAAGATCACAACATGTCATACAAAACCTGAATGGCCCACTCAGTCTATCCATTAGGCTATGAGTGAAATTATGTGCTCAAGCATTTCTGAGTCCCAAATGACTCTTATATAATAACTTCTATAACCGAGATGTGATGTGAGAATCTTGGTCACAAACGATCATCGATTGAACTCTATAAAGTCAGAGTATCTTATCTATATTGATTTTATACTTTTTCAGTCAGTATATGAAGTAGAGAGGTAGTCTATGTACCATGATCTTGAATTTCTCGGAAGTGTGAGGACATGGTGAGTTAGTCTATGATCACCCAAATGGAATCATTTCCCATGGATGTAAGTAGTAATCTTAGGTAGAGAGAATCCAATACCACATTCCCAATCACTAGAGTATAGAAAATCTCAAATTCATAATCCTAGAGGAACTCTATAAATTGACTCTATCTAAAGATAATATCCTACTAAGAGAATATATACATGAGACTATTGTGGTTATAATAGATGATAAACAGATTCCTCATCAAGTATATTCACAAAATCATCATTAAAAATACTACTAATTCTAGATAAAGATCATGGGTTATGTATTACTTCATATGTGGTCCCATCTGATGTGAACCATATGCAATAACTGTCTGCCTCTACATCAGAACACAAACAAAACCAGTTCCTTATTCATTACAGAGCACAATGTACTCAGCACCCTCCTATTACAATATCAATATGGGATATCTCTTCAATATATACCTCAACTCCTAAAAAGTCTAATGACTACTCTCCATCATCACAAAAGGTGGACACTTTTGAGTAAAACCATTAATGGAGGATGATATATTGGAGACTTCAAGTATGAATCTCATGGAATATCCATTCAACAAAAGGATAATCCACATTTTAATGATTCAATTAGGTGTATCACATGTTAACAAATCCTTGACCTTCATTAGGCCCAATTCTATTCATTCTAATGATATAAAATGTCCCTTAAATTGGACCTCCAGTATCTAGAAATGGGACATTGAGAGATTCTCATAACGTCTGGTCTCTCAGTGTACATAGAAAATCATCCACAAGTGTCTCATGAGATCCTCCTCAGATACTAAGTACACAAGGATATCTTCTATTATTACTACCATAATACAGCTAAAGAAGAATTAAAAGATCTAGTTTTTGTGTCCCATGAACAATGCTTGGTCATTCGTCATTCCAAAGGGAATTACCATGTACTCATAGCAACTATAGCAACATCTAAATGTCGTATTTGGTATATCCTCATCTTGTACTCAAACTTATTGATAACACAACCTTAATTCAACCATAAATAACCATTGTTCTACTCTGGATTGATCAATGAGTCAATTGATCCTCAGTAGTAGATACTTATTCTTCACATTCAACTAGTTTTAGCATAGATAGTCCATAGATAACCTTATGCTCCTGCCTTCCTTCTTGAAAAAAGGGGCCGACCAGGGTGAAAAAGTTGGTATAATAAATCCCTTCCTCTTAAAATCCTTTATATACACCCTTATCTCATGAATATTTGTGTGGGTCATCCAATATGTTTTCGGCGATGTTGCGGTAATCTTGCTATGTAGATCAATAAAAAGTCTATCTCTCAATGAGGAGTTAAGATTGAAATATCATCAAGAAAGAAGTCTGCATACCTTACCATCACTATAGAGAACTATAAACTCATAATATCAACTACACCAAGGTCCATTATATAAAAACATGAGCAATCAGATGTGCCCTCCTTTGTATAAGTCTATCATGTAATGTCTTAGTTTTTTTACTCATAATAGAGAACCCGATCCCATTACTAGGGATATGACACATCATCTTCGTAAAACAATGGACCAAGGTATGAACTATAGATAACTAGTCCATACATTAGATGAATTTGTATGACCTAATAACTCCTACAAATAGATCATAATATAACCTCTCTCTTCAAATATTTAGGTGACAATGTCGGCACAAGTGTTTGATAACTAAGTCATCTTTTATAGGAGTCTTCAAGTTAAAGGGTTGAGCTAGGGGTCAACCTAAATCTCTATGTCTTGAACTAGATAGGTGGATATAATGGAATGACCAACACCTATGTCTATCAACACTACTATATGGTATAAAATACATTTATTGTACCTCATTTCTTTCTCAAAGCTTTTGGGTTATAAGATTCAATCACATATAGCTGCCCCCACACATATCCTCTTGCTCTCTGAGCCTGGAATAGACTACCTAATGGTGGTGGTGGTACCAAGAAAAAGTGTCTACCACCTCTAGCTACTATACTAGATCTTATTCTATGTCCACTTCTACATGGACCTATCTACTCCCACTACTACCTCTATATGGGCAGTCCATCCATTGTGTTCTTATTAGCTATACAATGGTTCATATAATCTTGTGGATGATGTCCCCTACTTTCACAAGAGTAGTACCACCTCTCATTGGAATTAGAAGGCCCATAATGTGGCCCTAAATCATAGACCCTTTGTCCCATAACCTATCCCGATTCATCTTTCACATATATTTCCTTAATACTAACATGGCTCCTAGATTCTGATGAGTCTACTCCTTTATGACACTACCAGCAACAGATATCTACATATGATCATCCATGAAACTATTAAGCACCAAATATCATTATATAATCCCAAAATTGGTAAGAATGAATAGATATATAAATATAACATGAATTTCTCTACATAGTCCTTAACAAATGGTTCAATCCCAAAAGAACTGATCCCAAACCATTTCCATAGAGTTTGAGGAGATGTTGGTAAACATCTATGAATACTTAGTAAATGTTGTGATAAATAGATGAAGATATAGAAGCTCATAGACACATATATACCTTATAAATTTTTTATAAAACTCATCTCTCAAAATTCATTTAATCACTGACCATGCCTGAGTCGCTTCATCATAAGGTTGGGTCATTAATTATCACCATCATCCCACCGATCCATAGATAAGGATCAATGCTAAGACGACCATCTAGTCTACTAGTGTTCTGACCAGAAGTAAAACTCATGTAATTTCCTCATGAAATTATTCATCCTATTATGGATTTATCTATCCTCGGAATATGAGGGGTCACTATCATTGGGACTTATGAAGTGCGCTCACCTTGAACATGGTATCTACTAGTATTGCGGGTACCATATTCTAATCCATAGATGGTAGTATAGATAGTGCAAGACCTAGAGGTATCATATCTATAACCATTACCTATATTGATGCATCATCATTTAGAGGATCATCCTCATGATCCTGATGCTGAATACTAGATGTATTTTTTCACAGAGGCATCCTAAAATAAACATGATTTACCACATTCAATGAGTTTTTATGGAGTGATTACTCTATAAGGACATGGAACCCACAACCCATTCTTATATGATTCCTGTAACATTGGATTTCTCCTAAAACTAGTGTTCTCATGTTCCAAGTAGAAAATAATTTGATCATAGTCCTAGTCTATTGATACGTCATCCATTGCACCCACATTAGAGTCCCTATCCAGAAATCCAAACACAAAACACATAAAATGATTCCCTAAACTATACTTGGATAATCCTATACAAAGGTAAAAGTATATATTTTGAACCAATCATTCATGAAACATCCTAATGAGGATCATTACATGACCCCCTAATCCCACATTCAATAGGTCAGGGGATGGGGACTGGTGACATGTAGGAATACCACTAACATGGGAGGCCTTATCCAGAGTAATTGTACACACTAACTCATATCTAAGTGCAAACAATGATAAAATGTAAAAAATTTAAAAAAAATACATTCATACATCTAAATACCACAATCATTTTATAGTAAAAAGTAATGAAATGTAAATAGTTTCAAATACAATCCCACAAAAAATATATTGAATAGAAGTCCATCCAGAAAGTAAAGTGGGGACTACTGTCAAGATACTGTAGGAACACACATCATTCGGTCAAGATCACTAAGCACTACTTTTTATTAGTCCCACTAGGACTCTGTCAAAAGGTTGTTCATCTACACTAGACACGACACATGTGGGAATATCCCATGTAGGGGAGACTATAACAGTACACAGTCGGACACCCCAAAACCAAAAATAAATTAATAAGAGAAGAACAGTCAGATCTATACATGTTTATGTCTATAACAAGTATAACAAGAACATCCTGATATACTAAACAAAGACACATAGTATCAATGAAATTTTAGAACCTTAATTCCATTCTTGGATTCCTGCATAAAGGTTCCACATAACACTCATCTAGGAGAACACACTTCAATTGTGAAATAGTACTGATGATGTTCGTCAGTGATGCATAGCTCATTGGGTCATTCCATTAGAAGTATACACTGGAAGTATGAATAGATATAATACATATATTTATATCACTACCAAGTCCAAGGGGTATACCAATAACACAATATCGATTATCCCACTATGTATAGGATAAACACCCATATAGTGTTGGTCATAAAGATACCATGTACTCCACTTAGGGAAATAAGATGATAGATGGTATCACTCAAAGCCTCACGAAAAGATTTTAACAACTTTATCCAATAATTCTTGATGAAGGGATCAACATCATATGTTTAGGACATGATTCCATACTAACCTTTAAAAAAAGGATATTGGGAATGAACCCTAACTAAATATATCCAAGATACAGAGGATAAGTGCTCCAATTGATAATTGAAAACAACATGGTGTATAATAGGTGTTCAGGGAATGTACCTTTTTTACATAGACCCACCCATGTAAATAGTTTGTGCTCATGTCTATGTAAAAGACATGAAATGTTGATTCTTGTGTACTTCTTCCTATGTCCACGTACACAGCTAAGCATGTGTCCATGTGGGATTAGAACATGTCCTTCTACCCATGTACTCCTGGCCATGTTTATGATCCCTATAAGGTACACAATGAGCCATTAATGAGGGGAAAAGAGGGGACACATTCCATGTGATGGGGTTACACACCGTGTGATCCTTAACGTGATCCCAAATTCCAATCCACCACTATGAGGACCCCAAAAGATGTATAGCTCTTCAGTACACACCGTGCTATTTCAGATTTTCTAGAAATTAGTATCTTGATTCTTCTTTTCTTCCCCACACCTTCATCCATAAATTTGGAAATAAAACTCACAATAAAATTGAGAACTATTTCCACATAAGTCATTACATCATTGAAAAAATACAACCATTAGATTTCAATTTGAAATCATTCACACACATAATCTATCATCGCACAACAAGAACGTGAATTGGGTATTCCAAAATCATCTGATCTACTGACACTTCCACCATCACATACAGTTCATGTCATTATGAGAATAAATCTATGATTTTGAACTGTTTCACCAAAAAATGGGCTCAAAAATGTTCAATTTTATGATACTCATCAAACCGAATACCAATGGATCATCTACGATGAATGAAGAAATGGCGAACAAAACCACAATAAAAAACATGATGAATGAAAATCATCCAATGTTCATGTGGGGAATGATCTATTTAATTAGAATGATGAACTAATGGGAAAAAACTATTTTCAAGGTAATTTCCCCAAAAATAATCCACACATATAACCCATCCCACAAAATGGTTGGACCACGAATCAATCTGTTGATTTATTGATTCATGTTCATAATTGATATAGAAACAAGGAAATTATAAAATAAAAAAATTCATACCTCAATATGAATTTATTTCTAATGATGAACAAGACAGCATTTTTGTTGTTGGTGAGATCCTCAAATCATGATGCACACCGATCGCTGATCTAAAATCCGATTGTTGCTCATATGAGATAGATCCTCCAACTCTCTCTCCAATAGTTCTCCAATAGCTCAACAATTATGTGGTTGACCCTTTCGATTTTTAATAATGATATACATATAGTTGAAATTAGGTCACTTCATTAATGGATAAAAAATAATATATTTAATTATTGTATTCATTTTACGATCGCGATGACTTTTCCCTAATCATCATACTCTGAAAATGGTTATGTTGCCCCTAATGTAAGACACACATTCTAAGATCAACAGTGCGCTAATATTTATTATTTGGGATTCCATTTATATTTTATTCCATATTTTCCCAAAAATGGCGTGCGCTTATTATTTGATATATTTCAAATATTTATGTCAGGCACAATAGGCCCTCGAATGGCACACCGTCTTTGCTCCTAGTATTGAATAAAAATCCATTTAGTATCCAAAAATAATACATGGAAAATTTAAGTGGTTAAAAATAAAATCACAAAAAAAACTAAATTTTTATTTTAGTAAGTATGTTTAGATATGTATCACTACAATATTTATTCTATATTAATTATAATTTCACATATATGGGAGAAGTTTTACTCATAGTCCCGCTATCTATAGATCAAAATACATGAGTTTCTTTAATTCTAAAAAAATTATAACACTTAATATACAAAATCAAAACCAGTATTTGTTTTTTAAACTAATGTCCCTAAAAAATCCTAGTATTAGTCGAACACAACTAAATAATAGGTTTTTTCTAGTATGTAACACATTATATATATGTTATTGAATTTTTGAGAAGGAATTTAAAAAACATCATAAATATTCTCTATAAAAAAATAAAAAATATATTGTATTAATGAATAATAACAAAGAAAAAATAAATATATATATTAAAATTCATAAAATTATATATGATATAATTTTTCTTGAATATTTCTTCAATAAAATATTATTAACAGTCAATAATTTTTACATGGTACTATTGAAATTCCATTAACAATTAATATTAAAACATTATATTTATATCATAAATATGAATGCTTCATATTTTACCATTGATATGTAAATTAAAATATATTAGTCAAAATGAAATATTGGTCCATTACATTCCTCAATACATGAACACTTCATATTAATAATTTAATCAATTTTCATTATTTTAGGATTTTCTCTATATTTAATTTAAAATTTTATCAGGCATACAAAAAATATTTTTGGGACATCTCTCTTCATATCGTTTTTTTGAGAGGTTTGATGGATTATATTATCCTTAGGTGATCCTCAAGGCACCAAAGGATGGAAATAAATTCAATGTGATTAAATTATTAGTATGGGGATGATTTTCCTGTTAAAAGTGAAACAACATGACACCACACAATATAAAAAAATAACCAAAATATTATTCACGAGAAAAAAATATAATCCAAATTTAAATAAATAGATTCATAAAATCACAGTGACAATGAAAATGGGACATAAAAATCAAAATGACAAAAATACTCATTGACAAAAAGTCACAATCAAATGTGCCACACAAAAAATATTCAAGCTCCATAAATATGTACTAAGACCAAGGTATACAGACACATCACTTGAGTAATATAATAACATTCCTTTCCATATATCTTGATTTGGAATATCTGAAAATTCTCACAAGTTCCCTAATAGGGATTGAGTTTAAACATAGTGGGATTTCCCCAAGACTTGCCAGGTCATGCATGAAGGAAAGAAAAAGTTGGAAAAATTTATATAATTTTTTTTGGAAAACATGAAAAAGGTTATATAATGCCTTAAGTAAAAAAGAGTGATGGAAACAGTAAAAAAATAGTAAATTTTACCATGTTTTTTATAACGATTTTTGTGTTCCACTACACATAAACACTTATCTATATTCACAATACCCTCAAAAAACGTATTTTTAGTGTCAATATTAATAATGGTACTCCCTAACCATAATCAATCCAACTAGGAACTATTAAACTTCCCAGCCACACTCAGGTCCCCTTGAAAACACACCAACATGCTCATGAAAATTTCAATGCCCAAATATTTTACAGAATAATAATTCCTTTTAAAAAATTCATTAAACAATTAATTTATTTACAAACCATTTTATAATTTTAAAATGAAAATATTTAAAAATACGAGAAATATTTTTTTCCATAGTCTATCTAGATTTCCTAGAAAATTACACACATTTGGAAACAAAATTGGTTCCATAAAAATAACACAAAAATTCAATAAATAATACAAGAAAAAACATTTAAGAAGACCGATACATCCAATTTTAGAATTTTAGAGTGAGAAGAAGACACATTTCTCAAAATCAATTGATTTTCACATAGGATTTGAAATGAAAGTACCAATATCCCTTCTTCATTCCATTACATTAAATTTGTCCATGAAGAAATCATGATAACTTATACAACAACATAGATAGAGGTATTCCAATACTTGTATATGATTCCATTAATGAAAAAAATTGAGATCTGAATCATAAAGGGAGAGTGAGACACAAGCATAGATTTACAAAATAACAAACTCAATAATCATTTAGAAATTTATTTCATACAATAAAGGTCTCTAAAAATGATAATGGATTCCTAGAAAGTTTAGGGGAATGTCCAACCACATTAGTTTAATCACTACCATCAGATATACTTAACCTAGATAGTCCCAGACTTATTTATGATGTAAATTAGAATTTATGTGATGAATCCATCAAGGTATCTCTTACAATGAAAAATTTGATGCCATAAATTTTTATGGAAAAAATTATTTCATGTCACAAATCATTCTTACAGTATTAGAGTTTTGTTCGAAGACATTTTAAGGCAAAAAAATTACTATATCTTTTCCCCCAACATATTTACATTATAAAACATGTTTTCAATGTAAATATTTCCTACACAAGGCTCTAAAAACCAAAATCTTGTTTATTTATCTTATTACACATTTGAACCCATCTAGAGGCGAACCAGAAAAATCCAATCATAAAAAAATAAAAAAAATTATGCTCCTCAAACCAAGGTTGATACATTATCCCCTCCATTAACTGTTCCATCTATGTAAAGTAATCAAACTAACCTTGATGTGGGTAATCTTGTTCCATTGTTAGGAATTTTCTTTTCATGATCCCATGTATATTCCTAAATATTACCATTCTATAATCAAACACACAAATAAATATTGTTTTCCCTACATAAGTGATTTTATTTCCTATAAAAAATACATAATGGCACATGAATAAATTTAACATCTAGTTAATGATAGAAATGGTCCTATTTAAGTACATCGTAAGGAGTAGGCTAGTACTTTTTCTGTTTATATACAGGAAAAACATTATAAATCAAAGTGATCATTAGTGGTAACTGATAATTCACATCACTCACTAATTCAAGTATCCCAAATTAACTAATTTATATAGGAGACAATGTTCCATTATTATTAGAATGATGTAACTCAATCCTTAGATATATCTTCTAGAAAACAAGGCCAAATACATTATATAATATCAATCAAAAAAAATTATCAACATATTATTTATGTTGAATCTATGATGTAAATTATAATTATGATCACCTAAATATTTTTTGTTGTCTTAGACACAAGGCTAGGGGTTATATGTGAAATATCACCATTTCCACCCTTAAAAGTAGAGAATGATAAAGAAATCCAAGTATTTCTTCCAAATGAAACATATTTATCATGTATTGATAACTTTTATTGTATGAGAACTTGAAAATTTGTATATTAACCTCTCACGATCCTCCAAAATCCATCACACAAGATCTCACCATTTTTTCCAATGTTTGGATCGTCCATTGAGATAGTGCATCTATCATAGGATGATAAGTCGTGCTTATGGTCAATATTATTTCATGTTCTTTATGTAAGGATTTCCAAAACCATGACATAATTATGAGGTCCTAGTCAATTAAAATTGATGTGGGACCATCATTCATCATTACAACCTCCCAAATTTAGATTTTTGAGATTTCTTCCACCACATTGGATTTACAAACAGAATTTATGTGATACAAATTCATGAGATAACCTCTAATCACCCTTATGGTATTTTCTTTCATAACCATTATTGGCAGCCCTGTGATATAATCCATGGCTATTTTCTTCTATTTCTAGATGGGAATGGGTAAATAATACAACATAACAGATGGTAAATGGAGCTCTTCCTTGACCTTGTGATAGGAGAGGCATCTCAAAAAAACTCTGGTACTCACCTCTTCATGATCTCCCACAAAAACTATGATATCGATGCTTTATAAATCTTTTGGATTCTAGGATGAAAAATCTAACTTGAATGGTGGTATCCAAAATGTAATAGATTAAGATAATCCCCATGTACCATGATATGATATGTAAAACATAACACGAAACCCCCATCTAGATTTCATACCTAATTGATCTCCCCACCATTACCTTTTGACCGTACATCTCAAAATTTTGAATCGATTGATTCAGTAAATATAACCCACCCGACAATATCAGGAACAATAGAACCTATAGGGAAAACAATAACCCCACCATTTTATGCATAGTTGAGATCCAAATATGTTATTACTAATATTATCTACCACATATCTGAATTTTATATATCCATCTTATTATATAACTTACAGTTCAATTCATCCTCTATTGAATTCAATTTCTCTAGTGTATACATAAATTATAAATATTTTTTTGTTATTCCTTGAATTTTTGTTTCCTTATATTAAAATACCATTATATTAAAATGTGATTTATGATCTTGTGATCTCTAAACACAATATATTTTTCACCAAAATGTTAGTGACACCATGTAATGCCCCAACCCCTATTACCCAAAGTTGGTGCATTATTACATATCATTGGAATGATACAAGGAATTGTGTCCTGAAGGACTGATTAGTTTAGTATACTGGTAAGTACAAGATACTTTCATATGTTTTATATTACATCATGAAATAAAAACAACGACAAAATTTTGTCCCTTTTTGAACACACTTATATCCTTAGCCTATCCCTACAGGTCAACCATAAAATACTTATTCACATCTTGGAAAAAATAATACATGGAAAGAGGTGAGCTCAGATTCTTAGTAACGATTACAATACAACAAAAACTTTCATAAATAAGCATAACCATTGAGGAAATGTATAAGACTAAAACAAAATCCTTTTAAACATTAACATCAGTATAATATGGAAAAGATAAAATCAAATAATTCTATTTACATATTCACATGGATATTCTACAAGTACCATAATCACAAGAAATATCAATGGACACTTTCATAATGATGGAATGCATAATGCCAGACTTCATATCCACATAGTCAAGGCCTTGTGCAAAGACTACAAATAAGATTTTGTCAAGGCCTTGTGCCAAGACACTAGTTTGTCTCAGGAGACCTACTGATGCATCGAGGAGCTATATCAGGATCCACCCATCACTTAATAAGTCAAATTTATTACTCATATGAAAAGGTTTAAACATAACATAAACATTTGTATTAAAACTAGCAAAAATAAATGTCAATACTCTATCTATAAACCATGAATGATATATAAATTACAAATCCATAGTCAAACATATCCCAAAACCATCAATATAGTATGGATGATTTGTATCATAATAAATCAACCTAGATCAATAATAATATCCCCTAATGGATGTTTATATAGTTGAAAATGATTAGTAGAAACCGTTGAGGGAAATAACCCTTTTTCATGAAAACATTTTAAAGTCTCACTATGTATCTAGAAGCTATTTAAAATAGATTTTTGAATTAAAGTGTCCCATTCCACTTTGAAACATTTGAAATGAATTAAAATTTCAAAACATTAATGTCCATATAAATAAAACCTTTAAACCATTTTTAAAACACAAACATTAATGAGAATGTTTTAAAAGAATAAATTTTTAAAACATTTAAAATGATATTTTAGGTATAGTTCCTAACCAAATGAGAGACGATGGAATAAAAATAATCGAGGTAATAAAAAAATTATAATAACATGAGAATAATGGGATTCATTATATACTATGTCAAATTACAGTATATATACCAAATATATGTGAATTGGTGCATAATAACAACGAAGTCTCAATGGAATGTATGTTGAGATGAATTTTTTTATAAAGGCCATATCCTTAGGATAAGGATAAATAAATGAAATAATTATGTGTTAAAAATATACATACAATAAATATGATTGGATATTTTGTGTAAATCAATCTGAGTACATTCACACATATTCTTGAAAAAACAACACCAATGACTTGGATGTTTAACTCAATGAATAGAAATTGTGTTAAAATTACTCTTATCAAGTTGATATTGATTACATGAGAATTTATCAGTGGATTGATTATGTGTATCCAAAGTATATCCACACAATGGTGAGTATAAATTACTACATAAGTAAATAAATAGTCATTTCAAACAAAATCATGGAGTAATGTAATCAATGATGTTTGCGTAAAACTGAATGAGTGGAAATTGAAATTTGTAATACACTTACCGATTTAGTAACATACAAAACATACACCCCATGAAAGAAGCATCATCCGATGATGATTTGAATACCCATGAATTAATGTATATTACGCAAAAAAATACAATCAGGGGCAGTACCTACACCACACAAAAGGTAATAGTAGAAAATATATCACAATTCTATCGGGAATAAAACTTACATAAAAACCCCTTACCTTGTACTTTTTCTTAGTATAGGTTAGGTTAAAATCTTGTATAATTGATAAATAATTGATATCAAATTATAAAAGAATAAAATAGAAATATATGATATCATATATGATCTTCTAATATTTATTTTTTAATGTTATTTCAGTAGTATTATTGTTTTGGTTGTTAAAAGATTCATTTTTATTTGTATGTTTTGTTATGTATGTAATGTTTTTATGTATAGGATGTATTTCATTCATATCCAAAATGATATTAAGACCTTAACCATTATTTTTAATCAATAAATGTGAAATATTCTCGAATGATTATGATGGGTGATGAATCTCATCACGTTCATGGAGACGGTATGTCGTACGTACGCACAACCAACAATATCATTATATTGATGGTGAAATTGTATGTAATTGGATGGTATATCATATATAAAAAAATAATTAACATGTTATATTTATTATTCACAGCATTTATACTCAATATTATACCCATCCAAATAATGATGTTTTTGAATAACAAAGGACACCACAACGTGGACACGGGAAGTCGTACGTACACACGTATGGTGACTTTGTCATTTTTAGGATTGATAGAAAAAAGAATATGGTTTGACCATATTTATAATAAAATAAAATTATTTATAAGTAAATGTATTTATTAGTTTGGTATGTAAAAAAATAAAGAGGAAGTGGATGATGAAAAGAACATGAAAGAGGGTGATGAAATTACTACCTCTTTTCGATGTGGTTCCTTTTGATTTGATCAAAAGGGTTCCATCGGTTGGAATTATGATCAATAAATGGTATATAGGATGAAGTGAGGGATGTTGGGAAAATATTTGGGTAGGGTTTGGCCGAGAAAAATGGATTTGGTGGTGTGAAATTAGGAAAAGTGGAATTACCTTTTTATAAGAGATGTAAGGGTCACTTTAGGAAAAGCTTGAAATGTTATTTTATAATAAATTTGCTTTCATTTTATAATGGCTCCAAAATAATTTAGTTCAAATATATGGTGGGGATGGGTCTAAATACTATCAACCAATAGGTTTTAGACAAGTTAAGGTTACCATTTCAACCTTACCTTTTAGATTTACCTCTTAGTTTAATAGTTTAACTTCAACCATGTCTTATTGTATTCGTCCACTATATGGTTAATAAACGTACACTAAACATCCATGAGAACCTCAAGTGGTTAATTAAAGTCATATATAATATTATTTAAGAACTAGGGATCATCTTTAGATTTTTAAAAATATTATATCAACCAATAATATAGTTTTTGTTTTAAAAACTAATTTATGTCAATTTTGAAACTATTTGGTATTTGGTTTTTCTGAAAATAATAACATGATTACTTCGAAAAGAAATTATTTAATCCATCCTAACATGTCATATTAAACAAAATGATTATTTTAATTCATAAAAAGTTTCAAATTACAATTATTTAGATATTTATAATATAAATTATTTTAATCATTCATTAATAAGAAATTTACTGCATCATCATTATTTTGTTCTAAATTTTTTTGATTATTTGATGTCTAAAAA
Source organism: Viscum album (assembly GCA_963277665.1). Lineage (NCBI taxonomy): Eukaryota > Viridiplantae > Streptophyta > Magnoliopsida > Santalales > Viscaceae > Viscum > Viscum album. The sequence goes on from OY728160.1 coordinate 1,569,330,889, forward strand.
TTATAAATAAAATACCATTATGTAGGAAATATTTTTATATTTCTAATGAATATTTAAGGTCTAATTAATCTTATGTATAACCCTATATTAAAAATATTTTTGTTATTAAACATTAAATTTAACTCTTTTTACTCTTCCGTAAATAAAATAATAATAAAGTACATAATCTAATCCAAGTAGACCTAAAGGATCATATTTTATTCCCAAGGATGTTTTTGGTTGAATTAAAATTATCCAATAAAATTATGACATGTGTTAGGGTAATTATAATATCATTTGTACCTTTAATTACCCTATTTACTTTTAAATGTGGTAAATAAAAGTCAAAAGTTACTATTCACCAAATATTACTTTCATCTTATTGAACCAAATTTTACTTACTGATATTAACAGTGTCTCTTGGATTTTTGAAAATCAATTCCTAGAAGTGGTAAAATTTTGTTTTAAACAAATTTGAAAATGCTCATTAACGATGGGTAAAAGACGACAAAAAGTTCAATAATATTTTATACATCTAATTTTGTTATAAAAATTACTCCAATGAATGACATTGAACTAATATAGGTATTATGTATATATATTGAATTAAATAAATAAAATAACTTATTATTTAAATTAAAACGCGGTTTATTTAACAATAACATAGTGTTTTTCACTATTAATCAAAAATTGAATGTTTTCAGAAAAAAACTCAAAAATTTAACCTAAGATAATATTGATATTTAAAATTTAAAAATGGATTCTATTTTACCAAATTCAAAACATATAAGTTGCATTAATTAATTTAAATCTAATTCCCATTGGTGAAACCAAAAACTGGGTTTTTAAGAAGTAAAAACTATCAAAAGATTAATACTTGTTTATGTTAAATTTGCATGTGAAATTTCAGGTAATTACCTTAACTATATTAAATTATAAAAATATAATCTTATTATACTTCCAAACCATTAAAATTCATAATTTATCACTCTAAATTAGTTCGATTAAAAAAGTTGTTTTCAATTAATATTTATTATTTTTCACTGTTCATCAAAATATTAATGTTATCAAAGAAGTACAAAGAATTTATCAAAAATAAAATTTTATGTCCCAATTCTAAAGAAGAATTTAATTTCATAAAATTGAATATATAAAAGTGTCAAATATTTGTTTTGAAAACGGTTTTCCATTAAATAGTGGTAAAATTGAATTTAAAAAAAATACTTCTTTCATCTCAAAAAATGAATTTGTTATTATATTATATCTAAGAAAACATAATATGGATTCTAAAATTATATGGAGTATATAAAATTTAAAAATAATTTAATACTATTTATAACCGCTTTTTGAACAGCTAGTTTGGTAAGTCATAGTGCGCTCGAACTCAGTGTTGCGTATAGCGCAAGTTATTGAATTACATTAAAGAAATTAACATACATTGAAATCTTGGGGTGTAAAATTCTTCCCCCATTTTTGGAAATTGTGTTCTCCTGATTTTAAAATTGGGCTTGGGAACTTCATTTAATTTCCCACATTTGAAAAAGTGTAAATAAAACTATCACTTTAAAAGAAAGAATGATAAGTTCAAATGTCACCCGAGATAACCCATACTAGGATTCCTTGTAGGAAAACATAGATAAAAAAGATAAACTAAGTTTCAATTTCTAGTGGAGAGTCATATAAAACATGATCAAGAGATAGTTAAAAATAAGAAAACCACAAACTTGTGACTGGATAAACAGTGATTAGTTTCCCAGAAGGAAAAGTAAATGGACAATGTTTTATGTTTTATATTTCATTTCATAATGTTGAGGAATTTATTTATGATATTTACTAAGAATATTAAGATATATAGTTACTTTTTAAGTATATTTTCATCCTTTAATAAATTTCTACCACTAACTCATCTTCTTTTTTCAAACGATGTGAATTCAAGATGACTTGTTCACACCTAATGCACTAAAATCAAATTCAATAGAATCAATTGATCCACAAATGAAAAACTGTATATTTTACTTATCTTTAGAGTTTAACCAAAACCAAAATGGTTAGTACAAGATCAAATGATCCCCAAAAAGGATAATACTTTAGAGAAAGAAATATTAATCATTATTTCTAAAATTAAACCAACAATACCCAAAAATCATAAATACAATTCAATAAACCATTGTTCTTAAAATCCATTAATATAATCCAAACTAATATTCAAACCCCAAACATAGAAGAATTTGATTATGTATCCTTCCACGTTAAATTTTATCTCCTAATAACATCAACTACTCTTAAAGTCACATACGTAAAAGTAATTAACCTAATAACATATTCTCTACGATAGGATAATCATTTTCATAAAATACCCAATTCCCAATAAATCCACAATAATTACATAGATATAAATGCAACATTACTCCTAAAATTAAATCCCATAGTATTCTATTGTCCTTAGGCATATAGTGTTCCAAATAGAGTGAACGTCATTCAAAATAACATTTATCACTAAATCACCAAATCATTTTCCTATACTAAGGACATCCATTTGATAAGATATAAGGTACAAAATCATCTTATTATTGATCAAAAAAACCATTTTACTGAAAAAAACTATTCACACTGACTAGGGACTTCACGTAGTCATGTGGTAGTAGATAAATCCCAATCACACTCTGGTTTTGGGTTCTATTCCCTCAGCATTTCCTGACGCGATGGGTTGTCACACGGTCTATATGTTTTCCTTTTTCAAAAACTATGTTTTATAACATTCCCAAAATGAGATAAATTCCTAAAAATAAATATAACATAATTTAACCACAAATGTTATCTCACACCAGGTATTTTTCATCCCAAAAATTAATAACCTATAATTTCCTAAAATTCAAGGATCATATAAACCCAAATGGTTCATTATAACTATATGAACAAAATAAAAGACAATTCTTCCTCAAATAGCATTTTGACATAACAATCTACATGGGTACACATACAATAGAATAGTCCTTTAAAGTAATACCATACTTTTAAACATTTATCCATCCATTTATTTCCAAATAGTATCTTCCTGGACTTAGTGGTTATGCTATATAATAGGGCGTTGACTCAGGTAATGCCAAGGTCACATAAATTTATGGAAAATGTCTATAATTGGATTCATAGGATCATTTTTATTTTCTTCCATAGTACTCTTCATTTTTTTTTCTTGACAATTTATTACATTATGTCTTTCTTTCCCACACATAAATCATTTATTTGTTCCTTTAAGACACTTTCCTGGGTGTCTGCTTCCACATTTCTTGTATGATGGAAATTTAGATTTCTTTTCTCCCTGGTCTCCACTGCTTGAGCTCATATCATTCACTGGCTTTCTTTTTTTTTTTTTTGAGTTTGGGAGTTGGTTAATATATATGTTTTTCGTCATATTTTTGGAAAACTGATTCTTCATGAACTCAATATCATTTAAAACTATCATCATTCCAATTATTTTCTCATTTCCACCACTGTTCCCACCTTCTACATCGTCTTCAATGTTGCAATGACTTCCTTGGAATCTAGCCATTAACTAACACAAGAAACCATTGTGTGTGTCATAATATCATTTTGGGAATATCGTAACACCTTATTTAAATCTAAAACACCCTATGATTAACCAATGTTATTTATTCTCATCTTATATTAATATCCTTAAAAGTGGTTTGTAATGAAAATGTGAATTATCCTAAGCATATCCCCAGGGAGTATCGTAACCAAGAGTGCAGCATGGCTCGTTGTCATGTTCCGGGATAACCTAGGTCAGGCCCAAAACTCTTTTTAAGAGTTTTCACTTCTAGGAACATCTATGCTAGAGCTGCCTTTAACTACTTGTATCCCAACAGGGATGTATTTCATGGAAAACCCACATAATATTTACATTACCAAATTTTTTGAATGTTCTTCTATACTAATCCTCAATTAATATCTTAGGGTAGTGTTTCTTAATCAATATTTTTTTATAAATTTAGCTTCCAAGGTTTGTACTAAACTTCATCTTATACCAACTGTAACGCCCTGACTATCACGACCCGCCTTCACCAAAAGGAGAGAAGGGTCAACAGAATTCCAGGCCCTTCCTTCTTTAAGATGAAAGAGAGATAATGACCCCCGAGACCCGCCTTCAATAGGTCCCGGAGTGTCGACTAGAACCAAGGGTATAGAAATTACACACAAATAGAAGGCATTACCCATTTTTGTTTTATAGGATCGGGAGATAAGATAATGAAACCCAACGAAACAAAAACAAAAATAAAGTTAAAGCCAAAAGTAAACCATTCCCAAATTCATGTTCCAAAAAGTAAAAGCCACAAGGTATAAAAGGTGACTACAAAGGTAAGTACCAAAGAAAGAAAAACAACAACTGCAACGGCCCCAAAGGTCTGAGCTAGTATGGTCCTGCATGATCTCAGAAGTCCTCCAGGAATCCTGAAAGCTGTTTTATATACTTAGGGTGAGGATACAAGTACACTCAGTAGGAAAAACCAAAGACTCTCGTGCACAAGATGGGGAATTTACTAAAGTCCTGTGAGAAAAAGGGTTTAACGATACTCATAACAAGGTAAACTATCCACCCAAGCCTCACCAAGGAACGCTCCCCAGATAACACAAGTCAAGTAGTATATATAATAAGAGAACATCAATGTTCCGGTACCCCACGCCACTTTCCCACTGGTTATTGAGACATCCTACGCATCGAACCAATCCCGCCATTCTCACCGCAGTTCCACTGCCACACCCGCCCGCACACACCGGGGCCACAACTGTCACACGTACCACACCTACAAACACCTAGGCCAGAACAACAACCACCACGCCTGAAGACACCTGGGCTAGAAGATCCACTGCCATGCCCGAAGACACTTGGGCCTCAACCCGAAGATACTTGGAAAACTTCCTGCCCACACACACCTGGGCCATAACCACCACACTACCCCGCCAAAATATTCTTGGGCTAATAATGGACCACAGGCCATCACAGCCTGCCCAATGGTACTTGGGCTATCCCGGAAGGGGAGCAGAAAAGGAGCTAATAACCAGCCACTAAGAATAGTGTTGGGAAAAACACCATCCCCCATGAAATAGGGGTGTTCGGCACTAAGTGTTCAACATGGGTGGGGTGCGAATAAGAAACACAATACTACAAGTATATACATAGGTAACAAGCACTCACCCAAAGTTAGGTTATTCTTCAAACAGCCTACAGATCACAATAGCACTCAAGTACGAGTCACAAATCTCACCAACAAAACTCATTTGTCTCATTCTTGTTTTCATGTTCAGTAATAGTTTTTAAATAAGTTCCTGAACCTACTTGGGAAGCTAACACCATTAGCATAACCATGGAATGAATCCAACCAAACATCAATTTAAGCATTCATACCTGCTTATCTTGTAATGTTACAACAACAATGGGATAAGTGAGATCCCTCAATGTACTAGAACCAAAGAAACCCTTGAGACACTACCCTGTGTCCCCCAAAATGGTTTCTCATCAACAGAAGATCCCACCCCAATTCGTGATATTAACAAGGTAACAACCTGGTCTTCAAACTCACAACCAACAAATCCATATCAACAGGGGATCCCATCCCCTCCCACATCTCCAGCAATCGGCCCATAAAAGAAAACAACCAAACCACTACCACTAACACAAAGTAGGGCCAGTTCGGTATTTTTAGATTTATAAGATTTAACACACTCCATGATTTCATTTTCATGTTCTTTAACTAGGGGTTATCACAGAGGGGTTGATCCTGGTGCTTTCAATTCATTTATCTGGGTGTACGTGATTAACCAATTTCCCTTTTTACAGCAGGAGTTCACAACCACAAACAAGGCATTTCAAACATCCGCAGGGGTTCATTAGTGGACAGAGAAATACCACCAACAGCCATGATTTTCAGTAGGTGTAAGCCCACACAATTCAGAAAGATGATCATAACATAAAATAGCATCAACGATCACAGTCCCCCCTTCTTTCTTCATATAATCATTTCATTATCATTATTTAGGTCTGGTTTAACCAATTCTACAGAACCAAAAGCACGCCCACCCCACATGATACTCAAAAGCGAGAGACGAAGAAATTCCCTACTTTTTGATCAACGATCGATGCTAAGGCCAGGGGAGAAACTTCACAGATAGTGATGCGGTTCGCCTGAACGAAAATCTGCTCGTCTGGACAAAGGGTACTCTTAACACAGGGTGATCGAGAAAATAAGAAACCACGGATAACCCTTAGTTTATAAGAGCAGTGGATGGTTGAGATAAGAACTCCAAACCGCGTAAGGAGCGGGGGTCGTGGGTTAACCGCACGACCCCACAAGATATCAAAGGTGTTGGGTGGTTTCAACCATCAAACACACTGGGTTAATTTATTCAATATGTAATTATAACATTTATGGGTGCTACCGGGCATTAAAACAATCTTAATGGGCATCAAAGAAGGGTTTAAAACTCAATTTTCAAACGTCACTAGAAAAACCACGACAAATCCGGTTGACGCCGATCGGTCCCGCCGATCGTTCTCACTGATCAGTCACACTGATCGTTCTCACCAATCGGTCCCGCTGATCGTTCTCATTGTTCGGTCGCACCGATTCGTCTCACCGATCGGTCTACCCGATCGGTCGCGCCGGTCGGTCTCACTGATCGGCCGCGCCAGTCAGTCTAACCGATCGGTCGCACCGAGACGCTACCCCTTTAGTATCCGGATTTTTGGAAAAGGAAAAGACCAAGAGAGTCTATTTCATCACATCAGATACCTCTCAAACTATTCTCCCCCTTGAGAATTTAAACAACCCAGAAGGAAAGAGCGGGTCCGAACAACCACCTCGAAAGATAGCTCTCAAGAGTGAACCTCATTGTTAACTATGAACACTTTCCTATCACAAACCATGCAACATATCATGTCAAACTGCCCAGGCATGTGGGGGTTGGGGAGTCTCTTTCCCCATGTCAAGATATTATCGGCTTTTGGTGGCACTGACTCGCCCACACGGGTTTAATCGCATCCACCTCAATGCATCTTGATTAGGGGTCGGGTTCTCTCCTCCCTCATAGCCAGGACTTTTCACACACATTTAGAGGAATAAATAAAACTATCATTTCATAGGCAACAAGGTAAAACATCCTACCACAACAGCTATAACAACAGAACGAAACTCAAAACAACTCTGGGTACTGGGCATGCATATGTGCTTCCCTCTCCCACGTACTCTCCTCAATCCTACCATGTCTCCACAACACAGGAGAAAAGGGAATGGTTCTCCCACGAAGAACCTTTTCTTTGCGATCCTTGGTCATCACTGCTCTCTCCACAAAAGTCAAGTTGTCCTCGATTTTCAGTTCTCCCCAGCCAAGGATGTGTGAATCGTCATGCAGACACCGAAAGAGATGGGAGATGTGGAAGACATCATATATCCTCAGTAGCAGCGGTGGTAACTCTAGCTGATAGGCCACTTCGCCGACCTGCCGTAACACTTAGAAGGGCTCGATGATCCTAGTAGAAAGCTTACTCCCCTTGTCGAACCTCCATTGTCCGCACCAAGTGGATTCCCTTAAGAACATGTGGTCTCCAACGTCAAATTCCAAGGGCCTCCTGCTGGTATTAGCATACGAATTCTTCTGATTTTATGCCGCCTTCATCCTTTCCCGTATGAGCTAAACCTTCTCTGTTGTGCTCGGAACCACCTTCAGGACAAGGATGTCTGCCACTCCTACTTCGGCCCAACACACAGGTGAACGGAATGGACTCCCGTACAAGGCTTCAAACGGGGCCATACCAATGGTAGAGTGATAGCTATTATTGTAGGTGAACTCTACCATGGGAAAGTGTCGCACCCATGATACTCTTAAGTTCAGAACACATGCCCGCAACATATCCTCCAAGGTCTGGATGGTGCACTCCGTTTGTCCGTCTGTCTGGGGATGGAAAGTCGTGCTAAGGTGTAATTGTGTGCCGAAAGCATGCTGCAATCCTTTCCAGAACCGTGAGGTAAACCATACATCCCCATCCGAGACTATAGACCTCATAACTCCATACAACTGCACCACCTCATCCACGTACTTTCATGCCAAAGCATCCAAAGTACTCAACTCCCTGATTGCCAGAATGTGGGCCGATTTCGTCAACTGGTCCACTACCACCTAGATGGCGTCATATGCCCCTTGGACCTTGGGAAGTCCCATGATGAAATCCATCAAGATGTCATCCCACTTCCACACGGGGACATCTAGAGACAGCAGTAGGCCTCCTGGAACTTGGTGTTCAACCTTCACTTGCTGACACACTAAGCACTTGGCCACAAACTCTGCCACTCCTTGCTTCTCTTCGGGCCACCAAAATAGTCTCTTCAGTCCCTGGTACATCTTGGAAACTCTTTGGTTTACCGCCAGTGCTGAGTTGTGGAACACACTGAGAACCTTATCACGCATCACTCCTGGAACAAACAACCTTCCCTGGAAAAGCATCTGGTTCTGACCATCCTCTATCCATCCTTCAGGAGCATTTCCCTTGTCAACTCGGTCATGAATCACTTTGCACTCTGGGTCTCCCCACTAAGACTCCTCCAATTTCTGCAACAGAGATGACTGCACTGCCATCTGATATAGGCAACCTCTACCACCATCCATCCTCACATCCAGGTCTAAGGAAGCCAACTCCTCCATCGCCTTCCAGGCATCCGCCGACTTTCAGACCGCATCCTTCTACGTCTTCCTGCTCAAAGCATTGGCCACTACATTTCCCTTTCCTTCAGTATAAGAGATCTTGATGTTGTATTCCTAGAGGAACTCCACCCATGTCCACTGTCACAAGTTTAGGTCCCACTAAGAGAAAATATACCTCAAGATTTTTCTGATCTGTGAAGACCCTAAAGCATTATCCGATGAGATAGTGCCGCTATAAAATTAGCGAAAAAATGAACGCTACAAGCTCCTGGTCGTGGGTGGAGTAATTACGCTCATGAGGGTGTAGCTTTCTGGACCCATAGGAGATCGCCCCTTGTTGCCGCATCAACACACATCCCAGGCCCTGTCCTGAAGCATCGTAGAACACCTCATACACTACCCCTTCTTCTAGAAATCTCAGTAATGGGGCACTAACCAACTTCTCCTTCAGATAGCTAAAGGCTGACTCGCACTGCTCACTCCACACGAAAACCTTTTTTTTTCATGGTCAGGGTTATCAAAGGGGCTGCAACTCGGGAGAAGTTGGGTACGAACCTCTGATAGTAACCTGCCAACCCGAGGAAACTATGGACCTCTGCCACATTCTTGAGTGCCACCCAAGAAACAACTGCCTCAAACTTTGGTGGGTCCACCACTACCCCCTGCTCGGACACCACGTGCCTGAGGAAGTGTACTTCTCTTGTCCAGAACATGCATTTAGACAAATTCCCATAGATCTGATGATGTCGGAGGACCTTCAAAATTGTACTCAAGTGCTCTACATGGTCATCCTCTGATCTTGAGTAGACCGGGATGTCGTTGATGAACACAACTACAAACCGATCCAGGTACTCCTAGAATATGGAGTTCATAAGCCCCATGAACACATCCGGGGCGTTCGTAACACCGAAGGGCATGGCTACGAACATGAAGTGTCCATATCTGCACCTGAACCCCATCTTCGGGATGTCACCCTCCTTCACTCTCAACTGGTCATACCCATACCGCAGGTCGATCTTCGAGAACCATCCTTCCCCTTTCAACTTGTCGAAAAGATCGTCTATCCTCAGAAGAGAGTAGTGATTCTTGATCGTCACCTGATTCAGCCTCCTGTCGTCTATGCACAACCTGAGACCACCATCTTCCTTCTTAGTGAATAAGACTGGAGAACCCCATAGTGACGCACTTGGCCAAACATATCCCCTATTCATTAGATCATCAATCTCGATCCGCAACTCCTATAGCTCTGAAGGTTCCATCCGGTAAGGATCCATCGAGATTGGACAAGCGCCGGGCTGTAAGTCTATCCAGAACTAGATATCTCGTCAAGGGGGTAGAGTCCTTACCTCCTCAGCAAAGACGTCCATAAATTCACAGACATCACTGGCACTTCCACCATATCAGCATCTACTGATTCCACTAACAGCTCAGCCAACAAGGAGAGGAGGGGTTCCTCTCACCTGCTACCCTTCTGACTGCTCCGCTCGCTGGGGAAGGTAACACGTCGGCCACCCAAGTCCGAGAACACAACCCTTCCTCAGAAACTGTCAATGAAGACACAGACAGAAAATAGCCAGTCGATGCCTGGGACGACAACGTATGGCAGTATCTGTAGCAGAAGAAGATCCTTAACCGACTAAGGTGGCCCTATCATCAGTCTGCATCCCCGAAAAACAAACAACAAGTCGGTCTGACCTATGACTGGTGTGCTCAACAACAGGGGAACTGGAAGTCTCTTGGCATCTAGGCCCAAGGCATGGGCTAGACTGGGTGCAACAAAGGAGTGAGAAGCTCCGGTATCAAACAAGGAATAAGCTAGAGTTCTAAACAAACTGATCGTACCTCGAACAACCTCCGGCCCTGTAGGAACTGCTGCCTTTGTGGCGTGTATCTGTCCACGCCCGGCTCCTCTGCCCCTCGGCTATCATCCACCTTCCCGACCATGCCCTGGTTGAGGTCCCTGAGGAGCACCCTGAGGTCACCCCCCCTCTTCCTACATCTATCCTCGGAGGAGCGGGAGCTTGCTGTCCCTGCGGCTGCTGTGGGGGTGGGTGCGGGGGCTGTCTGCCACCGTCGTATTGTACCCGGTCTAGGCACATACTCTGTAGATTTCCATGGCACTCACAGATAAAGCATCGCGATCTCAGGCCTGAAGGAAAAGGGCGAGGACCAGCGGATCGAAACTGAAACTGCTGCGGCCTGCTCCCTGCAGGTCGGAACCTGGAGGGTCCTGACACTGGAGGCCTGGTGCTGACGAACTTCCCCTTTGATGGACCCAGCTGGATCCCCTCTCATGACACACCTCCTAGAGCGTGCATCCTCTCCACCACTTCAGCCTCCTTCTGGACCTCCATGTTTGTCGGCAGGGTAAAGGGGGTAACATCGTACTGGAGGGAGGGTCGGAGAACCTCCTCTAGACGTCTTTCCCAAGACTCCCCGTCGGGAAAGCGGTCCAGAGAAAAATGTAGGAGGTCATTGAACTTGATTCCTAGCTCACTCACTGACATACTCCCCTGTTGGAGGGAGAGTAGCTCTTGTCTCTTTTCCGCCTTCATCATCGAGGAGAGAAATTCTGCCCAGAACTCCTCAAAATTAGATCATGGCACCTAAGCCTCTCTCCTCTCCCCTAGGTAAAGCGTCCACCACTAATGCGCCGCTCCCCACATCTGGCTGACGGCTAGAGGAACCCAGTACTCGGTCAGGGCCCGAATCAGGCCGAATGCTATCACTAGTTCCTCTAGCCAGCCTTCCGTCTTCATGTCAGAGGTGCTACCCTCGTACTTATTGAGGGTCTATCGCTGGAAGGCCCAAAGAGTCTTCTACCACTGGTCGTCTCTTCCTCTCGATCAACTCTCTTCTGATCGGCCTAAGTATTCTCCAAGGCCTCGATCGCCTGTACCACACATGGTCGCCTCCCAGGTTCCATAACTACAAGAAAAACGAGGAATGCCTAAGCCTTAGTAGTGCAGAATATTGTTCTTAAAATTTCTTAATCTTTTCATTTATTCATAAATACCAAGAAATCCCAGAAACATGAGAACACAAGCCATTATGATTCATGTACCTTTCCTAGGGTCTCTACCCTGCAATATGCGTGGCCTCACTTGGTTGTTCGGGAGGTCCATAGTCCTTGCATCGGATCACGGGGGGCCCTAAAATCTCATGTCCTAGCTGGTCTTCCCTGGCCTAATTCACGCACCAAGGTCACCCAACAATGTTTCCTTACCATCCCATGCAATACTCAGTGTGTCTAACTCCAGACTCCATCATATCTCTCAACCTGCCTCTGATACCATTCTATCACGACCCGCCTTCACCAAAATGAGGGAAGGGTCAACAGATTGCCAGGACCTTCATTCTTTTAATTGAAGGAGAGATAATGACCCCCATGACCCGCCTTCAATAGGTCCCGGAGTGGCGACTAGAACCAAGGGTATAGAAATTACACACAAATGGAAGGCATTACCCCTTTTCGTTTTATAGGATCAGGAGATAAGATAATGAAACCCAACGACACCAAAACTAAAAGAAAAGTAAAGCCAAAAGTAAACCATTCCCACATGCATGTTCCAAAAAGTAAAAGCCATAAGGTACAAAAGGTGACTACAAAGGTAAGTACCAACGAAAGAAAAACAGCAACTACAATGGCCCCAAAGGTCCAAGCTAGTATGGTCCTGTGTGATCCCCGTAGTCCTCCTGGAATCCTGAAAGACGTTTTATATACGTAGGGTGAGAATACAAGTACACTCAATAGGGAAAAACAAAGACTCTTGTGCACAAGTGGGGGAACGTACTAAAGTCTCGTGAGAAAAAGGGGTAAACGAAACACCTATCGGGGTAAACTATCCACCCAAGCCTCAACAAGGTACGCTCCAAAAATAACGCAAGTAAAGTAATATATATAATAAGAGCACATCAATGTTTGGTTACCCCACACCACTTTACCACTGGTTATTGAGAAATCCTATGCATTGAACCAATCCCGCCATTCTCACCGCAGTCCCACTGCCACACCCGCCCGCACACACCTGGGACACAACCGCACACAGTCCCACTGCCGAATCTCACACGCAAAAACCTACACCACAACTGTCACACGTACCACACCTGCAAACACCTAGGCCAGAACAACCACCACCAGCCCCGAAGACACATGGGCTTGAAGATCCACTGCCACACCCGAAGGCACCTGGGACTCATCCCGAAGATACTTGGGAAACTACCTTCCCGCACACACCTGGGCCATAACCACCAAACTACCCCGCCCAAAGAATCTTGGGCTAATAATGGACCTCAGGCCATCACAGCCTACCCGAAGGTACTTGGGCTATCCAGGAAAGGGATCAGAAAAGGAGATAATAACCAGCCACTAAGAATAGTGTTGGGAAAAACAGCCTCCCCCATGAAATAGGGGTGTTCGGCACTAAGTGATCAACATGGGTGGGGCGCGAATAAGAAACACAAAACTACAAGTATATACATAGGTAACAAGCACTCACCCAAAGTTTGGTTTTTCTTCAGATAGCCTACAGATCAAAACAACACTCAAGTCTGAGTCACGAATCTCACCAACAAAACTCGTTTGTCCCATTATTGTTTTCATGTTCAGTAATAATGTTTAAATAAGTTCATGCACCTACTTGGGCTACTAACACCATAAGCATAACCAAGGAAAGAATGCAGCCAAATGTCAATTTAAACATTCACACCCTGTTCTCTTGTAATATTACAACAACAAGGGGACAAGTGAGATCCCTCAAAGTACTTAAACCAAAGAAACCCTCAAGAAAATACCTCATGTCCCCCAAAATGGTTTCTCATAAATAGAAGATCCCACCCCAATTTGTGATATAAACAAGGTAACCACCCGGTCTTAAAACTCACAACCACCAAATCCATTTGAATAAGGGATCTCATCCCCTCCCCCATCTCCAGCAATCGGGCCCATAAAAGAAAACAACCTAACCACTACCAAAAACACAAAGCAGGTCCATGCCGGAATTTTCAGATTTATAAGATTTAACACGCTCCATGATTTTATTTTCGTGTACTTTAACTGAGGGTTATCAAAGAAGGGTTGATCCTGGTGCTTTCAATTCATTTAGCCAGGTGTATGTGATTAACCAATTGCCTTTTTTACAATAGGAGTTCACAACCACAAACATGTCATTTCAAATATCCCCAAGGGTTCATTAGTTCACAGAGAAAGACCACCAACGGCCATGATTTTCAGTCGGTGTACGCCCGCACAATTCAGAAGGATGATCATAACATAAAACAGCATCAACGATCACGACCCCCCTTCTTTCTTCATATAATCAGTTCATTATCTTTATTTAGGTCTAGTTTAACCAATTAAATAGAACCAAAAGCACGCCCACCCCACATGATACACAAAAGTCAGAGATGAAGAAATTTTCTACTTGTGGATCAACGATAGACCCTAAGGCCGGGGGCAGAACGTCATGGATAGCGATGCGGTTCGCCTGAACGAAAAGCTGCTCGTTTAGAAGAAGGGTACTCCTAACACAGGGTGATCAAGAAAATAATAAACTGTGGCTAACCCATAGTTTATAAGGGCAGCGGATGGTTGAGATAAGAACGCCAAACCGCGTTAGGAGCAGGGGTCGTGGGGTGACCACGTGGCCCCACACGTTATCAAAGGGGTCAGGTGGTTTAAACTGTCACACACACCAGGGTAATTTATTGAATATTTAATTATAACATTTATGGGCACTATCGGGATTTAAAACAAGCTTAAAGGGGGTCAAAGAAGGGTTTAAAACTCAATTTGCACACGTCACTGGAAAAACCCGACAAAGATGGGTGACACTGATCAGTCTCACCGATCGGTCACCCTGATCGGTCTCCCCGATCGGTCTCGCCGATCGGTCGCACTGATCGGTGTTGCCGATCGGTCACACCGATCGGTCTCCCTGCTAGGTTGAACCGGTCGATCTCAGCGATCAGTCGCGCCGATTGGTCTCACCGATCGGTCGCGCTGATTGGTCTCACCGATCAGTCGTGCCGATTGGTCTCACCGATCGGTCTCAACGATCGGTCGCGTCGATCGGTCTCATTCATGTCGATCGGTCTCACCGATCGGTCGTGTCGAGATGCTACCCCTTTAGGATCTGGATTTTTGGCAAAGGAATGGACCAAGAGTGTCTGGGTTATCACACTGACCCCCGTTACCCAGAGTCAGTGCATTATTACATAACATTGGCATGATATAAGGAATCATGTCCTGAAAGACCGATCAATTTAGTATTCATTGAAGTAATAGATACATTCATATGTTTTGCATTAAATCCTGATGTAAAAACATCAACAATATTCTGTCCCATTTTGTACACACTTAAATCCGTATCCTATCCCTGAAGGTCAACCATAAAATACTTCTTCATGTCCTGGTTTAAAAAAACATAGAATGTGGTGATCTAAGATTCTCAATAAGGATAACAATATTGAGGAAACTTTCCTAAATAAGAATAAACATTTAAGGAAATGTATAATACTAAACCAAAAGCCTTTTAAACATTAACTTCATTAACATATGGAAAAGATAAAATCAAATAATTCTATTTATTTATTCACATGGATATTCTACTAGTCGAATAATCATATGAAATATCAATATCCACATTCATTATGATGGAATTCATAATGCCAGACTTCATAACCCTATAGTCAAGGCCTTGTTCCATGACTACAAATAATATTTCATCAAGGCATTGTTCCAAGACACTAGTTTGTCTCATGAGACCTATCGATGCATTGAAGAGCTGTTGCTTGCTCTACCCATTAATTACTAAGTCCAATTCATTCCTCATATGAAAAGGCTTAAACATATCATAAACATTCATATTAAAACTGGCATAAGAAATGTCAATACTTTATCCATAAACCATGAATGGTATAAAAATAACACATCCACAATAAAACAAATCACAAAACCTTAAATACATTATAAAATATTTGTATCATAATAAATCAACCTCGATCAAAAATAATATCTCGTAATGGATGCTGACATAGTTCAAAATGATCAATAAATATCATTGAGGGAAATATCCCTTTTCCATGAAAACATTTAAAAGTCTCACTATTTATCAAGAAGTTGATTAAAATCGATTTTTGAATCAAAGTGTCTCATACCACATTGAATCTTTTAAAACGAATTTCAATTTTAAAAAATTAGTGCCCATATGAATAAAAACATAAAATCATTTTTAAAACACAGACATTAATGATAATGATTTAGAAGAATAATTTTTGAAAACATTTAAAATTATAATTTTGTTTAGAGTTCCTAACCAAATGAAAGATGCGTGAATTAAAATAATTTAGGTAATAAAAACATTATAATATCATGAGAATAAAGTTGTTCATGATATACTATGTCAAAGTAAATTATATACACAAAATAAAAGTGAATTGGCTCTTGGTTTTCTCCAGCAGCTTGTTCATGGTCTGTAAGTTTCAGTTCTTGCTTATGTTGGTGGATTTTTTAGAGACAACACATTCTCTCCAGTAGTTCATGTATCTTTGGAAATCCCTGTTCATGTTATGGTTCCACTTTTTCAGGTAGATATCATGTTTTTCATTTGGAATCAAATGACCTACTGCAGGCAGGTTTGTTTGCTTCCAATGGTTTTTATGTCTCACATGTTTGTATTTCATTACATTCCATAATGGTGTGAGCCTTCCACACTACGTTTTTGTACAAAACCTTTTTATTTTTAACATATTTCTTCATATAGGAATTGGGTAACCAATTCATGTCTCAGTTTTCTAAAAAAAAATAATAAAAGTGAATTCGCGCATGACATCATAGATGCCTCAATAGAATTTATGTTCAGATGAATTCTTTTATAAAGACTAAATCCCTAGGTTAAGGATAAATCAATGACATAATTATGTGTGAAAAATATAAATACACTCAATATTATTGGATATTAAATTTAAATCAATTAGAGTACATTCACATATAATCTTGTAAGAACAACACCAATGACTAGGATGTTAAACTCAATGAATAGAAATTGAGTTTAAATTACTCTTATCAAGTTTATATCAATGACTTAAGAATTTATTAATTGAGTGATTATGTGTATCAAGAGTATATCCACAAAAATGGGTGTGTAAATTAATATATATGTTAATAAATAGTTATTTAACACATAATCTTGGAGTAAAGTAATCAATGATGTTTACGTAAAACAGAATGAGTGGAAATTGAAATTTGAAATTACATTACCGATTTGATAAATTATGAAACAAACACCCCATGAAAGATGGGCCATACAATGATGATGTAAATACCCATAAATTAATTTATATTATGCATACAATACAATCATCGTTAGTACATACACCACACAAAAGGTAATAGTGGCAAATATATCATGAATCTCACGGGAATAAAATTGAGATGAAATCCCTTTACCTTGTACTTTTCCATATTATAGGGAATGTTAACCTACATTATAATGGTTAAATCCTAGTTATTAAATTATTCAATAAATTAAATACATATATATGATATCATATAATATCTTCCAGTATTGCTTTGTTAATGATATTTCAGTAGTATCGTTGTTTTGGTTGTTAACAAATTGATTTTTCCTTATATGTATTGTTACGTAAGTCATGTTTGTTATGTATAAGATGTATTTTATTAATATCCATAATGATATTATGTTTTTAAACATTATTTTTTATCCTAAATTGAAAATTATTCTTCAATGATTAGGATGTGGAATGAATCTCATTGCATTCATGGTGACGGTAAGTCGTACGTACGCACGAGCGAAAATATCATTATATTAATGGTAAAATAGTATGTAATTGGATGGTATATCATATATATAAATTAATTAAAATGTTAGATTTATTATTTACATCAGTTATACAAATTATTATAACTATACAAATAATTAAGTGTTTGAATACCAAACTACACCGCGACATGGAGACGGTAAGCCGTACATACCCACATATGGTGACTTTATCATTTATAGGATGGATAGAATAAATAATATGGTTTCAAAATATTTATAATAAAATCATAGTATATATAAGTTAGTTGATTTAATATTTTTTTAGGGAATCAAATAATAAATAGGAAGTGTAAGAAGAAAATAACATGAAAGAGGGTGGTAAAATTATTACCTCTTCTTCAGGTGCTTCCTTTTAATTTGTTCAAAAGGGATCCATAGGTAGTCTTCCTGATCAAAGAAAAGACTCTATGTTGCAGTGAGGGAAGTTGGGAAGATATTTGTTCCGGGTTTGGCTGAGCCAAATGGATTTGGAGATGTGAAATTAATATAAGGGGAAGTACCCTTTTATAAGAGATGAGAGGGTCACTTTAGGAAAACCATGAAATATTATTTTATAATAAAATAATTTTCGGTTTATAATGGCACCAAGTTGATTTATTTCGTATCTAAAGTGGGGAGAGGTGTAAATACTATTAACTAATTGGTTTTAGACAAGTTTAGGTTACCATTTAACCTTATCTTTTAGTGTTAACTCTTAGTTAAATAGTTTAGCTTTTACCGTGTCTTCTTTTATTATTACACTATATGGTTAGTATACATACTCAAAACATCCAAGAGGGCATCAATTGGTTAATTAATGACATAAATAATATTATTTAATCACTTTTTAAGATGCTTATATTTTTAGGAATATTATATCAACCAATTATATAGTATTTGTTTTAAAAACTAATTTAGGTCAATTTTGTCACTATTTAGTATTTGTTTTTTTGAAAATTATAACTACATTATTAATTCAAAAAACTATTATTTAATCAATCTTGACATGTCATATTAACCAATATAATTATTTTAAATCATCAAAACTGTAATATTACATTTATTTGAAAATTTATTATTTTTATTGTTTTAATATTTCATTAATAAGGTAATTACTGATCATCATTGTTTCATATAAAAATAATTTATTTAGTTTTTAAAAATTATAAATAATATACCATTATGTAGTAAATAATTGTATCTTTCTAATGAATATTTATAGTCAGATTTATCTTATGTATATTCTTATATTAAATTTTTTTTGTTGATATACTTTGAATTTAACAATTTTAACTCATCTTTAAATAAAATAATAACAAATGTCTTAATCTAATCCAAGTGGACATAAAGGATCATATTTTATTCAAAAGTTTTTTTGGTCGAATTACACTAATCCAATAGAATTAGGACAAGTGTTAGGGTAATTATAATATCATTTTTACCTTTAATTACCCTATTTACTTTTAACCGTGGTAAATAAATGTCAAATGTTACAATTCACCAAAAATTATTTTAATCTTATTGAACCAAATTATACATACTGATATTAACCGTGTCTCTACTAATTTTTTAAATTCAATTCACAGAAGTGGTAAAATTATGATTTATGAAAATTTTAAAAATCTTCTAGAAGATGGCTAAAAGACGGTAAAAAGTTCTATAAAATTTTATACATCTAATTTTATTAAAAAAATGACTATAGTAGATCACAATGAACTAATATAGGTATCATATATCTATATTGACTTAATTAAATAAAATAAATAAATATTTAAATTAAAGGTTGGTTTTTTATACAATAACGCATTGTTTTTTTACTATTTATCGAAAAAAGATTTTTTTCCGAAAAATAAAAAAAATTCATCCTAAGATAATTTTGATATTTCAAATTCAAAAATAATTTCTATTTTACCAAATTAAAAACATTTATTTATCATTAATTAATTTAAAACTACTTCCCATTGTTAAAACCAAAAAGTAGGGTTTTTAAATGTAAAAACTATTAAAATATTGATATGTATTTCTGTCAAGTTTAAATGTGAAATTAAATATAATGACTTACATTTTTTAAATGATAAAAATATGACCTAATTATAATTAGAAACCACTAAATCCAAAATTTAACACAATAAATTATTTCTATTAAAAAACATGTTTTTCAATTTAAATTTAGTATTTTTCACTATTTATTAAAATATAAATGTTATCAGAAAAGTACAAAAAATTTATCCAAAATAATTTTTTTGTCTTGATTCTAAAGAATAATTTAGTTTCATTAAATTAAATATATAAAAATGTCAAATATTGTATTTTAAAATGGATATCCATTAAAAGGTTGTAAAATTTAATTTAAAAAAATACTTCTTTTATCTGTAAAAATGAATTTATTCGTATATTATGTCTATGAAACACATAATATTAATTCTAAAAATATATGTAGTATATGAAATTCAAAATTTAGTTAATTCTATTAATAAACGATTTGTGAACGGATAGTTTGGTAAGTCGTGTTGCGCTCGAACTCGGTGTTGTGTGTAGAAAAAGCTATTGAATTAATTTAATGAAAATAACATACTATTAAATCTTGGGGTGTTACACACCACGTATTTTTGGTATAAACTATATAAGTGATTCCCTATTCATGTGTACAGTTTTTTTCTCATGTTCCCATAACTTTCAGGAGCCATACATGAAAACATAATCTCCCTACATTAGTACACTACCCAACCCATATTCTAATGCATAATAATAGACTTTATAGCCATATCCAAAATCTAGAATCATGATGATATGTAATGATGTAAGGGAATCCTTAAGATCCTGTAAATATTTATTAAACCCATATATTTATAAAAAATGAATTCCTTTTCTCTTCAAATCTGTTATCCATGAGGAACAATGTCAAAATCACAATTAAATTATTCTTAATGTCCCACTAAGATAATGAAAATTCAAATCTACAAAAATTATTTGGTGTTGGTCAAGAGATAAAAACTTCTTTATTTTGAGGGTCTACAGAAAAATTATATTTAGAAATTATATGATCATGTAAACATACATCATAAATCCATAAATTAGACATTTGAAGTATATCATATATGTGATGTTCTCACTAGAATCTTAATAGTATATCCATGTGTTTCTCATAATCGGATTTGGTCATAGAATACACTAGAATATCATAAAAATTACCACTAAAAAGGAATCATGATGCCTCTAAAATATCTAGTTTCACAACTATAAAAACAAACTACAACCACATACATATATCCACAGTATTAAAACCGTAGATATGGTTTGATATGACCACAGTTATATAGCCTATAACAATAGTTTTATAATAGTGGCTACAAGTTAGTTTTCTATGGGCTAAATCCAAAGATATGTGGCCTATAGCCACAGTTTTGAAAATTGTGTCCATAAGCAATTTTTTTAAGGGATATATCCATAGTTTTCAAAAATGTCACTATATGTCTCCCACCCGTGGTCAGGAGAAATATTTTCTTATAAAAAAATGGTGGGATCACATATTTCCACAATTTTAAGGTTATTTCCATGGTTTTTAATAATATGTATAACATAATATATATTTTTATACACAAATTCCTCGGTGGTGTAGTGAATAGGGTTCTAGAATGTGAAGTGAAGGTGCATGTATCAAATCAGGAAAATCACAAATTATTTTTACGAAATTACCTTAGTTTTCTATGGCTATATCCATGGTTTAATCCATGGAAATATTCCACCTATTTCCATGGTTAAAACCATTCCCATAGGCCAACTACCATGGCTGAAAATAGAGACACTTATTTCCATGGTTAATACTGTGGATATAGGTTAGACCCTACTACCAGAATGATAGTGCCCACAGTTTAGAAAAACTGTGGTTGTGGGCTACGTCCATAGTTTTGGGCCCTTTTCCCACAGTTTCGAACCGTGGAAATAGCCCATTTTTCAAGTTGTGTTCATTGATTATATAAATATTACTTTTAAATTCATCCAATAAAATGGAACAACAATATATTTATAATAACCAAATTTGTTACTGAAATAAGTCCTCTTTATATTATCCATCCAATATCACAGTTAGTGATACCCCGATCCTATTTTAATTTAATAGAACCATGCTACTCTCTTAAAATGGTAAAACAATTAATTCAAATAAGTGGAAATGCATCATCAATATCGTTGA
Organism: Viscum album; assembly: GCA_963277665.1. Lineage (NCBI taxonomy): Eukaryota > Viridiplantae > Streptophyta > Magnoliopsida > Santalales > Viscaceae > Viscum > Viscum album. Next base: position 1,569,352,576 of record OY728160.1, read on the forward strand.
AATTCCCATATATAATGAGGGACTTTACATATCTATATTAGTAACATGAGTCCTTGGATGTGAGATAATGAATAAATTGTGCCCTCACACTATTTAAATCCTTTATTGAAACTCTATATATCTTCTTCCCATTTTCAATTAATTTCAATGTTCTATAATTTTATGAATAATTAGAAGACACCTCATGAGAATATGTTTATTCATCCATCTCATGGATACATCAGAGAAAAGATTCCTTCAAATTCACTATTTTGGAATTAATCAAGATCTTGTAAGGCTTTGAAAGACAATATTTCCATGAATTAATTTATGTTTTATTTCATAAATATTAATTTCTAGACTATATTTGTATATATATCCATGTTTTTTGTTTTATTGTTGTCTTATGTTCTTTGTATGATAGACATCCATCTAAAATTAATCAAGAATTTCTATTCAAACAAAGTGTTTCTAGAATATTTATATTAATTAGATAAAATAAATAAATCTATAATTTTGTGGAAAAGTTATGGGAATGAGATAGAAGATGGAGAGATACATCCCATATATCCTTTTGGTCTTACCTTCTTCCCCCCTTATCCATCCCATTGAAAAAATATATTTATCCCACTTATCCCCGTCTACTGCTCATGAATTCTAGGAACTTCTTTTTCCTCTCACTCCTCTATGTCCACATTCTAGCTACTAAGAAGATATAATCTCACGATTATTGTGATTTCTTATTAATTTAAGGTAGGAATATGGGATATTTATGTTTATTTTCATGTTATTTTTTGGGGTATGTTTCCTCTTGTGGTTGTCTGGTTATTTGTTGGGTATAATAATCTGAACTGATGGTTTCAAAGACCATTTGGTTCCATGATATGGATCTAGTTCAATGAATCCACCACCATAGTTCATTATCCACCAATAGTTCCTTAGGAGAGTTTATAAATTTCAGTTTTCTCTTATTTTGGCATTTCTCCAAAATCATTTGTGTATATTAGCTGGTTTTCTCCTTAAAACACCCCATTCTCTTTTTCCATACACTACCCATCTATCAAAATCCATTATCTATGAAGAAATACACATCAATATTGTCATTTTATACAAATTATAGGGTAGTTTTTGTGCTCCTAAGGTATAGTATCATGGCCTTTAGGTTATTTCATATGATACTAGGTTTGGTCACCTCCGAGGTAAACCTGTTCTTAGTTTGATCTCAGTATTATGTAACAGCGTGACATTGTATTTATCTCATATTATTATCCACATGGTTCCATATTTGGGAGACATATTATTGATATACCTATAATTATTCTTCCTACATTGATGGTTCCTAGTTTTCACGTCTCGATATTCCATATTTTTACTCTATTGTGGCTCACATCAGTCCTATATTCACAACATCTGGTCCAAGGTGTGGTTATTTTTTTTTATTAAGACATATTTTTTCCTATTTTTCCTCAATAATCTTATATAGTTTTTTTATAATATTTCATGAATGAACAATTTTTAGTTATTCCTATAAAAATTAATGGAAATTTATAATGGTGTCGGTAGAACCTATTTCTATGAACATAATCTTGGTGTGTTATTTCATAGAATTGTTGTTTGTGACGTTTACCCTTAGAATTAATCTTGTCAGTTTCCTCGTCATCAGCTCTATTTCATCACTGTTCCAGTTACTAAAATTCATGTGTCTGATTTATGTTGATGAGTATTATAGTCCAAATCATGTTGATGTAATGTTTGAGTTTGTAAGTTCACAGTTCAGTTCCCTGATGTGGGTTATGTGTGGTGTGGTTTAGTTTCTGTCGAATGTTGTGTAGTGGGAAGGGTTGGGTCTTGGGGGTTCTCCTTGGTCAACCCCAAAATCTATGGGGTTTTTTATGGGTTCCCTCTATCCCTATATTAATGGATGAATATTTATCTATCCTCTAAAACATTTTTAAAGGGATTATTTGAAAACCTAAAAAATTTATAAAAATAGGTATAACATAGACCGTCACATAATGATCAAATCACACTAGGATAAAACTATTGTGCAGTCATATATTTTTTTCATAGTCTATGAACAAGTTTATAAAGAACTAAAATGATTTAACATGAATATATAAATGTTTCATAAATTTTTATCCCTGATATAAATGTTTCAAATAAATGTTATAATGTTATTAATATTTTTAACATTTGGCATATCTTTATAAATAATTGTAAAACAATTACGAAATTCATAAGGATTCTTGATATATATTAAACCTCATATAATAATGTTACATATAATATTGATAGATTAAAACAACGTAATGAATGATGGAATCATTATGTCATAACATGGTGATATTATTGAAAGTATTATAATAGGAAAATTGTACATCGATTGTTCAAAAGATCAATGACTATTCTTTTTTTATAGTAGTGATAAAATTATAATGATATTTTTACTAAAATTTATTGGGGAGAAATATATAGTCATTAAATACATAAATCAACTCTCACCACAATGATAAGAAGGGAATGCTAAATAATAGTGGCCTCTACTATGAGAATGATAATATATAAAAATATGATTCCTTTCAGATGGTTGGGAAATTCCTACTCTAGATAAATGTGACAAAAAAAATTGGTTTATATTAATCTGTCAAAAAATAATTTAGTCATATAATTACTGATCCTACTTCTAAGTTTACATAAAGAAATATTTATATAAATCATATCATATATAGAATAAGTGGATGTTGTTGTTTACTTTGAATTTATCTTTTATAATCATCTCTTGAAAGGTATTCAATTTAAAAATACAAGGATAAAATTGAATATTTGGTTACAAATCCCTCTGAATGTGATGAATTATATAATCCATAATTCATTTAAAATATAGTTAATAAAATCATAAAATTTACAAATACAACCTTAGAATAATGTATATTGAAACTCCTAGGTAGAATGTTTGGAAGATCAGGATATAATAAAAAATTTACGTGTAATTGATATAAAGAAATTTGTGAAGTAATATCCGATAAAAATCCATAAAAATATAGAAATTTTTTAATCTCTAATGAAAATTATACCCCAATATTATATTTTCTACAATAGAAATATCCCCTTCAATGGATATGTTCACCTTATTTTCTTAAAGGAATCAAATCATAAAATTCATCTCCTCTAGGAAATTATTACTCAATTAATTAGAGACAATACCTCATACATATAAGTATTTTACCTCTATAACTCATGCAATTTCAGTCTCACTGAAGGAATTTATTCATAATATATACTAACCAAAACTAAAATAGGTTCATGTCACACCATATCTTGTGATCAGATATAAATACTACGAAAAATGACATTACAATAATAATACAAATTAATAAATATCAAGGATATATGTTGAAATAACACTATTAACTACTCTCCCCTATAGGAATAATCACAATATAATCATATTATACAGTAATATTGATTTAATGTGAAACTATATGATGAATATAACATATTTATCATGGTACCCTTCAACAACATATCTTCTACTAGAAACGTTTTTTTGAAAAGTAATGCACTTGTGCATGACCATTAAGGCCTTATACAAAATTAGATGTTATCCATGAACTTCATCACATTATATACTTTGGAATATTCCTATCATGACAATATAAGGATAAAACCACATGTTACAACATTAAATGATATTATAAATTAATGATCTAGTAAAACCCAATCACAACCTAATCCTATAATGGCTCCATTTGAGTTGACAATGGGAATGTGAATTATAGCCTTATCAAATCATCAATAGGACACATTCTTATGACGAGGACCCTTTTTAAAGACATAAAATAGTGGATGGAATCTTCCACTATAGATAATACACAAATATTTTTACCTAAAATGAAAACAAATGTAAAAAGAGAAAATAATCCTGGAAACCAATGATCACAATAATGTCTAATTTGAAATTTTAAATAATTGAATCAAATTAAATAAAACATCATATAGAGAATCCTAAATGATAATAATATATCTAATACCATTAAATTAAAAATGTATAATTTCTAACTCTTAAACGCACATTGTTTCATCTGACTTCTCCCAAAAACTACGCCCATATAGTCTCGAAAATCTCAAAAAATGTGTATTTAATGATGGAATGTGTATAACTATGTTGTAGATTATCCTCTAGAAACCATCATTTATATGTTATTTTATCATACTAATTCATCCATTAATGAATAAATAATACATAAAATATAATCAGTAAAGAGTTAATAACACATATTGATGTCACACACATATCTCATGTCATGACCCACCCCCACATGAACCCTCACGAGTGGGTAGTAAGTAAATTACCCCCTATCATACCTCCAAAGGGACATGGGTTAACCACTTGCACTAAGAGTATATATCACTCAATTGGGAGACATTACACATATATATTCCCAAGAGAAAAATGAAACACAAATCTAATCCATATATATTAATAAAGAAGAAGGTGGAATCACCATACCCAAAATATCCCTACATAATAATGAATGAAATACAACAAGGATAATTCATGGTGACATCCTAGGATCCACTCCATCCACTTGAACAACATTATCTTCAATCTCTATCAGTCTATAATAAAAAATAATTTATGAAAAATATAAAGAGGAAGGCACTAGGGTGTATTAACTTGGATCAAATTTATATGAATTTCTATATCCATATAAAATATAAGTGTCTTGATATGCATGCTTGAAATAAACTAAGAGAGAAAGGGCTATAATTTAGAATATTTTTTAGTAAGTGTGTGAAATGTAAATGTAGAATAATACATTGCATTAAATATAAAAAACAATTAGAAAAAAAATTTCAGTACAAAACATGTGTCAACCATCCCAACATCAATACGAAATCCCAGTACTCAACATTTTTCAACCATCCCAACATCATGAAAAATCCTAGCTCTCAGTTGACATTAACCATTCAATAATCTTACATATTTTCATAGAATCAACCCCAAAACTCATGTTATAACCTCATGTCATCATTTCCCAGTTAGGATATGAACCTATACAATTATATCCCCTGTAAATTTGTATACATTATACCTTATACAATTATACCCAATGAATAGCATCATGTGTCGTAACATTGATCCATTATAGACAACACAAATATTATAAATTAATAGAAAAGAAAGTGTAGAAATAAAAAAACCATATAAGCAATCAAAATAAAAAAATGTACCTATATAATAAATAAATTTAATACTGTAATCCACCACTCAATAAAATAATTACAAAAAAAAATAATATCAATTAATATATCAACACATGAAATAAAAAAATGTTTATTTGATGAAGAAATTAAACATGTCTATTCAAGAGGTAATAACCATAATTAGAATAAAAAATAAAAAACTTTAAATATTAATAATTTTTTTACTAACACATAATTTATAATATCATTACACATCTATTTTTAAAATATTGTTATTGATAATTTTTTAAGACTACCTTTCTATGATATCAACATTCCATAATGATGTGGTATATAAAAATATAGTTTAGCATGACACGTTATAATAAAAAAATATAAATATTAGTTAATATTCTTAATAGGGTTGCATAATATTATTAATTATATTTAATATGAAATTTATGGAAGTGGATGGGAACTAGATAAATCATGTATATTATAATGAAATAATAAAAACAAATATAAATAAATATATAGTGGGAACATGTTACCATATCTAGAAGTATATTGGGAATGTCTATATAACTATTTTCTTGAGAGATAATAGAAATTAGTTATTAAATTTTTAAATTAAGAGTTTAAATTATTTATTCATCATAATTAATTTACACATTTATAGGGGGTTACTAACCAAAAGGTAAACAGTGTAAGTCAAACTGTTGGATTCAAAGGGCTATCAATCGATGTGATTAAGGTTGAACAAGATTTCTAGTTGATTAAAAAAATAAAAACAAATGTATCATTTTAAAATATATAACTAATTTTTAGTCATACCATACCTTAATATCTCTTTTGTTTTCTACCTCCTTTCATAATTCATCGTAGAGCTCTCCAAAAATTTCTCTTTGTTCAACATTATTGATTCACTTCCATGGATGGATAAAGGATTTAATAAAATTTTTGAGGTGAAATATATTCAATGTTATGAAGAATATCAATAATTTTAATACTATTTATAATATAAATTTACCCCATATATTTATTTCACCTAAACTATGATAACAATTTTAATTTAGATAAATTTTACCAATTAATAAAATTTATTATTATTTAGTAGTTATTAAATTAATAAATATCTCTCTTTGGAATTTTTAATTACCAATAATTAAGATAAATAATTCATATAAAAATAAGGAATTTATAATTATTATGTACACTATTTCATAATTGTTTTTACATTTTATATTTTTTCCAAAAGGTTGTTTCTAAAAAAATTTAAAAACATTTTATAACTATTTTTTAAATTATTTTTTATATAAATGTTTGAGTATAAAATGATTAAGTGTAAAATGTTATATATATTATGTTTGTAAGTAATTTCATTAAATAAATATATTTTTTCCATTTTAATATTAATAATTTCATCATTTTTAACTTTTTCATTATCTTCTTTGAAAATATCCTTTCACGCAACCCCTCCAGGGTTTCCTCAAATTCTCCAATTCTACTTTAGGTTCCCCATTTCTTTTAATTTAAATGTGTATATTAAATAACCCAAACACTAAATTCATTAATCATAATTATTTTATATTAATATATATATATATAATACGTTAAATTCCACTAGAACTTAATTAGAATAGTTGAAATTATTTTATATATTTCTTGGGTATAAATTACACCAAATAATCATAACATTACCATTATACTTTTTATACAATAATACCATCCCAAAACTAATTTCAATTATTTTTAAAACACCTCATATTAATAAATTATATTTCAAATGATTATAAATTTCCAATTAAATAATTACACCAAAAAATTAAAATGCACCCTTAACTTTCAAATATCAATCAAATTAAATAAAAAAATGTTAAAAAAATTCCAACATTCTTTTAAACAGGATGAAAAATAATTTTCAATCAATGGGAAACATACAATATATAATTTTAATTAATTGTTGATAAAATAATCAACTAATAATTATTTAAATTAATCCTATAATTTTTCTATATGTAATTTAACTTCTATAATAGGAATACCATTACACAAGATATTTTTTCAATTCAAAAGATATGATAATTTTCTGTAATGTGTAAATAGTTATATGTGATAAATAAGAAAATATAAACATATAATATTATTTATAAGTCAATGTTGAAAAAAATATCTTTTCCATGTGTAATATAATTATAATATTTTTCTAATAAAATCCATTTTTTACTTGATGAAAATTGTAAACATAATAAAATAACAAGAATTATTAAATTATAGACTTATAATAACCCTTAACACCTGAGAAATGATAGTGTAAGGATGGGAAAAAATCCTAGCTCTGGAATCCAATACCCCTCAAACATTTTTAATCTTCATGAACTAAAATTAAACTAGCATAAAATGGAGATCAATCGAGGAAAATGAATAGTAATATCATTTACTAAATTTAAATAACATTGAAATTATTTTCTCCCTTGATAATCTATATCCAACATATAAATTAGAAGGTCCCAAAGCATACTATCCAAATGGAGATACTTATGAAATAGAAACCTATAAAACTAGGAAAACCAGAAACCATTATCCAAATGTAACACAATGAATATTAGTAGAATATATTTTAAAAAACATGAAAACAACAACAATAAAATAAAAAAAATCGTGAAATTGAATGCTAGAAAATAAAAAATAGTTTTTAGATAATAAAAAAATAGCAATAAAAATAAGAAGTTAGAATATAAGACACTAGTATCTATATAAAATATCCATCCCCATCCAAATATACCATTCTATTATTAACCAAATACATTGAATAATAAGATAATTATTACATTCAAGGGTATCATTCTATATTTTATAATAATTATTCCATAAAAAATTATCCATTAACATATTTTCATTCATTATTATTAATAAAAGCATTTAAATATAAATCAAGTAGAAAATGTATATCATGATAAAAATGGGAGAAAAATAATTAAATATAGTTTTACCCCCATTCATCTAATATAATAATATAATACACATTATACATGCATAAAAATGATTATATCATACATGTTCACTATCAAGAATATATAAATCCATAACTTTTTAATAAAATGAATTCAAACATATAACATTTAGTAATTTATAATCACATTTACATAGCTCATGGAATACAAATTTAATATTATGAAATAATATAATTTAAAATATGTCATTTTAAAATTTATGAATTTCTTTAACTCAAATAAATATTTAATATTTATGGTAATTATAATTACATAATTAAATAGTACATTATTCTGAGAAAATATAAATTTTAAAGAATGCTTTATCATAAATAAAATCATTATAACATACTACTCATACTAATTAAAAATTAGTCTCAATTTTTTAAAATTAAATAGATTATTATTAATGAAAATTATTTTAATCATCAAATTTAAATTAATCATGGTATATCATGGAAATCAAACATCATATCATATATTCAATTTTACACAAGTATAAAATTGAAAACATGAGGAAATTTAATTAATATGATTAAAAAATATTTATAAATAGTACATTTTATAAATATTTATTCTAACATTAATAAACATGTGTTACGTAATTTAAAAAATATAAATTTTTTTTATGAATGAAAACTAAAATATAAGGAATACACAATTACTAAATCTTTCATCATGTAATCGCTGAATTTTTCATCCCCTAAGAATTTTTAGTTGGTTTTTTGGTACTTGTATTAGATTTTAGTGAGCCATGATACCTAGATCCTAGGAAGTATCCATAATATCAAGAGTTAAAGAATATACTAAATGGGGACCTAAATATCAATGTTAAATCCAATTACCCATCTTCACTCTATATTTGGTTAAATTAACAATTTCCCTAAAAACTAATGAAAATATCATGTGTTTCTATCACAAAAACTCACTATATCATGTAACCAAAATAACATATACCACTTTTTAATGACCCATAACCACTTTAACTCAATTATGTTTATAGTGATTGAAGTGTGACTCCTGAATCCTAGCTCCAGTATCACATGAGTTTCTAACTAGATGTGAGGATATTTGTCACTCAAAGGGAAGGTATTACCCTGACATGTTCATACGAAAACCTCAACCACCATTGAACACCATAAATGTAGATAACATGAAATGGAATAATCCCCATAACAAAACTAGATCTATATAATATTGAATAATATAAAATAAGGAAAATATAAAAATAAATACTAGGCTCCAATATACTTCCCTGAAAAAAAGTATCTCGAATACTGAAACATCTTTCAAAAATAGTATATAATGATCACTATAGAGGGGTGAGAACCATAGTGCACTCTTTAATATTATATTTCTAGGAAGATAAATATCTATGTGAAATATGTTTTCCATGATATATGTGCTTGAAATAAACTAAGAAATGAAATATATAATTATGATTATGTTTTAATGAAGCATGTGATTTAAAAGTAGGTATCATACCAAACATTACCACTACCAAATGAAATAGGTAAAATACTGAATCCCATATCTCAATGTAGGCTATCCATCCTAACATCATTAGTAAAATACCACTCTTATCATATGTCATCCATTCCAACATCATCATGAAATCCCACCGCATATCATGTTTAAACCATACTAGTATCCATCATATTATGACATCATCACCTCAAAACTCAGGATATATCCTTGATCCATCCAAAAATAAAAATAACCCAAATTTGTTAAATAAAAATAAAACATGTACATGTTATAAATTATGAAATTATATCCCCTTAATAGTTAAACTTGTTATAAAATCGTTCCATTTCAACCTACATTAATATTACAAAAAAACACACATTACCAGGAAGAAAGAAAAAAAAATAAAAAAATAAAAAAATTATAAATAAGAAGATATATAAAAAGTAAATTCTATATCATAATGAATCACTCAAGTAGAAAAATAAAAATAGTAATAATAATTTATAGAACATTATTGGTATTATCTAAAGTTCTATTGGGGGAAAAAATTAGCTATATTCATTCATGAGATAATTATTATAACTATAATAAACAGGACATTAATTTTTTTTATTAATTAAAACCAATTATAATACATAATTATCATTTATAATTTCCTTCTATTAATTTAAATAATATCATTATCATTCTTTGATTATTTATCATTTTATGACACCCTTGTTTCATAAATAAATAATATGTGAAAATATAATTAAATATAATATCATCTTATAAAATTATCATATAAGTATTCTATATATATCATAATATCATGAAGTAATATTATTAATATTCTATAAATGATAATTTTAAGTGTAAAGGTGCCATAATAATCAACCATGTTATAATGAAAGAATAAAATAAAATACAAATACATAGATGGTGGGAAAATTATACCACATATGGAGACATATTATGAATGGGAAGACAATAATTTGTTTCTGGGATATAATAAATCATGGATTGATGTTATAATTGAAGTGTTCCAATCAGTGAATAATCATAATTTAATTATTATTCATAAGTCATTAATGATCGATAACGAATAATATATGCCCAAATATTGCATTAAGAGGGCTAATAATCAATGTAGACTAAATATCATTCCAATAATGTATAATGTTATAAGGAAAAAAATGTTTCGGGATATCGTACCTCAATATCACTTTAATTTTCTAACTCTATTCACCATTCACCACACATGTCTCACAAAATTCCATCTTCATTCAACACTTTTGATCTACCACCATGGAAGGAAGAATTATTTAAATATATGTGGGAGGGAAAATATTTTTTGAAGGGTCAAGAATCATGATCACATGACTACTATATATTGTCACGACCTGTCCCTCAGGGCCCATGCCATGACTTCCCCAAGTCGGCCTGCCATAGGGCACGGGCTAGCAACTAGTACCAGAAAGGTGTATCCCTAAAATGGGAAGGCATTTCCTTTTAACCTGTATAGACACATAGTTCAAGAACACAAAAAGAATTAACCACAAAGTAAACTACTATAGTAAAACTATGCTGAATTTAAAAGAGTGCTAAATGTAAAAAGGGTTGGAATACAAGCCCAACTGAAAAAGGTACAAGTACTACTGAGATGTATAAAACAGCTCCAGGGTCATCCACCGAGGATCCTACATGAAGGGTAGGTACATATAATATCCAAAACACTTCACATCAGCCCAAATAGTACACCTCATAGCACTATTTGGTCATGGCTCCCATATCCTCGATCAACGATGTACGCCGTTTTCACAAGACACAACAATGGGTGGGCATTTCCCATGCAGGGGTGAGTATAATAATACTCAGTAGAGACCTCGAGACCCTAATAGGTCTCCTAAAGATACAAAATGGAAAACCCCCAAAGCAAGAAACCAACTCTACTTAGGTATATTCCTCTACATATACCTAAGTTATCAGGATATTCTCATCTCATAGATGAGGAAATAATAACACAAAATTAAAACCACGATAGTAGAAATACTACATAGGGAACACCGTTGAGATAGAAGTACCACACAAGTAACACCACAAAGACAACACCACAAGGGTATAAGTACCACATAGGTATCACCACGACGAGAGAAGTACCACATAGGTAACACCACAAAGACAGAAGTGCCAACCAGGTAACACCATGAAGATAGAAGTACCACACAGGTAACACCACAAAGATAGTATTGCAACACATGTAACACCACGAAGATAACACCACAAAGGTAGAAAGACTTAGCTCAAAGTCACATATAACATAACTACATAAATATAGATGATTATTCGTAAGGATATATCATCTTATTTTGTTATGTAGCACTACTTATGACACACACATGATCGATAGGTAACTAACCCCCGTTGACCCACACAGAATTTGACGCACACAGAATCGGTATGCACTGACCCACATAGGATCATTTAGCAATGACCCACACAAGATCTGACCCACACAAGATTGATATGCACTAACCCACACTAGATTGTTGAGCACTAACCTACACATAATATTCTAGATGTTGACCCACACAGGATTGATGTTCATCCTTCACGTTACAACCTGCCATAGGATTCCTCGCACCTAGTGCGCTTTAGTTCGGTAGAATCTGTGTCTAAATATATCGGTCATACATCTACTGCCACTAATCTCCACTAAGGAGTTACCCAATGTACTTCCATATCATAAGGGTTCCAATGCGACAAACGGTGTGTCAATCGGATGCGCGGTATGTGAGTTATAAACATTGTAGTTCTAAGGGCCCCAGTTGGATTCGAGTTCAATACAACCTGGACGTACTTAACAATCTCCAAAACTCATGTGGATTATTCCAAAAGGATTGTCTCTCTCTAAGTGTCCCATTTTTGTATATGGTTAGTCAAACGGACGCCCGGATTTCACGATATGGATCCTTTAGTGTTTCTTGGTTCGGTCTGACCCAATCGGACTAACTCAGCCCAACCCAGCCTGGGCTATGCCGAGGTCCAGTTCGGCCTGAAAGGGGGTGGCCCGAATGTGGGTGGCTAGAATGGTGTCGGCCCACAAGGGGAGGCCTGACTCGTAAGGGGCTGCCTGTTGGGCACACATCCCACTAAGTGCGTGGCTCACTATCTAGGTGGCCCGCCGGGCAAGCGGCCTGGTCGCAGGGAAGCGTGGCCTACTGGGGCTTGTGCTACATGGTAGAGGGGAGAGGATCCCCCCCCCAAATTCATAAATATGCCAGATTCCATTCGGATTCTCCGTAGCAGTGGCGCCACATTGCGCTGCCAGGTGTCCTGCCAAACCATCTGGTGTGGGTCCTGCCGAACTCATCGCGGCAGGCTAGTGTGTCTTCTATCTTTTCCAATGGTGCACAGTAGCATTCCTCTCAACCACCCCTATCCAGAATATGTGTTGGACACCTTCCTCTATTGCATCGTGGCTGAAAAGTTGCAGCTCGAGTCCTCTGATGATGCACTGGTTTCCCCACCATCCCCTTCCGCGGACGGTCGGTGTACCGACCACCTCCCCCGACTCCCACGACTGATGAGTCGTTGTTGGTTCCTATGGTGGTGAGGTTATGCCACCTAATTCTTCGCGGCATCAAATGTCGGTCACGGCCTTTGATCCTATCAGAACTGGTACCTCCGTGATGGCGGTCTTCCACAATGGACGAAGAGGGGTAGCAAGATAACGTAGGGTCTGGTCCAGGTTCGTTAGGCCAACGCCCTCTGTGTTAGCTTGTAATTTGGAGGGAGATAAAGAATCCAAAAAAATATTCTCATTTAAAACCAACGGTAAATCCTACCTCAAGAATGATGGTGAGCATGCATTTTTGTATGTGGGTCAGTGTTCGTCGTCCCCCGAAACTAGCCTCCAATGACATCGCTCGATCGTCGATCTTCGGTTCGGGTTCTTGGTGTCTCGCCTCACCTCCTACTTGAACCGGCTTCGTCCTCCATGGTTTTGGCTTCTCAACGCATGGTAAACACAATATTTCATGGGGAAGCAGACTCGATACCCCTCCCAATGCTTCATATAAATAGGATAGGGGGAGGGTAAATAACAACTTTGAGAATTAATTGTGTCTCATGAATTAGGAAGCATCTTAATTACTCAACATTGATGTTACTAAGATTGAAGGGTCAATCCATTTAATGGTTTTCCACATCACTAGCCCCACACTCTTCTTGACCGTTGGTGGATAATAAAGAAAATAAAAAATAATTATTTTATATTATTTCATTTAAAAAGTCACAAAACATAACTTTTTCTCTAGACCTACTGCTGTCAACATAAAGCCTCCCTTAAGCGAATCTCAGCATAGCATATTCAATTAGGAACTCAAATTTTTTATCTGATCACTGGTTCAGATGATTGAAAATGCCACTCACGCGTTTAATGAACATACATTAAAGATGTTTAGAAATTCATTTTGGCCTTACCATGCCTCAGAAAAAGTTCCGTTAATTTTCACAGACTCATAATAATTCCATATAATTAAAAAAATTACATTGAAAATCCCGGTCTTTACATTATTCCCACCATAGGGATTTTCATCCTTGGAAGCCACAACAAAGACTAAGAAAACAAATGGTGGTACTGAGAACAAATCTGAGCCTCCCTCTCCCAAGTCCTTTCCTAGAGGTTCATGTGCTGTCATCGAACACGTACCAGAGGTATCAGCTACCCATGAAAGACTCTCTCTTGTCGATCCTGAATTTCTACTGGAACCTCTGTAAATGTCTCACCATCATCAATGTCGATCTCTCCGTGGTTGAGGAAGTGAGATGGGTCATGAACATATCCCCTCAACAAGGATATGTGGAAGACGTCGTGCACCCTCTCCATCTGCGGTGGAAGTGGAAAGTGGTATGAAACCTCACCTAACTTCCGAAGTGTCATAAATGGTTCGATAAACCTCAGTGATAACATGTCACCTTGAACAAATCACTATAGTCCACACCAAGGGGAGACTCACAAGAATATGTGGTCCCCCTCCCAGAACTCGAATGGTCTCCATATCCTGTCACCATAGGAATTTTGCATCCTCCGTGCAGTCTTAATCTTCTCTTGGATGATCTTCACCTACTCAGTAGTAGCCCATACCAACGCTGGACCTATAAGTGCTAACGCTACTGGGTCTATCGTGCATGGAGGGGATTCTCATGGTCGACCATATAGGGCCTCGAATGGAGCCATATAGATGGTCAAGTGATAACTATTATGGTATGAAAACTCCACCAAGGGCATGTGATCCCCCCAACTATGGCCAAAATCTAGGACTCAAGCATGAATCTTGTTCTCCAGTGTATTTATGGTCCACTCTATCTGATCTTCCGTCTAAGGATGAAAGGCTATTCTCAAACATAGATGAGTGCAGAACACCTCATGAAATCCCTTCCATAACCATGAATTAAAATGATCTTCATGGTCAGAGACAATAATCTATGTCACCACATGGAGTCACACAATCTCTTGTTCGTAGAGGTGTCTCATGCCCCCTACTGATCCCTACTCTTGTATAGGTATGAAGTGGGCTGACATGATGGGCTAGTCAACGATCACCAAGATATAATCATATCCCCTGGACATATGTGGAATCCCTTTTACAAATTCCATGGAGATTACATCCCACTTCCACTCTGGAACTTCTAGTGGTTGTGTAAAGCCTACTAGAACCTGGTGCTTAGCCTTCACTTGCTGACAAGTGAGGCCTTGAGAAACAAACTATTCCACTAATTTCTTCTTTCCTGGACACCAGTGCTGACACCGGAGGTACTGGTACATCTTTTCCACACAAGGATGTACCGCAAGAGGGGACATATATAACTCCCTCAATATCTACTCCCGTAGCACCACCTATTCCATGGTACATCCTCTGAAGAGGATGATGTGCTCCACCACTTTAGAGAATCCTTCAGGTGTCTGTCCTGAAGATATCTAAGAAAGTCGAGCCTCATAGTCAATGTCCCCAAGATGTGACTCCCTAACATTCTCATGGAGTGGTGGTGTGACAGCCCTCGACTGGAGGTAATATGCTCCGTCACTATCCATGCAGGATATCTACAACGCGGCTAGCTACACAGTCACCTCAATTAGCAACAACCAAACAGACCTCCTACGAAGTGAATCTGCTACCACATTCCCCTTCATAAGAGTATAGACTATCTCAAAGTCATAGTCCTAGAGGAACTACAGCCATCCCCACTGTCTCCAGTTCATGTCCTTCCATGAGAAGCTATACCTGAGACTCTTTTACCAGAGTAGACTATAAAATTCTCTACCATCAAGTAACGTCGCCACAATTTCATGGAAAAGACCACTGTTGCTAAATCCACGTCATTGGTAATGTAGTTATGATCATGTTTCCTCATCTATCATGAAACCTATGCAATCAGTTCTCACTCCTGCATCCGGACACATCGATGTCCGGTCCCTGATGCGTCCCAGTAGACTACATACCCAAGGCCCTCTTCTGGTAGCCTTAAGATGGGGCCACCCATCAATCTCTTCCTTAGGTCCTGAATACTCTACTACAATGTCTCCATCCATATGAATGGTTGTCCTTTATTTGTTAATGATGACAAGGGTTCCGCATCTCTAGAAATGTTATGCATGAATCTATGGTAGTATCCAGCTAACCCCAGGAAACTCCGCACCTCGATCACACTCATGGGTGGCTCCCAAGAATGTATAGATACTATCTTTGCTAGATCCACTACAACTCTATCCTCTTAAATTATGTGTCCTAGAAAGTGGACCTCTCATAACCATAATTGGAACTTCATGGGATTACTATAATAATGATTCTCTCTGAGTGTATCTATAACTATCTATAGATGATAGGCATGCTCCTCCTCTGTCGCTGAGTATATGAAGATGGAATTGATGAATACCACCAAAAAGTGATCGAGGTATGGCTGGAAGATCCTATTCATGAGACCCATGGACACTGCCAGGGCATTGGTCATACTGAATGGCATAACCAGGAACACAATGTGACCATACCGACATCTGAAGGTCGTCTTATGCACATCCACATCTCGTGCCCTGAGTTGATGATAGCCTGCTCTGAGGCCTATCTTTGAAAACCAACAATATCCCTTCAGCTGCTCAAAATGATTATCAATTCTTGTAAGTGGAAACTTGTTCTTCACAATCACCTAGTTCGAGCACCGATAGTCCACATAGAGTCTCAAACTCCCATCTGGATTCGTGGAGAACAAAATCAGGGCTGCCAATAGAGAAACACTGGGCCTTATGAACCCCTTCCTCTACAATTCCTCTAAATGTACCCATAACTCACAAAGCTCTTCGAGATCCATCTGATATGCTGGTGTAGATATCGGCATCGTCCTGGGGTATAGGTCAATGTAAAATTCTAGCACACTACATGGATGTATTCCAATAACATCATCTAGAAAGGCATCAGTATACCGGTCCACCACTACCAGATAACTCGGACTCTCAGCAAAAACATCCCAGATGGAAAGGCTAGCAAACTAATGTGTCATTGGCTACACCCTCCTCTAGGTAAGTCCATCATGTGCTACAAAGGTTCATTCTTACTGGTGATGGAAAAACGGGTCCCATTTTCTCAGAAACACCAAAATTTTCACCTAATACAATCAATATGAGCATGGAATATGGATAACTATTCCATACCCAAGATGATGTCGTATGGCCACAATGTCGATGCTAGAAGATCCCAGTAAAATCTCTTGCCTCCTAGAGTAATATCACACTAATAGAACCAATGTGTAATAGTCGAATCTGCTCTTGTAAGAGTCTCTAGACATAAGGATCAAGCCAAATGCTCTACCAGAATCTCTGAGATCCGAACGAGGGTTATGGAAATAAAAGAGTGATTGGAACCTGTGTCTATAAGTACTGCATATATGGTGGAGTAGGCACATATCATGACTCTAATCATCTCTTGAGCGCTATGGTCGTAAACTTCATCTGCTAGGAGCTCATCTCGTCCTTGTCCACCTACTCCCCATGGTTGCAGTGGACCACCAAGAGTTGGTGGCGGTAGAACCTCGAATAACTTCCAACCACCTACTCTGTGACCATATCCTCTTCCACATCTACCCACTGCATGAGGACCTCCTCAATCAAATCCTTTCCTCAACCTCGGTAGCCCCTCAACCGTCTGCTGGTCATCTATATAGCGGGTCGGGTAGTCGCGAGCCATGTGACCCTGCACACTGCACGTATATCACAGCCAGCTCCATAGCTATCCTCCTCTATCCTATGATACTCACACCACTGAACCTTTATCTAGAGGTCATCCTCTAGAAGGTCGTCCCCTCTTGGACCCTTTCATTGTCCAACTACAACCTGTTTTACATGACTCAGCTACCTAACATCCAGTGGTGGCTCTCACTGCCAGTGCCTACTTAGCTAGAAAGTTGTCCACTAAAAGAGCTCACTCAAGCACCCTTGCATGTGTCAGAATGCTAAGTGATATCATCGATGCTCTGATATCCCTTCAGAGACCCTACTCAAAGGTCTTATCCATGATGAAAAGGGTCACGTAAAATGTCGGTGGAGTAGCGAAAGAGATCAGTGAACCTCCTCGAGTACTGGGACATAGTCATGTTGCACTGATGTAGGTGCAACTGATCTTGTATATGCACAGAGGGTAAGGTTTCTAGGTTGAAAATTTCCCTGAAATGGTTCTTTATGTCTGCGTAGATGAGGGTCACCTGGTCATGTATTTGGAGCCTTATGCCCCCCCATCTATTTTTCGCTTCCTAAAAAAGACCGGCTGCTAGGATTACCATAAGGTAAGCTGGTTTCCCAACTAGGCAGAAAACTCTAACTACATCCTCCAACCACTCCCCAACTTCCTGCAGGTCCATCTCACCTCGGAACCTCGGAGGCCTCTACCACTGAAACTCATTCAACGCGCTCAATCCACTTGCACACTCTACTAGTGGAGCTGGTGGAAACAGCTACCCAATAGGTGTTGGTGCTGCTGGTACACCACCCGAATGTTCTAACACCATAAGGGGGCCCTTCATTGAGTCCTTATCACTTGGTGGGATATCATTGCATACTCTCTCAGGATTCCTGGATGGCTATCTTTGTGGAATCATCCTAAATGAAAATATGTGTTACATGGTCAATAAGATATACTTAGTGAGCTGAGTCAATAGATCAAAAGAAATATTTTTCAACAATACATACAATCAGTGTTTCCATGCACTAAGTCCGAAATCAGAATTCATGGTCCTAGTGAATGGATACATCTGCCACCGCAAAAAAACTATATCCCCCAAACTGAAAACCACACTCATAACACATAACACTATTAACAGAATGAAAAGATCATAGTCCATGATCTTCGGTTTAACCAACACCTCTGATACCACATTGTCACAACCCGTCCCTCAGGGCCTGTGTCATGACTACCCCAAGCCCGCCTTCAATAGGCCAGGGGCTGGCGACTAGAACTAGCAAGGTGTATCCCTAAAATAGGAAGGAATTTATTTTTTAACCTGTACAGACACATATTCCATGTACATAGAAAATATCAACCACGAAGTAAAGTGTTGTAGTAAATGTGTGCTGAAAGTAAAAGAGTGATTAAAGTAAAAGGGGTAGGAATACAATCCCAACTGAAAAAGGTACAAGTACAACTAAGAGGTACCAAATAGTTCCTGGAATGTCCACCGAGGATCATACCCAAATGGTAGATATATATCATATCAACAAGACTCCACATCATCCCAAATTGTCCACCTCTATGCACCATCTATTTCTGGCTTTCTCATCCTCAATCAATGTTGTACCACTTCTGCACAAGACACCAAAACATGCAGGCATAGACCGTGTAGTGGTGAGTATAATGATACTTCTTAGGGACCCTGAGAACCCCATAGGTCTCCTAATGTTCTACAAAGGAAAAACCACAAAGAAAGATGTCAACTCTACTTATGTATATATCCATACATATACCTAAGTTATCAAGATAAACTCATCTCATACATGAGGAAATAATAACACAATGTTAACAAAATGAAGGTATAAGTACCACACAGGTAACACCACTAAGATAGATGTATCACACAGGTTACACGATAAAGACAACACCATATGGGTAGAGGTACCACCCAGATATCACCACGAAGGTAGAAGTACCACACAGGTAACACCATGAAGATAGAATTACCACACATGTTACACCACGAAGAATGAAGTTCCACACAGGTAACATCATAAACATATAAGAACCATACAGGTAACACCACAAAGATAACACCACAAAGGTAGAAATACTCATCTCATAGTCAGGTATAACTTATTTATAGAAATACATAAGATTTTTCTTAAGGCTAAATCATCTTATTCTGTTAAGTAGAACTACATATGAACCACACCAGATCGATACGTAATTAACACCCGCTAACCCCCACTGGATAAGTATGCGCTGAACACACATGATCTGACCAACATAGGAACAATATGCGCTGACCCAGATAGTATCACTAAGAAATGACCGACATAAGATCTGATAGATGTTGACCCACATAAGATAAGTGTTCTTCCTTCATGTTACAACCTTCCACAAGGATTCTTCGCACCTAGTGTGATAGAGTTCCGTAGAATCTGCCTCTCAAGATATCAGTCATACCTCGACCACCACAAAACTCTACTATGGAGTTACCCGAGGACTTCTATGTCTTAAGGGTTCCAAAGTGACAGACGGTGCGCCAATCGGACGCCCTGTTTGGGAGATATAAGGGTTTTAGTTCTGGGGGACAGGTTGGATTCGGGTTCGATCCAAACCAACCATACGCCAACTATCACGAAAACTCAAGTGGAGTATACCAAAAAGACCACCCCACTCCAAGGGACCCAACACAGTAGACAGTTCATCAAAAAGATGTTTGTATAACAAGATATGGCTACTTTAGTGTTTCTGAGTCTAGTAGGGCTTGGGTCCAGTCCCACCCGGTCGGACCGAACATGCCCGACCCGCTAGGCCAAGGTCCGACTTGGCCCACAAGGGGGAAGTAGGAAAGGTGCGGCCCGACCTACAAGGGGTAGCCTGTTGGGTGCGCGGCCCTCTAGGCATGGGGCCCGCTGGCCAGGTGGGCGGCAGCCCACTGGACAGGGGGCCCGACCACGGGGAAGCGTGGCCCACTAGGGCTCATGCTAGGTAGCATGGGGGAGAGGCTCCCCCTGAATTCCTAAAAGGCCCGGAGGCTTTTTGGCTCCTCCATTACGGCGTAACCATGTGGTGCCACCGGGTGGCTTCTAGGACCCTCTAGTGCAGGTCTTGCCGAACCCATCGCAGTCGGCCGATGTGTCCGCCATCTTCTCCAGCAGCACACGACGGTATGCCGCTCCACCACCTGTGGCCAGTCGGTGTGCCAGCCGCCTTCCTCTGATCTATCGTGGCTGAAGAGTTGTTGCCCATTTCTTCCGACGGTGCTCTGGTCATGTCACTGTCTCCTTCCACAACCAGTCAGTGTGTCGGCCATCCCCCCCCCCACCCCGACTACCATGGATGACGAGCCATAGTCGATTCCTCTGGTGATGTGGGTGTGCCGCCACCATAATCATGGCCCGTTGGTTACAGCTACCACCTTGGTGCCAACCAGCACCAGTCACCGGCACTGCCACACCGATGGTCATCCACAGAGAATGAAGAGGTGTATCAATGTAGCAGATGGTCTAGGCCAGGTTCGTTAGGCCTGCACCCACCACGTTAGCTGGTAATCACAATGAAGATAAACAATTGACAAACTCTTGAATTTAAATGAAAAATTAAACTCTACCTCAAGAACGATGGTGAGCGCGCATTTGTGGGAGCTGGTGGGTGTTCTCAGTCCCCCACAACTAGCCTCCAACAACGTCACTTGATCGTCAATCTCCATTTTGGGGTCTCGGTGTCGCTCGTCACCTGCTGCTTGAACCAACTTTGTCCTCCAAAGTTTTTGCTTCTTATCACTTGTTCAACACTTCATTTCTTAGAGAAGAAGTGCTGATACCCATCCCCAAGCTCCATATAAATATGAGAGGGGGATAGTAAGTAACAACGTTGGGAATTAATGGTGGACCATTAATATAAAAGCTTCATAATTATTCAATGTTGTTGTTACTTAGATTGAAGGCTCATGCCATTTTATTGCTTGAAACATTGCTAGTCCCACACTCCGCTTGTCCATTGGAGGATAAGAATGAAAATAATACAATATAATAATTTTATTTTATTTCATTTGAAAAGTCAGAAAACAAAAAAATTTCTCCATACCTACTATAGTCAATGTATATCCTTCCTTAAGTGAATCCCAATGATGCAGATTCAACGGTGCCCCAAGATTTTTCATATGAGCAGTGGTTATGATGTTAGAAAACCCCGTTCATGAATTTACTGAACGTACCTTAAAAAAAGATGAGAAATTCATTCAGGGCACACTAGGGCTCAGAATCATGAGTCTTGAATTTCCACAGACTCGTAATAATTACATATAATAAAAAAAAATAAAATGGAAAATCCGGCTCTAATCATATATTATATAATCAACCCCCCCCCCCCCAACAACTGTTTCACTCAAATATTGGTAAAATATTTATTTAAATTATTTTTAACAAAATAAACAAATTTAATAGAATGAAATAATTCAACATGTAGTGTTTCTAAAATTTTAGTATTCATTTCATAAATCCCATTTATGTTATAATATAAATAAAATATTAAATTTAAAAATATATCATTTATAATGTTTGAGTACACAATTTATAATGAATCCTTATGTCTCGTTTAAATTTTTTTCAGACAATTTGTTTTTAAAAAAGTATATATAACAATAATAAAATGATTGGAAAGCATTTTAAAATTTTATTATTATTATGTTTTTAATTTAATATCTTTAATTATAAATGTCAAAATATAAAATTATTTAGTATAATATTTTAATGATTTTTTAAAATTACTTTTCATTATAATTTTTTCCCTTTTAGAATATTAGATTTAAATTTCCTTAAATTTACCAACTATACACCTCTTGTTTTGTTCTTCACCCATGAATCAATTAATCATTTTCCCATATACCACTATATGATTCGCATTTTTATAAATTTCAGTGTGAATATTAAATCACCCAAAAACCAAATAAATTTAAGGTAATTTAATTTTTTTTTAAATATTGACATTAAATAATACAAATGACGATTTCTATTAACTAGAATCATATTTAAAGATTCATATATATATATACTCTGTATATGTTTCTCCCAACATTGATGAACTAACCAATAAACTTCTTATTTATGAATATTATACCATATTGTATTTAAATTAATTTCCATACATCTCACATAGGTAAATTATAACATAAAAATATTACTAATTTGAACAAATTTAATTACACCCAAAAATAAAGTGAAACCTACACATTCTAAAATATTACAAGTTTCAAAACTAAATTATTAAAATAATAATTATAAAATTTTTAACAACATGAAAACAGTTCTTACAAATACAATAAAACCATAATGTAAATATTTTTTAACGTTGTTTAATAAAATATTCAAACCATACTTAATTAAATTAAACTTATAAAATTATTTTTGAAATGTAATATTATTTTCTCTATAGAAATACTATTATGCATGTTATTTTTTGAATTAGGGTGATACGTAATATATTTTAGACGATGCGAAGAATATAATATATGATACATATGAAATTATTAATACACAATACATTCTAATGGTTTTTATTCACTAATTTAGTTCAAGAAATAATATAGATTAAAATTAAATATATTAAAATCCATTAATTAAATTATAATAATTTGATTAATTACAAAATGAAAAAAATTATTTAGTGAAAGACTTCCATAAAACATTAAAACCTGGGAAATTATAATGTAAGAAATCATTAAAATTTGGGATCTATATCTCATGTCTAGTATCCATCCTAATATTCCTAATAAAATTATAATACAATATTTTAAAAAATATATATATTAAAAATGGAACCTAAAAACCAAATTTTATTTATTTTTTTCTTGGTTTTATTTTATATAAAAACACTTGTTTGATAGAATTTAGGAAATATAGAATCCAAAATCCAAAATTTCCCATGACAGATTGTAAAATCATACATACAATTAATGATGGAACTGAATTTACTTTCCCCAAAGATAGACACTACAATTGTCTTTATCATGTGAAAATAATGAAAATCACATGAGTTTTATAATAGTAATATCCCTCTTTTGAAGCCATCTAAGGTTTTTTTTTGTATCACCCATCATATAAAATGGATTATTATTCCGTATATTGAATTATAAGGCCTCATATTGTAGTGGTTGTATGGGAATAGAGCTTCATGAAGGAGAGCTTCATCTAGTGCATGAGAAAGCCTGGACGATTCCCATATTATGGTGAAATCTACTTTATATGACCCTAAATGAAGTTTAAATGAACAATTATTAACTTATATGATATGAATCAACGTATGAATATTCATGAACCCTCTAATTTTAAATCTAAAAATTCCTATAGATTATTATTTTCTTATAAGATATCCATAATGTAAGATCACTAAAATGATTAAATTTAACATTAATATACTATAAAAATTTCACATAGTGTCATGGTAACATATACCATACATTATGATATAATAATTCATACAATATTACTTTAATGAGAATTAGCATAAAAACTTATGGTAAGATTTCCCCTTATCATAAAATACAAGATAGAATAATATTTCATATGAATAATGAAAGTAAGAAATATCTCTTTCAATCGCAAATTTTCAATAATGCCTGATAGACTTAGTAGAATTTTACCTTATAATATATCATATACAATAATTTTTTAGTTCATATCTAAAAAAACCTTTTGGATATATTTCAAGGAACAATTAGAAAGATATTATCAACTTTAGAATGTGAAATTATATTTGTATTCCCATCCAAAAAATTGAAAAACCCTTTTATAGAAGCTCTCTATGTTAAATTCAATCACAATTCAATCAAACACAAAGTGTGGACCCATGAGAAATTATAGAATTAATAAAAAATTAATTATTAGATATATACATGTAAGAAAATATTTTCCTATCATAAGTAAATAATGTAACTCTAGCTAAAAAGGCGTTTGGCACGATCTCCTTCAATAAAATGTATCTCTATATATCCATTTTCTCAAACTACATCATATGAATTAATATAACATCATAAAATCAATTTATCTATTACCCTGATTTATCATAGGATATGATTTATGTCAATCCCATATAGAATAATCATAAATTATGTATTTTATAGGTATAGAATAACTATGCCAATGAATATATAACATGTCATTCATATTTATGTATGATAAAAAAATATCACTTTAAAAAATAGATAGGAATATCATATATAATATATAGTGGTGTATGATCTTGTACTTTTCTCATCTTAATTAGGGGAATAGATCTCATAGTCATTATATGATAGGAAAAATCCCATTTTAGTTTAATACCAACCAATAAAATTATTAGAAACATTCCCAATCACCCCTTCAATAGATATACCTCAAGGAGTGTACAAGATAGGCTTAAAAATATTAAGGTTCTCATCCTCAGTATATTTCCAACATCATTTAGTGTAGACTCTAAATATAATCCATCCACTAATACTATCCCAAAGGCAGAGTGCATGACACTCATTATGGTATTCCTTATTGGTCATATAGTACAAAAAACATGTTTTGGGGTTCAAGTGTATATTTTGTATCTTTATTCAAGAATCATACACATGAAAACCCTAAAAATTTATTATATCTTTAATAGTATATGAGGACAATTAGTTTGAGATAAATCAATGTCATGCATTAATATATAAATTTTTATTTCACTCCATAATATTTATATTAATATATACATATTTGTATAAAATGTGACAAAATGATAATATGGGGAATAAAAATCTATAGAAAATTAAACATTTTATATTCATAAACTCCATTAGGAATACTTAGTAAAACCATACATAATTTTCTGTCTAAAAAAAATTATGATGGGCCACCAAATCATCATTACATTTACAATAATTTAAGGGTTTTATTTAATTAATCACACACATATATAATTACTACCACATATCTACATCATCAACTAATAATCCACCACTAGATTATTTATCTAGATACACATAAGAACAAATAATATATGAATAATGGAGATATTTCAGAATCATATTCCAAATGTTAAACTGCTTAACTCCATAATTTCAAATTTCACAATATAAGATTTTTTGGTCTACATAGAATTATTTATAGGCACGTCATTACTAGTTTTGATAAAATTCCATCAAAATTATTCCATTATTTTTTATAATTAATTGAAATATGTACATTGTCATATACCAAAATATCATATTTTTTTATAGGAAAATGTGTCATTCAAATTGTTACGGTAACAAAATGAAACTCATTTTATTTCACTTTACCTCTATACCCTAAACCCTTTTAGTATAAATGAGTGAAATTTACATTATTTTTTTGAATGAAATAACTATTTTTTTTAAAAAAAATTGATATATATATTTTAATGTATACTTCAATTATTCTTTTATACATTATATTATTCTTCGAATATCATATTGAAATGCCCAATTTCTTTTATTTTTTAAATAAAACATATTACCTTATAGTTGGAATATTTAAAAAATAAACTATTGTTTATAAATATCATATTTAATTATCTTTTTTTAAAATATTCTTAATAATAATATTATCCTTTAAAATATACCACCACTAGTGCTAGATTTAAAATTCCTTATATCTTAACAATGATGGGGATAAACCCTTTTATACTAGATAAAAACTTTTTATCCTTACCTTTTTCATAATTCATTTTATATAATCTAAAAAATCATAAACCATCAATATAATCTCAAATTTCTAGTTATAACAAATTATTTAAAACACTTTTTTTATCATATAGTTGAAATAATATTATTGTAGAAAACTTTTATTGAGATTTATCAGATCATGAATCATTCCATTATATTAAAACATTTTATGTAGAAACTATTTTCACAACCATTTGATTAGAATCTATATATATAATAATAATTTTATTTATTTTTATCTCCAATATTTTAGTATCGTTTGTAAATTAAAAACATGGTATCATATGCCATCTAAAAACAATTTACAAATTTTTATAACATCAATACATTATATGCACATTACATGAGGTTTGTTGAAACAAGGGCTTGTTGTGGAAGCCAGTGGGATTGGGTTTTAAAGTTTTCATCGTTAGAGTGATGAAAAATCATAATCACTAGTGATTATATCCCTTTTATTAGTCTCATTAACTCATGTGAATATTTCATAGAAAAAAATTAAATATAGGAGTGGATCGTTCTAATCGAAGATGTGTTTGTCAGTAGCACAACACCGATGACCATTTCTTGAAGGATCTGAATTTAAAACCCTCTAGATTATCCATACCTTCATTATGAATCCAATTATATTCTGATCATCGAATTATAGGTCTTAGCATGGAGATCCAATGATTCATTTGATGTCATGATGATCAACAAGATCATATCCCTTCGATCTATGAAATAGGTCGAAGATTGAAATCCTGGATGGGATATTTCTCTCTCCATGATATGAGAAGGAGGATAGTGCATCCCTCAAACTCATGGGTATGAATCATTCCAATAAAATAGATCCCACCTACTTATAGAGTGGTTGTTAATTACCCTGAAATGGATCCTCGACCCATATATAAGTAACTACCAATTAATTAGAAATAAATGACACATTATAATGAAATGACTGCATCATATATGTCATTTATATTTGATAATCTATGATTAATTTATAATAAATATATTACATTATAGAATAGAGTCATTAACTCAAATCATAATTCCCACAATGTTAATCAATTCATGAATTTTAAAGTAATACTAATTTTTATAATATTTTTCAATTTATTCTCTAAATACCTTAGGAATAATTTTAATAAATAAATTTTACTCCAATTATATAATACTTGAATAATAATTTATTTATTAATTCAATTTCTATCTATAATATTTTGACGAATCATAGAACCTGTGGCGGGGCCCACTGTGTCCTATACGCATATTCAACAGAATATTGAAGACTCTTGAATATACTAATATGTGTGGCTCTTTAGGACATTATCTTGATAGTAGTGAATAATATTCATAGACCAAGAATGAAGTCTGTAAACACAAAAATTCTCTTAAAGAGAAAGGGAATAGTAATAATAATGACAAACATCCTACAAACACACGACGTGTAATATAAGCTCTTTGTATCATGATATCCCACAAATAAGGAATCACAACTTCTGTCATCATAGATTTATTTTTTATTATTTGTTGACATAATTGGAATGAATTACTTTCTTATACAATTTCTATTGATTTTATGAAGGTAATACCATCATGAAAAAACTAGGACAAATACATCACTTCCTCAAATTAGAAGACAAAAATTATATATTGATCATTAAACCAAATTAATTATAACAATGATGCACCCAACACAAGGTATCTCGCCACAAGTTCAATTTCATGGGTTTTCCATTCATTTAAGTACCAGATCTAATTGAACACAGTGATAATTAAGTAGTTAGGATACCAATAAAAATGTTGATTGATAGGAACAACCAATGGCACCCAAAAAATGTGGTGTAATTATGGGTTTGTTTATCATCAACTTTCATCTACTCAAGATCACCAAGTGAAAAATTCATGTAAAATAGTATCAATGCTTATGAGACCCTTAGATCTGATGGTCAGACGTAACCTATATTCTATCTGTATATTTTATTTGGACCATAGGATATTACATGAAAATTTCTGTCATGGTATATCTATGTTTGAATTATAGATTTGTAACTACTATAAACTTTTGATATAAAATTTATTCTTTGGACATTTCTATAAATAGAGTATATAAAGAAGTATTATCACTATTCTGGTAAGATAGACACATCCATATGTCAAACAATTTACATTTAATGTTAATCATAAAAGATAAATATGTTGGGTAAAGGGAACCCACTTATAATATTTTTCAAAATTATTAATAGGTATAAGAGATAATTCTATCATATATTATCATTACTCAACAAAATTTATTACTCTAGGTTTCAAATGATAATGAATGGATACTGGTGGAATTTCCAACTTACATTCTATCTTATGGTTTAATATTTTACCCACTAGTGTATCACCAAAACCGAAACATCATATAACTAGTCCATCTATCCTCATCAAATTGAGATGATTGCAAAAAAAAATTAAACTCGTTCAAAATGTAAAAACTTTTCAATATATAGAAATAAAATGAATTCAATTACTATAATATTTCTTAGATGAAACATATGCTCCCACTTTTTTATTAACATATTGTGCTTTATTGAGTATATTATTGGAGACAAAATTTTCTTGAGTAACTTTTCAATTAATCTTATTAAACATTAACTGAATAATTCTATGATTCTCATAAGTTTATGGATTCACTTATTGAACAACTATTATAGTTGGTTACTCAATATATGTTTCCTTAACACATATAATTTCACATTCATGACATTTTTTCTTAAGAATCCATACTTTACATAAGAGTTCTTTTACATTAAACATATCATTTGAAATATTAATCTTAATTTCATGTTGGATTATTATTTTATTAATCAGTAATAGAATATTTTTTCAAATGAGTATCATTTAATACAAACATTAAATATTAACTTTTATTAAATGTTTTATTATTAAAATTACAGCCCATTTTTAATTCATCTTATCCATTGTAGGACCAATATTTACATTTCTCTATGAAATGGGTCCTATTTAGAGACACACTAACAATATAGTAATTTTGGAATGGAATAAACCCAATCATATCATATATGATTATTGGATAAATTTATAGAAAATTATTCCTCCAACCCATCATGTGAAAAAATCAACATTATTTTTCAGGTAACACTATCCTATTATGATATCCTAGTTTGGTATAATGAAAATAAATGTATATGAATAGGAACCTTATCATATTAGGTTCACCCATTACATTCATTCCATAAACAATATAATCAGGTGACACAAAGGTTTGGTATAACCTACCTTGTTAGATGATCGAGGTCTAGAAAATTTCTAATTTATAAGGAATCCAACACATAGTATTTTGAATGAAATCTTATATCACCATTTTGTTTTTTAATATTCAATTTAAATTTATTCACCCTTATAAGAGATTATTTTGGAACCCTTTTATTTCCACCAAACTAATATGCTCAATCAAAATTGATGTGTAAATCATTTTCGAACTCATCTATTATATTAGTAACCCAAATTACGAAGAAATTTTATATGTACATATCCAAAATAATATAAAGAATATTGTATATGAAACCAATTTAGGTAATTTCAATGAAATATATAAAATCAATAATCTTCAAATGAGAAATTCAATAGTCATATATAGTCTTCCCCTACTTTTCTAGGAAAGACATTAGCCTATTGGATAATTAGAAGTCTCACATAAAATCCATCTATATAGAGAAACATTACTCAAACGTGTTATCAATATCATTATAATTTTAATGGATAATATATATAAATCCAAATTAACTACTTAATATAAGATCATAAATCAATAAAATCCAAAGTCATGGTAAAAAATCTAAATCCTAAAATCATACCTTCCATGAGTCTCTTTATATTCATTTATAGTAATTTATAGAATAATTTTACCAACATTAAAAAATTATAAATCCCAAATCATAATTTAATATATATATATATATGTGATTAAAAAAGGAAATAAAAATTAAATAAATTTAAATTTCATAATTTTTTACCAAAGATAAATTTTAGTTTACAATTAATAAATTAAATGTAATTATAAAAACTACATTATTTTACAAATTCACTATGGGAATTAAATAATACTGAATATAAATACAATTTATTCATTCACTAATATGAAATCTTTAATAATATTCATTGTATAGAATTTATACTTAAATTTATGATGTTAATTTTTTATGAAATTGTTGTAATTAGATTTAAATTTTGTATCAATTTATATAATCCCAATGCCAAATATTAATTATGATTCAAACCATGATTAAATAGTCCTTCAGAACACATTTTTATGTTGTTTAAATAATATATTATATATTTCTTTCAATTTATTCAATTAAAATTATATAATTATGATTAATTCATAATTAAAATATAATCACTTTTATATTTTTTTTCTTATTCTATTATTTATAAACATTATTTATATTATCTTTAGGATTTATGAACAAATCACATTATTTTTAAGACTAAAGGAATGTAGTACTACAAAAAAACATTTACTATTTATGGATATCTATTTAATTAATATTTTAAAAACATTTAATTATTTAGATAAAAATAATTTATAGTCAATCTGTTTATAAATATTTTTATGTACTAAATAAATATCATAAAATACCTTTTACCAAGATTTATAAAAAAAATATAATACATATAAATAAATATAAATGTGATATTTTATGGAAAAGTTACTCTTTAAATTTCATTTAACAGTGTAGGTAAAATAATAGAATATGATATATGGTCTTATTTTTCTTAAATAATTTATGATTTGTCATTTGTAGTCTATAACTATTAACCCTACAGATAAATACAATAAGTAGGATGGGTACGGTTTTTCTAATAATATTTAGAAATGTTAAGAATAAAGTGTATGAGGGAAAAATCCTTACTTATGAAGGAATGATATATTAAACTTCAACAATATAATAAAGTTGGAATTGATATCACAAAAGAAATATGATGCTCTGATTTGAACACATGACACAATTCTATTTTCAAATATTACATGTCGAGGTCATATGATATGACTAATGGGAATTAAAAAGATTTTTTCTAATCCACTAGAAATGATATCCTATATCCTAAATAATGAATCTTTATAAAACTATGAAAACTTCAAATTGTATTTATTGAGAAAGAAGACATTATGGATTATAATTTAAAAACAAAATATTTTCAATGATATTTTATCAATATAATAATATACATAGGCTCTGATACTGTAGATGGGTTTTAGATAATCTAATAAATTTTTGTATATATAGATAACGTATTATAGGAAATCAAATCCAAGATCAACCATGCATGGTAGCAAAGTCATTAATACTAAAAATTAAGAAACAAACTTACCATTCATCGAAGACAGTTATTTTATTTTTCTCATCCTATATAGTTGAGGATGATCAGAAGACATGTTTTTAGATAACATCCCTATTCTATAATTATTCATGGGATGTGCTAAATCACTCATTATGATAATTTTATTCATCAATATTCTTTGTCATGGTGGTAGCTTACAGTATAATGGAGGTTGGAGAAGAGATCCCTTGGAAGGTGAGCTTTGACCAAGGCTTGAGCATGATTATACGATTACCATCTCATAGTGAATGAACCTTTCCAAATCCATTGAGGCTAATAAAATTATCATGAATTAATGGAAATTTTATTAGTTAAAGAATGCATCGACTGTATGTTTCAACTTTACTACCTCCCACCATTTCTTCTTATGAAGTATTTTATATATGATAACTACAAAGGATAAATATTAAAACATAAAAATTTAATGTTTTCCTTCCATAAATTTCAATAATAGTAACATTGAAATATATTAAATGGCTTGGAATATAGGTAGTAATTATGTATGAATTTTAGGTTCCTTGATATAAAAATATTCCTTAATTTGTCCCCATATTTTAAAATACAAGATAGACAAATGTATCATATGAAAAATGGATTCAAGGCACATCACCTCACATTATATCCCTAATTATTACTGAACAATATCATATGGCTCACATCCATTTACCATAATCCATGAAATTATCCATTCTCCATCCTTCTTAGGGCATAAAAAATAACTTGGTACAAAACATTATTGTCTAATACAACATCCTTCAAGGGAGATAAATGTAGAGGTATGATTTCGTATCCAATACAATATGGATGTTCAATCCCAAAAACTACCTACACTTCTAGTGGTTATTTTTAGATTGATATAATATAATATCTATATCACAAAAATCAATTGATATATAATCTAATATAACACTTTCTTACCTTCAACCCATGTACTGTTTTTATAGAAGTATTTTATCAGTCTAATACCACTATAATATACCCCTATTCTTTTCGCCACAAAACACCATATATCCCAATAATTTAAACCACTACCCTCTTCCTAAAACTATCTACTAGAAGAAGTGATAAAATGAAATTCCAAAATATTCATGTCTAAATATATCCTTTCCATATAAACAAAAGAATAATTTTTCTTCACCATTGATACTTTGGATTATAATATATAAAATAATATTCAAAATAACAAATATAATTATCCCAATATTAATCTCTCTAGAATTAATCATCCATATATAATCTAGGAATAAAATCTACCTATAATATATATAATTCTAATCATACAATGTGTCCCAACCCACTGGGACCCCACCTGGGCATATGGTAAGTTGAGTGTGCTTCCCCATGCCCACCTCAAATAAGTCATGGGATGGTGAATAATACCCACATGGTATAACTATACATGAGAGGCTTTATTAGATAACTACTATCTAGAAATATGAAACACAATAAAAAATATTTAACAAATATTAATAATCAATATAAGTATAAAATGAACCATATGACAGTAAATTTATATAAAAACAATTACACAATACAATAACTTATAAAAAACCCCTATTGATAATAAATATATATAAAACACATCACTTTATAATAGAAATATGGGAATTATTATTTTCTCCACACTTTTTGGTTTATATTGAAGGATATTCTAACTATATTTCCATTATTGAGTTCCACCAAGCACCACCTAGGAAAAATTTCATATAAATTAATCCTGATCCATGACCACCAAGACCATATCCAAACATTGAATCATATTCACAGACCTAACATGTATGGTAATAAGGATTGTGTGGGGGTATCTATAAACATACACAGTAGGATTTCCCTGAAGTATAATTGAAGGAAGAAAAATCAAGTCATCTCAAACATCAAATTATGAAGTGACTAGAATAAAAGTATTAAAATGAAAGAAAATATTTACTAAAATGAAAATAATGAAAAATGAGAATTATTCTATCATAATTGGTTGTATTTAAGTAGTATTAAATATGAGAAGAAACCTATGAATATCTAGATAATGTGATTCATAATGTATATATTTTTTATAGCACTTACATATGTCACACAATGGTGATCATCCTAGATATAAGTTATGTTAAAAAATGACACAAAAAACCCAACTAAATGATAACTAAATAAGTTCTGATATAGTTATAATGGAGTTCTTGATCCCCACAGGGTGGTGACTAGAACCAGGGTATCATATTAATTCTTGTGGGATCTATTTCACTGTATGGAAAACTCATCAAGTCAATATAGTATATATAAAGCAATAAAAAATTGGTATACCAAACACAAATCAAGATAATAGTTACATAAGTAGATAGATATAAGTACCAAAATGTTACATCATCCATTTTCATCACATAATCCCTCAAGAAAGCGTCCTAGAATCTCCACACATAAAGTGGTTCACATATTCCACCAGTCACTGTTATCTCCCATAGTCCTCCTAATAAATAGAATTCACTACCACCATGTGGTACCTTTCCATTATATAGAACAATAAATATAATATCTAAAAATTAATTAATGAAATTTTATGGTGTTAAAAAAATCCCAATAAGATATTCATTTTAAATTAAACAAATCTGATGAATTTCAAATAAAAAACACATGAAAATATTTTTCTCCGTTCATATCAAATCATGTTTTTAAAAACATTCAATGTTAATAGTTAAACTTTTATAATAGTATACTATACTCAAAACTTGAATGGAAATGAATTTCCTTCTAAATAAATAGGAGTACAATATTTAATTACATTTTCATGTTTAAATACTTACAATTATCCATTAGTAATCACAACACCACGGTTAAGTAACCCATGGATTGGTTTTTAAGGGGATTTTCACACATCTCATTGATGTATTTCCCCTTGTGTGTTCACATTATTCGGTACCATCCCTAGACATAATAGTAGATAATACCAAATAAAATGCTCCCTTACCTCTTGTAAATTTAGTATCATTTTTATAATTAATCCATTCTCATGTATAGATAGTACATCCCTAGGTTTTGTTTATCTATCCTAGCTACCTAGGATCCCTTGTGATTCAAGGAAAATAATCACATAAGGGGTTATAAATAATTTCAACCACTATAAAGTCATTTTAAAAAATAAATAATCTTATCATAAAAAAGATCGTGTTTCAAAAACATGACATCTCTTCTCAAAAACAAATATGAAATTGTTCTTCATGAAAACTCGTGTCATTGGTTTTTTTTCATTTCAATTCCCTAAACCATTTAAGGACATATTTTTAGCAATTATTTCAATAAATCATTATTTTACTTCAAATCCATTTCCTAAATGTCTATACAATGTTAAAAAATAAATACCAGAAGGGGTCAACCACCACATAACATTAGATTTAGAAATCATATCAATAATTTGAAATAAATCATTTTAAATCAATTAAAAATTATTTTCTAAATCAACAAGAGATATATGTTTTATTGATTGGAATTTCCTTATGAAAGCACATACCAAAAATCACGATTAATAATCACCCAATATATGACACAACATCAAACAACTAATGTATGGAATGATCAATAAGGGATATTAAATAATTATTCCCATAAAAACATTTAATTCCAACAAAACCCCATGATATCATATACCTCAGGGAAAAAGGAACATGATAGGGAATGGAATTGATCGATAGATCTTTGATAAAATTTCCAAGATATAATCAACACATCAAACGACACATAGAATTATGTGGATTAAATTTTATAAGAGTAAAATTAATCTATAGAGATACATTATGGTTTTTAGGGTTGAATTAAATTAAGGAAGAGGATTAGCCTTTAAAATATATATTGAATGAAACATAAATAAAAAAATACCTTGTCATTTTAAACATGATATGTGGAATAATCTAGTTTCTAGACTCCCCTGAACTGTATGTGGTTATATAAAGATTTCTTCTATTGGTATAAGTGTCACTAGTTGTCCAGTGGGATAATACTAGCCTTCCGGGGGGATTCTTAAATTAATTCAATTTTTCCAAAAATCCACCTATAGGGAATTGGACATCACCATTTGGTTAATTCCCCTCACAATTTGGCAATTAGACATCCTTATGGAAACTCTTTATAGAAAACCCTCTATAGGTAAGAAATTAGATATCACTAGCTTGGCGGGGAAACTCTTGATGATAGTCTATCTATATTCACTAGACTAATCTCATTCTAAAACCCTCAGAAACCTCCCAACCCACATGCATGAATCAATAATATATTCCTAAACCCATAAAAAAAAGATCACCCAAGGTATGTTAACCAGTCCTAAACCTGAAAAATAGGGATCAATGTATTGGTAAATTAAAACTAGAAGAACCAAGGTTCACACCTAAAAAATGGTGTTGGGATGTTTTGATTATCACTACTATAAATTATTTCTTCCCCAAAAAAATTAATTATGAGGACATAGTTTTAATTATGTGAGTCAATTTCAATCTGATAAAATCCTCACACAAAAAATTTAGTGAGAATAACAAAAATGTATCTAGATCACCTGAACCATGGGTATGGTCTTTCCACAGTGAACTATTTATTTAAGAATAGGGAATCTGAACTAACCAGACAATAATGGTCCTATAAGGCTCCATATAAAGGTATTATCGACTCAAGGCCTGAGATAAGATTAAAAGTTACTTCTTGAGTTAATAGAGTTAAAAAATCATAGATTGATGTCATATATGGTGGAAATGTAAAAAAAGAATGCTACATTTCAAATATTCTCAAGAATCCCAAACATTCCCATGTAATTAGATTCTATCCTCCCCAGTATTTCAAGATTCTAATAAACTAGGATTTTAGAGACTCTAAAAAACCTCCGGTTAGTAACCAAGAACTCCAAATAGTGTCTTTGAATATGAGAATAATACTTATACTAAATTTATGCCATTATGAAATTATGATGAATGAATAAAATATTTTCAACCATCTCTTAAAAAAACAATATCTGACCAAAATGCTTGACCAATATTCAATGAACATAGTGTAAATTTTCATTTAAATCCATACAGTTCCTCAAAGGGTACCATTATTATGGATGACTGGTAACTATTTTCACAGAAAAACTATAATTGTGTCAAGTGGAAATCCCATGTTCCTAAAAATCATAGGACATATGCTAAATGAATGTATTTACAAATCTGTATAGCCCATTCAATATAACCATTAGTAGGAGGACAATATGTCATGATTTTATTTACATGGTGCACCTTTACCTCCAAGAGGGCACTCCAATATTTATAAGTTAACCAAGGAACCCTATTGAAAACTATGTAAGTTTTAACCCTATGAAATATGATGTTCTCCTATATATATAAATTTACCATTTCCTCACTATGTTCATATCTCATATGAGAGTAATGTATGATAATTTTGTTATTAGTATTATCACTAACCATTTTGTAATCTATACATGAGGCATATTTTTAATCCTAATAAAAAATTCCATTTTACATCATCCCACTCCCAAGTTATAATAATAAGAGAATAGAGTATACATGATTGATTATAATGCTCTCCCTTGGCCTATTTAAATGTATAAAAATTAGAAAGATAATGTCCCATTAAATGCATGGTAACAAAAATCATTTACACATATCAAAAATAAATTCATAATTCCTTTTTGGTCCACCTACTATGAATGATGTAAGTCCCTCATTATATCCATCCTCATGGGTAACAAAATTGAAAACATGTTTTTAAAGAAAAGGAAAACCTAAAGAGAAATAAAAAACTCTATAATGGTATACTCACTAAATAAAGTTTCCATAATGCCTCATTAATCATCATTCATATATATTTTCTTGAGAATATGATGAAGAAGTGGGGATTCGATCAATAAAGTCAACATAACAACCTTAGTCCCATCCATCCCGAGCCACAGATGAATATGTTAAAAGAGTGCCTTCTAATTCAATTCCTCATAAAGATATTTAATGGTATGTGATTGAAGTATCCTTCTCATAGAATTAGAAACATCACAACCCATACATAGGGTGCATGAAATTTGAAAGGAAAAATATTTATCTTTCTCCACCAATCATCTCCAATGATGGTTTATATCATTTATTGAGAATATATAACTAAAAATTTAGTGATTATTGTAGGATGTTGAACATTATTTGAAATGGTAATGCCAAAAACTATCTAGAGAATGCATCATAGCTATAATTTCTATATGATGTATTAGATTTTTATTCTCATGAGGTCTAATATGGTGGGAACCATAATCCACCACATGATCAACCTGTATAATAACACATTCCAAGACCAAAATGGATCTATTATAGAAGATCAAATATCCTTTAACAAGTTTTGGATGAGTCAACATCATATTTCAAGTAAAACGATTCATAAAATCATCAAAGGAAACATAAAATTTCTAATCACAAAATTAATTTACACACATTCATGTGAGAGAAGTCAATAGAGAATCATAATGTGAGAAATATTTAAAAAATAGTGGCAATATATAGGGAAGGAAAAAATATCAAAATCTTAAAGATACTCTATAGATCCTACCACATTATAAAAATACATACCCATTAGGAAAAATTTAAATAACCTATTAAAAACCCATGTCGAACACGAAAATTACCTCTAGAATCCAAAAATTATAGTAATGAGTATTTACAAAAAGTTATTGATTTCTTAAAATGAACATAACTTCTCTGAATTAATAAATATAATCCTACTTAGTATTAGATTAAACCATGATTTCATCCATGAATACCACAATGTTTGAATAAGGTACCAGTGGGAAACAATGAACATTAATTCCATAAAATGTTCGGAGAACTTTTTACACCAAATTGAATAATAAGTTAATAATAGTGGATAAACCTAAACCAAAAAGAGGTCATTAGGCAATAAAACACCCTGATCTTGTGAAAATGGTACTATAAGAATAAGAAAAGGGTACTACTAGAATTACATGAAAAATAAAATGAAAATATAAAGGTGACACACTAGTCCATATGAACAATCTATAGGTTAATTTACGCAAATTTTTTTTAAACTTCTTCAGTTTAGATGGTTCCAAACCATAATAAGGAATAAATATGGTCTACATATAGGGATTTATGTCTATAGAAAATTTAACTTTCTATAATGATGGAAAAAAATTATAACGGAATAAATCATGATACTAATATACTTATGGATGAGGATAACCACTACAAGATTCCTCATCTAGTTTAAAAACAAAAAGGACACAATCTTACCCAGGACAAAAAAATGATTTAAATCTTAAATGAACCAAAACTCCCATTTTCCTTGAAATACATGACACTGACTGATAGGGGTAGTAATGTAGACCCCCCAAAGATAACATTGAATTATATATTTTTAAATTATCAGCCAATCCATTGTAATAATTACTTCTAGAGGAGTTATATTGTGAAATAAAAATCTCCAAACAATATTGACATTTGATAATGATAAATATCAAGAGGGTCTATCCTATTTTTTCTCAATCCTTAGATTCATATCAGTATCTATTATAAAAAGAATGGAATAATTGGGAAGCCTAAACAATTTTGAAATATATTTCAATAAAAATAAATGTGAGAAATCAGTATCATATAATTCTTTAATTAATGATGAAAAAATGGTAATTGTAACTCACACAGATGTAATAACCACATCAACTTCCCTCTGAGACATTTCTACTTTGTGGGGAATCTTCATTCCCAATTCATGTTACTAGAACCTATTTTTTGTTGGAGAATATAACTTGGATATTGATCCTCCAATTACCATTGAGTCAGCCCCACTATGTGGAGTTTCAAAAACATGAGAAACCTTATATAAGTTTCTTTAATATCTACTTGAGGAACCAATAATTTGTGATTCTATGAACGTATAATTTGAGTGACCACCATTTCCACTCTAGAAAAACGTTAATGGTAATCTACCTGATTGGATAGAATATTTAGAATTAGTATACTGTTGATATTTAGTAAAATGTTTTTAAAACTCAGACTCATCCAATATCCTCTTCTCTTTAAAGGGACAACTCAAGCTACCATTGAGAGTTAGAGGAACACTGTTAAACCTTAATTTATGAACCTAAATTTTATATGTTCTATGGATCCTTTAATTTAAGGTCTAAATATATGGTTTTGATCTAATATGATATACTAGGGATTGTATAGAAGAATATGGGCTATTCGGGGATGGTTCTGAGCTAATAACCATGGAGAGTGGTAGAAAGAACTAGGTCACATGGTTAATAGAGGCTATACATCCCATTCCTCATGGTTTCTTCTAAAAATTTATGTTCTTTTCATTAGGATGTAGTGGACTACACGACTTTACCTAATTGTGTGACCTATTCCGAACAACAATGTTGACCACAAAAAAAATTTTACTGAAAAAAAAATCACATTTTTTCAAGGTTTCCCAATACATGTGAATGAATAGTGCTAATGGGGTTTTTTGGCAGAGCATGAAATTTGGTCAGCTTCAGATTTGGCCAATCGTGTAGCAAATCATGGAAAGCCCAAGATTTTGGGTGATTTAACCAAATTTCCCATAAATTAGTATATGTTAAACATCCTTATTATTTTCTTCATTCGAGTTTATAATATATATATCATTATACTAGAAATGCTTCTCCTCCCCTTCACCAAGGTTCTTGGAAAAAAATAATATCCAAACTCTAATTTTTGTTTTGATCATCTCATTATATGTGCACTGGTGAGTTCTCTATTCAACCTTCACTTTTCATATCTTGTCTTTCTCCCAATAAAGGTATTTAATTTCAGTCTAATATTTCTTCTTATAAAAGAGTTTTCCTATTATTTTCCATTTTATGTCCATCTAGGCCAAACCAATAGACAATACTGGATGATTTCACTTCTACAAGCATATGGTAGGTCGTCTATTATTTATCCCTAAATTCATGTTGCAATTTATTATAGGTTGTGCTGCCTCACATAATATTCTATGTTAAATACTCAGAAATATGTAAACAATGCTTCATTACATATCAAACTTATTTTATCCTAGAATCCCATGATACATATTGAAATAGGCCCCCTTTAATTGTTTCCCCCACTTAAGGTGTGCTGATGAATTTCCAATGTTGTTATAAATGTCTTATAGAAAAAATAAAATTTTTATGGTCTTTTTCATATCTCCTAATGAAAGTAATTTTCTTGAATTGAATTGGGATGATCATGGTTTGACCACATCACATATTTAAAATTAAATAGTTGTTATTCCCTTGTTAAAGAATTCTCTTAATGAACTTGGAAGTACATATTTTTTCTTATGAAATCCATTGATTACATATCACAATTTTGATAAGTGGTCAAGTTGAACCCTATGATAACTGTTTTATAGGCATGGGGACCCTCATTAATGATTATACTATTTCATGGTGTCCTGAAATCTATGATACATTCATGGAGACCCTACTAATATGACACTAGTATGGAGACCCTGTTCTGCCCATGGGGTGCTAGTAGAGTGTTACCTTCTTGTTGTACCCCTTGCTCTCTGTGGGAACTGGCCCTGGATTGAGTCCCGCCTGACTCAGAAACTATGCCTATTATGCATAGGTAGATTCAAAACACATCTATCTAGATAGGGAATGTGAATCGTGCTCTAGGGTTTGGTGGGGGGCCCCAAGTGGGAGTCAAGCATTAACCCTACAGATTTTTTGCACAAGTGCCTCATAATAGTTGGTGAGGAATCAGAAAGTGCATCCAAGAGACCTGAGTTCAAAACTTGGTGGAGACATATTTCTAGGTACTGTAGCATTACTATAGTAGGTATTTTAGTATCTCTATAGCAGGAATTATAGCCGGAAATGTTTTGTACTGTAGCAGCAAGAACTATTCATCCGTTTTGGCTTTTGGGCCAGCGGTTTGGGCGTTGGGTCCATTGAGGCCTTTAGGCAACCCATGGACATCTGACCAGTAAGGCTTTCGGCCCACCACTATGCCTTTGTGCTCCCTCAAGGCCATTCAGACACCTCAAGGCCTTCAAGAAACCTAAATAATTGTGCTTAATGATCAGACAGACTCTACAAGGAGTAGACTCCAGATGGAGATCGGAGTAGGCACATTCACTAGAGCAGAAGAAAAAGGATTTTT
Source organism: Viscum album (assembly GCA_963277665.1). Taxonomy (NCBI): domain Eukaryota; kingdom Viridiplantae; phylum Streptophyta; class Magnoliopsida; order Santalales; family Viscaceae; genus Viscum; species Viscum album. Next base: position 1,569,394,610 of record OY728160.1, read on the forward strand.
CAAAACAAGAGGGTATGGATTTTCTATCATGATTAGACTATGATTGCATGGTAATCCTATCCAAATAGCCCTAGGAAAGGTGGAGAGATGATATCATGATGAAGAAGATGGGAGGTAGAGTTCCAAGGATAGTCTGTATAATTCCTATGGCCTACAGATCATGTAATCTATAAGCATACAGGCCTTGTAAGGGTTCCCCCTCATCCCTTGAATGGGGGGGGGGTGGTATCAAAAATAAATAAATAAAATATGGTATTCGGGCCATTCTGATATAGATACTCTACTGATATGATTCGAGCATAGGGACTATTTTTCTATATATATGTGTGAAAATCCTTAATATGATATATGGGAATGGAAACCCCCATTAATATTGATATACCAGTATGGGGACCATCATTAATTTTTATACATGGGAATGTTGACCCAAAAACTATGATATGAGCATGGTGACTATACTGAAATAATATGGGCATAGAGTCATGATTGTTATGATTTAGGAATAGAAACCCTATTATTGTATATAGGAATGTCGACCCGTACAATTATATATTATAATGAATACCCTTATTGTTATATATTGTTTTAAAAAACATATATAAATTTTAATAGAATGGGATATCCCATTGTTAAGTTTTAGGGATGGCGACACTACTACTATGATACAAGGCATCTTTCCCCTAAATACTCATGATACTCATGTAACAACCCATAGAAACCTGAGTTGTGGTTTGATCACAATATAGTAGTAGTAACCATATATAAGGACGTATATATCCCGACATATATAGTCCATATATATGTATACATTTGGTTACCACTTTATTTGTTTCCCACATGGTCTGAAATAGGCACAATCATCCTAGTGTCTTTCTGGAACCAGATTTGACCCTTTACAAAATTACTATGCTTACCATTATTATCCACATAATAACATATTTTATAATATAATGGAGTATTTAGAAACAATTTTTGTTGTGTCAAATTGAGTTTATCTCACACCCTATTCGAGTTTCCATGGTACTGAGAATACTGTGGGGATGCGTGTAGGAATCGAGGGAAGCGTGTAGTTGTTGATACGTGATTTGGTCATAGCATGGGAGAGGGGAAGCATAAGGTGAAGTTGTTTCACATTATGCTATTAGGGATTGTTCTTTTGGCCTTTGTGATATTTTTTTACATGTATTGTACAACATTCATTTTTGTTCATTTTTTATAGACATGGTATTACATCATTATATATAAGATTGTGTTTATGATTATTGTTGGTCATTTAGGTAATTTTTATTCTTTAACTTCATAATATAAATGTAATTTATTATTCTTCCACTTTTATTATATCTACTTCAGTACTGTTCTAATCTAACCTTCGGTGTATAGTCTCCTTACCATGCAACCATAGACCATTACTACTAGTAAGCAGCCTCTATATAAGGGGAGGCACACATATTATATTGTGTCCCAATAGCCCGAGGAACATGTTAGTAGCATCTAGGTCGGTACATCACAAAGTGGATTCAGAAGTAGTTTTCATTTATTTTTCCTTACCATTTAGGAATTATTTATATGATATTTGGAATGTGTCAGTATTTGGAAATTCTTTGTGCATAAGAGTAGCTTACCCATATACATGCAAATAAAATTTACTTGGGATTGGACATGATGTTATATATTTTTCTTGTTACAGTTCATTTGATTTGACAGTTGGGTGAAAAGAATAACATGTGATGTTTATTAACACAATTTAAGATTTAATTTTACCCATAGAACAATAAGCAATCGAATCATTTATCATGAATAACTTCAGGAACCTTTCAAGATTTATATGTCTCTCATTATTCCATACCACATTTATATGACCACATGCATTTCTTGTGTCCGGTTTTTGGGCCTTGTTCTAAATTCTTGGATTTTTTATTTATTTGATGTAGATACTAGATAAGTTACTAGTTTCTATTTAATGTATTCCCCAATTTGATTTACATGGTTTATGGGACATTATAAATTGGAAGTGTTGATCCATATAGTTCATCATTTTTAAAAATAAATTTTATATTCATGATAATTAATTAAATGAAATTTAGCTCTAAAATGAAGTGGACACCGTTAAATAGAGAAACCATCTCCAATTTAATGGGTTTTTCCTATATAAATTACAATTTATAGTGTCTATATTTGGTCCTTGGACTTATAACACATAGCATGGAATAGAATCAACCTTTTTAGTGGGAATTTGGTTGTGTATCTTTTGTAAGATATAATTGTTCCTTTCATCCGAACATGGATCTCTGAGTAGGTAAATGGGTGTGACTATTACATAGGATGGATCATCCATATATTATTTTATTATTATTGATATTTCCCATTATCAATCCCATCGGAGGAATGGGTTTGTAATTTCTTGATCTATGCCACCATAAATTCCACATGTCATACTCCTATAGTGTGGTGATGATCATGCTGCAAAGGATGTGGGACCTGAGCCACCAGTGAAACAACCTATAGTGAAACAAATGGAAACACCTATTTTCTATGATGAAAAAAATGATGTATTGTTTTTATGGGAGTTTCTTCAACATATGATGACTATACATGGAGCTCCATGACCACCCCCTTTTATGAGATAACATACACGGGAGTTTTAGTAACAGCATGTACTAAATCTTCAGAGGATGGTGGACCCAAATCTACATAGTTATGGGTATATATATTCATATATATATATTACCAAATAGATAAAACTTCTAAGAGGAGTGTTAATATCACTACTTATATGCTTCATAGATCCTACAAATGTTGGTGGGGGTATTCGGAACAAGGAAGGTCAGTATTGGGACCTGAATTAAGTGGGACTTACAATCAAGCTTATATGTAACACCCCAAGCTTCTACGGTACGTTTCCCTTCGAATAATGTGATAGCGTGTGTTGTACGCAACACCGAGTTCTAACACACCATAACTAATCAAACTAGCCGTTATGAATAGTAATACCTACTTTTTGAAATTATATATATTTTATATTTGAAAATGGACTTCATTTTTGGATTCGGAATATCAAAATTAGCCTAGGGTCAAATTTTGGTACATTTCGGATAACTTTCATATTTTGATGAATAGTGAAAATTACTAAATTTTAATTAAAAACAACTTTTTTAATCAAAATAATTAATAGTGATAAATTGTGAATTTGAGTGGTTTTAAAGTATATTTAGAATATATTTTTACCATTCAATTTAATGTTTATCATTGGACATAATTTTACAATTAAACCGAACATAAACAAGTGTCAATCTTTTGATAGTTATTATCTCTTAAAAACACGCTTTTTGTTTTGACAGCGGGAATTAATTTTAAATTAATTTCTGCCACTTCTTTGTTTTGAATTTAGGAAAATGGATTCCATATTTGGAATCAGGATGTTCAAATTGTGTAAATAGTTAACTTTTATTTTTACACATTTTGAATAATTACTGCGGTAAATATTTTATTTACCATGGTTAAAGGGTAAATCCGGTAAATAAGGGTTAAAAAAAATAATATTATAATAATACTAAATTACCCTAAAACGTGTCTTAACCCTATTGGTTGATACATGGTCGACCATGGGCATCTTTGGGTCTATTTTGGGACCCCATGGATCCACTTGTAAGTGATAATGACACATTATATTAATAAAGTTAAAATAAAAATAAAAATGGCATAAGCTTACATCTTTTAGAAGAACAATTTTTACATAGGGTTATACATGTTGGATTTTCGATTATAAATATTAATTAGAAAGATAAAAAGATTTCCTACATAATGATATTTTATTTATAATTTTTAGACATTATATAAGTTATTTTATTTATGACACAATGATGATGCAGTAATTACTAAAATAGTGAAAAATAAAAATAATTGATCTTATAAATACCCAAATAATTATAATATGAAACTTTTAATGAATTAAACTAATTTTCTATGATAATATGATATATTAGGATTGATTTAATTGACTTTGTTCGAAGTAATCAATCTGTTAGGAGTTTCACAAAAATCAACTATTGAATAGTGTCAAAATTGACATAAAAGAGTTCTTAAAACAAATATTATATTATTAATTGATATTAAATTCCTAAAAATCTAAGGTTCGGCCAAGAGACTTATATTATGATAGGTTCCTCATTAATGGACCACTTGGGGGTCGCTTGGATGTATATAGTAAGTTTATTAACCATATTATATAAAAATACAAAGAGACATTGTAAAAGTGAAACTAATTAACTTAGAGTTAATACTTAAAGATAAGGTTAATATAAGTACCCAAACCTGTCTAAATTCTATTGGATGAGTTGTTTTCGACCTATCCCCACCTCATCCTTTGAATAGTCAACTTTGGAGCCTTTGTAAACCGAATATGAATTTATTATAAATTAATATTTCTAACTTTTCCAAAGGTGCCCCTCACCCCTCTTATAAAAGGGCACTCCTCCTTCTCATTTCTTCACACCTTCAAAGCCTTTTGGTTCGGCCAAACTCTGCCCAAATACTCTCCCAACATCCCTCAATACAACCTAGAGGCCTTAGTTTGATCAGAAAGCCAACCTAAGGAGCCCTTTTGATCAAATCAAAAGGAAGAACCCGAAGAAGAGGTAATGATTTCACCACCCTTTTCTAAGTTCATTTCTTCTTCCACTTCTTCTTCCTTTGTTCTTACCATTCTGAAATAATAACTCCAGTATCTCACATATACTGTGATGTTATTATAAATATGGTACAATCATATTCAGTATTCTATCCACCCTTTGAATAACATGTCACCATACGTGCGTACGTACGGCTTACCGTCTCCACGTCGTGGTGTAATTGTTATTCAATATAATATTATTTGGATGGGTATAATAATGATGTGTAACTCATGTAAATAATAAATATAACATGTTAATGATTCTGTATATATGATATACCATCCATTTATATATTATTTTAATATCAAAATAATGATATTGTCGCTCGTGCGTACGTACGGACTACCGTCTCCACGAACGCGATGAGATTCATTCTCCATCGTATCCATTCAAGTATAATTATCATTTGATGGTTTAAAAATGATGTTTAAGGACTGTATATCATTCTGGATATGAATAAGATACAACATCCATGGCTTATGTAACAAAACATATAAAAGAAAATGAGTAAGTTAACTCCCGAAACGACGATAATTCTAAGATATTATTAACAAATCAATGTTAAAAGATCATATATGATATCATATTAATGTATATGATTCTTGTATAATTTAATAACAATTATTTCACCATTATACAGGAGGTTAACCTACCACAACCAAGGAAAAGTACAAGGTAAGGGTTATTTCACAATCTCTTCTTTATCCGAGGTTGTTTATACGTAATAATCTACTGGGATCTCGTTATCATCCACATCCATGTTTCTTCGAAATGTATTTCAAAACATTTTTACTATTTACAAGAATATGGGTTAAAGTCATTTATACCCTTGTTTGACTTTTTATAAGAGGTTTATAAAGGAATCATTCCGTCGTTTTCAAAACAAGGTCCTTTTTAACCTTTTCGACATAATTGAGGTAAGAATGTTTTTTTAACTTATACGGCGGGTGCGGTTATTTTACGCCGTTATAAAATTTTCAAAGCTTTCCTTACAAGCTTATAAGAATATTTTCAAAGAAAATGTTTTATTTTATATGGATCTTAAATGATTTCAAAATAAAAGGAGATATTTCTTTAAAAAGAATTTTGATTTCATCTATGTCAACATCCTTTGATGGATTTTAAGATTATTTGAAGTTGATTTATTATGATACAAAACTTCTATATTGTATTGAAGGTTTTGTGATATGTTTGACTGTGGATGTGCTATTTTTATACCATTCATAGTTTATTGTGAAAGTATTGACATTTCGTATGCTAGTTTTAATACGAATGTTTATGTTATGTTTAAACCTTTTCATATGGGAATGCATTGGACTTAATAAGTGACGGGTGGAGCCCGCTATAGCTCCTCGATGCATCGGTAGGTCTCATGAGACAAACTAGTGTCTTGGCACAAGGCCTTGACAAAATCTTATTTGTAGTCTTGGCACGAGGCCTTGGCTATGTGGTTATGATAGTCTGGCATTATGCATTCCAACATTATGAAAGTGGTTATTTATTTTTGCATGTGATTATTCGATTAGTGGAATATCCATGTGAATAAGTAAATGGAATTATTTCATTTTATTTATGCCATACCATGTTGAATGTTCATGTTTAAAAGGCTTTTGTTTTAGTTATACATTGCCTTAAATGTTTATTCTTATTGATGAAAGTTTCCGCTATATTGTTATCCTTACTGGGCATTTGAGCTCACCCCTTTTCTATGTTTTATTTTTCCCAGGAAGTGAAGATGTAAGTTATGAATGACCTGTAGGGATATTATGAGGGGATTGTAGTGTGGACTGTGGAAACATTATGTTGTTGTAGTAGTTTTTGATTTTATGATGTAATGTAAAACTTATGAATATATCTAGTGTTTCCAAGGCTACTAAACCAATCGGTCTTTCGAGATTTGATCTTTCTTGTGATCATGCCAATGTTATGTAATAATGCACCGACTCTAGGCAACTAGGGTCGGGGCGTTACAGTTGGTATCAGAGGAAGTTTAGTACAAACCTTGGAAGCTAGATTTAGATAAACTCTGATTAGAGCACATAGACCTAAGATGAACTTTGAGGATTAGTATAGAAGAACTTCCTAGAATTTTGGTATTGTAGAGACTTTGTGAGTTTTCCGAGCAATACATCCCTGTCTGGATACGAGCAGGTAGAGGCGGCTCTGGCACAGATGTACCTAGGGGTAAAACCCGAAAACACCGCTTTGAGCTAGACTCGAACGGGAACTGGTGCACGACAACGGGCCTTGCTGCACTCTTGGTTACGACACTCCCGGGGGATATGCTTAGGATAACTCTCACATTCTTTACAAATCATTATGAAGGGTTTATGAGTATATACTTCCTCAAAGAAAACATATTTATGATTATGGATTATATCCATAAATAGTTCAATTTATGTTAAGTGTTTTATAAGTATGGGATTATGTATTTTGATTCATAAACTGATCTAGTTTATGCCATTGTTTAGAAATGGCGCCTAGTGGAAGAAATGGAAACCGTATCAATATGCGCACTCCATGTAGGGATTGCCCTCCTGCTCAAGATAATTATAGTGGGGCTGGTGATGCAACTGGTGCCAATCAGCTAATCACCATACTGGGACAACTTACTCAGGTTATGAATAATAACCTTACCCGTATGGAGCACCCTGATCCGCAGCGTGGAGGATCAATGTTAGATCGATTCATGAGACAACAACCACCAACGTTCAATGGGAGTACAAATCCCTTAGTAGCTGAGCAATGGATATTTTCCCTAGAGAAAATATTTCAGGCTTTGGGGAGTAGTGAAAGGGAAAAAGTTACCATGGCAGTTTACCGCCTCACTGGAGATGCTGATCAATGGTGGTCATTGATTCAAAACATGAAGGAAGATGATGAAGTATCGAACATGGAATGGAGGGAGTTCAAAGATCTGTTTTTAGAAAAATACTTTCCTCGCGACCATCGAGCAGATATGGAAAGGCAATTTCTGAGTCTGAGACAAAAGGAGGATGATAATGTCACAAAGTATGAGGCTAACTTTACAAGGTTAGCGAGGTACGCTGGTGATTATATTCGCAACCCAAGAAGTAAGATTGATCGTTTCTTTGATGGGTTAAAACCATTTCTCCGTCGAGCATTAGTCTCACAATCCTTTTCATCGTACGAAGATATTGTCTCATGTGCTATCAAGACCGAAAAGGAATTCTCTAAGTCTTATGACTTTAAAGCAAAGCAAGAGAAGAAGAGACCTGCTGATCAATCTGGGAATGGAAATAAGGGGAAGAAGGGAAAGGTTGAATATCCATCTTGTGGTAAGTGCGGGAAGAAACACCCCGGTGCTTGCCTGAAGGGAATGGGAGTCTGTTACAAGTGTGGTGAAAAAGGCCACCAAGCTCATGATTGCAAGGGGAAGAAGGAAGCTACCAATGTTCAGTGCTACAATTGCAGGGAGATGGGGCATTATGCAAATGCATGTCCTAAGCGTCAGGAGAACTTACCTCAGAAAAGGCCAAGGGATCAAGGCCAGGCTTATGCTATCACTACTGCTGAGGTAGAAACTCCGAAAGACGTGGTGGCAGGTAATTTAATGGTTTCCTTAAGTTTAGAAAATGCATTATTTGATTCTGGATCATCGCATTGTTTCATATCTTCCCAGTTTGCTAAGAAAATTAGATATTTCCAATTTGATTTAATAAGGGAGTTGTCAGTTAAAACTCCTAAGGGAAGTATCGTTGCAACAAAGTTTTGTGAATCAGTCCCCATTAGAGCACATAAATTTTCTTTATCTGCTGATTTCATCGTCATACCTATGATTGAGTTTGATATAATCCTCGGTATGGACTGGCTTTCGGACTATGATGCGAAGATTTATTGTAAGAAGAAAGAGGTTACGATTCTCGATGATAATGATAAGGAACACCTTATTTTTAGAGCAGAATCGTCACCACCTAATTCTTATTTAGACCCACCCCCAGTAGCTCAACTTAATTCAATTATTGGGGAGGAAGAGAATGAAATAACTTTCGGTGAGGAAAGGAATGTTCAAATAGAGGATGTACCTGTTGTGAAAGAATTTGTAGATGTATTTCCGGAAGATTTACCTGGACATCCTCCAGAACGAGAAGTTGAGTTTTCTATTGATTTGATTCCTGGATCAAGGCCTATATCGAAGACCCCTTATAGAATGGCCACTGTAGAGTTAGTCGAACTAAAGAAACAACTAGAGGAATTGAGTAATAAGGGATTTATTCGCCCTAGTGTTTCTCCATGGGGAGCCCCTGTTCTTTTTGTTAAAAAGAAAGATGGATCTATGAGGTTATGTATTGACTACAGGGAGATCAATGCTATAACGATAAAGAACAACTATCCCCTACCTCGTATTGATGATTTATTTGACCAACTGCATGGAGCTCAATACTTTTCAAAGATTGACCTTCGATCTGGATACCATCAGTTGTGTGTGAAGAAGGAAGACATTCCGAAAACAGCATTTCGAACCAGGTACGGGCATTACGAGTTTACTGTAATGCCGTTTGGATTGACCAATGCACCCTCTGTATTCATGGATCTGATGAATAGAGTTTTCAAGGAGTATCTCGATGAATTTGTGGTAGTATTTATTGATGATATATTGGTATACTCCAAAACCTATGAAGATCATGAAAATCACTTGCGCATTATCTTGAAGACTCTGAGGAGGCATGAATTATATGGAAAGTTTAGCAAGTGTGAATTCTGGCTTCAGGAGATTTCTTTTCTTGGAAATATTGTCTCTAAAGATGGAATCTCTGTTGATCCTTCTAAGACCAAGGCAATCCAAGAATGGCCAGCACCTACGAGTATAACTGAGGTACGTAATTTTATTGGTTTGGCAGGTTATTATCGACGTTTCGTCCAGAATTTTGCCCGATTGGCAAACCCATTAACGAAGCTCACACGTAAAGGGGTTAAATTTGTTTGGACAAAAGAGTGGGAAGAATGTTTCGAAGAACTGTAGAGAAGATTAGTCAATGCTCCTATATTGACTCTACCATCGGGGAATGATGGATTCGTTATTTATAGTGATGCATCAAAGAAAGGACTTGGCTGTGTCCTTATGCAGAATGATAGAGTTATTGCCTATGCATCACGACAGTTGAAAATTCATGAACAAAACTATCCTACTCATGATCTTGAGTTAGCAGCTGTGATCTTGGCTTTGAAGATATGGAGGCACTACCTCTATGGTGAAAAATGTGAGATTTATACTGATCACAAGAGTTTGAAGTATATTTTCTCACAAAAAGAACTCAACATGAGGCAAAGGAGATGGCTTGAATTACTCAAGGATTATGATTGTACGATACACTACCACCCGGGGAAGGCAAACAAGGTGGCAGATGCTTTGAGCAGAAAAGACCATGGAGTTTTGAACATGATGAGAATTGAAAGGGATCCAATTTTCATGGATCTAGTGAAGATGGACATGGGAATAACCAGGGAAGGTGAAACATCAATGCTTTTTCAAATGGTTGCCAAACCATCTTTACTAGAAAGGATTAAGAGTTCTCAGACCGATGATGAAGAATTTCAGAAGAAGATTAAAGCTGTGAATGATGGGAGATTGAGAGACTTTGTGTATGAAGATGGAACTTTGGAATTTGGAAAGAGACTTTGTGTTCCCTATATACCTGATCTAAAAAGGGAATTGCTGGATGATGCTCATAGTTCCAATTTCTCTATACACCCTGGGAGCACCAAAATGTATAGAGATTTGAAGGAACATTTTTGGTGGGACAACATGAAGAGGGAGATTGCTGATTTTGTATCAAGATGTATGGTTTGTCAACAAGTGAAAGCTGGAAGGAAACAGCCTGGAGGAGTCATGCAACCTCTTCCCATACCGGAGTGGAAATGTGACAATATTACGATGGACTTTGTCATGGGGCTACCAAAGACTTCTAGAAGGAACGATGCAATATGGGTTATTGTTGATCGTCTTACCATGTCAGCACATTTTCTTGCTATAAGAGAAGATCTACCCCTGGAACGTCTAGCAAGACTATACATTAATGAAGTTGTGAGACTTCATGGTGTACCCCTATCGATTGTTTCTGATCGTGATCCCCGTTTTACTTCAAGATTCTGGAAAAGTCTTCAGAAATCCCTGGATACTGAACTTCATTTGAGCACTGCTTACCACCCTCAGACAGACGGACAATCAGAACGGACTATTCAAACCTTAGAAGACATGTTGAGATCTTGCTCACTTGATTTTCAGGGTATGTGGGATCAATATTTACCTCTGGTAGAATTTTCCTATTACAATAGCTTCCATTCGAGTATTCAGATGGCACCATATGAAGCGTTATACGGAAAGAGATGTCGTACACCAACCTGTTGGGATGACGTTGGTGAAAGAAAACTTGTAGGCCCAGAACTAGTGGAGGAAACGGTGGAAAAGGTGAAAGTAATCCAAAATCACATCAAAGCAGCTCAATGTAGGCAGAAGAGCTATGCCGATAATCGAAGGAAGGATTTGGAATTTCAAGTCGGTGATCATGTTTTCCTGAAGGTATCTCCGTGGAAGGGAGTCATACGTTTTGGTAAGAAAGGTAAATTGAGTCCCAGGTACATCGGACCTTTCGAAATTCTAGAACGAATTGGGGTTGTAGCTTACCGATTGGCAATGCCGCCAAGTCTCTCCAAAGTTCACGATGTGTTCCACGTATCTCTGTTGAGGAAATACATGCCTGACCCAACGCATGTACTCACCTATGAAGATTTAGAACTGGAACCCGATCTGTCTTATTGCGAAGAGCCCATCAAGATTCTTGATACGAGAGAACAAGTGCTGAGAAACCGGACGACGCGTCTGGTAAAAGTTTTGTGGAGGAATCATAAGATGGAAGAGGCAACGTGGGAAACCGAGGAACTTATGATGAAGAACCACCCGAGTCTTTTTATGCAGTAATACCCTAGAAATTGCGAGGACGCAATTATTTGAAGGAGGGGAGAATGTAACACCCCAAGCTTCTACGGTACGTTTCCCTTCGAATAATGTGATAGCGTGTGTTGTACGCAACACCGAGTTCTAACACACCATAACTAATCAAACTAGCCGTTATGAATAGTAATACCTACTTTTTGAAATTATATATATTTTATATTTGAAAATGGACTTCATTTTTGGATTCGGAATATCAAAATTAGCCTAGGGTGAAATTTTGGTACATTTCGGATAACTTTCATATTTTGATGAATAGTTAAAATTACTAAATTTTAATTAAAAACAACTTTTTTAATCAAAATAATTAATAGTGATAAATTGTGAATTTGAGTGGTTTTAAAGTATATTTAGAATATATTTTTACCATTCAATTTAATGTTTATCATTGGACATAATTTTACAATTAAACCGAACATAAACAAGTGTCAGTCTTTTGATAGTTATTATCTCTTAAAAACACGCTTTTTGTTTTGACAGCGGGAATTAATTTTAAATTAATTTCTGCCACTTCTGTGTTTTGAATTTAGGAAAATGGATTCCATATTTGGAATCAGGATGTTCAAATTGTGTAAATAGTTAACTTTTATTTTTACACATTTTGAATAATTACTGCGGTAAATATTTTATTTACCATGGTTAACGGGTAAATCCGGTAAATAAGGGTTAAAAAAAATAATATTATAATAATACTAAATTACCCTAAAACGTGTCTTAACCCTATTGGTTGATACATGGTCGACCATGGGCATCTTTGGGTCTATTTTGGGACCCCATGGATCCACATGTAAGTGATAATGACACATTATATTAATAAAGTTAAAATAAAAATAAAAATGGCATAAGCTTACATCTTTTAGAAGAACAATTTTTACATAGGGTTATACATGTTGGATTTTCGATTATAAATATTAATTAGAAATATAAAAAGATTTCCTACATAATGATATTTTATTTATAATTTTTAGACATTATATAGGTTATTTTATTTATGACACAATGATGATGCAGTAATTACTAAAATAGTGAAAAATAAAAATAATTGATCTTATAAATACCCAAATAATTATAATATGAAACTTTTAATGAATTAAACTAATTTTCTATGATAATATGATATATTAGTATTGATTTAATTGACTTTGTTCGAAGTAATCAATCTGTTAGGAGTTTCACAAAAATCAACTATTGAATAGTGTCAAAATTGACATAAAAGAGTTCTTAAAACAAATATTATATTATTAATTGATATTAAATTCCTAAAAATCTAAGGTTCGGCCAAGAGACTTATATTATGATAGGTTCCTCATTAATGGACCACTTGGGGGCCGCTTGGATGTATATAGTAAGTTTATTAACCATATTATATAAAAATACAAAGAGACATTGTAAAAGTGAAACTAATTAACTTAGAGTTAATACTTAAAGATAAGGTTAATATAAGTACCCAAACCTGTCTAAATTCTATTGGATGAGTTGTTTTCGACATATACCCACCTCATCCTTTGAATAGTCAACTTTGGAGCCTTTGTAAACCGAATATGAATTTATTATAAATTAATATTTCTAACTTTTCCAAAGGTGCCCCTCACCCCTCTTATAAAAGGGCACTCCTCCTTCTCATTTCTTCACACCTTCAAAGCCTTTTGGTTCGGCCAAACTCTGCCCAAATACTCTCCCAACATCCCTCAATACAACCTAGAGGCCTTAGTTTGATCAGAAAGCCAACCTAAGGAGCCCTTTTGATCAAATCAAAAGGAAGAACCCGAAGAAGAGGTAATGATTTCACCACCCTTTTCTAAGTTCATTTCTTCTTCCACTTCTTCTTCCTTTGTTCTTACCATTCTGAAATAATAACTCCAGTATCTCACATATACTGTGATGTTATTATAAATATGGTACAATCATATTCAGTATTCTATCCACCCTTTGAATAACATGTCACCATACGTGCGTACGTACGGCTTACCGTCTCCACGTCGTGGTGTAATTGTTATTCAATATAATATTATTTGGATGGGTATAATAATGATGTGTAACTCATGTAAATAATAAATATAACATGTTAATGATTCTGTATATATGATATACCATCCATTTATATATTATTTTAATATCAAAATAATGATATTGTCGCTCGTGCGTACGTACGGACTACCGTCTCCACGAACGCGATGAGATTCATTCTCCATCGTATCCATTCAAGTATAATTATCATTTGATGGTTTAAAAATGATGTTTAAGGACTGTATATCATTCTGGATATGAATAAGATACAACAACCATGGATTATGTAACAAAACATATAAAAGAAAATGAGTAAGTTAACTCCCGAAACGACGATAATTCTAAGATATTATTAACAAATCAATGTTAAAAGATCATATATGATATCATATTAATGTATATGATTATTGTATAATTTAATAACAATTATTTCACCATTATACAGGAGGTTAACCTACCACAACCAAGGAAAAGTACAAGGTAAGGGTTATTTCACAATCTCTTCTTTATCCGAGGTTGTTTATACGTAATAATCTACTGGGATCTCGTTATCATCCACATCCATGTTTCTTCGAAATGTATTTCAAAACATTTTTACTATTTACAAGAATATGGGTTAAAGTCATTTATACCCTTGTTTGACTTTTTATAAGAGGTTTATAAAGGAATCATTCCGTCGTTTTCAAAACAAGGTCCTTTTTAACCTTTTCGACATAATTGAGGTAAGAATGTTTTTTTAACTTATACGGCGGGTGCGGTTATTTTACGCCGTTATAAAATCTTCAAAGCTTTCCTTACAAGCTTATAAGAATATTTTCAATGAAAATGTTTTATTTTATATGGATCTTAAATGATTTCAAAATAAAAGGAGATATTTCTTTAAAAAGAATTTTGATTTCATCTATGTCAACATCCTTTGATGGATTTTAAGATTATTTGAAGTTGATTTATTATGATACAAAACTTCTATATTGTATTGAAGGTTTTGTGATATGTTTGACTGTGGATGTGCTATTTTTATACCATTCATAGTTTATTGTGAAAGTATTGACATTTCGTATGCTAGTTTTAATACGAATGTTTATGTTATGTTTAAACCTTTTCATATGGGAATGCATTGGACTTAATAAGTGACGGGTGGAGCCCGCTATAGCTCCTCGATGCATCGGTAGGTCTCATGAGACAAACTAGTGTCTTGGCACAAGGCCTTGACAAAATCTTATTTGTAGTCTTGGCACGAGGCCTTGGCTATGTGGTTATGATAGTCTGGCATTATGCATTCCAACATTATGAAAGTGGTTATTTATTTTTGCATGTGATTATTCGATTAGTGGAATATCCATGTGAATAAGTAAATGGAATTATTTCATTTTATTTATGCCATACCATGTTGAAAGTTCATGTTTAAAAGGCTTTTGTTTTAGTTATACATTGCCTTAAATGTTTATTCTTATTGATGAAAGTTTCCGCTATATTGTTATCCTTACTGGGCATTTGAGCTCACCCCTTTTCTATGTTTTATTTTTCCCAGGAAGTGAAGATGTAAGTTATGAATGACCTGAAGGGATATTATGAGGGGATTGTAGTGTGGACTGTGGAAACATTATGTTGTTGTAGTAGTTTTTGATTTTATGATGTAATGTAAAACTTATGAATATATCTAGTGTTTCCAAGGCTACTAAACCAATCGGTCTTTCGAGATTTGATCTTTCTTGTGATCATGCCAATGTTATGTAATAATGCACCGACTCTAGGCAACTAGGGTCGGGGCGTTACATTATATGACTATTTTTTTCTCATGGTCCTGATGGATGATCATTATAGGTATATTATTATCCAATATAAGGTTTATTTTATATTTATGGACCACTCATCATATTTTACAGGGCTTCATCTCTTTTCACCTATCTATAATATAGTCGATCTAGTGTAGGTGAGACAATTTGAGGATGGTCTGAGACACCCAATTCATTTTATGGTGATTTTTTTTCGGTGAATACCATATCTAATAGAGTGAAATGGTCTCTCATCTATTATTAAAAAATGAGAGAAGAAATATTGTGAGAAAGGGTTGTTCATAAATGATATAAGTTAGTGGTCTGATTATTCATCGAAAGAGACACATTGAGATGAAGTGCGTGAGAAGTGTAAGCTAGGTGAAGGCCCATGATTGTAACTTGGTTTGTAAAAAATTTTATAATACTAAGAATAATAATCCCTAGTGTCCTAGGGATTCCTTGAGTGTTGAGGTTTCACAAAATTGTGGCATCTTCATAATTTTTAGGACCCTCACATTTGTAATGAGTGGGAGATGATCCATATCAATTGCACCTTCAGGAGAAGGATCCAGAGAACCTCACTAGGAAGGTAGCTACAGTATTACTAGAAATAAAGGTAGAGTATATCATGAATGAGGTATCTAGGATTTAGATAAAATGCAGTAGTATTGCTAACCTACTATGGGTAGTCAGGTTGTTATTTAGGGTGATAGATCTGGGAAAATTCTTTCACTATAGCTTATACTATAAGAGTAGGGTATCATGTCATCTTCTACTCATGGTACTATTCTATTATCCCATACTATAGTGTCTACACTATTTGATAAGGTTCATCTCAATCCTTTGTCTTTGTGGATATTTTGGAAAACCTTATGCATGATAATTAGTACTTGTTCGATGTGAAGAAACACAAAACCTCTTTGGATATACGTTCATAGAGTTTACACCAATGATAGAAATTCCACCTAGAGGTTAGAAACCATGATTTCATGTGATACCTCTTCATCCTCGAAATAACATGTTTGATGTCATTCTCAAGATGGACTTGTTGGTCCCTTGGGACACCTATAGGGATTTTTATCACCATAGGGTGTTTTTCACTTCAATAGAGGGTGTTACATATACTCAAAAGGGTGAGTGGGATTTTCGACCAGGTAGAGATGGACCAGAGAAAATTCTTTTAGGTTTAGTTACTGTACATATTTATAACCTTTATATGCATGATCCAAGATTACATTAGTCTGAAAATATTCCTTTAGTCAATTAATTTATTGAATTTTCCCTTATGACTTTTCTGGACAACCTCCTAAGATATATAAATAATTTATAATTTAGCTTGTTCCAAGAGCCACACATGCATCCATTACTTCTTACACGATGGATACTAATGCATTGTAAGATCTCAAGAGTTTGCTATGATATTTTGAATCTATGGGTTTTATTTGACTTAGTACTTCCCCTGGGGGATCACAATTTCTTTTTGGACAAGAAAAAAGATTGAACCCTTAAGCATTGCATGGGTTACCATAATCTGAATTAGTTTATAGGGTAGAAATAGTATCCCTAATATCATATAGATTGTGACCAAGACCATATTAGAGGACTAAGGGTATTCTCAATGATTGACCTAATATCGGGCTATCATCAAGTGTGAGTCATGAATTCGGATATACCATGTATGGATTTTCATAACTGTTACCATTTAAATGTGTATCTGGTTATGTCATTCAGTCTATAAAATTCACCTAATGTTTTAATGGAATTGATGAATATGGGTTTTCACCTATACATGGATTCATTCATGGTTGTATTTGTAGATTAAATATTATTGTATTCTCACATATAACATGGATATAAAATATATCTATAGACTCTTTTGAATATAGTGAGAGAGAAACAATTTCATTCTAAACACAATAAATATAAAATATATATCAATATGGTTCACTACTTGGGTTATATTAACTTAGAGATCGGAGCATCAGTAGACCTAAAGTAGGTGATTGTTTTATTTACTAGGCTACAATCCCAGAAACAATTTCAAAAATGGAGTTTCATGGGGTAGATGGATATTATAGGCACTTAATAAAGGATTTACTAGGATTATAATAACCTCTTGTGGGATTGAATAAGAAGGCTTTGAAGTTTAAAAGGTAGGAATCCTTTGAGACAACCATTCTGTAACTAAAAGGGAGATTGAAATCTTATCCAATATCGATTATTCCAAAGTTCAAAATAAGATATAAATTCTATTTTGATGCACCTAGTATCAAGATAGGAGAAATTATTCATTTGTAAGATCATGTAGTTATGTATGGTTCATGGAAGCAGAGGAATCATGGGTGCAATTACTAGACACATGATCTCAGGTTGCTAGCTCTTGTTCATGTCTTGGGTTGTTGGAGGACTTACATTCTACGACAGCATTTTTTATTGTTTATGAACAAAAAAAATACTCAGCTGGATTTTCACATGGCATGAATTAAAAAATATATAGAGAGGGTGGGTTTAATACCCACAATCCAACGATTTCTAGCTAGCCTATATGCAAGGAAAGTGAAATGTTATTGCTAATGCTCTAAGGTGGAGGACTCTGACACAGATGGTTTAGGATTACAATAATGAGTGGAAGCTTATGACCCTAATTTCAGAAAACCACATTGATTTTTAATACCATCATGGATAATATTTAACAGCATTTCTATTATAAACCTATTCAAATATAGAGAGAGTAAATATGATGAATTTTTCATATCCAGAAGGCTTGGTCCAATGATGGAGTATTTTTGTGAGGACCCACCATCAAATGGTTCTATCGATGGATACAACATCTTGAATATACATGGACATATCAGGTTCCCTAAAAACATGATAGATGAGCTTATATGGGATTCACAAGCTTAATAGGGGGAAAAGAACCTTCGTATATTCAAGTGGTATCATGATATTTACTAATAGTATTAGTATCCATGGATGAAACATTAGATAGGGTATTTTATCTGTATATGTTCCACAATTCAATAGGTAAATGTGTAACACCAGTGGCCTGCTTTCTTGTTAAAACCATTTTTCATTTTGGAATGGAAATGGGAAGATGTTTTGATGATTTGTTTTTTAGTATTTCAAATGTTACCTCAAGGTAGCTATATAGTATAGACAGTAATAAAAATATTGGAAATTTTTTTTAATTTATATCCCATTTAGAAAAATTCCTTAGTTGATGAGCTTGGAAAAATATAAATCTATGAGATTATACAACCTCATGGTATCCCTTGTAGGATTATTTTAAAGTAAAATTCTTATTTTACATCGATGTTATAACAGAGTTATAGACTGATTTGGGTAGAAAGGTTATTTTTTTTTGGTTGACATGCTCGAAGAATGCATCCATAATTTCAATGATTATTATGTGAAGAATATCCCTATCATAGATTTTTACTATAATAATAGCTATCTGGAAATAAATCTGATTAATTTGTATGAGGCCTTTTATGGCAGGCCATTCCGTTCATCCCTATTCTAGTTAAATATTGGATAATCCAAGATACTATGTTCTTATCTCATACACGATACTTTTGAAGAGATATAACTTATCAAGAAATATATTTATACAACCCAGTCATGATAGAAATATTTCAAAATTCGTTGTGGATGACCTCTTGAAGTCATGGTCGGGGATTATGTGTTCTTATTTGTATCACCCAGGCTTTAAAATTTGAGGATATATAGGCAAGGGAAGATGTCACCATGTTTTTTTTGGATGTTTGAGATCATTTATAGTGTTGAGACAATAACATATCAGTTTCTTTTACCTCAGAGGCTTCAATCCATGCATGAAATATTCTTCATTTCATGGCTTCACCATTATCAGGTCAACCTATATCATAATTTTGATCATGGGGGTGTTCAGTTAGACACTGAAGCTTCTTTTTTGGATTATCCCATATGACGTGTGGATCAGATCCTCATGGATCTCTAAGGAAATTATTTCAATTCAGTTAATGTACTATAGTATAAAAACTATGAAAATTATGAGAGTTGGGCGTGGGAGGCTGACGTGGGTTCTCAGTGTCAAATGTTTTTCTCAGATATCATTTTATGACCCTGAGAAGGGAAAATTGAGAAAATAACCTTTACTTGGGGTATAATATAAAAACCCATTTTTTATATGAGGTATGGCTCCTTTAATTATTGGTTTAAATATTTTGTTTTGACAGAATGTGAAATCATATAGGGGATATGAAGGAAAATGTGGTTTATATGCTGTGATTGGAGCTCAGATCCTTGGTTAGTTGAAGAATTCACTAGGCCATAAGGTTAGTATGAACCACAAAACTCTTTCTCTATAGATTCTTCTAACAATGTAGGACATTTCAGTTGGTAGGAGTGGGCCATATAATTTTATCTAACTTTGAATCCAACATTTCATTCTCTGAAGGGACACCCAATTTTTTTACCAAATATGAAAATCAGGGTTTTCACATGGTTTCACATACTATGAACTAGAACAATATGAGGGGGTTTTGAGGTAGTGCATGTTGCACGGTTGGAGAAAGGTTTGGCCAACTATATGGCCAAACCACATGACCCCTTGATTTGGGTGATTTTACCCAATTTCCCTTATATTATCATATGTTAATACCCCTTCTTATTTTAATCATTCCAACATATAGGAGGCCCATTTTTCACCTAGAGAATCTCCTCCTCACCTTCACCTTGGTTCATTGATAAAAATACCCTTCGGACTCTGATTAGACTTTTGATCATATTATTCGATGTGTGCCAATGATTTCTCAATTCATCTTGTGTATTTCGTCATCTATCTTTCTATTGAATGATTTATTTAGGTCCAGGATCATATTCCATATTTTAATGGAATTTTCGGTATTTTTTTCTTCCAATCTAGAGTAATGTAATTGCTGATACTTGAAGAGTTCTCATCTACATGAATAAAGATGGTGGTCTAATATTTATCCGTTATGTCTTATTGCAATTTATTTTTCATTTTTTCACACTAGATTCTCTATGAATTTTGTTAAAATATATTAACCTGGTTTAACTAAATATCTAATATATATTACCCATGAATTCTATGATACATAGTGGAATGGGGACCCATTAATTATTTCCACCACATGAGGTGTGTTCATGAATTTCTAATGTTGTTATAAATGCCTAATTTACCAAACCATGTTTTATTTGATTTTTGTGTGTCTCCTATGTTAGATAATTATCAATAATTGAATTAAAAATGGGTGGTATGACCGCATCAACTACATAAAATTTACTAATGGTTATTCCCTTATTATAGAATAATCTTAATGTACTATGAATTACCAATTTTCACTTATCAAATCCTTTGATTACATATCATCATTAGGATAAGAGGGAACCACAACCCCTTTTCATCTTGTTTGGTTGGCATAGTGACACTAATTAATTAAGATATATGTGCATGGAGACTAAATAGATATAATATGGTCCTGGAAACTAATCTTATATGATAACGATATATAGACCCTATTGCACTGATTCCAGCTAGGTGACCTTATTGTTATATACAGGCATGTAGAACCCTACTTTGTTATATTAGAATAGAGTCCCTCATTAATAGTGATATATGGGAATTGAGACCCTCAATAATTATTACACATGGCCACAGAGGCCCTATATCTATGATATGGACATGAAGACCTACTAATATGATATGGGTAGGGTGGCTATATTAAAATGATTCGGGAATGACAAACCTATTGTTATATTCTGGCATGCCAAGCCTTACTATTATTTACAGTAATGATGAAAATTACCATTATATATGGGAATTATGACCCTCATTTATATTATACTATGCATGGAGACCCAATTATTATGTTTTAGGCATGGAGACCCAACTACTATGATACTAGGCATGGAGTCCCTTGATACTTGTGCGACAAAGGTTACATCCCATGAAAACATGAGTTACGCCTTAGGTCCTGGCTTATAATAGTATATATATATATGGATGATGATTAACTACATAAATGTCTATTTATATTGTATACATACGGTTACTTGTTCAAAGGTTTTCTGGCATTGGCTGAAGTAGGTAATTTTTCCCAGTTTCCTTCAAGCACTATAGTTGGCCCGTTAAAACATTACTACTCCCTATCATTATTATATGCACATAGAATTATTATATGCCCTTAATAAGTATTTATAGACACCATAGGTGGTTTCATACTATTATTATCTCACACCCTATCCAGTATGTTGATGGTATCACTAATACAAATTGAACCATTACTAGTTCTAGTAAAAGGGCTTTATCGGCCCTATGCAAGCACTGATAATGTAAGTGATGTTAAATGGTTATCGTTAATAGAAATTGGAAAAGGTTCCCATAAAGTCCCCCTTTATCAAGGCAAAAAATTTCTCATAAGAGGTGGGGGTTATCATCTTTTTTAGAAATTATAAAGGGGGCATTGTCAGCCCTTTTTATCAAATTTAAAAGGCAACCTTTATTAGTTCCATTTTTAGTACTGTAAAATGCCCCCCTTTAACAACACTAAAGAATGATGTACAAAAGGAACCACTAATAAAGATGATATTTTTCCACTTCCCCTTTATCAGTAGTCCAACCCCATCAAATGTTCTTCCCCCACCCCTTTATTAGCACTTTTGATTATCCAATCTTCCCCTGGCTCCCCTACCTCTAGTGAGTTTTTAACCTGAGACCTCCCACTTATACACCAGTTCCTTTTGCACTCCTATATATTGTTTTTTTAAATTTTATGATATATCTATATATATATATTAAATGTTTTATCCACATATATATATATATATATACATATATTCAAATACATATATAAAATATGGTTTTGTGTGTCTATGTATGTGTGTGTTTATAAATACATGAAAACATAGATATATCATATATATCTATATATATGTATAATTATAATTATACACATTTATATTTATTTACATATTTTAAATATTTATATTTATATACATATATTTGAATATATAGATAAATATATATTGCTTTTTCAATACTCACAAACATATATATATATATATATATTAAATATATATATTTATATATATTAACTGTATAAGTATATAAATATTTATAAAATTTTATTTTAAATAAAAATGATATTAGTATTTATTTAGATAATGTTTATATATTGAGAAATATATTTTATATGTAAATATGTTTAATTATTTATTTATAAAATATCATTTTTATCTGTGAATTTATAAAAACTATGTGTATATTGTTATATATTTGATTATAAATAAAAGTACACTATGAAAAATCATTTTATTTCAAATCAATAATATCAATATTAATGTAATCCCTAGGAATATATTCAGCCCCCCTAAAAAAGGAAATAACGACATCATTAAATGAGGCTGGAAATCCATCGAATGTTAAAAAAAATGTGTACCCCTATTAAAAATGTAGTTTTGGAGGCCTTCCAATCCTTTTAGGGCTACAAAAATAGGAAAAATATCAAAGATATCAATCCATCCCTCTATAGAATAGAACTCATCACAGGATTCAATATGATATGTGGTAGATCTGAAATAGACACCCAGATCAAAAGTTATGTCCATTTAAAGTTTGAGTTATGTTTTCAACTAAATTTATAATTTTTTGTATTTTCTAAAAATTTTATATTCAAATTTTTATTCAATGAATATTACCCAATCATAATTAATAAATTATTAATTAAAAAAATTGTTATTTTATAATACCATTTCAAAAAATATAATATATTGTATATATAAATGCCTATTTATCCCTATATAAAACATATTTAAAAAATATATATCATATTTATATCAAACAAATTCTAAATATATTAATATATTATTTTTAATGAAATATGTTTTTGAAATATTCCCTTTATTATCACTAGTAAAAAATGATGACAACATGGGGTATTTTGCAGTTCTTCGAAAAAAGTGATGATAAAGACCCCATTTATCATTGTATTATTTACAAGCACTGATAAAGACCCCCATTCAACTATGTTTTTCTGGAGAAGTGCTCATAAACGTCCCTTTTTTAGCATTTTCTTGAAATGCTGATAAAGGGGGCCTTAATAAGTGATTTTATACAAGCACAGATAAAGGGAGTGTTTATCATCACTTTTTTAGTTCTCTTGAAGACACGCTTTATCATGGCTATAAAATCATTGTTAGAGACCCATTTTAACAATTATTTTTATAGTAATAAAAAATGGGTTCTTTAATAAAACTATTATCAAGCGATGTTAAAACCCTAGAAATGGATAAACGTAGTTTTGTGGTAGTGTACACAGGTAGATTAGGTGGACGTAGGTAGGGATAATGAAAAACTCACAATTATTGATAAATGATTTGGTTTTATAATGGGATTAGTGAATTTCAAGAATAAGCTATGGATCTTGAAGTAATTGTAGATAGTTATTTGGGACTTGTTTTCATTTTAGGACTTCTATTTTATAACCTTCTTGAATGTTAATTTTTTCTAGACATGTGATAATACACCATTCTATATCTGATTATGGTTATGGTTGTTTTTTCTTATTTATGTTATTTTTATGCCTTATAATATGTTATTATATTTCATTTATTATGATTTCTCTATTCATCTATTTATTTATCAATTGTTCTACTCTAATTGGATGGGTATAGTCTCTCTAATGTTCTACCATGGACCATTGCTAATGACCGGAAGCCTCTAGAATATGAGGAGGCATTCTTGAGGACATGTGTACCACTATCTTAGGTCAGAGGTTGGTGGAATCCATGTTGGGATGCCACACCTAACAAACAATTCACGTCATGTTCTTACATAAATGATATATCCATAAAATCTACATATTATTGAGCTGAAATAAGAAAAAATGATATCAGATCTCTTATCAAAGGCCCATATCAAGCCCTCATACATTTATCTTCTCATTAGAAACTACATCAGGAACAACATTAACTAGCTAAGAGAAGTTGTTGGCATAGATAGTCACTGTCTATTTTACGTACTATAGGATAAGGAACTCTATTGACTTATCCAAAACAATTGATTCTAAATATAACTAATCCATAAGAAATTCAGGTTTTTTTTTCAAAACAAATTTTTTCCCTTTCCTATACTGAATAATCCCACCACTTTCATCATGGCCCTTTAAGTTTGAAGATGTCAAATTTCTCCTTGATGGAGTTCTTTATCAAAGTTCTATAAGAGTTCATTATATTATTTCATCCAATGCCACGCATCCTAAGGATCATTACTAAACTGAATAGATGTTGGATTTAGTTGAATAAATTCCTAGGAACAATATATTTTATCTACCCTCTAAGTAAAATGTTTTATAACATTGGCATGTTTAAATCATTTCAAGTATCCATTATTAGTCATAGAACCATACTTAGGAGACCAAATTAATGTTTTTGAGAGGTATTCCCAAACATCTCAGTGATTTAAATCTCCCAATGTACACCCATTACTTTTAATATCCTATTATTTTAATATAAAACTATTTTTGATAGCGTATACGGGCTACAACATCGAGCACGAATGAACCATACAAAATTATTATTTAATTACATCCATTATAACATTGTTCTTGAACATGAGTGTGTGAATAGGATTAAAAAAATTATGAAATATATATAAACTTCCCAATATATTCAAATTTATTAATTAATTCTTTATAAATAAGAAATGAATTATTTATTAAATCCATTTTATTTATTTAACAACTTTTTATTCAAAAATTGTTTTTATTTATTCTTCTATGAAAAATATTATTATTAATTTCAGGAATTGATTTAAATATTATTTTCTATCTATTATATAATTTTTTAAATCTGAATATTAAAATTTTCATTTGGTGAAATGTTTGTATGTTTATGAAAAAATTGATTTTTAGTGAATAGTGAAAATTCACGATTTTTATAATACAGCTATTTTCTCATCATTAAAAAGTACCACTATCGTTTTAAATTTATATAAATGTACCATGAATATTAATTAATAATAATTAATCAAATTAAATTCATTTTAATCATCATTATACTTGATTTTGGTATAGGTACATTTTTTGGCTTAAAAAAGCATTTGTCTGAAAATTGTTTTCATTGTGGTTAACACATTTATAATAATTGTAATTTCTTCCATATCTAGAAAATGAATCATAAATAATGGATTAAATATTTTTAATTATTTGATCAATGTTTTTTAGGTATTTCCCTTTTCTTTATGATCCTTTTGAATAATAATTTTAGTAAATTTTTCTACAATTATAATTTGTAAATCAGGAAACTAAAGATAAAAATAAAATGATGAGGACTAAATAATGACCCTAAAACTTGAGTTAATTTTATATTATTATTATAAATCATCCTAAATTATCCAAAATTTGAATATATGGCATGTTTTACCATTTGGTCAAAATTTTACTCATTAAATTATTATATATAAATGAAACCAAAAAATGTCATTAAATTTGTTTTATTATCTATAAATTTTGATATTGAGATAAAAATTATATTGGAATCTCTGAATATTATTTTTAATTATATGTTTTTTTCCTTAATTTAATCTACCTTTAATTTTTTTGAATAAATATCTTCCTTAAATTCTTATGCAGCACTGGCACAATGCTTGTCCAGGCTATTAAAAAAGAATTAAAATCATATTTATGATTAGAAAAATAATATTATTTGGGTGAGTGATGATTTTAAACTATTCATAATGAAAAAAATAAAATATTAATGAGTTTTAAATTCATTTTATTTCAATACCACTGGTTTCTTATAGCGTTTAATATCTAATTATGAATAACTAAAAAATTAACATTAATGTTATATTATAATAAATAATACATTATTAACAGAATTAAAATTCATAAAAATAATTTATTAGGTAATTTTAATGGTATATAGTTTATTTAATCAACCATTTTTCCTTTTATACTTATTATATTAACCCCTTAAGTGTTAAAAAAACCGATATCATTGTTATGATCAAAAGTGGTTATAAAGGGTTAGAAATTATTAAGTGTAAAATTGTAATCCATTCCTTTAAAAAATTTATTATGTGAGATAATTTAAAATAATAATAATATTATCTTCAAATTTTATGAAATTGGGGCCATTTGGACATCATAATTAATTTATACTAAAATCATATTTCTTGAAATTCAAAAAGTGCTTCTCCCATATCTTATAAAATTTCATATAGTCCTCTCATTTATTAACAACTAAATAACCATTCATTCATCAAATAACTACCTAAATATATTCCTAACATTCAATCCTACAATTTTGAGGCCTTATTTTGTGATTATAATGACCCATTGTGCAATTAAAGTGTCAAGTAATGGAGGTTATTCGAAGAAGGGGTATTGTTCTTAAGAACGCATTTTTATTTTATAAATATTTCCAAATCATTAAAATATTTTCCATCCCTGATGAGATAATAAAATTAGTATATCAAAATACTATGATTTTATTATTTTAATTTCATAATGTATATCCATATCCAACTCCCATCAAATAGAAATGAAATTTATTGCTTGTGTGGACGTTGGACTACTGCCTCACAGACAGATGAAATTCACTTTCCGTCACCACTTATCAAGGATGGATATAAAAATTGATTTATTATATATATATATAATACTCATGAAATATATTTCATTATTTAGAAGTAATATATCATCCATTTTCTTAAATTTCTACGCACTAAAAAACAATAATGTCATTCGTTCATACGTGTGGACTACCACCTCCACGAAGCGATGTGGTTCATATTTCATTGCCACATTTAATGGATGATATATATATAAGTTTATTTAAATAAATAATATATTATATATGAAATAATTATAATTTTTTAATTTGAAATAATAATTTCCTTGTTTTTATAATGACCTGTGTAAAATGATAGGTAATTCACACGTACATATGATCTGCCATCTCTATGATTGTAATGCAATTAATTTATCATAACTATATAAATATATTGGTTTTGAGGACATAATTAATTCATAAAATTATATTTATATCATGATTATTATTCTATATTTGTTTTATCAATTTTCCCTTTGACTATGGTTGACATGCCGATGTCATTTTGAAATTATGAACCAAACATCTTCCAAACACCCAGTATGAACATAATTTATAATGTAATTAAATATTTAATATTAATAAGTTAAAAAATTTTCCAATGAAAATGATATAAACATTTAAAATTATCTCAAAAAATTAAATATTTTATATATGTTTATTATATATGACTTAATGGACATAGATTGAATTCATGGACTCGAGGTAATGGATTTTGTCACAATTTCAATTTATTGAGGAATATTTTATTGTTATGAACCTATTTTATTATATATGGTCTATATAATACCAATTTTGTAAGTTATATGATGAATATTACATAAATCATGTTATTTTACGTTTCAATTTCAGTTTTTTTGTCCAAAGGGATTTGATTGAAGTTACAATGTGGTAAACTGTTCCATTTCTAAATTTCATTTCCCTAGGTTATAAATTTTCTTAATTGACTTTGTGAAGACATGATTATTTGTGAAAAGATCGCAGAATTATTCAATTATATATTTTCACTCTTTTTAATGATTTTTATTATTTCACATAATCTCTCCATTGATTAATTCTCAGTACCATGATACGATCTTTGAATGGAAAATTCACCTCAAATTCACTTTATTTGTGACATTCCTTTATGATATACCCCTATCTTATTTTATGAGGTGTATATAATAAGTCTTGTTGAGTCAGTATGAGTTTCTTATGAATTTTCCATTAGTTATTTTGTTAAAATCTCAAACACTCATTTTTAAGGAAAATTTTATTTCTCATAAGATTTATCTTAATAAGGAAAATTTTCCTTCCCTAATGAAATTTTCTCTTTACCTTTGTTTTCATTGTTCATGTTTTATTTTACATTATTCCAACTCATTTTATTTCAAAAGATTAAAAATCGGTTTCATATCTAAATCCTTGGAATCTTGTAAATAATTAAATATAGTGTATTATATTTTCAGTTTCTGAATGTCGCTTCTAAATTATTTGAATTCAGATTTGGAATTCTCTGAATTATGATCCTGAATTCTCTAAAATTCAGATTCTGAATTCTCCGAAATTCAGATTCTGAATTCTCGAAAATTCAAATTTTGAATTCTCTGAAATTCAGATTTTGAATTCTTTGAAATTCAAATTCTGAATTCTTTGAAATTATGATTTTGAATTCTCTGAAATTCAAATTCGAAATTCTATGAAATTAAGATTTTGAATTCTCTGAAATTCAGATTCTGAATTCATTAAAATTCAGTACTGAATTCTTCATAATTCCAGTTCCGAATTCGTGATAATTCAGGTTCTAAATTCCGTAGAATTCAGGTTCCTAATTTCTCAGAATTCAGGTTCTGAAGTCAAGGGAATTCATACTATGAAATCTATATAATTTAGGTTCCAAATTCCTTGAAAAATAGAATCCGAATATCCATGTGATATAGACTCCAAATGTTTATTTTCTAAGACTCCGAACATTATTTTTACCTAGAATTCGAAAAATAGATTTTGTAAAGAGACCATATTTTTCTAACACTTATTATAGTTATGAAGTGATGTCATATATTCTGTTTCTAATTAACCATTTTTTGAGTGATACGTGTACAGTTCCCAATGAGATTCAAGGAAAAATATGACTATTAGAGGAGGGAGATGACCGTTGGAGAAGTTCATATAAATAGGATCTCATTTGAATGAGCTCGATATTTATGATGAATTTTTTATCAATATAGAGATTACATGCTATTGAAGTGATTTCTAGAGAGAGAGACTCTCAAGTCATGTGCATTCTGAACAAATTCTTCAGTTTTCTTCTTGCGTCTTTGATTTTTGATGTATACAATCAAGGACATCTGAGGATAGGAAGACCGAGGTGACAACTACCTTGATGTTCGAGGGCTTGTGAGGATATCAGGACAGACTTTGATATTCCTATTGATGGCTTACCCTGGTATCGGTAAGATAGACTTTCTTGAAAGTATAAATAAAGGGACCCTTATACAATTTTGTTGGATACCCTACTCTCTGGGTGAAAAGATTTCATACTTGTTACTTTTACTGTTTCAAGTTCATTTTCCGCTACGTTTTGATTAATAAAGAAAGTATAAATATCTTATACTTTTTGGAACGTGTATACTATGATTAATAAGATTCTTTAAGCATTAAGGAAAAATCGTTTTCCTTGTAAACTTTTCGTATGTTTCATTTCCGTAACCATACTTCCATAACCTAGAATGTTTGTAGAACGTAGAGGTCTTGTGAATATACCTTGTTTATCTTTGATAAACACAGTTTTTCTTATTTTTAAAAACTAATTTATCATATCAACTTTAAAGGTTCCCAAATATTATTTAAAGTATACAATTAACCCCCTGGTATATTGAGCATCTACATCATATTTTGATCCTCCAATTGGTATCAGAGCAGGTTTATGAAAGACATATATTTACATATAATATTTCCTGCTTAGCATTCATCGTTCTATATTTTCCTTAATTAGGGTTTTTATAATTGTTAACAAAATTTTCAAATTTACAAGTTTCTGTGGGGTGAACTTTTCATTTAGATGGAAGGAATGAATGTTGGTTTGATTGAAAATCTATATCCTACTAAACCACCTATATTTGATGGGTGTAATTATTAATATTAGAGAGATCTTATGAATACTTATTTTATTAATATTGCAGTGGAAAAAAAATTTATACTTACTGGAGATTACAAGATTCCAGATAAGGAAGTCAGATCTTTTACTAATAAAGAAATGTTATACTTTCAACATAATTACAACTTTCATTTGGAAAAAATTCGAAGTTAATCATTTGGCAAAAGCCAGGGTTATAGGAACTTGAAGAGCTATTCTTAGAGAAGAATATCATGGATTTCTATTTCCTTATGGAGATCCAGTGTACAAGGTACAACAGATGTTTATGAATATTTATAATATTTTACAATCCATGGGTGATAAAGGGTTAGATGATGAGGCACTTGTGTACAAGATTATAGATATCATGAGTAATGAGTGGGTATATAAGAGAATATCTATTGATGAGAATAGGAAAGTATCTCAGATTACTCTTCAGGTGATTTTTAGAACTTGTCTTCAACATGAGACAAGAATGAAAAGAGATGATGATTCAAATAAAAAGAATAATGGAAATGGAAGTGTAGCCTTTACTATTAATAAATCCAAGACACCTGTAAGTGTTACTTGATCTAAGACAAAGAAAGTCACTGTTTTATCTGAATCTAGTGAAAGTGAACATTCTGAGAATGAACTGGCTAATCTTTCTCTAACAATGAAATATATATTTGGGAATCAAAATGATTAGTATAAATATTAGAAGAAAGAAATAAGGGACATGAAATACTCTTAGGTCACTTGTTATGAATGCAAAAGAGCAGGGCATATAAGGCCAGATTGACCTATGCATAAGAGAAAAGATATAAAGGAAATGTATTCTGAGAAGAAAAGAAAGAAGTACTACAAAGCTGAAGCTATAAATGTTTTAAAAGCTACAAACACCTAGAGTTCCAGTGGTGGAGACTCTTCTGATGAATCCTCAGATTATGAATCATCTAGTCAGAAGAATCTGGGTTTAATTACCTGGTTCCCCATTGAAAATCATTATCTAATGGCCAAGGTACACAATGATGAATCTATAACTAATGTATCCCTAAATGCTAATTATAGTGATAATAAAGGTTATGAATCCTCAGATGAAGAATATTCTTCTAATGAAGATAATACTTTACTTACTTATAAAGATGTTTCTAGGTTTGCTAAGCTTCTTGAGAATAAAAATTTTAATGTCAATAAAAAGTTTGATAAGGAAAATTCATGAATTCTTTTCTTAATAAAGATGTATCAGATCATTCTAGATATCTTGATAAGAAAATTTATAGTTTTTAAAGTATTTAAAAAATCCTTGGGGAAGTTAATTATAAGAAAGATAAACTTTCTATGCATCTAGAAAACGTAATTTCATAGTAAAATATTTTAGCGACTAACTATAGTTCTTAAACTAATGTTTTTTAGGATAAAAATATAGTTATTTAACTAAAGTCAGAAATATTTTCCTCAAGGAAGTGTTTTTTCAAACTTTACCTAAGGTAAGGACAGTATTGATAAGATGTATTCTCAAATCCGACAAATAAGGAATAATTCTGGATTTGGTTATAATCATTCAATACCAGTTTTTAGTAATAATCATTTTTTTTCCTGAAAGTTCTTTATTCTACACTATGTGTTAGTGTGGTGGGCATTGGGCAAAACATTTTTCATTAAAAAAAACTCAGTCTTTAGGTTTTCGTAATTGTTTTTTTCTAAGAAAATGTGGATTCCAAAAATTTGGCTCTCTGAAGTTTATGGATCCAAGAAAGTTCGGGTTCTGAAAGTCTAACACTCTTGTTTTTAGGAAAGAAAAGATATTGCCAACTAAAATATGTGGTAAATGGAAAGTGGATGTTCCTAGCATATGGCTGGTAACAAAAAGAACATTGAAATGTTTATCAAGACAAAAAGAGGAATAATAGCTTTCAGAGATAATGCTATGGGTGATATTATTGGTATAGGTAACGTTGTTCTTCTTGTCAAAACATTGATTTCGAATGTTTTATTTGTTAGGGCTCTTAAGAAGAACCTTTTTAGCATAAGTCAATTATGTGATGAAGGTTACCTTGTGAATTTTAGGAATTAAAAGTTCTTAGTACACAATTCCAAGGAAGAGTTTATTCTTTCTACCCATACGAAAGAGAATGTATACACACTAAACATTAAAGACCTTAAGATCCAAGACCTACCTTGTCTTAGTGCAATGGAAGATCATTCTGATTTATGGAATAGATGGTTAGGACACTGTAACCTTAGGGACATTTGAAAAATCTCTATGAAAAGACTATTTAAGGTTATACCTGAGCGTATATTTGATTCTTCAAAATTTTGTGATTTTTTCAATATGGTAAGTAATATAAATCAAGTTTTAAATTAGCCTGTGATGTTTCAACTATTGATGGCTTATAGTTGGTGAATATGGATCTTTTTGGTCCAACACAAACTGGAATCATTCGGGGAAAATATTATGTATTTTTCTAAGTTGATGATAACACTAGATTTACATGGATCTATTTTCTGAAAATGAAATCTAAAATGTTTCTTATTTCAAAATTTTTAGAGCCCATGTTAAAAATGAGAAAAAACATCCTTTGATAACTATTCATAGTGATCATTGAGGATAATATCAAAATTCTGATGTTGAAACTTTTTGTAGTAGAAAACATATTACTCATAACTTCTTAGCACCAAGAACTCCTCAACTGAATGGTGTTGTTGAAAGAATAAATCGAGTTCATCGAGAGATAAACAGTACCATGTTGAGTGAATATTCGATTTCCAAACATTTTTGGGATGAAGGTTTATGTACTTCTTGTTATAATATAAATCGAGTTTCGATTAAACCTTTTCTGGAAAAAACACCTTATGAGTTATGGAATGGTAAAAACCAAGGCCTTACTACTTCCTGGTATTTGGTTGCAAAGTATTCATTCTGAAAACTAATGATAATCTACATAAATTGTCACCCAAATCTGATAAATGAATTTTTTTACGAAAATCCACAACTTCTATGGCTTATAGAGATTTTAATAAAAAAACATGTAATGTTGAAGAAACTTTACATGTTAAATTTGATAAAACTGATCCTTTTGTTTTTAAAAAACCTCAATCTATATATTTGGATGTGTTTTCAAAAACAAATTACCAACCATTAATAGAAGATCCTTATGATAAGGAAAATTTTTAAGAAAATATTTCAGAATCATTTACCTCAGATGATTTCTGACCATATGATGATGATCAGGTTTTACAAAACCTAAATTTGGTTTTCGTAAGAATCATCCCAGTGATTGCATCATTGGTGATGTAAATAAACCTGTTAGGACAGAATATCATTATGAAATGAAGTATAACATCTAGCATACCTTTCCCAATTAGAACCACAGAGCACTGATCAAGCATTAGGTAATGATTTATTGGATAAATCCATGAAAGATGAGATAAATGAATTCAAAATAAATAATGTCTGGGCCATTTTTTAAAGACCTAAGTAAACTTCTGTTATTGGAGTAAAATGGGTCTTAAAAAATAAGTGTGATGAAAATGGAATCATAGTAAGAAATAAATATAGATTAGTTATTAAAGGATATAATAATCAACAAGGAATAGACTACAAAGAAACCTATGCTCTAGTAGGTAGACATTAATCTATTAGTATTTTACTTGCCTTTGCAGCATTCTATAACTTCAAACTTTTTCAAATGGATGTTAAATGCGCTTTCCTTAATGGTTATGTTCAAGAGGATGTTTTTGTTAAACAACCTTCTAGTTTGGAAGATACAAAATATCCTAAACTTGTTTTCAAAAATACCAAAGCTTTATATGGACTTAAACATGCCCATAGAGCCTAGTATAATAGACTTACATGATTTTTATTACAAAACAATTTTGTTATTGGAAATGGTAATACAACCATTTTTATGAAGAAAGATATGGAAAATATTTTTATTGTTCAAATTTTGGTTGATGAAATTATATTTTTTTCAACTCATCAACATTTAACTGATTTTTCTGTGAATCTAATGAAATAAGAGTTTGAAATGTGTATGATGGGTGAGTTATCATTTTTATTTGTTTTTAAAATTTCTCAAAAAAATAAGGAATTTATATATCTCAACATAAATATATAAAATATGTTCTTAAAAATTATCGATATGACAACACTAAGAGTATAGGTACTCCCACTGGTACCTCAAATTCACTTGATCTTAATGAAGTTGGGAAACCATAAGATCAAACATCTTTTAGAGGTATGATAGATTTTCAACTTTACTTGAGAGTTATTCATCTAGACATAATGTTTTCAGTATTCTTATATGCAAGATATCAATAAAATCCTAATGAATTACATTTAAAAGAAGTGAAAAGGATTTTTCTCTATATAATGAGAACCATGGATTTAGGAAACTTTTATACTACTAGAAATGATTATGTTTTAAAATGTTTTTCGGATACTGACTTCAGTGGACGTTGAATGGATATGAAAAGTACATCTGAAATGTTTCACTTCTTATGAGATTAATTAGTTTCTTGGTTATGCAAAAAGCAACACTCAATAGCACTTTCCACTGCTGAATCTGAATATGTAGCTACTGTATATTGTTATGCTCATGTATCGTGGATGCAACACACAATCAAAGACTATGGTATACGTTTTACCAAAACACAAATAATGTGTGATAAAACTAGATCCATTTCATTAAGTAAAAACCCTACACATCACTCTCATGGAAAACACAAACACATTAGGCATCACTTTCTTAGGTATCACTCACAAAAATGAGATATCATTATTCAATTTATCAGAACACAAGACCAACTTGCAGATATGTTCAAAAAATCATTACCCTCTGATAGATTTGAATATATTAAACAAATGTTAGGAATGATAATTTTAAGGTAATATTCTATAATGAATTCTTGTTGAAACCTATATCCTTATAGTAAAAAAAAATTCATAGGGGGAGTAAATTTGATTATTAGTTTGTTTTTTTTCATCATACTAAAAAAATTTCGTAGTCAAAATTTTTCATAGTCAAAATTTTTCACCATCAAAATTTTCAGTCAAAATATTTCGTAGTCATATTTTTTCAAAATTTTCTGAAATCTAGTGTTCTCTAAAAATAATTTCCCTCATTACGAATATTTTTCCTAGCAATCCAGAAGGTATGTTTTCTTTAATAATTTTTTTTAATCATCTTATAGAATGTTATTATTTTTTCTGGTTAAAAAGCTTTATTGGATTCACATTTTCTTAAATCCAAATATTTATCCTAAAAACCTCAATAGATTGCAACCTGTCAAAATCCTTCTTCAGTTATAATCTAAAATTTCAGATCTAATCAGAAGTTTTTTAAGTCATTAGATCAAGTATGGTAGTTGAACTATCACTTCAATCGCCTATATAAATCCTCTCGGATGGTTTTCCCCCATTGGTTTTTCAAACATTCATGTGCTAAAGCTCGGCCTCTATACACATGGCCATTCCTATTCTCCAATGTTACCAAGATTCCTAATGCCTACTAAAGATTCTCCTCAGAAAGATATGTCAGCTGTTATGGAAATCTTTGAATGGAAGATATACTGAGAAAGGTTAGTTGATCTGAAATTCGTCGACAAATATGAATATATCATTTATAAGAACATTAAGTGGAATGGCTTGGAGAGCCTTTTTATTTAAAAACCAAAGGCACATGATCTAGTGTATCCATATTTGATGGTAGAATTCAATAAAACAACATGTTTTTTCAATGAAGGAGGGAAAGATAAATTTTTATTCAATAGATATGGGAAGACTTATTCTCTTTCTTACAGTAAGGCAACAAGTCTGATTGGTATTCCTTACAAAGGGGAAGTATAGTTTTTTTCTAACAAATTACCTGATGTATCATGATCATAAAATAAGGAAAATGTTATATAATGTCTTGGCTTGAAAAGAGTGAAGACTCTGAAGATTGTTCATCTATCTACAAAATTACAGAATCTTGAATTGTGGGTTCATGGCTTTATAATTCCAAGGAAAGTGTATAAGGATACTCAGAAGAAGAGTGATATCTATATATTTGATTTCATGGTGAACCTCGAGAAGATAAACTTGGTAAGGTATATATTGGTTATGTTTTAGAATATCATGAATGGAAATAATTCTATCTCAAATTATAATGTATCCAACAATTCTTTTGATGATTGTTGTAATTTTTCTACAATTGTTCATAATTCCATGTAGTTCCATGCCGATAAATTACAAGGTGATGTTGTTGAGTGATGATACTATAAGGAGGATGAATATTGGATTTAATAGTAAATCTAGAGAATTTTAGGATCTATCTTAAGAAGAAGTAGATGCTTTGCCAATGAATCCAGAATTGGATGAAACCTCTATGAAAGTTAGAATGAGGGGAAAGTTCAAGGAGCTATGAGGAATAGAAAAAACTCTTATTGCCAATGAAATTAAGTTAGCACCACCAAAGCCAAAGAAGCAAAAAACATACGATAGTAAATTAATGTCTAAGTGGAGAGAGGATATGAAAAACAAGAAAGAAGGGGAGCCAAATTTTGTTTAAGACCCTTCTAATGAAGAATCCTTAAAAATAAAGGGTGTTGAAGATATTGAGAAGAAAAAAAAGTGTATAAGAAAAAGGAGATGATACCTGAGGCTAAGATAGTACAATCTCTTCATAAAGATGCTACGAAAGAATCTGAACAAATTCTTATGCTAGAATATTTTTTTCTACAATCCTTTCGTGTGACATAGAGAAAGGAAGTGGTGGTTCCAAAATAACATCATGAAGAAGAAATAGTTGAAGAAGAAGAAGTGGAAGAATAAGGAGAAGGAGGAGGGAATGGTGATTCTGAGGACATAATAAGGATAGTAGAGGATTATCAAGAGATGAAAATTCCTTCAGAAAAATGATCAATCCAAAATTTTGATGTCGAGTCTAAAAAACTTTCTACTCAAGGAAAATATGAGAAGGGTGATGAAGAACTGAATAAATGGTCTAAAGGGGAAAGTAGCAATCATGATTTTATCTATCCAAAGGATGTTATGGAAGGAGCTAAGAAAGAACAAGTAGATGAAGATACGATTGTTCAGCTATCAGATAGTGAACATTTATCTCCCAAAGAACAAAACATTATTTTGAGAGATGATAAGGGAAAGTAGGAGGTTATAGATACACTTAGTAAATCTGTGTGAAGAATAAAGATGCTGGTTCTTGATCAATTAGGAAATCTGAAAAAAAAACAAAAATAATCCTCACCAACAAAACACGTAAATTCAGAATCATCTTCCCTTTGACATGATTTTGTTGTTCAGTCTTTGAAAAATATGGTATGTACAATTCCCTTATTCCCAAGTATATAATCAAGATTCCAGATGCTTCATAATATAAAAAATAATAAATCGGATTCAGTTTCCATGGTTATGGACAAATGTGTTGGACTAGAGGTTTATTTCAAAAACCTTCCTCATTGGCAATGATGCTCGTAAAAGATCATGTAATAAGATTACAACCTGGTCAAAAAAGACAATCTAATAAATGAGAATCTTTGATTAATTACATGATAATGTCAGGGATGATTTTGAAACTGAAGATGGGAAGATCAAGGACCATACAAATTGTTTTGAGAAAATGTTCTGCCAAAAACCGACTACTTAGAAGCAAGAAGTTAAGGATCTAAATGGAAAGCATAATTCATGTGGCTGTGAATTGGAAGAGGGAAAAGGGATCTCAAAATTGATATTGAAGAGAATCTTGTTAAGAAATAATAATTGTTCATAGATCAAGAAGAATATATTAAGGCTCAAGAAGAAAAATTTAATGTCTCAGTGAAGAAAAATGAAGATCATGATAAGTTGGTTAATCATGCAGAAGAGGATCACAAGGAGCTCAAGAAGCTAAAATCCATTGTCCAGAAACCGATGTTGAAGGTGAAATAAGGATAATTTCATTCCATTCCGATATTTTGTGGTATTTTACTCATTGTACAAATTCTTTCAATCTTAATGAAAATTTTGTTGTACTCAATATATTTTTGGTTGTTTAGTATTCATATTTCAGTTACCAATTTTTTTTCCATTCCCTATAATCCGTTTTGAAAATCACAAAGGAAGTGAAAGGAATGATAATTGGAAAACTAAGTAAGATGAAAATTCCCGATTTAAGGGGATTTCATTTAGAGGAATGTTCTTATCAATGAAGTTTTTCGAATGCTATATTATGTAAAATCTTATTCAAGAAATCAATAATACAATCCCTTGGGATTTCAAATCCTAAGGAGGAATTCGTCATATTCACATTGACCCATAAGTAAAGGGAGATATTTTTTTATATTCAGGAACATAATATTTCTAATCCCAGAGATTCTTTTTCATAAGAATGTTTTTGCTTTCCAAAAAGGGGGAGACTGTTTAGTAAATAATGTCTCCTTATAACTTTTCCATTCCTTTATGTTTTGAAAATAACACACACTCTATCTGAAGAAAATGTTCTTTCCCAAAAGAGTTATCTTAATAAATAAAATTTACCATCCCATTAGAAATTTTCTCTTTACCTTTGTTTTCATTTTTCATGTTTTAGTTTCTCTTATTCTAAATCATTTTATTTTTAAAGTATAAAAATCTGTTTCATATCTTAAACCTCAGAATCCTATAAATATTTAGATATAGAGTATTTTTTTTCATGTTCGGAATTCGGATTCCAAATTCACTTATTTCAGATTCTGAATTCTATAAAATTTTGATTCTGAATTCTCTAAAATTTAGATTCTCAATTATCTGAAATTCGCATATTTAATTCTCTAAAATTTAAATTCTGAATTCTTTAAATTTCAGATTCTGAATTCTCTAAAATTAATATTAAAAATTCTCTGAAATTCAGCTTCTAAATTCATAAGAATTTAGGTTTTTAATTCCTCATAATTCAGGTTCTAAATTCATTGGAATTCAAACTCCGAATTCTATAGAATTCAATATCCAAATTCCTGGAAAAAAATAATTTGAATATCCATGTAATTTAAACTCTGAATGTTTATTTTCATAGAATACATCCCATATTTTTTCCTAGACTCCAAATAATATATTTGGTTAAGAAATCATTTTTTTCTTACTCTTGTTATAGTTATGAAATTATATCGTGTATTCTTTTTCTAATTAACAGTTGATTGAGTGACACGTGTACAGTTCCCTCTAAGATTCAATGAAAAAATATGACCATAGGAGGAGGGATCCGACCTTTAGATAAGTGCCTATAAATAAGAGCTCAATTAAACGAGCTCAATATTTATGATCACTTGTTGATCAGTCTAGAGAATACATGTTATTTAAGTGATTTCTAGAGAGAGAGACCCACATCCCTTGGGCATAGCGAACATCTTGTTCAATTTTCCTCGAGAAACTCTAATGGTAGTTATGCCCAATTGAGGACTTCCAGGGATAGAATGACATAGGTGCCGACTACCTTGAAGTTCCATGGATTGCAGGGATAGCAAGACAGACTCTGATATTTCTATCGAGGGCTTACCCTGGTGTGGGTAAGACAGAAATTCTTGAATGTATAAATCAAGGGACCATTATTAGTGGTTGTTGGATACAATACTCTTTGGGTTAAAATATTTCATACATGTTACATGTATTGTTTGAAGTTGATTTTCTACTGCATTTTGATTAATATGGAATGTATAACTATCTTATACTTTTTTATACATGTATAATCTGATTAATAAAATTCTATATGCTTTAAGGTAGAATCTTTTTCCTTGTAAAATTTTCTTAAGTTTCATTTCTGGAACCATTTCTCCCAAACCTAGCAAGTTTGTAGAACTAAGGGGTCTTGTGAATTTACCATGATTAACGTTGTTAAACATAGTTTCAATAAGGTTAAAAACTAATTTTTTATATCAACTTTGGAGGTTCTAATATACATTTTAAAGTATACAATTCAGCCCCTAATGTATATTGAGCATCTACATCATATTTTGATCCTACAAGCCTTTGATTTATTATATCATTAAGATATGTATGTTAAGGATATTTAACTTTTCATATAAATTCATTCTTTTGTGAGGAAATTGATTGAAAATTTACAAACCTTCCAATGTCTTAACATTACAATCTCTTTTCATTTCAAGATTGTTTATATTAAATTTCACTTTGTGGGGAGATAATATGATATTACTTTATTGAACCATATATATTTTAAAATCAGGTTGTTATGAATTTTCATTATATGTTTACCATCCATTACCTCCCACACTTATTAATGAAAAATCAATAAAGTTTTTTGTTAGAGATATTGATCATGTATCTTTTTTATATTATGAATAATTTTCTTCCATATCAATGTTTTCTAAAAAATTTCAGAAAATTTTATTTTATAAACATATTTTTCTTCAAAAATATATTTAACATGATCTTTTATGTCATTTTAGAAGGCTTTAAAATGAAAATTTATTAACCTTTTCTAATTGGGTCACAATTGAATACCTCTAATAAATGATTTCAAGGTATCTTTATTTTAACATTTAAAATATTAATGGATTTTCACATAGTGATTCAAATGAGTTACATTGAATATTCCTTTATAAATTTCAAAGAAAATATATATTGATAATTGTTTTCACAATATTTTATAACCTTTTTTTGAATAGTGATTTTAATAGTGGGAAGGTAATTTTCCTATATAATGTTTTATGATATTTTATTTTTAATTTCATTCATCAATGCCAACAATCCTCGATTTTAAATACTCTCCACTGGTGATATTTTTAAATGATACAATTTTCTTCCATTTTCAAGATATATTTTTATTTTTTAGAATATATTCTCATGAAACCAATTTTGTTTCCATCAGATAATCATGTTATAAATTTAATACTATATTTTTACATATAAGAGGAAAATGAATTTCCTCACCACCATTAACTTTATTTAATTTTTATATTCCTTTATAAAATTTATTTTTTATGGGATAAAAAACCATCCTATTTATCTAATTGATTTGTGTTTTGAAAATGGTATTTTAAATGGAAATGGTATTTCAATATCCAAAAGACTGTTTAATATGAGTATAAAAGTGTATTCGAATAATTTTATGATATTTTATTTATGGTATGGGACATTAAAATTATATATGAGTAATATGTGATCCTAACATACAATATAAAAATAGTGTATGCCCATCATTGCTCATGATAAATGGGTGATCATAATATAACTTACACAAAGGGTGACCCCAATTATATCTCCTAAATGCATTGGTTTATGTTCCTTATCATTGAAGTTAATAAGGATGCATTTTAATTGTTTTATTTTCCATATATTATTAACTGGTATCTATTTATTTAGGTTAAATTTTTAAAAAGGTTTATGAATACAATGATCTATGTTTCCTGAAATGGTATCTAATATTATTTTATTAATGTTTAATATATTACATTGATCAAGATTGACATATCATGGATCATGATTATTGTGTCATATAACTATTTAATTTGATTATTCCTTATGTTGAGATAATTTTTTTATTACCCATGCTTGTATGGGTATGAATTTTCTTACTTATGTTCATGCACGTTTATTATGTCATTACACCATTATGATTATCTTACTTTCATTGATAAAATTCAATTATTAATTTTTATGTTGACCCCTACTGATCATTTTTTCTCAAAATTCTTATGTTTTCATTTCCCTAGGATGTAATGAATGATGATAAATTATTTGAGTATATAAGGGTTTCATATGCAGTGAAATTTATGGGG
The DNA here is from genome assembly GCA_963277665.1 of Viscum album. Taxonomy (NCBI): domain Eukaryota; kingdom Viridiplantae; phylum Streptophyta; class Magnoliopsida; order Santalales; family Viscaceae; genus Viscum; species Viscum album. Next base: position 1,569,436,499 of record OY728160.1, read on the forward strand.
GGTATTGAAGACATAATTTGGAAAGATTGGTATATTGGAAAAAATAGGCTCTTGAATTCATGAGTGCTGTTTACAGAAGATTGTTCCTTAATTCTCAAAAAAACTATAATCCTAAATGATCATTATGTATGTATGTGATACAACATATCCTTTTTATTTTTTATGGTTTGTATGGAAAAATTTGGTACCATTTGTTGATATCATAGGCATAAATGAAAAGTTTTTTTTTAACATTAGATCCGGGATTTCGGGTTCATCAATGCTACAATTATTATTAGAGTATCTTTAGAAAAAAATAAATATTTGGTTGTTTTTATGAGAGGTTATTTTAAGAGTTATGGATTCCATCAAGGGGTTTATGAATTTAGTTTTTAACACGTGTTCAATGTCATAGAAACCCCTTTTCTAGTTTTAAGTAATGGAATTTAAGGCGACTAATGATATTTTGGTGGTAATTGTTTTGCTACAGTTATATATAATCCTTATGTTTAACATGAATTGATATTTTATGAGTCAAGTTTCAATTATATTTTATAATGATATAGAATCTCAATATGGATTTATGGTGATTCATGTTATTTTTGGAAATGATTAGCATATTTTGGAGATTTTATTATTTGAGAATATCCCTTTTTGGTTATATTAATTTATGAGTGACCAATATTATATAGAGATAAATAATAAATTTATCATGGGATCATTTGTGATCAAATCCTTTGATTGATTGGGAATATTTTTCTTATTTATAAGGATTGTTATTTATGGAAGGATTTGGATTGACCATTTGATATTAATGTTGAATTTGGGAGATTATTATTTTATATCTTAAAATGATGGATTGTTCATTTTTTGAACTATTGTACCATTTTCAAACAAATTTTTTGTTGTTGACTATTTATTTGAGAAATTACTTATTATCCTTAAGAGTGTCCCATTAGACATTGGATATAGTTTTTAGGCTTGAAAAAATCATCTTAAATACTCCTAATTTGGAAAAAGGAATTAATTGTGGTGAAAATTGATTAAAGAATTAAATTATACATGATAAGTAAGTATGTTTACTTATAACTTCAGCATAGAGAGTAAATAAATTCAGTATATTTAGGGAAGTCAAACATGGAGAAAACATTTATCTGATTACTATCATTTTTTGGAAATTTATTATCTTTTTCTAGTATCATTGGTTTATGATATTTTGGTCATTGAATTTCCCATGATACTTCAACTTCATATGATCAATGATATTTTTCACTCTCCATGGTTATTTGTATTTTTTTTATTTTCGTTGATTTCCATATATTTGGATCCCATTCATTTTTTGACTATTTTTAAAACATGTTATGTGTTATTCCTTCTAACCATCATTATTTCCATTATCTCGTTTTATGTGGATGTTTTTTCAAACGTTTTATGATCTGGGACTTCAATAAAGGCATTTTGAAAATTCAAGTCCCTCCTTAACATGAAAATTTTCATATTTTTACCATTCAATTTATTATTAGAGGGGGTATAATTTATTATCCTGATATTTTAAAAGAGAAATATTTTTGGTTGTTTATATACCACCCAACACTGACTCTAAACGAACCATAAAATATGATTTTTTAAATGTGATAATTCTGACCTTATAGTTTAATTATAATTTATAAATAGGAATAAACTCATTTATATATATGTATAACGGTACTAGAAAATAAGAATATATTTATAAATGCTTCCAAAATAAGAACTCAGTTATTATAAGATCCATTTTTTCCCAGAAAAATAGATTTTCTTCCAAAAATGACATTTTTTACTTTTTATGAGAGAATAAAAATAATAAATTTCCTAAAAAATTAAAAATTAAATATTATAAAAAGGATATCACTTTTTTAAATATCATATAAAAAGTATCATTTGGTGGAATTTTGGTATTTTTATGAAAGGTTCTATTTTTCAGTGAATGAGGAAAAATAACGATTTTTGTAAACTATAATTTGATTTTAATTAAAAAAAATTATTGTTTTTATTTTACAAAATATTATCACAGTATTTATTTAATCATATATAATATAATTATCTTCATTTTAGTTTTCATTATACCTGGTATTATTATAAGAACTTTTGTGGGATTATTTTTTTAAAAATATGTTTTCTCTTGGGTTTTACAAATTTATATTAAAATTAATTTCCAAAAATTATATAAAATGAATCATAAAAATGGGTTCTAAAATTTTAATTTTGGGCTCCAAATTTGGAAAAAAATCCATTTTTCACATTATGAAGAGTAACTGTAGTAATTCGTGTTACCTTGTTAAATAAAAAACTTGGATATTTTGTTTAAAATTAATATTATAAGGACAATAGAATGACCCTAAACCATTCTAAAATTTACTTTATGATTATATATCATCCACAGTCATCCTAAATTCCAATATTTGGCCTTTTTTCCATTTGGCCATAATTTTGGCCTTTATATTATTTTATATAAAATATTTATAAAATGACATAGTCATTGTTTTATAAACATTAAATTTCATCACATATGGATTAAAAAAGATATGTTAATATATAAATATTTATTTTAAATAAAAATTATTTTTTTCATCATGTGAATTTATTTTTAACAGTTAGTGAATTAATAGTTTCCTTGAATGCTTATGTTATATTCATATAGTACTTCTGTAAGTATTATAAACTCAATGAATAATTTTCAAAAATTAAAAAATATTATTATTTGATGGATTCATTACTTAAATATATTATTTTATATATATATTACATATTAAATAGGTTTTTATTCATTATCTTCCTATTAAATTACTAAGAAGTAGTTTTAAATCAAATTTATTGAATATTTGTAAAATTGATATTAATGTTATTCAATAATAAGTAATATATTATTAAATGATTTAAATTTCAAAAAAAATTATATTTAGAAAAGTGAATGTGATGTGGTTTATAAAACAATCCATGGTCTATTTAAAGAACATTTTCTATTTTATAGTAACCACATTAACCAATTATTATTAAATTACATCAATATCACCCTAATTATCAAAAGGGTAAACGATGGGTTAAGATAAAATGATTATGTTATAAATGTGATAGAAACTTTTCAAAATTTTATTATATTTCCTTATTTAAAATAATAATAATATTATATATTAATATTATCCATTTAAATCAATTCAATAACCAAAATTAATTGGTATTAATTTCATACTTTATGAATTTCTAAAAGTGTCCCTCCCAACTCTTATAAAAGATATCCTTTAATTCTCATTTAGATTCACCTCAATAAAAATTTGGTCAGTCCAATGAATACAAAAATACATTCCTAAATCTATATTCACATTCTATAGGACTTACATTGTGTAAAATTCCATCCTTATACGGATTAAAGTGTAGATAAAAGGAGGTTCCCCAAAGAATATGTATAGTTCTTAACTGAGAGTTTTAATTTTTTCCTTCTTATTCCACCACCATAAAATATTATCCAACCACCCTTAGATAATAAATAAAGTATAGAAAATATTATTTTATTTTATTATGTTATTTTTATAAACTATATACATATCCATCATCGATCAAATGTGTATGGAATTCATTTTTCATGTGTACATTGTACTACCACCTCGCGAACCGATGTAATTCATTTTCCACCCCCACCTCTCATAGATGATTATAATTATTGATTTAATGTATATATAAAATATTCATGACATAATTATAATTATCTATATTAAATATATCATCTATTTTCTTAACATCCAATACACTAAAATTTGATAACGTCATTTGTGAATACCTGTGGACTACCACATCCATGAAGCGATGTGATTCATTTGTCATCATCACATCAAATGTCTGACATATATAAGTGTATTTAAATATATATTATGGAAATTATGATATTATATTTTTAAATATAAAATATTACTTACCTTTATCCTGTAATTAACAATGAAAAATAGAAAACTTATTTATGTGTACGTACGACCATCTATCTCCATGATTGTAACATAATTCATTTTTTCCAAACAATGCTAAATGGTTTTTTGTATCATAATTAATGTTTAAAAATTATATTTATTTTAGGATTATTATTTGGATATGATGTCACAATGACCCCTTTGACCATGGTAAACATCCAAATTTTATTTGGAAAATTTAAACAGAACGTCCTCAAAACACCTAACATAGACTTAACGTAATAAGTAATTAAATAATACGTTATAAAAATTAAAAATAATTGTTTAATAATTAACTAATTAAATTGTAAATTTTTATTAAAAAGTAAATAATTCATTTCTCTTTATTATTTAAGAGTTAATAGATACACATGGAATGTTTGGACCAGAGGTAAGGGATTTCTTCTTAATTTCCTTTCATTGAGGCATATTTTATTATTACAAATATAATTTAATTAATATTGTTTATATAAAAAAGCTTTTTAATTTTACACAATTAGTCTTAAATACTACATAATATTATTTTGTTCAATTATAATTATTTTATTCAAAGGGGTTTGAATTGAATGTTACCATGTGGAAAAAAATTATTAACTAAATTTTATTTTACTCGGTTATAAATCATCATAATTAACATTATTATGACGTGATTATGTGTGAATAAATATTTAAATTTTTTATTATGTATTTAATGAATTTTTTTAGAATGTTTTAATATTAATATCTTTATCGATTAATTATCAATTCATTGATATGATATCAGTTAGGGTAATTCATCTTAAATTATATTTCTTTGTGGAATATGCTTTCAAGATAAACCTTACATAATTTATGAGGTGTATATACTACAACATTGACATATTATATTATGAATATACTTATTTTATATATATTTAATTTTTCCTTTAACATCATTACTTCATTTGGATTTGGAATTAAAAGATACCAATGTTGAAAATGATTTTCTTTCTACAATCTATGTTCTTTTTATGATTATTTATGTTTAAGGTTAATTAGGGGGAAATAATATTATATTATTTACTTCATCCACATTTATTATAATATCAACTGTATATTAAGGTTTTACAAATTTTTTATTTTCCATTTCCTATATTATTGATTAATGAAAAAATAATAATGTTATTTGTAAGTGACACATATCATTTATCTTATTTTAGATTGGGAATCATCCACTTATATATCCATGTTTTATAAAATTATTTAAAAAACATTATTTTATAGACATTATTTTTTCGTAAATACCTTTAACATCACCTTTTTTCTTCTTTAATGTTTTTCAAAATATAATTTTTTTGATATTTTCCAAATGGGTCACTTTAAACTCTTTTTTCAAAATGTTTTAAAAGAATTTATTTTTTTGACTTTTAAAACATGATTGTATTATCCAACCATAATGTCCATTATTTAAATTGAATCATAAATTATATGTTACCATTTAAATTTTCAGTGAAATGTATTTTCACAATATTTTATGAATTTCTTCTTTTTAAAGTGATGTTCAATTTCAAATTGGAACTCTCCTTGTGAATGTTTTTTGATCAATTAATGATATTTCCATCCATCATTTTTGATATTCTAATATATTACTTATTATCCACTAGGGATATTTTTCAATGTTACAAACATCATTCTTTCTCTAGATGGATTATTATTATAAAAAAGATATTTTTGTAGAACCCATTTCTTTTCTCTATGTTAATAATGTTATGAAATGTTTGTCCAATTTTAACATATACAATAGAAATGAACTTTCCCAACACCATAAAATTTATTTTTTATTTTCCAAACTTTTAATATTTTGTGTTTTTTAAAAAACCCCACATTTTCTTTTTCTAGGTAATTTATGTTTTTTAAATTGGTTTTTAAAGGGAAAAGGGATTTCGAATCCTGAAAGAGTTTTCAAATGGGATCAATAGTGTTTTTTCAATAATTTTAGGGTGGTTTATTTATGATATTATACCATAATAGTATATATGTGTAATGTGTGATCATAATATATCTTATACTGTGGATTGAGTTCCATTATCATGCATGAAAAATGGGTGATCCGGATATAACCTATAAGAAGTTTGAGAACCATTATAGCTCCACAATGAATCAGGTTATGTTATTTTTCATCAATTGTAAGGATGAATTTAATCATTATATTTTATCTTATATAATTTACATGGATCATTTTATTTCATAAAAAAGTATAAAACATTTTATGAATATAATCTCTTAAGATTGCCTGAAAAGGTTTTTTATTTTATTACTAAGAAATTTTACTAATTCATATTATCAAGATTGAAATATTAAAACACAAGATTATTGAAAAGTATGACTCTAATATTTTATAAAAGCATGTTCCATGTTTCGTGATTGACGATACTGGCATTTAAAGGGGTGAATTATTTTTTGTTATGGTATTTCACTTTGATTATGTTGGAATAGCCTTATGATCCTATTACTCTCATTAATGAAATTTTATTATTAATGCTTATGATTAAACCTAATAAGAATATGATCTCAACCATTTTATTTCTCATTTTTCCAAAATTTTGAAGAATTATGATAAATATTTTGGGTCTAGAATGGATTTATATGTCTAGTAATTTGTGGAAGATGTTGAATACTTAATATAAAAATCTTGGTATTATGGGAAAAAAACTATCTTTATGCCACGTGTCATTTTTAAGTATGATTTTATCCTAATTATATAAAAATATAAACCTAAATTTTCCTTTTTTATGTAAGTGATCCAATATATATATATATATATATTATTGTTTTTATGAAAAAAAAGGGATTACATTTATTAGTATCAATTACCAAAATGAAATGTTTATGTTTTTAGCAATGGATCTGGGAGTTCTAGTTCATGTATGATACATTTCATAGTCCCAATACTTGCGGGATGTGTGAAAATCGGAAAGAATTAACTCCATGAACTGAAGTATTTTTACTAAAATTTTTATCACAAGCTATTTCGATGTAGAGTTAAGGCATTCATAGAGTGTGTTTTCCCACCAAATTACATTGTATCCCATGTGGTCTAAGGAAAAAAATCACATAAGGGGATATAATGAATTTTTACAATTATCATATAATTTCAAACAATTAGTCATTTAATTCAACCCCTATTCAGGTTTCAAAAATATTCCATCACATTTCAAAAACCATCATCAATTGGGTTTTCTTTAAAATTCATTATATTCAAAATAACTCATTTCATAAAAATTATATAAATAATTTGGTTCCATCATTTCATAAAATCATTAACCAAATTATTGTTTTTATTCAATAATGTTTATTAAATGTTGATAAATAGGTTGAAAATACATACCCAAATGTTTCCACACACACACACCATCCCATTTTAAAATTTCAATCTACATTAATAAATTTATTATTCAAAATAAATTATAAATTCATTCAAAAATAAATTTTTAATCATTTTAACTAATATTAATTTAATTTGGAAACATAATATCTCATATAATGATAAAGATTCACCGAATATAAGATCCCATAAAATGTGTCAAATGATAGAATGATCAAGAAGGGATCATAGAATCATAATTCCTTAATCATAATCCAAATCCGACAACTCAAGATATCACATCCCTCGGAAAAGAAAAAACTGAGGGGGAAGGGAAATAATCGATATATTTAGGATAATAATTACCAATAAGCACAAAATAAATTTAATAGTACTTATATCCATGAATAATATTGGTTTTAAGTTCCTTGTTTTTCTAGGGATCATCTCTAAGGTGTGTAGGGTTGAATAAAATTCAATTGAAAAATGAGTATTTAAAACAGAGATAAAAAACAAAATGTCAAAAAGAACATATCATTTCGTCGCTAGATCGGGATCACTAGCTAGATATTGGTCTCCCTGGCTAGAAGATGGTGCCTGGAAGATTACATATTCTACTATATGTCCCACTACTCAGATAGTGGAGTTCCTATAGGAATTAATTTCTACTACACACCCATTGGATTGTTAGTCGTATTCATAAAAAACTCATACTACCAACCCTTCATTGGTTGGCCATTAGCCCTCACCTACTAGTCTGTAGAACTCATATAGGTATTTTGGGTATAGTTACTCATACCCTCTCATTATATAACCAGTAGGAATCTCTAGAGCACTAAATCATGGAGCAAAAATGCATTCTATGACCCCTAAAAATGGGAAAGAATGGTAAAACAATCAATAATAAATAAGACAATTAGGGATCAAAGAAGAAAAAAATGAAAAATAAAATAATAATGGTTCATAATAAGAATCTGGTGTCAGGATGTCACATTATGTATCCTCCATCCACTGAATTTTACCAACTAAAATATTACATCCCAATAGAACTGAATTACATCATATATCCCCCGATGATTGAACAATCTATACATCAAACATTTGCATGAAAATTCTCAAAAAATATTTGAGAATCATGCCATACTGAAGGAATTCATATCAAAAGAGGTAATATTGTACATTATTACATCATGAACACTACTTCATGGGGAATGAACCAACTATAGTACCAACCATACCATATCTCTACATTATATCAGGGGACCTACACATCATGGAATATTTTCTATAATAAAAGGGGTTAGTAAACCCTATATAGTATCCACACCTTATCGTATGGGATGGACACTAGTCAAGGGGTCACCTAGTCTAATAGTGGAAGAAAAAAACCTCTTCACTAAGTGCGTTTCTTTCTCCACCATGTATAATCATGACCAATTCCCTAGATTTTGTATGCTACCAATAGGGGTTGAAACCACATTTCTTCTCTAACCATGTCACCCTCTCTATATCATTGTCGATTTAGAAAAAATGATACAGATCTACCCTAAATAACCTAGAAAAAATATATAGGTGATGAATAAATATACACTATTTTTTTCTTCATGGAAAAGAAATTAAAATAGAATAATAAATTTATTATACTTATAATTGAGTGAGAAGATATGAAAAACACTAGAGGTCTTCCATTTAATTTGATTTTCTCTTAAGTACACACAATGTGATTCTATGGTTATTTACACGAATGTACTATTGTTTCCTAGTTCAAGTGATTCATTCCTCCTAGACCTATTCAATTAGGTTACACAATGTGTGGGACCAAAAGATTCATTTTTTGTGTACCGAAGATACACTGTGACATATCATCTTGATTGACATTTTGTGTATTATAACCATGAAACACATATATAGTTCATCATGGGTTAGAAAACATGTATATCCAAAACTCGTTTCGTATCATTGACATCCTGTAATTCCACATAATTATAATTTTTGTTAATTTATATTTGAAGAAACACAATTTAATTATAATAATAATATTATAATGTTATTAATATCCATAGTGAACCAAAAAATAATATTATTATTTGATTGATAAAAACATAATAATTTATTTTCATTTATTTTTAGTCAAATGGTGAAAAATAAAAATCATTTCACACTATGGAGTTATGAACTTAATAATAATAATTTTATAAAAATATTCAATAAATAAATGGGTTCAATTTTGATGAATTTAATAATAATTTACATTATCTTCCTAAAATTGTCTTAATGTAATATAATTTTTTCTCACAATAGAAATTCCAATTTAATAATAAGAATAATAATAATAATGTATGGTATGGGGATTCAAGAGACACACGATATTGATATCAATAGTGATCATGAGTTATTTGGTAAGATCTACTATTTTCTTGTATTCATGGAATATCTATATAATCATTTTGTAGGTGAGTATCAAATATTTGAAACTGTTATTTCCAAATCAAATGGATTTCTAGAATAATATCCATATGGTTGAATATATGGTGACCAAATTTTCCCTAATATAACGGTTTCTATGAATCTCAATGAAGTGTTGGTTTATAAGGTATAAGTGACTACAAGGATGAAATAATATTGTATAAGGAGGTTCTTTATATCATATCTCAGGATCAGAACCTGTTATCTAAAAACAAATTGGATTAATTTTAAACAAATATGATTACAAAATTGGAAGAATTAAATCAATGTTTGTAATTATAAAAAATTTCCTTTATTTGTACAATTATTTATGTTAAGGTTGATAAGTCCTTGTATATGACTGATTGAAGATAAAATTTATTTTCTTAATGGTGCATAATGAATTATATTATGATACCAATCTAAAAAAGGCTATTTTCATATTCTATTTGATTAGTTATATGATTTGAATTAGAATTATTATTTGGGTATTCTCAAAAACCTACTAGGTTTTTTAAGACTAATGGAATGGGATTTAGAATTAAATCAATATACTCAATTTTATACCAATGATAAAATTTGGATTTGAATATATTGTACAAATTTGGTTTTTTGGAACCATATGATTTTAAATTATATTTATTTATGTTTCGGAATGAACCTTATGATGTATAATCACTTTTAAAATGTGGAGAATGGTTATTAATTTAAATGTCTTTTAGATGATAACTTTGATTATTCCATACTAAAACTTTATTTTAATCTCGTTTCTTCAATATTGATGTTATTTTAGAATATGATTATATCCATTCTTTTTTTTAATTATTTTTAATATAATTGAGATATCCATATTAAATTCTACATATGTGAATAAGTATTTAATCCTATCAAATATAATCATTAGAAGTGTGGAAAAAAGGGTTTCAATGGAATGAATCATGTTATAAATGTTCATTTTGATGTTCAGGAATATCCTAGTAAAAAGGAATCCATTCAAGTAGTTATTTTCATCCCTAATAATTTTAAGGGAAAAGAGATTAATCATGATTGATTTGATGAATCTGATTTATGAGAAAATGTGTAAAAAGTATAAAAATGTATTATAATTATAAGACAAAAGATATCAGAGTGGGGAATTATCTGTAGGATAATAATTTGATAATGAATCTTCTGGTGTCACCTCTAGTAATACCAGTAAATCTATTTAGGTCAGGGATCATACATAAAAATGCAATAGAATAGAATTAAAATCTTATGATGATGCTATGTTGGAGTAAGGTAAATTTAAAATGAAATCCGTTATTGGTTAAATAAAAAATGATAATGAAATCACAATGGCGATCCTTGTAGAGAAATATCATAACTATAATATATTTAATAATAATTCATAAAGGTTTACCAAAGATAATAATATTAAATCTACATGACCTAATGATCAAAATTTGATGATCTTATAGAGTCAAATGGTAGAAGTGTATAATTTGAATGAATTATTAAATAAATAAATAGATTCTGAGATAGATAACATGAATGATATATATATATATATATATATATATTTCTTCTCATTATATTTCAACCAACAAAGATTATTCAACCATAGATTTCAATACTAAAGATATTGATGCGAAATGAAAAGTGTGTCTGCAATAAACTCTTAATAACAAATTTTTTGGGATATTTTACTAAAATAAATCCAATAAGTCAGGTAGGAACCATGAATAAGAATATTTCTATGGGGATCAAGAATAAAAGGTAACTATAAATAAAAATAAATATATTCTTCTAGATATATATACTTCCAAATACCCGTATACGTTTATAACCCTTTGAAATTTCATTGAGTGGTAAAATTTATATTTATATTAAATTTCATTGGAAGTGGTAAATTTTTAATGGATTGGGATTTATAATTGGTCTTATATATCATATCAATTAATTACTTATATATCTAGTGATTTAGTCTTGGGAAATATCAAGTCCTTTCATAAAAATGGGATTAATTTATTTATTAATATGATGAGGTAAAAACACATCAATTTATAACATGAAATGGTTGGTTTATATTTTTTATTTTCTATGATTTATTTGCTTCTCTATTACACTGTGAGTAAAATATAATGGAATGATCTCTCATTTATCACATTTAATTTAGAAATGGTTTCTTTTTTTAGATTTTTAATCTAGTACATAGTCTTGATGAAAAGTTAGCTATTTTTTTGAGGCCTGCATATACTGAAATTCAAAGGAATCAAAACCAATGATTCCTATTGGAAATTACTATAAAGGTTTTTGTGTTATCTTTGAATAGATGCTCCCTCACATAGAGGTATGAAATCAAAATGGTCCAAGATTTTGTTTCTCCAATGTAAAATGTTAGTGGGAATTTACTTTCATTCACTACCATTGAAATGATCCATTAAGATCACTCTACCTTTCTTATAAATATAACATATGAAAATAGAAGATCAAATTTTCCCTTTAATGTCAAAAAATTAATGGATTTGGGAGAATGATTATTAAAAAGGTCTTACCTCGTGGCTTATTTGTCTATGCTTGGTTATTATATAGTCATAAATTCATGGTTAGTCATCATTAGACTATCAATCCACCAAAACACATTATTTGACATTTTCCCCACTAAATAGAAACTCTAATTTCTCAAATATATCTTATTTTAAATGGGAAAAGGAATTAAATGTAGATAGACATAAAATTAAGAGAAACTATGATTTTATCAAATTTATTTTATGTTTAGAAATAATTTATTTGAAGACCTTAAAATATCCATAATAAATTCAAAACCCCAAAAAATATCTTATACCCCACCATGGTAAAACCCCCCATTCCTAAAAATCCACATTATAAATATTTCAATATGGGGGTTTCCTAGAAAATATAACTTTTCACTTATGTGGATTAAATATTTATGTTTTTAATAAATATTAAATACTCTTTAAAAAGGATAAGACATGAAAATTTTCCAATCATTGTATAATTGGTAAATAACATGATCTCATACCCAAAAAGTAATCATAATTTTTCATAATGTTGTTTTGTATTTTTTAATTACTATATTATCCATTTTTGGGATCCAAAACATCAAAATTCAAATATGAACTACGTCTTGCTTGAGGGAAAATATGAGTTACTATGTTATCTCTATGTTATGTAATATTTCTTTATTTAATATACCATATTATCTCAAGGTAATTATAACATATTTAGATAAATATATTATATAATAAAAATTCATGTAAATCTGTATAATTAGGAAGGATAATAGTAATGTTTCATGACACAAATAATGATTTAGTATGACCATATGTTATTTTTTAATGATTGTTTGTGCTTATAAAAGAATGTCCATTATCATAAGTACATACCATTTCTTATATGGACCTCAACAAAACAATGTATCATGTTTTTGATATAAAAACTATCACTATATATACATAATTAATTGACATAAATTAGAAAAATAAAATACTTTTCAATATATAATATGAAGAATTCCCCCCTAAAAATTTTCAAACTTCTATGTTTTTCTCATATTTTTTTTAACATAAAATCATATATGAATAATTTTTTTGTTTATTTAAATTTTTATGAAATATATCCGCATAAACTCTCATTATTTGCATTCATAATAATCTTATTTCAGGCCCATATGTTATTTTATTCCATCATAATGAAATTTCACTTTTATAACTTTTTATTTTATAAATCTAAAATAATTTTCTTTTATAATCTTGTGAAAACCAATATCATATCCAATTCATCTATATTTTATAATCATTGAATTTATTTTTCATTATTTTAAGAATATGGATGAAAATGTCCATTATGGTTAAGATATCAGTCTCCAATAACCATATACCTTTATTTCATCTTATTCGTCCTTCACCTAAATACATCTTGATACATCTAACTTACATGAACTAGAAACACTTTTTTCAATGAAAAATATTATATTAGAGAAAATTATTAACATAGTTTCCAAATTTTATTGATAATCAGTATATTCTACTCAATGTTCTTTATTTATCACTCTAAATTCATCATTGATCGTAAAACAATTCATTAAAATCCACGTATATTTAGATGATAAAATATGACATTATTTATTTTATGATTTGAATGGTTATAAAATCATTTTACAATAGAAGATACATAATCCATATATAATTATTTAGTAGAAAATTTTTTAAATAGTGTGACATCCCTTGATGTCAAAAAATTAAAATTCCATATTTTAATATATTATTAAAACATCTACATTAACATAGTTGACCAAGGGAAGCTCCCCACATTCATTTCAAATAAAAATCCATGTAACACCAATTATTATATATCATTGATTTTTGTAAATAATAAAATTCATAAAAATTAAAATTGAAAAATAAATAAAGAAATAAATAATTTAAAAAAAATTCATTTTTTCATTAATTTGTTATAAAATGAAGAACAATGGTAAATTGTTTTTCTAACATTAATAAAGAACTCATAAGTTTACTCTATGAATAAAATATTTACTAAATTATTATACATATGTTATATAAACAAAATTTTGTAAATAAATTTCTTAAAAAGTATAATAACATCTATTTCTACAAATTTACAATGCCCGCGTAGTATTCCTTATTCAACATTGGAGGAATAATATGAATCATCTATCACATATTTTATATAGAAATGGAATATAACTAGATAGTGATATTATTTAAAAGGATAAAGTAGAAGAAATTTATGAACATATATATTATGGTGAAACAAATCTAGATTACCTGACTAGTAAATGAATTATGGATTATTAAAAAAAATAAAAAATGTATGATCCTAAGGAGGAAATAAAGCAGCACAAACATGTTTTTCCTTTTCAAATCCTATGTAGAAGAAATTTTGAATGAAAAATTCCATTAATACAAGAATATTAAATTTATCTAATCAATTTTATATGAATGTATGTGATTAAAAAATGATCATATCCCCATTTAAATCCAATATATAAATTAATAAAATCTCGATATTATAATTTAATTGATAAAAATATATTTATCAATGATATAAATTAATAATACAATAAAAAATAATTACTGAAAATATCAATTATTTTGAATGGAATATCACATATCATATAATTAATAAGAATTTTCATTTATTAAAGTGTCAATGTACCTTGAAAATCAAAGTTAGTATTAATAAAGTAGTTTTGTTGAATAAAACTAAAATCATTATTAATGAAATGGAAATGAGTAATGTGTTTTTTATAGATAAGTTAAGAGAATTTATAAAATGCTGGTCACCCATTGGGGTTAAGGTATAATTTAAGAATATAACTATTAAAAAAGTAATATTAAATTTAAAATAATATTTTATTCATGATGGTTGACAATTGAGTTCATGTCAATCATAGAAAAAACATTTTTAAAATATAATTTAAATTAATAATTAGTAATTAAATATCACATAGTTTGGGAGTAATTTTTATAAAATAGATGAAATTATTAGAATAATCATATTAATATTAGGAAAAGGTATAGTTCTAGAAAATTTAGATAATTATATAATCTACGGGTGAATATCAAAATAATGTATCTATATATAAAAAGTGTATGAATAATTTTTTTAAAAAAAATCTGATTAAATTTAATTTATACTTTAATAGAACCAAAATATAATGTATTTAATAAATAAATAATTTCAAATATTAAATTAAAATTATAATAGTTAATGTAATTTATAAAAAACTAATTTTGAAATTAATAATTATTTCCTATTTCAAAATGTTTATTTTAAATGTTTCCAAATCGTAAAGAGAGAATATTATTTGTATAATTTTTAAATATAGAAAATTATGGTTTATAAATAAAATTCCAATGTTGAATAATCAAATGCAAGGATAAAATATATTTTATGTATTTTTAAATATATTAATACATTAAATACTATATTCTAATTTATATAAATAAATAATGTTTAAACAAACATCTGTTATAAAAAATTAATATCTAGTATATTACACTTTTATCACTAATATGTTCTTTTTGTTTTCTATTTCTAATTTAATCTCCCACATATCACTTAAAGAAATCACATGTGATTAAAATGAACTTCTTAAAATGTTATCAATTGATATATTGGGTAAGAGTTATCCTTTATATTCCCTCATTGAATTCATCTTGTTAGTTTTATCAATTTTATAATTTTTCCACTACATTATAATTCATTAAATTTTTTTGTTTTCACAATAATTTTTTATATTATCATTTATAAATAATATATTTAGTATTGAAATATCTGGGTTATTTTTTTCTAACACATTATGGTCAGATATACTTGGTTCTACCCTTGCCATATTCTTTTAGTAACACTTGTTACATAGAAATAAATAATTCATTAGATCCAAAAAAAATATATTGAGAATATATCATTGAGGAATTTATTTTATTATCTATTTTAATATAATTTTTAATTTAAACATGTTGGGATCAAGTTGGATGGAAAATGAAGTAATAAGAGTTTGCATTTGCAGAGTGTTATCTTTTTTTATCAAAGATGATAAATCGATTCACTTTGTAAAGGACTTGAAAACCTGATGATGATTTATTGATTTTTATTTCCAAAATATCATATTTTTTTAGAACTTGTGACCCAAACCATATTTATAAAATGGGGAGAATAGTTTATTCTAATTATTTCCAGTTTTGATATGAATGAATGATGTTGTTGGAAGAAAGGGTAGTTGAAATAATTTTCATTGAAAAAATGATGATGCTAAGGGTGTTCGATCAAAGACCATATATCATAGAAGATATGGTTCTTGATAAAAATTGTTTTTTGTTTAATATGACTAATTATAATGAAGCAATTTAGTTTTTCTTACTGAATCAGATTTTATGGTGCCATCGTTTTATTGTGTTTGCCAATTTTTTGGGGTTGAAAATTAGGATATGGATAGATATGATTTTGGAAAAGGATGATTCAAAAAAAATTAATATGTCTTGGTATGTTGTGTGAATGTGTAGTTCCATAATCTGAACATCAAAATATGGAAAAGGATATTCTCATGTGAAAGACTGTTTTTTGCGCGCATGATTGAAGGGAGTTCAGAATGTTGCGTGTAAGGCATGGGTCAAGGTCAAAACATCCAAAAAAATGGAAAATTCATGAAGAGTGAAAAAGATTCATGAACTATAGAAAAAATTAATGAAGTTAACTACGTATGAGGTTAGAAAAAAATATAATTATCCACCCACTACGATATAAAATGGGCTTTAGCATGACGCTTCAGGATCCTACACGACATGATAGGGTTTTTTCACATAGGGTTAGTGATGAGTATAAATAAGAGGCGACCCCTTGAATTTGATAATATAAACCCTTAAATAAATCTTGAGTAGTGAAGCATAGAATGATTTTAGGTAAAGGAAGTTTTGCAAATGAAATAGACCTCCATGCAGAAGACAAAGTTACACATACAAAGAGAGTTGTGTGCAAGATTAAAGTCGCGCAGAAGAGGTGTTTCGCAACAAAAGTCAAATATTACATGCATGGCATAAAATTTATGCACAAGAAACCAAAAAGAGTGCATGAAATATTTGAGTTCAGCATAAGAAGTTTGTTTTGTGCAAGTTAGTTATTACCAGCTTCTAGGTAGGAAAGAGAAGAATTGTTTTGAAAGATCAAACTGTGAAAGATGATTAAGAAGCAATGAAACATTGTTTTGTTTTGTTTTTTCTAAGAGGGTGTATATATGCTTTTGATTTGTTTTCAATTTGATTCATGTGTTTAAGGGTATAACCTACTCAATTAATTCAACATCAAATGATTATTTTCTTGTGGATTGTGTGTTACTGTATTGTTTCTGTTCCATACCAAGGATGCATCTACTCTTGTTGAGTAGTTACCCCTGTAAATCTTGTGTTCCTATGGATGTGTGTTTGGATTGTTTTAAATAGTTAATAAACTCTATAACATGAGGAGAATATTTTTTCAAAAATAAGAAAACAAAAAAGAAAAATATATCAATAATTCTCACCTTCCACTCTCAGTGGTACATGGATCCTAACTGGGAAGGTTTAAACTGACGATGTTGAAATTATTTTTATTAACATCCCAGTTAAATGATTTAAATGAATAATCTAAACAGATACAATTCATTGAGATTAAAATTTTGATAGTAACATTTACCACATATAACTTTTTAATTTATATTTGAACAGTGGTATAATTTATTCTTTTATTATTTGATATTTTGTAACAAAACACCAACCTCTTTAAAACATTTATTATCCATTATGATTAATTACATGTTATAAAATAGTTATGTAAAAAAGTCATATATATTTACTTAAATATGTTTTATTATGTTATGGACATATTATGACATAAACTTTACTCAAATTTTTTATCACAAAATACATTCCATAATAACTTATATATGTTTATACTATGTAAAATGTACTAGTGTGAAACTTTTACTATTCTGAAATAGTGACTTAGTAGAGAGTAATTTCATATCCCGACAAACAGATTTTCCTTGATGATATATTTATCATGTCTAGATTAATAACTTAATTATATCTCATTATTATTTATTTTTATTATTTAAAAAATATACATATATCTTGAATCTTTACCTTTTAAATTTAGGAATCTTCCATGACATGCTCAAATTTTTACTTATTTGAAACACATTATAGGAATTATAAGCATATAATTTCATCATGATATTCTTAAAGTAGAGTATCATTATGTGTACATGGCCTGTACAACATATATTGTGAGTGTAAATACACTAAAACTATCTTTTTAGGTGTGAATTTAAGGATCAATTTTTTGATTTAAATTTATAATTATTTCTATATTTAGGGTTCTTGGAGGGTAATGGGGTTTTAGAGATTTTTAATTAAGGGTATCTTGGTCACCCCTATTGAAATTAATAAACATTTGTACTAGGAAACTATTAGAGGGAGATGAAGTACCAACTTGATAGGGAAGTATCCTTGTAGGGGTTAAACCTCTAATGATAGGTGGTTTAGAGTGGAGTGTGTTCATTGTGAGTGAATCAAGAAAATGGTATTGTTATAATGGGAACATAGAGGGTTCTATGTGTGTTTCTTAAGTGTTGTTTTATAATTCCTAATATATATATATATATATATCATATTTCTATTTTAACCTCTATTATATTACTCCATTATATTTCATCTCCATTTTGGAAACATTAGGATTCTTGGAGCCCCTTGTTCTTCTATTGTATTGAGATTGTATTTTTGTTGATACCAATTTTGCTATTTTTGGTAAGTGTAATATCATCCACCCTAGGATTTTTATTTTTCAAAATTTATTGTATTTAATTTTTGAATCACTATGTATAATGGTTTGTGTATGATTTTATGGAAATAGTAGATAAGTATTGAATCCTAATAATAACTATTAATCCTTGGGAAGGTATTCGTCCTCATTTTATGGATTTTATAAGTCATTTTATTCGATGTTTTTCAAATTGAGGTTTGAATTTTTGAAAACCAATATTTAATTTGTGTAAAAATTTATTCTGTGAGTGTAGATTATTGAAATTGACCCCTTAGTGGATAGATATGGAAAATAAATATTTAGTTCAATAGATACATTAGTTTTACCATGATTTGAGTTTGGGGTATATGTAGTATTTTGGGCCTTGTATGAGATATTTGGGGTTGGTTAATCATGGGGTGAGATTTTGGTTGAAATATTGGTATGGGTGATGAATCCCTTCAATTTACAATGATATTTTTGAACTATAGCTTTCAATTTTTGATTATCCAATAGTAAATCCTTTTGGAATCCTATTCCATATGATTCCCTATGGGTACTAGGTTATCTATAGTTTATTCCATGATATCATGATATTTATAATATTTTTTTACATTATATGTTTTCACAATTAATGTTTCTAACACATTCTATGTTATATGATTGTTCCATGTGATGTGCTTTTGACTGCATCTAGTGTGATAACATTATGGATCACGTTTTGATTGTGGAATCATGTTTTGAGTGAATTTTCATTTGGTTTTTATGTGTTGTCATAAAATTGTGGATATTAATTCCTTCTTTAATTACATGGTTGGGTAATAAAATAATGATATGTGACATACCCTATGTAATAGTGTTGCTCATATGGTGTGAATTTCAAAGAATTTGGGATAATTCATTGGGTAATAATGTTAATGTCTTGTTCTTAGATATACCAAAAACATGGCATGAAACATCCTTCAAGAAATATGCATAAGATGGTATGGTTAGGGTTCATGGAGGCCAAATTAGTGCATGATAACCAAATTGGGATTTATTTCAATGTGTTATTATTTCATCAGTGAAAACACAGTTCTATATCAATTTCAATTACGTTAAGGATTACATAGTGGTGTCTTACAAGGTTTTTTACTCAAAAACATTTATGATAATATTAGTTCAGGTAAAGGATTTGTTATGAGGCATCCACCAAAGTGAAAGGTCCCTATATGAATATGCTTAGTAGGTGGATCTAACCTAGGATTGAGGTGAGGACATGGAATACCCAAGTATCATTTTTAGTTATTTCTCTTATATTATTTTGTTCTTTTGTGTTTCAAATAAATTTTCATACCAAAACTGGTGATCCATTTAGATATATTTATATGAATTTATTATATTTAACATTGTTATAAAATTTGTTTTTGATGATATGGGATTTTTCCGTTACTATTTTTGGTTGTATTTATATTCATTATGGCTCGGTATTTTTATTTTTTTGATGGTTACATGTATCCATGGAAAATTATTCTCATTTTACAATTATGTCCTCACCACTGGTCGATATGATTGGAATATATGGTAAAGGGAAAGAGGCCATATGGTGCTATGGATCAGTCATATTGACCCAGTCTAGGGAGTTACCAAATGCTATTATAGAACATTTTCATTGATATATATTTTATGGGTTGGATGATTTGAGGATTGAAGGTGAGGACTAAGGTGAAATTCTATGATTCATTCTAGTTCACTCCTTTATAATGTGTGTTTTAGTTTATGGAATAATGATATTTCATTTATTGTGCGTGATTTTATTGTTTTTTTATATTATGAAAGCATTATTATGTAGTTTTGGATTACTGAATTTTCTTCTTTATTGGGTGGATATAGTGTGTGGAATCATGCATCATGATTCATCACATAGGATCACATGTTAAACATTTGTTTTTATGTGACCAATGTTGGTTGAAAGTAACTCTATACCAAAAAGAATATAACACCCATTTTTACATGTACATTACTAATAACATATAATTAAATTAACAGGATTATGTTGTTGAAATTGTTATAAGGACTCTAACAAAAATCATCCATGTAGTGGTATGTGTTTAGGCCATGGCTGAGTAGTGGGTATTGATATCTAATTGTTTGAAGGACTACCATTAGGTAATTTATCTGAGGTGAATTTATGTTTGTTTTCCTATTAATATATTATTATTTTTTATTATTTAATATAATATAAGTCATTTATCGAGAAATGTTTTGGATTTTCTAAAAAAATTATCTTTGAAAACATCATTTAGTGTCACCCAAGGATTATATTGATGAAGTTCCTTAGGTTTCGGATATTCATATTATACTACCATCTGGGTTGTAGGTTGGGGATAATCTTGCTCCCAAGCATTATATATTTGTTAAGGCTGTAGAACTATTTCAACCAAGAATTATTCATATAATAAATTTCAGTGGGTAATGGTGTGAATTGAGGTTGACATACAACGGTTTATTTTTTATGGTACTTATAGATTGATAACCCTATGTATTTTATGTTCATTGGTGGAAAAAATGATGTTAAAACCCATTTTCAGTACAATGATTGTGTATTTGAGATAACATAGACTCTTGATTAGTAGTGGGTGATGTTAGTAGCATATACGATTTGGGGCCCCACAAAGAGGTTATGGATAGTTGTAAAAAAGGTAACAATGAATGAATTCTATTCAGTAGAGGCCTTTAAGGACCTCTTCTATGAGGATTTATTCCGTAATTCTTTGATATATGGAAAATCCTCGTAGTCTGTAGATATTTCATAGGGTGTGATGTTCATTATGGATAATTCCACCCACAATTTGTTTTATAAAATTTGTATACTCTTATTAGAATGGAATATTGACCAAATTCACAATGGTTCGAGAATAGACTTCGGATAAATATCAATAACCTTGATAGGATTTAAGCATTATACCTTTTGGGTCTTGTTTTAAAGATACAAACCATTAATATAGTCCACATATATGATAGTACAAAAGGCACTCTTCACATATTTAGTTCCATGGGTGGTGTTCATTCTAGTGGGACTAGTTGTGTGTGTTCTTACTATAGGAAGATGAGGGGACTAGTTGTGTGTGTTCTTACTATAAGAAGATGAGGTATAATTAGATACTATATTTTGGTAATAGTTTGTCTAGGTGGATCAAGTTTTCTTTATCCATTCCATTGGATGAGCTTCATTTAGGTGTTATGAATTTGGTTGGACATGGAATTTTAGTATTGCGTATACAAGTCCACCGAATTAATGTCATTCCTAAAGGAATATGTGTTTAGTATAGTGTTTACTTTAGAATATATAGGATAGGTTTGGGTATATGGTAATGGAAGATGAAATATTCCAAATAATTGAATGGAGAACCCCAAAAATATAACAGATATTTTTCTATGAGGTTAGCACATGGAGCTTGATGAGGGTCCTTGGGGTGGTAATAGCCATAGATACCAAAAGGGTTTATTGAAAATGTGATTCATGAATTTTAGGGTTAGGGCCACAGATCTATTGTTGGAATTGTATATTATTTAGAACATGTTCTATCTAAGATAGAAATATTTATTTCTAACATTAAGGGTACTATTTTTGTTCCATCAGTGCTTTATATTTCTTTGTTTGAAACAAGATACACTCATTCATTTATGTAATATAACATGTTATCCAGATTGTGGTTAGATATTAAATATTATCATATAATGTTAGATTATTATTCACCTCTTCAGAAGATTCAAGATCTTATTCTATGATGTCTAGTATTATCCATAGTGGCTAGAATAAACAAAATATTACGGGTTTTAGTTTTTATATATGATGAGACTCGATATAATCTCCATGATAGAATTAATTATGTGATTACATATTTTCATTGATTGATACTAGAGGTTGGAGTATTTCACTTTATTAAGGGAGAAAGTGTATATTTTTATTGAAGAATAGGAAGTATATAAAGGAATATATAGACCTCACATCCATTAGATTGGGGTTGTTTTCAACATATGTCGAATGCATGGTTATTCTAGTGCATCATTAAATTTTTATAGAATGTTTTCACTGATTAGTAGACTATTAGATATATATTTTTCATGATAATTGCATATGATTTACTTCAAACAAAAGATTACAATCATGGTTAGACTCTTAGAGGGTGTAAGATGAATATCAATTGCCTATTATCATATAGAACTGCCAAAGCTAAGAGAGTTAAAAGCCTATCACAATGACCTTCATAAAAATGGTTTTGTGGATTCGAGTACCTACCCTTGGGGTTCTACAATATTTTTCAAATAATATCAATTATAAAATTATGTTATACATGGATTATAATATGATGTACCAGGTCATAGTAATGAATAGGTAATCATTTCATCAGATATATCATCTGTTTGACCGGTCGAGGGGGGCCTAAGGGGTTTCCAGGATTTACCTGTTATTATACTACCATCAGTTCTGGGTAAGATAAAATGACATAAAAAAATAAAAATAATGATAAATTATGGCTTATAAGAGTACCTTTTTATTTAATTTAGTTTTAAAAATATTTCTATTTGGTTCGTAGATATCATGAACAAAATGTTTTATCCTTAACAAGACTCTTTAATTGTGGTTTTCATTATTTTATTTTTTTATATTTAAGGACACAAAATTCATTCCATGAACAAAGACACTATATTGAATTTTATTCAAGAACACCATACTTATCATATGTTAATAATGATTCACTTTTGGATTTAGGAGGTGTGCTTACACAGTCATATGATTTCGAAGGCACATATCACCATTGAACTAGAGAAATTAGAGTTAGTTATTTCTAGTATTGGCACAAATAATTTACTAAATTCAAGAGATTTTCTCCCATGTTGGTTATCACTAGTGGTTCATTGAGGATTTAATTTTCTTGGATGTTTTAAATACTAGGATACCAAAGAAGGTGGAGGATTTGAGTGGATTAATTGGTTTTAACAAGAATTGGTGGAGTTGAAATTGTGGTTGATGGCTACACTAACTTAAATTATATATAAACGAGGGAATAGATATACCATCATCCATGACTCATCTAGTACATTTTAGGAAGATATTTTAGTACATGTAGATTGGGAGGTCACTTATGGGTGTCTTCGGCTAAAACCCAACAGAAGTAAATATCATACCCATTACTGGGAGCTATATGGTGTAGTTCAAAACATAAAGTGTTCTCCTCATTATCTCTTTAGTTTTAAAATATTTCTCTAAATGGGACATAATATATTGTGGTATAGAGTCTCTATCAAATACATGAACTAGATGAATAATTTCTGGGTAGATTAGCTACGCGTGTTCACCACTAATATGCCGTATTCCCAATGTAAGTGGAAATATGAGATAAGTTATCTTTTTTGGAAGAAA
Source organism: Viscum album (assembly GCA_963277665.1). Taxonomy (NCBI): domain Eukaryota; kingdom Viridiplantae; phylum Streptophyta; class Magnoliopsida; order Santalales; family Viscaceae; genus Viscum; species Viscum album. Next base: position 1,569,460,926 of record OY728160.1, read on the forward strand.
TAGAGGCTAAGAGATTGAGTATCTAGTGAGGACTATAAGATGATGAGATTACTCACTAATTAGATAATGTAATTATTTTAGGTTTGATTGGCAATTTCCATTTCTATTTGATGAATATATAGACATTGGTGGATCTTTTAAATGATAGCTGGACGAATGATTCATACAATATTTTGTTATGGGAATAACTTATGTGTGTTAAATCAGTGATTGGATGGATGAGGGATGAGGACATAGAGTTGGATGTCTATATCAAGGTGGTTCTAATTACTTTCCTAAGGGAGGAGTTGAAGGGGACTCCCATTCTTAATTCATGGAGGTTAAAAAGGGATAACCAAATGTGACATGTTATCATGCAATATTTTTGGTTTCTTGGTATGAGTATAAATATCATAATGTTCACTGATCACTACCTCATTTATTAGAGGATAACGGTAGAGCACAATAGACTCAATGGGGGTACTTCAACCCCTTCAATTTTTAGTATTGATATTCAATATAATGATGATGGTATTTATCATAAGACTAATCTGAAACGTATGATGTTGGGATGTATTTGCGATGGTAGTTGATCCGTTAATGGTTGTTTCATATTTATTGTCTGTTCAGGTGAATCCATAGGAGAACTAGATTGAAATTTTATTAATTGAGGATATTCTATGGTTTTATAATGTATTTAAAAGAATTTTATTTAATTTGGATTCATTTTTTATATCAACATTCTGGTAGGTACTAGAGATATTAATGTATTTTTAGATGAAGCTGAGTAAAATGTATCCCCCACAAAAAGGTATGTTGTCACAGAGGTTGTTCTAAGAACCTGATGATATAAATGTGTTTATGATAAATTTTAATGGTGATACAAATAACAACCCAACCATAGAATTATGTTTCTACAACTATATCTTTTAATATTTGATCTTGATGGATACCTTTAATGCTTTGTATGGTATAAAATATCTTTTGAGACTTCTATGGATAGAGGAGAGAGAGTCATCTATGATTAGATAAATCTTGGTATAAGTGGAAATCAATTTGGTGAAGTTATTCCAAATATAATTATTTATCTCCCATTGTAGGTACCACTCATATTCCAAGGGTACCCCAAGAGTTATATAGAGGATATTGTTTTTTAAAGGTATGAACAAGAATGGGGTAGAACTCTTACCGTAAATCAATGTCTCAATGGTTATGGTGGTCCTATTTTTCTATTACTAACATCTTCTCTGACCAAGGTTTCCATTTCAAAAAAATTTCATCTTTTCTAAATTTGATTCATTAATTTTGTGACAGTATAGAGGATTTTAGGGAGTTGGTGTATCTAGATTGAATCAAAAGACGTGGAATATTGTGCTACCACTATCATTATAATTTTTTGAAGTATTTCATAATGAAGTTGTAACACCCCGAGATTTTATGAAAAATATTCTTTTTAATTTCATTAATGTCTTGTGTTATACGCTACACCAAAAGGAGATTTCACAACACACATCTCTGACCTGGCTTGAATTATACGCAATCGCGACCTTCCACGATAGCGTGTGTTGTACGAACACCAAGTTTCGCTAAACAACGATATGCTATTAAAATATTATTAAAACTAGCAGTTATAAATCGTAATAACCACTTTTTGAAATTTTGAAAATTTTATTTTTCAAAATAGACTTCATTTTTTGATTCGAAATATCGAAATTAGCTTAGGGTGAAATTTTGGTGATTTTTGGATAACTTTCATATTATGATGAATAGTGAAAATTACTAAATTTTAATTAAAAACAACTTTTTCAATCGAAATAATTAATAGTCATAAATTATTAATTTGAATGGTTTTAAAGTATTTTTATAATATATTTTTACAATTTAATACAATGTTGGTCATTGGATGTAATTTCACATTTAAACCAGTTATAAACAAGTGTCAATATTTTGATAGTTGTTATCTCTTAAAAACACGCCTTTTGTTTTGACGACGTGAATTAATTTTTAAATTAGTTAATGAAACTGATATGTTTTGAATTTGGTAAAATAGAAATCATTTTTGAGTTCATAATATCAAATATAGCTTAGGTCTAATTTTTGGCATTTTTCTGAAAACTTTCAATTTTTGATGAATAGTGAAACCACTAAGTGGTAGTTAAAAAAACTGAATTTTTCATAAAACATAATTTTACCGCTTCTGTGAGTGTAATTTAAAAAATCCGAGAGACACGGTTGATTTCAGTAAGTAAAATGTGGTTCAATGAGATGAAAATAATTTTTTGGTGAATAGTAACTTTTTACTTTTTTTTACCACGGTTAAAAGTAAATAGGGTAATTAAGGGTAGAAATGATATTATTATTACCCTAACACATGTCTTAATTCTATTGGACAAGTGTAATTAGACCAAAAACAAACTTAGGAATAAAATATGACCATTTAGGCCCACATGAATTAGATTAGGACATTTATTATTATTTAATTCAAAGAAGAGTTAAAAGAGTTAAAATCAAAGTTTATTTACTAAAACATTTTTAATATAGGGTTATACATAAGATAAATTCGATTGTAAATATTCCGTAGAAAGATAAAACGATTTCCTACATAATGGTATTTTATTTGTAATTTTTAGACAACATGTAAGTTAATTTATTTATGACACAAAGATGATTCAGTAATTATATTATTAATGAAATATTGACATAATTGATATTATAAATACCAAAATAACTTTAATTGAAGACTTTTTATGAATTCAACTAATTTTATATGTTAATATGACATGTTAGTATTGATTTAATTAATTTTATTCTAACTTATCATTCTGTTATGATTTTCACAAAAAACAATTCCTAAATAGTGTCAAAATTGACATAAAATAGTTTTTAAAACAAGTATTATATTATTAATTGTTATTTTATTCCTAAAAATCTAAGGTTCGGCCAAATGACGTAGATAAGGTTATATATATTAATAATAAGCAATTTGGGGTTCTTTTGGCTTCTTATAGTAAGTTTATTAACCTTATAGTGTAAGAACACAAGAAGACACGGTAAAAGTAAAATTATTTAACTTAATGTTAAATCTAAATTATAAGGTTAAAATAGGAACCTAAACTTGTCTAAATTCTATTGTATGAGAGGCTTTCGACCCATCCCCACCTTAGCTTAGAAATAAATCAACTTGGAGCTATTTAAAACCGAACATGACTTTATAATAAAATAATATTTTTAGTTTTTCCAAAGGAGCCCCTCTCCTCCCTTATAAAAGGGCACCTCCTCCCTCTCTTCCTCACACAACTTTGAGCCTTCAAACTCGGCCAAACCCTGCAAAATTCTCTTCTCCACTTACCTAGAAACATACTAGAGGTTCTGGTCTTATTCAAAGACCAATTTTAGTGCCCTTAAAGGATGTCTCAAAGAAGCATTTCAAAGAAGAGGTAATGTCCGTTACCGATTCTTTCATCTTTATTCCTTCTTCCACTTCTTCTTCTTAGGTTGTTTCATTATGAAGTAATAACATCAGTATCGCTCATATACTTATATGTTATTATAAGTATGAAACAACCCTATTTCACTGTCTATCCATCCTATGGAAAAAGAAATCACCGCGCATGTGTACGTATGGAATACTGTCTCCACGCCATGGTGTAATCTATTTTCCACCACCACCTTACATGGATGGATATAATGGTGTAAATAATAACTATACATAGTTATTAGAACATCATATTGATTCTGATATATTGTATCATCCACTCCAATTCAATTCCATAATTATGGAAATGATATCATCGCTCGTGCGTACGTACGGACTACCGTCTCCACGACGCGATGAGATTCATTCTCCATGTTTACCATTTAAGAATGATTATAAAGTATATATAAGAAATAATAATGAAATATATGACATTATAAAGCTACTGGATTTATGTGTATATATATGTATGTCATCTACTTAATTTCACTCAATTCAATAATGAAAAGAAAACAGCGTTCATGTGTACGTACGGCCTACCGTCTCCATGAACGGTGTATTTCTTTCCATTTATCAATCCATTATATATATGTATATTCTGAATATATATTATATATAAATCATTTTTTATATTCTATAATTAAGTAATAACGATCTAAGTAATCATATGAATAATTACAAGTTAAAACATGATCGACAAATGAGACGATTTTTCCCAAAACCCTACTTTAACATGAATTTACAAAAGAACGGGTAATATAAATTCATAAGTGAACCATATATGATATAATAACAATGTATATGATTCTGTAATAAGTCAATGACATTATTTAAATCATTATACAGGAGGTTCGGAAACTTACGAAGCAAATCGGACCTAAGGTAAGGGAAATATCCCAATCTCATTTTTATCCGTGATTGTTTATACTTTAGTATTTACTGGGGTGTATTTTATCATCCACATCCATGTTTCCTCAATATGTAATATTATTTCCATCCAAATAAAAAATTTTAAATCCTATTTTACCCTTCAGTGAGTTTTTAGTAAAAGATATGAAAGGAATCTTTTGTCGTTTTTCGTATGAGGTACTTTTTTGACTTTTCTGACAAAAGTACGAGAAGAATGTTTTTTTTAACTTATACGGCATGAATGGATTTTTAAAACATTATTTCCAAGAAGCTTCCTTTACAAGTTTTCAAGTTTATTTTTAATCAACTTCTTTTAGTTTAAAATTTTATGACATGTTAAGAAAGGAAAAATGTTTTTGAAGAAGAAATGATATTTTCCTTAAGAATGGAGTTCAAGTGTTTTATCAAAATTATTTTCCATCTAAGATAATAAAGGGTTCTGTTTTTATCCCTATTATTACATTGATTTGATTATGCTGTGATGGTATTATTTTTATGAATTCCTTTATCGTATATGAATTGTTTTATGATGTCATGATTTTTAAGATTCCCTTTTTTATTACAAGGGTTATGCAATGATGTATGGTTTATGATTTTGTGGAACACATAAGAATGGTATCATTATGAGATGGGTGGGACCTATGTCTCCCTCCAATGCATTGGGTAAAGATTTTATATCTCATGAGATAGACATGGCTGGAATGGTAGGTTATACCGGTTCAGTGAAACAGGACTGAAACGAGGGTGACTCGGTTCAGAAAGGGACTTCGTCCACTAAGATAGTCTTGGCAATGAGTCTTGAATAACAAGAAATTATTCTCTATCATTATGTGTGTATGCCACAAAGTTTAATGTTTTAAGTTATTATTATTGTGATTACATTTCACTGCCATGAGTTATCCCAGGTTATGAAATTATGATCTCTTTTACAGGTTAAGATTTCCAAAAGTTATGTGCTTATGTATATGATGTGATTTATATTTCTTTTGTTTACCCATACTGAGCATTTGAGCTCACCCTTTTATGTTTTCTTCTCCCCAGGATATAAATAAAGGTTTTAGGTATAAAAAAAATAAGATCTTTATGGGAGATGTTGAAGATCTTTCACCAGGATTAGAAGATTATATTCCGAGTTTACAAAGACACTAAACTATTACGATCCTTGTGTGTGTGTTTTTGTTATGTACTAAGTATTCTGCAAATGTAATTTAATGTCAATGTACGTCAAGCTTCGGGTCTCTACAGAAGTAGAACTTATAATACTATTACTTCGTTACTTAATAGTATATGAGGTGTTAAAATAATTTTTTGGGAAGGACGATGTTTTTAAATATGTTTTTTAGGAATAGGGTAGTTCTATATTATATAGAGTCGGTTCATTGTACTCTTCTATTTGTGAGGTATAGTCATACCATATAATATTGAATAAACTATATATGTCACATATGTTTTAATGTGAGTAAAAATTTCATATTGACATTACTATAAATTTCAAATTTACAATATATATGAGTCTTTCAAAAATAATACTTATAGATTCATTTTAAAGAAAAATAATTGCTATGAAGAAATATTTATGTATTGATTTCTTTTATGGGAAAAAACATATGTATGGATAAAAAAATCATTTTGATTCCTATTAAAGAAACAAATAATTATTTTTTGGAGAAAAATAAAATATTTTTATTACAGTTACAAGAGAAAACTTTATTCATTGAAAAAGTTATTATGCATCGATTTCAATTAAATTAAAAAACCTTACATACAAATAAAATCCTTATGTATCAATTTTTAATGATGAAAAAAAATTATATATTAGAAGAAATGTTGTGTATTAAATTTTTTAATAGGAAAATATTTTCATATTAGAAAAAATTATTAAATATGTAATTAAGTCTTTCATATTGAATTTTATTAAAACGGAAATGCATACAACTCAGAGAAGACTTTATGTAATGATTATATTTCTTATGTATTTACATTTAACAAAAGGATATATATTATATATCCAGTGATGATTTCTTAAATCCAAAAAACTTATTTATGAAGTAGGAAACATAAGAATATTTTAGATCCAGTGTGGTTAAATGGTTTTAATCAAGGTTTTGTATTTGTTGAAAACAAATATTTTTGTATAGGAATGTTTTTGTTATCTAGGAATCAGAACCATCTGCATCTTATTCAGATCCTTAGATCCAAATGAAGCGGAGGCAAAAGTTCTTGTTTTTTGGAATTTTTCATTTATCATAATTAGAGAATGAAATAATTTGTTTATGGACAAAGTCGTATTGTTGCTGAATTTTGTTATTGAAGAAAGTGAAGTCAGATGTTAGAAAGTTTTAATACCTTCTATAAAAAGTCATGTGATTATTTACTAATCCTAAATTTCTCACAAATCCTAAAAAAAATTATGATGAAAGAGTTTAAATAAATGGTGGAGAGGATTGAATAACTTCAATGATGCAATATAAAGATTCTATCATAATTATAATTCAATTAGATTCATTGAGAAGGATACAAAAAATAGATTCACTAATAAGGTTACATTATTTAGATTCACTAAAAAGAAAATAAAAATCATATTACCTAGGAAAGAAATTGAAATCAAATTCACTAAGAATGAATTATAATTCAAATTCACTAACAAATAGAAATTAGACTCAAGGAGGAAGATGTAGAAATCATATTGAGCTAATTAAAAAGAAGAATAAACAAATCCTATAATTTTTATGAATATTAGAAGAGATGATACTAGAAATTCAAATTCTTAAAAATATATGTCAAATCTAAGGACATTTTAAGAATTCAATGTTGATGTTTAAATGAGATGTATTTTCCGATATTTTAGGATTTGAGGAACTACAGAAAATTTTCAGGTTTCCAAATTTTGTTTTTCTGGGTAACCTATTAATAATTTCTCATGTCATTATTTCATTAAGGAATTTTCATGATGTTTTGAAACGTAGAGTGATGAAAAAATCATGTGAAATTCATTGTCAGTCAGAGATCACGATATGAGCATCAGACAGTTGAATGTTAGTTTACCCAATTAAGAACGATTTTATTGAGAAGATCATATTCAATCAATGAGATTGTGTCAATTAGATTGAAGAATATTTTAAGAACCTAGATCTTTTTTTCATGTATTTTTTCTCTTTTTTTGGTGTTTTTTATAAAATGGGAGTTTATGGACATTTTTGAAGTACACGTTGAGTACTTTGTGAGTACACGTCGTGTACTGCATTTTCGTGGGAGGCTTTGTGTTGGCCATGTCAGGGCCACACACACGGTCGTGTGGGGTGACGTAGATGAATCCTAAATCAATGTACGGAAAAGGAAATTACAATCCATGTACTTTCTTTTCTTCATTAAATGCACCGTGGTTGCGTCTGATGGAAAGAACCAACTTCTTCTAGTTCTGTTCGTCTGAGAGTGAGGGTACGACCGCTGTTCTTCAATGAGCCCTCGAGCCTCTGTCTGTCATCCGAATCAAACATCGTCAGTTCTGTTTGAATCAGATCGGTGAGTTATCTATTTTTTTGGAGCCTCCTTTCATGATTCTTCTTCTTTTACATGTTATCTTGGGTTGAACCTTTTAGACATTTTTGTAGACCTACGGCGTTATAAGTTGATTCCAGCCTCGTGGTGCAAGTATATTGATCTCCCAATGCCGAGGTAGGTGTTTTGTGCCATTCTATTGAATGTCTTTGAGATTTATGTGAAAATTTTCCCTACACCCATGATTGGGTTATTTCTCATTTACTGTTTTATCCCTATTGTTTGTCTTTTACAATTGTATGCATGTTTAGATGATATTGTTTGTTAATAGGGTGAATTTTTGTACTTTGTATGTGATGCCCATACATGTTTTGCTTGTTTTGACCTTTGGGTCTAGTTTCTTATTAGGCTGTTGTTTACCTTCCATGCCTAGTATTGTAGGATGGTGTGACTATTGTTCTGACATGATTATATACTATAGAATGCTAGCAAAGTAGTCTTTGAGGTTTACTTGGGCCGATATGTGATGCTACACTAGCTTGACTTACACAGGGCCCTGAGAACCTGGTGTATAGACCGTAGGTAGAATTGATGTTAAAGGCTTCTCTTGAGTGTCTTTATAATTATATGATGTGAGACCACAAGGGGAATTGACGTTGAGTGATTCCCCAGAGTGTCTATAGTTCCTCGATGTGGGCCCCAGGGGGGATTGACGTTGAGTTCTTCCCTAGAGAGGCTTTAGTATGATACAAGACCATAGGGGGAATTGACGGTCAGTGCTTCCCCAGAGAGTCTATAATTTAGCTGAACCAGAGGGTTGGGAATGTGTGTCCTTCCCAGAGGGTTGATTAGGATTGTTGGGTTGAACCATGGGGGTCAAGCTATGAGTACTTCCCAAAGGGTTAACTATTGTGTTTAGCATCTTTCTTAGCTGCTACTTGATATTGAAACTGTGGATTGTATTTTTCTGGTAAGTACATCCTGTTTACTGCTTTCTGTACTATTACCCTACCATATACTCATTGACAGTTATGCATAAATCTTCAGGTTGTTGCCTATTGGAATTTAGTCTCACACCCTGTTTAGGTCATGCTATTGGGCCCAAACAGAATATATTACTACAGGTTTTGACCAGGGAAAGGCCCTTCGACTTCAGGTGCATGACTTGTTGTGGAGTTGGGGAGAATGTGACCAAGCATAGGATTGCGATTCTGAGGATTTTTTTATCTATTTTTTGTACATTGGTTTAGTTATGGTTTTATTAATCATTGTGATTTTTTTCCATTTTCTTAGACGTATATACCATGCATCATTATATATATAAGTGCGTTCAAGTTTTTTATCATCTCAATCTTCTGTTGTTTACTATTGTTGGATATTTACTACTTCCGCTATTGTATATTTGTTTCTCTTCCATTGTGTTAGTCTGCAAATGAGGGCATAGTTTCCCCACTATCACACCCAAGGCCCTCGCCACTATTCATCAGTCTCGGGCATTCGGGGAAATGCGCTTGAGGCCATCTGACCATCCGGGTACGAGGCGCCTCTCGGTGGCTTCTGGAACCGGGATGTTAAAAAGTGGTATTAGAGGGATTATTTTCTCTTGATTTCCTATTTTGATCTGTTATCCAGGGATAGGAAGGAATAAGTTCTTTGTAATAAGTTGTGCCTGATAGTAGCTAACCCATGTACAAGGAAAATCTAATCTACCTCGTTTATTGAAATTTCATTTGGTTTTCTAAGTTTACGGTTGACTTAATTTTCACCGTTGGGTGAATCACATGTTTTGTGCAGTTACTACTGAAGTTATTGAGGTTCTATTTCTATTGGAACCCGATTAGATGAGGGTATGCCATCTCATGCATCATATAGGCACTTGTTAGACATCACATGCCATGCATTCTTGCCATGCCATCTAGGATTCATTAGCGAATGCATGTTTTTTTGATTGATGTTGTGTATAATATCCATGCTATTGTGATAGATGCCTTGATAGAAATACATAGTGTTGGTTGGGATTTTTTTGTAAGGTATTGTTTGAATGAATGCCAAACTTTGGTTCTTAAGGTGTTATGGGCCCTCATGGACTAGAATTTGGTGGATCATTGCACTATTTTATGTTTTATAACATGTATAAGATTCCAAACATTGATTCACTTGGTGTATGGGCCCTCACGGATCAGAATTTGGCACTTTCAATGTTCGTTTCAATGTTTTTCTGGGTTTTGGAGTAGTTTCTAAGGCTTAATGTCCAGAAAAACACAAAATACACACCGTGTAATTTTAAGTACAAGCCATGTGTTCTTCTGTTCAGGAAGAAATAGTTTCTCTTAAGTACACGTCGTGTGCTATGTCTACACACTGTGTAGTCTCTAACCATGTTATAGGCCATGTTGGCAGAGACACGAGATGGGTAATTTCATATAGGAACATGCTGTGTATGAGTTAAACACACTATGTAGTGTAATCCTAGGAACCCGACTGTGTCGCTAACAACATGGTTCAGTGGAGTCTCTTCTTGTACATGTCGTGTCCGGTTTGAACATGCCCTGTAGTCTGACCCAGGTACCCAGCTGTGTCACTAACAACACTGGTCGGTGTTATCCTTCCACATACACACTATGTTATCTAGGATCACACTCTGTAGTGTTATCTGTGTGTCAGGCCGTGTCACTAACAACACGGGCCCGATGAAGCTTGTCTAGTACACGTCGTGTCTGCCCTGAACACGTCGTGTAGTCCTGTCTTAGGAGAACCGTGTAGCATGACCATGTATAAGGACTCGGGAAGTGAAAGAGGATTCAAGTACATGTCGTGTGTTAAGAATAAACTCCGTGTGTTTGGGTGTTACACGACCAGTTCTGAAAGGAGTGCACTCCTATGTGAATGACTTAAGGGAACACGCCATGTTGGAATTGTACACGTTGTGTAGTCATTCTTTGTAAATATTGAATGATATCTTTCTCCTACTCCCTTCATATTATTCTAGTTTTTAGTCCATGATGATCTTTATCGAAGGTGTGCACTTGACCTTGCAGAGTCATGCCATCGAGACATCCACCGGTTGTACGCCAGTTTCCAGGCGGTGATCAGACAGCAGACATGGCCGATCAGGGACTTCCCACAGATCCTCCTATTGTGTCGGTATTAGCACTAGTAGTTTTACCTGATATTGGTGTTGATTGACAGTTCAGGGAGGGATTTATTATGATGATGCAGACCTTTCAGGGGGCACTGCCTCCTGCCCCGTCGATGGATGATTTGACATGGGTCTTCCTGATGTAGTATCCTCCAACTTTCTCATGGGATGGAGGACCCCAGGTTGAGGATTCATGGTTAGAAGCCAAGCTAACTAACATTGAGCATCCTGAGACACCTCTAGAGTGGAGGGTCATGATCTCTACCTATACTCTTCGGGGCTCCTCCTATAGGTGGTGGGATGTGATCTCATAGGCAGGACGCCAGCACGTTATGGAGTGAGAGGTGTTTCAACACATCTTATATTACTAATTCTATCAAGAGGCTTTGAGGGCTGATCGATCCCTAGAGTTTATGAGTTTGGAGTAGGGTACTCTTTATGTTATGGATTATTCCTCCCACTTCACCTAGATTTAGCATTTCACACCCTCCCTAAGAGGAGATGGGTTATTCCTGGCAAGGATTTTTTGTGATGGCCTCAGATAGGACATCCTCTCTTAGGTGAATATCTTCTGGTTGACTTATATCACTTACATTGTAAACTAAGAACTTATCATGGAGTGGAATCTGAGAGAATTTGGAGTTGTGAGAAAGGGTGGCTCGACATCAAGAGTTAGTGAATTGCCAGCTGATAGCTGGAAGTGTCGTAGGGAGACTACACGGGGTCATCCGAGTAGGCGGTATGCATATTATGGTATCCAGGTGGTGTGATACTAGTGCAGGAGAAGAAAGAATACGAGGCTGCAATGCCAGAGAGACCCAGTGGAGTGCTGATATTGCGGCAAGATGGGTCATCTTCAGCACTTCTGTCAGATATTATCACCAGCAGCTGGTGGAAGGGTATCTACTATGACTCCACGTTCGGGAGCAGCACCACCGGTTCCTCACCACTCAGAGAACTAGATTTCTTCTTGTCGTTCAGTCTAAGGTGGAAGTCATGGTCGTGGTGTTCAGTCACCAGTAATTCAGTGACAACAGAGTAGATCAGCTCAGAGGGGTTAGGTAGGGTCATAGGGTCGTGGATCAGGCCAGACCATTGCAGTGGAGTACACCTAGCAGGAGCAGGATCCCTCACCTTTTATAGTTTGAGGTATGATTCTAGATGCCTCAGTTTTATCTTTAGCTCATTTCGATACAGGGGCTTCCCATAGCGTTATATCTATTGATGTTGTAGAGAGCATTGGGATCTGTATCTTTTCCTCGGCCGATATTTTGACACTAGATACTTCATTGGGGACTAGAACGTCTAGTGTACGACAATGCAATGAGTTCCCTCTAGAGGTTGGTGGGTGTCACTTGTTTTGGGATCTCTATGTCCTAGAGATGACAGGCTTTGATTTCATTTTAAAAATTTCCTGGCTAGTTCCCTTCCAAGAAATTGTCGACTGCTACCACCAAAGGGAGAGTTTTGTATCACCATATGGTGGATCATTTCATCATAAGGGAGAATGGGATGTCCCAGAAAGTAGAGCGGGCCGGAAGCATCATGGTTCAGGAGGGGATAAAGCCCAGATTGTGGTCTATATCAGGATGATCAGGTGAATTCACAGTTAGACTTTTCTCTAGTGGTGGATCATTTCAGAGATGTGTTTCCAGAGGACTTTTAAGGTTTCCCTCTAGAGCGCAAGGTGGAATTTTCGATCAAGCTTGTGCATGGAGTGGCACCGGTGTCCATTACACCTTATAATATGGCCACACAAGAATTGCAGGAGCTCTAGAAGCAGTTGGAGGAGTTCCAGGAAAAATGTTTCATCTGACCTAGTACTTCTCCTTGGGGTTCTCCTGTCTTGTTTCCAAATAAGGAAGAAGGTAATATCTATCTTTTCATTGATTATCGGAAGCTAAAACAGTTGATGGTTATGAACCAGTATCCCTTACCAAGGATTGATGATCTCTTTGATCATCTTTGAGGAGCCCGGGTGTTCTCTAAGATTGACTTGAGGTCTGTTTACCATCAGATGTGCGTTAGACCATTAGATATTACTCATACAGCCATCCAGAGTAGGTATGTTCTATATAAGTATATGGTTATGCCGTTCGGTCTCATGAACACGCCAGTAGTTTTCGTGGCACTGATGAACCGAGTGTTCCATCCATACATGGATTACATCATGGGGGTCTTCATGGATGATATCTCGATGTACTCTCACACTCGACATCACCATGCTACCAATCTTGAGATCATTTTGAGTACACTGAGAGAGCATCAGTTATATGCTATGCCCTCAAAATGTCTCTTTTGGATGGATTAGATTAAATTATTGGGTAATGTTTTCTCAGAGACAAGAGTATCAGTAGACCTAGATAATGTGAGAACTATAGTTAACTAGGATCACCTAATGAACGTCTTTGTGGTGCGATGTTTTCTACAGCTGGCTGGATACTACAGAAATTTCATTCAGGAATTTTCACGCTAAGCAGCACCGATAACAGGTCTGACTAAGAAGGGTGTGATGTTCCTATGGTTGGATTCTTGTGAGGAAGCCTTTGAGAAGCTGAAAGAGAGGTTGACTTCAGCACCGAAACTAGTCTTTCCAGAGCCGGTCTTGAGTAATACTTTTTATTGTGATGCATCAGGTTTTGGGCTGGGAGTTGTGCTAATGAAGGGTGGTGGAATCATTGCGTACTGGTCTAAGCAATTGAAACCACACAGGAGGAATTACACGACATAAGATCTGGAGTTGGAAGCTATTTTTCATGCCTTATAATGTTAGAGACATTACCTTATGGGAGAGAATTTTGTAGTTTTCACTGACCACAAGAGTCTCAAGTACATCTTCACTCAGCATGATCTAGTTTTGACACAGCGAAAGTGGGTTGAGTACCTTTAGTCTTTTGATGTTGAGATTTCCTACATGACTGGGAAAGGCAACACTATGGCTGATGTGTTGAGAAGGAGGAATCATATAAAGGTAGTTCAAGAGGCTAGCAGTGAGTGGTAGCTAATGGAACTATTCTCGGAGATGCATTTGGAGGTGCACGACAGAGGGGGACATACCTTTATTTTTTCTGTAACAGTTACCTATACCCTTCTTAATCTAGTACGAATGAGGCAGCTATCAGATTCTGAAGGCCAAGTCCTATGTGAAAGTGTGTCCGGAGAGGACCCTATCCCTGGATGGACCATAGGCGAGGATGAGATCTTGCCTTTCCTGGGATGCGTATGGGTGCTAGTAGATATACACTAGGAGTGGATTCGGGATTTTCATTCCTCAGTTTGGGAAGTTCATCCTGGTGTCACCAAGATGTATCGTGATGTACACCATCAGTATTGGTGTCCAGGTATGAAGAGGGATGTTGTTGGATTCATCATGAGGTGTTCCACTAGTTAGTGGGTGATAGTGAAACATCAGTGACCTGCAGGGATTCTACAGCAGTTAACCATTCCCGATTGGAAGTGGAGCGACGTCGCGATGGATTTCGTGACAGGGTTTCCGAGGTCGTCTCGTGGGAATGATGCAGTATGTGGTTTCATTGATAAACTTATGATGTTCTCCCACATCATCCTAATCGAGGAGACCATCAATGTTGATGAACTAGGATGGTTGTACATCCAAGATATCATATTCCTTCATGGAGTTCCACATTCCATTGTTTCAGACAGAGATTCCTATTTTACTTGTCGAGTCTGGCAGGAGATTCAGAAGGCTTTCGGTACACAGGTACTTTTGAGTACAACTTTCCACCCCCAGACAGATGGCCAGTCAGAGCGTACGATTCATGTGCTTAATTAAATGCTCCGTGCATGCATCCTAGATTATGGAGGTTCTTTGGAGAAGCATATACCTATTATGGAGTTTTCCTACAACAATAGTTTTCAAGAAACTATTCAAATGGAACCTTATGAGGCTTTGTACAGTAGACCTTGTCGATCACCCTTATGTTGGTTGGAAATAGGAGAGGCAGCATTTCTAGGGCCTCATCTTCTCCAGGAGACCATGGAGCAGATAGAGTTATTTCGGAAGAGTATGGATATTGTGCAGTCTCGACTTAAGTCTTATGCTGGTCTGCGGAGATGAACCCTAGAGTTTGAGTTCGGGGTCGGGATTGCTTGCGTGTCACACTAAGGTTGTGAGAGAAGAAGATTAAGAGACAGGGTAATATTTCACAGAGGTATGTCGAGCCGTTCAAGGTGTTGGAGAGAGTTGGGCCGGTTGCCTATCAGTTTCAGTTACCATAGAGGTACGGGGCTATGCACAATGTTTTTCACGTATCTCTACTACGAAGTTACTTTTCAGACCTGTCTGATGCCTTTCAACCTAAGGAGGTTGATCTCAAAGTTGATGTGTCCTTCGAGGACCAACCTATAATGATTTTTGATCGAAGTACGAATGTTCATGGTTGGCGGTATGCTCCTCTGGTAGGGGTGCTATGGCAGCACAGGCGAGTACAAGACAAGACTTGAGAGAGGGAGGCCGATTTACAATCACAGTGGCTGGAGATTTTCAGTGTTTCTACTTCTATGCCAACTTTCTAGGGAAATTCGGGGACGATTTTCATTAAGGATGGAAGTTTCTAAGAACCTGGATCTTCTTTTTTAGGTATGTTTTCCTTTTTTTGGAGTTTTTGAGAAAATGGTTGTTTCTAGAAATTTTTAAGTATATGCCATGTACTGCATTGCCATGAGAGGTCGTGTGTTGGACATGTCAGGGCCACACACATGGTCGTGTGGGGTGATGTGGAGGTTGCCTAATGCAGAGTACAGAAATGGAAAGTACACTCGAGGCACTTCAAAAGTACATGTCGTGTAAATTATTGTTTTTAATTAAACGCACATGGGTCGCATCTGACAGACAGAATCGATGTCTCTTAGGTATGGTTCATCTGAGAGTAAGGGTATGGCTGTGGATCCTCAACAAGCCCCCGAGCCTCCATCCATCCTCTGAATCGAAGACCGTCAGTACCGTTGGAATCACATCACTGAGTTCTCGCTTCTAATGGAGCTAGGTTTCCTGATTCCCATTCATTTCCAGGTTATCGTGGGTTGAATTTTTTAGACATTTTTGTATATCTTCGGAGTTCTATGAGGATTCAAGCCTCGTGGGTTAAATATATCGATCTCCCAAACCTGAGGTACGTGGCTTGTGCCTTTCTGTTGAATTCCTTTGAGATTTAAATGCAAATTTTCGTAATACCCATGAACGGGGTATTACACATTTACCATTTTTATCCCTATTGTTTGTTTCCTATGCTTGTATGCTTGTTTAGATGATATTTTTTGAGAATAGGGTGAATTGTTGTGCTTTGGATGTGATGCCCATGCATGTTTTGCCTATTTTGACCTTTGGGTCTATTTCCTGTTAGGCTGCTGTTTACATTCCATGCCAAGTATTGTAGGATGCTATGACTATTCTTCTGACTGGCTGATATGATGTATAATTCGATCCAAGTAGTTCTTGAGGTTTACTTGGGCCGATACGCGATGCTACATTGGCTTGAATTACACAGGGCCGTGAGAACCTGGTGTATAGAGCATAGGAAGAATTGACGTTGAGGGCTTCTCTAGAGTATCATTATAATTATACAATGTGAGACCACTGGGGGAAGTGACATTGAGTGCTTCCCCATAGTTTCATTAGTTCCTCGATGTGGGCCACAGAAGGAATTGACGTTGAGTGCTTCCCCAGAAAGCCTTTAGTACGATACGAGACTATAGGGGGAATTGACGGTGAGTTCTTCCCCAGGGGGACTATACATTAGCTGAACCATAGGGGTGAGACGGTGTGTGCTTCGAATAGAGTTGCTTGTACTTGTTGGGTTGAACCATAGGGGTTGGGCTATAAGTACTGCCCCAAGGGATACCTGTTGTGTTTAGCTACTTGGTTAGCTGCTGCATGATATTGATACTGTGGAACGTATTTTTCTACTGAGTACTTCTTGTTTACTACTTTCTGTACTTTTACCCTGCCATATACTCATTGACTATTAGGCATAGATCTTCAGCTGGTTTCCTAATGGGATTTAGTCTCACACCCTGTTTGGGTCATGATTTTAGGCCCAAACCGATATTATTGATGTAGGTATAGACAAGGGAAATAACATTTCAACATCAACTACTTGACTTATTGTGGCGCTAGAGAGCATGGGGCCATGCTTAGGATTGCGATGCTGAGGAGATATTTATCTATTTATTTTTTATTTTGTTTTAATTCTGGTTTTATTCTGCATTATAACTTGTTTGGATGTTTTTCTATACGTATGTACCATTCATCATTTTATATATGTGTGTGTTCCAGTTGTTTATCATCTTAAACTTCCGATTTTACTTTTTTCGATATTTACTTCTTATGCTATTGTATATTTGTTTCTCTTCCATGGTGTTACTCTTCCAATGAGGGCATAGTTTCTCTACTGTCACACCCAAGGCCCTCAATGCTAGTCGGCAGCCTTTGGTGTTCGGGGAAATACCCTTGAGTCCATGTGACCAACTGGGTAAGGGATGCCTCTGGGTGACTTCCAGATCTGAGATGTTACAATGATCATATTGTGATTTTGAGTAGAGTTTGGTTTTTCATATAGATAATGGTTTCATCTTATTGATTCCATCATATTGAAGGAATCATATCCATAATGATTCTATTGGGAGAATCAAATCTAGACTCATCGTATTGAGAGAATTAGATCAAGATTGATTTTATTTTAAAATCAGAAATAGACTAATTGCATTGATAGAATTGGATTCAAGATTAATATATTGACAGGATCATATCTAGATATATTTTATTGAGAGAATCAAATCCAATCTCATCATATTGAAAAAAAAGATCAGGAAAAATCATAGTGAGGATTCAGACTAATCAATTGTTATTCATTTAGAAAAATTATTTATTTTTTTGGATCAATTGTTTTATAAAAAAACATTATAAAATAACAAGAACTATTATAATCATTCCAATTATAAAATAAAAGGTTTCTAACAAGAGTTTGGAAAAATTGAATTTCCTTGTACAAAATAGTGGATTTCAAAAGGCCAACAAGAGTGGCTATGGAAATGATATAGGTTCTCACAAAAGGGAAGAACCTTGTAAATCATGTGTGTTTTTATTTCATTCCTACTTTTTCATGCATGAGTATTTACTAAAAGCTGATAAGGAATGAAATTTTGAAAGACTGCAGGGGTTACATTTCTAAAAGTTTTGAAACATATAAAAAGTGAACAACTGATTCAACCCCCCTCTCAATTGTTTTTTTATCCATTGAATTATTAATTAGAATCAAAGGGAATGTTACCATATTGAATCCTTGTCATAGATAATTTCAATTCTATCAATTTTAGAGGAATTACTCCGTGTGATGGAATAAATTATTATGGGTGAAAAAAAGGATTATCCCTTATATTAAATCACTTCCCTGTATGATTTTGATGATTCTAATATTGAGTTTCCACCTATTGAGAACGATTCCTATATGACCTTTGATGATAATAGAATTATAGATGTTCATGGGAAGGAAAGAAATTATATTCTTATTTCTTTATAAGAAAATGTTTATCATGAGGTTATGGGTAATGATACATCATGTGTGGGACATTCTAGAATGTGTTTTTTAAGGGAACACTAATTTTATGTAAGAAAATATACAAATATATCATATTAATTATGAATACATCAGAATGAGGGACAAAGAACAATTGATGAATATTTCACCATAGAAAATAATTTTTTTTTGCAATATCAGAGGATTTAGATATGTACTGTAAAATTAAACAATGGTGAAAAAACTTATGAGAAGCATCTTAGATATATTTGATTCTAAAATTTATTCTTTAGAAAATAATGATCATTTATCTATTGGTGAATTACATAAATTTATTATTTCTTATGGAATGATAAAATATAAGCTGTTTAAAAACATGATGAAATATGAAATAGATATTTATTCAAGGATGTGGTCATGTAGGAGACTGTTTTCCACCTTCCCTAGTATAATGGTTTTAATAATAAAAATTATTTTCAAATCCCATTAATCATGACTAATAATTTCAATCAATTTTATATATGTTTTTCAATATATATAATTATGATTATCTATGATCACATATAAGTTTAACACATTCTATTAATATTTATGTTTTATGTTATTCCATGAAGAAATATTTTAAATGTATGAAAGAATTACACCGATAGATGAGATGAGACACTGATAGATCAAACAAGTAACTGATAGCACAGTTGACTTACCATCGCATGGTGCTACCGATGCATGGAGCAACTGATAGAAGGACCCACATATATTGTAATTGAAACACTCACAGACCGACTGTCACCCATATAGTTTAATGTAACTACCGGTGAAAAGACATGTTGATGCAATGATTTATCAATTCATAGTGGTACTGATGTAGGGACTCACAGTTAGTTAAAATGAGTCACTGATACAATGAGTAACTGATGCATGGAATGACCGAAAAAATTAAACACTGATGTAATGAATCGTTGAAATAAGGAGATACTCACTGAGGACACACCGATAGAATATTTAAATTTCATTTTATTTAATATTACTCTAAATGGTCATATTTTGGGTATTTTAATGTGACTGATTAATTTATGGTTTTTTGAGAAATTATTAAATGTGGATGTCAGAAGTATTAGGTACATCATCTACCTAAAATAATGCATATTTTCAAGAAGAAAAAATATAAATATACAACGAAGAGATATAAAAGACACATATACACTAGAATATACGAGCAGACACAGTATCATAACCACACAAGAAACATATATATAGGAAGAACACATGATGAATTCCTTATTAATTTTTATTGGGAACCAAAGAACTCTTGTTCATAAAAAAATCCAACATGTTTGTGGAATAAAAATAATCCAAAGGAGAATGTGATCTCATATTTTTGGAAGATAGAAAACAGTGCTCCATGACACTCTGTTTTCAATGTCTTCTTCCAGAAGAGGACTCTAGCTTCAACTATGATACATCCAAGAGTCCATAGCTGAATTTCATAACACTCATAGCCTTCTAAAATCTATATAATACTTATTTTTGTATTGTGTGACTTTTGTTACGTTTTGGAGCAATGCATGCATCAGTTGGTAAAACACACATTGTCTTCTATACTAAACTAGAGCATACTAGATATACTCAATGAACTGTCATTTTACACATTTTTATCCCCCTAAGATCCATGGAAGTGGTCCTATGTGACCTTGTTGTATTTTATTCCAATGAGGAACTATGGTAGTGGTATTCTGACCTAGACTGTCTGTATACTATTGTGTTAACCCCGATCAAGGGTATGGATCAAAACCTTTATGCATAGATTTCATAGTGGTAGGTGATCCCCAAGTAGAGAGGACTAAGTATCTTCTTGAGATTGAACCTCTTATTTTATATCAACAGTGTTTTCAAATTTATTTTTCCTTAATTCTACCTATATTTTAGAAAATTGAATTTTACATTGATAGTTATTCTTATCAATGGTTTATAACTACTTTGGTTTAATAGATTAGTTTCAAATGTTATATCAATATCTCATATTTCTACAACAGATAAATAATAAATCTTCTATGAAATTAGTTTGATGGTCAAACTGCTATAAATTCACAGCATTGATTAACTGGCATATCTTATTTCAAATTGTGGGATTTTTTAAAATAAAATTTTTAATAGAATTTTTTATAGGAACTCAATTCACCCCCTTCTGGTGTATCATTCTATGACAAACCTATGAGAAATATGACAATCCAAGATGTTAAAGATGATAATACCTATAAATCCAAAGGTAAATAAGATGATGAGTTGAATGATAATATCATGTATCTTATATCCAAGAACTATTGAAGATGAATAAAAAATTATATAGGTAAATTTACACTGAAATATTTTATGTGTGGTGGAATCAAAAACTTTGCTATAAATTTCCCTATTAATAATTCAAGAGAATATCATTATTATTATGATGAAAAACCTCAATAGTAGAAGTGGATCAAAAATTATAATGAATAAAATTATTCCAATATATATAAGAATAATTGTAAAAGAATCAAAATAAGTATATTGAGTAAGAATGTTTAATTGGACTCAACATTAAAAAAAATTTCTGAATATGAATGCTCAAAAGAATTCAAAATCCACTTTGAAAAAATTTAGAAAACAAAATATTACATAGAAGGTGAAGAAGGTGGTGAAGAATCTTATAGAGAGTATCAGTTCAGAACATAACTTATTGCATGTATTTAGAAAAATAATTATCACAAACTAAATTAGAGTAATGTATAATTTTTTTAAGATTTTTCTGATGGATGTAGATATTTCATCATGCAAAAAGATGAATACCATCCGGAGATTTAATTTTACAATCTTATAATTTTTGAACATGGAAAGATGATTGAATATATTAGTAATAAGATAGATTCTATGAAATAAGTGTTTAACAAGATTTAATAAAACAATTTGAGAATAAAATTTCCTTGAGAAAGATGAATGAAAAATTTAACAAAACTTCATAAGTAAAATATGAGACTTCTAAAGATGCCGAGAAGGCTCAATATAAGAATCAGGTGAAAATTACTCTTACTAAAAAAACATTTCATTTGATTATTTTAATATTTTTAGTACCAGGAAATGTGTTTGGTTATGATTGCGTGGAGAAAGGATTTCAGAATCCTATAAAATCTACAAAAGTAGAAAAATCAATCAAAAGAAAAGATGGTCCATGCCTTGAGTATGTTAGAGCTAAAACATGTTACCAACCTCAATAATGTTTTTACAAGGAAATAACTTTCTTAAATAAAAAATCATGATTTATGGATATTTATGGTTCTGTGGAATCTATAATAAAATTAAATATAATTTTTGGAGAAACTTCTCTCTACTTAGAAGAATATTTAATCAAAGTTTATAAAATAGGGTAAGTAGAATGAGTAACATTCCTAAATTACATAAAGTTGAAAAAGTGAATTTCCAAGATGTTAGAAACATTAAACTAAGAAATAAATATGAATATGTTGAATATTTTTGTAGAATATGTGTTCAGGCTGGTCATCATGCTGAAATATCTATGACACTCCTTTTTGAACAAGTTTCTTATGATAGAAAAGAAAATAAAGATGAAAAAAATGTGAGGAAAGAGATTTTGTTATTGAGACATTTTTGAATGAATGTAAAAGGATATAACCATGGATACATGATAGTGGTTGTTCTCTAAATATGAGAGGTGATTTGACAACCTTGAATCATGTTGACAATCATGATGGAGGAGCAGTTACATTTGGTAATGATAGTTCCTTAAAATTATAGGAATTAGAACTGTTGAGCATGAAGGTGAAATGTTAAAATCTAAGGATGTTATATTTGTGGATGTGATGAAACATTACATAATGTAAATTATATTTATTATGAAGTAAAATAAGTTGATTTTATAAAATATTTTTGTATCATAAGAGTTTTAAAGATAAACAATTCATTATAAAAATAAAAAAGAACATGTGGGATATATCTTTCAAATAAGAGAATTCAATAACTCATGTTACGTGAGTGTGGAAGATGGAAAAAAAATTTGTACCAATAACTTGGGGACCATAGATAGAAAAGTGGGAAAAAACTTAATAAATTTTATGTTGTTCAAAATTTACTAGAATTGAAAAGAATTGATGAATATGTTTGTATTACTTGCTAGAAAGGAATGATTACTGACAACAATTATAAGAGATTTGATATTTAATATATCAGACCTCATGAACTAATTCAATCTAATTTATTTAGGCCACTGAGACAACAATAAAAAAGGATATTAATACATTATCACTTTTATTGATGATTTAACTAATATGAAAACATCATGTTTATGACGCATAATCTAGAGTCTATTGAAATGCTCAAATTTATGATAAAATATACTGAGAAATAAATGATGGTGATTCATAAATAAGTTGATATGAGATAATGGTACTGAATTCACAAAAAATAATTTTGAATCTTATCAGTGAAATTGTGGTGTCAAAATACTTATAGTAGTCCTCATACTCTAAAAAAATGGATAAGTATAAAACATAATAGATGTTTGGTGGAAATGGGTAGATGTATTTTAGTAGAAGGCAATCATTCAAAATTCTACTAGAGATATGTAGTTGGTATTTCTATACATGTTAAAAAAAAGATTATTGGGGATAAAACTATCATTAATCCTTTTTAAATGTTCTATAAAAACCCAACATTCAAATACTTCAATGTTTTTAGAATTGCATGTTTTCTTAAAAAAAATTTAGATTTGGGAATGATTGGGAATTACATGTTTTCTCAAAAACTGTAAGGATTTATAATTATGATACACTATATAAATCCCAAAATAGTGAAAGTAATTTAAAACATCCTTATCAAGATTCAAAAGAATCATGTGATGAGGAAATTTCAGCTAGGAATGAAACAATGAATATTCCATCAGTACAAAAATATTGAATCTGAAAAAAGTATTTGGAATTAGAAAGATCTATTATAGACAAGAAGAAAGTAGTGATCTGATAATCAAACTTCACATATGTCAAAACATAAAATAGAATAAATTTAATATTCTATGAAACATATAGATTGGGTGGATGTTATGAATGAAGATTTGTTATTTATTGAGATCAATGAAACATGGGAAATTGTATCATGTCCTACAAATAAAAATTATATCAAACCCAAGTGGGTTTACATAATAAAGTTAAATAAGAATGAATATGTTTCAAGACACAAATCTAGGCTTGTTTGTAAAGGTTATTCATATGTGGAAGTATTGTATTTTTAAGAAATATTTTCCCCATTTTAAATATTATAAATTATTATGATGATTCTTTCAATGGATACACATTGAAATTACATTGTTTACTAGTTGGATATAATCTAATCATTATCTAATGGTGAGATTGAGGAAGAAGTTTACATTGAAAGAAATTGTGGGTTTCTACTTGATTAGAATGGAAAAATGTTTTTAAATTGATGAAATATTTGTATAGGAAAAAACAGGCTCCACGTGCTTGGTATTATAATATTGATAATTTTTTGGTAATGATGACCATTTATAAAGGAAATGATAATTGAAATATATATGTGATAGATTTTGACTTCAGTGCTCTAATTGTAATTAGTTATGTGGATGATATAATTTTTTATTGGGATAGATAAGATATTTTTAAAACAAATACTGAGGAAATAAAGTAGAATTTTGAAATGTAAATGTTATGAGATTTTACTTTCTTCCTTGGAATAAAATTTCAATAAAAAGAAAAATATACCTTCATATCTCAAGAATTTTATGCCGGGGAATTGTTAAAGAAGTTTGGGATTAGAAAATGAAAATATGTTTCAACTCCTATTTTAGTGAGCACAATGTTGAGTAAGGATGAATCCAGAACATGTGTGAAATCAAAAGACTTTCAGAATCTAATAGGAAGCCTTCTTTACCATATATCCACAAGCCCTGATTTTTCTTATGTCTTGAATATGTCTTAAAGGTATCAAATTAATCCCAAATAATCACATATATTGGCAGCAAAGAGTATTTTTATATATGTAAATGAAACCACATCACACGGTTTGTTATAGAAAATAAATAATGAGTTGAATTTTCATGGTTATACTAATTCTAATTGGGCTGTAGATTGAAATAATATAAAATCAACCCCAAGAGGAACATTTTTCAATGTAAAATGTTGTGTGAGATTGAATTGTAAGAAAAAAAGATTAGTAACTTTTTGCATAGATGAAGATGAATATGTTGCAACTTCTCAAGCCTGTACTCAAAAGTTGTTGATGAATGTTCATCTGGAAGATTAGAAAGTAAAATTTTCTAAACCATTGAAGATACGTTTTGATAATCATAGTGGAATTGATATTTTTAAGAATAATATACCACATTCATTATCAAGACACAGTGTCATAAAGTTTCCCTTTATATATTAGAAATCCAATTTGGAGATGTTTTTCTTTAATAAATTTCAACAATATATCAGATTGATCATATCTTTAAAAGAGAAATGATGAAAGGAAGGTTTGTGGAATTTAGGTTATAACTTCTTGCTCATCTGCTTAACATGTCTTCCTAAACCTCATAATGAACAACCCCATTGTTTTATGGCCCAGTCCATCCCATGATCTTGATATTGTACTTTTGGGTCCTTTCCCACATGGTTTTTCATTCAACGGGCTCTAGCCCTTAGGAATACCCATGGAAAAGACATCATGAGTGGATATGTATCCATACCACATTATAAAATGATTCTTTAAGATCCTACTCCTTATATATGGGATTCCCAAAAATCCTCCACCATAGAAGTGCCGAAGTTCCTTGATGGAATATAAAATGGACATTTTCTTTGATACCATTTGTGATGAACAAATCCAACCCATGTTCTTGAAATTGTGCACTTTGAGCCTAGCATGCATGTTTTTTCATTTACTTGGATCTATCCCTTAGGCATCCCCATTGAAAAGGCCTTGTGATGGGAGAGGTATCTACACCACCTTGAAAACTGGTGATTTCTTCTCCTCCTTCATTGATGAGGGATTTCCATAATCATAAGTAATTAATTCCATACATAAATTCTATATATATACGTGTTGGGTGATATTTTAACACATTACTACTTGGATATTTTGAAATAAAATTACCAATCTAAATAAAGAGAAGATTATAAAATCCCTTGTGCAAGGATGCCACACACAAATCAAGAAATGATACAAATTTTTTATTATGGAAATACCACATCAAAGGAGGTGGTGAATGTTGTTCCATTTTATAATGTGGTGTGGATACAAGTACCATTATGAGGCCTTTCCAAGGGGATTCCTAAGGGCCAGATCCAGTGAATGAAAAAACGATTGGGACAGGGCCAAAGAGAACAATATAATGATTGTGGGCTAGACTGGGCTATCAAAAGTGGTATACATGGAAAAAAGATTCATTTGTCTAACTATTTTCTGTGGGTATACAAGAGACTAGGAATGTTTCAGTGCGTGATCAATAGTTATGATTGGGACTGATCACCCCACATATGTTAAATGTCCTTATGACCAAGTTTGGTATTGTTTCTAAAATTGTTTGTTATTACATTGGATATGATTTCAACTAGTGTTAATGGAGAACTTTATGCTTTTTATGATTTATGGACTTTACGGTATATTATCCTTGGCACAATATGTCAGGGAAGCAGCATTGTATGAATTATATGGTCACATATGAAACTCCCATGCCATTCATTGTTCCATTCCATGTAGATTCATTTTATTTTGACTCTCTATTCAAATTTTGTGCCATGTATGTCATTCCTTGTATTTATTAGAATGTCTTTTTAGATAGCATGTTTTAGTGATATATTCAACATACTTGGCTGATAATATGATATCATTCTATACTAAATATATTGAAATATGTGTTTATTTCTTCTGATTTCAATTCATTTCTTGTTGATATATAATTTGTTACTTTGCTAACATAAATAGTTCTGATTGCATCAGGAGCCATTTTTTAGTTGTAAGGTCTATGGGTTCCTTATAACTGGGAAAAGGTAACCCATGTATTCGAAACATTCTAAAATGTAGTTAAGGTTTTAATTCTAATTGAATTAATTTTGATTAAATGGGATCCAAATTCAAACCATAAATTATATGGTCTCTTTATAAATCGGTAGATGGACACCCATGTGACAGGCCCATTATATATGATCATGTTAAATTATGAACTAGAATTAGTTGCATTTAATGGGAGACAATTTTCAATCCATGAAGTTTATGTGTGCTTCATTAATTGGAAAATTGAATTCCATATTAAATGTAAAGGCATTATGTGTTTTGAAATTATGAAATGAAAACTTGGTATACTTGTAATCTAAAGTGATATGGTTTGCTTTTAAAATAAAATTGCTCTCATGTAGGCTAGTTGGGAATGATTCTTATTGGATGAACCATTTGGGTGTTCAAATTATAATATTTTAACTGCTTTTATTGGGTTTCATTTTGGTGAGCCTAATTTGGTTTAAATTTGACCCTCTTCGGTCACCTAATTGGTTAAAATATAATTTAGATTCCATATTTCTTATTAATGACGGTATGCCTAAAATGTTTAAACTTAGAAAAGGATGTTTAGTGAAAATGTACCACCTTTATATGAGCTTTTGGTTGAAATAACAAGTGATTGGTGCTTTCATTTTAAAATTGGTACTTTATGTTTTTTAAAAAATTTATATGGTTGAATGTTGAATTTATTAAATGTGAATGGATTTGAAATGAATCATGTAGTGGTGTCATCTATTTAAAACCATCAAGTATGGGTAGTTTTGACTGTCTCATTGAATTTATTTGGAATGGGAATGTAGGTGTTTTCCATAGGATTTTTCTCTTTACAAATTATTAGATGATCACCTATTGAACTTGGTGAATTCTTATGGCATGACCTAGTGATAGGTTGGACATTTGGTTTTTCTGATGTTTGGTGTAGTTCGAGTACCATTGTCCATAGTTGGACTCTTGACTTATAAATGTAACCCTTGTTCGGAGGGGTGGTTGTTCTGTTTTTTACTATGTTATGGACTTCATCATTGGGAAATACTTCTTTTTCAATAGCATATACATTCCTTGGGAATGGTCATCCACTTCGTAGGTCATTTGACCATTTATTTTCCTTAGTAGTGGATGAGTTCGCATATCGTTATCCAAGTGAATGGTGGTGGAGTTAATAAGACATTGGTATAAAACCATGTTTTATTGAGTGCGGCCTTGGGTTATCTCTGTAGTAGGGTGACCTGATCGTTTGAGAATCAAGTTGGTCCTAATGCCCGAGAGGACTTTTGGAAGGCTCAGGTGTTTTGCCATGTTAGTCTCACTGTTTTTGGATTTCATTAAATGTTTTGATGTTGTAGGCATGGTTAGGATGAGCCTGACATTGGTTTTTGTGAATGTGTCATTACAAGTAGAAGGAACAAATTGAAAATGACTATTGGGAAATGGTTAGTTTATGCTTGAATACATTTTAGGATAATAGGTGTTGTTTTATGTCATTGTTTTCTCAACAACATGACTTTTTTTTGGGTTGTTGTGTATGAGGAATTTGAGAAACACCATTTCCATTGGAATGTATTTGGTGTTAAATCATTAACAATCACATAAATGTATCATTTGATAAAGGATTGTGATCGATTTGAAATGGTGATGCATCAGCAATTGAAGCTGAGCCTCTTCTTTGATGTTGGCTAGATGTGGTTCAACAATTCTTCATTCCAGTTATTGTGTTGTCAACTGGAAACTATTTAAATCCTATTTGTGTATTCTCTTTAGCGATGAGAATTTACCCTATCTGAACAACTTCTACGATGCACTATAAGAGTGTCCATACTATGGAACACTGATGTTTTAAAATATTTTCGGTGTTTGGGTTGTTCTACTTCGGTGTTTCACACTAGATGTGTGGTTTCCTTCATGGTTTGGTCAGTAAAAAATCAAGAATTCAAGCATGTACATTGGTGGATGAGTTCTTTATTAATTCAAGATTCTTTGGGATGAGGCATCATAGTTATACATGAACAAATTCCAGCTTTATAAGTTGATTGTCTTCTTTAATGGTCTATCATAGTGGCTTGACATGTATTTCCTTTTCTCGATGAAATGGATAGTGAAGTACTATCCTTGAGTAAGTCATCGAGAAGAGAAAACTGTGGGGGGGTTTTAGGTCTTTTCAGGGAAACCTATCACGACATTGGCTTTGAGGTTAAGGGACGATCGACCACATGGTTAGTTCAAATCAGGCTAATAGTGTCATTAAAACTCGTAGAGGCATGATTGTAAGGCAATTCCAATATTGGGGTCACCCCTGGTTTGGAATTGGCCGCTTAACATTAAAGCCTAAGGTGGGAAGTACCTTTCGTCATATTCTTAATGGGAAGATAACGAGATTGTTTCTCTAGGTATATGGCCATGGGTAAGAGTGGTATTAGTGTTTGGTTTTGAAAATGGGCATTGGATCTAATTTTTAATGGATTAAGTTATAAAATGGATTTTTAAATGTGTGTTTGGAATTTGGAAATGTAACAGGATCGTTTGAGTGAAGCTTCATGACCCTTGTAGGCCAGGTGTTCCATATGTTGTTCCTGAAGGATTCTCAGGGATGGTAGGTTCTATTGTTTAGGTTGTAATGACCCATGTTTTTAGTTGACCCAAAATCCAATGGGTTTTGAACCTTTTAATTTTCTAAATGAGCCGAATTTAAAAATGATCATTAAAAATAAGTTCCATGAGTTTAGACCTTTAATAGTGATGTTTCTGGACTTGAGTGAAGGCCTGATATGTTTTCGGGTGTCTCGAGGATTTTTGAGAGTACTGAACCAGGAAAATAAAATTTTGAGGGACCTACAGAGGGTGAACAGTTTTTCTAAAACCCTGTGGCCCATAGAAGGAAATCATGTAGCTTATTTTATATGGACATAAGTCATCGCATGGCATACGAATAGTTTTTTAAACCCTAGACCCAGCCACACATTTAGGGGAGACTATGCAGTAGATAATCACTATAAAACCCAAAGTTGGTTCTCTGTTTCCAAATAGTGCAGCCCGCCCGTACAGGATGATCTTGGTACCTATAAAAAGGATGCATGGTTGGCACACTGTTTTCTAAACCATGTGATCTAAACGATACACATGATCTTGTTTTAAAAAAAATAAATTAAAAAATAAGTTAAAAAACCATCAATATTTTCTCCCCTCATACCTGATTATGATGCCCACCCTTGGTGCCCTAGCCACGAATACAAGCTCCCCTATCTTGATCTCCTCTATTCATTGGTTTCTTCAACCATTTCTTCAGATTCATTTTTTGATTCATCAAGAAAAGAACTCTAGCTCCTTCATCTACATTGTTTGGATAAATTTTGGCCTTTTGGTCACTTTATTTTGGGTGGTACAAACCTATTATATGGATTAACATAGTTTTTTTGAGGTTTCCATTGACTTTAGGTCATGAAAATGGTCTCCTGAGATGTTTGCATGCCTGTTTTAGTGACCACCACTGAAGGAAAAGCAGTTCGGCTCGTTAGGTTATTCATCACCACCCGAGGTGAGATTATTTATCTGATGTTTGTTTTCACACCTTATATTTTATGTTCTTAAGGTATTTATGGGTCTTGGGTATTTTGTGTAGTGGGTTTTGGAAAACCTTGAGGGTGTAAACACATATAAACATATATATATATACATATAAATATGTATTCAGTCATGGACTAGGTAATACAATAATTGGGTTAAGGGATATATTCATATATATATATATATATGGGAATATGTTCATGAATATATAGAGAAGTTCTTATGGTCACTGCCAATCTGTTGAGTGCTAAAGTAGTTAGGATGGGTCAAATTTTTTAGGTAGGATCCCTCTCCTTTCCCTCTATATTTAATAATTCATTAATTTATTGCTTCAATACATCATTTGGTAATTTATTTCTACTTATTTTCTTAAAAAAATTAAATGTGATCAATGATTTTCATGATGATCAATGTAATGGTTTTGTAAAAAAACTCTCCAATAGAGGTGTGCTGTTTGTGAAAACTCACAGTGATAGTTTATGATTATTTAGGATTCTTGGATTTTTATGGTCAACATTTATTTAGGTCATTTATATATTTTTGATAAATGGAATGTTGGGACGTGGACATTGTATTACATAAAATGAGTTTCCACACACACAAAATGTCTAGAAGTACTAAATCACTTCTTTGGTCTTGGCCTAAATGTAAAATAACATTACTACTGTAGGAAATACCCTAAGGGACATGTATGCTTTCTATGTGTCATGTGGGAAAATATTTAAGGTGAATAGATTATTTAATGAATATTATTTACCTAAGTAGGAAATTTCTGAATTGGTAGCGGTACCTTTTATGTTCCCCCATAGAACTATATGCATTCAGTTACCGTACTTGATGAGTGGAACTAAAATATAATAAGTTTAATTACATGAGTATGATAAATTAAAAAGTTAAAATGTATTGAATGATAATTTGAAATGGAGTGGACTGGGGTTGTATGACCACACCTTGGGTTTAACTAATAACCATGTCTTAAGATAGTTTAATGAATTTAGTGAACTTGACATATCCAGGATGGTATTTTCCATGCATAATCTTTATGCCTGTAAATCACAACATGTAAAATTAATTTTTTAAATATAATAAGGAAATGGATGATAGTATACATGATACGGATTTGAGTCGTGATTTTAATTGAATATGTGACCTTCCTTGAATAATATTTAAATTGAAATGTGTAAGATTTTTTTTCCTTAAGTTTTTCATTATAAATGTTTATGGGTGGGTGGAATTTTACCCCATGGTAGTTGTAAATGTTTTTGGATGGGAAGAAGTTTTACCCCATTCTAGTTATGTATGTTAAATGGTGGGAGACTGTTTTACCCCGTGATAGTTATATATATGACATGGGTTGGAGGAATTCTTACCCCACACCACTGATGATTTAGATATATAAATCTTATTAAATGACATGAGACTAAGGGATCTTAGAATTGGAATAGGGGTAGAATGTGATAGCTCCCTAGGTATTGGATGTTGGTGGAATTTACTGATCCATCCCAACATAAATATAATGTTTGGAGGCCAAGTGACAAGGGGATCTTAGACCTGGTTTAGTAGAAGAAAATGATAGATCTGCTAAAATTTGATTGTGGTGGTATGTCTCGATCAACCCCAACACTAATATAATGGTTTTTGTCCAATAGACTCAGGGATATTGGACCTGGGTTAGGGGATGATAGTGAGAGCCCCCTAGAATTTGGATGGTTTTGGTATGTCTCGATCCACCCCAATAGAAATATAATGCTTGGAGGACAAGAGAAGAGGGGCTATTTGACCTGGGATAAGGGTAGACCATGAGTGATCCCTTGGAATTTGATGGAATAGGATTATCTCGATCCACCCCAATGTTAATATAATGCTTGGAGGCCAAAAGACTAAGGGATCTTGGACATGTGTTAAGGGCATACCATGAGAGCTCCCTTAGAATTGGATGGCAGAGGTATTTCCCAATCCAACCCAACATATATATATATATACACACAAAAATATATATATATATACATATAATTGACATGATTAGACATACCATCCATGATCTGATTTAGGTATCACCATCTGGTGTTCTCTAGGCAGTTGGATGGGTGATGTTTATTCTTTTAGTTCTGTTATTATTTTTCTGTACCTACACACTACTTAATTAACATTACACTATCTAGATTGGGATGGAAACCATGGGTACTAGAATATTGAGATTTATATCTCACACCTTGATCAGGTACCCATGGTAACTGAGTATACCTTATATTTTAATGATATAGGATGATTTCTTTAATACTTGTATATGAGAAATAGGGTAAAAGGACCGAGATGGAGATCAGGATGACTATGTTGATCACCCGTGGGGTTTTGTTTTATTTTCATTATTTTTGTACATTTTAGTATATCATGTTGTATTTTATGAGTAATTTTTCTTTATGTATCATCATCATGATATGCATTCATCTATTTTATAAACTAGTGTTGACCAATTTAATGAAATTTTTATTTTTTGTCTTCTGATGTGGGCTTTTATTTTATTAATTCTTCCACTATTTTCATCTACTTAGTTTCTATTAACCATAGCTCTAGTATCATTTGAGGGTATAATATCCCCACTATCTCCTATTAAGAACCTTACTACTATTTAGTAGCCTCTAGTGTACATAGAGATGCACATAAGGGAAAATTACTCACTTTTTTGGTTACGGGTTAGATTGTAAGTTGGGTCGGGGCATTACATAGTTGTCCATTTGATGTTCCAGCAACGGAAATGGGCCATTATAGGGGTAGTGGATTATAGAAATCCCACATCAAATGAAAAGGATCATAAATAACAAACTTATATGGTATTCTGTATACCTATCCCATCATGAGAAATTTTCCTAGGGGATTCATGTGGGTGAGATCTTAGGGAAAGCAAAAACTTGCGGTATTGTACCATGGTGGATAATATCTAGATCACAGGATGGACTGGGCCGTCACACACTTTTCTTTGGATAATGTTGACAAATGGAGAGAGAAATTAACATTTTTTTAACTTTGTAATAAGCTTTTAATTATATTTATTTTATGGATCTGATGACATTTTTTTCATAGAATGGTGGATAGGGAATGAAATGTGAGTGAAAAAGAAAAGTGGGAGAAAAAAAAGAACGAGGAATAGATAAAAGGTATGGGGAGTTTATCCTTACATGGAAAAAAAATTACACTATGGAATGAAATTCATTCAAAAAAATTCCCTTATCTAGTATTTTGGTGTCTCAAAACTCTCTCTTTAGAAAGGCTATTTTCTGATAGTTTTCCAAAGTTGAGGTGTGAAAATATTCTGATAGTTCAAAAAGAATTACAAGTGTTGTCATGAAATCCAAAAGAGGAGATTGCATAACCTTTTTAGTTGAATTTATTTGAATAATGTTTTTATTTATATCCCACTAACCTTTTGGTATAAAATTTTTTTCATATCAAGGAATTATATCCCTATGCATCATATTGATGTTATTGGATCCAAAGGAATCAGAGGATGAAATTTTTGTCTTTATGAAATTCCCCTTTTTCATAATCAAATAATTAAATAAGTTACCGAGGGAAGAAGTCTTATGTTTTCTGAGGGTGTTTGTAAAAAAAAGTAATATCTAGAGTTAGAATGTTTTCATTCATTCTAAAAAATGTTAGATGTTTCTTTTAGGATCAAAATATTCATTAAAATCATGAAAAAAATTCATTAAAAAATATTTTTATGAAATAGTGGAGTGGTTTGAAGAATTTCCAAGTTCTAGTGTGGAGATTTCATCATAATGGGAATTATATAGTAATAATAAATCAATTAGATTGACAGAGAAGGATTCCAAATTTGGATTCACTAATAAGTATATATAATTCAGATTCATGGAGAAAGAAATAGAATTTGTAATCACTGAGAAAGAAATAGAAATCAGATTCACATAGAAAGAAAGATAATTTGGAATCACTGAGTGAGAAATTGAAATCAGATTCACTGGGAATGAAACAAAAATTGTATTGATCTGATTATGGAGAATACTAAAACAGAAAATTCTATATGTTTTATGAATATTTTAATAGATAAAACATTAAATTATATTTTTCATAAGTCATGGAAAAATTTTAGGAGATCTTAAGAAGTCAAATTTTATGTTAAAATGTGAGAGATTTTAAGATATTTGAGATTTTATAAAGTGGGGAATGTTTTCAATTTTCCCACTATTGTGTTTGAAAGTATCCTATAAATATTTTTTCAGATCATTTGTTCATTATGGACTCTGTACAGAAGAAGAAAAATTAGGAGCACTGATAAAATCATGTGAAAGTCATTATTGGAAAAAGGTTCCATTATGAGGATGAGAAAGATGAATGATTTTTCACCAGATTAAACATGATCATATTGTGAAGATTGTATTCAGTTAATCTGAATGAGTTAATTAGACTAAATAAGATCACATTTTGAATTTGAGTAGTTTTTTATTTTTCTTAATATTGATAAAGGTATCATTGTATTTATTCCATTGTATTGGGAGAATCAAATCGAGACTGATTGTATTTATAGAATCGGATCAAGACACATTGTATAAAGAGAATCATATCGATATAGATTGTATTGAGAGAATAGAATCGAGACTTATTATAATAAGATAATCTAATATAAACTCATCATATTAAGGGTGTCAGATCCAAAAATATTTTATTGAGAGAATCATATACAGACACATCAAATTGATAAAATCGAATCCCGAAAAATCATACTGGGAATTCAGACAGAACAATTATGGAGAAGTGTCAACAAAGACTATGTTCTTTTGTTTGGATCAATTGTTTTATAAGAAATAATTTTAATCCAGAAACATTCAGTGTAATATTTCCAATCAATATATATATGGTGCCTCATGGGAATTGACCCAAGTTTTATTCACTTCTTTATAATAGCATGTTTCCGTAGACCCATGGAAGTGGCATAGGAATGGATATAGAATATCACACTGAGGAAAAATATTATAAATATTTTCTGCCTTGCTTTCTTTACTACTTTTACATGAATTAGAATTTACTAAATTTTTATAAGGAAATAAATATTAACTATTTGTAGGGTGGTAAATTTCTAAATGTTTTGAAACTTATAAAAAGTGAACACCATATTCAACCCCCGTCCATAGTTTTTTTCAATCCAATGCAACTTTAAATTTATTAGATATAATAAAAATAATATGCATCTATAAAATTTAATCATCATTATCAACATAAAATATATTATATATCATTGTGAAATTTTAATTTACAATATTTAAAAAAACAATTCATGAAATTATGTGTTTCTACTAATGCATATATACTTTGAGGTTGAGTTCCTTATTTCTATCTTTTTATAGATGTTTTTACCCTAGTGAATATTAAAACAATTGTATTTGTTTGGGGGGATTAGGTATAAGGATAGGGAACATGGTATACCTACTAAATTTTAGGAGTTCAAATATTTTATGATTTTGATAGTTATGGTTCCATAACCATCCTCAGTGATATTATAATTAGGTGAGTTGAACATGTTTAAAACGGGGAAATAAAAAGTGGATAGTGAAATGAACCTTGGAAATAATTCATCAATTTGAGGGGCTATCTCATCCCTTTTCTTTAGATCTGAAATTAATTTTTCATGTTGAAATATATTCGTTCGTATAGTATTGACTAATTTTAATATACATGATCTTCATTAGTGGAAGATTATCATGGGTTTGTTGGTTCGTAGCTTCGGTCATCTTGATGTGGAATTATAATATCTTTAGTTGATGTACGAGATTCATTCATTCAATTTTATTTTATATGACATTGTTGAATAATCATGATCGATTTATTCATTTTTATATATTTTATGAAATAAATAGGTAATGAAAATTAACTAGTTATAAAATAATTTAATGGGATGATTGATTCTTATACTCTTAATGTTATTTCCATGAATTTGTCAGACAAATGGTTTATGATGTTTTGGATGTTTATTTATTTAAACCATTGTTTCCTATTATTTTTCCAATCTATTCACATCCAACATTTTATTAAGATTCATATAGGTGGTATCTAATTGAATCAATGTAAATTAGGGGAATTGTAGGGACTAAATAATTCCTAAAGGGTGAAATGGATCTGGAATTTTGACTAAGGGTTATTATTTCGCATGAATCATTGTTGAAATTTTTATTTTCATATATAATTTTATTGAATTTAATATTAATTTTGATAAATTAGTCTTTGTTGGGATGTAATATGGTTATAATTGGGGTGATGATTTGACATGGTTGATTTGGGAAGGTAGTGGTTGGTTTTATCATCATCCGAGATTTATTATCATGGTTGTACACCTATATGTGGGGTAGTTGATGTTTCCTTGAGAGGTGGGTATGGATGGTTGCTTCAAAATTCCTAGTGGTGTATAATATCATTCGTAATTACTACAATGGTATATTGGAGTAGGTTTAAATTTAATAATCAGCGTGAAATTTATTAACTATTTATTGATTTAATAATTTTTTAAAGGAAGAGGTTAATTTTTTTAATTGTTACTGCATAGTTTGATATTAATAATTGGAAATTATATTCATAGTTATTTTAATTTTCTTAGAAAAATGATAAATTTTGAAATGGATAAATGACATTATCAAATGGAATGATGATGTCTTAATATTTTGTTTTGGATTGTGTAGTGGGGCATATTTTTTTATAAGATGATAGCGAATTTAAATTATTGTAGTTATAATACTTCATTTATAATAGGTATTAGTAGTAATGTTTTTATATGATCTCTTGGGTTTAGAATATGTGTGGATATGATATATCATTATATTTTTATGATTTCTAATTCACCACCACCAGATTTGAATGAACTTATAGATTACCAAATGTTTTTCATTCCAAATATTTTACATAATATCTAGGCTAGTGTTCGAACATATTGTAAAATAATCCCCCTTACCTTATCACCCATACTGGTAAAGTATGATCTATGATCAATCAAAATAAGTATATGAATTTTGGATTTAATGGTTTTACATTTATATCATATAATATAATAGCTTACTTAGTTATGTGATTTTCATGATGATATATGTTAGGGAACATGTATAGTTGGAGGAGATCGAAGGGTTGTTGACCTTTTTGTTAATATTACCCAACTATGATAATGTTTTGATGTGTGGTTATGGGGTGGTATGATATTTTTAGGTGGTTTTTGATGTGTAGTGGAATGTAGTGGTGGATATTTTTTTTAGAGGTTGGGGTCGAAGCCTCATTTTTTATAATTTAATAAAAGAAAATATCTCTTTTAATTGGGTAGAGGGAAACCCATTACATCGCCCGAAGGCCTAGTGGGATGATAGCCCATTACATAGCCTATAGGCCCAAATTTTTTGCCCAATTCTCATTCTGTGAATATTAACCCACCTGCTATAGTACCCGCAAAGTACTGCCACCGCTACAGTGCCATGCCGCCACTACAGTACCCGCTGATTAACAGTGCCACTTCTGGTACAGTGCTGCTACAGTAATGTGCACCCAATGGGTTTTGAACCCCCATTTTTCATGTAGTGGTGGATATATGATTATAGTGAAGGCATGGCTAAGGTATGTGGTATATGGTTGTAATATGGGACATAATTTTCATTGAATTATTATCAAAGGGGATGGTACAACAGGGTGTTTCCCATGGTGGAATGAGATAGACAAAAATAGATTGGGAATGGTTACTAGGAAAATACATTCTATATTTTTTATACAATATTATTATACATATATGTGATATTCTGTGAGTGATCTGTGGTGATGCTCATTGATTGATGACTTAATGTAATTGTGTGTTTGTTTTATACTTTATTCACTGAGGTATTTGTATGATTATTAAAAAAAATTATGTGTGTAATTAAGGTGGATGATACTGAGTATTCTTTTAAATCACCATTATATATAATTCTACCTTTTTTGATTCCATGATTACGTTATTGATCATGCTATATATTACTAAATTAACACATGTATCAGTTTTCAAATTCACTACTGAATGTTTTTCAATTGGGAATATTATATTATATATATTTTGTTGATAAAATTTTATTACACTATGTTATATGGGAATTGTTTTATATAATATAGTTAATTTGGGGTTTTTCTAAAGTCTTCCTTTGACCATGAGGGTAGTGTTTCACTTTTTCTGTTGTATACCCTTAGTGAATGTATCAAATGAAGGACCAAATGGAGGATAGTCATATGGGCCTCACTCATCTTCACTTTAAACCAAATATGGTTTCCCAGTAGGGGTATATCATGAGAATGTGGTGTTAGAGAAATGAATGAATTTTTGAAAAATGTTTTCAGATAAGAAGTGGTGATGATTGCATGGGCATGGTAGAGAAACATTATTAACAAAGCACAGTTTTTGAAATTGAGAGGGATATTTTCTAAGATAGAGGTGATTAGGGACCCTTCTGATCTGATGGAAGGAAACTAATCTTACATAACACCTTTTTATAAGTAAAGTTTATGTTTTGTTTGAGAATTTGTAAAGGTACATGAATAATCTTGTTTCCACTTATGGTTGAATTATGTTATTTTCAAAATTATTGAAATACATCAAAGTAAATGATTCCTTGTTAATTTCATGCTACCAAAATGTGAAGATTACATACATATTTAAATATTTGGATCTTTTTCGTTGAAAAATTTGGTTATTATTTTAAAGGTGCTATAATGGGACCCAACTAATCATAAGGAGGGTTGATTCAGATAAGTAGGTAGAGTCTTGTAGGAGGGTGTCGTATTAGATCTAGTGTATGGGAATGATAATGTATTTAGGTAGTTTCTCTACCATAGAAACAAAGAACTATTTTCATGATTATTATTTCCATTATAATTTAATGTTATTAAGAAAGAGAATGAAGTCTTGTATGATGTTAATAATATGATTGGAGATGCAATCCAATTGTGGATTGTATCTCTCAGAGAGTTATTGAGTATGAGATTACATGGGACATTTCCTCGAATTGGTTTTTATAGTATTCCTTTAATCGATATTCAAGATAGTGAAGAGGTATAAGCTCTTCCTCTACTAGAAGAAGATATGTAGTGTGTCAGATATCATGATTTAATTCCAAGATATTCATCTCCTTTCCCATAATATATTTGAATATGATGTTATTAGAGCACAGATTTCAGAGGAGGTTAAATATCCTTCTATTTAGAATGTGGTTACCCTACTGTAATTGAATATTTATCTTGAGGTTTTGAATAATGAAGTAGTAAATGATAGGATACATGTGTAGTTATGATCACTATGAGAGGGGAATAAACATAATATGTCAAGAATTAATGTTATTAGTGAATGGAATCAGATATTATACAAGTCAAGGATTCAAATATTTTGGGTTCAACTTAATTGGATTCTATCTCAATTATCAGGGCCATCATCCCTCATGTTTCTATAATATGATATACTATTATGACCATTTCAAATAGAAAATAAGGTGATATTAGTTTTTTTGTTTCAATTCATTCTGTGGGCCAACATGACATTGGTGTGAATGATTTTGTTCAAAATTAATAACAATTTTCTAAAAGTCCTTATTAACATTAGTATTGACATGACTCATATAACTAATATGATAAATATATATAAGATGATATCCAGATGATTTCCCCTCTTCTGTAGAAACATTAGGTAGAGCATGACCATGGGTTGTTCATCAACATGTCACATGAGGCCAATGAGAATGTTTTGGAAATTAGAACACCATGGATATTCCAATGCTAGATTGTCCCTATATATTATAAGGAACTATCTTCTTAAAATTATTCCACGTATTTTACATTTATTGATTCCTAATACTTAAATTCTTTTATTTCAAATGTCATGATACAGGGCTCGGGACTCATGGTTGAGAGTCTTTCAATTCCCTTTTGGTTAACTGGAAAAGTAGGAGGTTAGTCTTGTTTTCATAATGGGATCCATGTTTTTATGATGACAGTGGGGATACATCAGATTTCAGAGGATTAATTATTATTATAGACATAACCATATGATTTCATCCATTGTAGGGATTGGTTGTATTATCTATGTATGTTAATCAATTGCTTCTACAGAATAGACCCCTTCTCTAATTTGAAATTCCAATGTGTGGTTTTCAGTGGATTGAGATACCATTATATAGTCATTGTAATTCATTGTCTCTTTATACTCAATGTTTTCATATAATTTGGTATAGGTTTAGGTGGTGGATTTTCCTATTTTTTCATGAATTTCCTAGACGTTTTACCTAAATAGGTTGTGACACTGTAACCTTTATATGATATTCGGTTTCAGATGGTGTTCTAGCATGGATCTTATTTTCTTTTGAAGTTTCATTGCCAAATGAAACGTTATAAGATTCATGAATTTGGGATTTATATTTGAAGATTTGATGCATA
The DNA here is from genome assembly GCA_963277665.1 of Viscum album. Classification (NCBI taxonomy): domain Eukaryota; kingdom Viridiplantae; phylum Streptophyta; class Magnoliopsida; order Santalales; family Viscaceae; genus Viscum; species Viscum album. Next base: position 1,569,501,493 of record OY728160.1, read on the forward strand.
ATGTTTCCATCTGACATAGTAGTTTGAGGTTTTTCATACCATAAGTGTAATTGAATGAGATGATGGTGATGAACCACTATATATCCCCATTATTGATGAATTTTTCATTTATCTAAAGGGACCAAGATAGTTTTCAATGATAGATAAATGGTACGAGCACTATCATATGAATTTTAAACAGTATTATTTCAGAAAGACTATATTCATGTTTTATTATAGTCATTTAGATTTTATAATTTTGACATTTATTTCCATGATCATCATAACTGGTTATATATGTTAAATGAAAATCATATTTCATGAGTTCTTGGATTATTTATGGTTGTTCCCATAAAAAAAAGAATCATGTTATCAATTATAGAAGTGGATTATATTGATAATTTTAATTATATGTTACTTGTACATTATAACTGTCAGCTCTATAGGAATTTTTCCAATTTTATGTTTTTGATGTGTGAGGTTCATTTTCCCATGCATGTGGTGTCTAAGTATGATGTATAATTTTATCATAAAATGGTCAAGGATGAAGTTTGTTGGATAACAAAAAATATTGTTATAGTGGTTCATTATTTTGTTATTCACAAGGGGTATGATCATAGGTTTATTTTTTTCTCTCTAATTTCATGAACATAAATTGTATTCACTAGGAAGGACCCCACATTCATGTAAACCGATCTATGATAGGTGGATTTTAATTACCTAATCTAGATGTTGATAAATTATCTTGTGGTTTAGTTTAAAAGGAAAAGTGTTATGTTTCAGATACTCTTTGATGATTTCCATCATGGTTTTTGTTATTTTAATTTATCAAAGGGTGGTTATCTCATATTGGACTGGGTTTTTATATCCCCATGAGCATAATTATTCCCCCATGATCTCAACTATACATTAGTTTTGTTTCCTTAAATTTTTGGGGACCACATCATTAGAGAATTTATTACGGACTATATAGATCATAATTTTTAAAAATAAATTTTTTCATAGTGGGATTTATATCATGTTAAATTGTTGTGGATGGAGTTCTTATGGGACATTGACATTGTGATTACTTACACCCTAATAAATTTAATGTGGTTACTGAAGTGTTGATTAATAAATCATAAGGATAAGATATTTTAATGTATAATAATTATTTTATAGGGAATGTGTATAATTCATTCGTGTATCATGATTTGTAAGAGGCCATTAGTAGAGGATTCCTATACCAAGTGACAATAAAATTTTCATTACTATAATAGGTTGAATACATTTTTTGGGGTGACGTAAAATTTGTGGTGATGTAAGATTATGAGCTTCATGGTAATTATCTATAAGGGTAGTCGGAGGATGATTAATATTGTATTTTATTACAAGTGTTGTTGTTTAATCTATAAGATATTCAGGATGAGGTTATTTGTGATATTTTTTGATCACCAATGATAGTACATCCATATATATCAATGATTAATCATGATAACTGGAATCCATTCTATGTGATAAGGATGACGTAGTCTACAACATAGTTCATGTCATTATTATTGGTGCGTCAAAAGGTGGTAGGACAGAATCATGTCTTTGGAATCTTATTTTGTCTATCGGATTTACCAAGATAAAGTGGGAGAACATGTCAAAGGATTTCATAAACATTATTTTCAAAATCAAAGTTTGTGTGATTTTTTTGGATGATTGTAGTTTGGTTGAAAAATTCATTTAATTTCATAGTAATTTAGGAGTTGAGGGATGTGGATCTTTTGGAAATATGTTATGTGGATGAGATAGTGAATATTAATTGGGTTCTAAGGACCATTATTTCTAATTGGGATCTCTATATTTCCTCATGAGTTAGGGAAGGTTTTTATCCTAATGTTGACTCTAATATTTTCATCATAACATCCTTATATCCTTAGATTGATGTTTAGTTATAGTTGATAATTTAAAAAATGGTGGATATGTTGTGTCCCTATATTTTGGATTATGGTGGATTGTGGGAAAAACACATAACTTGAGTGTATATTTCCTATATTAATAGGTAACAATTTATTAATTCTAAATATCTATTCAAAATGTTGTATGATATGCCTATAAGATCTTTATTTTTCTAATCTGATGTTGGATATTCGATGATATTTGTACCTTATGTGGTGTTGGAAATAATGAAGTATTAGTTGATTATTCAATAGAGGAAAAAAGCATTGTTGGGATGTAATAAATCTTTTTAATATTAGAGGAGTAGAAGTATAGGATTTGTGGTCAAATGTAAGATTCGATCTTTTTCTAGGTACATATCTCTATGATTTATTTGTTAAACGAATTTCATTTTAGTTTTCACTCATTTTTAAACATTTTTGTCAAGATCCATTATAGATACCAATAATTTGAATAAAAGTAGTCTTGTGTTGCAAGTAAAATTGTGAAAACTATAGAGGATCCACTCAAGGTTCCTTTTTGTGGGGATATGACATAAATTTCTGGGATATATGATTGTTTGAATTAATAAAGTTAATGTATAAATGGGTCCTGAGTTATTAGGGGTTCTTGGATATATTTAAATTATTAAAAGGTGTTTGGGTTGTTTAATATGAATAAAAATTTAAGGAAATTTATAAGACTAGAACACAAGGCTTTTAAACATAAAAACTAGCATAATATGGAAAAGATAAATGAAATAATGCTATTTAATTATTCACATGGATATTATACTATTTGAATCAACACATGTAATATCAATAGATAATTTCATATTAATGGAATGCATAATGCCAGAATTCATAACCACATAGTCAAGGCCCTGTGCCAAGACTACAAATAAGATTTTGTTAGGCCCTTATGCCAAGACCCTAATTTATCTCGTTAGACCTACCAATGAATCGAGGAGCTATAACGGGATCCACCTGTCACTTACTAAGTCCAATGAATTCCTCATATGAAAATTTTGAAACATAATATAAAAATTCATATTAAAACTGGCATACAAAATGTAAATATTTTAACCGCAACACTTGAATTGCATAATAATTGCTCATCTAAAGTCAAACATAACTCATTAAATACAATATGGATGATTTTATTATATTAAATCAACCTCAATCAAGAATAAAATACAAGAATGTATTTTGAAATAGATGAAAATAGTCAATAGAACTATTTGAGTGAAATATCACTTTTTTAACATTTAATGTCGCACAATTTATCAAAGAAGTCGTTTAAAAGAGATTATTGAATCAATATGTCCCATACCACTTGAAATTCTTAAAAGATATTTTGATTTCAAAACACTCATGTCTATATAAATAAATAATTAAACCATTTTTAAAACATGGACATTAATGATAATTATTAAGAAGAATAAATATTTACAACATTTAAAACAATATTTTAGTTTAAGAGTTCCTAACCAAATAAGAGATGCTTCAATACAAGTAATTGAGAAATGACATTAATAAAAACATAGTAATATCATGAGAATAAATTTATTCATGGTATAATATGTCAAAGTACAGTATATACACCATATAAAAGTGAATTGGTGCATAACGACAAAGAGGTCTCAGTGGAATGTAAATTGAGACAAAATACCTTATAAAGACTGTATCCTTAGATTAAGTATAAATCAATGAAATTATTATTTGTGAAAAATATAAATAGGCTCAATATAATTAGATATTCAATGAAAATGAATCAGGTTACATTCACACATATTCTTGTAAAAATGAAACCAATGACTTTGATGTTTAACTCAATGAATGGAAATCAAGTTAAGATTACCCTTAAAAAGATCATATCAATGAAATGAGAATTTATCAATGGAGTGATTATGTGTATCAAAGGTATACACAAACAAAGGGGATTGGATATTACTACATAAATAATACATATTTATTCCACACATAATCTTGTTGTAAAATAATCAATGAAGTATGCATAAAGACCAATCAGTGGAAATTGAAATAAGAAATTCCTTTACCGTTTTGGTAACATACGGAACATACACCCCCTGAAATAAGTATCATAAAATGAAGATTTAAACATATTACATAAATATTACAATCATGGGTAGTAAATACACAACAAAAAAGTAAATAATGACAGTAAATCATGAATCTCATGGGAATAAGAAGTGAGATGAAAACCCATTACCATGTAATTTTCTTAGTATAAGGTAGGTTATCCTTATATATAGTGGTAAAATAATTGTTATTAAATTATATGAGAACCAAATACATAAATATGATATCATATATGTTCTTCTAATATTTCTTTGTTAATGACATATCAGTAGTATCATTGTTTTGGTTGTTAACTGATTCGTTTTCCTTTATATGTTTTGTTAAATATGTCATGTTTGTTAGGTATAGGCTGTATTTGATTCATATACCAAATTATATTAAGTTCTTAAAAATTATTTTTGGTCCTAAAATGAAAATTTATTTTGAATTATTGCGATGGGAAATGAATATCATCACGTTCGTGGAGACGGTAAGTCATACGTACACACGAGTGAGAATATCATTCCTTTGAGGGCAAAGTCATAAATAATTGGATGTTATATCATATATAAAAAATAATTAACATTTTATTTGTTTTTTAAATCTGTTATACTCATTATTTTACCAATACAAATAATGAATATTTTGAATAACAAACTACACCACGACGTGGAGATAGTAAGCCATACGTACGCACGTATGGTGTCTTTTTCATTTATAGAATTGATAGAATAATGAAAATGGATGTACCATATTTATAATAACATCACAGTATGTATGAGGTTCTATAGGTATTATTTTGGAATGGAAAAAACAAAGATATGGGAAGTCTAAGAACAAAATTATTTGAAATATGGTGGTGAAATGATAACCTCATATTCGAGTGTTTTCATTTTGATTTGATCAAAGGGGTTCCTTAGGTTGGACTTATGATCAATTTAATGACTCTAGGTTGATGTTAATGAATTTGGGAGGATATTTGGGCAGGTTTTTACTGTTCCAAAGGGCATTGGAGGTGTGATTTTGAGTGAAGGGAAAGTATCCTTTTATTTTAGAGGTGAAGGTCATTTTAGGAAAACATTGAAATATGATTTTATTATAAATCATTTTTGGTTTCTAATGGATCCAAATTGATTAATTTAGAATCTATGGTGGGTATGGGTCTAAATAATCTCATCCAATAGGTTTTAGACATGTTTTGGATTCCATGTTAACATTGAACATTAGATTTAACTCTTAGTTAAATACTTTAACTTTTACTGCGTCTTCTTGTATTCTTACACTATATGGTTAATACAATTACTCTAAACATCCGAGAGAACCTCAAGTGGTTCATTAATGACATATATAATATTATTTAAGTTATTTTTATCAACGTTATATTTTTAGGAATATTATATCAACCAATAATGTAGTATTGTTTTTAAAAACTAATTTTTGTCAATTTTGACCCTTTTTTGTATTTTGTATTTGTGAAATTAAAAACTACCTTATCATGTGGACATCAATTTTTATAATCATCCCTAACACTTCATATTAACCAATAAAATTCATGTATGGCATAACAAAGTTTAAATTCTATTTATTTTAATATATATAATATATATTATTTTAATATTTCATTAAGAAGGTAATTATTGCATCATGATTGTGTCATAAATAAATTAAATTATTTAAATTATAAAAAATATAAATAAAATACCATTAGGTAGGAAATAGTTTTATATTTATAATTAATATTTATAGTCAAATTTATCTTATGTATAATACTCTATTAAAAATGTTTTAGTTAATAAACTTTGAATTTTGCACTTTTAACTCTTCTTTAAATAAAATAATAATAAATGTCCTAATCTAATCCAAGTGGAACTAAATGATCATATTTTATTCCTAAGGTTGTATTTGGTCGAATTACACTTATCTAATAGAATTAGGACACGTTTGAGGGTAATTAGAAAAACATATTTACCTTTAATTACCATATTTATTTTTAACCGTAGTAAATAAAAGTCAAAAGTTACTATTCACCAAAAATTACTTTAATCATATTGAAACACATAATACTTACTGATTTCAACCGTGTCTCTCGTATTTTTTAAATTCAACTCACATACGTGGTAAAATAATGTTTTTTTTCAAATTTTCAAATGCTCATATAGGGTGGGTAAAACACAGTAAAAAGTTCAATAACATTTTATACATTTAATTTTATTATAAAATGACTCCAAGAATTACATTTAAGTTATATAGGAATTATATATCTATTTTGACTTAAAATTATTTGAAATAAAATAACGAATTATTAAAATAAAAAGTGGGTTTTAAACTATCAGGCAGTGTTTTTCACTATTCATTAAAAAATGAATGTCCTTAGAAAAATACAAAAAAGTTACGCTAAGCTAGTTTTGATATACTGAATTCCAAAATGAGTTCAAGATTACCAAATTCAAAACAAATAAGTTGCAATAATTAATTTAAAATTAATTTTCGTTGTCAAAACTGAAATGCAGGTTTTTAAAAAGTAAAAAATATCAAAAGATTGACATGTGTTTATGTCCAATTTAAATGTGAAATTACTTATAATGACCTACATTATATTAAATGATAAAAATATAATCAAATTATACTTCCTAAACATTAAAATTCATAATATAACACTATAAATTATTTCCATTAAAATAATTTGTTTTGAATTAAAATTTAGTATTTTTTATTATTCATCAAAATATGAAAGTTATCAGAAAAGTACCAAAAATTTATCCCAAATAATATTTTATGTCCCGATTATAAATAAGAATTTAATTTCATTAAATTGAATATAAAAAATTTTCAAATATTATTTTTAAAAAGGGATTACCATTAAAAGGTGGTAAAATTTCATTTTTGAAAAAATACTTATTTTATATGAAAAATATTATTTTGTTCTTATATTTTGTCTATGAACCCATAATATGGATTCTAAAATTATATAGAGTATATGAAATTAAATATTCTATTAATACTACTCATAATCGTTTTTAGAGCAGCTAGTTTGGTATGTCGTGGTGCGCTCAAACTCTGTGTTGTGTGTAGCACAAGCTATTGAATTACATTAAGGAAATTAACTTATTATGAAATCATGGGGTGTTAGATTATTTACCCCTTTTGGAAATTGTGTCCTCACAATTTTAAAATTGGGCTAGGGAACATCATTTAATGTTCCACATCAGAAAAAAATTCAATAAAATAATCACTTTAAAAGAAAGGAAGAAAATTACAAAGGTCACCCAAGATAACCCATACTAGGATTCCATGTAGGAAAACATGGATATGGAAGATAATGTAATTATCAAGTTTTGATAGAGAGTGATAGAAAACTTTATCAGGAGAAAGTTGAGAACAAAAAAATCATGAACTTGTGATGGGATAAACGGTCATTAGTTTCCTAGTAGGAAAAGTAAATGGACAATGTTTTTTAGTTCAAGATCCATTTCATAAAGTTGAGGAATTTATTTATGAGATTGAATAAGAAAATAAATAGATTTAGTTACTTTTAAGGTTCAGTTTCATCCTTTAATAAATTTCTACCACTAACTCAACTTTTTTTTCAAACGATGAGTATTCAAGATAACTTAATCACACTTGAAGTGCTAGAATCAACATCTAGAGAATCACATAATCCAAAAAGGATAAACTATATATTTAACTTTTCTTTAGAGATTAACCAAGACCAAAATGGTTAGTAAAAGTTCAAATGATCCCCAAAAATGATAATCCTATAGAGAAATAAATAATAATCATAATTTATAAAATTAAACCAACAATACTCAAAGTTCAATAAATTCCATTCAATAAACAATGATCCATAAAATCATCCAATATTATCCAAACTAATATTGAATCCCAAAACATAGATGAATTTGATTATGTAGTCTTCCACGTAAAATTGTATCTCTAAATAACATAGACTACTCTTAAAGTCACATACTTTTATTTAATTAACCGAATCACATATTCTCTATGATAGGTTTATCATTTCTATAAATAAACCCATCGCTATATATCAACAATAAAAACATAGATTAAAATCTACCATTACTCTTCAAATGAAATCCCATATTATTCTATTTTCCTTAAGAATATATTTTTCCCAATTGAGCGAACATCTTCCAAAATAACATTTATCACTTAATCACCAAATCATTTTACTATGCTAAGGATATCCATTTGATAAGACATAAGATCCCAAATCAACATATAATTGATCAATAAAATCATTTAACTAAAAATAATTAGTAACACTAACCATGAACTTTACGTAGTCCAGTGGTAGGTGATAAATCCCAATCACACTCTGGTTATGGGTTTGATTCCCGCAGCTTTGTTCGATGCAACTAGTTGTCACATAGCCTGAGTGTTATCCTTTTTCAAAAACTATATTTTATAACATTCCCAAAATATGATAAATTCCTCAAAATAACTATAACATAATTTCACCACAAATTTAATCTCATACCTCACATTTTCATCCCAAAATCTAATAACTTTTAATTTCCTCAAATTGAAGGATCATATAAACCCAAATGGTTTATTTATAACTATATCAAAAATAGAAAAGATAATACTTCCTAAAATAGTATTTTCACATAAAATATTGCAGGGTCACATACAAGTGAAAAGTCTTCCTATGTAACCCCATCGACAAAGAGCACTAATACTTTTAAAAATTTCGCCATCCATTTATTTCCACATAGGTTCTTCCATGACTAAGTGGTTATCCTATAGAATATGGTATTCACTCAGGCAATGCCTAGGTCCCCTAAATTTATGAAAAATGACTATAAATGGATTCTTGTGATCATTTTTATTTTATTCCATAGTACTCTTCATTTTTCCTCAGAAATTCATTACTTTATGTCCTTCTTTTCCACACATAAAGTATTAATTTTTCCCAATGAGACACTTTCCTAGGTGTCTCCTTCAACATTTCCCACATGATTGAAATTGAGATTTCTTTTCTATATAGTCTCCACTCCTAGAGCTCTTATCATTCACTTCCTTTCTCTACATTTTTTGTTTGGGAGTTGGTTGATATATATGTTTTTGATCATATTTTTGGAAAATTGATTCGGCATGACCATGATATCTTTTACACCTATCAACATTAAATTTCATATCTCATTTCCACCATTGTGCCCACCTAGTACATAATGTTCAATGTTACTATGAATTCCTTGGAATCCATCCATTGACTAACACAAGAATTCATACTATGAGTCATAAAATAATTTGGAGAATATCATAAAAACTAATTTTCAATCTAAAAACATTAGGATTAAACAAGGTTATTTATTCTCATATTATATTAAAATCCTTCCAATTGTTTTGTAATGAAAATATGAATTATCCAAATCATATCCCCCAGGAGTGTCATAATAAAGAGTGCAGCAAGACCAGTTTTCATGTACCAAGATACCCAAGGTCAAGCCCAAAACTCCTTGTTGGAGTTTTCACTCCCAGCTACATCTATGCTAGAGCCGCCTCTACCTGCTTGTATCTAGATAGGGATGAATTGCTTGTAAAAACCAAAAAATATTTACATTACCAAAAAATTTGGTTTTTCTTCTATACTAATCATAAATGACTAACTTAGGGTAGTGTTTTCTTATTATAGTTTTTTCTAAATCTAGCTTCCAAGGTTTGTACTACACTATCTATGATACCAACTGTAATGCCTAGACCCTAGTTATCCAGAATTGGTTTATTATTACATAACATTGGCATGATACAAGGAATCATCTCCTGAAAGAAAGATCATTTTAGTATCCTTGGATGTACTAGACACATACATAAATTTTACATTACATCATGAAACCAAAAAACAACATTGTGTCCCATTTTAACCCTCGTATATCCCATAGCCAATTCCTATAGGTTAATGGTAATATAGTTTTTTTCATCCTGGGAAAATAAAACATAAGAAAGGGGTGAGATCAGATGCTCATTAAGGATAAAATTATAGCAGGAACTGTCATAAATAAGAATAAACAATTATGGCAATGTATAAGACTTGAACACAATCCTTTTTAACATAAAATTCAGAAAAATACATAAAAGATAAATCAAATAATTTCTTTACTTATTCACATGGATATTTTACTATTCGAATAATCATAGTTTAAATCAATATCTAAATTCATAATTATGGAATGCATAATGTTAGACTAAATAACCACATAGTCAAGGCCTTGTGCCAAGACTACAAATTAAATTTTGTCAAGGCCTTGTGCCAAGACCCTAATTTGTATCATGATACCTATAGATGCATCGATTAGCTATATCAATCTCCACCCATCACTTAATAAGTCCAATGAATTCCCCATATGAAAATTTTGAAATATAATCGAAAAATTCGTATTAAAACTAGCAAACGAAATGTGAATATTTTAACCACAAACCATAAATGGCATAAATATAGCACATCCACAGTCAAGCATAACTCATTTAATAAAATATGGATGATTATATTATAGTAAATCAACCTCAATCAAGAATAAAATACACTGAAGGATATTGAAATATATGAAAATATCCATTAAAACTATTTGAGAGAAATATCCCCTTTTTCTTGAAAACATTTAAATGTCACACTATTTATCAACAAAGTCGTTTAAAAGAGATTTTTGAATGAAAGTGTCACATACCACATTGAACTTTTTAAAACAAATTTTTATTTCAAAACATTCATGTCCATATAAATAAATACATAAAACTATTTTTAATACATGGACATTAATGAGAATGATTTAGAAGAATAAATATTTAAAACATTTAAAACAATATTTTTGTTAAAGAGTTCCTAACCAAATAAACGACGCTCGAATACAAGTAATTGATGAATAAAATTAATCAAAACATTATAATATCATGAGAATAAATGGATTAATGATATAATATGTCAAAAGACTATATATATACCATATAAAAGTGAATTGGTTTATAATGACAAAGAGGTCTCAAAGAAATGTAAATTGAGATGAAATACCTTATAAAGACTGTATCCTTAGAATAAAGATTAATAAATGAAATGATTATGTGTGAAAAATATAAATAAACAAAATATAATTTTAATTTATGTGTAAATAAATCAGGTTACATTCACACATGTTCCTAAAAAAACCAATGACTTGGATGTTTAACTCAATGAATTGAAATTGAGTTAAGATTACCCTTAAAAAGTTCATATGAATGGAATGTGAATTTATCAATGGTTTGATTATGTGTATAAATGTTATATGCACATAAAGGGGAGTGGATATTAATACATAAATAATAAATGTTGATTCCACACATAATCTTGGTGTAAAATAACCAATGAAGATTGCATAAAGGCCAATGAGTGGAAATTAAAATTTGAAATTCCTTTAACAATTTGGTAACATTTGAAACACACACCCTATTAAAGAAGTATAATTAAATGAAGTTGTAAATAACAAAAAATAAAATTATATTAAACAAATAATACAATCAGGGGCAGTACATACACCACACAGAATGATATAGTGCCAATATCGCATGAATCTAACGGGAATAAGAAGTGAGATGAAAACCCCTTACCTTGTACTTTTCCATAGTATTTGGTAGGTTAACCACCTTTATAATGAGGAAATAATTGTTATTAAATTATATATGAACAAAATACCTAAATATTATATCATATGTGATCTTCTAATATTATTTTGTTAATGATATTTAAGTAGTATCACTGTTTTGGTTGTTAACTGATTCGTTTTCCAATATATGTTTTGTTACATAAGTCATGCTTGTTATGTGTAGGTTTTATTTGATTCATATACAGAAATTTATTAAGTTATTAAACATTTTTTTTAATCATAAAATGAAAATTTTTCTTGAATGATTATGATGGGGAATGAATCTCATCACATTTGTGTAGACGGTAAGCCGTACGTAGGCACGAGCGACAATATCATTATTTTGATGGTGAAATCCTATATAATTGGATGGTATATCATGTATACAGAATCATTAAAATTTTATATTTATTATTTAAATCAGTTATACCCATTATTATTCTCATCCAAATAATGATTTTTTTGAATAACAAACTACACCACAACATGGAGATGGTAAGTAGTACGTACGCACATATGGTGACATTTTCATTTATAGGATGGGTAGATTAAAAAATATGGATATAACATATTTATAATAAAATAAAATTATGTAGGAGGTACTGGAGTTATTATTTTATTATGGAAACAACAATGAAATTGGCAGTGGAAGAAGAAAAGAACATGAAAGAGGGTGGTTAAATTGTTACCTCTTCTTCGTGTGCTTCCTTCTGAGTTGATAAAATGGGAATTTTAGGTTGGATTTATGATCAAGTTAAGGACTCTATGATGATGGGAGGGTATATTGGAGGATAATTGGGTGGGGTATGGATGACCCGAATGGCTTTGGAGGTGCGATTTTGAGAGAAGGGGGTGTGCCCTTTTATAAGAGAGGTGAGGGTCGCTTTAGGAAGACCTTGAAATATTATTTTATTATAACTCCTTTACGATTTATAATTGATCTAAATTGATTTATTTCAAAATTATGGTGGGTATGGGTCTCCATCCTCTCAACCAAAAGGTTTTATACAAGTTTAGGTTACCATTTTAACTTTATCTTTTTTATTTAACTCTTAGTTAAATAGTTTAACTTTTACCGCATCTTCTGGTATTCTTACACTATATGGTTAATAAACATAATCCAAACATACAAAATAACCTCAAGTGGTTAGTTAATTAAATATAAAATATTATTTCATCCCTTTTTCTGAAAATTATATTTTTAGTAATATTATATCTACCAATAATCTTGTATTAGTTTTAAAAACTAATTTATGTCAATTTTGACACTATTTGGTATTTTGCTTTTGTAAAAGTAATAAAAACCTTTTAACATTGAAAAAATTATATAATAAAACCTAAAATGTCATAATTACATATAATATATGTGTATGGAATCAAAAAATTTAAATTATTTTTATTTTAATATTTATAAGATAAACTATTTAAAAATTTTGTTAAGAATGTAATTACAATATCATCATTGTGTAATAAATAAATTATATTATTTAAGGTATAAAAATTATTAATAAAATATCATTAGGTAGGAAATCATTTTATCATTATAATGAATACTAATAGTCGAATTTATCTTATTTATAACCCTATATTAAAATGGTTTAGTTAATAAATGTTGAATTTAAAACCATTAACTCTTCTCTAAATATATTAATAATAAATGTCTTAATATAATCAAGGTGGGCCTAAAGGAACATATTTTATTCCTAAGGTTGATTTTGGTCGAATTACACTTATCAAATAGAATTAAGACATGTGTTCGGGTACTTATAATATCATTTTTCCTTTAATTACCCTATTTACTTTTAACAATGTTAAATAAAAGTGAAAATTTGTTATTCAAAAAAAATTATTTTCATATTATTGAACCACATCTTACATACATATTTCAACCATTTCTCTCTATTTTTTTAAATTCAACTCACAGAAGTGGTAAAATTATGTTTTATGAAAATTTGGAAATGCTCCTTGTAGGTGGGTAAAAGAAGGTAAAAAGTTCCATAAATTTTATACATCTAATTTTATTATGAAATTACTCCAATGAATTACAATGAACTTATATAGGTATTATGTGTCTATTTTTATTTAATATAATTCTAAATAGAATAAATAATTATTTAAATAAAAAGTCGGTTTTAAACTATAACGTAGTGTTTTTCACTATACATCAAAAATGGATGTTTTCAGAAAAATACCAAAATTTTACCCTAATCTAATATTGATACTCTGAATTCAAAAATTAATTCTATTTTACCAACTTCAAATCTTATGAGTTTCATTAATTAATTAAATAATAATTACCATTGTCAAAACCGAAAAGCGGGTTTCTAAAATGTAAAAACTATCAAAAGATTAACATGTGTTCATGTCAAATTTAAATGTGAAATTACTTATAATGACCTAAATTGTTTTAAATGATAAAAATATATTCTTATTATACATCAAAACCATTCAAATAAATAATTTAACACTCTCAGTTATTTCAATTACAAAAAAGTTTTTCAATTAAAATTTAGTATTTTTTAGTATTCACCAAAATACGTAACTTATCAGAAAAGTACAAAAAATTTATCCAAAATAAATTATTATGTCCGAATTATATTGATGAATTTATCTTTACTAAATTGAATATATAAAGTGTCAAATATTTCTTTTAAAAACGATTTACCATTAAAAGGTTGTAAAATTTCATTTTTGGAAAAATACTTATGTTATCTGAAAAAATTAATTTTTTCTTATATTATGTCTAAGAAACACATAATATGGATTCTAAAATTATATGGAGTATATAAAATTCAAAATTCAGGTAATACAATTCATAACCACTTTTTGAACGGCTAGTTTGGTAAGTCATGGTGCACTCGAACTCTGTGTTGTGTGTAGCGCAAGCTATTGAATTAATTTAAAGAAAATAACCTAATATGAAATATTGGAGTGATACATGGTTACATGGTTATGGTTTTCATGGTTGTTATACATGCTCAGAGATATGTCAGCATGGTTCCAAAGAGAGTTTGTTTTTTTATTAATTCTTGAATTAATTAATACACCTTTTTATTACATTATTATATACACTTTTTATCACAATGATTATTTTTATAAAAAGTAGTGAAAACCTTCTGAGTTATACTCACAGCCTATTCGGTCTTCCATTTGGTACCTGATCAAATTGCCTAGATGAATTTTTGTATAAGGTAAATGGACCACTCTGTGGATTGTTTTCTTGATGGATGTGATGGAGTCCTGATATGGATTGACATGGGGTTTGAGACTAAGAAATTTTTATTCTTTATTTTAGTATGCTATTTTGTTACATTTTTTCATCTAATATTACATTTATTTATATTTCACCATGTCATTACACCATTCTTTTAATATTTTTTGATTGTCCTGTTAGTTTTCATTATTGTTTTAGGCTATGTATATAATATTATTTCATTAATTTTATGGCTTATTTACAATGCTATGAAACTTCATAAAAGGTGTTATAGTCTCTATAATATACATTTAACTACCCCAATTTTATTCTAAAACCCATTCTATATGGGGAGGCATGCCTGAGATCTGATAACCAATTATTTTGGGCCATGTGAAAGAGTGAAGGATCGGGGGACATTACAAAGTTGTATCAAAGAAGATTGTTTCTTTATTCTATTTTACCTTACTATTTGGGAAAGGTAGAATGGAGATTTGGATATTATAGGACATGGTAATAAGCTTGTGCATGGAGGTATCTAACCCATGTATGAGGGAAAATATGAGTACCCAAGGTTGGGTTGTTTTTTCTATTATGTTCCAGTTCTAGTTGATTTTATTTCACTCGGGGTGATTGGCATGTTCTGTGAGGTTATTGATATATGATGTTGTTGATTCCTGATATTTATAATCATGGAATAGTAGGACATGAGATTTTTATGCATGCATCAGAATAGGCACATAGGGAAATTTTGACATGCATTGTTCGTGGTTGGGAAAAAGATATTTTTCATGTGACATATACTTTTCTATTGAACTATGATGTGAGATATTTTTTACCTAATAAAGTAAATGGGTTTGTATATCATGCTGAAACACCTGTACTCTATATATAGAGTGATAAAGTGTCATTGGTTTGTTGTTTTAGTCACATCTTTAGTTTGAACTTATTTTTAGACAGTTCTATAAGGTGTGTGTTTATCTTGTAGAGAAAATTCATCATGCTCATCTTTGACTTTTGCATTAGGAGAGTGTCCATCAACACTCTCTTAATGTTGTTGAACCAGAGATTCTAGTAGTTTTTAAGGATCATATGGATGTTCATCTTTGAAGATGCTTCTATATGGTCTTAGCATCCATGTAATGGGATATTTTTCATATTGATCCTTCAAAATAAGAGATAAAAATAGAGTTTCAACTACATCATCCATCCACATTTACATGGAATGAAGACCCCGGGTAGCTTAATTTTAAATCGAGTAAATCCAAAAAATCATTAATCGTCATGGGATACCTATAAATTAGAGGGTGAATCATTAAGTATATATGATTCATGGGCCATCCAAGAAATGGTGGATATTCTGGTGTAATATAGGAATAAGGATGAGTTATCATGGATCGAAATCGAGACAAAGTTACTGAACCTTTTTTTTCTAGAGACTTTGAAAGATGAAAAAGCTCATGAGTTCCCTTATATGGATCATGATGACATGTTAGTGTTGGAATATGCTTGTAATTTCACCAACATACATCAAATTTCAATATCTTTAGTAGTTGATGAGATATTCATGTTGAGAGTTTTTCAGGAGGGTGTTCACTATGAGATCATATTGGAGGTGAATGATTTTCACATGAGAAGTTATGAGGACATGGTGAAATTGTAACTTATCAACAATTGAAATATGATTGATGACATGAGGATAAACTATGTTATTTCATCAAGGGGAACTATGTTCTCTTTTTTGGGATGCATTAAATTCCACTATGATAGTTTCCACCAAGGATATTAAGTGTAATGTGGTTAGGGAAGTGGAAACCCATCTTAGAACCGTGTTCTGTTGCAGTGCTATCAGTGTTAAACATTTGTCTAGAGGAACCCATAGCATCCTCAATCCATTATAGAGTGTACTATATTGGGTATAATGCATAATAATCAGAGGATATGTTTCTATATTCCACATCAAACCAGTGGAAAGGGATCAATGCAGGAACCAGAGTTGAGAAGGGGCTCAACTACCTCTCCACAAGCTAGTAGACGAAGTTCCCCTTGTTGTTCCGGTCAAGGTAGGGGATGTAGTACACCAGTATTAGAGAAATGATATAAAACATAGGAAATAGCTCAGGGTAGTCATATTGGAGCCCATGGAAGAGGCACAAGTCCACATCATGTTATAGAGTCTACTCTAGCTATCATGGATACAAGACCGCATACTTTTAGAGGTATAATTCCCATATCTTCTAACTTAACATGTTTCATAATTGGTTTAGAAGATTCACATTCGTTTATATATAATACCTTTGAAAATATTTTGGGCTTGGATTTGGAATGGTTGGATGGTTATTTGACCATCAACACGCTGTTGGGAGCATGGTCAGAGAATATCAAATTTTTCAGGGTGGAGTCTCTAGAGATTGGTGGTTACTGATTCTTTGGAGAACCGTTCATGATGGAAATGATTGGATTCAAATTAATTATTGATATGGATTTATTAGTTCTATACTAACATCATATCGAATATTACAGTAGTATATTTACCTTTCTATCTCTATAATAAGGATTCTATTCATACCAATGTGAGTGGGATCTTTAGGCTGGTCATCCAAAAAACACTCATTGTAGATTAGATTATCTCAAGGATCAGATAGGTGGTATTTCTCTATATTTTGGTGGAATGTATCATGATTATTTTTCTATATTGGTAGAATATTTTTAGGTTATATTTCTTGAAAAATTATACATCTTACCTCTCTAGTGATAGATCATGTTAATGATATAGTTGGTGTCGGGAGAAAAGTTGGTTTCAATCCCGCCTTACAAAATGGCACCAGTAGATCTTGGAGAGTTTAATGTTCATTTGGACGATCTTGAATCAAAATTCATCATACAACCTAGTACACATCCTTGGGGTTCTATAGTTATCTTTTCCAAGAAGACTGATAGGAATTAGCACTTTTTTTTATTTTCGTAGGTTGAACCAGACTAAGTTCAAGAACTGGTATCCCCTTCCCCACATCAGTGATATTTTTTATCATTTGAGAGGGGCTAAGATATTTTCCATGGTTTATTTGTGATCAGGTTACCACCAGTTATGGGTGATACTAGCATAAATAACTCAAAGTAATTTTAGTTGTTGGTATGCTTTGTAAGATTTCATAGTGATGTTTTTTGGTTTGACTGTTGCACTTGCGATATTCATTTCCTTGATGAATATGGACATTCATCCTTTTTGGACCTCTTTTTGGTGATTTTTTTAAAATAAATAATACTAGACTCCCAATCAGTAGATGATCATGAAACACATATTGACATCATCTTGATTACATAGAGAGAGAATTGGCTTTACCACAAGCCAACCGAATGTAGTTTCTAGATTAATAATGTGAACTTCTTTGTGCATTTCATCTTAGTGGAACGGCTGTGAGTGGACCCATATAATGTTTTAGTCATGGTATCTTGGGAAAATCCAATGAATATCTTATAGATTATGAGATTTTTAGATTCAAGAAGTTATTATCGATGCTTTATCCAAGATTTCATTAATTTCGAAGCACCAATGTCTGTGTTGACCAATAAAGTGGTGAAGTTTATTTATTTTGATGTTTGAAACATAGATTTTCAGGAGATGAAAGTAAGGAAGATTCCAACATGTATCCTCAGTTTACCTATTCTAGATAAAAAAAATATACCATGTACTTTGATGTATCCGAATATGGATTCAAATCAATTCTGATGAAAGAGGATATGTTAGTTGCTTATGTCTCTAAGATGTTGTGACCACATAAGAGTAATTACCCTACTCAATATCTAGGTTACTAGCTGTGTTACATTCCCTATGATGTTGGAGGAACCATCTCATGTGTGAGACGTTTGTGATATACATGGAAAATAGGAACCTCAGGTACATATTTACTTAGTGAGGCCTAATCCATCAACCTAGGTGGCCAGTAAAATATCTACAGTACTTGGTCTTTGAGTTGTCTAATACAATTGGAATGGAAAATGTTTTTGATGAATCGGTGAGCTAAAAGAAACCGGAATAGGAAGTACAATATTCATGCAATGAGTATAAGATGATGAACCTCTTTTTAGACATGTATCTAGATGTCTATTAGTCTCTAGGTTGAGTAACATAGACATCAACATCAGTTATACGTGTGGTTTTGCACCAAAATAATTTTGAACAATTGTGTAATTAAGTGGGTTTAGTTTTGAGAGACAACTTATATGGTATTGATACACCATTAATATTATCTATTTTTACTTTAAATTATCTCTTTTATGATAATGGGTTTGCGTTTCTATGGGCTTACACTGTCTCAACCCGTCCACCGGGGCCCATGACGGAACTTCCCCAAGCCCGCCTTCCATAGGCCAGGGGCTGGAGACTAGCACCAAAGGCATAAATACCGATAAAAAGAGAAGGCATTGCCATTATAAAGTAAACAAACACCACAGAGTACAAGCAGAAGAAAACACTAGGTAAGGCAAGCTAAAAGTACACATGGGGCTGGAAATACAAGCCCAACAGTAAAGTACAAGAAAAAGACAAAACAGCAGGAAGGTGTCAAGCAGCTCCTGGATCATCCTTCGGAGTCCCTACCTGAAGGGTAGGTACAGATGGCCACCTCATCTCTCCACGTCTTTCGGTCACCTCTGGGTACCGTCTCGTCATGAAGTCCACCTCTGGGTACCCTCTCGTCGTCAAGTCCACCACCGGGAATCGTCTCATCGTGAAGTCCACCTACGAGTACCGTCTCGTCATGAAGTCCACCTCCGGGTACCGTCTCGTCATCACGTCCACCTCCGGGTACCATCTAGCTCTACAAGTCGCAACCACGATCAGTGATGTACGTCGTCTACAACCAAAAAAACGTAGGGCGGGTGAATCCCGTGCAGGGGTGAGTATACGATACTTAGTAGATACCCCGAGAGCCTCGAAGGTCTCCCAGAATCCACAAAGGATAAACCACAAAGAAAAGATACAATCATGAAGTGATGTCCAACACTACTTAGGTATATACCCATAAATATACCTAAGTCATAAAATCCAGTTCAGCTCCAACTCACGAGCTCAAGCACAGTCCAGTCCACTCAGGGAAGTAAAAATTATTCCACATAGGAATGTACGACCCAATCCACACAGAAAGGTACAGCCATGCCCACACAGGAAAGTACAACCCAGTCCACATAGGAAAGTAATTCAATCACATCAATGATAATGATTGAAAATCAAGACTCAGCTCACACAGGTATACATCATTTGTAATGAAAAATAGATGATCATAAGTAGTTACTAATTCATCTAGCTAGGACCCAGGTAGGATACTAGACCAGCTAAGCTGTTGGACCCACGTAGGATACTAGTCCAGCTACTCTGTCGGACCCACATAGGATACAAGTACAGAGTCAAATACTGTTGGACCAACGTAGGATACAAGTACAGTAGTCACGTACTGTCGGACCGACATAGGATACTAGAACAGTAGTCATCATCGTCGAACCCACGGAGGATTTTAGTACGGTAGTCATCACTGCCAAACCCATGGAGGCTTTCAGTGCAGTCGCCATCGCTCCGAACCCACAGAGGATTTTAGTGCAGTCGTCATCGTCGTCGTAGTCGCAGCCAGCTCTAGGGTTCCCGCACACAGCATGCTCGATTCTGGGAGGGTCCGCTCCACGATCCAAGGGGGTCGATACACCAACTGACACATAGTCCGGAGTTGATGTGTCCCAAAGTTCCATCACGACAAAAGAAACTCAACGTGATAGATGGCGCATCAATCAGACGCCCGGTCTGAGAGTTATTGGCTTTTTCGTTCCAGGGGCCCGGTTGGTTTTTAAGTAAAAACCAACCCGACGGCACTCCAACTGCATCCAAACCTTGATATGAGTAAGCCAAAAGGTTATTCTCACTAATAGGAATCCAACAAAGTCATTGACATGTCAATCGGACGTCTGGAGCTCATGTTATAAGCGTTTCCGCTCCGAGGACCCGTTTGGTTTCGTGTTCGAACCAACCCGGACATACCCAAGTTCTCCAAAACCTTGAGTGTAATATAATGAAATGACCATCTCGATTCAAGGATCTCATCTCAATGGACTTTGCGTCGGTCAGAGGTCTGTAACCCATGTTGTGGGCATTTAAAAAAACATGTCCGGTTTTAGGCAGTTTTGGGCACGGACCGACCCGGCCCAAGACCCCCAGGGTCGACCCATCCGGCCCATCAGGGCGCAGCTCGACCTGACCATGATTTAGAACACCCCCCCCCCCCCCCCCGCATGGGGGGCCAGCCCTTTGCCAGCCGGGGATTACGACCCCCGGATTTCATGAAAACCGGTCGAACGGTGTACCCCCGCGGGACCCCCCCCCCCCCTCGGGTCCCGCCCTCCATGCGCCAGCGGCCGGCGATTTCGGCCGCAGCTGCCCGCACCACCGTGGCCTTAGGCCGGTGAGTTGTCCGACTGGTGAGGCACGACGGCACCACACCCCTCCACTGCGGCCCACCCCAGCCACGGCCCTCCGTGGTGCTCCGATGCGGCACGACGGTTCCGCGCTCCTCCGCCGCGGCTTCTTCCAGCCTCAACGGCGTGGCTTGATTACGCCACACTTCTTCGCTGAATTCCTTTTTGTTCCCGCGTGGTGTGACAACACCGCGCTACCTTCGTTCCAAACCACATAATAATCAACAACAAAATAAAATGGGAGGTGGTTCTGTCATGTTCGTGTGGCCCGACCTCCTCCCGTTATCTTGATAACAGGTGGATAAATCATTAATGATGTTCGCCCAGATATTAACGAACATAAAATCAAACCCCTACCACGATGAAGTCGTCGAACGAGGATCGTTGCGGGAAAAGGACGTCGCGGAAGTCGACACCGTATACGTCGTCGGTGTTCGCCCGAAGAAGGATGCGACACGTCGTTGTTCTCCGAAGAAGGAATCTCTCACCGGATGTGGAGAGTAGACGAGATGGCACGGTGATTCCCTTTCCGTGTCGGAGTTCTTCATCGTAGACTCGACATTCTTCGTGTTCTTCGACGAGGAAGAAGATGTTCTTATGAGCGCAAGAGTTTTCTCCTTGTTTCCGTACAACGAATCAACCCCCAATAAAAAAAGACTTTGTCTTATTTTATTCACACACACGCATGCCAACATTAAACATGAAATTTAATAATATCCCATTCAATTAATTAAATTAATTGAAGAGCCTTTAATAGTCCATTAAATTGGGAGAGTTGACCTGTCATATAAAAGGGGGTGCAGTTGTGTTACACAATTAAATGCACGAGGGAGGTTTTATGGGTTTTGAAGGGGTGGGGCTCATGTGGGATCCACTTCAATAATATCCTACCTATTGGAGTTAGGATTTAGTGGGTCCCACTCCAACCTCCATGCCTTGGTTATAACTACATGGAATAGAAATAAAAATTGTAGCACAAATTTTTTATTTCATTCTTTGGTTAACCCATTTCTTTAATAACCTCACCCGAGTAAATGCAACTCCAAAAAAGGTGTTTCTAAGCAATTACCGGCGCTGCAATTCCATCGGTGCCCTCAGATTTCGATTCCGAGCCCCAGTTCAAAATTTAGAAAAAACCCACTCATTCGTACACTGAATGTACCCGAGTTAAACTTCGGAAATTTATTCCGAGCACACTGGGCCTCGGAATCAGGTGCCGTTAAAAACTGGGTACTTGTAAAATCCCAAATCAAATTAAGAAAAAATTTCCCTTAAAATTTAAGGGTCTATACATTACTCCCACCTCAGGGATTTACATCCCCGGAAAGATACATCACAAACTATGGGTACAAATGACGGTACTGAGCACGCATCTGAGCCTCCCGCTCCCAAGTGCTCTCCTGGAGGCTCCCATGCGGCCATATGTTGTACACTAGAGTAATCGACCGCCCACGTAGGACCTTCTACTATCGATCCTCGATATCCACTGGGACCTCCGCAAAAGTCACCCCATCATCATTTTCCAGCTCCCCATGATCGATGATATGCGTCAGGTCATGCACGTATCTCCTCAGGTGAGATA
Organism: Viscum album; assembly: GCA_963277665.1. Classification (NCBI taxonomy): domain Eukaryota; kingdom Viridiplantae; phylum Streptophyta; class Magnoliopsida; order Santalales; family Viscaceae; genus Viscum; species Viscum album. The sequence goes on from OY728160.1 coordinate 1,569,524,326, forward strand.
TGTGGAAGACGTCGTGCACCCAGTGCAACTGAGGTGGTAGAGCTAGGCGATAAGCCACCTCGCCTATCCTACTGAGAACCTAGAATTGTCCGATAAAGCGTAGAGATAACTTGCCACCCCTGCCAAATATCCATAATCCACGTCGAGGTGAGAACCGCAAGAAAATGTGGTCACCATCCTCGAACTCCAATGGTCTCCGCCGCCTGTCAACATAAGACTTCTATCAGCTCTGAGCTATCCTCATCATCTCCTGGATAACCTGGACCATCTCTGTCATGGCATGGACCATCTCCTGTCCCACATGTGCTGACTCCCCAGGGTCTTTCCAGGACAGAGGTGATCTGCATGGTCAGTCATACAATGCCTCGTATGGTGCCATCCCGATGGTGGAGTGGTAGATGTTGTTGTACGCAGAATCCACCAATGGTAGGTTGTCCTCTCAGCTGTTACCAAAGTCATGGACACATGCACAGAGCATTTCCTCTAGAGTCTGAATGGTCCTCTCCATCTGACCATCTGTCTGAGAGTGAAAGGCAGTGCTCCGACGTAGCTGCATCCCGAATGCCTCTTGCAACCCCTTCCAAAGCCGGGAAGTAAAGAGAGAATCTCGATCGGAGACAATAGATGATGGTACACCATGAAGTTCTACAATCTCCTAAACGTAGAGACGTTCCAAGCCCTCTACTGAGCCCTGCTCTCTTATGGGTAAGAAGTGGGCCGACGTGGTGAGTCGGTCAAAAATCACCCAAATGGAGTCGTGACCTTTGGAAGTACGTGGAATTATAGTCACAAAATCCATAGATATCCCATCCCACTTCCACTCTGGGACCTCCAAGGGATGCACCAAGACTACTGGTACCTGGTGCTCCACCTTCACCTGCTGGCAGGTGAGGCATCGAAAAATGAACTCTGCTACAGCCTTCTTCATACCCGGCCACCAGTGCTGTCGTCTGAGATCCTGATACATCTTTACCACTCCTAGATGTACCACTAAAGGGGAAGTGTGAAACTCCCTCATCACCTCCTCGTATAAAGCATCTGGTACCATGGTACGTCTTCTGAAAAGGACATCGTGCTCTCCTCCTATAGAGAATCCATCAGTTTCCATTCCTGAGGATATCTGTGCATGCCACGTCTCACAGTCAACATCCCGACGTTGCGCCTCCCTGACCCACTGCAGTAGTGGAGGAGTGTCTGTGAGTGACTGAAGAAAGGCTGCTCCATCTCTATCCATGGAGGATAACTGCAAAGAGGCTAGCTGCTCTGTCACCTCTCCAAGTAGTTGAATGCCATTCCTCCTGCTGAGAGAATCAGCTACTATGTTCCCCTTTCTATGAGTATAGACTATCTCAAATTCATATTCCTAGAAGAACTCGATCCATCTTTGGTGTCTCAGGTTCAGGTCCTTCTGCGAGAAGATGTACCTGAGACTCTGGTGGTCAGAATAGACTGTAAAGCGCTCGCCCATCAGATAGTGTCACCTCATCTTCTGAGCGAAGACCACTGCTGCTAACTCTAGGTCATGGGTAGTGTATTTCTGCTCATGCTGCCTCAATTGATGTGATCCATAGGCGATCATTGCCCACTCATGCATCAGGACACATACTTTTCTGATCCTTGATGCATCGTAGTAGACTATGTACCCCACTCCCTCCTCTGGAAGCCTCAAGATAGGTGCGCTGGTCAATCTCTGTCTCAGCTCCTGGAAGCTCTGCTGACATCTATCTGACCACATGAAGGGTTTCCCATTCTTCGTCAAAGATGAATGTGGTGACGCAACTCTGGAGAAGTCTGGCACAAACCTCCGGTAGTACCCAGCTAGCCCCAAGAATCTCCGCCCCTCCGTCACACTCCTGGGTGGATCCCAAGCTAGCACAGCCTCAATCTTTGAAGGATCCACTACAACTCCCGCCTTAGAGATGATGTGTTCCAAGAAGTAGACCTCACATAACCAGAACTGACACTTTGAGAGCTTACCATAAAGCTGGTGCTCTCGGAGTGTGTCTAGTACAACCCGCAAGTGGTAGGTGTGCTTCTCCTCAGTGGTCGAGTATATCAATATGTCGTCGATGAAGACCACTACAAATCGATCGAGTTAAGGATGAAAGATCCTGTTAATGAGCCTCATGAACACTACTGGATTATTGGTTACGCCGAAAGGCATATCCAAGATCTCATAGTGGCCATACCGACATCTGAAGGTCGTCTTCGGCACGTCCTCATCCCGAACTCTAAGCTGATGGTAGCCTGACCTGAGGTCTATCTTCGAGAACCATCATTCTCCCTTGAGCTGATCAAAGAGGTCATCAATCCTTGGTAGCGGATTCTTGTTCCTCACGGTCACCTGGTTCAGGCGACGATAGTCGACACAAAGTCGCAAGCTACCATCGGCCTTCTTGGCGAACAAAATCGGGGAAGCCCAGGGTGAAACACTGGGTCGGATGAATCCCTTGCCCTGCAAGTCCTCCAGCTGTACCCATAGCTCTCGAAGCTCAGCGGGAGCCATCCGATATGCTGGTGCAGATATCAGGGTTGTCCTAGGGTACAGGTCAAAATAGATGTCTACCTCTCTACAAGGAGGTAGTCCTGGAACGTCGTCAGAGAAAATGTCTGCATACTGATCCACCACTATAGGAAAACTAGGACTCTGCACGTCTACTGATCCTAGGATGAGGCTAGCCAACTGATGAGTGATGGGATGTCCTCTCCTCTACGTGAGTCCATACTACACTATAAAGGCTCCCTTCTCACCGGTGAAGGTGAACCTGCTCCCATCGGTGCGAACACACCGCACATTGCTCCTAATACAGTCGATCTGAGCATGAACTGTAGATGACCAATCCATGCCCAAGATGACGTCGTAAGGCCACGATGCCTCTAAAAGAAGATCCCAGCCGAAGCTCTCGCCTCCTAGAGTATGCTCACACTACTGGAACCAGTGCGTAATCATTTGGTATGCTCCCATAGGAGTCTCTAGCATTAAGGATCGAGCCAACAGCTCTGTCGGAATCTCTGAGCATCGAACAAGGGCAGCGACAATGAAATATTGACTCACTCCTGTGTCTATAAGAACTACAAAAAGGGTGTAATAGACACAGATGGTGCCTCAAATAATCTCTGGTGCGCTGTGGTCGTAGGCCTCCACTGCCTGAAGCTGAGCCTGCCTCTGCCCGCAAACTCCCTGTGGTCGGGGTGGACCTCCTGGTGGTGGTGGTGGTAAAGCCTCAAAGCATCACCCACCACCTGCTGCTCGTCCAGCTACTCTGCCTCATCCACCTGCTCTCTGCAGACCGCCACGGTCGACCCTCTACCTCTGCCTGGGTGCCCCCTCAACCATCTGCATCTCCTCTGCATGACGGGTCGAGAAGTCATGAGCCATGTGGCCCTGCCCACCGCATACGTAGCACTGTCTGCTCCTCGGAAGGTTGGCTCCACATCGTGTTCCCCGAACCTCTAAGCCAGTGTCCTGAGGTCGTCCACCTGATGGTCTAGTCCACCTGGACCCCTGTGATGTCCATCTACTACCAGTTGCAGACGACTCAGCAACATGTCGCCATGCGGTAGGTCTCGCTGCTGGTGTAGTCTTAGCAAGAAAGCTCTCTATGACAAGGGCTCACTCCAGTCCTCCTGCCTACGTCAGAATGCTGAGGGAGACCATCGATGACCTGATCTCATGCCACAGTCCCTGCTCGAAGGTCCGGGCATGGAAGAATGGGTCCTGTACCATGTATGTCGAATAGCGTGAGAGATCGGTAAATCTCACCAAGTACTGGGCTACCGTCATGCTACTCTGTCGTAGCTGTAGTAGCTCCTGGATGCGCACCGCACAGAGGGTGGCTGGAACGAACTCTGAGAGGAAGAGGCTCTCAAAGTCCATTTAGAGGAGAGATGCCTCGTCGTGCACCTAGAGCATCAAGATCCACCATCTGCCTACTGTCGCGTGAAGGAGGTTCGCTGCAAGGTTCTCCATGAGGTCAGATGGTGTCCCCACTAACCTAAAAACTCGTACAACAGCCTCCAGCCAACCCTATGCTGCCTGAGGGTCTGTCTCCCCACGGAACCTGGGTGGTCTCTGATGATAAAACTCGTGAAATTCACTAGGGCTACATGCACTCTCAGCGGCTGGGGCTGGTGGCATCGGTGGCTCGGTGGGTAGAGGTACCGTCGATGCCTCTGCTGAAAAAGGGCCCTGCACCGAGGCCTCATCGCTCGGTGGGCTGTCGTCTCGCACAAAGCTCAGAACCCTAGCTGGTTGCCATCATGGGGCCATATTGAAAAGAAACAGGTGCACCACAGTTAAAACAGTATACCTGGTGAGCTGACACAAAGTAATCAGAAAGAAAAACTTTTGAAACACACATGTAATCAATGTTTTCGTACACTGAGTCGGAAATCAGATGTCAGGGTCCTGGTGTACAGATACGTCGGCCGCCGCACGAACACTGGACTCCCTGGACTGATTACCACACTCAATACTCGTAACACTATTGCTTCACATAGAATAAAGATCAGAGTCATGAGTTCTGCAGTAGAACCAAACTCTTCTGATACCAATTTGTCACGACCCGTCCCCTGGGGTCATGTCGTAACTACCCCAAGCCCGCCTTCCATAGGCCAGGGGCTGGCAACTAGCATGAAAGGTGTAAATCCCGATAAAAAGGAAAGTCATTGCCTTTATAATGTAAACAAACACCATAAAGTAAAAGCGGAAGCAAACACTAGGTAAGCCAAGATGAAAGTACACCGAGGGCCGAAAATACAAGCCCAACAGTAAAGTACAAGAAAAAGACAAAACAGCAGGACGGTGTCAAGCTGCTCCTGGAACGTCCTCCTGAGTCCCTACCTGAATGGTAGGTACAGATGGCCACCTCAGCTCTCCACGTTCGTCTCTCACCTCTGGGTACCGTCTCGTTGTGAAGTCCACCTCCGGGTACCCTCTCTTCGTCAAGTCCACCTCCGGGTACTGTCTCGTCATGAATTCCACCTTTGGTTACCATCTCGTCATGAAGTCCACCTTCGGGTACCGTCTCGTCGTCACTTCCACCTTCGAGTATTGTCTAGCTCTACAAGCCTCAACCACGATCAGTGATGTCCGTCATCTCCAACCAACACAATGTAATGTGGGCAAAGACCATGCAGGGGTGAGTATATGATACTCAGTAGGGACTGCAAGACCCTCGAAGGTATCCCTGAATCCAAAATGGATAAAACACAACGAAAAGATACAATCATGATGTAACATCCAACACTACTTAGTGATATTCCCATACATATACCTAAGTCATAAAATCCAGTTAGCTCCAACTAACGTGCTCAAGCATAGTCCAGTACACTCAGGAAAGTAAAACTTATTCCTCATAGGAATGTATGAACCTATCAACACAGAAAGGTACAAATCAGTCCATACAAGAAAGTACAACCTAGTCAACACAGGAAAGTAAATCAATCACATCAATGATAGAGACTGAAAATCAAGACACAACTCACAAAGGTATACATCATTTGTAAAGAAAAAGAGATGATCATAAGTAGTTAATGATTCATCTAGCTGGGACCCACGTAGGATACTAGACTAGCTAAGCTGTCGGACCCATGTAGTATACTAGTCCAGCTACCATGTCGGACCCACATAGGATACAAGTACAGAGTCAAATACTGTCGGACCCACGTAGGATACAAGAACAGTGGTCACGTACCTCCAGACCCACATAGGATACTAGAACAGTAGTCATCGCCGTCAAAACCACGGAGGATTTCACTACGGTCGTAATCGCTGTAGAACCCAAGGAGGATTTCAGTGCAGTCGTCATCGCTACTAAACCCATAGAAGATTTTAGTGTAGTCATCATCATTGTCGCAGTCGCAGCCAGCTCTAGGGTTCCCACACACAACATGATCAATTCTGGGAGGGTCTGCTCCATCAGCCAAGGGGGTCGAGACATCAACTAACACATATTCTAGAGTTGATGTGTCCCAATGTTCCGTCTCAACGAAAGGAACTCAACGTGATAGACGGTGCGTCAATCGGACACCCGGTTTGAGAGTTATTGGCCATTTCATTCCAGGGGCCCAGTTGGTTTTTATGTCAAAACCAACACGACCTCAGTCCAACTGCGTCCAGACCTTGAGCGGAGTAATCCAAAAGGTCCGTCTCACTAAGATTAATCCAACAAAGTTGACGGCACATCAATCGGACGTCCGGAGCTCAACTTATAAGCGTTTCCGCTCTGAGGGCCCGGTTGGTTTCGTGTTTGAACCAACCCAGCCGTACCCAAAGTTCTCCGAAACCTTCAGTGTAATAAACCGAAACGTCCGTCTCAATCCAAAGATCACATAGCAACTAAAGGTGTGTCGATCGGAGGTCCGTAGCCCTTGTTACGGGCATTTAAATGAACCTGTCTGATTTTAGGGAGTTTTTGGCCCAGACCGACCTGGCCCAAGACCCCCTGGGTCGGCCCAAACCAGGTCGACCCGACCCGGGCCGGGTCGGGCCCATCAGGGCGGGGCGCGGCCTGGCTGGCGCGGCCCGACCCAGCCAGCGTGGGCGCGGCCTACATGGCCAATGGCTCGGACGTTCGTCCGAGCGAGATGCGGAGGGCGCCGCAGCCCCCCCCCCCCCCCCCCCTTGATTGAGAAACGCCCCCCCCCCCCCCTGCTTGGGGGGCTCACCCTTTTCCAGCCAGGGTTTACAACCCCCGGATTTCCCAAAAACCAGCCGTCCAGTTTGGTCGGCCGGTGTGCCACCGCGGGACCCCCCTGTGGGTCCTTCCCTCCTTGCGCCGGCGACCGGCGGGTCCGGCCACCGCTGCCTGCACCACCACGGCCTGCTTGAAATGGCATGGCGGGACGACTCCACGCCACTCCGCCGTGGCCCGCCCCAGCCGCGGCCCTCCGCAGTGCTCTGGCGCGGCGCGTCGGCGCCGCGCCCCTTCACCCCATTCCTCTTCTTTCTCGCGCAGTGTGAAGACATTGTGCTGCCTTTCTTCCAAACCATATAATAATCAACAACAAATGAAATGGGGAGGAGGTTTGTTCATGTTCGTGTGGCCCGACCTCCTCTCGTTATCTTGATAACAGGAGGCTAAATCATTAACATTGAATGCCCATATATTCACGAACATAAAATCAAACCCCTACCTCGATGAAGTCATCGAATGAGGATCGCCATGGGGAAAGGACGTCGCGGAAGACGGCGCCGTATACATCGTCGGTGTTCACCCGAAGAAGGATGCGGTGCGTCGTCATTCTCCGAAGAAGGCGTCTCTCACCAGCTCCGGAGAGGAGAGGAGACGGCACGACGATTCCCTTGAGGTGTATGATTTTTTCGTCATAGACTCGGTGTTCTTTGCATTCTTTGACTAGGAATAAGATGTTCTTTAGAGTGCAAGAGTTCTCTCCTTGTTTCCGTACAATGAATCAACCTCTAATAAAATAAGACATTGTCTTATTTTATTCACACACACGCATGCCAACATTAAATTTGAAATTTAAAAAGATCTCATTCAATTAATTAAATTAATAGAAGAGCCTTTAACAGTCCATTAAATTGGGAGAGTTGACCTATCATTTAAAAGGGGGTGCAGGTGTGTTACACAATTAAATGCACGAGGGATGTTTTAAGGTTTTTGAAGGGGTGGGGCTCATGTGGGCCCCACTTTACTAATATCCTACCTAGTGGAGTTAGTATGTAGTGTGTAACACCAGAGAATTTTTATGAGAAATATTTTTTTTTATGTTATATACATCATAAAAGGAATCTTTCACTACACACAACACTAGCTTGGTTTTTTTACACGCAATCATGACCTTCCTCGATAGCTTGCGTTGTACGCAATACCGTGTTTCACTAAACAATGATATGCTATTAAAATATTATTAAGACTAGTCGTTATGAATAGTAATACCCACTTTTTGAAATTTTGTAAACTTTATTTTTCAATATGGACTTCATTTTTTGATTCAGAATATCAAAATTAGCCTAGGGTGAAATTTTTCTATTTTTCTGAAAACTTTCAATTTTTGATGAATAAGGAAAACACTAGGTTACTATTTAAAAACCAAATTTTTATTTAAATAATTATTTATTTTATTTAAATTTATTTTAGGTCAAAATTGATACATAATACCAATATAAGTTAAAAGTAATTCATTGAAGTCATTTTATAATAATTTTAGATATATAAAAATTTTATTGAACTTTTCACCGTCTTTTACCCACCTCCTAGGAGAATTTGCAAATTTACATAAAACATAATTTTACCGCTTCTATGAGTGGAATCTCAAAAATCCAAGAGACACGGTTAATATCAAGGTCTAAAATGTGGTACAATGAGATGAAAATAATTTTTGGTGAATAGTAACTTTTTACTTTTTTTACCACGGTTAAAAGTAAATAGTGTAATTAAGGGTAAAAATGATATTATTATTACCCTAACACATGTCCTAATTCTATTGGATTAGTTTAATTCAACCAAAAACAACCTTAGAAATAAAATATGTCCTTTTAGGCCCACTTGTATTAGATTAGGACATTTAATATTAATTTATTTAAAGAAGGGTTAAAATAGTTAAAATCAAAGTTTAATAACTAAATCATTTTTAATATAGAGTTATATATACGATAAATTCAACTTTAAATATCCATTATAAATATAAAATGATTTCCTTCATAATGGTATTTTATTTGTAAATTTTGGACTTTAAATAAGTTATTTTCTTTATGATACAATGATGATCTAGTAATTATCTTATTAATGAAATATTGACATAATTGATGTTATAAATACCCAAATAAATGTAATTTGAGACCTTTTATGAATTAAAATAATTTTCAAGGAAAATATTACATATTAGTGCAGATTTAATTAACTATTTTTGAACTAATATTTCTGTTATGAATTTCACAAAAATCAATTACAAAATAGTGTCAAAATTGACATAAAATAGGGTTTTAAACAAATATTATATTATTAATTGTTTTTTTAATCCTAAAAATCTAAGGTTCTTCCAAATTACATAGATAAGGTTATATATATAAATAAAAAACAACATGGGGTTCGTTTGTCTTGTTATAGTAATTTTATTAACCTCTAGTGTAAGAAAACATGAAGACACGGTAAAAGTAAAATTATCTAACTTAAAGTTAAATCTAAATGATACGGTTAAAATAAAAACCTAAACTTTTCTAAATTCTATTGAATGAGAGGATTTTGACCCATCCCCACCTTAGCTTCAAAATAAATCAATTTGGAGATATTAAAAACCGAATATGACATTATAATAAAATATTATTTTTAGTTTTCCCAAAGGTGCCCCTCTCCTCCCCTATAAAAGGGCACCTCCTCCCTCTCTTCCTAACACCACTTTGAGCCTTAATGATCGTCCAAACCCTGACAAATTCTCTTCTCCACTTCCCTAGAAACATCCTATAGGCCCTGGTCTTCTTCAAAGACAAATTTTAGTGCCCTAAGAGGAGGTCTCAATGAGTCGCTTCAAAGAAGAGGTAATGTCCGTTACCGATCCTTTCAACTTTATTTCTTATTGTACTTCTTCTTATTTAGTTGTTTCAGTATGAAGTAATAACATCAGTATCACTCATATACTAATATGTTATTATAAGTATGAAACAACCCTATTTCACCATCTAACCATCCTACGGAAAACAAAATCACCACGTGTGCGTACGTACGAAATATCATCTCCACATTGTGGTGTAATCTATTTTCCACCACCACCTTAATTGGATGGGTATAATGGTGTAAATAATAACTATATATGATTATTGTAAAGTGATATTGATTCTTAAATAGTATACATACACTCCAATTCAATTCCACAATCATGGGAACGATATCATCGCTCGTGCGTACGTACAAAATACCTTCTCCACGATGTGATGCGACTCGTTCTACATTATTTTCATTGCATAATGATTACATAAATGAATTGAGTGAATAAATATGATATGTAAATGAGGTATCTATAACCTCAAACGAATAATAATAATTTATTTGACAAAACACACATAAGAACAAAAAGCAATAAACACCTGAATAACAAGTAACAATGAAATATCACTAATAAGAAGATAAGAATATTACCATATATGATATCATAAAAATAATTATGATTCTAGAATAATTCAATTACATTATTTAAATCATTATAGAGGATGTTAGGACACTTACGAAGCAAATCGGACCTAAGGTAAGAGAAAATATCCCAATCTCATTTTTTATCCGAGATTGTTTATAATTTGGTATTTATTAGGTTGTATTTTATCATCCACATCCATGTTTCCTCAATATGTAATATTATTTCCATCCACCTACAATTGATTAAATCTAATTTTACCCTTCAGTGAGTTTTTAGTAACAGATATGGAAGGAATCTTTTTTCGTTTTTCATATGAGGTACTTTTTGACTTTTTGGACACAAGTACGAGAAGAATGTTTTTTTAACTTATATGGCATGAATGGATTTTTAAAAAATTATTTCCAAGAAGCTTCCTTTAAAAGTTTTCTTTTTTTTTTAATCAACTTCTTTTAGTTTAAAATTTTATGACATGCTAAGAAATTAAAAATGTTTTTGAAGTAAAAAAGATATTTTCCTCAAGATTGGAGTTCAAGTGTTTTATCAAAATTATTTTACATATAAGATAATACATGGTTCTGTTTCTATCCCTATTATTACATTGATTTGATTATGTTGTGATGGAATTATTTTTATTAATTCCTTTGTCTTATATGAATTGTTTTATGATGTCACGATTTTTAAGAATCCCATTTTTATTACATGGGTTATAAAATGATGTATGATTTATGATTTTGTGTCACACATAAGAATGGTCTCATTATGAGATGGGTAAGACCTATATCACCCTCCAATACATAGGTAAAAGATTTATATCTCATGAGATAAACATGGCTGGAATGGAAGGTTAAACTGGTTCAGTGAAACAGGACTGAAATAAGGAGTGAACTCGGTTTAGAAAAGGACTTTGTCTGCTAAGATAGTCTTGGATATGAGTTTTGAATACAAAGAAATGATTCTCTATGATTATGTGTGTATTCCAAAAAGTATCATGTTTTATGTTATGGTTATTGAGATTACATTTCACTAATATGATTTATCCCATGTTATGAAATTATGATCTCTTTTGCAGGTTAAGATTTCCAAAATGTTATGTTCTTATGAATATGATGTGATTGATATTTATTTTGTTTACCCTTACTGAGCATTTGAGCTCACCCTTTTGTATGTTTTCTTTCACCAGGTCAGGAAGAAGGTTATTAAGTTGGATATTCCAAAAGGGACTCTAGATATGATTAAATAAATGGGAGACAATGTAGATGCTTTATGAACCAGTTGGTTATGTTTCCCAGTTTCTAAAGACTCTATACCTATACGGTCCTTTCCTAGTTTTGTTATATGTTGTAATAAGTGTACTTCAATTCTGAATGTAATAACAATGTATGTAATGTATGGGTCGTTATAGTTGGTATCAGAGGAAAGGTATAGTCAACCATTGGATACTATGATTTGAAAGCCTCAGTAAGAACACTAAGGATATGTCTAGGCATAGAACACAATCTTAGTGTTTTAAAAATATCCAAGAAGAACCTGTGATAAGACCTTAAGTGTGAAATTTTATTCTTAATTATGTGTTTTTCCTATTATAATTTGTGTTTCTCACAATATTTTTCTTCGTTTTAGTCAATGTCTGGAACCCGAAGGAACCGTGTTAATGCGGAATGCGACGGGAAATTCAATGATTGTCCCCCTGAGCAAAAAAACGTTATGAGAGCTGGAATGCAAAATCTTGTAGCCATGCTCACACAATATTCTCAAGTTATGAATCATGCAGGACTTACAAACGACCAAAGAAAGGAGCCACATTCTGTTGAATTCTTCATGAGGCAGCGTCCACCTTCATTCAGTGGGTCTTCTGATCCATTAGTGGCTAAACAATGGATCAGTACCACTGAAAATATATTTTCAGTTCTTCAATGTTCTGAACATGACAAAGTCATCTTAGCAGTGTATCGTTTGGATGGTGATGCTGATCAATGGTGGAATCTTATTAAGAATACGAGTAAAAGGGATGAAATTTAGTCCATGGATTGGGACGAGTTCACGAACTTATTTTCTAATAAGTACTTCCCTCATATTCTTCGAACAATGATGGAGAAGGTGTTTCTTGAACTGAAGCAAAAGGATGATGAATCTGTTGGTACCTATGAAGCAAATTTTACAAGACTTGTAAAGTATTCTTATGGTGTTATTATCCAACCTGAGATTAAGATCGATCAATGCTTTAGTGGATTAAAACGAAGTCTTTGAAGGAAGTTAGCCATAAGGGACTTCAATAGCTATGAGGAAATTTTTTGATGTGCTCTCGAGGATGAGATGGAGATTAGAGTAATCCATCAGTCATATGGGTTTGATAAGAAGACGAAAATGGAATTCAAAGGAAAATCTAAAGAGCCCACTGAAAAGAAGATGCGTTTTACCTTATGCTAAATGTGTGGAAAAAAACATGGATGGAGTTGTCTTAAAGGGACCAGTAAATGTTTCAAATGTGTAAAGTAAGGTCATCAAGAATTTGAATGCCGCAATGATGGGAAGAAGATGTCTAGTGACGCGGACAAAGAAAAGGATACACAGAGTGCACCTCCTACACTTCAATGTTACAAGTGCAATGAAATGGGGCATTATACCAATCAATGCCCTAATCCAAGGGTTGTTTATGATGATCAACTTCAACAAACTCTTATGGCTAAAGACAAAGGAAATTCACATGCCATTTCTATCAGTGATGTGGAGTATGATAAGGAAGTGGTGAAAGGTACACTTACCTTCCAGTCTAAAGTAGAAAATGTTTTATTTGATTCTGGATCCACTAACTCTTTTATTTATGAAAAATCTTCTAAGGGTATCACCATATTACTTCAACAATTAGATGTTGAGTTAGCTATGATAACCCCTAATGGCACAACAGTCGCATCAAAAGATTATAATTCTTCTCCGATTGAAGTTTATGGGAAAGTGCTTCCTGAAAATCTTGTGATCCATCCTATAGTGGAATTTGATGTGATTCTTGGCATGGATTGGCTTTATCTATATGGATCTCATATCAATTTCCAAATAAGGGAAGTCACATTCCATATTCCAGATCAATCTATGATCGTCTATCGATGCAAGGATGAACATAACCTTCCTGTGGAAATTTCTTCCATTTTATGGGTCTTGATTCCACTAAATGTGGGTTATTTATCTCAAATGGTTTGATAGAAACTCACGATTAAGAATATTCCCATTGTATGAGAGTTTGATGATGTATTTCCGGAGGAATTACCGGGTCTTCCACCAAATCGTGAAGTTGTGTTTTCAATAGAACTCATACCTGGTGCTTTACCTATTTCAAAGACACAATATAGAATGGCCCCAATTGAGTTGCAGGAATCGAAGAAGCAACACCAAGAGAATCTTGATAAGGGATTACTACGCCCTAGTACATCACCTTGGGGAGCACCTGTTCTATTTCTTAAAAAGAATGATGGATCAATGAGACTCTACATTGATTATTGAGAACTTAACAAGATCACTATCAAGAACAAATATTTTCTCCCATGCATTGATGACTTATTTAACCATCTATGCAGAGCTCAATACTTTTCCAAGATTGATCTTCATTCAGGGTATCATCAATAAAGGGTCAAAAGGGAAGATATACCAAAGACGGCTTTCCGTACAAGGTATGGAAACTATGAATTTATAGTGATGCCATTTGGTCTTACTAATTCCCCTGATATCTTCATGGATCTAATGAATAGAGTCTTTAGAGACTATTTTGATCAGTTTGTGGTAGTCTTTATAGATGATATTATCATCTATTGAAAGAGAAAGGAAGAACATGAATATCACTTGAGAATTATATTGAAGAACTTGAGAAAGGAGAAGCTTTATTCCAAATTTACCAAGTGTGAATTTTGGATTCAAAAAGTTTCATTTTGGGTCACATAATCTCAAAAGAGGTGATATCTGTGGATCCAGCAAAAACAGAGGTTATCGAAAGATGGTCGAGACCAACAATAGTAACCGAGATCCGATGTTTTCCTGGTTTGGATGGATATAATCGACATTGTGAGAAATATTTTTCACGATTATCTAATCCACTCACCAAGTTTACTCGAAAAGGAGTTAAGTTTTTTTGGATGGAGTAATGTGAAGTGAATTTCAAGGAGTTGAAAAGAAGGTTATCCAGTGCACCTGTGCTCACACTGCCTTGTAGTAGAGAAAGGTTTGTGATCTATAGTGATGCATCCAAGAAGGGGATGGGTTGTTTACTTATGAAAAATGATATGGTGATAGATTATTCCTCACGACAGTTGAAAATCCATGATCAAAATTCCCCAACTCATGATTTGGAGTTAGCTGCGGTAATCTTTGCATTAATGATTTGGAGGAATTACCTTTATGGTGAAAGGTGTGATATTTATACTGATCATAAAAGTTTAAAGTATATTTTCACACAAAAGGAGCTGAATATGCGTCAAAGAAGATGGTTGGAGATGATTAAGGATTATGACTGCTCAATTCATTACCACCCTGGTAAAGCAAACAAGGTAGCAGACGCATTAAGTCGAAAAGACCATGCTAGCTTATCCATGATGAGGATCACAAAAGATCCAATATTTTTGGATTTACAAAGGATGGATCTTGGAATTATAATGGAAGGGGAAAATCATATCTTTCTCAAATGAATGATCAACCATCTATACATGTGAAAATTAATGAGGATCAGAAAGAAATTGTAGAGTTACAAAAGAAGGTGAGAAATGTTCCTGAATTCAACCTTGATTGTGATGGGAAAATAAGGTTTAGGAATCGGGTTTGTGTTCCTCCCATCACAGAATTAAAGAAGGAGTTACTGGATGAGGCTCATAGTTCTTCATTACCTATTCATCCGGGAAGCAAGAAGATGTATAGGGACCTGAATGAGTACTTCTGGTGGGATGGAATGAAAATAGATGTTGCTGAATATGTCTCTCGATGCTTTGTTTGCCAACAAGTTAAAGTTGAGAGACAAAAGTATAAGGGGATGTTACAACCATTACCCATACCTGAATGGAAATTGGAAAACATCACTATGGAAATTGTCACTGGAATTCCTAAAACATCTAAATGATATAATTCTATCTGGGTCATAGTTGATCGTCTTACAAAGTCTGCATACTTCATTGCTATTAGAGAGGATTTCTCTCTGGATCATCTTCCCAGGATATATGTGAAGGAAGTGGTAAGATTTCATGGAGTACCACTTTTTATTATATCTGATCGGGATCTGAGGGTTACCTCGAAGTTCTGGTGAAGTATTCAGCATACTCTGGATACAGAGTTGAGTTTCATCACTTCTTATCATCATCAGATAGACAGTCAGTTTGAGAGAACAATTCAAACTCTAGAAGATATGTTAAGATCTTTCTCTATGGATTTCAAAGGTGTTTGGGATCAACACCTGCCTTTGGTGGAATTTTCTTATAACAATAGCTTTCACTCCAGTATTCAGATGGCTCTTTATGAAGCACTCTATGGAAAGAAATGCAGGACTCCAACATGCTGTGATGAAGTTGGGGAAAGAAAGCTATTAGGACCTGATCTTGTTGATGAGATGGAAGAAAAGGTCAGATCTATTCAACAACACATAAGAGCATCTCAGAGTCGACAAAAAAGTTATGCCGACAACCGGAGAAAAGACCTATAGTTTGATGTGGGTGATAAAGTGTTCTTACGAATATCTCCTTGGAAGAGAGTAATGAGATTTGGGAAGAAGCGAATGTTGAGCCCTAGGTATATCGGCTCTTTCAAAATACTGGATCGTGTTGGGAATGTAGCTTACCGATTGGCACTTCCACCGAATCTCTCTCATGTTCACGATGTGTTCCAGGTATCTCTCCTGAGAAAGTAAATACCTAATCCTTCACATGTACTCAACTCAGAATTTGTACCGGTCGAGCTCGATCTTTCATATGAAAAACAACTGATAGAGATTCTCGATCATAGTGAAAAAGTCCTACGGAACAAGACCACTCGCTTAGTGAAGGTTTTATGTGGGAACCACCAATTATAAGAAGCTACATGGGAGCTTGAGGATATGATGAGGGAGAGGTATCCTCATCTTTTTGTAACAAAGTGATGAATTTTGAGGGAAAAATTCATTTTAAGGGGGGTAGAATGTAACACCCAGAAATTTTTGAGAAATATTTTGATTTTATGATATATACATCATCAAATGAATCTTTCACTACACACAAAACTATCTTGGATTGCTTTACAAGCAATAGCGACCTTCCTACTGAGTTTCACTAAACAACGATATGCTATTAAAATTTTATTAAAACTAGCCGTTATGAATAGTAATACCCACTTTTTGAAATTTTGTAAATTTTATTTTTCAAAATGGACTTCATTTTTGGATTCGGAATATCGAAATTAGCCTAGGGTGAAATTTTGGTATTTTTCAGAAAACTTTCAATTTTGGATGAATAGTGAAAACACTAGGTTACTATTTAAAACCGACTTTTTATTTAAATAATTATTTATTTATTTAAATTTATTTTAGGTGAAAATAGATACATAATACCTATATAAGTTCAAATTAATTCATTGGAGTCATTTTATAATAATTTTTGATATATGAAAACTCAATTCAACTTTTCACCGTCTTTTACCCACCTCCTAGGAGAATTTTCAAATTTACATAAAACATAATTTTACCACTTCTATGGGTGGAATCTCAAAACTCCGAGAGACACAGTTAATATCAAGGACTAAAATTTGGTTCAATGAGATGAAAATAATTTTTTGAGAAGAGTAACTTTTTACTTTTTTTACCACGGTTAAAAGTAAATAGGGTAATTAAGGGTAAAAATGTTATTATTATTACCCAAACATGTGTCCTAGTTTTATTAGATACGTGTTATTTGACGAGAAACAACCTTAGGAATAAAATATGACCTTTTAGGCCAACTAGGATTAGATTAGGACATTTAATATTAATTTATTTAAATAAGGGTTAAAATAGTTAAAATCAAATTTCAATAACTAAATCATTTTTAATATAGGGTTATACATAAGATAAATTGGACTATAAATATTAATTAGAAAGATAAAAATATTTTATATGTAATGGTATTTTATTTTTAATTTTTAGACTTTAAATAATTTAACTTATTTATGACACAATGATGATGCAGTAATTATCTTATTAATGAAATATTGACATAATTTATGTTATAAATACCCAAATAAATGTAATTGAAGACCTTTTATGAATTAAAATAATTTTTTAGGATAATATTACATATTATTACTGATTTAATTAACTTTTTTAGAACTAATATTTCTGTTATTAGTTTTACAAAAATCAATTACCAAATAGTGTCAAAATTGACATAAAATAGTTTTTAAAACAAATATTATATTATTAATTGTTATTTATTACTAAAAATCTATGTTTTTGAAAAATGACTTAGATATGGTTGTATATATTAATAATAAACCACTTGGTGTTATTTTGGTTTCTTATAGTATGTTTATTAACATTATACTGTAAGAAAACAAGAAGACACGGTAAAAGTAAAAATATCTAACTTAAAGTTAAATATAAATGATAAGGTTAAAATATAAACATAAACTTGTCTAAATTCTAATGGATGAGATGATTTCGACCCATCCCCACCTTATCTTCGAAATAAATCAATTCTGAGCTATTAAAAACTGAATATGACTTTATAATAAAATAATATTTATAGTTTTCCCAAAGGAGCCCCTCTCCTCCCTTATAAAAGGGCACCTCCTTCCTCTCTTCCTCACACCACTTTTAGCCTTCAAGATCGGCCATACCATCCCAAGATCCCTTCTACACTTCCCTAGAAACATCCTAGTGGTCCTGGTATTCTTCAAAGACCAATTTTAGTTCCCTAAGAGGAGGTCTCAAAGAGGCGCTTCAAAGAAAAGGTAATGTCCGTTACCGATCCCTTCAACTTTATTTCTTCATATACTTATTCTTTAGTTGTTTCGTTATGAAGTTATTACATCATTATCACTCATATACTAATATGTTATTATAAGTATGAAACAACCCTATTTCACCATCTATCCATCCTACGGAAAACGAAATCACCACGCGTGCGTACGTACGGAATACCGTCTCCACGCCGTGGTGTAATCTATTTTCCACCACCACCTTACTTGGATGTGTATAATGTTGTAAATAATAACTATATATTATTATTGTAAATTGATACTGATTCTGAAATAGTATACATACACTCCAATACAATTCCACGATCATGGGAATGATATCATCACTCGTGTGTATGTACGGAATACAATCACCACGATGTGTTGCGACTCATTCTACAAGATTTTCATTGCATAATGATTACATAAATGAATTGAGTGAATAAATATGATATGTAAATGAGGTATCTATAACCTAAAAAGAATAATAATAATTTATTCGACAAAACACGCATAAGAACAAAAATCAATAAACCACCAAATAACAAGTAACAATGAAATATTACTAATAAGAAGCTAAGAAAATGGCCATATATGATATCATAAAAATAAGTATGATTCTGGATTAAGTCAATGACATTATTTAAATCATTATACTGGAGGTTTAGACACTTACGAAGCAAATCAGATCTAAGGTAAGGGAAAATATCCCAATCTCATTTTTTTATCCTAGATTGTTTATACTTTGGTATTTACGGGGGTGTATTTTATCATCCACATCCATGTTTACATAATATGTAATATTATTTCCATCCACCTACAATTGTTTAAATCCAATTTTACCCTTCGGTGAGTTTTTAGTAATAGATATGAAAGGAATCTTTTGTCGTTTCTCGTACGAGGTACTTTTTGACTTTTTCGACCAAAGTATGAGAAGAATATTTTTTTAACCTATACTAAATGAATGGATTTTTAAAATAGTATTTTCAAGAATCTTCCTTTACATGTTTTAATATTTATTTATAATCAACTTATTTTAGTTTAAAATTGTATGACATGCTAAGAAAGGAAGAAAAAATTTCAAGTAGAAAGGATATTTTCCTAAAGAATGGAGTTCAACTGTTTTATCCAAATTATTTTCCATCTAAGATAATATTGGGTTCGGTTTCTATCCCTATTATTACATTGATTTGATTATGTTGTGATGGAATTATTTTTATGAATTCCTTTATCTTATATGAATTGTTTTATGATGTCATGATGTTTAAGAATCCAATTTTTATTACATGGGTTATGCAATGATGTATGATTTATGATTTTGTGGAAAACATAATAATGGTATCATTATGAGATGGGTGGGACCTATATCTCCCTCCAATGCATTGGGGAAAGATTTATATCTCATGAGATATTCATGGGTGGAACGGCAGGTTAAACCTGTTCATTGAAACATGACTGAAACGAGGAGTGAACTCGGTTTAGAAAAGGAATTTGTCTGCTAGGATAGTCTTGGCTATGAGTCTTGACTACTAAGTAATGATTCTCTATGATTATGTGTGTATTCCAAAAAGTTTCATGTTTTATGTTATGATTATTGTGATTACATTTCACTACTATGATTTATCCCATGTTACGAAATTATGATCTTTTTTGTAGGTTAAGATTTCCAAAATGTTATGTTCTTATGAATATGATGTGATTGATATTTATTTTGTTTACCCTTATTGAGAATTTGAGGTCACCCTTTTGTATGTTTTATTTACCCAGGTCAGGATGAAGGTTATTAAGTAGGATATGCCAAAAGGGACTCTAGATATGATGAAATAAATGGGAGACAATGTAGATGCTTTATGGACCAGTTGTTTATGTTTCCCAGTTTCAAAAGACTCTATACCTATACAGTCCATTCCTAGTTTTGTTATATGTTGTAAAAAGTGTGCTTCAATTCTGAAGTAATAACAATGTGTGTAATGTATGGGTTGTTATATAGTGGGTCCCACTCCAACCACCATGCCTAGGTTATAGCTGTATAGAATAGAAATAAAAATTGCAGCACAAATTTTTTTATTTCATTCATTGGTTAACACATTTATATAATAACCTCGCTCGAGAAAACACAACTCCAGAAAAGGTGTTTCTAAGAAATTACCGATGCTGCGATTCCATCTATGCCCTTGGATTTTCATTCCGAGCATCGGTTCAAATGTTAGAAAAAACCCGCTCGTTCATTCACTGAATGTACCCAAGATAAACATCGGAAATTGATTCCGGGCACACCGGGCCTCGGAATCAGGTGCCGTCAAAAACTGCGTACTCGTAAAATCCGAAAGAAAATTAAGAAACAACTTCCCTTGAAATTTATGGTTCTTTACATACACGAGGAGCTGTTGGGTGTGATTCATGATTCTAGATTGGAGGTTCATCCTTCTTTGAAAAAGATGTATCATACTTTCCATATGAAGTACCTATGATCACGATTGATAATTTTGTTTAAATATTTTTGTCAACATGATTCAATTATTTTTTGGTGAAATATGATAATTATAGGCTAGAAAGGGTTTTACTCCTTTAACAATTTATGAGTGAAAGTGGTATAATTTCAAAATGGATGTTTTTAGAGTATTACATAGGAAACCCCTTAAGAATGTTGTTGTATAGGTGATTTTGGATTGAATAATGAATTTATCCCACTTCATTCCTATAAGAGAGACCTTCACAGTTGATGATCTAGGAAGTCTTTATTTGAAAAAGGCATTATGGTTGTATAGTGTTCTAAGGAGTATCATTTTTGATTGAAATTATCATTTCACATCTCATTTCTGGTAGGTTCTTCAAAAGGATCTTGGATTCTAGGCTCCGTTGCGAAAAACTGATCATCCTTTGATTGAAATTCGATCTGAATAGACAATTCCAGTTATTCAGGATGTGTTATGAGCCTATGTTTTTGATTTTGTTGGTTTGTAAAAGTATCATATTGAAATCAAGGATTCTATATATTGTAATATATTCTTTAAAATGATCTATATGGTACAATTTTTATTCATTGTATACCAGGCCATTCCGTTCACCTTTTTTCTGGTTGGGGGTAGGTGAGTCATTAGTTGTTGGGACTAGTCTTGTATACGAGACATATAATGAGGTTCAGTTTACCAAAAAGTTGTTGGTGATCATGAATAAAAAGAAAAAAATCATATACTAACCACTATAAATTACATCTAGATTTCAAGGTTTTTCATCATGTTTTCCATTAAGAGTTTCCTATATTAAGGAAACACTATATCAGGAAATAGGGAAAGCCAGTGTCCAGGTTTTTTTAGACCTTTTGAGAATATGGAAACGGTCTGTCTTACAGCTTACCATTTAGTGCTTCTACAGTTCTATAGTTACATGCGTGAAAAGATTCCTATTTCCCAACATCAAATATATCTTTTGGACACCTACCATGTGATAGAAGTTGCATACATCGAGATTTGTGCTATTGTGTCCTTTGAGGAGAATCTAACATAGGTTGCGGATCACAATGATAAATATCTTCAAGTTAGGGAAATACCACTGGTTATTGTACAATGTATCCATGGGTGGGTTCAGGAGTGACCCGGAATAGGGATTCTAATATGTGGAAAATGTGTCCATAATGTTTTTATAATACATCAGAATGATGATTGGAGGAGCTTGGGGATGAGATGTTATATTGGGGGAGGCTGAAAGATACCATATTTTTTCTGGTACATCTATCTATGAGTTTTTTTGGACTTATTACATGTGTGTTTTGCATCATCTTCAATCCTTTGTGGTTATATTTATTCATGGATACCTATCATTTGAATAAACATGATCTTGGGTTGTGAGGAAACTTTAGAAAACTAGAGAGGATCCATGTGAAGATAATTTGGTGGGAAAATGAATTAATGTTTAGAAATATATGTTGGTTTTACTTAATAATCTCAAGGTATAAATGGGTGAAGCATTATCATTGGTTCCTGTTATTTTTAGAGGTATTAAAATGGTTTTCAATAGTTTAATATGGAAATGGAATGAAAACCCATTTACAGAACATTTACAAGGTGTGTAAATGGATTACACATCATGTATGTTTTCAGGTGTTTAAAATAAAATTATATAAGGTTATGGGTTGTTAATCATATCCCAATAAAAATATTTACACAATGTGTTACTTGTTGTTAGTTTCCCAACCAGCTATTTTAATGTGCATTGAGTGGATAGTTTTCCCATTCACCCACATGCATCTCTTCTCCTCTCGGCCTAGTGTAACCTTCTAGGTGTTTTAAACTTCTAACCTACATTCTAGGGATTACAGTAATGTGATCAATACCTGGTATGTCTTTTTAGTTAGTTCTTTCACTTCATTCCCTTATTTCTCAAACAATTATAGTGTGATTCCCTCATAGTGTGATTCATTGGATTTGGTCTTGATCATTTTTGATCTCAGAAGCTCTTAATGATCATCTATACCTTCTACATCTTGGGTGATTTCCATTTTAACCATTATGTTCTTCCTCAATTAAGGTAGGGGTTCTAAATTTTAACCCTATGGTTTGATAATTTTTATTTATATGCAATATTATGATTTCAACAATGAAACACACATATGAATTATTTAAATGTGGAATGCGATTATACCAAGGAGTTCATTGGTTCCAATTTGGATTTGACCTGGCTTGGGGATACACATTGGGTGAGAGAACATTCAATATAATTGAATTGGGCAATGGATTATTGTGCCTCAAAAAATTACATGGAACCCTAGGTGATTGATTGATATAGAATCCCTATGTTATGGATTACTTGTTATTGATTAATTGCTGATAAATGGTGATATAAATGAGTGGAAATTGAAATAAAAAAGGCAATTTTCCTAATTAAACATTACGACATATTATTCAATGTTGTGATATCCATTTTGTTGTAATAGGTCTTTGAATCCTTGTTGGAATTGTTGATGTGGGATATAATAAGTTGGTGATTGGATATTTTGGCTCTATTACTATTGTTATTGTACTTATATATGGTGGCTGATATGTTTATAAGATGAGGATGATAAATTTTGTGTAATAGAGGAATCCTACCATGGAATATAGTTGGTAATAATTATGATATTAAAGTGAGGTAGGATGGAATTTAATATGTAATAGAATATTTATGAACAATTAACATTTGGATGGAATAAAAAGTATAAGACAAATATTGATGATATTTAAAAAGTGGTTTAACATTAATTATTGGAAATGAATGGAATAAATAATGTAATGTTACTGGTAAATCAATAAATCTAGAAATGGATAAGGAAAATTGATAAATTGGAAGAATATGTAGTATTTCTTATTTTGGGATTGGATAATGAGGCCGGTTTTTGGTATAGTTGTGGAATCAATTTAAAATTATATTAGTGATAGTTTTATAATTATATAGTGTATTATTAGTGTTTTTTTATGAAACATTTTTTTGGGAATATATGTTTTTATTATATGTGTGTTAATTATTCGTGATTTCATATCCACCACCACCTTGGTTGTACAACCTTCGTGATGCAAAAATATTTAGGGTCTACGTGTTTCTTCCGAACATCTAGGTTGATGGGGGAAAATAAGGCTAACTAATCCATGTCCCTTTATCTCCCTTATATGTGTGATATGGGTTATGATGGATCATAATTAGTTTATTCGTATTGGTTTTAATTGATAAATGGGTTTTTATATAATATCATGGCTAACTTGGTTACATAAATGTTATGTTGATACATGGTGGGGTGAAATCCTTATAGAAGGAGGGAATGAGGTTTATGTTCATCATGTTCACATTATCCTAATATGATAAGTCTAAAGTGTATGATTATGGTGTGGTATCTAATGATTAGTTGTTTTATAGTTATCTTATGATTTTTGGTATATAGTATTGACATGGTACATGATGTATCATAGAACGGTTGTGGAAGACATAGGAATATAAGAATTTTTTCACTGGGAAGTGATAGTGAAAACATAGTGAGGAATTTATAACAGGGTTCTTTCTTGATATATTCATTTAATCCTATGTTATTTTCAATGATGTGATATTAGGATAGTAAGAAGTGTCATGTTATCATAATAGATGTCCTAGAATTAATGACTGATGGTTTTTCTATTTGTTCACTAAGAATGTAATATACATATTTCACATTTTCACAAGATTTCTTTTGGGGGTTCCTATAGAGTATACATGAATTATCACCCCAATATATAAATATGACTTTCATCTTTCTAGGTGGATGTTAGAAATCGAGTTGTACATTACTACCTTTACAAATAGAGCTATTTTTAGTGTTTCTTACATAGGTGATTTATTTCGACATTTTTTGGGATAATATTTTTATACTAAATTTTCATGTATTGTGAGATATTGGATTTATTTTATATTATACGGGTGATTGGTCGTATTCCTAATCTATTTCATAGATTATGTGGGTAATGGTGGACATGAACATAATTTTTTATGGTTTATTATATGACTGACCAGGATCATGTACTATGATATACATGAAATATATATTAAGTAATACAACATTTATGGGTCACTAAAGAGTTTTAAGAATCCCTTTATGCATATATCATATAATACAATATTAAAATAGGCATATGATAACAAGAATCCGATGTAACCACATGTTATTTCCTTCCTACATGGTTTCCCATAGTTTTTAATCCATGAGTAAGATAATTTAATCCTTGTATAACATGCAATAAATTATTTTATTAAATAATTTATAATATAAAGTAATTTTAAAAGCCTAGATTTGGATCCTAATGACTGGTTGTCTCAATTAAATTAAAAGAATCAAGGAATTATAATATAAGTGAAGTGATTCCTTAGTTATTGATCATAAACGTTTTCTCAAACTAGATGAATCTCTCTTTCTCTATTTATTGTGAAGTTCAGTTTGTCACTTGGTGAAGGTGATACCCATCATATATTTGAGGTACCAAAGAGGCATTTTAGGATCAATTAGTTAGTGTATTCCCAATAGATGATGTAATCAATTTCATTCGAATTTGGTGATCCTCATCAATCCTACATCCTAAATGGAAAATATGGAGTCTATTGTTACAATATTTCAGTTAGGCATAGTTCTTCAATTTTTGGAACATTTGATAATTTTTTATATATTGAGTATAATATGGGTTTTTATTTTATCACTGATCATAAAATTATACCATTATACCCATCATTGATTCTAGAGGTAGTTTCTTCAATGAATAATAAATTTATTTCTAATAGTTTTTTAAAAAATATATACCATATTTCATTTTCCATTATATCATTTAATATGATATATTGAATGATTCTATTGTTGTGTACTATATTGTATAATATATATTTAACATAACCCGAGATATGATTAGAGCCTATGGTTTATAATTTATACATATCATATGATATATTATATCATTAAATATAGTGTGGGGTTGGGATTCTAAAAAATCATGCCGCAAAACATAAATATGGTTAGCATTGCATCATTAAATATTTTCCATGATATATGATATATCTGGTCATATTCAGTTATATTAGTATTAGTGAATTATTAAATATATATCATATCGTGAGATATATATGAATTACTTCCCCTCTCTAGTTCATCAATATTTTATGATAGGTTGTCAGTCTTAAAATAAAAAATGTTCAGAAATATTAATTTTTTTTGATATTTATTGTTCTAATTTTTAAATTTATTATAAATTATAATAATTAGGAATATTAAAATGATATTTTTCATTACTATATACTAAATTAAAGTTTTAAATTATGTCCTCATATTTTTAAAAATAAAAAAAGTGTTTACTTATCATTATATTATATTTTTATTTACATGGAAAATCTAGTACTGAACAATATTGTCCCTAATATTATTTAAATAAAAAGTCGACATGAAATTCCGGCATTACATAGGGGTTTAAAAAATCAGGAGTACATTACTCCCCACATATCTGAATCAACTATTGGTTCACAATATTGAGGATCCATGTGTGACCACATTGTTTTTATTTCCATTATTGATCTCTTTGAAAATGTATCCAAAACTTGATTCGATTCCCTATATACATGTGAAACCATGATGTGAAGGTGATTTACCTGTTTAATGTAGACAATCAAATGAGGCAGAAATCTCCATGGAACATTTCTAGTTATTTATTTAAGGGTTTAATTTAAAAGTTTTGAATCTAACTAAATGCATATCGGATTCCAATTTATGTGGAAAACATGCTTGAAGGAATAGACCATGGACCAATGATTTTCCTTGTATGTAGTTCTTAGTCCAATAAAATGGTAAGAACAACATTTGATGGATCAATGTTGTGTGCAGAACAGACCACCACCTCATGTATGTCTTGGTTTGCTAGAGGTGGGACTGTCCACATTCAATTAGATCCGTTAGGATCTCATAAGTATTTAGTGGTTATATCTCATCATCAGGGGTTTCCTAGTATTTCATGGAACACCAAGGATCCTTAGGTTGCTGAAGTGAGAATTTGTTTTTGGAATTACACCCTCCCCCTAAAATCTTTGTAATATCCTTCATTTTTCAATACATAGGTAGGATCCCTAGATTAATGGATGGAGTCACATTATCAACATTTTTGGAATTTCACACCACCCAGATGGATGTACATATGGAGGAAGTGGAAGAAAGAGTTCGATTTTTGATTTTCTACATATTTCCAAACATGAAGATATGAAATAAAAGGACTTGAATATACCTACATGTACTTAGATCCCTGTTTAAAAGGTAAAAACATAACTCCATAGAATTTGATCTATGTCATACTCTATAAAGAGGTTCTACAAGTTCTCATCATCCCTTATACATAGGTGACAAGCGGATACAATTTTTTTTCAAGTTCTCCCTAGGTGGTTGTTAGTACGATGCATATTTTTCTAGATTTTCCATAAAACAATGAGCCTTGAGGGATCATTGAATGAAACCTTGAATCATTTCATCAATTTTGGTGGTGATTTAGATCCATCAAAATCCATCGGATATTAAAAATTGAAATTTAATTTTCCATTCATGTTGGGACACAAATTTAGATTGCTATCATCCATGTAATTATATATTTGAATATCAATCCCACCAATATTTCTAATAATTTCTACAATGTTACTATCTGAGAGTAGCTTAGCTATGGACATTTTCAAATTGTGTGAGGGAATATTTATTATTTTGATAGGATTATTCATCCATGGATCACTCCAATAGTTAAGAGTTGATTTCCTACTCACTATCCATTTTGATTGCTACTTGATATTAGTGAAGGAGTGTATGATAGATTACAACATAGATGATGCAATATATGATTGATTCCCATTTAAGAGGCTAAATTTGAACCTATTTAATAATAAATAAAACCAAGATTCATTGAAGTTTAGCAAATAAAATATTAATTTATTTATATGAACATCAATAATGATTCTGAGATCCTTGATTCCATGACACCTCATTTCAATGGAATTAATATATTCCTTCTGAAAAAAATAGTTATCAAATACCTTTCATACACTGATCCAATCAATTTCAAGTTCCTTATCATGTTTTGTAGGTCATCAAAGAGACCAATCGAAAATATTTTGATATAAATGGAGAAAAAAATGTAGTAGTGATATGAAACACACCTACTGTAGATTTCCAGAGTCAGTGCATTATTTTAATACATTAGAATGATTACAAGGAATGAAGTCTTGAAAGACCGATCAATTTAGTTGTCTTTGAAAATAGATTGCATACATGAACGTTACATTACACATTCTAACATACAACAAAAAAATGAAACATTTAGAACTCCATTGTTCCCTTAGATTAACCCTATATCTCAAACATAATACACTTCTTGGGATCCTAGGAAAATAAAACATAATAAAGGGGTTAGCTCAGAATCACAGTAAGGGTAAATAATTTATTGGAACCTATAGAAATTTAAGGCATGTTTGTGTAATAAAAACAAAAGCCTATTAAACTTAATCATCAATTGGGCACTCACACAACCCTCTAGGTCAACACATAAATAGAGGAATTCATATTTGGATTTGTAGAACATTTACTAAAGTATAGGAATCCCACTTAAAATCAGTGATAACAATAAAAATATTTTGAAAATTCATATGTATTTGATGAATAAAATCCTGAAAACCAAATTGAACCATCTCAAGGATTCATGTCTCTCAGTGGTAGTAGATCCTCATATGGTATATGGACTATATCTCGACCCCTTTCATTGTCCCCCAAGGTTGGTCTGTATAGTTAACCCTTCAACCACTTTACATCAAAACTCTATCCAGTTTATCATGATAATCTAATTCTAAAACCAATGAAGGTCTCTAATTTTCTTTATTCCTTGTCCTCTAATCATTATCATGACCCTCATTTAGGTCTCATCACATGTCTCACTCTAAGGATATAAGAAAACATAATTCCAAGATGAAAAAATATCTTCTATAACATACATACAACAAAATGTCACATTTAAGTCCTCAAAACAACCAATGTGTTTCACTGCCTTATTCTATGTGGAAAACAACAAAAATTAACTCCTCTTATGTCAAATTATGAATCATCAGTAGAAAATCAATAAAAACCATCATAAGGAAAAAAAAATTGTAGAATATCATGCATACCCAGAGTACATGGTTAGTGCTACGAATCCATAACTCATCCCATGTACATCTACATGTCCTGTAACGCATTGGTTTTGGGCATACACTACTACAAATCGAGGGGATTCATGAGTTTTTTCCATTTACTATATAGATTTAAAAGTCACATCTAGGGTGTGGTTGTGTACTTCCATACAGCCATGTCCTCCCTTACATGCGGTATCTACCCATGTTCTCAACGACATGGACATGCACCCTAACATGGAGTGTACTCCTTGTACATGTCATGTGCTTCCAAAAAGTGATTATTTCCAAAATGAATAGATAGCATGGAATGTTTTCATCAAACCACACACTATGTAGCGAGGGCTTCCAAATGAGAACCCATATGAACCTCAAGAATCCCCTTTCCCCCCAATTAGTAATAAATTGATTCCCATGGGTTTCTTAGAAGTAATACAATGGATCTAAAATATAACAAAGTCTACAATGATCCATGTATAAAATTCAAAAACTATCCTACCCCATGGTTTAAATGTTGAATCTTTGATTCCAATGCTACTCCTGGAAGCCACTGCACCCTGATCTTGTCGTAATTTATTTCCTGAGAAATTTCTAAATGGTATTTCCTTTTCCCTTCAATCTCATTCCATCTTCGGTGCAAGTGAGTATCCACCCCCCTCACCTCCATGTTTAGGATTCCCTGAATGAAGGGGGTATTTTTTTATATAATTTAAATAAATATATCATTAATTAATTAATTAAAATTTTATATAAAAAATTTCTCTATCCTCAAAAACATATTTGGGTTTATACCACTCTTAAGAACCCCCCCCCCAATTTTGGGCTCAACCATAGAGTTAGAATCTAAATCTGATACTCCATTGAAGAGATATATCCCCTTTCACTCCCATGATTAATTTTATATTTAATGAATTAAATATTATGTTTGAACTAAAACGGATCAAATTTCACAAAACACTTTTACTGGGGTAAAAATAAATATTGTTACTAATGAAGTGGTTATGTAAATTATCTGATTTCATTTACCAGGGAAAATAAAAATTTTGCCCCTCACATACTAAAATAATTAAAAATTAATTTTTTTGAAATTCAGAATATGGAAAAACATTGTTTCTTTCATCCTCCCCACCATAAAAATTATATTCTCCAAGAACCCTCCTTGGTATTTAAATCACACCTTGAAACCCACCTAAATTGTCAATTTATACTCAACGGACTATTTTTTACTCAAGGGAGTGAACTGATTTCTAGTGCATACCATCTATGATTAATGATACGACCCATTTAAGTTGATTCCACCACTGGAAATAATCAGAAAACTGCTAGGATAGTTCCTGACCACACCCTTCCATTCTAAGACATCATATGTTCATCAAAAACTGACCATCAGCCTCAGAATTCTACCCACCAATGAAATCAACTCATAGTTATTGATTTCGATCCTTGAAACCACTAAATGGTAAGGATTCTCAACAAAACATGTCATTATCTATCCATAGACCTGTTCAATGTATATCCCAATATATTGTTGACCATACGCACACATGGGCCATATTACATCAACTGATATGATACTCTCCTCTATAGAATTATCTTTATAGTTTCCTAATAGTTGAACACCAACTCAACATCCCATGGCTCAATAAAAGAGAATCCTTGTAAATTGACATGGTCATCTCACCCCCACAAGTGTGAAAAAATGAAACATCATATATCAACCACTTAATTCATCTGTGAATGAAATTTATGAAATTGTCGACATCTGGTCCATCATGAGGACCTCACTCACTAACTGTATATGGTTCACTTTGCACCATACAACTTCACATACACCTCTCCATGAGTACCGCATCCAAAGAGTCCTATCATCAAACTAGAAATAAATTTTGGTAGCTAGGAATATTGCAGATTATCTCTCAAAAAACTAAAGATGATGTGAATTTATTATGCATCATTTTCCCTTAAATGGGACTAAGATAATAAGTTTTTAAGGAGTACCACCATAAATACATATTTTTTGTCACCTCTATCTACAAGGACATCCTAATCCCATTAAAACCCCATGGTAATCCCTCCCTATAACAAACTAATCATCAGAAAGTAGTTTTTATCCAACACAAAACTACCTCCTGAACTAAATAACTTCATGAATTTTCTCCCATAACATCTGACCCATATGCCGAATGATATATCTCATCACTGATGCTTCTTTATCCAACTTCCCATTAACAAATAATTTTTACATTCTTATGTGTAACCAAACTGCAAAAACTTTTTAAATTTTATGATTCCCAACCAATGAATAATAAGCTCATAAGACATAACCATGCAATGTTGAGAACCTCTTATGATCCCAATACATCTCATAAGCACCAGGATCATTAGGTATGCACAACCATTCCCTGGACTATATACTTGAATGAATACAACCTCTTGAATACAACCACATTTCTAAAAGACTAGTACACTTGTTCTCCATAGAAATAGGACATACCAAGTTCCCAAACCCCGGAGTAGGATGCATTGTCCATCCATGATCATCAAATGTATAATGAAACCATTTGTTCCTTACAAGCCAAAAGGCAGACATATCTCACTTGAACATTCTAACGGGTGACCGTTAAAATCCATATATCTCAAACTAACCAATTTGGAGTCACATAAAATACAGTCACTAGGATCTCCCATCCAACCCCACTAGAAAAGTCACACAACTAGACCACTAGATGAGCCACATTGCTCTATGACAACTCATATAAGGCCAAAAATCATTGGAATTCAATAATTTTACCCTCTCATCATCACATTACACAATGTGTGAAAAGGATATATCTAGGGTCTCATAAATGGAATGAATCAAATACCAAACCAACCACCCACAACCATGGAACCCATCTTATTTGATAATCTTCACATAAGACCACTTTTGGGAGGACCAGGACAAAAAGAAACTTACTAAACCCACCCACTAGAGTTCAATGATTATATAATTAAACCATACAAACTGCCTTAGGTCACAACCCATGTTCTGCACAATAACCACAAATATTTCCTTAACATTGAAAATCTCACCATAGATACACATATCCTTCCATTATAATTAAATATATATGCTAATTGGATTGGTTGATTAAAATTCACAATGTACATATATGAGAAAAATCTATATGGTAATTTTTTAACAGTTAATACAACTAACCCTCTATCATCATAAAATCCACACATTAGAAGATCAATAAAAAATGGATCCCATGTTCCAATAATTATACATGAGAAGGGTTTTTCCTCCATAATGTATGAGTGAAAAATGAATCACATGCCTCTTTCCAATGGTCCAAGTGCTATAAATCCATCATAAATCATAAAATCTAATACCCATGGGAATCTCCCAAAGAGGAAACCAAATACAACCACAATATAGAATTCCAAGAACATAAATCTTAATCATTGGTAAATTAAAAATCCATCCAGAAAAGTTGTTCATGACACATAAGCTGATATTCATCACAATATTTGACGCATTCCTAAATACCGAGTATGAAAAACCCAAATTAGTGTAATAATAGTAAATTAACTATTTTGATACTACATTCTAATGTCCCATTCAAAATTCCACTAAAAAATTCCCTATTATATTTTTCCCTACAGCCTCAGACATACCTCCTCATATTCCACATGATGCTTATTAGTATCATGAGTCTAAATTTGAATTATGAGAAGAAAAATTCCCCCATATCAGAGTGAAAAACTAGAAGTAAATAACCAAAAATCATATAAATTAGAATACAAGTAATGTGAAAATAATTGAGATAGTAGAATGCTGTAATAAAATTAAATAAAATATGGGTCCAAAAAACCATCCCATACATACAATATGCATATCCCACAAGGATGATCAAATATGAAAAATAAAAACTAATAAATAAATTCATTAACTTCTACTACCAACCTTGATCCATGTCACATAACAAGACTCTAGAACCATGTCGATCTTCTCCAGACCGATCATCAGAATCCACAAGATAATCAATTCTCTATCATGAAATATTGGGACTCCACTATATCCATCATGCCTTTATTCTCAACCTAAAAGAAATAAATTTATTCAATCACACTAAGGTTCATTAATAGGTGGTGAGAAATAAATCATAGTAGGCCAATCCCAATGGTGAACCTATAATCTAATTCAATATGTCCAATGTTCATGAAATTTTCCCAGACTAGACAAAACATAACTATAATAAAAATACACCATATCATCATATGTCCTAGTGTCCGTAACTCTAGTCGACCATACTAGCTTCCGCCATTTTCATGGTTTCTATAAGCATGTATCGATAACCATGCATCCCAAAGAACAATGCATGTGATAAAACCATGGACACCCTAAACAAACCACATGACCTTGCGCATTATATCATAATTATTAACTAGACATATCAATCCACGAAACTCATACCATACCAAATCAATATCATTAACCAAAAATTTTTGTCTGATATCTAACACATGTATAAATGTCAATAGTGCATAGGGCATTAGTATGGAACCCCAATAATACATCATAGTTCATAGAGAATAATTCTAGCACCAAAACCATACATGTTAGATCCTATAGAATTAGTCATGAATCCAAATATTGGATTAATATTTTCATTTAACTATACCATTTATCTTGGTATAGCATTATTTCAAATCTAATTGGACCATCACTTAAACAATAAAGTATATTATATATGTTTGAATCATAATATTAACATCCAATCCATATAGTGTACTACCCATTTCTAGAGAATTATTTTCAAATCTAACAAAAAATGAATAATTCCATTCCACATAATCCAAACCATATCTACCAATGTCTTTGAGCCTTAGCCCATCACCCAAACCATAATCTGGAAATTGGTACACATATGGAGTGTCAGGTCTAGCCTTTTCAACCATGGGTGAGGATCACGATGGACAACACCCTAAAACATAGTTGATTACATCAATGAACAACATCCTAAAACATGGGTGAGGACCACCATGAAAACCACCCAAAACCTTGGGTGGGTCCATAACGACCAAAACCCTAATTCATAATTAAGTACCTCCATGACAAATACCCAAAACAATGGGCGAGGAACTCAATGACCCCAACCAAAAACATTATATTTGTAATTTCTATTACCCTTAACCTCATCCATATCTACGAATGGTCATGTACACCATTCTCATCTATATTTATGGAATTACTTTTCCACCAACATCATTCGTCTCTCAACAGATCCTCAAGAATAAATAATGTCTCTACATAATCTATATAAGAAAATATATCAAGGGTTGGCTAAACACCCATCCTAACATCAATGTCTAAGACACATTGGGTCATCCATCAATTTTGGTCCTAATGAAAATCTAACAACTAATGGAAGCCAAACAAAGACACCAAATTAGTGTCATTCTATCAATTAGGCACTCACTTAGACCTTTGTGTCAGAATATAAATTGGAGAATCCTTATTTGGATCTATAGAACACTTAACTAAGTTTATGAATACCTCTTCTAATCATTGATAAAAATTCCTTGTCCAACTACTATATCAAGGAGGTCACAAATCCCGAAACAGAGTATCTAGAATCTCACATCCTAAAATACCTGAATGAAAGTAGATCATTATAAGAGATTTGATCCCATTCCCAACCGCTTTCCAAGTCACCATGGGTTGGTCTTTACAGCCAACCTATCCACCACCTTGAGTAAAAAACAATCCCCACTAACATGTGAAAATACAACTAAAACTATGATTGAGGTCCCCAAGACAACTCACAGTACACCCTCTAATAATTCTCATCCTGCTGGCAGGGTCATGTACCCTTTCTCACTCTTAGGAGGAAACTGAACACAATATATATATAAAAATATCTATCATAACCTAAATGAACCAATGTGTTTCATAGAAGTCATCAATAAAAACTAGGGGTACACAATAACATTCTAGGTGGGAAAAACTCCAAATGGAATGATCATATGTTAGATACCAAATTTTGGGTGAGAAATCAAGTAAAACCCACAAAAGGCTAACAAAACTGATGTACACTACATGTACAGTAAGTACATAGTATATAATCTAAAACCATCCATCCTCCCATGATATACTATATGGAATGGCACACATGGGGTCTAGATAAATATTACTACTTGGCCAGGGTATACACGAGATATGGCCATGAATGACTTATATGGACAAGACATACATGTGCTCTATCCATGTACTTCTACATGACTATGTACTCCCTTAAATGGGGTGTCCTCCCATGTTCTCAACCACATGGAAATGTACCCATACATGGTCTATAGTTAAAATAAAATAAATATTCCTACAAAAATGTCCATCTTCCCTAATTGCGAAGAACTCATGACATGTGTTCTTCAAAACACGCGTCATATAAATTGGGTTTCTGAATAAGAAACCCCTAAAAAAATTCAAAAACTGCCATTTCAAACTAATAAGGAATAGTTAAACCCCCATAGGGTCCTTATATTTCATAAAAGTTCTTTATTACATAAAAACAAGACTTCTATTAGGATCATAGTATAAAACTCAAAACTAGACAACCTCAGGGTGTAATAACTGAAAACATTTGGTACAAATGTTTATTCGAAAGACACTGCACATTGATCTGGTCTATATATAAAACATAGACAATGACTAGGAGAGTTTTCATTCCCCTTCCTTCTTGAAAGATCTACCTATCGAGGGAGAGGACATATCCACATTCCTTGTGTTCATAGGGAAACCCCAATTGGGTGGTGGTTTAAAAAAATTAATTAATTAATTAACTAAATTCCAATAAAACATAA
Organism: Viscum album; assembly: GCA_963277665.1. Lineage (NCBI taxonomy): Eukaryota > Viridiplantae > Streptophyta > Magnoliopsida > Santalales > Viscaceae > Viscum > Viscum album. The sequence goes on from OY728160.1 coordinate 1,569,559,867, forward strand.
GTCTCATTTTTAGGAAATAGAAGTAGTATCCATAATTTCCTATGGAAAACCCCTCATTAGATACTCAACTATGAATTTAGAATCTTAATATTCTAATCTACCCAAAATATAGCACGGCTCATACTCATATAAATCATTTAAAATTTAATTAATTAAATTTTATTCCAAAAGATGAAGTATAGAGACCCAATATTGCCATATATAGATATTAAATCATTTTAGTTAAATATTAATTTTATTACATGAAATCACCCTTGAGGATCTTAAAGTTATAGTTCCTTTAGAAACATGGACATATAAGTAACTCATCCAAAATTAAGCTACAATATCTACTACTGGGTTCTACATAATTTGAACCCTACATAGAAAAATCATACCTTATAAAATTCATCAAAACCTAGGGAAATGAAACATAATAAAGGATGAGGATAAATTCTCAATAGGGGTAAAATAGATATATATCAATATATAATGATCATAAGGGTATGGGAACATGAGAATAACATTAAAATACCATACCCTTAAAATAATATATCAGAAACCTATGACATGGAATAAATCTTGGTTGTTCATAAGACATGAATAATAGTGGAATCATAGAATATGAACCATGAGTACATAACATTTGGATTAGGCATGAATTTTTTTTTTAAACATAATTATATAAAATTATTTTCTTATTAGTCATTTTTCATTTCCAATATTATCATATTGGAATGGGTATACACCCCAAACCATCAAAGTAGTCATGTATCATTCCCCAGAGTACCATAGTGGAAAATATCCCTTACTCAACTTGGATCCCTCCCCATTCCTATCCTATATACCTAATTAGATATCCATATTTAACCAATTAATTGGAAGGAGATATATGCACCATCTATCACATAATAAAATGCATGGATATTTTTTCTATAAGGTCTAAAACATTCATCTTATAAAAACCCATGAAATGAAATTGGATTCATAAAACATATATCATATCAGAAACCATATAAATAAATGGGATTCATAACACATTCATCATATCAAAACCCATAAAAATAAATGTGTTTCATAAACATTTCTTCATAGAATAACACATAGAAAATTAATGGGTGTCATATACATTTTTATCATAAAACTAAACCATCAAGAGAATTAGTAAATATGGTATCATTGGATCATATCCATAGTGAGGATAAAGTAGCATAAAAGGTTATAATATTATATGGAAAATGACCTTTAAATAAGAAAGCATAGATCATTATAATATAAAATAATATTTATATTAAAATGAAAATTTCAATACAATAAATACTTAAAATATTGTGGACATACTATTCTCTGAAAATAACACTGAAGCCTTATAATGTAATATTTAAAAAGAATTTAAAATTTTCATAAGGAAAATCTGATTTTTAATTTGAAAACTTTTATTTAAAAAATAAAACATTTCAAAAATACATTTCTTTTAAAATAAACATTTAATCATATAAAGGAATCTTGAAAATTCTATTAAAACATTTATTGAGGAAAACCCATTCTTTGAAAATAGTATATTTAAAACTATAAATTCATATTTTATTTTGGAAATATCTTTCTATTAAAATAATATTTTGAAACTTATAATGTAATCATTAAATGTTTTTGTTCATGGAGACTTGAGATTATATACAAGTTATAACGATAAAACAAGGATTCCTTTCACATTTTGAAAAAATCCAAATGGTATTTTTTTGGAAAAAACATGATATTACATTTATTTATTTTTTATATTCATATATGGGTACATATTTATTTAATAATAATTTTTTATAATCTTAAAAAAATTATATTTTTAGAAAACATGGATTTGGATGTAAAATCATTTTTGATGAAAAATATAAGTCATGTTTCCTATTTCTTAAAAACATTTTTTGAGAACATTTATGAAAAAAGGGAAAAAATGGAAGTATTATTTTAAAATTAAATTAATAACCATTAAGGAATAAAATTCAGGAGTTTGTGGATATATGTATCATTGGATTTCATTATTGGAATCATAATCAGAAATAATAATGAAAAACAATGGTATAGTAACATTTAACCTTTACAGGTTTTGTATTTTATAATGGTAAGCCCTATTAAAGAATAATGTACAATGAAATAGTGAATATTATGAAAATAATAATTTTAATTATAAAAAATTTCAAGGGGGAAATTTATAAACCTCATAGAGGAATATAGGTGCATAACATAACTTTTCTCCCAATGAAGGTATTTTGAGACAAAAATCTCATACCGCTTCGGAAACATCTGAAGCATGAAACCCATGAAATATAGATCCTAAAATTGGTATTTAAATAGAAATAATATTTAAAATAATCACCATAAAATAAATTAATGGGTATTGTATTCACTGCAAAAAAATAATAATTTGGGAATACAACATCTGTATCATGGAAGTAAAAAAGTGATGTGGAAATCCATTATATCATGGGAAATAAATTCTATTGTAAGCCCGAGTAAATTAGAAAATTCAAATTAGAATTTAAATATAAAAAAAAATTCTACTCATTATATCATAATTCAAATGGGTAGTATATACAACATATAAATAAAACAAGTTAGTTATTTTAACATATGTCACCTAGAAATTAATGATAGAAAAAATTCCCTTAACTTAAGTATCACAATCATTTGAACATGTAAAGTACTCCTATATAATAAATATAATATAATTATATATTTATTAAATAAAAAAGTATATATATATATATATATAACCAAATATGATTTTATTATGACTATTTATTACCCATTTATCAATAATTCCATGTTAAATTCCTATTTCGGGCAACAACTGCTCTGTTTTTCTTGTATGTTTTGATTTTTTATTTTAGGACCTACAACATTGATAATAGTCGCATAATATATATTATACTAAAATTGATATAAGTATCATATATATTCAGTATATATGTATTTAGAGTAATCCATAAGAGTTAGAGATGTTAAATGAAATACGTTGTTCATTGAGATGATATGTTGTACGTACACATGATTAATTTTTCCACTGTTTTTAGAAGATAAAATAAAAGAGGTAAATAAGAATTAAACATTATATGGTCATTATTATTTAATATATATCACATGTTTCTATTAAATTTTCCCTTATTACCTCACATTACATGTTTTTTTGAAAAATGTATCGCATCGCTTCACAAGGATGAAATTCGTTGTACACACGACAGACATTATCATATCCCCCCAAAAAATAAAAGTAAGAAGATATATATGAAATTACAATCAAAGAATTATAATTATTTTAAAAATATTAAATATATTGATTTAATATATCTATTTTACCAACCATTTAAAATTGAAAAAAAACATAACATCAATTCGCGGGGCAATAGTCCGCTATAGACATAAGTGACGTTATTATTTTCCAATGGACTGAGACATAAGAATAAAGATATAATATTATAATCCCAAATTTATATTACTTTCAAAAATTTCATATAAAAAAATTTAGTCCAGCATTATATCCATAACTATATTGTGTTTTTAGTAAACAGTCCACATCGGTTCGTGATGCGGTTGTCCGACTTACACACGATCGACAATTTCATTCCCCATTTTTTGGAACTGAACATTTATATATGTTATTAAATAAACATAATAATATATCATTATATTTTAAATATTAGTTTTTTTTATATTGGAATTATTAAGATAAGTATGAAGGTGGTAAGGGGATGAGTAAAAAGAAAGAGCTTATTGAAGGCAATTACCCTTCGCTTCTAACAACCTCCTTTGGATCTCTTATTAAGGACCTTAGGGTTGGTCGAAAAATCTAGAATATGAATAATAATTTTGGGGATTTATTTTTTTACTTTTTATTAAAAATATATTAATAGGTGTGATGAAGTGATGGGAAGAGGTGGCCTTTTATAATGGGAGAGGAGTGGTATTTCATTAAATACCCAAAACTATTCAATAATGGGAAGTAATCTCACCCCATTTTCCTCTAAAATTGATAAATAATGGATTTTAGGGATTATATATTCATGAAAGAACTCCAAAACAATGGAATAATATATTTTTAGACATGTTATTCCTTATTCGTTAAGTGTACTTAATTTTACTATTGATTGTTTCACCATAATAACTTATATTTTTTTCTAACCTTGGTAAATTCTATTTTAAGAATAAATATTAAATGTGACTTATTAGTTAATTTATAACATATTATTATAAATATTAAATCTAATTTATTAAATTAAAATCCATTTTTTGAGGAAAATTTATATTATGAATGGTACATGTATTGAGGAAAACCATGTTTTATCCATTATCATGGTAATTAATTTTTATTATATTTAATAATATTAATTACTATAAATTAATTTTAACATATTATATATTATAATTTTTTATTCATAATATGGAATATATTTTCCCAAATTCCATTCAGATAAGTGGAGAATTTTTATTTAAAATTAAAGCTGCAGATACGATGAGGAAAGGGTTTTCCAAAGAGAAAATGAACAAATGTCTAAAAAATTCTTACATAAAAATTCGATATGAAAATTTTTGTAATGAACATTATTAAATTAATAAATATATAATTCAATTAAATTTAATTTTGATGAAATTTTATTAAAAATGTATCCTTATAAATTCTTTAATTGAAAAAGAAATTTTCAATTAAAAATATTATTTCTCACAACTCTTAAAAAATTATATCTTTTTGAAGAATAACATGAATTTAACCTAAGAAAATTTTGAAATGGTGATTTAAAAATGAATTTTTTTATCAAATTAATTGTATAAATTATAAAAGAATTAATTTTATTATTTTTCACGGAAATAAATAAAAAACATTTTTTAACATAATTATATTGTCAAAACATATAAATATTTTAGATAAAATTAAGTACCCTTCTATCAATATGCTTTCATTATATGAAAACATTATACATAATATTTATAATGTCATTATTCTAATTCATTCTTCTATGTTTGACATCTATGTAATAATTTTCATGTTTAAAAAATTAGTATGAATAGTTTGTAGTGGTTGGTTTAAATATAGTGTTGTGTGTAATGAAAGATATCATGGAAATTTAATTTTTTTTAAAAAATAATTTTTAAAATATTAGGGTGTTACATGATATACCCTTAAAATTATTTTTTCATTTCAATTCAACACTCATATACAAATAAATTAGGATACTTCTACCTCATTATGTCCTCATGTTCTAACATATCTTCCTCAAGATGGATGTTTCACTATAAAACATTGACTTGGTGAGTTGTCTAATATAACAAAACATTCTTTATATGATCTAGAATACATATGGTTTTTTCAATTTAAGTAAGATAATTCTTTGGTGGTATAACCCCTAATTTCTGTACATGTGAAAGATTATGTTTGTAATTCCATAGGAGAGATACTTGAAATAGATTTTAAAACTAAGAGAGGTTTAGTGGAAACAAAAAATGATAACATACCATCCCGATACAATCATTAATTTCAGAAGGACTAATATATATATGGTTTAGCTTTCCATTTTATCGTAATAACATTTTCATCCTTTGGTTGTTATTTGATTGATTTTCACTTCATCTGTTACTCAATGAAATGAAGATGAATTTTTTATGACTATAGCACTAATTAATAATAATATCATAAATAGAATGATAATTCATTCATTAGATCACATGTTATCATCTTAAAAATATTGTTATAACATGTTATACAATATTCATAAATCAACATATATTGAATTAATTCATCAATCACTAAAAACTCATCTATAGTTCATCATAAACCATTACATTAATGGTTAAACTTTTTAACTTCAGAAAATAATAATTTATAAGTAAATTTTCAAATTTTCACAAAATCCACTTAACATTAATCACCAAAATAAAACTACATAGCTATTAATGGTCTGATACTAAATATGAGTATGACTTGGTCATATATTCTACTAAATCATGGTAACAACTAGAATTACCATAAAACCTCAATGAAAACATACATGCGATCATTAAATAAATAAGAGCATATATTATTTAATATATTCCATAAATCCTAAAATGATGTAAACTCCATTAATGATAACATTTACCAATTCTTCAAGAAATCATTTATCAGTTTTGGGGTCATTAATAATATCTAATTTACTTTATCTATATTAATCATATCATTATCCAAACTAAGCACCAATTTATCAATATCAAGAACATATTAAGGTTTATATTCTTTTATTCATGTGTTTTTCATAAAACATCTCATTTCAAATATATCCAATTCCTATTTTAAAAGAATCATTCAAATTATTCTTGAATATTCATAATGAAAATATTATTCAAAAAACCACTATATTTTTTATGATTAATATAACATAATTCTTTAATAACCTTGCACAAACACTTCAATCATTCTATTTTATTATTAAAATATTAACTTAGATTTCATCAACTTATCCCTTATTACCTATTTCCTAGAATACAAAATATGAATCATTTATTAATATTCTTTAGCATCAATTTAATCATACTTATCACTTTTAACACAAACAATAAAGTTAGAACAACCAATACAATTAATATTATGTTAATAGACTTTTCATTATCCAAATTATATATATTACTCATACCACATTGCTAATTCTCTTCCTAATAATTCCCCCTAGGAAATTTATTTTTATACTTACAATTATTTCTACATTTATAACATTCAACCATTAATGATACCTTAGGAAAACAATTATTCTCATCCCTTGAATTAAATAGTATTTTTCATTTCTCATCAACAATCAATTACTCTATTTACATATTTTATACACATAAAACATCATTAATTCCTTTTATACATTCAATAGAGTGATTCATACCACATTTCGGATATATCTAAAACTGAATAGTCTTTCCTCTATGATCTACTCCACCTAAACTCTCAAAGAACTCAATAAATCTCTTAATTGGTGATTCTAAGAGACGGTTATGGTGAAATATGTTAATTAAATATTGTGATAACAGATTGGGAATAATCATAATATTTTTTACTCCAATATTTTTTACCTTTTTCTCATTAACACATTATCTATTACCTTAAACATTAAACAAATTCATTTTCATTCCTATTATTAACTAAAACAAAAAATAATTGTATGAGAAACAATATTCATAGTGGAAAACAAAATATTGACGAAAAATCACTTTAGGATGTATAAATAATGGATCATTATTTTCAGTCTACAACACCTTATACTCATTCTATGAAACTCGTGATAATTTTTAAAATCATTCAATATGGTTTGTAAATATTTTATAAATTTCCAATGTGTATCCTACAAGAGATTTAGACCAGGTGATCACTAGAGCCTATTTTTTGCACCATGTAACACTTCCGTCAAGCTTGATATGCCTATTCAAGAGTTATTACCCCTGAGTACAGATGTTCCAAAACCATTTTCACATTCGGTACCCAGATAGGGATGTATTTTTATAAAACCAATCACTATATATCTCACTAAAATTATATTATATTTCACTATATGTATAATTATCATTATATTTATCCTTATACATAACCCTAGACACAACATTAGCCATATCCTTACACATATCCCGAGGGAACGCAATAATGTTTTCTCATCCTAGTTTCCAAAGGTTAACTGATCCTATAATCTGATACCAACTATGAAGACTCAGTATTATCATATATAGATTGTATATAATTGTAGAATAATATTAATTGTATTAATAAAACACATTCCTAAGTATCATAAAGGTATAGGGACTTTGGAAACCATTACATATAAACCATTAATCCATAAGTGAGCTACATCATCTCTAAATGTTATTCATAACAATAACACTTAATAGACATATCATACATAATAAAATTCATTATATTGTTGGAGAAGGAAGTATAATAAATGGTGATCATAGATCCCCAGTAAGTGTAAACTAGGGATATGTCACCATATCATGACCATAAGGTATTGAGAACTTGAAAAATAACATTTTAAAACCATACCATGTATATCATATGTGATAAACATGAGTTAGAGTATAAATCAAGGCTGTTAATAAGACATGAATGATAATTTAATAATATAAAATGAACCATGTGAAATAAAACATTGGCATAAGTAATTTATTTTTATTGTACACAAAAGAATACAAAATAATTTCCTTTTTATTAATAAACATTTCTAAAAGAATAATATAATGAATTGAATCCGTAAACAATCAAAGAAGTCAATTTTCATCTCCAAGACTATTATTTTGTAAAAAGTCCCTTACCCAACTGGGCTTACTCCCAATTCCAGTCTTGTTTATCTAATGAGATATCAATCTTTACCTAATTAATTGGAGGGAGATATGGGTACCTCCCTTTACATAATGAAAATCATACATATTTCTGCCACAATATCATATAACATTTATCATACCATATCACATGAAAATAAATTTATTATATAAAACATTTATCATAATAGAGCCCATGAAAATAAAAAACAGGCTTCATAAAACATTTAATAGATCTAAACCCATGAAAATAATTATGTTTTATGAAAATTATATCACATCATTACTTGTAGAAAAGTAATGGGTTTCATATTTTTTTTATAAATATAAAACATTTAGAGAAATAATGATGTTGGTTTTGTTAAATCATATCCCTTTTAAATATTATTTATCACAAAAGGATTTCATCATATATTTAAAATTATATAGAAATAAAAACAATTGGAACATTTTTGAGGAAAATAACCTTGTTTAGAAAATATCCTTTTTAAAAACATAAATTGAAAAAATATTATGTAAATAATTTTCATTGAAAAAAAACATGAAACATTATAACATAATCTTTAAAAACAATTTAAACCCATTCATGAGGAAAATATCTATTCAAATTTGCATCTTTTTTAGAAACGTTACACATTTTAAAAATCATTTTCCTTGAAAATAAACATTAAATCACATAATGGATTCCTGAAAAATCATTTAAAACATATCTTGAGGAAAATAACAATATATTGAAAATCACCCTTTTCCAACCAGAAAATCATAAAAAAATTTGGAAATTGTTTTCTATGAATTTTTTTTGAAAAATATTAAAAAAATCTAAAACATATAATGTTTATGATGACATGAAATTCCTTACATAGTGTACACATCAAAACAAAGATTCCTTTCAAATATTTTGTTAAAATCTATACATACCTTGTTTGAAAACAATTTGAATATTCCACTCAAAAACGCGTTAAAACCCTATAAAATTGGTAAAAATTCCATTATTTAATCATTTTGATAGTTTTGAGAAAATATATGATTTTTTAGTAAACCTAGAATTGGATGAAAAATCATTTTCTACTAAAAAGACTAATAATGTTTCCTTTTCTTAGAAAAACTCAACGAATTTAAGTACTAAAGAAATAAAAAAATTTATTTTTGAAAACAATTATGAAAAACTAAAGGAGAATAAATTTCCAGAGTTTCGTTCGAGATGGATCAAAATATTTCGACATTGAAAGCAGAATCACAAAAAATCCTGATATACAATGATATTATAACATCAAACCTTTATATTTTGATACCATATAATTTATAGGCCCCATTAAAGAATAATATATATTGAAAATACTAATATAATTATACTAATTAGTTTTAGGAAAAATAAACTCAATGGGTAAGTATATACACCTCATAAAAGGATATAGGTACATAAAAAAACTTATGTCCCAAAGAAGGGAAATTGAGATAAAAAATACCTTACCACTTTGGCGTCCTTGAACTGTTACCAAATTAAATAGAGATAATAAAATTGGTATGTAAATATAAATATTTTTTAGGATATAGATCATAATATAATTTTATTTTAATTATATATAACACATGAATGAAATATTTAGCGAATTCCAAGAAGTAAAAATGTGAGAGGGGAATCTTATAACTCTTTTGAAATCTATTGAATCATAAGCCCTAATAAATAATAAAAAAATAAAACCATAAATTACATGAAATTAAGTATATTCATGATATAAAATTATAAATGGGAATTATATATAACACAAAAAATAAATGAGTGGAAATTTGGAGATACGTCTCATAGAAATAAAATAGTGACCAAAAAGTCATTACCATAAGTATTGAATTACTTCGTAAATATTTGAACCACATGTATAATAAATATAAATTTATTATAAATTTATTATAGAACAAAAATTATATATATAATTCTATATAAGATTTACTTATGACATTTTATTACCCATTTGTCAACAATTCCTTGTTAAATTCATATTTCTGGAAATAACTATTTCGTTTCTCATGTATGTTTTGATTAGATATTTTTGGTCATATAATTTTGATAATAAATAAATAATATCCCTAATATTAACAAAAATATAAATATAATATATATTCCTGTATATTTATTTATTGTAACCAATTATATTTGTAGATATAAAATAAAATAAATCATTCATGGCGACGATAGGTTATATATACGTAGTAAAATTATTTCTATTATTATTAACAGATGGAATAAAATAATGAAAAATAATAATTAAAATTTATATTGTAATTATGATTTCATATATATAACATTTATTTATAAACATTATCCTTATGACTATCAATTAAATGTGCTAGTGAAAAATGAATCACATATCTTCATGAGGTGGTAATCCGCCGTACACACGAGTAACATTATCGTACCCCCCATAAAATGGAATGTAAAAAAGAAATGTGTGTTATGATAATTATATAAGTATAATGACGTTAAAAAACCATTTTTAATTAATTAAAATATCCCTATTAACATCCCCATAGATCAGAAATGAATAACACGTCGCATAGGTTGATGGGGCAGTAGTCTTCCTTACAAATGACCAAAGATGTTATTTTCCAATAGGAATGAAAGTAAAAATGAATATGTAATATAATAATTACCTAAGTAAAATAACATCATATATATCATATATAAACATTTAATATTATATTATATCTAGCAGTGATATGTGGTGATGGAAGATGAACTACCTCGGTTCATGAGCACTAGTCCTCCTTACACACGATCAAAGATTTATTTCCCGATTTCATGGAAGAGGAGATGGATATAGGTTATTAAATTAAAATAATAACAACTTTTTATATTATAGATATTGGTGATATTATAATTGAATTTTTAATTCGTGTATGAAGTTGGTAGTAGGAGGATTAAAGAGAAATAGCTTAGTGATGAAAATTACCTTCAGTTATGAAAACATTATTTGGATATCCTATTAAGGACCTGAGGGTTTTAAATTTTTCATAAAAATAACTATAAAATTTATAATGATTATAAGGAGGAATTTATTTAGGGTTTTATCAAGACAAAGGGAATAATAGGTGTAAATAAGTGAGGGTAGGAGGTGGTATTTTATAATGGGGTTGGAGTGGTATTTTTAAAATATGCAAAACTATTGAATAGTGGATGTCACTCTCTCCCCATATTCCTAATAATTTATAATTAATTAAGTTGAGGTATGATATGGTCTATTAACACCTCTACCAAAAACCACTTGTTTAAAACATGTTATTCCTCATATATTAATATTACATAATTTTACAATTCATTTTTTACCAATTGTATCTTTTATTTATTTATTAAACATAGAATTTTTTTCTTCTAATAATAATATTAAAATGATGATTAATTGATAATATGTAACTACTAATTATAAATTTTAATTCCAATTTTTTAAACAAAAATCATATATATGTGTAAAATTAATTTTATCACAAGCGCATGTCAGGCACAAAGCCCCATTTTATCATTAAACACGTTAATCAATTTGTATTGTCATTATTAATCATTATGATATGAAATTAATTTTATATAATTTGATAATATATATTATTTGGATTCTAAATATGAAATCTATTATTTTCAAATTCCACTAATATATGGTGAAAATTTTAATTTATAATTAAACCCATAGAAGAGTTGAGAAAGCTTTCTTCCAAAGAGAAAATGATCCAAAGTTTCAAGTTTGTATATTATAATTGAATATGAAAATGATTCCATTGAACTAAAATAGATTAATAAATATATATATTAGTAATATTAATTATTATACATTTATAAAAAATAAGATCTATTAAAAATTTTAACTGAAAAGATAGTTTTAAAAAGAAAACCATATTTTTCACTTTTAATCATAAAATTAATCATTTTAAAAACTCTTAATGTTTTATCTATGATTGTTTTGAAATAATGATTTAAAAATGAAGTTTATTTGAACTTAATTTTTTTAAATCAAACAATTAATATTATTTATTTCAGGAAAAAAATGAAAAATAACATTTTTTGATAAAAAATGTATTTTGAAACATTTAAATACTTTAATGAAAATTAATTACATATTTAACAAGATTTTCTATTCTTAAAAACCATTACATTTTATATTTTAAAAGAATTTATTCCTAATAGTGGTGCTAAATTTAATGGGCATATAATAACTATCATCTTTAAATAATAATATAAATAGTTTGTAATGGTTTGTTAAAACCTAGTGTTACTTGTAATGAAAGAAATAGAAATAAATTTTTTTATTTGAGAAAAATTTCATAACATCTCAAGGTGTTACATGAATTACTATAGATTCTAAAAAACTATTATCCATGGGGAAACAACCTATTCTAGGATGAATAGATTTTGCAGAATAATTCTCTAAGATTACCTAGGAAAAAATGAAAATTTTACCTATCATAAATACCCAAAAGGAAAATTTTAAATTTCTTATTAAATATAGGATTTAAATAAACATGGGTCTTTATGACTGATGTGGTGAAGTTGTTAGCCTTTTATAAATGAATGAAATGATTATTTTGGGTGTCACCATTACATTTTAAATTTTGTATGCTTATTATTCATGTTTCAAAGGTCCAAAAATAGTCAAAAGGGGATATTAAAATTACTGTGGGTAAAAAATCACATCAACCAAAAAAAAATTTAAATGATTATTTTATTACTTTTTATTTTAATTTTTGTCTTATTACCCACACTTACTTTTACCTTTGTAATTTATTTCAATTAATAGTAATATATTTTTATTAAAATCATTAATATTGACAATTTTACATCAATTGAAACGTATATTTCTAAATTTTAAAGTCATTTTTTCAATTAAATTTACATCATTTTGAAATTTTAATTTTAAAATATATAATCCTAATCAATTAAAAATACCCTTTTCCAAAATATATTTTTAAATATATAAATTTATATATAAGGTTAAAATTTATTTGATACTAATTTTAATGACATTTGTTGAATTATTAAAAAAAATAATGGATATGAGGCTTAAAAGGAAATCCAAAACTGAATCACCCTTAAAAAATATTTCATTCAAATGAAAGGATTGAAATTAGTTTTTATATTAAACTATCATCTTAAATTTTTTCCATTGGTGTTTTATGTTTAATGATTACTTTAAAATTTATAATTTTTTTTCGAAAGCATTAGATTTGATTATATGAGGGGTTTTTTAAATTTATAGATCATTCTTATATAATGATAAATTTATACAAATTACATTTTTTTTGAAAACTATATGTTTCAATTAAAAAACATAACATTTCATAAAAAGAATATAAATTTATTATAAGAAGATTTTGATATAAAAAATGAAAAAAGGACATTGAATTCTATAAATTTAAAATTCCAAAATGTAAAAAAGTTAATTTGTTATTAGTAATAAAATATAATGATAAAAAAATTATTGCAGAATGATAATTTTTAATACTATATGTTATTATTATAATTTCCTATCATTTACCAACTAAATTGTTGTTAAAAAATTATATCAAAAAAATATCATCATTAATAATATGTTTTTTGGAATATTAATTCATATTGTATAAAAAGTAATTTTAAGAATAATACTTTCTTATATAATAAATTTTCTTATTATTAGTTATTTTAGGTAAAATAAATGAATTTAACTTATATTAATGGTTTCCATTATTTTTTATAAACAAATAACTCATAAATTAGTTACTCACAATCATTCCCACTAATTCACCATCTTGGTCTTTAATTACCATTCATAAATTTTTATATTTTATCGAAATATATCATAGTTTCGTTTAATTTTAGTATTGGATGTGGAGTAAGCTATCAAACACAGTGTTTTATTTAATGGTAGTCATATATGATAATTTCATGTTGTTATACTATTTAAGAGATTTATATGTATTTTTATAGTCTCCTAAATGTATTGAGTATATGGAGTTTAAAAAAAGTACCCTCAAAGACATATGTCAATTAGATATTATAATTTCATGAAAGGGAAATATGTGAAAAATATGTTAAATTTTGGGAAATTAATTTGAAAAAATATATATGATGTTAATAGAGTAAATTTACCCCTATAATTGTTTTAAGGTGGACATTTATTGTATTATATCCATTTTATATATGGTAACTATTTTTGAGTCACCCCCATGCCCATGGAGTTTATGAGTCTATATAGGCTTTCTTTACAAAGGTAGGGAGTCCATGAGATATTAATAGTTATCCATTTATACAACATGGGTTGGGATGATGGCAGTTGGATATTTCAATATATATTTTAATGTTTCATAATATAATCTCTTATTAATTTATGGTATCTTCATGAATCGTTCTCTATAATAAAGTTTTACTTAATACCGCTATGAATGTGATCATTTGATTCCCCACAAATGTGATCACATCATAATTACTTGCAATGCAGAAAATACAATATTATAATTAAACCCAATGATATTTTATGTTTATAGTTTTCGATAATTATAAAAAAAATATAAAATAACAAAACCGTTGTCATTTCCAACTAACATACATTTTTCTAACTACATTATAAATCACATAATCCATAAAAATCATTAAAGATCTCCAAAAATTACCCACACACCATTCTCATATAAATACATTATACATATTACGTTTAATTATATAATTTGGAAAATAAAACATACGGAATAGATTCTATCAAATTTTCAATAATGGTAAACACATGTGATAATAATCTATGTTCAAAAGTTACCATAACATGAGAATATGGGAATAATCATGAATCATAGGAAATTTATAACCAATAAATATTATATAATAGAAATATAGTAATTGAATATGAAATCTCATAACATAAGAAAGAGTTAATATTGTAGGAAAGGATTTTTAAAAAAAATAATGACCATGATAAAAAAACATAATTATAAGAATAAATAAGACTTTGTAATAAATTAAAGAATAAGAACACATTCTGAAAAAAAATACATGTATGTACACCCTATATGTTATGAAAAATATCCAAGTATGTCCACATTTTTTTTGAACAAATCCATGTATATTTATTCTTTGATATATCATGAGATATAAATCCATAAGAAATGAATTGGAGGAAAATATAAGACCCCATCCATAATCATCCATACAAATTATTTACTAATAAAATAAAATCATTCATTATATGAAAATGAAACACTGGAAATAAAATTAATTCCATAAAATTATTGAAGGGAAACACATAAGTAAATCATTTATAATTCCATTAAAAATCATAATGTATTATTCCTATAGAAAATATACAGGTTTCAACTGATATTCACAATATGTTACGGTAATAAAATCCAATATAGATAAGAGATAATATGGTATTTACACCATTTTGATAAATAATATATAGTTAAGTCAATAATTTCTTTAATCAATAAATGTTTTAAATCTTAGTGAACACCTCCCAAAAAACAGAAGGACATATATATATTTTTGACATAAGAAATGCATTTTAGGAAAATTGATGACAATAAATAACTTGGAAATAAACAAAATTAATGGACATCCACTAGTTTACCTCTAAAAATAGTATAGGATAATTTAGAGGGTATTTAATCATACTAAATTTACATTAATATAAATCTTTGTGAGTTAAATTGAAAAATACAAGTGAGCTGTAAACGAGTTTTTAAAAAAATTTAAACATTTTTAGAAAAGAAAAGGTGATATGTCATATTCTAATATCAGTTTCAAAAAGGATATGAGAAAATAGAAAAAAAAATTATTTTCAATCATAATTAAAACATCAATAATAGATCACTAAAAATACATGATTCTTATTAAAAATAAATATTCTATTGAATATAAAACAATTGATTTTAGAAGGATTGGAAACCCTTTTTTAAATATTTTGAGAAACCCTAATTGAAAACCAAAATTGTAAAAATATTAACAATATATCACTTTTAAAAATGATAATGGAAATATGAAGGACACAATAGATAATTCAAAATTAGGTTTCCAATAATAATGTATAAAAATGGTAGGAAAATGACATAATGCCATTTTTGGGAAACCCGCATTAATTAGTACACGAATTATAATTTAAATTAATGTACATTTTGAGAACAAAACTTTATAAAAGTAAATTATCTAAATTAAAATGTAACTTTCATCTATAATTGATAATAAATTATGATTAAAAAATATATTTGGGTTGATGAATCAAATCATATGTGAAATATGTTCTACAACATGTTTTTAAACTGAAATAATGGATTGGTGTGTGGAAAAACTCTTTCAACTACGTAATACATTGATTCAAAGACCCTATAAAAGAGAAATTATATTTCTTCTTACCCACATTAATCTGTATAATTAAATGAATGGTACCATTTGTAGTCAAATGCACCCTAGTATCCATATGATCCTATGAAATCATCATCTACTTATCACTCATCTGTATAAGAGATGAAATGTGGTAGAAAAGCCTATGATGGTGTGACTATATACATACCCAGCATGACACCCTAAAAACTGTATGTGGAAGAATAAAATAAATATTAGAAAACACAATTTTAACCCAAAAAAAGAGGGAAACAATACTAAAAAAAAGATATATATCTTTTATCATATATGAAACCCAAATGAGAGAGAAACTGGTTCTCTATCTCATAGCCTAATATTTGATATGAGTCTCCCAATATTTCCAAGAGTCAATCAATTATGGCCATCATGTCACATGTCTATCCGGAGAGTAACTGAAAGAAACCACACCTTTCTACTATTACACACAGTTTAGGTGGAACGACCTCAAGGTAGCGGGAAAATTTCTTCATACTATATGATGCTTACACTTAGTAGACAGAGGACCCATTCCCTAGTATGATAGGATGATTCTTCTATGTAGACATAGGACCCATGGCATGGTATTATTGGAGGGTCCCAATCAATAGATATATAGAGTGACCATGCCCAAGTCTATAAGTGGGTGCCACTCTATAGATAGAGGTAAAAATCCATGACTTTTTACGAGGGTTCCACTCTATAGGTAGAGGAACCCTGGCCAATCATACAAAGAGGTTTCCAATTTGTTGGTATATGGAGGAACCATTTCATAGTCCATCTATTGTGTTTAACTCTATGGATAGAGGAACCTTTCCCCGACACAACATGTGGATTATACTTTTTGGAAATAGGAACCACACCCTATCCTAGAAAGATGGTTCCAAACTTTTTACAGTGGACCAATGCCCCATCCTAGCATGATGATTCTACTATGTGGATACAGGACCCTTTCCACATCCCAGTAGAAGGGATCCATTCAGTAATTATCTTGCCCGATCACAACTATTATTGAGTGCTTCCTAATGAAGCATCACACATAGAACATATCACATCCTATATTAGAATACACTATAAAGGAGCCCATCAAATTCTACATATAAATATACTCATCATAGGCTACTTACATTCAAAAGTAAATTTCCAAAAAAATATATGATTGGTATAAGTTTAATAAAAAAGGATGTACAATGTGTTTAAGGGGGTCCACTAAGTGTGTGGTTCCACTAATTTTACTGGACATTCCCTAAACAATACATTGATCAATGACCTGAAAATTCTATTTGTTTCATTTTAAAAAAAACTCTTTGTGGATAAGAGGTAAAACACATCACACTACATAGGAATCCAAAGTTAGATAATGATTATAAAAAATTTGAAATTCAAAACCCACACCAAACGCAAGGAGACGTCGATCCAAGCGTCACCGAATCAGCTGGAGTCATGTCGTGTCGCGTCGTCAACATCAAAACACTTATCACTGTCATCACCCAATCACCACCAGAGCCAATTGCCGAAAAAGGATAACCGAGATGCAGAACCAGGACAGAACATCCACCCACCATCGTTAAGAATATCATCGCCATCAACGATGTCATCTGAAACCCACCACAACTGATGACCAGATCTCTGGTATAGGAAGCACCACACCCTATATGAGGATCAACCCGGCATATTTGACTCCGGTAGCGCTATGAAAACCCTCGGCAACCGCATCAAAACCCAAAACCTATAAGTTTTAGCAGCTCTATCTCCGACCTGGAGAGTCGTAGCATAATAAGGCGTCAGAGAAGGGCATGAGCGGCCTCGGACATCAACAACACAACATTCATCGAAACCACAAAAAACACCAGTGATAACCGTTGCCATGAGAAGACCACCAACATGAAAGAGTCATCGTCATCAAGGACACCAGCACTGAAGGCCAAAAGCTGAGCAGAAAGAACACCCATCCCGCTGCTGAAATCATAAATCTGAAATCTCAAATCCGAGAAATCCACCGCAGATATCTGGAGACTGAGATGATAAACACCAGCCGCCACTGAGAGACGACGTCACCCCACACTTCCACCGAAAGCTGGAAGCCGAGAATAATGCCGCAGAAAGCCAGATACTGAGATGAGAAACACCATTTCCGCCACTGATAGAGGGCGTCGTCCGAATGCCCGAGATGAGAGAAACACGGATCCACCAAACGGAAAAGAGAACTGCACCTTAAGATTGAAGGGGCCTAAGACAAAGCCGTCGTCTTGGACCCACCCTCACTGACAATAAGAGTCATCTCCATCTATGTCGCCAAAGAGCCTACTATCCACGCTTGAGAAAAAACCCCAGGGCGCTCCCGATAGAGGAGCTCCCGAGAGCGCCCCTCCAATACATGGATCACTGGACATGTAACCCTATAGTAAATGTAAGGGGTCTACAATACATGTCTTGGCCACCCCGTTCTAAGACATGTGTTCCTAGCAGTGCCTATGTACAATGGACATGTGCTAGTACATGATGCCTGACTGGACATGTCCATGTTTGTGTATTCCTAGAGTACATGTCAAGAGGCCAGATATGGGTTCCATGATGTGTGGGGGTCTAACACAGCATGTGATATTTAACTGACATAGGAACCTCAACAACCATAGGTAGGGGAATATACAATGTGTGATCATTAGAATACACGTTTTCTAGTGGGGTTTTCATTTAAAATATTGATTCATTTATATTCCACAATCATGCCTCCACCATCACCATTTACACCATGAATCATACTATAAATCCTATATCTAGTTTATTCTACACCTGATTAGTTCCCATCCATCAATTTTAGGCCTCTAGTTGGTGGATGTCAGTAATCCAAACACCTGAATAAGGTCGTAGGATCTCCCGAAAACTATCCATCTTATATATAATGATCTTGGATCCATAATCCATTTAAGTCGTCAAGTCTATCCCAAAAATCATGCCAATATTTTTGAAAATGACCATCTGGATCATTTTTCATAAAACATCAATGATTTTGGGCGTTAGATCATGTAATAACCCACCCTGTTATTTTTGAACCATGACACCATAGTCCAATTATGAAGAAAGGTAAAATAAATGTGGGGATATAAGAAAAATTGTGCAATGATCATTACAAAAAAACAATATTGAAAGAAACACGGATTTGGGATATTTGGGGTGAGAAAAATGAAACAACAAATTAAATAAATCGAATTAACTATTAATATTTTTTACACAGACTCATGTCAAGGATTCAGAAATTCCATAAAACTAAAAAGAAAAATTAATTCGTACCTGATTAATTAATATGGTAGATTTATAATAAATGGCATTCCCTACCTTGATATTGGATTTTTTATTGGTAATGAATGTAATTTACAATAATGGAGAAGACCCATTAACGTTGTTTTGTCTTGATAAACCTTGATCTGGATGTCATTCACTGTCTGGTCTTGACCCATAAATAAATAATGGAGGAAAATCCTTTCTGTAGTCCTAGAGATATGTGACTAATCTAGGTTATTTTCCATAACAAAATTTTTTTATATGTTTTAGTGGTTTCGGTCATTTTATTCAAAATAAATAAATTATTTATTTATTTAATCAATTGTAGAAACCAGTAGTTTCCTCTACTGGACATCCAATATTGACTGATTTAGGTTGTAAATATGGTGAATCCCATGCTCTAGACTAAAACCGGGGTCTCAGATTTCCTATCTTATAATCCCTTTAGGTGATATCACATTATTTCTAAAAAATAATGTTCACATGATATATAAGATATTTAATATATTTATAAAATTAACTTTTGACACAATGAGCCTTAGAAGAGTGTTTCATATCATCACATGGCTCTGAAAATATTCCTTGATATATTTAAATTTATTACATAGAAAAAATAGCTTCTCAAGAGTATTCTCCCCTCAAATATTGTTCCCTAATAAGTATAAACTTTGAAAAGAGTTGGGGATACTGAGCCCCCATATGTCTCTCCCACTCCAAGGCACTATCCTTCATACTCTCATGCTGCCACATGACAAAAACCAAGGGAATGTGTTGTCCATATAGTATTCTCTCCTATAATTCCTTGATTTCCATTAGGTTCTCTACAAAGGAGAATTCATCCTTGATGCCTATCTTTCCCAAGTCAATAACGTGCATGGTATCAGGAATGTATCTACTCCACTGGGACACATGAAATACATCATAAAACTACTCTAGTTTTGGGGGTATGGTGATGTGGTATGCCACCTCACCAAACCTATAAAAGATCTCGAATAACACAATGAACCTTGGAGATAGATTTCCTATCTGGTTGAATCTCTACAATCCTTATCATTGTGATACTCTCAGAAAATCATGGTCTCCCTTCATGAACCCTAAGAACCTATAGCATTGAGTTTTATAATTTTTTTAACTTTCATAAACATTCCTCGTTCACTCACAAATCATCTGGACCTTTTCTATCATTACATATACCATCTCATTCCTAATAAGATATGTCTCACTGATAACAGTACAACATAAGGGTATCTTTCCAGGTCTCTCATATAGGGCCACTTAATGCTCTATTACAATATTAGAGTGATATATATATTTTTACAGGAACACTATCTAAAGAGTAAGTGATTGTACCATCTTTATCCAATGTCAAACGTGGAATCCCTCAACATATTCCCCAGCACCTTGACAGTGCACTCAATTTTCCCTTCAATAAAAATGAAGAAAGGTTGTACTCATCCTTATATGGGTCCTTAATGACACATGTTTTCCATTCCAAAATTGTGACACGAACAACAACGCATAGTTAGAGATAATAGTCAATGGAACTTCATTATGATGGATGGCCTACCGTATGAACAACTACCCCACAATCTCTTCTAAACTGTGATCCCTAATAGAAATTAATTTCACTGACAAGATAAGTACAACAAATATAACCAAAATGGAATCATGGCCTCCCACTATCAATAGAATCCTTATTAAAATTTCCTCGGATATTTCATCGAATTTCCAATACAATATCTAAAGAGGCTACAGAAAACCTATCATAACCAAGTGTTGATCCTTCACATGTGGACATGTGTGGACCTGAGACATAAACTCAACCATTATCCACCACCTTCCATCCCACAAAAACTAACATTTAATGACCCTATAAATTTTTCCTATAGTTGTATATACATTTAAAGGAGAGGTGTGAAAATTCCTTAAACCTCCTCTCCCACTGCAACTAAAACCATTGTCCATCCCTGGAAAAGGAATATGTGATTCCCTCCATCAGAACATCCATATGGGGAATCTCATGAGGATATATTGTCATGTAAAACCTCATAGTAGATATATCCCAAATTATCATCCCTACCATGCTGAAAAAGAGGAGTCAACACCATTTAATGAATTAAATTTACCCCCTCCCTCTCAAATAGGTCCATCTACACAGAAGGAAACTACTTAGAAACCACCTCTAATTGGTGAGATTGGGTCTTCCTAAAAAGGAATCTACCACCACATTTCACTTCCAAGGAATAGAGAACATAATAAATTCATATTCCTATAGAAACTCTAACCACTGCCTCTTATCAGTTTTTGGTCTCTCTCTATGAAGATATACCAATGAATATTGAGTATGAGTAAATTAAAACCTGTTTTCATAGATAATAGTTTTTTTATATACATAGAGAGAAGACTAAAAAATCCAACTCTAGATCATGATTCAAGTAGTTATTCTATCTATATATCAAATACAACAAAATATTTATAATAATTTCTTACTTATGAATAAACATGTATCATATCCCTACTCTAAAGGAATCGAAATACACAACATACTATGTGTGCTCCTTCAGTACCCTCAAAATAGGATCACTCATTAGCCTCATCCACAACTTCACAAAATGGAACTCCATAGCCTAGTTAAATTACTTCTCATTCATTATCAAGGTGGTAAAAGGGATTTTAATCCAAGGGAATTCCACTGTGAACCTCTACTAGTATCCCATAAAGCCAAGAAAACTCTACACCTGTGGAAAGATATTGGGGTG
Organism: Viscum album; assembly: GCA_963277665.1. NCBI lineage: Eukaryota > Viridiplantae > Streptophyta > Magnoliopsida > Santalales > Viscaceae > Viscum > Viscum album. The sequence goes on from OY728160.1 coordinate 1,569,582,550, forward strand.
TCTCTCAAAAAACCATTTCATCTTTATTCAATAGGGCCCAGGCCTATCCATGCTAAGAAATTACATTCCCTATAAATTGAACATCATTGATCTAGAACTAGAACATTGAGAGCTTACATTAATCTTATTCTCCCTAGGAAAGTTTAGTACTATCATGAAGTTCTACATATACTCCTCCACTAAATTAAAATAGATGAGTATGTCAACAATGAGGAAAAAAATCGGTCCAAGTATTGATAAAATATATTTTTCATCAAAGACTTTAAAATAGAAGGGGAATTAGTCACATGAAAAGGAATCAACAAGAAATCATAGTGTCTATAGGAACAACATAATTCCGACTTCAATATATCATCCTTGTAAAATTAAAACTCAGGCTTACTGATCATGACATTGACATTTGAGAACCATATCACACCTTGAAATAGATTAAATAGTTCTTTAATATGAAGAAAGGTTTACATGTTGTTTTCATGTCCTAGTTCAAGAGATGGTAATCAATATGACGACGCTATATCTTTTATCCCTTTTCTATATAATAAATTTCAGCTACCTAGGGGGACACATTGGGTCTGATAAAACCTTTCTCTATAAGGTCCTCTAATTACACCCTCATCCCTTGAAGCTCTGTAGTGGAAATTTGTTATCCTATAAAATATATAAGATCAATCCTAAGGTGAATGTAAATGATAAATCCATCTCTCAACTCATAGGTAGTACAAGAATGTCCATGAGAATGAAATCCATATAATTCTCCATGACATAAATAATCCAGATGCCTGATGATCCTGTTACACCAATGGATACACATTCCAACTGATGGGTGATGGGTTTTAGCTCCCCTCTCACAAAACCCACTTTCACATCCATGATATCTCCCACACCCATAATGGATAATCTCTTCCCATCTATCTAATGGAATCTGAATCTGGTGTGGTGACATGAGATTTGGGATCAGATAATGGAAAACACATCTATACCTGAGATGATGTCATATGGTTTCCTCATGATTACAAAGAGGTCACCTGAGAAATGACCTCAGAAAATATATAGTTTACACTTATAGAAGATAAATGATAATGAATAATCAATACCAATATGAACCTCAGGGAAAATATTATGGGTAAAATTCCTTACAAGGATATCTAACTCTCACACCCAAAGTAAAGTGATGATGTAGTGACCGCAAAATATGTCTAATATTTCTCCATAAAGCGTATAATTAACACATTTCATACCTATAATAATATCATGCAATTTCAGGTAATATGCCTCTAGAGGCAATAGCTGACCACAAACCTGAAAACTAGCTCCCTGAGCCTGATGTGGTCCACCTGTTTATGGGGGTATAAAGAGATCATAACAATTCACATCACCCAAAGATCCTATAATGGTAGTCCCACCCAAACCCTTATTAACTCTACCTCCTCATGGGCCATCTAGGAAAGTTGTGGAGATCCATGATCATGAAACTACTTCTCCCTTAGTGTTCCATTCGCTATCTTCCCATCCCCCTCTACATGTTGAGTTGGAAAATCATGTACCATGTGACCTCACATATCACATAAATAACATCACCCCTCTCTAGGATACCCTTTCCCATTATGGGGTTTATGTTCCAAATGACCACATGCTTGAGTATAGTCATTGTGAGATATCATATGTTGAGATCCAGCTAATGGAACCTACTAGCTACTGTAGGCAACTTTGCTCTGTGATTCCCACTGTCAACTCCATTTGGATGGTGTCCCTTAGAGGGAAATATATCTCTTAAAACCCACCACTCTAACACACTATCATATATGATAATACACCATGGTAACATAATGGTAGGAATGTATATAGAGATACCCTTCTCAAACTTCCATACTTGTAAGTATCCATCCAGAATCATATTGATAAATTACTATGTAAGTTTAGTGAACCTCAAAACATTATCAACAATTATCATCCCATGTTATTGTATCTCTATAATCTTCTAAATCTATATTGAGTTCATGAATGATGGGTAACACTCCTCAAAAAATAGAAACTAGAATTTGGACCATGATTATACTGACTACTCATGCATCTTCATGAATAAGATCCACCAGCTCTAGTTTTCTCCATTAAAAATGATGGATTCCTGCAAATCCATTTAATTTTCTACAGTCCCTACAATCATAAAAACATGGCTTTCTGAAACAATCCAATCCTCTACTCATTGGTGGTCTATCTCACTATGGAACCTCATCATCATCTGGAACTTGAAATCTTGTAGTGAATTAAGCCCATGAACACCCTCTGGCTACTCTGCTGATATGATTTGTTACACGATAGGTGGGAGAGCTACTACCTATTGGCCTAGAGAAAATATATAAAATTAGGGAATTGAACTGTTCCATCATCAATCATCAAATAATCATCATGATACTATATCCATAACATGGCTAGTTGTCTTCACAGAGGAATCCTAAAAATATAATTGAGACGGTCCACTATTAGATGTTAACATATATATGAGGATATGAATAAATAAGTACAGTCAAAAGACTCTATCCTATATGATGTATGTAACAATGTTCCATGAAACCAATGACTAAGATGCTGAGTTGGTAAGATGGTCATCAGAGTCTTGGTGAATAGATACATTGGCCGCCACACCAACAATGGGTTCCCTGGAATGAAAGTCATCCTTGGTACACTTTTACACCATTTACTAATGTTCCCAACAAACCCGTACAAAGGGAAATCCCTATAACAGTAATATTAAGGTCAAACTACGTATGACACCAATATTTCATTACTCGACCAATATTATGTGGTCAAATTCACCCAAGTATAACTATTCACCTCTGAAATCACCATAATCTTATCTTTCATTTGTATAAGACACCCCACATATAGGAAAATGTCATGAAGGTGTTTAGGTATACCTACCCATTAGTATTCCTTGCAAACTATAGGGGACGAAATAAGATACATGAAAGAAATAACTAGATAAACCCAAACCAAGTGTGAAACAAACACCAATAAAAGATATATATATATATAATCATATAAGAAATCCAAAATAGAGTTAAACGTTATATCCATATCATATTGAAACCATGTAAAAGTGTCATCTTATATTTCAAAATTATATCAATGACTCCCAAAACCTCACATGTCTGTCCGAAGAGAAACCATATAAAGCCACACCTTGTCACCTTTCCACACAATTGAGGTGGCATAATATTTTGATAGAGGACCTATTCCCTTATACAATAGGAGGGTTCCAATCTGTATATTGAGGAACCATTCCTTGGTATCATAGTAAGGTTCACCCCAGTATATATAAGACCCCTTCCCTAGTATGGTAGGAGGGTTCCACTCAGTAGATGGATAGGGGTCCAATTATCTACTCTATCAATGAGGTTTTACTATATAGATATAGCACCCAAGGCCTGACACAACAACAGTGTTCAAATCTATAGGTAGTGGACCCATTCCCTATCATAGTTGGAGGTTTCCACTCTATAGGTAGATATAGGACCCATAACCGTTTCCGTTTGGGGGTTACACTCTATGGATAGAGGAATCATGCCCAATAATAGTAGAATGAGTCTACTATATGTGTATAGGACAAATGACTTTTCCCAATAGCATCATTCCACTCTACGGATAGTTGATCATCCATTTTTACCACGTAATGGTTTAACAAATTATGATAGGGAAATCATTCCTTTTAATAGATATAGGGTTCTACTCTATACGTAGATGACCCATGCACTATCCCAACAGGAAGGGCCAGCTATGTAATGAACATTCTTGATCAATTCCAACGTAGAGTTTCATCTAATGAAGCATCACACTTTGAAAAAACATAATCATATCTCATAATCCACCATGAATTCCACCATCACTTTCTTTGTGAAAAAACACCCATGACAGGTTACTCACAATCCCAAATATGATTCCAAATAAAGGATATATAAGAAGTCAAAATTTCCTCAAAAAGGAAGTATAAGGCATGTAAGGGGGTCCACAAGCCTTGTGTCCATACTCATTTTCTTGGAAATGTCATCACAAAAAAATTGGTCATTGTACCATTATACCTAAATTTAATTTAAGGGTACTATACTACAATTCTTTTCCACTGACGGCCTAGTTGTGTGCACTTAGCTATGACTCTATACAATAGTTTTCTTCCTATAGAGGGTAGGTGTTTGGACCTGTCTATGTCTATGAACTACCACAGTACACATAGGTCCACCATTTCATGGTCACATGGAGTGTGAGGTTCCCACGTGGCATGCGATATTTAACTCACTCAGAAAGCATGACCTCTATAGAAGGGGACTACAACATGTGTGTTCAACACTCTATACCCCATGTGGTTTGATTTTGAAATAAAATCCAGTTACCTTAGTGTATTTTCACTGCACAAAATCATTCGCTGTTTTCACTAGAAATAATTCCATAAGTCGTAGTTCTAGATAATCTTATTATTGATCAATCACTAACCATCAATTTATGGTCTCTAGCGGCCATAAATCAATAATCTTAACACAGACATGGGGTCATAACCTCTCCAATACACTACTCATAATTTTTTGATTCATCTTGGATTCCAAATCCATAGGAACTATCAACCATATAATGAAAATAATTCTAATCTACAATGAATTTCCATCACGATCATCTGTCTTACAACCTCCATGATTTTTGGCGATTGACCATGCATGGAGTCCACCCTGATAATGTTGAACTGTTACCCCATAGCCCAATGGTATATAACATGAAGAACAAAATTAGAAAAATACAAGAACAATGGTGAAAAAATAATTGAAAAAAAATTCGTCAGGAATGGGGATATTCATGTTGATAAACATGGAATAATGAGGATAATAAATTGAACAAAAAATTATATTCCATACACAGGCTTATGTGAAGGATTCCAAAATGTCAGAAACCAAAAGAGATAAATTAATCCATGATTTATTAAATAAAAGGATGTAAATCCAATAAAATAAATTCCTTGCCTCATTATTGGAAAAATCATTGGTGAGGAATTCAGTTTTTAATAATGGATACGACCATCTCTGTTTTCTGCAGCTCGATTAACCATTATCTATCTATCATTCATTATCTGATCTTGACCCATTAATGAATAATTTATAAAACACCACTCAAGGATCCCAAGGTTATGTACACAGACATATTGATTCACCATACAGTAATATTTATATATTTTTATGTGTTTTATTTATTTAATTAACAATAAATAAAAAATTAATTATTTAATTAAACACACCTGCCAATGGCCATCTCTACCGAATTCTTTTTTCTAACAAGAATTATGTCACACCTAGGGTAAATCGCATGATCTAGACTCAAACATTGTATTGAATTTCTAATATAATAAATTTTTTATTAAATATCCCATTATATATGAAAAATTATTCACATGTGATATAAAATATTTTTAATATTTTTAAAAAATCAAATCAGGACCCACTGATCATCGAAATCCCCTACCGCCTTAGCACTTGGCTCTAAAAATATTACATTATATATTTAAAAGTATTAAAAAAAATAGTCACTACCTAAAAATGATAAAAAAAATATATATATTCTTTATTAATCACAAAATATTATATATATCATGGCTCATAATATGAATTATGTCTCAAGTAATAATATATGAGACACAGAACTCATTACTATGTTTCCCTCTATAGTTAAAAGCACTCAAATATTATTCAAAAAAATATAAAACATAATATAATATATTAAAACATTTTTTGTATATATTTTCTTTTTTATAGCTCAATTATTACCATTTTTTGTAAAATATTTTTGTTAATTATGGCATAAAATTAACGTGGGTTAGTAAATTTATTGTTTTCTTGAATGTATTACGATGTCAATTTTGGTACCCATTCCTTAATGTCATGTATATTAATAGTATATAATTTAATTTACTATAATTTCATACTTTTATTTCTTTATATATCCCTTATCTCATTCTACAATTATATTAAATATTTTCTAAGAAAATTGAAATTTTGTAATGTTATTTCAGTACTTTCAGTGATTAATGTTAATATTTTATTAATAAGATAAAATCTTAATTTAACAATTTTGGAACAAAAAAACCTATTATTTTTATATTATCATATAATAATATATGTATATATTTTTTTAAACTCATCCATGGTATATTTTTATAGCATTGACCATGTTGGTGGTTAGGCTGACCCAGAAATGAATATACTATAATTCTTTTAAGATTATTGTTATAACAATCATTTATAGTGGAATAATATAATTATTAAAGAGTATAAATAATAATATTTTCTATTTTCTGGTTTATAAATCATATTTTAATTTATATAACTTTATAAAATAAATAATTCAAGTGAATAATGTGATACACAACATCGTGGATCTCATAGTCTGCCCAACACAGAGTTGACATTTTCAATTCCTAAAGAATGAAAGGGAATTAAGTTTGATTAAAAATTTTCTCTTTATAAAAATAATCATTATATATATTTCATATTATTCTTCAATTCCATGCTTATAACAATCAAATAGTGGTAGGGGTGAAATCAGAAACATCGCTTCGTAGATATAACATCCAAATATTTTATGAAATATATTAAATTAAGTAAATTTAATTTCATGATAGATTGTGTCACGAAGAATTAAAATTTTATCTTTTCTCACACATAACAATTTGTTTATCGTGTATAGCATGCACCATCATGTTTATTTTTTTACTTTTTTTACACACAAGACTGATTTTTGTCATATTATAATATACTATTACGATTATTATTTCATAGATTTGTTATCTCCTATTCATTGGTATGTCTGGAATGGATAATATTAACAAATTTATTAAAATATGTTTTAATAATTTTTATTAAATTAATTATTTGTTATCCAATTAGTTTGGAATGAAAATAAAGTCTAATTGAATATAAAATATGTATTTTTATGAAAAATTGCTTTTATGATTGGAACAGAGTCTTATCTTGTTAAATTAATTAAATAAATATTAATGAAATATATTAATAAAAATTATATTTATTTTTTAAATTAATTCTATTTAAATTAATCTATGATGATTTATAGGATTAAGATAAGAATAGATAAAATTTTATGCATAAAAAAAGTATTTTTCTAAAAGGTAGTTTTATCTCCTTTTAATGGAAGACTTGTTTTGAAACTAAATTATAACATGTTTATAAAAAAAATAATAAAAAACTTCATTTTTTATATCATAATATCAATATTTAGTTCCTATAAATATTTTTTTTAGAACATTCTTATTTTGAAGAATAATGAATGACATCAAATGATAATTAAAAACAACATTTTCATCTAGTTTATTTATATAGTTAAATTATATTATAAATTTATCCTAATTTAAATTAAGTTAAATTATACACCAATAGGGGAAATTGAGGTTACATTAATAAATTATACATTGAAATTGGTTACAAAAACATTGGAATCTTTTGACCTTTTTAATTTAAAAACCCACATTTTCATTATCTCTACGGGATAAATTTTAAATTTAATTGTGCCACTTATTTGATTAGAATATGAAAAAATCGATTCCATATTTAGAATCAAGAAAAATTTATAATGTCAATTATATTTTACATAGTTCTTTACCAAAAAATTATTGAATTAAATTAAAATTAATTGCAACATGTGAGGTAAAGATGGGTTTACATATTGGTTAATCATTAATATTAATGGGTAAGATGACCTAGAAACTTGTCCAAAACACATTAAATGTTTGTATTTAGAAAGTAATCCAAATGGGATGGATTTATTTCAATTATTTGAGTCACATGATGTAAGGAATACATCCCAATAGTTCTTAACTTTTTATATTTTAAATATTGTCACTCCTCCACATTAAAAAGGAACTCCCCTCACTTCATTACACCTATAAAGACCTTTACATCAAAAAATATTCCAAAATGAGCTAAAAATCCAGAATCTCATCCTAGAATCATAACATTAGGTCTAAAGAAACCCATGGATGTCCATTGGTGGAAACCAAAAAGAGTTACCTGAAGAAGAGGTAACATTATTTAATGAGAAATTTTGTTTCCCTTCATTCCCTAGTGATTCAGTTCTTATTATTAAATTATTATATAATAAAATAAGTATCTTAAAAATAATTATATTTTTTATGGTTTTTATTGAAACTCATGCACACTTCCATCAAATGTGTATTGAAATAATTGTCTGTTTGTACGATGAACTAACTCCTTACGAAACAATGTCATTCATTTTTTCTATTAACAACTCTCATGGTAGGGAATTATAATGTAAGTACTATTAATATATGATATATATGAAATATATAATTTATTTATACTTATTTAATTATAATATAAAACATATCTTCATGCTTCAATTTTGTGGGAATATGATAATATTATTTTTTGACTTGTGGATTATTGCCTCCTCAAAGTGATGTTATACGTTTACACATTACATAGAATATATTGAGGATGGTTCTAATAAAAATAAATGATATAAATAAAATAATAATGGTATTTAAGACATAATTATATATCTTTATATATAACATTTCAGTTTCTTCTTCCCATTCCACACCGTGAAAAAGTGATAACATCGTTTGGGTACGTGTAGACTACCACCTCCTTAAAGTGATGTGATTCTTATTTTTTCATGCTCACATCAAAATAATGATATATATAAGTATATATAATTTAATAATATTTTATTTGTGGTATAATTATTATTCATTAATGACATATGTTACTAACCTTCTTTTCCAAATCATATGTGAAAAATAAGAACATTATTCCTGCTTACTACCTACCTACCATCTCCATGATTGAAACATTGGTTCATTATTTATAACCATATATAGTTTTTTATTTCAAAATTTTAATTGATATAAAAATCTGATAATTATTTCATGGTAATTATTATTTTTATTCTTAAATAATTACCTCATTAACCATATTTGACCTATCAAAGTTAGTTTTGACACATATGTAGAATATGGTCAAAATATATAACTTAAATAATAATTAATAAGTGATTGTATACAACCAGTTTGTAATTGAAATAAAATTAATAATAAAAATGGAAATGGTGATGAATCAAGTACATAATTTAAAGAATTTTATTATTTATCAAAATAGAGGATAATCAGGACAACTCGTACTCAAGTTAAGTGATTTATTAAATAAATTTCCATTTATTTGGTTAAAATTCCATGTGGTTGGTTTTGTTATGCCATAAATATGATTGAAATGACCTATGATTATTTAACACTATATTTAAACATTTATTTTCTGGATTTATTTTTTTTAAATAGAAATATTTAATTGATTTATTCTAACTCTTATGATTCAATCTTTGTCAAGGATTTTAATCTCAGTTTTTTACATATGAGAGATAAATGACATATTCACAACTTATTTTTTTATGGTGTATATACTGACCATTTTGATATATTATATCATTAATTATATTATCTTCATAGATTTTAAATGTTTCAGCTGATGATTATTACTTTTGGGGTTCCCAATTAATATGTTATCACATTTTCAATGGAATTTTAGTCTCACTTTCATTTCGGCGAGACCTATGACATATTCAGCAACAATTTATTTTGGGTTGTTTATATACTACCAACTGACATGTTATATATTTAAATTCATTAAATTCATTATATTAAATGTCTCAATTGGTTTTATTCTTTCATGGATCTTATGATTCCTAATATACATAAGTTGTAATGTTTTTTCTTCTCTCACATATATTTATCTGAGATAAATTCTATATTCATAAATTATTCTCATTATGTGGTGTTTATAATACCCATGAATGTTTTTTCTTATTATTATCCTTAAATATAAGGTTTTCTACAAATCCATTTTAGGATATCTAATTCATGGGGTGTACAGTTTCAATGTTACCAAATATGTAATAGATTTTTGTCATAGTTTTCCTTCTTTGTGACATTTGTTATGTTAAACACATATCTTCTTTTAAAAAGTGTATATGCAGACCCTTTGATATATCATATCTAAAATTTATTTATTCTAATGTTACATAATTTTTTTCTAAGTGTTATTCTTTAATTCTGCTTATGATTTAAATGATTAAATGTGGTATGAGACACTTTGAATGTTTAAATATTATCTTCCTCAAGAATGTTGATAATGATCATTTAATGTAATTTTCATTTATCTTTGACCACAACCCATTTTATTACACATCCTCTACTGAGTATATTTCATATTGATACCATCCACATTCTTTCCTTTGGTGTATTGTGTTTGTTTCAAAGAGATTTTTATGAAAGCCATTTATTTTCAACGGATTAATAATGTTTTAAATAGATTTTTTCGAAACCCATTCCTTTTCCCATGGATGACATTGTTTCAATGAGATTATGATGGAACCAATTACTTTTCCATGAGATAAAAATGTTTTTAAGTGATTTTAATGGAAATAATTTCTTTTTCCATGGGTTAATCATGTTTCGAATAGATTGACATGATACACATTTCTTTTAGATGGGGGTAAACATGTTGTAAAATGAATAATGATTGTTTCTATGTGTTTTTTTTCCATGTTGTGGAACTTCTTAATCATACATTATTGGGAGGTCCAGTTAGATTCGGGTGATTCTGTTACAACATAGAGTATGGGGCATCCAAGAATGTGTCAGGTCAGCCAATTATATCTTATATGACAGGGCAGTACAGAAAACATTGGGTGAGCCCATTATAACTCTCCAACGCATTGGGTAAAAATTTTATTTGAATTCGTAAAAATGTTTATCCCAATTTAAGGAATTTTTGAAAGGGGTTTGAAAGGGATTAGAAAGGTTCTTTTGAAATTCATTCTTCCTGAAACCAAAAAGAGTTTTAAATTCATGTTATGAGTTTATAATGATTCTAATGATCGAGATTGATATGTCAAGGATTTTAATTATAGATTCTGATGATTCTTTACTTGTACATGTTTTTATATTTTATGATAAATGTATATATGGGTTTTATTTAATTTATTTATTTTATTATTCAATAATTCACATTGATTATGTCATCATACCCTTGTGCACACTAATGATGATTAATGAAATACATTTGTTATGTTTTACTTTTCCCTTATTGAATATTTGATATCAGTATTCTTATGTTCCCTTTTTTCTTGGAATTAATGAAATGATATTGAATTATTTGTTTCTATAAGGGATATCACATGTATTATTGTTATGTAATAATGTGATAATGAAAATATATGTTAAGTTGGAGAAATTATCTTTTAAATACTTGAGAATTGTTTAGGTAGGATCTTTTTCCTATTCAATAAAAGGGAAAACCTAAAACACCCTCTATTATATAAGTGATCTATTATTTCCTTTTTATTTTGTAATATTTAAATGAAAAAATGGGTCATAATTAATAAAATCAATGTCTGGAATGAAAATATATGGATTTTAGAATAGTATCTAGGAGTGTGGGTTCTTGGTTATTATCATTTTTTATCAATGTCCAATTTGAATAACTTTGTATAATATGTTATTTTAATATGATGTTATCTTAAGAGTTATCTATAACATCAAATGACTATATGATTAATGTTTATCATAATTCCTAAGACACCCTATTATAGGATTTTATGTAGTTGAAAATTTAAGGATATCAATGATGTTTTTGGAGTCTTTTTTTAGGTTTATGTATTTCTAACCCCTTGGATCAACATTTTCTGTTTTTAGGGAGGATTTATTTTTTAAAGACTAAATAATAAAAGTGGAAAACCCATTTTTTGGGTGACAACATTTTTATTCTAAAAAGGTTGATGGGATTGAACCCACAACTGATGAGCAACAATGGTGTAACACCTACCAATATCCTATGTGATGTCATAGTTAGTATGATAGTTTTTATAGGTTATTTTTATTTTTGTTTTTGATATACATAGGATTTTATTTGAGGAATAATAGTTGATTTATCTTTTATGAATATATGATCAAATCCATCAGATCTTTGCATTTCCAACATAGTTACAAAATGTTTGAAGAATTTTAAGGATAATTGTTTTCGAAATAATTTATTTTTTGTTTTGTGTATTACATTGGATGATTAATGTGTTATATTATGGTTTAATAATTATGGAAATTATTTTACCATTTTATAGCCATTTCATTTTTAGTTAATGTATAAAGGAATAAAATATTGAATTTCACTTTTTTTGTTTTTTGTCATTAAAATGTTGATTTATGTGATTCAATAATTAATAAATCTTCATGAATAAATTTTTTTGGGAAATAGATGTTATTTTGCTATTCATTTATAAAAATATGAAATTATACTCATTATGTAGGTATATTTCCTTCTTTTCTCTTTGTCAAGGTAGTAATTGAATTTTCCAACACTAGGATATGGATATTGAAACAAATGTATTATTCTAGTATATTGAAATCAGATGAACCAATGGCCATTGGATCATCTTGTATTTATGTTTATAAGGACATTAACTTTCCATTGTTCTTTAACATGTTTTTGATCATTGACCCCAATCACTCCCTATAATTATTTGCAATTTTCAACCATTCCAACCTATATTATCCCATTCTATAATCCTAGTAATTCCTAACATTTGGTGACCTTTATATCTCCCACATTACATTTTTAAGGTGATGTTTAATTTATCTTTTTTATGATGCAGTTTTTAATAAATTAGTTCAGCAAACTTTAATCTTTGATAACAATGATGAATTTTGATGGTGAAATTCATTTTATGGGGGGTATGATGTTATGTCATGAGATTGTGTAGAATATATTATTTCAAAATAATTGAATATATTGATATATTTTTGTCACACATAATACACATTTTACCAAATGTAACATTCTACGCCATGTTAATCATCTATTGTATGCAACATCTTGTTTCTTTGATGAATTGTGATACAAATAGGTCCTCGTTTTACCAAAAAACAATATACTATTAATATTATTATTTCACATAATAGTTATCAACTAGTAATTAGAATGGATGGAATGAATAATAGTAATTAAATTTTGAAAATAATTTTTATTCATTTTTTATTAATGAATTATTTTGTAACCAATTTTTTAGAAATGAAAATAAATACCAATTAAATATAAATTATATGTTTTTGTGAAAATTATTTATATGAATTGAATGGAATTTTAACTGAATAAATTAAATTAATCACTATCAGTGAATGATATTAATTATATTTATATTATGTAAATTTGATCAATTTTTATGAAATTCAACAAGTACATTTGATTGGGTTATAATATAAATTAATCCAACGTTATGCATAAAGGAAATATTTTTTTAAAAAGGATGTTTTACCACCTTCTAATGGAAGAATTGATTTAAAAATTAATTTTGAAACTCTTAAAAATTATATTTTAAAAAATCCTGATCTATTCAATCAGAATATAAATATTTTTTGTATTTTTTTAGTATTTTTCTACGAACATTCATATTTTAATGAATAGTGAATGCCACTGAAACTTTAATTGAAAACTGCATTTTCTTATAATTTATCTATTTAGATAAATTAAATTTTAATTTAATTATATTATCCAATTAGTTAAATTATAGTAAATAAATCCAATTTTGATCATTTTAATCAATTTCACATTGAAATTCGATTTTAAAACATTTCAAAATTATGAATTTTTTACATTAAAAACCTGCTTTCTTGTTCCATCTACGAGATAAATTTAAAATTAAATTATTCCACCTATGTGACAAGAAATTTGAAAAAGGGAATAAATATTTGGAATATAAATAATATATAATTTCTATTATGGTCCAATTTGTTTTTTACAAAAACTATTAGTGAAAAAAATTAAAATTAATTTCAACGATTTATGGAAAGAAAATTTTACTTAGTCGTTAATCATTAATCTTAAGGGAACAAATGAAATATAAATTTCTCCAAAACTCAATTGATGTCCATATTTCTAAAATATTCCCACATTGATCAAAAATTTTGCTTTATTGGAGTCACATGATATAATAGAGACCTCACTATAGTGATTACCTTTTTATATTTACAAGAATACTACTAGTAATGACCCAAAACATTTATTAATGAAAATTACCCTAGATCTATTTAAATTTCATATTATGTAAATGGTTATATGACATATGAAATTCCTTAGTTTTATTATTTTTTATTTTAATATAGTGTTGAGAATTATTATTATTGCCAATATAGTTTTTGAATAGAGACCACATGATTAGTATTAATATAGGGATTTGAAAAATCCAATTTACATGAAAAAGGAATTGATGGACTCATATAGTATAATTTAACTATATTAATCCAATATTATGGATCTTGGAAAGGAGGTAGCATCCCTCGGCTTCGATCTTGAAAAAAGCCTAACCCAAACTCCAATATGTTAAGCTTGAAAGGAACCACCTACGGGAGAAGTGCAATTTAGTAGAGATTACCACCCAAGCAATGCTATCTAAGCCTCCCCAAAAGTCTATCACCATCACACACCTTATCCGTATGTCTTATGCATGTGTTTTAAGGTGTTGTGTAACAAGACCCTTGCACTATTATAATGTGAATTATTTTTGTCTAGATAATATACATTCATTTTATTATTGTTACATTGTAAAAATATTTTATTAAGAAATTTATTAAGATGAATTAATTTATTTTTGAATTAAATAATATTTTATTAAAATATTAATAATAAATTACTTTATATTATACATAAGTTATCATATATTTTTTTATGAATACAATTTTAATATTTATTGAGGCTTGAAAGTTATTTTTGTCAAAACCCATTAACATTTTATAATTGTCGGTTTTTATTTTATAAGTAAAAATTCACATATTTAGAAAATTATATAGATAAAATGAATATTGTTTTTGGAATCAGGAAGATGAAATTATCCAACAGTTTATTTTTCATAATTTTCTGAGACAGTCGAATTTTTGGGTAAAAAGTAAATATCGTTTAAATATATAATGAGTTTTATGCCATCATAATGACCCAATGGTGATGTAATAAAATAATATAAAAATGTTTTTTGGACAATATATGTCTTACCTTTAAAATAAATTTATTTTCAATTTTTTGATTAATTTTATTCTTCTTTAGTAGACCCTCCAAGACTTATAAAAACATTTAACTTTTAAAATGATATCTTTTGGAATGTGACTCACCTCCAAATAATAAAGCCTGATATATTAAGAAGATCGTCCATTGGAATTATAAAAAAAAATCAACTCCCCTTTGGAAAAAACCATTGAAAAAACCCATGGTTTGGTTTGTGGTTTTGATTAGTTTAATGTGTGGTGTCCAAAACCTAAATAATAAGGAATTTCCACTCTTTTATTACATAAACCCTCCCAAGCTCCCACTTCTCTTCACTAAAATCCCTTAGACCACATCCCCACTCTGACCTCCTCTCTCAATTATCCTCCCAAGGTGCCCGAATCTCCAAATATGCCTCTCTCAAGCCTCTCCCAATCCATTGGATCATACTTCCTAGTAAGGGATTTCATCCTTTATCATTTTGTTCCAAATTTAATTATGTTGTTATATCATTTTGTATTCAACTAAATTTTTTTGGGTATGATTTCACAAGTCCCCCATACTTCCCTCCTTATTTCTGAATGATTAGAGTCCTCTTTCTCCCTTATTAATTCCTCCAATGTACACTCGTTACCATGCGGAAATTCCGTAAGTAATTTCTCTCTTCTTATTTACATTCCAGAAATTCTATTATATTACGGGTTTATATTTCATTAAATATATTGGGATGTTATGTTCCATGACCCCCTTAAATTATATTTCATGTATAAATGATGATAAACCCCATTTCCCTCTCATCAACCCATTTTACAATATCTATTTGACATCATTATGCTCTCTATGTTATAAAAAAATTTCCATTCCAGAATCATCGTGTAAGTGAATAACATAACAATCTCTCTAGCAAGTGTATTCACATTTATTCACATGTAATTGTTCATTTAGGACTTACATTTTTGTATTACACTTCACTTATTTGTGGAATAAATTATGATGTATAATTATTCCATGTTGTATGATCTATGTGGAAAACTTATTCCTGAAATTAAATGATTAAGAAGGGTGTACCGTGATAGCACTCAAATGCATTAGGTTAAAATTAGTATCATGATACATTAAGTGCAATGGGGGTTTACTAATTCTGATTCATGTGTAAGGATAGTTTACTCATGCTCCATGTGTAATAAGCCTCATATCATTCTAATATAATGTTAAATGTTGTTTCCACATTTCCCTATTATGATAATCATGCTATATCACTCCTTTATGTTCATGTGTTATATTATGATCCATTGAAATGCCTATTTAATAACATGTATTGTGTTATTCATGTTATTACATGTTTACTCTCTTACTAGGCTCTATATCTCACACTTTTCTTATGCATGTCCTCAGTATATCCCATGCAATGCTAATTTCATAGGAATGTGTGTGGTATTCTAAAAGAAGTTTTCATTAAATATGTGTATTTCAGGTTTAATGTTGTTATTTGATATTCTTAAGACCCAAATACAATAGACCTATCTATATTCAATGTTGTATCATGTGATTATTTTATGTAATAAAGTATTCTTAAGTGTGAAAGAAAGAGCAGGGTTGTTATGGTTGGTATCAGAGGATATGTTTTGTAGTTTTTGGTATTAGGATTAGAAAACCCCAGTGAAAGACTTAGGGATAATACTAAGTATAATAAAAAAATTGCTAAATTTTGTTAAGGATTGAGTAAGTGGTTTATCATGAAAACACATCCCAGTGTGGATACAATCAGGTAGAGGAGGATTTGGCATAGATGTATCTAGGGGTAAAACCCAAAACACCACTTTGAGCTTGACTCGATTGAGGACTGGTACATGACAACGGGCCTCACTGCACTCTTGGTTATGACACTACAAGGGGATTTGCTTTGGTAAATTTCTATGATTATTATGAACCATTATCAAAGGAATTAACAAACATTCCCATAAGAATATATGTTGGGAATTAGATCATGGATAACATAGATAAGTGGAGGAAATAAATGTAATTTATAAGTTATCCCATTTTACATTGGATTCCCCATTATGTGTTACCCCTAAAAATCCTTTTATTATAGGAAATCGATGGTAATAGGAGGACTCAGACAAATAGATGATGTTAAGATCAATGTAATGGTTGTTTTAATGAGATTCCCAATCCTATGGGAGAATGAATCGCATACTGTGTCATGATATTCCCTTAGTTAACTCTAGTTTTTAATTACAAAATGGTCAATAGGAATTTCCAACCCCCCCCCCCCCCCCCCCGATGAAAGAACATGCCACAATTGATAGTTCCATGAGACAAAGGCCTACTAATTTTAATCGATCATCTGATCCCTCAATCGCCAAACAATTGATCAAATCCATTGAGAATATCATCTCCATACATCAATGTTTTGAACAAGAGAATGTGAATATGGCTACTTGAAATATGTAGGGTTAAGTGGATAAATGGTTGACATTGATAAAAAATACGATGCCTGAGGTGGAGATCAAGGAATTTGAATTGAAGGATTTAAAAAAATTCGATAAATATTTTCCTCACACCCACCGAATTATGATGGAAAGGGACTTCCTTTCCCCCGAGAAAGAAATACAATTAATCAAATGGATTGTATGAGGTTAAATTCACAAGGCTTTCACGATATGGCTCCATCTTTCTTGTTACCCCCCGAATGACTGGTTGACCGCTTATTTGGTGGGGTAAAACATAGCCTTTGGAAATACCTAGTGATATGTGACATTGAGAGATATGAGGAATTTTTATGATGTTCCCTGAAGGAAGAAATGGAGATCAATGAATCTCAGGGGTATCATGGGGATAATAACAATAATGTGGAATTTAATTCTATGAGTCTGATGGATAAATACAATGGTGTTACAAAAATCTGCCACCTTACATGCCAAAGTTGTGGAAAGAAGCACCCCAAAAATTTCCTGAAGGGGATGAGGAAATGATTTAGGTGTGGAAGAGAAGGAATCATGACCATTATCTGTAGACAAAAAAATCATGGAGTTGTGGAAGAGGAAAGAAACACTCTGTTCAAACCTCAACATGTTGTTAATTTCTTCAACTGAAAAGATCCTGGGAACATTGTAAACCAGTACCATATTCCAATGGTTTTTGGAGGCAACCACTAACCTCCATGGAAGTAAGGCAGATACTTTTCCATCACTACTACTGAAGGGAACCCGGACAAAAAAGTCATGACTGGTAAGCTAGTTATTCATTCAATAATATTGAATTTAATTTTTTATTATGGTTCTATGCATTCTTTTATATCCTGATGTTTTAGTAGAACAATTCCAACGCCCCCAAAAATCATGGAAGTAAAGATGTTGGTGAGAACAACCAATGGGTCAATCATTACATCCCATGAAAATAAATCCTCCCAAGTCATAATTTCTAGATTTAACTTCCTGGAAAACCTCATCATACTCTGTCAGGTGGAATTTGATGAATGTTTTTGCATGGATTGGGTTTCCATATATAGAGCCAACATAAATTATCATTTGAGGGAAATCACTCCCTATATGGGGAATCGACCCCTGATTCTATACATGTGCATGGAGGAGGAAGAATCATATTTAGAACCATCATATCAAGTGTGGATATTACTACCCTATGAGTACACATATCTTCCTTATATGATTGAGTTTATGGAAGAAACCATCTTTGAAGATGTACCTACTGTGATGGAATACACTAATGTGTTTCCTGATGAATTGTCCGGACTTTCTCATAGAAGAGATTTTGAAATATCAATTGATTATATTCCTGGGGAATTGTGAATATCCAAGACTGTGTATGGAATGGCTGTTGTGGACCTTGAGGAGCTAAAGAAACAACTATAAGAGAATCTGGACAGAGGGTTTATATTCCCAAGTGGTTCACCATGGGGTGTACCAGTCCTCTTCATAAACAAGAAGGTTGGGTCAATTAACCTTTTCATTGGTTATCTTTAGAACAATATAATCCTGATAAAGAGCATGTATACTCAACCACATATTGATGACCTGTTAGATCAGCTGCTTGGAGCACAATACTTCTCAAAGGTGGATTTGCGGTCAGGATAATACCATGTAAGGTTGAATGATGAGGATATCCCCAATACTACATTTCTTATAAGGTATGTTCACTATGAATTCATAGTAATTCCTTTCATACTCACTAATGCTCTATAAATCTTCATAAAATTGATGAATAGTGTCTTTAGAGATTACCTTAACAAATTTGTGGAAGTCTTTATATATGATATTTTAATATACACCAAAACCAAGGAGGAGCATGAGTATAATCTAAGAAATATATGAGGGACCTTGGAAAATGAGAATCTCTATAAAATGTCAAACAAGTTTGAGTTCTAGTGGAACGAAGTATCATTCTGGGGTCATAACATCACAATCAATGGTATATATGTGGATACCTCCAATAAATCTGCAATTAAGTGATGGCCGATGCCAACATTGGTGAGAGATATCCATAGGTTCCTGGGGTTAGTTGGATATTATCACTTATTTTTGAAACATTTATCATGATTGTCCAACCCTCTTACAAAGATAATTTATAAGGGAGTAATGCTTTCATGGAGTCATAAATGTGAAGATAGCTTCAAGGAATTGATAAGTAGGCTTATCACTAAACCTGTGCTCATACTACCCACAAGTGGAGAACTTTGTTTTTGAATTTAGTGATGCTTTAAAGAAGGTCATGGCTTCTATGATGATGAAAAATGAAAAAGTCATTTCTCGTGATTCAATTAAACTGAATGTTCATGAGAAAAAATATAAAATGCATGATCTTGAGTTTATTGTAGTATTCTTCACTTTGAAAATTTTGTAGCATTTCCTCTTTCGGGATATGTGTGAAATATATATGCATCAAAAATGCCTTAATTATATATTCATACAGAAATATTTGAACATGCTCCAATGAATATGGTCAGATCTGATCAAAGACTACAATTTCTCAATCTATTACCACCCTGGGAAAGCGAATAAGGTGGCACATGATCTATGTTGAAAACTCCCATCGATTCTACAATTTATGAGAATTAAAAAGGACCCAATATTCTTAGATTTTATGAAGATGGACATGGCAATCATAAATAAGGGAAAATCCTCAATCCATTCACAAATTATTACTCAACCAACTCTTTTTGAAATGTTAAAGGATGCTCAAAAGCATGATGTGGGATTTTAGAAGAAAGTGGAAATTATTATAAAAGAGAAATCATTGGAGTTAAATGTTAATAAAGAAGGAATTGTGAAATTTTGGACAATAATATGTCTTCTATAAAATACGGGGTTAAATAATGAACTTTTGGATTATTCAAATAGTTTGAATTTCTCCAATCTCCCGGGAAACACAAAGATGTATTGAGATCTACGAGATCATTATTAGTGGGATAAAATAAAGAAGGAGATCGGTGAGTATACATAAATGTTCCTAGTACTTCAGCAATTGAAGGATAATATTTAGAAGTATAATGGTATGATGAAACCATTACCCATACCAGCATAGAAATGGGAGAAAATAATCATGGTCTTTGTCACCAGACATCTGAAGAAATCCAAAAGAAACAATTCTATCTGGGTTGTTATGGATCATCTAATAAAGATTGAACACCTCATTACAATTTCAGAGGATTTCTAATTAAATCAACTGGCTAGAATATATATCAGAGAAGTGGTATTATTTCATGGAGTACCGCTATCTATTGTATGCGATCAAGATCCAAGATTCCCCACTAGGTTTTGGAAGGGTCATAATCTTCCCCTAAATACTGATATTAACATCAGTACGAATTATCATCCTCAAGATGATCGCCAATCTATCCAGACTATCCAAAAACTCGAGGACGTGTTGAGAGCAGGCTCAATGGATTTCAAGGTAGGATGGGATCAACATCTTATTCTAGTGGACTTCAATTACAATAACATTTTCCACTCAAGAATCCTAATGGATTCTTATGAAGACCTTTCTGGGAAGAGGTGTAGAACACCATCATGTTGGGATGATGTTGGGGAGAGGAAACTCCTTGTTCAAGAACTGGTTGAAGAAATGGTGGATAAGGTTAAAATCATCAAACTCCACATTAATGATTCTCAAATTTGACAAAAGGGATATGCTAATATTCATCGACGTGGCCTAGTGTTTGAGGTCGAAGACATGGTATTCCTATGAAAATCACCATGCAAGAGAGTTAAGTGATTTGGGATGAAGGGAAGGATTACTCTATGGTACATCGGCCCTTTTGAGATCCTTGACCATGTTGGAGCAGTGGCCTATCAACTAGCACTCCCACCGAACCTATCTCAATTACATGATGTAATCCAGGTATCACTCTTGATGAAGTACATACCTGAGCCATCACATGTAATCAAACCAGAGGTGGTACCATTGGATATTGACCTCTCCTATGATGAGAATCTGGTGAATATATTAGATAGTAAGGAAAAATTTCTATGAAATAAGATAATTCCTCTTGTCAAGGTGTTGTGGCGAAACAAAAAATTTGGAGATGCAATGTCGGAATCAGAGGAAGTAATGAAGAAGAGTTACCCTCATCTATTTTAGTGTGGGAAAATAAAATTTTTAGGGAGAAATTTCATAAGGGGGGAATATTGTAACGACATAATATTCTGTTAATGAAAATTTATCCTGATCTAATTAAATGTATTATTATTTAAAATGGTTATAAAACATATGAACTTCCTTGATTTTATGTTTTTTCAACTAAAAATACCAATATGAATATTTACCATTGCTAACATAGTCATTTTTCAATGACCACATGATAAGTATAAACATGGGGCTTAAAAAAGGATATTTACTCAGATAAAGGAAGCGATGGCCTGATCTAGAAGAATTTTTTCATATGAATCCCATTTGTCAGAGCTTGGAAAGGTGGTAGCATCACTGGGCTTTGCTCTTGACCAATCCCATGCTGAGCATCAACATGTTAATTTTGAATGGAACCGACCATAGGAGATGTGGAAGTTAATAATGATTACCTCCCAAGCATTGTTATCTGGGCCTCCCTAAGAGTCTATACCCATCGCACACCTTACCCTTTGGTCTTATGCGAGTATTTTAAGGGGTTACATATCAAGACCCTAAAACTATGATTATGTGCTTTATTATTTTATAGAAATTATTCATTCAATTTATTATTGTTACTATTTAAATAGATTTTAAAGAAAAAATAATATTTATTTATTTAGAAATCTATTTGGATGAATTAATGGATTTTTTAATTAAAAATTATTTTAATAAAATAGTAATACTGAATTAATTTTTATTAAACATTAATAAGTATATATGTTTTTATAAATACAAATGTAATTTTTACTATGGTTTGAATGTTGTTTTGGTCAAAACCCATGAATTTCCTATAAATGTATATTTTTATTTTAAAAGAAAAAAATTCACATATTTAGAAAATTGTTTAGATAAAATGAATATTTTTATTGGAATCAGGACATCAATATTATCCAACAGTTAATTTTTCATAATTTTATGAGAGTCAAATGTTTGGGTAAATATTAAATATTGTTTAAATATATAATGTGCTTTATGACATCATAGTGATCCAATAGTGATGTAATAAAATGCTATAAAAAGGATTTTCAGAAAATATTTTTTTTCATTTAAAATAATGCTATTTTTTATTTTTTTTGATTATTTTTATGGTGCCTTAGTGGACCCTCCATTACTTATAAAACATTTTAACTTTTAGAATGATTTCCTTGAGAGTGTGACTCACCTCCACTTAAGAAACCCTATTATTTTAAGAAGATAGGCCATTTTACTTATAAAATAATTTTTTCCACACCCCTTTGGAATAAACCATGGGTTGGTTTGAGGTTTTGATTAGTTTAATGTGTGGTGTAAAAAACCTAAATAATAAATAATCCTCTCTCTTTTATTATATAAACCCACCCATGATCCCATTTTCATTACTCAAAACCCTTGGACCACGTCCCTAATCTGCCCACCTCTATCTAGTATCCTCCCAAGGTGCCCCAAGCTCCCAAGAATCATCTCTCAAGACTCTCTCAAGCATTTGGATCACACTTCCAAGAGATTTATTCCTTTCTCATTTTTATCCAAGTTTTATTATGTTGTTATACCATTTTTTTCCATTAAAAATGTTGGGGTATGATTTCAAACCTCCCAAAAAAATACTTTTTTTGAATGATGAGAGACCTAATCCTCTCTCATCAATGCTTCCCTTGTACACCTATTACCATGCCAAAATTCCATAAAACATTTTACTATTCTCATTTTCATTCATGAAATTATTTTTTATTATGCATGTAAATTCCATTATATATGTTGCGATATTATGTTCCATGACCCCCTTACTATCCATTTCATGTATAAATGTTGAGATACTGCTTTCTCTCTCATCAATCCATTTTATGATTTCTATTTGACAGTGTTATGCTGCCGAAGTTATACCAAAATATCCATGCCAAAATCATCATGTAAGGGAATATCATACCCATTTCTCTATCAAGGTTATCCATCTTTATGCTCATGTAATTGTTGATTGAGGACATATATTTTTGCTTTCCTTATCTCTTATTCATGGAATAAATTATTATTTTTAATAAATCCATGTTGTATGATCTGCGTGCCACACTTATGCATGAAATGAAACGATTAAAAAGGGTGCACACTGATAGCACTCCAATGCATCGGGTAAATAGCAAAATCAAGAAGCATCAAGTTAAAAGAGGGTTTAATAATTCTAATTCATGTAAAATGATGTTTTATTCATGATCCATGTTCAATGAGACTTCTCTCATTCTAATATCATGTTAAATGTTGTTTCCACATTTCTATATTATTGATAATCATGCAATATAATGCCTTTACGCTCATATCTCCCTTATGCTCCATTGATATTCCAATTGAAATAACATGTACTATATTCTTCAAGTTATTCCTTTTTTACTCCCTTAATGGCCTTTCTAGCACACCCTTTTCTTATGTATGTCCTCGGGTTGTCCCATTCAATGCTATGTACCAAGGAATGTGTGAGGTCTTGTAAAAGAAGTTTTCAATAATGATGTGTATTTCATGTTTTAAGTTGTTCTGTAATGTTCCTAATACCCAAATAAACTAGTCCTATATATAATATATGTTGTATCAAGTTAATATGATATATAATAAATTATATTTATGTGTAAAATAAAGAGTAGGGTTGTGATACCACTCCTCCTCCACTATAAAAAATCACTCACCCCCTAGTTCTTCCAACCACTAAAAAAATTTTGTCATAAAAACCATGAAAAAATAATCTCTCAACATTTTTCCTATAAACATAGAATCCTAACATTGGGTAGAATGAATACCATTTATTTTCTTTTATGCAAACCAAAATGAGTTACTCAAAGATGAGGCCATATTCTCCAACTAGAACATTTTTTATTTTTTTATACAAACCTTAAATTACTATTTTTATAGGATAATATATCTAAATTAGTATAATAAATATACTGATATTATTTTAAACTAGTTTTTTGACCTAAACATACACTCACATCAATCAAATGGGTATTGAAATCATAGATTGAGTGTACGTTGAACTACCGCCTTGCCAAACGACGTCATTCATTTTTCACTTTACCACCTCATATGGATCTGAATTATTATGAACATACCATTTTATATGATATATGTGATATTTAGATATTATTCATACTTTTTTAAATCATATATAATTCACACCTTCATGCATTCAATTTTTGTGGTAATATGACAACCTCGTTTGTGGACGTGTGGACTACCACCTCCTCAAAGTGCTGTGATACGTTCACACAATGCATTGAATGTATTGATAATGTGTTAAATAAAAATATATCATATTAAGTAAATATATATTTTATTCATGAAATAAATATATATCTGTACATAAAACATATCATATTCTTCCTTCCATTTCACAAACTGAAAAACAGATAACGTCGTTCATGGATGAGTTTACAACCGCCTCCTCAAAATCCTTTGAATATATATTTTTCATAAACACATAATTTAATGATATATATAATTATATATAATTAAATAATACATTATTTTATATTTAATTGTCATTATGGAAAAATAAATTTTACAAACATTATTTCCATAATGATAAATGAAAAAATGGGAACGTTACTCATGTGAACGTACAAACTACCCTCTCCATGATTATAAAGTCGATTCATTATTCCTAACCATATTTCCAATTTTATATTAAAAGTATAATTTATGTAAAAATTGAAATTATACCATTTTTTATTTTTATGTTTAAATAATGACCTCTTTGACTAGAATTGACGTATTAAAGTTAGGTTTGACACATATGTCGAATGTGGTCAAAACATATGAGGTAAAAAATATTTTAATATGTAATTGTACATAAAATGTTTATAAGTGAAATGAAATTTATAATAAACATGTAAAATGTTATTAATAAATTAAATAATTAGAATATATATATTATTATGTATGATATTGGATAATCATGAAAATTATAACTCAAGTTAAGGGATTTCTTAACTAAATTTACATTCATTAGGTTTAAATTCTAGGTCATTGGTTATATTTTTCCAAGAATACATGTGAATTGACAAATAATTGTTTTATAATATATTTACACATTTATTTTTTGGATTTAAATTATTCACAAATGATTATTTAATTTATTTTTTCTCCGTCCAATGATTTGATCTTTATAAGGGATTTTAATCTCACTTTTTACTCATGAGAGCTAAATGTAATATCCATAAATTAGTTATTTTTCAATGGTGTATATAATCTCTATTTTCATATATTATATCAAGAATTATTTTATTTTTATGGAATTTAAAATTTTAATTTTATGATGATTACATTTTGTATTTCCAATTAAGATGTTAACATATTTGTGATGGGATTTGTATTCTCACATTATTACTCTGTGGAAAATATTGTATTCACCAACCATTTATTTTTTCTGATGTATATACTTTCACATTAAATTTTAGATGTTTAATTTGAATGATTTCATGATATTATAGGTTATAAATAACATTATTCATTCATGGATCTCGTGATTTAAATGCTACTCAAGTAAAAAGGGTTTTTTCTTGTCTCAATTTTATTTCAATGAGATATATGCCATATTCACCTTTGATTCTTTTTGTGTAGAGTTCAAACATAAAAATATTTTATTTTATAATTATTATACATAAATTAATGTGGTCTTAGAAATCCATATTATGATATATCATTCATTGGGTGTACGATTTCAACTTTACCAAAGCTATAATGGATTATTTTCATTGTTTTCATTCCTTTTGGAATTTTTTATGTTATAAACCTATCTAATTTTACATGGAGTATATAAAACCCCATTATGATATGATATATTGAATTTTCTACTAATGTTTTTTAATTTTTTTTATAACTTCTATTCCGTAATGGGGCTTCTGAATAAATTTAATCAAACTAGTATGAGAGAATTTGAATGTTTCAATAATAACTTCCTCAAGAATTTTTTTAATGATCATTTAATGGTATTTACATTAATCAAAATAAAAAACTGTAATTTTTAAATATCCTCTAAAGATGATATTTTGTATTTATACCAACCACTTTCTCTCCATGGATAAATTATGTTTGTTTAAAAGAGATTATTATGAAACACATTTATTTTCCTTAGATTAATCATGTTTCAAAGATATGGTTTTGGAACACATTCCTTTTCCACGGGATAACAAAGTTTAAATAATATTGTGACAAGACCTATTTCTTTTCCAAGGGATAAGAATGGTTGAAAGAGAATACTATAGAACTCATTTCTTTTCATGGTTTAATCACATTTCAAAGAGATTATCTTGATACCCATAAATTTTCCCAAGCTTACTCAATATTTGAAAGGAATAATGATTGTTTCCAAAAATTTTGTTCATTTGTTTTCTAATAAACCTTATAAAGTGGGATGCCCTAGATAGAGTTTGGTGAGAACGTTATAGCTTACATGATGGGGTATCCCAAATATTACTGAGTGAGCTCATTATAGTTATCCAATTCATTTTTAATGATTATGTTGGATGTTGACTGAATGGTTATTCCAAATGAATGATTTTGAAAGGGTTTTAAAAGGGTTATATGAATTTTATGCTACATATTAATAAAATTTGTTTTAATATCTTATTATGAGTTCATAGTGCATCTAATCAATGAGATTGATATCACATGGGTTTTTATTATTTATTTTGATGACTCTTATCTTTTATATGATTTCATATTTTATGATCTATATATTGATGTTTTTGAGTTATTTTAGGATTTTCTCATTCCCTTTGATTGTGTCATCATACCCTCATGCACTTTTATGCTAATTGATGAAATACTTTTGTTAATGCTTATATTTTCCCTTACTAAGTGTTTGATCATACCCTTCTTTTGTTTCCTTTTCCCCTTGATTGAAAGAAGTATTGTCAAATGGTTTATGTATATAAGGGATTTCATATGGATGATGATTAAATATTAATTTTATAAATAAAATCTATGTTAGGTAGGAGAAATTATCATTTAATGTCCTGAGAATGTTTATATAGGTGATTCTCCAAATTCTATAAATCTCTAACCCTAGAAGGCCATCTAATATATAAGTGACCCATGTTTTACTTTTACTATTATAAGTATTAGAAGAACATTTTTTGACATAGTGATCGGAATCAAAGATTGGAAATTAATGTAATGGATTTTAGCAGAGGATATGGGAGTGTGGGTTCTGGGATGTTATAGTAGAGGTGGTAGTATGTGAAAACACACAATCGACCTACTTATGATTTTCTAAGTGGTTAGAAAAGAATAAATAATTCTTTTTCCATTAATACATTAACCCTTCAATACAATAATAATTATGATGTCCTTATATAACTATTTTTTGTGTAGTTAAGGCAGTTATATATTCAGAAGAAAATGTTTTGGATTAAGTAATACTCAAGTTAGGACTATGAACATTCTATTAAAAGGCTACATCAAAATAAAGGTTATATTATATCTTATAGAGGAAAAGTACATTCATTAATTCAAGATAATTCTATAAGATTCACATTGGTGATGGTTTTAGGGAATTTTTTATGGGGATCTGAGTAGATACCCTGACCCAATTAGCCCTAATCCAAGGTCGACACTATTATATTGGCATAATATATTTGGAATTTCATACAGAAGGGTTAAATAGTTTAGTAGTATTGGTAAACAAGACACATACATGATTATAAGACTACATTTGAAAATAGAAAATAAAACATAATTTTTTTGGAAGAATATAATTTCCTCTAGTAAATTATTAAATATAAAATGTAGTACATTTCATTGATTCCTCAGAAAAGAAACAAAATAAGGGTGATCTCAAATTCTCAATAAGTGTTAAGTACATAAAATATACCATGAATGAATAGGAATATTAAAATTAAAAGGTATGTAACTAAACTCAAATGCTATTAAAATAAATCATATCTCTCACTATAAGATATGACATAATCAATATGAAAAGGAAAATAACTAAAAAACATTCTATTAAATCAATATAACAAGAATAATACGCATCTAAAGATGATATCATTTTGAAAATATTATGGATAATAATAATTTAATTTTTAATGATGAAAATGATTAATTAATGGATGTAATGTCCCAGGAACATGATACATATACCGTCATGATATATCCTCAATGCAGTTTAAAACTGATGGGTAGAAACCAATTTAACTAAGTCTATCAAACTGCTTTGTGGCATGAAACATGTTGATGCATCAAGGGTCTACCTATAACCAGCCCCCACCAGTATTTTCATTTCCATATAATTTTTCATATATAAAATAATTGTTTTAATTTATTTGAAACATGACATACCGTTAAATATCAGTATTTAAGAAAGAATATGTATTATCAATTTTTTAACAGTCAGTCAAATAATAAAGTAAAACATTATAGGTAAAAAAGAGATAAAATTTATAAAATATGCATATTCATGATAACTAATAATTATATTTATGTAAATTTAATTTCCAATTATCCTATGAAAATTAATATTTCAAGGTATAGTTAATGACTATGTAAATTAATTAATAAAGTGAATGAAAATAATTTCATTAGCCAAAATAATCATAAACCATTTAGAGGATGGATTAGTATGGTATCAATAAACCATATCTATAATGGATTATATGTAAAATAAAGGTTTGTTTCCATTGATGAATAGAAATAAAATAAAAAAAATCATCAAAATCATTATTGAAAAAAATCCTTTTGATTTCAAAAATAACCAATCAACACTAAAAGTTCACAAAAAAATTGAAAACTTTTTTTTTGAAAATAACCATTGAATCCTATAGTCATGACTCGATATAGTAAAACCTATAACAAGACTACCCATGCTTTCTTCGAAATGACCATGGGATGAATACTAGCACTGAGTAAGAATATCCCTAACATGGGAGTCCATAGCCGACGTACTTGAACACATTCACACATCTTGAATAGAATACAATGATGAAATTTTAAAAGAGACTGAAGAACCATGCATGAATATATTTAAATCCCACAACCATTTTATGAGAGGAAGTAATAAAAGTAAATATAGTCAAATACAATCACTCCATGAATAGTCTAAAAAGAAATCCAACCTAAATGTAGAGAAAGGGACAACATTCAAGATACCATAGAAACACACCTTGGTCTTTCTGGTCTCACTAAGAACCATTTGGCCTTGGTCTATCAAAGACTCTATCAAATATTTGATTGTATGCACAAGACATAACTTGTGCTAGAAAACACAATTAGGGGTGAGTATAACAATACCTAATAAGACATCGTAACACTAAAAATCATACAAAAAAATATTGTAATCTATACACTTGCATATGTCTATAATGCTTATAACAATAATATCTGGATACAATAAACAATGACATGTAGTCTCAATGTGAAGTCATTACTATAATTGTAGCCTAGGATTCCAGATGAATGGATCCCATAAATATCTCATCCAAGAGAACACACTCATGAGTCTGAAAGCACTGATGATGTTCATCTGAGAGGTAATTATCATTGGGTAACTCTATTAGAAGTACACTCTAAAATCCAAAAGAGTTGCGATACACATACAAGGATCACTCATAGGGCCATATGGTATACCAAAAACTCAATCTGGATTAACCCACTAAGTAGAGGATTAGAACCCATGTAATGTTGGTCATGCAGATACCAAGAAATCCCCCTAGGTAACGAATACGAATAGAGGATCTCAAAATCAGATTCAAGGAAGGGTTCCAACAACTCCATCCATGAAATCATGAAGATGGGATCGTTGTCCTATGTATAGGTATGATTCCATACTAACCCCTAGGTAATTCGTATGGGGAACACCCCCAAACAAAAAATGTACAAGATACTGAGGAAATGGGATACATGTCAAAATCATAAGAGTAAATAGTGTGTATTATGGTTACACATTCTTTCCCACCAACCTTGGGTCCTACTCGTATAAGTGTCCCAATCCCCTTTTCAATGTCCTCATAAGAGTATGTGTCCTGTCATATGACCATGTACTCTACCCATGTACCAATACACTGATATGGTCATTTACACTCGGAAAATCCATGTTTGTGTGGGATTACATGACATTCCCATTCTTGTGTACTCAAGAATGTATCTCTGTACCCTCTATGATACATGTAAAATAACTTGGGAGAGGTCACATGTTGTTTGTAAGGGTCTATGCTATTTGATACTTAAATTACTCCTAAAATTTTATCCAGTTCTAGGAGTGAACCACATGTCATGTAGTCCTAGATTACATTACATGTGGTTCAAATTTTTTTGAAAACACTGGTTCTTCATTCTATGCACTCATGTGGTGTTGCCACTTGGAAATATAGCCTTATTCCTCCAAAAAATAAAGGATTTCTTCTAGATGATCATTTTGATGCCTTTTTCCATATTTTGTCCCATCAATCCATTTAGAAATTGCAATTATTCATCATTCACTGTATCATGTTCGATAAAAAAAATTAGGTATAATAAATATTCAATTTGTCACCACATCTATCATGGAACCACTGATGTTGAACTCTAATATAAGATTTCAAATTGTTTCACCATGAAATAGGTGCACATTGTTTTAATATCCAGTATACTTTGAACAATGTTCAAAACTAAGAACACTTGTGATTAATTATGCACCAATGGAGAAATGAACAAGAACAATTAAGTGTAATAATCCTCTATTAGTGATCATATTGGCTAATATTCATTTTTGTTAGAAAGTAAAATGTAGATATAACAGTTAATCACAACCAAATTATCCTAATTTTTGAATAATTTACCCCATCCCATAATATTCAAGATTCATGATTCAATCTATTGGATGATTGATCTGTGGTTACCATATAAACATGAATGGAGAATGAAAATCCAAAACAAAAAATGTCCTTACAAGATTTGGATCTATCATTGATAAATAATGGAGTTCTGGCATGATTGTTGGTGATATCCTTTGATTCTGTCTCTTATTAGTCATCATCCATCAACAAAATCTTTTTCCACACTCTCTAATGGCTACTGAATGATTTTCAGGTTTATGGGGATAATCTAGAAATTTTCCATAAGAATTTATTTAAAAAATACATTATATCACTTTGTCAACTATAAAAAATAAAAAAAATTATTTAATTAGTTTATTTATTTTATGTCCATGATGAATTGTTCATGAACTCTTCACACCGACCAAGGTTATTTATCACCTAGGGTAAACCCCATGTTATGAACTCCAATTTTTTCCTCATATTCCAGATATAGAACCCCATTTATTGTTTATTTGAATTTTTTCATGAAAATGGTGTGTGCATACTGTTAAATTTATTAAATATATCCCAAACATTAATTTCGAGAACACCAAGCCTCAGAATCACAAGTAGTCTTAGTGAATTGACTCAAAATTAATTTATACAATTCCCCAAAAAATACAAATAAAAACATGATTCATTATATTCTCTCAACCTTGTGGATTTACATCTCAAAAATCCAAATTAAGGGCTACACAAAGGAATGTGGGTATTGAACATGTATATGAGCCTCCTGCTCCTATGAGATCTCTTGGAGATTCTCATGCTTCTACCAGACACACACAAAATTAATCTCACTCAAGATGGATCCTACCCAATAGATCCTAAATATTTACCTGCTACTCACCAAAGGATGATCCATCCTTGATGTCTAGTGCACTCTAGTCAGTAATGTTTGATAGGTCCTGCAAATAACTCCTCAGTTTTGATGAATGGAAGATGTCATATACCCTAACTAAATGATGTGGTAGAGCTTAGTGGAATTTCACAATGATAACTCCAAACATTATCTAGAAAGGTCCAATGAATCTTGGAGATAGTTTTCCACCCTAACCAAATCTCCATAATCCACATCGATGTGAAAACCATAGGACATGGTATCCCTCCTCAAAATAAAAATCTCTTATTCATATATACGTATAAGACTTCTCATGGATCTATATATTCTTTATACTCTCCTAGATGATCTGCAAATTCTTGGTACTTTTGCACCCCAACTCTGAGTCAATGATTGCTAACTCTCTTATGTCAGTCCAGCAAAGTGGTTGCCTGCAAGGTCGCATGTACAATGCCTTGAATAGTTCTATATTGATTGTACAATGGTACATATTATTGTATTAAAACACTTCTATAAGTAGATAATACTCAAAACTATGGCCAAAGTCCAACATGAAAACTTGAAACATGTCTTCCAAAACCAGAATTGATTACTCATTATGGCTATCAGTTTGTGGTTGAAAATTTTTTCTTATGAGAAACTGAGTCTTAAACACCCCTTTTAATCCCTTTCATAACTGATATTTTAGGAAAACATCATGGTAAGAAATGATCGTTGATAAAACTAAATGGATTCTGACTACCTCCTACATTTATAGGCATACCAATATCTATACTGAGCATTACTCTTAAGTTGTTAAGATGTTGAAAACATGGTGATTTGGCCTATGATCACCAAGATGGAATTTTGTCCCATGTTCATACATGGTAATCCCACCACTAGGTCCATGGTTATAACATCCCACTTCCTCTCTGTCAATTCAAGGGGTTATGCAAAACCCATTGGAATATTTTCTTAGACTTCACTTTCTAACATGTAATGCATCAAGAGACAAACTATACAACTCCCTTATTTATCCTTGGCCACCAAAATTGACATCAATGGTTCTAATACATATTTTACACACCTATCTGCACTGCCTAAGGGGATGTATGGTACTCTTATACAAAATACTCTTGCAACATCACTTGTAACATGATTCATCCTATGAAAAGAAAAAAAAGCTCCCAATCTTTATAAAATCCATGAAGATCATTCCAAGTATATATTTGAGTATATAGGGTGTCACAGTTTGTATTCCTAAGCTATGCCTCATTGACCCGGTATAACAAAATAGGGGTGACATACATCTAATGGAGGTAAGTTGATTTATATCTATCCAAAAAGGATAATTGTAATGAGTCCAATAGCTCTATCAACTCATTCAACAATTGTGAGAAATTTTTTATCCGAAGATCATTAGCTACCACATTCACCTTCCTAAGAAAATAAACAATTTATAATAAATAGTTCTGGAGGAACTTGATCCATCACCTCTATCTCAAATTAATATCCAAATAAGGGAAGATACACTTGAGACTCTTGTGATCAGAATAGATGATAAAACACTCTCTTATTAGATTGTTTCTAGATATATTTAGTATGATGAATACCGCTACAAACTAAAGATCGTACGTCATATAGTTCTACTCAAGTAGTCTCAACCGACATAAAACCAAGAAAATAACTACCTCCCTCAGCACCTGAACATAGCCAATCCCGATTTGAAATGCATCATAGAATAGTACGTACTAGACCCAATCCACTAGTAATCTAATGTTGTGAACACTCAAAAATCACTGCCTCAACTACTTAAAAGCCTACTGGTACCTTTCTTCTCACATGAAAGGCTACCCCTTTTGTGTCAAATCTATCATTGGTGTTAATATCTTGGAGGAATCAAGTATGAATCTCGAGTAATAGCCTACCAACCCAAGGAATCTCTACACCAACATCAATTTCTTGGGTGGCTCCAAAGATAACTCTTCCTTAACCTTGACTAGTCCACCACTACTCTATCTACTAATATAACATGTTCCAAAATGCGGTCCTCTTGTATCGGGAATTGACACATAAAGAGGTTTTCATAAATTCTGTTCTCTCTGAGCACATCCAGAACCATCCTCAAGTGTCTCACATTCTCTTCCTTAGATGCCCAGTACACTAGGAAATTATTAATGATGACTACAATAAACCATTCTATGAAAGGATGAATAATTTGGTTCATGTGTCCCATGAACAATTCTATGGAGATTATCATGCCAAAGGGAATCACCAAGTGCTCATAATGACTATAACAACATTTCAATTGCATATTTGGTATATACTCATCATGTACCCTCAATTGGTGATAACCTGACATGAGGTCAATGTTTGTGAACCATCATTCCACACTCAATTGATCAAAGAGTTCATCAATACTAAATAGTGGATGTATGTTCTTCATGGTCACCTTGATCAAGTGTCGACATTCCACACAATGCTTCAAGATACCATATTCCTTCTTAGTGGATAAATCTATGGGTGCTAGGTTGGAACACTGGTTTTAACAAATACATTCCTCTAAAATTCCTCCAACAACACCCTATGCTCATTAATCTCCACCATAGCCATCTGATATGCTGGTGTAGATATCAGAACTATCGTGGGGTGTAGGTCAATATACATGTCTATATCATAATGGGGAGGTAATCCTAGAACATCCTCAATGAATACATCCTCATACTCCCCCACCAATGATGGAAAATAGGAACTCATACCATCCATTACACCAATGGTATTTCTGTCCACCATGTTAGTAATCAGTTGATACCTCCTATATATGATTACCTCCTAGGCTTCATGGGTTTCTTTTTTACTAAAAAATGAGAACCTAGTTCCATAACTATGAACATGCCACATACTCTACCAAAAATAGTCAATATAAGCATCAACTGTGGATAACCAATCCATACCATTGATGATGTCATAAGGAATCAATGATGCTACAATGAGATCTAAATAGATACTCTAGCCTCCAATGTTCATGTCACACTTTTGACATTAGTGTGTGATAATTTATTCATCTTTATTAGGAGTCTCCAAGAATAAGGATCTGGCCAACGACTCAACCAAAATATCAAATTATTGAACATGATAGGTGGAAAAAAATAAATGACTAGTACACATGTCTATCAGTACATCATAAAGGTTGAAAAGGCATAGATCATACCTCATATCATTTCCCTGGACTATGGGTTCTATGATTTGACCGTAAGTAGTTGTACCCTCCCCTATCCTCTTGCTCCCTAAGCCAAGAATGGACCATCTAGGGGTGGTGGTGGTAGCATGTCAAACATTCTACCAACTCCCATTACTCTCCCATCTACTATTTCATGGTCACCACCTTCTGATCCTTTATACTCTTACTGCTACCACTGCCTCAACATCCTATCCATGATCTCTCTATCAGCTGTGTAGTGGGTTAAATAATCTCATGTATGTTTTCCCCTATCACCACATGAGTAGAACCACCTATATATGTGTAGAATGGACCCACCATACGAGTCCTAAATCAAAATTCCTCTATCATGGTACATCCTCATGAAACCTATCACATGTCCTGGCCCTTTGAATGAATAATTATCCCTACTACCAGGGTGATTACTCCAGTTTTCCCACTACCTACCACCATAAGTTGTGTCTTCTAATCCAAGAAACTATCAACCACCGATGGTTGCACTGAAAACTGATAAAATATAGGAATGCATACATATATAAAAATGGGCTTGAAGGTCTCTACTAAATCCTCACATAAAGGTCTCACAACTGAAGATCAAGACACAAACTATATCTATCGATTACCTAGAGAGGTTGGTCCAAATCGACAAATAATAAGATACTATCGTGTTTCCCTGCTAGAGCTACAGAATCTGTTGAATACATACAGCCAGAAGCATTGATGGAGAAAATAAATATATGAAAATGTGTTACAAATATGACCACACTTGAGTCACATTATCATAAGATTAGGTTACTAACCCCCACCATCATCATATTGAGCCATGGAGATGGAACACTTCCAAGACCACCATATGATCTACTAGTGTCTTGAATAGAATCAAAACTCAAGTCATCACCTCAATACTATCCTCATACGCCATTGGATCAAGCTCACCTCAAGACCTGACTGTACTTTTCTACTGAAACTCCTGAACTGTTCTTATCCTATACACCTCATCCACTGTTATTGGGGGTTCCATGTTCTTTTATATAAGTGGTGTTCAAGCTAGTGCGCCATCCTATAAACTATCCCCTAAATTTATTCCCCATCACTAAGGGGATCATCCTTATGATCCTGATACTGAATCCTAGCTAGAATATGTCTCGAAGGAATCATTAAATTAAAAAAGATGTACCCTGGTCAATGAGTATATCTACAGAGATAACCCAAGAAGGACATTGAAACCACAACCATGTCCTATATGATTCATGTACCAATGTTCTCCCTTTAACAAATTTTCTTATTTACCTTGATGAAAAGTAGGTGTCCACTGTCCAGATCTATGGATATGTTGGCCGCTACCCTGACATTGGAGTCCCAATCCTAAAAGCCTACTTGAAAGATTTATGAATTGTTTCCCCAAACCAAACTCATAGACTCAAGTCCTAAGTTTGATCTCACTTATCTAATACCACTCTTTTAAGACCCATCCATGTTGGCCCCATGCTATGAATCCCTAATCCCACCTCCACTATTTTATAGGATCGATACTAGTACTAAGTAGATATATCACTAACATGGGATGTCTTATCCTATTTTCCCTGACACACACACACACACACACACATCTACAAGCCCCTAGAATTTTGAAATGTACAAACAACTAAACAACCATTCATGCATACATCTAAATCTGAGAATCAGAGTATTACCATATGTAAAGGAATGAAAACAGAGCTAAATACAAACCCACCACAAAGAGTCTGAAAAAAAGTGCACCATGAAATTATAGATAGGTTCTACTATCAGAATATTGTAGGAACATACCTTTTCCTATCCGGTCTCACTAAGAATTATCTAGTCCTAGTTTTTCAAGGACTATGTCAAATGTTTTATCATCTGTAGAGGACATGGCACGTACGGAATATGCACGTGCATGGGTGAGTATAAAAATACCCAATAGGACCCCATGAAAACACAAAGAACACAAAAGAAGAAGTACATTCATATCTACATAGGTATCTGTCTAGAACACATATTACAATATTATCCAAATATACTCAACGAAGTCATAGAATCTCAAGGTGAAGTAATGACTATAATTCCATATAAGGATTCTATCTCGAAGTTTTCCACAAAGTACTCATTCGAGAAAACACGCTCTTTATTCAGAAAGCACTAATGAAATCCATCCAGTAGGTAATACACATTGAGACTAAAAATTATAAGTACAAGATGATGGTTTTAAGAGTTATGATACACATATGTAGATCACTCTCAATTCCATGATGTATACCAACAACTCAATCTGAATTAACCAACTAAGTAGAGGATTGGATCCCACATAGTGTTGGTCATGAAAATACCATGAAATCCACCATGTTCATGAATATGAATAGAGTATATCACTTTGGGACTCATGGAATTATTCCAACAACACTATTCAAGAAGTCATGTTGAATGGATCATTTTCTTATGTGTATGAGGAGATTCCATACTAACTCTCACAGAACAGATATTGAGAATGAACCCTAAAAAAACATGTCCAGAATAATTATGTAAAGTGATCCAAGATATTTTTTAGGAGTACATGGAATGTAGTATGGTTTCATGTCAGGTACCTTCAACCCTGGGTCCCTCCTGTGTATGTTTCACATTCCCATGTCCATATCCATGTAAGAGTACTTGGATTTTCAGAAGCATGTGTACTCGTCTCGTGTACCTACACATGGATATTCCCATGTACACCATGTAAATTCATGTCCATGTGGGAGTACACAACATGCTGGTGCCTGTGTACTCTATCCCATCTCTATGGACCCTCCGATGTACACACTGAGTCACTGGGGAGTGGTCACACACTGTGTGTACATAAATTTCTCTTGAAACCCAGGCCACCAATAGTAGTGACTCACATAAAATGTAGTCTAGGATCATACACTGTGTGTTTTTTATTTTCTATGAATTTTTTGGTTATTCATTATATACTTTTTCACACCACCGCTCCCTGGAAGTGTAGCATCATTCTTGTTGAAAATCAGGGATTTGTTTTTAGTAAACCATGCCATGCTCATTTTCAAGATTTTGGACCCTCGATCCATTTAGAAATTAGCCCCATTCATCGTTATTCATTTTCCACTGAATAAAATGAAATCAGGTATAAAAACATCAGTTTTTTCACTTCTTCCATTTTCACACCATTGGGATGTCATTATGATACCGAATATATGATTTTGAACCGTTGTATGAAGAATCAGTTACACAATGTCATAATTTTCAGTATACATTGAACCATGGGAGAAATGAAGAATCCCATAATGAATGTATAATTGGAGTACAAACAAATATTAACTATTAAGTGGATCAAAACTTATCCTATCTTCTTGTTAACCTCTATTTGATTCCAATAGAACAATAAAGTAAGAGATAACAATTAATCATGATGGAATTCTCCCAATTTATGATTAATATAACCCATCCCATAATATGAAATATTAATGGATCAATATGTTGGTTGATTGATCTATGTCAATCCTATAAACCATAACAAGGATTGAAAAACAAAATAAGAAATACAACCTACCTCAATTTGGATCCATCACTAATAAAGAACAGATTTGTTCCATGATTGTTGGAGAGATCCTTTGATTATGTCTCACACCGACTATCATCCATTTATGGAATCTCATTTCCTTCTCTCCAAAGGCTCCCCAATGATATGAAGGGATATGCAGATACCCCTAATATATTATATAAGTGTGTATTTATGATAATAATTAGGTTGAAACTTTAATAATTAAAAATAAAATAACTTTTTTAATTATTATATTTATTTTATTCTTGTGGTGACTTTCTGAAAACTCTCCTCCCATGTAAAGACCCTGAAATTTCAAGGATTTTTTTTCTTAATTATTTGGAATTTTATGAGTTCGCAGTTTTTGACGGTGCCTGATTCCGATACCCGGTGTGCCCGAAATCAATTTCTAAAGTTTTGTTCTGGTACGTTCATAAAATGTACATGCGGGTTTTTCTATCTTTTGAACAAGTTCTAGGAATTGAAATCTGACAGCACCGTTGAACTCGCAGCACCTGTATTCACTTTAGGGGACCTTTACTGCTGTTGCATTTTCTCGGGAGAGGAAGTTAATTTTGGGGATTTATATTAAATTAAATAAAAAATTTATTATTTAAGAGTTGGTTATTTCCTACAAGGGGAAGTAAGAGGTGGGGCCCACACCCACATAACCTCCCATGAGATGATTTAGTGTGGTGGGGCCCACACGAACCCAAACCCTTTCACCTCCCCTCAACTCCCTTAAACTCCCCATTAACACCCTCTTAATTAATTTGACACCTCCCCTCAATAAGGTGGAGCCTTTCCACCTCCCTTCCTTAAATTATACCAAATTAATTTATTAATTAATTGGATGAACATTTTAAATAAATTTTAATTGTTTCTCCAACATTAAAATAAGGAATATCCTTCA
Source organism: Viscum album (assembly GCA_963277665.1). Classification (NCBI taxonomy): domain Eukaryota; kingdom Viridiplantae; phylum Streptophyta; class Magnoliopsida; order Santalales; family Viscaceae; genus Viscum; species Viscum album. Next base: position 1,569,622,560 of record OY728160.1, read on the forward strand.
TTTATTTTGGTTGGCATAAACATGTTTTATTGGGACTTGGGAGGATTTAGAAGGAAATGTTCCTATCCGTTGAGGAACATCGTTATTCAACGAAGAACGTGGAGGACTTCTTTATCGACGCTTCCCTTCGGACGCACCCCGACATCAACGGAATCGATGTCTGTATTCCCCAATGCCCGACCACTGAAACGCTTGTCTTTTGCGACTCATTGATGTGCTCCGCTCTTGAAATCGTGGTAGGGGGTTTGTATAATTTTAGTTTGATAAAATTATACCCTTGTCGTTGTTGAATGAATGTGATTGTCTTGGCCTCTTTTTATCACCTAACGCGGAGGGCACATGACGGACAAACACGGCCCGACGACCCTCTGTTGATCCACGTTTATATTGGTAATGGAAGCAGTGTCAGGAGAGGCGACGACAACTAGAAGAGACAGTGATCGGATATAATGGCAGTTGTGTGCCAGCCGCGTGCGGAAGAACTGTGGCCCGCAACCGCGGGCTGCTTGGCCGAAGAAGAACCGGCCGGTCGTAACAGGGCGGGCTGGTGGAACCGCAACCTTCCATGGCATCGCGCTACAGAGGAATGTGGCATGCGCTCCGCGGGCCGCTTCGGTGGGGGAACCGGCTAGCTCGTCAGCCGGTCGGGTTAGAGGAGGTCACGACACCCATAGGTGTGATCCTGGAGGACAGCGGCCCGCCCATGTGGGCCACTCATGCCGGGAAGACCAGCCGGCATCATCCGGCCGGATAGGAGGGTGGCGCCACTCGACGTCGCCGGTTCAAGAAAGTGGGTGGTCGCGCCCCCACGCATCGCTCGGCCAGCCGGGCCGAGCGGCGGCAAGCCGGGCCGGGCCGTGCCATGCCAGGCCAGGCCGCGCCACACAGGGCCCGGCCGTGGCCTGCCGGTCCGGGGTGACCCCCCTACAGGGTTGGACCCACCAAATCAGGTCTGGCCTACATGCCAGTCCACTGGGCTTGACGGGTTGGGCCCGATTCACTTAAACGAGAATAACTTTAAGATAGCGCGTCTGATCAATGCGCCATCTGGATCACTGGGACCCTCATGATGAAGTGGACCTTTTACCTTACTCTAAGTGAGTTTTGGATGACTTTGGAAAATGGCCGAGTTTGGAATGAGCATATTTCTATCCGGGGCCCTTCGAATGAAAATTCTATTAACTCCAAGATCCGGCATCCGATTGACGATCTATCTATCGTGTTGGGTTTATTTTGACGAGACGTAACTTCGGGATACATCAACTCTGTACTTCGTGATAGTTTAGGTATTGACCCCTTAGCTCGAGGAGTGCACCCCCCGGAATCGAGCGTGTTGTGAGCGGAAACCCTTGAGCTGGATGTGACTGCGACAATAACTGTACTGGAATCCTCTGTGGGTTCAACAATAGCAACAATCATACTGGAATCCTCCTTGGGTTTGAAGACAATGAAAACTGTACTGGAATCCTCCATGGGTTCGACATCGATGGCTACTATACTTGTATCCTAATTGGGTTCGTTAGTTTGACTTATGTACTTGTATCCTGAGTGGGTCCAACTGTGTAGCTGGTCTAGTATCCTACGTGGGTCTAACATCTTAGCTGGTCTAGTATCCTACGTGGGTCTGACAGCTTAGATGAATCAGTGACTACATCTGATCATCCCTATCGCTATATGAAATATGTATACCTATGTGAGCTAAGTCTTGATTTTCAATCATTATCATCGATTTGATTGAATTATTTCTTGTGTGGACTAGGTTGTGCTTGGGCTTGAGAGTTGGAGCCGAACTGTGATTGATAACTTAGGTATATGTATGGGCATATACCTAAGTAAAGTTGGTTCATACTTCTAGATTTTATCCTTCTTTAGTGGTTTAGCCTTCATGGATTCTGGGAGACCTTCGGGGGTCTCAGGGTCCCTATTGTGTATCGTATAGTCTCCCCTACATGGGCTACGCCCGCACTACGTTGTGTTGGATGCAAATGATGGACAAAATAGATCGAGGTGGAGACTAGTGGAGCTGGACGGTACCCGGAGGTAGACCACGTGGCGAGACTTACATGGAGTGGACAGTCGGACCTAAGGTGCTGAGGAGGCCATCTGTACCCACCCTTCAGGTGGGATTTCCAGAGGATGACTCAGTGGTTGTTGTTTTACTTTACTACAGTTGTACTAGCTTTTCAGTTGTATTGTACTTGCTGTTGGGCTAGTATTTTCGGCCCCATTCCTTTCAGCACTTACTTTTGTTTTTAGTATTACTTAGGGATTACTTATGTTGCATACTCTGTTGTCTTGTTAAATTATATAAAGGCAATGTCTTCCCTTATTATCTAGATTTACACCTTTGGTGCTAGTCACCAGCCCCTGGCCTATGGAAGGCGGGCTTGGGGTAGTCACAGCACGGGCCCTGAGGACAGGTCGTGACAAATTGGTATTAGAGGTGTCGGTTCATCCGCAGAACTCAGGACTCTAAACATTCATTTCATTGAAGATATAGTGTTATGAGTATTGAGTGTGGTTTTTAGTCTAGGGAGCCTATTGTTGGTGTGGCGGACAACGTATCCATACAACAGGACCCCGACCTCTTATTTGCGACTTAGTGCATGAAAACACTAATTACATGTGTGTTTCAAACGTTTTCTTTGTGATTATTTGTGTCAGCTCACCAGGTATATTATTTTAACTAAGGCACACCTTTTTATTTTCAGGATGGCCCCACAAATGTATCCAGCTAGGTTTCCATGTTACGTATGAGATGGTAGCCCACCGATTGACGAGGCCTCGATGTAGGGCCCCATCATAGCAGAGGCACCAGCGGTACCACTACCTGCTGGGCCACCGATACCACCGGCCCCAGCAGCAGAGTGTGCACTCCGCCAAAGTGCATTTCACAAGTTCTAGTTCTAGAGGCTTCTTGTAACACCCCAAGCTTCCATGGTACGTTTCCCTTTATGTAATGCAATAGCTTTCATTGTACGCAACTTTGAGATTCTAACACACCGCGATCCATCAAAGTAGCTGTTATGAATAGTAATACCCACTTTTTGAAATTTTATACATTTTATCTCTCAAAATGGACTTCATTTTTGGATTCGGAATATTGAAATTATTCTAGGGTGAAATTTTGGTACCTTTTGGATAACTTTTATATTTTTATGAATAGTGAAAATTACTAAATTTTTATTAAAAACAATTTTATAAATAAAAATAATTAAAAGTTACAAATTATTAATTTTAGTGGTTTTAAAGTATATTTAGAATATATTTTTACAATTTAATACAATTTTGGTTATTGGACATAATTTCACAATTAAACCGAACATAAAGAAGTGTCAATCTTTTGATAGTTATTATATCTTAAAAACACGCTTTTTGTTTTGACAGCGGGAATTAATTTTGAATTAATTTCTGATACTTCCATGTTTTAAATTTTGAACAATGTATTCCATATTTGGAATCAGGATGTTCAAATTATATAAATAGGTAACTTTTATTTTTATACATTTTGAAGAATTACCTCGGTAAATATTTTATTTACCATGGTAAAACGGTAAATCTAGTAAATAAGGTTAAAAAAATAATATGATAATAATAATAAATTGCTCTAAACCATGTCCTAACATTATTTTTGGATACATATCCGACCATGGGCATCTTTGGCCCAATTTTGGGACCCCATGGAGCCACTTGTAGGTGATAGGGACACTTTATATTAATTATGTTTAAGTAAATAGAAAAATGACATAAGCTTATATCTTTTAGAAAAACAATTTTTACATAGGGTTATATATGTTATATTTTAGATTATAAATATTAATTAGAAATATATATTTATTTCCTATATAATGGTATTTTATTTATAATTTTTATACATTTAGAAAGTAGAAATATATATGACACAATAATGATGTAGTATTTTCTTTATTAATGAAAGAATCAAATAATTGGTATTAGAAATGTTAAAATAAATATAATTTGAAATTTTTGATGACATAAACGAATTTTATTGGTTAATATGACATGTTATAATTGATTAAATGAATTTGGTTCCAATTAATAATGTTTTTACGATTTTAACAAAAATCAATTATAGAGTAGTGTCAAAATAGACGTTAATGAGTTTTTAAAACAAATATTATATTATTAATTTATATTCTATTCCTAAAAATCAAAGGTTTGGCCAAAGGACTTATATAATTATTTTTGTATCATTAATGGACCAGTTGGGGGTCTCTTGGATGTATATAGTAAGTTTATTAACTATGTATTATAAAAGTACAATGTGATATGGTAAGTGTTAATCTAATTAACAAAGAGTTAAAACTAAATGATAAGGTTAATATAATGACCCAAACCTGTCTAAAAAATATTGGTTGAAAGTGTTTAGATCCATCACCACCTTATAATTTAAATAATCCATTTTGTATCCATTATAAACCGAATATTATTTTATTATAAACTAATACTTTATGTTTTTCCTAAAGATCCCCTCACCCCTCTTATAAAAGGGCACTCACCCTTATCATTAATTCACACCTTCAAATCCATTTGGATCGGCCAAACCCTACCCAAATATCCTCCCAACTTCCCTCACTTAATACATGAAGCTTTAGTTTGATCAGAAATCCTACCTAAGGAGCCCTTTTGATCAAATCTAAAAGAAGAACCCGAAGAAGAGATAACGCCTCCACCACCCTCTTTAAAGTTCTTATCTTATTCAACATCTTCTTTCATTGTTATTTCCATTATAAAATAATATATCATGTACTTTCTATATACTTTGATGTTATTATAATTATGGAACAAAAAAATTCATTATTCTGTCCATCCCTTGAATGACATGTCACCATACGTGCGTACGTACGACCTACCGTCTCCACGTTGTGGTGTAATTGTTATTCAATATACCATTATTTATATGGGTATTATAATGATGTATAATTCATTTAAATAATAAATATAACATTATAATTATTCTATATATATGATATAATATCCAATTATATATTATTTAAATATCAAAAGAATGATTTTGTCACTCGTACGTACGTACGGATTACCATCTCCACGAACGTGATGAGATTCATTCCCCATCATATCCATTCAAGAATAAATTTTATTAGATGATTAAAAATAATATTTAAGGACTTAATATTATTCTGGATATGAGTATGATACAACCTATCAATAAAAACACTGCTTATATAAAAGAAAACGAGTAAGTTAATACCCAAAACGACGATAATAATAAGATTTTATTAACAAAGCGGTGTTAAAAGATCATATATGAAATCACATTAATATATATGATTATTGTATAATTCAATAACAATTATTTCACCATTTTATAGGAGTTTAACCTACCATCAACCAAGGAAAAGTACAAGGTAAGGGTTTATTTCACAATATCTTCATTATCCAAGGTGGTTTATACGAAATTATCTACTAGGACCTCTTTATCATCCACATCCATGTTTCATAAAAATGTATTTCGAAACTTTCTTACTATTTTAAAGAATATGGGTTAAATTCATACCCTTGTTTGACTTTTTATAAGAAGATTATAAAGGAATCTTTCCGTCTTTTTCCAAACAAGGTCCTTTTTAACCTTTTCGACAAAATTAAGGTAAGAGTGTCTTTTTTTAACTTATACGGTGGGTGCGGCTATTTTCCGTTGTTATAACATCATTGGAGCTTCCCTTACAATCTTATAAGAATATTTTTAAAATAAATATTTTCATTATATGACTCTTAAATGATTTCAAAATATAATGAGATATGTCTCTAAAAAAAGGTTTTGATTTCATCTATGTCAACATCCTTTGATGGATTTTATATTTATTTGAAGTTGATTTATTATGATACAAAACATCCATATTGTATTGATGTTTTTGTGATATGTTTGACTGTGGATGTGCTATTTTTTAAACCATTCATTTCATAAGGTTAAAGTATTGACATTTTTTATGCTAGTTTTAATACCAATGTTTATGATATGTTTAGAACTTTTCATATGAGGAATGTATTGGACTTAGTAAGTGATGGGTGGAGCCCGATATATCTCCTCGATGCATCAGTAGGTCTCATGAGACAACTAGACATGGAATTGGCTGAGGCCCTTTCCCAATTTGATTTATGGTTTTGGACGAGGCCTTAATCATTTTAGACGTCTTGGCCGAGGCCTTGACAAAATGTTTCAGAATGTCCGGCATTATACATTCCCTAATTATGGAAATAATATTGATGGTTCATGTGGTCATTCGAATAGTAGAATAAAAATGATTATGTTTTATTATGGCATTATTTACTCAGCTCATTATCTTTCCATAAAAGTATTCATGTTTATTATTGGTAAAGGCATGTAGTTTTCAATTATTTACCATGCTTAATATTTATGTCATTTTCTATTGTATTACTTACCCTTACTAGGCGTTTGAGCTCACCCCTTTCTTATGTTTCATTTTCCCAGGATATGAAGAAGTTAGTTATGAGTGATCTGTAGGCATAATCTATGAGTCTTGGATGATTCTATTGAAATATATTTCTGTTTTATTTCCCTTTAAGCTGTAAAGTGGATCATATGTATGAATCTTGTTTCCAATAATAATAAACTGATCGGTCTTTCGAGAAATTATTTCCATGTAATCATGCCAATGTTATGTAATAATGCACCGACTCTGGGTAACTAGGGTCGGGGCGTTACAGTTGGTATCAGAGGAAGTTTAGTACAAACCTTGGAAACTAGATTTAGATAATCTCTAATTAGAGAACATAGCCCTAAGATAGACTTTGAGGGTTATTATAGAAGAACTTCTAAAATCTTGGTATTGTATAGATTCTGTGTGTTTTCCGAGAAATACATCCCTATTTGGATACGAGCAGGTTGAGGCAGCTCTGGCACAGATGTACCTAGGGGTAAAACCCAAAAACACCGCTTTGAGCTTGACTCGAACGGGAACTGGTGCACAACAATGGGCCATGATGCACTCTTGGTTACGACACTCCCGGGGGATATTTTTAGGATAATTCTCATTTTATTTACCAAACATTATGAAGGGTTATGAGTATATACTTCTCAAAGAAAACTTTTTTATGATTATAGATTATATCCATAAACTGTTGAATTTATGTTAAGTGTTTTAGAAGTTTGGAATTATATATTTCAATTAATAAACTAATATACTTTATTCCATTATTTAGAAATGGAACCTAGTGGAAGGAATGAAAACCGTATCAACACACACACTCCATGTAGGGATTTCCCTCCTTCTCAAGATAATTATAGTGGAGCTAGTGATGCAAATGGTGCCGACCATCTTATCACCATATTGGGACAACTCACTCAGGTTATGAATAATAACCTTACCCGTATGGAGCACCTAGATCCACAGCGTAGAGGATCAATGTTAGATCGCTTCATGAGGCAACAACCACTAACATTCAATGAGAGTAAAAATCCAATAGTATCTGAGAAATGGATAAATTCCTTAGAGAAAATATTCCATGCCTTAGGGAGTAGTGAAAGGGAAAAAGTTGTCATGGCAGTTTATCGCCTCACTGGAGATGCTGATCAATGGTGGTCATTGATTCAAAACATGAAGGAAGATGATGAAGTATCAGATATGGAATGGAGGGAGTTAAAAGATATTTTCTTAGAAAAATACTTTCCTCGAGACCATCGAGCAGATATGGAAAGACAATTTCTAAGCCTGAGGCAGAAATAGGATAAGAATGTTGCAACGTATGAGGCTAACTTTACAAGGTTAGCGAGTCATGCTGCTGATTATATACATAAACCAAGGAGTAATATTGATTGTTTCTTTTATTGGTTAAACCCATTTCTCTGTCGAGTATTACTCTCGCAAACCTTCTCATCATACGAAGATATTGGCTCGTGTGCTATCAAGATAGAAAAGGAATCCTCTATGTCTTGTGACTTTAAATCAAAGCAAGAGATAAATAGATATGCTGAACACTCGGGGAAAGGTTATAAGGAAACAGGTAAGAAGGGTAGAATTGAATTTCCAGCCTATGATAATTGTGGAAGGAAGCACCCTGGTGCCTTTCTAAAAGGAAAAGGAGTATGCTACAAATGTGGACAGAAATGCCATCTAACTGGTGATTGTAATGAAAAGAAAGACTCTACCGATGTTCAATGCAACAATTGCAGGGAGATGGGACATTATGCAAATGAATATCCTAAGAGTCAAGGATAATTACCTTAGAAAAGTCCAAGGGATCAAGGCCAAGCTTATGCAATCACTACTACTGAGGTTGAAGCCCCAAAAGACATCGTGGCCGGTAATTTAATGGCTTCCTCATGTTTAGAAAATGCATTATTTGATTCTTGATCATTGAATTGTTCCATATATTCCTAGTTTTCTAAGAAAATTAGATATTTACAATTTGATTTAACAAGCGATTTGTCAGTTAAAACTCCTAAGGGAAGTACCATTGCATCTATGTTTTGTGAATCAGTCCCCATTAGAGCACATAAATGTTCTTTATCCACTAATCTCATCATCATACCTATGATTGAATTTGATATAATCCTCAGTATGGATTGGATTTTGGACCATGATGCGAAGATTTATTGTAAGAAGAATATGGTTACGATTCTTGATGATGATGATAAGGAACACCTTATCTTTAGAGAATAATCGTTGCCACCTAATTCTTATCTAGATCCACCCCCAGTAGATCAACTAAAATCAATTATCAGGGAGGAATAGAATTAAAATAATTGTGGGTGAGGAAAGGAATGTTCAAATAGAGGATGTACCTATTGTGAGAGAATATGTTGATGTGTTTCCAGAAGTTTTACCTGGACATCATCCAGAATGAGAAGTTGAGTTTTCCATTGATTTAATTCCTAGTTCAAGGCCCATATTGAAAACCCATTATAGAATGGACACTGTGGAATTAGTTGAACTAAAGAAACAACTAGAGGAATTGAATAATAAGGGATTTATTCGCCCTAGTGTTTCTCCATGGGGAGCCCCTGTCCTTTTTGTTAAGAAGAAAGATGGATCTATGAGGATGTACATTGACTATAGGGAGATCAATGCTATAACAATAAAGAACAAGTATCCCCTACCTTGCATTGATGATTTATTTGACCAACTGCATGGAGCTCAGTACATTTCAAAATTTGACCTTCGTTCTGGATATCATCAATTATGTGTGAAGAAGGAAGAAATTCCAAAGACAACATTTCAAACCAGGTACATGCATTATGAGTTTACAGTAATGGCTTTTGGGGTGAATAATGCACCCTTTGTATTCATGGATCTAATGAACAGAGTTTTCAATGAATATCTTGATGACTTTGTAGTGGTATTTATTAATGATATCTTGGTATACTCCAAAAGCTACAAATATCATGAAAATCACTTGCGCATTATATTGAAGACTCTGAGAAGACATGAATTATATGGGATGTTTAGAAAGTGTGAATTATGGCTTCAGGAGATTTCTTTTCTTGGCCATATTGTCTCTAAGGATGGAATCTCTGTTGATCCTTCTAATACCCAGGCAATCCAAGAATGGCCAGCACCAATGAGTATAACTGACGTACACAGTTTTATTGGTTTGGAAGGTTATTATCAAAGTTTCATCCAGAATTTTGCTCGATTGGCTAACCCATTAACAAAGCTCACACGTAAAGGGATTAAATTTGTCTAGACAAAAGAGTGTGATGAATGTTTTGAAGAAATGAAGAGAAGATTAGTCAATGATCTTATATTGACTCTACCATCATGGAATGATGTGTTTATTATTTTTAGTGATGCATCGAAGAAAGCTCATGGTTGTTTCTTTATGTAGAATGATAGAGTTATTTCCTATGCATCATGATTGCTGAACAATCATGAGAAAAACTATCCTACTCATGATCTTGAGTTAGCTGTTGTAGTATTTGCTTTGAATATTTGGAGACACTATCTCTGTGGTGAAAGATTTCAGATTTATTCTGATCACAAGAGTTTGAAATATATTTTCTCACAGAAAGAGCTCAACATGAGGTAAAGGAGATGGCTTGAACTACTCAAGGATTATGATTGCACGATACACTACCACCCTGGGAAGGAAAATAAGGTGGCAGATGCATTAAGTAGAAAGAATCATGGAATTTTGAACAAGATGAGAGTAGAAAAAGATCCTATATACATGGATCTAGTAATGATGGATATGGGAATCACCATGGAAGGTGAAACATCAATACTTTTTCAAATGGTTGCCAAAACATATTTACTAGAAAGGATAAAGAGTTCTCAGACTAGTGATGAAGGGTTACAAAGGAAGATTAAAGCTGTGAATGATGGAAAATTGAGTGACTTTGTGTATGAAGATGGAATTTTGAAGTTTGGGAAGTGACTTTGTGTTCCCAATATAACTGATCTAAAAAGAGAATTTTTGGATGATTCTCATAGTTCCAATTTCTCTCTACACCCTGGGAGCACCAAAATGTATAGAGATTTGAAGGAACATTTTTGGTGGGACAACATGAAGAGGGAGATTGCTGATTTTTTGTCAAGATGTATGGTTTGTCAACAAGTGAAAGCTGGAAGGCAACAACCTAGAGGAGTCATGCAACCTATTCCCATACATGAGTGGAAATTGGATAATATTATGATGGACTTCATCATGGGGCTACAGAAGACTCATAGAATGAACGATGCAATATGGGTCATTGTTGATCATCTTACCAAGTCAGCACATTTTCATTCTATAAGAGAAGATCTACCTCTTGAACGTCTAGCAAGACTATATATTAATGAAGTTGTGAGACTTCATGGAGTTCCCCTATTGATTGTCTTAGATCGTGATCCCCATTTTATATTAGGATTCTGGAAAAGTCTTCAGAAGGCCTTGGATACTAAAATTCATTTGAGCACTACCAACCACCCTCAAACAGATGGACAATCAGAACAGACTATTCAAACCTTAGAAGACATGTTGAGATCATTCTCACTTGACTTTGAGGGTATGTGGGATAAATATTTACCTCTGGTGAAATTTTCCTATAACAATAGTTTTCATTTAAGTATTTCGATGGCACCATATGAAGCGTTGTACGGAAAGAGATGTCGGACACTAACCTGTTGGGATGATTTTTGTGAAAGAAAACTTGTTGGCCTGGAACTAGTTGAGGAAACGATGGAATAGGTAAAGGTAATACAAAACCACATCAAAGCAGCTCAAAGTAGGCAGAATAGGTATGCCGATAATTGAAGGAAGGATTTGGAATTTCATGTAGGGGATCTTCTTTTCTTGAAGGTATCTCCATGGAAGGGAGTTATACGATTCTGTAAGAAAGGTAAATTGAGTCCCAGGTACATTGGACCATTCGAAATTCTAGAACGAATTGGGGTTGTAGCTTACCAATTGGCAATGCCGCCAAGTCTCTCCAAAGTTCATGATGTGTTCCACGTATCACTATTGAGAAAATACATGCCGGACCCAATGCATGTACTCACGTATGAGGAATTAGAACTGGAACCCAATCTATCATATTGCGAAGATCCCGACAGGATTCTTGATACGAGAGAACAGGTGGTGGGAAACCGGACGACTCGTCTGGTTCAAGTTTTATGGAGAAACCACAAGGTGGAAGAGGGAACGTGGGAACCCGAGGAACTTATGATGAAGAACCACCCGAGTCTTTTTATACAGTAATTTTCTAAAAAATTTGAGGATGAAATTATTTTAAAGACGGGAGAATGTAACACCTCAATCTTCTATGGTACGTTTCCCATTGAGTAATGTAATAGCTTTCATTGTACGCAACTTCAGGATTCCAACACACCACAATCAATCAAAGTAGCCATTATGAATAGTAATACCCACTTTTTGAAATTTTATACATTTTATCTTTCAAAATATAATTCTTTTTTGGATTCGGAATATTGAAATTATCCTCGGGTAAAATTTTGGAACCTTTTGGATAACTTTTGTATTTTGATGAATAGTGAAAATTACTAAATTTTAATTAAAAACAACTTTTTTAATAAAAATAATTAATAGTGATACATTATTAATTTGAGTGGTTTTAATGTATATTTAGAATATATTTTCACCATTTTATACATTGTTGGTCATTGGACATAATTTCACAATTAAACAGGACATAAAGAAGTGTCAATCTTTTGATAGTTATTATATCATAAAAACACGTTTTTTGTTTGACAGCAGGAATTACTTTTAAATTAATTTATGCCAATTCTGTGTTTTGAATTTGTAAAAATGGATTCCATATTTGGAATCTTTATTTCCAAATTATGTAAATAGTTATCTTTTATTTTTAGACATTTTGAATAATTACTTCGGTAAATATTTTATTTACCATGGTTAAAGGGTAAATCCGGTAAATAAGGGTAAAAAAATAATATTATAAAAATAATAAATTACAGTAAAACGTGGTCTAACCTTATTTTTGGATACATATTTGACCATGGTCATCTTTGGGTCGATTTTGGGACCCCATGGAGCCACTTGTAGGAGATAGGGACACTTTATATTAATTAAGTTTAAGTAAATACAAAAATGACTTAAGCTTATATCTTTTAGAAAAACAATTTTTACATAGGGTTATATATGTTATATTTTAGATTATAAATATTCATTAGAAAGATAAAAATATTTCCTACATTATGGTATTTTAATTATGATGTTTATAGATTTAAAAAGTAATAATATATATGACACAATAATGATTCAGTATTTTCCTTATTAATGAAAGATTCAAATAATTGGTATTATAAATGTTAAAATAAATATAATTTAAACTTTTTCATAAAATTAAATAATTTTATTGGTTAATATTACATGTTTGGATTTCTTAAATTAATTTTTTTCGAATTAATAATGTATTTATAACTTTAACAAAAATAAATTATTGAGTACTGTCCAAATTGACATAAATGAGTTTTTAAAACAAATATTATATTATTAATTTATATTCTATTCCTAAAAATCTAAGGGTCAGAAAAAGGACTTATATCATTATTGGTGTATCATTAATGGACCACTTGGGGGTCTCTTGGCTATATATAGTATTTTTATTAACTATATATTATAAAAATACAATGTGACATGGTAAGTGTTAAACTAATTAACCAAGAGTTAAAACCAAAAGATAAGGTTAATATAATGACCCAAACCTATCTAAAATATATTGTTTGAAAGGTTTTAGACCCATAACCACCTTATAATTTAAATAATACACTTTGGATTCATTATAAACCGAATATTATTTTATTATGAAATAATACATTAAGATTTTCCTAAAGAGCCCCTCACCCCTCTTATAAAAGGGCACTCCCCCTTCTCATTAATTCACACATTCAAAGCCATTTTTCTCAGCCAAAACCTGCCCAAATATCCTCCAAACTTCCCTCAATTTATCCTAGAGGCCTTAGTTTGATCAGAAATCCAACCTAAGGAGCCCTTTTGATCAAATCAAAAGGAAGAACCCGAAGAAGAGGTAACATCTTCACCACCCTCTTTAAAGTTCCTTTCTTCTTCATCTTCTTCATTCATTGTTATTTCCATTATAAAATAAAAATTCAAGTAACTTATCTATACTATTATGTTATTATAATTATGGAACAAACAAATTCATTATTCTATCCATCCCTTGAATGACATGTCACCATACGTGCGTACGTACGGCCTACCGTCTCCACGTTGTGGTGTAATTGTTATTCAATATTCCATTATTTATATGGGTATAATAATGATGTATAATTCATGTAAATAATAAATATAACATGATAATGATTCTGTCTATATGATATACCATCCAATTATATATTATTTTAATATAAAAAGAATGATATTGTCGCTTGTGCGTACATACGGATTACCGTCTCCACGAACGCGATGAGATTCATTCCCCATCATATCCATTCAAGACTAAATTTTATTGGATGATTAAAAATAATATTTAAGGACTTAATATCATTATGGATATGAGTATGATACAACCTATCCATTACAAACATGTCTTATATAAATGAAAATGAGTAAGTTAACACCCAAAACGACGATAATACTATGATTTTATTAACAAAATGATGATAGAAGATCATATATGATATCATATAAATATATAAGATTATTGTATAATTCAGTAACAATTATTTCACCATTATACATGAGGTTAACCTACCATAAACCAAGGAAAATTTCAAGGTAAGGGTTTATTTTACAATCTCTTCATTATCTGAGGTTGTTTATACGAAATTATCTAATGGAACCTCTTTATCATCCACATCCATGTTTCTTAAAAATATATTTCAAAACATTATTACTAATTTACATAATATGGGTTAAATTCATACCCTTGTTTGACTTTTTATAAGATGTTTATAACGGAATATTTCCGTCGTTTTGCAAACAAGGTCCTTTTTAACCTTTTCAACAAAATTAAGGTAAGAATGTCTTTTTTTAACTTCTACGGCGGGTGCGGATATTTTCCTCCATTATAATATCATCAAAGCTTCCCTTAAAATATTATAAGAATATTTTCAAAATAAATATTTTCTTTATGTGACTCGTAAATTATTTCAAAATATAAAGAGATATGTCTCTAAAAAAAGATTTTGATTTCATCTATGTCAACATCCTTTGATGGATTTTAAGTTTATTGGAATTTGATTTATTATGATACAAAACATCGATATTGTATCGAAGTTTTTGTGATATGTTTGACTGTGGATGTGCTATTTTTATACCATTCAATTCTTATGGTTAAAGTTTTGACATTCCGTATGCTAGTTTTAATACGAATGGTTATGATATGTTTAGACCTTTTCATATGAAGAATGTATTGGACTTAGTAAGTGATGGGTGGAGCCCGCTATAGCTCCTTGATGCATCAGTAGGTCTCCTAATAAAACTAGACGTGGAATTGGTCAAGGCCCTTTCCCAATTTGATTTATGGTTTTGGCTGAGGCCCTAATCATTTTAGATGTCTTGGCCAAGGCCTTAACAAAATGTTTTCGAATGTCCGACATTATACTTTCCCTCATTATGGAAATAATATTGATGGTTCATGTGGTCATTCCACTTGTAGAATACCCATGATTATGTTTTATTATGGCATTATTTACTCATCTCATAATCCTTCCATAAAAGTATTCATGTTTATTATTGGTAAAGGCATGTGGTTTTCAATTATTTACCATGCTTAATATTTATTTCATTTTCTGCTGTATTACATACCCTTACTGAGCATTTGAGATCATCCCTTTCTTATGTTTAATTTTCCATGGATATGAAGAAGTTAGTTATGAGTGACCTGTAGACATAATCTAGGAGTCTTGGATGCTTCTAATGAAATATATTATTGTTGTATTTCCCTTCATGCTGTAAAGTGGATCATATGTATGAATCTTGTTTCCAATAATACTAAACTGATCGGTCTTTCGAGAAATGATTTCCTTGTAATCATTTTAATGTTATGTAATAATGAACCGACTCTGGGTAACTGGGGTTGGGGCGTTACACCACCTAGGTTCCAAAGAGAGACGGACCCACAGGCAGCTGAGGATTGGCTAGAGGCTATCATCACAGTTTTCAGATTGGTAGGGACACCAGCTGACTTTATGATGATCCTTGCCGCGAGTCTCCTGCATGTGTCAATAGGAAGATGGTGGAGCCTGATGATCCAGGTTCTTGACCAGTCATCTTTAATCTAGACGGACTTCGAGAGTCTATTCTGCTCGGAGTTTTTTCCAGCCACCCTTCGTGTGGTGTGAATACAAGAGTTACTTCATCTCCAGCAGGGCAGCATGACAGTAGCTCAGTACTCAGCAAGGTTCATCGACCTCTCACGCAACTCAACGGACATGGTGCGAGACCCATTCTTCAGGGCCCGGACCTTCGACCAGGGACTGAGCCATGAGATCAGGGCTTCAACGATTCCCCTCTGCATCCCGACGTAGGTGGGGGTGCTGGAGTGAGCCGTTCTAGTGGAGAGTTTTCTCGTTGAGCAGTCACCAGCGGTGAGACCCACCGTAGGGTGACACATAGAGGAGTCTTCTTCAGCGGGAAATAGACAGTTGACGTAGAGGTCCAAGAAGACCAGGACATCAGGAGGGTGACCTCAGGATACATGTTTGGTTGTGTGGGGCACACGATACTGAGCCAGCTATACGTGGAGCAGGAAGTGCTATGCATGTGGTAGGTAGGGTCACTTGGCTCGAGACTGTCCGAACCACCATGCGGGCAAGCAGCTGACAGTAGAGGGACCTCCCAGGTAGAGGTAGAGGTTTGTCTGTGGTGGTCCGCCGGGAGAAGGCAGACGTGGCAGATGAGCTGGCCGAGCAGCGGGTGGTGGACGACGTTTCAAGGCTCTACAACCACCACCACTAGGAGGTCCACCATGACTATAGGGAGCTGGAGGACAGAGGCAGGATCATCTCCATGAACTCGAGGCCTACAACCACGGCACACCTGAGATGATTCAAGGTACTATCTTTGTCTACTCCACCCTTGCTGTAGTGATTATAGACATAGGTGTGAGTCATTATTTTATTCCCACTGGCCTTGTTCGGAGTTCAGAGATTCTGACGGAGCCATTGGCTCAATCCTTATGGCTCAATACTCCTACGGTAGTAGACTTGACGATTAGACACTGGTTCTGGCAGTGTGGGCTTACTATAGGAGGTGAGAGCTTCGGATGAGATCTTCCTGTAACGGTGTCAGCCTTACGATGTCATCTTGGGTATAGACTAGTTATCTATAGTGCATGCTCAGATCGACATTATAAGGCGCAATGTGTGGTGTGTCCACATGGATGGGAGCAGGTTCACCTTCACCGACGAGAAGGGAGCCTTTGCAGTGCAGGATATACTTACGCAGAGGAGAGGGTATCTGATCACACATCAGTTGGCTAGTCTCATCCTTGGATCTATTGATGTGTGGAGTCCGAGTTTTCCTGTTGTGGTGGATCAATATGAAGACGTTTTTCCTGACGATGTTCCAGGACTACCTCCTCGCAAATAGGTAGACTTCTACGTTTACATGTACCCTGGGACAACACTGATATCTACTCCAGCATATCAGATGGCTCTCATAGACCATCGTGAGCTGCGGGTACAGTTGAAGGTCTTGCAGGGGAATGGATTCATCCAACCCAGTGTTTCACCCTGGGCTTCTTCGATTTTGTTTAACAAGAATACAGATGAGAGCTTGCGATTGTGTGTCAACTACAGTCACCAGAATTAGGTGACCATGAATAACAAGTTCCCAGTCGAAAGGATTGATGACCTCTTTGATCAGATCAAAGGAGAACGATGGTTCTCAAAGATAGACCATAGGTCAGGCTATCACCATCTCATAGTTTGAGATGAGGATGTGCAGAAGATGGCCTTTAGGTGTCGTTATAGCCACTACGAGTTATTCGTTATTCCCTTCGGCGTAACCAACGCACCAGCAGTGTTCTTGAGTCTCATGAATAGGATCTTAAAGCCTTACATCAATCGATTTGTTTTTGTTTTCATTGATGAAATACTGATTTACTCAACTACTAAGGAGGGGCATGCCTACCACTTGCGGGTTGTACCAGATACACTACGAGAGCACCAAATTTTTTCAAAGCTCTCGAAGTGATAGTTCTGGATTTGAGAGGTTCAATTCTTGGGACATGTCATCTCAAAGGCTGGGGTAGAAGTCGATCCAGTGAAGATCGAGGAATTACTTTCATGGGATCCACCCATGAGTGTGATGGAGGTGCGAAGTTTCTTGGGTGTGGCTGGGTATTATAGGAGATTTGTGCCAGACTTCTCCAGAGTTGCAGCACTACTTTCACATTTGATGAAAAAGGGAAAAACCTTTGTGTGGTCAGATAGGTGATAGCAGATCTTTCAGGAGATGAGGTAGAGATTGACCATTGCACCCATCTTGAGGCTACTAGAGGAGGGTGTTGGGTATGTAGTGTACTGCAACGCATCATGGACCGGACTCAGGTGTGTCCTGATATAGGAAAGAGTGGTGATCACGTACGATTCATGGTAGTTGAGGCAGTATGAGCATAACTATGCTACCCATGACATAGAGTTAGCAGTAGTGGTCTTCACCCTAAAGATGTGGTGGCACTATCTGATGGACGAGGTCTTTACAGTCTACTCTGACCAGAAGAGTCTCAATACATCTTCTCGTAGAAGGACCTGAACCTAAGACAGTGGCGATGGCTCAAGTTCCTACAGGACTATGACTTTGAGATAGTCGATACTCCTAGGAAGGAGAACATTGTAGCTGATCCTCTCAGTAGGAGATTGAGAATTCAACTGTTAGGAGAGGCGATGGAGCAGCAAGCCTTGTTGTAGAATTCCTTTGTGGATATAGATGGAGCAGCCTTTCTTTAGTCTCTCACATTCACTCCTCCACTTCTTCAGTGTTTCATGGAGGCACAGTGTGGGGATGTTGACTGTGAGATGCGATGTGCTCAGATATCCTCAGGACATGCACCTGATAGATTTTCTAAAGGAGGGGAGCATGACATCCTCTTCAGGGGATGTACCATGGTACCCATTTCACTACAGGAGGATGTGTTGAGGGAGTTCCACACATCCCCTATAGTGGTAAATCCAGGAGTAGCGAAGATGTATTAGGACTTGAGACGACAGCACTGGTGGCTAGGTTTTAAGAAGGTAGTAGCATAGTTTGTTTGACGATGCCTCACTTGTCGGCAAATGAAGGCGGAGCACCAGGTACCAGCAGGCTTGGTACAACCCCTAGAGGTCCCAAAGTGGATGTGGGACGAGATATACCTAGATTTAATGATGGGGCTTCCATGTACATCTAGAAGACATGACTCTATTTGGGTGATCATAGACCGACTCACCAAGTCAGCCCACTTCCTACCTATCAGAGAGCAGGGCTCAGTAGAGATCATGGTATGCCTCTACATTCTGAAGATCATACAGCTCCATGGTGTTCCATCGACTATCGACTTCGATCGAGATGCTCATTTCACTTCCCGTCTTTGGAAGGGGTTACAGAAGGCTTTGGGATGCAGCTACGTCTAAGAACCACATTCCATCCTCAGAGGGATGGTCAGACTAGGAGGACTATTCAGACTCTCTAAGACATGCTCTGTGCATGTGTCCTCGACTTTGGTCATAACTGGGTGGATCACTTACCCTTGGTGGGGTTTGCTGACAACTACAATTACCACTCCACCATCGGGATGGCCCCTTACGAGGAACTATACAGCCGACCTTGTAGATCACCTCTATGCTGGACTGACCAAGGAGAGTTAGAACTTGTAGGACCAGAGATGGTTCAGGCTATGATAGAGAAGGTGGAGATCATCCAGAAGCGGAAAAACACTGCACAGAGCAGACAGAAGTCCTATACTGATAGGAGACAGAGACCAGTAGAGTTCGAGGATGGTGACCATGTTTTCCTATAGCTCTCACATCGACGAGGTCTATACAGATTTGGCTACGGCGGAAAATACCTCTACGCTTAATCAGACCTTTCTAGGTCCTCAACAGAGTAGGCGAGGTGGCTTACTGCCTGGCCCTTCCACCTCAGTTGCACCAGGTGAATGATGTCTTTCACATATCTCTACTGAGGAGATACGTGCACGAACCGTCCCATATCGTTGACCACGGTGAGCTGGACATCGATGACTTGGTGACATTCACGGAGGTCCCAGTGGAGATCGAGGATCAACAGTAGCAGGTCCTACGTGGACGGTCGATTCCACTGGTGCGTGTTCGGTAGCAGCACGGGGTCCTCCCGGAGAGCACATGGGAGCGGGAGGCTCAGATGCATGTTCAGTACCCCCATTTTTTTCCCTAGTTTGTGTTGTAGCCTTACGGGGACGTAAAGCCCTAAGGTGGGAGTAATGTAATGTCCCATGAAATTTCAAGGATTTTTTTTTAATTTTTAGGAATTTTACGAGTCCTCAGTTTCTGACGGCGCCTGATTCCGAGGCCCGGTGTGCCCGGAATCGATTTCTAATGTTTGGTTCAGGTACGTTCAGTAAACGTACGTGCTGGTTTTTCTATCTTTTGAACTAGTGCCTGGAATTGAAATCAAAGGGCATTGATGAACTTGCAGCACCAGTATTTTCTTAAGGGGACCTTTACCGCAGTTGCGTTTTCCCAGGAGGAGAAGTTAATTGTAGGGATTTATATTAAATTAAATTAAATTGTTGTGTACAATTTTTTTGTATAAGAGTTGGTTATTTCCTACAAGGGGAATTTAGAGGTGGGGCCCACACCCACATAACCTCTCATGAGAGGATTTAGTGTGGTGGGACCACACGAGCCCAAAACCTTTCACCTCCCCTAAAATCCCTTAAACTCACCATTAACACCCCCTTAATTAATTTAACACCTCCCCCCATTAAGGTGTAGCATTTCCACCTCCCTTCCTTATATTATGCCAACATAATTTATTAGTTAATTGGATTAACTTTTCAAACGAATTTGAATTGTTTTCCAACATTAAAAGAAGGCATATCCTTTATTTCTTTTGGTTGGAACAAACTTGTTTTGTTGGTACTTGAGAGGATTTAGAAGGAAGTGTTCCTCTTCGATGAAGAACATCATTCTTCAATGAAGAACGTGAAGGAAATCTCTATCGAAACATCCCTTTGGACGCACCCTGACATCAATGGAATCGACGTCCGTATTCCGTGACGCCCGACCTCTGCGTTTCATGTCTTCCACAACTCATTGACCTTCTGCGCTCTTGAAATCGAGGTAGGGGTTTGTATAGTTTTAGTTTGATAAAATTATACTCTTTTCATTGTTGAATGCAAGTGATCATCTAGGCCTCTGTTTATCACCTAACACGGAGGGTACGGGCCGAACAAACACGGCCTGACGACCCTCCGTTGATCCAGTTTATATTGGCGACAGAAGCGGTGTCGGGAGAGGTGACGATGACCGGAAGCGACGGTGACTGGAGATAATGGCGGGCGCGCACCGACCACATGTGAAAGAACCGCGGCCCGCAACTGCAGGCCGCTCGGCCGAAGAATAATAGGCCGACCGTAGCTGGATGGGCTGGTGGAACCGCGTTGCCCCATGGTGTCGTGCTGTGGAGGACCATGGCCCGCGCTCCGCAGGCCCCTTCGGTGGGAGAACTGGCTAGTTCATCTGTCCGACGGGTTAGAGGAGGCAGTGACACCTGTAGGTGTCACGCGGGAGGACAACAGCATGCCCGGGTGGGCCGCTCACGCCGGGAAGACCGGCCGGCTTCGGCCGGACAGATAGGAGGCCGGTGCTACCCGGCACCACCAGTTTAGGAAAGTCCCCCCCCCCACATCGCTTGGCCCACCGGGCTATGCCCCGTCGGGCCGGCCCAACCCCCCTACCGGGTCGGACCCGCAAAATCTGGTCGGGCTGACCCGCCAGCACACTGCTCTTGACATGCTGGGCCCGATTCACTTAAAACGAGAATAACATTAAGGTCGTCCGTCCAATCGACACTCCATCAGTGGAACTGGGACCCTTGTGAAGAAGTGGTCCTTTTGTGATACTCTAAGTGATTTTTGGACGTCTTTGGAAGACATCTGGGTTTGGAAAGAGTGTATTTCCAACCAGGCCCCTTGAATGAAAATGCTAATAACTCTCAGACCGGGCGTCTGATTGATGCGCCGTCTATCGCGTTGGGTTTCTTCTAACGAGATAGAACTTTGGGATACAACAAATCTGGACTTCGTGATAGTTGATGTATAGAACCCTTGGCTTGAGGAGTGGACCCTCCCGAAATCGAGTGTGCTGTTTGGAAACCCTAGAGCTAGCTGTGACTACGACAACTACCATAATGGAATCCTATGTGGGTTCGACGACATCAACAAATGTACTGGAATCCTCCATGGGTTCGACGATGATGAAAACTGTACTGTAATCCTCTATGGGTTCGACAACTATGACTAATGTACTTGTATCCAAAGTGGGTCTGACAGTTTGACTTTTGTACTTGTATCCTAAGTGGGTCTAACAGAGTAGCTATTCTTGTATCCTACGTGGGTCTGACAGCTTCGCTAGTCTAGTATCCTACGTGGTTATAATAGTTTAGATGAATCAGTGACTACATCTAATCATCCATATCGCTATACGAATGATGTATACCTATGTGAGCTAAGTCTTGACTTTCAATCATTATCATCGATGTGATTGACTTCATTCCTATGGGGACTGGGTTGTGCTTGGGCTCAAGATTTGGAGCCGAATTGTGATTGATAACATATGTATATGTATGGGCATATAACTAATTAGAGTTGTTTGGTACTTCATTATTATATCCTTCTTTAGTGGTTTATCCTTCCTGGATTCTGGGAGACCTTTGGGGGTCTCAGAGTCCCTACTGAGTATCATATACTCACCCCTACACGGGCTACGCCTACACTACGTTGTGTTAGATGCAGACAACAGACAAAACTGATCGAGGTGGAGACATCTAGAGCTGGATGGTACCCGATGGCAGACCACTTGGTGATATATACACGGAGTGGAAAGTCGGACCTGAGGTGATGAGGAGGCCATCTGTACCCACCATTCAAGTGGGATTTCCGGAGGATGACTCAGTTGTTGCTGTTTTACTTTACTATAGTTGTACTAGCTTTTCATTTGTAATGTACTTACTGTTGGGCATGTATTTATGGCACCTTTCCATTCAACACTTACTTTTGTTTTTAGTATTACTTAGTGCTTACTTATGTTTTGTACTCTTTTGTTTTGTTTACTTTTATAAAGGCAATGCCTTAGCTTTTTACCGGGATTTATTCCTTTGGTGCTACTCTCTAGCCCCTGGCCTATGGAAGGCGGGCTTGGGGTAGTCACGACATGGGCCCCGAGGACGCGTTGTGACAGCACCGACCAAGGTTTTGTAATGCATAAAGTAAACCCCTCATTCTAAAATCAACGGACCCCTATAATTTCAAATATGGTCCCCCTTTCATAATTTATTCCACTTTTTATAGAAAAATCTATGAAAGTGATATTAAATATTTTTAATATATTTGAAACATTTATTCTGGGCACACTATTCCATGGAATCACATATTTATGTTGAAATAGGCCACTAAAATAATCCATAAAATATTCAAAAATAATAAATGGGAAAATTTGAATCAATACAATTATAAATTATTTTTTAAAATAAGAAGTGTTCATTTTGAAATAAAATTTCATACATACCATGAAATATAAACAATGATTCCATTCACTTTATTCGTAAAAGACAAACAAGCATTATTTTTAAAATAACATGAATATTCCTTTCCAAACATTATTTGTAATTGAAAATTTTTTAAAAATATATTTAGTAAATGAGGTGGAAAATTGTTAAAAACATTTTTTAAAACATTTTTAGAAAATATAGATTTCGAAGGAAACAGATTTTTCACCAAATAGGGAAATGAAGTCTAATTTTCTTAAAAACATTTTGAAAATTATTTAATGTAACAACAAGTGAAAAATTTGTACTATTAATTTAAAATATCAGGAATAATAAATTTAAAATAAAAGTAAATTGATTTATCAAGAAATGGAAAAACAATTTCCTTTAACTGATATTCAATAATAATGAATCTTTATTAGATTTATATTGTGAAATAATACTGTTATAATTATCATAATGTTTAATTGAGAATTATTTAATGAATTTATTATACTTATGAACTATAAATCCAAATAAAATAAGTGTATATAAAACATAATATAATAAAAATTTAATTTAAACAAAATATTATAATATCATAGTCTGTGAAGAAGTAATTTAATCCAATAAAAATATTTGGAGTTAGGAAATTATTTTCCACATTGGAAGTGTAAAATTAAATTCCCTTCGATGAAATAACTAAAATTTAAAATTAAAATACCATTAATTATTAACAAAACATGATATACATGTAAAAGGTGAAATATATACACTATATAAATGAAATTGGTGCATAACATTCAGATATTCCTCATTCAATGGAAAATGAGATAGAATACCTTACCTCACACTTCCTTTTGGATGAACATGATTTAAACCCATATATAGTGGTTTTAAAGGTATTGTTATCTTATAAAATTAAAATATTTTTAAAAATCATATATGATCATTTTATAACATATTACAACCCAATCATTAATAATCTTTCATTATTTTAATTATTTTGAGTGTTAGTTGCCTCATTTACCCATTGTTTCTTTTTCATGAAAGTTCCAGTTATTTTAAATATTATGTAGTTTCATCAGAGAAATAATAATAATTAAGAACGAATAATAATATTTTCAAATAAATTTTACTTTTAAATCCATTCATGATTTATGGTTATGAAAAATGAACTATGTTACAATCAATGAGATAATAAGTCATCCAAGAACTTGAGTAACATTTACACTTTCTAATGATCATTATTGAAAGGCAGTAAGTAATATTATAAATTTAAATAATGATAATAATATCATATATATCATATAATTTATTTTGATAAACTTATATAAATCATATATTTGTTGTGGTGATGAAAACATAGTAACATCACTTCGTGAAGGCAGTTGTTCACACATACATGAATGATGTTATCATTTTTCATTGTAAGAATGAAAATAAAAAACATATAATTTCAGAATAATAAATATATAGTTAATATAATAATTATATTATTTATATCACATATATTTATTAACTTTATCCATATTATATTCCTTGTAAAAAGATATTGAAAAATGAATCATATTGCTTTGCAAGGTGGTAGTCCTCCATACACACAAGTAACATTATCTTGGACCATAAAAAATGAAAAGTTAAAATTTATATATTATATAATTAATAATAAGGAATATTTATTTCATAAATATTGTATATATAAATTATATCAATTTTCATACCAAATTGTGAATGGTGGTAATGGAATGATTAAGGACATCGGTTCACGAGCGAGTAGTCTGTTGTACACATAAACTATGATATTGTAGCCCATTTTATAGAAGTGGAGATGGTTGTAGTAAATGAAAATGAAAAATTGATAAGTATATATGATATAAATTTGTTTTTATATCAGTTATTTTTCTTAATAATTTATGTAGGTGGATGTAGAAATAATATAAACATGCTCGTTAAAGAATATTACCTCTTAT
Source organism: Viscum album (assembly GCA_963277665.1). Classification (NCBI taxonomy): domain Eukaryota; kingdom Viridiplantae; phylum Streptophyta; class Magnoliopsida; order Santalales; family Viscaceae; genus Viscum; species Viscum album. Next base: position 1,569,647,663 of record OY728160.1, read on the forward strand.
TCGGGAAACCTCCTTTAGTTTGAACCAAAATCCTTACTTGGTTTTATTTCAAACAAAAATAATTCTTCCAGGATAAGAGGATGGAATTTATGAATTTATTTGGTCAGATATTGAATTATCAACAATTATTTTAATATGTGAAGAGTATAGGATTGGGGTGGCCTTTTTTAATTGAGGTGAGTTGCAGAAATGTAATTTTTGAAAAGAAAATTGTGAACCCACACTTTTAACATTCAAAAACGGTATACAATTGAAAAATTATATGGTCAAAATACGTTCATCAAATATATTTTAATCGTTTTTTTTGTCATTTTAACCCTTATATTTTTATGTTAACCCCCATTAAATTCATTTTTACCTAAGTCGTAATAAATAATTTTAATGGGTTGTTAGTTCATTATAGGTTATATTTAATTTGAAATTATTAGATAATATAAATAATTATGATTAAAAATATGAAATCTACTTTTTAAAAATTAAATTCTCTAAATAAGAATAATTTAATTTTAACTAAATTTCACAGACGTAAAGAGAATGTTGGTTTTTAATAAGAAAAATTTAAAAAGTTTACAAACATTTTATATCAAATTTGAATATGAAAATGATTATAATAAACTAAATTAGATTAATTTATATATTAATTAAAATATTTTTTTAATGTAAATTTAACAAATAATTTAATCAAAAAATAATTTTATCAAAAAGGTAGTTTTCAATTAAAATTTACTATTTTTAACTATTTATAAAAAGAATAAATATTTCATAAAAATACAAAAAAAATCACTGTATAATAATTTTGATAATTTTATTTCAAAAATTAATTTCATCATAGAAAAATTATTTAAAGGTATTAAATGTTAATTTTAAATTATGTGCACAAAACGTAACTAAATCTTTTTTATGAAAAAATAATTTTTTCAAAAAACATTTCTTAATATTTAAATGAATATTATTTTATTTCTAATATACAGATAACCCTAAATTTAATAATTGTTTTATTACTATTCATACAATCTAATTTAACTACATGGTTTTAATTGTATACTATATTATGGTTCATTTAGACTCAGGGTTTCATTTTATGTAAGCTATCAAAGAAATAAAACATAAAGAAATATAGTTCATGGGTTGTTTATCCTTAGTGTTTTATGTTGTATACATTATCAAATACAATATTATTATTTTATAATTAATTTGTGTTACATTCTCCCCAATTAAAAAAAACTGAATCATCAAAATTGAAACTTGATCTCAATAATGATGTTTTTGGTATATAGAAATACCATTTTGGGAAAACATGTATAATATTATGGGTTAATTAAGGATACTCCTCATAAGATTGAAAGGGGAATAATATTATCCCTTAGAATAACACATAAGTAGATTTAAAAATAGGATAAAATTGGTGTAAAGTGAATATATAGACATGCAAAAAATCATAATTAAATATAGTGAGTGACATTTGCGCTGATCACGTGAAAGTGGTTGATCAAAGGGATGTTAAAGACCTCAAACCATAAACTGGTAATGGTTTAAAAAAGCATTTTCTTCATTGGTTATAAAAATAATAAGATAAATCTTATATTTCAATATCATTTTTCTTAAATTTGAGGAAATATTTTACTATCTACAAATATATGGAAATATAATTACTTGATATCTCTTTATTTCATAAGAAAAATTTCACCCTTTGGTTTTGATTCAATAAATTCCCGATTTATCATTTTCTATAGGAAATTAACATAAAAACAATTAAATTTTTATTCCTAAATAACTAAAATTAAAATTTAATAGGTCAAAATAAACATAATATAATGATAATTCATTCTTTCAATCTCAAGTAATTATTATGAAAAAAAGGTTTGCACAGGTTATACAATATGAATAAATTCCCATATGGTGAAGTAATAAATTAATATATATATCCTTATCGAAATACTAACATAAAATATTCAATAAATGGTAAACCTTATGACCCGTGAAAATTGTTATATTATAAAACATTAGAAATAAGTTCACTGAATTTCCAAAATGAAACTATCATTATTCCCCCAAAAATCATGAAGTAGCTCCTAATCGTCAAACACCAATCATGTGACTAACTTCATCATGTATTCTCTTAAAATATTGTAATAACCTTAATTACAATTAAATATTATTAAAAACATAAATTATACAATATTAATTATTTAAAACAATGCTTTTTTGTTATATTTGACCAATCAAAAAATATTTTAAAATTCTACAAATATAACAGAAACCACTTTTCAAAAATCAATAATTAGTTCTGATGTAGTAAGTTTTATTCAATTTACATTATCTATATCAATTTTATCATGTTCCAAACATAATTATCTCAACATCAAGTAAATATTAAGGGTTATGTATCCCTCAATGATGTGTTCTCCATGAAGTTCAACATTCCACAAAATCATTTTTCTTGGTAATCAGTACCATTAAATATACACATCTAAACCATTAAATAAAAACTACTGTAATAAAATAATTATACATTTTATAATTTTTATAAACTGAATATCATTGATAAAATACTAAAATTACATAATTCTTTAATAAAATAAAAATCACATAAATAATTTGACCCCATCTTTGGTAATATCAGAAGCTTGAGCATGATCTATTAGCTTCTTTTAAAGAATATTCCATTACCATTTCAGACATTGATATCTTCAGTTCCCATTATCCGTATAGTTGAATCATAGTACATTGGAAACTTTTTATTTTCCCACGAAATAACAAGAATTGTGCAATTTCTCTCCAAACTTTTTGAGAACTCACCTTACTTTTATGAAAGCGTGAGGGTGCCTCTTGAATGATTATTACATATGGGAAAGTCAATCATTCGCATTTTTCCTTTATCCTTATTTTACCCTACCATCATCTTCTTATATTAGTTACCTTAAAAGACATAATAATTATAGAATTCATTATATGTGTTGTTACTATGTGATATTATGTCCTCATATGATGAGAATGTTTGGGAAACTAGTTCCCTTTGAGGTATTGGCTTATTCAAAAAAACTAAATTATCATTATTTCTCTTTGTATTACCTTTATTGATGTGTTTCACATTTTTTATTATATGATCCATTTATAAACAATTAATCACACTATATTATATCATATCATTATGAAAAATAATGTATAATCCCATAACTAGTGAAATAACTAACTTATATTGGAAATTTATGCATATACAATCACAAAATAAAAAATATGTTTTCCTGGGGTATATACCTATTTTAAAATAATTCATAATTATTTATAAATAATATGTCAACTATCCCATGAGAGTGTCGGAACAGGTGCATAGTAATGCCAATTTTTATACACCAGTTGATGATCATGTCAAGCCCTATAGACATTTTTGGAGATAGTACCCCCATGTACATGTGTGCCCCAACCAAATTCACATGTAATGTCAATACATGGATGAATTTCTTGAAAAAAAATATAGTATCTACCGTACCAAAACATTATGATGTTATTCTGTACATATCCTCATATTTTATTGTAGTTTTATGTCTGATAATCTATGTTTTTTGGAATCTAGTTCAAAAAATATCTTCAGAAATTTATCAGATACAAATTGAAGTGACCTAGATCCCAATAGCATAGATATAGTGTTTTGTTTATGACATTGACATAAGATATAAGGAATTGAATATTTAAGGGTTTAATAATGTACCCGTGTTGTTAATCTATATAATTAAATGATTCCCATATTACATTTGAAAACACTAATTAAAAAATATTTTATTTGGAAAATAAAATTATGCCCTATAACAGATCCTTTCATATAAAACATAGTAAACTTCTTGGATTTATGAAAAAGAAATAAAAATAAGGGAAATATTAAATTCTTGGAAATGGTATAATGGAAGATATCATGAATCAAGAAGCTTAATCAAAATTCAATGGTAAATAACTGAAAACACATTCCATTCAAGTAAATTGAATATCATGCTAAGAGAAGTAATAATAAATATGTCATGTTTAATGACTAAAAACACATTCCATATGGTCAATACACTGGGAATGAAATTCATCATGAGATAATATCATTTTTGAAATCTCATGGACAATAATAACTGAAATATTGATGAAGGAAATGCTTAATTATTGGAAGTGATGTATTAGTAACATGATACAACTACCATCAATATCTATCCTAAAAAATATTTAAAACTAATGTGTATAACCACATTTAAGTAATATTATATAACAGATACATCTCATATGACTTATAGATTCATCAAGAGACTATATATAACATGGCCCCACTCATACCTTCATGTCCAAATCATTCCTCATATATCAAATAATCAATTTAAATATTGAAAAATATTCAGTATAATTAAATATTTGTATTAAATAAAGAATACATATATTGAATATTTCCCCTACCAATCAAATAAATTTCATAGTGAAACACCATATATAGAAATACGATATAGTTTAATTTATAAGAATATAAATGATAAATAATTTGGATATTTAGGGAGAATTTAATTTATAATGGTCATAGAAAAGTATATAAATAAATTTAATGTCAACTATTTTCTTGGTAAAAATGATCATTAACCCTATAGAAGAAGACTAAGGATAATATCAATACAACATATCTCCATTAGATTAGATCTAAAATAAGGGGTTTTTTACCTTGACTAATATAAATACAATAATATATATTTAAAAATGATCTTGAGTAAAATATATGCTTCATTTTTAAAATATAATATTAAAACTAAATATTCACAACATTTTCTTAATTTTTTTATTGAAAATAAACATTGAATCTTATAAATGATTATTTTACATCATAAAGAGGTCATGAAGACTATAAATTTCATACATTAGGAGTGAGAGAAAATAAAGATTCCATTTTGTTTTTCAGTAAAATCAAAATGAATTTTTTTTTTGAAAATGACTGGATGATTCCTTTCAAATAGTTTTTTTGAAAATTAAAAATTGGTAATAATTCATTTAATTTTTTTTTTGAAAAATAATATATCATTTTTGAAAATAGTTTTATAATACATGGTTTTTGTTTAAAATAGATTTCTGAAATAATAGAAAAAAGGAAGTCAGATTTTATAAAACAATCTCAATTATTGTAAGTAACAATGAGTGTATAAAAGTTAATATTACTATAAAATATCATGAATAAAAAGATTAGAATAAAATGGATTTTTTTATTAGGAAATTGGTAAATAATTTCCATCCATGGGAATTAAAGAATTAACTATCTCGATTAGAATATGGTAGTGAAATAAACCCTTACAATGATCATAAAATATATGTGAGATTTACTAAATGAATAAAGTATGTGTATAATATTTAAATACTTATAAAAAAGTTGGTATAAAATATAATATAATCAAAATTCATTTCATACATAATCATATTATATCAATGATGATGAAGAGGTAATATAAACCAATGAAAAGAAAATGAGTTATGGAATTTTTTAAAACTTGTAAATTTTAAATAAAAATTTATTGGAGGAATTATTTAGATTTGAAACATAAAATACAGTGAATTATTAAGGAATTTTTATTTTACATTTCAATGGGGTAGTACATACACCCTATAAAATAAACTAGTGCATAACATACAAATGTGCCTCAATGAATGTAAATTGAGGCAGAATACCTTACCTCACATATATTTTGGGTTGAATATGATTTAACCTTTTATATATGGGTTTTAAACAGGTTATTAAATTAAAACCAAACCATATTAATATTTATAATTTCACATATGATACTTTTATAACATATTATCACTCGTTCATTAATAATCATTCATTATATTTGTTGTTTCGGGTGTTAATTTCCCTATTTTATCGTTCATTATTTGTCATGAATATTATGGTTTATGTCCATATAATATATTTTCCTCATCTCTAAAATAATTATCATTAAATAATTATCATATTTTAAATCAATTATAATTTTAAATCCAATTATGAATGATTTTCCTAAAAAATGATCTATGTCACAATCTTGGAGATGGTTGGCTATATGTGTGCATGAATAACGTTTCTACTCCCTAATGATCATTAAGGAAATGTGGTAACTAATATTTTATAATTATATAATTATGATAATATCATATAAATAATTATATTTATTTATATTTACAAATATATATATATCATCCACATATTGTGGTGATGAAAATAGGGTGGAATCTCTTCGTGAGAGAGGTAGTCCACACATACACAAATAAAGTCATCATTTTTTTAGTGTACGAAAGAAAATGATATATTATCTACTAATAATGATAAATATGTCTTTTATATCATCATTATTTCATTTATATCACATATATTTATATAATTTATCTTACCACCTTCAATGTAAATCATTAGTGAAAAATAAATCACATTTTTTCGGGAGGCGGTAGTCCCCTGTACATACGAGCGACATTATCATATCACATATGAAATGAAAAGTAAGAAAAATTATATTTTATAAATTAATAATTTGGTATAATTATTTTATAAATATAATATAAATACTTTATAAGCATCATAAAACTCAACTGTGAGAGGTGGTAATGGAAAAACAAACGACATTGGTTCACGAGTTGGTAGTCCAACATACACATGACTAATGATTTCAAAACAAAGTTTAAGGAAGTGGAAATAGTTTTAGATAATTCCTATAATAGAATAAAATATAATTATATTGAAGAAACTGGGGATATTATATCATCATTTTTTAATAAAAATTTAATGAGGTGGAAGAATAAAAATAATGAAAACGCTAATTAAAGAATGTTAACTCTTTTTTGGGGTAACATCTTGATTTTTAAACTAAAGTCCTTGTTAGGTTATTATTTATCCCAAAATAAAGATATTAAAATGAAATTGTGGATTTTGGGATGTAATTTGGGTAGTCAATGGCCAAACCAAAAATGGTTTGTGTGTATGGAAAATAGAGGATAGGGGTGGCCTTTTATACGTGAGGTGGGTGACACAAATGTATTTTATGAAAATAAAAACATGAAACCACCTTCTTTACATGGTAAAAGTATTAAAATGGTTTATTGTTGTTTCTATGACATTATATAGTGCATATATGGCTAGAAAATATATTTTTAAATGTTTTAAGGTTTTTTAAAAATTATTTTTTTAGTTTATTCCTCCGGTAAATCCATGTTTTCCATAGTAGATGTAAATAGTTCTTATTGATTTTACAATTTATCATGGTCCAAAATTAAGTTGAACTTATTATATAATCATGATATTTTTTATTACAAATATGGAAATAATTGTTTCGAGATTACATTCACATGATTTGAAAATTTTAATTTTAAATTAATCATATTAATGCGATAGGAAGGTGGGGTTATAAATAATTTAAACAAAAAAGGTAGTTTTCAATTGATATTCAGTATTTTTCACTATTAAAAAATTGATTATTTTAGAAAAATAAAAAAATAAACCAAATATAATTTTTATTTTAAAAACCACGAAGGAGTTCCATATAACCTAACACCTAACCTAGCCCATGGCATGGACTAAAGGGTGTTCCTGATCCCCACTGGTTGGGAATCAGTGCTTGGTTATCAACATTATTAGTTTCGAATGACTTCACCCATTTATATAAATAGAAACAACCAATGAAAATGAAAATCACAAAAATAAATAACAAAATCCAAATAAGGAATAACACATTTTAGATTCAAGTTTTTTCAACTTTAACAAAAAATGGAAATACTACAACAAAAGGGGAAACTAAAAAACATCTCAAGTTCTTGGCGTAATATGAGGAAAATAACCCTCATGCCACCACCACCACCACCTGAATTAGGAATGCTAGCAACCTGATCCACCATCATCAACACGATGCATTTTTCCATTACCTATTTTATACAATCTGAAGTCTAAATACACCGAAAGTTGTATGTATAGTTTGAGCCAAAGCCACGTAGGGTGCCAAAAAAAAGAAATATTCCATGCTTTAACATCAAAAGATAATTTGAGATTCTCATTTAAGTAAAATCCTTTGAATCATTTCGAAGAATACGTTTTAAAGAAATACCATTTTTAAAAGATCACATTCAAAGAAAACAATTTCATCAATGAAATAATTTTATCATGACATGTTAAAATGTAACATTTTAAAATATAACCTTTACCAATAAAAACATACATTTAAATGAAATACAACCATAGTCCAGCATATGTTGATAGATGGAGTCATATTATATAATTCTCTAGAGAGTACCATGGGTAAATCCCTAGGGTTAATCTAGCTCGAGTGGGACACTAGAACCTCGTAACTCAGGGTTGGGTGGTATTGTAAACACAATCACAACATTCTCATGCACGGTCCACTATGAGGGGAAACCTCGTGGGCCCAGTGGTCTCCAACAATCATCATAGTTTAGTTAGGGTTGTAAGAATCGATCAAGCTATGTGAAACAAATAATTTTCTACTTCAAAATACCTAAAATAATAGAAATAGTCTTCCCACCTAGATACATATGAGTCCATTCTTCCCAATCCCATATCACATATTACAGGTGTAATCCCATTAAAAACCATTTCCATGAACTACACCATTTTTACAAACCAAAATCCTTCCATTTCACACATACTAAAACTATTTTAATATAAAATTTTACACCAGTTTAACAATTAAAGAAACCCCTTTTAAATTAGAACAAGAAATTCAGATAATCAATATAACAATTTCCAGGGACCATGTCCCTTTTGAAACCACACCGAAACCATGTTCACTCCAAAACATGCTTCGCATTATTTAAAAAATTCATGATTTATATTTAAATGGTGTATAACAAAATAAAACACCCCAAAAGTAATTCATTTTCCGTTAAAATCCCATTTATAACACATTATCACCTAGAGATCCCATAAAAATATTTTCCACACCTTCCAAAAAAGGTGTAAAACAATTTTAAAGAAGTTCTACATTGAAACACACATGAAAATAACCAATTACTTTTTTAAAACTCATTTATAACACATAATTATGAAAAACCATTTCAAAATAGATTTTAAACCACATAACTAAACCATAGGATATATTCATAAACTCAAAAAACAAAACTAAAATCATATAAAAATGATAATACATGGAACCACCTACCTCATGTGTATATGTTTTTGAAAATTAGTGAAAAATTGAAATTTTAAACCATAATACTCTAATAAGGAATGATCAGACCAAAATATTCAAGATAAAACACGAACAAACAAGATCTAACAATAAGTAAACCATAATACCCTGTTGAGAAACAATACCATAAGGAAGAAAATAGGAAACCCAAGAAAATATAAAGAAATAAAATAAAGAGGAAATTGGATATTTCTTGGATAATCCACATCAAATCAACCCAAATAAGGAAGCCCAAGTGAGCAGAGAAAAAGGGTAAGGGTCACCTATGGATGGAGAACTAAATTGGGACGAGGAAAAGGGGGGTGAAAGGGTAAAATTTAGGGGGAGAGAAAAAGGAAAACCAAATTTTAATGACACGGACAAGAAGCATGGCTAGTATACAAGGCTTATTAAACCATGTGGTGACCATGCACTCCTCTCTAATGAAGAGGCACCTAACCCATAGTCAGTCCACACAACCATAATTACCTTGATGAAACTATAAGATATCTTTTAGATGAGCCCCCCCATCCTACCCCATAGTTACCTGGGCCAGGGTGTATTGTCTCTACCAACTATTCACTGACCATGTTCCCCACACTGTATCCATAAAAAAAATTATATAATATTAAACGGGAATCTCATGGAAAAGAACTATACCAAGAATAACTAAAGGAAATACCTAAAAAACTAGAACATTTTATACCTAGTTCCTAATAAAATATTCTATAACTAAACCCAAATCAGAACAAATGGTGGAACTAAGAACCTGAGTGTGACAATTCCCCCCACCATAATGCTTTCTACCATTGGAAATCCACAATATGGTCTGATTTCAAAATAAAAACTAATACTCCTTCACAACTCTAGGAGATACCCAATAAATGTTAAATGATCCAAAAGAATGAATGCTCTAGGCATGAAAATGAGATTTACAAGCTTAAATCTGGAGGCTAGAATGGACTCCCCACTATGCCTTCCGCCCCCAAAAGTTGAAACACATCTATTCAATCGATCATATAAATGGAAATATCATAATTATTAAATATCCTCATGATCCAAAAACACTATAGACATTACCAAACAAAATTCAAATCAATTACCTGAAATGATAAAATGAACCCAACCCACATTTCGATGAATACATTCATAAACATACATTAACAAAATTGTTGGGAACACTCTAACCACAACTTTTTCATAAAGAAGGAACTAAAAATTTGGTTTCTCAGAATTAAGATACGCACATATGATCCAACACTGGAAAAAAAATTGGATTACCAACATGGGGAGCCACGAACAGACTCCCCACCCTTAGAAACAAGATGACACCGATTCACACTAGTGGAATTTCAACAATACCCATAGTGGGTCTCCCCACCATAAGAACAAACCAGCTTAAGCTGATATAGGAAACCAAACACAGAACAAACTCCACACCACAATGGGTCCAATGAAATAAACTCCAATCCAAATGGAAAAACATGGGTAACATTACCAACCCTATGGGAAGCGATATTTTTCAACTAGGCACAACCAAGATAGAAACTGACATATAAGGAAGGGCTCACAAGTCCAATCACACAATGATTAGAAAAAAAAGTTGAAACCATAGAGCTTTAATAATGTGACACATGCCTCCATATAATTGAGGTCGAACTCTTCCACCCATATAGGTCGCAATGTGGAAGTGAGGGTTCATGTCTCTTTCCACCAAATAGGACCATTCGAAATGAAACAACTATATTGGAAGCTTAAATTTTCACCATCCCCATACCATAGACAGATGCTAAACTAGTTTCCATTATCCCTTATGGGTATCAGACTACATGTAGGTTGTACTACGAAGCCAATGGATGAAGCACTAATGTTTGAATCATATCCTATATCACTATCAATAATTGAAGACCCATGATCAAAAATCCTCTTTTTGATGCCACAAGCAGCCACTCTACAACCCAGATAGCACCAAAAAAATACAAGACAGCTTGGGACCCACATTACCAACACCTGAAACATCACTGTGACAAGGACTCGTAATATTCACATTCACGATCCCTTTGACCATGAATAAGAAAAAACTCAAAAGGATCCACAACATAAACCATTTAATTTAAACAAGAACAAGACACTACAAGACACCACAGAACATGACCATTACAAACTAAGATGCCTCATAAGGAAAGGGACTTTAAACTAAGTCTTGAGAAACACAGAATTTCTAAAATTAGCTATAACATCTTTTTGTTACCAGATGTTCCACACTGGTGGCCTATCATGAATCCTTTCATGGAAGGACCCGATGAAAGGTCCTAAGGCCCTTCATAAGAGAGTGGTCAACATAAATAACCCATGAACATTTTCCACTCTCCCCACTAGACATTCCTTAACCACTTACAATTAGGACCATCATGCTCAAAAGTGTCAAACATTACCCTTAATGGAAAAGGAAACTCATGAAACTAAGGTTTCATTCAAAACCTTCCACATATATTCTTCCACTGTGAGAGGATCCACTTAACTAAAAAAGGTGACGTAGATTCAATTTCCCAAACTGAAGAAGATAGTCTATGGAGTAATAAATTGGAGGGTCTATAGATGGTGAATCCCCAATGGTCCACTTGTCAAATAAACATCAAAATATTATGGTCTAGGAACATGGAAACATGGATATTAGAAATTCTATCAAGGAAAATCCATCGGTAAAAATCACCACAAAAAGACTCCAAATGCACAAGAGGGAACAAACTAAATGCTTTCACAATACATTCCTAAAAAGAACAAACTAACCATCATCTCTAAACCAACCTGTTGGAATGGACTCAAACTTGAAACACCGTTTAATCAATAAGAGTTTCCAAATCCAAACACAGATATTTTCTCTTAACGTCACCATAGAAACTGAAATAAGATTGATGGGCTGGACACCCTCCAAAGGAATTCCATGAAGTATCACACATGCATATTCTCATGAAAAACTGAGAACTCATTCAACTTCCCACATATATCCTATTCATGTGGCCACTTTTTGAGAATACCAAAGGATGAAACAAAACCATTCCACTTTTCAAGACATAACACTCAATCCACAACTTCGACTTCACAATCCTTCATCAAATTTCATGATTTCATAAATAATTTAAATATATCACTAAGACCTAAATCAAAAAATGTTTTCAAACTCTACACAATTTTAAAAATATTCTCATCCCTTTTTAAAAAAAATTCTATATATTCAACAAATTCCATTTGAAAAAAAAGTCTAGAACCCATCTTGGAAATACTTCATGATTTCCAGACAATTAATTTCAATAAAACATAAATTTAGATTATAATAATTCAAATTGATAAACAATCCCCATAATCTCAAAAACATTTTATAAAATAATACACGTTTCCAAAGTGTTATTCAAAGAAACTCAAAAAACTCATTTCCACCTTTTAAAAATAAAACCCTATCCACCTAAAAATCCTTTTTTCCTCAATTTTCATTCATGGGTTGTCAAAATAATTTTCATTACCCAATGAGACATAAGAATATTATCAAATAGGGAAACTAGAGCATATGGATGACCTGGACATGTGGTTGATGACCATACACCAATCACACCACCATCACAGTGAATATACTTTGGACAATGGCCCCACCTCTAAATGGATTCCCAAGACCTGTGAGCTCACAAAGGCCACCATACCATTTCCCATTTCATTTCTAGAGCACTTAATAACCCAAAAATAACACAACTTCCCCTAGTGACTTGAGTCCCATCCTGAGGTGTGCTGGCCAGGAACTATAATCATAACTGAAACAACAAGTCCTGAAAATCCTCGCTCCATTATACCAAGACACTTTCCTTTGTAAAATGACCCAAAAGAGTTTAACCTCCCCTAATATAATTTTTTCTGGAACCAAATAGACTCCCATCAAACCCAACACCTGACCTAGCATGTGGCATGGCTTGAAGGTAATTCTTTATCCTCATGGGCTAAAAATTAGTTCCTAGGTATCAATCTTCTTATTTGTGAATTATTTAACCAAATAGTATAAACATAAACAACTGATGAAAATGAACATCATGAAGAAATTAACCAATTCCAAACAAGGCTAAACACTTTTCCAAATTCAGGGTTTTCAACATTAAATAAAACCCATAAATAGTACCACACAATGGGAAACCAAAAAATGCCCCCAAGAACTTCATGAAACATAAGGGACATCCCCCTCAAACCACCACAACCAAAACCTGCAAAATGGAAGACTAGCAACCTGGTCCCCCATCATCAACACAACACATATTTCCTTTACCTAGGTTAAAAAAAGTGATGTCTACATACACGCAAAGGTGTATGTAGGGTGTGAGGCAATGCTTTGTAGGATTCAAACCAATGAACATATTACATTATGAAAAATCATAAGACAATATAACATGATCATTTTTGTAAAATCCCTTGAAACATTTATAAGAATATATTTTAAATAAATACAATTCTGAATGGAACAATTTCAAAGAAAACCATTTCTTCAAAGAAATAATTTTATAATGGTTTTCTAAATGATAAAATTTCAAAAGTAAACATTTATTAAGAATTTTTTTAAATGAAATAAACTCAAGGTACATTATATGCTGATGGATGGAACCAAATTTAATATGTCTCAAGAGAGAACTACGACGATATCCCTTTGGTTAATATAGCTCATGCGATACACTAAAACATCGTTCGTTTTTATAGGGTGGTATAGTAACCAAAATCACAGATTTCTCATGCATGAGACACTATGAGAGAACACCCCATGGGTGTAGTGGTCTCTAATCATCATAATTATTTAGTTAGTTTGTAATAATCAATCCAGTTAACTGAAATTGGGAGTCTTCCACTTCCAAATCACTGGCATACTAGAACTAGTCATCCCACCAAGATATATGGGTCTACCTTGTACTCAATCCCATCTCAAATATTACCAAAGTCACCAAATTCACAAACCATTTCCATGAATTCCACCTTAATAAAAAATAAAACACCATCCATTTCACACACACACACAATGAATTTGAAAATAAAATTCTTACACCATATGAACAATTCAAGAAACCCATTTTAATTTATCACAATAAAGTCACATATTAAATTTAACCATTTTTATGGACCATGTCCATTTTGAAACCACACAAAAACAATATTAACTCCAAAACATGCATCAAATTATTTATATAATTTATTATTTACTTATAAAGGCTGAAAAACAAAATCCATCATTCCAAAAGTAATCTTTTATCCATTAAAACCCCATTTTCAACAAATTAGCTCCTTGAGTGCCCATGAAAACTGTTTTCAACCCATATACACAAGGCATAAAACCCTTTTTAAAAATAATTAAATTTAAACACCTAAAAAACATAACCAATTACATTATTAAAGCTAATTTCTATCACATAATCATTCCAAACAACTTCAAATACATTTCGCACCACATAACTAAACCATATGACATATTTATAAACATAAACAAGCAAGATAAAATCATCTAAAAATGAAAATTCATGGAAGCACCTACCTTGTAAAACCTTGAGATTTTATGAGATAAATTATTTTTAATTTATTTTATTTCTTGTGTTTTATGCTATACCAAGATTAGATTGCGCCATATGCAACACCATATTAGCTTGCAGTATATGCAACACCTTTCATGGATTGTGTAAAATAAAATTTCAAGTTATTTTGATAGAATTAATTTCAAAAAGATATGAGTATGTATTTTTTCAATATATTATTTAAATAATCTTAAATTATGTTATATGAAACACCAATGGAATCTTTCACTACATGCGACACTGACATGGCTTTTGCGGCCTTCCTCGATAGCTTGTGGGGTACTCAATACCAATTTTCACTATAGAATGACATATTATTAAAATATTATATAAACTATCCATTATGAATATTATTAACCACATTTTTAAGTTTATATAACATTATAAATAATCCTACATAGGATATGAGGACAAAATCGATTTTTTGGATAAAAGAAGTATTTTTCAAAAAAAAATGCAGTTTTAATGCCTTTTGAAGGCGCGCCCATTTTAAATCGAGTTTTTGACACTTTTATGAGATTTATTTGATAATATAAAATTATTCTTTGGAAGAGGGATATAAATATTTATTTCGGTTAATTTTTTGATATTTTTTCTGATTAAATTCATATTTTGATGAATAATGAAAATACGCTAAATTTTAATTAAAAACTACTTTTTTCGTGAAAATAATTTATATGGTTATAATATATTATTGAATGGTTTTAAAGTATAAATATATATATAATATATTATTATAGCTTAATAAGACTTAATTCATTGTCATTCATTTTACATTTAATTCATATGTAAAAACATTTTAATCTTTTGCATTGTTTTAAACAAAATCCCATTTTATCGACAATAGAATTAAATATAAATTAATTACTGCATATTCTGTGATTTGAAATCAGAAAAATTTATTCCATATTTGGAATAAAAAGATTCAAATTGTGTAAATAGGTATTTTTTTTATTTTTGAACAATATCAATAGTTACTTCACTAATTATTTTATTTACTGTGGTTAAAGGGTAAATCTGGTAAATATGGGTAAAAAATAATATTATAATAATATTAAACTATTATAAAACATTCCATAATACTATTTTATGATATATTTTCGACCATGGTCATACATGGGTAGATTTGGGGACCCCATGGATTCACCAGTATGTGATAATGACACTATTGAATTAATTTAAAGTAAAGATAATTATAACATGAAAATATATCTTTTTCTAAATTGATTTTTAATATGGGGTTATATAACATATCTCTATTATTTAAATAGTCATTATAAATATAAAAATATTTCCCACATCATGGTATTTTAATTATAAATTTTAGACATTAGATAAATATTTTAACTTTTGACACAATTAGGATGTAGTGATTACCTCATTAATGAAGGATTCAAATAAAAAAATATATTTCATTTAAAAAAATGTAATTTCGTTATTTTCTTGTCATACATGAGTTTTCTAGATGATATTGAAATATTTTATTTGATTTAATTTCTTTGGTTCTATGTAATAATATTTTTATGATTTTTTTAAAAAATAAAATATGAATTGTGTCCAAAATTGACACAATTAATTACTTAAAACATAAAATAGTTTATTAAATGAAATTAAATTCCTAAAAATCTAATATTTATCCAAATAGTTATTATAATTCCAAATAGGTCATTTATAAAATTTTTTGGGTAATTTTTCATGATATGGTAATTAAATTATCCCATAATGTGTAAATAACATGATATCACATTAAGAATAAAAAGGGTAAAATAAGGGTAAAACCAAAAGGATAAGGATAAACAAATATTCAAATCATGTCGAAAAATTATAGGATTATGGTTATTATAACAAAAATAATCCAATAATATAATTAAATATGTTTTTCACCATTTGAAATATAAATTAAATTTATAATAAATTAATATTTTTGAACATTCCTAAAGTGTCCAACTCCTCTCTTATAAAAGGTAACCTCTTACTTATCTTATTCACTACAATTTAAGCCATCAAGATCTTAAAAAACCTGCCCATTTCTATTCTTAACATCCTTAGTTACATTGTAGATGTTCTGGACTTCTGAAAATAAAAACTCATCTGCACTAATAGAAAATTTAAAGGAGGCACATCGAGGAAGAGGTAAATTTAAAGGAGGCACATCGAGGAAGAGGTAATATCCTCTACCGTTTCATTCAAATTTATTTCTACTTATATGTACTCTTATTTTGTTGTTTTTTATAAAGTAATAACATCAGTATATCTCATATACAGATATTTTATTATAAATATTAAACATCCGAATTTCACCTTCAATCAATCCTATGAAAAAACTAAATCACCGTGCGTGCGTACATACATATTGTTGTCTCCACGTCGTGGTGTAATCTGTTTTTCACCACCACCTTACATAGATGGGTATAATGGTGAAAATAATAAATATATATGATTATTATAGAATTATTTTAATTATTATATGTTAATCAACATCCACTTCAATACCATTCAACAACTATGGGAATTGTATCTTCATCGTGCATACATATGGCCTACCGTCTCCACAATGCAATGAGATTCATTCCCCATGTTAAACATTAAATAATGATAAGAAAGTATATATAATAAATAATAACGAAATATATGACATAATAATGATATTGGATTTATTTATATATATTTTTCATTAACTTTCATTCAATTTAATAAGTAAACCAAAACAGCGTTCATGCGTACGCACGACCTACCGTCTCCATGAACGGTGTATTCCAATCAATTTATCTATCTATTATATATATTTACATACTGAATATATATGTTAGGTAAATAATTTTTTACATTCTAGAATTCTGTAAATCATTATCTATATAATAATATCATGAATAACAACTCCAAATATATACGATAAATAAAAGGATTATTACCCAAAATGTTTCTTTTTCATGGAATTGAAAAAAGAACAGGTAATATAAAGTTGTAAGTGAATCATATGTGATATCGTAAATATTATTATGGTTCAGTTACAAGTTAATAATATGTTTAAACCCACTATATAGATGTTTTGGACACGTACAGATGAAATTAGACCTAAGGTAAGGGATATTTTGCAATCTCACCTTTATCAGAGATTGTTTATATGTAAGTATTTATCGGTAATATATTTCTCATCCATGTCCATGATTTCTAAAATAAATTCATAAAATATTTACTATTATATTTATTTTTAAATTAATATTTATCCATTTTGTCTTTTACTACATGGTATGGAAGGAATCTTCCTTTTGTTTACCATACGAGGTACTTTTTGACTTTTCTGGTAAAACTACGAGGAGAATGTTTTTTTAACTTATACAAAATGAACACATTTTTACGTCTTCTTAATAAATTATTTCCATAAATAGTCCTCTACAATATTTCAAGTTCATTTTAAATTAAATTCTTTTCTTTTAATATTGCATGACATCTTGAGAAAAGAAAACGTTTTTAAGGATGAAAAGATATTTTCCATAGGAATTAAGCTCAAGTGTTTTATAAAAATTATTTTTCATATAAGATGACATAGGGTTATGTTTCCATTATTATTATTAATTTTTTTATTATTTTATGATGGAATTATTTTTATGTGTCCATTTATCTTATATGTATTATGTTATGATGGCATGATGTTTAAGAATCCCATTTTATTTCATGGGTTTTGCTATGCTGAATTATTTTTGTTTTTTAGGAACATATATAGAATGATTTAATTATGAGAGGGGTGGGACTTATATATCCCTCAAATTCATTAGAGAAATATTTATATCTCAAGAGAAAGACATGGCTGGAATGTCAGCAAAATCAGGTTTAGTAATATGGGGCTGGAACTCCAAGAAAACCTGGTTTAGTA
Source organism: Viscum album (assembly GCA_963277665.1). Taxonomy (NCBI): domain Eukaryota; kingdom Viridiplantae; phylum Streptophyta; class Magnoliopsida; order Santalales; family Viscaceae; genus Viscum; species Viscum album. The sequence continues at coordinate 1,569,666,283 of OY728160.1, forward strand.
ATGGATTTTGTCCACAATGATGTTCTTGGTAGTAACAGCATGTCTGCAATGGAAATAATATTATGTTATTATTATTTTTCTATAAGTAAATTTTTTATGACAATGATATTCTATCATGGTTAATTTTCTTTTATTATCCATGCCTTACGTACAACCATGATTTTTTTCATTGCTCTAGATTTTGATGTCTAATATTTATGATCATATTATTATATTCAAATGTTTATTGTTTTTTTATGTTCTACATGATAACCCATACTGATCATTTGAGCTCACCCTTTCTTTGTTTTCTTTTCCCCATGATATAAAGAAAGGTTTTAGGTATGAAAACAAAAGGCGAAGATCTTTATCATAGATGTTGAAGATCATTCACCATTACTAGAAGATTATGTTCTAAGTTTCCAAAGAAACTAATCTAATATGGTCTATATGAATTTGGTTTTGTCATGTATTAATTATTCCACAAAATAAATATAATTTCCTTATATTTCAAGCCTGGTTCTCTATATTTATTATCATAGTGAAGATTTATTCATCCTTTGGAAACTCGGATGTGAAAACTTTAGTGACATCCCTTGAGATATTTCTATGGTTTTTCTAGAGATGAAACAATGGTTAAGTATAACTACAGGTTACAGTCCTATAATTGTGGAAATATTCATGAATAATTTAGTATTAAACCTAAGATATTAGAGATTAAAAGTAATCCCCCTTTATTATGTTGTTTTCTTAGTATGATTTTCTCCTCTCACAATATTTTTTTTGGGTTTTAGAAAATTTATAAAAATAGGAGGATTCATGTTAATGGAGAATATGATGGACAATAGAATTATATTTTCCATGAGAAAACAAATTAAATGGGAGTTGGAATTGGAAAATTATTATTATGAAAAATCATAAATCACATAATATGATCAATAATCTCAACTTTGGGGAATTTCATGAAGAAACTATAAGAGAAAGATAGATATTCATGATGATCATAGAGGAAAGAATGTTCAATTTTACTAATGTAAATCATGTGGGAAGAGACATCAAGGAGAATGTTCCAAAGGAATTGGAAGATTATTTGGGTGTGGAAAAGAAAGACACAAAGCCAGTAATTACAAAGGAAAGGTTTTTGTTAACACAATGGACAAGGATAATGGTATTACCAAGACATCAATAATGGTTAAATTCAATTAATTTGGAATGTATTGGGATTATGAAAATTTATTCTTTAATAGAAAATTTCATAAAGAGAATCATCATGGTTGTATGGGAAGTATTTATGGTGATGATGATGAGGAGACTTTAAATGATATATGAGATGAAAGAAGTGTTATGGAATAAAATGATAAAGCTAAGTCAATGTTTTAAGAAGGTAGTGGAATAATTCCAAGTTTATCAAGAGTAATGTTGTATAAGTAATATAATCGTACTACAGACTAATGAAACTTATAAGGATTGTTACACTATTGTTTTTCCTTATGTTTTTGAAATTATATGTTGAATGGTACTGGTAACAAGGAAAGGTTATTCAAATATTTTTGGAAATCACATGATATCCTCATAATTAAGGGAAAATGAGATAATGATATGTTTCAAAGTATTAATTAGATCCTGACTGGTATAAAGAAAATTTGATATCACGGTTTGAGTATATAGAATATTTGGGATTTTGGTATGTGGAAAGAGTTAACTTTTGATGATATTAGTATTTTCAATAAGGTTCTACGGTAATTCTTTTATCAAGAGAAAAAATTATTAAGTTATTCAAATGATTGGAATGTGACCAAGAAGATATATCTTGTGATATATGGGGGATAAATGATTCTTTTCAAATGCTTGTTATATGAAATTCTTAGTAGTGGTTTTCTATGTACTGTGAGATTGGATAGAAGTATTTTGGATAAGCCTATTGGATGGAAGGGATTATGTTGTACATCAAATAGTATTTTTTAAGGCAAGAAATTTTTTTATATTATTTTTGGAATGTTATAATAGTATTGTTTTATAAAAAGGGAAACCCACAGGACGAGTGACAACATGTTGCATCGAACAATTCTGTGAGAATAAAACCCACAATCGATGTGTGACAGTCCTTTATCTCAAACCATAGGTCAACGAGATGTCCCTGGTTAGTATAAATTATTTTATTTTATTAAATGGTATTATAGACGAATTATATCTCCATTTTTTAAAACAAATATGAATAATCTCACCATAGATGGATTATGTATATTTTATTACCTGTGATAAAATTTTTGTTGAGACATATGGAATGACCTATCATTCTATCACATGATATGATAAAACTCCAAGAATGAAAAATTAAACTTCATTTCATTGAATAAGAGATGCATCCGAAATTTTTCAAGGCACAACAAATGACTAGATTTTATTAAAATCAAGTAATTATTTCTTATCATGTTCTTAAACTATAGGTAAATGATCTTGAAACCAAAAATTTTATCCCAGTACCTTCTTATCTGATGAATCAAATGGTCCATTAAATCATCATAGATTTATGGCTTTCTGGTAGTTAACTATCTCCAATCCTTATTCTCTATCACAATCCATAAGAACATGATGGTAAGATTTCTCTTCCATATCCATGTTTTCACTTCACACCCATGTTATCATATATGGAAACCCATTGATGAGTTACATTGGGTAACCACTACATTTCTATCATTACTATTTAAAAGTATGTTTTATTATGCATTTTTACAATTTGGATTTCTTTAAATGAAACATTCAAGTAGAAAATAATTTATAAACAAAAAATATTTTCACGGAGAAATTCATTTTATGGGGGGTAGAATGTAACACCCTGATATTTTCTGAGATAAATTCTTTTTAATTTATTTTTTGCCTTCTGTTTTATACTAAACCAAAACTATCTTTCACTGTACACAACATTTTATTAGCTTATAGTATAAGCAACACTATTCTTGGCCTATGTTGCACACAATTTCAAGTTCTTTTGATAGAATATATTTCAAACAAAAATGAGTATAGACTTTTTCAATGTATAAATTAACTTATATTGGATTATGTTATACACAACACCAAAAGAAGCTTTCACTACATTCAATACTAACATAGCCTGTGCAACCTTCCTCGATAGCTTATGGGGCATGCTATACAGAGTTTCACAAAACAATGATATATTTTTAAAATATTATATAAACTAGCTGTTATGAATAGTATTAACCTAAATTTGAATTTTATATAACATAATAAATCATCTTACACATGATATGAGAACAAAATCAATTGTTTAGATAAGAGAAGTATTTCTCAAAAAAAGATGTTTTACTACCTTTGGATGGCACATTCATTTTAAACATAGTTTTTGAAAATTTTATATGTTTTATTTGGGAAGATAAACTTCTTACATAGAATAGAAGTATAAATGTTTACATTTGATAAATGTTTGATATTTTTCTGATAACATTCATATTTTGATGAATTGTGAAAACCCACTAAATTTTAATTGAAAACAAATTTTTTTATCAAAATATTTTATATGGATATTATTTATTATTTAATAGATTTAAAGTATATATAGAATATATGTTTATATTTTAATACAATTAAAGTCATTTTTATTAATTTTACATCTAATTATATGTTAAAACATTTCAATGTTTTGCAATGTTTTAAACAAAAACCTGTTTTTTCGACAATGATATTAGTTTAATTTTAATTAATGGAACATCAATGTTTTGAATTTGAAAAACATTATTCTATATTTGGAATCAGAATGTTAATATTTCATAAATAGGTACTTTTTATTTTTGTACATTATGAATATTAACTTCAGTAATTAATTTATTTACCATGGTTAAAGGATAAAATCTGGTAAATAAGGGTAAAAAATAATATTATAACAATATTATACAACCCTAACACATGACCTATTCAAATTGGATGAGATATATCTGATCATTGCAATCCTTGGATTGATTTTTGGACCCCATGGATTCACATCAATTTGAAAGTGACACTAGAATTAATTTAAAGTAAGATTAATTATAAACTAAACATATATCTTTTACTAAATCGATTTTAATACGGGGTTATATAACATATATATGTCTATAAAAAGGAATTATAAAGATAAAAATACTTCCTACATCATGTTATTTTATTTATAATTTTTAGACATGAGATAAATATATTTATTTTTCACACAATTATGATATAATGATTACCGCATTAATGAAATATTCAAATAAATGAATTTATACGTATTAACAAAAATGTAATTTGGTTATTTTGATATCATACAAAAATTTTATGGATGTTATTGACATGTTATATAATATTTAATTCCCTATATTACAAGTAATAAGTATTTTTTTTATTTTTAAAAAAATTCAAATATAAATAGTATCCAAAATTGACACAATTCATAACTTAAAACATAAAATAGTTAATTAAATGATATTAAATTCCTTAAATACTAATATTATAAAAAATGGTTAATATAAGTAAAAAAAATTCATATATAACTTTTTGTGGGTCTTTTTACAAGATATGGTAATTAAATTAAACGAAAATGTGTAAATAACATGATATCATCATAAGATCAAAAATTGTAAAATAAGGGTAAAACCAAAAAGATATGGATAAAAAATATTCAAAACCTGTCAAAAAATTATTCTATGATTGATAGTAGAAAAAAAATCATCCCATATTATAATTAAATATTTATTGGTACATTTTTAATCTAAATTTAATTTATAATAAGTTAATAATTTTGAACATTCCTAAAGTTCCCCTTTCCTCTCTTATAAAATGGCACCTACCCTCTCTCCTATTCACTACTTTTTAATCCTTCATGATGGGCCAAACCCTACCCATGTCTCTTCTAAACTTCCCTAGTTACATTATAGATGTTATTGTTTTCTAAAAAGACCAACTCTAGTTCCCAAAGAGGAAATTTAAAGGAGATTCGTCAAGGAAGACGTAGTCTCTTCTACCGATTCTTTCAAATTTATTTCTTATTCTAATTACTCTTTTTTAGTAGTTTAATTATAAATTAATAAAATATGTATCACTAATATAAAAATATGTTATTATAAATATGAAACAACCCTATTTCACCTTCTATCCATCCTATAAAAAATAAAATCACTTCGCGTGCGTACGTACGGAGTAGAGTCTCCAAGCCGTGGTGTAATCTATTTTTCACCACCACTTTACATGGACAATTATAATGGTGGAAATAATAAATATATATTATTATTATAAAATAATTCTTATTCTGATTTATTATACATCATCCACTTCAATACCATTCAACAACTATGGGAATAATATCATTGCTCGTTCGTACCTACGACTTACCGTCTCCACGACACTATGAGATTCATTATCTATGTTAACCATTCAGAAATGATTATAAAGTATATATAATAAATAATAATTAAAAATATGACCTAATAATTCTTATATATTTATTTATATTTATATTTCATTAACTTACATCCATTCAATTTAATTAGGAAACCAAAACAGTGTTCATTCATACATACGACCTACCATCTCCATGAACAGTATATTCAAATCAATTTATCTATATATTATATATATGTAAATAATAAATATATATGATATATAAATAAAAAATTTACATTATTTTAGTCATTAAATAATAATCTATGTAATAATATCAAGAATAACAAGTCCAAACACTTAAAATAAATAAAAAGATTATTTCCCAAAATGTTGTCTTAACATGGGAGTATCCTATGAAACTATATTATAAAGACTTAAGTGAATCATAAATGATATCAAAAATATTTTTATGGTTATATTAAAAGTTAATAATATGTTTAAACCCAATATACATGATTTTTGGACACGTACAAAATAAATTATATCTTAGGTAAGTGATATTTTTCAATCTCATTTTTATCTAAGATTGGTTATACATAAGTATTTACCAGGGATATGTTTTTCATCCATGCCCATTTTTTATAAAAATAAATTCATAAATTATCTTCTATTCTATGTATGTTTAAAGTCATATTTACTCATTTTGAATTTTACTACATGGTATGGAAAATATCTTGTTTTTCTTTATCATATGAGGTATATTTTAACTGTTCTAGTAAAAGTACAAGGTGAATGTTTTTTTAACATATACAGAAAGAAATCATTTTTACATGTTCTTAACAAATTATTTCCATGAATCTTAATCTACAATATTTCAAGTTTATTTTCAACTGAATTATTTTATTTTAAAATATATCGACATTTTGAAAAAAAAAATTGTTGTTAAAGAAGAAAGGATATTTTCCTCGGGAATTAAGTTCAACTGTTTTATCAAAATTATTTTCCATCTGAGATGACAAAAGGTTATGTTACCATACCTATTATGACAATGTTTTGATTAGGTTTGTGATGGAATTATTTTTATTAGTCCATTTATCTTATATGGATTACGTTATGAAGGCATGATGTTTATGAATCCAATTTTATTTCATGGGTTAAGCTATGATAAATGATTTATATTTTTATAGAACATGTAATAATGATTTAATTATAAAATGGGTGGGAAATATAAATCTCTCCAATGAATTGGGTAAAAATTTATATCTCATTAGATATACATGGATAGAATGACAAGTAAATACGGTTCAGTAATATAAGGCTGGAACGAAAGGTAAACTCGATTCAGTATTACACTTCGTCCACTATGATGGTCTTAACAACAATACCTTGAATAATATGGAAATACTATTATGTGGTTATTAGTTTTCCATAATTACATGTTTTATTCCAATGCTATTATATAATGGTTAATGTTCTTTTTTGTTCTAGGCCTTACATTTTTCCATGATTTATATCATAGCGCAAGATATGGATGTTTAGACATTATCTTCATATTTTTATGTTCAAATGATTGTGGTTTGTTTTATATTCACCTTGTTTACCCTTATTGATAATTTGACCTAACCCTTTCTATGTTTTCTTTTCCCCACGATATAAACAAAATATTTTTGTAGGAAAACAAAAAGGGGAATATCATTATGGGAGATGTTCAAGATATTTCAACAGGTTTAGAATATTTTTTTCATGTTTCAAAAGACACTAAACTAATAAGGTTTTATGGAATTCGTTAGTGTCATGTATTATGTATTCCGAAAAAGAAATGAAATTTCCATTAATGTTAAGATTGGGTCTCTATATACCTCACTGTATAAATTTCATGATAGTGGTGCGAAATAGAAGCCGCACTACCACATGACCCCTGACAGGGAAGATCAAACCAAAAACAACAATATCAATCCCTGACAAAGAATATCATACCATTAATCAACCACCCTACCCACTATTGAAACAAAACTCCAAGGAAGAAAGGAGGAAACCCGAGAAAATATTAGTAAATCAAAGGAGGAAGAACTTACATGGATACTTCATATTGAATTCACATCAAATCGACCTATATAAGGAATCCCATGGGAGTTGAGGGGAAGGGGGCACACCTAGGGGTGGGGAAGCAGAATGGGTGGAGAAAAAGGTGGAAACATGGGTCAAATGCAGATAGAGAAAAACCCCAATTTTAATAACCTAGATTGGCCGCACATTTAGTGAACATGGTTTTTCTAACTGTATGGAAACTTTGAACCCTTCTCTACTAAAGAGGCACCTACTGCATAGTTATTCCACACGACCAAACATGTCATGCAGTAGCTTCTGGCTGAGACCCCCAACCAATCATATGGTTCCCTGGGTAGGGGTTAATGGTATCTACTTAACCTGTGTTGACCATGCACCAAACACTATACACCAAAAACATACATATTTCTTGAAAATTCACAGGGAAACTCTCAAAAACACACAATACTAATAATAAACAAAGTAAATAACTCAAAAATTCAAACCTGTCATACCCTGTTCCTAGGAAAATAACCAAGAACGAAACCAAAACAAGAACAATGATTGGAATAAAAACCCCTAGTGTGACATTGATATTCTGATTTATAAATTTAATTTTATTTTAGAAAATAATTTTTCTAAAATTTGTAACATTTAATTTTAATTTATGTTTGAAAAACATGACTAATTCTTCTTTTATAAAAAATACATTTTTTCAGAAAACATTTTTTCCATTAAATGAATCTTATTTTATTTCATATAAATAGAAAACATCATTTTATGAATTTATATAGTGATATTATTAATTTCTAATTTACCATCTAAGTTATAATGTTATACTATGTTACCGTTCATTTAGAGATGAGACTGAGTATTCCAAAATATATCAATGATATTAAATTGATAGAAATATACTTTTTGGGGTGTTTGAGATTAATTTTTTATGATTCAAACAATATCAAATATAATGTTCCTTTTTTTTAATTTTTGGTTGTTATAATATGTAACATTGAGATGGTTTAATTGATCCCATTTTATATGTTGATAAAGCGGATCTTGTGTGATCCATCATTGTTCTTCAATGATGGAAAAACACTATTTATGGGTAAACTACTCTAAAAGAGATAAATAATAGAGTATGGGTGATATGGGTTTTATAAATTCCATAACACTTAATTTTACTTGTTCTTTAAACAAGTTTCATGTCATTCAACATTAGGTTATTACATTTTCCCATTTTCAATATTACTAAGGAAACTATATTTTTACAGAGTAATATAAGTTTTTCAAAATAATATTGAATAAATCATCTAAAAAATTTAGTTGTCATCAACCTATATTTAACCACTATTTAATGTAATTAAATTTCTACACATTACAAAATTAATTTTTAAATAAAAATAGATAATTTTTTGAAAGAAGTGTTATTTAGAAGAATGTATTGTTGTTTATTAGGTATACCTATCCATATATATTATTTATAAAAAATTAAATTGGATTTAATATACTTATATATGCCTTTGAAAAGTATATTATTTTTAATTTTTGAAGTATATTAATATATTCTATTAGATACAAATTAAATACTATTATTAAGAAAATTTAAAAAAATAGTTTAACCATTATTGGGGTATTTAAATTTAATAATAGTAATATCAATTTTATGGATAAAAATGAAATAGAAATTATAAAATAATTTTTATATGAGGATATAAAATATTTAATATATTTTTTAAAATTTAATTTTAAAAATTAATGAAATAAAATTCTAATTTATATTTGTTTTATGCATGAAATATTAATTGAGTATGTAAAAATCCCTTGTATGCCTGACTCTTTTAACTTTTTTATTCTTTTTAGGGCCGGTTTTTTACCGGTCCCTGATCTTTATGATTATTAATTGAGTATCAAAAATGCTAATCATGTGTTCTAAAAATTCAACATATTGTTTTAAAATGAATTATGTTGAGTAATATATCTGTATATACTTTTTAAAATATTATATCATAAACATCTAATTCATTTTTTTAAAAATCTAATTTCATAAATGTTATCATTTGAACAAAAATTATATTTTTTCACTATTAACTAAAAAAATTATTTTACAGAAATCTCAAAAACTCACGATAATATAATTTTGAAATGATTAATCACAAAATAATTTTAATTTTTTAAAAAATAAAATTCTAAAATTTATATATTTTCTTCTACATAAAAATAAAATATATAATAAAAAACATATTTATTAAAAAATACCCCTTTCAAAACATTTGGTGTTCTTAATATTATTTTGTAAGCATTTGGAATTTATAGAATATTTTCATATTATATAGGTTTATTATTATAATAAAATTACCATCAAATATGTTAGGAGTAATTTTATTTTAGTGTTGCGTATAGAATAATATAAAATAATAATATTTATTTAAGAAAAAAATAGTGAAATTTTGGATCATTACAAGTCGAACATTGACCTTAAAATTTCTATTTTGTTATGATATTGTTTAAAGTATAATTAAATGGTGATCTAAAATTTATATTCATTTAGGGATGTGATATGTATTGTAGAGTGTGTATCAGGCCCATGAGAAGGGATTCCTATATACCCCTATGATGGAAATCCAGAACCATGTATTTTAGTGCGTCGTATTGAAACATATTATACCATTTAATGTGTTGTTAAAAGAAATACCTCAGTGCCTTTTAAGATCATCGATCCCTGAAGAAGTGAAATGAATTTTAGATTCATGCATCCCTGATAGTTCAAATCTCGTTAAAATCTTATAGAATTGATGTTATGTTGTATATTTTAAATTCATGCATGTATCATAACATTGAGAAATGCGACTAGTAATGGTAATTTTGTGTATTATTAAATATAGAACCTTTCTAGTTATTCATTTTAAATGGTAGCTGAATAGGTGGGGATATAGCTGGACTCTATAGAAATATATACCAATGAGGATATGATTCATACGGAAATATTTCCAAGGGAGGATCAATTTCATGGGGAATATAGTATGGTGAGGAAATGAGTTTCATTGGGGATAACATCTTGTGTGTAAAGGGATAAGTCGTACTCCTAGTAGGAGAACAATGGTGTATAATGGGGTGTTTAAATTGAACCGTGGAGAGGAATCCAACATATCCTCTTTAATAATAATCAAATATAATGTAATTTGAAAAGTATATTTTATGGTTATATGTCAGGAATTTCCCATTCAATTAAATATCAGTGGTTTTAACATTTTTTTAATTAAATGGGCTACCAAAAGTGAATGAATATGGAATTTAAATTTATGTTGCACTTTCATATTCAATTTGGCTAATGGCATAGTTGATGGTGTATTTTGGGTATTACACTATATTGGAAGCCCATATAGTATCCCTTACATGTTAAGAGGGTGAGAGTAATGGTCATGACTGAGGATATTATTCGTTAGTATACCTAGTAGGGAGAAAATATGCTTTCTGGCTCACTTATTATGAAAAAGAGGCCCATTAGGCATAGGATTTGTCAAGATGCTTGATATGGGTCATTAATGATAAGCATCATAGTCTAGGGGAGGTTCCACATATACTTTAATGATAGAAACAAACATTTTCTAGAGAACGAATAATTATAAATAACATGTGGTTCCTATCAGTTTGGGTGTAAAATATGTAATGGTTTTCATAACACCATAATTTTTAAAAGAAGGAAATTATGATTGATAATGTATATGATCCATAAGACCCATCATAAAATGACCATGATATACAATTTAAATTTAACCATTTTAACTTAGCAATCTGATTTAATATATGAATAGGAATAACTTTTTTTGAACATTATTAATAAATATTTTAGATGAAACAATATATTCGTAAATAAGTACTCATTTTTTAGTGAACTCTTTACATGAATCAAAAATATATTTTTCAAAAAAAATTATTCTATGTATTTTTTAAAGATAATAATGAAATTAATTTATGCAATTTTTAGAAATTATATTTTCAAAATAAATTAATTTTTTGAAATAAAATTTACAAAATTAACTTAGGTTGATTTTTTTGGTTTTTCCTTAAAAGAGTTATTTTTAAGTTAATAGTGAAAGGTATAGTTTAATGTAAAACTGTAATTTATTATAATAAATTATGTAATTTAAAAGTCACATTAAGATTTCAATTCTATATATATGTAAAATAATTTTTTGGTTTTTATATTTAATATAACTAATTACATTTAAATCACTTTTGTACATGATTTTGGTATAAGTTTATTATTAGGCTTAAAACTGATTTGTCTCAAAACTATTTTTAGGTGCATAATGTTTCCCAATAATAAATAATTAAATGAATTTTATATATTATATATTTTTATAAATTAATTTAAATTAATATAATGGTTATTTTTAGTCATAGAGTTAATGTAAGATCATTTTATGTTTAAAAGGTACATTTCCTTAAAAATCATTTTATATAGATTTTGTGGCATAATTTTTGAATTAAATTATTCCACTACTATGAATTAAAATTTATAAAATGGATTCAACATTTATATTATTAATAATTAATATGATGTAATAAATTAAAATTCCATTTTTCATATTGAATTGTAAAAATAGAAGAAAAAAATCCACTGTGGTAAAAGTATAAATCGATTCAGACTATGATAAAACTACCTCATGTGGCCACTATTTTTCAAATAAATTCTTATTGGATTAATTTATGTCTACCCTTACAACCTTATTATATAGATTAATTTTTTATAGGTCATTATTCCACGAATGTGACCTATATAATAATTTATGTAAATAAAAAGTGAAAATGTCACTCTCTTTCCATCAAATATATCGTTCATGTTAATGTTGGGATAAAAGTAAGTTATGAATAAATATTAATGGTAATTATTAGTGATTATAAAGTTAACATAACCCCTTATACAATACTAAAACAACACCTGTGCAAATAGTGGGGAAGTCATAGTAAATAATACTGAAAAAATGAATGTAATGTATTTAGGATTAATTCTAGTTCAAAAAAAATTATAATTAATAATTATGTATCATTAATGATTAGATTGATTATAATCTAATATCATTACATATTGTTTCATGTAATGCTAAATTAAATGAATTGTGTCAAAAATAAAATTAATGATATGTTATGTTAAATAATATTTTATTAAAGTATTTAAAAATCTTAAATAATAATGACGGTAAAAATAGTATAAAAAATAATCTATAATTTAATCCATTCCCTATTTGTGACCCTATTTTTTCTTATATGTAATTTTATAAACTGTTATGTTTGAATTTTTTTTAGTTTTTTAATTATAAAACAGGTTTAAAATGGGGTTAAACCAAGAGATGTGGGTTTGTTTCTAAATAAACATTTATAAATCATATTTTATAGAAATATTTGGATCTTATAATACTAAAAAATATAATATATATCCATTTTCATTTATTTTAATTCAGTATGGCCTTATCATTTTTCAATATTTTAGAAAATCCCAAAAGCACTCATCCCCACACTAATAAAAGGGAACGCCCTCTCCTCTTTTAGTCATACATAAATTACCATTTGGATAAAAAAATACCTTTCAAAATACCTTACTTAATTCTCTTAAAATCTGAACGAGGTGATTTTTTATTATAATACTTTCTAGGTAAAGCTTTGGGGGAAAACCAACAATGTTATTTTGAGGAAGAGGTATCATTCAAACCCAAATGTTTTTTTATTTATTATCCCAAGTAATTTAAATTATATTAAACCGTGATGATATAGTACCATTATTATATCAAATATAATAATATTTTATTATGTTAATGGATAAAATAACTCGATATCCTCTTCCGTCTAATGGGAAACAAAACTGTTGTTCAAGTGTATTGCGAAATACCACCTCACGAACTAACGTATTAGTTTTCCATCACCGACACTGAAGTGATGTTTTAATAATATATTTGGTATAAATATATAATATTAATGAAATATTTATAATTTTATAATGATATAATATTATATAATATCATCCTTTTTATACATTTAAAAATTATAATATTACTCTTGCATATGTGTGGATTACCACCACCACAAAAAAAATGAAATTAGTTTTTATTATTACACCTCTTAGGTTGTATAAATTTGTATATTTACAGAAATAATTTGAAATTTATGGTATAATGATACTTAGGTAAACAAATAACAACACTTACCTTCCCTCCATCATGATTGTTGAAAATTTCCATCGTGACTCATGTGTGTGTATGACCTATCTACTCCATGACTGTAACATAGTTAATTTTTCATATTTATACTTCATGGTTGGTTATAGAATTATAATATATGTATAAAAAGTATAATTATTTCTGGAATATTATTTCATAAATGATATGAAAATTACCTCTTTTACAATAGTCAAAATACCAATGTTATTTTGGACATATGAACATAATTACATCAAAACATCTAATGATAAACGAATATATTATAATGTTATATATAACATGGTAGTGAATAAAATAAAATGAATAGTAAATAAGAAATATTTTCATGATCATGTACATAATTAAATTAATTTTGTTATATATAAATTTAAAAAAATTTATGACGAGTCGGACCTGAGGTACGCGATTCCATCTGAATTTCCTTTTATTGAGGCATATTTTAATATTATCTACCAATTTAGTTTATATAGTGTATATAATAAGAAAACTGAGCATTTGATACATTGATATCACATATCTTTAAATGAATGTTCATTATATATCTTAACCATCCATGTTATAATTGTATTACTCTTGTACCTTTATAAACATAAAATTGTAAAAAACTAGTCCATTAAAGATCTACATCATCTACGACTTTGTTTTTTATAACTAGCACTCTTTATAGTGTTATCATACGTAGTAAATTCCAACCTAATCCAGGGTAAATAAACACATGGAAGGGTGATCAATAATTCCGAGTAATGGTAAAAAAATGAGATACTAAAAATCCCTTTAGCATAATATGAACATAAGGGTATGCGAACATGATCATAACATTCATAAATATTACCTTATATATCATAGATAAAAATAGTAATTCGTAACATTAATTATAGAAATCCATTAGGCATGAATCGTTAAGTAATGAAAGAAGGTGATTCTTGAGAAAATAACATAATATAAGTCAAAAGTTTTTGTAATACACATAAGCATATAAAAATATTACCTTATTTATTAGGGATCATTTCCAAGACAATCGTATAGATAGAGGTTCACTCCAAAAACTATCCTAGTAGTCAAGGTTCATTACCAAGACATTCATCGTGGGAAATGTCCCTTACTAAATAGGGTTATCCCCCCATTACATTCTTATTTATCTCATGAGATATCAATCTTTACCCAATGCATAAGATAGATATATAGTCCCACCCATGATGTAATGAAGATAATATAGATATTTTTCCACAATATCATAAAAAAAGCCTCATGTTTGAACCCATGAAAGGAAATGGGTTTCATAAAAATTTCATCACAACATAACCCATGAAAAAGGAATTTTCATCATAAAAATGGCATCAATTCATCATTGCATATCCCGAGGAAAAGGAACTAGTTTCATAAAAAACTAATCATACCCATAATAATCCATAGAATGGATAACTATGGTATCACTTTATCATATCCATAGTAAATAATAAGTGAAATAATGGTTTTTTGTATTTGATAAATAGAAATACCATTAAAATAATTCTGAAACATTCTTGATGAAAATAAACATTCCATTTTAAAATCACTTCTTTAAAATATAAATATTTCCAAAATATTTTATAAAAAAACCTTTAAAATAGCAATGAAAACTTTTAATGTAAGATTAAATGATTATCAAAATTATGATCATTCGGTATAAGTTAAAAGAAAACATTCCTTTTTCACTTTTGTAAAAAATAAAAAAGTACCTCATTCAGAAAAAGAGAAGAAAACTCATTTTGAAACATATTGTAAAAAATATATCATGAGTTAAAATTTCATTAAAAAATATTTGTAGTATATTAAATAGTTTCTTTAAAACATTTTCATAAAACATGGAAATGGATGAAAAATTATTTTTCAACAAAGAGATATAAAATATTGAGGTTCTGTAAAAACATTATTTTAGACCCTTGTGAACATAAAATGTGAGAAATGAATAGAAAACATGAATTTTATTGAAATAACCATAGGAAAAGAAAAATCATGTGTTTCTTGAGATAAAAATCATTAGATTTAATCATCCAAAACTTATTCACAAACAACCAGATAGAAAATATTATTGTAAAATAAAATACTTAACAATTTGGAAACATTTGAATCATAATAAACATGAAATAAATTAGCTTATATAGATATTTATATAACTTAATTTTCATGATAATAATCATAAATGGAATTCCAGGGTTGTATTAAAAGCACACAAAATAAACAAGTAGTGTATAAGGCATGTGACCCCATGAAATAACTATGAGATGAAAATAACTTACCACTTTGGGGACATATGGATCATAAGACTCTTGAAATAATAAAATAAATTGATACATTAAATATAATTATAAAACAATTTTAATGATATAAAATATAAATGGGTTAGAAAATACACCCCACAAAGGAAACCAGTAGTGAATATTACATAAGTCTCCCATAAATAAAAGTAAGACCCGAGATATCTTACTTTAGGTCGGCCTTCCATCATACTAAATAGAATCACCTGTTTAATAAATATAGATATATTATAAATATATTAAATAAAAATAATCATATATTTCATAAAATATTTTATTTACAAATACACTTTTATCACATGTTTCTTATAAATTATTTATTTTTATCACTATTTCAGGTGATATCTACTTCAATTCTTCACATGTGATTTGGTTTAGTAGTTCTACTCCTTTTATTTTGATCATGGTTCCATGTTCCAAATAATTTTAATCATTATATATATATCATAAATATTTAGTATATAAATATTTAGATTCATTCCTAAAAGTAGTGATAAAAAATAAACATTACCATTCATGGATATGGTAGGTTGTACATTAACTTGAACGTTGTTTTAATTATTGTAGAAGGATAAATTGAAGAAAGGTAAATAATAAATCACCTATATTGAATAATTATTATGGAATATATATCATATATATTCCTAAAATATATCCTTATTCCCATTAATTTATTATGGAAGTGAATAATGAATCAAATTTCTCTATGGAGGTGGTATTTCACATGTATGCATGATCAATGTTTTTTTTTCCAATGTCTGGGATGGAAACATGGTAGATATGATATTATAATTAAATAAGTATAGTTCTTTCATATTTATCTTATATTAATATTAAAACCATAATAATAACGATCTATAAAATATGTATATGATAAATGAATTATATTGCAACATGGAGATGATAAGTCATAATTACGAACGACTGATATTTTCACTTCCCATTTGATGGGAAGGGGGTGAATAAATGTGGTTTTGTAAAATTAATAATATTTTATTATATTTTTTAAACTTAATTTACTATTTTATTGAGAATATAATAGATTAATATAAGTCAATGGAATAATTAAAAACAAATTGATCGATTAAAGTGATTACCTCTTCTTTCAAATAACACATTTTGATATCCTCTTAAGCCATCTAAGGATAATCTCATTGGAATAAAATAATTTATAAGATGTGACTATGTTAGTGGATAATATAACACTGTAGATACTAGTCAATATGTGGTGTGAAGAATATAATGGAGTGGTTCCCTTTTATTGTTGAGGGGAGGGGTGCTCATGAAATTTCATAAAATATATAATTAATATAAAATATTTTCGATTTCTTAATTGATCCAAATTTACTAAAAACAATTCTAAGATGGTGATTATTTTAAATACTCTAATAAAATAAAACTTTATTATGTTGGGATATTATTATTTTTCTTATCTATTTGTTTTAACCCATCGTTAACCCTTCAGAAAATTACCATAATTTTAAAATTTTCAACATTGTAAGGGTTAATTATATTCATATAAAATTATAAAAAACAATTAATAGATATTTTTTATTTTTAAAACCATATTACATTGATTTGTAATAACATAATATTTTAAAGAATTTTATACAATTTAATAAATTATTATTTGTTAAAAATTATCAATAATGTCATTTTTAGTACAATTAAGTTAATTTGACATTAAATACATCATGGAAATAGAGAATTAAATTAAAATAGATTAAAACCTCCTATTATATCATATAAATATTTAAAATTCGTATGAAACATTATACCATTAATGATATACCACATTTCATATTTTTAAAGTCATTTATTGTATTTTTTTAATTGAATATATACAGTATTAACATTTCACAATCAGTTATGGTAATTATATAATTTATCAAAATAATAAATATATTTATATAATCAAAATGATTTCATTAATATCTAAATATACATTATATTCAATCGGAACATTCTTTTTTCGCAACGTGGACATGTAAGTGATATTTAAGACTAAGAGGGGGACTTTTTTGCAACGATCATTACTTTAATATTTTATTGGTCATTTTTAAGGACTCATGTCAATTTAAAAAATAAATTATGATCCTAATGTGACATGGGTATTATTAAATTAATTAATAATAATTATGAATAATATTATGGATTTATCACAATTTTTAACCTAGATTAACCAGATATATGCTTTACCGAGCTCATAATATTTTCCACAGTTACTATTCATATTGACAAAATATAAAAGTTGTATACTTAAAAAATTTCATATTCATTATTTTGAATAAGGACTAAATATTATAAAATTCATAAAATATTAGTGGAATAAATTAATTTTAAATTATGTACGGAAAACATGATGAAAACTACTTTTAGAAAAATACAATATTTAATCAAAATACTGGATTTATTCTTATCCCATACATAAAAAATATGAGATGAATAATAAAAATATAATTTAGAATATATATATATATATATATATATTTCATTAAAAATAATTCAACAATATTTATCAATTTAATTTATTAATATAAAAACAATTGTGCGCATAAAAACAATCTATCAGGAAAACCCCATTATATATATAAAAATGATTTTATACTAAACTAAAATATAAAAATCATTCCAATTAAACTAAATTAATTTTTATTAAAATAAAAGAGATCTTTTTTAAATTTTAATCTATTTTAAAACAAAATGGAACTTTGTACATGCCTGAAACAACAATACATTTTTTATAAAAAGTCAGTATTTTCCATTATACGTTGGAAATTAAATCTTGTAAAAATAATTCTCAAAAATTCATCATAATATAAATTTTATATTATTTCTTTAAAAATAATAATATTTTTATTAAATTTCAAAAACGAATGTAAATTAATCCCAATATTTTCTCACAAAAGTGAGATTTTTTTTGAAGAAAACCTATTTTGGATGAATAAAATGACTTAACTAATAATTAATTATTATTATCTAAAAATTTATCAATAAATTTATATAAATTTCTTAAATTTGATCATACTATTCTCACCGACCAATTCAATGGCTATGTTATAACTATCAAATTAAAAAAAATTAACATTATATCGTGGTTTTTTAACTCAGTATTGTGTGTAAAGCACAATATCTATGAAATTAAATAAAATTGAAAAAATAATTTCATAAAATTATGAGGGATTAAATTATCCTTCATTAATAAATTTATCCTTTGAATTTTTTCTAGTTCTAAAAAATCATAGATTTTTTCTTCAAAAACTCATTTAATTAACCAACATAATAAAAAGGGTTAGTAAAACATCCTCTTGATAACATTGAATGGGAAACAAAATGGTCCCCTAGAATAACAAAAAACAAAGTGTCTCAATAAGTAACTATATTGGGAAGTGAAAATATGTATATGGAAGATAAAAATAATGTCCAAAGAAAAATAAAGGGTGATAAAGATATGTTCTAGATAATCTTAACAAAAACAAAAATATAAATTTGTGATGTGTGAAAATACTATTTAATCAATGGAAATGATACTAATTGGAATTTTTTTTCCCAATATCCTTTTCATAGATTAATGTAATATATTTACTGTCTATACTAAAAACATAAGGAATATACATACATTAATAGTATAGTTTCATCCTTTAATCAATTTTCAATGAAATATAATCCATTTCTATTAAATGATGAGTATTAAAGATGAAATTATTCATCCTAATGCACAAAAATAAATAAATAATATATAAAAAAAGTATAGAAAAATATTATTCTTAAAATTATTAATTAATTAAACAAAAATGGTTCGCATAATATAATTCTAGAAATGGATAAAATATTTTATGAAGAAATACAAAATTAATTCCTATTGATTTAATTTCCCCAATAAACTCAACATTAATAAATATTTTAATCTCATATGTTATATCATGTTGATCATCTTACATTTATAAAAATTTAATTCCATTCTTACAAATTAATAATTCATGCTAAATAAATTATTTCTTCTGAGGGTCACAAATACCTCAACCAAATAAAACATATAAAAAATATTATTAATTCCCATGATAAATAAAAACATAATATTTTAATATATTTAATGTCACATTGAGGTAAGAATAGATAATAACAGGGATGGTAATTCCTAACATGATAATAAATATCTCCAAAAATATCACCTTACCAATGAATCACTTTTCAACTATCAATAATATCAATCTTCAAAAATCTAATATACCATAACTCACTTGACATCAAAAAATATACTAAACCAAAGGGTTATTTTAACCTCAATAGAGTATTCATCCTTAAACATTTTCAATCACTTAAAATATTAAAATAGGGTGTTGATTCCAATGATTGTATGATCAATCATAAACATATAAACCCCAAATGGTGTCCATAAATTATAATTTAACCTCACATAAAAAAACATATGTATGATTTTACTAATTTACAAAATAAGTATTCATAAAATATGTTCGCTAAGTATTTACTATATTCCATAAATCGAAAAATTCCACAATTATTCTCTAAGATCACCTAAATCCAAATATTATCAAATAAAACAAATGACATTATTACCAATACTAACAATTTCAATCTTATATTTATCCCAACTAGTAATTATTAAATGAAAGTAAAACACATAATAAGTTGTATCTTTCCCTTAATCATGTTTTCTCCAAAAACATCACTTTACAACTAAATTTCTTTTCTGGGTTATTAGTACCATTCAAAATATATTTTGAAAACCCTCAATAAAAAGGAATTTAAAACAATTTTTATATGTTTAGTTACTTTTAAATTAAATTATTTTTAGAATAACACTTATATAAATTAATTATTCATTCTAAATATATACGTAATTTTATCATTCCACTTCATTATTAAACCATTAAATAGGCATCTTTATAATATTTTACAATTTTTATTTCCTGAAAATTGAAATATGTTTCATGTGTTAAGATTCTTTAACATCTATTTAATCAAGTTTCCCAATTTTAACATAATATTTACTATTAAAATATTCAATAAAATTCATATTTCATTCATAGTCTCTTCATCATCATTAGTAAAATAATGAATCATATAGCATTGCTAGTTCATTTTGCGTTCTTTCCCATAAGGAAATAGATTTAGATAATCCTCATACATTCCATGTTTAAAATAGTTAGCTGTCAAGGATACCTTAGGGAGACCATTTTTCTCATCCAATGCATTAAAAAAAATATTTATTTTTCCTCTAAAATTAGTTTTCTTACTTCTTTTCCATAATCAAAACATATTTCCATTCCATTAGGCCATTCATTTGACTACTTATTTACATATTAAAATCTTATTGGAAGCTGAATCTTTATTCCTTTATAGTCTTTATGAAATTCCAACATTATCTGATTTTGTGTGTCATGAATCTGAAATTTTTTGAGATTATTAATCATATAAAGAGATACCAGATTAGTTATAGTCACAAAGTATCATATTATATTTCTTATTTCTCTTATTTATAAAACTCACAATAATTCCATTGAATTTAAATTTTACCATTATTGCTTCAGTTTCTATCCTTTAGCTAAAACCAAAAATCATAATTTATGAAATAATAATCCCAGTTAGAAACCAAATAAATGAGAAAAATAATTTAAAAGATATAAATATTGTGAGAGTATTTATTATTAATCCTTAGGATTAACCAAGGCCATTCCTGATCATTACCAACACATTATATTTTTTCCTATAATTAGATTTATCCCAAAGGTTCACTATACTGTTATATAATACAAATTTCCAAATGATAACTAAACCATCCTATGATAACCATTATATTGACCTATACCTTTCTTGTATAGATATCTCATCTTTTAAGATGAATATTCCTTAAATAACCTAACAATACAAACCATAACAGTATAGGTCTAGTTCCTTTAGAAGTTTTTTCACATAAAAAATGCCATTTAAAAGTTATAAATCATCTCCCACTTAGTTATCTATAACTATAAGTATTCTATGACATATTATACTTAGTAATTTACTTCTTGTCCATGGGAAATGAAACACGAGAAAGGGTTATCTCAAATGATTAGTAATTGTAGAAAGAGGATATGTCAATGATCACATGAGGATGACATGAACAAAATGGTGCGAGAACATGATCATTACATTTCTAAATCATACATTTTATATAATATATCATAATCAATACTATTGGCCTATGTCATCGTTCATAAGAAATAAATCATAAAAAATAAAAGAACAACAACCATGATAGAATGAAATTGGATTAAGACATAAGTTTCTATAATATAATTGACCATATAAAATAATTTCCTTAATAACCAAGAACCATTTCAAATGATGTCATAGTGGAATGGGTTCACTCCCCAAGCTATCTTTTTAGTCATGTTTCATTCCCAAGACTATCATTGTGGGAAAAATACCTTACTAAAATGGGTTCACTCCCTGATATATTCCAATTTATCCCATGAGATATAAATATTTTCTTGATTTATTGGATACAATTTATCTATCAACCCTCACATATTTAAAATCATACATATGTGTGATACAAGATCACTAAAGATTAATCATATTAGGAACCATGAAATATAATGTCTTTGATAAACATTTCATCATAGAATCACACATGGAAGAGGAAAGGGTTTGATAAAAATATTTTTATAAAATTAATCTATCCGAAGAAATAATAAGGAAGGTACAATTGGATCATATACCTGGTAAATAACTAGTGAAATAAATGATTATTAAATTTGAAGAATACAAATACCATAAAATATCATCAAAACATTCTCAAGGAAAATAACCTATCCATTTTTAGATCACTTCTTGAAAATCTTAAATCATAAAAACATTATGGAAAAAATATTTATTTAAAATATCCTATGAATAGTTTTCTGGATTATAAAAATTATTGAGTGCCTATGAAGGTGAGAAATGTCATTTATGTCATATAAGATAAAATAAAACATTCATTTTACTCTTTTAAGAAAATAAAAAGGAATTCATTTAGAAAATGTGAAGATGATTCATTTTGAACCATTTTTAGAAAATTAATACATGTGTAAAACTATATATAAAAGATAATTGGATTATATTAAATAATATGTTTAAACAAAATTAGAAAACATTTTTACGAATGAAAAAGGATTTTCGGCCAAATAGAAAAATATAGTTGGATTTCCTTAAAAAAATTATTTTTCATAATTTAGTATATAAACAAGGGAAAATGAATAAAAGAAATTAATTTTCATGAAATAAAAATAATAATGAAAAATAATTTGTTTTACTAGAGATATAACATTAAATATCATCATAAAAAAAATAATTACATGAAATTCCAATAAAAATGAAATTATAACATAAAATTGTTATAACAAGGTTTACTTTTGAATATTAAGATTTATGAAAGATAGAACCATAGATATATTTTTATATCCCATAATTTTAATAATTATGATTATAATATATAATAATCAATAGTATATCCACCATAAGAAAAATAAAAAAGTTGTGTTTAAGGCTTGGGCCCTATAAAATAAAAGTGAGAAGAAAACCCTTTACAACTTCAGTTAAATTTGAATCATAAGCCCCATGAAATAATAGGATCAATTAAAAAATTAAATGATATTAAAATAATTATATTCATAATATAACTTATCAAAGGTTAATAACATACACCACATAAGAGAAACAAGCGCTAAATTTCGCATAAGTCTCCAAGAAATAAATGTGAGACTTGAAATCCCTTACCATTGGTCTGATTTACATTTTAAATGTTGTAATATACAATATAATAAATATATATTTATTATTAATATATATAAGAAACATAATAATATATATAACCAAATATTATTTATTGATAATCTTTTATCACTAATTTATTAATAATTCTTTATTAAAATAAACGTTCTTGGTGATATCTGCTTCGTTTTTCATGTAGGTTTTGGTTTGGTAGTTTTGGTCCATAAATTTTGATCATGTATAAATCATCTCTAGAGGATTAATAATTATATAAATATAATAAATATTAATTATATAGAACATTCAAGTCATCTATAAAAGTATATATATAAAAATTAATAAAACTACTTATGAAGATTGTAGACCGTACATCCACATGAACACTTTTTTTATTTTCTCAAAGGATGAATCAAAATAAAAGTGAATAGTAAATAATTATTATATCATATATATAATTTATATTAATTATAATGATCCTTATTACCATCCAAGTAAATAATAACTGAAAAATTAATCACATCCCTGTGTGGAGCTGGTAGTCCAAAATTATGCACGATCGATGTTATTGTTTTCTAGTGGTTGGGAAGGTAAGAAGGTAGATATTATCTTATCATTAAATAATTATTATTATTTATTAATTTTCATATATATAATGTAAAACCATTATATTAGACATCCACAAATTATGGTGATTAGAAATGAACTTTTATGGCTACATGGAGACTCTAAGTCATACATACGATCGATTGATATTTTCACTTCCTATTTGATGGAAAGAGTGTAGATAAAGGTGAATTAATAATAATAATAATAATAATAATAAAATATCATTATATTTAGGATCCATAATTTATTATTTTATGAATAATATAATATATTTAGAGGAGGTAAAATAATAAATAAAAATAAAGTGTCTGACTTAAGAGATTTTCTCTTCTTTGAAATAACTCCTGTAGATCTCCCCTTAAGGGTTCTAGGCTTATTATTTTGGAAAGAAAGCCACATATATATTATTTGTATATTATTTTATAAGATAAATTTGAATATTGTGATTAATATAGTAGAAAAAAGTGGTGTGAATATGGAAAAGGAAGGGTAACCTTTTATAATTGAAGATAGGGTCACTCTCAAAATTTATTAAACTATTAAATTAATATAATTTTTTTTCAAAATGGATCTAAAAAGATAATTTTATAATATAATGTGTCTATTTATAAAAATAAATACATAAAATAAAATCTATATGGGTTTTTTATCCTATTATTATAGTTTTCCATTTTTATCAATTTGTTAATCATATTGACAATTACTATAATATTCATGTTTTCTACCATTAAGGGTTATAAATGTTACTATAAAATGGATAAAATCCACATTAATGGACCACGTATGATTTTTAAAACATACAGACAAAAAATAAATTAAAATCATGACAATAATTTAATTGATCTAAAAATTGATATTTATATTCATTTATAAGTTGATTTTTCCAAATGTGGTTCTATAAGTGATATTTAAAACATAGGGAGTGAAATTTGGTAACATTCATTGGATTTGATATTATATTGGTCATTTCCATGGAAATGTGTCTATTAAACAAATAAATTTCATGAATAATGTTATAAGGGTAAGATTATATTCCAAAATTATGAATTATTATGATCAATTATGTATATATCACTTGGTTTTATTCTAGATTAAACTAATTTAACTTTTCCTGTGGTGATAATTTTTACCATCATTACAGTTTTCATTAAACAAAAATATAAGGATACCAATTAAAAAATAACCCCCTCATTAAAAATTAGGAATAAGTTTTTTACAATTAATCAACTATAATTGGAATAAATTAATTTTAAAATAATCAATCAAAACATGACGAAAAGTGCTTTTAAAAATGAAATTTTGTGCCTAAACCCATATTTATTCTTATCCCATGTCTATAAAAATATGATTTATTTTTTTAAAAAATATCAAATATATAATATATTAAATTCTATAAAGTCATTCACCAATAGTGATCTCTCCCGACCCCCTCCAACCAAAGATGCCCCTCCTGAGCTGGCAATGGAGAAAGGGAGATAATGACCCCCCGAGTCCCACCTCCAGTAGGCCTTGGGGTTGCGACTAGCACTAAGGGTATCAGTTTTTCACAAATATGGGAGGCATTACCCTTTTTTATTTTTTAAAGATCGGGAAATAGGATAAGTCAACCACCCAAAAAAGAAAAGATCAAGTGCATAGAAATAAACCAAAACCAATCCCACATGCATGTTTAAACAATTTTTATAACAAGGTACAAGTACAAGAAAGCTCAAAGTACAATACCAAAAGAAAAAAAGGTAAAACAACAGCAACCACTCCAACGGTCTGACTAGTAGGGTCCCGCATGGCCCTGGTAGTCCTCCTGGAAACCTGAAAGTAAACGCAGGGTGAGCATACAAGTATACTCAGTAGGGAAACCTAATGCTCTTGTGCACAAGTGGGGAGGCATCCTAATGTCCCATGAGAACAACATAAGAAACCAAGCAAGGAATTCTATCCACCCAACCTCAACAGCCACACTCACCAAAACACAAGCACAACAGGTATTAATATATAAGAAACAATAGTATTGGGTACCCCACACCATTTCCCTTTAGTTAGCTGCTCTTCCTAACGATGAATGTCCTGACGCTGCCACACTCTCCCCGCCCGCACACACCTGGGCCTCACAACCACGTATCCCGCCAGCACACACCTGGGCCTCACAACCAGGGATCCCGCCCGCACACACCTGGGCCACACAACCACACATCCCACCCGCACACACCTGGGCCTCACAACCACATATCCCGCCCTCACACACCTGGGCCTCATCTCGAAGATTCTTGGGAAATAGTAGAACATGCCCGAAGAGTCTTGGGCTAAAACCACCCCAATCGAAACTTACCCGAAGAGTCTTAGGTGTATGGTCCCCTCAATCCATCACAGCCTAGGGGAGAAGAAGCAGGAAGGATCTAGTAACTAAAGGAAAACACCCTCTCCCATAAAATGGGAGTGTTCATAACTAAATATTCAACATGGGTGGGGTGTGATAAAACACAACAGATACAGATATATATATATATATACCAACAAAACAGCCCAACCTATGGATTCTAAAAAAAAGAAACTGAGCACGTGCCTCGGCACTGCTACTATGAAGCATGCATACAACAAACAAACCCAACCCCCTTTAGGTTTTCACATTTCAGTAGAAATAGTTATCTAGTTCCTTAAATACTGGGCAACTATCCACAACTAACCACACCAATCATTCGTTAAACATATCCCTGTCATCCACAAATCAAGATTGGAAAACACAAGCAACACAACCAAGCCCTTCTTATCAACAAACTAACCCCATTAATTATCATTTCTGTTTCATTTCCATGACCCACCATTCTTTAACTCTTCCACTTTTTATTTAATAATCACAACCCATAGCCCGTTCACATTAAAACCCAACCCTACAGCCCCACTACCAACCACCATAACCACAACCGCACTGAAACCACACATCATCATCCCTTTAATACCATTTATTGCAGCCCCACTATCTGTTACCAACACAACATTCACACCAACCCACAACCAAGTCAACCACAGCCCCACTGCTCACCCGATCCACAACAACCCACAAAACACCCCCAACACATGCCATGTAACCAAGCCAACACCCACATGTTCATTATTCGATTTTGTTTAACTGGGGTGATCACACAAGGGTTCCACGATTTAGACAGCCAACTTTACGTGATTAACCAATTTCCACATTCCATAAGGTTTCCACCCATATGAAAATCCAGAAGGAGAGGGCAACATTTAATTGTGTAAGCAAAGGCCCCCAATGACTGTGATTTTCAGTAGGTAGAAGCTCATTCAATTCACAACATAATATCATAGCATATAAAAAGTAAAGTAACAGCAATCACTAACTTCCCAACCCCATTCATTAACCAGTTATTATCTTTATTTAATGGTTCAACTATTTCTGATGAAAATAAAGGTTACTCGCCCCACATGATACACAAATTAGAGAGGAAAAGGTGAGATCCCTACCTCAACAGGTTCCGATCGCAACACTCCCCCGGATCAACCATAGAAGACTTTTGTCGGCGTCCGTCACTTCTTTCAGGTCCTGGGAAAACCTCCTCAGGTGGAAGTCGGAAATAAAAGGCCAATGGAATGTCAACAGATCCAAGCTCGGAAGCTCTGCCTCATCGTCACGATCCTGTGGCCGCTGACGGATCGTAAATTGGAGCTTGGACGAAGAAGTTATGGAAGAAAGATCCTTCGAGTCTCTTGGGATAGATCTGCTTAGAGGAGAGGAGAGGAGAGGGGTGAATTGAAAGGAGGAGGGGACCCCTCATTTTATAGGCGTGAAAAGAAAAAGTACACGGTGTGTAATTTATGATACACGGCGAGTACTTGGTTCTTTCACACGGTCTCCACGCGGCTTCCAACATGGCTCCGCAGTCATTGACTGGTCAACACACGGTTTGAGGGTAACGCATACGCAGGGAAGGACTACACGGCGTGTAGTTTAGACACACATCATGTACTCATTTATTGCACACGGTAAGGACACGGCTCCAACATGGTACATAGCCGTCGACTAGTAACGCGTACCCGGGGAAGGACTACACGACGTGTAGTTTAGACACACGGCATGTACTCATTTATTGCACACGGCAAGGACACGGCTCCAACATGATACATGGCCATTGACTGGTGACGCGTACGCGGGGAAGGACTACACGGTGGGTATAACTGGACACACGGCGTGCACCCATTATTCCACATAGCAAGGACATGGTCTGCAACACGGGGTATACTCAGGTTGGGGGTACACGGCGTGTAGTTTCAAAATTCTAGAAAGTGTGGAAAAGTCCATTTTTCCCTCCAGAATACTTCATGACCTTAATTTTGACAAAGGAATGGGCCGGAGAGGTCCGGGCCATTACATCAGATACCTCTTAAAACATTATCGTACCCGAGAACTCAAAAACCAACCCAGAGAAAACCCAACAAGGTACCTCTTAGGGTTCTTGTTATAACAGGAAACCAACCAACAACCCTAATCATATGTGTTAGGAATTCCTTCTCCTATGTCAAGATATTATCTGCTTTAGGTGGCACTGACTCACCTGCATGGGTTTAATTGCATCCTCATTAATGCATCTCGATTACGAATTGGGTCTTCCCACTTTCATACATTAGGATTTTTCAACTCGCTCTAACCCCAACACCACACAACCAACACACTGCTCGAACACGTGGGTTTGGGAAATCCCTTCACCTATGTCGAGATATTATCCACTTTAGGCGGCACTGACTCGCCCGCACGAGTTCAATCTCATCTGAATTAATGCGTCTCGATTAAGGGTCAGGTTTTTCCCTTTCCCACACATCTAGAGATGCTACACATTAACAGGGATCAACAAAACCAAAGGTCTCAAAACAGACAAGACAAGCATTCCATATAACAAGGGTACAGAGTACAACATCAATACAATCTCAGAAGAACAAGGGAAAAACACAAGTCAAAACAACTCTGGGTACTGAGAGTGCATCTAGGTCTCCTACTCCGATGTGCTCTCCTCGAGGCCTCCATGCCTCCACAACACACAAACCAAGGAAATGGTTCATCCACGGAGCACCATCTCTTTAAGATCTTCGATTCTGACTGGTCGTTCCTAGAAGGTCACATCGTCTCCCATATCTAACTCTCCCTAGTCAATAACGTGGGAGTCTTCATGTAAGTACTGATGAAGCTGGGAGATATGGAAGATGTCATGAACCTTCTCCAACTGAGGTGGCAGGGCCAGCTGATATGACACATTGTCGACTCACCTCTACACCTCAAAAGGTCTGATGAACCAGGGTGAGAGCTTGCTCCCTTTCCCAAACCTCTGTTGCCCCCGTCGAGGGGAAACCTTCAAGAACACATGATCTCCCACCTCAAACTCCAAGGGCCTCCTCCGACGATCAGGATAAGACTTCTATCAGTCCTGAGCTGCTTTCATCCTCTCACGTACAAGATGGATTTTCTCTATGGTTCTCTGTACTACCTCTGGCCCAAGAGCACCTGTCTCACCAACCTCTGCCCAGCAAATGGGTGAACGACATGGCCTTCCATTCAAAGCCTCAAACGGTGCCATGACAATAGTGGAGTGGAAGATATTTTTTTAGGCAAACTCTACTAAAGGCAAGTGTCATACCCATGATCCTCCGAAATCCAGAACGCATGCTCGCAGCATGTCCTCCAACGTCTGGATAGTCCGCTCCATCTGCCCATCGGTCTGGGGGTGGAAAGCAGTGCTAAGGCGTAGCTAGGTGCCAAAAGAATGTTGTAACCCCCTCCAGACATGTGAGGTAAACTGAGTATCGCGATCTGAGATGATAGTCCTTGGAACTCCATGGAAACTCACCACCTCGTCTACGTACCTCTGTGCTAAGGTACTCACCGGGCCCGACTCCCTGATTGCTATGAAGTGAGCCGATTTCGTTAATCGATCCATCACTACGCAGATAGCATCATAACCTCCCTGAGCTCTGGGTAGTCTTGTGACGAAGTTCATCGAGATTTCATCCCACTTCCACTTGGGGACATCTAAAGGTTGCAACAAACCACTAGGAACACGGTGTTCAGCCTTCAATTGCTGACACACTAGGCATTTATCCACAAACTCTGCCACTGCCTGTTTCACATCGGGCCACCAAAACTATTCCATCATGCCTCGGTACATTTCTGAAAATCTTGGATGTACCGCCAAGGCTGAGCTATGGAACTCACTGATAACTCCCTCACGCATTGCCTCTGGAACAAATAACCTTCCCTGGAAAAGCATCTGATGTTGGCTGTCCTCTGACCATCCTTCTGGAGCATTTCCCTGATCGACACGATCCCGCATCACGTCCGCCTTGGAGTCCCCCCACTGAGACTCTTCCACCTGCTGCATCAAGGAGGACTACACCGTCATCTAAAACAAACAGCCTCTAACACCTTCTACCCTGGCATACAAGTGCAAGGTAACCAACTCTCCCATCAGCTTCCAAGCATCAGCAGATTCCCGAACCACTTCTTGATGTGACTTCTTGCTCAGGGCATCAGCCACAACGTTACCCTTACCTTCAGTGTAAGATACCTCAAAGTCATAGTATTGTAGAAACTTGACCCATCTCCGCTGCCACAAGATCAGGTCACGCTGGGAGAAGATATAACGTTGGCTCTTGTGATCTGAGAAGACCACAAAGTGCTTCCCAAAGAGGTAATGTCGCCACAAATTTGGTATGAACACTACTGATTCATGATCTAGGTCATGGGTGGCATAGTTACGCTCGTGAGGGTGCAACTGCCTAGACCCATAAAAATCACCCCTTTTTCTGCATCAGCTTGCACCCAAAACCAAGGCCAGAAGCATTAAAAAACACTTCATACAACAACCCCTCCTCTAGAAACCTGAGTACGGGAGCACTGACCAACTTCTCCTTCTAGTAGTCAAAAGAGTTCTGGCACTGTTCGCTCCATAGGAAGACCTGGTTTGTCCTCGTCAAAGCTGTTAAAGGAGCAGAAACTTGAGAGAAGTCCGAAATGAACCTCCAATAGTGACCTGATAACCCCAGGAAACTACGAACTTCTGCCACGCTCTTGGGTGTTGCCCAAGAAACAACTACCTCCACCTTCGACGGTTCCACTGACACTCCATGCTGAGACACCACGTGCCCAAGGATGTGTATTTCCTGTGTCAAGAACTTACACTTAGACAATTTCCCGTAAAGCTAGTGGTGTCGAAGGACTTCCAAGACTTCCCTGATATGCTCAACGTGCTCCTCCTCTGACCTTGAGTAGATCAGGATGTCATCGATAAACACAACGACGAACTGGTCCAGAAACTCTAGGAAGACAAAGTTCATGAGTCCCATGAACACAGCTGGTGCATTCGTAACTCCAAACGGCATCACTACAAACTTGAAGTGCCCAAACCTCCACCTGAATGCCATCTTCGAGATGTCACTGTCCTTCACCCTCAGCTGATGATATCCCGATGGTAGATCAATCTTAGAGAACCAACCTTCTCCCCTCAGCTGGTCGAAGAGATCATATATCCTTGGAAGGGGGTGGCGGTTCTTGACCGTAACCTGGTTCAACCTTCGGTAGTCTATGCATAGCCTGAGACCACCACATGCCTTCTTCACGGAAAAAACTAGAGCACCCCATGTCGACACACTGGGTTGAACAAAACCCTTTTCCATCAGATCATCAATCTGAATCCGCAACTCCCACAACTCCGAAGGTGCCATCCGATAAGGGGTCATCAAAATCAGATGGTCACCAGGTTGTAAGTCTATCCTGAAATCAACGTCACTTCGGGGGGTAGAGTTACATCCTCCTCAGGAAAAACATCAACGAACTCCCCAACAAACTCTGGGACATCCATCATCTCTGTATCAGTTGGAAGCATTGATAACCCACCCCACTAGGAAAGGAGAGGCTCCACACGCCGGCTTCCCGCCTGATAGCTCCTCTCACCAACAAAAGCTATGTGATACCCATCCATGTCGGAGAACATGACTCTTCTCCGGAAGAATTCGATAACGGAACTAACATAAAACAACCAGTCGATGCCTAGGATGACATCGTATGGCTGCATCTATAACAGAAGAAGGCCCCCACTAGATCGATGTGGTCCCAACATCATCCCACATCCCCGGCAAACCCAAGATACGCTGGTCTGGCCCCAAACTGGTGTACTCAGTACCAGTGGTATGGAAAGTCTCTCTACGTCTAGTCCCAAAGCTTGGGATAGACTAGGTTCAACGAAGGAGTGTGAAGCTCCTGAATCGAACAAAGAAGAAACAAGAGTGCTGAACAAACAAATCATACCTCACACCACCTCTAGTCCTGCTGGATCTATCAACTCTGCTGCGTGCAACTGTCCACACCCAACTACCCTGCCTCTCTGATGTCATCCACCTCCCCGACCACACCCCAGTCGAGGTCCCTGAGGAGCACCCTGAGGTCGGCCTCCTCCTGCAAGGACTTCCAACGGAGGAGCATGGTCCTGCTGCTGCTGGAAGGGCCTCTCCGGCAACTGGTGCTGCTGATGTGGGAACTGAACCTGCCCACCTCTAATGTACTGAGCTCGGGTTGGGCACCAACTCTAGTCGTGCCCTTAACCTCCACAAGAAAAACACCTCAGTTCTGGGCTTGTGGAAAAGGGACGATGGCCCGAAGATCTGAACTGGAACTACTGGGGCCTACTCCCTACTGGCCATAACCTGGAAGGTCCCGTCGCAGGAGACCTACTGCTGACTGCCTTCCCCTTCAACGAGCCTGGCTGGTTCCCCTCATGGGCTGCACCTCCCAGCGAGTGCATCCTCTCTACATCCTCTGCCTTCTTCTGTACTTCCAAGTACATTGGAAGGGTGAAGGGGGTGAAATCACACTGGAGCGAAGGAAAAAGCACGTCCTCCAAACGCCTCGCCCGAGACTCCTCATCTAGAAAGAGATCTAGAGCAAAGCGCAGGAGATCATTTAACTTGATCCCCAGCTCTCGAACCGACATACTCCCCTGCTGAAGGGAGAGTAACTCATGCCGCTTCTCCGCCTTGATCATGGATGAAAGGAATTCCTCTCGGAATTCATTACCAAAGTTAGCCCATGGAACCTCTGCCTCTATCCTCTCTCTGAGGTAGAGAGTCCACCACTGTCGCGCCGCACCTCTCAGCTGACTGACTACTAGGGGAACCCAGTACTCCCTCAGAGCACGGATCAAGGTAAAAGCGATACCTAGCTCATATTGCCACCCCTCCGTCTCCATATCCAAAGTACTACCCTCGTACTTCTTGAGGGACTGCCGTTGGAAAGAATGGAGAGTCTTCTGCCACTGGCTATCTTCCTCCTCTCGGTCAATCCTCAACTGATCAACCACCTGAATTTTTTGGGCCTTGGCCATCTGAGCAACCCGAGGACGACGTCCAGGTGCCATAGCTGTACGGTATAAAAATATCACCTAAGCCCAAGTAGTAAGGAAAAACTCAAGGTTTAATTTCATCATTTTATTTCAATTTTTTTCCCAGAACACCCAAATAAAGTAAAACACAATCATGATGATGCATGTACCGTCCCTAGGGTCTCTACCCTGCAATCAATTTAGTCTCACATGGTCGTTCGGTAGGCTCAGAGTCCTTTCATCGGATCACGGGGGCCCTAAAATCCGGTGACCTAGCCAGTCTTCCCTGGCCTATGTCACGCACCATGATTAACTAACACTGTTGCACTACCATCCCATGAAATCCTCACTGTGCCTAACTCTAGACTCCATCCAATCTCTCAACCATCAGCTCTGATACAATTCTATCACGACCCCCTCCCACCAAAGATGCCCCTCCTGTTCTGGAAATGGTGAAAGGGAGATAATGACCCCCGAGTCCTTCCTCCAGTAATCCCCAAGGTGGTGAATAGCACCAAGGGTATGTGTTTTTCACAAATATGGGAGGCATTACCCTCTTTTATTTTTTAAATATCGAGAAATAGGACAAGTCAACCACCAAAAAAGAAAGGATAAAGTGTATATAAATAAACCCAAACCAATCCCAGATGCATGTTTAAAAAATTTTATAACAGGGTACAAGTACAAGAAAGATCAAAGTACAATACCAAAAGAAAACAAAGGTACAAAAACAGCAGCAAATCCAACGGTCTGACTAGTAGGGTCCCGCACAGCCCTGGTAGTCCTCTTGGAAACCTGAAAGTAAACGTAGGGTGAGCATACAAGTATACTCAGTAGGTAAACCTAAAGCTCTCGTTCATAGGTGCGGAGACATCCTAATTTCCCGCGAGAACAACAAAAGAAACCTAGCATGGAATTCTATCCACCCAACCTCACCAGCCACACTCACCAAAACACAAGCACAATAGGTAGTAGTATATAAGATACAAGAGTATTGGGTACCCCGCACCATTTCCCTTTAGTTAGCTTCTCTTCCTAATGACGAACGTCCTGACACTCCCACACTCTCCCCGCCCACACACACCTGGGCCTCACAACCATGCATCCCGCCCGCACACACCTGGGACTCACAACCACGCATCCCTCCCACACACACCTGGTCCTCACAACCATGCATCCCGCCCGCACACACATGGGCCTCACAACCACGTATCCCGCCCGCACACACCTGGGCCTCATCCCGAATATTCCTGGGAAATAGTAGAACATGCCCGAAGAGTATTGGGCTAAAAACACCCCAATCGAAACCAACCTGAAGAGTCTTAGGTGTGAGGTCACCTCAAGCCATCACAACCTAGGGGAGAAGGAGCAGGAAGGAGCTAGTAACTAAGGGAAAAGCACCCTCTCCCATAAAATGGGAGTGTTCGGCACTAAGTGCTCAACATGGGTGGGGTGTGATAAAACACAACAGATACAGATATATATATATATACCTACCACACAGCCCAACCTATGGCTTCTAAAAAGAGAAACTGAGCACGTGCCTCAGCACTGCTACTATGAAGCATGCATACAACAAACAAACCCCACCCCCTTTAGGTTTTCACATTTCAGTAGAAATAGTTATCTAGTTACTTAACTACTGGGCAACTATCCACAACTAACCACAATAATCATTCGTAAAACATATCCCTGTCATCCAAAAATCAAGTATGGAAAACACAAGAAACACAACCATGCCCTTATTATCAACCAACTAACCCCATTAATTATCATTTCTGTTTCATTACCGTGACCCACCATTCATTAACTCTTCCACTTTTTATTTAATAATCACAACCCATAGCCCGTTCACATTAAAACCCAACCCTGCATCCCCGCTGCCAACCAACATAACCACAAAGGCACCGAAACCACACATCATCATCCCTTTAATACCATTTATTGCAGCCCCACTGTCCATTACCAACACAACATTCACACCAACCCACAACCAAGTCAACCGCAGCCCCGCTTTTCACCCGATCCACAACAACCCACAAAAAACCCCCAACACAAGCCATGTAACCAATCCAACACCCACATGTTCATTATTCCATTTTGTTTAACTGGGGTGATCACACAAGGGTTCCAGATTTTAAATAGCCAACTTTATGTGATTAACCAATTTCAACATTTTACTAGGTTTCCACCCATAAGAAAATCCAGAAGGAGAGGGAAACATTTAATTGCATAAGAAAGGCCCCCAACGACTGTTATTTTCAGTAAGTATAAGATCATTCAATTCACAACATAATATCACAGGATATAAAAAGTAAATTAATAGCAATCACTAACTTCCCAACCCCATTATTTAACCAGTTATTATTTTTATTTAATGGTTCAACTATTTCTCATGAAAACAAAAGGATACCCACCCTGCATTATACAAAAATAAGGGAGACAAAGGTGAGATCCCTACCACAACAGGTTCTGATCGCAACACTCCCTCCGGATCAACCTTAAAAGTCCTCCGTCGGTGTCCGTCACTTCTGTCGGGTCCCGGAAAAACCTCCTCGTGTGGAAGTAGGAAAGAAAAGGCCGAAGTAAAGTCAATGGATCCATTCTCGGAAGCTCCGCCTCTTCGTCATGATCCTGTGGCCACTGACGGATCATAAATCGGAGCTCGGATGAAGAAGTTTTGGAAGAAAGAGCCTTCGAGTCTCTTGGGAGAGCTCTGCTCAGTGGAGAGGAGAGGAGAGGGGTGAATTGAAAGGAGGAGGGGACCCCTCCTTTTATAGGCATGAAAAGCAAAAGTACACGGTGTGTACTTTATGGTAGACGGTGTGTACTCGGTTCTTTCACACAGTCTCCACACGGCTTCCAAAATGGCTCTGCGGCCATTGACTGGTCAACACACGGTTTGAGGGTAACACATACGCATGGAAGGTGTACACGGCATGTAGTTTAGACACACGGCGTGTACTCATTTATTGCACATGGAAAGGGCACGACTCCAACATGGTACACAGCCATTGACTGGTAACGCGTACGCGGGGAAGGACTACATGGCGTGTACTCATTTATTGCACACGGCAAGGACACTGCTCCAACACAGTACACGGTCATTGACTGGTAACGCGTACATGGGGAAGGACTACACGGAGTGTATAACTGGACACACGGTGTGCACCCATTATTCCACACAGAAAGGACATAGTCTGCAACACGGGGTATACCCGGGAAGGGGGTACACGACGTTTACTCAAACTACACGGCGTGTAGTTTCAAAATTTTGGAAAGTGTGGAAAAGTCCATTTTCCCTCCAGAATACTTCTTTCCCTTCATTTTGACAATGGAATGGGCCGGAGAGGTCTGGGCCATTACATGATCATTTTTTTTATCATGATTAAAATGCATTGTATAGATAAATTCAATTTTTTAACAAATCCATTTTTACTTATTAAATGATTTTATACTGAATTCAAACATAAATTGGATCCAAATGAACTTAGTTGTATTTATTTTAAATATAATATTAAAAATTTTATTTTTATAAATTTTTAAAATAAAATGGATGTTTTCATATACCAGAAATAAAAATACAATTTTAATACAAATATGTATGTTCACTATTAACTAGAAAATTAATCATTTCTTATAATTATAAAAATTTAATCACAATATAATTATAATATTATTATTTCAATAATAACTTTCCATTTATAATATTTACATAAATTAATCCCAATATTTTCTAAAAAATCAATAAAAAATATTTTTTGAAAAAAAATGTATTTTTGAATTCTAAAATTGATTTACTAAAAATGGAGTGATTATTTACGAAAAATTTATCAATATATTTATATATATTTCATAAAGTAGTTAATACTATTCTCACCCACCAATTTATCAAATATATTATAACATTCACATTAAAAAAATTGTAATATTATATTATAGTTCAATTAATGTAGTGTTTTCATGTATCATGACCTATGAAAGTATGTAAATTTAATTTAAAAAACTATATTATAGAATATATAAGTGTTACATATAGATTCCTTTTATATTTTTTATCATGAATTATTTATATTTAAAAATATTTTATGAAACAATTCAATTAATCTCATCCAAAGAGATTTTACATGAACTTTACCAGTTGGTTAGGGGTTTCATAGCTCAATTTCTTTCATCGGGTTATATTACCTCTTCATTGAATATGATATTATAAGATTATGTGTGTAATAAATTTTGACAATAATATTTTGTATTCCCTATTTCTTTATTTATATTTTTAATTGATAAATAAAATCAATTAATTTATAGCTACTCATATCAAAGATATGATATTTGTATGTGATTTCATGTCAACTCCCACTACATTGAGTAATATAGAGTTTTATGAACATAATTATTTTTATTATTTTTATATACTACCACTTTGATATTATATATCATACAACTATATATATTAGAATTTTTTAATTTTTCATTTTATGTTATTTCTTTCATGAGGGATATATACCAATGATTCCAAAGTAGTAATGGTTTATTATTTATTCTCTTTTTAATATGGATTGTATATACATAAATTTCCATTGAAGAAAATTATTCAATCACGTTTTTGTAAACCCATATAATTTTCATATCCTTTAATCATTCATGAAATTTTTAATGTAACATTATGATTTAACTCTCTTTGGAACTTAAAATTATTGAGAAAATGTTTTAAATAAAATCCAACATTATTTCTCTTCTTAGTCAAAAAATATTTTTCCTCAATATAAAAATTTTCTAAATTTGTTTTCATGAAACATTTAAATATTAACCTATGATTTTTTAATGTTATTTTCACACATGTTTAACTTTTTCAAAATGTTTTAAAATAAATCTTTATTTTTTTTAACAATGTACTTTTGGAATTTTTATCGAAAAGCTGAGAGGAATCATTATTTTAACATACTAATAATGAATGGGATTTCTCCCACCAATATTAATGATCACTGATTTCGAGCATACTTTACATGTATACAATCTTATTTTAAAAAATTATTTTTCCTAATATATTAGATATTTTTAAAAGTTATTTTCAAAGTGAAAAGTGTATTTTTATTAAAGAATGTTATTAATGATATTTTTTTGGTACTTATAATCATAAAATTTAAACCCATTTATGTTAATTATACTATACTGGTGATTTTTTGTAATGATACCATCATTATTCTTTATTTGGGTGGTATGTGATCAGCTTGACTAGGTAAATTATTGTCAATCAATTTATTGATTAATATTGTAGTCGTTAACTTTCTCTTAAAATGGTTACTGTCTTGTGATCATTAGAAACTATATTTCACTTAAATATATGTATTCCTTATATCCTAGATATGAAAATTTCCTAAACCACATATCATTTTTACACATGTTTTTTTACCATGAATGTTATTTGATTGACATGGATGATATTGTCATTCCATATTATTTATTCATATATTAATTGATGTTAATATGAAATATTGTTTATGAATAAAATTGATCCTTAAATATATTATGAATGCATTGGTCATGTAGTGATGGGTTGGCCTTGGTTATAGATATCCCTTTAATTCATCGATATGTCTCATGGGGAAAGACAATAAGCTATAATTGAAAGGTGTTTTGGTGAATACCTATGAATCAATTAATCTATCTTGGAACAAGGCTTTAATTATATAGATACCATGATGTTCGAAATCATGACATCTAATATTTTGTATTTACATCATAGATAATTCAGTTATTATTATCAGTGGGATTACTACGTTGATTTCATACATGGAATCATTTTTTTCTCAAGTTATTGATTAAATGGATGTTTTTTATATTATTTACCTTTTTATATTGATTATTGATTATTTAATAATGATATCCCCCACTGTATGTATCCCGTAGAAATAATTTTAGATCACCCTAATTTTTTCCGTTCTCCATTACATGAAGAGTTGTTATTTGAATATTTTTTAGGATGTAGAATATTTACTTTAAATATTTTTTATTTTAAATTGTTAAAAGTAATGCCATATTCTATTATGTATATATTATACAAAGACAACTATACTATTTTGTCCTTTGGGTTGTGATTTTTTTTATCTTGTGTTAATTAATAAAGTAACCACTGGCTCAGGGATAATGGGTTTAGGGTAGTTAATTTTGTATTAGATAATTTATTTTTACAAACAATTGAAACAATATATAGAAAAACATAGATTAATGAACAATCCCCTATGAAATAAATTCAATAAATCCCCCTAGGACACTATGTTTATGATTTATATGAGGGTAATTTAAGATTTTTCGATACCATCATGGGTTAATATGTCTATGTATGATTATATTTTTGATGGAATAGATATCCCTTATGAGGTTTTATGTGATAAAAGTACATTAGATACATTTATTGAGTTTTAATACTTGTTTTGAGTTATATGAAACCCTTATATATAACTTCTATTTTAGTGCTAAATATATATATGAATAATTATTATTTCATATTTTTTTGATATATGTTTAATGTTATTGATAACATTCAGTGTTTAAATGATCTTATATATTATGTTAATAATAGTCAAATCAAATCATTTAATTTTTAGAAAAAATTATAGTAAAATAATTTGTTTTGTTGAAATGTTATTTGATGACTAATGTATTTTTTTTATTTTCATCAACTTTTTGTGAATGTTATTGAAATTATATTAATATAGTTTTTTAAATGAAAACTCATATATTGGATGACAACCTCTCGAATATGGTAATGTCATGGGGCCTCCATCCACAACCAGTGGTTAACAAGGGTGTATTGCCTACAATCGACCTACACGGCGTCCAAGTTAGTATGAAATTTTAATGTCCCCTACTATGGAACACTCTCACATGGCTAAAATGGTTGGTTATGATACCTCAAGAAGACCTACATATATTATAGATGTGGTTGACTAGTAATGGGTATGTAAAGTTTATAGTGGGGAGAATATACCCCCAGGTCTTAGCAGTATACACACGCCATAATAAACTAAAATAATAAAAGAATAAACGTAGAAGAAGACAAAAATAAAATCCAAATGAATAATCCAATAAATAATACAGGAAAAATGTAATGATGTATTGTAATGTAACTAAATTTCATGCTATAAATAATACATGTAAACTAGTAGAAAATATAAATAATGACTGAAAAGATTATTTTCCCAAACCCCACATCGATCTAATATCAAAACTCCATCTCATTTTCAAAAAAGAAA
Organism: Viscum album; assembly: GCA_963277665.1. Taxonomy (NCBI): domain Eukaryota; kingdom Viridiplantae; phylum Streptophyta; class Magnoliopsida; order Santalales; family Viscaceae; genus Viscum; species Viscum album. Next base: position 1,569,707,163 of record OY728160.1, read on the forward strand.
TAAATATAAAGGTCTTTTTTTATTTATCCAAACCTATATACATGTTATCTGCTCGGGTACCAAATAATTTCACAAATAGGGTGTGAATAAAACACAGTTTGATGACTCCATCATGTCTAAAAAACTAGTATAGTAAAAAATTTATACAATATGTTGATAAACATGTGTATTAATTAACTCAATAATAAATAAAATACAAAAACAAACTCTTTCGCCTCCATTTTGGAATATCTCTATGAATGTCATATGATCATACCAAAAATAACCAAATATCCAAAGTAAAATAACATGTTTTAGGGTTGTACAAGAATATCTCGGAACATGTCTTCTGACCAGACCAACCACAACCATATAACCATGGTACTATCACAACAATTTGAATCAAATCCTAATAAGTATTACTGTAACTGGGTCAAACCCTTTTAAGAATTACAACATTGGACTAGGCATTGACCACTCTCTATAATCATTAAAACATAGAACTGGGTCGATCCTGCTTAATATGATCATTACAGTATATATGTGTACATTTTCTTTGTCCCAGTTCGATATATAAGCATTATAGCATAGAACACAATTCTTGTCATACAGTATAGATATCATATTAACACATCAAATTATCAATGGATAATTATGAAAATTTACTTCTTTCTTCCATATTCCACATTCAATTATATCCCAATTGATTAAAAGTTATATTAAGAAGAAATAATAAACAATTTAAGGATTCTATATCAATCACTCACATAAGGTATCATGTTATACAAATCACGCTTTAAGACATTAGCCATCTCAATTATATTTATGGTTTACTCACCCAATGAGTTTCCATATGTCAGGCCAGAATCCATTATTAACCAATGGAATTTAGCAAACAAACGCATTAATTATTAAATTGACTCAGATACAGGTCATGTCAGTAAAATCACAATATTTCATAATCATCCTAAGTTATTAAACCATAAGTTAAAGATTTGGACCCCCACCTTTAACTAATGATCCAATAATGCTCCTAATTGAAAAATATGAGGAAGCATTTTTAGATGATTGAAACAAGTTTTACAGATCAAAACTAATAAAGATAAAAACAATGAAATCATTCAAAGGTTTTAACTTCTATTCTCATAGAAGAAAATTAGAGAGAAACCTAACTAGAAAGACTTACCAGTGATTTCTGACACAAATGGGACATCCAGAAGTGATGTTGGCACCCAAAACTACCTAGGGAATGCACTAGGGTTTATAGGAGAAGTGTTCTAGTAGAAAAAAATTGATAATTCATCCCAAAAAAATATTTAAAACAATATTTAGTTCAATTACATGTGGGTTAATATAGTTACACATCATGTAAATATTTTTAATGGAATACACCAGAAAAACCATTACCTCAGATTTATTTTATTAAAACCAAAAAACAATTACATGATGTGTAATCCCTTTACATAATGTGTAAATGTTTTACAGATGGTTTTCCATCCCATTTTTTATTAACACTCCAAAGTACCTTTAAATGTACTCGAATTAAGAAGAATCGATGAAAACTTTGACCCATTTATACCCAAACTCCATTAACTCAAACAAGTACACATCCCCATAAAATAAATTATTTTCCCTAAAAAAATATCCCCATGCAGATCCACTCCAGTTTTACAATGTTTTCTCACAACCTATGATTATGTTTACTAAAATTATAAAATTATTTAGAGAAAAAACAACCTAAGGAAAAGTTAACAAAAAAGAGAGAGAGATGTACATGAAAAAATTGTGGGGTATTATAACCTCACCACCTTATAATAGCTCTTCCCTGAGATGCTCTGTGCATGGCCTCAACAAACAAGTCTGGCAATTGTGTCCTCATATCAGACTCCCTCTCCATGGTCTTCTCTTAATGTCTACCATTCTGCCACAACACTCAAACCAACAGTATAGTTTGACCCTAAATATATTTATCACTATGATCCATAACCTGTATCATATGCCTCTCAAAAGATGTATCAAAAGAAGCTCAATGATTTCTATGTCTAACACATGGGATGGGTACATATCATATCTCCATATCTATGAAACTTTTAACACGTTTTGAAAAGAATTTTAGAACTATGGAAGGGCTAAATTGTTTTCCACTTGACCACCCTTGCCACTATTTCAAATGTCCACACAAACCTAGGAATTAGCATTCCTAATTTCATGATTTGATATTTCCCTAATCATGGTAACACCTGAAGGAAAACATGATTAAAAACATTTAATTCCATAGGTCGTATCTGATAGTCATCATATGATTTATTCTTTCTCCACATGATCACCAAAAATTTTCTAATAAACTGAACCTATTTAGATGTCTCTTGCACAAGACTAGCCCCAACAAGTGTCGACACACCATCCTCCAACCAACAAATAGGTGAACGGAACAACCTTCCACACCCAGACTCAAAATGTTCCATTTGGATCGATATATGGATGCTATTATTATATGAATACTCTATTATTTCCATATGTTCTTCCATGAACCCCCAAAATCAAAAACACAAACTCATAAAATATCTTCTAGAACATTAATAGTCCACTTAGATTAACTATAAGTGTGTGGATGATAGGTTGTGTATAAAATAACTCATGATTCCAGAGCCTTCTAAGGACCCTTCAAGAAACAATATATGAATTGAGGATCTTTATAAAAAATGATACTCCATAGAAAACCATTCAACCACACCACCTCTCACACATAATGACTAAAAATATCATCAACTATGAAGGTTTCACCAATAGGTATAAATTGATCGCTTATATTCAGTCGATCCAAAATTACCCATATATTATCATTCATGTCATTTGATCTGGTAATCCTATCCCAAAATCCATCGTGACATCATCCTATTTATAGTAAGGAATGGTAAAATTATGCAAAAGCCGGATTGGCCTCTAATATTCAACTATCCCTTACTAACAAGTGATGCATCTAACCATTATTCTTTCACCTCCTTCTTTATTCATAACCTATAGTAATGTCTATAGATATTGAGATATATCTTTATGAATCCAGGATGATCCTCCTATTCGGAATCATGAAACAACCACATCATCTCCTTGTGCCAACCAGTATGAACCAATACACATCTACATAAAATAAAAGAATTTCCATTTCCTAGGGACCATCCTAATGGTGTCTACCAGCCATAGAATTTCTATCTCAGAACATAGCCCTATAGATTAGAAAACTGCTCAATTTTACTCCAATCCGAACATACGGTCATAACAGATGTCAAAGATAGAATCATTCATTCCTAAGACTCTATAACATCCAAATTCATGTCTGCAAGAGCGGACTTTATCCAGCACCCATGACAATAATCTAATATTACCTATTTCTATACCTTTTATCTCAAATCATCAGAAATTTTGTATCCCTTTCCTGGTGTGTAATCCAATTCAAATTCAAATGACTACAGTTACTCAACCGACCTCATATGCTAATGATTTAGGACTCACTGGGGAAATATGTACCTAATTCTCTTGTGATCTATGTATACCAAAAACCTCAAACCCCTGAGATAATGACTCAATCATCCTAGGGAATTTTCCACTTTAGATAAATCCATATCTTGAGAATGAAAATAAATATCATACATTCTCAACTACCTAGAGGTATAAGCAACCAATCGATCATCCAACATTATAACTTCTTTGAGTCCGACTCTAGATGTGTCAAAGTACATAGTATATGATTTATATAACACCGGTAAAGTGAAAATAGGTGTTTATGTCATCTTTTCTTTATGCTCCTAAAAAATTCTTTCAGAAGAACCTGACCAAAAAGATTCACCCAATTCTTGGTAAACCTAGAAATCAGTTCTTTAAAATAGGAAAAATCCTGGTTAAAATGCTGATAATAACCTACTAAACCCAGAGAGATCTGAATTTCAAAAACATTTTTTGGATGTCCCCATGATATCACAGATGTAAATTTATCTAGGTCCACTTACACTCCTGCCTTTTTGATGAAATGGCCCAAGAAGTAAACTTTATTTATCCATAAAATGAATTTGGTTAGCTTCTTATAAAGCTGATGCGCTCTCAATGTACTCAACATGATGTCAAGGTATATGGAATGATCATCTAGTGACAATGAGTATACTACAATATCATCAATTAAAACCACCAAAACCCAACATTTATATAGATTAAAGAACCTATTAATTAATCCCATTAAAACCACAAGGGAATTATTCAACCCAAATGGCATCCCAATAAATTCACACAATTAGTACCTTCCCCTAAAAGTAGTCTGAGGTATGACAGATGGTCTCACCCTTAACTGATGGTAACTAGATCTCATATGAATCATGGAGAGGATCTTAACAACTCTCCACTAGTTGAAAAGTTCATCTATGCATGGAAGAGGATAATAGTTCCTGACCATCATCTGCTACAACATCATATAATCCAAAAAGAAGTGCAAAGACCCATTAGTTTTTTGGGTTGAGGGAGCTTGATAACCCAATTAATATGAACTAGGATATATGAATCCATTAGATTCTAGATCCACCAACTAAAATTTCTCCCAAATCTCTATTTGTACAATTTGTTAAGGAGAGATAGAAACTTGTGTTGCTCCCAACACCAACTCGATCATGAACATGATCTCTTTCTAGAGAGTTATACCATAAAACTCATCAGGGAAGACATCATGAAAATTTTCTACCACTATAGGAAAATAATCCATTTGTTTTCCACCAGTTTATTGAGAAATACCAGCAATAAGATCCATGATATAATCCAATATTAATTGAATTAGTCTTGTATGACGAACATGAATATCCACCTCACATTAGTGAAAATAGCTGCCTCTTTTGAGAGATAAGATTGTAACTCTCCTCCTGTAATTGAAAATATGACACTAGTATATAAATAACCAATCAATACCATGAATTAAGTCAAATCCTTTCACTTATATCATGAAAAGTCCTCAAAGGAAATGGTAACCACCAATCTATAGAGAACACACCATGTAATGTTTCATATTTTATGGCCACACTCCCAATGTGGTTTAGATAGTTGAAAAAACATCTAATATTTTTACATCCAATACACAACCATTTTCATAGAAGAGAAGATATAAAATAATGTGATTCCACTGTATAAAAAAACACAATATAAAGTAGCTGATACAAGAATAATACCTCTGATTGTATACATTCCATAATCCACATTAGCCAATGTAGTATGCATGTTGTGAAACTAACTTATACCTCTTCCTTGGGATCTAGTATGACTATCCTGTACTATTTACCTTTATTGGTATAACTTCTCAAAAATTTGAGTAATAAGTCATCTGCCTTAGCCTAAACAGATACTATCTTATTGAGGAATAGCTAATCACCTTCCTGACTTTGGTTCCTCTCCTAAATCTATTCCAATTTTTTTATACATAAATATCTCATAGAACATTTGAATAAAACTCAATATTTCATAGATGTTACCCTCAACTTTTGGGTATGGAAACTAATGGTTCTGGAGGCCAAACATGTCACACTGATAGCACTAGAACAGAACAAGGTCTTAAGATGGTTTTCCACTACCCTAACAACTCATCCCACTACTACCTTAGTTGAAACTGTCATATGAAGATTCTCACCACTCAAAGAAGAACTCCCAGATAACCATGCTGAAATATCCTAGAAGATACTCAAGGAATCTATCAAATGCCCTTCTGTGATGAGTTCCAAGCTCATCACATTCTTAAATCTTCTTAAATGGAACAATTTTACCTATAACCTAATATCAAAGTGAACATCATCCTAAAAATGCCTCACCCAAGGGATCTCATCTGTTTCCAAAAAATGGAAATAAATGATGTAGTTCAATAAAACATCCAACATATTATAGGATTGATGACCCCTCCTATGTCAGATACCTACACTCATGACCTTTTCCATCCCCAAATATTTTGGGATAGAAATGGATTAGGAAATTTATCATGAATTTATTCTAGGAAATCACATATAGATACCCTACTTCCTCTAAAATATACCACCAATTCTTGAAAGCTCTATGAAGAATATACACAACAAGATTCAAACTTCAATCTATGGGTTTCTTGAGATTCTTGAAATTTTATAGACTAATTCAATCTTGAAATTTTCATCCTAAGGTACTCCTTCTTCAGTAAACAATGGAAAATACTGATGATAAAACTTGGTTAGCAGCTCAATCATCGAAGGAACAGTATGAATCATATCACTTTTATTATATCACATCATCCTTAGGAAGATACAACAAAGATGAACATCCATATTATCCTCAAGAACTACAGGAATTTCTATTTTATCTATGTTAGGGGAATGTTGATTTCTATACTCCTGATCATCATGTAAAATATAATAATGAAGCATTTTCTCTATTAAACAAACACACGCCTTAAATAAATTGTCTAGAAACAAGGTCAACCTCAACATGTGACTAACATATATAACCAATAACTCATTATATATATAAATATGGGTACAAAGTGTTTTATCATGACACATCAATTCATTTCATTGGTTGAATGAAATAGATTTCTCATATCGTAGTTCAACATGCAAGTATATTTCACATGAGAAAATAGATATAACCCTATCATGAACAATGCACATAAATATATACCTATGTGATTGTTATGATGGATGTTTTTTCATCTCTTGTCATTCCATGCCACAAATACTAACCTCAAGAAATAGTAACATCATAAAACGATAACTTAGCATATCATGTATATCACCAATGGTGAAATAACATCAACAATAAGAAGAACACGTCACAAGAAAAAAATTCCAATCCCTAGGTACACTGATATTCCCCCATACATCGGTCATCTACTTCCATGCACAAGCTCATAAAAACGTCGTACACATCCTTGTATCCTTTACATATGACAACCCCACTTTTATTACAAACTTAAACATGATTTATTACATAAAACTTCACTTGATACAATAAGAAGATCAAGAGGTGTAGTGTCTTTGGGGCTTAGGATCATTACATAAAAACTTAAAACCTGAAATACAACATCTTTATTGAAAAATTCCTTTACATGACCACTACATTCCCTCGTACTTAGCATTTCACGGGATAACCTGAGGACATGCATAAGAAAAGGGTGAGCTATAAAGCCCAGTAAGGGAGTACACATGGAATAACATGAGGAGTACGATACATGTTAGACAATAGACATATAAATAGAGTATATAAGAAACATGAACATAAAGGCATGTTAAAGCATGATAATCATAACATGGAAATGTGGCAACAACACTTAACATGGAATTAGCATGATCGAAGGCTCATTTCACATAGAGCATGAGTAAATCCTCATTGCACATGAAGCACGAGTAAACCCTCATTGCACTTGAATTATCATGAGTCAACACTCATTTCACATGACTTATCATGATACAATACTTTACACAATGCATTGGAGTGCTATAAGGGCGCACCCTTCTTAAAAATTTCATTTCATGCATAAGTGTGCCACATGGATCATAAAACATGGATTCATAAACCATAGTCATTTATTACCCGATAAAGGAATGTGGAATTCATACATGAAACTTTGTAATCAATATGTAAAGGTGCATAAAGGTGGATACCCTTGATGGAGAAATGGTCATGGTATCCACTACACAATGGCATTGGCATAGAAAATCGGTGCGATTTCAGCAGCGTAATGGCGTGACATTAGAATTCATAAAAAAGGTTGATGAGAGAAAAAGGGGTTCCTCGTAATATTTACATGTAATGGACAGTAAGGAGGTCATATAGATACATGTCCCACCAATTGTAAAGGAATTTAGATTCATGATACAAAAGTATTGCTTGAATGTAAATGAGGAGAGAGAAGTTCCTTTCGGAATTTCGGCATAGTAACGGGTGTACATGGGAGGCGTTTAATGAGAGAGAAATGGGTCTCCCATAATTCAAATATAAATAGGGCAGTATGAGGTAGGTGTTAAACCATACCCCAAAATTCATAACTGAAATTAAAAGGCAAAACAACTTAATGAAAATTTGACAAAAATGAGAAAGAAAGAAAAACCCTTACTTGGAAGTGTGCTTCCAAAGGCTAGAGAGAGGCTTGTGAGAGGCTTCTTGAGAGCTTGTTCCACCTTGGTAGGATTATAGAGAGAGTAGGTCAGCGGTTGGACGAACTCCATGGGCTTTGAGTGAGGAGGATGTGGGAGCTTGGGTGGGTTTATATAGGGAAGGTGAGGGAATTCTTTATTATTTATGTTTGGGTCCCCTTACATTAAATTAATCCAAACCACAAACCATCCCATGGTTTTTACCCATGGTTTTAGGAAAAGGGAAGAGGAAAAAAATATTTTATAAGGCCAAAATCCGATCTTCTTAAAATATTAGGGTTTCTTATATGGATGTGAGTCACACTCCCATGGAAATTAATTTAAAACGGAAAGGTGATGAATAAGTCTTGAGGGGTCCATTAATGCTTTGATAAGTAACTCAAGCAAACCCAAAATCACATTATATTAATGTTAAAAAATATATTGTACGAAGATAAAGATTATAGTATTTTATTACATCACTATTGGGTCATTATGATGTCATAAATCACATTATATATTTAAACGGTATTTAATTTTTACACAAAAATTTGACTGTCTCATAAAATTATGAAAAATTTACCATTAAATAATGTCGACATCCTGATTCCAGAAATAACATTTATTTTATCTAAATAATTTTCTAAATATGTTAATTTTCACTTTTAAAATAAAAACTGACATTTATCGAAAATTCATGGATTTTGACAGAAATGGCTTTCAAACATTAATAAAAATTTTAATTACATTCATAAAATTATAAGATCATTTATATATAATAAAAATTAATTTAATAATATTATTATTATTTTATTAAAATATTATTTATTTCCAAAAGCCCTTAATTTAATAAAATATATCTCATAATTAAATAAAAACAAAAAACACCATTTGTACTTTAATAACTATTTACAATGTATCAAAAATGACTACATATTATATTCATTATTATATACAAAAATAATGTACATGAACATAGTACTACTTATTTTTTACATAACCCCTTAAAACCGCAGCATAAGACCTAAGGGTAAGGTATGAAATGTTGACAGACACTTGGGGTGTGTCGGATAACATCGCTCGAGTGGTAATTTCAATCAACTTCCACTTTCCTCATAGATGGTCACGTTCGAGCTTGACATCATGAAGCTCAACTTGGGCTTGGTCAAGAGCGAAGCCCAAATATGCCACCTCTTTTCCGAGCTCTAACAAATGGGCTTCGTATGGGGAAATTCTATTGGATGAGGTCATCACTTCCTTTGTCTGAGTAAATTGGATTTGGTAAAGTCCTATATTTATACTAATCATGTAATCACTATTCAACGGCTATATTAGCAATGGTCAAAATTCTTAACATAAAACCAAAGAAGTTGACATTTTATATAAACATAAAGATACATTTAATTAGATCAAGAGGGATTTCTATTAATGAAACTTTGGGTCGTTACAATATTCCCCCATTAAGAAATTTCACCCTCGAAATTTTCCTTTTCCCACACTAAAACAAATGAGGGTAACTCAACTTCATCATATCCTCTGATTCCCAAGTCACTTCTTCAAACCTTTGGTTTATCCACAACACCTTGACGAGGGGCATTGTCTTATTTCGTAGAAGTTTTTCTCTACAATCAAAGATCTTCACTAGTTTCTCCTCATAAAAAAGATCATCCTCCAATTGTACCACCTCAGAAGAGAGTACATGTGAAGGATCCAGTATGTACTTCCTTAATAGGGATACATGAAAGAAATCATGTACTTTGTCCATGGGAGGTGGAAGTGTTAGTAGATAGGCCACATCCCCAACATAATCAAGAATCTCGAAGGGGCCGATGTACCTTGGACTTAACTTCCCTTTCCTTATAAACCTAATGACCTTGTTCCACAAAGATATGCATAGAAACAACATGTATCCAACTTTAAAATCAAGGTCTCGTCGACGATTATCTCATAACTCTTATGTCAACTCTGGGCTGCCTTGATATGCTGCTAAATGGTTTTCACCTTCTCCACCATTTCTTCGACCATTTCTAGTCCAAGTAGCTTAGGTTCACCGACCTCATCCTAGCATGCCGGTGTTCTGCACCTTTTCCCATACAGGGCTTCATATGGTTCCATTTTGATGCTCGAGTGGAAACTGTTATTATAAGAGAACTCAACCAGAGGAAGATGTTGATCCCATACTCTTTTTAAGTACATTGAGTACACTATCAACATATCCTCAAGTGTTTAGATAGTCTGCTCGGATTGGCCATCAGTTTGAGGATGATATGCCGTAATGAAGTTCAGTTCAGTATTCAGAGCATGTTGAAGAATCTTCCAAAACATAGAGGTGAATCTTGGATCTCGATCAGACTCAATAGATAGTGGTACTCCATGAAAAATTACCACTTCCCTGATATATTTCTGTGCCAGTTGATCCAAAGAGAAATCCTCCCAAATAGAAATTAATTGTGTAGTCCTTGTAAGATGATCCACAACAATTCAGATTGCATTGTTGCCTTTGGATGTCCTTGGAAATCCGGTGACAAAGTCCATGGTGATGTTCTCCCATTTCCATTCTGGTATGGGAAATGGTTGCATCATCCCCTTATACTTCTTCCTCTCTGCCTTCACTTTTTGACACACCAGGCACCTTGATGTATATTCAACGATCTCCTTCTTCATATCATCCCACCAAATGTTTTCTCAGATATCTTGATACATCTTTGTGCTCCTTGGGTGAATAGAGAAATTTGAACTATGTGCATTATCCAAAAGTTCCTTCTTCAACTCCGGACTTGATGGAAAAAATAGTCTTTTCCCAAACCGCACAATTACTTTTTCATTAACATTAAACTCTGAGGATTTCCATTTATTGATAGCTTCCACTTTACCTTGAATTCCCACATGATCCTTTTGAGCATCCTTTAACCTCTCTAAAAGATATGTTTGAGCAATCATCTATGAAAGTATTGATGATGTTCCCTTCTTTATGATTCCCACGTCCATCTTCATCAAGTCTAAGAAGATTGGATCCTTCTCAATTCTCATCATTGATAGAATTATTGGTTCCTTTATACTTAGGGAATCATCCACCTTTTTCGCATTCCCAGGGTGGTAATGTATTGAACAGTCATAATCTTTGATGAGCTCTGTCCATCTTCTCTGGCGCATATTATGCTCTTTCTATGTGAATATATATTTAAGACTCTTGTGGTCAGTATATATCTCACATTTCTCTCCATAGAGATAATGCCACTAGATTTTCAAGGCAAAGATCATCGCTGCCAACTCCAGATCATGCGTTGGATAGTTTATCTCATTGATTTTCATCTGCCTTGAGGCATAGGATATAACTTTATCATTCTGCATCAGCACACAGCCTAATCCCTTCTTTGAAGAATCAATGAAAACAATAAAAAGTTCCCCACTTGTGGGTAAAGTGAGCACGGGTGCAGTGATAAGCCTGCTTTTCAACTCCTTGAAGCTTTCTTCACATTCATCACTCCAAGAAAACTTTACTCCCTTTCAAGTTAGCTTGGTATGAGGGTTGGACAATCATGAGAAATTTCTCACAAATCGTCGATAATATCCACCTAACCCCAACAAGCTACGGATATCCGTTACCGATGTTGGCCTCAGCCATCCCTCAATTGCATCTATTTTGGAGGGGTCCACATATATCCCATTGCTTGTGATGATATGGCCCAAGAATGAGATCTCCTTCAACCAGAACTCACACTTGCTATACTTTTCATAGAACTTCTCCTTGTGCAAAGTCTCTAGTACAGTTTTTAAATGCTCCTCATGATCCTCCTTGGTTTTGGATTATATTAGAATATCATCTATAAATACTACCAAAAATTTGTCAAGGTAATCTCTAAAGACTCTATTCTTAAATTCCATGAATATTTCTAGAGAATTGGTGAGTCCGAAAGTCATTACTATGAATTTATAGTGCCTGTATCTTGTATGAAAAGCAGTCTTGGGGACATCTTTTTTCTTCACCCTTACATGATAATATCCCAATCATAGATCCACCTTGGAGAAGTATTGTGCTCCACGCAGCTGATCAAACAAGTCATCGATTCTTGGGAGAGGATACTTGTTCTTTATCATGATTTTGTTAAGTTCATGATAATCGATGAAAATCCGCATCGAACCATACTTCTTCTTGACGAAGAGGACTAGTGCACCCCATGGTGAAGCACTTGGGTGTATAAAACCTTTATCAAGATTCTCATGTAGTTGTTTCTTCAGCTCATCAAGCTCAACAACATCCATTCTATATGTATTCTTGGATATTGGTAGCGCCCCAGGTATAAGTTCAATTGAGAACTCAACATCTCTTCTAGGAGGAAGAACAGGCTGTTCCGCGGGAAACACTTCAGGGAATTCCCTCACAATAGGCCTTTCTTCAAGGATGGTTTCTTCCTTGGACTCAATCATCTGATCCGGATACACGTTCTCATAAAGCAGTAATATCCACGCTTGAGATGATGGATCTAAAGGAGATTCATCTTCCTCCTTACACTTGTAAAGAATCGGGGGTCGATTCTCTATATGGAGTGTGATTTCCCTCTCCCGACAATTTATGTTGGCTCTATTTAAGGAAAGTCAATCCATGCCTAGAATTGCATCAAATTCTACCAGAGGGAGTATGATGAGGTTTTCCAGGAAATTCAATCTATATACTATAATAGGGGATGACTTATATTCATGGGATGCAATGATTTCCCCATTTTCTGTACTCACCGACATCTTTACTTCCATGATTTGTGGTGGTGATGGGATTGTTATACTAAACTTTCGAGATATAAAAGAATGCGTAGAACCTGAATAAAAAAGTGCATTCTCTATTATTGAATGAATAACTAGAGTACCTGTCACCACATCATTGTCGGGGTTCACTTTGGTAGAAGTGATGGAAAAAGATCTTCCTCGCTGCCTTGGAGGTTGTGGGTTGTCTTAAAAAACCCTTATATTAGGGAACTGATTTGCAAAATGACCCAGTTCATTGCATTTTTTGAATTGATGAATGCGTTGAGGTTCGAACAGAGTGTTCCTCTCCTCCGTAGTAGCCGCGGGTCTTTCTTGCCGACATTTAACAGCTAGGTGCCCTTCTCTTCCACACCTGAAGCATTTTCTCATCCCCTTAATGAAATTTCCAGGGTGCTTCTTTCCGCACTTTTGTTAAGTGGGGTGATGGATCTTCTTAGCATCGTTGGATTTATCCATCGAACCACCACCATTAAACTCCATCTTACGCTTCTTTTCCCCATGATACCCCTGTGATTCCTTGATCTCTATTTCGAACTTGAGGGCACATCGGACAATTTCCTCATAGTTGTCGAAGTCATGGATCACAAATGATTTCTGTAAGCTAGGCTTCAACCCACCAAATAAGCGGTCAACCTTGAATTCGGGGGTAACGACAAAGCTAGAAGCATATCATGTCAGCCTTGTGAAGTTTTCCTTGTAAGCTCCAACGGATTCTTCATCTTTTTTGATTGAGGGAAAGGAAGCCCCTTTCCATCTTAAGACGGAGGGTGCACAGAAAATATTTATCGAAACACATCTTCCGGAAATCCTTCCATTCCAACGCCTCGATATCCTCCTCAGGCTTCATATTTTTTTATCAACGTCCACCAATGATCATCTTCACCCTCTATACGATAAGCCGCCTGGAGAACCTTCTCATGTTAACAACATTGGAGGATGGAGAATATCTTTTCAATGGAGTTGATCAATTGTTCAGCAATCGTGGGATCGGATGATCCACTAAAATTAGGAGTCCTTTGTCTCATGAAGATCTCGATAGCGACTTGTTCTTTCTTAGGGGGTGTTGAACGTTCCTCGTGACCCGTGTTTCTATTCAAAACATTAGTTAGCTGAGAGAGAAGCGTGACAAAGTTCGCGATTCCTGCTCCCATTGGATTTGGCATCTCATTAGTACAGTCATCACATTGATCATCACAACGGTTGTTAGCCAGAGTCCTCCTATTACCGACTATTGGCTGGAATAAAAGGAACATTAGGGGTAACACATAAAGGGTAATCCAAAGACAAAAGTTTATGACTTATAAATAATCTTTTATTTCCTTACTCAAGTGTATATAGTCTTCAATCAAGGCTTTTCATGATTTACTTTCTTACATATATTCATAGGGGCATTTTTTTAATTCCCTTAATAAGGGTGCATACTAAGATTTTGAATTTATCAAAGCATATCCCCTGGGAGAGTCGTAACCAATAGTGCAGCAAGGCCTATTGTCGTGGACCACTTCCCGTTTGAGTCTAGCTGAAAGCGGTGTTTTCAGGTTTTACCCCTAGGATACATTTGTGCCAGAGCCACCTCTACCTGCTCATATCCATATAGGGATGTATTTGTTTGATAAACCACTTACACAGTACTTGCCAAAACTTAGGGATGTTTTTATTATACTTAGTCTTATATCTAAGGCTTTACTAGGGTTTCCAAATCCCAAAAATAACTAAACCTATCCTCTGATACCAACTATGACAACCCTTCTTTTATTACAAACTTAAACATGATTTATTACATAAAACATCACTTGATACAACAAGAATATCGAGAGTTTTAGTGTGTTTTTGGCTTAGGATCATTACATAAATACTTAAAACATGAAATACAATATCTTTATTGAAAACATACTTTACATGACCACTACATTCCCTCGTACTTAGTGTTGCATGGGATAACCTGAGGACATGCATAAGAAAAGGGTGAGCTATAAATCCCAGTAAGGGAGTAAAAATGGAATAACATGAGGAGTACGATACATGTTAGACAATAGGCATATCAATAGAGTATAAAATAAACATGAACATAAATACATGATAAATCATGATAATCATAACATGGAAATGTGGCAACAACACTTAACATGGAATTAGCATGAGCCAAGGATCATTGCCCATAGAGCATGATTAAATCCTCATTGCACATGAAGAACGAGTAAAAACTCGTTACCCATTAATTAGAATGATTCAACACTCATTTCACATGACGTATCAAGATACTATACTTTACCCAATGCATTGGAGCGCTATAAGGGTGCACCCTTCTTAAACATTTCATTTCATGCATAAGTATGCCACATGGTTCATAAAACATGGATTCATAATACATAATCATTTATTCCATGAAAAAAAATGTTGAATTCATACATGAAACTTTTTAATCAATATTTAAAGGTGAATGAATGTGGATACACTTGATGGAGAAATGGGCATGGTATCCACTACACAATGGCATTGGCTCAGAAAATCGGTGTGATTTCAGCAGCGTAACGGCGTGACATAAGAATTCATAAAAAAAGGTTGATGAGAGAGAAATGTGTTCCTCATCATATTTTCATGTAATGGACAAGTAAGGAGGTAATATAGATACATGTCCCAACAATTGTAATGGAATTTAGATTCATGATACAAAAGTATTGATTGAATGTAAATTAGGAGAGAGAAGTTCCTTTCAGAATTTCGGCATAGTAACGGGTGTACATGGGAGGCTTTTAATGAGAGAGATAGGGGTCTCCCATTATTAAAACATAAATAGGGCAGTATGAGGGAGTTTCGAAACCATACCCTAACATTCATAATTGAAATTAAAATGAAAAACAACTTAAATAAAATTGGACAAAAATAAGAATGGAAGAAAAACCTTACTTGAAGTGTGCTTACAAAGGCTAGAGAGAGGTTTTTGAGAGGCTTCTTGGGAGCTTGGGGCACCTTGGGAGGATTCTAGAGAGAGTAGGTAAGAGGTTGGAAGAACTCCACGGGCTTTGAGTGAGGAGGAAGTGGGAGCTTGGGTGGGTTTATATAGGGAAGGTGAGGGAATTCTTTATTATTTAGGTTCGGGTCCCCTTACATTAAATTAATCCAAACCACAAACCATCCCATGGTTTTTGCCCAAGGTTTTTGGAAAAGGGAAGAGGAAAACAATATTTTATAATGCCATAGTTCTTAAAATATTAGGGTTGCTTATGTGAAGGTGAGTCACACTCCCATGGAAATTAATTTAAACAGGCAAGGTGTTGTATAAGTCTTGAGGGGTCCATTAATGCTTTGAAAAGTACGACAAGCAAACCCAAAATCACATTATTTTAATGGTAAAACATATATTGTCTGAACATAAAGATTATATTATTTTATTACACCACTATTGGGTCATTATGATGTCATAAAACACATTATATATTTAAACGGTATTTAATTTTTACACAAAAATTTGATTGTCTCAGAAAATTATGAAAAATTCACCATTGGATAATTTCGACATCCTGATTCCAGAAATGACATTTATTTTCTCAAAATAGTTTTCTAAATATGTTAATTTTCACTTTTAAAATAAAAACTGACATTTATAAAAAATTCATGGGTTTTGACAGAAATGGCTTTCAAACCTTAATAAAAATTTTAATTGCATTCATAAAATTATAAGATCATTTATATTTAATAAAAGTTTAATTTAATAATATTATTTATTTAAACAAACCCTTAATTTAATAAAATAGATTTATTAATTAAATAATAACTGAAAACACCATTAGTACTTTAAAAACTATTTACAATGTATCAAAAATGACTAGAAATTATATTAATTATTATATACAAAAATAATGTACATGAACATAGTACTAATTATTTGTTACATAACCACTTAAAACAGCTGCATAAGACCTAAGGGTAAGGTGTGAGATGGTGACAGACTCTTGGGGAGGCTCGGATAACATCGCTCGAGTGGTAATTTCAATCAACTTCTACTTTTCCCGTAGACGGTCACGTTCGAGCTTGACATGATGAAGATCAGCTTGAGCTTGGTTAAGAGAGAAGCCCAAAGATGCCACCTCTTTTCCGAGATCCGACAAATGGGCTTTGTATGTGGAAATTATACTAAATCAGGCCATCGATTCCTTTGTCTGAGTAAATTAGATTTGTTAAAGTCCTATATTTATAATAATCATGTGATCACTGTTCAACGACTATATTAGTAACGGTAAAAATACATAACATAAAACCAAAGATGATGTCATTTTATATAAACATAAAGAGACATTTAATTAGATCAAGAGGTATTTCCATTAATGAATCTTTGGGTCATTACATTACATCTTCCCCAAATAGTAGTGAATATGGAAAGAAAAAATTCTCCTTTGACACCACTTTGTAACATCCCATGTTCTAACACTCTCTTTTGTGTCCAGAAAAGGGTTGATATGAGACCTCAATCACACCTCCCCAATTGCTAGAGGTTGTTGACTATATGTGGAAGTGTAATGTATATAAAGGGGAGACTATACCCCTTAGTATTAATAGTAATTGAAGATTAAAAATTCATAATAAATGTAAATAATCAATTTAAAAACATAGAGGAAGACCACAATAAAAACCCACTGAATAATATGATAAATAAAAAAGGAAAAATGTAATGAAATTCTAGAATGTAAATAAATTTTGTGCTAGAAAGAATAAAATTAAAGGACTATAAGACTGAAATAAGGTCTTAAAATGTCCCATGTCCTAAACCCCATGTCAGTCCCATCTCCAAACTTCATCCCATAAGAAACAAAGAAATGAACTGTAAGGTTATTTTCCCTTGACCAAACATATGTCCATGTAATCTGCTCAAATACTGGATGGAGGCCAGAATAGGGTGCGAGTATAAATAAATTGATCAAAAACATCTCTTATGAATAAACTAGTTTGATATAAAGTGAATGAAATAATGTTATATATATGTGTATTAATTAATTCAACAATTAATAAAATATCACAACAACTAACTTAGACTCTGTGCTAGAATATCTAATAGAATGTCTTTTGACCAATCCATCCACAAACATATAAACAATTTATTTAATATTCCACATGAAATTAAATCACAACTAAATAACAGTTATATAAGTAAGTAATAACGAAAAAAATCAGGGAATCTGTATCAAGGAATCATACAAGGCCTCATATCATTCTAAACACAAACTAATCTATTATATAATTCAATTATATTTATCATTATCTAACACAACCGGAATCCATATGTCTGGTAACAATCCAATTGAAATAAACGGAAATCCAAGAATAATCTCATTTAATATTTAATGGATATGGACACGCATCATGATGACAGAATCACAATATTGCATAAACATTGGTAATTATCAAAATATAGGGTTAATATTTAGACCTAGTACCATTAATCGATGATCCAACAATGCTCCCAATGGAAAACACCCTTGAACAAGAATTTGTGGATTATTATAAAGAGGTTTCTTTATTAAAAATAATCAACAATAAAACCAAAAATCCAATCTGTTCAGGGATTTAACCACAATGGTTTTAGAAGAAGGGAGATAAGGGATAAACCTAATGAGGAAGAATTACTAGGGATAGAGTGCACAAGGGGGATGTACAGAAAGTGTTTTGGCACCCCAAAATCACCTGGATAATTCTCTAGGGTCGAGATTATAAGATATACTGCTGAAAAAAATGATAATTATACATCATATCTTGTTTAAAAGAATAGGATGGGGAATAAAATTGTGTGTAATGTAGTTACAAATCATGTACATATTTTTAATGGAATATACAGAAAAATCAAAGACCTCAAATTTATTCTGTTAAAACCATCAAACAATTTCTTGACATGTAATCCTTTAACGTGATGTGTAATCCCTTTAAATGATGTGTAATTATTCTATATATGGGTTTTCATCCCATTTTCTTGTTAACAATATCAACCTCCATTATTTCTTATCAACTCATCAAGAACCCAAAAAACACTTTAACCCATTAATACCCAGACTTCATTAAATTTAACAAGCATACATCCCCAAACATTAGAACAATTTCTATAAAAAAATCACTCCATGTGGATCGATTATAATTTTCAAAAGATTCGTTGTAACCAAAGACATCATTCATAAAAAATAGACTTTCAAACTGAAAAAAAAACTGAAATAAAATATAATGAAAAACTTAGAGAGAGGCACACCTGGAAAAACAGGGATCTTACAATATTATTATTATATATATGGTTTGATGGATAAATATTTTTTTCATTATGGGAAAAAAATTATTGGATAGAATAATATTTATTTTGAGGATATTTTTGTTATTTTAAGAGATTTATTATTAGGTTAATATATATTCAACAATTATTTTTAATCTAAAGGATTAATTGGGAAGAATGGAATTAAATTTTTGGGGATATAAATTAAAATTTATGAGATAACATTTTATGTGAATAATTTCTTAAATAATGAGAGTATTGAGTTTTATTCAGATCTAGCAATATTAATTTGTTGCATTTTACATGTTTAACCTTTAATGTAAATTTTAATGTAAAATTTATTGTTTCTTCATATGAAGGATTATAAAATATTATTATTACATTACATTTTGGTAAGCATTTAATGTTTTATATATTTAAACATAGTTGTAATATATTATTATTCTATTACGAAAATTATGATCCTAAAAATTGTAATTTTATTGCCTCAAGGAAAAAATTCATATTGTAAATTCATTTCATGGGGTAAGAGATGAAGTTGGAATTGATCTAATCACATCTAAGGGATGACATTGAGGTTATGAAATATAAATATATCAGATAAGTATATTTTCATATGGTATTATTATTGATTCTAAATGAATTTATAAATTCTAGGATAAGTATATTGAAAAAAAATTACCCAACCATAAAATTTTTTGATTAATTGATGGTCTATTCTCCCATTAAAAATATATGGTTTTGTGATTGCTAATTTTATCATGACCATTTTCTAAATTTCTACCTATTATTTATTGGGCATAATTTTTCTACTCTATGTATATATTTTCACTTCCCAATGATTTTCACATATTTTGGAACATATTTTTTATTCTAAATGAACTAATTCCACTTTGCCTTAATATAAGAGGATGTATTACAATCCCTTTTACAATTAGAGTTCTCATAAAAATAAATTGTTAAATGTAAATCCAAAGATTTAACATTAAAAGTTAAAATATTTTTCATTAAATTTATTGATTAGGGGGAGAATGTTACCCCCTGATATTTTAAATGAAGATAATTATGTTTTATTTTGTATATGACATGCAATATCTAGCCCAAAAAACCCAACATATAATATTCAATTGTTATCATAATAACTGAACCACTAATACTATAAGTATGAATAGAAATAAATAATTTAGAAAATAATGTATAAAAATTTTATGTCTAAAATATATTATTAAATAAGGACTCAATTTTTAGTAATGAATTTAAATGCATTAAAATCGTATTTTTCACCAATGATGTTTTTATTTTTTTTGTGATAAAATAATATAATAAATTAATTCCAACATTGTATATTTTATTATAAAAAAATGAAAACTATTTTTTGAAATAAGAAATAAATAATTATTTTATTTTGATAAATGGATATTTTTCTAAAATAAAGATTTTTTATTGATTAGTGAACAATAGAAATTTATATAAAACTATAATATCTTTTTAGTAAATTAATTAATTTATAATAACCATTATTCTATGATTGTTTAAATGTATAATTGGTATTATTTTTTTACTTTGAATTTAATTAATTACATTTTAATCATATTTATACCATATTTTGGTATAAGTATTTTTTAGGCATAAAAATACATTTTTCTGAAAAGTATTTTTAAGTGCATAATGTTTATATAAACATCTAATTATTAATTACATGAAAGAAATTTATATTATGTAAATTTATGAATTAAAATTCATATAATGATGATTACTAATCATAGAGTTACTGTAATACTATCTTATATTTGGAATACACAATTCCTAAAAAATAGTGTTTTGACATGTTTTGCAGTTTCATTTTCTAATTAAATTCAGTAACTTCTATAAATTACATTTTATAAAATGAAAAACACATTTGGATTAATAATAATTAATATTAGGAAATAATTTCACTTTAATTATTTATCATAATGAATAAAAAAACTTTTATCACCAAAGTATAAGGGTTAACTTGATTAACCTATGCTGAATTTATGCGATATGGCCTCCATTTTTCGTCATAATTATTTTTAGATTAACATATTTAGACCATTATAACCTTATTTTAGTTATTACATAATTTATGGGATAATTTTATAATAAAGTGACAATATAATAATTATTCCAAAGAAAAAGAAAAGGTGTCACTCTTTTTTCATCAAATATTTATTATATACTCATATGGAAATAAAAATAGGAGTGGAATCTGTATTAACATTTATTTTAAACATAATCTATTTTTATTATAGTATTAATTTATTTTTAAATTTTATTTATTATATAGTCAAACTAAACATTTATACAATGTTGACACAGTACTTGGGCAAATAGTTGAAAACTCAAGGTGAATAATTTTAAAACCATTATAAGTTATTTTTTTATGATGATTTATGATATATAAAATAAGTTTATAGTTAATAAAAAGGTATTATTGATTTTGAAATTTCAGATATTAAAAATCATTTATTATCTTCATGTATTGAAAATCAAATAAAATGAATAATGTCAAAAATGAAATTAATGATATTTTATGTTAAATAATATTTTTGTAAATTGTTTAAAACTTCTTAAAAGCATGAAATAGGTAAATTAAAATAATAAATGGTCAAATAATTAATCCATTTTCCATTTTGGTCCAATTTTTATCATATAAGGAAAACTATATCACCTTCAATTTGAAAAACATGTTACCATAGTTAAGGTTAAAATGAGTTTACCAGGGGTGAAAAAAGTGATAAGGGTTAGTTCCTAATTAATCTTTTCTAAATCTAATTTTATGGAAAAATTTAGATCTTATAGTATCCCAAACTAGAATATATATTCTTTTTATAATGACCCATACTTTACATACATTGTTAATACTTAAAAATTGAAGCATACTTATTACAACATATAACAATCCACGAAAGGACCGTATAGGTATAGTGTCTTTAGAAACTGGGAAACATAAACAACTGGTTTATAAAGCGTCTAAACTGTCTCCCATTTATTTCATCATATCTATAGTCACTTTTGGAATATCTGACTTAATAAGCTTCTTCCTGACCTGGTCAAATAAAACATACAAAAGGGTGAGCTCAAATGCTCAGTAAGGGTAAACAAAAGAAATATCAATCACATCATATTCATAAGAACATAACATTTTGGAAATCTAAACCTGCAAAAGAGAGCATAATTTCATAACATGGGATAAATCATAGTAGTGAAATGAAATCCCAATAATCATAATTTAAAACATAAAACCTTGTGTCATACACACATAATCATAGAGAATCATTACATATTAGTCAAGAATCTTTTCCAAGACTATCTTAGTGGACAAAGTCCATTTCTGAACTGAGTTCACTCCTCATTTCAGTCCTGTTTCACTGAACCGGTATAACCTATCATTCCAGCCATGTCTATCTCATGAGATAAAAAATATTTACCCAATTCATTGGGGGGATATATAGGTCCCACCCATCTCATAATGATACCATTCTTATGTGTGCCACAAAATCATAAACCATACATCATAGCATAAACCATGTAATAAAAATGGGAATCTTAATCATCGTGACATCATAAAACAATTCATATAAGATAAAGGAATTAAAAAAAATAATTCCATCACAACATAATCAATTCAATGTAAAAATAGGGATAGAAACAGAACCCTTTATTATCTTAGATGGAAAATAATTTTGATAAAACACTTGAACTCCATTCTTGAGGAAAATATCATTTCTCCTTCAAAAACATTTTCCTTTCCTAACATGTCATACAATTTTAAACTAAAAGAAGTTGATTAAAAATAAACTTGAAAACTTGTAAAGTATGCTTCTTTGAAATAATGTTTTAAAAATCCATTCATGCCGTATAAGTTAAAAAAACATTCTTCTCGTACTTTTGTCGGAAAAGTCAAAAAGTACCTCGTACGAAAAACGACAAAAGATTCCTTTCATATCTTTTACTAAAAACTCACCGAAGGGTAAAATTGGATATAAACTATTGTATAAGGATTTAAATATTACATATTGAGTAAACATGGATTTGGATGATAGAATACACCCCAATAAATACCAAAGTATAAACAATCTCGGATAAAAATGAGATTGTGATATTTTTCCTTACCTTAGGTCTGATTTGCTTCGTAAGTGTGTGAACCTCCTGTATAATGATTTAAATAATGTTATTGACTTATTACATAATCATACATATTGTTATGATATCATATATGGTCATATTCTTAGCTTCTTATTAGTAATATTTCATTACTACTTGTTATTCGGGTGTTTATTACTTTTTGTTCTTATGTGTGTTTGTCGAATAAATTCTTATTCTTCTCTTTAGGTTATAGATACCTCATTTCTAGAATGGTATTAGTGTAATATATATCATATTCATTCATTAAATTCATTTATATAATCATTATGCAATGATGATCATGTAGAACTTATCACATCACATTGTGGAGACGGTATTCTGTACGTACGCACGAGCGATGATATCGTTCCCATGATTGTGGAATTGTATTGGAGTGTATGTAAACTATTTAATAATAAATACCACTTTACAATAATCATATATATTCATTAATTTCACCCTTATACCCATCTAACTAAGGTTGTGGTGGAAAATAGATTACACCACGGCGTGGAGACGGTATTCCGTACGTACGCACGCACGGTGATTTCGTTTTCCGTAGGATGGATAAGAGGTGAAATAGGGTTGTTTCATATTTATAATAACATATCAGTATATAAGTTATACTGATGTTATTAACTCATAATGAAACAACTAAAGAATAGGTAGTAGAAGAAGAATGGAACTTGAAGAAAACGGTAGAAGGTATTACCTCTTTCTCAAAGTGTCTCCTTTAAACATTCTCTTAAGGTACTAGAGTTGGTATTTTGATGAGACCAGTACCTCTAGTTGGTTTCTAAGGAAGTGAGGAAGTTAAATGGGTAGGTTTTGGCCGATCTTGAAGTCTCAAATTGGTGTGAGGAAGAGAGGGAGGAGGTGCCCTTTTATAAGGGAGGAGAGGGGCACCTTTGGAAATATAAGAAATATTAGTTTATATTAGATCCCAAACCCACATAAAAACTTCAAAAATGACTCATATCAAAAGTTTAGATGATATAGGGTTGTAATCCCATTAACCAATAAAATTTAGACATGTTAGGAATTTATTTTAAACATTATCAACTTGATTTATCCTTATTTATCAATTTACTTTTATTTGTGGTAATAATATTCTAAATTTTAAATTATTATAAATAATTACATATGTGTTGTGAATTTTCCATAATTTGACAATTTATGACATGTTCTACCATATAAATTTTAATTTATAATTTTTAAATATTTTTGTGATTTTTAAACAATTTTATAATATGTTATTTTTATAAAATAACAATAGTGTCAATTTTGGCACTATTCATTTATTTGAATATAAATAAAATATATACAGAAGATATGTTCGAAATAAAATATTTAATAGATACCTAAAATGTCATATGTATCTAAAAAATTAGTTTAGCACATTCAATAGTTCATATAATATTTATTTTAATATTTTTAAAACAATTTATTTGATATTTTAATTAATAAAATAATTTCAACATCACTATTGTGTCATAATTAATGATACTTATTTAATCCCTAAAAATTCTAAATAAATTCTTATGATGTAGATAATTATATTATATTTCTGGGGACTATTCATGTTCGAAGTTTCATTAAGTTTATCACCAAATTAAAATTATTATACTTATAAGATTTAAGAAAGTGACATGTTGTCACATTCTTTGGTTTTAATAATAATTAAATCATTTTCATCGAAAAAAGTCCTTTAAATTAATCTAATACGACCCTCAGGTGATATGGGTCTACTTTTAGTCATCCAATAGGATTTTAGAAGGTGTGAGGGTAATTTTATAATCTTATATTTACCCTTAATTACCCGATTTACCTTTAATTATGGTAAATAAAATTTACCGTAGTTAACATTCATAATGCCGAAAATATAAACTGGTCTGTTAACATAATTTGGACCCACTGATTCTGAATATGGAATCCATTTTTCAAAATTCAAAACATATAAGTTCCAGTAATTAATTTAAAATAAATCCCATTGTTAAGAAAACAGGTTTTAGAAGTTAAAACATTGCCAAAGATTGAAATGTTTTTACCTATGAAATCAATGTAAAAATTAATGCTAATGACATAAATTATATAAAATGGTAAAAATATATTCTATTTATACTTTAAAACCATTCAATATTATAATTTATCCATATAAATTATCTCAATGAAAAAAGTTGTTTTTAATTAAAAATTAGCGTATTTTTACTATTCATCAAAATATGAGAGTTATCAGAAAAATATCAAAATATTATCCAAAGTATATTTTTACACCCTGATTCAATAGAAGAATTTTACTTTGTCAAATTTAACTTATAAACATGTCAAAAACTAGATTTAATGTGGGTCTGCCATCAAAAGGTGGGAAAAGTCTATTTTTTGAAAAATATTTCTTTTATCAAAAAAACTGATTTTTCTTTTATACCTCATTCTAGAAAATGTATAAGTTGAATTAAAATGTTATAAAATTCAAAATTAAGTTAGTACTATTCATAACAGCTAGCTTTAATAATATTTTAATAGCATATCATTGTTTAGTGAAACTCGGTATTGCGTACGACACAAGCTATCGAGGAAGGCCGCGGTTGCGTGTAAAGCAAGCCAAGCTAGTGTTGTGTGTAGTGAAAGATTCCTTTGATAAAAACAAGACATTTCTCATAAAAGTCTCGGGCATTACATTCTACCCCCCTTAAAATTAATTTCTTTCTCGAAATTCGTCACTTTTTAACAGAAAGATGAGGATACCTCTCCCTCATCATCTCCTCAAGCTCCCATGTAGCTTCTTCTTATTGGTGGTTCCTCCATAAAACTTTCACCAAAAGAGTGGTCTTGTTTCGTAGGACTTTTTCGCTACGATCCAGAATCTCTATCAGTTGTTCTTCATAAGAAAGATCTTTCTCCAGTGGTACAACTTCTGAGCTGAGTACATGTGAAGGATGTGGTATGTACTTTCTCATGAGAGATACATGGAACACATTGTGAACTTGAGAGAGATTTGGTGGAATCACCAATTGGTAAGATACCTTTCCAACACGATCTAGTATTTCGAAAGGAACAATATATCTAGGGCTCAACTTCCCCTTCTTTCCAAATCTCATGACACTCTTCCAAGGAGATATTCGTAAGAACACATTATCACCCACTTCAAACTCTAGGTCTTTTCTTTGGTTGTCGGCATAACTTTTCTGTCGACTCTGAGCTGCTCTTATGTGTTGTTGAATAGATCGGACCTTTTCTGCCATCTCATCAACAAGATCAGGTCCTAATAGCTTTTTTCCCCAACTTCATCCGAGCAAGTTGGAGTCCTTCATTTCTTTCCATAGAGAGCTTCATAAGGAGCCATCTGAATACTTGAGTGAAAGCTACTATTATAAGAAAATTCCACCAAAGGTAGGTGTTGATACGAACCACCTTTGAAATCCATATAGCATGCTCTCAACATATCTTCTAGAGTTTGAATTGTTCTCTCAGACTGACCGTCTGTTTGAGGATGATAAGCAGTGCTGAAACTCAACTCTGTATCCAGAGTATACTGAAGACTTCGCCAGAACTTAGAGGTAAATCTCGGACCCTGATCAAATATAATACAAAGTGGTACTCCATGCAGTCTTACCACTTCCATTACATATATCCTGGCAAGCTGATCTAGAGAGAAATCCTCTCTAATAGCAATGAAGTGTGCGGACTTTGTATGACGATCAACTATGGCCCAGATAGAATTATTGCCTTTGGATGTTTTAGGAAGTCCTGTGACAAGGTCCATAGTGTTGTTTTCCCATTTCCATTCGGGTATGGGTAATGGTTGTAACATCCCCTTAGACTTCTGTCTCTTAGCTTTAACTTATTGACAAACCAAGCATCGAGAGACATATTCAGCAACATCTCTTTTCATGCCATCCCACCAGAAGTACTCTTTCAGGTCCCTATACATATTCGTGCTTCCAGGATGAATAGAGAATGAAGAACTATGAGCCTCATCCAGCAGCTCCTTCTTTAATTCGGGGATGGGAGGAACACAAACCTGATTCCTGAACTTTATTATCTCATCACAATCAAGGTTGAATTCTGGAACATTTCTCACCATCTTTTGTAACTCTACATTTTCTTTCTATGACTGTTTAATCTTCACATGTTTAGATGGTTGACCATTCATTTGAGAAAGATACGATTTTCCCCCTTCCATTATAATTCCAAGATCCATCCTTTGTAAATCCATAAATATTGGATCTTTCATGATCCTGACATGGTCTTGTAGACTTAATGCATCTTCCACCTTGTTTTCTTTCCTAGGGTGGTAATGAATTGAGCAGTCGTAATCCTTAATCAGCTCCAACCATCTTCTTTGACACATATTCAGCTCCTTTTGTGTGAAAATATACATTAAACTTTTATGATCAGTATAAATATCACACCTTTCACCACAAAGGTAATGCCTCCAAATCATTAATACAAAGATTACCACAGCTAACTCCAAATCATGAGTTGGGTAATTTTTCTCATGGATTTTAAATTGTCATGAGGCATAATCTATCACCATATCATTTTTCATAAGAACACACCCCAATACCTTCTTGGATGCATCACTATAGATCACAAACCTTTCTCCACTACAAGGTAGTGTGAGCACAGGTGCACTGGATAACCTTCTTTTCAACTCCTTGAAATTCTCTTCACATTCTTCCGTCCAAACGAACTTAACTCCTTTCCGAGTCAACTTGGTGAGTGGATTAGATAATCATGAATAATCTTTCACAAAACGTCGATAATATCCATCCAAACCAAGAAAACATCGGATCTCAGTTACTGTTGTTGGTCTCGACCATCTTTCGATAACCTCTGTTTTTGCTGGATCCAAAGATATCCCCTCTTTTGAGATTATGTGACCCAAAAATGAAACTTTTTGAAGCCAAAATTCACACTTGTTAAATTTGGAATAAATCTTCTCCATTCTCAGGGTCTTCAATATAATTCTAAAGTGATCTTCATGTTCTTCCTTGCACTTTGAATAGACAAGAATATCTTCTGTAATGACTACCACAAATTGATCAAGATAGTCTCTAAAGACTCTATTCATCAGATCCATGAAGATAGTAGGGGCATTAGTAAGACCTAATGGAATCACTATAAATTCATAGTGTCCATACCTTGTACGGAAAGTCGTCTTTGGTATATCCTCCCTTTTGACCCTTAATTGATGATACCCTAAATGAAGATCAATCTTAGAAAATTATTGAGCTCTGCATAGTTGGTCAAATAAGTCATCAATGCATGGGAGAGGATATTTGTTCTTGATAGTGATCTTGTTAAGTTCTCGATAATCAATGCAGAGTATCATTGATCCATCTTTCTTCTTAACAAATAGAACAGGTGCTCCCCAAGGTGACGCACTAGGGAGTATGAATCCCTTATCAAGATTATATTGGAGTTTCTTCTTCAATTCCTGCAACTCAATTGGGGCCATTCTATAAGGTGTCTTTGAAATAGGCAAAGCACCCGGTACAAGTTCTATTGAAATCTCAACTTCACGATTTGGTGGAAGACCTGGCAATTCCTCTGGAAAGACATCATCAAACTCCTGTACAATGGGAATATTCTTAATTGTGAGTTTCTCACCAACCATTTATGATAAATAACCTTCATTAAGTGGAGTCAATACCCATAAGATGGAAGAAATTTCCGTTGGAAGGTTATGTTCATCCTTGCATCGATAGACGATCATAGATTGATCTGGAATATGAAATGTTACTTCCCTTCTTTCACAATTGATATGAGCTCTATATAAAGAAAGCCAATCCATGCCAAGAATCACATCAAATTCCACTATAGGAAGGATCACAAGATTTGCAAGAAGCACTTTCCCACAAACTTCAATCGGGGAAGAATTATAAACTTTTGATGCGACTGTTGTGCCATTAGGTGTTGTCACAGCTCACTCAACATCTAATTGTTGAGGTAATACGGTGATACCCATAGAAAATTTTTCAGAAATAAAAGAGTGGGTGGATCCAGAATCAAATAAAACATTTTCTACTTTAGAATGGTTGGTAAGTGTACCTTTCACCACATCGTTATCATACTCCACATCGCTGATAGAAATCACATATGACATTCCTTTGTATTTAGACTTAAGAGTTTGTTGACATCGGCCATCATCATCAACCCTTGGATTTGGGCATTTATTGGCATAATTCCACATCTCCTTGAACTTTAAACATTGAAGTGTAGTAGGTTCATTATGTGTATCCCTTCCTTTGTTTTCATCGTTAGACATCTTCTTCCCATCATCGCGGCATTCAAATGCCCGATGACCTTCCTTTCCACATTTGAAACATTTACTTGTCCCTTTAAGACAACTCCCTCCATGTTTCTTTCCACACTTTGAGCATAAGGGAGAGATCATCTTCTTTTCAGTGTGCTCTTTAGATTTTCCTTTGAATTCCATTTTCCTCTTCTTATCAAACCCATATGACTGATGGGTTATTCCAATCTCCATCTCAAATTTGAGAGCACATCAAACGATTTCCTCGTAGCTATTGAAGTCCCTTATGTCTAAGGCCCTTAGAAGACTTGGTTTTAAGCCACTAAAGAATCGATCGATCTTACTCTCAGGTTGGATAATAATACTAGAAGCATACCTTGCAAGTCTTGTAAAATTTTCTTCATAGGTACCAATAGATTCATCATCCTTTTAATTCAGTTCAAGAAACTCCTTCTCCATCATTTTTTGGAGAATACAAGGGAAGTACTTATTGAAAAATAAATTCTTGAACTCGTCCCATTCCATGGACTCAATTTCATCCCTTTGCCTCATATTCTTAATAAGATTCCACCATTGATCAGCATCTCCTTCCAAACGATACACTGCTAGGATGAATTTATCATGTTCAGAACATTAAAGAACTGAAAATATCTTTTCAGTAGTACTAATCCATTGTTCAGCAACTAATGGATCAGTAGACCCACTGAAAGAGGGTGGACGCTGCCACATGAAGGATTCAACATAATGTTGCTCCTTCCTTTGCTCGTTTGGAAGTCCTGCATGATTCATAGCTTGAGAAAGTTGTGTGATCATGGCTACAAGATTTTTCATTCCATCTCCTATAACTTTTGGTTTCTTAGGGGGATAATCATTGCATTGCCCATCGCATTCTGCATTAACACGGTTCCTTCGGGTTCCAGCCATTGACTAAAACCAAGAAGAATAGTGTGGGCAACCCAAATTATAATAGGAAAAATACATAATCAAGAATAAAATTTCACACTTACGGTCTTATCCTAGGTTATTCATGGACATTTCTAAAACACTAAGATTGTGTTCTATGATTAGAATTATCCTTAGGGTTCTTACTAGGGCTTTCACATCCTAGTTTCCAAAGTTTGGCTATACCTTTCCTCTGATACCAACTATAACGACCCATACTTTACATACATTGTTAATACTTCAAAATTGAAGTATACTTATTACAACATATAACAAAACACGAAAGGACCGTATAGTTATAGTGTCTTTAGAAACTGGTAAACATAAACAACTGGTTCATAAATCTTCTACACTATCTCCCATTTATTTCATCATATCTATAGTCCCTTTTGGCATATCTTACTTAATAAGCTTCTTCCTGACCTGGGGAATGAAAACAATGAAAAGGTTGAGCTCAAATGCTCATTAAGGGTAAATAAAATAAATATCAATCACATCATATTCATAAGAACATAACATTTTGGAAATCTTAACCTGCAAAAGAGAGCATAATTTCATAACATGGGATAAATCATAGAAGTGAAATGAAATCCCAAAAATCATAATTTAAAATATGAAACCTTGTGGCATACACACGTAATCATACAGAATCATTTCTTATTAGTCAAGACTCATTTCCAAGACTATCTTAGTGGACAAAGTCCATTTTTGAACCGAGTTCACTCCTCCTTTCAGTCCTGTTTCACTGAACCGGTATAACCTACCGTTCCAGCCATGTCTATCTCATGAGATAAAAAATATTTAACCAATTCATTGGAGGGACATATAGGTCCCACCCATCTTATAATGATACCATTCTTATGTGTGCCACAAAATCATAAACCATACATCATAGCATAACCCTTGTAATAAAAATGGGAATCTTAAACATCGTGACATCATAAAACAATTCATATAAGATAAAAGAATTCATAAAAATAATTCCATTACAACATAATCAAATCAATGTAAAAATAGGGATAGAAATATAACCCTTTATTATCTTATATGGAAAATAATTTTGATAAAACACATGAACTCAATTCTTGAGGAAAATATCCTTTCTACTTCAAAAACATTTTCCTTTATTAACATGTCATACTATTTTAAACTAAAAGAAGTTGATTAAAAATAAACTTGAAAACTTTTAAAGTAAGATTCTTGGAAATAATGTTTTAAAAATCCATTAATGTCGTATAAGTTAAAAAAACATTCTTCTCGTACTTTTGTCAGAAAAGTCAAAAGGTACCCCGTACGAAAAACGACAAAAGTTTCCTTTCATATCTTTTACTAAAAACTCACCGAAGGGTAAAATTGGATATAAACTATTGTATAAGGATGTAAATATTACATATTGAGGAAACATGGATGTGGATGATATAATATTACACAGTAAATACCAAATTATAAACAATCTCGGATAAAAATGAGATTGTGATATTTTTCCTTACCTTAGGTCTGATTTGCTTTGTAAGTGTCAGAACCTCTTGTATAATGATTTAAATAATGTTATTAACTTATTACAGAATCATACATATTGTTATGATATCATATATGGTCATATTCTTAGCTTCTTATTAGTAATATTTCATTACTACTTATTATTCGGGTGTTTATTACTTTTTGTTCTTATGTGTGTTTGTCAAATAAATTCTTATTCTTCTATTTAGGATATACATAACTCATTTCCATAATGGTATTAGGGTAATATATATCATATTAATTCATTAAATTCATTTATATAATCATTATTCAATGAAGATCATGTAGAACGAATCACATAACATCGTGGAGACGGTATCCTGTACGTACGCACGAGCGATGATATCGTTCCCATGATCGTGGAATTGTATTGGAGTGTATGCATACTATTTAAGAATCAATATAACTTTACAATAATAATATATATTCATTACTTTCACCCTTATACCCATCCAAGTAAGGTGGTGGTGGAAAATAGATTACACCATGGCGTGGAGACGGTATTCCGTACGTACGCACGCGCGGTGATTTCGTTTTATATAGGATGGATAAGAGGTGAAATAGGGTTGTTTCATATTTATAATAACATATCAGTATATAATTTATACTGATGTTATTACCTCATAATGAAACAACTAAAGAAGAGGTAGTAGAAGAAGAATGGAACTTGAAGAAAACGGTAGAAGGTATTACCTCTTTCTCGAAGTGCCTCCTTTAAACTTTTTCTTAAGGCACTAGAGTCGGTCTTTTGATGAGACCAGTACCTCTAGTAGGTTTCTAAGGAAGTGGGTAAGTGAAATGGGCAGGGTTTGGCCGAGCATAATGTCTCAAATTGGTGTGATGAAGAGAGGGAGGAGGTGCCCTTTTATAAGGGAGGAGAGAGGCACCTTTGGAAATATAAGAAATATTAGTTTATATTAAATCCCAACCCCACTTAAAAACTTCCAAAATGACTCATATCCGAAGCTTAGATGATATAGGGTTGTAATCTCATTAACCAATAAAATTTAGACATGTTATGAATTTATTTTAAACATCATCAACTTGATTTATACTTATTTATCAATTTAATTTTATTTGTGGTAATAATATTCTAAATTTTAAATTATTATAAATAATTACATATGTGTTGTAAATTTTCCATAATTTGACACTTTATGACATTTTCGATCATATAAATTTAATTTATAATTTTTAAATATTTTTGTGATTTTTAAACAATTTTATAATATGTTATTTTTATAAAATAACAATAGTGTCAATTTTGACACTATTCATTTATTTGAATTTAAATAAAATATATACAAAAGATATGTTAGAACTAAAAGTTTTAATAGATTCATAAAATATCATATGTTTCTAGAAAATTAGTTTATCACATTAAATAGTTCATATAATATTTATTTTAATATTTTTAAAACAATTTCTTTGAAATTTTAATTAATAAAATAATTCCAACATCACTATTGTGTCATAATTAATGATACTTATTTAATCCCTAAAAATTATATATAAATTCATATGATGTAGATAAGTATATTATATTTCATGAGACTATTCATGTTCGAAGTTTCATTAATTTTATCACCAAATTAAAATTATTATACTTATAAGATTTAAGAAAGTGACATGTTGTCACATTCTTTGGTTTTAATAATAATTAAATCATTTTCATGGAGAAAAGTCCTTTAAGTGAATCTAATACGATCCTCAGGTGATATGGGTCTACTTTTAGTCATCCAATAGGATTTTAGCAGGTGTTAGGGTAATTTTATAATCTTATATTTACCCTTAATTACCCGATTTACCTTTAACTATGGTAAATAAAATTTACCGTAGTTACTATTCATAATGCCCAAAAATAAAAAGTAGTCTATTAACATAATTTGGACCCACTGATTCTGAATATGGAATCCAGTTTTCAAATTTCAAAACATATAAGTTTCAGTAATTAATTTAAAATAAATCTCGTTGTTAAGAAAACGGGTTTCTGAAGTTAAAACATTGCCAAAGATTGAAATGTTTTTACCTATGAATTCAATGTGAAATTAATGATAATGACATAAATTATATCAAATGGTAAAAATATATTCTATTTATACTTTAAAACAATACAATATTATAATATATCCATATAAATTATCTCAATGAAAAAAGTTGTTTTTAATTTAAAATTAGCGTATTTTTACTATTCATCAAAATATGAAAGTTATCAGAAAAATATCAAAAAATTATCCAAAGTAATTTTTTATACCCTGATTAAAAAGAAGAATTTTATTTTTTCAAATTTAACTTATAAACATGTCAAAATCTAGATTTAATGTGGGTGCGCCATTAAAAGGTAGCAAAACTATATTTATTGAAAAATATTTCTTTTATCAAGAAAAAAACTGATTTTGCTTTTATACCTCATTCTAGAAAATGTATAAGTTGAATTAAAATATTATAAAATTAAAAATTCAGTTAGTAATATTCATAATAGATAGTTTTAATAATATTTTAATAGCATATCGTTGTTTAGTGAAACTCGGTATTGCATACGACGCAAGCCATCGAGGAAGGTCGCGGTTGCGTGTAGAGCATGCCAAGCTAGTGTTGTGTGTAGTGAAATATTCCTTTGATAAAAACAAAATATTTCTCATAAAAGACTCATGCATTATACTTTTGGATGTTTTTTAATTTAATATGACATTATTGTAATATAGTATTTTATGAAATTCAAAAAGTTCCCCTATAATCACTTATAAAAAGGAACCTCCCCACCTATTTTATCCACATGTATAGACCCTTTTAATTCAATCAATTCTTAAATTAACCCATTCATTTATTTAATTAAAATTTATTAGAGTAATTTTTTTTAGAAAACCCTCCTATGAAGGATTTTGGAGAAAAGCTAAAGAGGTTGTCTCAAGAAACGGTATAGTTCTTGACCAATCATTTTTGTTTTATTTCTCCTCCCACATCCTTTAAATCCTATACAAACATTAGGATATAATAAAATTAGTATCTAAAATATAAAAAATGTTTTATTTTTAATGGAATAACCTAAATCCATATAACATTCCATACAATGTTAAATGAAACCATCATTCATATGTATGGTGGTCTACCGCATTGCGATCCGATGTAATTCATTTCTCATCCCAACCACTCGTGGATGGTTTAAATGAAAGATTATATATATATTTGTGTGATTGAAATTAAATATTTATCAATGGTTAAATTTAAATTATCTTATAATTTCTTACCTTCCCATTCATTTAAAAATGATAATGACTATTGTGTATACTTGGGGAATACAACAACCAAGAAGTGATGTGATTCTTTTTTAAACATATCACTCCATGGATGGTATATATAAGTATACTTTAAGAAATAATATTATATATATGATATAATTATCATTTTTTAATAATTAGAAAACACATATCTTATTTATATGAAGATCATTGGAAACATTAAATGTACTCATGCGTACGTACGACCTACCATGTCAATTATTTTAATGAAGTTCATTTTTTATAAGAATGTATCATTAATGGTTTTAAAAGTATAAATAAGGTATTAATATTAATATTATGTAATTATTATTATTCTAGATATGAAGGAATGATGAATTATTTTACCATAGTCAAACTACCGAAGTCAATTTGGACATATGAACTAAGTATTATCAAAACTCCAAATTTGACCTCAATTGATTATGTAATTAAATGTAAAATGTAAATAATAATAATAAAAGGAATAATAAAAAATTTAAAGGTTTTTAAAAAGGTAAATAATTAAAATATGTTTATTATTAATGAATATAAGTAATATATGTGATGAGTTGGACCTGAGGTAATGGATTTCATCTCAATATCCATTCAATGGGTAATATTTTATTATTATGAACCCATTTATTATATATGATTTATATAATAATATTTTAGTTTTTATATCATGAATGATTAATTAGTACTTTTATTTTATTCTTTAATTCATATAATTTCATCCAAGAGGATTAGACATGAATATTACTAAGTGGTAACAGGTTTCATATCCGAACTTATTTCTACTCAGTTATATTACATCTTCATTCTCTTTAATATTATAATATTATGTGTTTCATTAGTTTTTATTATTTTTTGTTTTATTTAATATTTTTCAATATGAATTTAAATTGGATGAAAATAATTAATTCATTTATTATTTCTCACTTCAACGGTAAAAACTTTTGAAGATATTTCATCTCAATTTCCACACCGTTGAGATATATTTGATATTACGTACAAATTTAGTTTGAAGATGTGTATATACTACTCCTTTGACACTTTATATCATGATTATATTTATATTAATTTTATTTAATTTTAATTTTATGGTTATTTTATTCAAGTGGGTTATGATTTAATATTTACTAAGGCAGCAAGGGTTTATACTTTAATATCATTTTAATTGGGATTTCTTATGCTTGAAAATACATTGGAAGAAATTAAATGGTTATTTTATAATAAATTCCTATAATTTCCATCTATTATTTTTAGTCATGAAATTTTCAAGTAATATTTCAATTTTATACTCTTTTGATTTTAATAATATTGAGAAAATGTTGTTATGAAGAGCCAAATTAATTTATTTTTATGGTAAAACATTTTTTTCTTCATATATACGTTTTTTCAAAATATTATGAAGAATATTTTTAATATTATCCTATGATTTATTAAAATCATTTTTAAACATCGATGATGTTTTTTAAAAAATTAAAATAAATCTTTTAGTTTTTCAAACTAGGGTCTTTAACTTTTTATTAAAAACATGAAAGGATATTTTTTTAACATACATTGAATAAATGTATTTTTATTAACATAGTTATTGGTTATTGATTTTTATATATAATATAAATATTTATGTGATTCTTTTAAAAAATTATTGTTTCCCTAAATCATTGCAAAAAAGTTTAATGTTATTTTAAAATTTAAAGGGGTATTTTCCTAAAGAAATTTTTTAATTCTTTTTTTGGTATTTATATTCATTAATGAAAAAACCCTTTTTTTAATTATAATTCACTCGTTGTCTGTTTTAATAATACAATAATTATGATTCATATGGTTGTTTTATGGATATTTTTACCAGGAAATGTATTGAAATTCACATTCATGATTAATTTGGACGATAATAACATTTCCTTGAAAAAATCATCTTGTTGTGATCATTATGGTCTAATTTATTTTAAATATCAATATTCATTGTATCATGTATATGAATATTTCATAAACCATATATAATTTTTATAAATTGAGTCTTACCATTGTTTTTATTTAATCTAATTGAGAAATATTAATATTTCATATTATTTACTCAATATAGATATTTTTTAATATGAAATATTGTTTATGAATTAAATTTATCATTAAATACCTGAGTTATATGTTATATATTCCATGAATGGTGGTACCAAGTAATAGATATCCCCTAAATGCATCAATATTTCTCAGGAGACTAATTAGTATGCATGAAATTAATTGAATATTATGTTTTCAAACGTAATGTGGGATTCAAGTATGTATCTAGTTTACCAAGATACTAAACTATTCAGTACATTATAATGTGATCACATGTGTCTAGTACGAATGTATTAATATAATCATTGGATCTGGCCAAGTGGGTTCGGGGTCATTATAATCCATCATTAAAGGAAGACTTGGATTAATGAGAGAACTTTGGAATTTATACCCTATACATGTATCTCGAGAGGTCATGAAGGAGGATTCAAAATTATGACATCATTAGAGGTTTTACCATGGTAAAGGGATTTGAATGAGATAATCTATGTTAATTCAAACCATAATGAAGATCTCTGTGGAATAAGGGACTTAAAAATTGGTTAAATTACACATAAAATGTTTCCTTCACAGCATGAACCCATAGAGATCAAATCATTAAGGGAATGAGACTATTGATAAGTGGTTAATATCCACATTTGGAGCTCAATTTTCTCATAAAATTAGATTCTGACATGAATTCATATCATTCATGTAAGTAATTACAAAAGGATGTTTGAAAAAGAAATTTATGTGAGTGGCCCTAAAAAATGTTATATATGTGGATGGACCCATGATATTTCTATATAGAAGTTCCATTATGATAAATATATTTTAGAATAATTTTAATAACCCAGATTTTCTCTAGGACCTTCCTTTGTGAAAATCTAGTGTTTAAGGGTTCTAAGAGGCAACTATGGCTCACTTCGAGAGTTTTCCAAAATATCTATTTTATTCCATAAGCATGTCAGTGCGTCGACAAGCCAGTGTGTCGGCATGTTAGTTCATCGGAATCGATGAGGCAAGGGGATTCGACATCGATTATTCAAGGGGTGTTGACATCGGTAGGTCAGGGAGTCAGTAGGTCAGGATGTTGGTAAGTTAGGGTATCAGTTGGTCAGGGCGTCGGTATGTCAAGGCATCGGTAGGTCAGGGCATCGGTAGGTCAGTGTGTCAGAAGGATAGTGCATTGGTAGGCCATTATGTCGGTAGGCCATGGAATCAGAATCTTAATGTTGTTATCTTTACATTAGTAACTCAACCATCTCTGACTCACCCATTGCTGACTCATTTCTAGTTTTCCGAGTTTTCCCAGTTTCTCCCCTATTAAATGTTTTTCTCCATTTAAAGTTAATCTATCAACTCGCAGTCGTCCATTTTTCAATATCTATTATTTTTTTAGGGGAATTTTTAAATATCTATTAATTCTAATGTTTGAAACCTCCAAGCCAGGTGGTCATTCCATGATCTAACGTTCAATTAACTTGAAATTGTCTCCCTGGTTTTAGGATCTAGCCACTTCTTAATCTGAGATCCTCACATCATTCTTCCTTTAATTTTCTCATAGTGTCTCTATCGAATTCCTCCCGATATGAGTCATTAACCCATGTTGTGGCCCTTCCCTCCCATTATTTGAGTTCTTCCTACAAGTCACAACATCCAAATTTATTGACACAAGAAGTAACTTTGATCTTTGATCAGCCATGTGGGGACTATATTTTTCTTCTCACTAATTCTGCATCATGTGGGGTGGGTATATTAATGGTTCTTTATAAGGAACAACTGGATACTCTTCCTGAAACAATAATTAAACAAGAATTTAATATGATCAAAAGATTACTCACGTAAAAAAATAATGGGTAGGGTGTCGTTTGAAGTTGGTAACCTGTTTAATTTTTTTATCTTTGATTCTCTTATGGCTATTGTGGTTTTATGCCTTCTAAAAAACACGACCATTGGTGGTATTTTCTTGTGAACTTATCGTGTTTCATTATGTTGTTTTTACGTATAGATGAATCATGAAATTTGATTAATCATATACACTAAGTCAAATAAAGTGATGCCCCATGATCAATTTTTTTTTGATCACCCTGGTTGTATTAAAGTTGAAATTAAACAAACCATGTTATTTAAATATTAATAGGCTTGGTTTGATTGTTGTGGTTATTTGTTGTGTGTTCTAGTCTAGTTTCTATGGGAGCGGTATATGGGGTGGTATATTTGGGTGTGTTGGTATCTCCGTATGATAAATTGATTGATTTTGGAATCGATGAACTTGTAGGAAATTGGACTGCCTTTCTATTGTGTTTTCCTTGTGATGTGACATCATGCAGTGAGAT
Source organism: Viscum album (assembly GCA_963277665.1). Classification (NCBI taxonomy): domain Eukaryota; kingdom Viridiplantae; phylum Streptophyta; class Magnoliopsida; order Santalales; family Viscaceae; genus Viscum; species Viscum album. Next base: position 1,569,746,786 of record OY728160.1, read on the forward strand.
AAGAGGTCTTGTTTTGTGTTGTTGTGCAGTGGGACTACAGTTTTGTTGTGAATGTTGGTTGGTATGGTTTCAGGTTTTAATTTCTTGGTGGTGTTGGAATAATTTATATTGAATCCCCTTAAATAAATAAATTGGAATTGAAAAAAAGGGAATTGGTTTTATGCATTGAAGTGGTTGTTGTATGGTTGTTCATATAGGAGTAGCAGCAAAAGTAGTTCTGGTGTGGGCTTGTTTTCTCTTCGTGTGAAAACTGTAGGTTGGTCTGAGTGTTTTTTTACCTATATATATAGATTTTAGTTACTTTTTATTTCTATATTCACCCCACGTTTTTCGAGAATTATGTTTTGAACACCTACATTTCATAGTGGATGGTGTCTTTCCCAACATCCTAGTTGGAGGATGGATGGCTGGTTACATATTTTTTCATTCACACCCTCTTCCAGATCATGATTCTCGGGTGTATCTGGGCAAGAAATATTGGCTTAAGGCTTACCATATCCACTATTATATGAGAAAAGGTTTGTTTTTGATGAGGGGATCAGGTCTTTGCAGGCCAGGTCCATTTTCCCAAGTACCATCAGGATGAGGCCCATGTGTTTTTGAGCATGGTGTGTGGTTATTGAGGCCTTAGTGTTTTCAAGCATGGTGGTGCTTTTTGTCGATCAAGTGTCTACAGGCGTTGTTGTCTACGGTTTGAGGCCTAAGTCTGTGTCGGAAAGTTTTGGTAGTGGGATTTCATGTAGTAAGTGTGGCAGTATCAAGACTCTAGATCATTAGGAATGAGCAGTTAACCAGTGGGAAAGTGGTGTGGGGTACCTAGATTTTTATGTACTTATATTATTACTTTACATCACCTTAATTACATCATTGTATGTGCCATGGTGAGGCTGGGATGGTTAGTATTCATTGGTTGGTTCTTGTGGTTCTACGAACTTCTAGTAGGGGCATTAGTATGCCTCCTCACTTGTGCATGAGTAGATTTAGTTTCCTTACTGAGTATACTTAGATTCTCAATCTATGAATGTAAAAAAAATCAGGCTTCCAGGTTAACATTGAGGACCGTGATGGACTTTACTAGCTCGGGCATCGAGATAATTGTTTTTACGGAAGAGATTATTTTCCTTGGAACATTATTTAAGAGTTGTTTCTTACTTTTTATTAGCTTTACTTTTGAACATTCATGTGGGAATGGATTCTTGGCTTTACTTTCACCTTTATTCCTTAGTGTTTTGGGGCTTTAACATCTTATCTCTAGATCATGTTCTATAAAAAGGGTAATTCCTTCCATTTGGGTGATATTATATACCCTTGGTTCTAGTCTCCTCTCTAGGTACTGTTGATTGTGGGACTCATGGGTCATTATATCTCATTCTTCTTGAGGATGGAAGGGAAGCGAAATTTGCCATCCCTTCCCTCATCTGTAATAATATGTGTCGTGAAAGATTTGTATCAGAGATGATGGTTGAGGGATAGTATGGAGATCGGGATTAGGCATAGTGAGGATTTCACAGGATGGTTGGGAAACTGTATTATGAAATCATGGTGCACGTAATAGGCTAGGGAAGATTGGCTAGGACACTTGATTAAAGGCCCCCCCATGATACAATTCAAGGACTCTGGACCTACTGAATAACCAGGTGAATCTACACTGATTTCTTTTTCATGGTGCACGTAATAGGCAAGGGAAGATTGGCTGGGACTCATGGGTCAATATATCTTATTATTTTTTTGATTTCTTTTTCATCCATGGCACCCAGATGTCATCCACGAGTGGTATGAGAAATTGATTCCCATAAGGTTTATATCTGAGTGATTAGCGGAGGGCTGATTGGGAGGATGAGGAAGACTAGTGGCAGAAGATTCTCTGTTACATCAAGCGGAAGACTCTGGGAAAGTACATGTGAAACATCTCAAACATGGGGACAGAGAGCTAGCTCGGTGATTTTGTGATCGATTTCAACTTGATTTGAGCTCCTATAGAGTATTGGGTTCATCAGGAAGTGATCTAGATGCAAGGATCAATGCATCGGTGGTGGATGATTTACCTTTGGGATAGGATGGAAACTAAGGTTTTGTGGGATGACATTGAGAAGGATTTCTAAGAGGAATTACATTCTTCCACAGTAATGGATAAAGAGATGTATGTGCTTATCTCCCTCCAGTAAGGGAGTTTTTTGGTGAGAGAACTGGGGATCATGTTCAAGGATCTCCTTTATTTTCCACCAGAACAATTACCAAATGAGGAGTCCCAAGAAAGATGCATAGAGGAGGCACTCTGACCTTCTCTTCAGTTATGTCCTCATTAATGTAACTATGTCACCCAATAGCTATAACATGTAGTGGTCGTGTTTGCAAAGCAGTTTTTGTGGAATAACCTCATCGAGGAATGTTTCATGGACTTCACAGATCATATGAGCTTGAGGTATGTCTTCTCCCAAGGAGACATGAACTTTCGGAAGTGGAGGAGGATCTAGATACTTAAGGAAAATGACTTTGTGTTCTCCTTCACCTCATTAAAGGTGAAAATTTAGGTCGATGACTTGAGTAGGAAGTTGCCGAAAGATGTAGTCCAGGAGCCCACTAATTCTTAGAAGTCAATTGAGGAGTTACCTAATTTTCATATGGGTATTAGAGTGGAGGATGGTAGAGGTTATCTGTTTCAGATGACTATAAAATATTCCTTGGTATGGTAGGTGGATGAGCCTTAGTGGGAAGACTTAGAGGTGGAAGTGATGTGTGATTTCATTAGCCAGGGTGATGTTCAAGATGGTTGGTTGAAGGATATTCAGAATAAGATGTTGTTCCGTGCGAATCTGTTTGTCCCGGTGGCGATGCTTGAGGGAGTTCTTGGTGAGTTCCATAATTCACCCCTGGCTGTACATAAAAGAGTCTTTAAGATATATTGTGGCTTGGGAGGTTAGTTTTGGTGGCTCAAAGTGAAGGGGGAAGTGGTGGAGTTTGTGGAAAGGTTCCTAGTATGTCCACAGGCGAGGGCCTAACATCGTGTTCTTGGTGGTCTGTTGTATCCCTTAGATGTTCCTGAGTGGAATTGGGATGACTTCATGATGGATTTAGTCACACGACTACCCAAGGATGAAGGATTTTGTGCTTCTATCTGGTTAGTGGTGGATCAATTGACGAAATCATCTCACTTCATAATGATTAATGCGTCGAGTGTAGTTGATGCCTTATAATATAGGTATGTGGGTGATGTGGTGCGGCTGTATAGTGTTCTGAGATCCACCATTTCAGCTCAGGATGCATGATTTAATTCACGATTATGGAAGAGATTACATGATTATTTTGGCACCTAGTTTTGGCTCAACACTATTTTCCACCCTCAGACAGATGGGAAGATGGAGTTGACCTTCCAGACGTTGCAGGATATACTGTGTGTGTGTGTGTTTTTGTTGTCGGAGGATCATATGTACAACACTTTCCAGTAGTGGATTTTTTCTACAATTACAGCTATCACTCTACCATTGGCATGGTACCATTCGAATCCTTGTACAAAGACTGTGTCTTTCACTAGTGTTTTGGATAGAGGTTGGGGAGGAAATTATTCATTGCCCAAAGGTGGGGTAGATCATGGAAGAGAATGTTCTAATTGTGTGTGGATGAATGAAGGTAGGTTAGGACTGTTAAAAGTCATATGCCGCCCATAGGAGGAAGACATTGAAGTTCGAGTTTGGGGACCACATGTTCTTAAAGGCCTCCCCTCATCATGTACAGTAGAAGTTTTGAAATGGAAGAAAGCATTCCCCCATGTTCATCAGACCTTTTGTTGTGTTGGGATGAATTGGTGATGTGGCATATCAGCTAGAATTTCCACCATGGTTAAAGATGATACACAACAAATTTCATGTCTCTAAACTCCTTTGGTATCTCCCTGAGGACTCCCACATCCTAGAATGTGGAGATTTCTATATCAAGGATGATGCAACATTCATAGAGAAACTGATGAGAATCAAAGATCGTGAGGAGAAATTGCTTCATGGATGGACCATTATGTTGGTATGTGTGCTCTTGAGGCATGTTTTCCTCATTGATAGTACATTGGAATGAGAGACCCGGATGCATGCCTAGTACCTAGAGCTCTTATGAGTCTTTCTCTTGTGTTTTATTTATTCCGTGATTATGATTTAATGTTTGACCTTACATGCTCTATGATAAGTTGTTTCCTCGTTATGGGATTTTTTTGAATATTCGTGACTATCAACGGGGAAGAAACCTAATCCCAAATCAAGATGAATTAATGTGGATGCAATTAAACCCATGTGGGTGAGTCAGTGCCGACCAAAGAAGATTGTATCTTGACCAGGGAAGGATCTCTAATCCATCTATCTGGACAGTGTGACCTTTGGTGTATGTATGTTTTCTTGGGGAAGTGGAGCCTTAGTGTCTTCCCAATTGTTTAGGAGATATAGTTCGAATAGGTGTTCTTGGGTCTAGAGGTTTACCCTCCAGTTCTCAATAAAGGGTAGTTTACTCCTGTGGGATATCTTAAGGGATGGTTTTTTAGACCTCCTTCATTCTAGGATAGTTTTGAAATTCTCAAAGTTGATAATAGTTTGAGAGGTAACTGATGTAATAACCTCAATTTTCTATAGGCCCTTAATTTCTAAAAATCCATTTTTTAAGGGTGTGGGGAGGAAACTATGGCTCACTTTAAGAGTTGTCCAAAATTTCTAGTTTTTCCACCATCTTGTCAGTGCGTTAGAATGTCAGTGTGTCCGCATGTCAGGGTGTTGGTATCGGTGAGTAAAGGGGGTGTCAGCATCAGTGAGTCAAGGGGAATTAGCATTGGTGAGTCAAGGGGCGTCAACATTGGTAGGTCATGGATTCAGCATGTTAGGGAATCGGTAGGTTAGGGCGTCAATAGGTAAAGCCAACAGTAGGTCATTGTGTTTGTAGGACATGTCGTCGGTAGCTCTACATCAGAATATCAACCTCAGTAGCTCTCCCATCGGCGACTCACCCATTGGTGACACAACCATTGGTGACTCATTTTCAGTTTTCTGAGTTTTCCCAGTTTCACCCATGTTACGTGTTTTTCTCTGTTTAAAGATAATCTATCAACTCCCAACTATTTCCTAGAATACCTCCACTGTTTAGGAGGGAAATTATTAAATCTCAATTAATTCCAACATTTTAAATTTCCATGATGTGTGGTCAAGCCAAGATATGACGTTCATTTTTTTAAAAATGGTCTCCCTAATTTTAAGATTTTTCCTCTTCTTAAGTTGAGATCCTCTCTTCCTTCTTCCTTTAGTTTTCTCTTGATGTGCCTAGAGACATTATCCCGATATGAGTCATGCGCCCATGTTGGAGCCCTTCCCACTCATCCATGGAGTTCTTCTTGCAAGTAACACCATCCCTTGTTCTTGGAATAAGAAGGAACATCATTATTTGATCATCCATTTTGGGACTTTCATTTTCTTCTCTTTAATTGTGTATCATGTTGGGTGGGTATATTAATGGTTCCTTATATGGAACGACTATATACTCTTCTTGAAACTAGAATTAAACAACAATTTAATATGATCAAAAGATAACTCATGTAAATAAAATAATGGATAGGGTGTGTTTTTTTGTTCGATGCCTGTTTTATTTTCTTATATTTCATTCTATTATGGTTGTTATGGTTGTATGCCTTCTAAAAATCATGACCATTGGTGGTATTTTCTGGTGCACTGGTGGTGTTTCTTTGTGATGTTTTTATTTACAAAATTAAAATTAAATCTGATTAATCACATACACTCATTTAAATAATGGGATTCCCCAATATCAAATGAGTTATATGATCAACCCAGATATATTAAAGTGGAAATTAAAGATCCCTTTCTGATTAAATTTGAATACGCTTGGATTGATTGTTGTGGTTACGTGATTTGTGTTCTGTTCTAGGTTATGTGTGATCAATATAATGGGTGGTATAAGGGGTGTGTTGGTGTCTTAGTCTAAGAGATCGATTGATTTTGGAATGGGTGAACTTGCAGGTAGCTGAACAACTATTATATTGTGTTGTGGTCGTGAAGCGACATCGTGTTGTGGGACTTCAAGTCTAGTTTTGTGTTATTGTGTAGTGGGACTATAGTTTGGTATTGTTTGTTGCTTACAATGTATGTAGTTATTAGTTTCCAAATGTTTTTAGAATAATTTAAATTGAATCCCCTCAAATAAATAAATGGAATTGAACAAAAATTGGATTGGTTTTTTGATTTTCTGATGTTGTTTTAGGATTTTTCATGTAGGAGTAGTAGAAAAAGCGGTGTTGGTGTGGGACTCTAGTCTGTTTGTGTGAAAACTAGAGGTTGGGGTTGACTATATGTTTAACAATATATATATATATATTTTAGTTCCTTGTTAATTCTATATACCCCCACACTTATTGAGAACTGTGTGTCGGACACCTCCATTTCATGGGGGAGGGTATCTTTCGCAACATACTGGTGGGATGATGGATGGATGGTTACTCATTTTCTTCCTCATTCCTACTTCTAGATCTCTCCACTCAGGCATATCCAGGTAGTCTGTAGTGGATTTTGGCTTACAATTATCTATGATTCGTCAGGAAATTTTTTTATTGTACGAGGGGATCATGTTTTGTGGCCCATGTATGTTTTCCCATGTACCATCTATATGAGGGCCAGGTGTCTTTGAGAATGGAGTGTGGTTGATGAAGACCATTTGTCTTCCAGTGTGGCAGTGGTTATTGTGGCCAAAGTGTTTGCAGGCATGTTTGTTTGTGGTTTGTGGTCCAAGTGTGTGCGTGGTCATTGCAACAATGGGACTATGTGTGGGAAGAGTGGTAGCGTCAAGATGTTAGATCGTTAGGAATGAGAAATTAACTAGTAGTAAAGTGATGTTGGGTACCCAAATTTCGATGTGGTTATATTATTACTTTACTTGAGTTGCATTAATTTGGTGAGTGTGCCATGGTGAGGTTCGACTGGTTATTATTCCCCGGTAGGTTCTTGAGGTTCTACTATATTCTCATTGGAGAATTGCTATATATCCTCACTTTTTCATGATTAGATTCAGTTTTTCGACTGAGTATACTTATATTCTCACCCTAAATATGTAAAACTGATATCAAGTTTCCAAGAGATCTTTATGGACCGTCCAAGACATTACTAGCTCAGGCGTCGGGATTCTTTCTATTGCTACATAGTTTATTTTTCTTGGTACATTATTTTGGAGTTTTTTCTTACTTTTTATCATCTTTACTTATCATCTTGCTTGTCAGAATGGATTATTGGATTGACTTTTACCTTTAGTAATTTGTTTTGTTCGGATTTACCATCTTATGTCTGAATCTTGTTCAATAAAATGGGTAATGACTTCTATTTGTGTGAGATTCTATAACATTGGTTCTAGTCACCACTCTGGGGACTACTGAAGGTAGGACTTAAGGGTCATTATCTCTTCTTCATCATTATGAAGGAAGGGAATGGCACTTTTTTATCCCTTCCCTCACCTTGGAAAGGGAGGGTCATAACAATAATTTTATCTATTTCTTCTCTCATTAAAGAATAATGATTTTTATGAATTTTATTTTAATTCATCATAAAAGGGAATGATTTAAGCTATTCATTTTTCATCACTTGATGACTTTACATATGTAGATGTAATGATCCCTTAATTACAATAATAGATTTTAATATGTCATTTATCTCCTTGTGCATAATATTCCATCTGTTTCTATTTATGTGAATTCCATGAGTTTATTGGGGACATATTATTACTACCCTCTCAGACTATGCAGTCACATGGGACTCAAGTGTTTGTGATGCTTCCATGTGGTCTTGATGAATAACCATCTAGAAGATGTTTTAAATGCTTTATACCATGAAGAGGATCTGAAACCTTTAATAATAACTTCTTAAAAATCACAAATGGTTCTAAACTATGATAATTTGATATGGATGTGAAGGGATAAATAGTCATCATAAATTTATACAACTACGGAGGATTCCATCAAAAAAATTTGGGATTATTTTTGAAATATTGGGTTTTTTGAAGAAACATTACTGTTTTTATATATTTTTCATCCAATATACTTATAATGTTCAGTCTACAAATTTAATGTATTAATTAAATTACCCTCTCAAAATTGAGATTCAATTGGTACAAAGAGGAGCTAATTCTGGGGAACCACAACAACCTAAAAAATATATATGTTGTGTTCATTGGATCCATGGTTTGTTTAAGGGGTTCATTGATCCAATAAATAGTTCATGAAGTTATTATTTCATTATTTTTAATATAGATTATGATTATCTTAACAGAATATTATTTCCTTCCTTTTTTACTTCATAAACAAATAAATTCCTCAATAAATTCCTTCCATTAATTAATTTATTTACAAATAAAATATTCCTTAAAAAATTATTCATCCTAGACAAATGAATGAGGGGTATCCACATGATTTTTATTTGAACATCCATCTTCACGATGTTATTATTTTTCCCCCATTATTTGATTACAAAATATGTATTTTCAAAATTATTATGCTATATTTTATACATAACAATTTTTTCTATTCAATTTTCTTATTTTAAATTGATTAACAATTTTTAATTCTTGTTCCTATTATAGAAATGACTCAAAAATATAGTCCCTAAGTTACTTCCATGTTGAAAATTGGTATTATTGGTAGTTTGTAGGGGATTCAGTACCAGCACATCCAGCAAATAAATCATCTCATATCGAATCTCATTGGAAAGGGTATTTGCAAATACCCTGTTTTCAATAGGTTTCATGAAAATCGAATCAAAATTCCACCTAATTTACGAATTCCTATATTGGGACAAAAAGACATAAAATAAACTAGATCAATATCAATCCTAAAATATCTAAATCCAATATTTTAATGGTATGTTGCTTCATTAGGGATTCCAACCATTTGGAAAATTATGTTCTCAGGTATACCACTATCTTTAGATGAATATCATTGAATTATATAGAAAATGGTTTAGAGTTACTCCTAAATCCTATTTAAATATATGTTTTAATTGATATTAGGTATGTACTCAAGATTATACCTTCAACATGGAGGTTCCATTGTTATGGAATGGTGCTGGAACAACTGGGTGCATCAAATGTTTTTGGAGATTAACAGTGAAGTTACGATAGTTGATCATTACATAGTTTTATGGGTATTAAAGTCATTCACCCACAACCAAAGGATTATTAATAAATTATTGATTAATATGTGGATCACATATATGAATAAATTACATTTTATGTAGGGATATTCTATTATAAGACTGTAAGATGTTTACATGTTGAAAAGGGATCCAATTTTGAATGATGTGTATAATTAGTTCATCCCTCCTGTTTTTTATTGGATAACATGAATAGGAATACCCCATTTGAATTAGTGTCATTTAGTGGAAATAAATTATATTAGAGAGGATATCCATACTTGTATCAATTATCCCTTAAGAATCCATGTGGAGTTATTTATTTTACATAACATCAAAGAGAAATAGGAAAAGATTCCTCGTAACTACAAAACCCAAAATAACCAAAACATTATTATTTTATACCATGAATATCTAATTGAAGGTTCCAAGCTAATTATGTTTTATAATTCATCATATAGGATAATTAGATGGTCCACTTGGGGGACCTTCAAGAAATATTAATCATTAGATACATCCTCCCAGCGCATGTGTCAAACAGCAATGTAATGTTTAAGAGTGTCCTGATTGAGTCTGTATTAGAAAGTGACTGGTTGAACAACTTTTTTGATGTTGATGATAGTGAAATTGTACTTTCTATATATATATATATATGAGGATTATCTGTTTTGATTTATATCTCCCTTCCTTGTATTATGGGGTCAGATTTCTTCTGATATAAGGATTTCATGTAAATCAATGACATGATCATTTTAGCCATCTGATTCAGAGCATATGACAATATCAATTTTGGAGTTAGGTCACACCCACTAGAAAATTGAGACATGTAAATCTTGTAAATCCACTAAAATTTGTTCATATTTTCACTATATCCAACCTCAATAGTGTCATTACTGTCAATGAAATTGGTAGACACCTAGAGCGTGAGTATCAGTTATCTCTATGATAAGGTATACCAAAAACGTGAAGAGATAGGGATACCATTTATGAAGGGTATTAAACATATATATTTTTAAATTGGTTTTATTTTTTTCGAAAAAATTCCCAACCATACGTCATATTTTATGAATCAAGTTGGACCCCATGGTGTCATGTTAGTTCATCATGATCCTAATGTTGGAGCAGAAAATAATAAAAGTCATTCATTAATTAGTTTAGGTTGTTTTCGAGGAAATGAATAACCATTATGAGACATTAATAATATTTTAACTCACCTAGATTACAATGTTCCAAAAGTTAAATGTTCTCCTATGATAGATGGAAAAGAATAATGGGATCAATCTGCAGAGGCAATTAGATCTCATAAGAGGTCAACACAATGTAATCCTCTGGTGGTTGAAAATCATTGAAAACTTTTTATGAATATAGAATATTTCCCTTTTATGTATGGGGTATCTCTTATATGACCCATACATACTAAATATACATTCTCCCAATGTTAGAGAGGGTGGGATGCTTGGAGGTGTACCTCATTCTTCAAGGAGATATGGGATTCAATCTGATTGGAGGAAAATATCTAATAGAGGTTTAGTGTTACACACTGGGTATTTATGAAATATTATTATTCTTAAATAGATTCAAGTTATTTATCTATTTTTTATACACCATATCAATTTAATCTTTTGTTACATTCAACTCTATCTTATCTTGTGTTACATGCAACACTCAGTCTATTCAAAACAAAATTTTATTATTATAATTATTTAAATATGATAGTTATAACCTTACCATTAATCATTTAAATATGAATATTAATTAAAATTTTTAAAAAATTATTTATAATTTTTTTAAATAAATAAATCTATTGATAATAAGATATATAATATTTTTTAAAGGTTTTATATTTTTTGAAAATTCTATTTTCTCAAAAAAGTTCCATTTTATTTTTCTTGTGAACAGTAATTAATTTTATTTCTGAACATATTATAATGATTTTTGATAAAATAAATTTTATTTTTTAATTCATAATTTAAAAATTATCTTAGGGTGAATATTTTTTAACTTTTTCGATATATATTATTTTTTGGATGAATAGTAAAAAATTCTGAATTTTAATTGAAACCCACTTTTTCTTGGTATATGTTTATATAGTAAAACAATATTTATATATGGTATTATAATATAATTTGTAATTCCCCAACCAGAGTTACCCGGAGTTGGTGCATTATTGCGTAACATTGGTATGATCACAAAAGATCAAGTCTCGAAATACCGATTAGTTTAGTAGCATTGGAAACACTAGATACATTCATAAATGTTACATTACATCATAAAGTGAAAAACTACAATAACAAAGTCTCCATAGTCCACACCCATATCTTCTTCTGACTATCCCTGCAGGTCATTCATAAAATACTTCTTCACATCCTGGAAAATATTAAAACATTGAAAGGGGTGCGCTCAGATGCTCAGTAAGGATAATAATATTGCAGAAGCCTTCATAAATAAACATTAACATTTAAGGAAAAGTATAAATAAAACAAAAGATTTTTTAAACTTGAACTTCAGCATAATATGGAAAAATTAAAATTAAATAATGTCATTTACTTATTCACATGGATATTCTACTAGTCAAATAATCACATGCAATATCAATAACAACTTTCATAATGATGGAATGCATAATTCCATACTATCATAACCACATAGCCAAGGCCTCATGCCAAGACTACAAATAAGAGTTTGTCAAAGCCTCGTGCCAAGACACTATTTTGTCTCATGAGACCTACCGATGCATCGAGGAGCTATAGCAGGCTCCACCCATCACATATTATGTCCAATGCATTCCACATATGAACAGGTTTAAACATTTCATAAACCATAACATAATCTTATCACATAAAACATGCATAAATGAAACATAACATTTCCAAATTTCAATCACAAGATATCAATACAACACATTGATATAAAAAAACTCTTTCAAAACCATTTTCAATACCCAAATAAATAAAAATTAATACTTTGTAATTATTTTTCATTTAAAAAGGTTATGGCTTTTAGAGGACACCGAAACTCAAATAATGGTCACGGCGGCGGAGAATTCATTGTCCCACATACGTATGACAAAAAAAACATTCCATTTTTTCGTTTAGTAAAACTCTACGTATAAAAAATATTCCTTTTGAATAAACGTAAAAGTCGAAGGGGTTTATACACCGTATAAAATAAAGTTGTGTGTAAAATAAAATTTGCCTCAATGAAGGGAGATTGTGATGAAGTCCTTATAAAGATCATTTTTTTAAATAAAATAGATCTATTATGTGTATCCAATATAATTACACATAAATAAAGTACAAATACAAGATCGGACATAATAATATCATGACATAATTTGAAAGTAGGAGATTAACCCGAAGAACAGAAATTGGGTTAAGATGTTCCCTTACCTCGTGTCCGACTTGACTCGATCATTCTTTAACCTCCTGAATAATGAACTAGAGTTAATTTATATTTTCTTAAGAACCTTTTACATGTTCATTATTACTTTTATATCACTTATTTCCATTTTATTATCATTATGTAATTATTTAAGTTAATACCAGTCATTATTTCGATCATTGGTACTTGAGTCAAAAATAAACTTCTTATAATTACAAGTTGTTCATGTGGTGAAATATCCATTATATCCAGAATTATATTCATGATTTATATATCATATATATCATATATATCCAGTATATACATTCATTCATAATATTATGTAACTTTTAGAGGTAACAAATGAAATGCACCGTTCATGGAGATGGTAATCCGTACGTACGCATGAACACTACCTTCATTTGTATTTAGTATTTAATTGAATGAAGTTATAATTATATAAAGGAATAAAATAATTCTAGTATAATATAATTTATAATACCATTTACTCCATCCTTTATACATCCCACATATGGCATTAACGATTCAAATCACTTTGATGGGGTGTTAGTCCACACTTCCTAAAATTAAATTATTGTGTTTACCCATTACGGAAATCGTAAAGGTATTCCATAAATGAAAAATACAGAATCATAAAAAAAAACATAATATATATCATATATAAAAATAGTTTCATCATAATGGCCACCATGAGAGGTGTTAAAAGAAGATTTAAAAATCATCGTTTCGTGAGGCAGAAATTTTCCAACCACAGAAACATTATGTTCTTTAACCATTAGACGAAGGTGTGTGTAAGTTTAAATCAAATAATTCTCATAACATCATCCTATTATATTGAAGATACTGGTTTTGGTACAAAAGAAAGTTATAAAAAGAGTTTAAGGGGTTGGAGAAGCAAAATAAAACAGAATAACATAAGAGAAGACATTACCTTAAAATCGGGTAACTCTTTTTTGATTTGAGCCAAAGGCTTCCTTGGGAAGCATTCTGCCCAAATTGAGGCTTCTAAGAGTAAGAGAGGGAATTTGAGAGAGTATTTGGGCAGAGCATGGTGGAGCCAAAAGGCTTTGATGGTGTGAATAAGGTAGTAGCGGTGGGGACCTTTTATAATAGGAGAGGAGGGGCACTCTTGGAAAGTCATGAAATGTTACTTTATTATATAATAATTTTAGGATTTTAAAGGGCCCACACTTATATATTTCGAGGATAAGGTGATAAGGGTTCGAAATATACTCATCCAATATGCTTTTGATAAGTGTAAGTCTTATATTTTACAATATCTCTTCATTTTATTTAAATCGTTAATTAATGAGGTAATCGCTGCATCATCATGGTGTCATAAAATATTTAATTTATTTAATGTCTAAAAATTATAAAAAAATATAATGATTTAGGAAATATTTTTATCTTTCCGATGAATATTTATAGTCTAAAATGTAGCTTATATAACCCCATATAATAATTTTTTTATTAAAAAAACTCATGTTTGTGACAATTTTATTTTTACATTAAATAAAAAGTTATTATTGTCATTTTCATACCCAAGTGGCTCCATGGGGTCCCCAAGTTGACCCATGAATTTTATTGGTCGGCCATGACTTATCAAATAAGTGTAGCACAAGTTTCAAGGTCAATTAATATTATTATAACATTATCTTTACCTTAAATTTCACTAATTACCTTTAATCGCGATTAATTAAACTAAAAAGTTACTATTCACCAAAAAATTATTTTAATCCCATTGAACCACATTTTACATCCTATTTACAACCATGTATGTCGTATTTTTGAAATTCAAATCACAGAGGTGGTAAAATTTCATTTAAATGAAAAATTAGTTTTTTAACTACCACTTAGTGGTTTCTCTATTCATCAAAAATTGATGTTTTTCTGAACAATGCCAAAATTTCACCCTAGGATATAATTGATATTCCAAATTCAAAAATGATTTATATTTTGAAAAATTCCAATCATATAAATTGCATCAATTAATTTTATAATTAATTCCCGCTATCATAACAAATAGCGTGTTTTTAAAAAACAATATATATCAAAAGATAGACAAATTTTCATGTCCAATTTCAATGTTAAATTAATTCTAATGACAACCATTGGATAAAATGGTAAAAATATATTCTAATTATACTTTAAAACCACTAAATAGTATAATTTATCACAATGAATTATTTTTATTAAAAAAATTGTTTTAATTATTTTTCACTATTCATAAAAAATTGGAAGTTCTCATAAAAATTACAAAAAATTCAACTTAGGATAATTTCGATATTAATAATACAAAAATGAAGTCCATTTTGATATATAAAATTTCTATAATTTTAAAAAGTGGGTATTACTATTCATAACGGCTACATTGATTAGTCGCGGTGTGTTAGAACTCAAACTTACGTACAATGCAAGCTATTGCATTATTGAAAGAGAAGCATATCGTGGAAGCTCAGGGTGTAACATTATCCCCTCCTTCAATAAATTGCGTCCTCGCAATTTGAAAATTTTCTTTGAAAATAAAAGGTTTAAAATTGAAAATACCTTTGTGGAAAACCCACATAGGAAATAAGGTTAATAAAAATATATCATTAAAAGAAAGAAAGAGAAGTACAAAGGTCACCCGAGATAGCCCATACTTAGATTATATGAAAATATGGATATGGAGGAAAACAAAACCATCAAGGTCTGATGGAGAGTTATAGAAAAAAGGATTAGGGGAAAGTTAACCACAAGAAAATCACAAACTTGTGATTGGTTAAACGGCTATTGAATCCCCAGTTGGAAAAGTTAACCGACAACGTTTTTGTTTTATGTTACCTTTCAAAATGTTGAGGAATTTATTTAAGATATTTACTAAGAACGTAAGGAAATATACTTACTTGTCATGTATACTTTCATTCTATAATAAATTTTTACCACAAACCCATCTTTCACTCCAAATGGTAAAAGAACTCAAAAATATTCTATTTATCCTAATTGTATAAGTTTCCAAATATTAACACATTCCATTTAGATTAGGAAAACTATTTGAAATAACCAAGGACTTCCTATAGGCTAGTGGTAGGTAATAAAGGTCTGTCGCACTATAGTTGTGGGTTCGATTCCTGCAGCTTTCTCCAACGCGATGGGTTATCCCCCTCGACCTGCAGGTTGTCCTTTTCCTAAAACTATAGTATTATAATATTCCAAAAATAATTTTCATAAATTTTTTAACCTTAAACAATACTATCCAAAGTTCAACTTAATCCATTCCAACCATTATAGTTATCCAAAGTACCTCTGTCTAGAATTTCTCTAAAAGGTCTCTAAATTCCAAAATCAATTGTAACATCAGAATCCCCAAACAAGGTAAAGTTTCTCTTATTGTAACATACTAAAAATATGATTACCTTCATTATATTAAAACCTTAATGAAAACAACAAGTACTGCAGTACAATCCTTATATATATCACATTATTCTTATAACCAGAATATAATACTTGAGTCCAAAAGCACCAATACATTAATTATTCCACTTCAACTATAGTAACAGCATAAGATTGTCCTTGATCCATTGGCCTTTTCT
The DNA here is from genome assembly GCA_963277665.1 of Viscum album. Classification (NCBI taxonomy): domain Eukaryota; kingdom Viridiplantae; phylum Streptophyta; class Magnoliopsida; order Santalales; family Viscaceae; genus Viscum; species Viscum album. The sequence continues at coordinate 1,569,762,888 of OY728160.1, forward strand.
GAGGTAAGTTTACCTGATGCTTAGGACATTCATTTACATAATGCCCCATTTCCCTACAATTGTAGCATTAACATTGATAGCCTCTTTCTTTACCTTGCAATCACGAGCCTGGTGACCTTTTTCTCCACATTTATAACAAACTCCCATTCCTTTTAGGAATGTACAAGGGTGATTCTTCCCACAATTATTGAATAATGGAAAATCCTTCTTTCCCTTTTCCTTTTATCTGTCTCTTGTTCCACCATTCTCTTCTTCTCTTGCTTTACTTTGTTTTCATAAGACTTAGAGAATTCCTTTTCTGTCTTGATAGCACATGATACTATATCGTCGTATGTTGAGAAAGATTGTGATACTAAAGCTCGATGGAGAAATGGTTTTAACCCATCAAAGAAACGATCAATATTACTTTTTGGATTATGTATATAATCTACAGCATGTCTTTCTAACCTTGTAAAATTGGCCTCATACTTTGCGACATTCTCATCCTCCTTCTGACTCAGACTCAGAAATTGCCTTTCCATATCTACTTGATGGTCATGTGGAAAGTATTTTTCTAATAAAATTTCCTTAAACTCCCTCCATTCCATACTTGAAACTTCTTCATCTTCCTTTGTGTTTTGAATCAATGACCACCATTGATCGGCATCTCCAGTGAGGCGGTAGAGTGCCATGACATCTTTCTCCCTTTTGTTACTCCCCATGGCATGGAATATTTTCACTAAGGAGTTTATCCATTGCTCAACTACTAATGGATTTGTAACCCCATTAAATTTTGGTGGTTGTTGCCTCATGAAGCGGTCTAACATTGATCCTCCACGTTGCAGATCAGGGTGCTCCATACGATTAAAGTTATTATTCATAACCTGAGTGAGTTGTCCCAGTATGGTAATAAGTTGATTAGCAGCAGTTGTATCTCCAGCTCCACAATACTTATCTTGAGCAGGAGGGAAATCCATACATGGAGTGCGTGCACTGGTACGGTTTCCATTCCTCCCACTATGCACCATTTCTAAACAATGGCATTAACTAGATTAGTTCATGAATCAAAATACATAATTACATAGTTTGAAAACACTTAACATAAGTTGAACTATTTATGGATATAATCCATAATCATAAAAATGTTTTCTTTGAGAAGGTATATACTCATAATCCCTTCATAATGGTTTCTAAAGAAAATGATAATTATCTTTATTATATCCCCCAGGAGTGTCGTAACCAAGAGTGCAGCAAGGCCCGTTGTCCTGCACCAGTTCCTGTTTGAGTCTAACTCAATGCAGTGTTTTTGGGTTTTACCCCAAGGTACATCTATGCCAGATCCACCGTTACCTGCTCGTATCCAGACATGGATGTATTTCTCTGAAAACTCACAAAATCTCTATAATACCAAAATTATAGGAAGTTATTCTATACTAATACTCAAAGTCTATCTTTGGTCCATGTTCTCTAATCAGATTTTATCAAAATCTAGCTTCCAAGTTTAGTACTAAACGACCTTTGATACCAACTGTAATGCCCCAACCCCAGTTACCTGGAGTCGGTGCATTACTGTGTAACATTGGCATGATCACAAAAGATAAAGTCTCTAAATACTGATTAGTTTAGTAGCATTGGAAACACTAGATACATTCATAAATGTTACATTACATCATAAAGTGAAAAACTACAATTACAAAGTCTCCATAGTCCACACTCATATCCTCTTCTGTCTATCCCTGCAGGTCATTCATAAAATAATTCTTCACATACTACAAAATATTAAAACATTGAAAGGGGTGAGCTCAGATGCTCATTAAGGATAACAATATTGCAGAAGCTTTCATAAATAAACATTAACATTTAAGGAAAAGTATAACTAAAACAAAAGACTGTTTTAAACTCGAACTTCAGCATAATATGACAAAAATAAAATTAAATAACGTCATTTACTTATTCACATGGATATTCTAATAGTAGAATAATCACATGAAATATCAGTAACCACTTTCATAACGTGTAATGCATATTTCCAGACTATCATAACCACGTTGCCAAGGCCTCGTGCCAAGACTACAAATAAGATTTTGTAAAGGCCTCATGCCAAGACACTAGTTTTTCTCATGAGACCTACTGATTCATCGAGGAGCTATAGCGGGCTCCACTCGTCACTTATTAAGTCTAATGCATTCTTCATATGAACAGGTTTAAACATATCATAAACCCTAAAATAATCGTATAGCGTAAAACATGCATAAAAAAACATAACATTTCCACATTTCAATCAAAAGATATCAATACAACACATTGATATAAAAAAACACTTTGAAAACCATTTTCAATACCAAAATAAAAAAAAATTTAAACATTGTAATTATTTTTCATTTAAAAAGGTTATGGCTTGTAGAGGTAGCCGAAACTCAAATAATGGTCATAGAGGCGGAGAAGTAATTGTCGCCGCATACGTACGAAAAAAACATTACCTTTTTTCGTTTAGTAAAACGCTTCGTATAAGAAATATTCCTTTTGAGTAAACATAAAATTCAAAGGGGTTTATACACCATATAAAAGAATGTTGTGTGTAAAATAAAATATGCCTCGATGAAAGGAGATTGAGATGAAGTCCTTACAAAGATCATTTTTTTAAATAAAATAGATCTATTACGTGTATCCATTATATGAAGACATAAATAAAGTAAAAATACAAGATAGGACATAATAATATCATGAAATAATTTGAAAGTAGGAGATTAACCCAAAGAACAGAAAATGGGTTAAAAAGTTCCCTTACCTCGTGTCCGACTTGACTCGATCGTTCTTTAACCTCCTGAATAATAAACTAGAGTTAATATCTATTTTCTTAAGAACATTTTCCATGTTCATTATTCCTTTTATATCACTTATTACCATTTTATGAACATTATGTAATTATTTATGTTAATAACGGTCATTTTTTCGATCTTTGGTACTTGAGTCAAAAATAAACTTCTTATAATTACAAGTTGTTCATGTGGTGAAATATCCATTATATCGAGCATTATATCCATGATGTATATATCATATATATCATATATATCCAGTATATACATTCATTCATAATATTACGTAACATTTAGAGGTAGGAAATGAAATGCACCATTCATGGAGACGGTAAGCCGTACGTACGCATGAACGCTACTTTCATTTCTATTTCATATTTAATGGAAGGAAGTTATAATAATATAAAGGTATAAAATAATTAATGTATAATATAATGTATAATACCATTTACTACATCCTTTATACATCCCACATATGGCATTAACGCTTCAAATCACTTTGAGAGGGCGGTAGTCCGCACTTCGTAAAATGAAATTATCGCAATTACCCATTATGGAAATCGTAAAGGTATTCCATAAATGAAAAATAAAGAATCATAAGGAAAAGAACATAATATATATCATATATAAAAATATTTTCATCATAATGGCCATCATGAGAGGTGTTAAAAGAATATTGAACAATCATCGTTTCGTGCGGCAGAAATTTTCCAACCACAGAAACAGTATGTTCTTTAACCATTAGACGAAGGTGTGTGTAAGTTTAAATCAAATAATTTTCATAACATCATCCTAGTATATTGAAGATACTATTTTTGTTAAAAAAGAAAGGAATAAAAAGAGTTTAAGGGGTAGGAGAAGAAAAATAAAACAAAATAACATAAGAGAAGACATTACCTTAAAATCAGGTAACTCTTTTTTGATTTGAGAAAAAGGCTTCCTTGGGAATAATTATGCCCAAAGTGAGGCTTCTAGGAGTAAGAGAGGGAATTTGAGAGATTATTTGTGCAGATTTTGGCCGAGCCAAAAGGCTATGAAGGTGTGAATAAGGTGGTAGTGGTGGGGGCCTTTTATAAGAGGAGAGGAGGGGCACTCTTGGAAAGTCATGAAATGTTACATTATTATTTAATGTGTTTCGGATTTTAAAGGTCCCACACAGATTTATTTCGAGGATAAGGTGATAAGGGTTCTAAATATACTCATTCAATAGTTTTTTGAAAAATTTAATTCTTAGATTTTACATAATCTCTTCATTTTATTTAAATCGTTAATTAATGAGGTAATCGCTGCATCATCATGGTGTCATAAAGTATTTAATTTATTTAATATCTAAAAATTATAAAAAAAATCATGATGTAGGAAATATTTTAATCTTTATAATGAATATTTATAGTCGAAAGGTTACCTTATATAACCCCATGTAAGAATTTTTTTAGTAAAACAACTCATGTTTGTGACAATTTTATTTTTACTTTAAATAAAAAGTTATTATTGTCATTTTCTTACCCAAGTGGCTCCATGGGGTCCCCAAGTTGACCCATGGATTGTCTTGGTAGTCCATGACTCATAAAATAAGTGTAGGACAAGTGTCATGGTCATTTAATATTATTATAACATTATCTTTACCTTAAATTTCACTAATTACCTTTAATCGCGATTAATTAAACTAAAAAGTTACTATTCACCAAAAAATTATTTTAATCCCATTGAACTATATTTTACATCCTAATGAAAATAATTTATGTTGGATTTTTCAAATTCAAATCACAGAGGTGGTAAAATTTCATTTAAATGAAAAATCAGTTTTTAACTACCACTTTGTGGTGTCACTATTCATCAAAAAATTGATGTTTTTCAGAACAATGCCAAAATTTCATCCTAAGATATAATTGATATTCTGAATTCAAAAATGATTCCTACTTAAAAAATTCCAAACATATAACTTGCATCAATTAATTTTATAATTAATTTCCGTTGTCACAACAAATAGCGTGTTTTTAAGAAACAATATATATCAAAAGATTGACAAGTGTTCATGTCCAATTTCAATGAGAAATTAATTCTAATGCCCACAATTGGATAAAATGGTAAAAATATATTATAATTATACTTTAAAACCACTAAATAGTATAATTTATCATTATAAATTATTTTTATTAAAAAATTTGTTTTAAGTATTTTTCACTATTCATAAAAAATTGGAAGTTCTCAGAAAATTACAAAAAATTCAACTTAGGATAATTTCGATATTATGAATAAAAAAATGAACTCCATTTTGAAATATAAAATTTCTATAATTTTAAAAAGTGGGTAGTACTATTCATAACAGCTACTTTTATTAGTCGCGGTGTGTTAGAACTCGAACTTGCGTACAATGCAAGCTATTGCATTATTGAAAGAGAAGCGTATCGTCGAAGCTCGGGGTGTTACATAATTAGTTCAATAATACGTAAATTAATCCAATATAGTTTATTGGACCAAATTTGACTTTGAAATTGTATATAAAAACATTTCAAACATTTGAACATTTCCTCTCCAAAAACCTATCATCTTATCTTGTCTATGGGATTAATTTTAAATTAATTTATTCCACTAATATTATTATAATTTATAAAAATGGATTCCATATTTATAATTATTATAATTTATAATTTATAATTATGTAAAAAAAAATTATGAAGATGATTAGTGAAATGCATTAAAATTGATTAGAGCCGTTAAGGTAAAAACATGATTACTAAGTGGTTAAATATAAAAAAATAAGGTTTAAAAAAGACCCTAATCTTGTAAAAACCCATTTAAGGGCATATAATGAGCATAAAACCTGTATTATTTAATAATATTCATTATTTTAGGCACATTATGTAATGGGGATCTCCCAATACCGTTTACATTTTTATTATTTATAAGGTTTGCACACAACTATCATATAAAAGGCCACCGCATGTCCTCATATTTTATAACATATAAATCTATTTTTATCATAAAAAAATTATATAATTATATTTAATTTTCCTACCGTAATCCTTGAAACCTTAATTTTTTTATGAAAGACATTTCTCCTCATAGTTCACGTGGCCATTACCTTTTCGAATGAGGAGGTTCATTTTCTATCTTTTGATCTCAGATTCATTCTTATTGGGAAATCATTAAGTGTCGTCCCTCTTTGATGTTTTTTACAAAAATCATTCAAATCCATTGGTTTTACTGATTTTGAAATTTGGTTGCTCAACTCACTGAATATTGTGATTCATTTCTCCTCCGAAAATAATTATTATCGGCTATGGTCTAGGGGTTCTTGGGTTTTTGGGGGCTGTATGATGAAGGTACTTAAATGGTCCCCTACTTATGATTTGAGCACTGAATCCCGAATTTTCCCTATCTTTTTAGGTTTCCCAGGACTACCATTTCACTTCTACAAACAACTTGGCCCTTCCCTATTTCTAAACTTATAGGTCGTCCCATTAAGTTGGATTCTGCTACTCAAAATCTCAAAAGGCCGTCGATTGCGTGTGTGTGTGTGTGTGTATTGAGGTTGACCTTACAAAGAAACTACCTTCAATTATTTGGATCTAGATTTGTGATGTGGGTTTTCTTCAAGAAGTGGTTTATGAAAACTTACCTAGCTACTGCTCTAATTTCCTACATCTTAGACACTCCCTTGGAGATTGTGGCCCAGGGAAGTACCCTTTTAATAATCATTATTTTGGAAAACCTCTGATGAGTAAAAGGAAATATAGTTGTGTTGAGAAGGTGAGAAGGCCTCTTGTTGATCAAGATGGACCCTCGAATGCTACGGCCCCGTTTTTATCTCCATCGGTCCCATATTCTTCTCTAGTGAAGCCTCAGTGCGCTCAGGTCGATGTTTTTTTAGCTTTGTAGATGTGGTCATAATTCTTAACCTATTAAATACAATTTAGGAGTTGTTCCACCTTCTCATGAGGCTACCCATAAGACTCACTCTATTTATGGTGATTCTAATAATGCTGATAATGAGCATGCACTTCAAATTGAGAATGCTTATATGCATTCGAGTGCCAAAAATGGTAAGAAACCTCTTACTGATCCTGATGGTTTCATCAATCCGCATCCCAAGAGATTTGAAAATGAATTGATTACTATAAGATAGAGAGAACCAATGTCACTAGATCTTAAGGGATTCAAATAAAGGAAATCAACATTCCTCCACAGCCAGTGCCCAATGAAAATCCAGAAGAGGGGGACTCCTCATCAGGTGAAGAAGAACCCTACCATTAGATTGAGGAACAAGAGGATAGAATTAAGCTTATAAATTGCACTATTGTAATTAAGGAAGGATACATGGAGGACTTTTACCCTTGGATTAAGGAACAAGAATGGCTATCTTTTGGAAGATATCATAACATGGAAATATATGTTGATGACTATCTCAATATTAGGGATCGAATTTTTGAAAGAGTGGAATTTGAGCTCCATAAAGACCCTGATTTTAATTACCGTCAACTATGGTGGGAATAGATATCTCATAGGACTGCCTCAGCTACTTCTTCCATGGTTATGCATCTCTAGGAGGATGTTTGGGCCCTATTTTGCACAAGATAAATCTCAAGCTGATGAAAATGATCTTGAATGGATATTTGGTATCAATTCCAAGGCAAGCAGTGTACCAAGGTGAAAATCTCCCACTGTAGAGATGGTGTTTGATGATCTGTTTATTGATAGAGGGCCAGAGGTGATGCACAATAATTCTTCTGGCCCCTTGATGGACATAGGGAGGGGTTCATCCTTAATAAATTCAATTGATGACTTTTTATTTATGTTTGGAGTTGGAACATTTTCTAGAGGATTTTAGGAAATCGAAGGAGAAAATGAGGATAGGCGTGGAGCCAGATGGAAATGTTATCAAGAGACCATTGAACTAATTCTATATGACATCCCCAAATACCACTAAGAGTTCAGCTCTATCCTCATTGGATGAAATGGAGGAGGTTTCTATTGGGAAGGGGAACAAAACAGCAAACGGATCAGAGAATCATCATAAAAATAGTGATGACCTTGAGTCATTTTTTAGTATGGATGAACAAGAAAGCAGTTCACCAAGGGCATGGACCAGTTCCATGAAAATGGAGGCAGAAAACCTTCTTGCTGTGTTTCTCTTACACACTCTCACCATGTGGCCATAACCCAAGTTTTGGATTTTCAGACATTGTCATGTGTACTTGTGGGTTGTGCTTTTTGGTGTTTCATGGCTTGGAGGATGATGATTGTATCACTCATAAAAAAGGGTTTGTTTTCCCAGATGACATGTTCTCACTGATTTATTTTTTGAGTCCTATGTAATGGAGAAACTGAAGTTAGGTTGTTTTGCCGAGTATGAGGCTGATACCTTGTGTGAGCACAAATACAGAACTGGGTGGAGGCTTTCAGCAAAGTGTATGTGCTTCAGAAGCAGGTTTCTTTTGGTGAGGGCTCGAGCATGGGTGGATGCTAATTGAATGCATTCCAAATCTTACACGACATATACATTCACTCATTCTTTTCTTTGGTATTATGATAACATAATTTTTTTGTACGATGAACTACTACCTTGGCAAGGGATGTGATTTTTTCATGTTTTACATGGATTGTGTTAAGGGTGGTTTTAATTAATATATTTCACATATATGACATAAACCGTATTTTTTTAATGGTAATATATCATAAAATTTTTGTTCTTTCAACCCGAAAAGAAAAAGCGAAACATCATTCATGCGTATGTACGTCCTACCGTCACCATGAGTGGTTTGTCTCATTTCATTAATCTATATTTAATTATATATTATAAAAAATTAAATATATATTTATATATTATTTATGTAATTTTTATAATTATTGAGATGACTAAATAATGATTAAATTAAGAGGATCATGAATATAATAAATTAAAACATATATGAAAAACAAAGCTGATATTAAATGAAACCTATCGTTAACAAGGAATTGTTAATAAAATTGTAATAAAAGGTCATAATAAAATCATATATTTTATTATATATATGAATATAATATTTTATAAATGAATAATAGGCTTATATTTATTATATATGAGGTTTGAATGAGTACGAAGAGAGTCAGACTTATGTTAAGGGATTCTTTTCTCACTTTTTCTTCTATAAGGCATAAACCATCTTCAACACTTATGTATTTTCTGTACATTATAAACTACCCCTATTGTATTATATATTATTAATAAATTTATATTAACTTTACTTTAATCTTTATTTAAAATTACTTCTTGCATGCGGCTTATGATTCAAATGTTACCGAGGGGTAAGGGATTTATGTCTCTCTTTTTAATTTCATGAGACACATGCTATATTCACCTCCTAGTTCATCTATGTGGTGTATATGCTACCCATTAATGTACATTCTAATTATTATAAATAGAATTTTTTTTATTTACACATCCATTTTATAATATCTCATTTATGGGGTTTGTAGTTAAAACTTTACCAAAGTGGTAGGGTTTTTTTTCTCATTATTCCTTTTCTGAGACATGCGTCAAGTTATGCACCTATATTCTATCATGAGGTGCATATACAACCACATTTATATCTAATATCATAAATTTTTCATCCTTTGGATATTTTATGTTTAATTTAATGTCATTACCTCATGGGGATTATGATTCAATGGAACCAAAGTGGTATGATTTTATTGCAATAATCTCATCATTTATCATAATCCTTTATAATTATGCATCCCTGGATGATATCCTATGATCTGACACTCATGAACTCTCAAGAATTTAATTTTAACCTAGTTATTCAAGATATCTTCATGTAATGGTACCATTTTTCCCAAAATTTCTATATAATATATTTATAAGAATACTATTATGAAAATCCAACATCATTTCTCTATTTAGTCACAAATATATTTTCTCCCAAAACCATGTTTTCTAAAAATGTTTTCAAAAATAGTATTCCAAGATTTTTAAATTAAATTTAAACTCATGTTTTACCATTTTATATAATTTATTTACATGTAATCTTATTTTTTTCTTTTGATCAAGAATCTTTTGACCTCTAATGGAAATGTGAATATAATCTTTGTTTTAACATGTAGGGAAAATATTTAATTATTTTCTACCATGATAGATCACTACATCAAATATTGTTTTATATATTAAAATTTTATTTTTGAATGAAAATTATTATCACTATATATTTTGTTTTAAAAATATTTTTTTGAAAGTAGAAAGTACTTTTTCCCTAAGAAATGTTTTTAAAAGATACTTCAAAGAAAATTTGAATCTAAGATGACATCCTTCGGTATTACCTATTCATTTTTTGGGTATATTATCTAATAATAGAATTAATAATATTTCTTGAATTTTTTATTTTTTATGGAATGACACTTATGACACTCACTTCACTTCCACAGGTTATACCATGATTAAATTCATTTGAAATCCTTTTATTTTCATAGGTTGTGCTTTGATGATTTTGAATCCTACATCTTTTCCGTAGGATGTGATATGATGGCATATTTATGATACACATTTAATTTCATGGGAAATTATATAATGATTTATATCTCCCTCCAATGCATTTGGTAAGATTTATATCTAATGAAACAAACACTTTTGGAATAAGAAGTAAACCCTATTCTGTAAAGGACTTTGTCTGCTATGTTAGTCTTCAGAGTAAACCAGGACTACTATGATTGTTTTGGGAGTAAACTCATTCTACTAAGATAGATTTGGGCAGCACACCTTGAAAATCAATAAAGATAATATACGAATGGGGAGAAGTTTTGAGATGAAAATTGGTGATTCACCATATAAGAAATAAATTAACAATGTTTCATGTAATTAATATACATATAATAGGTTTCAATGTTTGAATTAAATGTGTTTTAGATGTGATAATTGAAGAAATTATTATAATAAATGTATAAAAAATATACATGGGTAAATCTCCAACCCTGAAAATGGAAATGGGTTTCAAGAAATAATACAATACTAGAAGTCATTCCTTAAATAGGTAGCCTTAAAGTCAAGTAAGAAACAAAAACCATAGATACATGATATTTTATTCAAATCACATATCGATGGATACAAAAAAATCATAAATGGTATTGTTCGATATAAAACTTGTGTAGTTACTTTTGGAAATGCCTTCAAACAGATGATTAAAGGTATTAGAACCACATTGATTTTTTTTAACGGGTTCATGTGTAAATGTGTCTTCTTTGAAGAAGGGATTAAATGATATTTTATTAATTTTAGAAAATTGTTTGATTTGGTTAAAAATTTGGTCTCTCCAAAGAACTCATCGGTTATAAAAATTTACAATGAAGGTTGAATTATTATAAGTTGTGAAAGAATAAGTGGAGAAAATTTCAGATCAATAGCACATCAAAATTATTCTTTATCAGTAAAATATATGATCATGACCTAAGATATAAGAGAATTGGTCACTAATATAATTAATATTTGGAAATATTTCTAAAATAAGTTTTCAGATTCATTCCAAGACTCAAGAGAGAAATAGAATTTGTTTTTTAATAACTTAAGAATGAAAAATATGACTCAAATAATCACACAAGATGTGGTAAATACATCCACTAAACAAACAGAACTAATAAACCCAGACATATTCAGTCCCATGAGGAATATTTAAAATTGGGATAAAATAATTTTTTTACATTAATAGATAATTTGACCTAAATATAGAGATAGATATTAATATATCTAAAAATGTTTCTAATCTTCAACAGAATTTGGAGACGGACAACAATGTTTTCATCATAATGATTTTAATAGATAATGACAATAAATTTTGAATAAAAAATTACATATATTTAGAAATAATGGGATTAATAATTAATTTTACACACGTTAGAACCTTCATTTCAATTGTGTGTATCAAATAATTAATTTCATTGTTATGTAAATTAGCAAAGCCCAACTTGATGATCAAAATATTCCAAAATTATTTTGGAGAAAAGATTCTTATACCACTGTGAATATTTAAAATTGGTTATTTTTATGAAAATATACTCATATGAATACATATTATATATTTCATAACACCAAACGAAACATAAAATACATTAACATCATTGTAAGACACAATTACATGTAAATCTAAAACAAAAATCTGGTGATGTCTGAAAAAATGATGATGAAATCGCCTTTCAAGTGTATCTTTGAAATTTATTAGGTTACATGTTTCAATGAAAAATATATCATAAATTGATAAAATCTGAGAATGTCAAAAAATATTTAAAAATCAAAATAAACCATATATTATTTATGAAATTGAGATGAATCTACTAGACCCGAAAACTTATTACATTTGGAAAATAGATTTGTAACGAAATTATAGTTGTGTAAGTTTTGGTTTTTATTGACTCCATTTATACCAATTTTGATATAGGTATTGATAATTATCATTATATGAATCAATGTCTTATAAAACATGTATAATCTAAAATATTATTAGCTATAAAGATTCATGTGTCCAAAATCAAGATTGACAAGGATAAATAACCAAACTGTACATATTTAACATATTGATCCTCATCTAGTTTCTAATGTAGTTGGGTATTCATAGTAGATTACTACAATGAATGAATAGATTGATCAAATATATAATATATTAACTTAGGAAATTTTAACAACATATAATGTGAATAATTTCATTAGAAAAAAGTGGTTATTCCAAAATAAGATAAATGAGAAAGGTAATGTCTAAAATAAATAAAGACTGGGTTGAAAAGGTTATTCCTAGAGAAAAATAATTTCCATTGATGAAAAGTTTACACATGCAGAGAGACCTATGATCATTATGATTTATTTTATTTTGAAAGCATAAAAAAAGAGACATGATCTTTCAAATGTATGTGAAAGATACATTTCTTAATGGGGTGTTAAAAGAGGATATCTTCATTGATCCACCTAGTGGATATGTCATTAATAAATATGGGGGTGCAATATAAAATCAAAATAAGGATTTATGTGAGTTGATTTTGGTTCAAGGAGATGATTATATAAATATTCAAATATTATTTAGAAGAATATTTCATTAAACAAGAATGGCTTTCAGTAATCTTTATATAAAAAGGGTTTCCATAGGCACTCTTAATGTCATATTATATATCGATGAAATCATAATTTCCTATGATATAGAGTGTTTATGTAATGAATTTTTTAGTGAAATTTAATATAAATATTGAAATCTCCATATTAGGTGAAATGTATTACATGAAATGGTTATAAGTTTTAGAATAATCTGAATATATTTTTCTACACCATGAAATTTACTCTCTGTATTTTTTTTATTTATTTTGTAATAAACTGGTGTAAAATAATCTCAAGTCTTGTGGATGTTAGAATAAAACTGAATAAGGATGAGGTCAGCACATGTATGAAATAATGAGAGTTTAGAGAACTGATTGGAAGCCTTCTCTACTATAATATTCCTATACCTAAAATTGTGTTCATTGTTACAGTGTTTGACATAATTCAATGTGACACTATAGAACCCCACCAAATAGAATCTAATAATATCCTTATATACATCCATTGGACATTTATTTTCTTCAAACTAAAAAATATTATTTCAAAGTTTACCTTAGAAGACTTTTCAATTTCCTACTGTGTTAATGACTATATTTATAGGTAATCCACATTAGGTAGAAAATTTCACAAGGGTGAGATATTCATTACAACCACACAGGCTTGTAATGCATGGATATTATATATTTTTTATATGAATATTTAATACATTATAAAAACACTTGATCTTGGACTGTAATAGTTTAGTGAAATTAGAAACAAGAAACACAAACATATTGTCTTGTGAAATACCTTCAATATTTCCTAAAAATAATATTTATATTAGTACCCCTACTTATACCTTTCTTCATAACTTGTGGAAAGAAAAAAAGAAAATGTTGATCTTATATTCTCATAAAAATTATACATGGAAGATATCAATTTATAATATTATTAAATATTATAGTAAAAAATATGGTTATGTGATTATGAAAAAAATTTCATACCCAACATGTCATGGATCATAAACACGTTTCATGTCATAAAACATTAACATTTAAAATTACATGAATCAGAAGAGTGAAACTTCATCATAACTAAATCACAAAACATAATTTCATTTCCTAAATTTGTGTGGCATCATAATATGTATGGAAAACTATTTCATAGTTCAATTTTAAATATAAAGACTCTTGGATCAACCTCATTGAATTTTCACCCATCATAGATCAAGTTCATTGATATTTTTCCCCTAATGGATCAATAAAATCAACTTGTTTCCCATCAGGGATCAAGCACATCGACTTGTTTTCCATAAAAAGGAAAAAATATATGATTAATTACCTTGTTCATTTAAGGGATAAAAAGGTCCCACCCATCACTTAATAAAAAATATATATATTTGTTCCATAAGACCAAAATCATTCATCACACTATAACCCATAAAATGAAATGAGTTTTATGTACACTTCATCATAACATGACTCATGGAAAAGAGATAGGTTTAACAAATATCATCTCATAATAAAAATAATCAATTTAGATAATGGATAATAATTTTATCCTGGGTCCAAACCCATATTAGATAATAAGTAACACAAATAGAGTTCATCTTATATGGATATGATTTTAAAGATCTTGTTAGAACATTTTTAAGGAAAATAACCTTTTCAGTTTAAAATATGATTTTTAAATAATAATAAAATTTAGCAACCATTTTTTGTTGAAAATAACCATTGAAACATATAATTGATGTTTTGAAACCATTTTAAACATATTTTAGAACTATTTTCTTGAAAACTATTAAAATATCATTTAAAACACTTTGAAAAAAAATTTAGAAAACATTTTTTTTAAGTAACAGAGATTTCTGCCGAAGTGATAATAACATTACATGGATCTTAAAATATCAGGAATATATGTATACTCATGATAAAAAATTGTAATTTCCAATATATACACCTCATAAATATATATATATATATATAGGTGAGTAACATAACATTTTTCTCAATGAAGGAAAATTGAGGCAAAATTACATTAACAATTTGGTAATTTGTGAACCGTAAATGCCATGAAAGAGAGATCATAAAATGGATATATAAATACCTATAAATTTAATTATAATTGTTATATAATAAATTCATGGGTATTATATACACCACAAAAAATAAATTTGTTTTGAATATGGCATAAGTATCACAACATAAATGTGAGACTAGAAATCCCATTACCTTAAGTCTTGACTTCCTTCATATACATTAAAAATTACTATGTAATAAATATAAGTTTATTATAAATCTACCAAATAACCATATCCATATATATAATACCATATATTATTTAATAGGGAATTTATATTACTCTATTATTAACAATTCCTTGTTAGTGTTATGTTTTGGGTAATAACTGCTATGTTTTTCATACTTGTTTTGACTTGTTATTCTCAGTCCTCTTTATTAGATTATGATGTTACCCAAAAAATAATTATAAAAATGAAATAAATGTAAAATATATTTATTATATATGTTTATATGGTGATTCATATAATTTATATCTTTAAAATAAAATACAACGTTCATGAGATGGTAGGTTGTACGTATGCATGATCAATATTTTCATTTTATTTTGAGGTTAAATGAAAGGAAATTATATGGAATATTATAATCTAGGAATAATTTTTTTTTCATATATATCACATTTTTTTGAGACAATTATTAATAATTTACATGTAATTTTTTAACCAATCACATCGCTTCGTGAGGTGGTAGTCCTCTGTACACAATATCAAAATTATAATATTCCCAAAAAAGGTAAATCATGATGGTGTGTGTGATATAACAATTCCTGAATCATAATAACTCCATATTAACAATATATATCATATATAAAATATAAATCCATTATTATTACAAACATTTAACGGTGGTAATGGAAGAATGATCGACATCAGTTTTTGACGCAGTAGTTTGTTATACAAAAGAATGATGATTGTAAATCCCATTTTATAGAAGTATGTGTGATTTTATATTGAACCAATAATATAAAGAAATATTAGAATATTTAGGACACTTAGGTAATTTTAGAAATATTAATTAAAGATAATTTATGAGGTTTAAGGATGCAATTAAACAAATACAATCCCTGATGAACATTACATCTTCTTTAGGTATCTTCTTTTGGTTTGCACCAAATGAATTCCTTGGTTGGATTTCATCCAAAAGGAAGGATTATTGGATTAAGGTATTGAATTTTGGAGGATTTTATGGACCATTTTTTCATGAAAAAAAATTATTTGAAGTGTGAATAAAATAAAAGAAGAGGTACCCTTTTATAAAAGTGGGGAGGGATACTTTTGGAATTTCTTAAATGATTAATTAATAGTAAATTAAATATCAATAAAATACCTCTAGAAGACCATTTATTTGAATATAAGATAATATATGTTTCAGTATTATTATAAAAATTATTTTATAATTGTTTTTATGTTATTTTAAACCTTTTCATTTTGATTAAACCTTAGTTAACCTATTTTAATTTAAACTTTGGTAATAAATTTTAAATATTAAAAGGTTGTGATTTTTTAGATATAAAGTGTCAATTTGACAATAGATAGAAAATTTATGATATTTTAGACAATATATAATCTGATTTTTCCTTATACGTTATTTTATTTATTTATAAATAAATTAATAAAATATTATTTTCATAAAATATGATTACATTCAATTTTGACACTATTAATTACATTGAATTTAGGAAAATCAATACAACAAGATAACTTCAATCCAATTAATTTAATACACATATATCATGTTATCTTAAAAATAATATTTTTTGAGGATCTTAATTAGATCAAATTATATTTCTTCTAATATTTTTAACATCATTTTATTTAATTTTTTCATTAATTGAATAAGTGTTAGATTATCGTTGTGTAATTATTTATAGAAATTATTTCTTCACTAAAATTTAAAAATAAATTTCCATGATTTAGATAAATGTTTTAGATTTAAAGTGACTATTTATAGTCTATTATATATTCACTATAATATTATTTTAAAAATTGTATAGTTATTAAAATATAATTATGACTTATTTTACTTTTACTTAAAATAAAATACTACAATTGGATTAATGTCATCAATGTGGCTCCAATAGTTCCTAAAATTATCAAAATAATGATTTTGATAGAAAATAACACATGAAATTAAATTAATATACAATTGAGGGAAATTTTATAATATTCAAAAAAATTATTTTTTACCCTTAATTGCCTAATTTTGTGTTAACCATGATATTAAAAATTACTAATGTCACTATTCATATTTTCCAAAAATAAAAGGGGATATGTAATAATTTTGTAAAGTATAATTACAAATATTTAATCTATTATTGAAAATATAAAACATATTAATTTCTAAAATAAATATAACATTAATCCCTTAAAATGAGAAAGAAAATAGGGTTTTCAAGTGAAAACATTTATAAGATTGAAAATTCTTTATATCAAAATTCAATATGAAATTGATTTCAATGACATAAATTAAATTAAATTATAAAAAATTTATCTAATTTTAATTAAAAAAATAACACTATAAATTTTTTAGATGAAATAAAATTCAATTAAATTTTTTTTATTTTTCATTATTCATGAAAACTTGAAACATATCAGAGAAATACAAAAAATTAGTCTGAATTAAACTATGATATTCAAAATTCATGTAATATTTTTACTTTTTCAAGTATAATTTATAAAATTTTCAATAAGTGTACATTTAACAAGTGCACCATCAAAAGGTGGAAAAACTACTTTTCCAAAAAATATATTCTTTTTGCATAAAATTAGATATATTTTTATATTATGCATAGTAAATTAATAGAATTGATGTTAAAAAATATATTTAATATTATATATTTATGTAATTAATATAATCCAAAAAGTGTGATTGATTTATTTTATTTCTATTAAACATACTTGTGTGTATTAAAATACTTTTCGGGAAAAATATTTCCTTTTAATTTCTATGCATTGTTACATGGGTAAACCATAATTTCATAATTTAGTTAATATTATTAATAACCTCCATTATAATGTCTAGGTTATAATTTTCTTGATTAAATAATTATAATAACCAAATTAGGTTTTTTAGAAACTCAGTGTTGCGTGTAAAGAAACCTAAGACGATGTTACATATAATGCAAGACATAAAATAAATTTAATTTATTCGAAAAAAGGTTCATAAAATATCAGGGTGTTACATTATACCCACCAAAATATTAATTTACCCTCTAAATTATTCACTCTAATACCCAAAATTGGGATAGGTCCACCTCATCACATCATCAATTTCCCACATAGCTTCTTTAAACTGGTGGTTTCTCCACAAAACATAAAATAGGGGAGTGGTATTATTCTGTAGAGTATAATCTCTATTATCTAGAGTTTCTACTAAATCCTATTCATAAGAATTATTTTTCTCCAGTAGTATGACCTTTGATTATATTAATTACGATGTATTAGGGTTGTACTTCCTCAAAATATATACATTGATGACATCATGAACTTGAGATAGATTTGGTGGAAACAAAAACTCATAATCTACCATTCTTATATGTTCATGTATTAAAAAAACCATTCCATTGGAATTTTAAATTGAACATAGAAAAGAAAAGTTGGGTGTTTGTGAAATTTTTTAGGAAACCTAAATGGTAAAAAATAATACAATAATTCATTAAAAATAATGTTGGAAGCTTAATGGTTACCCAATGTAACTCATAATTATGTATCCACATAGGATAACATATCTGGAAAATAAAAACATGGTATAATAAGTGAAAATTAACTACCACGTTCCAATTGTGACTGATTGAGAACATGTTTTATATATGGTTATTGACCCCAAAACCACATAACAAATAGGTCTAAAAATGATATTGATAACATAAAAAATGATGAAAATAGGATATCCGTTTATTTAGAAATACATTTTTAGGATATTATTAAATGATTTAATCTCATAAGTATAATAAAACTCCATTTTTGTGCCTTGATCAATATCCTCTTCATTCTCTAACTCTATGAATAGATAAAGTAAAAAATTTTAATGCATGAAGAATAGTGGATCATAAGATCCATAATGGGATGATATTTCATTCCTTATGTTTGTTGTTATCATCACACAAAAAAATTATTAGAACAAGATTTCCAGTATGTATAAATACTCATATTTTAATATAACACTTTAATTAGTAAAATAGTATCCTAATTTTCACATAAACCATTATATAAATGGTTAACTTTATAACTCATTCAAAATATGATGGTCCAAAACTTTTATAAAAAAGGTCCAAATATTTCTTTAAACAAATTTCATTGATCCACATATATCATAAAGTATCTCTTATTTTTCAAATACTTGACATGTGAATACATTCAACTTGTATTTTCTTGAAACATGGTATTTACCATAAATTATTACTGAAAACATGCTTTCTTTCTTATTATAATTATTAATGGATATATTACATATGTCCAAAAATGTTTTAAAATTCATCTATGATAATATAAACAACATTTAAACAAATATTTAATTAGTTCCAAGGTTATTAGTACCATCCAATTTACATGTTCATATCAAATATATGTTTATCCAAACATTATCCAAGCATAATTTTCTAAACATTAGGAACATATAAAGGGATATATTTCCATTAATATTATGATTCCCATGAATATAACCATTCCATTAAACAAATTTTCTATGTCTTCAACACCATTAAACATAACCTTTTCAATCATTAATGAAAAACATACACTAAGAATAATTTTATATTTCATGATTCGTATAACAAAATCATTTAATTCCAAACATTTAAATTTAAATAATTTAAATTTATTCATAAATCATTACTTAGGATTCAACAAAATATTCTTTCCTATAATATTAAATATGAATCATGTTGTTTCCAATGCTTTCTGTTGGGGCATGCCTGCATCATCATTCACTTGAATGGCCATGCTACATTGTTGCCTCGTATTCATGGTTTCCAAATGTGGGTGGCATTCATCACTTCTTCAACGATGTCTAATTATTCATCAAACTGGGATAATAGAATTTTCTTCCCTCCATCCATGGATTCATCCTCAGACTTAATTTCGAAGTATTGGTATCCATTACAGATTAAGATGTTGTTCTTGAACCACATTCCTGGTACCATCAATTCTTCCACCACAGCTAATTATGCTACTTATGCATTGGCATTCCAAGGGGTCTATTTAGGGAATTATCCTTCATTCAGTGAAGTTTTCTCATTGGTCATCATTTATCATGTCTAGAAATTGAAACATTGGAGCACCTATATTCATCCTCATTAGAGTGCTTCCTAAGGGCATAGAAACTTAAGGCATCCTAGATTGATCATAGTGTATCTTATTCCACCAGCATGTCCACTATGGTATTCCTCAGGCATCCCATGTTTAACACGATGTAGTCCGTCAGTTTAAAATCATTCAAGGATGGAGTATCACAATTTTTACATCTTGTGGAGATGGAATGGATTAATCATAACACTTGTAAAGG
Organism: Viscum album; assembly: GCA_963277665.1. Lineage (NCBI taxonomy): Eukaryota > Viridiplantae > Streptophyta > Magnoliopsida > Santalales > Viscaceae > Viscum > Viscum album. Next base: position 1,569,783,290 of record OY728160.1, read on the forward strand.
TGGATCAGATTATTACATCCCTTATGAGGGAGCACCTAAAAATTTAACAATATAGATGTATGAGAACTTCTAATAATAAAAGACACTAAGAATGGTTTGTCCAATAATGTGAATATTTCACACCATGAAGGGGTACGTCCCTAGTTGGGAGGCACCGAGGTTTAAATTTTTCTAGGTGAGAATGCCTCTGATGAAGAATCGGGGTAATGTGTCCCACAAAGGGAATGATTTCACACCATAAAGGATGATCTGGATACCACTAAGGGAGTATCATAGAGGTGGACCCCAATGAGGGGGATACGAAAGATGTCCATTGGATGGGATTGAACACTAAGATGGCTTCCAATGTACCATTTTTATAAGATAAGGATAAAAACCCCCATAGTTTGGTGGTATGGTTTGGAAATTAAACATTGCTAGTCACTCATCCCAATAGGAGAACTCTTGGTTGGATGAACATGGGTTTTATGGGGTTTATCTAGGGTTTTCTACCAAGGTGTTGCTCCTACATGGATGGTATGATGTCACCAAGATGTGGTAGCTTGGGTAAGAATAAGGATGAAATGGAGGAAGTGTTGATGGAGTGGATGGAGTTTATAGGGATATGTGATTGAACTTCCAAGACGATTCCTTTATATCCCAATGTGAAGGAATCAAAGTCCACATAGCTTGGGAGTGGGGCTATACGACACCTAAGGAGTTGGCCTGTGAGAATGGAGAACATGGATATGTACCCAAAGGAAGTGTAAACTTTAGTTAGGGAATGACCAACTAGAAATAATGTGACATGAGAGAATGATCAGGTTGAGAATTGATTATAGACTTAATCCTCAGGGTGGCTTCCTACTTACCATGTTCAGGAGATAGGGATAAAAGTCCATGTACATTAGTATGGAATCAAGTCTTACACATGGATACATTCCCTTGTAAACTCTAGGTCATACTCGTGGTTAGAACCCCAATGAGGGTACATACCTAGGAGGGAGAACCAGAGTTTTCCATTGGTTGGGATAAAAAATCTAGGAGGATTCCTACAAACACTGTGCAATGGATAGGGATCAAAATCCACGTAGTAAGAAAGAGAGGAGAATGGAACTTACACAAGATCAGTGGACCATGATGAAGTTTCATGTTCACTACTAAACTCTAAACCCATGTGATTCATACTCAGTGTGAGAAACCAAAGCTACCAGTAGACATGATGATTGTAATGAAAAATTCATTATAACAAGAGATGATGTGGGTCTTACACATGGCTAGCAGACCAAGCAAATGGATATTTGGGCTTACTCCTAGAGGGATGCCATGAAGAGGATCTTTTCTACATGAGGGGATACCAATAACTTTTAGGAGGATGGGGAAGATATCATTCTTGTAGATATGAGTAGGCATGAAGAATGCCTGAGATGTGGCACCCCAAATTCATTTCATCGGGTGAGACTATAGTTTAACATCACCTACTAAGGATGATAGGTCCTGGAAATTTAAATTCCTAAAGCTCGGATGGGGAGGACATTCTCCTGACCTCTTGAATATACATAAGTGATTCCCACACACACATGGGTAAGGGAATGCGTCATCAATTCCTATGAGGAGTGGGGTAGAGGGGTTCTCAATAATTGAGTCCATGTTACTATGGATATGCCTGAATGAATTATTTATTAGAGTACCTATTCCAAAATGATAGAGTTAGGGAAACGCAACATGGGACACCACATGAGGAAGCAATAAATCACTATATACTATCCTGGAGGGATAAACAAAAGAATTTCATGAAAGATGTGTGAGTTGTGTGTAAGAAGTGATCATACATAGTGCTTTAAGGTAAATTACAACCCTGGATTTATAATTTGGAGGTGTGTGAGTGATTGGGAACTTGCATGAAAAATGAAGGGAAATGAGATAAAGATTGACGTGAATAAGGGAATGGGGTGTGCGAAAGAAGGTTCTTTTAAATTCACCTACCTTATATGACTGGTGCATGTAAGAAGGTTATTTTGTGCAGACCTTCCATAGGTGAAAAAGTAAATTGGATAGGGTCAAGGGCTTATCTTCCCACACAAGGGGGTACCTATTGTGCAAGATCTTATACCTTGAATCCATAACTTGCGAGCATTCACGGAAGGGGTTGTCCAATGTGTGCGGGATAGATGGTTCGACTTTCAGAGAGTTACCATGAAAATTGAGGAGTTACCATATATTTATTGGATAAATTCTTTGTGGGAGCATGTAAGAAGTTTGGCGTGAAAGGGGAGATTGACACTACAATGGGCGCGTAATATCAGTACACACAGGGTGGGATTCACAAAAAATATATCTATTTTTGAGCATCTTCCTTTCCCTTTTTTGGGATGTACGGGTTAAATAATTCATTTTACGTTACATTAGGCATGTAAGGACCTTGTTCATTAATTTCATTCTTGTGCACAACCCTTAAAAAATAGGTGTGACTTTTTTGGGGTTTATGGAATGACATGTTGAGTTAAAAGGTGTCTTCTGTTTTCTCAATGATGATCTCTTGAGAACTCAAGATGAATCTGATGCCAAAATATTACCCCTCAAAATATGAGATGAATGGGGACCGGAAGGGTGGGTTTTTAGGGAAACACAAAAAATAATAGTGCATTCCTGGAGATTCAGGAAAAATACAAAGATTGGTGTATAAGTTTCCTTGTGTTCATGTGAAGGACCTAGTCAACACCTTTAAATACATGAGGGGATATTCATAGCATAGTCACTTTCATGAAGTCAAGTGACTACTATCTCATGTGCATATTTTTTTATTTTTCATGGAAGACCTAAATTCAGTTAGTGTTTTATGTGCAACTTGTGAATTCTATACACATCAAACTTGCTAAATTTTCTGTGATCATTGCCTAATCTTACACATGACCAGTGGATTATCCTGAAACCCCTAAATATTTTATTCCATGTCCTTAGTGATTTCATCAGTTGGATAACATGGCTTGCGAATAAGATACTACTGAGAGGGAGGCTTGTGTTGCTGCATGGAGGGCTGTGATGATTGGAAACCCGCAAATAATCCATGCTAGAAGGGTGCATTTAGAAAACAAGATACTCCTCAGAATGTTGATTCAATTTCAGAAAGACAATTTATTTAGAAAAAGTATCCCATTATGGAACTTCTATAAACTAGATGAAGTACTCATCCCAAGGTTTGAGACTGACTCACTTTGGCCAAGGGTCAAGAATGAAGAAATCCTTCATCGGTTCAACATCACAAACTAGGGTAATCCTTCTATGTATAATCAAGGGATAACTCTTTATATTTTGAATATGAAGACTAGGAAAATCAATGGGAGTGAATCGGTGGCTGAGGAATTTACGACCCATTTTGTGAGCACCCTCTGAAGTAGCATAACGAATGAATGTGTGGGCTTGATGCAATATTGGGACCTCTATTATGGGGTAATTTAATGATTGAGTGGGAATGGGAATTCCAGTTATGCCACACAAGGGAATAGTTTGGAGAAGAGAAGTGAAACATAGGGATGTTTGGAGCCATATGGATGTCACAATTTCACATCTACCACCAATGTGAACTGGTGTAAGTGTTGTTCATCCGTTGGTCCACTGACACAAACACTCTCCACCTCCACCATGGGGAGTTCAGTATCAGTCATTGGAATATTCATTAAATCAATGGAAACCCTTTGGAGGGACTCAAAAATGATAAATTCCTTCCAATAAAGATTATCTTGGAGGACAAAATACAAACCCTCATCTTCTAATTGAATCTGTCGGACATGGAAATCGAGAGGTTGAAATAAAATAAATTTAGAAGGATGTCTCATATCTATTATAGTTCAGCATATTCCTTACAATAGATGATCATATGAGGATGTTAGGATGAGGGAGGTAGTGCTCAACCAAATCGCAACGAGGCAATGTTGGATCACAGTGGTTGAATTTTTATGAAGTAGAGTATCATTCATGGGGATTTGGTGGGAAGAGATTCGGAATATGCATGTGCGATATGCCACTTTCCTTGTTGGATTTCTAAGAGGGTGGATGATTCGGGTGAGGGACACAAGTATGGGGGTCCATTCAAGGATGCTGGTTATAGATGAGATAAAGGAACCCTATAAAAAAAGTTAATCTTGGAGTTCCTATATTGGATGGTTGTACAATATTCTAGGGGGTATCTCAAGGGAAAAAACATTCCAGAAAGTGGTGACCTTGAAGCGTTCCATTTAGAGGTATGATCCATAAGTGTCATGTTTTTTCCAATCATATGAAACATAAATTCATACATGGTTATTTTTTTTAAATTCTTGTATGGAAATGTTTCATTCTTTATTTAAATGTTGCAACTTATAGTTTTTGTAAAGAAAATAATGAGAAGTATCTAAGCTCACATGGCTCATGCCTGCTGTGAGAAACATTGAATGAACACATAATCATTCACCATGTATGATAGTTATAAGTAATCATTGAATAATTGGGGTCTTCTATTGTTGATTGGCCACCCAGAGTGTCTGAGGTGGGAGAGCCTGTGACTAGAGAATAATGCTCTAAAAACGTCCAAATCACATTTCCCAACATGCTCTAGTGCATGGGAGGTATAATTCCAGGGGAATTGGAATCAATCTGAATAGAGGGTAAATAGGATGTTTGATTGAAAATGAACCAAATTTAGAATCATGGAGAGGACGGAATGCCAGTATGAGATAACTTTCAATCGTATCTGATTTATAGTATTTATAACATCAGTCGGGAATGGGGACAATCAAATGAGAGACAAATACTTGTCATATCCAAAAAATGGGAACTAACATGAAATGTTGTCTGATATCTTTTGGGTAATTGGATTGGGGTGGTATCTGAGCCAATTAATCTAGATAAATCTTCAAGGAGTCCCTTCGAACATTAAATTGAATGAGAATCAAATGAGGGTAGCACAAATTAGGGATTGGAGTTATGGTATATTCAAATAAATTCCAACACTATAGAAATTATTCCACCATGACAGAGAGTACATTGGTATAGTCTCATTGGTCTAAAAATTTATCAAAGTTATCTTCTAAGGGAGAATTGTCTCAGATTCTGAGGAAAAAAAGAAGATTAGAAACATGTGGTGGATTATCTACACTTTGGGAGAGGACCTCTCCACTAAAGACCTAGGATGATTTTTGGTTTCACATAATTCAAGTGATAAGGATTAAAATGTAGTTTAATTGCATACAGTGTGCAGGATGTGTGTAATATTTTAAAATCATATGGTAAAGAAGTTGCATGTAGTTTAAGATTTTACTTCCCAGGCCCTGGCCAAATTTTTAGAGTCATGCTGAATGGATTATTAAAAAGTTTATTCTTTGAATCGTTTTTATCATGGAATAAATAAACCTAAAGTGAATAAGATGAATAATGGTTGTGTACTAGAAAAGTATACGGGAATTGGTTGGAAGAAAAAACATGTGATCTGCCAAGGGGAAAAATACATGTATGGCTCATAGATTTAGGTCAAATTTTTTATACCTTAAATAGGGATGAGGTGACTGAAAATGGTAATGAACCTATGGCTGGTCCTGATACAAAAAGTCTTAGTGTCACTACACACCCCTTAAATAATGGAATCACACCATACAAAGTTATTGACCATTATGTAGTTGGAGACCAACAATAGTGGGGGAAATCCTCTCTAGTGAGGAGGATGAAGTATCCAATAATTATCTTGGGGTATCCTAAAATTTCCCATGGTGTGATTGTAGTTTACCATCATAAATTGAGGATGATGGGTTCTTATTCTAAGGTGGTAGATTTTGGACCATGATCGATGGTATCTCAAATTTGTATGAGTGGGGTGGTTCTATGACAAATTCTACATGAATAAATTCAAGGGTTGCCCGATTCCACACACCACATCACCAAAGAGAACAAGGTCTATCAGCTCTAACATTAGGATCATATAGTTTGGAACATGGGGGTGATCTGAGAAAAATAAATGTAATGTGGTGGGATAAAAAACACGATGTGAATGAGGACTGAGGAGGCCCACACGTACAATATATACATTCCTAAGGAAGCATTTATACAATTTAAACACATGCTTCATGTACTACGAACTGGAACACTCATCCCAAGGTAACACAGAAGACACAAAATAGATTAAACTTTATGTGAGTGACAACTAAGATATCCCAAGTGTCACAAGGATGTCTTAAGAAGAACTGCATACATTTTAAGTTCATAAATCTTGAAACATATTGTCTATGGTTAGGCCGAGAGAAAAATTGTATGGGAATCACTATGTAACCCTAATGATGATAATCAAGCCATGAATAGTTTTGGAATCCCAAGTAGTTTAATGTAATGTGATATTGATGATGATGAATAAATGTGAAAATGGGTAATTATGTTACAACTAGACCCAAAATTGATGATCTGAGTTTCATTATATATTACATAAGGATATGAATCAAGCCCTATGTATTTTTTGAAGAGAAATTTGGTTATACAGGTCTAACCCATACAAATAGAGAATAGGTATTAGATATTTATTTTTCGTTCTTTTTTTTTTGTGTGGATAAACCTTGATTTAATGTCTGGGTGTCACCACTAGAATTAGGGCATGTGTATGTCCTGACAGGTGGCATGGTGGATGACTATTTTTAAGTGTAATGTCCTCTCAATAGAGAACACCATAATGTTGTTATTATTTTCTCTATGTGTCTAGGATGATGACATTGTAGTATAAGATTGTAGATAGGACTGGACCATTCATTTTAATGTTATTTAGTACAGATATGAGGCTCTTAGTTTATGGTCATCAAATTTAGACCATAGTAATCCTTGTTTAAGGTCATAGAGTTTGGATTGTAGGGTTACACAGCTTTACCATGTGGGTAAAAACCCAATTAAAACTCTTAAGCCCATGTGAGCCATGATCAGTGTGGAAAACAATGAGTTATGTTAGGCTTTCCCCATCACATGTTGAATCCTAAAATGTGGGTCCTTTTAACTCTATGTACATAGATTCATGGATGATAAACACGAAGAGTATTAGGGTTCTAATAATACATAATGAAGTATAAAGGATGTAAATCGAAGCATTCGACATCTAGATTTGGTAAATAGAGACTGATAACTAGGATTATAGTTGATCATATTCATTACACAAGATCCAAAAACTTCACATTTCATGGGATGTTTAAAATAAACATAAAATGCACTATTGAAAAAATTCAAAAGACACGATTCAATGTTAATTTACAAAAATCCATTAGGGAATTGGCCCAGGACAGGAGGTGATCCAAAAAGGATGAGACCATCGTCACTAGGGGGATTTTAGATGTGAACAATGTGGGAAATATGAACCTGATAATACTCAAATTGTGGAGACAATTCAGGATGAAATTCATATTTCACTCGACACTTTTGGGCTTGCGTCCCATCTCCTTAGGGCATGTGAGTGGTAGGACACAAATAAAACTAAGATAGAAAATATCTTAAGGTCGTACCCGAGGGAAAATGGATTCCTAGTTTAACATCATGTGCATGGGACATATCTGTATAGTTTAGCATCATGTGATAAGGAATAAAATATCACAGATTTTATCGTCTAGTGACTAGGTCAAATTAATCCTAAAGGAGCAGTGCATGGTGTGGAAGATAACTCGATGTGAATGGGGATAAATGAGATCTATACCATACCATACTTTCTTGAGGAGGAAATTCAGTCCATGAAAGGGTGAAAGGGTTCATGATTCTGCATCTGGGGATGGGGATAAGATGTTCGGGCATCACTATGTATCCTATAGGGATGTGAATCAAGGAACATGTAGTTATGAAATGTTGAATGGAAGACTTCTAGTGCCAAAAATTCGGATGATATTATCTCTAATGATTATATCATGGTTTTTACTTTGTTTATTATCATGTGACTAAGAAACTGAAAATATTAGTTTAAGGTCATAGAGGTTAGAACAACTGAAGTAGAGAAGTGCAGTGTTGCGCCATGAGGCAACCCGACATGAATGAGGATCAAAGAGATCCACACCACACTACACATTCTTTGATGATATCTAGGCTATGGAGCTATCGGTGTGAGCTTGTGATTTTGCAGCTAGGTTTGGAGAAACTTTTTTGGGAATCGCTATGTATCGCAAAAGGATGGGAATGAAGGCTTAAATATTTATTGAGGGGAGGAATGGCAGATGGATAGTTCCAAGGGGCAGTGTCTTCTCAGGTGAAGAATTTGTAGCAATGTGTAGTTTATCTTCTTACATCCATGACAAAAAATTCATATTTTTACAAAATATGATAAGGATTAGGGATGTTATGTAGTTTCTCATTTTAAAACAAGAATTTTGGAGATCTTAGTTTGTTTTCATAGAGATAGGACCATATTTTGAGGCTTCTAAAAGGGAAATATACAATGTGGTCCCTAGAGGTAACCTAACAAGAATGAGGAAAAAGAGTCCCAATACTGCATGATGCATTTTTAAGAAGAACTCACACACATTTTATCATCAAGTGGGATGAGGAAAAACTTTTGGAAGAGTTTTTAGATGGGCCAAAAGATGAAGTGATTGGGAATAACTATGCATCCCATAAGGATGTGAATCAAGCCACACATAGTTATTGAATCTTGTACAGTTAAACATCATTTAGTGATGATGAAGATGGGGCACTGTTTAATGTCATGTAAGATGGAGAATTTTAACCTTGTATAAGACAAGGGGCACTTTCCTTTTAAGGTCATGAAGAAAGGACCATCAATTTAGTGAGGTTTAACAACTTTTAGCTACGAAAAAACTGTTTAAAATTGAGTAGGTTGATAGATATTTTATTTTATGGTCACAGTTCTCAGACTAATGGGGAATTATTCAATTTATCTTCATGAAACTAGGGCGATGATTTTTTATGCAATTTATCGTCATTAAACAGGGATGAAATATATGTCTAACTTCATGTAGTACAGTTGAAAACAGTTTATTTTCAGGTTTCTTAGACCATATCTATCTTAGTTTATGGTCATAGAGCTCAGACTGTGGGGAAAACTGTAACATCCTAAGTAATTAATGAATAATAGATATTTTTATCTATGTCTATTTATGAATTATATAGTGTTTTAGAGGCTTAAAATGAGAATAAATCCCATCTTAAGCATGTAATACACTGATATTTTTAAAAGATTGTTTTACTGCCTTTTGATGACAAACCATATTTAAATCAAACGTTTGACACTTTTATAGGATATATTTGTCATAATAAACATATTCTTTATTATTGGGACCTTGAAATTTAAATTGGATAAATTTTTGGTATTATTCTGACAATGTTCATTTTTTTAATGAATAGTGAAAAAATACTGCATTTTACATCGAAACTGCATTTTCATCTAATTTAATTATATGGTTAGATTATCTTTTTAATTGGTATTAAAGTGTAATATGAATATATTTTTACCATTTAATCCAATAGTGGTCATTGGAATAAATTTCACTTTGAAATTGTACTAAAACTAGTGTCAATCTTTTGATACTTATTGTTTCATAAAAACACGCTATTTTCTCTGACAACGGGAATTAGTTATTAAATTAATTAATGAAACTTATATGATTTTAATTTTTTAAAATATACATCATTTTTGAATTAGGAATATCAAATATAGCTTAGGGTAATGTTTTGGTATTTTTTTTTGGAAATCATCAATTTTTGATGAATAGTAAAACCACTAAGTGGTACTTATAAAAATGGATTCTTCGTTTAAAAGAAATTTTACCACCTCTGTGTTTTTAATTTCAAAAATCTGACATAAATGGTTGTCATTAATAAATAAAATGTGGTTCAATGGGATTAAAATAATTTTTTGGTGAATAGTAACTTTTAAGTATTTAATCGTGATTAGAGGTACTTAGCGCAGTTTAAGGTAAAAATAATGTTCTAATAATATGAGATGACCTAGACACATGTCCTACCCTTATTGGATGTGTGATTTCCGACCAAGAAAATGCATGGGTCAACTTGGGGACCCCATGGAGCCACTTTGGAAAGAAAATGACATTAATAACTTTTTATTTAATGTGAAAGTAAAAATGACACAAATATGAGTTGTTTTACTAAAACAATTTTTAAATGGGGTTATACAAGTCATATTTTTGACTATAAATATTAATTGTAATTCTAAAATATTTCTGACATCATTTTATTTTTTTTATAATTTTTAGACATTAAATAAATTAAATTACTTATGACACCATGATGATGCAGCGATGACCTCATTATTTAACGATTTAAATAAAATGAAAAGATAATGGAAAATATAAGACCTAAACTTTTCCAAAACCTATTTGATGGGTGGATTTGGAACCCTTATCACCTTATCCTCTAATTATATCAATGTGGGACCTTTTAAATCCGAAAATCATTTTAAAATAAACTATCCTTTCTTTACTTTCCAAGAGTGCCCCTCCTATCCTCTTATAAAAGGCCCCCACCTCTACCACCTTACCCACACTTACAATGCCTTTGGCTCAGCCAAACCCTGCCCATTTTGTCTCTCCACATCCCTCTCTTACTCCTTGAAGCCTTACTTTGGGAAGAAGTCTTCCCAAGGATGCCTTTGAGTTCAAATCAAAAAGGGTTACCCGTTTTTAAGGTAATGTCTTCTCTTGTGTTCTTCTGTTTTATTTTGCTTCTCCAACCATCAAAACTCTTTTTATTCCTTTATTTTTTAACAACACCAGTATCCTCAATATACTAGGATGTTTTTATAAGAATGATTCGAGCTACACTTACACACACATACATTTAATGGATAAAGAACATACTGTTTCTGTGGATGGAGAATTTCTGCCACACGAAATGATGATTGTTCAACACTCATATAACACCTTCAAAGGTGGCCATTAAGATTTCACTATATTTATATATGATATATGATATGTATATGTTTTACTTAAGCTTTTGTATTTTTCATTTATGGCATACCTTTATGGCTTCCATTATAGGTATACGCGATATCTTCATTTTAGGAAGTGTGGACTACCGCCCCCTCAAAGTGATTTGATTCGTTAATACAATATGTGGTACATATAAAGAATATATTTAATGATATTATATATGATACCATACTGGAATTAAAATACGATTATGTATCATTATGTTTTAATTCCATTTAATATGAAATAGAAATAAAAGTAGTGTTCATGCGTACGTACGACTTACCGTCTCCATGAACAGTTCATTTCATTTCTTACCTCTAAATGTTATGTAGTATTATAAATGAATGAATATACTCGATATATATGATATATATTATATCTACATCATGAATAAAATTCTGGATATAATGGATATTTTACCACATGAACAACTTGTAATTATAAAGAGTTTATTTTTGACTCAAGTACCAATGATCGTTAAAATATCCGTTATTAACTTAAATAATAACATAGTGTTCATGACATGGTAATAAGTGATATAAAAGGAATAATGATCTTGAAAAAGGTTCTTAAGAAAGTATAAATTAACTCAAGTTTATTTTTTTGGAGATTAAAGAACGATCGAGTCATGTCGGACCCGAGGTAAGGGAACTTCATAACCTAATTTCCGTTCTTTGGGTTAATCTCCTACATTATAATTATGTGATGATATTATTATGTCCTATATTGTATTTTTACTTTCTTTATGTGTACTTATAGTGAATGCAAATAATAGATCTATTTTATTTAAAAATGATCTTTGTATGGGACTTCATCTCAATCTCCTTTCATTGAGGCATATTTTGTTTTATACACAACCTTCATTTTACGGTGTATAAGCCCCTTTGACATTTACGTTTATCCAAAAGGATTCATTTTTATATGAAGCATTTTACTAAACGACAAAATGGAATGTTTTTGTTGTACGTATGCGGCGACAACAACTTCTCCTCAGTCGTGACCATTATTTGAGTTTCGACTTCCTCAACAAACCATACCGTTTTTTCAAAAGAAAAATAAATACGATGTTTTACTTTTTTTTATTTTGGTATTGAAAATGGTTTTCATAATTTTTTTTTGATATCTTGTGATTGAAATGTGGAAATGTTATGTTTCCTTTATGCATGTATTATGTGGTACGATTATGTTATGGTTCTTGGGCATTGTTTTAAAGATGGGTGGTTCCGTGATAAACTAAGGGAGGGTGAGCCCGATATAGCTCTCCAATGCATTGGGTAATGCGAAGGAGTTAAACATTAAGGTTTATCTGAAGAGATTTAGGGAATATACTGTGATGGGTATTCCAAATGTAACCAAAAGGGTTACTCCCTACGTAAGAATGTTATGAATGCCTCAAGTTACCTTTATGTCTTATGATTTCTATGATTTATTCATGATTTGATGAGGTATGTTAAAGTGCATATGTTTTATGAGTAGATTATGATTTCATTGGTTCTTGTGTATACATGTACTCATGTTTCCTTTCCATATTTTTATATCCCTTACTGAGCTTTTTATGCTCATCCCAAGCTTTTGAAATGTTTTTCCCAGGTCAAGGGAAAGGTACATGATATGATGATAGTGTCAAGGAAGTGTCAAGGAAGAATCCATGTTTTATTTTAAATATGTTTCCGTTGATGGGAAAAAATGAATACTATCTTTTATTGTAACCACTTGGTTTAAATGTGGGATGTAATGCATGTTTTATGATCTAATTCTCTAAAACTCTAAACCTAAAAAGATCATCAAGGTGTGTTCTTGATGTATCTCAAGATTAAGTAAGGTTTAAGGTCGGGGACTTATAGTTGGTATCAGAGGTCGGTTTAGATAACTTTATGAGTTAGAATTCTATTAAATGATTATCCAAAAATATTTTTTTATGGTCAAACTGAAATGATATAGAATTTGAATATTTCCATGTTTCTTCTCCTAAGATATTTTTGTGTTAAGAATGGTTTTTCATTGAGGGAACAAAATAGATTTTCTGGAAAGGCATACAGAGGGAAATGACCTTTCAAATCTGTATCCTGAGATGGTCAGAATGAAAACTAAATAGTTTGTTGCAGTGATGGCTCAGTTGACTCAGGTGAAAAAATTTCGTTGTTTTTATTGATGATATTTTGGTGTTTTTTAAAAGTAAAGAGGAGCATGAAAGTAATTTAAGGGTTATCTTGAAAACCATAAAAGAAAAGAAATTTTATGGGAAATTTAGTAAGTGTGAGTTTTGGTTGCAACAAATTTCTTTCCTTGGTCATAATATTTCTAAATATGGAATAACTGTGGATCCTGCAAAAACAAGAGTTGTTGAAGAATGGAAAAGACCCACAAATGTAACCGAGATCCGTAGTTTTCTTGGTTTGGCAGGCTATTACTGAAGGTTTTTTAGAAATTCTTCACTATTATCTAGTCCAATGACTAAGCTAACTCAGAAGGGTGTAATGTTTATCTGGACAAAAGAATGTAATGATTGTTTTTAGGAATTGAAAATAATATTTGTGAATGCTCCAGTTTTGGCCCTACCTTCTAGGAATGGGGAGTTTGTTATCTATAGTGATGCTTCATTTAAAGGACTTGGTTGTGTACTTATGCAGAATGATCTGGTAATTGCTTATGCTTCACGTCAGTTGAAAACTCATGATGTAAATTACCCTACACATGATTTGGAATTAGCTGCGGTTGTTTTTGCATTAAAAATTTTGAGGCATCATTTGTATGGAGTAAAGTGTTAAATATATACTAATCAAAAACTTTTATAGTATATATTCACTCATAAAGAATTGAACATGAGACAGAGTAGATGGCTAGAATTAATCAAGGATTATGATTTTACAATTCATTACCATCCCGGAAAAGCAAATAAAGTGGATGATGCTTTGAGTCAGAAATGTAATGCTTCATTAACAATGTTGCGTTTGGAATGTGATCCTTTGGTTAAGGATTTGATGAACTTTTTCATAGAAGTTGTTGGTACAGGTTGTTCTAATGTCTTTTTTCAGGTATCAGTGAAATCTTCTCTATCAGACAGAATCAAGCGAGCACAAAAGCAAGACAGTGAGTTGCCGAAAAATGTAGAGCCGGTTCAGAAGGGTAATCTGCCTAAATTCAACATTGATAACGATTGTTTTTTGAGATTTGGGAAGAGATTGTGTATTCCTTGCGATTCACAATTGAAGAGAGAGTTGTTATGTGGAGCTCATAGTTCTCTGTTTTAAGTTCATCCAGGCAGTACTAAGATGTATAGAGAACTTTGAGAGTATTACTGGTGGGACGGACTGAAAAGAGATATTTCTGATTTTACTGTTAAGTGTTTGAATTTTCATCAGGTAAAAGAAGAGCGGCAGTTACTGAAAGGGATGCTTCAGCCTTTACCAGTGCTAGAGTGGAAATGGGAAAATATATCCATGGAATTTTTTGTGGGATTACCGAAGACATCTTGAGGTAATAATGAAATCTGGGTTATTGTTGATTGCTTGACTAAATCTTCTCATTTCCTTGATATATGAGATACTTTTTCCCTAGATCAACTTTACTGTTTGTATCTTAAAGAGATAGTCAGGTTACGTGGAGTTCCTCTCTTTATTGTATCTGATCGTGATCCCAGGTTTACTTCTAACTTTTGGAAAGGCCTTCAGAAGTCGTTGGGTACTGAATTAAATTTTATTATAGCTTTTCATCCTCAATTAGATGGGAAGTTAGAATGAACAATTCAGACTTTAGAGGATATGCTACGTGCTTGTTCGATGGATTATTAGGGAAGTCGGGACCAACATCTTTGCTTGGTTGAGTTTTCATATAATAACAGTTTTCATTCCAGTATACAGATGGCACCGTTTGAGGTGTTATATGGGAAGCAGTGTCGAACACCAGCTTTTTGGGATGAAGTGGGTGAAAGGAAGCTGATGGGACTAGAATTGGTAGAAGATTTGGCAGAAAAAGTTCAGATGATACAGAAACACATGAGAACAACTCAGAGTAGGAAGAAGAGTTATGTGGACAATAGGGGGAAGGATCTCTCTTTTGAGGTAGGTGATCCTGTTTTTCTGAAAGTATCACCATGGGAAGGTGTGATGTGATTTGGTAAGAAAGGAAAGCTGGGTCCAAGGTTCATTGGACCATATGAAATTCTGGACAGAGTTCGATCAATTGCATACCAAGTGGATTTACCTCCGAGTTTATCTCAGGTACATAATGTTTTTCATGTTTCAATGTTAAGGAAGTACATGCCAGATCCATCTCAGGTTTTGAGTCCAGAAGTAGTTCAGTAGGAAGAGAACCTATCTTATGAGGAACAACTGGTCCAGATTCTTGACCACATGGAGAAAGTTTATGGATTAATGTGATTCATTAGGTAAAGTTTTTGTGAAAAAACCACATGATTTAAGAGGCAACATGGGAATCTGAAAATGCAATGAGGGATAAATACCCCCACTTATTCGATAAGTAAATGAATTGCAGGGACACAATTTTCTAAAGGGGGAAGGATGTAACATCCCATGTAAGTAATTAATAATAGATATTTTATCTATGTCTATTTATAAATTAGATAGTGTTTTAGAGGCTTAAAATGAGAATAAATCCAATCTTAAGCATGGAATACACTGATATTTTTAAAGATTGTTTTACTGCCTTTTGATGACAAACCATTTTTAAATAAAACTTTTGACAATTTTATATGCTCTATATTTCATAATAAACATATTCTTTATGATTGGAAAATTGAAATTTACATTGGATAAATTTTTGGTATTTTTCTGACAATTTTCATTTCTTTAATGAATAGTTAAAAAATACTGCATTTTACATCAAAACTGCTTTTTCATCTAATTTAATTATATGGTTATATTATCTTTTTAATTGGTCTTAAAGTGTAATTTGAATATATATTTACCATTTAATCCCATAGTGGTCGTTGGAATTAATTGCACTTTGAAATTGGACTTAAACTAGTGTCAATCTTTTGATACTCATTATTTCATAAAAACACGCTATGTGCTCTCACAGCGGAAATTAATTATTAAATTATTTAATTCAACTTATATGTTTTGAATTTTTTAAAATAGACATAATTTTTCAATTTGGAATATCAAATATATCTTAGGGTGATGTTTTGGTATTTTTCTGGAAAACATCAATTTTGGATGAATAGTGAAACCACTAAGTGGTACTTATAAAAACTGATTTTTCGTTTAAATGATATTTTACCACCTCTATGGTTTGAATTTCAAAAATCTGACATACATGGTTGTCATTATGATATAAAATATGGTTCAATGGGATTAAAATAATTTTTTGGTGAATAGTAACTTTTAAGTTTTTAATCACGATTAGAGGTAATTAGTGCAGTTTAAGGTAAAAATAATGTTTTAATAATATGAGATGAGCTAGACACATGTCCTACCCTTATTGGATGTGTCATGGCCGACCAATAAAATCCATGGGTCAACTTGGGGACCCCCTGGAGCAACTTTGGTAGGAAAAGGACATTAATAACTTTTTTTTAATGTGAAAGTAAAAAATGACACAAATATGAGTTGTTTTACTAAAACAATTTTTAAATGGGGTTATACAAGTCATATTTTTTACTATAAATAGTCATTGGAAAGCTATATGATTTACTACATCATAGGATTTTTTTATAATTTTTAGACATTAAATAAATTAAATTATTTATGACACCATGATGATGCAGCGATGACCTCATTATTTAATGATTTAAATAAAATGAAAAGATAATGTAAACTCTAAGACCTACACTTGTCCAAAACCTATTGGATGTGTGGATTTCTAACCCTTATCACCTTATCCTCAAATTATATCAATGTGGGACCTTTTAAATCCGAAACTCATTTTATAATAAAGTAACCTTTATTTACTTTCCAAGAGTGCCCCTCCTCTCCTCTTATAAAAGGCCCCCACCTCTACCACATTACCCACACATCCAAAGCCTTTGGCTCGGACAACCCTTGCCCATTTTGCCTCTCCAAATCCCTCTCTTACTCCTTGAACCCTCACTTTGGGAAGAATTCTCCCCAAGGAAGCTTTTGAGTTCAAATCAAAAAGGGTTACCTGATTTTAAGGTAATGTCTTCTCTTGTGTTCTTATGTTTTATTTTCCTTCTCCAACCCTCTTAACTCTTTTTATTAATTTCTTTTTTAACAACACCAGTATCCTAAATATACTAGGATGTTGTTATAATAATTATTCGAGCTACAATTTCACACACCTACATCTAATGGTTAAAGAACATACTGTTTCTGTGGATGGCGAATTTCTGCCTCACGAAACGATGATTGTTCAACACTCATATAACACCTTCAAAGGTGGCCATTAAGATGTCACTATATTTATATATTATATATGATATGTTTATTTTTTTACTTAATCTTCTTTATTTTTCATTTATGGCATACCTTTATGTCTTCCATTATGGGTATACGCGATATCTTCATTTTAGGAAGTGCGGACTACCGCCCCCTCAAAGTGATTTGATTCGTTAATACCATAAGTGGTATATATAAAGGATATATTTAATGATATTATATATGATACCCTACTGGAATTAAAATACTATTATGTATAATTATGTTTTAATTCCATTTAATATGAAATAGAAATGAAAGTAGTGTTCATGCATACATATGGCTTACCGTCTCCATGAACGGTGCATTTCATTTCTTACCTCTAAGTGTTTTGTAGTGTTATAAATGCATGCATATAGTGGATATATATGATATATATGATTTATACATCATGAATAAAATTTTGGATATAATGGATATTTTACCACATGAACAACTTGTAATTATAAAGAGTTTATTTTTGAATCAAGTACCAATGATCATTAAAATGACCTTTATTAATTTAAATAATAACATAGTGTTCATGACATGGTAATAAGTGATATAAAAGGAATAATGAACTTGAAAAAGGTTCTTATTCAAGTAGAAATTAACTAATGTTTATTATTCAAGAGATTAAAGAATGATCGAGTCAAGTCGGACCCAAGTTAAGGGAACTTCTTAACCCAATTTCCATTCTTTGGGTTAATCTCCTACTTTAAAATTATGTCATGATATTATTATGTCCTATATTGTATTTTTACTTTAATTATGTGTACATATAGTGAATGAAAATAATAGATCTATTTTATTTAAAAATGATCTTTGTCTGGGACTTCGTCTCAATCTCCTTTTATTGAGGCATATTTTGTTTTATACACAACCTTCATTTTACAGTGTATAAAACCCTTTCACTTTTACGTTTATCCAAAATGAATCTTTTTTATATGAATCATTTTACTAAAAGAAAAAAGGGAATGTTTTTGTCGTACTTATGCGGCGATAATGACTTCTCCGTCGCCATGACTATTATTTGAGTTTCGTCTTCCCCTACAAGTCATACCATTTCTTTTAAAATAAAAATGAATACCATGTTTTACTTTTCATTTATTTTGGTATTGAAAATGGTTTTCATAATGTTTTTTTGATATCTTGTGATTTAAATGTGGAAATGTTATGATTCCTTTATGCATGTATTATGTGGTATGATTATGTTATGGTTCTTGGGAATTGTTATGAAGATAGGTGGTTCCATGATAAACTAAGGGTGGGTGAGCCCGATATAGCTCTCCAATGCATTGGGTAACATGAAGGATTTAAACATTACGGTTTCTCCGAAGAGATTTAGGGAATATACTGTGATGGGTTTTTCAAACGTAACCAAGAGGGTTACTCCCTACGTAAGAATGTTATGAATGCCTCAGGTAACCTTTATGTCTTATGATTTCGATGATTTATTCATGATTTGATGAGGTATGTTAAAGTTATTATGTTTTATGAGTAGAGTATAATTTCATTGATTCTTGTGAATACATGTACTCATGTTTCCTTTCCATATTTTTATATCCCTTAGTGAGCTTTTTATGCTCATCCCAAGCTTTTGAAATGTTTTTTCACAGGTCAAGGTAAAGGTACATAATATGATGATAGTGTCAAGGACGTTTCAAGGAATAATCCATGTTTTATTTTAAATATGTTTCCGTTGATGGGAAAAAATGAATACTATATTTTTTTGTGACCACTTGGTTTAATTGTGGGATGTAATGCATGTTTTATGATATAATTCTCTAAAACTCTAAACCTAAAAAGATCCTCAAGGGTTTTTCTTGAAGTATCTCAAAATTAAGTAAGGTTTAAGGTTGGGGCCTTATAAAATCTGTGCAGTTTATCATCATATAGGACGAATCGATTTAACATCATGTAGGAAGACAAAGAAATTTTTCCATAAAACTACTATTTGAGAAACATGGAATTGGTGGGATTAGTAACTATATAACCATACATGGTGACTAAAGAGTATGAACCATTAGGATAGAATTTTAAAATTATGTAAGGTCCTTCCCACTTGGACTCCAACTTCAGCAGTTCCCTACAGGGAATCATTAGTTCTTGAAGATCCAAACCCATGTAACCTTGAAAGAAGGAGTGAAGGTGAACACTCTTGTTTAAATATATAGTTATCTTGTGCTGTTACCTTTTTATATTATTTAAGGATCGAATATTATTCTCATTGAGAACTTCTAGTTCCACTAGATGGACTTCTATTGCTATTTCTGACCTCTTATGATCATATATAGCTATTCAAAGCAATGGAGACTGAATATTGATGGGGAGGAATTCCTATGTTCCATACACCAAAGATTATGGAGTCACCTATTTGGAATTACGAGTCATCATTTTATAATACCAGATAGCATTGGGGAGCTTGTACGACTAGTTTCTCTTATTTTGACCCACCATCTTCTACAAAATATGGGAGACAGTCTTGTTGAATGCCTCGATATTCTCATTTTCCTATTCATGGTAGTGAGAGGTGTGGATTGATCAAATAATGTACTTGGAATACAATTTAACCAACTCTTCTACTAAGCTATTCTTGTATTTATCAATGAGAATAGCATTAGAGACTCTGAATTAATGAATGATAATGGAGCACACAATTCAATAATTGACCAAGACATGACATCATTGAGGGGAATAACTTCTTGTATCTTAGAAAATAAATCAGTTGCGATCCGAATGAACTTACACCGGTGAGAAATAGTCCCATGAAATCAAGTCCCCAAACCATGAAGGGCCAATAGCACTTGGTAGTGTGGAGGAATTCCAGCGATCAATCCCCAAAGATGGCTTGGATCTGACACATGTGTAACTGCTTGGATAACTTGATACAATCATAGACTGTGGTGGGCCAAAATTATCCCAACATTCGAATCTAGTGGGAAATATTTATCCTTGCCTGGTGAGCACCGCAAATACCCATTGTGGAATTCTTGCATAACCTAGGGTATCTCATCTCCTTGAATTCAGTAGAGGGGAATTCCATGAAGGCCACATTTAAAGAGAGTCTTCTCCATATTGGGGCCACTCTAGAGGGTTAATTGAAATACAAGGGGATAGATTTTCTCACATCTGTCGCTATATGATAGGATATTTCTATACTAGAGATACTCGATGACTGGAGTTGTCCAATCTTTGAATTATTCATCTTTAGGGGGGTCTGAAGGACCCAAGGTTAAAGAATCAATTGTAAGGTGGTTTACCTACCAGTTTTCATCCTCATCTGAACTGATAGGGGTGATGACCCTCAAATGCAGCACATGAATGAATAGATCTTCTTAGTCAGACTCTATAAGGGATGTGTCTAGATCGACATGGGTAGCAGCTCGACCAATTTGTGACAAGGGAACATGAGTCCCCTTTGGAAGAGAAGGTAACTATTCCATCATTTAGTGAGTATGCTTAAGAAATTAAATGAGATTGGGAATCCTAATGGCGTAGTCACCGTTGAACTTCATGATGACTAAATCGAAGTGTCCTTATACATTGAGGTGGGGAACATCAGTCTCAAGATCCAACTAAAGAACTGTGATAAGATCCTAATACTCTACCTCATTGTCAGTACATCCTTATAATAACATGAACTAATAAGGAATGATAGTATTTATAGGTGGGATAAATGTAATCCTTAGGCCTAGTCTATTGAGTTAGAGGTCATTGAGACATCTATAGCAGGACTCTTGGAGGCACCATTGAAGTGCATATTCCAACATGGAATAGACTGGTTCATTGAGGGAATGGCCTCTTCGAAAAAATTAGGATCCAAAGACTTCTCTTGAAGGGTTGTATGGGTGGCCAAAAATTATACCGGTGCCTAAAACTTAATGGCCATTTGAGGAACAAATATGAATTCAAACTAAAAAATTATCACTACCAACTAAGCTAGATGGCCTGTCAACATGGGTCTATTGAAAATGTACTTAAGGTGGTCCATATAGGAAGCTTGAAATATCGTGTGATGTTGGAGGGAGTACCACACCATTTACACAATGAAAAATAATGGGAGGTAGCTCATGTTGATTGGATAATTTCTGGAATCTATGTCATGGATTATGAAATTGAGATAGTACAAACTATTCCATGACCCTTTGTTTTTCTTCTTGGAAAAAGGGTGTTGAGGTATCATTCCAAGGAGGTAACATAATGGACTAGTGGCTTCCTGGAGGTGGCTGGTATCCAAATCGAAGGCTGCAATAGGTAGAGGTTTATATTCTAAAATGTGGTATGACACTCCTTATCCCATTGATAAATGACACATTTCATCATGAGTCTATAAAATGGATTACAATTTCTGTCCAGATTCAAAATGAATCGGTGAATATAGGATAAGTGGCCTTGAAATCCTCATATCTCTTTGAGGTTACTCATTGGGGATATCTAGATAATATCATTCATATTCTCTAGGTCGATCTCGATTCCTCTATATATAAAAAAGATACCAATGAACTTTCTAAAGGTCAACCCAAAAGCACATTTCCAGGGGTTCATCATCAGATGGCAGAAGAAGAGGAAGATGAAAACTTTCTCAAGATATATGAGATGGACATAAAGATGGAGATATTTTTCCATAAATTCATCCATGTATCATTCCATAAAATCCATGAGGATCTGTTTGAAAATGCACTCCAATATTTTTCAAACTGAACGGAATTACCTGATAAAAGAACATACAATGCAACACTCTGAATAATGTTGATTCCTCATATTCAGGGGGTATTTGAATTTTATTATACATGGAATAACCATCCATGAAGTAGAGATCCTATAATCTAGTGGTAGCATAAATCAGAAAATCCCATGCCAGAAGTGGAAAATCATCATTTAGGTAGTGACAATTTAGATCCTGGAAGTCAATGCAGACTCAAATCAATCTGTTCTTCATTATGATGGGAACGATGTTAGTTAACCATCTGGGACACTAAAATTCCCTGAATTGTTTTCCTTGAGGTTCTTATCAACATTACCCTCAACTATAGCCCAGTGAGACGAGTTCATCTTCCTAGGAGGCTGCTTGAACCCACGATGAGTCACTGAAAGGCCAAGAAGATGGATGGTGACATGAGGGTCTAACCCTGGCATTTCAGTATTACTCCATGCAAACTGTCATGATGTTACTTTAAGAAGTACACATTCTATTTTTGTTCCTTTGTAGGCATCACTTCACCTATCAGTGTTGGCCTCGGGTCTGTCTCAGTTCCATAATTCACCTAAACTAACTCTTCAAAGGAGGGAGAGATTCCCTCATCAAATGTGGGAGGAGCATATTAAAAATCCTCTTCATCATATAAGGTGATAGGATCACTGGGAGGGGAAAATTATTCTGAGTTAGCTGGCCCTGATGGAATGTCAGTTCTAGCTTGAGTGGTGGTAGAACCATCATCTAGAAACTCCTACACTATAAAAGCATGTCAAAAAATTATTTTGAACTGATTACATCTGGACTTCGATCGAGGTTCCCAAACATTATGGTGTCAAAGTAGTGGTGGTGGGTTGGTCTATGTTGACATAGCCCGACCTAATGAAATAAGCTGGTATGGATAATTATTGTAGCCATGGGGTGAACATCTGGATAACTCACCGGGGTAAGAGGCTCTAGAATCACTATAGTCAGCCCTGTATAGGAGTATGAGGTAATCCTTCTATGTTCCTTATACCTGGGAATGTGTCTTCCCATCATCTTGGAGATGATAAAGAAATATATAAATTATGGCGTTGTATCCACCAACTGATGAATTAGAAGGATGAAATCATCATCAAATTCCATCTAGGGGTTGTACACAGTAGTTGTTTGCTCAGCCACTTTGGTCTAAGAACGTTTTACCTTGCTCTTTTAAAAATTGGAATCCAAACAACATGCTTCAAAAGAGTCAAAAGGATACATTCCACTATGGAGAAGGCGCACTAATTCAATGGGGGACAGGTTGAGGCATTGGTGATGTGAGGAGGGAACTGTTTTATATAGATGGATCCATGGTCTACCTATCAGTGCATTTTAGGAGGTATCCCATGAGACCAACATAAATTTAATGTTTTCAATTAGGCCACAAAACTGGGTCTCTAAGTAGATCCTTCCACATGATATTTTCTTAGTCCTATCGTAACACTGAATCTTATAGCCAGAGGGACTCAGATCTACAAAGTCATTCCTAGCATGTGGTGCGTCTAGGTTGAGATGAGTTTGATCATGAACCATGCCTCGATGACTCAGAGATAAACTTCCACGACATTGATTAGGGTTGTCCCCTTCACAAGAGATCCGTAATTTCATTCTGAGATTGAGATGATGTATTTAAATTCTTCTTACTCAACTCCCTCATCATGGAAGGCCAATGTATCCAGTATCTCTATTTCAAACTGGAGGGTGATTTTTAGCGCCTCTGTGAGGGATTCCGGAATTTTTATGACAGGCAGAGGGCCTTTCAAATTGAGAACCATGCAAGAATGATGTTAAGATGCTTAATCACATCATACATCCTTTTATATTAACATTTTATTCTAGATGAGGTTTCCCTTTAGTAGAAGGTATGATGAGAATTGTTGGTCAAACTGATAGATTTTGGATTATGATTGGAATATCTCATTGATCAATACCTAAAAAATGAAAAATTACTACCGGTTTACTATCTGGTAACAGAGGTCTAGGAATATCGTAGTGCGGCTAATCACTATACTCTCATGGTGGTTCATCCAAATCGAGTAGCACGAATAGTGGTGGCAGAGAATATAACAAAATGGTTTGAATGAATGACTCCTTCTGTGTTCTGAACTGAGCTTGTTATCTCATCTCAGCATCATGCATGGGTTTGCTTGAAGCACCGACCTGGGCACTCCGATGATTCACATGTCCATGACAACGTTAATGATGTCATTGACGAGGAAAATTATGAGGATCATCTTGATACTATGAATTGTTTGGAACCATGTATGGGTAAACATGCTCAAAGGTATTCATAGATGCATACTACTGCTCATCATTTGAAGAATCATCTAGTACTGTTTACATTCATGGTAAATTACCATCACTATAGGCGTAAAATCCCTATGTCTTTAAGATGGTGTTGGTACTGGCGGGTGAATTTTATGTCCCTTATGGAATATGTGCCTACTCTTTAGTGAAATAGAAGATATAGAAATGGATACATATGTGGTATTTTTAGGAGATATGGAAACTTTAGGAGGATTGGTCCGATTCAAACTAGCACAAAGGATACCATGGGTGCTAGAAATTGCACTACGAGAAAGTCAATCTTCATACTTCTACATCCCATGACTAGAGACCTATCACCACTCAAATTTTCTATCATTCTTAGGACATTCAAAATACAAACTCCTATTTTGAGACATGACCAATCCTAAATATATTCATCTCAACCTAATCCTTGAGCCACTCCATGAATATATAACACTTTATGATGTTATTTCTTGAAAATGGGTGATATGGGAATTAGTTAGGGTGATAAAAGATATTTTCCTCCTCATGTCTCTATAATTCATCTTGCTTCAATGTTCCTTGATTCAAGGATCTATGGAAATAAGTGGGTACATGATCCTAATGAAATGAGTGTGTCTATATTATCCAAAATTGAAAGGGAACTCTGGGAGCCTGGACTTATTAAGGTAACAAATGCTAATGAGGGTTTGGATTTCAATTGACTCACATGGGAGCCAGTGGTGTGTTTCATGTCAGCGCTTGGTGAATTTGTGTCAGGAGATACTAAGCCTGAGGTTGAACCTGAGGCAGATTCCCACAATGAGGCTATATATGAGGCTTTGATGGTAATAAATCTAATATCCTTAGGGCCTCTAAATGTGTGAATTCTATAGTCACATCCTTATCAGCACTTCTTCTAGGATATGGAGGCAATCAATGCACATTCTTGGCATACTAAAAGGCATACTCTTGGCATATATCCTTGTCAAAAAAAATCATTAAATACACTTAGGAAATTCTGAGTGAAAGGGGGGAAGAAATTCAGAATTAAAATTCCCCATCCACATATTCCTAATCTTTTCTTAAGTCATCAGCATGCTAGTGGAAAACACGAGGCCCTTACACTTAGTGAAAATTTCTATGACTCACTCATCATGATTATTTTTTACTTGATGAGGACATATATTATTTTCTTGTGTATGGTAGAGTTGAACTGATAAATAAATTTCATGTAGAGATATTCCCATCCATCAACGGTCCCAAGGGGTAATTGTTTTCACCATATGATCGCATGAACATCCAATGTTAATTCAGAACACATGAGCATAGGGGCCTCTAGCTACAGTAGAGTTCCAAACATGGGTCTACACCATGATATTAAGTGGTCTATATGGTTTATTGGGTGTCCTATCCAATTTAAGGGGAAAAATTTGGATTCTCAAAATCTTAGGATGCCTGCTTGTCATCTACCCATGCTGAATACAGATTTCTATTAGGCAGGATCTCCAACATAAGGGTCTCAAGAACCTGAATGAGGGTGATTCCAGTAGGTGTTGGGTCCTCCGGATGGGGGTTCCTATCTAGGTGAGGATCTCTAACCACTTATGTGTTGGCATTCCCATCAACATGGTAGGTAATCATAGTAGCTCATGGAGTGGCTGTAATAACTACTAGAGGAATGGATTGAGTAGAATCTTGGTCAATGAAATAATCCAGGTCTCTTAGAGGATTTTCATAAAACTCGGGTGGTAGATTTTGTGATACAAACAGTGGTATCTTTTCATAGGACCTGATCTTTATCCTCTCTGGATACACATGTTTGTAACAATTTATGGGATTTATATCACCAAGGAGGACATGTTTCTTTCCATACAACCCTAGTGGGTGAGGGATAGGATTATATCGATGATCAATGTAGTCTGGAAACTGTTTTACATGGTGCTCAACAAGGAGTTCATCAATGAATATCCACTTATCTAATGACTAATAGAGTAAGTTGGTCATAGATAAGTCAACCTCTTTTTATTTCACACCATCAAACATGTTAGATGATGTATAAATAAGATCTGAACCTTCACTGGCATTATTACCAATCATAAATATGACCAAAGGATCTCTCACACTATGCACCTTTCTATGCAAGGAAGTCATGAAACCTGTATGGGTGCCCCCCAATGTTGCACTGCTCCAAGGGGGTGGGTCCTCTTCCTCAAAACCAACAGTAGTGCCTATCTCCTTGAGTGTGATGATCTCATCCACATTCACTATGACTGCACCTAGATAAATATCATCTATGTCATCCAATAAGCTTGGTTGTCATAGGATGGGGCTAAAGTGAAGAGAAAAATTCTTCCCCCAGCCATAGATCTACGTGTTCTGAGATGCTTCCATAATAATTCTACAAATAATAGTAAATATTTTAACACAATATTTTTTTGAGTAATATATTGGTTACTAGGTAATGTGGGGTGCTAGGCCATGGGGAGAATTGTTATGTCCACCATGTGAAACTGTTAGGAAATGTCATCGCAATTATCTTGACTCTTTGGATATGCCAATTGATGGACACAGTGAACAAAATTAATCACCAAGAGGGTTCGGTGTAATCCCAAAACCACACCATGAGTTTGAAACCACATAATATTGTAGTCAGAAGTAGCGATCAACTATAATATCTCTGACAACTGATCAGCAGCTAGAGTGTCCCACAAGCTTCCTTACTCATAAGTGGAGTATGAACCTTTGTTACCCCACTCTTCAATTTGGGTCAGATGAGGAATAATAAATAGAACTGATGTGGACCACTATGCGTGTTGACATTCTAGAAAGGAAAATGGCACCTGAGCTGACCGGTCACCACTCACTAGGTCATCTCTCAGAGATGGAGCCGACCTTATCATCATATCCATGTAGAATAGAGAATTTTACACAACATCATGTGAAAGGGAAATATTTTTCAGTGGATATTTTGGTGGGTTCATACCACCAACCATTCCCTAGAATAACACTTTGTGATGTCATATTGAGGTGAAGAACAAAACTGGAAACAATAGGGAGGGATGCACGGTCAGACTTTGGAAGGGATCCAAATCTTCCTCCACTTCCGTGTACTTGTGAAGGGATCATGGGATCTGGTATATCTCACCATATGGAAAGGTGAAACTCATAAAGTAGGTTCCTACTCATGGAATTTATTAATATGAATAGGGTTAAGGATCCATTATTGGTTCCCACTCATCTTTAGAATCAAAGAAACAACAAAGATTCAAGACAATTCGGGGCCTCCCTGAGTTATTCTTTCAGTGGAGATGGTTTTTCATTATTCCATATGATGGTTCATCAGGACATAGAATTTTTTTGACATGATGAGGACATTCTTTTTTATGGTTTATTGTGTGGGGAGGACCTCTTTTTTAATATATGAGGATACAGGGAAGACCTATGTACATATTATCATACAATTAGGGAGGACCTTTTCTTAGACTACTGTGGGAGTGGGAAGAACCCACAATTTGATGAGATAAGCTTTACAGAGAACCTAAACTTATGTGGAATGAGATATGAGTGGTGGGGGACTCTATATTGGCTACTTGAAATTTGGGGAGGACCTCCGTAGTGGTGGATAATGGAGTTGGGAGGACCTCTACTGGAGTTAGTGAGAACATGGGGATGACCTCCATGTTAGATATTGGTGGCACAGGAAGAACCTATGTGCTGATTAGTAGTGACTAAATGAAGAGTACCTTCACAAAAATTCAAAATAAAGTAGGTATATCCACTTATTTGGTATTTTCTAGAGTGGGGAGTACCTCTACATTGGTTGGTTGTAGTACGGAGAGGGCCCCTATTCTAGAAGGTGACAAAATGAGGAAGGAATTATCATTGGTAAATGTTAATACATGGAGTGAATCTACATGAGAAGGAAAATACATGAGGAGTACCTTGGTTTGGGTAGTTAATGACACAAGGAGGGTCTCCATATCGAGAACCATGGGCACTCGGGAAACCTCCATGCCAGATGTCGACAAGATGGGGAGGACCTCTTCTTGAACCGGTGATTAGAACATGGGGAAGACATCCATATTTATTGTGAGAGTATGAGTGCCTCAAATATGAATTCAAATGGTATGGTATGGCATTCATATTGAATATACTCCTTATGTGTAGGCTCACGATGGTTACTGGTGGTCTTGGTGACCGAAATAGTCAACATACCCCGCCTGTGGGGTGGTTGAGGCATTGATTCCAATTGAAAACTAATGAATCCATAATATATAGTGGTAGGGTTCTAGTGTAATGCATTGGGGGTTTTATAGGCCATTGTATATGTTGAAGAAAATTCCCCACGGTGGGTGTATTTTAGATCATGGTCTTGAAGTTGCCGTCGTTTTAACTTGATTGGGGCTGGTACGACAGGGGTGAAAACCGCATGTTCTTTTGACTGAGGGACAAATTTTTTTCATTGAAATGGTCTAGTGGGAACCCACCTAGGTAGCTCCCAATTGGTTTTCATAGATAGGGTTATCTATATATCACTTACCTCATCAGCATATGGGATTGAGTCATAGGATTTCTCCAGAGATAGGCTCCCGAAGTAGTTGAATGTGTAAGTAAGGATTTGTGGCTCCCTAAACAAACCATGGGGGTGGTGGTGATGAAGAATCATTAAAACATCTAAATCTAGGAGGTCCATGTCCCTCGTAGGAATGACCCCCACTTACTCGTATCGATGAACACAGGTTTTTATCACCCTTCTCTGGATGATTTCAGAGGGAGAGATGGTGAGTGGGAACCCGATAGTTGTGTTCATGGATGTAGTCAAGGTAGTGGTGGGGTCGTGCATGACTGCTACATTGACGTTCCTTCTACCACAACATCTATGGGCATGGGGGATTGGTTTCTTGTAGCTGGGATCCTATAAAGTAGGTAGATTCAGCTATCAATATAAATACAAGGAAACCAATGGCCAATTTTCTACTGTTATCAATTCTTCTATGACTAGAGAGATAGATCCATTTTGATGATTTCATAGTATGGAATTTCGAATGATTAGCTAACTCAGATTCTAGTCAGTTTCATGTTAGGACCACTATTTTCTTTGTAGGACCTAGTGCTTGATAACTAGATCTGGTGATACACTCATCTGTTATTCTCTCAATATTAATAATCCCATATTGAGGAGAAGAGTTCACACCGAGTTCTCCATTTCTATTTCTGGAACATTCTGCAACGGTGTGCCCACATAATCGTTCATTTGAATAGATGTGATAAATTTTTTCCCCACATTCTACCTTTCTAAATGTGGGAGACATTCCTCACTTCTTCAGCGATGTCTACTCCTTGATCGTAATGGTTTTATGGGATGTTTTTCCCACCTTCAATGGATTCGTCCTCGAAATTCATCACCTAGTCTGGATCTCCCTTATATATTGGGATGTTGTTAATGAACCTCATTCCTAGAGCCATCCCATGGTTGGAACTAGTTAATTATGTTGTTTATGTCCAAACAACACAAGGGGTATAGTCAAAGAAGCAACCTTTGGTCAAAGAAGTAGTCATGTCGGGCATAACTGAGTATTTCTGGACACTGACTGATTGAAGAACTTGTATTTTCCCTCATAAGTGGTCTTCAAAGGGCATAGAAACCAGATGAATCCAACCCTGATCACACGGTATCATGTGCCAATGGCATTTTATTCCAACCTTTTCTTAGGCATCCCATGTTTAATATGAGGTAGGCTGCAAGCTTAATGTCCTACGGGGATGGAGGACTGTGAGTCTAACACCATGCAGAGACAGAACAAACTAATAAAAACTATTGTGAAGGGGGATCAAATAATTAAATCCCATGTAGGGATAACCTATAAATTTTATTGGATGGATGGATCAGAATGAAAAATGAGGATAGACCCTGGAATGGTGTGTCCCATAAAGGGAATATGTCACACCGTGAATGGGTACATCCTTAAGAGGGAGGAACCTATGATTACAAGAGGAAAAAGGGAACTCCTTGGACAATGAATCTAGGTAAAGTGACCCTTAAAGATAAATATTTCACACCATGAAGGTTGATTTGGACACCACTAAGGGTGAATTGGGGCGGTGGAACCGAATGTGGGGGACACCAATGTTTACCATTGGCTGGGATTTAACCTCAAGTAGGATTACTACACACAAATATAGAAGACAATTATAAAAAAGCATGTAGTTCTGTGGTAATTTTTTGGGATTACACATGGCCAACTTCCCATCACAAGAGGAACACTCTTGGTTCGATGAACATGGATTGTGGGGGGTTTATGCATGGTTAGCTACCTAGGTGCTACTAGGATCAGTGATGGTGTAGCTGGAATGATCTCACCAAGAAGTGATGGCTCAAGTAATAATTAGGATGAAATCAAGGAAATATTTATTGAATTGATGGAGTGTAAAGGGTGTTAGTCTTGAACCTTAGTGAGGCTTCCTACGTATCATAGTGTGTGGGAATCAAAGTACATATATTTTGAGAGTAGGGTAGTGAGACACCTAAGGATGAGGCTTGATGGGAATTTATGGCATAGATATGGACCCAAAATAAGTATATCCTTTGGTTATGGAATGACCCTCCCATGATATACTACCCCAAGGGAATGAAAGAATGAATAATGGACTTGAACCTTGGGGAGGATTCCTATGTACCATGTTTAAAAGACTTTGATAAAATTATACCTAGTTTAGGATGGCATTGAGGGTTACACATGTATAGTATCCCTTTGATGCATTGCATCGTAGGCATGGTTAGAATCCCAAAGATGTACATCTCTTTGAGGGAGCACCAGAGATTTACATTGGTTGGGACTGAACCTCGAGGAGGCTTCCTATGTACCTTGTAT
Source organism: Viscum album (assembly GCA_963277665.1). NCBI lineage: Eukaryota > Viridiplantae > Streptophyta > Magnoliopsida > Santalales > Viscaceae > Viscum > Viscum album. The sequence continues at coordinate 1,569,814,440 of OY728160.1, forward strand.
ACAGGACAGGGAACAAAACCCACATATTATGAAAGTGAGGGGAATGCGGATTATTCATTGTTAGTGGCCAAGGATGATGTTTCATGGTCACTATTAAACTCTAATCCCATGTGAGTTATGATCAGTTTGAGAAACAACAGGTAGCAGTAGACCTGAAAATCGTGAAGTCAAAGGAACGACCATGAAATATTACGTGGGTCTTATGCATGGTTAGCATCCTAGGGAGATGGAAATTTGGTATTACTCTAAGAGTTATTCCTAAATAGGATCTCGTTGCATGTGAGGACGATGTCATTACCTATTAGGAGGGTGGGGAATATCTCACTCCCAGAGTGATGAGTGGGAATGAAGAGTTCTTATGATGAGACACTGATGTGCAATTCATGGGGTGAGACTACAGTTTAATGTTGTGTTCCAAGGAAAATGGAGATTTTTAGTTTAATTTCATGTCGCTTAGATGGAGAGGAAACACTCCTTACCCCATAGACTAGAATAACTAATACCCAGTGACACTTGGGGAAGGGATGGCATCATCAATTCCTACCATGAGTGGGGCAGAGGAATGGTAGATAGTGGTTTCCACGCTAGTGTGTCTATTCCAAAAATGAAGATCCATTAGAAAACATATACCAAAAATCAAGATATATGTCAATTGGACATGGTGCACCTCATGAGAAACAAGGAAATAAATATGTACAATCTTAGGGGCTGTAATGATGAAGTGCATGAAAGATGTGTGAGTTTGTTTGAAATAAGTTCTTAGACATGGATCATTAAGGTAAATTCAACCCATGGAGTCATAAGGAGGAGTTTTGGCATGATTGGGGACTTTTATGAAAAAATAAGGGAACCAAGTGAAATATGAATGTGCACAAGGGAATGTGGTGCATTCAAGAAGGGTCCTTTGTGCACACCTTCCTTGGTCGATTGATGCATGCAAGAAGGGTATTTTTCGTGCACCTACGTAAGGAAAAAAAGTAAATGGGTGAGTATCATGCCTTTGTAGGACAACCTGAGCTGGGCCAATAGGGGACCTATCATGAAAGAACATATACCTTGAATCAATGACATGTGTACAGTCACAAAAGGTTAAACTTCTACATGTGGGAGCTATAGTTTGGCTTCCATAGAGTTACCAAGATAAGGGTGGGGTGACCTTCGATTTATAGGTGAAATTATCAATAGGATTGTGTGTGAAGGCTGATGTGAAAGGGGTTATTGACATCATATTGGGCGTGTAAGATCCTTATATAAAGGATAGCCTTTTTCACACAAATATCTCCACTTTCACACATCTACATTATATATTTTTTGGAGTTTTGGTCCAAATAATTCTTTTTATATCACATTAGGTGTGTAAAGACCATGTTCATGGATTTATATCTTCTCTATATCCCTTTTAACAAACACGAGTCAAAACCTAGAATTCTTGGCATGCCCTAATGAGTTTAAATGTGTCTTCAGTTTGTTCAAAGATTCTATCTTGTAGCATCAAGAAGAATTCATCACCACCCCATGTATTAATGTTACTCAACATCAATCTAATAGTGATTCTTATGTTTAATGTAATAAAAAATGTTAGAACAACCCCTAAAATTCTTATGTCATTTTTGGTCTCTTTATTTTGAGTAGTATGATGAATACATGTACCACCTTCTTCATTCTCATCATGAGATTTAAACATAGAACATATATTTTCATAATTCCTATATATTCCACATAAAAATATTCAAATATAACATTATTCCCTATAATTACTAATATTTAATATGAATAGAATGAACAGGGTGATAAACACTTATCATAGAAAATAACACATAATCATAAAAAATTACTTATAGGATGCCTAAATCAAGGATCTTGCTACTAAATCTATGAAACCATAGTATTTTCCATAGATACGTCACTGGAAATACACATTGAAATATCTATAGGGATCTCACTAACATTTTATCACTTTATTTTCCAAAGGTTAACTAAACATTTTCTCTAATACTAACTATAAGGACCCGAGATTTTCTTAAATGGATATTACATATTTTTTGGATTAATATTCATTAAATTATACAAAAACATGCTGGAGGACCATAATATTTTAGTTTGTTGAGAAAAATTGAGCAAATATTTCTTGTATAGTGAAATATCTTCAACTTGATCCATAATGATCATCCCCTTTAATACCCCTACATAACCCCTTTCTTTTTAAAATGTGGAAGGAAACCTAAAAAAACAGGTCTTAAATTTTTAGTATGGATAAATTTGTATGATATATGTTTCTTATCTTATTATGTTGTAAGATAAGAAATATGGTTATGTGATCATGAGAAAACTTCATACCCAACCTTTCAGGAATCATAAAAATGAGTCCTAGAATAAAACCTTAAAATTTCAAAAGGCAAGAATCTTAAGATTGACAATTCATCATAACTCAGTCATGAAACATAATTAAAAATGATAAAATGTATTCAGAATAAACATATGTATAGGAATATATTTCATATTTTAGGGTTAAATACAAATAATCCTAGATGAAGCACATCAACTTGCCTCCCATCACAAATCAAGAACATTGACTTGTTTACCGTGACAGATCAAGAATATGGACTTGTTTCCACTATGAATCTCATGAGATATAATTAATTACCCAATTTATTATAGGGAGATATATATATAAAACCATTCAATTAATTACAACTATACTTATGTGTGCCACATGACCAAAAATCATTCATTACATCAGAACCCACGTAATGAAATCAATTTCATAAACAATTCATCCAAAAATAACTAATAAAAAAGAAATAGGTTTCATAAAAATCAGTCAATAATAAACCTAAATCATTCACGAAAGTATAATAATGGTATCCTTGGTTCATATCCATTATAAATCATAGGTAATTTCAACATATTTTATCTTAGATATAAATAATTTTAAAAGATCTTGTTCGAACATTTCTTAAGGAAAATATCCTTTCCACATTGAAATTTTTTTAATCCTATAACATTTTAGTTAATATTTTCATATAAAATAAACTTTGAAACATATCAATTAATATTTTAAATAAATTTAAACATCTATGAAATCAGTTTTAAAGAAAATTCTTAAAAGATCATTTAAAAAAATTTTAAAACATTCTAAGAAAACAATATTTTGATGGAACATAGATTTCTGAAATAATTTACAAAAAATGACATGAAGTATAAAATGTAAAAAAATTAATGATATTCATGATAAAAATTTTCAAAGTGAATTATATACACTTTTTTAAAAAAAAATTTCATAACATAACCTATGTCTCAAAGAAGGGAAATTGATGTAAAATTGTATTACTAATTTGGTATTTTTTGAACCATAAACCCATAAAAGAGTGATCAGGAAATGAGTACGTATATAAACATGAATTTAAGTATAATTTATATTTAATAAATTAAAGGTAATTATACAGAACCCACAAAATAAATGAGTTTTGAATATGGTATAAGTCATACAAAAATAAAATTGAGACAGGAAATCCTCAAACCTTAAGTATTTACATCCTTCATATACGGTCAAACATCCTTTATAATAAATATAAAATTATTATGAATCTTCCATAAAAGAATATTGATATATATAATTCTATATATTATTTACTTATGGATATACATTATTTTCTTATTAATAATTCCATGTAAACATTGTGTTTCTGGTAATAATTGCTTTATTTTTCTGACATGTTTATTAGTTTTTATTATTGGTCCTATTAAATTGGAAAATAAATTAATTATATAAATAATTATAAATATAATATAAATATCATAAAGATTCATAATATTTTGTTCATGGTGATACCAAATATTTTGGGTTAGAAAAAAATACACCACCCATGGAGATGGTAGGTCATATGTACCCATAAACATTGTTTTCATTCTTATGTTAGGTTAAAAGATAGGAATTTATATGATATAATATAATTAAAGATTTTTTTTCATATATATAACATATTTTTATTAAAACCATTCATAGTAAATTACATGTAATGAGTGAATGAATCACATCGCTTTGTGATGTTGTAGTCCACCGTACACATGGACGATGTTATCATATTCCCACATAATGGAAATGATGATGGTATGTGGGATATAAAAATTACACTATCATAAATAAATAATTTAAATAAAATATGTATTATATATAATAGAAATATATCATTATTTCAAAAACTAAAAGGAGGTAATGGAAGAATGAAAAAATCGGTTCACGAGGTGGTTCTCTATCATACACTTGAATGATGAATGTATATCACATTAGATTGAAGTGTGTATGATTGTACATGTAAAACATAATATAAAAAAATATCAGTATATTAATTATACTTATATTAATAAAGAAGAATTAAATAATAATATTTAATGTGGTTCAAGTAATAAATAAGGAAAAAATGTTAGTTGATTAACATAACCTCTTCTTCACGTATCTCTTTTTGGTTTTCAACAAAGAACTTTTTTGGAAAAATTTATTACAAAATAAAGGATTATAGGATGAAGTTAGGGAATTTGGGAGGATATTTTCAAGTATGTTGGCAAAAATAGTTGGTTTTAAAGTGTGACTAAATGATAAGAAGAGTTTTCCTTTTATAATAGAGGGAAAGGTTGATTTTGGAATATCTCAAAAGATTATTTTATAATAAATAAAATCTAAATAAAATACCTCAAAAATTAAATTTATTAAAATATAATATATTATAATGTTGTAATATCCTCAACTATAATATTTGATAAAATTATTAATGTTATTTGAAACCATATCATTTTGATTAACCCTAAGTTAACCTATTTTAATTTTAACTATAGTGACAAATTGTTAATTTTAAAAGGTTTTCATTTTTTAAATATAGAGTTTCAATTGAACCATTAATGGACAATTTATGACATTTTATACCATATCTCATCCTATTTTTACTTATATAATTTTTTATTGATTTATAAATAATTTAATAATATTTCATTTTAAAAAAATATTATTAGTGATAATTTTGACATTATTCAATATGTTAACATTAAAAAATCAATAAAATAAGATAAATTATAAGAATATAATTTAATACATTCATAAAATGTCATAAGCACATATAAAATTCTTGTAAGACATTAATTAATTCAAATTATATTTTTTCTAATATTTCTAATATAATATATTTCATTTTTCATAAATTGAATAATTACTATATTATCATTGTGTAATTATTTATGATAAATATTTCTTCACTAAAAATTTAAAAAAATAATTTAGATAAATTATTTATCTTTCAAATTATTATTTATAGTCTATTGTATCTTCTAAATTATCATATTTTAAAAATTTATTGTTAATAAAACATATGTATGGAATCTCTGACTTTTCTATAAAATAAAATACTATAAAGTGATTAAATTCATACAAGCATCTCTAAGAGGTCATAACATCGGCCTATGGATGATTCATTTCCAAAATTCACTCAGTCAATAAAATTAGGACATGTTTTAGCATAATTTTTTGGTATTTCTAATATTATATTTTACCCTTAATTGCTCGATTTACCCTTAACCGTGGAAATAAATATTACTTAAGTTACAATTATTATTTTCCAAAATTAAAAGGGAACAATTTACTAAATTTATAAAAAAAATTTACAAATATTTATTACATTTTTCAAAATTATAATCACATAAATGGCTAAAATTAATTTTAAATTAATCATGTAGAAGGTGTGAGAAAATTGGTATTTTAAGTGACAACATTGAAAAGATTGAACAATTTTTAAAATCATATTCGTTCTAAAATTAATTCCCATGAAATTAATATTATTAAATGATATAAAATTTATAAAATTAAAAGTTAAATCTAATAAAGAAAATAATTTAAAACTATAAATAACTTAGATGAAAAATCTATTTTTCAATTAAAATTCATAATTTTTTACTGTTTACCAAACCATGAAACTAATCAGAAAAATATGAAAAATACACCCAATGTAAATATATATATTCCTATTTCAAATAAGAATTTTTGTTTTCAAATTTAATTTATAAAATTTTCAAAATCTATATTTAATACAAGTGCATCATTAAAAGGTGAAAAAACTAATTTCTATAATAATATTGTTTTAAGCATAAAACTAGATTCATTTTTTATGTCATGTCTAGAAAAACACATTGAATAAATGTTAAAAATTAGATTTAATATTATATATATCAATATTTCATTAATATAATCCAATGAGGGGTATTTATTTATTTTATTATTATAAAAAACACATGTGCTCTTTTATATAGTTTCTCATAAAAATACCCTTTTATTTTCAAAAGTGTTTTACATGTGTAAACCATACATTCATAATTCAATTAATCTTATTCATACCTACCATTCTTACATCAAGGTTATTAATGTCTTGTTATAAAAATTATCATAACAAAATTATGTTTCATAGAAACACTTTTTCGCTTATAATATAGGCTAAGATGGTGTTGCGTGTAACCCATGACATCAAATAAATTTAATTTATTCAAAATTAGGTTCATAAAAATGGGGTGTTACATAATACCCCCCATAAAATTAATTTCTCCCGCTAAATTTTTCACTCTGGTAGAAAATAATGAAGATAATTTCACCTCATAAAATCCCAAATTTCCCACATAGTTGCTTCAAACTAGTGGTTTCTAAATAAAACATTAACCTGGTGGGTGGGATTATTTTTTAGAACATAATCACTATGGTCCATAATTTATACTAGTTTATCTTTATAAGATTTATTTTTCTCTATTGGAATGACCTAAAGTTTTTTTACATGTGAAGTATTAGGTATGTATGTTCTCAAAATAGATACATGAAACACATCATGATCTTGAGAGAGATTTTTTGAAACAAAAATCAATAAGCTATTGTTCTGAAATTATCATTAATTTAAAAAGAATCAAGAAATTGTGATTTGAATTTTTTCCAAGAAAATAAAAGGTGTATGTTTTAGAATTTCATTTGGGGAAACCCACGTCATAGAAAGTGAGAATAAAACATTAAAAAAATGGAAACATAATGGTTACCCAAAGTAACTCATAACTAGCATTACTCATTGGATAAAATATATGCAAAGTGAAAACATGGACACATAAGAGAAAAATAACTACCAAGTTCTGATGGATATTGATAGATTCCATCATCAATATAAGGATAATGACCACAAAACCACAAACCAAATAAGTCTGAAAAAAACATTTATATCCTATAAAATGATGATAATAGGATATCCATTTATTTCAAAATCCATTGAGAGGATATAATTTCCAGATTTTATCTCATTTATACAATCTCTCTCTATGCATGGGCCTGGATAAATTTCCACTTGATTCTATTACTCTATGAAATGATGGAGTTGAAATTGTAATTCCAAAAGAAATAGTGAATCATATGATCCATAATCTGATGATAATTCAATCCTTATATCTATATTTATCATTATAAAAAATGATTCCCACATGTTATCTGATATGCATAAATCCTAATATGGTGTGATCATACTTTAATTTCTAAAACCTTAACCAAGATTAATATAAAATGTTCTATAAATGTTTGGCCTTATAAACCTTCTGAAATACTAAATCCAAATAATTTCATAAATAAGGTAACTAAATTTATAAATAATATCTTTGCATTAATCCCTAATACATAATAAAGTAACCTTTGTTCGTCACATACCTGACATGTGAATAATTTCATCATTAATTATCTATAAACATGGTAATTATCATAATTCCTTAATGAAAAATTTCATTCATTATTATTTTAATCATTATTGGATATATTACATAAATAAAAAATTTGATAAACTCCAATAGTTATAGCATAAGAAAATTTTTGAAGAAAAAACCTTAATCAGTTATATGGTAATCAATACCATCCAATTTACATATTCATATCCAACATATATTTATCCAAACATCATAAAAACATCATTATCTCAACATTATGTTTATATTAAGATATATATTTCCCATAATCTTTTGTTTTCCATAAATATCACCTTTCCCTTAAATCAATTCTCTATTTCTTCAGCACTATTCAACATATCCTTTTCAATTCTTAATGAAAAACAGACTGTGAAAATACTTATATATTTCATCATTCTTATAACATAATATTTTAATTACAAAAAATATAAATTTAAATCAAAAAAATTTATTCCTTAAACCATTAATTAGGATTCAATATTTAATTATTTCATAGAATATGAAATATCAATCATGTGTTAATTTTACTCAACTTGAATATAATCATGCTTCTTCTATTTCATGTAAAAAATATTGTAAGAACATACCAAAACATTTCCATTTCATTTTAAGTCTCTTTATCCTCAGTTGTACGACCAAGAATCGTACCACCATCATGTTTCTCTTCATGATATTTCAATACAAGACATTGATTTTCAAAATTCCCATAATTTCTAAATCTGTAATATTCAATGTTAACAAGGTTCCTTCTGGTTCCTACTATTGACTAAGACAAGAAATTGTAGTGTTAGAAACACTTATCATAAGAAAAAAACACATAATCATGAAAAAATACTTATAGGATACCTAAATCATGGATCCTAATTTTAAATATATGACACATTAGTATTATCCTCATATTTATCCCTAGACATAACCGAAGAAATATCCCCAGGTATCTCACTAATTTTTTATCATCTGAGTTACCAAAGGAAGACTAAAAATTTTCTTTGATACCAACTATATGACCCAGGGTTATCATACATAGATGGTACATCTTTTTTAGATGAATATTCATTAAATTACACAAAAACATGCTATATGGCCAAAATATTTTTGTGACTTTGGAAATTTGGAACACAAACATTAAGTCTGATGAAATCTCATTGAGGTTTACCACAATTATCTTCCCCTTTAGTACCCCTACATAAAACTTTTTTTCATAACCTATAAAAATGATAAATTATAATTATGGTTACTCTATTAGGATAAAATTTCATACCCAACCCATCATAGATCATAAACATGATTCATTGCATAAAAAATTATCATTTCAAAAGTTATAAATCATAATAATTAAAATTCAACATAACTAAATCATGAAAAAAATTTCCCATCATAAATGTGAGAAGAATAATCATAATTATAGTAAATTGTTTCATATTTCATGGTAAAATACCAACACTCTTGTATCATGTTATCAATATTTTTCCAACCAGAGATCAACCACAGTGACTTATTTCCCCTAACAAATCAAGAACATAGATTTGGTTCCCATCATTGATTTAGACCACCAACTTGTATCCCCTAAAAATGACAAGATTTAATTACTTACCCAATGAATTATAGGGATATATAGGTACAACTAATCATATAATGAAAACTATACATATGTGTTTCATGGGACCAAAAATCATTAATCACTTCAGAACCCATATAAAGAAAAGAGATTCATTAACACTTCGTCATAACATACCTTATGAAGAGTAAAGAGGTTTCATAAATATCCAATCATATTAGTAATAAAACATTTATATAAAGGATAATAATTCAATCTCTTTGTCATACCCACAATAAATTATAATTAAAACCAAGATATGCCATCTAATATTGAAATTATTTCGAATCATCTTGGTAGAACATTTATTGAGGAAAGTATACATTCCTATTTGAAAAATGATTTTTAAATCATAAAATATTAGAAAAACGTTTTTTTATAAAATAAAAATGAATTCAAATAATGGAATATTTGAACCATTTTAAAAATCTTTGAAATCCATTTTCTTGAAAATCATTAAATACCATTAAAAGGTTTAAAACATTTTTATGACACATTTTTTTAAGGAACATTGATTTCTCAGAAATGTAAAAATAACATTACATGATGCTTAAAATATTACTAAATGAATTATATTACTGATAAAATAGTTCAATGGGAAGTATATACACCTACTAAAAAATATAGGTGCATAATATAACATGTATCTCAATGAATGACAACTAAGGCAAAATTACCTTAATAATTTGGTAATTTTGAACCAAAACCCCCATGAAAGAGAGATAATATAATGGATATGTAAATATGTATAAATTTAAGTACAAAGATCATATAAGAAATTAATTTTTATAATATATTCCACACAAAAAAAACTAGTTAATATGGCAGAAGTCTCACAAAGTCAAAGTGAGACTACAAATCCACTTTCCTTAAGTATTGACTTCCTTCTTATAATTTCAAAAAATTATATATAAAAAATATATGTTTCTTATTTATCAAACATAGAAATATATTCATATATATAATACCATATATGATTTAAATATGCCATTATATTATTCACTTATTAACAATTCCATGTTAAATTTATGTTTTTCCTAGTAACAGCTTTGTTTTTTGAATATGTTCTAACTTATAATTCTTGTTCCTATTTATTTTATCCTGATTTAATAATATAAATAATCCTAAAAATGACATAGATATCATATATATTCATCATATATGTATTTAAGGTGATTAATAAAATCATTACTTAGAAAATAAAATACATCATTCAACGAGACGATATGCCATATGTACCGATGAACATTGTTTTCATTTTCTTATCAGATTAAAAAAATTAAATTACATTATATATAATCAATAAAAAATAATTTTTATGTCATATATATCAAATATTTTTATTTAACTCATTATTAATACACTCCATGTAATGTGTGAACTAATCTTATTGCTTTGATAGGCAATAGTCTGCCATACAAACAAACGACATTATTGTATTGCCACAAAATGAAAATCATGAAGGTATATGTGATATAAAAATTCCAGAATCCAGATTAAATCATATAAATAATAAATATCATAAAAAATATAAATCCATAATTATTCTCAACCTCTAACGGTGGTAATGGAATAATAAACGACATCGAATCGCGAGGCGATAGTCCCCATACACCCGAATGATGATTGTGTGACCTATTTAATAGATGTGTGTGTGAGTATAGAACCAAAAGTTAATATACAACATGTAATTATATTTAAGATAATAATTTTATTATCTAAGAATTAAATTAAAGTTTTAAATGGTTTTAAGGAATAAATAACAAAAATTGTGATATATATTTTCCTACAATAAAAAAATGATAGTTGGTGGCATTTTTCCATTAGAGTGATTCCAAAAAATTTCTAATAAATTTACCTAATTTTATTGAAAATGTACCTAAATTTTTTTTATCTATTTTATATAAGTATCTATGCATTGAAAATTTATAAATGTTTTCAAATGTCACCAATTAGCGTTGCATATAAATGTTGCTAAATTAGTGATGTTTAGAAACATTGCTAATTAGTGACACCTCATTTGCTGATGTTTTCTAGAAACATCGGTATGTAAAATCACTAATTTATTGATTTTTTATGGTTTCACTAAATAGAAACACCTCATTTAATAATGTTTCCTAGAAATTTCGTTAGAGATACATTTCTAAATTTTAGATGTTTTACCGATGATTTCCAAAAGCATCGGTAATTTTTTTAAATGTATATTTTTTTATAATTGTAAAACCATTTTTTTAACATTCCCCACTCGTTATCTCTCCACTCCCTACCTCCCCCCTCCCATGTTATCCCCCTACCTACCTCACCACTCCCTCTTGTTCTCTCTCCTGGAACTCGCCTCACTCCCTCCTGTACCTCACCCCTCGCCCCACTCACTTTCTCCCCTACTGCCTTACTATCTGCATTGGGCCACCCAGCCTCACCTTCCCACCTAAAGCCCAACCACCTTGTTACTTCCTACAATTCCCTCTCATTTCTCAATTCCGTCCCTTCTAGTACATGCCTTCTCCCACACCCCTTTAAAAAATCCAAGCCTGTGGGAATCAAACAGGTGATTGAACGCCTCTCAGGTAATGGACATAACAACACACCCAATCTGGATATTTATAAATACTTGTATTATATATATATATATTTCTGTATATAAAAAATTAATATATTTATACTCATATTAATATATATATATTTATTTATATGTAATTATTATATATGTTTATATGATAATATTATATTATATATATGTGTGTGTATTTATATTATATATATATACAAATGTTTATAGTTTATATATATTATATGTTTATATTAATATATATGTGTGTGTGTGTGTGTGTGTGTGTCTAATTGGCTACTTTTTAAAATGCATGTACAAATGTCACTAAAATAGTCATGTATTCTTAAAAAACTGACTAAAATTGATATATTTAATTTTATTTTGTTATATTTACAAATATATAAAAACATTTCAATATTTAAAATTTAATAAAATATATATAAATAAATATTATATTAGTATAAATATTTCAAGATATATATATATATATATGTCATTATATTTTGTATTTTATATTTTATGTCTATATAAATATGCATATATTATAATATATTTATTTCCATGTTTATATAATATGTGTGTGTGTCTTTATATTATGGTTATATATATATATCTTTGTGTTTATATAAATATATATGTTTCAGTTTTATATTATATATATATATATGTATGTATAAATATATGTACTATATATATATAATCTATTTATATGTTTTTTTATATTTATATATATTTTTTATAATATGTTTTTATCTGTGTGTGTTATATGTATAATATGTTTTCGTATGTTTTTATATATGTGTGATTTATATATGTATGGGTGTTTTTTATCTATATTTTATGTTTTTATATCTATTTTTATTTTAATATTTTTATGTTTTATCTATTTTTATGTATTATACATTTTTCTAGGTGTCTTTATTATTTGTATGTTTTTCTTCTATTTTAATGTTATGTTATATGTATTATATCTTTATTTATGTCTTATATATGTGTTTGTGTGTGTGTGTGTTAGTGTTTATATATATTAATATATATGTTTGTATATATATAACATTGTTAATTGTGTTATTTTTTTCAAGAGGTGTCACTAATTTAGCGATGCTTTTTCTGGAAGCATTGCTAATTTAGTGACTCTTTTCAAGAAGCATCCCTAATTTAGTGACACTTTTCCTAAAGAATTTCTAATTTCGTTATGCTTTTCAAGAAGTCTCACAAATTTAGCGAGAGTTTTCAATAAGTGTAGGGAATTTAGCGATTCTTTTCGTGAAGGGTCGCTAATTTAGCGATGATTTTTAGGAAGTGTGGTCAATTTAGCGATGATTTTCATGAAGTGTCTCCAATTTCATGATACATTTTTGGAAGAATCAATAATTTAGAAACACATTTATGCAAGAATCTCTAATTTATCAATTCTTTAAGGAATATTCGTGAATTTATTGACACTTTTTCAAAAAATGTCGACAATTTTGCGACATTTTTCATGAAGCATCGCTAATTTAGCGATGATTTTCAAGAAGCATCTCTATATTAGTGATGGTTCCAGGAAAGTTTATAATTTAGTGACCTTTCCTAAAAATGTTTCTAAATTTATAAATTAACAATTTTTTTTAAAAAAAAATTCATTAAATTATGGGTTTTTTATATGCCTCTTCATCGGGTATCTCCATTTTGTTTTTCACTGGAGGACTACCTTGGAAGGATTTATTCACAAAAAAATAATTATAGGATGAATTAGGGATGTTTAGAAGAGATATAGATATATCATGACTAAAAAATAGTTTTTATGTGTGAATAAAGAAGAAGAAGAGGTTTCCTTTTATATATGAGGATAAGTGAAATTTTAAAATTTCTCAAAAGATTTATTTTTAATAAATTCAATATCAATACAAATACCTCCAAAACCTCATTTATTAGAATATAAGATATTATAAGGTTGTAAAATAATCATAATATATATTTTAGACAAGATTTTATTTTACTTCAAACCTTATAATTTTGATTAACGTTTAGTTAACCTATTTTAATATTAAATATGGGGATAGCTTTTCAATATTAAAATATTGAAAATATTTATATATAAAGTGTCAAATGAACCCTAAATATTCAATTTATTATATTTTATACCATCTAAAATCCTATTTGTCCTTATATAATATTTTATTAATTTCTAAATAATGTAATAAAATATTAATTTCACAAAATATCATTGGTGTTAATATTGACACTATTCATTACTTTAACATTAAGAAAATCAATTGAACAAGATAAACTAGAAATAAATATTTAATACACAAATAAAATGTCATATTAACCTATGAAATTCTTTTAGGGCCTTAAGAAACCATAATTATATTCCTTTTAATATTTCTAATAACATTTAGTTGATTTTTTCATTAATTGAATAATTGTTGCATCATCCTTGTGTAATTATTTATGATAATTATTTATTCACTAAAAATTAAAAAACAAATTCCATGATTTATATAAATGTATTATATATAAAATTATTATTTGTAGTCAAATATATCTTCTAAATAATCCTATTTTAAAAATCATATAGTTATTATAAAATAAGTATGACATCTTTGACTTTTCTTTTAAAAAATTAATATAAAGGGATCGAAGTCATCCACATTTCTCCAAGAGAGCATAAATTTGTCTCTAGAATTCTTTTGGTCAATAATAACTCATAAAATAAAATTATGAAAACTGTTATGGTTATTTTATAATATTTATACTATTATTTTTACCCTTAATTATTCAATTTTCCCTTAATTGTGGTAAAACAATTTCTAAATTTATTTTACATATTGTCAAAAAATAAAAGGAGACTATTTAATAAATTTGGAAAATATAATTTGTAATATTTAATACATTAATAAAAATTTAAAACACATAAATTTTTAAAATTAATTTTGAAATTAATCTTGTAGATGGGGTGTGAAAACATGTTTTTCAAGTGAAAATATTCAAAAGATAGAAATTTTTATACCCAAATTAAATTTTAAATTAATTAAAATGAACTATATTTGATTAAATGATATAGAATTTATCTAATAAAAATTTAAAACCCATAAAAATTTAATTTGATAGTATAAATTATTTAGATTAAAGAGATGAATTTAATTAAAATTCAGTATTTTTCACAATTCAAAAAAAAACATTTCCCTTATAAGAAAAGAAAAATTCAAAAAAATCATATTTTGATATCACACAGTCAATGAAGAGTTTTATTTTTTAATATATAGTTTATAAATGTGTTAAAAACTATATTTAAAAAAAGTGCACCATAAAAAAGGGGGAAATTCTTTTTAAAAATTACAGGTTTAAGCATAAAAGTAGATTTATTTTTATATAATACTTAGAAATCTCCTAGGATAAATGATAAAAAATATATTTAATATTTTATATATATATAATTAATATAATCTGAAAATATGTTTCATTTATTTTGTTGGTATAAAAATACTTTTTTGTATTTAAATAGTTGTTTAGAAAAATATTTTATTTTATTTTCAAAATGTTTTTACCTTTGTAACCAATAATTTAATTATTAATTTATTCATATTCATATCTGCCATTATAACAGCTAGGATGGAATTTCCTTTTTTAAATAATTATAATAATAAAATAAAGTTTCATGAAAAATATGTGTAGTGTGTAAAACAAGTTAAGTCCATGTTGCATGTAACATAATAGATCAATTTAATTTAATTTATTTGAAGAAATGTTCATAAAAACTCAGGGTGTTACATTCATAGAAAAGAAAAACAATAATTAGTGTATATTTCATTTATAAAATGCTAAATAAGAGTGAATTTCTTCCACAAAAGATTGTGTATTGATTATTTAGATGAATGATTTACTAGTTGTATTTGGAGTAGATGTTGAGAAAGCACTACAAATTTACCATCAAAATAAAAGTGATATAGATAATCATTAGAAATAATTAATCCATCAATATCTATTCAAATTTATCTTAAAAATCATTAAATCAATGAAATGTTTTTGAATAGTGATACAAGACACGAGTTTATTAGTTCTACAGATAAACATGTATAAATTTTTATGAAAACATTATCAATGGATGTATTTATTGAATTGAGGATAAAAATTCATATCTATCCTTTCAATATCATTTTTTTGTATTTTTCTAAACCTACCCACATTTTGGTTTGGTTTCTGTTGAAAAAGGGGAAGAAATGATGCCACAACTATTAAATAAGGTGGGAGATAATTTTTAAAGGTATTGTTCACTACACTTTTATATGAAGCTATGGATTTTGAAATACATGAGAGATTATTGGAAGAAAGAAATTAATTAATATATTGTGGGAGATTTTATTTTTCCCCTTTTCCACACATACATTTCAATTATGTATGAAATTATCTCAAAAACAATACCTTACCTAATGGCGTTTTAGGAGACAAATATTGTTTGAGAAAGGATATATTATGATATTTCTTATAAGAGTTAATGTAGTCTTAGATAAATTTGAGTTTAAATGAAAGTATTGGATAGAGTTTCCAAAAAATCAAAAATGGGAAGATTAATGTGACCTTATAATTTTTTCTTGACTTTTTCAGATTATTGGGACTTTATATCAAATTAATTGAGTATCATTGAATGTTTTTTGAGATGTATTTGAGATTGTTGTAAAGGGATAGAGAGATCTTAGATAAATTTTATAATCACTATATATACTTGGAAAAATTGAGATAAATGATATTGTACCATCCTTAATGCTTTTTCATTAGGCATACATAAGTGATAGTAATTTTCAAGTCATTATCAATGATCATATGGCTTTGAATTAGATCGTAAGACTTTATGATACAATTTTTTTACTCTTTGACACTGATCATAAGGATTCATATATTTGAGTGTAAACCATTTAATTAATACACATAAGACTTTGATCAAGAATATTTACAACACAATTATCATTTTATTGGAAAATTATTTTGTATTATTAGTTTAAGGCTTCATGATATATAAAAAATATATTATTCTTTTGGGCTTGAAATCATGTTTCCATATATTCAATTTTTTTGATTAAGTATAAACTAATTTCACTAGAACTAATATTAAATAGAGAAACATATAAACATAAATGTGATTGAATCTGAAAGAAAAATATATTTTCAAATATAGTAATTTATTGAAGATACTTGTTTTACATTTTGAGATAGATTATCTAAACCTCTAATTGATAATAAATGTCAAAGCTATTTGTGAGGATTCTCTAAATAAAGAATATATAATTTTTTTATGATAATGTTTTTCTGATCATATTATCCTTAATCACTTACTTATCAAGAAGTGATGAAAGATATTTATCTAAGATAACTTTTAATAGAAAATATTATAAATCTTGATTAATGAAAAAATTATTTAAATGAAAATGGAATTTTGAGATAGATCTAGTTGAGTTCTGAAGTGATTATAGAAGTAGATAAGGTTATTTTATATCTTGAGTAGGGAGAAGAGGATGTTGCATCAGATATCTTCATGAAAGTGAATTTTTGTAATCTTTGTAAATTTAATGTCAAAAGTTCCTTTTGGAGGTTTTTTATACGGATGATCATATAATTTTTTGGGAAACCTAAAATGTAAATTCTATTATAGTTATTTTTTTGTAATCCATAAAGTTGAGTAGGTTTTCATTTCAAAGTTAATAAGTATTATGGATACTAATTAATGCTATTATGTTGAATCCCTTTTTAATATATTGATTATGATAATTTATTATAATTATGGAATATAGAATGAGGATTTCTTATTCAACATAAAAAAATATTGGAGATATCGTAAAAATTGCGTTTTATGAATCCGTAGTGATCATGAAATGTGAATATCAATTTTTATTATATACAGATTCTTTATCTCAAGAATACAATTAATGATATTTCATATTTATGATTTAGAATAATATATTTGTTAGATATTTTAATAGGAGAGTGTTAGGTCCTAAATATTCTAGTATATGAGGTAAAAAACTTCATTTGTTACTAAAAAACAAAAGCATCAACTTATCTACCTCATATTTTATAACAATTTCTAAATAGTATGATGTGATGTATGACCATAGTCTTGTTTATTATTTGGAGAATCATAATTATATGAATCTATAAGTGATGGATTATTCCTCCCAATTCATTTTATGTTTTTTGTTAACTTATTTTGGTGAATCAGTCAGCATAAAAAAATAGCTGTAATAAGGATTTGGCTCAAAAAATGTGGCCAAACCATGTAATAAAATATAACTATCCAAATTCCATGATTTTTAATATTTATTATGTAAGGATAATAAAAAATATTTTTATGAGATATTAATTATAGAACCATATATATAGGATTATTTCATGAACAAAAATAAAAAATAAATATAATTTTCTACACTGATTCGCACCTCATCTCTCAATATAATCAAAAGATTTGGTGGCTCTAATGGGGAACATGGGGTATGAATTACAAATTAAATAGATGAAAACATACCTCTGATTAGAATTATTTAATATGGAGTCATGAACATCATTAAAAAGTGGAGCTATAATTTTAGTGTTATTTTTTCTTTTTACTAGCAGTAATAAAAGACTTATAATGATTCGAACTATTATGTAAGGAATTAGGGTATATCGGAAGTTGGTATTCAAAATTTATAAGATCTCTATTGTTTAATTAAATTCATGGTTAATATATATTGAAACATTGAAAACATGTGTAAATGGATGATGACATGAAGTTGGGTTTGAAATACGTAGTTCACAAATCACTATATATTCTAAAAAAACAAGAACCAATCCCCTTGTACATGTCATAAAATATAAACCATCCCAGCATAGACAATATTGCTGAAAGAACCTTCATGATTTAATTTTGTAAACTATGAGGGGGTATAAATTGATATAAATTTTCTCTAGAATCATGGTAGGTGACATGGATACCACAACATATCATTTTATTATAATAAACATGTGACAAAATGTTTTAATGAGGACCCTATACCAGTCTAGATCATATGAAAGGGAAAATGCTTGCCTTTATTGTAGTTCTATGATGTTATAAGAAACATGATGTGGATTGTAAGAACCTTCTTCAATAGTTTAAAATCATATTTGTACATTATAATTTTGATTATGAATATGATAAAGAATTTAGGCATCTATTTGAAGTGTAAAATAAAAATTGTCCAACCACATGAAATTCTTGTATTATTCACAACATATATTTCAATCATATGCAGATGAGATATGGATATTATATGGGTGACCTGGTGAGTGAGAAAAAATGAAATAGAACTTTTTCTTGGGCCATATATAACGGATCATGGTATCACTACTTATCATGATATAATCCAAACAAAGTTCTTACATTGTACATGGAATAGATCTAACACATGTACGAGAGAGGTAAAATGATTTTGTCCATGGGTCGATCAATGAAATGGAAAGTCCAATATTGTTTGTAGATTCAATACACTATGAGACAATTTTTATAAAATAAGTAAATTCAATCCTAGCTTGTGATTAAAGATAAATATCCCTAATTTAGTGGACTATTACATAGATTGGGTTATCATGTGACAAAATTAGGTTGTACACTATAGGATTCTCAAATACAATTATGTTTTTAATGGATATACAATATTTCATATATATTAACGTCATTAGATAATTACAGTTATATATTTAGGTTTCCATGTATATAGATTTTGTGTAAAATGATTTGTAATTTCTATAGTTGTGACACAGTAAAGATAAATTGACATGGATGAAGAAAATATTACATTATGATGGTGTGTGATTTGATTGGGATGAAACCTGCAACTGGGTCTTAGATAGGTGATCTATAAAGCACTACATATCCTATTATTGTCCTAAATGATACACCCATTTTACTAGAAATAGAAGACTTACTCTAGTTTAGATTGATGATTAGATAAAAGGATGAACTGCATATTTACAAAAAGATCTTAATCTAATGTTATCAAAAAAAGGACTCATTGGAAAACCATATTGAATTGTTAAAACTATCATAAATTCTTGATCAAATTTAATGAAATTTATCATTTAATGATAGAGACTATGAGGCATTGCCGCTTAACATCACATGATAAGGACATATTCAATGTATTTTAGATTTATGTAGTATATATGTTAGCTAGTCATTCTAATATCATACTACTAGGAAGAACATATTATGAAAATCATGATCATATTATTAGGGAAATTTTTAGGTTATATATATTTATGTGGTGTGAAATTTAGCTGTGTTGTTTATCATAACATAGTGATGACTAATATTTTATGAAATTTTAATATCATAAGACTAAAATGATTTCTATATATCTTAGAGTTATATAGACTGGAATTTAGCCACATAGATTAATGTATTTTAGTGAGGACTGTATGAACAAAACATGATTTTATGAAAATTATTTAACGAGAAAAATTTCATTATTGGTCGATGTGATGTGAATTACATCCACCATGATCCAATACTATGCACTTTTTTAATATACCTTCTATTTAAAATATGGTTTCTCTCATTTTGACTCATGCTTGAGAGGCTTCTTTTACATTGTCATCAGAGTTCCCATGGATAGTACAAATTTTACATGTATATATGGGTGAATAAAACAATATTATTTATTTCATGTGAGTCCCAATCTAGATTGATTTTAAGGGTATACAATGTTTGTATCCCTTTTAAAAAAATACCTCTAATTCATCCAAATTTATATGAGACAATTCATCCTCAATCAGTTGGTCACATATAAAGGTGAAAAGTGAGGGAATTTGAACTTCAATGGGAATAACTACCTCTATCTCAAAAACATGTGAATATTTGGCCACCTATGTGTGAGAATGGATTTTTTTTGTGATAATACAAAAATTGAATTGGAGAATCTCCATGAAAAATTACTTTTCCTTGATTACCATGTTTTAAAGGATATTAGACATGTTTTGTTTAATTCATACACATAGGATAATGGGATGAATTGATGGACTAGATTTTTTTATTTCATATCTATACTATTCAATTTTGAAGAAAAGATATGGGTTTCATTCTCTATTAATATTTTCCAAGTGAAATAAAATTAGTTCATTATGAACTAAATTTTATATTATTTGGAGGATATAACCTCAAATCATATATAAAATAAACTAGTAGCATTAAGGATGTACTTAAATTTACAAACTAATTTTGTAGGTTATTCATCCATGAAAACAACCCCCTCATTGAAAATTGATATGAATATTTGGCAGTGTGAAAAAATTATGGGCAGTGTTGGATAGAGATGAAATGAATATGAAAATAAAATATTTCATTGTGAATTTTATATAGTCTGAATAATTATTTTCCATAAATACTCACTTATTATAATTTGATGGAAGTTCTTGGTCATTTACTACTCGGTAGCATAGGAACTTCAAAAGTAATATATCATAATAGATAGGGTCACATACCCTTTAATTTACCCTTTACCACTAATGTAATCTATTAGAACATCTCTCAAAAATTACCATGTGGGAATTCAGATTGTTGTATTGAATAATTATTTCTACACACTGATAAAAATATTCCCACTTAGGTTTATTTTTTTGAAGAATCATATTTTATAGGTAGTATAATATGAGTTATATAAATCCATTTACTGAACTAGGTGGTAGTGGTAATGGGACACCCGGATCTAATGTAGTGAAAACATCATTAATCTATTCCATATAATATCTAATGAAGGGAATGTCCA
This sequence comes from Viscum album, assembly GCA_963277665.1. Taxonomy (NCBI): domain Eukaryota; kingdom Viridiplantae; phylum Streptophyta; class Magnoliopsida; order Santalales; family Viscaceae; genus Viscum; species Viscum album. Next base: position 1,569,836,092 of record OY728160.1, read on the forward strand.
AACTACATTGAGTTATCTGAATGACTATATCATTAGCTTATAAACATTATAGGGTTGTAGTTCTATTTCCAAATGAATTTACTTGTAAATTATTTGAAGGTATAATGTGAAAATGAATTATATCATATGGAAACTCAGTAGTCTAACTTCATACATAATCAACCAAATGAATCAACTCTTCATATTTGTGGAATAGTATCTCCTCATTTTCTTGATTATAATCTATGAATTATCATTGGTGGTTAATTAGAATAATAGTATCTATAAGACCAATTCTAATTTGGTAATGAGGTAGTGATATTCAACTTCATTGTTTGTTCTTTCCCCCTATAGAAGAGAATAATATGTTAAAACAAATTTTTTAGGAGGAAAATCCTGTCACCTAACCATCTAAGTTGATTTTTGGTTTTTTCACCCCTCTCCTAATTTGGATCATATAAGTTATATTAATATAAAATATATATAATATGGGTGATTCTGGGAAAATTAAATATTTCTTTATCATTGATCTCTAGGTAAAATAATTACATCTCTTCGATGGGAGGAGCTATGAGGAAATATTTTATTGTTTTCCATTTGATCAATTTTTTTTACATAAATAGAAAATGAAACTCCTAAATATTGACCACTAATTATGGATAAAAAATAGTTCACATTGGGTGAGGGATGTTATATTTTAGTGGTTCAATATGAATAACAAGGTGATATTCATCATTCTGTAAATAATTAATATAACTTTAATTTAATATATCAATGAAATGTTGTTCTTTTTCAATATTCAATTATTTTTCTATACAACTAGTAATCTTATAATAATATAATAAATATTGTTTTAATTTTATATAAGGTAAATATCAAGAAAATTAATAATTTTCTCTACATGGAAGATGATAAGGTTATATCCAAAATAGTAAATAGGAGTATTAGATACAGTATATATTAATTAATATTTTCAAAGACTTTTTGAAAATATTCTACTCATTGGTAGGTTACACCATACTTAATTTTATTTGTGAATGAAATATATTTATTTGTGATGATTTTTATATTGTTCATTGGAGTTCTTTATGTCTTTATATATGAAAGGAGGAGGCATTTCAAGATTCAAATTCTCCTTCTTAAATAAAACATTGATTCTGTATTAGTGAACCATCAAGATGTGGAATTCCCAAAATGTTAAAAAAAATTGTGTAATTTAACAAGATAATATTCATGTTTTATTTATAAGGTTTAAAAAAATTATTCCATGATCATAACTATGATCACAAAAAAAATATGCTTGGCCACTCGATCATCCCCATATGTCACTATGGATTTACCCTAAGAGAGTTTGAAAATTTGATGTATTTCTCATTGATATGTTTTTCCTGATTTCTTCATCCTAAATCATATCCAATGGTAATATTATACACCTTAGGATCCCATGAATGTATTTTCCTACTCATACTTATAATCTATTATGATCTAGTTACAACTTGAATATCCATCCATGAGTTAGATATCATAGAATCCAATTATTGTATTGATAAGTAACATCATAATAATTACTGAGAAACCATCCTTCATATAATGTCAAATTAGTTCCCTATCATTAATGAAAACATATATTTTCCTATTATTTTTACTAATGAGTTGAAAATTTTTGAGATATCACTATTACATGAGTTCTCTGATGAATTTTTTCTTGAATATATTATCAACCTTGACATCAACATTAGCAATCATTGTTGGGTGAGTTATTCACATATCATATTTTTCTCCATGTTGATATTTTTAAAAATTATTAGGATCGGTAGAAATATATTTATTAAATATCAAAAAATTTATATAGATTAATGTGAAAATATCTCAATGTTTTCTCAGAAAGAGGATTTAAATATATTGTTCTTCATATTTCATGATATAATTAATCAATGTATGTCTTTTATATTTCTAAATTGTATTAATAATATTTCTATTTTCATTGATGATTGATAAATTAAATTCCAAAAAAATTAGGAGATTACATGATATATTCCTCTTTGTATTCATTATTTTAAAGGGAAGAATATGAGATGGTGTCTTTAAATCCATAATGTGATATGGTATAATTTTTATTTATATTACAATGAAATTATCCTCGTGATTGACAAGATTCATATAATTCAATATAGGTGGATGAATAATTAAATACATATATATTACGTATTACTAATAAATATTCATTACATTTCATTAATATTGATTCTTGAACCATAAAGGTTTAATTTATTTGGAAACATATATACATAAACATCTCATATATAAAATATCCATTTCATATACCAATGATTTATTCACAAATTTTATGATCTATAGAAAAAACATACATCCAACCATTCTTCATATCATAGGGAAAAGTAAAAAAAATTAGTATTAAAATAATATTATCAATAAGGGTAATGGATGGAGGTATTTATGATCATATAAGAATAACATAACCATAAATGTATGATAAAATGATCATAACATTGGTAAAACCTACCCAGTAATTCATAAAACGCATGAGTCGTGAATTAATGCAAGGATGTTTATAAGATATGATTCATAAAAGAATAAAATCACATGATCTAAGAGAGAATAACATTGGTATGATATCATTTCCTAATAGGGTTTTATAAAGTGTTTTATACTCATGATCAAAGAAATCATATGTCAAGGATGATTATGAGTCAATTACGTCATGTTTGGAATGGGAAAACAACCTGTGTACCTGCTTTGGGATTTGGATAACCTCCCATGTAGCATATTTTGGGATTTTGATAACCTCTTAAGTACCCATTGATCTTATAAAATATTAATGTTTACCCAATTAATTATAGGTTTATAACGGACCAACTGATAACATAATAAAAATACATTAATATGTATACAACAAGATCTTGTAAACATTTTTTATTTCATCATAACATAACTCATGGTTTAGAAAATGAGATTCATCAATAATTCATGTTCATACTAAAAAAATATACAAAAAAAGAATAAATATGTTGACATTAAATCACATCTCAAGTGAATCATATGTAACATTAATGTATGTTATCGTAGAGGAAAAATCCTACGAAAGATCAGTTAAATATTTATTGAGGAATATTTCGTTTTCATTTTGATATAAAATATTTAGAATATAAAAATATAAAAAATATTATGTAATTTTTCTAAATAAACATTTAATAATATTAATTAATATTCAAATCATTTATAGGTTTTGATGGTGTGAAATTTCATTCATATAATATTTATTAAAATAGTTATTACAGTCACCCCATCAGTAAAAAGTACCTCACTCATAAATTGAATAGAGTATTACTTATAAACAAATTGCAATAAATTAAAAAACATTAATAAATAATTCCTTTCAATTAATATAGATTATATACAAAATTCTAGAAAATCATTAAATTGAAATATTGAAGGGGTAAAAATGAATCTAGAACAAAATAGTAAAACATGGTTAGTTTACCGTAAAAATATTATATTGATCTATTAAGTATTAAAAATTTTAAAATGATAGAAAAAAAATTTATTCTCAAAAAATAAGTAGAGGAGGATATATTTCATGTGATTTTTGAGATATATATCAAAAAAAATTCATTATTGAATACATATTCTTAGAAATTCTCAGTAAAAATGATATTTTAATGTAAAACCATTACCTCCAGTTTGAAAAGCTTTGTTAGAGCTATAAAAGAATATATGATATATTAAATATATTAGTAATTATATATGAAATTAATATTCCTAATTATAATACCATATATTATTTTCTTATAACATTAAAATACCCATTTTTTATAATATATTAAATTCTTCATTTACGGGAGTCACATATTTCATTTTTTCATTTTTTTTCCATTCAATAGTTTTAGTCCTTGAAAATTTATAATGACTACATAGTCTCAAAAATATCAATCAAGATATTAATATAATATATAAAAAATATTTATAGGTCCCTAGAATAATCAATAAATATTTTAACATTAATAGTTGTAATAATAGTTTAGGCATTAATAGTTTCATGTTTTATAATATACAAACACCCATATTCAAACCAACATTGAAATATCTAGGTAGGATCAGAGTCTCCCTATAGAATAAATCATTTTTTGATTCGCTGAAAATATATCCCAACTCCCATTAATGTATCACTATATACCATAGAACCACTAAAAAAGATAAAACATGATATTATATTCTAATGATGGTCTTTTAAAATACACTAATGATGTCTTTATCCCCATATGGATGTATGTTATTTGATAAATCTTGATAGTTTTGTTTGGACTTATAAAGACTCACACCCATGAAACATATAAGATAACATCACCCTGTTGTAGAAGAAATAGTGGGGTAATATTGATACTAAAAAATACAACTTCTACCCCTTCTCTATTGATCACATACCCAATTATGGCCTATTGTAATACTCTATCTTCCTACTATAGCACCAGTAGCACTACCCTTCTATTTTTTTCAACTCTTTCAGTTTTTTCCAATGATAAAATTTTGAATTCCTTAGTTTTGGTTCATATAAAAAATTTAATGATGCTTTATCTATTATCATGATTATACCCAAAATCTAATAATTAAACTTTTATTTGGTTATTAATAAGGATATCAAGAGAAAAATAGAAAAAATATATAAATTGAGTGGTATATTCCATTAAAAACTAATTACCATGCTTCAGATTCATGTGATCACAACCTAGTCCATATTCAGTGTCTAATTGAAAATCTGATTAATGGTCATATCCTTTAACAAATCTCTGGTGATTCCCTCATGGATCTTGGATTTACCAAAGGACACCCACAAATTACAGCTAGGGACTTCTTGGAAGAATGTGGTTAACGTTATCTAGAAAATGTCTGGAATATTTTGAAATCTAATTATATGATAATCTTACACCATTGACTCACTGAAAAGCCCTTTTTTTATTACCATCTAGGAAGACAGGATTAGTCCTTCCATTACAAAGAACCTCAAGGAGGAATAAAATAATTTAAGCTAAGTCTTTTTCACACAAAGATTTGGAACCCCAATGGAAAAGACCCCAAACCGTCGAAAACGATTAGTACCTCACCTGAATGGTCGAGGCTTGCTAAAGTGTATGCAAAAAAGTACGTCTCACTCCATCTATGATGGATGATTTGACCCAAGTTAGTTTTCATATCCCACCTTATAATAATATAAAATATATCCCATAGAGTCTCATGCTTTCCCTAGACCATCTTCGCCAGAACATCAGAATCTGACTCCACTTCCAACACTTAGGAGCCGCACTCCCTGCAAAAATGGATCCCATTATAAAGTGCTCATGCCTCCGCCCCCAAGGAATTACGCAGACCATAGAAGCTTCTGAATGAAATAAGAACAGAACTACATGTATCGCATAGGACTCCTCTGCCTCTCAAGAGTCCATCTTTGAGAGAGCCATCCACATTGAGTTTCAGTATTCTAGAAGGGGGTTACATATGACCCATTTACCACTCGAACTTCCATGATAAATAAGTCTGTTGAGCATGTTTCACACCAAAAAATGATTGTTGACTCCCTTTCAGTAATTAAAGTGGTTCATTGATTAAGGAACTATTCCTTATATAAAGAAAAGATGTAGAATTACATGAACCCAATCGTGTACTGTCTCTTACCTCCCAAATTTTCTAGCATATGGAAGTATGGATGATGGCCCAAACATTAGATTTTGTGCTCTTTTTTCCACCCCTTGAATCCATGAGGACATGAGATCATGAAATGAGGGTTTGTAAAGACTGATCCTTGGCTATGGGGAACAAAGGGACTAGAGTTCAACCGCCCAGTCACTCTGTGCAAAATGATGATCTATTGATTCCCTCCTCGAGCTTCCACAACAGATGACGTGAGAGGCTAAAAGTATACCCCTCCTTTGAATGAATTCATCTATTGCTAAAGCCTTGCTATTAATATGCCAAATGAGAAAGATAATTTTTGTGGGAATTTCTTTACACCAGTATTTCTCATCCCGCTATTCTATAACTATCCTTACATGCCTACTCCTCCTAAAATCTCGGATGGGGAAGTTTCCCGAAGTTGAAACCATGAAACAACACCTATCCTTCAACTTGACCAAGCTAATACTATCAAACCCCGCCTTCTTCTCCTCATTAAGGACTGCCTTGAGGAATATAGGATAATTTCTAGCATCTTTGAAAGAGATATTGGGGGAAGGATACCCCAAGAAAAAGAGCATGTCTTCCACCAAATTATCCTTACATAAACCAATATCTCCTCTTCAAATGATCCACCAAGAAGAGTAATAAATATCTTCCATATGATCAAACATGCATTGTGCCAATCCATAATGACCTGCTCTCCTACCTTCTCTATAAATCTGAAGATCACCATATCTATCCTTAAAGAAAGAGGCCCACATCGATCTTCCCATGATGATGTCCCATGAAAGTATGGCTTGCATTGCCTACATGATTTCATAAATATCTCATAACCCCACACAACCCTCCTCCACTGGTCTCTTCATACTCCCCCAAGATTCCCAATAGTAGTGTCCAGTGTTGTTAGTGTCCCACGGGAAAGTTGACAGAACCTTCTCCATTCTTGTACTCATTCCCTTCGATGGTTTGGTGATCGAAAGAACATGACAAGGGATAGATGTTATATTGCTATTGATAAGCATGACGCATCCCTAGAAGGATATAAAATTTCTCATAAACTTCCTGATTCCTCCCAGAATTTGATTCAGTATGTCTTCAAAATAGCTTTTCTTAACGTTTCCTAGAGAGAGAGGAACCCCATGATTCATCAAAGGAAGCTACCTCTGTTAGAAACCCATGATCATTTGAATAGCAATGAATCGTCTCCCTAGGTACCTATTGGATATATAGACATGGATATTCTCTATGTGGATAGTATTTCTAATAAAAGAAAAATACACCGAGAGGATTCCCATGAGTCCAGTCAAGGATCAACGTATTCCATTTGCGAAAACCATAAAATTGTCTACAAACATAAAGTGTTAGATGGCCTTCCATAATTTCCTTCTAAAGTATGGTTCAATATCACCATTTTCTATTCCCCTTTTTAAATTATGATATAGGTAATACTATGCCAAAATTAAGACATAAGGAGACAAAGGGTCACCTTGTCTAATACCCCACACCAATTTGAAGAATCCAAAACACTTCCCCTTTAGAGATACTGACATCCACGAGGATGCATAAAATCGAAATAAAAAGATCAAAAACCCACGCATAAAACTCCAAGTTAAACATCACCTAAATGATAAATCTTCATTACATCTTGTCATAAGCTTTATCCATATCCACTTGAAAGATGACACTAGATCCAACCACATTTCTATTGATGTCGTTCACAAATTCTCTAGCAATTCTGACCTCCCCCGATATATATATCTCTTTGATAAACCCATTTTTCTCACCAGAGACTAATCTCAGAATGATCCCACTCATCTTATTAGAAATCAAACTAGCCAGAATTTTGTAGGATACATTACAAAGGCTTATGGGTCTGAACATCCCTAGAGAAGTGGGGTCATTGACCTTCATTATGAGTACCACCATGGACGCACTCACCAATATTTTTAATTCACCACCCTGAAAAAAAAACATGTATATCCTCCGACACATTCTTTCCCACCACATCCCATGCAGCCATGTAGAATTCGACATGGAAACCATCCAGGACAGGTTAACTGCCATGAGGCATAGCAAGGACTGAACCCTTAATCTCTTCTTCATTTGGCATTGCCAACATAAGCTCATTGTCAGAGTTTCTCATCATTTGTGGAATACATTCCCAGAAGGCCTCTGTATCCTCTATGGATTGTTTATCCCAAAAGCTAGAGTTCATTGTCCAAGCCAACAGATATTCAAAGCTCTCCACATCCAAGCGGCCAACAGTCTCCACATCCAACGTATGGACCCCATTACCTAAACAAATATTGAACCTTGTGTTATTCTTCTCCTTCAAACATGCATTTAAATAAGAACTTTTTTTGTCTCCCTCCTTCAGCCATATAATGCGGGATCTCAATCAATAATCTTCCTCAATTTAGAGCAGCTTCTCTGCAAGATAAATGTGTGTATTGAAAAGTATAGAAAACCCGATCTAATCCTAGTTGATTTTCAATTCTTCCTCAAACCTATCAATATCTTTCTGGATGTTTTCCACTCCCAATTCGTCGATGAGTATATGTGTTATCCATTATATAATATACTTTTTTATATTCCTAAGATTATTCGTAATACCATTCCAGGCCCTCCCACCCTCCTCGCCTCCCCACAAGCATCCGATCATTGACATAAATTCACTCTCCTTGTGCTAGTTAGTGGAATAAAAAAACCATGCGTCCATACATGTCCCCATGAAGCTCAACAAGAAGTAGTGAATGATAGGAAAATGATTGAGGAAGGTGGGTGACTGATGTCTGCCTGAAGAATTCAAGAACTTGAAGGTTTTAGAAACACCTATCAAGCCGACTCTATATTTAATTATCTCCCATGTGGTTGTTGCACTAGCTGAAATGGTTACCTTTGAAGCCTAGTTCAAAAAGTCCCAACAAGGAGATGAAGGCGCATAATTCTTGCATCCCAACATTGTAACCAAATGAACCCCATTTATTTTCTGAGGGATCGGTGATCGTATTGAAGTATCCACCCAGAAACCATGGAAGATAATCTGTCTGAAAGGATCCCTAGAAGCACCATAGTTTCAATCTTTCAGTACTCTCATTACTGGCGTAAATAGATGAAAACATCATATCTCCCCCTAAAAAATATATTTTCGTATTGATGCATTGGGTTATAAGGTTTACAATCTCCACCTTTATCGACCTTTTCCAGCATATCCAGATGAAAGGGTTTTCCAAAAATCCATGAAAGCATGAAGTAAATCCCATATTACTTGATAGATTAGGATAATTAGAAGCACCTTTCTTGGGCTCAAGAATGGAATCCATAGAGGCCTTGGATTTTCAAGATTCTGTTTCTAGAATGGCACACTTTGTCGGAGCCCCGGTCCCTCTCGTATTCCAAATGATAAGCGACACCATTAGAACTTGAAAATCATGGTCTTATAACCAGTGACTCCTGATGGGGAAAAAAGTGTCCATATATACCTTCTTCGATTTTGAGCGTGTTAAAAGACCAGGGAGCCTCTCTACCAAGATACCAGGATTGGGAGAAAGGATCTTCAACTTGTCCCCTTCTGAGTCATCAAGAAGAAAAAACCTAGTCAACATCATGGGATGAAGATAGAATGCCTATGATTCCCCATTAATAATAGAAACTAGAATAAAATGCTGAGGGGGGCCTCTTGAAGACATAATCTCTTTAAATACACCTGCTGAAAATGATTCCTGATGAGGCAACCCGATGGAGGCTGGCGACCTATTCTAGAGCAGCGATCATTGAATGAAGCTTGGAGAAAGTTGAGATGAAATTCGAGATAGGGGTATTGATAAAAACATAGGAGGGAGATGGAGGAAAAAACATGGGAATCATACCATTCGAATTCTCCTTGAACATCTGGATTCAGGTGAATAATTTCATACTCCCCAAGGATCGCAGGAGACCAAGAAATCATATACTTTTTGGGGGAACCAGTCAAGAGAAGCTCCCAAACTGTTAGAATAGTCAAGTCCGACAGTAATGCATGTGGGTGGGGATCCATCATTTGAATTTGAATCTACTTCTACAATGGTCAGAAGCCACGAAGCCTTCGTCATCGGTCCCAATGACCCAGACTCCCCGAAACCATCCTGCCGAGATCCTAGTCTCCCTAAGCTTGAACCCGCACCGGACCTCATCTTTCTACAAACCTATTATGAATTCCCTTGAAGCAAACACAACATACAGATCCTTGGGGGAGATTTTTAAATAATCCATTGCCACTACTGGCAACAATCTTCGATCCTTAAAATCATCCACTCTGGGAGTTTCAATGAGAGTTTTATTTCCAAACAGATCCTCGCACAAGCATTAGATATATATCATTATGGGTCATCATCATAATATAATAATATCCCCTAGAATTACCCACTAACTTCAAAATCACAGGATTGAGGAAAGGTAATGGGAGGCCAGGCATGCTGACCCATATAGCAACTGAGGAGGTTTCTCTTCCATAATGTTAATCCGAAGACTAGTGGGAAAGATAAAATCACCATGATCCACACCAACGATCCTCCCTAGCCCAACCACCCAAAAAGTCCTCAAAAGATGAAAACCGGATGCTGAACGCAACCCTAGAGAATTCAGAAACATCCACCAGTCGCCGAAGTCCCTAGGAGTCAATGAAGTCTCTGAACACACTCTACGGAGGTTTGTTGAAGCCGAAATGAGCTACCAAGGTGAGATCATGGAAGGTTGGGGAATCCTGATGTCCTTTCCCCCAATAGTTTCAACACATGAAGGTCATCCATCTTACAAGCAAGCCTGGAGCCAACCTCAATCAGGGGATCATGAAGAATAGCAATAGGAGGTTCACCCCCTTCCTAATCTGATGAAGCCTACCTGCCACAAATATATTCTTTGAAGGACATCTACTTGAGGCCACCCACCATCACCCCATCCTCCCTCTGCAAGTGGTGTGGGATATCCTCACCAACATCATCACAAACAAGAGCGAGTGCGGAGAGAGAGATGGTAGAACATACGGGGCAGTCATTTTTCCATAATCTTACCCCATTGATTCTTCAAATTATAGATACCATTAGTCTCCACAAATGGGAGTTATAATATTATTTTTAAACTCTTAAACATGAAATTTCAAATGACAATAATCCTATTGTCCTATTTTAATGAATGAGAAAATTGTTAATATAAGTAAATCAATAAGATCAATCTGAACATAATAGATTTACATCATAAAATTATCAATATGCCTCTCTCTTTTGATCATTGGATTCATTGTGGGAGAAAAATTGATAAAAACATTAGACATAAACATCCATAAATATACCACTAAACATTAAAAAACATCAATAAATGAAGAATACAATGTCAATTACACATAAATAAATATATATATATATATATATATATCAATTATAATAAAAAACATAAACAAACAAAAATGAAATAAAACATAAAAATATGAAAAACATTACATTTTTTTGCATGGTTTGGTTGTATGGTGTTGTAGGCCACAATCTTTGAATGGTTTTCTAAGCCATTCTTAGTAGGCATGTGCTCATATTTCTCCACTATTTATACCAATATTATTGAATTCTCCAAAAATTAATCACAGTACTTTTAAAAAAAATATAAATAAACCATCTAAAATTACCCAAATAACAATAAAAAATTCCAAAATTCTAGAAAATATTATTGAAAACCCGTGGAAACTAACATTTCATTATAAGAAAGATTTTTTCAAACATATCATCTTACAATCCTGTGTAGATTTAATGGACATATCTCTTAATTACAATTACACTATAACATAATAGAGGGACCTGATGCCATTTTTTAATGATGCTACCTTGATCAACCTGGTATGTCACCCATGTCTATCTAGCACATGTTTTATAGTGAATTCCCAATCACCATGAGTTGGAAACATGTATTGAGGGTAACAAAAAAATATTTGTGATTGATTTTAACCTATAAATCTAGTAAATCCAATAGGAGACTCTAATCGGGAATATAAAATGAGTTATGCATACAATCAATAATAATTCAAAGTAGTAATGATTTAAAATTTATATACCCAAGAAATATATGGAATATTAAAATTCACTCCATGATTTATGTCAAGAATAATCATTATAATAAAAATATATATTGACATACCTATTATATATAATACATGAATACCAAATTAAATAGATGGTTAGAGTGCATGATTGGCATATAATCCAAATATGGTAAAAGTCACAATTATTTCATGGAAGGTATCTCATTTTGATCCATATTTACCAACCAATCAACCCATTTTCTATATATAAAGAAGTAGTACATGTTCAACAACAAAGAATATGGATCATATACCTTTTCATACATCAGATATAACCATGTTTACGTACACTCAAAAAGTGAAAATAAAACATATTAAATCATTAAATAGGATACATACAGGAATATAAATAACTCTTTTTAGAATTTAAACTACTAATTATGGTTTTAAATTCAATTATTAATTAATTTATTTTCTGAATTAGGGAAAAACAATGTTGACATTATATACTATAAACCAAATCATTTAAAAATAGATATGATGAAATTATATCAGAACAAATATAAAAGAATAAATAAAATTAAAACATCAATGTAATCTAATGAAAAGTGTAAACACGACTTGAATATATCACAACATTTGGATGCGACATTGAGTCCAATAAATGGTTAACCTGGGACATCATTATTGGAACACCTATTGGCCTACAATGAACTTGAAAAACTAATACCTTGACTTACCCTTAGCATCACCTTGTGATAGTAACCAAGTGAGAGAGATATCATTACTAGTATCATGGGCCATGTAACAACCAATTTTTTTTAAATATTTATCTTCAAATAAATTTGTTTCTTCTATTGTTTTCATCACACACAATAATGAGTTCAGAAGATCTATGAAACATTATTAAATTTTTATGTATCCATTAATGAAATTTTTTTTGATTGGTCGGTATGAATAAAAATAATTAAATTATAAAAAATATATAGTAAAATCATTTATAAAATTAATTAATTTGTTTTGAACTATTTAAATTTAAAAACAAAAAATATTTTAAAACTATTGTGTGGTATTTTCTGAAAAATTATTTTAACATGCCCAGTTTTTTTATTAATAAATTAAATTACTCAATTTTGGAAAATTATTTTAAATTAATTTATATATTATTTACTTGATATAATTTTTTTAATCATTTAAAAAATATATTTATAAACTTAGGATAAAAATAAATGCATTTTTTGTTAAAAATTTATTTTTCAAACAATACTTTTTTCGGATTTTGAACACTTAAATTAAAATTATTTTCATTAATTTATAGTTTTTAAGTTAGATAATGTTAACTACATATTTAGAGTAAATAATTTTAAATTTGTTAAATAGGACCCTTTTTCAATATGAATAGTAAATGTGCTAAATGATTCACCTTGGAAAAGACTAAATTGGATTGATCTAGTTTAAAAATAAGAGATATGGAGATATTACTTCATCTAAATTCATACAAGGTGAAGGAAATTAGACCCTTATTACATTATGATAAAATTAAATTATTTTAATGGACAGTATGCAATGAAAAGTATTTATAAATTATTTTAATCAATGTATATTATAAAATGTCAATCTCTATGTTTTAAATATATTTTTTCTATTAACATATAGGAAATACTAGTTTTCAATGAGTATTAATAGTAATTTATTTAATAATTCAATTATATTTTCTTGGATATTTTATTTTTAATTATTAAGAAATATTTAATTACCTTAATTGATTAAACAATTCCCAAATATTATTTATTCAATGAAAGGAAAAATAAAATAAATGATTTTTAAAATTTTAAAACTAAAATAATTTTACAACGTGATAGTGTTCTAGTAATTTTATAAATGTATAAGAAATATTATTATTATACTAAAATATTATATTTGAATCCTAAATTTTTATTTATGTATTTTAAGTCAAATTAAATTAATAGTGTTAGCATTAATAGTAATGATATTTTACCAAAATAATATTTTATTAAAATATTTAAAAATAATTAAAATCAAGAAATCGAACAAGGTGAATATGATATTTTATAACATTTCATAAAATGTCCATTTATGGCCAATTCTCACAATATAAGTTAATATTACAACCATTTTTATTGAAAAAGTTGTTATCCGAGTTAAAATTAAAATTGGGAAACATAGGGTTACAAAATTGATAATGTTTTTAATGAAAAAAAACAATATCATAATTCAATTATATAATGTGATTAAAACCATATCTTAACTTATCATCTAATCCCAATACATTTTAATCATTTTTAATTCGAATGAAATTATTATAATTTAATCTTTTGGGAAAATCCAAAATTTCCCCTCATTATAATTTTTAAAGGGAACCTCCTTTATCACTTCATTGCAGTAAATTTATCCTTATAGATTTACCAAAATATGATAATTTCTCTTCTAAAATTATATAGACACATTTTATAGGTTATTTTATTCATAAAAGACAAACTATAGATCCCTTGAGAGGAGATATAAAGGAGTTTTTTCCTAGAATATGTAATTGCCTTAACCATTCAGATTTTATTCTACACTCCATTACCAGTAGTAAATATATGATATTTATAATAAAATATTAAATTTTATATCCTAAATATTCTGAAATATTATTAGAATTATTAAAACACCATTATATACACATCTTCCTATTAAATGATAAGTGAATGTATCGCTTGTGCATACGTTTGATTTACCATATTGAGATAGAGATAAAATTATTTTTACATCAAGATATTTTATAGATTGGTGTTATGAGTGGTTTAATATACTTATATAATATTAATGAAAGAAATATACTTCTGAAATGATAATAACATGTCTACCTTATTACCATACAATTCTTAGGGAAATGAAAATGTCACTTATGGGTATGTGTAGACTACTCCTCCATGAAGAGATTAGGTTTATATATATATATATATATATATATATATATTACCTGGATGGTACTATGGAAACATGTTCTGAATATATATGATATATATTATTTAATAATTATCCTATAATGGTGAATTAATATTTACCTTTATTTTGTCACATACATTAAAATATGTAAATAGTTTTCATATGTATATATGGCCGAGCATCTTGATGATCAGTGCAATTCATTTTTCTATCATTAAATTTTATGTATCACTATAAATAGAGTTATAATAAACATATAATATATTTATATCAAGAATAATATTCTATATATTATGACACAAAGATAAATTTGTAAGGATCAAATATGATTAACTGACATACCAATGATAAATAGATCCATCAAAAACCGAAAATATAATTTTATTAAATAATTATTGATAAAAGGTGGATTTGAAATGTTATAATGGGATCATATATTATATTATAATTATGAAAAAATATGTGTCATAGATTTATAAAAAAAATTAAATTCATTACATAGGAGGTTAGAGTACTGCTATAAAAAGAGAAATCAAGGTATGGGTTTTATGTTATAATCTCATTTTTTTAGGATTATTTATGATTATGTTTTGATGATGAAATATTATTACCATGCTCTAAAAAAATTATTTATTTTATTCTCCTATATTTATTTCAAGAAAATAAATTTTTTATATTCATTTTTCTTACCTTATGTACTCAATATACAGAAAATATGTTTTAAATGAAAATCCACTACCGATATATCTTTTGTAGAAAATTTGTTTCTTCCATATCATTATATTATAAAAAAGTTATAAATATGGTTCTTAATACTCTAATATGATAGTTTAAATTCATTTTTAGCTATTTTTTTCTTTTTATAAAATGGTTTCAAGGCAATAATTGTTTCATTTTCCAACCATTATAATTTGGTACTTTACTGAAAAGAAAATATAAGTAATATGTTTTTCCCTTATACAACATGAATTAATTTTACCACAGTAATGATTAATTTTTCTTTTGAAATGAACTTCACATATTTACATAGTTATTTTCAAATAGAAAAATCATTTAGATTTGTGCAGTTTTTCTAAATAATTGTTTTCAAAAAATGGAAATGTTATTTTCCACAATAACGACATAATGTTATTTTAATGATATTTAAATTCATTCAAGAAAAAAATATTTATTTTGATTATGATTTACTATTATCATTATCAATAGATATCATACTTATTATTTAATAGGATTATTTATATTTATGGTGGCATGATGTTTATGAAACCCCTTACTTGTCGAGAGGATATTCTATGATGAATTTTTTAGGAAACCTTGTTCATTTATTAGGTTTTGATGTGACAAATGATGTGTGATCTTGTGGAATAAATATGTATGATTTTCCTTATTTATTTGGTGGAACCGAAATATCCCTCTAATTCATGGGGTAAATGTTCATATCTCGTTAGGTAAATTGGACTTAAATAAGAAGTGAACCTAGTTCAGTAATATAATTTTTCCACTATGATAGTCTTTAGTGTGAACCTTGACTATTATGATGGTTTTGGGAGTGAACACATTCCACTAAGATAGTCATGAAAATGAGCATTTACTACTGTGGAAATGATTTTTTATACTTATGTGTATTCCAAAACTCTATTTATTATTTCATTAATATGCTCTGATGGCTCATGTTATTTAATTAAATATTGATTTATTTCTTGTAAACTAACTAGATTTAGTCCATGACTCAACATTATGATCTAATATATTCATTGTTTTTTATTCCAATGTATTCTCAGGTTCTTATTCCCCTTTTTCTCATTTCATACTTATATGATCATTTTTATCTCCCCTATTTACCAATATTGAGAATCTGACCTCTCCCTTTCTTATAAATCCTTTCCCATGTTATGAAGTAAGGATCATGTATGATATGTCTAATAAGGGTTAGAGTTATGAATCTCTATGTGGGAAAAGATGTGTTAGTATAATGAACTAGTAATTCATTTTTAAAATTTTCCAAATTTACTAGACCTATACAATTTTAGCATAGATCATTATTCTATGTATATAACATTCATATAGTAAGAGGTATTATCTATGTCTAAAAAGTATGGGTCTCCATAGTTTGTATCAATTAACGGGTTAGTTATCTTTTAAAAAATGGAATGATTATACTATTATAATAAACCTATGGATAAGTCCAAGTATAGTATAAAATTATTATTTTTCGGTAATGATCATGAATGACTTATGTTTAACGAAATGTTTCATTGAATAATTTGTCATGATTTAGACATTATATATGTTCTTTTTTCTTTATTATGTGGTTTCCCACTATGATTATTGTTTCACGCACTAGGATTTTAGTTTTAATCAGTGGTCTTCAAAGAAATCATGTTAATACATTATGAGAAAAACAATGAAATATTTTACTCTTTAGAAACCGAATTTTATGTGTGTTGAAATGAAAAAATATCATTTATATTCTCAAAAACCATTCTCAATATATGAATCATGTTGAGCATCCAAATCATCAAAGGAGGAAACAACAATATGTTATTCTATTAACAAGTAAATGTCCAACATCTATTAATGTGACCACTAATCGACGAGTCACTGAAAAATGGATTAGTACCATTAAAAAGATATTGTGAGTTATTAAATGTTCTAAACATGCAAATTTCATTCAAGACATTTATCATTCAAAAATAAAATTATATAAGTTGTGGAATATTATCAAGAAAATGGGAGAGAAATATTAAATTGAATATATATATATGGGGATGTTTTTAAAATTTTTTTTTTGAAAAAGTACATTCTTCTTTTTCTTCGTATCAAAATGTATAAAAAAATCCATGAGTCAAAGAATAATTATAATTGATATTTTGTTACTTATGAGGAAACCTATAGAAGACTCATGAGGTATTCTTCTTGTTTTATCATCTATGTTGATGGTAAGTTTGACTGATCCTTTAGTGGCTTGAAACTAATTCACCAAGGGGAACTAGTAAACATCGGTCCTATGAAAATAAATTATTGGTTTATTGATTTATTTCTAGATGATTTTCTGGGTCTCCACCTTAATTTTGAAGCTATGTTTTCAACAAAACACATAGTTAGTTATAATCCTATTTCTAGTATACCATGCATATTACCTTGATTGGGTTATATGAATTGAAAAAGAACCTCTGAAATAATCTTTAAAAGAGATTAATTTATCCAAGTGTGTCACCATGGGGTGAACCTATTCTATCTATTAATAATAAATATGTACCATAGATACTTTTCATTTATTATAAATAACATAACAATATAACTATTTAAAAATAGTGTCCTATACCCCATATTGACAACATGATTGATCAATGATGTAGATATTAATACTATTACATGATTAGTAATTTTTTTGGATATCATTAGTTGAGGATCAAAAAGGAAGATATTCCAATGAAGACTTTTGTACAATGTTTGTACACAATAAATTTATAGCAATACCATTATAGCTTTCTAATTCCCATACTATCTTCATGTATTTATTGAACAATGTCTTTAGAGAAGACATTGAGCAGTTTTTGGTAGTATTTATAGAATATATTCTTGTATATTAAATGAGAAAAAACAGCATGAATATCACTTAAGGATAGGGATAATGCCTGTAAAGCAGAATATTTTTTCATCAATTTACCAATAGTGATTTTTTTCATTAGAATGATTCATTCGTCGGTCATATATTCACATGTGAGGGTATATTAGAAAACCTATAATTGATGTAAGTAATTTATAATTGGAAAAGACCGGCCACTATAACTGGGATCCATATTTATCTTGATTTGGAAGGATATTATTGGAAGTTTGTGAAGAATTTTTAACAATTATATAATCAAATCACAAAATTAACACAAAAGGGAGACATGTTCCTTGGGTGCATGAATGTAAAGAATATTCTATTGAACTAAAGTAATGTCTAGTATGTTCATATATTATTACACAAAAATATAGAAGAAAATTATTTTTAATCTATAGTGATGCATCAAATAAGAGATGTTATGTGTATAGCTTATGCCTCATAGAAATTGAAGTTCAATGATAAAATTTACCAACTTATGATTTGTAATTAGCATTGGTAACTTTTTATTTTAATGATACTTAAGCATTATATCAGGGATAATGGAGTAAAATATATTTATCACAAACATCTGATGTATATTTTCACATGGAAAGAGTTTAACATGTACCAAAGATTATAGATGGAGTTGATAAAATATTATGACTTCTCAATACATTAACACCCTGGGAAGGAGAAAAAAATTAGATACTCTAAATTGAAATGATCATGCCAGATTATCTATGATGGAGATCAAAAAAGATCTAATGTTTATATACATGCAAAGGATGGATTGTGAAATATTTATGGAAGGGGAGAAATATTATTTTTCTCAATTGAGTTTTCAATCATCTATCCATGTGAAGATAAAAGATTCACATAATGAAGATGTATATTTGAAACCGATGGTGAAAAATATTTCTGAGGTCAAACTAGATTTACATGGAATAATAAGGTTCAATAACTATGTATGTGTCTATTTTATACATTATTTGAAGACAGATATGAGGGATGAATCTCATAGTTATTCATTCTCTATTCATATTAGAAGTAAAAAAGTGGTAAAGAAATGTTAAAATGTATTTCTTGTGAGATACAATGAAGAGATATGTTGTAGAGTATGTTTCTCAGTTCTTGGTATGTCATCAAGATAATCCTAATAGACATAATTCTAAGGGGATGTTACAATAATTACCGATACCAAAGTGGAAATGGGAAAAAATCACCCTATATTTTTTCATCGGACTCCCCCAAACATCAAAATGGAATAATGAAATGTAGGTTGTAGTTGATCTCTTTATGATGTCAGAACACTTCATTTTCATTATATAAAATTTCCCACTTTACCAAATTACTTGGTTATTGATTATTGAAGGTGTACTATTGTATGGTGTACCACTATCTATTGTATCTAATCACGATCTGTGGTTTACCTTAATGTTATAGAGATATCTTCAACAAGATATGGAAAGTGAGTTATGCTTCAAGATAACATGTATTATTTAGAAAGATGGTTTGTCTGAGTGGAAAATTCAAATTCTAGAAGACATTTTGAGATCTTTCTCTACAGATTTTAGTAGTTTGTTGAATAAAAAAAATCTGTTCACGGGATTTTCTTATAATAATAACGTTCATTCCATCATTTAAATGGATCCATATGAATCTTTATATAGTATGAAGTGAAAATCGCCAATATGATGGAATGAAGTGGGATGAATACATATATTGGGACCTAATCTAACTGAGGAAATAGAAAATATGGTTAGATAAATTAAACAACACATCAGAGAAGCTCATATTTGATGAAAAAGTGATGTTGAAATCCTTATAAAGGTCAAGTGTTTGATTTTAGTGATAAGTTATGCCAATGAATATCTCCCTAGAAGAGGGTGATGGGATTTGGAAATAAGTGTAATCTAATCCCTACCTATATTTTTACTTTTAGAATTCTTGATCGTATTTAGATTGTAGCTTATCGATTGCTGCTTTAACCAAATCTATCTCAAGTTCATGTGGTGTTTAATTTATCTCTCAGTAGGAAGTACATACATGATCCTACAAAAGTACTATACTCAGGGGTCACACTATTGGAGTATGTTCTTTCTTATAAATAAAAACATGTATATGTTCTAAATCATAAAGATTATTTTATATAAAACAAGACTACTCACTTGGTCAATGTTTTTTGTGAAACCACAAATTTGATGAATCTATGTGGGAACCTGAGGATATGATGAGGTAGAAGTATCTTCGTCTTTTTGTATCATAGTGATGAATGTTTTGGAAAAAATCATTTTAATGTGGTATAATGTAACACCATAATATTTTTTCGAAATATTTCTCTTCAAATAATTTGATTTATTTGACAGCTTGTGTTAAACAGAAGAACTACATTAGATGAACCTTGAAACATTATAAAAATAGTACGTGTCCATTGTAACATAAACATTATATTATTGGGAATGAAAATTAATATCTAAATTTAAAAAATATCTTCTACACGTTAATAAAATTAATTCAATAGTTATTAAATTATTAGAAATAAAAACATTTTTTTAAAATAAACGTGATGTTTTTACTACAAATTTATTTTTATGCATGAACTATATTTTAATAATAAATTATATTAATCACATTTGGTGAATGATTTGAGTTATTTTAAATATTATTTACTTGATAAACTATTTTAAATTTTCAAAAATTATTTTTATTCACGTAGTATTAGAATATTTCATGTTTTATACATAAAAATGTGTGTTTTAAAAAATAATCCTTTGTCGTATTTTTTCACTTACATTATAGAAATTTAGTTCAGTTTATAAGAATTTAATTTGATAAAATATATCAAATATTTATAATTATTATATCAAAATTTGGAAAACATGAACATTTTATTTTTTTAATATTAATAGTAACCATGGTAAAATTTATGATCATGGTAAATGGTAAACTAGGTTCATCTATATTAAAAATAATTTATAAGGCCTTAATTATTTGTCCAAATTATTATTTTATAATTTCAATTATACCATTATCACCTTATGATTTATATTTATTAGTTTAATTGACACTTTTCCATGAAAATTATTTAGACAATATTTATATCAATGAACGATACAAAATGTGACTCTATTAGATTTAAAAATACATTATGTATTCACATACGGAAAAAAACTGTTTATGAATTGGTATTAGTATTATTTTTGTGCACAATGTAATTATATTATTGATGGTAATTTATTTCTAATTTTTAGGTATTATATAGTTACCTTAAATGAAAACACAACACCAAAATAGTATTTATTCTATTATGGGAAAAATGAAATAAATTATTTTGGAAAAAATTATGTAATATAATTTATGTATGTTATTGTTTTATTTTAATTTAATAGTTGTATATGAAATATTATTTTTTGATAAAGGATTATATTCTAATAAAATATTTGTGTTTATATGTTTTAATCCTAATTAAATTAACATTTTCTAAATTGATAATAATGGGTTTTCATCAAAATAGTATTTTATTAAATTTTTTATTAATCATAAAATTGTGAAAAAAAATGAGGATAAGAAATAGTAAAAAAACGCAACTTTTCCATTTAAGATCCAATTTCTACCTTATAAGTAATAATTACTACAATTTAATATTGAAAAAGTTGTTGACATAGTTAAAATTAAAATTGGTTAACAAAGGGTTTATCCAAATGATAAGGTTTAAAATGACACAAAAACAAGTATAAATTTAATTAGTTGATTTTATTATAACCCCATCCCACTTTTTTTATTACCTGGACATTTGGAGAAATGGTTTTATAATTAATTTTTTATAATTTGATCTTTTCATAATTTCAAAAAGTCCCCTCAGGTTAATTATAAAAGGGAACTTCCTCCCTCACTTATTTACACCCCATTTAGCCATATAGATGAACAAACAATGAATATTTTGACAATAAAACTTCCTAGAAACATTCTCTTGGGACTTTTCATCCTAAAAGATCATCCCTGAATTCCTTTAGAGGAGATTTAAAGGAGTCGTTTTAAAGAAGTGGTAATCGCTTTTTCCATCACTTTCCTCAGTACTCATCATTTACTCCTTGAAATATATGTTATTTATCATTAAATAGTAATTTCAGTAACATAATTATTCTTAAATATTTTTATTATTGTGACAAAACCATTATACATACTCCATACCATTAAATGTTTTGTGAAAGTATCACATGTACGTAAATATTACTTACCAACTCCATGTGACAAAAAATTTATTTTCCAACACCATATTTTATGGAGGTTTATTATGATGGTTTTAAAATTTAATTAATAAATTTATTAAAATAATATAGTTCAGTAATGATAATATCATTTCTATCATCTTACCATCCAATTCATTGGGAAACTATAATGATGCTCGACTGTAGTTGTGGACTACCACCTCCATATAGCCAAGTCATTTGTTTTTTGTTTATATTTTTCATAGATGGAAATTATAAAATAATTTTATGAATATATGTGATATATATGATATAATAATGATACTATAAAGGTGAATTAATATTTAACCTTTCTTTGTTCTATCCATCAAAAATTAAAATACTTTTCATGAGTATGTACGTCCTACCCTCTCTATGAATGATGTAATTAATTTTTCTATTAAACTTTTTTTATGAATATAAAAAAGTAATATAATTAATATGTATGATATTTATATAAATATAAATATTCTATAGATGATTTATCCATGACATTTGATCAAAGATATAAACTACTGGGCTGAAATACTCATGATAAACGAAATAGTTGACACCCAGAAATAATGATTTTAATGGGGACGTGTTGTTAAAAGGGGTGTTTAAATTATATTAATTTACCATATATTATATTATACTTCTGAAAAATGGAATTTTTATATAACTATAGAAAACATATATTTATTATAAATAAGGTTAGTGCACTTTTAAATTAAGGAATACTCAAGGTAATCATTTTATGTTATTATCTAATTATTTTTAGAGATTATTTAGGATTAAGCAATGGTTATGAAATATTATGATCTTCATCCAAATAAACTCTTTATTTTTTTTATATAATTTTTATTTGTTAAAAATACATTTTTTACATTCGTTTTCCTCACCATAGGATCTTATATGTCCAAAAATATGTTTTAAAGGAAAATTAACTTCATTTTTCTCTTCAGTTAGAAAATGATTTTCTTAAAATCCATATTCTATTATGGGAATTTTTTTCCCTTTTCAAATATGAAAAACATGGGTGCATTATTTTTTTTAAATAACAATTATGTATTCTACCCACATTATAATAGACTACCCATGCTCCTTTCTTATTCACACATTAAAACCCCTGTGTATCATTAATTACTAGAAACAATAACCTTAAAAATTCCATAATATCACCCTATAAGGAATATTTTGGACAGAAATCCAACCTATAAGGCATTAAGAAGAATCCTAAGAAGGATTCTCAGTGAATAGGTAACGTTCATCAACAAGTGTGGTTAATTTATTTATTCCTCCACCTCTATAAATTATTATTATAATATTATGATATAAAAAACTCATAACTAACCACATAATATTCTTTTTCCCTTTGAATAAAAATTTGCATGATGATGATTGTTCTTGTGTACGGCAGGCTTCCACCTCACGAACCAATGACATTATTTTCTCTATTACCACCTCTCAAGGAATGAAATAATGATGGATATATTATTTTTATATTTTACATAATATATTTATGATTTCAATACTACCATTTATTTATTATACCACACACACCATCATATTTTCCATTTTGTGGGAATACGGTAACATTTTTTATGTTTGCAGTGCTTTACCGCCTCGTCAAGTGATGTCTTTCATTAACTCTTTACATAGAATGTATTAAGGATGGTTTTAGTGAAAATATTTTATATAAATGAAATAAAAATTATTCTCAAATTATAATATATATCAATTAATTTTATTTATTTTATTCAGATAATAAAATGGAAATAGCGTTCATGTGTATTTATGACCAACCGTCTCCATGATGGTTGTATTTCATTTACAATCACTCAATGTTAGGGATTAATCGAAATAAAAGTGTAATTATTAAATAATATTTTTATACAATGGTTTAAATTTTTTTGATGAGAAACCATGATTTACGTAATAGGACCAAGAAATAAAATTTTAAAACATATATAAAAAACAAAGTAGTTAATTCCCAAATCATGATTTTATCAAGGAATTATTATTAAATGAGTAATATATGGTCATAAAAAATAATATATGGTATGATATATATGATTATATTTCATTAATATATCTATAATAAAATTATATTTATTATATAGGATGTTTAAATGTTTATGATGGACATCATGATGTAAGGTAAGGGATTTCCACCACAATTTTTTACTTCGATGAGATACATATCATATTCACCACTTATTTCTCTAATGTAATTTTTATAATGACTATTAATCTATATTATTATGTGTAAAAATAAATATTTTTTACATATCTGTTGGAGGATCTATCTTTCATGGGGATTATAGTTCAAAAGTTATCAAATAGATAAGGGATTTTTGTCTCAATTTGCATTCATTGAGACATATGTTGTGTTGTTCACATCTATTATTTTATGAAGTGTATATACACCCCATTTTACACGTAATATCTTGAATTTGAGCTCATGGTAATTTATGTTTCATTTATTTTTATTCCATTATGGGGCTTACATTTCAATTCATCTAGCCAGGTAACAATTTTATATTACGATCTCATCATTTATCAGGATTGTTTATCGTTATACTTCAAATGAAGAAATATTGTGATATGTATCACAAGAAAGTAATTAATTTTCTTATACTATAATTATTTCATGAGAATACATATTTTCCCTTCATTTTCGTCTCATTATGTACTAAAGTGGATAAAAATAACATTTTCAATAAAAGGCATATTTTCAGTCAAAAACCCACTTTTCTTCCAAAATCGTGTTTTCTAAAACTGTTTGGAAATTTTTTTAACAATTATTTAAATTGATAATATAAATAAATTTTAACTAATATATTACTTTTTACAAGGCATTTTAAAATAAATATTCTTATTATTTTGAAACATAATGCCAATTTGATTTATAACAAATATTCTGATGGATTATTTTTTTTACATGTATAGAATGAAATAATATTAATGTAGTCAGGACAATTATTTATATTTAATATTACATCATAGGTTTTCAAGGATATAAACAAAATAATTTTTTTATATGTTTTATGTTTAAAATTTTCTTTTCAAATTGGAATTGGTATTTTCATCAATAACTGTTTTAAATGAATTTTCAAAGCATTATCTCTATGTTTCCAATTTTATTGTCAATGAGAACAAATATTAAAATGTTATATGTTTTAGAAATATATTTTTGAGTAATAGTTATTTTCCTAATGAAATTTTCCAAGTGATGTTTCAAAATCCTTCTCCATCAATGATCAAATCCTTTCATATAATTTATTCTTTACATGGAATATGGGCCAAATATACCGTTATTAATATTTTTATAATTGGTTTATGTTTGTGATAATACGATATTTATGAAAGCCAATTCTATCCATGGGTTATACCATAATGGAACTCTTATAAATTCAATTCTTTTCATGGGTTCTGCTATGATGAAATGATAAAATGATTATAAAACCTGTCTCTTTTCCACATGTTATTATATAATGAAATTTTTATAAACTCATTTCATTTAATGAGTTATGATATGATAAATAATTTAAGATCTTATTGCACATATAAATATTATTTTCATTATGTTATTGTTGTTATGTAATAACCAAGGAAAGTGATTACGTTATAACCAAAATGATTTTTACGTTATAACCAGAGATGGGTTGGACCTATATCTTCCACTAATGTATTGGGTAAAAATTCATATCTCATGGTTTAGATAGGACTAGAATGGGGAGAGAAATCTATTCATTAATCGAATTTTCCCCCTATGATTGTCTTGGGAGTGAGGCAAGGCTACTATGATGGTTTTTGGAGTGAACCCATTCCACTATGAGGAAAGGAATACCATTAGGGATAGTGGTGTTTCCTTACAGGTGGTGTATCTAGCCAGAGAATACCCTTATATGTTTTGGTAATGAGGGTTGACTACTAAGGAAATTATTTCATATGTTTATGTGTATGTCATAAATATTTGTCTTATGCAAGTTTTATTCTCTGATGACACGTGTTATTTTAGTTTTTTATGATTCAGGTCTTATGAACTAGCTATCTTTATTCTATGACTATGGATTATTATCTTTGATATGTATGGTTTGGATTTCAAATGTTATTCTCGTGTTCTCATACCCGTATTCCCATGTTACACTTATGTATCTCCTTTGTTTACCCTTACTGGGAATTTGATCTCACCCTTTATTAGGTTCTCTTTCCCCAAGTTAAGAAGAAGGAATTTTAGTTGGAATATAAAACACCACGATCTTTATGGGATATATTGATGATCTTTGACGAATTAAGAATATTGTGATCTAAGTATCTGAAGGAAGTAAACTATTATGGTACTCAAGCATGTATATGTGCATTACAATGAATATTAATTTATAAATATGTAATATCCATTTAAGTGAATCTTGTATGGTTATACAATCATACCTTAACATATTAGGATAGAAAAAATCATTGAAGTCCATAATAAAAACCATCGAAGGAATATCTGAATAATTATCCTTTTGGATAATAACATCCCTCCATATAATCGTTGAATCATGAATCATATATGTACCAAGATCCAGTCTCTTCTTAGGAGGTGTCTTGGGATGCTCTAAAATCGAAATCATAGACTATATCCTTAACTATATAGCCTTTGGTCTTCCATCCCCTAAAAATGTTTGTGGATTTTTCTATGGAAACCCATAGATAAAAATTTCCATGGTTGGAGCAGATCATGAGGCTCCCTGAATAGTCTACTCAAAGCATAGGAAACCCTATCATAACAAAGAATTTGTTCCCATATAAGGTATAATAGGTGGTTCATCATGTTGAAATACTGGTGGTTGTACCGGTGGCCCGAGGCCCTCCACCTCAAGTCCATGGTCATCACCACCTAACTGGAGTACGAATCGATGACATAGTGGTGGTATGACTATACAAATTCAAAACACACACCTCAAGGAAAGAGTTGAAAACAAACATATTCATTGATATATCAATATCCTTAGTATAATAATCCATATATATGAGTATCACCTATCTACCTGCTCCTAAATCCTACTCTGGGTGATGTAAAAATCATTGGGATTAAAAGAGACATTGCATACTACCTACTAATGAGGTATGTTCAGGGTCAAGTTATCAACTATAAGTTAAAGGTCCTAGTATAAATAGTTTCAATTTCATGTTTTAGAGGAATAAACCTATTAATTTTAAATTGGAATCCCCATTGAACACTGATCATTTCATTTAAAATAATTAACTTAGTAGTTATTTATCATAAGTTTATATTTATTTATATATATATTTCTATGTGTGTGTGTGTATATATATATTAATGTCAAATTCTATGGGTTTTCCTTCCAAAATTATAAATTCTCATAAACTATATAAATTTATATTGGAATATATTTAATTTTAACCAATTACTTATCCATTCTTGACTTATAATTTCTTCACAATTTCAAGGATATGGAAATAAATGAACCAAAATATATTGTAAGAAACGCATGTGGTAATATAAACATGGGATGACTTATATATGGCATAAAAATCCTAAAGTCCCTATAATGATACATGAGACAATACATCATGGACATATTGTAACTCCCTAATATTTTATGAGATAAATTATTTTTAATTTTATTGATTCCTTTTTTATACTACACCAAGATTAGCTTCCACTATACACAACACCGTATTAGTTTGCAGTATACCTAATACTATTCTTGGCCTATATTGTACACAATTTCATGTTATTTTGATAGAATTTATTTAACAAAAAAATTATTATAGATTATGTTCAATGTATAAATTAACTAATCTTGAATTATGTTATACGCAACACCAAAGGAAGCTTTCACTACACACAAAACTGATATGGCTTGTGCGACCGTCCTTGATAGCTTGTGTGGTATGCAATACCGAGTTTCACTAAAAAATGATATATTATTAAAGTATTATATTAACTATCCATTATTAATACAATTAAGCACATTTTTATTTTTATATAACATTATCAATCATCTAACACATGATATGAGAAGAAATTCAATTTTTCTGATAAAAGAAGTATTTTTCAAAAAAATGTTGTTTACCGCCTTTTGATGGCGCACCCATTTTAAATATATTTATTTCACTTTTATAAGTTATATTTTTCATGATATAATTATTATTTGGAAGCTGGATATAAATATTTAGTTTGGATAAATTTTGATATTTTTCTGATAACTTTGATATTTTAATGAATAGTGAAAATATGCTAAATTTTAATTGAAAACAGCTTTTTTCCTCAAAATAATTTATATGGGTAAAATATATTATTTATTATTTTTAAATTATATATAGAATATATTTTTAAACTTTAATTCAATTTAAGTCATTGTCAATAATTTTACATTGAATTCATATGTAAAAACATTTCAATCTTTTGCAATGTTCTAAACAAAAAAACCATTTTTTCTAACAATGTGATTAATTATAAATTACTTACTTCAAATTATGTGTTTTGAATTTGTAAAAATAGATTCCATATTTGGAATCATAATTTTAAAATTTTGTAAATAGGTACTTTTTATTTTTGGACATTATGGATAGTAAATTCAGTAATTATTCTATTTACCATGGTTAAAAGGTAAATCTGGTAAATGTGGGAAAAAATATTATAATAATATTAAACTACCCTAACACATTCCATAATCCTATTTTATGAGATATTTCCAACCATGGTCATCCTTGGGTAGATATTGGGACCCCATGGATTCAATTAGATGTGAATATGACACTTTAGAATTAATTTAAAGTAATGATAATTATTACCTAAACATATATCTTTTACTAAATATATTTTAATATGGGGTTATATAAAAGGTAACTAGGTCTATATATAGTCATTATAAAGATAAAAATATTTCTTACATCATGGGACATTATTTATAATTTTTAGACATTAGATAAATATATTTATTATTGACACAATTATGATGAAGTGATTACCTTGTTAATGAAGGAGACAAATAAATAAATTTATAAATATTAAAAAAATGTAATTTTGTTATTATGATGACTTCCAAGAATTTTATGGATGATATTGACATACTATCTTTGATTTAATTCCTCTTTTTCTAAGTAATAAGGTTGCTATGAGTTTTTAAAAAGTCAAATATGAATAATGTCCAAAATTGACACAAGTCATAACTTAAAACATAAAATAGTTTATCAAATGATATAAAATTAATAAAAATATAATATTAGTCAAAATGGTTAATATAAGTCCAAATATTCTATATTAAACTTTTTTTTGGATCGTTTGACTCGATATGGTAATTAAAGTAACCCACAATGTGTAAATAACATGATATCGCGGTATGATTAAAAAGGGTAAAATAAGGGTAAAACCAAAACAATAAGGACAAAATAAAATTAATAACTTGTCAAAAAATTATTATATGATGGGTATTAGAAAAAATATAATCCTTTATTATAATTAAATAAGTTTTGGACCATTTTAAATCAAAATTTAATTTATAATAAATTAAAATTTTTGAACATTCCTAAAGTTCCCCTCTCATCTCTTTTAAAATGGCACCTCCTCCCTCTCCTATTCACTCCATTTTAAGCCTTAAATCTCGGAAAAACCCCGCCCATTTAACTTATCTACTTACCTAGTTATATTCTAGAGGTTTTTTTTATTCTCAAAATACCACCTCTAGTGCCCTAATAGAAAATTTAAAGGAGGCACGTTGAGGAAGATACAATCTCTTCTACCGATTCTTTCAAATTTATTTCCTTATATACTTCCTATTATTTAGTTATTAAATTATAAATTAATAACATTAGTATCACTAATATACTTATATGTAATTATAAATATTAAAAAACCCTATTTCACCTTCTATCCATCATTTGAATAAACGAAATCACTGTGCGTACGTATGTACGGATTACCGTCTCCACGTCGTGGGGTAATCTCTTTTTCACCACCACCATACTTCGATGGATATAATGGTGGAAATAATAACTATATATGATTATTATAATATTATTCTAATTCTGATATATTATACACCATACACTTCAACACCTTTCAACAACAATGGTATGATATCATCGCTTGTGTGTAAGTACGGCTTACCATCTCCACGACGTGATGAGATTCATTTTCCATGTTAACCATTAAAGAATGATTACAAAATATATATAATAAATAATAACTAAATATATTAAATAATAATTATACTATATTTGTGTAGATATATATTTAATTTACATACTTCCATTCAATTTAATAAGGAAACGAAAACAGCATTCATGCGTACGTACGGCCTACCGTCTCCATGAACGATGTATTTCAATCAATTTATATATCTATTATATATATTTATATACTAAATATATATGATATATAAATCATTTTATACATTATATAAGTCATTAAATCATAACCTTTGTAATAATATCAAAAATAAAAAGTCCAAGCATGTATGATAAATAAAACAATTATGACCCAAAACGTTGCTTTAACATGGAATTGACAAATGAACGAGTAATATAAAGTCATAAGTGAATCATATATGATGTCATTAATATTATTATGGTTCTATTATAAGTTAATAATCTATTTAAATCCACTATACATGAGTTTTGGACACGTACAGAAGAAATTTGACCTAAGGTAAGGGATATTTTGAAATTTCATTTTTCCCAACACTGTTTATATGTAAGTATTTACCAGGGATATAATTGTCATCCATGACTATTTTTTCTAAAAAATATCATAAAATATTTATTATTATATGTATTTTTAAATTCATATTTACCCATTTTGACTTTTACAACATGGTATTAAATAAATATGTCCTTTGTTTACCATACGATGTACTTTTTTGACTTTTTCGGTGGAAGTACGTATAGAATGATTTTTTAACTTTTATAGAATGAATGATTTTTTATGTCATATTAACACCATATTTCCATGAAGAATCCTATAAAATATTTCATGTTTATTTTCAACTAAATTATTTTCTTTTAAAATTTCATGACATTTTGAGAAAAGAAAACATTTTTAAAGAAGAAAGGATATTTCACTTAGGAATTAAGTTAATGAGTTTTAACACAATTATTTTCCATGTAAGATTACATAGGGTTATGATTCCATCCCTAATATTACTTTTATTAAATTATTTTTATGATGGAATTATTTTTATGAGTCTATCTATCTTATATGGATTATGTTATGATGGCATGATGTTTAAGAATCCCATTTTATTTGATGGGTTTTGCTATGCTGAATGATTTATGTTTTTTGTGGCACATGTAAGAATGATTTCCATATGAGATGGATGGGACCTATATCTCTTTCCAATGTATTGGGTAAACATTTTTATCTCATTAGATAGACATGGATGTAATGTAAAGTAAATTAGGTTCAGTAATACAGTGCTGGAATGGCAGGTAATCCCAGTTCAGTAATAGAATTTTGTCCACTATGATGGTATTAGAAGAAATTCCTTGGATACTATAAAAAATCATATTATGTTCATATTAGTTTTCCACTATTACATGTTTTATTCCAATTATATTATATCATGGTTAATGTTCCTTTATTTCCATGCCTTACGTACTGTCAAGATTTATAACATTGCTCAACATTATGATGTTTAAACTTTTTGTTCACATTTTTATGTTCAAGTGTTTTTGTTTTATGTTCTCCATGTTCACCCTTTCTGAGTGTTTGAGATCACCCTTTATATGTTTTCTTTTCCCCATGATATAAAGAAAGTTTTTAAGTAGTAAAACCAAAGGGGATAATCTTTATAAGATATGTTTATGATCTTTCACTATGACACTACAAGAGAAACACCATTCAGCGATGGTTTTTTTTGTTTAGCAGCAGTTTAAATCACCGCTACATGGTTTGGCGGTAGTTTTTTGTAAATTGCCGCCTAATACTGCGTCGACAATCTATTAGTGGCGGTTATTTCCGTTTCACGGTGGTTTAAGGAAATAATCGTATCTGCCTCATTTCGTGGCGGTTTTACTGAGTTTAGAAGTGGTTTTTACGAGCCCTTGATATTAGTTTATTCGCTGTGGTTATAACCACCACAAATAAACTAAAATCCAGTGTCCGTAAAACCACCGTTGAAGTCATGGGAACCACCGAATAATGAGTCATCTACGATGCGACTATGTAGCAGTGGTTTTCATAGTTTAGTGGCGGTTTAAACCGCCGCCAATGAACATTTCGCATCGGTTTAAACCGCCGCTAAAAGCTGACCAAAAAATAAATAAATTTTTTGCTTTCGCTGCACCATTTCCCTAAAAGACAAATCAAACCAGAAATACCATATTTTACATTCCAACAGAGAACAAGAAACATCAACCTATGAAATTGATATAGAATAAATTGAAAAAAATAAGTAAACATTGACATGCTATATAAGAATGAACCATATTGTACATACCAACATACAACAAGAAACATCAAACTGGGAAATTGTGTGTTAGCCTCACTCAATACCTTATTGTGCACTTTTATGTAACACGACTAATCTTATATAACTTATTTCATAAAAAAAGCATGATTCAAAAAAACATTTTGTTCTATTTCATCATAATTTAAAATAATTATTGAGATACATTAGAGTAATCACCTTCTAAACCTGGTAGGACGACTCTAAAATTCATTACACATGTCATTTCAACACAATTTTAATCTATGATGAATCTTGTCACATTACCTTAAAATTCATGCCTTTAATTCTATTGTATTGTATTCCTCTTAACTAGGATACAATATATTCCCCTCTAATGTTCAATCCCAATATCAAGAAACATGCTATTTTTCTTATGCGATAAGAATAATATCAATCACTTTTACAAAATACCACAATTAAAGACTCTTGTATTATATTCTGTATATAGTCTTTAATTTTAGATACCCCTCCTAGTATCACAATATCAAATCCACCTTCAAGTTTTATGCCCCATCCTCTTAAGAATTCATCCCTTATCTTCATACAAACATATATGATATTGAAAACAATATATTGGCCCTCTAATAGGTGTAATCCAAAACCCTACCTTCTCCAAATTAGTCATTTAAGAACAGGATGAAACTAAAATGGAAACTCATGATAAATTTAAGCACTATCTATTTCTAGGTACCTTTCACAACGTTTTCCCCTTCACATAAATTAAATATTATTGAAATATTTCTCTTTAAATTAAACATAAATGGTATGATGTATCCCACTAATCATTAACAAACTATGTGTGTTATGATTCTATTTGTATAGAATCATATTATTCTCATTTCATGGGCCTGGTCCCAACAATGTAAACACCTACGACCTCTTTGTATGGTGAAAAATGAATTATTTCCTAACTATGTGGCCTTAAACAAATGAATCATAAACATGTATTATATGTATGATTAACCTAAAAATCATATATTTTCATATCTATGCAGATTCAGAGAGATCATAGGAATAGGGGTAACTCCTTAAACACTTGTATTTTGATATTTTTTTTAAAAAATTCATAAATCTATAAGGGAATCCAATAATTCAAATGATTCCACCCAAAGAATATTTGATGATCCTAAAATCTCACACCTTTTACCGATACATATTTTAAAGAATCTATAGTATGAATCACTAGTGAACACCTTTCGTTGTAATTTAGTTCTAAAAGGACATCCATACCAAATATTCATATACATGGAATCCCATTGGAGGTTATCATCAAAAAATAGGTAACCTAGTGTGAATCCATTAACATGGAATTGGATTGATAAACTATGAACTCTTACATTTGATGATGTATTGATGGGTTTCTTCATTGTGTTTCCTTTTCAATACATTCATCACATCATTCAATTATAACTGAATCACCATATGCACCAATTATGTTGAAGACCAAAAACAAGCAAATAGTACCCATAAGGAATACAATGGTGAGGCTTGAAAAAAATTGTTATGTCATACATATGACTCAATTTCTATGAATATATGTTCGCCATAACCTGACATACATTGTCTCCTACCCTTGTAAAATGAGTGCATGATGGTTCACACCTTATTTCAGTAATACCATTTAAATGGATCTATCCTAGCATTATATGACACTCATAGTAATCTATAAGGAATAATTCCCCATAGGTTTTCCAACTAAAAATATTCTATGGCAAAACCGTTGGTCCATAATTTCACATCCATCCTTTTTGTATCCTTTCAATAGATCATAAAAACACGTTCTTCTCTTATCTTATTGATTTGGATAAAAATTTCCACCATAAATTAGAAATCACCTTAGAACTTCATTATGATTATCATGTTCACTATAGTCATTTTTATTAATATGTGACCTTGAATACTCAAGAAGATATCTAGGATGTTTTTCCCTATTGTCAATACTCAAGCATCTAAAAGTTGATCCCACTAGGGATATCCAACCACTGACACTCAAGAGTATATTTATACCCCTACTAGTTTAAACACCCTTGAGTCCCATTAGAATATCTAGATAATATACTAGGGATGGTTACAATGCTCTAATATCTAAAAGAATCAAAATCTATCCTAAGTGGCCTTTGTGACTATAAAATTACAATGGAAGACATAACCCACATGGGTGGGGGAATTTATATCATTTTTCCCTCATGGTTATCTCTAGTATCATTCATCCTATGGGATCACACCCAAATTAATGATATCCCTCTTAAAATGTTAATATGTGTTTCCTATTGCTGGTAACACATTAGTATATTTGTTCAATGTTAACTCAATTGATGTTGGGAAACATGATTCTATTGATTATAAAATAGGTGTAGATGAATCCACTACCCCCTCACCACTAAAAAATAGAAAAACCATCTCAACATAAGAGAATATTACTTAGTTCAAATTCAAAATAGTATAACATGTGAAAATCAATATTAAATTTCTATAGGGAAAAATCCCATTATGTATGGTGATTTGGTTGATGTTATCATACCTCATTTATCTAATATTATATAATAATAATAGATTAATCAATCAATAATGGTCGATCTGAGATGTCCAAATTTATTAGGATCAAATAAATTGATGCAAATTACCACAACATTAATGTTTTATCTACAGTTACCATGATGGGGTATATATCTCAATCAATATAAGTAAATTACCCCAATGGTATTTTAGGATGTAGTATCTTAGGAGTATGTGGATTCCTTTACATCTCATATGGTTTCCATTGAGTTTTGATGTGAATGTGTACAACCTCATTAGAATTCATATCTTGAGTGTGTGGATTCAAATCCTATACCACCCATATTTGGAACCTCCATCTAATTGATATTTGATATAATGGATGATCTATATATGTATATTAGGTGTTTTTAATCCCAATGTGTCGCATTTTTTAGTTCCCTAGAACAACGACAGGATTCACTACAAGAGAAACGTCGTTTAGTGGCAGTAAATTACCACTCACAAGGGCCTCCCAATAAGACAAATTACAAGGGCCTCACCAAAGTGTCCACAACACTATCCCCTTGATCACTATGAAATGACCCAATTTTTTCAACACATCAACTATGGGATTAACTCCTAGTCATCCAAAATCTCGACTACCAATTCAAACACATTTCTAATTGGAATGATGTATACCACACTCGAGAAATCAAGATATTAAAAGAAACATCAGAAATCAATAAAATATAAAAAAGGAAACATGAGAAATAATGGAAATTTTAGGACATGAAAATGATTGGTGGCAACTATGTGCCACAAATGTTACATATACAAACCAACTTCTTTAGTAGGCTCATTATCAAAACTTCCATCTGATTTCTTGTGAACATCCAACCACAGTTCAGTTCGGTTTTATCCGTGCCCTAAACTCTATGACTGCATTAAGAAACGATAAATCAAAAATTCAATAAACAGATAATACTGTCTTATAAATATTTAAATTAATTAAAATATTACCAATATTGTTAGGCTTCTAGAAAAGCTTTTTGAGCCCGCAGTGTGAGGGATGACTTGCTTATCCCGGTTTGAAGTATTCTGTCTTGAGAGATCCTGAAATAAATAAAATGAAATTTAATAGTAATGTATTCAATTTCATTTCCTCTTCATATAAAAGTATAAATTTAAAATGAGGATAATATAATAATATATATTTCAATACCATCTACTTCTCATCATGATGTCTGTCAACAAAAACTATCCACTGTTCTTTCGGTACCCCACTGGGTAGCTTCTCATACATTTGTTTCATAGTCAACGAAGTATCCTTGACATCACACCACAATTACCATTTGAAATCTTTCCATTTCTTACCTAGATTTTTCAACGTCCACTTCCATGCTATCACATCAGCAACTGTAAAGTGGAAGAACATCTGTATACAGAAATTCATTTTGAACATATTAGTAAGATGAAATTAAATTAAACCATAATGTAATAAATTTACCTTTATTTTAGAATCAAAAACATCATTATTACAGCTTGGAGGCATATGTCTTCAATCATCATATGAAATAGGAATGGAAATGGGCTCTACTGCCAGCTGGCCTAGAATCTGGCCAAGTAACCCCAGGACGTCAACCGTAGGGACCCTATAAGAATCAAATGGCATGACTATCCTTTCACCAGTCATATTCCAAACATCTACACATTTTATTTTTTTCTCCACGGTTGCATTTTTTTAATCTTCAATGAGCAAACAATTAGTATAAACCAAATGGAATAAATTTATTTAATTAAAATTTGTACCTATGACAGTGACACTCCAGAATGCCCGTGATGAACTGGAAGGGGTGTGTAGCTACCCCACTACTGAGGCTCTTGAAGGGGGAGTCGACTAATCAGCCTCTAATGGGACATCCAAAGATGGTGTGAGGAATGGTGCAGGGGGAGATGGTGCAGGGGTGTAGGCAGCTGGTGCCTCAGATGTCATGGGGAGGGAGCCAAATGGATCGCCATCGGTCGCAGAACTAGATGAAATAGTGTACCGCTTCCTCCTCAGCATTCCTGTCATTTAGTCAAATAAAATTAAGTTCAGATTATATATTTCAAAAAAATAATGCATAAACAAAACAAAAAATGATAATAGATGGCCAGTACTAACAGAAAAAATATATATAACAGTGATAATGAATGACTGCAAAAATGAACCAAGTGGTTGCTGAATAAATAAATAATTGTACATACAATAATTTTCCCCTTAAATCATGTTGGTTTACTACTCCATTTATTCATTTACTTCATTTATCCTTTCTATACTAATATTTTCAATATCATGATGGAAAAATAATTCGGCTTCCTGTTGTTGATTAAATTCATTTTCAGAGGTCAAATTTTCCACTTCATCACCCATATCATACAAATCTCTTTGTATTACATGAGCAACTACACTCCACCCCCATCGACAACATCATTCATATAATATACCATTTTTTATTGCGATGCTAAGATATATGGATCATGCAATTCACGATCACCAACATCCATCAAGCGAGATAAGTTCACAGAAGTAAATTGCAAGGAATCTCTTTTAACACCTCTGATAATATTGACCCATTTTCATTTGAATAAAACAATAGAAAAATGTTAATGGTAGTTTAATTCAATAATATCATGCAGATTTCCATAGTATTCCACTTTTAAAAATGTAAATATACCACTATTCTATGTTTTCAAACCCAATTCTCGATCGACTATACGAAATATAAGGTCATTCACATTATAAGAGTTGAACTTCCTAACTTGTTTTAGAGGACCTCTAGCAAG
The DNA here is from genome assembly GCA_963277665.1 of Viscum album. Lineage (NCBI taxonomy): Eukaryota > Viridiplantae > Streptophyta > Magnoliopsida > Santalales > Viscaceae > Viscum > Viscum album. Next base: position 1,569,874,345 of record OY728160.1, read on the forward strand.
AAACTTCAAATATTCTAACACCTCTGCTTGAGTATCAGTATTCATGATCTGAAAAAAGAAATATGCTTTATTAGATTTAAAAAATGTATGTTTCAAACTATTATTCTTACTTATTGTAATATTTATGAACTTGCACGTCGTGAAAACCATTCTACAAGATCTTTATTAACAGCTTTCATTATATCTTTCTCATTTCATGTTTGGACTCTCATTCGTCTCTTTGTTTGTATCCTCAACTCTTCAATAAATAGATCTAGAATTTTATTATTCATCATCACATATCTATGTGCCAGTAATAATTTCAATTCAGTCAGTGTCACATTTGAGGTCCTCCCTACTGATCGGCCAATAGCAGGAAATATTTTGAATTTCTAATATATTTTATATTGAGTCGATGTGTCATCAACACATCCAACCCAATTAAATCCTATCTCAATATCATCCAAGTATCAAGAAAAAAAGGTAAGACAGTCCTCAGCCAAATAGCCTTTAGAAATAGAGCCTTCTGGTTGAGCTTTATTTCTCATGTATGATTTCAAATGCCAAAGATATCTGTGAAATAAAATAAACATAATTATGCATTTAATTAAGAACCACAAATTGTTTACTTATCTGAAAAACATATATAAATAAAGTTCCTCTCAATTGGATACATCCATCAATAATGAACGGAGCCTCTTAATTTAGTTTCCTCAACCAAATGCACAGTTAAATGCATCATTACAGTAAAAAAATGACAGATAAAAGATCATATCCATTGAACAAAGGCTCAATACAAACCTCTCCTAGAGGTTGTCAAGCTGAAATGGATGTAGAGATTTCTCACATATTTGTCTAAAAAATGTGCAAAATTGGAGTAAAATAGCAGTAATGTTTTTCAGGTAATAATGTATGCAATGCCAATGGTAGTAATTTTTGTAACAAAATATGTCAATCGTGGCTTTTCAATCCATGTTACTTATGATTCTTCAAGTCAACACACCTTGAGATGTTACTTGAATACCCATCAGATTCCTTAACATTATTTAAAATTCTTTGGAATGTATCTTCATCCCTATATTTCATTGCAGAAATTGTTGGAGGATACTTATCATTCTCATCTGGCCAAAGATTGCGTTTTATGTTAATTGCTTGTAAGTCTTTACGAGCATTGAGATGATCCTTTGACTTTCCATGCTCATTAAGTAATGTGAAAATCAAATTTTCACATAAATTCTTCTCAATATGCATCACATCAAGATTATTCCTCAACAAATTAAATTCCCAATACGGAAATTTGAAGAATATATTGTTTTTATTCCATTGTTAAATTCCGATTTCTCTTGACGATGCTCTTCAGACACGTTTTCTACTATCATTCAAATGATGAAACTTCCAAAATTTTGTTTCAACATTTTCTAGCTGTGTCAATATTTCAGAACCAGTTAACAACTTTGGAGGTGTTCTACGATCAATGGAACCATTAAATTTTGATCTGTTCAGCCGAAATCTATGAGATGCATTAAGAAATATTTGATTACACAAGAAGAACCATTTTCTACTTTGAGGTAGCCTTTTGGGCTCAAAATCAAAGTTATAAACGGGACAAGCCAAACCCGTGTAAGTGTTCCAACCAGATAAATTCCCAAGCCTAGGGAAGTCACTAATGGTCCACATTATAGCAGCATGCATTTTGAACATTGTTTTAGAAGAGGCATCAAATGTCTCAACATTGTTGCTCCATAACTCCTGCAATTCGTCAATAAAAGGCTACATGTATACATCAATATAATTTCCAAGCATTTGTTTTCAATGAATAATCATTGAAAAGATAAAATATTTTTTTTGCATACACATACATGGATCCAGATTATAAGGGATCAAAACAACTGGCCAAATTCTATAACTGGTACTCAAAGTCCCAAGTGGGTTGAATCCCTCAGCAGCCAATCCCAATCAAACATTCCTAGGATCAGCTGAGAAATCTAGATGTAATGAATCAAATGTCTTCCATGATTGGGAATCTTTATTATGTCTCATTAACCCATCATTGTTATTATATACAGAACGCCACTTCATGTATTCAGCGGTTTTCATTAACATGAATAATCTGTGAAATCAAGGATTCAAAGGAAAGTAACGTAAAACCTTTGCAGGTGTGTTCCTTTTCTTCTTCTCCATGAAATTATCTTCATTCAGAGTTCCAACATCACCCTTTTCCTTGCATCTAGAATAAGAACATTTATTGCAATTCTGTCTACTTAAATCCTCTCCCCAATAAAGCATACAATCATTGGGACACACATGTATTTTTGTATAATTCAGAACAAGCTTGTTAACAACTTTTTACATATCATAAAAAGATTCTGGGATTTCTGCTTCAGGAAATGCATCACAAATCAATTCTAATATCATGTACATTGCCTTATTTGTAATTCCACATAGACATTTTATATGGTACAACTTCAGCAGAAATGAAAGATTTGAATATTTTAGACACCCACTATACAACTCTTGATTTGCATCGTCAACTAAATCATGAAACACATTTTTTTCAGTGAAGTTTCCTCTTACATTTGGTTCCATAGAATCAAGAGGAGGATCCAATAATATGTTACAATATTGATCTTCTTGTGTTACAGTCTCAAAAACATCACTTGTCACATTGCAATTTGTAGCACCCTTTGCTGGTTGTTTTGATATGTTTTGATGCTGATAGTGGTGTCTTGCAGTGCTGAATGCGTCATTTATGAGGCTTTTCATTTTATTTTCCACTGTCGATGAACCGGGGACCTCATTCTGTGGATTAACATCTGTGCTCAATATTTTTGTAATGTTCGATTCTCCATGCCAAATCCAACACTAATTTGGAACAGGGAATTGCTTCAGTATTAAATGTTCATAAACATCATCTCTCTTCAACCATGTTCTAAATTTACATTTACGACATGGAAATTTTATTCTCCCTTCAACAGATCGATTAGAAATTGAAAAATCTAAAAACACATTAAATCCCTTAACATACTAAGGTGTGTTCCTCGGTAATGTGATCCAGCTTTTATCCGTGTATGTCACAATGTGCCTACACAATAATAAAAAAATTAAAACACATAGTTACTACTAAAAAGAGAAAGAGATACATATATACGATAGTATAAGATTACAGAAACAAGATATAATAAAGATAATACCATGAGTTATATATTAACCCTCTAGTGTTTGGGATATGGGAAGTTTCTTTGGTAAAGAGAAACAGTGTGCTAACAATGTGGTAGCTACTTTACCATGAAAACCAAAGCACATTGTTAATTTAGAATAAACCCAACCTAAGTTCTCTATAGAGTCTTCATATAAGACTCTAATATCGAATAAATCTATTATAAAAAATGTTTAGGGAAAACATTATTATGATTATAAAACTCAAAACATTGTTAATTTGGAGTGACAAGAACCACACGAGGTATGGTAGTCTTGAGGCATGATAAGTGGTGGTGTTCATGGAAATGCATGATGAAATAACTTGGGAGATTAGGTATTTAGGTTCTAAGAACCATGTGTGGATTGAATTCCTAGACCTCTCTTTGGTGTATTCACATAGAAAAGTGTGGTGGTGTGACTTGAGGGTGATTTGGATCATTATGTGTTAGTGCTCATTAGTGGAGAATTGTCGTTAAATGGGATGATCAAGGATTTGACCATGGAGTTGAACTAAGAGTCAGATTTAGACTTCGGTGTGGGCATTGAACATTTTTGTTATTCCTTGAAGTGTCCCAATATTTATGGGGAGATATGATCCATGGGGTGGATGTGCTAATAAAGTACATGTTATTCAACTAAAGGAAGAACTGATTAAATCCAAAAATTGCATTAAATAAGTGATGTAATAATTATTTCAAGTCTCATTTGATATAAAATATGATCAAAATGTGTCATGGATGATCATGAATCAGCAAGTGGTGTTAAGAAACCACTTTTTTTCTTCAAAAGATGATCTAGAAGTTTCATGCTGATGTAAAGTCACTTGATGAATCTAGAAATACATAAAAAGGGATTATAATAGAAGAAAAAGAGGTTTCTAAGTCTTAACTAATAGAATAAATGATTTCATATTGAATCTGGTTTATAATAAGGGATATCAACACTAAATTTAGTAGAATTAGACCACTAAAAAGAATATAAATTTAGAGGACGTATTTATTCTCTAACTATCATTAGTGTGGTTTCAGTGTGATTGGTAAGTTGTTATTGACATGATAAATCTAATTTTTATGTTATATTGATATTGTGCAATTTGATTAATGTGGATGATAAAGACACCACTTACGGTTCTATTCCCTAGGTATCTCACCCCTACCTAAGGTATAAATGTCTGTCAAGGGACACATTCCCAACTCATAAGGTTTGAAAACCTATCATTATACATATAGTCTATATTGATTGCTCATCGAGAAAAGGAACCTAAATTGGTTCCATAATGGGCCATTCATATGTTCTCATAGATTATCATACCATTGATGACCAATACAACACCATCCCATAGCCTCGCCCCTAGAAATTTCTTTAGGAGAGGATCAATTACCTAAAACAAGAACTTTATATATAACTTGACCCATAAATATATGATGGACACCCTATTGGGGTTTTAATTTTCCATTAGTTAAGCCTCTTACATATATAACATAGCCATCAATGGTTGTATAAACAATGCTTCATACTAAAGGGAATTCTATGAACCCAACATGAATCTCTATCCTCTTTTATAATAAGGTAAATAACTCATGGATCTCATTCATGTCACATACCCACCTACATGAAATTTAAATCCACACAATAAGTGCATAACCATATCCTGTGGAAATATTAGTCATAAACTACCTTGACTATAGAGTTATCCCATTAAGAAATCTCATTCCATCCTCATCAAAACCATCTCTAGGAACCAACACCATCTCAATCCCCTAACTCATAAAATTAAAACATATATTATAAATCAATACTAATTAATTAAGAGAATTAATCCATATTAATCCAATTAGTCATACTTTAGGGACATCTCATCAATTATGTATCCTCACTGTAACTTCAAGAAATGTGGTATTGATCACTCTTGGAACACCTCTGAGCTCATTTCTAAACAAAACCCAAATATATGAAGTCAATCTATTAAATGAATTCTTCCAAATTAGATGATAAACCAAAATAAATTATGGCAATGACTCACCAATAATGAAACTACATAAAACCTTATGCATTTTTCCTCCACAAGATTCCTCTAACCATTACACACAAAATATCCACCGTAATAAGATAATCCCACCGACGGTAGGGGAAGGGAGCATACCTAGGGTATGAACCCAACGGGGTTGGGGGAGATTCTGGCGTCGCGGGTGTTAGGGGGAGAAGTGGGATCAGCAGCAATCAGCAGATATGTCACTGGTGGCACAGGAGGGAAGCAGAGGGGACCGGAGCTAGGGTTCATGATCGTTCGTGTGAGAAGCCTTGTGGGGTCGTGGTTGTCTTGGGTGGGGGGGGGGGGAAGTGTCTCCTATGTAAAAACACTAAATGGATTTCATGGCAGTTTTTAATAAACCACTGCGAAATCTTTTTAACGAAAGGTTTAGCGGCGGTTTACAAAACCGCCGCTAAAGGCATTTTCTGCTGTAGTGTGATTAGAATGTTTTGTTCCAAGTTTCCAAAGACACTAATCTAATACATTATTTGGGAATTTTTTTAATGTATTAATTATTTCAAAAAAGAAATTTAATTTTCATATATTTCAATCTTGGGCCTATATATTCGGTATTAGACTGATGGTTTAGTCAACCATTGGTAATGAGGATTTGAAAACATTAGTGAGATCCGTAGAGATATTTCTATGTTATGTATAGGGATGTAAAAAAGGTTATATATAAATATAGGTTAGAGTCCTAGAATTATGGTAGAAGTTATGAATAACCTAGGATTAAACTTAAGATGTTAGAGATTGAAAGTACTCCCCCTTGATTATGTTCTTTTCCTAGTATAATTTTCACCTCTCACAATATTCCTTTTGGGTTTTTGAAAATGGCTGGAAATAGGAGGATTCATGTTAATGGAGAATATGATAGACAATGGAATGATATTCATATTGAGAAACCAAATGAAATTGGAGTTGAAAGAAGAAACATCATTATTATTCCTAATCAGAAATATCATAATATGATCAATAATCTCAACATTGGTGAATTTCCTGAAGAATCTAATAAGAAAAGATGGAGTTTCATGGTGATCATAGAGGAATGAATGTTCAATTTTCATCATGTAAATCTTGTGGGAAGAGAAATCAAGGATAATGTTTTAAAGGAACTGTAAGATGCTTTGGGTGTGGAAAATAAGGACACAAAGATAGTTATTGAAAAGGAAAAAGGTTATGTTAACAAAATGGAAAAGGATAATGGTATTACTAAGACATCAACAATTATTAATAGATTTAAATTTGGAATTTAAAGGAATTATGTAAATCAATTACCTAAGAGAAAATCTCATGAAGAGAATCAGAATGGTCATATGGGTAGTATTTATATTGATGATGATGAAGATACTAATAAGGATATATGAGATGAAAGAAGTGTTGAGGAATAAAATGATGAAGCTCGGTCAATGGTTTAGGAAGGCAATGGAATGATTTCATGTTTATCAAGAGTAATGTTGTATAAGTAATTTAATTGTAAAATGGAATAATGAAAAATATAAGGACGGTTACACTATTTTTTTACTTAACTATTTGGAAGTATATGTTAAATGGTACTGGTAACCATGAATTTTTATTCCGATATTTTTTGTAAGCACATGATATGTGCATAATTAACGGATAATGAGATAATGAGATGTGTGATAGTATTAATGATATTATGACTGGTATAAGGACAATGTGATATCATGGTTTGATATATAGAATTTTTGAGAATTTGTTATGTGGAAAGAGTTAACTTTTGATGGCATTCATGTTTTCACAAAGGTTCTATGGTAGTTCATGTTTCAAGAGAATACATGATTAAGGTATTAAATTTTTTGGAATGTGACCAACAAGATATATCTTGTGATATATAGGGGATAAATTAGGGTATTCAAATTCTTGTTATAAGACATTCGTGGTAATTTGTTTCTTTGTATAGTGAGATTGGAAAGAAGAATTTTGGATAAGCCTAAAGGTTGGAATGGATTAAGTTAGACATCATATGCTATTTTTTAAGGCTAGAACATATTTTTATATTATTTCTATAATTTTATAATATTATATTTTTAGAAAAAAGGAAAACCCATAGGATGGGTGAAACCCTATCATATCGGACAAGGTTGTGGGAATTGGACCCTCAACTGAAGTGTGACAGACTTTTATAGCCTACCACTAGCCTACAGGAAATCCTTGGTTTGTATAAATTAGTTCTATTTTATTCAGTGGTATTATAGATAATTTATAAGTCCATTTTTGGAACCATATATGATAAATCTCAACATATATGGACTTCTGTATATTTGATTACCTATGACAACCATTTTTTGAGATAGATGGAATGACATATCATTCTATCGCATGATCTTCTAATACTTCAAGAATGAAAAATTCATCTTCATTTCATTGAATGGGAGATGAAACGGAAATTCATCAAGGTATGACCAATGATTAGATTCTACTGAAATCAAGTAATAATTTCTTCTCATGTTCATAAACATTTAAAAAGGGATATTGAAAACAAAAATGTTATACTAGTACCTTCTTATTCAATCAATCATATGATCCATTAAATCATCATAGATTTATGGATTTCTGGAAGTTAACATTCTCCAAACCTTATTCTCTATCACTATTCATACGAATATGATGGTTAGATTTATCTTCCACATCCATGTTTTCACTTCCCACCTATGTTCTTCTATGTGGAAACCCAGTGATGAGTTACATTGGGTAACCATAAGATTTCTATCCTTCCTTTTGAAAATGACTTTTTAGTATTCCTTTTTAGGATGTGGGTTTCTATGAAAGAAACCTTCAAGTTGAAAACCATTTATAAACATGATGAATTTCAAGGGAGAAATTCATTTTAATGGGGGTATAATGTAACACCCCGAGATTTTATGAGATAAATTCTTTTTAATTTCATTGATTTCTTGTGTTTTATGATACACCAAGATAATCTTGCACTATACACAACAATATATTAGCATGTAGTATACAAAACACTATTCTTAGCTTGTGTTGCACACAATTTCAAGTTCTTTTGATATAATTCATTTTATAAAAAATTGATTATAGATTTTTTTCAATGTATAAATTAAATAATGTTGTATTATCTTATATGAAACACCAAAGTAATCTTTCACTTCACACAACACTAACATGGCTTGCACGACCTTCCTCGATAGCTTGTGTGGTATGCAATACGGAGTCTCACTAAACAACGATATATTATTAAAATATTATATAGACTAGACGTTATTAATATTATTAACCAAATTTTAATTTTATATAACATTATAAATAATCTTAAACATTATATGAGAACAAAATCAATTTTTCAGATAAATGATGTATTTTTCAAATAAAAATGCAGTTTTACCGACTGTTGATGGTGCACCCAATTTAAATATATTTTTAACTCTTATATAATTCATATTTGAAATTATAAACTTCTTCTTAGGAATAGGTATATAAATATTTACTTTGGATAAATTTTTGATATTTTTTGATAACATTCATATTTTGATTAATAGTGAAAATACGCTAACTTTTAATTGAAAACAATTTTTTTCATAAAAATAATTTATATGGGTAAAATATATTATGGAATGGTTTTAAAGTATATATTTAATATTTTTATATTTTATGATAATTTTAGTCATTTTAATTAATTTTACATTGAATTCTTATGTAAAACATTTCAATCTTCTGTAATTTTTTAAACAAAAATCTTTTTTTCGACAATGGGATTAATTTTAAATAAATTACTAAAACTTATGTGTTTTGAATTTGGAAAAAGGGATTCCATATTTGGAATAATAATGTTCAAATTGTGTAAATATTAAATTTTTATTTTTGGACATTATGAACAATAACTTCAAGAATTATTTTATTTACCATTGATAAAAGGTAAATCTGGTAAATAAGGGTAAAAATTAATATTATAATAATATTAAACTACCCCAACACATGGACTAATCCTATTGGATGAGATATTTCTGACCATTGGAATCCTTGATTCGATTTTGGGACCCCATGGACTCAATTTGATGTTAAAATGACACTTTAGAATTAATTTAAAGTAAAGATAATTATTACCTAAATATATATATTTCACTAAATAGATTTTAATATGGGGTTATATAACAGATATATATGCATATAAATTTTAATTATAAAAATAAAAATATTTACTACATCATTTTATTTTATTTATAATTTGTAGACATTAGATAAATATATTTATTTTTGACACAATTATGATGTAGTGATTACCGCATTAATGAAACATTCAAATAAATGAATTTTTAAATGTTGAAACAAATGTAATTTAGATATTTTGATGTCATAAAATAATTTTATGGATGATATTGAAATATTAGATTTGATTTAATTCTTTATTTTGAAGTAATATATCTATTATGAAATTTTAAAAAAGTCAAATGTGAATAGTGTCCAAAATTGACACAATTCATGACTTAAAACAGAAAATAGTTTATTAACTGATAATAAATTCCCAAAAATCTATTACTGGTCCAAATGGTTACTATAAGTCCAAAAAGACCATATATAACTTTTTTTTGGTTCATTTGACCTGATATGTTATTTAAATTAACCCACAATGTGTAAATAACATGATATCACGGTAAGATTAAAAAGGGTAAAATAAGGGTAAAACCAAAAAGATAAGATAGAAAAATATTCAAAACATTTAAAATAATTATTGGATGATTTTTATTTGAAAAATAATAATCCTATATTATAATTAAATAATTTTCATCCCATTATATATCTAAATTTAATTTAAAAAAATTATTATAATTGAACTTTCCTAAAGTGCCCCTCTCCTCTCTTATAATAGGGCACATACTCCCTCTCCAATTAAATCCATTTTAAGACATAATTATACACAAAACCCTACCCATTTCTCTTATAAAATTCCCTAGTCACATTCTAGATTATCCGTTCTTCTCAAAAGACCATCTCTAATGTCCTAAGGGAAACTTTAAAGGAGGCACGTCGAGGATGAGGTAATCTCTTCTACTGATTCTTTCAAATAAATTTCTTCTTCTACTTCCTATTATTTAGTTGTTTTATTATAAAGTAATGAAATATTTATCAATAATATACTGATATTTTATTATAAAGATGAAACAACCCTATTTCACCTACTATACATCCTATGAAAAAATGAAATCCCAGCGTGTGTGTACGTACGAATTACTGTCTCCACGCTGTGGTGTAATCTGTTTTTTTTTTACCACCACCTTACATGGATGAATATAATGGTGGAAATAATTACTATATATTACTATTACAACATTAATCTAATTATGATATATTCTACACAATCCAATTCTATACTATTCATCAACTATCAGAACGATATCGTTGCTCGTGCGTACGTACGGCTTACCGTCTCCACGACGCGATGAGATTCATTCTCCATGATAACCAATCAAGAATTATTATAAAGTATATATAATAAAAAATAATTAAATATATTACATAATAATTATATTGTATTTATATATATATATATATATCATTTACTTACTTCTATTCAATAAAATAAGAAAACCAAAACAACGTTCATGCGTACGTACGACCTACCGTGTCCATGAATGGTATATTCCAATCAATTTATCTATCAATTATTTTTATTTATATACTTAATATATATGATATATAAATCATTTTTTACATTCTTAAAGTCATTAAATCATGATATATGTAATAATATCAAGAATAAAAAATTGAAACACATATTACAAATAAAATGATTATTACCCAAAACGTTGCTTTATCATGGAATTGAAAGTGAATAATAAATGATATCATAAATATTATTATGGATCTTTTACAAGGTAGTAATATATTTAAACCCACTATAAAGTAGTTTCAGACATGTATAGAAGAAATTTTACCTTAAGTAAGGGATATTTTGCAATCTCATTTTTATCTATGATTGTTTATATGTAAGTATTTATCGGGGAAATATTTTTCATCCATGTCAATGTTTTATAAAAAAGTTTTCCTAAAATTTTTACTGTTATATGTATTATTAAATTCATATTTAACCATTTCAACCTTTACTACATGGAATGGAAGGAATCTTTATTATTTTTACCATACAAGGTACTTTCTAACTTTTCTGGTAAAAGTACGAGGAGAATGTTTTTTTAACTTATATGGAATGAATGAATTTTTACATCTTATTAACCCCTTATTTCCATGAATTTTCCTCTGAAATATTTCAAGTTTATTTAAAAATAAATTATTTTCTTTTAAAGTTGAATGTTATTTTGAGAAAAAAAAAATTTTTAAAGAAGAATGGATATTTTCCTACGGAATTAAGTTCAAGTGTTTTATCCAAAATATTTTCCATCTAAGATGACATAGATTTATGTTTCGATACGTATTATTACTTGGGATTGATTATGTTGATGATGGAATTATTTTACGAGACCATTTATCTTATATGGATTATGTTATGATGGCATGATGTTTAAGAATCCCATTTTATTTCATGGGTTATGCTATGTTGAATGATTTATGTTTTTGTGGAACTTGTAAGAATGATTTTCTTATGAGATGGGTGGGACCTATATCTCCATCCAATGAATTGGGTAATGATTTATATATAATGAGATAGACATGGCTGGAATTACAAGTAAATGTGGTTCAGTAATACATGGCTGGAATGGCAAGTAAACCCGGTTCAGTAATGGACTTAGTCCACCATTATGGTCTTGGAAACAATTCCTTGGATACTATGGAAATTATATTATGTGCTTATAAGTTTTCCATAATTACATGCTTTATTAAAATTTTATTCTATCATGTTTAATGTTCCATTTTGATCCATTCCTTATATACTACCAAGATTTATATCATTTCTCCAGATTTTGATGTTTAAACTTTATATTCATGTTTTTATGTTCAAATGATTAGGGTTTGTTTTATGATATCCATGTTTACCCTTACTGAGAATTTTAGCTCACCAATTCTACGTATTATTTTCCCCAAGATATAAAGAATGTTTTTAGGTAGGAACAAAAGGGAAGATCTTTATGGGATATTTTGAGGATCTCTCACCATGATTAGAAGATTTTGTTCTAAGATTCCAAAGAAAATGAACTAATATAGTCTTTCTCAATTTGTATGTGTTATGTATTAAGTATTCCGTAAGTGTAATGTAATGTCTATGTATGTCAAGATTGGGTCTATACACATATTTTACACTGGTAAAAATTAAATATTCATAAGTAAATTCAAACATCAAGTGAACTAATCAATTGTGAAATCAAGAAAACTATAATAAGCACATTCTAGAAAAACATCTCTCATCATATTAAATTTATATTTTTAAAGTATGTGGGTCAACTAATGTTATAAATAGGTTCAAAACCATACCCAGACACAACATATTTATCATTTCAACCAACCTAGTAAATAAGGAAAGGAAATGAATGAAACGAACACCTTTTATATCAATTTGTGAAATCCTATATCTGATTCACCCAATAATAACTGAACCCATTTAGCACAAGACCTAGTGTGCAGCACCCCATATACCAGACACTTCTGACAAGTATGAAGGGTCCATAGTGGAATTATGGGGACACTATACCCACATGATCAACGATTATAATATTGGTATACTCATATAAATAAATAGTGGAAGAATACAAGATAACTGAACAACATAAGTATAAGCATTCAAAATATAAATAACCATAAAATTACATCTATCAAAATCATATACAAAAATTATGATAATGGAATGCTATGAAAAAAAGGAAAAATATAGGGGAATCAAACACATATAACATGATATTAAAAATTAAAAAAATAACCATGGATATCTCTAGTTGAATATTCAGAATAGGCTCGATTCTCCACCATGATTTACCATCCTATGAAGGTAATCAAGAATGCATAACGAGTCTCTTTCCCCTATCCCTACCTATACAATGAATTATGTATGGGTACTAAATGGTGGCCCAATATGGATGTGAGAAATAATCAGTTGGATACCACCAACTCTCTCTAATTATATGTAGTCGATGTATATATAAAATCTAGTATGGAGATACAAGTGAAATCTTGAAGTGAAGTGTGATACTAAATATCTAACATATGTCGGGTTTTCCATGAACACAAATCCTTTACTAATTGATTCATCCCAAGATAAAATAACATTTAATAATCAATTAGTCTTGATTTAATTTATAATATTGTCTTAGGACCAGACAAGGAGCCCAAGATTCCATCGTTAACCATATCTAATCAATCTGTGTATTATAATTCCATTATAAAATGCAATCCTCAATCCAAATTGAAACTTTTGATTTGTCTTGGAAGATCCATCATTGAATTAATGAAATACCTAATTAAAAGAAAACTAGAGCTCATACTTGGAATTTCCGACATGGAACCCATGTATCACTCTTCATATATATGAACCAATCACCTAACAAGACCATCCTATGAATTCATTATAACAACCCTGATATCTCTCTAGGTGTGGTGTAAATTCACCACCCACTAAGTCCTTCATTGGAGGTCGAAAATGGGTGACCATGTGTTACTTGTGGAATGTATTATTATCCTCTCTTTGAACATATCCTGGTAGTCCATATAGGGACCCCAAGGGTCACTCATTGCATAATAATAGCATACCCTCTAAGGGAATCCTTGGTTGTGCACTTAGAGAGTCTAATTATCACTCAAGCTAATATAATCCAGCTTCCAAGTGATTTCATAAATGGAATTAATATGAGAACCCATTTTTCACCCAAGGTGCAAGATAAATTCATTTAAAACTTATTTAACTAAATATTCTCGTTGAGTCCACTAAGGGAATTTCGAGTCAGAACCCATCTCTGACTCTCATCATGGGAATATGAGGGGTATTGGGACCAAATATTTACCATACCATTTAAGTTCACATTTTAATTCAATTAGAAACTATATTTAATTATGAAATTAACTCACCTAGGAGGTACCTAAAATCATATCCTAGTATTAGAAGGCGAATAATCACATGAAACTTCCCATTTATCTTAATAAATAATTTTGTTTTTAAAGAACATATAAAGACTAAGAGAGAGAGGAAAATAGAAAAATAAATAGAGTCATGTTAATCTATTCCCACTTATAATTGATTTAATTTAAATTTCAATTATTTCATTTAACATCCCAACTCAAGGGGTAATAAACATAGTTTTAAGGAGAATCAAATTCATAGTACACCCATGGTTTTATTATAAATTTTAGAAACACACATAAAGGGTTGGTAAAATTCAGGTTCCTTAAGATATAATTAATTTTAAACCAGTCTCATGGTTTATATAGGTCTAGCATAAAAGTTAAATTAATTAATCATTCCATTTAATAAGTGTAAATTGGAAAATTGGGTACATTGTGCAGAGGTGAAATACAAAAGCACAAAGAATTTATATGGAAAGTACAATACAACCTACCTTAGTTTTATTTTCAACTACTTATCCATTACTGTGCTTAATCTAGTCCATAATAGAATAAAATGATAAAATAAAAAAACTACCTATAATTAAGTCAAATGAATATGCACCAAAATAACGCTTCCTATAGTTAGATTAACGATGTGTTATGAAAGGGGCATAAATGGATTACAGGTGGTTATACCAAATGATTGATGGAAAATGATTAAGAGTCTAGATGGAGAAGATATCAATAAGACTATATTATATTTTAGGGTTAATTTTAAAGATGAAATGGTTCTTCTATGCATTGGTGAAGAAAATAACATATTGGTGAATATTTAAATGAACTAAGGGGAAAATGGTAAATTCACAACTTTCTATAAGGTTGAATTGTTGGCCAAACCATGTGCCAACCGTTCACCCTACTCTTTCCCAAGACACCCCCACTTGGCATGGATGTATGGTTTAATTAACCATATGAAAATAATGAAAAACCCATCTGTTAAGAGGTTTTCAACACTCACACAAAAATGCTTCCTAGGATGAACAATTAAACCAAACAATGCGGCACTCGGTTATGCACTAAAACATCCCACACATGATTTTTTTGTAATAAGTTGTTCGGGTCTTCATGTTTTTAATAAATATTTCAACCACTTAATTCTCCAAGATTTGGGGCTTCATGCTTTGTACGGGCCCCAGACATCCTAGAAACATTAGTGATCACATTTAGCACATTCATAAGAATAAAGATGATATAATTTTTAGATGTTAAAATGTTTTTCACATTTAATGAATTATGGGTTCTTACACCATGAATCAAGATATTTTTTATGATATTCAGTGCATGATTATTAAATGTTAAGCACGTGTCCTTGTACTAATTTTTTCATGTTATAATTATATGATAATTATTATCTCTCTTGGTTAACCTTACTAAGAATTAGTTCACACTCTTTCTTATCTTTTCCTTCCCATGTTATGAATAATGGTTTTATATGTTATAGTTATAATAGAGGTGAAATTTTTATGATATATATAGGATATTATGTTGAACTATTATGAACCAATTATTTGTATTTATACGTTTCAAAAGATATTGGACCTATAAAATTCTGGCCTAGATTGTATTACTTCTTAAATAATATTGATATAATTAGATAAATTATATATGTATGAAAACTAGGGGTTGATATAGGCATGATTGGAAACATAACATATGTCATAGTCATCCCAGTCACTCATTCCAATACACGATATTCTTATATATTTCCCAACTAAAACCAAATTGAATAATACAATCATCAATATTTCAATATCAATAGTTATAGAAACCATCAATGTTTGTTAATTTTAAAAATAAAAACCATTTAAACAATATCATTGTAATTAAAAAACCTTTTTAGGAGAAAAAAATATTAAAAAAATTATGTGAATTATTTTCCATACAAACCCTATTTAAATATTCTTTTTAAACTAAGTAAATATATCTATCCTTGAATCAATTAAGTTTAAGAAATTTATTTCTACATTATATTGGAACAAGATAAAATATAACACATCATAAAATAGTGGGCTGTTTTATATTCATGAGTTATTAGATACCTGAATGATTTTCACAATATATTTATAGACATCAAATACAACATTAAATTATTTTGTCATACCCTAGGGATAAGAAAGAAATTTAAAGGGTGATCATTGTTTCTTTATAAGGGAAAAATATAGTGGAGTCAATGATAGAATAAGTAGGGAAGGAATGATATTATAGAGACAAAAAATAATTAAATATAATATATAACTAATATCATTAAAGGGAAATATGTTAATGTATGAAATAATAATATAATAATCAACATGAATGAAAAAATAGTTATATAATGATATAAACCAAAATTATAGACATCAAAATATTACCATCATGGCCTTATGAAAAGTAATCATATAAAAAATTGTCAAGTAATATGCCAAATAACCGCATTAGTATTACCGATGAGACCTAACAGTACGTTGAGGGGTATCTTATAATAATGACCACTCATCGCATGCTAATTCTAATTGATTTAACATTTGAATGATATAAATAAAAATACGGTTCCAAATAAATTTTCATTATTAATAAAAAATACATATTTTAATTAGAACAAAAATATAATATATTTCAATGCTTTCACCAGTCAAAAAATTGAATAATTCGATCAAAATCCATCCAAAGAAAGAAGACTGATAGAATTATTAATGAATATTCCTAGTTGGAATAAAACTGGTTTTATAAGACCTAACTAAAAACATCATCATCATATGAAATAATTAAAAATAATATTGATGGTATCATAAGAAAAAATAACAATTGTAACACAAGTAGAATCAAAGGATGTTAACATAAATGAAAAGGTCTAATTTTAAAATTTCAAATAAATCACATAGAAAAACTATAAGAAATATATTCTTTCCTAATTACTCTTTAAAATTTCTTCTAATTAATATTTAATACATTGATATTGATACAAAATTTTAAAAAATCTCCATAAATGAAAAATATGAGTTCTTTGCAAATTAATTTTATAAAAAATATATTCTTTCAAAATATTTCTGTTTAGAGATATTGAAATACTAAATTATTCATTCTTAAAAGAATAGTCCTAGAAAATATATTATAAAATAAAATATTACTTGAATATAAAACTATAATTCCTTTTACTTTTAGAATATTTTTGAATAAATATCATTAGGAAAACCAGTTTAAATCATTTAAATTAATATTTTTAAATAGTAATTCTAAAAATAATGAAATAATGTTTTTACACAGAAAACGTCATATGTGGTGATTGTTTCAAAATGATACCGTTCAAAATGATAAAAAATAAATCTATTTTTATGAATGTAAAATAGTAATAAATGAAATTAATAAATTATTGAATCCTGGATATGGACATCTATAAAATGAATTTCCACATTGAGGAGATTGTTTCGTGACCATAAATAAGAGGAGTGATCATTTTCACATACAATAGTCACATCTGGTAAATTATTTACCACGGGAAATGATGTCGATAGTGTAAAAAAACATAAATAATATCCAAATGAGAAGGAATTTTTTATGTTTTTAAAAAGATATAAATATCCTAAAAATTCCCCAGATGGATTATCACTCATATATAATATTAATTTCAAAATGATATTGGAAATAGTCCCCAATCATCTTTAGTAAAAGTTGAATAAATTACCATGAAATATAGAATATGGTATGGATATGTAAAACCCTGGAATTTATTGAATGTATGATAAGGAACCCATATGGGATTATTTCACCACAGAAATGAAAAAATGCAGTCTCTATGGCGTATTTTTTAAATATTACAAATTGAGATTAGAACCCACAAATAAATTTAGAAACATTCAAATCAAAAGAAGTAGAATGAGGTATTTGTGAAAATACTTTTAAATTATATTATATTAAAATTAGTAATTAGAATACAATACATTGCAGAATTACGTACCCCATATTAAATAATATTTGGTTCTTAACATGAATCTTTTCCTCAGTGAATGAAAATGTAGGCAAAAACCCTTATGTTATATTACTACTTATTTGACCATTCTCTAACATCCTATATATAAAATAGAACAAACTATCTCACTTATTTTATAACATTTTTCTGGTATTTTAACTTTTAATCACCTAAATTATGGTAATTTATTTTATATTTCAAATTATTTTATAGTTTATTCTGATCATTGGATGTCAGTAACGTTCTATGTTTTATATGAGTTTGTAAAAGAAATATCGATCATTTTTCTGTTTATAATAATTTCAAAATATATATATTATTAGTGGTTCATTAATTAGAATTTAATAATTATTAATAATGATGTACTTTCATTTCATAATTATTTTTTACTATTTGTGATGATGGAATCAGTTATGGGCTTTTTTAGGTATTCATTAAGGAACAATGTGTGTTATATTAATAATATGTTCAAAATTAATATAACCCATTTAGAAAAATAAACCAAACATTATTTTATCATTAATTTCTAAAAATATTCATTATTACTTCCTAATTTTCATATACGATATAAATTTCATGAATTTTTCATTTTTGTGGTTAAACATACCAAAACAAAAACATGATATAATATATGGGAGAGTTTGGTTAATAATTTTACTTTCTAAAAACAATATTACTATAGTTTAATGATATTATTTAAGTGTTTTTAAGGGGTTGAATAATATTTGGGAATTTTTAGAAGAATAATATAAATAAAAAATTTTGATTTTATGAAATAGTTTCCCCCACTTAGTATGGACATTTTAGGTGATTAACTTTATAGTGATATCATATAGTTAATATTATTTACAAAATGATTAATTTTTATTTATAGAACTCTGCTATTTTTTATATATTATTCTAAATTATAAATATATTTTTATATCCTCTCCTATAATGTGATGTTGAGAAATTAATATTTTTATTTATTGGAGGTGATGGATTGCATGTATATAAGGAAAATGCATTCATTTTCCATAGAAATGTGGAAAGGAAGGAACTCTTATATATTTTCATGAACATAATATTTTTATAATTATATTATTATTCAATTAATGAAATTTCTTGAAGAATATATATAATTCATTGATAAAAAATACAACCTTTATGGAACATGTAGTAGGCAAAACACATAATGACATTTTCATTTTTCCATGGAAGGGGGAAAGGGTAGATAATGATTACTCCTTGAACATATTTTAAATATATATATATATATGTAATAATAATTTAATTATATTATAATTGGTATTATAGTTTTAGAGGATAATGATAGTGAATAGAAACGATTAGAGATGTAATTGTACTTTCATTGAGAATTTAAACTTTGTCGTGAAGTAAATATTCCAAATGCTGGACCTAAGCCAGTATCGTGTTACCAGAGGCTCAGGTTTTTGGAATGTGATTATATAATTAATATATATATATATATATATAATATAGAATTTATAATTTTTATACTGGCCATGTTGGGTGGTGAAAATACACTTTTATAAATAGAGAGATCGACATTTTGGAAAATATAAGTTATTAATATACCAAGAGCAAATGTTTTACATTGAAATTAGACTCTAAACATAAAAATAATAGAGAAAATATAATTTTTTTCTTGATCCCACCTTTATCCCCTCTTTAGATACATGTTTAGTCGTGTATTTGATCAATTACCCTTGTTTAAATTCTATTTATTATAATTATCCTTTAACTTGGTAACTACATTTTTATCCTCAGTAACTAATTTTTTTATTAAAAATTAAAATAACCTTCTGAAAGAATTTGGATATTCTGATTTTTTTTATTTCAATTAAGGAAACCCTTATAAAAAATTAAAATTTATATATCTTAGAGAATTCTTTTTTGTTAATAGTGTGAAACTAGTATTGAAACCATTGTTGGGAAATAGTGTACCTTTATTTTCACACACATGTACATGTCTAATTAGATGTAAAATTATAACCAATGCATTGGAATTAGTTATATAACTATATGTACCAAACATCGATAAATAATTGTTCCACTTAAAATCAATCATTCATCATACCAAGAATGTAAGGAACCACCCCGGGTCAACCCATATTGTCACCCGAAATGACCCACCACATGGATCGAACACCATTTCCTAATCACAACACGCAAGAAACAATCTCAGAGAATAATTGAAAATCACATTAGAATGATATCTCCACAGTTAAAATAGCATAACCCATCCATAAAATGAGATAGCCACACCAATCTTCTTAGATTCAATGGAACTAGAAAGTTATATACTATAGAAAATAACATATATCACGTACTAAACATGAAACAACATGACATATACAAACATTATATCTCAAGAAAAACCCCAAACCTCAAAATAATTTGTAAAATACCAAGAGAGGTCCATAAAATATCATAATAGATTCAAAATACCAAAAATTACCCCACCTGACTCAATCAAAATGAGAACAAGTGAAGAACCATAACCCCAGAAGCCCAAAGTTGGTGTCTAATACAATTATATAAGAATTATTACAATGAATGAATTCTCAAATGAACAAAGATATTATTATTCATAGTAAACTAGATAAATATAGGAGTCTTTTATTGTAAATTAATACACTAATTACAACATAATTTTTTCTTTCAAGGATAACATTAACCCAATTAGCATATCCTTATATATATTTCATTATACACATTGAAAAAAATAAGGGTTAACTCCAATTATATGTAATGGTTAAGTATAATGGTAACAATAATGAATCAATTAACATATTTAAAATAGAAAGGTAAATAGCTGGACACACATTCCATGTAATCACCAAACATACAGGGAGTGCATAAACAATAGGGAAAGGTATATAATTGAACACACATTTCATGTAATCAATAAACTGAGAGGTAGTTTATAAACAATTTGGAATGGTAAAAAACTAAACACACATGACAGGTAATCAATAAGATTAGAGGGAGTGCGTAAACAATATTGAAAGGTAAATAACTAAACATGCATACTATTTAATCAATATACATAGAATAAAATGCATCCATATATTTTTCTATAGTGAAAATATCATGGATAATAATAACAAAATCTAAATGAAGCAATGATTAATTATTGGACTCCATGTTTCTTAGGTACATGATTCTTCTACCATCAACACCTTTCAAAAGATATTTTAAAACATACAGTATGAAAAAAATCACAAAATCTAGTCAACTGGCTCATCCCATGAGACTACTGATACATCAAAGTGATATTTATAACTAGCTACCAACCATGTCATACGTAACCAAAACATTCCTCATATATTGACTTACAAATTTAATTCATGAAAAATGTGCCTTATCAAATATCAACATTGAGTAACAGTTTAGTATTTATCAATATTTCATTAGATATAAAATGATATTCATAGTAAACACCGTATGTAAAAATGGTTTATGGTCTAGAAAATAATCATATCCATGATAAATAATGTGGAATGTTTTGTGAAATTTAATTTTCAATTAATGATCACTGGAAATAAAATATTTCAGGGGGAATAAAAAATGAACCAGGGAAGTGAATGTAAATTCAATTCTTATCCAAATAAATTAGAAACCATCAAGAGGAATAATAATGATGATATCAATACAAGATACCCCAAGTGTATTAAAAATAGTGGTACTTTTTTCATGGATAAGATATTTTTGAAAACATTCTTAACAAAAATATCATTTTCATTTTGAGATACATTTTGATAATCTCTTTTCATTTAAAATAAATTTTTAAAAACATTTTAATTAAGTGATATTTTAAAATTTTCGATGGAATATTCATTGAAATTATGGATTGTAATTTCATAAATTTTGTACATGGTTAAAATAAAATTTCTTTTTTCATGATGAAAAGCATTGAAAAGTTCCTTGTTTGAGAAGAGACAAGAATACCCCATTTAAATCAATTATAATATAAAAAAGGGGTAAAAATTTCTATAATTAATTATATATAAAAAGTAAAAAAAAATTATAAAACACTTTTTGGAGAGAAAACTGATATCTTATTGAAGATTGAAATAAAGTTGGGTTTTATTTGAAACATTTTATAAAAACATTTGTGTTACAAAGAGTGGGAAATTGGTACTACTTATTGAAAAAATTCATGAAGAATAGGAGGAGAATAAAATTAAATGGACTATTTAATTATTATCATATAAAATCCCTTAATATAAATTTATGAATATGAAATCACAATAATATTGATATTTGGAAATAAATCATTAAAATGATCATAACATTGAAGTGATAATTAATCACTAAATTGAGTATTTGTATAATTAGTAAAAAAATAAAATAAGTCAAAATATATCAATAGATATTAAAAATAATTATGGAAATAATCATTAAATATTAACAATAATTAATAAGTAACATAACCCATTGAAAAAGAATTGAGTTATGAAATTTCATTACCACTTGGTAACTTTTAGTTCAAATCCCCTTAGATTAAATAATGAATATTAAAAACTCAAAATACCATTAACAATTAATTATTAATGATATTAAATGTAAAATTGGCAGCATATACACCATATAAAAGAAACCATGTGCATAATATTACAATATGCCTCAATGAAATGAAATTGAGATGAAATCCATTAATACTTAGTAACTTCTAAATTATAGAAACTTTTAAAGAAATAACATTAAATTAAACTCTATGTACAATGAATATAAATTTATTCATTATATAAAACACAATAGAGGAATTATATACACCACACAAAATAAATAAGTGATGAAAATGGTGTATGCCTCACGAAAGAAAAAGTGAGACAAGAATCTATTACCTCATGTTTCCATTTGGGTGAACGTCATTTAACATACAGAATAATGGTTTTAAGAATGTTATTAAAATACATCATAACCATAATTTTATTTATAATATCATATTTTTTTATTTTATAGCAACTTATTACCCATACATGAATGATCTTTCCTTGTTATCATCATTTCAGGTAACAACTGCTTTGTTTTTTGAGTACCATTTGACTTGTTATTTTTTGTTCTTGTTACATCAATCATGATTTCATAATATAAATAATTTAAAATATTATTTAATTATAATATATATTCATTATATATGTATTTTCAATAAAACATAATATCTTTATATATGAAATGAAACACACAATTATGGAGACAGTAGTTCTTACATATGAATGAACGCAACTTCCATTTCATTATCATTTATAAAAGAATGAAAATTAAATTATATACAATTATATTATGAATATAGTATCATATTTATGTAATATTTTCCAAATATTTTTATTAAAAATATTCTTAATATATTCCATGTAATGTGTTAATGAATCACTTTTCTTTGAGGTGGAGGTAGTCCACACATCCACAAATAATGTTATTTTATTTGCAAAAAAATGGAGATAATGAAGGTACGAGTTATATAAAAATTGCATAATTATAAAATGAATTATAAATATAATTTATATCATATATAGTCAATAAAAACATCATTATTTTCAACCATGAAATGTGGTAAATGGAATAATGAATGACATTGGTTCGCAAAGTGGTAGTTCATTGTATACAGAGACGATGACTGTGTGTCCCATTTTAAGGAAGTTTGTGTGAGTTTAGGCAGAAAAATTTAAATAAATACATCTATTTATATTGAATATATTTATTTCATTCTATAAAAATTATATAAAAATAATTTAATGGGTAGATAAGTAAATTAAACAAATGTGATCATTCAATAATTTTACCTCTTATTCGGCAAACTCATTTTGGTTTATACCAAAAGGCATCCTCGGTTAGATTTTTGCCCAAATTGAGTCTTCTAGGATTATGGTAGGGATATTTGAAAATTATTTGGGAAGGTTTTGAATGATCCAAATCGATTGAGATGTCTTCATTTGTGGGAGGGGTGAGATCCATTTTATTGTGGAAGTGGAGTGGCATTCTTGTAAAGATAAAAAGGTAAACAATGTTAAAAGGCATCCCTTACATAATGCGCCTAAAATAATGATAAAATTCTATAAAATGGAGTATATGGTTTAAATATGTACATCTAATTGGTTTTGGACATTTTTCTATGTCATTTGGGACCATACCTTTAAGTTTTAGTCCCTTGTTAATCTTAATTTTACCATAATCGTAGAAATTTATTGAAAATTAATTTACTTACATTTTTGTTCAAAAAATAATTCGAACGTAATAGAAATTATAGACTCTTATTATTAAAAATATTGAATACTTTTATTCAAATTAAAATCACATAAGTATTGTAAATTAATTTAAATTTATTCATGTAGATGGGATGACAAAGCATGTTTTTAAAGAAAAATTGTTCAAAAATTTGAAATATTTTGACATAAAATTTTATGTGAAAATGGATAAAATGACCAACAATTTATTAATTGATGTATAACTGGGAAAAATATACTTTAAACCCAAATTAAAATATCTTTTATCTATATAAATAAATTAGATGAAAAATGTGTTTTCAATTAAAATTTAGTATTATTCATCAAAAAAGAAACATCTCATCAGAATACAATAAAATCAACATAATTTAAATATGAAATTAAAATTTCAAAAATGGATTTTAGTTTTTCATATAAAATTTATAAAAATTTAAAAATTTAGTTATAAAATAGGTTCTCCATTAAAAGGAGAAAAAAAATCCTTTAAAAATATATATTTTTTGCATAATATTTGGATTGTTCTTATCTTATGACTATAAAATATATTATATGAATGTAAAAACTATTTTATTGAATATATAATATATATATATATATGTCATTAATATATTTCATTAATTTTAATTAATTTAATTTATTATAATTAAACACCTTCAGCGCATAATAACAATTTTTTATAAAAACATCCACTTTATATTCAATTTTTTATTATATTAAATTATAATTAATTGGTAACCAATTAATTTAATCATACATATTCATATTTTAGTTAAAATTATTCATAAATTCTAATTTTATAGAATTGTTATATAATATTATATTAAATAATTATATTTTAATATTATTTTATTGTTTGGTAAAAGTTGGTCTTGCGAGTAACGCAAGTTATCAAAGAAACTTGTTTTTGTTTATGACTCAATTTAACCCAATATTGTGTGAATTAAAATATATAAAATAGATAAAGTAGATTAAATATATTTTAAAGTCTCTAGATTTTTTATTCCCTTATATGCTTGGTGATGTGTGTCATATGTGCTATCAGATACAATGTTCTAACATTAGAATTTTTTATTGTTGCATTATCCCTACATAATTAAATTGCATCGTCAAAATTTAAACCAAATATAGGAAATATAGGGTTTGATATTTAAAAATCCATTTTTTAAAATCTCACATCATGATAAGATTTAATAAAATATCAACTTAATAAGTGTGAGTGAGAAGTTCAGAGGTCACATGGAATAACATATAAATATGTCTCTAAGTTGGAGAACACTAGTGGAATGTGGAGATACGTACCTGGAGGAGAATGTAAATATTTATAGGGGTTATTGAGGTTATTAGTCCTAAAAAATGAATGATAAATGGAAAGTTTAGGTACTCAAATCAATTGATCTACATTGATTTGAAATACCATGAGTTTAAGAAATATTAAGGTATTAGGATAAAATTATTTGTTATAAATTCATTTTACAAATATTGAGGAATTATTTTGTTGACCCAGAATATAAGGAAATATACATACTTGATACATTTAAATTACATGTGAAACATTTTATCTTTTTTTATGCTTCGATCAAATCCAAATTCATCCCTTACTATAACACCTCGAGATTTTAATAAAAATATTCTTTTTAATTTCATTAATGTCTTGTGTTTTAAGGTACACCAAAAGGAGCTTGCACAACACGCATCCTTGACTTGGCTTGAATTACACACAATCGTGACCTTCCACGATAGCGTGTGTTGTACGCAATACCGAATTTCGCTAAACAACGATATGTTATATAAACTAACTGTAATGAAATGTAAAACCCACTTTTTGAAATTTTATATATTTTATCTTTCGAAATGGACTTCATTTTTGGATTCGAAATATTGAAATTAGCTTATGGTGAATTTTTTGTATTTTTCTGAAAACTTTCAATTTTTTATGAATAGTGAAAGCACTGGTTTACTATTCAAAAACCGACTATTTATTTAAATAATTATTTATTTTATTTAAATTTATTTTTGGTCAAAATTGATACATAATACCTATATAAGTTCAATGTAATTCATTGGAGTAATGTTATAATAATTTTAGATATATAAAAAGTTTATTGAACTTTTCACCGCCTTTTACCCACCTCCTAGGAGAATTTGAAAATTCACATAAAACGTAATTCTACCACTTCTATGAGTGGAATTTCAAAAATCAGAGAGAAATGATTAATATCAAGGACTAAAATGTGGTTCAATGAGATGAAAATAATTTTTGGTGAATAGTAACTTTTTACTTTTATTTACCACGGTTAAAAGTAAATAGGGTAATTAAGGGTAAAATTGATATTATTATTACCCTAAAACATGTCCTAATTATATTGGATAAGTGTAATTCGACCAAAAACAACCGTAGGAATAAAATATGACCATTTAGGTCCACTTGGATTATATTAGGACATTTATTATTAATTTATTTGAAGAAGGGTTAAAATAGTTAAAATCAAAGTTTAATAACTAAATCATTTTTAATATAGGGTTATAGATAAGATAAATTAAACTATAAATATTCATTAGAAAGAAAAAAAATATTTCATACATAATGGTATTTTATTTATAATTTTTATACATTAAATAATTTAATTTATTTATGACACAATGATGATGCAGTAATTATCTTATTAATGAAATATTAACATAATTGATGTTATAAATACCCAAATAAATGTAATTTGAGACTTTATATGAATTCCACTAATTTTATAGGTTAATATGACATGTTATTATTGATTAATTAACTTGTTTAGAACTAATCATGCTGTTATGATTTTCACAAAAATCAATTACCAAATAGTTTCTAAATTGACATAAAAAAGTTTTTAAAACAAATATTATATTATTAATTGATATTATATTCCTAAAAATCTAAGGATCGGCCTAGATACTTATATCATGATAGATTTATCGTTAATAGACCACTTGGGGGGTCTCTTGGATGTTTATGGTATGTTTATTAACTATATAATATACAAATACAAAGTGACATGGTAATTGTCAATCTAATTAACTAAGAGTTAAAACTAAAAGATAAGTTTAATATAATAACCCAAACCAGTCTAAAATCTATTCTTTGAGGGGATTGTGACCCATCCCCATTTAGCTTCGATATATATCAAATTGGAGCTATTAAAAACTGAATATGACTTTATTATAAAATAATATTTTATGTTTTTTGAAAGGTGCCCCTCTCCTCCCTTATAAAAAGGGAACCCCTTCCCTCTTCTCTTCACAACCTTTTGAGACTTGAATCTCGTCCAAAACCTACCCATTTCTCTTCTCCACATCCCTAGAAACATTTTGGAGGTTCTGGTATTCTCAAAATACCAACTCTACTTCCGTAATAGGAATCTTAAAGGAGGTGCATCGTAGAAGAGGTAATCTCTTCTAACGATTCTCCCAAGTTTCTTTCTTCTTCAACTTCTTCATATTTAGTTTTTTAATTATAATATAATAACATCAGTATCTCTAATATAATTATATGTTATTATAAATAATAAACAACCCTATTTCACCTTCTATCCATCCTATGGAAAACAAAATCACCGCGTGTGCGTATCTACGGAATATCGTCTCCATGTCGTGGTGTAATCTATTTTTCCACCACCACCTTACTTGGATGGGTATAATGGTGTAAAGAATAACTATATATGATTATTATAACATCATACTGATTCTAAGATATTTTATCATCCCCTCTAATTCCATTCAATAAATATGGGAACTATATCATCGCTTGTGCGTACGTACGGATTACCGTCTCCATGACGCGATGAAATTCATTTTCCATGTTAACAATTCAAGAATGATTATAAAGTATATAAAATAAGTAATAATGAAATATATTACATAATAATTCTACTGTATTCATGTATATATATATATATGTATTTCATCTACTTAATTCAATAAGGAAACAAAAAAAAGTGTTCATGCGTACGTACGGCCTACCATCTCCATGAACGGTATATTTCATTTCATTTATCTATCTATTATATGTATATATATATATATAATGAATATATATATGATATATAAATCATTATTTACATTCTTTAAGTAAGTAAATCAAGATATAAGTAATAATAATTTCATGAACAACAAGTCCAAACACATATGATAAATAAAACGATTTTACCCAAAACGCTGCTTTAACATGGAATTTAAAAAATAACGGGTAATATAAAGTCATAAGTGAACCATATATGATATCATAACAATGAATATGATTCTGTAATAATTCAATGACATTATTTAAATCATTATACTAGAGTTTTGGATACGTACGAAGCATATCAGACCTAAGGTAAGGGATAATGTTGCAATCTCAATTGTTTTCTATCCAACATTGCTTATACGTAAGTATTTACTGGGGTTATATTTATCATCTATGTCCAAGTTATATAAAAAGGTTTTCATGTATGTTTAAAGTCCTTTTACCCATTTTTTTCTTTTACCACATGTTATGGAAGGAATCTTTCTTCTTTTTACCATACAAGGAACTTTTTGACTTTTCCAACAAAAGTACAAGAAGAGTGTTATTTTTAACTTATACGGCGTGAACGGATTTTTACGGTTTCATAACGCCTCATTTTCATGAAGCTTACTCTACAAGATTTAATGACTATTTTCAACAAAATCCTTTTCTTTTAAAATTTCATGGCATTTTGTGAAAAGAAAATGACATTGAAGAAGAAAGTATATTTTCATAAAGAATTAATTTCATGTGTTTTATCCAACCCATTTCCATATAAGATGGAATTATTTCATATGTGTATGTTTCCAGTATAATTTCTCTATGATTTACGTGGTTTCACTTTTTCTATGATGAAATGATTTCCATTTTTTTGTATGGATTATGTTATGATGGGATGATGATTATGAAACCCATTTTATTCTTTGGGTTATGATGAATGATTTATGTTTATGTTGTGGCACAAGTAAGAATGATTTCATTATGAGATGGGTGGGACCTATATCTCCCTCCAATGCATTGGGTAAAGATTTATATCTCATGAGATAGACATGGATGAAATGGTAAGTTAATCTGGTTCAGTAATACAGGACTGGAACAAGGAGTGAACTCAATTCAGAAAGGGACTTTGTCCACTAAGATGGCCTTGGTAGCAATTCCTTGGCTACTCTGGAAATCATATCATGTGCTTAATGGTTGTAACAATCACATGTTTTATTCCCATTCTATTTTATCAGGATTAATGTTTCTTTATGATCTATGCCTTATGTACTGCCATGTTTTATGTCATTTCACAAGATTTTGATGTTTAAACATTATGTTCATGTTTTTAAGTTCAAATTTATATGATTTGTTTTATTTTATCCATGCTTACCCTTACTGAGAATTTGAGCCCACCCTTTATATGTTTTCTTTTCCCCAGGATTTAACGAATGGTTTTAGGTAAGAAAACCAAAAGGGGAAGATCTTTATGGGAGATGTTGAAGATCTTTCACCATGTTTAGAAGATTACATTCCGATTTTCCAAAGGCACTAAACTATTACGGTCCTTGTGTGTCTGTTTTTGTTATGTATTAAGTATTCTGAAAAAGTAATGTAATGTCCATGTACGTCAAGATTCGGGTCTCTACAGTTGGTATCAGAGGGAAGGTTTAGTTAACCTTTGGAAACTAAGATGCGATAACTTTAGTGAGATCCCTAGAGATATTTCTAAGGTATTTCTAGGGATATCCCTAAGGTTATGTATAAGTATAGGTTATAATCCTAGAATTACGGTAACGATCTTAGAATTAAAACTAAGATGTTAGATATTGAAGGTACTCCCCATTTATTATGTTGTTTTCCCTAGCATTATTTTTGCCTCTCACACTATTCTTTTTGGGTTTTAGACGATGGATGGAACCCGAAGGAACCATGTTGATCAATGTAATGGACAATGCATTGATTTTCCTCCTAAACAAACTAATGTTATGGGAGATGGAGTGAAAAATTTTATTGCTATACTTACACAAACTATGAATCATTCTGGACTTTCAAATGAGCAGAGAAGGGAACAATATTCTATTGAGTCCTTCATGAGGCAACATCCACCTTCTTTCAGTGGGTCTTCTGATCCACTTGTTGCTGAACAATGGATCAGTACCACCGAAAAGATATTTTCAGTTCTTCAATGTTATGAACATGATAAAGTCATCTTAGCATTTTATCATTTGGAAGGTGAAGCTGATCAATGGTGGAATCTTATCAAGAATACGAGGCCAAGAGATGAAATTGAGTCCATGGAATGGGACGAGTTCAAGAACAAATTTTTCAATAAGTACTTCCCTCATATTCTTCGAACAACGATGGAGGAGTTTCTTGAACTAAAGAAAAACGATGATGAATCTGTTGGTATATATGAAGAAAATTTTACAAGGCTTGCAAGGTATGCATCTGGCTTTATCATACAACCTAAAAGTAAAGTTGATCAACTCTTCAGTGGCTTAAAACCAAGTCTTTGAAGGGCATTAGCAATAAGATACTTTAGTAGCTATGAAGAAATTTTGCATTGTGCTATCAAGGTAGAAATGGTAGTTGATGTTACATATCCATCTCATCGTTTTGACAAAAACAAAGATGGAGTTCAAGGAGAAATCTCATAGTAATTGTTAAAAGAAGATGAATGTTTTCTTTATGCTCAAAGTGTGGAAAGAAGCATGGTGGATATTGTCTTAAAGGGATTAGAAAATGTTTTAAGTGTGGAAAAGAAGGTCATCGAGCAGCTGAGTGTCAAAGTAATGGGAAAAGGGTTTCTAATGATGTGAATAATGAAAAGACTGCAGAGAACACACCAACAACACTTCAATGCTTCAAGTGCAATGAAATGGGGCATTATGCTAATAAATTCCCTAATCCAAGGGTTAATGATGATCGACATGAGCAACCACTTAAGGCCAAGGAAAAAGGGTTGTCACATGCGATCATTATTGGCGATGTTGAATATGAAAACGAGGTGGTGGAATGATTAATTGTTTATTTAAGGGGATTCCAAAATAATGTTGTATATAGTATTGTTGAATATTAGAATATTTATGTATTGGTATATTGTGGTTTTCAATAATTTTATGGTACCGGTAACCATGGAAAGTGTTTGAGATATTTTTGGAAAGAAGATTATATGGGCATAATGAAGGGATAAGGAGAAAATGAAATGTTTGATAGTATCATGAGCTCATGACTAATATAAGAAAATAGTTATATCATGGTTTGAGTATATAGAATTTTGGGGTTTTGGTATGTGGAAAGAGTTAACTTTTGACAGTACTCATGTTTTCACAATGGTTCAATGGGTATTTATTTTTTCATAGAATACATGATTAAGGCCTTCTAATTTCTAGAATGGGACCAACAAGACATATCTTATGATATATGGGGATCAACGTTGGTATTTACATTCTTGTTATATGAACTCTCTGGTAATCATTTTCACTATAATATGAGAGTGGACAGCAGTATTTTTGATAAGCCTAAAGATTGGAATGGATTATGTTGGACATAAGTTAGTATTGTTTAAGCCTAGAAATTTTTCAATATTATTGATGAAAAGTTATAATATTGTATTTTTAGAAGAAAAAAAAGACAACCTGCAGAACGGGTGACAACCCGTCATGTCAGACAAAGATGTGGGAATCAAACCCACAACTGAAGTGCGACAGGACTTTATTTCCTACCACTGGCCTACAGGAAGTACTTGGTTAGTAGAAACTAGTTTTATTTTATTATGCAGGATGATAGATGAAGTATAAGTCCATTTTAGAACCATATATTATTAATCTCACCATATATGGAATTATGTATATAACTTTTTCTAACCTATGTTTGAGACAGATGGAATGACCTATCATTCTATCGCATGATATACAAAAACTTTGCGAAAGTCAAATTCAACTTCATTTCTTAAAGAGATGAAGTGTAAATTGTTCAAGGCACGAAAAACGGTGAGATTATACCAAAATAAAGTAAGTATTTCTTCTAATTCAAATTCTTCAACTTTAGGGAAATGATCTTGAAAACAAAAAAATTTGTCCTAGTGCCATTATATCTGATGAATCAGATGGTACCCTAAATCAACACAAATTTATGGTTTTGTGATTGTTGGATTTTTCATAGCCATGTTCTCTACCACTCTCCATCAGAACATGACGGTTAGATTTCTCTTCCATATCCATATTTTCACATATGTTCTCCTATGTGGAAACCCAGTGATTAGAAAATTTGGGTAACTGTTACGCTTCATACTTTAGTTTTTAAAGTCATGTTTTTGTATTCCTTTTTATAATGTGGGATTCTATTAAAGAAAATTTCGAGTAGTAAACCATTTTTAACCCCGAAGAATTTCGAGGGTTAAATTTATTTTAAGGAAGGTAGAATGTAACACCCCGAGATTTTATGAAAAATATTCTTTTTAATTTCATTAATGTCTTGTGTTGTATGCTACACCAAAAGAAGCTTTCACAACACGCATCCCTGACTTGGCTTGCATTACACGCAATCGTGACCTTCCACGATAGCGTGTGTTGTACGCAATACCGAGTTTCGCTAAACAACGATAAGTTATATAAACTAACCGTTATGAATAGTAATACCCACTTTTTGAAATTTTATAAATTTTATCTCTTGAAATAGACATCATTTTTGGATTCGGAATATCGAAATTATCCTATGGTGAATTTGTGGTATTTTTCTGAAAACATTCAATTCTTTATGAATAGTGAAAACACTGGGTGACTATTCAAAAACTGAATTTTTATTTAAATAATTATTTATTTTATTTAAATTTATTTTAGGTCAAAATTGATACATAATATGTAACACCCGAGACTTTTATGAGAAATATTTTGTTATTATGTTATATAGATCATCAAAAGAATCTTTCACTAAACACAACACTAGCTCGGCTTGCTTTACACGCAATCGCGACCTTCCTCGATAGCTTGCGTCGTACGCAATACAGAGTTTCACTAAACAATGATATGCTATTAAAATATTATTAAAACTAGCCGTTATGAATAGTAATACCAACTTTCTGAAATATTTTAAATTTTATTTTTCAAAATTGACTTCATTTTTGGATTCAAAATATCAAAATTAGCCTAGGGTGAAATTTTGGTATTTTTCTGAAAACTTCCAATTTTTTATGAATAGTGAAAAAACTGGGTTACTATTTAAAAACCGACTTTTTATTTGAATAATTATTTATTTTATTTAAATTTATTTTAGGTCAAAATTGATACATAATACCTATATAAGTTCAAATTAATTCATTGGAGTCATTTTATTATAATTTTAGATATATAAAAATTTTATTGAACTTTTCACCGTCTTTTACCCACCTCCTAGGAAAATTTGAAAATTTACATAAAACATAATTTTACCGCTTCTGTGAGTGGAATCTAGAAAATATGAGAGACACGGTTAATATCAAGAACTAAAATATGGGTCAATGAGATGAAAATAATTTTTGGTGAATAGTAACTTTTTACTTTTTTAACCACGATTAAAAGTAAATGGGGTAATTAAGGGTAAAAATGTTATTATTATTACCCTAACACATGTCCTAATTTTATTGGATAAGTTTAATTCGACCAAAAAAAATGTTAGTGAATAAAATATGACCTTTTAGGCCCACTTGGATTAGATTAGGACATTTAATATTAATTTATTTAAAGAAGGGTTAAAATAGTTAAAATCAACGTTTAATAACTAAATAATTTTTAATATAGGGTTATACATAAGATAAATTCGACTATAAATATTCATTAGAAAGATAAAACTATTTCCTATAGAATGGAATTATATTTGTAATTTTTAGACTTTAAATAATTTAATTTATTTATGACACAATGATGATGTAGAAATTATCTTATTAATTAAATATTGACATAATTAATGTTATAAATACCCAAATAAATGTAATTTGGGACTTTTTATGAAATACAATAATTTTCTAGGCTAATATTACAAATCAGTACTTATTTAATTAACTTTTTTAGAAATAATATTTTTGTTATGATTTTCACAAAAATCAATTACCAAATAGTGTCAAAATTGACATAAAATAGTTTTTAAAACAAATATTATATTATTAATTGTTATTTTATTCCTAAAAATCTAAGGTTCGGCCAAATGACTTAGATAAGGTTATATATACTAATAATAAACATATTGGGGTTCTTTTGGCTTGTTATAGTAATTTTATTAACCTTATAATGTAAGAAAATAATAAGACACTGTAAAAGTAAAATTATCTAACTTAAAGTTAAATATAAATGATAAGGTTAAAATAGAAACCTAAAATTGTCTAAATTATATTGTATGAGAGTATTTCTACCCATTCCCGCCTTAGATTCTAAATAAATCAATTTGGATCTATTAAAAACCGAATATGACTTTATAATAAAATAATATTTTTAGTTTTCCCAAAGGTGCCCCTCTCCTCCCTTATAAAAGGGCACCTCCTCCCTCTCTTCCTCACACCACACTGAGCCTTCAAGATCGTCCAACCCCTACCAAATTCACTTATCCACTTCCCTAGAAACTTCCTATAGGTCTTCGTCTTCTTCAAAGACCAATTTTAGTGCCCTAAGAGGAGGTCTCAAAGAGGTTCTTCAAAGAAGAGGTAATGTCCGTTACCGATCCTTTCAACTTTATTTATTATTCTACTTCTTATTATTTAGTTGTTTCATTATGAATTAATAACATCAGTATCACTCATATACTGATATGTTATTATAATTATGAAACAACCCTATTTCACCATCTATCCAACCTACGGAAAATGAAATCACCGTGCGTGCGTACGTATGGAATATCGTCTCCACGTCGTGGGGTAATCTATTTTCCACCACCACCTTACTTGTATGAGTATAATGGTGTAAAAAATAACTATATATTATTATTATAAAATGATATTGATTCTGAAATAGTATACATACACTCCAATACAATTTCACGATCATGAGAATGATATCATCGCTCGTGCGTACGTACGGAATACCGTCTCCACGATGTGACATGACTCATTCTACATGATTTTCATTGCATAATGATTACATAAATGAATTGAGTGAATACATATGATATGTAAATGAGTTATCTATAACCTAAAAAGAATAATAAGAATTTATTCGACAAAACACGCATTAGAACACAAAGCAATAAACACCCGAATAACAAGTAACAATGAAATATTACTAATAAGAAGCTAAGAATATGACCATATATGATATCATAAAAATAAGTATGATTCTGGAATAAGTCAATGACATTATTTAAATCATTATACAGGAGGTTCGGACACTTACGAAGAAAATCGGACCTAAGGTAAGGGAAAATATCCCAATCTCATTTTTTTATCCGAAATTGTTTATACTTTGGTATTTACTGGGGTGTATTTTATCATCCACGTCCATATTTCCTCAATATGTAATATTATTTCCATCCACCTACAATTGTTTAAATCCAATTTTACCCTTCCGTGAGTTTTTGGTAAAAGATATGAAAGGAATATTTTGTCATTTTTCGTACGAGGTACTTTTTGACTTTTCCGAAAAAAGTACAAGAAGAATGTTTTTTTTAACTTATACAGTATGAATGGATTTTTATAACATTATTTCCAAGAAGCTTCCTTTACAAGTTTTCAAGTTTATTTTTAATCAACTTTATTTAGTTTAAAATTGTATGACATGCTAAGAAAGGAAAAATGTTTTGGAAGTAGAAAAGATATTTTCCTCAAAAATGGAGTTCAAGTGTTTTATCAAAATTATTTTCCATCAAAGATAATACAGGGTTCTGTTTCTATCCCTATTATTAAATATATTTGATTATGTTGTGATGGAATTATTTTTATGAATTACTTTATCTTATATGAATTGTTTTATGATGTCATGATGTTTATGAATCCTATTTTTATTACCTAGGTTATGCAATGATGTATGATTTATGATTTTGTGGCACACATAAGAATGGTATCATTATGAGATGGGTGGGACCTATATCTCCCTCCAATGCATTGGGTAAAGATTTATATCTCATGGGATAGACATGGCGGGAACGGCATGTTAAACTGGTTCAATGAAATAGGACTGAAACGAGGACTGAACTTGGTTCAGAAAAGGACTTTGTTCGCTAAGATAGTCTTGGCTATGAGTCTTGACTACTAAGAAATGATTCCCTATGATTATGTGTGTATTCCACAAATTTTCATGTTTTGATTTATGATTATTGGGATTACATTTCACTACTATGATTTTTCCCTTGTTATGAAATTATGATCCCTTTTGCACGTTTAGATTTCCAAAATGTTATGTTCTTATGAATATGATGTGATTGATATTTCTTTTGTTTACCCTTACTAAGAATTTGAGCTCACCCTTTTGTATGTTTTCTTTCCCCAGGTCAGGAAGATGGGTATAAAGTAGGATATGCCAAAAGGGACTCTAGATATGATGAAATAAATGGGAGACAATGTAGATGCTTTATGAACCAGTTGTTTATGTTTCACAGTGTCTAAACACATTATACCTATACGGTCCTTTCCTGGTTTTGTTATATGTTGTAATAAGTGTGATTCAATTTTGAAGTAATAATAATGTATGTAAATTATGGGTCGTTATAGTTGGTATCATAGGAAAGGTATAGTCAACCTTTGGAAACTAGGATGTGAAAGCCTTAGTAAGAACCCAAAGGATAAGTCTAGGTATAGAACACAATCTTAGTGTTTTAAAAATGGCCATGAAAAACCTATGATAAGATCTTAAGTGTGAAATTTTATTCTTGATTATGTGTTTTTTATATTATAATTAGTGTTTCTCACACTATTCTTCTTGGTTTTATTCAATGGATGGAACCCGAAGGAACCGTGTTAATGTGGAATGCGACGGGAAATGCAATGATTGTCCCCCTGAGAAACCAAACGTTATGAGAGCTGGAATGAAAAATATTGTAACCATGATCACACAACTTTCCCAAGCTATGAATCATGCAGGACTTCCAAATGATCAAAGGAAGGAGCAACATTCTGTTGAATCCTTCATGAGGCAGAGTCCACCTTCATTCAGCGGGTCGTCCGATCCATTTGTGGCTGAACAATGGATCGGTACCACTGAAAAGATATTTTCAGTTCTTCAATGTTCTGAACATGATAAATTCATCTTAGCAGGGTATCATTTGGAAGGTGATGCTGATCAATGGTGGAATCTTATTAAGATGATGAGGCAAAGGGATGAAATTGAGTCCAGGGAATGAGACAAGTTCAAGAAATTATTTTTCAATAAGTACTTCCCTCGTATT
Source organism: Viscum album (assembly GCA_963277665.1). Lineage (NCBI taxonomy): Eukaryota > Viridiplantae > Streptophyta > Magnoliopsida > Santalales > Viscaceae > Viscum > Viscum album. The sequence continues at coordinate 1,569,912,099 of OY728160.1, forward strand.
CTTTGAACAAAGATGGAGAAGGAGTTTCTTGAACTAAATCAAAAGAATGATGAATCTATTGGTACTTATGAAGCAAATTTTACAAGACTTACAAGGTACGCTTCTGGTATTATTATCCAACCTGAGAGTAAGATCGATCGATTCTTTAGTGGCTTAAAACCAAGTCTTCGAAGGGCGTTATCCACAAGGGTCTTCAATAGCTATGAGGAAATTGTTCGATGTGCTCTCATGGTTGAGATGGAGATTGGAGTAACCCATCAGTCATATGGGTTTCATAAGAAGAGGAAAATGGAATTCAAAATAAAATCTAAAGAACACACTGAAAATAAGATGAGTTTTCCCTTATTCTCAAAGTGTGGAAAGAAACATGGAGGGAGTTGTCTTAAAGGGATAAGTAAATGTTTCAAATTTGGAAAGGAAGGTCATCGGGTAATTGAATGCCGCAATGATGGGAAGAATATGTCTAGTGATGCGAACAAAGAAAAGGATACACAGAGTGCACCTCCTACACTTAAATGTTACAAGTACAAGGAAATGGGGCATTATGCCAATCAATGCCCTAATCCAAGGGTCGTTGATGATGATCGACGTCAACAAACTCTTAAGACTAAAGACAAAGGAAAGTCACATGAAATTTCTATCAGCGATGTGAAGTACGATAACGAAGTGGTGAAATGTAAACTTACCATTCACTCAAAAGTAGAAAATATTTTATTTAAATTTGGATCCACCCACTCTTTTATTTCTGCAGAATTTTCTAAGGGTATCACCGTATTACCTCAACAATTAGATGTTGAGTTAGCTGTGACAACCCCTAATGGAACAACATTCGCATTAAATGTTTATAATTCTTCTCCGATTGAAGTTTGTGGGAAAGTGCTTCTTGAAAATATTGTGATCCTTCCTATAGTTGAATTTGATGGTGATTCTTTGCATGGATTGAATTTCTCTATATGGAGCTCATTTCAATTTCCAAAGAAGGGAAGTCACATTTCATTTTTCCAGATCAATCTATGATCGTCTATCGATGCAAGGATGAACATAACCTTCTAGTGGAAATTTCTTCCATCTTATGGGTCTTGATTCCCCTAAATGAGGGTTATTTATCTCAAATGGTTGGAGAGAAACTCACGATTACGAATATACCCATTGTATGGGAGTTTGATGATGTCTTTCCAGAGGAATTACCGGGTCTTCCACCAAATAGTGAAGTTGAGTTTTCAATAGAACTCGTATCGGGTGCTTTACCTATTTCAGAGACACCTTATAGAATAGCCCCAATTGAGTTGCAAGAATTGAAGAAGCTACTCCAAGATAATCTTGATAAGGTATTCATACACCCTAGTGCATCACCTTGGGGATCACCAGTTCTATTTGTTAAGAATAAATATGGATCAATGAGTCTCTACAATGATTATCGAGAACTTAACAAGATCACTATAAAGAACAAATATCATCTCCCGCGCATTGATGACTTATTTGACCAACTACACGGAGCTCAATACTTTTTCCAAGATTGATCTTCATTCAGGGTATCATCAATTAAGGGTTAAAAGGGAAGATATGACAATGACGGCTTTCCGTACAAGGTATGGACACTATGAATTTATAGTGATGCTATTTGGTCTTGCTAATTCCCCTTCTATCTTCATGGATCTAATGAATAGAGTCTTTAGATACAATCTTGATCAGTTTGTGGTAGTCTTTATAGATGATATTCTTGTCTATTCAAAGAGAAAGGAAGAACATGAAGATCACTTGAGAATTATATTGAAGACCCTGAGAAAGGAGAAGCTTTATTACAAATTTACCAAGTGTGAATTTTTTCTTCAAAAAGTTTCATTTTTGGGTCACGTAATCTCAAAAGAGGGGATATCTGTGGATCCAGTTAAAATAGAGGATATCGAAAGATGGTCAAGACCAACAACAGTAACTGAGATCCAAGGTTTTCTTGGTTTGGCTGGATATTATCGATGTTTTGTGAAAGATTTTTCTTGATTATCTAATACACTCACCAAGTTGATTCGGAAAGGAGTTAAGTTTTTTTGGATGGAGGAATGTGAAGAGAATTTCCAGGAGTTGAAAAGAAGGTCACCCAGTGCACCTGTGCTCACACTACCTTGTAGTGGAGAAAGGTTTGTGATCTACAGTGATGCATCCAAGAAGGGGATGGGGTGTGTTCTTATGAAAAATGGTATGGTGATAGCTTATACCTAACGACAGTTGAAAATCCATGAGCAGAATTACCCTACTCATGATTTGGATTAAGCTGCAGTAATCTTTGCATTAAAGATTTGGAGGCATTACCTTCATGGTGAAAGGTGTGATGTTTATACTGATCATAAAAGTTTAAAGTATATTTTCACACAAAAGGAGCTGAATATGCGTCAAAGAAGTTGGTTGGAGCTGATTAAGTATTATGACTTCTCAATTCATTACCACCCTAGGAAAGAAAACAAGGTAGCAGACACATTAAGTCTACAAGACCATGCTAGCTTATCCATGATGAGGATCACAAAAGATCCAATATTTATGGATTTACAAAGGATGGATCTTTGAATTATAATAGATGGGGAAAATCTTATCTTTCTCAAATGAATGTTCAACCATCTAAATATGTGAAGATTAAAGAGGCACAGAAAGAAGATGTAGAGTTACAAAAGAAGGTGAGAAATTTTCCTGTATTCAACCTAGATTGTGATGGGATAATAAGGTTCAGGAATCGGGTTTGTGTTCCTCCCATCCTAGAATTAAAGAAGGAGTTACTAGATGAGGCTCATAGTTCTTCATTATCTATTCATCCTGGAAGCACGAAGATGTATATGGACCTTAAAGAGTACTTCTGTTGGGATGGAATGAAAAGAGATGTTGCTGAATATGTCTCTCCATGCTTGGTTTTTCAGCAAGTTAAAGCTGAGAGACAAACGTCTAATGCGTTGTTACAACCATTACCCATACCTGAATGGAAATGAGAAAAACATCACTATGGACTTTGTCACTGGACATCCTAAAACATCCAAAGGCAATAATTCTATCTGGGTCATAGTTGATCATCTTACAAATTCTGCACACTTCATTGCTGTTACAGAGTATTTCTCTCTAGATCAGCTTGCCCGGATATATGTGAAGGAAGTGGTAAGATTGCATGTAGTACCACTTTCTATTATATCTGAACGGGATCCGAGGTTTACCTTGAAGTTCTGGAGAAGTCTTCAGCATACTCTGGATACAGAGTTGAGTTTCAGCACTGCTTATCATCCTCAGACAGACGGTCAGTCTGAGATAACTATTCAAACTCTTAAAGATATGTTAAGAGCTTGCTTTCTGGATTTCAAAGGTGGTTGAGATCAGCACCTGCCTTTGGTGGAATTTTCATAGAATAATACCTTTCACTCCAGTATTCAGATGGCTTCTTATGATTCTCTCTATGGAAAGAAATGCATGACTCCAACTTGCTGGGATGAAGTTGGGGAAAGAAATCTATTAGGACCTGATCTTGTTGATGAGATGGCAGAAAATGTCATATCTATTCAAAAACACATAAGAGCAGCTCAGAGTCGACAAAAAAGTTATTCTGACAACCGAAGATAAGACCTAGAGTTTGAAGTGGGTGATAAAGTGTTTTTACGAATATCTCCTTGGAAGAGAGTAATGAGATTTGGAATGAAGGGAAACCTGAGCCCTAGGTATATCGGTCCTTTAGAAATACAGGACTGTGTTGGGAAAGTAGCTTACTGATTGTCGCTTCCACCGAACCTCTCTCAAGTTCATGATGTGTTCCATGTATCTCTCCTGAGAAAGTACATACTTTATCCTTCACATGTACTCAGCTAAGAAGTTGTACCGCTAGAGAAAGATCTCTCTTATGAAGAACATCCGATAGAGATTCTTGATCGTAGTGAAATATTTCTACGGAACAAGACCACTCACATGGTGAATGTTTTATGTCGGAACCACCAATTAGAAGAAGCTACATGGGAGCTTGAGGATATGATTAGGGAGAGGTATCCTCATCTATTTGTTACAATGTGATGAATTTCGAGGGCGAAATTCATTTTAAGGGGGGTAGAATGTAACACGTGAGACTTTTATGAGAAATATTTTGTTTTTATGTTATATAAATCATAAAAGTAATATTTCACTACACACAACACTATCTTTGCTTTCTTTACACACAATCATGACCTTCCTCGATAGCCTGCGTCGTACGCAATACCGAGTTTTACTAAACAATGATATGATATTAAAATAATATCAAAACTAGCCGTTATGAATAGTAATACCGACTTTTTGAAATTTTTGAAATATTATTTTTCAAAATGGACTTCATTTTTGGATTCAGAATATCGAAATTAGCCTAGGGTGAAATTTTGGTATTTTTCTGAAAACTTTCAATTCTTGATGAATAGTGAAAACACTGGGTTACTATTTAAAAACCGACTTTTTATTTAAATAATTATTTATTTTATTTAAATTTATTTTAGGTCAAAATTGATACATAATACCTATATAAGTTCAAAGTACTTCATTAGAGTCATTTTATCATAATTTTAGATATATAAAAATTTTATTGAACTTTTCAGCGTCTTTTACCCACCTCCTAGGAGAATTTGCAAATTTACATAAAACATAATTTTACCGCTTCTTTGAGTGGAATCTCGAAAATCCTAGAGACACGGTTAATATCAAGTACTAAAATTTGGTTCAATGAGATGAAAATAATATTTGGTGAATAGTAACTTTTTACTTTTTTAACCACGGTAAAAAGTAAATAGGGTAATTAAGGGTAAAAAAGTTATTTTCATTACCCTAAAACATGTCCTAATTCGATTGGATAAGTGTAATTCGACCAAAAACAACCTTAGGAATAAAATAAGACCTTTTTGGCCCACTTGTATTAGATTAGGACATTTGATATTAATTTATTTAAAGAAGGGTTAAAATAGTTAAAATCAATGTTTAATAACTAAATCATTTTTAATATAGGGTTATACATAAGATAAATTCGACTATAAATATTAATTAGAAATATAAAACTATTTCCCACATAATGGTATTTTATTTGTAATTTTTAGACTTTAAATAATTTAATTTATTTATGACACAATGATGATGCAGTAATTATCTTATTAATGAAATATTGACAAAATTGATGTTATAAATACCCAAATAAATGTAATTTGGGACTTTTTATGAATTAAAATAATTTAATAGGCTAATTTTACATATCAATACTGATTTAATTAACTTTTTTCGAACTAATATTTCTGTTATGATTTTCACAAAAATAAATTACCAAATAGTGTCAAAATTGACATAAAATAGTTTTTGAAAAAATGTTATATTATTAATTGTTATTTTATTCCCAAAAATATAAGGTTTAGACAAATGACTTAGATAAGGTTATATATATTAATAATAAACATCTTGGGGTTCTTTTGGCACATTATAGTAAGTTTATTAACCTTATAATGTAAGAAAACAAGAAGACATGGTAAAAGTAAAATTATCTAACATAAAGTGAAATCTAAATGATAAGGTTAAAATAGAAACATAAACTTTTCTAAATTCTATTGGATGAGATTATTTCTACCCATACCCACCTAAGATTCAAAATAAATAAATTTGGAGCTATTAAAAACCAAATATAACTTTATAATAAAATAACATTTTTAGTTTTCCCAAAGGTGCCCCTCTCCTCCCTTATAAAAGGGCACCTCCTCCCTCTCTTCCTCGCAGCACATTGAGCCATCAATCTCATCCAAACCCTGCAAAATTCTCTTCTAAACTTCCCTAGAAACATCCTAGAGGTCCTGGTCTTCTTCAAAGACCAATTTTAGTGCTCTAAGAGGAGGTATCAAAGAGGCGCTTCAAAGAAGAGGTAATGTATGTTACCGATCCTTTAAACATTATTTATTATTCTACTTATTCTTCTTTAGTTGTTTCATTATGAAGTAATAACATCAGTATCACTCATATAATTATATGTTATTATAAGTATGAAAAAACCCTATGTCACCATATATCCATCCTACAGAAAATGAAATCACCGCGCGTGCATACGTACGGAATACCGTCTCCACGCCGTGGTGTAATCTATTTTCCACCACCACCTTACTTGGATGGGTATAATGGTGTAAATAATAACAATATATGATTATTGTAAAGTGATATTGATTCTGAAATAGTATACATACACTCCAATACAATTCCACGACCATGGGAACGATATCATCGCTCGTGCGTACGTACGGAATACAGTCTCCATGATGTGATGCGACTCGTTCTACATGATTTTCATTGCATAATGATTACATGAATGAATTGAGTGAATAAATATGATATGTAAATGAGGTATCTATAACCTAAAAAAAGAATAATAATTTATTCGACAAAACACGCATAAGAACAAAAATCAATAAACACCCGAATAACAAGTAACAATGAAATATTACTACTAAGATGCTAATAATATGACCATATATGATATCATAAAAATAAGTATGATTCTGTAATAAGTCAATGATATTATTTAAATAATTATACTGGAGGTTCGGACACTTACGAAGAAAATCTGACCTAAGGTAAGTGAAAATATCCTAGTCTCATTTTTTTATCCGAGATTGTTTATACTTTGGTATTTACTGGGGTGTATTTTATCATCCACATCCATGTTTCCTCAATATTTAATATTATTTCCATCCACCTAAAATTTTTTAAATCCAATTTTACCCTTTAGTGAGTTTTTAGTAAAATATATGAAAGGAATCTTTTGTCGTTTTCCGTACGAGGTACTTTTTGACTTTTCCAACAAAAGTTTGAGAAGAATGTTTTTTAACTTATACGGCATGAATGGATTTTTAAAACATTATTTCCAAGAATCTTCCTTTACAAGTTTTCAAGTTTATTTTTAATCAACTTCTTTTAGTTTAAAATTGTATGACATGCTAAGAAAGGAAAAATGTTTTTGAAGTAGAAAGGATATTTTCCTTTAGAATGGAGTTCAAGTGTTTTATCAAAATTATTTTCCATCTAGGATAATATAGGTTTTTGTTTCTATCCCTATTATTACATTGATTTGATTATGTTGTGATGGAATTATTTTTATGAATTTTGTTATCTTTTATGAATTGTTTTATGATGTCACGATGTTTAAGAATCCCATTTTTATTACATGGGTTATGCAATGATGTATGATTTATGATTTTGTGGAACATATAAGAATGGTATCATTATGAGATGGGTGGGACTTATTTCTCCCTCCAATGCATTGGGTAAAGATTTATATCACATGAGATAGACATGGATGGAACAGCAGGTTAAACCGGTTCAGTGAAACAGGACTGAAATGAGGAGTGAACTTGGTTCAGAAAAGGACTTTGTTCACTAAGATAGTCTTGGATATGAGTCTTGACTACTAAGAAATTATTCTCTATGATTATGTGGGTATGCCATAAAGTTTCATGTTTTAAGTTATGATTATTGGGATTACATTTCACTACTATGATTTATCCCATGTTATGAAATTATGATCTCTTTTGCAAGTTAAGATTTCCAAAATGTTATGTTCTTATGAATATTATGTGATTGATATTTCTTTTGTTTACCCTTACTGAGTATTTGAGGTCACCCTTTTGTATGTTTTCATTCCCCAGGTCAGGAAGAAGGGTATTAAGTAGGATATGCCAAAAGGGACTCTAGATATGATGAAATAAATGGGAGACAATGTAGATGCTTTATGAACCAGTTGTTTATGTTTCCCAGTTTCTAAAGACTCTATACATATATGGTCTTTTCCTGGTTTTGTTATATGTTGTAATAAGTGTGCTTCAATTCTGAATTAATAAAAATTTATGTAATGTATGGGTCGTTATAGTTGGTATCAGAGGAAAGTTATAGTCAACCTTTGGAAACTAGGATGTGAAAGCCTTAGTAAGAACCCTAAGGATAAGTCTAAGAATAGAACACAATCGTAGTGTTTTAAAAATGGCCATGAAAAACCTATGATAAGACCTTATGTGTGAAATTTTATTCTTGATTATGTGTTTTTTCTATTATAATTAGTGTATCCCACACTATTATTCTTGGTTTTAGTCAATGACTTGAACCCGAAGGAACCGTGTTAATGAGGAATGCAACGGGTAATGCAATGATTGTCCCCCTGAGCAAAAAAAAGTTATGGGAGCTGGAATGAAAATTCTTGTATCCATGCTCACACAACTTTCTCAATCTATGAATCATTTAGTACTTCTAAATGAGAAAATTAAGGAGCAATATTCTGTTGAATCCTTCATGAGGCTGCGTCCACATTCATTCAGCGGGTCTTCTAATCCATTTGTGGATGAACAGTGGATCAGTACCACTGAAAAGATATTTTCAGTTCATCAATGTTATGAACATGATAAATTTATCTTAGCAGTGTATCGTTTGGAAGGTGATGCTGATCAATGGTGGAATCTTATTAATAATACGAGTCAAAGGGATGAAATTGAGTCCATGGAATGGGATGAGTTCCAGAACTTATTTTTCAATAAGTACTTCCCTCGAATTCTTTAAACAAAGATGGAGAAGGAGTTTCTTGAACTAAAGAAAAAGGATGATGAATCTGTTGGTACCTATGAAGAAAATTTTACAAGACTTGCAAGGTACACTTCTGGTATTATTATCCAACCTGATAGAAAGATCGATCAATTCTTTAGTGGCATAAAACGAAGTCTTTGAAGGGTGTTAGACATAAGGGACTTCAATAGCTATGAGGAAATTGTTCGATGTGCTCTCAATGTTGAGATGGAGATTGGAGTAACCCATCAGTCATATGTGTTTGATAAGAAGAGGAAAATGGAATTCAAAGGAAAATCTAAAGAGCACACTGAAAATAAGATGAGTTTTCCCTTATTATCAAATTGTGGACAAAAACATGGAGGGAGTTGTCTTAAAGGGACAAGTAAATGTTTCAAATGTGGGAAAAAAGGTCATCGGGAATTTGAATGCCACAATGATGGGAAGAAGATGTCTAGTGATGCGAACAAAGAAAAGGATACATAGAGTGCACCTCCTACACTTCAATGTTACAAGCGCAACGAAATGGGTCATTATTCCAATCAATGACCTAATACAGGGGTTGTTGATGATGATCGATGTCAACAAACTCTTAAGGCTAAAGACAAAGTAAAGTCACATGCAATTTCTATTAGTGATGTGGAGTATGATAACGAAGTGGTGAAGGTACACTTACCATCCACTCTAAAGTAGCAAATGTTTTATTTGATTCTAGATCCACCCACTATTTTATTTCTTAAGAATTTTCTAAGGGTATCGATGTATTACCTCAACAATTAGATGTTGAGTTAGCTTTGACAACCTATAATGGCACAACAGTTGCATTAAAAGTTTATAATTCTTCTCCGATTGAAGTTTGTGGGAAAGTGCTTCCTGAAAATCTTGTGATCCTTCCTATAGTGGAATTTGATGTGATTTTTGGCATGGATTGGCTTTCTCTATATGGAGATCATATCAATTTCCAAAGAAGGGAAGTCAAATTTCATATTCCAGATCAATCTATGATCATCTATCGATGCAAGGATGAACATAACCTTCCATTGGAAATTTCTTCCATCTTATGGGACATGATTCCCCTAAATGAGGGTTATTTATCTCAAATGGTTGGAGAGAAACTCATGGTTAAGAATATTCCCATTGTACGGGAGTTTGATGATGTCTTTCCGAAGGAATTTCCAGGTTTTCCACCAAATCGTGAAGTTTTGTTTTCAATAGAACTCGTACCGGGTGCTTTACCTATTTCAAAGACACCTTATAGAATGACCCTAATTGAGTTGCAGGAATTGAAGAAGAAACTCCAATAGAATCTTGATCATGGATTCATACACCCTAGTGCATCACCTTGGGGAGAACATGTTCTATTTGTTAAGAAGAAATATGGATCAATGAGACTCTACATTGATTATCGAGAACATAACAAGATCACTATCAAGAACAAATATCCTCTCCTGCGCATTGATGAGTTATTTGACCAACTACACGGAGCTCAATAATTTTCCAAGATTGATCTTAGTTCAGGGTATCATCAATTAAGGGTCAAAAGGGAAGATATACCAAAGAAGGATTTCTATATAAGGTATGGACCCTATGAATTTATAGTGATGCCATTTGGTCTTCTTAATGCCCCTTCTATCTTCATGGATCGAATGAATAGAGTCTTTAGAGACTATCTTGATCAGTTTGTGGTAGTCTTTATAGATGATATTCTTGTATATTCCAAGAGGAAGTAAGAACATGAAGATCACATGAGAATTATATTGAAGACCCTGAGAAAGGATAGGTTTTATTCCAAATTTACCAAGTGTGAATTTTGGCTTTAAAAAGTTTCATTTTTGGGTCACATAATTTCAAAAGAGGGGATATTTGTGGATCCAGCAGAAACAGAGGTTATCGAAAGATGGTCGAGACCAACAACAGTAACCGAGATCCAAAGTTTTCTTGGTTTGGCTGGATATTATCGACATTTTGTAAAAGATTTTGCACGATTATCTAATCCACTCACCAAGTTGATTCGGAAAGGAGTTAAGTTTGTTTGGATGGAGGAATGTGAAGAGAATTTCTAGGAGTTGAAAAGAAGGTTATCGAGTGCACCTGTGCTCACACTACCTTATAGTGGAGAAAGGATTGTGATCTACAGTGATTCATCCAAGAAGGGGTTGGGGTGTGTTATTATGCAAAATGATATAGTGATAGATTATTCCTCATGATAGTTGAAAATCCATGAGCAAAATTACGCAACTCATGATTTGGAGTTAGCTGCGGTAATTTTTTCATTAAAGATTTGGAGACATTACCTTTATGGTGAAAGGTGTGATATTTATACTGATCATAAAAGTTTAAATTATATTTTCACACAAAAGGAGCTGAATATGCGTCAATGAAGATGGTTGGAGCTGATTAAGGATTACGATTGCTCAATTCATTACCACCCTAGGAAAGCAAACAAGGTAGCAGAAGCATTAAGTCGACAAGACCATGCTAGCTTATCCATGATAAGGATCACAAAAGATCCAATATTTATGGATTTACAAAGGATGGATCTTGTAATGATAATGGAAGGGGGAAAATATTAACTTTCTCAGATGAATGTTCAACCATCGATACATGTGAAGATTAAAGAGGCACATAATGAAGATGTAGAGTTACAAAAGAAGGTGAGAAATGTTCCTGAATTCAACCTTGATTGTGTTTCGGGTTTGTGTTCCTCCCATCGCAGAATTAAAGGAGGAGTTGCTGGATGAGGCTCATAGTTCTTCATTATTTATTCATCCTAGAAGCATGAAGATGTATAGGGACCAGAAAGTGTACTTCTGGTGGGATGGCATGAAAAGAGATGTTGCTAAATATGTATCTCGATTCTTGGTTTGTCAGCAAGTTAAATCTAAGAGACAAAAGTCTAAGGGGGTGATACAACCATTACCCATACCCAAATGGAAATGGGAAAATATCACTATGGACTTTTTCACTGGACTTACTAAAACATCAAAAGGCAATAATTCTATCTGGGTCATAGTTGATTGTCTTACAAAGTCTGTACACTTCATTTCTATTAGAGAGGATTTCTCTCTGGATGAGCTTGCCAGGATATATGTGAAGGAAGTGGTAAGATTGCATGGAGTACTACTTTCTATTATATCTGATCGGGATCTGAGGTTTACCTCGAATTTCTGGAGAAGTCTCCAGCATACTCTGGATACAGAGTTGAGTTTCAGCACTACTTATCATCCTCATATAGACGGAGAGTCTGAGAGAACAATTCAAACTCTAGAAGATATGTTAAGAGCTTGCTCTATGGATTTCAAAGGTGGTTGGGATCAACACCTGCCTTTGGTGGAATTTTATTATAATAAAAGCTTTCACTTCAGTATTCAGATGGCTCCTTATGAAGATCTATATGGAAATAAATGCAGGACTCCAACTTTCTGGGATGAAGTTGGGGAAAGAAAGCTATTAGGACCTGATCTTGTTGATGAGATGGCAGAAAAGGTCAGATCTATTCAACAAAACATAAGAGCATATCAGAGTCGACAAAAAAGTTATTCCTACAACCAAAGAAAAGGCCTAGAGTTTGAAGTGGTTGATAAAGTGTTCTTATGAATATCTCCTTGGAAGAGAGTAATGAGATTTGGAAAGAAGGGAATGCTGAGCCCTAGGTATATCGGTCCTTTTGAAATACTGGATCGTGTTGGGAAAGTAGCTTACCGATTTTTGCTTCCACCGAACCTCTCTCAAGTTCATGATGTGTTCCATGTATCCCTATTGAGAAAGTACATACCTGATCCTTCACATGTACTCGGCTCAGAAGTTGTACCGCTGGAGCAAGATCTTTCTTATGAGGAACATCCGATAGGGATTCTCGATCGTAGAGAAAAATTTCTACGGAACAAGACCACTCGCTTGGTGAAAGTTTTATGGAGGAACCACCAATTAGAAGAATCTACATGGGAGCTTGAGGATATTATTAGGGAGAGGTATCCTCATCTATTTGTTACAAAGTGACGAATTTCGAGAGAGAAATTCATTTTAAGGGGGGTAGAATGTAACACCCGAGACTATTATGAGAAATATTTTGTTTTTATGTTATATACATCATAAAAGAAATCTTTCACTACACACAAAACTAGCTTCGCTTGCTTTACACGCAATCGTGACCTTCCTCGATATCTTGCGTCGTACGCAATACCGAGTTTCACTAAACAAGGATATGCTATTAAAATATTATTAAAACTAGCCGTTATGAATAGTAATACCCACTTTTTGAAATTTTGTAAATTTTATTTTTCAAAACAGACTTCATTTTTGGATTCGGAATATCAAAATTATCCAAGGGTGAAATTATTGTACTTTTCTGAAAACATTCAATTTTTGATGAATAGCTAAAACATTAGGTTACTATTTAAAAACCGACTTTTTATTTAAATAATTATTTATTTTTTTAAATTTATTTTAGGTCAAAATTGATACATAATACCTATATAAGTTCAAAGTAATTAATTGGAGTCATTTTAGAATAGTTTTAGATATATAAAAATTTTATTGAACTTTTCACCGTCTTTTACCCACCTCCTAGGAGAATTTGAAAATTTACATAAAACATAATTTTACCACTTTTGTGAGTGGAATCTTGAAAATCCGAGAGACACGGTTAATGTCATGTACTAAAATGTGGTTCAATGAGATGAAAATAATTTTTTGTGAATAGTAACTTTTTACTTTTTTAACCACGGTTAAAAGTAAATAGGGTAATTAAGGGTAAAATTGTTATTATTATTATGCTAACACATGTCCTAATTCTATTGGATAAGTGTAATTCGACCAAAAACAATCTTAGGAATACAATATGACCTTTTAGGTCCACTTGGATTAGATTAGGACATATAATATTAATTTATTTAAAGAAGGGTTAAAATAGTTAAAATCAAAGTTTAATAACTAAATCATTTTTAATATAGGGTTATACATAAGATAAATTCGACTATAAATATTCATTAGAAAGATACAAATATTTCATATATAATGGTATTTTATTTGTAATTTTTAGACTTTATATAATTTTATTTATTTATGACACAATGATGATGCAATAATTATCTTATTAATGAAATATTGACCTAATTGATGTTATAAATACCCAAATAAATGTAATTTGGGACTTTTGATGAATTCCAATAATTTTATAGTCTAATATTACATATTATTACTGATTTAATTCACTTTTTTAGAACTAATATATCTCTTATGATTTTCACAAAAATCAGTTACCAAATAGTGTCCAAATTGAAATAAAATAGTTTTTAAAACAAATATTATATTATTAATTGTTATTTTATTCTTATAAATCTATGATTACGAAAAAATACTTAGATAAAGATATATATATTAATAATAAACAACTTTGGGTTCGTTTTTCTGGTTATAGTAAGTTTATTACCCTTATAATGTAAGAAAACAAGAAGACGCGGTAAAAGTAAAATTATCTAACTTAAAGTTAAATCTAAATGATAAGATTAAAATAGAAACCTAAACTTGTCTAAATTATATTGGATGAGATTATTTAGACTCATACCCGTCTTATCTTCAAAATAAATGAATTTGGAGCTATTAAAAACCAAATACGACTTTATAATAAAATAATATTTTTAGTCTTCCCAAAGGTGCCCTTCTCCTCCCTTATAAAAGGGAACCTCCTCCCTCTCTTCCTCACACCACTTTGAGCCTTCATGCTCCTCCAACCCATTCCAAATTCTCTTCTACACTTCCCTAGAAACATTCTAGTGGTCCTGGTCTTCTTCAATGACCAATTTTAGTGCCCTAAGAGTTGGTCTCAAAGAGGCACTTCAAAGAAGAGGCAATGTCCGTTACCGATCCTTTCAACTTTATTTCTTATTCTACTTATTCTTATTTAGTTGTTTCATTATGAAGTAATAACATCAGTATCACTCATATACTTATATGTTATAATAAGTATGAAACAACCCTATTTCACCATCTATCCATCCTACGGAAAACGAAATCACCGCGCGTGTGTACGTACGGAATACCGTCTCCACGCCGTGGTGTAATCTATTTTCCACCACCACCATACTTGGATGGGTATAATGGTGTAAATAATAAAAATATATGATTATTTTAAAGTGATATTTATTCTGAATTAGTGTACATACACTCCAATACAATTTCACGATCATGGGAATGATATCATCGTTCGTGCGTACGTACAGAATACCGTCTCCACGATGTGATGCGACTCATTATATATGATTTTCATTGCATAATGAATACATAAATGAATTTAGTGAATAAATATGACATGTAAATGAGGTATATATAACCTAAAAAGAAGAATAAGAATTTATTCGTCAAAACACGCATAAAAACAAAAAGCAATAAACACCCGAATAACAAGTAACAATGAAATATTACTAATAAGAAGCTAAGAATATGACCATATATGATATCATAAAAATAAGTATGATTCTGGAATAAGGCAATGACATTATTTAAATCATTATACATGAGGTTCGGACACTTATGAAGCAAATTGGGCCTAAGGTAAGGGAAAATATCCCAATCTCATTTTTTATACGAGATTGTTTATACTTTGGTATTTACTGGGGTGTATTTTATCATCCACATCCATGTTTCCTCAATATGTAATATTATTTCCATCCACCTACAATTTTTTAAATCCAATTTTACCCTTCGGTGAGTTTTTAGTAAAAGATATGAAAGGAATCTTTTGTCGTTTTTCGTACGAGGTACTTTTTGACTTTTCTGATAAAAGTACAAGAAGAATGTTTTTTTAACTTATACGGCATGAATGGATTTTTAAAACATTATTTCCAAGAAGCTTCTTTTAAAAGTTTTAAAGTTTATTTTTAATCATCTTCTTTCAGTATAAAATTGTATGACATGCTACGAAAGGAAAAATGTTTTTGAAGTAGAAAGGATATTTTCCTCATGAATTGAGTTCAAGTGTTTTATCAAAATTATTTTCCATCTAAGATAATGTAGGGTTCAATTTCTATACCTATTATAACATTTATTTGATTATGTTGTGATGGAATTATTTTTATGAATTCCTTTATCTTATATGAATAGTTTTATGATGTCACGATGTTTAGGAATCCCATTTTTATTACATGGGTTATGCAATGATGTATGATTTATGATTTTGTGGAACACATAGGAATGGTATCATTATAAGATGGGTGGGACCTGTATCTCCCTCCAATGCATTGGGTAAAGATTTATATCTCATGAGATAGACATGGATGGAAGAGAAGGTTAAACCGGTTCAGTGAAATAGGACTGAAACGAGGAGTGAACTCGGTTCAGAAAAGGACTTTGTCCGCTAAGATAGTCTTGGCTATGAGCCTTGACTACTAAGAAATGATTCTCTATGATTATGTGTGTATGCCACAAAGTTTCATGTTTTATGTTATGATTATTGGGATTAAATTTCACTACTATGATTTATCCCATGTTATGAAATTATGATCTCTTTTGCAGGTTATGATTTCTAAAATGTTATGTTCTTATGAATATGATGTGATTGATATTTCTTTTTTTTACCCTTACTGAGCATTTGATCTCACCCTTTTATATTTTTTCGTTCCCCAGGTCAGGAAGAAGGTTATTAAGTAGGAAATGCCAAATGGGACTATAGATATGATGAAATAAATGGGAGACAATGTAGATGCTTTCTGAACCAGATGTTTATGTTTCCCAATTTCTAAATACTCTATACCTATACGGTCCTTTCCTGGTTTTGTTATATATTGTAATAAGGGTTCTTCAATTATGAAATAATAAAAATTTATGTAAAGTATGGGTCATTATATAATACCTATATAAGTTCAATGTAATTCATTGGAGTCATTTTATAATAATTTTAGATATATAAGATTTTTATTGAACTTTTTACCGTCTTTTACCCACCTCCTAGGAGAATTTGGAAATTCACATAAAACTTAATTTTACCGCTTCTATGAGTGGAATTTCAAAAATCTGAAAGACACGGTTAATATCAAGGACTAAAATTTGGTTCAATGAGATAAAAATATTTTTTTGTGAATAGTAAACTTTTACTTTTATTTACCACGGTTAAAAGTAATAGGGTAATTAAGGGTAAAAATGATATTATTATTACCCTGAAACATGTCCTAATTCAATTAGATAAGAGTAATTTGACCAAAAACAACCTTAGGAATAAACTATGACCATTTAGGTCCACTTGGATTAGATTAGGGCATTTATTATTAATTTATTTAAAGAAGGGTTAAAATAATTAAAATCAAAGTTTAATAACTAAATCATTTTTAGTATACGGTGATACATAAGATAAATTAGACTATAAATATTAATTATAAAGATAAAAATATTTCCTACATAATCGTATTTTATTTATAATTTTTAGACATTAAATAATTAATTTTATTTATGACACAATGATGATGTAGTAATTATCTTATTAATGAAATATTAACATAATTGATGTTATAAATACCAAAATAAATGTACTTTTAGACATTTTATAAATTAAAATAATTTTCTAGGCTAATATGACATGTTATTATTGATTTAATTAACTTTTTTCGAACTAATCATGCTGTTATGATTTTCACAAAAATCAATTACCAAATAGTGTCTAAATTGACATAAAATAGTTTTTAAAACAAATATTATATTATTAACTGTTATTATATTCCTAAAAATCTAAGGTTTGGATAAGATACTTATATCATGATATTTGAATCATTAATGGACCACTTGGGGGTCTCTTGGATGTATATGGTAATTTTATTAACTATATAATATAAAAATACAAAGTGACATGGTAAATGTCAATCTAATTAACTAAGAGTTAAAACTAAAAGATAAGGTTAATATAATGACACAAACCTGTTTAAAATATATTTTTTTGAGAGTATTTCGACCCATCCCCACCTTAGCTTCGAAATAAATCAATTTGGAGCTATTAAAAACCGAATATGACTTTATTATAAAATAATATTTTTAGTTTTTTCAAAGGTTCCCCTCTCCTCCCTTATAAAAAGGGCACCACTTACCTCTTCTCTTCACACCCTTTTGAGCCTTGAAGCTCAGCCAACCCCTTACCATTTCCATTATAAAATTTCATAGAAACATTCTAGAGGTTCTTTTCTTCTCAAAATACCAACACTACTTCCTTAAGAGGAATCTTAAAGGAGGTGCGTCGAAGAAGAGGTAATCTCTTCTAACGATTCTCACAAGTTTCTTTCTTCTTAAACTTCTTCTTATTTAGTTGTTTCATTATAAAGTAATAACATCAGTATCTATAATATACTGATATGTTATTATAAATATGAAACAATCCTATTTCACCTTCTATCCATCCTACTGAAAATTAAATCACCGCGCGTGCATACATACGGAATACCGTCTCCACGCCGTGGTGTAATCTATTTTTCCACCACCACCTTACTTGGATGGGTATAATGGTGTAATGAATAACTATATAAGATTATTATAACATCATACTTATTCTAATATATTATATCATCCCCTCTAATTCCATTCAATAAATATGGGAATGATATCATCGCTGGTACGTACGTACGGATTACCGTCTCCACGACGCAATGGGATTCATTTTCCAGGTTAACAATTCAAGAATGATTATAAAGTATATATAATAAGTAATTATGAAATATATGACATAATAATGCTACTGGATTTATGTATATATATATATATGTATTTCATCTACATAATTCAGTAAGGAAACAAAAAAACAGCATTCATGCATACGTACTGCCTATCGTCTACATGAACGGTGTATTTTATTTCATTTATCTATCTATGATATGTATATATATATATATATGTAATGAATATATATATTATATATAAATCATGATTTACATTCTGGAAGTAATTAAATCAAGATATAAGTAATAATAATATCAAGAACAACAAGTCCAAACACGTATGATAAATTAAATGATTTTACCCAAAACACTGCTTTAACATGGAATTTACAAAAGAACGGGTAATATAAAGTCATAAGTAAACCATATATGATATCATAAAAATTAATATTATTCTGTAATAAGTCAATGATATTATTTAAATTATTATACAGTAGGTTCGGATACGTACGAAGAATATCAGACCTAAGGTAAGGGATAATGTTACAATCTCAATTGTTTTCTATCCGAGATTTCTTATACGTAAGTATTTACCGGGGTTATATTTATCATCCATGTACAAGTTTTATAAAAAAGGTTTCATGTATGTTTAAAGTCCGTCTTACCCATTTTTGAATTTTACCACGTGTTATGGAAGGAATCTTTCTTTTTTTCATACAAAGAACTTTTTTACTTTTCCAACAAAAGTATGAGAAGAATGTTATTTTTTACTTTTACGGCGTGAATAGATTTTTACGGTTTCATAATGCCTAATTTTCATGAAGCATACTCTACAAGATTTAATGAATATTTTCCAAAAATCCTTTTCTTTTAAAATTGCATGGCATTTTGTAAAAAGAAAATGATTTTGAAGAAGAAAGTATATTTTCCTCAAGAATTCATTTCAAGTGTTTTATCAGAACCATTTTCCATATAAGATGAAATTATTTCATATTTGTATGTTTCAAGTATAATTACCCTATGATTTACATGGTTTCACTTTTTCTATGATCAAATGATATCCATTTTTTGTATGGATTATGTTATGATGGGATGATGTTTATGAAATCCATTTTATTCTTTGGGTTATGATGAATGATTTATGTTTATGTTGTGGCACAAGTAAGAATGATTTCATTATGAGATGGGTGGGACCTATATCTCCCTCCAATTAATTGGGTAAAGATTTATATCTCATGAGATAGACATGGCTGGAATGGTAAGTTAATTTGGTTTAGTAATAGAGGACTGGAACGAGGAGTGAACTAAATTCAGAAAGGGACTTTGTCCACTAAGATGGTCTTGGAAGCAATACCATGGCTACTATAGATATCATATCATGTGCTTAATGGTTTCCACAATCACATGTTTTATTCCCATGCTATTTTATCATGATTAATGTTTCTTTATGATATATTCCTTATGTACTGCCATGTTTTATGTCATTGCCCAAGATTTTGATGTTTAAAAATTATGTTCATGTTTTTATGTTCAAATGTATATGATTTGTTTTATTTTAACCATGCTTACCCTTACTGAGAATTTGAGCTCACCATTTATATGTTTTCTTTTCGCCAGGATTTAAAGAAAGGTTTCGATAAGAAAACCAAAGTAGAAGATCTTTATGGAATATTTTGAAGATCTTTCACCATGATTAGAAGATTATGTTCCGAGTTTCCAAAGACACTAAAATATTAGGGTCCTTGTGTGTATTTTTTGTTATGTATTAAGTATTCCGCAAAACTAATTTAATGTCCATGTATGTCAAGATTAGGGTCTCTACACTTACTCTATGAAATGGATATCCAAAAATGAATTTTTATGCCTGAAGAACCAAAAAAAATAACAGTTATTAAGATCTATTGAAAAAGTCTTTATGTTTGTCTCTAAAAATTTTCCAAAACATATATGTTTAATAAATTATTCTATAAACCTAAAAAAATAATACATATTGGTTCATCAATAATATTTATTTGAAAAAAAATTTAACTAAAAAAATCCACAATAACCCGGAAATCGCTTATGCTACTGGGATACATGAAACCCTTAACATCCTTTGGTTATGGGATAAAGACCAATGGCCCTTCTGGATATGATGGGTTATCACCTGTTATATAGGTTTTCCTTTTATTAAACTAAATTAATATAATTCGTATAATGATTCCAAAAAATAATTTTGGACATCCTTGAAATGAAATTAATCCTTAAATTAACTTTTTTACTATGATTTTCAACACAACTTATTTTTTTACAAAGTATAGTAATATTATTTGTATATAAACCCTAATTTTTACCAATACCTTCAATATTATGTCTATAAAATGTAATGGAATTATTCATAAAATAAATTTTCAAGTAAATTATGTACTAAAATAATATGTTTCATTGCCATAAATTTCTTTCAATATATCTTTAATCATTGTTCACTCTAATTATATAAAACCTAAACAAGTTTATCAAGACATAGAACTTATCGTAAACATTAATCTTATAATATTTTGATTTAATCCATACCTATTATGTTAATTAATAAAAATTCTATTTTATTCTAATCCTCATATTTTATCTTAGTGTTATGTTCTATAATCAATGTTTTCGAAAATTTAGTTCCCATGGTTGCTACTGAACATCCTTTGACACCCACTATAGCACCCATACCCTACAAGATTAGATCTGATATCTACTACCATTACATTTTCATGATTACAAGTAATAAAATCCTAAAAGACTAAAAAGTGTAGTAGTATTAGTAAACTAGATATGTAAATGATTATTATATTTTAAATGAATAGAATAATTATATAATTATGTTTTTTTCAATGATAACATTATTCCGGCATAGAAAATCCTTTCATATCTCTATGTGTACACTTCTTGGACTCTTAGGGAAAGGAAACAAAATAAGGGTGAGCTCAAATTCTCATTATGAGTTATGTATATTAAAAACAATAGTGAATAAACAAACATTATAAATATGTAAATTTCAATAACTATACTCACATTCCATGTAATCAATAAAAAATGGAGTGTCTAAACAATAGGGAAAACTAAACGACATAACAAACATTCTAAGTAATAAATAAATTAAGAGGGAGTGTGTAAACAATATGGAAATTTAAATAACAAAAAACACATGCATGTAATCAAAAAACTATGTGGGAGTGTGTAAAAAATATATAAAGGTAACTAAATTAAGAAATACTCTATTTAATCAATAAACTAAGAAGAAAATAAATCCATAATCTTTTACATAGTGAAAATACTATGGATAATAATAACTAAATCTAAATGAATAAATCCTTATTTATTGGATACCGTGTTTCCTAAGTACATGTTACCTTCAGTTTCATGACCTTTAAAAAGATAGTTTAAAACATACAAGGTGAAAACCCCACTAAGTCTAGCCAACTGACTTGTCCCATTAGACTATTGATGCATCGAAGGCCTATGTATAACTGCACCCCACCCTTTTTGTGCCTATCAAAATCATTCCTCATATATCGAATAATAAATTTAATTCATAAAAAATGTTCCTTATCAAATATCACAATGAATAATTGAAGTGGGTTTATCAATATTTTCCTTCATATAAAATAACCTTCAAATTCAACCCCATATGTAAAAATAGTATATGGTATAGGAGAAAATCATTTCCATGATAAATGATATGGATATTTTGGGGAAATTTTATTATCAATTATCCCTGGAAATTGAATATTTCATGGGTAATACAAAAATTAATCAATTAAGTAAATTTAAATACTATCCATGGTGAAATCAATAATAAAGAATCTATAGGAATAATAAGTATCGAATCAATAAAACATATCCCATGTAGAGTAAAAATTAAGGGTCTTTGTCATTGATGAATATAAAAACTGTGAATGATATTTTTAAAACATTCTTGTGGAAAATATCCATTACATTTTGAAATATATTTTGAAAATCCCAATTCTATTAAAATCATGTTTAAAAAGATTTCATGAAGATATGTTTAAAAATTTTAAAATTAATCTTCAAGGAAAGGATGATGGGTAATTTTATACATGTTGTACAAGAAAAAAAGAAAAATACTTTTATATTTTAAAAATGATATAAAGGTGACTTGTTTGGAAAGATAAAATAAGATTCCTTTGGAAAAAAATTAATCGAAAAAATGGGTATAAATTTGATTAATAAATTAATTTAAAAAGGTAAAAATATTTAATTTTTGTATTAAAACATTTTTTTGAGAAAAAATGGATTTCTGGTCAAAGTGGAAAATGAAGTCTCCAGCATACTCTGGATACAGAGTTGAGTTTCAGCACTACTTATCATCCTCATATAGACGGAGAGTCTGAGAGAACAATTCAAACTCTAGAAGATATGTTAAGAGCTTGCTCTATGGATTTCAAAGGTGGTTGGGATCAACACCTGCCTTTGGTGGAATTTTATTATAATAAAAGCTTTCACTTCAGTATTCAGATGGCTCCTTATGAAGATCTATATGGAAATAAATGCAGGACTCCAACTTTCTGGGATGAAGTTGGGGAAAGAAAGCTATTAGGACCTGATCTTGTTGATGAGATGGCAGAAAAGGTCAGATCTATTCAACAAAACATAAGAGCATATCAGAGTCGACAAAAAAGTTATTCCTACAACCAAAGAAAAGGCCTAGAGTTTGAAGTGGTTGATAAAGTGTTCTTATGAATATCTCCTTGGAAGAGAGTAATGAGATTTGGAAAGAAGGGAATGTTGAGCCCTAGGTATATCGGTCCTTTTGAAATACTGGATCGTGTTGGGAAAGTAGCTTACCGATTTTTGCTTCCACCGAACCTCTCTCAAGTTCATGATGTGTTCCATGTATCCCTATTGAGAAAGTACATACCTGATCCTTCACATGTACTCGGCTCAGAAGTTGTACCGCTGGAGCAAGATCTTTCTTATGAAGAACATCCGATAGGGATTCTCGATCGTAGAGAAAAATTTCTACGGAACAAGACCACTCGCTTGGTGAAAGTTTTATGGAGGAACCACCAATTAGAAGAATCTACATGGGAGCTTGAGGATATTATTAGGGAGAGGTATCCTCATCTATTTGTTACAAAGTGACGAATTTCGAGAGAGAAATTCATTTTAAGGGGGGTAGAATGTAACACCCGAGACTATTATGAGAAATATTTTGTTTTTATGTTATATACATCATAAAAGAAATCTTTCACTACACACAAAACTAGCTTCGCTTGCTTTACACGCAATCGTGACCTTCCTCGATATCTTGCGTCGTACGCAATACCGAGTTTCACTAAACAAGGATATGCTATTAAAATATTATTAAAACTAGCCGTTATGAATAGTAATACCCACTTTTTGAAATTTTGTAAATTTTATTTTTCAAAACAGACTTCATTTTTGGATTCGGAATATCAAAATTATCCAAGGGTGAAATTATTGTACTTTTCTGAAAACATTCAATTTTTGATGAATAGCTAAAACATTAGGTTACTATTTAAAAACCGACTTTTTATTTAAATAATTATTTATTTTTTTAAATTTATTTTAGGTCAAAATTGATACATAATACCTATATAAGTTCAAAGTAATTAATTGGAGTCATTTTAGAATAGTTTTAGATATATAAAAATTTTATTGAACTTTTCACCGTCTTTTACCCACCTCCTAGGAGAATTTGAAAATTTACATAAAACATAATTTTACCACTTTTGTGAGTGGAATCTTGAAAATCCGAGAGACACGGTTAATGTCATGTACTAAAATGTGGTTCAATGAGATGAAAATAATTTTTTGTGAATAGTAACTTTTTACTTTTTTAACCACGGTTAAAAGTAAATAGGGTAATTAAGGGTAAAATTGTTATTATTATTATGCTAACACATGTCCTAATTCTATTGGATAAGTGTAATTCGACCAAAAACAATCTTAGGAATACAATATGACCTTTTAGGTCCACTTGGATTAGATTAGGACATATAATATTAATTTATTTAAAGAAGGGTTAAAATAGTTAAAATCAAAGTTTAATAACTAAATCATTTTTAATATAGGGTTATACATAAGATAAATTCAACTATAAATATTCATTAGAAAGATACAAATATTTCATATATAATGGTATTTTATTTGTAATTTTTAGACTTTATATAATTTTATTTATTTATGACACAATGATGATGCAATAATTATCTTATTAATGAAATATTGACCTAATTGATGTTATAAATACCCAAATAAATGTAATTTGGGACTTTTGATGAATTCCAATAATTTTATAGTCTAATATTACATATTAGTACTGATTTAATTCACTTTTTTAGAACTAATATATCTCTTATGATTTTCACAAAAATCAGTTACCAAATAGTGTCCAAATTGAAATAAAATAGTTTTTAAAACAAATATTATATTATTAATTGTTATTTTATTCTTATAAATCTATGGTTACGAAAAAATACTTAGATAAAGATATATATATTAATAATAAACAACTTTGGGTTCGTTTTTCTGGTTATAGTAAGTTTATTACCCTTATAATGTAAGAAAACAAGAAGACGCGGTAAAAGTAAAATTATCTAACTTAAAGTTAAATCTAAATGATAAGATTAAAATAGAAACCTAAACTTGTCTAAATTATATTGGATGAGATTATTTAGACTCATACCCGTCTTATCTTCAAAATAAATGAATTTGGAGCTATTAAAAACCAAATACGACTTTATAATAAAATAATATTTTTAGTCTTCCCAAAGGTGCCCTTCTCCTCCCTTATAAAAGGGAACCTCCTCCCTCTCTTCCTCACACCACTTTGAGCCTTCATGCTCCTCCAACCCATTCCAAATTCTCTTCTACACTTCCCTAGAAACATTCTAGTGGTCCTGGTCTTCTTCAATGACCAATTTTAGTGCCCTAAGAGTTGGTCTCAAAGAGGCACTTCAAAGAAGAGGCAATGTCCGTTACCGATCCTTTCAACTTTATTTCTTATTCTACTTATTCTTATTTAGTTGTTTCATTATGAAGTAATAACATCAGTATCACTCATATACTTATATGTTATAATAAGTATGAAACAACCCTATTTCACCATCTATCCATCCTACGGAAAACGAAATCACCGCGCGTGTGTACGTACGGAATACCGTCTCCACGCCGTGGTGTAATCTATTTTCCACCACCACCATACTTGGATGGGTATAATGGTGTAAATAATAAAAATATATGATTATTTTAAAGTGATATTTATTCTGAATTAGTGTACATACACTCCAATACAATTTCACGATCATGGGAATGATATCATCGTTCGTGCGTACGTACAGAATACCGTCTCCACGATGTGATGCGACTCATTATATATGATTTTCATTGCATAATGAATACATAAATGAATTTAGTGAATAAATATGACATGTAAATGAGGTATATATAACCTAAAAAGAAGAATAAGAATTTATTCGTCAAAACACGCATAAAAACAAAAAGCAATAAACACCCGAATAACAAGTAACAATGAAATATTACTAATAAGAAGCTAAGAATATGACCATATATGATATCATAAAAATAAGTATGATTCTGGAATAAGGCAATGACATTATTTAAATCATTATACATGAGGTTCGGACACTTATGAAGCAAATTGGGCCTAAGGTAAGGGAAAATATCCCAATCTCATTTTTTATACGAGATTGTTTATACTTTGGTATTTACTGGGGTGTATTTTATCATCCACATCCATGTTTCCTCAATATGTAATATTATTTCCATCCACCTACAATTTTTTAAATCCAATTTTACCCTTCGGTGAGTTTTTAGTAAAAGATATGAAAGGAATCTTTTGTCGTTTTTCGTACGAGGTACTTTTTGACTTTTCTGATAAAAGTACAAGAAGAATGTTTTTTTAACTTATACGGCATGAATGGATTTTTAAAACATTATTTCCAAGAAGCTTCTTTTAAAAGTTTTAAAGTTTATTTTTAATCATCTTCTTTCAGTATAAAATTGTATGACATGCTACGAAAGGAAAAATGTTTTTGAAGTAGAAAGGATATTTTCCTCATGAATTGAGTTCAAGTGTTTTATCAAAATTATTTTCCATCTAAGATAATGTAGGGTTCAATTTCTATACCTATTATAACATTTATTTGATTATGTTGTGATGGAATTATTTTTATGAATTCCTTTATCTTATATGAATAGTTTTATGATGTCACGATGTTTAGGAATCCCATTTTTATTACATGGGTTATGCAATGATGTATGATTTATGATTTTGTGGAACACATAGGAATGGTATCATTATAAGATGGGTGGGACCTGTATCTCCCTCCAATGCATTGGGTAAAGATTTATATCTCATGAGATAGACATGGATGGAAGAGAAGGTTAAACCGGTTCAGTGAAATAGGACTGAAACGAGGAGTGAACTCGGTTCAGAAAAGGACTTTGTCCGCTAAGATAGTCTTGGCTATGAGCCTTGACTACTAAGAAATGATTCTCTATGATTATGTGTGTATGCCACAAAGTTTCATGTTTTATGTTATGATTATTGGGATTAAATTTCACTACTATGATTTATCCCATGTTATGAAATTATGATCTCTTTTGCAGGTTATGATTTCTAAAATGTTATGTTCTTATGAATATGATGTGATTGATATTTCTTTTTTTTACCCTTACTGAGCATTTGATCTCACCCTTTTATATTTTTTCGTTCCCCAGGTCAGGAAGAAGGTTATTAAGTAGGAAATGCCAAATGGGACTATAGATATGATGAAATAAATGGGAGACAATGTAGATGCTTTCTGAACCAGATGTTTATGTTTCCCAATTTCTAAATACTCTATACCTATACGGTCCTTTCCTGGTTTTGTTATATATTGTAATAAGGGTTCTTCAATTATGAAATAATAAAAATTTATGTAAAGTATGGGTCATTATATAATACCTATATAAGTTCAATGTAATTCATTGGAGTCATTTTATAATAATTTTAGATATATAAGATTTTTATTGAACTTTTTACCGTCTTTTACCCACCTCCTAGGAGAATTTGGAAATTCACATAAAACTTAATTTTACCGCTTCTATGAGTGGAATTTCAAAAATCTGAAAGACACGGTTAATATCAAGGACTAAAATTTGGTTCAATGAGATAAAAATATTTTTTTGTGAATAGTAAACTTTTACTTTTATTTACCACGGTTAAAAGTAATAGGGTAATTAAGGGTAAAAATGATATTATTATTACCCTGAAACATGTCCTAATTCAATTAGATAAGAGTAATTTGACCAAAAACAACCTTAGGAATAAACTATGACCATTTAGGTCCACTTGGATTAGATTAGGGCATTTATTATTAATTTATTTAAAGAAGGGTTAAAATAATTAAAATCAAAGTTTAATAACTAAATCATTTTTAGTATACGGTGATACATAAGATAAATTAGACTATAAATATTAATTATAAAGATAAAAATATTTCCTACATAATCGTATTTTATTTATAATTTTTAGACATTAAATAATTAATTTTATTTATGACACAATGATGATGTAGTAATTATCTTATTAATGAAATATTAACATAATTGATGTTATAAATACCAAAATAAATGTACTTTTAGACATTTTATAAATTAAAATAATTTTCTAGGCTAATATGACATGTTATTATTGATTTAATTAACTTTTTTCGAACTAATCATGCTGTTATGATTTTCACAAAAATCAATTACCAAATAGTGTCTAAATTGACATAAAATAGTTTTTAAAACAAATATTATATTATTAACTGTTATTATATTCCTAAAAATCTAAGGTTTGGATAAGATACTTATATCATGATATTTGAATCATTAATGGACCACTTGGGGGTCTCTTGGATGTATATGGTAATTTTATTAACTATATAATATAAAAATACAAAGTGACATGGTAAATGTCAATCTAATTAACTAAGAGTTAAAACTAAAAGATAAGGTTAATATAATGACACAAACCTGTTTAAAATATATTTTTTTGAGAGTATTTCGACCCATCCCCACCTTAGCTTCGAAATAAATCAATTTGGAGCTATTAAAAACCGAATATGACTTTATTATAAAATAATATTTTTAGTTTTTTCAAAGGTTCCCCTCTCCTCCCTTATAAAAAGGGCACCACTTACCTCTTCTCTTCACACCCTTTTGAGCCTTGAAGCTCAGCCAACCCCTTACCATTTCCATTATAAAATTTCATAGAAACATTCTAGAGTTTCTTTTCTTCTCAAAATACCAACACTACTTCCTTAAGAGGAATCTTAAAGGAGGTGCGTCGAAGAAGAGGTAATCTCTTCTAACGATTCTCACAAGTTTCTTTCTTCTTAAACTTCTTCTTATTTAGTTGTTTCATTATAAAGTAATAACATCAGTATCTATAATATACTGATATGTTATTATAAATATGAAACAACCCTATTTCACCTTCTATCCATCCTACTGAAAATTAAATCACCGCGCGTGCATACATACGGAATACCGTCTCCACGCCGTGGTGTAATCTATTTTTCCACCACCACCTTACTTGGATAGGTATAATGGTGTAATGAATAACTATATAAGATTATTATAACATCATACTTATTCTAATATATTATATCATCCCCTCTAATTCCATTCAATAAATATGGGAATGATATCATCGCTGGTACGTACGTACGGATTACCGTCTCCACGACGCAATGGGATTCATTTTCCAGGTTAACAATTCAAGAATGATTATAAAGTATATATAATAAGTAATTATGAAATATATGACATAATAATGCTACTGGATTTATGTATATATATATATATATATGTATTTCATCTACATAATTCAGTAAGGAAACAAAAAAACAGCATTCATGCATACGTACTGCCTATCGTCTACATGAACGGTGTATTTTATTTCATTTATCTATCTATGATATGTATATATATATATATATATATGTAATGAATATATATATTATATATAAATCATGATTTACATTCTGGAAGTAATTAAATCAAGATATAAGTAATAATAATATCAAGAACAACAAGTCCAAACACGTATGATAAATTAAATGATTTTACCCAAAACACTGCTTTAACATGGAATTTACAAAAGAACGGGTAATATAAAGTCATAAGTAAACCATATATGATATCATAAAAATTAATATTATTCTGTAATAAGTCAATGATATTATTTAAATTATTATACAGTAGGTTCGGATACGTACGAAGAATATCGGACCTAAGGTAAGGGATAATGTTACAATCTCAATTGTTTTCTATCCGAGATTTCTTATACGTAAGTATTTACAGGGGTTATATTTATCATCCATGTACAAGTTTTATAAAAAAGGTTTCATGTATGTTTAAAGTCCGTCTTACCCATTTTTGAATTTTACCACGTGTTATGGAAGGAATCTTTCTTTTTTTCATACAAAGAACTTTTTTACTTTTCCAACAAAAGTATGAGAAGAATGTTATTTTTTACTTTTACGGCGTGAATAGATTTTTACGGTTTCATAATGCCTAATTTTCATGAAGCATACTCTACAAGATTTAATGAATATTTTCCAAAAATCCTTTTCTTTTAAAATTGCATGGCATTTTGTAAAAAGAAAATGATTTTGAAGAAGAAAGTATATTTTCCTCAAGAATTCATTTCAAGTGTTTTATCAGAACCATTTTCCATATAAGATGAAATTATTTCATATTTGTATGTTTCAAGTATAATTACCCTATGATTTACATGGTTTCACTTTTTCTATGATCAAATGATATCCATTTTTTGTATGGATTATGTTATGATGGGATGATGTTTATGAAATCCATTTTATTCTTTGGGTTATGATGAATGATTTATGTTTATGTTGTGGCACAAGTAAGAATGATTTCATTATGAGATGGGTGGGACCTATATCTCCCTCCAATTAATTGGGTAAAGATTTATATCTCATGAGATAGACATGGCTGGAATGGTAAGTTAATTTGGTTTAGTAATAGAGGACTGGAACGAGGAGTGAACTAAATTCAGAAAGGGACTTTGTCCACTAAGATGGTCTTGGAAGCAATACCATGGCTACTATAGATATCATATCATGTGCTTAATGGTTTCCACAATCACATGTTTTATTCCCATGCTATTTTATCATGATTAATGTTTCTTTATGATATATTCCTTATGTACTGCCATGTTTTATGTCATTGCCCAAGATTTTGATGTTTAAAAATTATGTTCATGTTTTTATGTTCAAATGTATATGATTTGTTTTATTTTAACCATGCTTACCCTTACTGAGAATTTGAGCTCACCATTTATATGTTTTCTTTTCGCCAGGATTTAAAGAAAGGTTTCGGTAAGAAAACCAAAGTAGAAGATCTTTATGGAATATTTTGAAGATCTTTCACCATGATTAGAAGATTATGTTCCGAGTTTCCAAAGACACTAAAATATTAGGGTCCTTGTGTGTATTTTTTGTTATGTATTAAGTATTCCGCAAAACTAATTTAATGTCCATGTATGTCAAGATTAGGGTCTCTACACTTACTCTATGAAATGGATATCCAAAAATGAATTTTTATGCCTGAAGAACCAAAAAAAATAACAGTTATTAAGATCTATTGAAAAAGTCTTTATGTTTGTCTCTAAAAATTTTCCAAAACATATATGTTTAATAAATTATTCTATAAACCTAAAAAAATAATACATATTGGTTCATCAATAATATTTATTTGAAAAAAAATTTAACTAAAAAAATCCACAATAACCCGGAAATCGCTTATGCTACTGGGATACATGAAACCCTTAACATCCTTTGGTTATGGGATAAAGACCAATGGCCCTTCTGGATATGATGGGTTTTCACCTGTTATATAGGTTTTCCTTTTATTAAACTAAATTAATATAATTCGTATAATGATTCCAAAAAATAATTTTGGACATCCTTGAAATGAAATTAATCCTTAAATTAACTTTTTTACTATGATTTTCAACACAACTTATTTTTTTACAAAGTATAGTAAATTTATTTGTATATAAACCCTAATTTTTACCAATACCTTCAATATTATGTCTATAAAATGTAATGGAATTATTCATAAAATAAATTTTCAAGTAAATTATGTACTAAAATAATATGTTTCATTGCCATAAATTTCTTTCAATATATCTTTAATCATTGTTCACTCTAATTATATAAAACCTAAACAAGTTTATCAAGACATAGAACTTATCGTAAACATTAATCTTATAATATTTTGATTTAATCCATACCTATTATGTTAATTAATAAAAATTCTATTTTATTCTAATCCTCATATTTTATCTTAGTGTTATGTTCTATAATCAATGTTTTCGAAAATTTAGTTCCCATGGTTGCTACTGAACATCCTTTGACACCCACTATAGCACCCATACCCTACAAGATTAGATCTGATATCTACTACCATTACATTTTCATGATTACAAGTAATAAAATCCTAAAAGACTAAAAAGTGTAGTAGTATTAGTAAACTAGATATGTAAATGATTATTATATTTTAAATGAATAGAATAATTATATAATTATGTTTTTTTCAATGATAACATTATTCCGACATAGAAAATCCTTTCATATCTCTATGTGTACACTTCTTGGACTCTTAGGGAAAGGAAACAAAATAAGGGTGAGCTCAAATTCTCATTATGAGTTATGTATATTAAAAACAATAGTGAATAAACAAACATTATAAATATGTAAATTTCAATAACTATACTCACATTCCATGTAATCAATAAAAAATGGAGTGTCTAAACAATAGGGAAAACTAAACGACATAACAAACATTCTAAGTAATAAATAAATTAAGAGGGAGTGTGTAAACAATATGGAAATTTAAATAACAAAAAACACATGCATGTAATCAAAAAACTATGTGGGAGTGTGTAAAAAATATATAAAGGTAACTAAATTAAGAAATACTCTATTTAATCAATAAACTAAGAAGAAAATAAATCCATAATCTTTTACATAGTGAAAATACTATGGATAATAATAACTAAATCTAAATGAATAAATCCTTATTTATTGGATACCGTGTTTCCTAAGTACATGTTACCTTCAGTTTCATGACCTTTAAAAAGATAGTTTAAAACATACAAGGTGAAAACCCCACTAAGTCTAGCCAACTGACTTGTCCCATTAGACTATTGATGCATCGAAGGCCTATGTATAACTGCACCCCACCCTTTTCGTGCCTATCAAAATCATTCCTCATATATCGAATAATAAATTTAATTCATAAAAAATGTTCCTTATCAAATATCACAATGAATAATTGAAGTGGGTTTATCAATATTTTCCTTCATATAAAATAACCTTCAAATTCAACCCCATATGTAAAAATAGTATATGGTATAGGAGAAAATCATTTCCATGATAAATGATATGGATATTTTGGGGAAATTTTATTATCAATTATCCCTGGAAATTGAATATTTCATGGGTAATACAAAAATTAATCAATTAAGTAAATTTAAATACTATCCATGGTGAAATCAATAATAAAGAATCTATAGGAATAATAAGTATCGAATCAATAAAACATATCCCATGTAGAGTAAAAATTAAGGGTCTTTGTCATTGATGAATATAAAAACTGTGAATGATATTTTTAAAACATTCTTGTGGAAAATATCCATTACATTTTGAAATATATTTTGAAAATCCCAATTCTATTAAAATCATGTTTAAAAAGATTTCATGAAGATATGTTTAAAAATTTTAAAATTAATCTTCAAGGAAAGGATGATGGGTAATTTTATACATGTTGTACAAGAAAAAAAGAAAAATACTTTTATATTTTAAAAATGATATAAAGGTGACTTGTTTGGAAAGATAAAATAAGATTCCTTTGGAAAAAAATTAATCGAAAAAATGGGTATAAATTTGATTAATAAATTAATTTAAAAAGGTAAAAATATTTAATTTTTGTATTAAAACATTTTTTTGAGAAAAAATGGATTTCTGGTCAAAGTGGAAAATGAAGTTGGGTTTTCATAAAAACATTTTCTGAAGTTTTTTTAGTAAATAAGGGTAAAAAATGGTTCTATAACTATAAAATTGACATGAATAACTATAGTATAATAAAATTAAAGGTTTTATTGAATAATGATAATATAAATTCCTTTAAGTTAATTTCAAGAATAGGCAATCATGAATAGAATGAGATTGTAAAATAAACCCTTAAAATGATCATAATGTTGAAGGGAGAATTAATCTATGGATTTATTATGTGTATTAGCTATTAATCCAAATTAAATATTTGTAAATACATAAATATATTTTAAAAGTCGTTATACATATAATACTAGAATATTAATGAAAACCAGGACATAATATAACCCAATGAAATGGAATTGAGTTATCAAATTTCATAACCACTTGGTAACTTTACATTCATCTCCCCTTAGATGAAATACATCAAATTGAAACTAAAAATTCCAAGAATAATGAATTCTTAATGATATTAAATTTAAAATTTGTTTTATATATTCTATGTAAAAGAAACTAGGTTCATTACATTACAATATTCTTTAATGAAATGAAATCGAGTAAATTCTCTTACTACTTGTTAACATTTGAATTATAATCCCCATGAAATAACTAAAATCAATTGAAACTATAAATACCATGAAGCTAAATTTTTTAGTTATATAAAATACATTATGGGCATTATATACACCACACAAAAGATATCCGTGGTTAAAATGGTGTATGCCTTATAGAAGAAAATGTGAGACAAGAATCTCTTACCCTCTTTTCTTTTAATTGAATGTTCTTAACGTCCTGTATAATGGTTTTAATAATGTTATTAAATTATTAAAAAACCATAATTATATTTATAATATCATGAATTATTATTTTTAAAAATATTTTTACTCTTCCATTAATGATCTTTCCTTATTTTCATCACTTAAGGTATTAACTGCTTTATTTTTCGAGTATGTTTTGACTTGTTATATTTTTTTCTTATTAATTAAATCATGATTTCATAATATAAATATGTGAAACATTATTTAATTATCATATATATTCAGTATAAAATTATTTTAAATAAACAATAAGATAAGGACATTAGAAATGAAATTCAACGTTCATGGAGATGGTATGTCGTACGTACACATGAACGCTGCATCCATTTCTTTATCATATTTAAAAGAATGAAAAGTAAATGATATATATGAATATTATAATTAAAGTATAATATTTATGTAATATATTTCAAATGTTTTTATTGAACCCATTCTTAATATATTCTATGTAATGTTTGAACGAATCACATCGCTTTGAGAAATAGGTAGTCCACACGTCCACAAATGATCTTATCGTATTCCCACAAATTGGAAATCATGATGGTATGTGTTATATAAGAATTACAGTAGCATAAATACGTTATAAATATAATATATATCATATATAAACTATAAATTAA
Organism: Viscum album; assembly: GCA_963277665.1. Classification (NCBI taxonomy): domain Eukaryota; kingdom Viridiplantae; phylum Streptophyta; class Magnoliopsida; order Santalales; family Viscaceae; genus Viscum; species Viscum album. The sequence goes on from OY728160.1 coordinate 1,569,946,814, forward strand.
ACTTTATTTTCAACCTTTAATTGTGGTAAATGGAAAAATAAACAACATCGATTTGCGAGGTGGAAGTCTTTTATACACAAGGATGATGGTTATGTATCACATATGATGGAAATGTGTGTGATTTTAGGTCATACCACTGAAATAAAAAACAAATAATTATATTTAATTTACTGATGTATTTATATATTCATGATATAAACTTAATTTATTGGGCGTAGAATAAAATGAATCAAACGGGGTCATTGAAGAAAGTGACCTCTTATTTAGGCAACTCATTTTAATTTATATAACTAAATACCTCCTTGGGTGGATTTATGTCAAAATTTAGTCTTCTAGGATTAGGTTAGGTATGTTTTGAGCTTATTTGGGCACGTTTTTTATGAAAAAATGGTTATATAGGTGTGAATTAGTGGGATGGGAAACTACCTTTTATAGTGGAGGAGGGGTGGAATTCTTGTAAATATAAAAAGGTAAACACTATTGAGAGGTATCCCATACATAATCTGCCTCAAATAATGATATATATTTTCGATAAAATTGAGTATATTTATGAAATATGTCTATAAAATAAGTTTTTGACTAGTTTATATGTAATTTCGGCCCAGAAGTTTAAGGTTTAGTCCCTTGTTATGCTTAATTTTACTTTAATCTCTATAATTAATTTTAACTACATTCACTAATATTGTTGGTAAAATACAAAGTTGAACATAATATAAATTATATATTATGATTATTAAAAATATTAAATTCTTTTTTCAAAATTACAATCATATAAGAGGGAGAAATTAATTTAAATTTAATCTTATAGATGGGATGAAAAATCGAGTTTTAAAAAAAATGTCAAAAATATTGAATTTTTTTAAAACCAATTTATATGTGAAATTAGTTCCACTAACCTAAATTGGAATAATTTATGTGTAATTTAACTGAATATAATTTAAAAAAATTAATATAATTTTACTATATAAACAAATTAAGCAAAAAACATTTTTCAATTAAAATTCAGTATTTTTCAACATTCATAAAAAATGATACTTCTCATAAAAATATAAAAAATACACCCTAAGATAATGGTTTTTTATTTTTATTTCAAATTTAAAATTTTTTCGTAATTTATTTTTTATATAGGTTCTCCATTAAATGGAATCAAACCCGCATTTACAAAAATATAGGTTTTTTATTCATAATATTTGTTTATTCTTAATTTATGCCCATAAAATCTATTTTATAAATGTAAAAAATACTTTATTTAATATAATATATATATATATATTATTTAATATCATTCAATAATAGTAATTGATTTATTTTTTTATCACAAAACACATTTTGTTTATAAAAATTGTTTCTATAAAAACATTCCCTTTATATTCGATTGGTTATTATATTCATTTATAATTAACTACTAACCAATGAATTCAATCATATATACTCATATGTTAGTTAATCCTATTCATAACTACTAATTTGACTATTGGGTTATATATTAATTTTTTTAAGAAATAATATTTTAATAATAAATCGTTGTTCAGTAAAACACTTTCTTGCATGTAACGAAAGCAACAAAGAAACTCGGTGTTTCCTGTGATGCAAGATAACTCGGTACATTTTCATTAGAAGATATAGAATAGATTAAAAAATATTAAATATTTATTAAAGTCATGGGATGTAATATTAACTTCTACTCTATGTGTTTTTTTCACTAAAAGATATGAGATACAATGTTCTTACTTTAGAATTTGGTGGTGTTACAACACACCTCTTCCAAAAAACCCTAGATGGACGTAATCAAGAAGAGACACCTTGGAATTGGGTGTGATTTCCTTCAGCTTTGACCTGAAAAATGAAATTTTCAAATACACAAAGGCCCAAGTAGGGTGTGACATTTGGATACCAACATTAATTTATTTAAGGATTTTCCCCCTAAAAAATAATCTTTGTTGACAACATTTTCAAAACTAAAAGCCATTGAAAATATAAAATTTTCAATTACACTGTTAAAATTCATTTGGATTTCTATTTCAAACAAAAAAATCCTAAAAAAATTACCAACATGGCTCAAATAAATAAACATATACATTGTTAATAATGATATCTATATAATAAAAAATCATTTCTAAAGGTGAAAGTACCATAAAAAGTTATAATCACATGGATAGAAAATTGGAATAATATATATCATCACATCAAAATAGACCTAATCAAATGCATAATCATATAAACCAATTAAAAATGTGTTATGTTATCATCGGGGCTCTAATCATTAGAGATATCCTGAGTTAGTAAAAAATAATGCTAGATATCTTTTAAAAATGAATTCTCTCACAATTTTCCATAGTCCCAACATGGAAGATATCATGGTATACCTACACCAAAGGCTATCAAGGTGCCTTGGAAACAAAAATAAATTCTCACACTGTCCTCCCACTAGTGGGTCACACCAATACATGGATAAAACAATAATGATTATCACATATTCCTCCCTCTGAAGTCTAACATGGTCCCTCAAAAAACCTCTCAATCATACCTGAGTTAGCCCATGTGATACTATATTCCAACACAATCACAAAAAAGTTTCCATATAAAAATATCTATAACACAAGACATTCCATAAGAAATATAATAATCCTATCAAAACCTTTTCAAATGTAAAACCATTTCAAAAACCACTTCATAAATCCTTTTAAATGAATAAAAATTGGATCCATTTTAATAAGAAATCAGTGTTCTAGGTAGACAAAATCATTTGGAACCCCCCCCCCACCCCATTAAACCCCTAAATTGATAAAAAAAATAAATGAATCACCTAAAACATGGAATATGAAGCAATAATAAATCACATAAATGGAAATGTAAACAAAAAAATCCAAGGAAATTTATAATTTTATGGTATGTTAGGGAAACATCCATTAAATAGATACATCCCCCACAAATATTGTCTAAAGATCATCTCTTTAGATGATAACCACCTAGAAGAAGTAGAATAAGGCCTCACACTCCTAATGAAAAATAGAACAAACCATTTACCTCTAAAAACACAATGATCATCCAAAAACCCCTTATAGGGGTACAAATATCTTGTAAAAAATGAAAATAAAGGCTTAAAGATGGGTAAAAGATGATAAAACTCAATAAAATTAACTTACCACATGCCAAAAAATGACTAGCTTGAAAATAACCTCCAAGGTAGTGGGGAAAATACACCACCAATGAATAGGGGTTGTTCATGATAGAGTAGGAGAATGATGCACAAAATCATAAACCTAACATTGGAATTTTGGTTAAAAATAACTTTTCATGTGAGCTAGACAAGGCCGCATGGTTATGCCACATAATTTGGAAAATCATGTGAAAACTATAAGGGTTCCATTTTCTATTTAAAAAATGAGCCTCATGGATTTCCCTGGGTATCACAATATTTGAAAAACTATTCTCAAATAGTGAAAAACCCCTTTGTCAAAAATTATTACACCTTCGTACGGATAGATGCATGGTTAGAAAACCCATAACAAATCAGTGCACCTTGGCATTTCATTCCAAAAACTCTCATTTTCCTCTCCTAAGACATGGTAACTCAAATAATGAATCAAAATTAAATAAAACAAAAAATTAATTGTACTAGTGACCTGACCTGTGTCACAAACTCCCCTCCCTACCACTTTCAACCCTATGAAACTTTTCATGATTCTCTAGAATAAAATAGGTGAAGTGACTACTCCCTCAACCAACATTTTGTCTCCCATGTATTAAAGATATACCCTCAAAATTTCCTTATAACATGAACCAACATGATCTATTTACCTTGTAGCACCTTGTTCAGATGATACAAAATATTAAGAAGCTTTTGTACAATGATGGACTCCTGCTCTAAATCCATATCTTCCCACTACAACGCATGAGATGGATCAAAATGATATCTATTCATATGGGATACATGAATGACATCATCCATACTGTCTCAGTATTGGGAAGAGATAGGAGATAATTCCTTGGTTAGACTGAGCCTTATCTAAGAATCATCCATACTGTCTCAGTTATTTCTTGTGACTTTGAAATGTAAATAACTATTAAAGAATCATCCATATTGTCTCAGTATTCTCTTAGATGAGTCTCATTCTAACCAATGAATTATCTCCTATCTCTTCCCAATATATATATGATTGGAATTTCTTCCCATTCAATACCTCAAATCGGTAAATCTTGATCAAGTCTTGATAAGTGTGTTTTAAAAAAAGTCTAACAATTGAAGGTTCCTCTCCCACAAATTGTTAATATTAATCACTATTTCCTATAACATATCCTTGAGCGTCTAGATATTCTACTCAGAATAACCATCCACAAGTGGAGGACATACAATTATCAATTTTAGCTTGGTTGACAAATAATTGTAGTGTACCATCCAAAATAGAGATATCAAATGGGAATATAAATCTAACACTATCATCAAATGAACTCTTGAAGTTAAAAAACCTCTCGATCATATAGGAAACTGACATCCTCAACCTTCATCCACACCTTTATGGGTAGAAAATTGGTTTATTTATTCTTGTGATTTACAATAACCTACCTGAAATCATTCCCTCATGGAGTATAAAGTAGACTAATCATGGAATCCATATAGATCTCATACCACATTCACACATTCATTGTGAGTGGATGCAATATCCCGACTGGCCTCTCATGCTCAGTATTGATCCTATGGTAGGTCAAACACTTATAAGAGAATTCTATCACTATAAACGTCTCATCTCGGACAGCTAATAACTGCCCCTCAAGGTATAAAACATCATGGCCACCCTCAGATGAACAGACCGACTAGATTGATTTTTCTTTAGTTTCACCTCCTACCCCTATCTCAATAGAACATCCACATGATTCTGGAAGATAAGGGAGTCATCGAGAGACTGAGGCCAATAAACCGAGGTATCCCTACTTGTTTAGACACTTTTAATTAGCTAGCACTCAGGGTTACATGCCTACTCAATACTCACACATTCGATAAGGGAGGGTGAGACCTAGACACTAGAAAAGAAAACCAACCCTTTATCCTCTTATGCACCTAGCCTAAGATTAGAAAACAAACTCATCATACTCCAATCATCCAATGTTTTATTAACAACCTACAATGTAAGTATTCTTCTAATAGTTTTTGTAACCATATTTTCCTTCCTAGGTTTTTATGCAATTTCTAAATAACCATTCTGAAGTTACTCAACTCAGTGCCTCTCTATGAGGTTAAAGTATCTCAGGTTGAAAATGTGCATCAAGATCTTATGATCCCAACACACTATAAATCTCTTCGTGAAGAGGTAATGTCACAACATATCTAGTACATGCATGAAATATTCTAATTTAATGTCATGGGTGGGATAATTCCACTCTTGTATGTGTATCTACTGCAATATATATACTACCACATGGTCATCCTCTATCAGGAATTGTCCCAAAACAACATCATAATGATCGAAATACAAAACATAATCTCTCCCATGATTAAGAAGTATCAATACTGGCACAAATTTCAAATGGGGTTGTTACTACTCAAAAGCACTATGGAAATTCACATCTAACTTAAATTACTCCCTTTTAATATTCAAAGCCATCAATGGTTAATCTAGCCCAGATAATCCCCAAATGAAATGCCTATAATAAACATAAAAGACTAGAAAACTTTGTATCTATAACACATTCTTGGTCTCCTTGCAAAGAATGATAGTATAAGACCTCTCAAGATCCCCAAAAACTCCTACCTCAAAAATCACATGATCCAAAAAAAATTACATTTTGGATCCAAAAATGGAACTTTGAAAACATCGAATATATATTATGGTCACTTAAAATGAAGAAAAACCCTCTAGATGGTCTGGATGATCCTCCTATTTCTTGTAATACACCATGATTTCCTCTAAAAATGACCAAAAATGAGCACAAAAAACACTGGAAGGTCATTTTCATTAATTCTATGGAAATTCAGTGAGTATTAGTAATCACAAATTGAATAACTAGATACAAAAACTATCCATATTAGATTCAAATAACTTTCATTGGATCATCATTGTATAAGAACATTAAATAATAATTCCCTAATCTCAGATTGATCCTTGAAAACTAATGTTCCAGTTTTAGTATATCAAATAGTTCATCGATTCTGGACAATTGATATCTATTCTTTACTATCACTCGGTTCATCTTATGATAATCTATGAATATTTAGAAGCTACCATCCACTTTATTTCCATATATCACTGGTGAAGACCAGGATGAAACATGAGTATGGATAAAACCCTTTCCCTAAAGATCCATTAGATAAATTTTCATATCCTTCATCTCTTAGAGATCTATTTGGTAAGAGGACAAAGAAATAGGGCTCATCCTAGGGAGTAGATCGATAGTAAACACAACCTCTCATTGGGAATCCATTCCTGAAAAATACTATGAAAACACATCTAGATACCTTCCCATGTCCACTGGAAGCTCACCCTATCATGACCTAACCCATGCCAGGGCTCGAGCCATAACTACCCCAAGCCTGCCTCCATAGGCCATAGGTTGCTGACAAGCGCAGAAGGTATAACTAACTCATGGAGGAATTTTATTAAGAACCTGTACTCGCGTGCATGACCAACTCAATGAAAAATTTCTTAGGAAAAGTAGAAAACATTAAACAATACTATAAATTAATCCAAGAATGCATTAACCTCTAGATATTGTAAAATTACAGTTGTGTAAACTGAAAGATAAGGGGAAAATACATGTCAAACAAAAAATATGTCCAAACATGAAAAAACTAGAAAAAATTAAATAGTTGAGAAATCACATCCCTTATATCCCAACCTACAACCACCATACATTTTCCAAGAACCAAGTATCCCAAAGCTCCTCTAAATTCATAGTCAACCTATCTATCATTTTCAAAATATACGACACATGTGGTAAAATCCCAGGTAGAATTAAATATATACATACACAGTAGAATGCCCCGAAATGGGTGTATGGGGGAAGTAAGAGATAAAAATTAAAAGTAAAGTATTAAATAGAACAAGGTACAATGAAAGTGTACATATCAACCCAAAAAGATATTTAAGGTAAGATTTTAGAAGAACAAAGATATAAAAATGGTGAGTAAATGAACTAATCTCGAGCCTTCTCCACCTATCCAATGAGAGTAGACTCATCCAACTATGATATTATAGACAAAGAAAGAACTTGGAATACCCTGTGTGTATTCACATATCCTAGAAGAATACTATCAAATTACAATGTGTGAATCCAAAAGAAAGAATATATATATTCTTAGTCCAAGAATAACAAATGAGAGAGTAAGGGTATCTCCATCTCAGAGCTCTGCCTAAGATGAATAATTTCCAATAGCACTAAAATAATTCCATCAACGATGCCAAACATCTAACATATCTTCCCCAAACACAAAAATGTAAGCTAATCAATCACCAAACCTAGATATTATTCAATTTTTTGGGCACTAACTCACCCACATAGTTTTAGGATGCATCACAAGAATGTGTCCTTGTGGGAAAGGCGTCCATCTTCCTTGTGAGTCCAAAGACATGTCAAACCATGTCTTGTCACTATGTCATATAGTCTAGGGACCAAAAATTATTGGAAACTATACCACACCCTAGTATGATAGGAGGGTCCCGCTATGATAGTAACTGATGAATTAAACTATTTAGTCTTACTAGAGTATGCAACTGGGGAAGGTCATTGGGAAACTCCATAGCATAGTTCTACTGGAGGGTAATCCAAGTAAGGTCTTCAGGGAACTCCACTACCCATTCCTGCTAAAGGGTAAGCTAATAACAACAATGAACTCCACTACCAATCCCTACAGGAGGGTAACTCATAAATATCATTAGGGAATTCCACTTCCCATCCTAGTTAGAGGGTTGTCCCAGAATGATCTGGTAATCATGTAAGATCATTGTTGACATTGGGTGTCACCTCAGTGCATCAAGACTATAGCATCTCTCATAGTATCTCAAAATGAACAACGGAGGGAGACCACATGTTCTATGTAGAAAAATTCTCAAAATAGGCTACTCACTTTCCTCAATCAGACACTGAGTTAAAAATTCACATTTCACCTCATCATGCTCAAATGGAATTTCAAGGGCCCAAGACATAGGTCCAAATTAAATACCTGATATTGTTCTTGAAGAGTCCACATAAATTTTCTAGTCAAATCATTATATAAATTTATTCCTTATGACACCTTATGAGGGAGATATGTTGGATACGACATTCCACAATAATAAATATTTTATTATTATTGGTTGTGTCATTGACCCGGGACATAACTTGAAAAGAGGTATGCAACATCAGTCTTAAAATGATTTCCTCAATTCTTGGATCACTTTTTCATTGACGATTTTTCAAATGAATGACTCCATTAAATGATATAACTGAGATAAGAACATTTAAAAAATATTTATATCTCATGTAATATATCTCATATCTTATATCTTATATCTTATATTTCATATCTTATATCTTATATATTATATCTCATATCTCATATATCATATCTTGTATCTTATATATTATCTCTTATATATCATTTCTTATATCTCAAATCAATAGATTGAGAATCCCTTTATCGCAATGATTCCAGACTTAATATTTTCTCTCCAAACCATTATCGCATCGTCGATCCTCCACAAATCTGGGGGGAGATACAGCTTGGTGTCGCATAACAAATTCGATACGGGACTGTGGGCATCCAAACAGAGAATAATGAAAATATTTGTGGGAGAAAGTTACTATAAACCAATATTTTAAACATCACCATCCAATTATTCTTTGTCTTTGATCAATAATGGGGCATCGGGGTTAGAACATTGATTAAACAATTTGAAATATGGTACTTGGGGTCATGAAAATTCCATAACAAGATGATGATCGAAGAAGGAATAAAAATATACTCAATATTTTAATACAAAGGAATAATAACCCCAAAATATGTGTCCTACATCTATTTTGGATGAATCATTGGTAAATAACATGCCCACACAATGATTGGAAGAATATTATGTGTTTTTAGCTTCTTGATCAGATCTGATTTGATGTTCCATTTTCATTTATCTCATTTCGCCAAAGGTGGTGGGAGGATCTCTCACTGGTGGATTCTAGAAATTATGAGGCCAACCATAGAAAGTTTATATTAACAGTAAATTTATAGACATCATTTTAGGTCAAATAAATTTAATTTATTTATTTATTTCATTAAATTAATCAACCTAATGAACCGCCAATGAGAAAAGGGTATGAATGTCCTGTAGCAACTCATTTTATGTCACACCATGGGAAAACATCGTGCTCTAGACCCATATGTGGTCTCAAATTTCGTATATGAGAAACGTTTTAAGAGTTATCTCATTTCCTTTATCTAAATGTGTGTGAATACTATAAAATATATTTAATATTTTTATAAAATTAATTCTAGGAACACCAGGCCTCAAAATCGCATTTCTTCTCAATACTTAACTCTATAAATATATATATATAAATATTTAAAATCTTTACAAAGAAAAAACTGGGTTTCTACATCATTCTAACCATCAAACATTTAATCCTAGAAAATACAAGAAATAGGAAAACAACTTGACCTACTAATCCCACACTTGGATACCTTACTCCTAGGAACACTCCACTATGTTTCTATGCATCCACGTCACATGAACCAAAGGGATGGTTCGTCCATGCATGGTCTTCTCCTATCGATCCTCGGTTGGCACTAGGTGCTCCACAAAGGTGGCTTCATCCTTTATGTACAACTTTCTCTAGTCAATGATGTGCATTGGTTCATGCACGTATTTCATTATATGAGAAATGTGGAAGTCATCATGTACCCCCTCTAGCTATGGGGTAGGGAGAGGTGGTATGAATCCTCTCCAAATCACCCCATGACCTCAAAAGGACCAATGAACCATGGGGATATATTCCCTCCTTGGAAGGACCTCTACAATCATCAATATAGGTTGAATCACAAGAAAACATGGTATCCCTACTCAAAATACAACTACCTACTGTGGTGGTATGTGTAAGATTTATTTCTACTATGGTCTATCCCCATCTGCTCCTAGATGACTTGGACTTTCTTTATTGTCACCTGCACCAAATCTAGTCCCACAATAAATTTCTCAATGACTTATTTCTAGAACAAGGGTGATCTAAAGGGTCTCTCGTATAGGGCCTAATAAGATTTCATGTCGATGGTAGAGTGGTTGCTAATGTTTTATGAAAACTCTACCAAGGGCATGTTATCTTCCAAGATCCAGTAGAATTCTTACATGAAATCCCTTAGAATATGCTCTAGCACCTGGATAGTGCCATCGGTCTACCTATTAGTTTGGGATTAAAGGTTGCACTTATCCAAATATGTGTCCCAAAATCCATATGTAGGACTCTCCACAGTCATTATGTAAACCAAGCATCACGATTAGAGACAATCATCATGGGTATCTCGTGAAGGTGAACGGTCAACCATACATACAGCTAACACAAACTCTCCACCAAACTTTATTCCATAATGGAAAGGAAGTGTGTATAATTCATGAGTCGTTCAACTATCACCTATATGGAATCATAGCCCTTCACTGTGTCTGGAATCCCTTTGACAAAGTACAAAGATATATCATCCCACTTACACTCAATGATCTAATGGGGCAGCAACAATCCTACCCAAACATGGTGCTCAACCTTCACCTGCTTACATGTGAGGCACCAAGATACTAACTCATCTATGCATTATTCACATTCCACACCACCAAAACTATGGATAAAGAATTTTTACATCATCCCCACATTTGGGTGTACATTTTTTTGATAAGTGTGGAACTCCGACATCACATCCTCAAACATTGCATCTGGAACAACTATTCTCCTCTGAAATAAAATAACGTGATTACCTCCTTCATAATATCCATCTTGTATGTTTCATGTGGGTATCTAATCATGTAAGACCTCACAGTTGATGTTTCATATCTAGAACTCTCTCACAAGATCAAGGAGAGAAGGATTCAACAGCATCAACTGAATAAATTTTGTTCCCTCCTACTCCACCAGGGTTAGTTTTAGGGAAGAAAACTTCTCTAAAGCATCATTCACTAAGATATATTGTGACTTCCAGCTAAATTCATCTACTAAAATTTTACCCTTACATATATTATAAACTATATTTAATTAATATTCTTTTAAGAACTCCAAACATCGTTGCAATAGTAGGTTCATGTCTCTCTAAGTGAAGATGTACCTGAGACTCTGGTAGTCTGAGTAAACCAGAAGGTGCTCTCCCAGAAGATATTTTCTTCACATCCTCGGGGTGAAGACTACTTCTAGAACCATCCTCATGTGATCAATATGAAACTAATATATTATAGATTAAAAGAATATATTTCCGATGAAGACAAAAAAATGGTCCAATTATGGCTGAAAGACTTGGTTCATCTAATTCAAAAACATGGAGGGTAATTCGTCACACAAAAGGGCATCATTAGAAAATCATACTATCTATAGCATCATTAGAATTTTGACTTTGGAATTTCAACCTTGTGATCCCTCAACTAGCGGTACCCAAATATGAGATTAATATTCGAGAGCCATCTTGTGCCTCAAAACTGATCAAAGATATCATCAACTCTTATAAATGGATAATTTATGCTTATCAAGGTCTGGTTCTGGTGATGATAATCCACACAAATCCATAATCACATGTCCACCTTTTCCTGAAAAACATTGGATCTTCCCAAGGGGACACACTAGGTATGATGAAACTTTTCTCCCAAAGGTTTTCCACTTATAACCATAGCTCCAAGATCACAGTAGGATCGATCTGATATGTCATAGAATATATTGGGGTGATCCCTGTATGCAATTCAATGAAGAAACCCATCTCCCACCTCAGAGGTAGTCCTTGAACATTTTCTAGGAAGACATCATTATAATTATCCACAAATGAAAGACCCTGGATTCCTAAAGAGGCTATTGAACTAGGGATACACCTTCCACCTGATGGGTGATGGGATTCAGTATCCTTCTTGTTGAACTCACTTTTCCCATAATGAGATCTCTCTCACCATATAAGGATAATATTGTACCACCATTGCATAATAATATAACTTCTTTGTGGTGAAAATTAATATAGGATCGGACCATGGAAATCCAATCCATTCCCAAGATGACATAATAGGGATTCATTGTGAGGACCAAAAGGTCCCATGTGAACCACTCATCCACAAGAGATTTCTCACACTTCCAACAGATAAACGATACATAAAAATCATTCCCAGTATGAACCTCAAGTCAAAGTTTTTGTGCTACTACCTTTATTGGGGGCTCCATCTTCTGCACTTGCAGTATTGAGATAAAATAATGATTGGAACCTCTATCTACTAATATTCAGGAAGATTTTAGGAAATAAATATTGTACCTATGATTATCTTGTGCACTGTGGTTTCATAGACATTCAAAGGATGAAGTTATCCACAGCCCCAATAGCATACTCCCTGAACTTGATGTTGGCCATCTAGTGGTGGTGGTGGAAGGACCTCATAACATCATCCTCCACCTGTATCTCCTCCTGGTCCTCTACTAGATCCACCTCCCTAGGGACCACCCTGACCATGCCTGGGAGATCCATGATCATGGAACTGCCTCTGTTTTAGCAGTCCATCAGTTATCATTTTAGGATACTCAACAAGTCTAGTCAAATAGTCTCCATCCATGTGATCTTTCCCATCACCAATGTAGAACCAACCCTCCCCATTCTTACATGGTTCTCTGAATTTCCACTACACTGTATTAGCATTTCCATGAGCCTTCTCACAAAAGGGTCTCCTATGTCGAGATCCTATCAACTGGTACCTACTAGATACTGAAGATGACTTAGATCCATGATTCCCACTTCTAGCTCTAACTATGTGGCGTCCCACCAAAAAACAATATATCCCACTAGCACCCACACTATCACCCCGATATAATTGGTGATTCAAAAGGGAACTATACTAGAATAGATATCTCAGTGGATTCGCTGCTCAAACATTTGTACTTAGAATTAGTCATACCAAATCATTTCAATACAGTATCATGTAAGGCCCATGAACTCACCACATACTCATCCACCATCATCCCTCCCAACCACAATTCAACATGCTCCATGACCCGAACTTATTATAAGAAGGAGGGTTAGTAATCCTCATGAAAAATATACTATAAATCATCCCATGAGAGTGTTGACTCTTTATGTATCTGTGTAACCCAGATCCCCCAATCTCTAGCAGCTCCATGGAAAGGTATGGATGCTAAATACACCACCTAATTTATCAGGGTCCAAAAAAAGCATGAAGATGCAGACCACTAATTTTATCCAATCCTCTTCTTCCTAAGGATTTGGATCACTACGGCTCCACACGTCTCTAACTGTGGAACTTGCAGAGCAGGCTACGCCTGTGTGCATCCTCATCCTCCTATACTGGGATGATATATTACTCAATAGTTCTAGGTTCTTTTACCTGGACACCAAGATGAAGGGGGTCACATGATGCACTCTAAAATGAGGCCTTGTCTCTTATATGGTTTTCATCAGGAACTGAAGCCGATATCCTAGATTGTTGTCTTAGTTGAGGTATCCTGAATGTTTCAAGGAGTACTGTAGCCAAAAGAACATAATTATATCAACAATAATGGGGAGATAACATAAGAAGGAAAGTCAAATAATCTATCCTATATGATGCATGTACCATTAATACACGGAACAAATGTCTCGACAAGATGATTTGTCAAGCAGGTACTCAAGGTCCTAGTGAATGGATATGTCAACTGCATATACCATCACTAGACTCCCTAGCCTAAGAGCCACACTCACGAAACATTGACACTATTTCCCTAAACTCAACTGATACTTATTGAGGGGATATTTTTTACCAATGTCCCAAGGAATTTACTTTCTCTGATATCAATCTGTCATGACCCAACCCGTGCTAGGGGTCGAGCCATAACTACCCCAAACCTACCTCCACAGGCCAATGGCTGGCAACCAGTGCTAAATGAATAACTAACTCAACAAGTCATTTTCCGAAAAACCTATGCACACACACATTTCTAACTCAATGAAAAATTTTAGAGGGAAAGTACAAAAGATATAACACTCTAATAACATAAACCAAGAATGCGTGAACCACTAGACAGTATAAAATTATGGTAGTGTAAACTGAAAGTAGAGGGGAAAATACAAACCCAACTAGAAATATGACTCAACCACGCAAAACTGGAAAATTTTAAAAAGATGAGAGATCCCAGCCCCTATATCCCAAGCAATGAACACCGTACATGGTCCAAGCACCTAGTATCACTCAGCTCTTTTGAATTCATGATTGTCCTTCCCATCATCTGCAAAAGACACAACACATGTGGGAAAATCCCATATAGGGGTGAGTATATACACACTCAGTAGAATGCCCTGAAACGGGTTATAGGGGAGAAATAAGAGATACAACTAAAAAGGGAAATATTAGATAGAACAATTTGTAGTGAAAGAGTATAGATTAACCCAAAAAGAGAGTGAATGTAATCTTGTAAAACAAAATGGGGATAAACACAATTATTTGATGAACTACTCATTGAGATTTTTCCACCTATATTAAGAGAGTATATTCATCCAACCATGAAATTCTAGACACGAAAATCATGCGCCAAACCTTGTGCATCTTCACCTATTCTAGAAAGAGAGTATCCAAATCCTAAGTGTGAATCAAGATGAAAGAAAACATTTATATATATATATATATATTTGTGTGTGTGTACATAGTCAATGAATCTCAACCGATATAGTAAGGTGACCTCCATCTCATAGCTCAACCCAAGAAGAAGAATCGCCGAAAATTCAAAAAGAACTCCATAAATGATTCCTAATATATCACATGTCAACCCCTAACACACAAGTCTAAGGGAATAAATCATCATATATTGATAATATCACTTGGGGTGACACTGTCTCGCCTGCACAGTTTTAGGTCATGTCACAAGAATGCATCTTAGATTAGAAAGAATTCCTCTTCTTTGTGAGTCAAAATCCACATAAAAACATTGTCTTATCACTATAACACATAGTTTAGGGGACACAAATTCTAGGTAAGGATCTCATGACTTGGTATGAATGGAGGATCAAAATCAGATATTCACTGAGGAACTACCCTACCAAGTCCTACTAGGTGGTACCACTCGAGAATGTCATCAGGAACTCCACTATCTAGTCCTACATGATGGTAAGCCTAGTAAGGTCTTTAGGGAAACCCACCACCTGTATCTAATAGAGGTTAATCCTAGAACATCAAGGAACTCCACAATCCAGCCCCTACTGGATGGTATCTCTAAAATATCATCGGGGAACACCACTGCCCATCCCTATTAGAGGGTAAGCCTAAAAATCTCTGGGGATCTTGTACAATTCTTGTAGTCATCGGGTGTCAAATCCATGTATCATGATCATAACATCTCTATTCATATCTCTAAAACCGCAGTAGAGGGAATCATCTTGTTTTATGTGGAAAAATTCTTGAGATATGCTATTCACTTGCCTTAGTCGGACACCCGGTGAAAAAGTCGCATTTCCCCACATCATGCTCGAATGAAATATCATGGGCTTGAGCAATGAGTAAAAATTAAAAACTTGATATTGATATTGAAATGTCTTCCTAAATTTGAGGGTGGTAGTGTCATAGATGACCTGTCATTTTGACACCATATGAGGGAGATATGTCAGATACAAGATTCCTCAAAAATAATAATTTTATTGTTATTGGGTGTTTCATTGGCCTGAATAACGAGTCCAAAAAAGGTATCAAACATCAATCATAAAATGACCATCCCAATTCTAGGATCACATTGTTGCTGACAGTTTATCAAATATACACCTTGGTTAAAACATATAATAGATATAAGATTATTTAAACCTTATTTATATCTCATATATGATATATCATATCTTATACCTTATATCTTATATCTCATATCTCATATATTATATCTTATATGTCATATCACATATATCACATCCTTTATATTATATTTCTTGTCTTATATCTCATATCTTATATCTCATATCTTGTATCTCAACCCAACAGATCGATCATCCATGTACCACAACGAGTCTTTATCTATGATTTTCTTTCCAAACTATTGTTGCATTGTTGATCCACTACAAATTTGGGGGGCCTGATCAAGCTTGATGATGCCCAAAAATGTTGATTTGTGGCTTTAGGGACTCATCCATACAATAACATGAATAATTTTGGGAGAAAATCCCCATAAACCAGGGGTTTAAACATCATCGGCCAAGCGTTCCGGTATGATGATCAAGAATGGGGCACATGGGTAAGAACATTGATTAAATAATAATAATTTTGGTACTTTGGATCATGAAAAGGCCATAAAAATACTCATAACGAATAAAGAATAAATATTTAATAAATATTTTAATCAAAATACATAAAAATGAAAAAATACAAGTGCTACCATGTTTTGGATTGATCATTGGTGAAGAACGTGAATGCACAATGATTTGAAGAAGATGATGTGTTCGATGCATCCTGATCTGATCCAATCTAAAATTTTCATTGTTCATCACAATTCACCAATTGGAGAATAGAAGAGCTCACGTAGGTGGATCCCAAAAATTCTATATCCAACCATAACAATATATTTATAGACATAGTTTTAGGTCAAATGGATTTAATTAATTTATTTATTTAAAAAAATGAATCCACCTAACACATATCCAATCATAGTGGGGAAGAAACGTCCCAACCCGACTCATTTTTCGTCATTACTAGGTAAAGCACAACGTTACTGATCCATCGATGGTCTTGAATTACAAATCTAACCAGTAGTTTAATATTTGTCCCATTTTCATTAACTAAATGCATTTACGCAATAGAAAATATATTTATTATTATTATAAAATTAATTCTGGGCACACAGGGCCTTATAATCACATTCCATCTTATCTCTTAAAAATTGAAATATATATAGAAATATTAAAAATTCTTACAAAGGAAAAACTAGGTCTCTACAGACCCACTAAAATATTCTCAAGAACCTTGAAACCCAAAATAGAAAACAATCACAAGATCAACCCTAACTTTGAAGAAACCACACCTTCGCTATATGTTCACAGATCCCACTCAACCTAAATAAATTGAGTGATCAAATCAGTATTAAGTAATTAGTCCCTTTAATGATAATATTTAACTAGCTATGTAATAGAGATCAACTAATCCAAGTAGATAATGAGGTAAAAATGTCCATTTCTAACACACAGAAGTCCCAAATAACATCAACATCATCAAAAATAATACAACACTTAAAACACTTGAACCCTTTTCCATATTCCAACCCAATAGGGTTATAAAATCCATTGGAAATGGAATAAAATCGTCCCACATACCATTTTTTTATCTTTTTTAATGAATTAAATTAATGGGTTTCATGAGTTTTAGTTGAAATAGATTCCATGGATGATGAAATAAACATCGTCATCTAACAGTGGTTGGTCTGGAGTCTGATTCTTCTGGAATAACCTCTTTTCCATGGAGAAACCCTAGATCAGACCATCCCCTAGTCTTATTCCAATGGTGATAATATTTCTTACCATAAGGGAGAGATCCTCGACCCTAGGAATCCTATGACTTCACCAGATATCCCTTCCAAAAGATGGATCCCACACTACTCCCCTATAATTCAAAATAACAGAAGTGATAGAAATGCACTAAATGCCAAAACCATTGGAACGTTCTTGGAGTCTCTATACAATTAATATTGGTGTTTCCTAACATTCTATATAGGTATAAAACATTGAGATTATGCCCAAAATAAGTCATAGGAATTGACTATGAAGACATCTAGACACTCTTTCCAATACCTCTCAAAGACTCATCCTGCTTATACAGTTGACCTGATAAATAAATTTGGCTTCCACCCACTAAAGGGAAACAACTAATACCCATGATACGAATCAAAACTACCACATTCATAGCTTCCTTTCTAAACACCTCTAAATGGGTTGGTAGAAAAAGAATAATGAGGGGAGATCCAATGTCTGGCCTAAATCCCATCTCAAAATGTTGACCCTTGAGGTAATCTTTCGTGAGGAGACCTAGAGAATCATAATCCAAAATGATAAATCAGATGGCATAATCTATCAAAAAATGACTATCCTAATCCATCTTCATAAACACAAGAGATTTTTCCAATCCCAAGGTCTCTTGGTAAAACAATCGATTAAAATCCACCTTCGATGTGTTCTATGTGAGATCCCCAAGAATCTACAAGAGAACTATCATTTCCATCCACTTACAACCCATTCCATCCTGAACATACATGTTAATTCCC
The DNA here is from genome assembly GCA_963277665.1 of Viscum album. Taxonomy (NCBI): domain Eukaryota; kingdom Viridiplantae; phylum Streptophyta; class Magnoliopsida; order Santalales; family Viscaceae; genus Viscum; species Viscum album. The sequence goes on from OY728160.1 coordinate 1,569,965,216, forward strand.
ACTTTATAGGTCTCAAGTGTCTTTACAAAAAGAAATATTTTCCCAATATGATCCAAACACATTTTAGGCTCATTGGGTCCCTTATTTCCTGGGAACACTATAGATATTTTCCTTGAAAACTCTTTATTATTTTCTATGGTCTATGTTTACTCATGACCACCCATGTGACCAAAGGTTTGGATGATTCAAATCACCAACCCTATTATAGTATGATCAATAGTAGCGGTATCTTATATGGAACTCTATGATACACCCTCTCTATGCCAGGGTGAGGTTTTTTTGGGAAATTTGTCTATAAGAAACCAAACGTAAACATTATCAAGAATAATAAAACCTCAATAGAAAATATATTATCCCAAAAACCCCTTATCATGGGTATAAACAAGAACAATAAGAATCATAAGAATCTTAAGATAAAAAAAAGGAAGAAATACCCTAAAAATCCCATATTTTTCCATTATGAATGATTTGGACAGATGGTTTGGAAAGAAGTGTGCCAAAAATTCAGGTGTCACTAGAGATGGAATGCGGGTCTCTTGAGATACACACGGTTACTGCTAAGTGTGCACACTGACCCTGGACCTCCTCAAATCCTCCATGTTTAACCACAAAATTTCAAAATGACCCACTCGCATAAAATGGGACATGACACTAGTTGGGACATATTTAAAAATTCTTCAAAATAGTCGATTGACGAGGATAAAAACATAAACACTACCTCAAACTACCCATTAAAACTCATTGTTTAACTTTTAGTATAGATGGAAAGGAAATCCCTCATTTCTACCTCTCAAGTCCCAATTATACTAGCTCTATTCTATCACTAACTCCCAAATAACAATAACAACATCAATGTCATTTCGTAATGAACCAACTCTATCAACCCAAGTCATCACCTAATCCATCCCACTACATGGAATAAATCATGTTATTGGTCACCAATGGATAAAGACAAGAACCATTCATAACCAAAAATTTCTTGGGAATTAATCCTCCCTAGGTAAAGAAGTATGACCCATCTATAAAATGGGAAGTCCATAATAAAATCATCAAAGATGAAAACATTGGTTATGTAGATACCATAGACAACAAAACACATCACAAACTATATATATGTGAAAATATGATATATAAACATAGAGGTTATATCAATCCAAAAACCAAAACTCAAATGAATGTGTCTAATACCAAACAAGGTTAATATAATATCCCAAAGGATAAAAAATTGGATGTCAGTAATCAAGAACTGGGGCCCTGGAACACGGTACCCTTTCCTTTACCTGTATCCTTCAAAGTGAAACCTACAAACATCAAAAGGATCAAGAATTGTATGAGGCACAAATACCAGTTGGATTTCATATGGAATGTACTTAAGGATTTTACCCATAAAAACCAATAAACTAGTTTGAAATGATTTTCAAAACTAAATATCTTTGAAAACAAAATAGTATCAATTACACATTTAAAATCCCTTTTATTTTCCATTTAAATCAATCATGTTTAAAAAAAATCCAATGTGGATAAAAAAAGAACCATATAAACAATCCATAACATTCTAAATATAACAAACCAGAATAGATATCGGTGATTATAATGTCAACATCATGTAAGAACATGGATAAATAATTTTTATAATATATCTCAGCACATAAAATGGAAATAATCAAATTCATTATCATATAAAAAATATAGCATGAGTAATGTGCACATAGGGGATCAACCCATCAAGCCCATAATGAGTGATTAAACTAGCATATTAGCTATCTTAGGAAAAAGAATCCCTCATGGTGTTCCACAAACCCATTAGGGAATCTCTCAAGGTCTTACAACCCCAAACGCTCTCAATATCCATTGGAAAACAAAATGGAGGCTCATACCCCCCTGATGGCTCACATGACCACTCATATAAACACATATGAAATATTTCATGGTATTCCCTCTAAAGGATCACACAGTTCCTTAAACCAACACTTCTCTCACACGCTAGTTAACCAATTTTCTACTCCATGATATAAAAATCGCAAAAAAAAGTTCCCATATAAGACAAGTTATAACACAATCCATTTCATAAACTAACATTCCCATTTTGTCAAGACACATTTAGAAAGGTGGATCCATTTTCTAAAGCAACATCATAAATTATTTTAAACCAATTAAAACCGTTGATCCATTTTAACAAATACTATTTAGGCATACGTGTCACACTCTTTTGGAAGACCCCTTTAAGCAATCAAATTTTCAAGCCTATCCAGGAAGCACGTAAAATGGAATATTTATCAATAATGAATCATTTAGATGGAAATTGAAATAAAAAACGAAATTTCTTTTATAATTTAAATGTGTTTAGTGTAAAATACTCATAAATAGAGACACATACCTCAGATTTTTTCCAAATATTATCACCTTAGACGATGACCTCCCTGAAGATGAAGAACAAGGACTTACAAACCTAATATACAAAAAACCCATTTCTTCCATATAAACCCCAGTTTTAAATAAATACCTCTTCAATAGACACACATATCCATGAAATTTTACTAATAAGGCCTGAGGAGTGTAAAAGGAGGAGAAAACTCAAAAACAATAACTTCCTTTAGGCCAAAACACAATGGTCTCCATGTAAAATTACTATAAATGAAGATGGGAAACATCACAAAAAAATTAGATGGTCTACACATGATGGAAGAGGATAATTAGCCCGAAAAATATAAAAAACATTGTTATTTTTGTCACACAATTTGAAAACCCGTACTAAAACCATGAGAACCTCCACTAGCACTGACTGCAACACCCTTGCATGGTTATCCACATGGCTACAAAAACCATGCACTAATCCTGTGCCATGGTCTGTGTTCTAAAAAATGAAATTTTTCCACTCCTAGCACTTGGGATCTCTTAGAAACCATCAAGAGATAAATAAAAATCAAAACAAACATACTAGTTACCCATTGGGTTTCACCATTAGGAACACATGGAAAGAACATTTGTTTCATATCATTGTCAAATGGAATCACATTAAAAAAATATTAATTATTTAACTAATAATCAAAACATTATAAACCCATTGAAAATAAATCAGTGTCCAAAGATATTCAGTAACTTTCTGGGTAAATGAACTTCATTTTATTTCATATGGTATATCTTATATTCACCATATTGATAAAAGGGTTGTTATTTAGTAAATAATTTCTAAAATCAATCTATGTATAGAATATAAGTGAACACTCATCAATCCAAGTAAGAAAATATAGTGTTTCAACTAATAAAATGCATTAGAAAAATTAATATTTATACATAGTGGATAAATAGGCACGTAAAAAATAATTAATGGATAATATATATATTAATTTGTTAAAATAATATCTTATGTGGAAATACATCTCACTGAAACTTCACCTCTCTGAGGAAAATCCCTCAAGAGATGATACTTTTGAAGTATATGTGTCAGTTGATGATTTGACCATGGTTCTTTTAAAAGAGTCATAATTGTAGTATTATCACAATAAAGTGTGATAGAATATTTATTTTTAGATACCACATAAATCACTAGGAAGAAGGTGATCATATATACTACTTATTTAGATTCCTCAGAAGATACAATATACTCAAACACTATTATATAATATACAACCATAGCCTGATTTATTCTTTTCCAGCTGACAGCACCTCTATTCAATGTGACAATGTATCCTATTTTTGAATTCATGTAATATTCATTAGTTTAGAAAATATCATCTGCATATCCTCTAATGAATATTTCCTCATCTCCTTCATAAACCAAGAACATATCCTTAGTACACTTCAGATACTTAAGGATAGTCTTGACTATCATCCAATGGTGGTAACCTAGATTATCTTGACATCTTCCTACCATACTTATAAATATGTGATATCTAACATAATACATATCATATCATACATAACAAACTGAATCATTGATATGTATATAATCCTTGTCATTTTTTTCTTTTTTCATGTTTTTAAGGACACTTTTTACTGAAAATATGAATGTCGGGTGATGCTGCCAATAATCCACTCTTGAATTGTTCCATATTGAATCAATTAATCATCTTTTCAATGTATGAACTTTTATTTATTTATTGAAACCTCTTGTATCTATCATGATAGAGCTTGATCCCATGAATATATGTTACCTCACCCAAGTCCTTTGTGGATAATCATTTATTTAACCAAACCATAACAGACTATAAGTGCTATATTTCATTTCCAATGAGTAATATTTCGTAAACATATACTATTATGAAAATGAATGCATTACCACTAATTTTTTTATAGACACATGACTCTCAATTGTTCTTTATGAAACCAAAATTTTTTGTGGTGTCATAAAAACGAATTTTCCCTAACCTGAATTCTCTCTTTAATCAATAAATGGATCTTTACAACTTCCATACCCTATTGGTATCCTTTGGATTCAAAAACCCTTCTGGATGTGCCATATAAAATTCCTCAGGAAGGTTCTTGTTAAGGAATGATATTATGAAATCCAATTTTAAAATCCAATAATCATGGAATGTTACATTGAAAAATATAATTCTGATGGATTTCAGCATTGTAACTGGTGAAAAAGTTTCTTTATAGTCAATGTGTTGGAAATTTTTGAACCCTTTTTCCACCAGTCCCACCTTATAAGTATTACCCTGTCCTTTCATGTCCAATTTCTTCTTGAATAACCATTTTCAACTAATTGTTTTTACATCTACTAGAGGGTCTAGAAAAATCCAAATTTGGTTTAGGTATATGGAATCAATTTCATAATTCATGGATTAATGCCACTTGGCTAGATCAGTGCCACTTATTTCTTTTTTATTTGTTAGAGGATGATTTTTATCCACGAATAATGAGTATCCATCCTCAGTGACTAGAAAACCATATTATTATAGTTATTTTACCTTTCTAGTACTTGTACACAGTAATTGTGTCTCTTGAACAAATTCTTCTTCCATGGGGCTTTTGGGAAAGTGTTCCTATGCCAACTCTTGTGTATCCTAATCCTAGAGTTCATGGAAGTCTATCACGCTCCCAATATCTCTTTTATAGATAAGTTCCTCCACAAAAATGTGGGACTTATATCATCCCCAACCTTTTTTCGGAAGGAATTTATAGGTGGCATCCCATTGTTTCATTAGGATATCCTGTAAGGATAGACTATGTGCCTCGAGGTGAAATATTCTTACCAAAAGAGGCCTTAAAATGCTTTGCAAACCTACACATGTAAGACAACATGGGTTTGTTTCCACTCATTAGTTGGCAGGGTATACCATATTTTATATTAGTTTTCACTTGGTTTAGTATATATTCTTATGTTTGTGTGGTGTATCCCCAAAAGGATAATGGATTACTCATATTACTCATCATTGATCTCCCCTTGTACAATAAGGTGTCGTTCATCCTTTCTTTAACACAATTCCACTGAGGCATATAAGGATGAGTGAGTTGACATAAAATCTAGAACTCTTGTAAATAATCAATGATGTATTTATTAAGATATTCTTGACCACTATATGACTAAAGTTTTTCAATATTCTTTCCTAGATGGTTTTCAAATTCATTCTTATATTCCTGGAATTTATCAAAAGAGTTTGACTTATACCTCATAATGTAGACATATCCATATCTACTAAAATCATCAATAAAAGTAATTAATTATGAGTACCCACCCCTTCCTTCAATAGGATATGGTCCACACACATTGGTATGATCTAATTCAATAAGCACTTAAGCCTTTTTACCTTTCCCACTAATTGGGGCTTCAGTAAATTTTCTAGGTAATCATGTGTGACATTAAAAAATAGGTTTTATTTCAAAAGAATCTAGAAATCCATCTTGATGTAATTTATTCAAGAGATTTTCATTTACATGACCCAGTTGGTGATGGCATTGTAGGGTCTAGTATTATTCATGTGAAGTAACATCATTATCGATTTCCATTATTTGGTTCTTGTAATCCAAAATGTAAAGACAAATATTTAAATGTTTCTTACTATAAAAATGCTATCTTTATAAGAGAAGAAAATTTTATTCCCAAATTTGAAAATAATTCAATCTCTATCAAGTATTCATATAGAAATAATGTTTCGGTAACTGATGGCACATAATAAAAAACCTTTAATAGCATGATCTTTCTAGTTAGCAATGTGAGGTGGTAGTCGCCGATAGCTATAATAGTAAATTTAGCTATGTTGGATTCTTGAAGATCTACCTATCCTTGGTCAATCATTCTAAATCTACTTGGTTTAGGTATTTGAATAAATATATGAGAACCATAATCTATATCTAATAACCAATTGGTAGATGAAGATAAATGGAAATCGATAACAAACGAACCAGAAGCTTCCCCTACTTCTTTGTATGGGGGAAGGTTTTCTTCCAGTATCCCTTATTTCCACATGTGAAATAGAAAACATCCTATTCACTTTCTTTACACTTGATATCTATATTTTTATAAGTGATTGAAGAATCTTTGGGCTTAAATCTCTTCTCTTTCCCTTTCCATTTTTTCACCATAAGTATGGAATGTTTTTCACGCTTCTTATCCATATCAACTAGGAGAAGAAGAGTAAAAATATCTAGTAGAGGGTTATCAATTTTTTCATATTAAAATTCACAAAAAAAATAGAGAAGGTATAAGGGGTTAATTCTGGAATGAGATCAGTGCCCATTTCTTTAGAGAGTTTAAACCCTAGAACCTCTAAGATCTCAATATAGCCAATGAACATGATTATGTGTTACCCATCTATGACACCCTCTATAACATTCCTCTAAAATAGAACCTTTTAAATATCACAAAGTTCCTTTCTAGCTCTCTCCTAGTAAATACCATGGAGGATCTCAAGCACTCTATACACATCCATGTTTTTGTGAGACATCATTAGTTCAGTAGAAAAATATGAAAGCATCAAACATTGATTGTTGACCACATCCTCAAATGTTTTTTATTGACAAGTAACTCTTCAAAAATCACCTCTTTATTACATGGATGAGTAATTGAGGATTCTATAGTGTATTATTTCTATTCATGGCGTAGCAAAACACGAAGGCATCTAAACCACTTTTAGAAGTTACATCAAGTTAGGATGTTATCTTTCTACAATATTGATTGTAGTGATACTGTTGATAATGAACATTTAATTTTATTCTATAATTAAAAAAGAAAATTATTATTAATTTTTTATTATAAAATAAGTGAGAGATAATAAATTAAATTCTTATTTATTTATTTATATATTTATTTATTAAAACTCCCACTATTTTATTAGGTCTCAATATCAATCACCATTAATCTTAGAATGTCTACATTCTTTAACCTTATAATAGAAAGAATCCCCATTAAATTTATTAATAATATATCCTTTGTCCATGAAAACCATAATAATGTAATTGGGTATGTGTTCTTTCCAACTACTCACTTGAACCTCCTTGATCCATTGAGTGGATTCCCCTATCCTGAAATCCTAACATAGATTACCTCAACACTTTCCTCAAAATTTTTATTGAACATACTTTTTCCATTAAACTCAATAAAATTTTAGTTTAGTCAACACAAAACTATTAGGAGAAATCGCCAATAAAATTTGGTGCCATGAATTTGGCCATGTACTATACTAAGTTCTATGGTTTCCTTCCAAATCATGTAATTGATTTCTTAGTCTGAATTAATATTTAATCAAGGGATTTAAATTTATTATGTTTTAAATTTTGTCCTATTTTATCCTTTTCATGTATCTTTAATCTTAAAGGGGATATTATGTAATTAATTAACCATGTTGGATAAAAAATTTATGCTTAATTCATTAAATTACTTTCTATCTTTTCACATTAATTCATTTATTTATGTGATCACGACCTTTCATAAATAAAATTAATAATATCATAGATATAAATAAATAATTAATTAAATGACCAATTTATGAGATTTATATATTGGTTGATTTATTCAGTGAAAATTAAATAAACCTTTAACCTAGAGGAAATAACTCCTAGTGTTAGTCTTGGAATGAGTTACAACATTCCACGTGTCCACTTGTGTATCACCTAGGATGGTATCATTACGGTTCCATCTTAAACTACCTCCACATTCCTTGGGATGATCCATTAATTAAAAATATTAATTAATCACATGAATGTGAGGGGAACCAATGGATTTGTTAAATGGGTTACACAAATATCCTTGGACACGTAGGTCCTGTATAATAATGATGGTTTGGATGACTCAAAGTTTATCATTTAATTTAAAATTAAATAATTTCAAACTGATGAAATAAATTAAATTAAATCACCCAACACATACATAGGTTTTAGACAAGATCATGAATGTCTATATTTGCATCGAATATGAAAAAGTTAAATGGTTAGCATTCATTTATTTATTCAATATTTTATTATTTAAGATAAAAATTCTTGTATTAATTAATTAATTAATTCCCTTTAATCCTAATGATCATTTTATATTTTTTGGAGAAACCCATCATTAATGTAATTCATGGAAAATAAATGGTAGAAAAAATAATGATATATTAATTACAATAAATTAATTAGGAATTTAAATTATCTAAAACCATTATTAAATTTTCAAACACATAATTGCATTTCAATCATTAAAATAACATTTCAATTATTCAATTTAAAATTTAATTTAATTTTAATTTTTTCCATTAATGGGATACTACATGGCATGTACATGCAGTTATAAACCATGTACCTCAGTTGTAGTATATCCAAGTCATACACCTGGGGCATCGGAAAGTTAACTTGGTCACACCACACGGTGTGTATATTCCAGTAACACAGCCTGTATTTTCTTTCTGTGTGCAAGGTTGATCCGATCAATATATAGTGTGAAAGAAACCCATTGCATGTAATTAATTTCTTAGCGCAACTAGATAAAATGTGCATTGGTATACAACGAGTACTCTAACTGCACAGTGTGTATCCCAATTTTACCGACCAATGATTTTGAACTTCATAAAGTCATCTCAAATCATACTTCATTTGTTCATAAATATTTAAGAAAATGTAACAATAAAAAACATGATTAATATTATGATAGCAAGTCGACTGAAATTTTATTAAATAATTAATGACATGAAATGAAAATCATAACATATTTATGCATAAATAAACAATCAAATACATAATTATAAATTTAAATAGGACCGCATTTATAACACATGATGGGTCCAGGCACAGTGGAAGTGTGCAGAGGTGGGAGATATATTAAAATTTATTTTAATAATCATTTCCTAAAACCAAGACTAAGGATCTTTCACATAAAATTTATAATTAATTTATTCAATATTTGATGAAATAAATACATGGGATTAGGAACGTTATTCATTGGTGAATGTTGATAATCAAAAAAGTCCCTTTTGAATAGCCTTCATTTCTCTAGGAGCATACAATGATAGAATCTCCCTAGAGTTGAACCCCACATGCTCATATGATCTTTGAGAATCACAACTCAATCTTTGGGTGCAAGTGTAGTGATTTGAATGGATTTCATTGTTCGTTCTTGATCGGTCATTCTTTGATCTTGAAGAAACATCTCTTTCAATTCTCACCCTTGAGAGGAGAGATAAGAGGATTTGATAGAGAATTCATTACGCAAAAAAATTCTCTATTATAAATTTTTGGATGATTTACACAGTAGATGTGGATGCCTATTTATAGAGTTAGTACTTGTGTTAAAATATTATTTCATTTTATACTGGACATTAAATAAAATTTATTACCCTCAATAAATATCATTCCTCATAATAATAATGTTAAAATTATTATTTGGTGGTTCACAATAACTTAAAAAATAATAAATATTATATAATGGTCTTGTTAATTAATATTTTTCATCAGACTCAGTTTTAGTGTGTTTGAACTCAATCATTTATTGAACAAACAAATAAATATTCTATTCATAAATAGATTTTATATTCACAATCTAGAGAATAAATAGTTTTTAAAACATTAAAATAAATAAATACTTTATTCACAAGATGATTAATAAATATTATTTCAATTTATGTAATCAATGAAATTTGAATAAAACTTTTCCTAATTATTGAGAATAATATTTTTTACAATAATTAAACTCAAATATAATTTACTTTAGATCAATGGAAACACTTATCGTGTTTCCCTCTAGGATTATTTATCATTCGAATTAGGTGGTCTTTCCTAATGTCCCAGAATACTATCTAGTAATGGGATAATGCACCTAAGAGAAAGAACATAATGTTTCAATGTCGACAACCACAAATGAATTATAATTATGTAATATAATACCTTTGTCACAATATCTCAACAAGAAGGTTTCACATCTGTGTCACCAACCTATATGCTTGATATGTCTTTCCTTGACTATTTAAAATAAACACATAGTTAAACCATAGCCATGGTATTTAGTGTAATGGTTCAATTTAAATCAAAGGGTCGAGATATTAGTTTATATAAAGATGGAATGGAGAATCCTTCTTTGAAATATTCATTAATTACAGGTCACTAGTGACGTATCCAACATATCTAACTTCTCCATGAACTATTGTCACCATTGTTTATGAAATACATCTATGTATGAATGTTGTAACATGCCTTAATAATAATCATAATGTCTAAGTACCATCATACATGCTCAAGGATAGAAATATACAATGACACAAAAATATGAGGAATTCCTAACGGTGGGTCTATTCTCATATTATCTAATCTTGGAGATTACCAAGTACAAATTTCATGAGAAGAATCAGAATCTTCTTACAGGTACTCCCACTTGACACTCTATGTACAATGTGTCCCATCATTGTATGTTATCCAAACATAGAATATTATTTGAGAATATCTTCATAGCACATCAAGGTTCTCATCATAGTGGGTAACTTCTATGACCTTATCATTGATACGTATACAGTAGGAAATTATTACATTAGAGTCATGAAGAAAAATAAACAATATGTAATAAGATGTTTTATTAATATTCAATATATCGAATATTCATGTAATCAAATTACAGACAGTTGGACCTAGGAAAAAAACTCCAACATCATAAAAATTAATACTAAAACGTCATTTAGTAATGGAAAGTTGGAAACATAATGGTTATCTAACAGAACTAATAATTGGGTTTCCATATAAGAGAACATATTTTGAAAGTTAAAATGTTGAAACAGAAGTGAAAACTAACTATAATGTTCTGATAGAAATTGATAGAGAACTTAGTCATTATAAATTGTACCATCAAAGAAAGATAAATATTTGATGATCTAAAGGACCATTTGATTTATTAGAAATGAAGGTATAGTGATAAAAAATATTATTTCATGATACTTTTCCTGAAGGTTAAGAATTTTCAAAAGAAGATATACTTACTTGATTTTATTCCATTTTATAAGAACAATCAAATCCATTGGTTGTTCCATGATCAATTTTCACTTTATATCTTACACCAAGAAATAAGGTTGAAATTGTAATTTCTAGAGAACTAGTGGATCATAAGATCTATAATGGGATGATAAATTATTATTATTGTCTCTAGTTATCATAATAAAATGTTTAGCATAGGTTATCCAATGCACATAATTTGTTATATGGTTAAGTAAACCATTAATTTTTAAAACATCATCTAAAGTTTTACGAAAATAATTTCATAAATGGTTACCCTTATGAAAATTACAAAATATTAAAATTGAAAAAATAACAACAAAGTAAATAACTTTCAAATATCACCTTATCATTAACTCTAAACAACTTTATGTATCACTTAATTTACAAACTCCAAACATGTGAAAACCATTATCATGTATTCTCATGAAACATGGTAATAACCCAAATTACTATAAAACATAAGTAAAAATATGCATTCTTTCCAAAATTAAATCTTTTGTCATACCATAAATCCAAATATTCAATAGACTCAATCCATGATATCGTAAACCTATATTTCATTAGTTCCAAGGTCATTAATGATATCCCATTTATTTTATCAAAATCAAGAATCTCTTTATTTACATAATAATTCATATCATTCCCAAAATCATGTTTTCTCAATTAATGTCACCTTATCACCTCAATCATTTTTCATGGTTACTGGTACCATTAAAAATATGCTTCAAATAATTCATGAAAAACTATAGTGGACCAATCCTTAGATGTTTTATTATTCTATAATTCCATAAAATAATTCTAAAACATTATTCCTGAAATCCAATAAACACTCAATCATTTCACACATCATGTTCGTACTCAATGTCGCTAATAGTGATCTCATTATATTTCTATTTTTCTTTATACTTAAGATATTTTTGATGTCGATCATCATCATTATCCCTTGGATTTGGTTATTGGTTAGCATAATTCTCATTTTCCTTATAGTTGAATCATTGAAGTGTTAGAGGTGCATTGTGTGCAACCATTTCTCTATTCGTATCATTACCTATATCTTTTCCATTACATTAGTAGTCAGTTTCCTGATGACCTTCGTTCCCACACTTCAAACATTTACTAGTACCCATAAGACAATTTTCACTATGTTTCCTTCCACACCATGTGAATAATGGAAATATATTCTTCTATTCACCATATTCTTTATATTTTCCCTCCAAACGCTATCATTCATATCTTATCAAAATCCATATATTGATATGTAACTCAACCCTACATTTCCACCATTATGAAATATAATACAATTTCCTCATAGCTAATAATGTCCCTTTTGGATAACTATATTCAGAAAATAGATTTTATGAGATGGAATAATCGATCATCTTTACTTTTAGGTTGGATGATAAAGATAGAATCTTATATCACATGTCTTGTAAAAAATTTCTCATATGTACACAAGGATTCATAATCCTTTTCTATAAACCCAAGGAACTCCTTATCCATTTCCATATAAAGAATATTTTGACTATATATATTAAAAAAATCATGAACATGTCTCATTACATTGAGTCAATTTCATTTCATTTCATTATATTTTTTTATAATATTACACCACTGATCTGCTTCACCTTCCAAAAAATAGACATCCAAAATGAATGTACCATGTTATCAACATTGGATAACCCAAAATATATTTTTAGTTGTACTGATCCATCTTCGAGTGACTAGTGGATTATAAGGCCTATTGAAATAAGTTATAATTTTCTTCATAAAAGATTCAAACACACACTCAAAGACCAAATTAGTTTATATCCATTGGAAACATGGAACACAAACTTTTAGTCTATTGAAAGATAATCAATTTTTCCCACAAAGATCATCCCATTTAGTTTCCCCATCTAAAACCTTTCTTTATAACCTTGTGAAAAGAAACCTATGAAAAGGGTGAGATCATATGCTTAGTAAGGGTAAATAAGGTACATATCAATAATAACATAATCCTAAGGCATAATTGCATGAACAAAACATTTGAAATCATATCTTTTATATAAAAGATCATGATATTGTGTCTTTAAATAAATTTTAGATGTTTATAAAGAATCAATGAATATCTTCCATGAGATAATAACATAAGAAATTAAATTGAGTCATACCCATACGAATAGAAAATCATTTTCATTTAAGTCAAGAATCACTTCCAATAATATCACATCGGGAAAAGTACCTTACTGAAGTGATTCTACTCCTTGTTTTAGTCATGTATTACTGAACTGTATTTACATCCATTACATTTCTATATTATTGAACCAATATTACTCCATATTGCAGTCATATCCATCTCAGAATATATATATATTTACCCAATTCCTTGGAGGGAGATATTGGTACCACCCATCACATAATGATAACCATACATATGTATTCCATAACATTATAAAACTTTCATTATATGTGAACCCATAAAAAGAAATGGGTTTCTTTAATTTTTCATCATAAAATAAAAAATTGAAAAGAAACGAAATCCATATGTATAAATCCATGATAAACATTAACTATTTAGAGATATAGTAATAATGGTATAATTGAATCATATCCTTTATAAAACAAATGTGACATCAAATAACATTTTCTGAAATGGAAAATAATTTTGAAAGATAACTTGAAATTATTCATGATGAAAATATCCTTTCTATTTTGAAAAAAAAACTTTTTAAATCATAAAACATTTAACAAACCTTTTTCAATGAAAATAACCTTTAAAACATATAAAATAATATTTGAAAACTATTTTAAACATCATTGAAATCATTTTAATATAAAAATTCAAAAAATATCATTTAAAACACTTTTAAAAAATTTTTAGAAAACATTGATTTGAACGAACATATATTTCAGACCAAATAGATAATAAAATTAAATGAAACATAAAATATCATGAAAATAATTATATTCATGATTAAACATGTCAAATGGAAGTATACACACCCCATAAAATAATTTATGCGCATAACATGACATGTGTCTCAAAAAATGATAATTAAGGCAAAATTCCCCTACCGATTTGGAAATTTTGAACTATAAACCCCATGATTGAGAGATAACCAAATTTATATATAAATAAAAAATAAATTTAAGGAAAAGAATCACATATTACATTCAAGGGAATTATCTACACCACAAAAAAATGAGTGGCGAATATGGCATAATTCTCGTAGAAATAAAAGTTAGACTATAAATCCCCATACCTTAGGTATGATTTTCTATGTATATGACTAGATCTCTAGTATAATTGTTTAAAGAATACTAAAAATTTATAACAGAACCATATTAATATTTATGATAACAAATATGATTCTTTTATATAATCTGATCACCCATTTTTAATAATATTTCATTATTAACCTTCTTTTTGTTGTTAACAGCCTCATTTTCCTATGCATATATTGTCAAATAAGTCCCGGTTCTTTTGAGTAAAATACAATTACATCATATCCACAATAATATCAAGGTAAAAGATATAATATTTATTCATTATATACATTTATAAAATCATACATTAATTATGGTCGTGGGAAATTGATCGCATCACGTTGTGGATATGGTTGGTCGTACAAACACACAAGCGACGATATCATTCCCTTAATGATAAAAGGGGAAGGAATTGAATGGTGTATTATTTTTTAAAGAATCAATATAATGTAACAATTACCATTTATATATATCAATTTTTTCCATCATTATACCCTTCCATGTAAATGAGTGGTGAAAAACATATTACCCCACGGAGTGGGGACGGTAAGTCGTACGCACGCATGTGCGGTGCTTTTATTTTCCATAAGAGGAGTTAAGGTGGAATATAGTTTCCCAGTAATAATAATAATATAGAAGAATATATTTCATATTGGATTTATTATATCATAATGAAAATAACACATTAATAATAAGAATATGAAGATATAATATTTAAAGAGTTGGTAAAGATGATTACCACTTATTTGGTAAACATCTTATATATATTCTATTAGGGATGCAAGGGTAATTCTGTTGATGTCAGGACCCATCCTCGGGGCCCGTACCATGACTACCCAAGCCCACCATCCATAGGCTAGGGGCTGGTGACTAGCACCAAAGGCACAAATCCCAATAAAAGGGAAGGCATTGCCTTTATATAAGTAAAGAAACACAACAGAGTACACAAGCTGAAGTAAACACTAAGTAAACTGAGTACACAAGTAAGTGCTGGAAATTAAATGGGGCAGTATACAAACCCAACTGAAAGTACAATACAATTGAGAAAAATAAAGTACATTAGCTGAAAATTAAAACAGCAACCACTGAGATGTCCTCCAAAAATCCCACCTGAAGGGTGGTATAGATGGTCTCCTCGGTTCCTCGAATCCGTCCGTACAATCCGTGTAAGTCCCACCAGAAAGTCCACCTCCGGATACCATCCCACTCCACAAGTCTCAACCATGATCAGCATTGTCTTTCTTCTAAATCCAACACAACGTAGTGAGGGCATAGCCTGTGCAAGGGTGAGTATACGATACTCATTAGGGACCCCGAGACCCCCGAAGGTCTCATAGAACAACAAAGGATAAACCACAAAGGAAAGGTACAAATACGAGGTATCAACCAATTCTACTTAGGTATATTCCCATACATATACCTAAGTCATCAATTCCAGTTCTGCTCCAACTCACGAGCCAATGTACAAACCAGTCCACACACGAAAGCATAACCTAATCCACACATGAAAGTAAGGCAATCATATCAAAGATAATGATTGAATGTCAAGACGTAGCTCACACAGGTATACTACTCACGAAGAGGGGTGGAGATGATAGATGTAACCTCAGAATCATCTTTCCTGCCGAACCCACGTAGGGTACAAGTACCGAAGTCATCACTACCAAACCCAAATAGTATCATAGTACAGTAACCATCAATGCCGAACCCACGTAGGATCCAAGTACATTCATCATCATCGTCGCAGTCGCAGCCAGCTCTAGGGTTCCCGCACACAGCACGCTCGATTTCGGGAGGGTCTGCTCCACGATCCAAGGGGGGTCGATACATAAACTGTCATGAAGTCCACAGTTTATGAATCAAAAAGTTTTGTCTCATCAAAAGAAACACAACGCGATAGACGGCACATCAATTGGATGCCTGGTCTGAGAGATATTGGATTTTTCGTTCCAGGGGCCCAGTTGGAAGTATGCTCATTCCAAACCTAGACGTTTACCAAAGTTTTCCAAAACTCACTTAGAGTATCGAAAAAGGACCACCTCGTCGAGTCAAAGATCGATACATCAACTATCAAGAAGTCCAAAGTTGATGTATCTCGTAGTCCCATCCCACGTCATAGGGGAAAAACCAAGAAAAACGTGTCCAAGTCACGAAGAACAAGACGACCACGAAATTTCCCTAAATTACACGGCATGTAGTTAAGCGTTACACGCCATGTCATCAGTCACTGGGTATTGCCCTTGTGAAACGGCTCATGTCTCAGGGCTGGTCGTGTAGTTAAGTAAGTACATAGTGTGTGGTATGGTTAAACGCCATGTCCAGACCTCTTGGGTCGGTTCCATGTGCACTGGCCATGCCTGGCCGTGTGGTGGAGCACATGCTCGTGTACTCCACCCTGTGTCCGTGTATTCCCAGAATATATGTCAAGTCATCACAAATCCGCTTCTTCCATAGTGAAGGTAGTACACGTCGTGGCTCTTGGCCATGTGGTTCTGCCCATGTCCAGGTATCTCCAAGATTACACGTCGAGCCTCGTGAAGCCGCTTCTGCCTTTCTATGAATAGAATACACGCCATGTTACTTGGTTGTGTATTATTAGCTGTGTCCGTGTATCTCCCAGATTACACGCTGATCCTTGCAAAGACAATTCTTTCTTTCTATGAAGAGAATACACGCCATGTTAATTGGTCGTGTATTGCTGTCTGTGTCCGTGTATTTTTCCTGAATACAAGCCATGTCCATCGAAGTCTCCTCTATCAAACAGTGTGGAGAGTACATGCCGTGTGTCTAGAGTCACATGTCGTGTAATACTTTTCTAACATCTGAAACGGAAGCCATAGTACACTTGTACTACACGGAATGTGCTCCTGGAGGACACGCCGTGTATCCTAGAATTTTCCAGAAACGACGGCTCTGGCCAGCATGCCTCCTGATGTGTCTGTTCTTCATTTCGATGATCCAATTTCTATGAAACTTCTTCTTCTAGGTCTCCCCGAAACTCTAAGGCCATTTATGATGTTTTCAGGACTCCGATTCACTCTAAAATCATATCTTGAATCACTGCTCAAGAATAGTTGAAGAATTCCACAAATTCACAAGAACGGCGGAGGAATCGGACCGTGATAGTTTGGTCTGGTTCCTTCCGCATTAGTCCGATAAAAAGTGGTTTTAGAGGAACAACAACATGGAAGGAAAACCAATCATTACTCAATCCAAACACACCCCTACCTCGAAGGAATTTTGCGGTTGTCAAGCGTCACAGACGATGGTGTCGTTTTCATCATCATCAGTGTCTCCTCCCTTGTCACGGAGGAAGAAGAGAATGGAGAAACTGAGCCACCGAGTCGACGTTCTTCGTCGGAGAGTTGGTGTTCTTCATTAAAGAAGAAGTTATTCAACAAGAAGATGAACTGATCTTCCAATACTCAAGAGCTCCCTTCCCTTTCTCTTAACACCACAATTGCCATCCAAAATAAAATATGGCTTTTCCTTATTTTATCTACTCATGCCAAGAATTTCAAATTTTGACAATCAAACACTTAATTCAATTAAATGTTGAGGTTCAATTAATTAATTAAATGTGTGTTTGCAAGAAATAAATTGATAGAGTGTGGAGAGGAAGGGTCACCCACTTAAATTAGAATTTTTAACAAGTTAAGATGGGTTAAAAAAATTTAAGAGGGGGGTTAGAGGAGTTTTAAGGAATGTGAAGGGGTGGGGCTCGTGTGGGCCCCACCTCACCAATATCCTCACATAGGTAGTTAGGGGCTTGTGGGTCCCACCCCAACTACCCCATGTTGGATATAACCACTTGGACAAAGAATAAAAATTTTTCCATAATTTTTATTCAATTATTTATTATTCCATAATTTTTAACAACTCCTCTCGAGCAAATGCATCTTCAGTAAAGGTCCTCTTAAAGAATTACTGATGCTGCGGTTTCATCAGTGCCCTCGGATTTCAATTCTGAGCACTGATTCAAAAGATTGAAAAACCCACTCATTCGTTCACTGAATGTACCCAAACTAAACATTAGAAAATTACTCCGGGCACACCGGGCCTCGGAATCAGGTGCCATTAGAAACTGCGTACTCGTAAAATCCCAAAGAATTTAAGAAATAAATTTCCTTGAAATTTATGGGTCTTTACAGTTGAGAAGACGAGAACCTCTAGAATGTGAATATGGAATTTGTTAAGAGAACGTTTCCTAGGATGGTCGAGCATGAAGTCTCCATGTGATGTTAATAAGCGAGGGATGAGGTGACCATTTATAATTGAGGTGAGAGGCACTTTTGGAATTAATAAAACTATTAATTGGTAATAAATTGGATATCAATATAAATACGTCTAAAAGTCAATGTATCTGAATATAGGATCATATAAGATTGTAATATTATCAACGCATATATTTTAGACATGTTTTGGTATTATTTTAAACATTATAATTTTGATTACCCCTTAGTTAACCTGTTTTAATTTTAACTAACCTAATATGTTTTCAATATTAAAATGTTGTAATTTTTACCAATGTGATATAAATTGGAATATAACTGTACAATTTATGAAATTTTAGACTATATTATAACTATTTTGTAAGTTTAATTTTTTTGTATGATTTTTAAATAATTTAATAAAATATAAATTTGATGAAATATCATTAGTATCAATTTTAACACTATTTTTACGTAGACTTTTAAAAATATCAAGATAAAAAAATTTACTCCAAAAAATTATTCAATTATATACCAAAGAGGTCAATGTAAACTATTAAATTGGTTTATCACATTAATTAACTCAAATTATATTTATTGTAATATTTTTAATAACATTTATTCGATATTTCTATTAAAAAATAATTACTGCATCAACACAATGTAATTACATAATTTACTTATTTCATAACTAAAATTTAAAAATAAAATATCATTTTGAATAAAAATATTCTCTATTTAATAATAATCATTATAATAGAATATATATTTTGGGTAACTCTATATTAAAAATGATATATTATTTAAAACATGAATGTGATATCTTTAAATTTTTGTAAATAAAATATTTTAAGTATCTGAATCACATCTAAGTAGCCAAAAAATTCAAAAATTATTTTATATCATGAAATTATATTTATTAAGAAAATAGTTACAATTATATTCGTTTATCTAATACATTTTTCTCATGTTGACACATAAATTATATTTAAGAGAAAAAAAGTGGCATTTTTTGTAACACCCCGAGCTTCCACGATACGCTTCTCTTTCAAGAATGCAATAGCTTGCATTGTACGCAAGTTCGAGTTCTAACACACGCGACTAATTAAATTAGCTGTTATGAATAGTAAGACCCAATTTTTAAAATTATAGAAATTTTATATTTCAAAATGGACTTCATTTTTGTAATAGTAATATCGAAATTATCCTAAGTTGAATTTTTTGTAATTTTCTGAGAACTTCCAATTTTTTATGAATAGTGAATAATACTTAAAAAAACTTTTTTAATAAAAATAATTTATAGTGACAAATTATACTATTTAGTGGTTTTAAAGTATAATTAGAATATATATTTACCATTTTATCCAATGGTGGTCATTAGAATTAATTTAACATTGAAATTGAACATGAACACTTGTCAATCTTTTGATATATATCGTTTCTTAAAAACACGCTATTTGTTGTGACAGTGGGAATTAATTATAAAATTAATTGATGGAATTTATATGTTTGTAATTTTATAAAATATAAATCATTTTTGAATTTGTAATATCAATTATAGCTTAGGGTGATATTTTGGCATTGTTCTGAAAAACATCAATTTTTGATGAATAGTGAAACCACTAAGTGGTAGTTAAAAAACTGATTTCTCATTTAAATGAAATTTTACCACCTATGGGATTTGAATTTCAAAAATCTGACATAAATGGTTTTCATTACTATGTAAAATTTGGTTCAATGGGATTAAAATAATTTTTTTGGTGAGTAGTAACTTTTTAGTTTAATTAATCGCAATTAAAGGTAATTAGTGAAATTTAAGGTAAAGATAATGTTATAATAATATAAAATGACCTTGACACTTGTACTACACTTATTGGATGAATCATTTCATACCAATACAATCCATGGGTCAACTTGGGGACCCCATGGAGCCACTTGGGTAAGAAAATGACAATAATAACTTTTTATTTAAAGTAAAAATAAAATTGTCACAAACATGAGTTGTTTTACTAAAACAATTATTACATGAGGTTATATAAGGTAAATTTTTTATTATAAATATTCATTGGAAATATATAAATATTTCCTACATCATGATATTTTTTTTATAATTATTATACATTAAATAAATTAAATATTTTATGACACCATGATGATGCAGCGATTACCTCATTAATTAACGATTTAAATAAAATGAAGAGATAATGTAAAATCTAAGACTTACACTTGTCAAAAACCTATTGGATGAGTATATTTCGAACCAGTGTCACCTTATCCTCGAAATATATAATTTTGGGACCTTTAAAATCCGAAACGCATTATATAATAAAGTAACATTTCATGACTTTCCAAGAGTGTCCCTCCTCTCCTATTATAAAAGGCCCTCACCACTACCACCATATTCACACCTTCAAATCCTTTCGGCTCGGCTAGCCTCTGCGCAAATACTCTCTCAGCTTCCCTCTCTTACTCCTAGAAGCCTCACTTTTGGCAGAATTCTTCCCAAGGAAGCCTTTGACTCAAATCAAAAAATAGTTACCTGATTTTAAGGTAATGTCTTCTCTTATGTTATTTGGTTTTATTTTGCTTCTCCAACCCCTTAAACTCTTTTTATTCCTTTCTTTTGTAACAAACCCAGTATCTTCAATATTACCTCTAAATGTTACGTAATATTATTAATGAATGTATATAATGGATATATATGATATATATGATATATAAATCATGAATATAATGCTGGATATAATGGATATTTTACAACATGAACAACGTGTAATTATAACAAGTTTATTGTTGACTCAAGTATCAAAGATCGACTAAACAACCATTATTAACATAAATAATTACATAATTTCTTTAACATATTAATAAGTGATATAAAAGGAATAATAAACTTGAAAAAGGTTCTTACGAAATTATATATTAACTCTAGTTTATTATTCAGGAGGTTAAAGAATGATCAAGTCAAGTCGGACACGAGGTAAGGGAACTTCTTAACCCAATTTCCGTTCATTGGGTTAATCTCTTACTTTCAAATTATTTCAGGATATTATTATGTCCTATCTTTTATTTTTACTTTCTTTATGTGTACTTATAGTGGATACACATAATAGATCTATTTTATTTAAAAAAAATGATCTTTGTAAGGACTTAATCTCATTCTCCTTTCATTGAGGCATATTTTATTTTACACACAACTTTATTTTATACGGTGTATAAACCCATTTGACTTTTATGTTTATTCAAAATAAATCTTTTTTATACGAAGTGTTTTACTAAACGACAAAAGGGAATATATTTTTTTCGTACGTATGCGGCGACAATGACTTCTCTGCCACCGTGACCTTTATTTGAGTTTTGGCTTCCTCTACAAGCCATAACCTTTTTAAATGAAAAATAATTAAAAAGTTTTAATTTTTATTTATTTTGGTATTGAAAATGGTTTTGAAAGTGTTTTTTTATATCAATGTGTTGTATTGATATCTTGTGATTGAAATGTGGAAATATTATGTTTCCTTTATGCATGTTTTATTTGATACGATTATGTTATGGTTTATGATATGTTTAAACCTGTTCATATGAGTAATTCATTGGACTTAATAAGTGATGGGTGGATCCCGCTATAGCTCCTCGATGCATCGGTAGGTCTAATTAGACAAACTAGTGTCTTGGCATGAGGCCTTGACAAAATCTTATTTGTAGTCTTGGCACGAGGCCTTATCTACGTGGTTATGATAGTCTGGCATTATGCATTCCATCATTATGAAAGTGGTTATTGATATTTCATGTGATTATTCGACTAGTATAATATCCATGTGAATAAGTAAATGGCATTATTTAATTCTTTTTTTGCCATATTATGCTGAAGTTCAAGTTCAAAAAGGCTTTTGTTTTAATTATACTTTGCCTTAAATGTTAATGTTTATTTATGAAAGCTTCCGCAATATTGTTATCCTTACTGAGAATCTGAGCTCACCTCTTTCAATGTTTTAATATTTTCCAGGATGTGAAGAATTATTTTATGAATGACCTGCAGGGATAGTCATAAGAGGATATGAGTGTGGACTATGGAGACTTTGTTATTTTAGTTTTTCACTTTATTATGTAATGTAACATTTATGAATGTATCTAGTGTTTCCAAGGCTACTTAACTATTATATTTTTTGAGACTTGATCTTTAGTGATCATGCCAATGTTACACAATAATGCACCGACTCTGGGTAACAGGGGTCGGGGCGTTACATTTTTTTGACTTTCATTGACTTAATTACTATATAAGAAATTTTCAAGAAAAATTGTCCACTAAACAACATACTTTATGTAAATAGGTTTTATAGGTCAAATTAAATCCATAAAATAAATTTTTCACTGTTTTAGTGTCATTTTATCATCCTTATCAATTTATTTTAAACCTTGCTTTCCTAATTTACCCTTTACCGCGGTAAAATTTTTTGCTCAGGTTACTATTCGTACTAAACAAAAATAAAAGGAATCTATTCATTAAATTTGTCACTTATGAATCAATATTTTTTTCCATTTTTAATATTTCAAGACATTTATGTTTTATAATTTAACACAAAATAAAATTAGCAAAATACTATGAAAATAGTTTTTCTGAAAAATTTCATTTTAAAACATAATAAATTTTAATAATGAATTTATGTGTAAAATACATTTAAAAACCATAATTATATAATTTTATTTTAAAATTAACAAATTGAAATTTAAATCTAATCAAAAACCTAATTTTACCTTGTGAATACATTAAAATAAAATACAGTTTTCAATAAAAATAGTATTTTTACTATTGATTAAAAGATGAAACCTTTTAGAAAAGAACCCAAGAATTCAACCTTAGATAATATTGGAATAAGGATTTCAAAAATATAATTTTATTTTATCAACTATAATTTATAAAAGTTTCAAAAAAAATTTTAAAAAAATTCTTCCATTTTAAGGTGTTAAAATTTCCTTTTAGAAAAATACAATTTTTATGCTTACCAATGGGTTTGTTCTAATTTTATGACTACAAAAAAATATTGTTTTAAATAAAAAATAATTTAATATTAAACATATAAAATTCATTAATATCATTCATGAATATTAATTAATTTAATTTATTAAGATAAAATTCCTTTGTGGGAATAAAAATAATTTTTTATAAAAACACACCCCTCATATTCAATTGGTTTTTATCTTAATTTATGATTAATTTGTATCCCAAGAATTAATTTCATAATTAATTAAATAGCCTTTCATTCACAAAATTCCAATGGCTATGTGATAACTATAATTTTATATTATTTTTTTGGTAAAACTATGTCTCTCATGTTACTCTAGTTATCTAAGGAACTCGATATTGTGTGTAATTCTATCCAAACATTGTGTTGCATGTACCATAATCTAATATATGTGTTACATGTAGTGTAATATTAACTTGGTTTTACATATAAAGTAGTCATAACTTATTATTTCATGCAACTCATTTCATCAAGGAATTAAAATTTATTTTTAAAAAACAATTCATAAAAAATCAAGGTGTTACAACAAAAATTTATACATGTTGTTTATAGAGGAAATAGTATACTTACACACATTATGACATTTTCATTTCTCTCAAAGATTTTGGAGGAAGATAATAAATGGATATTACATTATTATAATAGTAATTAAGCATAGTAACACTATTATTTATATAATACATTAATTGATAGAGGGGAATTGAGGTTTATAGAAGAATAGATAAACTAGAAAAATTAGGGTGAGATTATTACCTCTCCCTTTGAAGACCGTTGTTTGGTATCTCCTTAAGTCCACAAAAAATGGTATTTTGGTGATACCAAGGCTTCTTGTGTGTCTGTAGGATGTTGATGATAAACAATGAAACAATATTGGTTTAGAAGAGTCATTATAATCGGTGGTGAAATTGTGTGGAGTTGATCTTCTTATATCTGTAAATAGAGTGGAATTTTTTTAATATCTCATTCATTTTCAGTAGTGTTGTTCTAATATTAAATTAAAAAGAATTCAAAATAGAAAAAATGGTGTGTGGAAAGAGATGATATCAATCCCTCCCTCTTCCATCTAATATAATACAAGTTATTTGTAACATTACAAGGATTCAATCGTAACTCTATTTTAATTAAATTTTTATTAAATGAATTGTTTGAAAATTAAAAAAAAAAATTAAGGTAGGATTTAATAAGAGTATATATACTTTTACAAAATAAATATAAATTTTGTAAATAATTAATTTAAAACAATCAAATTATTACAATTTTACATTTGTTATATTTTTAACGTAGTCACAAAATTTATTAAAAAATATAAATTATTTATTAAAAATATTAATTTTTTTATAAATAAATATTATAATCAAAAAATTATAAAATAAATCCAGCCATTATTTTTAACCAAGTATGGCTATAATGAATATATTTTATTGTAAAAATAAGTAATTATCCATTTTTTATATTATCAAATAAATTATAGTTAACAATAAGTAATTTTAATGATTATTTTAAAAAATAAGTATTTAATGATATTTTTATAAAAAAATTACTTTATATTGTAAATTTTTTAATTATAATATGTAATCTAATACAAATGTTATGGTTACTATCACACTAATACTATTAATATAATATTGATAAATATAATAGATATAACATAATAAGGGAATATAGTAAATATTGTTTGAAATTGAAATGTTTAATGTGTACATAAATATAAAATTGAAATCTAAATTTAAATATATTATGTAGATACCGTATATATTTCATAATTATTTATTATTTCTCCTTCTAAGTATAATTATTTGAAAACTTATTTTGTTAAAAAATAATGGCATCAAAGGAAACCTCAGTCAACAAATAGGAGGCACTATGGGTTAACCATGTGCGAGAGGATCAACCTAGTAGATTACATGGTAGAAGGGGAGGTTCAAACACCTTCACATGGGTGTACTGGTGATAAATAATTTTTAATCCAAGTAGTGTGATCATCTGAGAATAAGAGCATGAACTAGTGTTTGTCAGTGTGGACCGTGTTCTTGGTGTTTCTGAATAGTGTGTTATTGGTGATGAGCCAGCACAATGGGTGAGGATATCAAATATAGGACTTCTTAAATGAGTTATTTTTTATTGGAGATTTATGTACACAAGTAATATTCAACTGATTTTTAGTTTAGATTTCCTCTATTTGATCAAATCAGTAAGGACCATTCAATGTCCACATGATTCGTCTTCAACCTCGTGTCAGACCTAGAAAATCTAAATGATTTTTTATTTTTCTCCTTCCTCCAATAAATGTTTCTTCCATGATCATTCATGAATGACCATGTTTGAAATCAAATATACCTCCATTTTTGTTCTTTTTTTTATGAAAAAGACATGTCAATGTTCCATTTTTCTAATAGGTCATTGTCAATGAATGATTAAAACAAAGATAGATATGTGTTCATATTTATATATGTATATTTATTCTCCATATTTATCACATTTTAACAAATATAAACCTTCGTAGTATCATTCTTGACTTGTTAAAATGATTTTTATCACACCTTATTGGTTTCAAGATTCACTAGTTATAAAAGTTGAGATATATATATAAATTTTTATAAATATATATTAAATTATCCATCAATGTTTATGTATACTATATATCCTTTAGTCACCACCATGGTGGAAATTGAATTTGAGATCTCTTAGTCCTGAAGTAATACTGATATCTATACATTCTGGTTTATTTGAATTCTCATCGTTCCCTATAAGGCATCCAAGATTAGGCTTACGGAAGCTTCAAGTTTAGATTTATATTAATTTTTAAATGAGTAAGACCCTAACTAAATCCTAAAAATAATATTTTAATTAAACACGAAATTTTTCAAATATACAAGAGAATCAATCTATTTAAATTCATAATATTTAAATATGAATGAACATTAATCATATAGATATATAGGGATTTTTCTTACTCCCTATCTAATACCCTTTGAAAACACAGTCATATCTTCTATTTGAAGTGTGAGATTGTGAGAGGATCTAAAAAAGGGAAGTCTCTAAGGTGAATTTTTGGTTCATATTTCTTTTTTATAATGTGATATTTTTAAAAATTTAAATTTCATGATTTAAAAAAACTCATTTATTTTAAAAGAAAAATATATTATGATTTTTTTGTTTTATAAAATCTCTATTTCTATAAGGATTGTTTATTTTAAAATGGATTTTTTAAGATTTACAAAACCCTTATGAAAGTATATTTTTGACAATAATTTCTATTTTTTCATACGAAAATATATTTTCTTAAGAGTATAATTATTTTTGTCAAACCCTTGTTGTGGTAGAAAATGATTTTGTCTATAATCAAAAACTTTTAAAATGAATTTTCCTTCCTGATTTATATCTATAAATTTGTAGTGAGTTCTATATATATTATTTTATACATGATATGTTCTTTAAAATATATGGATGTTATACATAAATGTAGATATATATGTTATATTTCTCATTAACATTAATTTCATGTTCAGTAAATTAAATATTTGTTTTAATTTTTCAATAATTTCATATTAATGTTTTATTTGAATGTATTGATTTAATTAAAAAGTAACATTTTTTAATGAAAACATATGATTATGGATAATATATTCATGTTTAAAATAAATTTTAATATATATTTTTAGAAGTTACTTTTAATGGATTTATAATGATAATAGAGGACCATGGAAAAATTTTTTATTAAAAATTCAATAGTTGGGTATCATATGTGATGATGATAAATGGTGAGTTTACCCACATCATGAAGATGATGTTTTCCTCATGCTGAAACATCTAGTGGGCCCATTTATTTCTTATGTCTTTCATTGTATCATTATATTAAATAATAAATTTACTATTTTAAATGTGATATATGTTTTTAAAATTGTTGAACTGTATATATTATTGTGTTTTTATTAAAACCCTATAATGTTTTTTGGAAAATATATTTATTATATAAAATGTTTTTTATTTTCTATAAGATGAAATGATTTTAAAATAATTTTTATTTTATTAATTCAAATTGTTTTTTAATTTGGTTTTTGAATCCCTTTATTGGGAATTTTTGTATTCACCCTATCTCTTAAAATAATTTTCATAGGATCATGAGAAGTTACCATGGTGTTTGGATTCATTATGTATCTAGTTCAAGTAATAAATGATAGTTGTTTATAAGACATTATGTAAAACATTGATATGTTTGTAAGGTTCATTCCTAATGCTATAGACCCTAGACATAAAATACCATTCCAAATTTAAAAGAATTTTTTATGTTGAATATACATATATATATATAATACAAAAAGTTTTTTCACTAGATTTGGGAGTGCTGGTCTCAGGCTGTCACATTAGGCGTTAAAGATATGGTTTAGAAAATAGTTAAAATTAGGAAATTTCCATTTGAATATAATATTGGAGTTAGTGAATTTTTTAATATTTCAAGTAATTGGATTCTAATAAACTCATAAGATTATAGAAATTTTTTTATCACAGTTTTCTTAAATTTGAGAACTAATATTTAAATGTTATTTAAGTATGTTAAATGAATTGTGAGGGCTCACTTCATTTATGGGGTATAATGCAACATATCAATAATTCAAGTATAACATTATTTTAATGAAATTTAAATTAAATGGCATGTTTCATAATTTAAAAAGACTAAGGTATGATTTAATATGAAAAAAGGTAATGTTTCGTAATTTATTTAAATTGTCATTATTAATTAATTTTGTATATTGAAATTATAATAATGAAATTGTTGTTTTATTTTTCATGAAATAATAATTTTTATTAAAAAAATAAATTATATATTAAATATTCTTTATTTTTTATATAAACTAAAATTATAATTAAAACCACCTAAAATAAATTCAAATAAAACATTAAAATAAATTTTATTATTCTGAATATATATTATTTATTTTTAAAAGTAAATAATAAACCCTTGATAAATTTTTTTAATAAATTATATTTATGAGAAATTAGTTTTAATGATTGTGGTTTCAAAGAATTATTTAATGGTGCTTTTAATACAAAATATTATTATTTTCTAGAAAAAAACTATTTTAAATTACAATAAGTATACAAATATAAAAGTTACAGTTACTAAATTACTATTACTAGCAATAAAATCAAAGTAAATAGAATTTAAATAAAATAATAACATAATATATTAAAGAACTTTTGAAATATAACTATTTAATTTTTAAATAAAAAAATTATTTAAAAAATTATGAGCTTTAACTTTTAATTTCAATATATTCATTATTTTTACTTCTAAGTAAAATTAATTTAAAATAGACATGGGTAAAGAAATTTCTAAAAAAATAGGCCAACCAAAGAACCCTTCAACCACACATGTGGGACCATATCAATCAACCACACATGAGAAGATAAATATGGTTATATGTTTTGTGGTAGGGGATGTATGAGCTCAAGATGATGGGAAAGCCGGTGAGCAGGGGTAACGCGTGCATGTAGTGCACTTGTGTGGCCTCATGGGAATGGGCCAGTATGGCTCGATGCAACAGATGTTCTTGGCATGCAAGAAAAGTGTGTGGTGGGTTTACATCCTGGACTACCATGGCATGATATGGTGATGAGGTAAATTATCTTATATAGTAGCACTCAAATGAGAAATTGTTTGATGAGGCATGCATATACATAGGTATTGTTCATTTTAATTAAAAACATTCATTTACATTACCTTAATTTTAAGAAATCAAATATGGACATCTGATTTTCTTGTGTATTTTCTTCAACCTTTCCCCTGACCTAGAAAATCCTGACACTATTTTCTTCTTCCCCAATTTGTGATGCAGGTTTCATCCATGATCTTGCAGTCATGAATATGGTCAATATCACCAATACACCCCTTTTGGTTATTTATTTCTGAAAAATCCCCATCATTATTCCAAAACCATATTAGATGATCTTCAATACCATATTATGACAATAATATATATATATATTCCCTATAGTGATTTCTTTTCAAAATAATTAGACATTCATCGGGTCGTTATAGATTTTTTCAAATTAATTTAATGGTACTTTGATGGTTTTCTAGTTCTCACAATCATAACAATAGAGATTAATATATATATATATATATATATATATATATTATACACATCATTCGTACATATGTATACTACATAATCTTTAGTTATGAAAATGGTGGAAATTGACTATGAGATATCTTAGTTCATAATTAATTGTGACATCCATTTATATATATATATATATATATATATGTAAAATTAATAGTTAAATAAGGTTTTTCCTATAT
Organism: Viscum album; assembly: GCA_963277665.1. Classification (NCBI taxonomy): domain Eukaryota; kingdom Viridiplantae; phylum Streptophyta; class Magnoliopsida; order Santalales; family Viscaceae; genus Viscum; species Viscum album. The sequence goes on from OY728160.1 coordinate 1,569,995,392, forward strand.
TCACATAGTTCTTTAAAGGTAAACCATGATTATTCTTCCATAAGATTCATGTTTAGATATTAATGATATTTTAAATGAATTATATCTCAAATAAATCCCAAATTTAATATTTTATGCAAACATAGGGATTTTAAATTCTCTAAGAGAATCAATCTATTTACATTCATATTATTTAAATATGAATGAATATTGGGGATATGAGTATATACAGAGATTCTATTTCACCCTGTCTAATACCATTAGAAAACCTAGTTATAACTTCATTTGAAATGAGATTATGTGAGAGGGTGAAAAAAACTAAGTTGTCAAATGGATTTTCTAGTTCACCCATTTATTATGTAAAGGAATTGTTTTTAAAATTTTTATTTATATATTTTCAAACACCTCTATTTCAAAATAATATAATATTATGATTTTAAATTTTATAAAACCCTTCATCATGCAAAGGAAATTTATTTTGAAACTCATTTTACAACATTTACAAAACATTTTATGCAAAAATATGTTTTATTGAAATTTCTATATTTTTTATATGGGAATTTGTTTTCTTAAGAATCTGATTATTTTTCTAAAACCATAGTTTTGGGAGAAAAATATTTATTTATATTAAAATACTTTTGAAAAATAGTTGGTTCCAAGAAATATATATGAAATTTTCTAGTGGTTTTTAGCTCTATCATTTAATGAAAACTATATTCTTTAAAAAAATTAGATGTTATTCAAAATTATAGACATGTCCATAAAATATACCTATCATTAACATTCCTTGAATTTTTATTAAATAAATAGTTTATGTTAAATTTTAAAAATAATTTTTAATGGTTCCTTTTAATTTATAGATTTCATTGAAAAGTAAATATTTAACTTCAATGGAAAATTATTATTAAGGTTAATTATTTTCTTAAAAATAAATTTTTAGAGATATTTCTAATAGGTATTTATAATGGATTAAAAATTATATTGGTAGAATATAAAAAAATAATAAAATTTGGCACTTTGGTGTCTTATGTGATGATATATAATGGGGGAGAAAATAGATGAACTCATGGGGATGTTTCCCTAAATGTGATTCAGCTAGTTTCCCCATATATATCTTATGTTTTTCAAGTTTCATTATATTCCATAAGATTTTTATTATTTTCTATGTGATATATATATTTCAATTGTTTCACATTATTTCTTATAGTATTTTCTTGAAAACCCAAGAATGTTCTTGGGAAATTTTATTTATTATACCAATTTTTTTATAATCTAAAATTTTTTCAAAAAATAATTTTTATGGTCTTTATACCCAATGAATTATACCCAGGGTTAAAATCCAATTACTGGGAAAAAAATTTCTCACCCTTTATTTAATTTTTTTAGAAAATCATTATAATTTTATTGGATGTTGGGTTTCAATAAGAGTCTAGTCTGTGTGAATCCAGATAATTGTTTATAAAACTTATTATAATACACTAATATGTTTGTAGTTTTTTCCATTATCCTTCAAAAGTTAGACTGATTAGATCCTTGGGAATAAAAAGGATTATATTTTTCAATTTAATTTTTTTTATATATAAAAATACAGCAGGTTTTAACATAGGATCTATGAGTGCAGGTCTCGAGATTTCACATTATTTCAATTATTAAAACTTTTTCACTCTGACGATGAACTTTTACCCTACTTTAACATGACTATAGTAACTCCCAATTCAGCATCCATTACTAATTTTATTATCCAAAATTAAAAAATTTATTATTTAATAATTTCAAAATACTAACATAAAATATGGATATCATTTTAAAAAATAATATTTTTATGGAGTAGGAAAACTAATTATAGTGTTAGCAAACATGAATAAAAAAATGGGTTTTTAGAAATAGTTTATTTTATGTATACAATTTTAGTGTGAGATAATATTATATATGTATTTTTTTCAAAATAATAATTTATAAACTCTAAAAGCTATAAATATATTTTTATTTTACAGAAAAAATTCAAAAATTTAAATTATTATATATAATTAAATTTAAAGGACTAAACCATTTTTTACAACTAAATATTACTTAAGTTTGAAAATTATAATCATATAATTTCTTTATTCAACCTAATGTCTTAGAATAAAAAAATTTTATTCCTTAAATAAATCATCAATTTATATAAATTTTCATGCCATTATTATCTTATGAAAATATCAATAGAAATGATAATTTTGATAATAATAGCAATTTTCACTCTTCTCCCATAAAATAATATTTTTTTAAAAAAACCATGAAATTAATAATATTCACTTTTTAAAAATATAAATCTAAAAATGGATATCATTTTATTATATTTATCTCATTTAAGTGATGAAAAATAGTTTTAGATATAATTTCTTAAAGCACAAAAAAATATTTTTTAAATTCTTTTTAATACATGAAATATATCAATATCAATATTATGTTATAAATTAATTATAAGGAAATATTAGATCTTTTCATCTATATTAACTTATATGGAACATGTATATATTTTCATAATAAAACTTGTTATATATAATTTCAGGAATGTAACATTCTTCCCACATTTAGACATTTTGACAAAAAAAATCATTCCATACACTAGGGTTAAAAAATATGGGTACATTGATTTCTTGTCTCTTTAGGATCCCACCTTTCCAATTTATAATTATTATATAACTAAATTACCTTGAATTGGTGAGATTCCTTATTGATCATAACATTATCTCTATGTTTTTTGATCTTTACCTACTACTCCTCATATGAGAGATAATCCTTTTGGTTATACTATATCATGATATAGTAAATGTTAGGGATCTGGTTTGTACATCCTCAAGAGGGATATTTGGAATAAATTATATACATTATATAGGTTTGGAGGATGTTTTATCCAATATTTCAAAAATAATATGGGATCAATATTCTCAAAGGGTAAAATGTATGTAGGACATAGCTTCCCCTTCTCTCTATACCATGTGAATCTCTTCCAAAGGGATATGTAGAGGAATGATTTATCACTGACCATAAACTCCAACTCTCATAAATGGTAATTAGTATAACTCTCCTTTTTACATTATGTATTTCTAATATATGTATAAATATTATTATCCTTTTCTACCATTTCATCAATCATCTATAGTCCTAGAAATTTTTATTCACCACCATCATCCCATCACATAGGTGTTCTATATCATTTCACATAGGTGTTGCATATCATTTAACATAGAGTGATTCATATATGGCCATTTTAATTCCTAAGTGAAAACTAAATATTTTTATAGACCTGATAAATATATGATATTAGTCCCAACCTCCTGTGATGTCCATAAGATAGTCTTTCAATATATACTCATGAAATTTCATAGTTTTTTTCAGATTGACTATCTACCTGGAAGTGATTGATCATAATAATATTGAACTTTATATTATGAGTGTATTGAAGGCTCTTTAAAAACATTTTGTAATATCTTGGATCATGGTAATATATAATAGTTAGTGCTAATTCATGCTGCCTTTCCAATTCTTTAATATATATCATTTCAGGGTCCATAGGTGATAATTTATCTTTAATGGAAATGAAGTGATATTTCTTTGTAAGATAGTACACCACAATCTATATAGAATTCATTATTCCATTTAAATGACTTTAGTAGCATAATGAAAAAATCCATAGTGATGTTTTCCCATTTCAATTAAGGTATGGGACGTTTCTGAAGTATCACTATTTTATTTTTTTATCAGAAACTTCACTTTATTACACACCAGATACATTGATGTATATTCTGAAATATCCATAATTAAATTGTCTAACAAATAGTGTAATTAGAGACATAAAAATTTATTTTTATTTATGGAGTGAATAGAGAATGTATAGTTGTGAACATCACTGTGTAGTTCATTCATTTTATGAGGCACTGATGAAACACAATGATGTTTTTAAAATCCCTCAACTCCTTTATCATTAATGTCAAATTCTGATGATTTTTCTATTCTCAAATATTTTCATTTCTCTTGTATATCAACATCACTCCTTTTAGATTTTTAAATTTTTTTTAAAATGGATGGTTTATAAATAATGTGGGAAAGGTTGGATAATATTCCTTTCATTATTACTATTGTGTGTATCCATTACACATGTAAAAATAATGGATCCCACTCAATCCTTATCATAGATTTTCTTATAGGATATTTTGTACTCAATACATCTACTAATATTTTCACCTTCCTAGTGTGGGAGTGGATTGATAAGTCATAATGGATGATTATCTATTTCCATCTTCATTAGTGTATATTGAGCTCTATATATGTGAATATTTTTTTCCATATGAAATAAATATATATATTATACTTCACTTCATATAGATAATTCCACTATATATTGAACAAAAACATACTGTAATAAACTCCATTATATGCATCAGATAATTTATTTCATGTACTTTTAATTATATTGATTCATATTCTATAAATATATCATTATACATGAGTAAATAACCTAAACCAATATTTTTGGAATCACTATAAACTAGAAAATTTTTCCCACTTATGGGTGGTGTGGGTATATGTGTAGTGTTTATCCACTTATTTAGATTCATGAAGCTCTCTTAACATTCATCAATCCATACATAATTTAATCCATTTTGTGTTAGTTCGGTTAGTGGGTTTGAAAATAATAATAAGTTTCTTAGAAATAAACAGTAGTAACCATCTAACATAAGGAAATTAAAGATTTCTATAATAGATGTTGGTCTAGTCCATTTCCCATTCACTGTTGTATTTGAAGTGTCAATATATATCGATGTACTTATGATTAAATTCCACAATAATGATACTTACTCCATTTAAAACTCACATCTATTACATTTTTTGTTTTTTTAATTCCTCAAAATCATCAGAATGGTACTCAAATGGACCTCCTATTACTCCATTATTTGAGATTATGTGTTAATTTAATATATAATGATACCAATAAATTATTCATGGAAATATCTAAATAATATATATAATAATTTGATGATGTCCTATGGATAACTAGTGAGTCTCAATTGCTTGAATATGAAATCATAGTTCTGGTAACATGTACAAAAGTATATCTTGAGAATATCATCCTTCTTTACATTTAATTAATGATAACCTGATTGAAGGTCCACTTTAGATAATTATTGAGCTCTGTGTAACTGATAAAACAATTTATCAAACCTTGATAGGATATTATTTTTTAAAAATGATCACATTTAGTTGAGGATATTGAATACATAGACCCATCAACCAATCCTTCTTCATGACATACATAATTTTTGAAACCTAAGGTGAGTCACTGGGATGTATAAAAATATCACCCAAATTCTTCTATAGTTAGGATTTTGGATATTCAATTTCTATTAGAGAAATATTATAACGATTCTTATATATCAGTAAAGATCTAGGTATAAGTTCATTTGATACCATAGTATCTTAATTAAAAGGTACACAATGAAGCACTTTGTGGAATACAACTGCACATACGATTTTAATGGGAATGTACTATAGAGTGGGTTTGTAACATCCCACCCTTCACCCACTATCTTGGGATGAGGCGGTGGGTGTTACTATCCTTAAGTGACATCCCCAAGACACCAAATAAAGGAAATAAATTCCAAGGGCCTCAAGAAAATTTTGGAGATGATTTTTAATTTGAATTATAATCATCCAAACAATAATAATTTAATCAATAAAACTCTATATAACTCATGACTAAAAAATTAAATGTCAAACCATAACCAAACCAACAACTATATTTGACTACAAGAGGAAACCAAAGAATCCAATAAAACTCAAATAAAACAAAGACATAAAACTAGAAAATACCGACCTAATCTATTATTAAAATAAACAATTCACACCCATAGTATCAAGAATCATCAATAAAGAACTGAGATACCCTACCTTTACTAGTTTCTTGATTGATAGCCTATGAAAATAGACAACTGTTCCCATGTAGGGGGTGAATCTAAACTCAACATAATTTCACAAATGACATCTCAACTCATTCCACTAGGAAAATAACTAGTTAATAAAATTTAAATAAAACATTTGAAAACTAGTTAAAATAGTTTAAATTTAATCCAAAACAGTTTTCAAGGATATCCATTAAATAATCCATCAAAACATTTCTCATCTCATTTGGTATACCCATTCTATGATTCCATACATTTACTCATCAAAACTTACATTCATATGTGATATCTCCATACTCATGACTAGTTTCATGTCAATCTATCATGTCATCACAAGGTAACAAATATTGGGTTCCCCAAAGGTACACACCCTTTACATTGGTCCATGTCACATGAAAATGAATCCACCCCTACCATGTAAGTGAAAACCTATGCCAAACCATTTGAAAACCCATTATTTTATTAAAAAATACAATACCGTTTTCTATGTATCAAATCAAACTCATAATTTTAAAATCCTCATTTTAAAATTTATTGTCAAAGAGTATTTTCCACAAAATCATCCAATTTACATTATTTCATAAATCAATCAATAAATAGGTTTCCATGAAAAATAACATGGTGGTTTCACAATTATTTCATGAAAAACATTTATTACAAGGTAATAATTCATGTTCTAATCATGTATAGTTTAGAGAGAATCCACATACCTTACAAATGATGTCGAAAACAAAGAACTATTGTTCAATCCTCAAGCTCTTGGCTTGGATCTCCTTTCTGTAAATAAATACAACCATAAATATTACAATTTCTCATCACAGAAGATTGATATATCCATAAAAGATTAGATCAATGGTTCTGAAAAAGATAAAAATAAGGTATCTATGAAAAAATTCCAAGAACAAAGACTTTTCAGTGAATATGGATCTATAACAGGCTTTGAATCACCTAAACCTTACTCCTGAATCGAAATGGATCACCTCTCAATCCTTGGGAAGAAATATAATTTGTTATTTATGAAGATTATGAAATTGAATGGGATCTCGAGACTTAAACATAGTTGGATCCAAAAAAAGAGGATCTAAACTATATTCTACATGGTTAGACTTCACGGTTGGGCATACCATGATCCAATAATGCGATGTGACTACCTTTAGAAAACCCCACACATGGTTGGATCACATAGTTGGAAAAACTGCATGTGAACTTTTATTTTCCCCTCTATCGAGACATACACAGTTAAACTTGTGTATCAACATGGTTTGGATAAACTATAAACCAATCATGTGAAGTTATTTCCCTCTATCTATAAGACAGATAGATTTCTGGATGGGGTGCACCATTTTTCTAACCGTTCTCAAACTGGGGAACTCCAAAAAAATCCTACAATGAATTCTAGAACTCTTCCAAACCTCTTGAAACATTAACTGAACATTATATATACATAAAATAAAAGAAGTTCCATGTACCTGAAACTGATGGAGCTATAGTTTAACTCATTCATTTTTATTATTTGATCTTGATATATTTTTATACATAGAAATAATATCAATCTTTGGTGATGGAGATTCAAACTTATATTCATCCTCCTCCTTTTAAATCTATCAAGTTAAAGGTTGATATGTGTTATGGAATGTGATTTACTTCTACTCGAAGTTAATATGGGCATTAAATAAATGTAGACAGTCCAGTAATAGTTTGGCATTGAACACAATCGTGAGTGAATGTTATTATTGAAGATTTGTTCCATATATAATTATTGTAGATGATTTATATACTTTTTATTTAACAATTTCATTATTTTTTATCTTTACTCGTAATTCAACCACCATGATTTGTGGTGGTGTTTTAATATCTCTACTACACCTGAAATATTTGAATGAATTCATAGTATTGTATTCATATAAGATATTTGTTGTTAATAAATAGATATGATGAATACCAATGTCTATTTTAATCTATTTTTCAAAATTTAACAAATCATTAATAATATTAAAGAATATAATAATATAACTAATAATAAAATAAAATGGAAACATTAAAGTTACAAGTGATAACCCATAAATAAAAAATATATCCTAGAATTTGAGTCTATATGTTTAAATCAAGGTTATCTATGCTCATTTTATTAACAGTTTTCCAAACATAATTATGTTCTATAAAAAATATGTTCAAATCCTTCATAATGGTCCAAAAAGATAATATTAATTATCCATATCATATCCCATGGGTGTGTCAAACTAGGTGTGTAGTTAGAATTCATTATGACAAACTAGGGGATGATCATATTAATACACAATCCTCCCTTTTTAGTGTTATTATGCCTAGTTACATCTATTACAGAGCCTAAATCTACTTCTAATATCTAGATAGGGATATAATTGGTTAGAAAACCACATACTAAAAACATTATCAAAATCTAATAATAATAACCTATACAAAGTCTTATAATAATGGTTTTGATTATTATTCTTTGATCATAATCTCCAAAATTAACATCAAAATACTATGAAACAAAATATATCAACCTAAACAATTATCACACTTTATTTCACAATTTTTCACATATACTTTTTGAAAATACTAATTTAATATCTAGAGTTATATTGTCGTTTAAAGATTTTATAAATAAATATGCAACCTTAAATTTGCAAACATCAACTTTATTTAAAAATATGAATAGTGATCTTAACTCTTATAGATCCTTTAAAACTATATATGATGATCATTGGAAAATACATGTGGAAAAGTGTTATCTTGAATGCCTAGTTAGGGAATAAACATTGCAATAAATCGATATATGAGATTAAATAGGCATAACATGATATCATAATGATAATGATATTAAGTATTAAAAAATGATATAATTAAATGAAACTTTAAGATCATTGAATCATGTAATAAGTTGAAAAAACATATCATATGGAAATATAATCAAAATTTTATGGTCACTCCCAAGACCATCATGTTAATGTGGAAAAACTCCCATGGTGGATTAGGTTTACTCTCTAACCCCTTGAATTGCATCTAATGAGATATAAATATATACCAAAAACATTAGAAGAAAATAAAACACCAGATCAATATGTCACATAATTAAAATCACATATATTCATTTGATATGTGGAATAGATATAATACATACTTTATAATCATGATCAAAGCCATGAGGGGGATGTGTTCTTCCAATTTGTTATTCAGGGAATAAACAATAGATAAATCATAAGGATTCATAAAATTAGAAGGAATTAAATATTTTTTTTAATTTAATATGAAAAAAATTACATAGGTCATGATTATGGAGTTCTATTGTAGAACATTCATGATAAATATATGGAAAAGAGAGAATAAAAATTATCATCTTTGGGGACCATTTTGAAATAAAAAAGGGCCATTTAAAGAAGGATATACCATATTGTTTTCCATAAAACATAATTTAATAAATATGATTCTAGTAAAAATAAAAAAGGGTATTTAGAAGCTATCAATCTTCTAAAAACATTTTATAGGAGTGATGCTTGATATGAGATAAAAAATGGAATAATACAGTAAATCAAGTTTAGTTTAAAGTGTGAATTTCAAAGGGAACTAAAAATATGTATAACCCTTGATAAGAAAAGTATATTTAAATATGAAAATATATTATGGAAATATAACAAAAAATACATAATTTTCATTAGAATAAGATATTTTTAGGGGTAGAGAAACAAAGAGAAAGTGTAACCAACAAGTAAAAGGAAGGTATGGAAGATCCCTCTCCTCATGTCTGAATTAAGACTAAAGTTATAGTTAATATATTGAATAATAAAATAATGTTGAATAAATATATTCCCAATAAAGATATTTTTATATATTTAATTTTATAACATCTATAATTTATCTATAGTAATTTATTTTTAAAATAGTTTCCATATACTTATGTTAATTAGAGTTGTTCAGTTAATTTATTCATCACATATTCAGTTTGTTTTCCATATTCTATAATTTTATAAAATAAATTCATGATCACTATAATTTATGAGAATATCTTCCATTATTATTATATTTTAGAAATAGTTATATAGTTTCAATAGTTATCCCAAAATAGAGAAAAGTCAAGAAATATTCCTTGATAAGTATATTTATGGTTATTAATGTTAGTAAGACACTTTATTTTTAATCACACATATAGAATGAAAAATATTATTATTTTAGAATATTAATTCTGCGAAAAATATAATTTTTACAAACTAATATCTTTTTAGTGTCCTCCAAGTTAGGTGTTCATGGAAAACCAAATATGTAATTTTGTGGAGGCAATAGTCCACTTGTATACAAAGACGACAACTTAATTATCTATGGAATGGGGGTAGAATATTAAATAATTTTAATTAAATAATTTTAATCAAAATAAAAATATCATATTATTTAATTGAATAACCTCATTAAACCTTTTATTTAATGTGGTAACAAAAAAATAAACATGTTGTTCACGGGAGAGGTAATACTCGCTCGGGCATGATGTTGTTTTAGTTTTTCTCAATGATTTTGGGGGATGTTATAAAATGGAGTTTCTATTTGTATAATAACCCTTTATAATAGTAAAAATTATGATGTTATCGTATATTCATAGATAAAGGTTACTTCAGTAGTTTATAAAAAACGAAAGATCTAGATGTTTTTTATTGAGTGCATTACCACTCCTTTGGATGTCCTCCCTTGGGTAACTACATAAGGAACCTTTTATTTGACTTTTGGTGACACCAAGGCTTTAAGGGAAATTGTAGAGTTATGATCATTAAGTTCAAAATGGTTTTTTCTGAGAAAAATATTTTTAATGGGTGGAGAAATAGGGATGGGGAGATATCCTTTTATATGTAAAGAGATTGGAAATTATTTTTAAGAATGCCTTTACATTTCATTACTTTGATTCTGTTATTCAAGTAAAAAGGAACCAAAATTGGAAAATAATATTGTGGAGAAAGTAATTATATCATGATTACCTATATTATTTAATGTAATACATGTTTTTTAACATTTTTTAACCCTTTTTGCTATGATAAACCCCTTTTAATGTAATACATGTTTTTTTTAACATTTGTTAATGTATACATATTGAATTCATAGTCTCAATTGCTTGAATATGTAATACATGTTTTTTAACATTTTATTATATTCATATTATTTATGTGATGAATATTAGTTTAGATATATATTCTAAAAAAAGTAATTTTGTTTAAAATTAATATTAAAGTATGAAATATATATAAAAACAAATTATTTTTTGAATTAATGATAAGGTTATATTAGTTTTTTTCATTAATATTAACTTATAGGAAAAAAGTATAAATATTCATAATATAAATTTAAATATACAATATTTTTTTGTTATAAAATTTCATTAAATGGAATATATTTTTCATACATGAAAGAAATAGGATGTTGAGCATAAAATATATAAAAGAAAACATGGTGTGAAAAATAAAACTTGTCACATCAATTTTAATTTTTTTTAAGAATAAACCCTTACATTTTCATTATGTTTCGAAGAAAACAAGATAATAGAAGAACGTCATATAGATTTAGGAATCCTCTTAGTATTATGAAAAATTAAGATTAAAGAAATCCATAAATAATATATACAACATAATAATAATAATAAAATATTAAATTCATATCATATCTTATAAAGAATGATTGATATGCAAAAACACTTAATATAATTCATGGATTCCATGAATTGGATTTAAAATATTTTTTAAAAAACATAGCCACCATAATCTCATGTTTCAAAACCTTTTTCAGATATATAACATGTCAAAAAATTATTATAATCCTTTATCGAAACTTTATTTTCAAGTTTTATTTTATTTTCATTATTCAATGTTATTAGCATCGATTACTTGTTTTGTACTAGTTTGGTAAAGGTAATGTTATTTATTATTCATAAATTCAAATTTCATTATTTCAATATCATTATATGTATGTGAATATATGTTTTGAAATAATTTATAATGTTATGATTTAATTTAATATGTTTTATATTTACGATTCATGAGGGAGAATTCAATGAAAACATTATTTTTTTAATTTAAACATATGAGAGGTAGTAAATTAACAACATGTTTGATGTTACCATTACTATTCTAGAAAAAAATTATAATTTTTAAATAATAATTTTCTAATATCTCAAGTAATTATGTTTCCTCATTTACTAAGGATATAAATTTATATCATCGTTTATATAGGTGGTGAGATCGACCAAAACAAGATCATGAGAAAATTGATGGGTGTGTGTGGTTATGCAAGTGATGACATGGGATTAAAATCAATATAAAAAACTAAAATTGATATTATTTAGTTTTTTTAAAGGTTTTTAATCATGTTATCATAGTTTTTTATAAATATTAATGGAATCTAGTTAAAAATGAAATATGTCACTTTCATAGAAGGGATAGTCTCCATATATGTACTATATTGGCATTCATTTTTTATAAATCACGTGGAATAAAGGGGTTTTATAAAATAAAAATAATTATGTTATTATAAATAGCATATTAATCCTTTAATAGACTATTATTACAATATATGTTTGGTCATGATGAAAAATCAAGAATGCCTTCATAGAAGAAGTAGTCCACATATGTGCATGAGGAGGCCACTATTTTTTCATATAGTTATAGAAGAAGGTGTAAAATCGATATTCCCTTAGTATAATATAATATAATAATATTATTAATAATGATTTTATCATTTTTTTTATGGATTTTATAGGTTTTAGGGGGTACTGGAAGAAGATAAATGAAAAGGAATGAAATAGGTGTAATTGAGAATGTAATCGTACTCCAAGGAATATATAATTTGAAAATCATATTAAGGACATGATAGGCTATATTTTGTAAAGAAAATAACATATAATAAGTTTATACGAGTGTTGGAAACTGATTTTGGATGTTTTTTGGTAGATTCTCTAAGTCATGGGGTGAAAAGAGAATTAGAGTGGGGATGGAATCATTAATAATGTAGAGGAGTGACATATTTGTAATATATAAAAGAGAAATTCACTATTAGGTGGTCAAATTTATCCACTAATTAAATGTAATAGATTTGGGAGAATCGTAGGGTTTATATATTCTCAGACGTGGATATTTATATATTTTTTCAACATGTTTTAATATCTTTTTCCCTAGGATTTTTAACTTTTACAATTTTTAATATTTACCACGTGATCTAATTTTTAACTAGGTAATTTAATTTTAATAAAAAAAACAAATTGAACATTAAAAGTTAAATTGGACAAAAATATTCAATCTATAAAATACATTTTGTAAAATAAAATTTCTATTAGTAAGGAAATTTAATTGTATCATTAGCGCATGTAACACATAAAAATATGCATTCAGAAAAAGGTTTGTTTTTATGAGTAGAACTAATGTTTATGATAAAATTAAGGTTGTTATTTAACTACATGGAACTAATATGTTTATAATTGAAAAAAATAGTTATATGGGTTATAAATAATTCTAAAAAAGGAATTATACATTGTGATATAATACATAAATAAAAAGAAGAGAAAATATATATTTATTATAATAAAATATTACTTATGATTGTAAATTATAAAAATATGTTTTATAAATTCCTTATAGTATTTTTAAATTCATAATTTCACTCCATAAATTATTTTTTATCATTCACTTTTTTAATTGTTTTTAAGATAAAATTACATGTTGAAAAAGTTATAAATGTTACTAGTTTAGTAAAAACTATATTTTTCACTATTCACATAAAAATACATTAATTTAAAAAATATAATAAATTGATATTAGGATAATTTTAACATAACTAATCCAGAAAAGAAAATAATTTAACCAAAATTAAATTCAAAAAAATTAAAATATATATATTTTTAAATATAAATACATAATTTGAAGGGAAACTATTTTTTAGAAATAATATTTTAAAACATTAAAATTATATTTATTATTTTTATCAATTTTTATTTAAATGAGTGTTAATATATTATTTCTAAATATTAATTATTATTAAAATCCTTTTTTAAAATTAATGGAGTTAATTTATTACGTAAAATATACATCACTTAAAAAAATGTTTCTTTGAATAGTACCAATTTTTAATGTTCAATAGTTTTAATAAAATATCAATACTTATTTATCATATAACAATTAAAATTTGGAAAAAATAAATAAATTAAAATAATAACTATGTGATAGTAATATAACTATATGAATGTATAATAAAACCTTTTATTATTTTTTATTTGCATAATTATTTATTTTCACTATAATTTTATTAGTAATGTTTCACATAATATTTCATTATTCTAATATGGTGTATCATTATTCATTTTATTCTTATATTCCATGTGATGGATGATTTTATATATATTATTTAACTAATGGAAAAAATATTAAAATCTTTAAGCATTATATTCACCCGAATATAAATAATTTATTACCACCCAATTTTAATTATCATATTCTAATGAAAATATGTAAGGGTGAATAAATTTTTTTTTCTTAATAAAATATTTCAAATGTCATAACAACCACAAAAAAATAGCATACATATCCATTTCCTTAAAATAGAATTATCCCAAACATTGGTTTCTTCTACAACGATTCGAGCAAAGAGTCTATATTTTTTATGTATGAAGACCCATATTAAATTAATTTCATTGAATGGAAGTTTATAATCATCCAAGTATTGATATAATAACATATGTTTGCATAAAATTTTATTAACAAATTAAAAATATTTTCCACCTATGAATATAGAACAAATCCATTTCAAAAATGAAATTAAATTAATTTCATGGAAGGGTAATAAGATTTTCACAAGGTACATTCCAATGGAAATAAAATTGGGATATAAAAGAGTAAATGGTTTTCTTCAATAATCAAATAATCAGAGTGGTTATATAATGCTCTTAGAAATATTCCTTGATACACTAGATCAAAATCCAAGAATTCATCTTCAAATATATAGTAGAGGATAGGTGTTCTTTAATTATCATGATCAATATCAATAGTTGTGATTGGATATTATTTCCCTTCATCCCATTATTAAAGAGGTTCTTGATTCTTATAACACATGTTAGACCTTGTATTGGGACATTGAGTTGCATAATTCCCGATATCATTGAATTTAAATCATTGAATTGTGGATGGTGTATTAGTCTAGACTCTAACCCCAAACATTTTTGTTTCAACCTGATTCATGTCATACCCCATACATTTCTAGGGCGATATGGCCTTATTGGGATTGGACAGTGTATCCTTTTTATGTTATTACAGAGTTTCTGCATTTTCATGATCCCAGCAGGAAATTGCAAGGGGGTTTGTGTCTGTTTTATCATCCTATATTGGAAATGTTGTCCTTAGATAGTCTCCAACAAGTTCAGAAACACCCAATGGACCTATAATATGTGATTCATGGACCTGCATTTCAAATGAAGGTGATATTGGGTGACGATTTGGCCAACAACACTTCAAGACTCCATTGGTCGATTGGATGGGAGGCTGGGCTCATCACACCCTTTTGGGGGGAATTATTTCCTACTCCAGGACTCTCATATACATTTAATAAATTTTCATATGTTTGTGAATCCTTGGTTCTTTCTTGAAGATTGTGTCCATATATTACCCATGGGTTTGCAAGATCAATCATGAATACACATGGATTAGGAATTACTGAGACAATGCTAGTTTAAGCACTATGATGTGGAATTCTGTAGTTTATTGTCATCCAGGGGGGACAAAAATTACTTTGATATCAAGATCAAACCTATGAGATGGGTTTCCTATGTGTCCCCTTGAGAGGAATCAGAACCCATGTATTTCAGTGCCACTTAACTGGTCACATCACATTTTATGGTCGCATGACAGGGACCAATTTGTGTTGGTTAACTTCATGTAGAAAGGATGCCTAAGCGAAAGGTTCCTGGTCATGATCCAATGTGGGGATTATGTTGAGGTGGCCTAGGATGCCCAGGAATGATATGGTATCATGGATGAATGTGACCCCACCATAAATATGGCTTGAAGAATGCAAGGGTGCTTTGGGTATTGGTTTTGGATCTTAGGGAGGCTTCCTACGTATCCCAGTTGATTAGGAATCAAATCCATCATAGTTCATTTCGAGATGTGACTTGATTGGGGTATACTCATGGGAGGAACCCATTTAAAGGGGGCATGATCTCTCATTTTATGGATAAGGGGTTATGGAGCTCAGGCCTAGATGTAGGCTTCCTACGTATCCTAGTTATGGGGGGAATCATATTTCTCATAGGTCATGTATAGAGAAAATGACATATTATCATACACCCCTAATCCCATGTGAGTCATGATCGGTGTGAGAAACAAGAATACATGAAATATTCCATTAAGGCATTCTTTGTCTTCTATACTAAAGGATAAAGAGGGGCCCATGGCAGAAACTGATGGGATGACGATGGACTAGGGGGGGCAGGAATAAAAACATCACTCTGAAATAGAAGTGAACATCATTAGGTCTTTCTCGAAAGGATAGGGTCTTACTCGAGGAGTGATGCCCAAGAATCGGTTATTGGAAAGGGGAGGAATGTTTATTCTCATAAAAAATAAATGAAAGTGTGATTCCTTTGACTGATCATTGTCCCTCATTGAATAAAAAATCAAGTGATCACCAATTATCCCTAGAACGGGGAGGTCCACATCAGTATCCCAAGGTTGGACCCTAGGTTACCCTGGGAATATAGACTTAGGAACATTTTTGGGGTCCATACCGATGCGGGAATTACCTTTGTGACTTTTCTTATCTTTGGTATGTAGACTCCAAAGGGTGTGTTTATTCCCCCAATAGACTATTCATATTGGTTTAGAAGCTGAGGAGGAGGCTTTGGCCCCAACACCTATAGACTAGTTCATTGAGAGGATTTAGAGAATGGGACGGAGATAGAACGGCATAATCGGTACTGGATGATCGAAATCCTGAGGGTACCCTACTCCACATACCATTTTTCCATGAGGGTTGGGGTATATTCCACATAGAATTTTTCTTTGTGGATGGAAGGGTCATATGCATACTAGGTTGATATGCGGATCCAGATTCCATCTGCATACCTGATTGGTACGCTCATCCAGGTGTGGTCCATGTATCGTGATGGTATGCAGTCTTGAGCTCCATTCTCATATCGTGGTGGTATGTGGTTCTGTAGTCCCTATGTGTGGAATAATGATACATTGGACAGGGTTTCATCCTCATAGATCTATGCTATGCGGTACGTTAGATTGAATAAAGGGCCTTAGTCTCACAGTTCACGGGGAGTTTATATGTGAAGAGATTCTGGTATGCGGTTCACCTTTTAAGTTTGCGGTTACCCATATTAGTATAGCTTCTTCTTTTTATGGCTTGAATCACGTTTATACCTACTTGAAACCATTTTTGGTTCCATACTTCCCCGAATTTTTTCCTCATAAGTATTTTGTTCGTAGATTCCTAGTTCTCCCACCAAAATCTTATCTCCCCACCTTTCTCCTCCTCTTTTTTTTCTCCCCCCTAGGTTCTTTTTTATAGTGTTCCAATCAGACTATGCCTATGGGCACACGACACATTTTTTAAAATCCTATGGGGAAATTTCTTAGACTATTGACGAATCAGTCAACTGATATTTGCAGTTTTCGGTGGAAGAAACCACCGCCTCACTATCGTGAATAATGTGGTTCATGGGGCACTATCAATCTTATCTCAACCGCGAACTACTTAGTTTATGGGGATGGTACGTAAGGACTAAATTCTCCATCATGTTTTTTCTAATGATGTGGTTTCAAGGTGGAATTTCTTTTCCCCCTTTTCTCCAATAACATGGTTTGTGGTTAATCGGTGCCATTCCTTATTCATTCTAGGAACTACTTGGTTCTCTATCCATTTATGTACCCCTTGGTTCTTGGTTTTTTCTTTCTATGGACCTTTCTCGACAACCAGTACACAGACCAGTTCAGATCCTTTTCCAAATTGGATTCCTTCAATCCTTTCATCTAATTTTCATCCATGAATGCATCTCTTTCCTTCACCAATTTTATAGGGTATTTGATTTCCATTTATGAATTTTATAGGACACTTAAAATGAACCCCATCGGAATGGATTCTGGTTATAATGAAGAGAAATCTATTCCAATGTAGAAATGTCTCGAAATGAACTAGTTTTCAGTAGAAAGGTGGACCTATAGGGGGTACCCCACATATATATAGGGGACCCAGGTCATTTTCCTTTTACCTAGTATCCCAATGAAAATTTCCCCACAAAGCGCTCTCAGATCCTCTTAATTATGTGTACTAACTCTTTCATGAATTCTATCATTTGAAAACCACACATTATGTTCCATGAACTATTTAGCATTCATAGTTTCCTCATCCATGAACTGAACTTTGATTCTATGAACAAAACCGTGGAATTTCAAAATGTCAGTTCTAATTTCCATATTGTAAGGTGTTATGCAATTCACCTATCCCATAGAATTAACATCAATTTGGAAAACTGAACATTAAATTTCCAAATTGGACATTAAATATCTAAACTATTAACTTTTTAACATCTGAATTGTGAAGCATGGTATTCTTCTTTCCCCTTTTGCGAGAAGATCAACTCGTTGGACAATGCTTCATGGGCTAGTGTCTTTTAGGGCCTTCTCTGAACTACCAGTTTGTTTGGATTGCACTTTGCGAACCGATCCCAAGTTCTAGTACATGGAGCCTTGCATGTTAAGGACTTATTTAGTCATTTTCCATTTCTTTCCTTTCTCCCAATCATTTTAATTGTACTGAACCTTCCTATGGGTCTATTTATTATTGGAAGGAATGGATCTTCCTCTTATCTGGGTAGAAGAAAACAGGAGGAGGGAAGCCATGGTCAAAAATGTGTAAAAGGAGATTCTTGCTATCGTTGTTCCTCAAAGGGGAATTCATCAAGATCTAATTTCATTGGAGATAATATCATATCCACTATCCAATATTTTTCTACTTTATAATTTTGGGCTCTAAGACGATGGTCCTTTTCAAGGGATTGACTGCAGTGATCTTGTCACACATTTTAGAACATCCCATGGGTAAAATAGAGAAAACTTCTCTACTGTTGGAGAAATCATTACTGCTTTGAGTCAGGTGGGTGAGCTCATCCTGAGTAGCTCTTTGTCGACTCAAAATGGTCAGTGACTTCATAGTATGTCCTTTAACTCCATTATCCCAGATTATACACCCATCATTAACCTATCACGAGGTGAACCTATCAGATGATGGACCTACAAATGGGACCTCTGATCTGGAGGGTGCTTCTCTAATGAATGGTATTAGGAATTTTGGGTTAATAAAAAATTCTTCGAAGCCTCCATGCAGCTAAAAGATATCAATTTGTATCAATTGGTATGGGTTTCCCAATTTTCTATATTTTCACTGTGTAAGATATTCCCTGAGTTGTTTAGCTGTTGGTTTCTGAGCTCCAACACCTTTCACATATCCCATAGTGAAGTGTGAATCAGTCTATGGGATGTATACAAGATTGGGGGGCTTTTTATCCTTGGATATTAGTATGAAAAAATTTTATCAGTGGCCAACACCTGGAGGAATGTTGAGAGAGTATCACCCTTACCAAGAGAGTTGTTGTTTATGGTGAAGAGGCAACTTGGTCAGCCCCTTCATCCTTGCTCAGTTATCTCATTTGAGGATTAGACATGACTAATCTTATAGGTGAACAGGCCGAGGCTAACAGTTGGACGTAGCTGAACCCATCCAACCAAATATACACGGATTCTTACTAGATCTTATTACGATACCCTCGAGGAAGGTCAATACACCACCTGTGGTTATGAAATCTTCTAAGATATGTCTCTTAATCTCAGGCTGGCGGGATTCTTTTTCCATGTTTTTAAGTGGATGGATCTTCCCTTCACGTGATGTTTATAACAATGTTAGGGTCTACACTTTGATGATGGAAACCACATTAATGGAGGGACAAACCGTTAAATTTTTCATTCCTCCTCTAGCCCGAATCTACAAACAGCTACGGTGGATACAAAAAGGGAACCCCTCTCATCATCTTAGCATGATATTTCTATCTTTATATTGTTGGATTCTAGAGAATTTCCACTAGTATGACTACTGTAATACTGCCCTAGTTCCTCATTCTGACTTTCACCCAACCCTTCATAATATTGCCTCCATCCGTGAAATGTATTTGTGTGTGGAAGGTGTTATTGAACTATTATGTGATGTCACCCACTTCTCTTTTGCACCTTACACAGCACCCCATGGGATCGTAGTAATAATGGGAGAGGCTCTCTTGAAGAACGTTCTAATATCATCTCACTTTGAGACAAATTATTGACTGAATGCATATAAATGGTGGTCATTTTCAAGCCTTATGTTCTTCATAGTTTCACTAGTAATTTTGGATGCCTTCAGCAGATCACATCTCTACTTTCCTCCTTGGTGATGCAAGAACCTCACCATCCAGTCATTCTCCAAATTTAGTTGGACATTATGCATGAGGATTATAATGTGCAATTTCTCAATCCTACAATGTTATCTTCCACTTACCTATCATTATTGTATTCCTAGATGTGGTCATATTTCTATCCTGATAGGGTATTAGAAAGGCCAGTTCAGCAGGTTCAAAGACTGTTGGTTTCCATAGATCTTGTCCCAATCGTTCCAATTGCACCATCTATCCACTTGCTATAGTGAGAAGGAATTCTATCCATCATCACATGTGTTTGGAAGGGGACCTACTGAAAAAATCAATTTCCTTAAAAAGGGTTTCAGATCTCGAATCTTAAGTCTACGTGGTCTAGTGTCCTACAAAACCTGATCTGAGTAGGACATCACTCGATGTTCACAAATTTGCTTCCAGACCCCATAATTGTGTCCCATAGGCTAAACCATCTATTGGGAGTTAATGTCCCCTACTTAGGTGACCTAGCTCAGGGCACTTATGACTATTGGAATGCTACTTACTCACGGCATACATATCATAGTGGAGGTGGAAAAGGATTCTAATCCCGTTATGAGGTATCGAGTTGGGAAGACTTGATCATGGTGTCAAATCTGTTCTTGTACCATGGAAACATTCCTAAAATATTATTCCAACAAGGAGGGTTACTTTTGATGATTATTGGTCAATATGGGTCATAGCGGTATGGATATTGATGTCTAAATCTCCTTGTGCACCAAATTGTTATAGCTCAAGAGGACTTCGTTGCATGAAAACGAGACCTTGCTCAATTCAATGATTCTCAGAACAAATATCAGACCTTCTGGGATATTACTAAAAAGTTAAATCATTTGGAGGCTGAGGAGTTAGTTCTCAAGACCATTTGATTTCCCAAACGGAGGAACCAAATGAGTGTAAGTCTCTCTTGTCCATACTAAAAGCGTAGATGGCATCATCAAATTATGATTATGAAGTCATCCCATAGAAAAGGAATGACGTCTAAAATTTTATGAAGTGACTATTCCAAATGGTTGAACATATAGCTAAATAGAGGTCTTCTATGGAATAGGCCCTTTATGACCTTGGTCAAACAGTTATCGACTTGTTGGAAATAGCAAGTTGGTCCTCGTTGTAGTCCATTGGGCTACCGTGTACCACCATTGTTTTTTCATTAGGGGGATACTCAAGTTTGTGGATGTTCCTTCCACCCTCACCTTTTTTTTATAAAATATAAACATTTTTCTTTATAGTTTTCCTCTTTTACTCTTTTCTAGCAATATTACTCATTAGTGATCAAATGAAATCCAAAAAATAATTTCAAACTGATATAATTTTGAATTATAATCCAAGAAAAATAAAATGATCTAATAATGATCTAATTTTTTCCTAAACTGAGGGATCAGTGAACACAGTTCTTTAATTTCTAGGGTCACATGGATAACCCTACAAACATTATTCCTTTTTTGTTATCACCCTAATTTTTTCCTAAGCCTGTTATTATGCATGCTTAGCGGGTATACCTTGACTTTTAATTAGGACGCCTTCTGTGGGTTTTCGACCTAATAAGATTTTTGCCTCTTAGTTTTTTTTTCATTTTCTCATAATTTGTTTTCTAAAATGTCTGTATCATAGTATTAGAGATCTTACACTTGAACGTAATCCAAGGTTCCCCTTTTTTGTTTTCTCTTTAGTGAGTGTGGTGTATCTTTTAGTGGTAAATTTCATGTATTAAAAATTAGACTATCTTTACTGATGTTTTGGGTCGAACATCTTTGAGAATAACTTGTGGGGAAAGGGCCGCAATTTAGTACTCATTAACCAAGAATGTCCTGAAAACCTTTAGAGATGGGTGAGGGATTTTTCTTAACTATAATCTGTGATTTATAGATATGGGATATGATATGGGTCATAGAATCCAATGGGAATGTGGAGATAGGAGAAGCCTCTCTAGAGGATGGATTTTCCATTGGTTGATATGCCATTTTTGGGGGAAAGAATATGCATATATGCCAGGGTATGATGTGTAAAGTCATAGAAAGGTTTCCATAAGACATTAGCCTTCCATTTCCAATGGCCATCAAGTTCTTTTTATAGAACATTATGTTTCTTTTTCTATTGAGGACCATAGTGGGTGGACCTTTTAAAATAATAACTTATGATGGTAATAAGGTCATTTGTTTTGTCTTTGGATGAAATACCATTCCAATATGAATTTGTCTTGTGTAAAAGAGGGTTGAAGCATGGTGGAGTTTAACATCATACAACTAAGGCATTTGGGACCTGTTTTGAAAAATCATCTTACCATGACTTGAGGAGGGTAAATGATTCACTTCCTTCATAATGGTTTGTCTAGGAATGTCCTTCACCATTAGGTATTAAAACAAAGGGAAATATGTCATCTTTAATTTGAGGGGTTTTCGAATCCAAGGGTTGTGGTGGGACGTAGATGTCTTAAGGGAATACGAAGGCCAGATGAACCACTACTAAGGATGGATTTTCCTTTGGTTGACAGGCCATTTTTATGGGCAACATATGCAGAGCCACCAGGGAAAGATTTTCATATTCAAACAAAGGTTTACATGGGGATTGGACATCCATTTTTTATGGTAATAGAGGATTATGAAAATTCAAACCTTTCCTGACATGGAGTACGGATCATGAAAAGGGGTATGCATAAAAATGAAACGGGGAATTTTAGGTTAAACATTATTAGGAATCCCAAGAATTGGAGAAGTCATTTCCATCCCATCTAGGAATGTTGTTTCCTTATATAGATCTGACCATTACATGGGTAGGAATGGGACATTCTTGATTCACAACATGATCCTATTATTAGATATGGATATCACTATGTATCATTTGATGACAGGAATCAATCCTTATGTAGTTCTTGTAAGGTTCACTCCTATGTGGATCTGATTCACACATTTGAATGGGGAATTTTTGTTTTGGAAACTGATTCACCAATGGGGCATGGTGTATGTTGAAAATTCCCATGCGATTTCATTTCCTGCAAAGGTTTATGAAGGGAAATACCATTTTGATGTGAACTAACCTAAGGGAGAATATTGGTTATCAAGTATCGTGCAATTTAAGTGTCGTGCAATTAGAAAATTGATATAGAATACTCAATTAACTTAAGGATAATCGATCCAAGATGTTCTATAAAGCCCTAGATGTGGGTATAGAGGAAGGAATAAAGCATGATCTCTAGGGATCTTGGATCAAGAGAAATTACATGGGGCTCAGAAGATGTTAGTTGTACAAAAATAAGAAAATCCTCTCCCGTGGAAAAATATTCCTTTGGTTGACATACCATTTTTGTGGGAAACATATGTAGAGTCGTCGGGGCATTATGTGCACATTAAATCAAAGGTATCCATGGGACAATGACCTTCCATTCCTGATGGCTATGAAGGATTATGAAGGTCCAAGATCACTCGAAGCATGAAGTTCGATGGATGAAGAGAGTTTGATTGGACATATCAGAAATACTCAGGACGTTATTACTCATGGAATTGAAAGAATTTTTATTCATAGATTTAACCCATATGTGAGGTTGTATATTTTGACTCTCATTTCAGATCGAGGCCCATATTTGAAGATCCTGGTGTCCCAAGATGAAATTCCTTATACAATTTTTCTCTATTCGCAAGGAGTGGCAGAATTTTAATTATACTTTTGGTACCTTTAAGTTTAACATCATGGGATTAGGACATTGGGCCATACAGTTTAACATAATGCGGTTAGGATTTGGAGCCATGTATTTTAAGGTCATGTGGTTAGGACATTGAGCCATGTTGTTTAATGTCATGTTGTTAGCACATTATGCCATGCAGTTTAATGTCATGCGGTAAGGACTTTGGTCCATGTAGTTTAGCATCAGGAGGTTTGGACTTTGGGTCCATGTAGTTTTCTGTCTTGCATAAATGATGTTGGGCCATACTGTTTAATGTCATATGGTTAGTACTTTGCAACCATGCAGTTTTAATTCTTGTTGAAAGGATGTTGGTCCATGTAGTTTAACGTCATGCGGTTAGGAATTTGGGTCCATGCAGTTTTAAGAATTCTTGAAAGGATGTTGGTAGCATATTTTAAATATCATGTTTCAGGGAAAAAAGCAAGGGAATCATCCTTAAATATGAGATAATCTGGCCATGACATTTCTAGTATACCACAGACATGGGCGGGGGAATAATTTGTAAACCATGATTCCAAGATCCCTCAAGTTAGGAGGGGTGGTGTGAGGCTTAGGATCTAATGATCGTACAGCAGTTGGAACAAATTCCCTTGAGGATGAATTTTCCTTTGGTTGATAGGTCATTTTTGTAGTCAACATATGCAGAGCCATCGGGGAATAATATTCATAGTCACGAAAATGTGTCTGGAAGACATATTTTTCATGACCCGACCCATACCGAGGCTTGAGCCACAACTACCCCAAGCCCGCCTCTATAGGTTAGGGTCAGGTGACTAGCGCCGAAGGCACAAAAAACTAGGGGAGGCCATTTCCTAAGAAACTATACACACAGACACATTGGTAACTCAATGCAAAAGTGCATAGAAAAGAGAGAAATATGCAACAATACTACAAAAGGGAAACCAACATACATGCATCGACCTCTAACCAGTACAAGTAAAGTGATGAATAGTAGAATGACAAGTAAACAGAACAGAGAAAGGGGAAAAACATACGCCCAACCAGAAATCTTCCCCAACCTGGTAAAAGGTAAATGAAAGTAAACTGCTAACGAGTCTCACAACAAGAATGTTCTGCTATGACCACTGAACGAAAACCAAGCTCTTGTGTCCTCGACACTCCTTCATAGTCTCAATCGACCTGTCTTTCATTTTCAAGGGAACACCTAGTGTGGGAAAATCCCAAGTAGCAGTTAGTATAAAGATACTCAGTAGGATGACCCGAAAGCTCGAGAGAGCAACAAAGGAGGGACTAAAACGCTAAGCAGTGGACAGAACAAATAAAAGTGTAAGAGTACAATATTGAGAATACAGATCAACCCAACAAAAGAAAGGAAGTGGACTCATCCAATCCAAGAGAATCTAGACAAGGAAAGCATGAGGCATACCTCGCGCGTCTTCACCCCTCTTAGAAGGAGAGTAACTAAACCCAAGGGTTAGGAACAAAAGAAGGGTGTATATATGTATGCTCAACAAGAAACCCAAACGAGTGTGTAAGGGGATCTCTATCTTCAAGATCATCCCAAGAGAAGTTGAAACAGTTCAATGGATATCCATCATTGATTCCCAAAGTCATTCACGCCAAATCTGCCTCATCCCTGAACCGTGCAACCAAGGGTCCCGCTCTGGTAATCACGAAGAAAAAGTCACTGAATAGCCTCATAAAAAGGGATGGTTCTAAAAGAAGTCATCGAGTAACCCATTTCCCGTCCCTGCCAGAGGGTAAACCACAAGAGGTCGTCGGAAAACCCACTGCCTGGCCCCGCTAGAGGGTAAACCACAAGTGGTCATTGGGTAACCCACTGCCTAGCCCCGCTGGACGGTAAAACACAAGACGAACGGGTTACCCACTGCTGATCCCCACTGGAGGGTAAACCACAAGGTGAACAGGTAACCCACTACCCTGCCCCACTGGAAAGTAAACCCCAAGGTGAACGGGTAACCCACTGCCCCGCCTTGCAGGAGTGTAAACCCTAAGAGGTCAACAGGTAACCCCCTTCCCAGCCACACTGGAGGGTAAACCCGGAATTGGTTCGATAACTCTGCATTGTATGTGTCATCACTAGGTGTCACTAACACAGCTACCTTGTGCAGGTTCGGAGTACATCAAAGAATCCTCCAGCCAACACCCGTTCATGTTTTCACATTTAATGAGATATCAAAAGAGGCTCTGCTCTCCCAAACGGGTGACACCGTTGTAATCCTAATGGAAAAACATGTGAGATAGACTATCCACTCGCTGGCAAAGGATCTAAATGGAAAAGTTATTCAACACCACTT
The DNA here is from genome assembly GCA_963277665.1 of Viscum album. Taxonomy (NCBI): domain Eukaryota; kingdom Viridiplantae; phylum Streptophyta; class Magnoliopsida; order Santalales; family Viscaceae; genus Viscum; species Viscum album. The sequence goes on from OY728160.1 coordinate 1,570,021,756, forward strand.
TATTCCCATACGGCATCTCGTGGGTACCGCACCTTAGTCCCGAAAGAGGTCGGGCGAGCTGCGCCATCGTGATGCTCTCAGGAAAACATGCCAAAACGACTACTCATATGCCCCAAATGGATGTCAGAAGAAAAAGTTGCAGTACACTACACACACCTTAAGAGACATATCGTGGGGCCCATGCCTCAACTCTGGCTTCCCCACCTGAAACCACCTTGGTCAACTTTGCCTCGATTCCAGGGTCACAACGCCACTGATGATTCCTAAAATGGACTTCATATGAATAAGCCGCAACTCCCTGCGTTATATGCAAGCAGGGCCCTATGGGGCCCACACCTCAGCCCTGAAACACATCTCGTAGATCATACAATTACGTTCCTTGCAAATAACCATGTGGCGTAGGCTGTTCATTTTTCCGAAATGAACTTATGAAGCATAATTTTTAAAAACAAAGCATACGTCTAAAAGCCGCCTCGTGGGGCCCATGCCTTGGGCTCGAATTTAGGTGGGTGGATTGTGCTGTTGAAATCCCTCGGAAAAACGCTCAGAAACGAGTACTCAAACACCCTAAACAGATGTCGGGTGAAAAGTGGTGTTTCACCGTAAATCGTGTGAACTAGGCCCTGTGGGGCCCACACCCTATCTCAAACCTGAATGCTTCGAAAATCATCTCAAAAGTCCGCACAAGGAATGGGGTCATGCTACTGCCGATGGCGTGTCAATCAGACTTCCCAAGCAGGAGTTAGGTCCGACGCAAGAATAATTAATTAATTAATTAATTTCATTTAGTGTTTCATGCCTCCGAGCGACGAAACCAAACAAAAAGTGTCCCAAAACCACTTTACAAGGACCGGCTCTGCTCCAGGGCCACAGCGCATCTAACGGCGCATTAAACGGACGTCTGGCTTGCGGAGCACGTTCGTCGCGATCTTTAATAATAATTTTTTATTATTAAATTAAATCATCTCGAGTCACCCGCTCTCGGGATCCGAACTCAAAATCCCCGGAACCCACTTAAAGAATTTTGTCTCGCTGACACGGACCTACAACCGGAGACGACACATCAAACGGATGCGCCATTTAGAAGGTAAAGCCCGTCGAATGCAAGGGGGCCCAACCGGGCCGGTTCACCCCGATCGGCCCTATCTGAACCGTCGGCCCGTGGCCCCGCCACGGGTCTGGCTCGACTCACCATGGACGCGGGTCATGGCCCGCTCCATCCACATCGGACCCCTCAGGTCCGGTTCTCCCCAGCAGATCGGCCAAATTCCGGTCTCCGCGTCGTGCCAGCAGGACCCACTGAACACGGGTCCTGGTCTCCTCCACACCCCCCGAGGTCGCCGCCTCAGGTTCCCCCTTCGACCGCGACAGGCAGGCACCCTCGGCGCCTCTTCCTCCTGCAGTGCACTTCCATGCAACCCTGGCTACACCGTGCCACTCCTCCAGCCACGTACTGCCCGCGCCGCCAAGTCCTCCACGCTCTGCCACACCGGTAGCCGCATGGTCACCCCACTCCACCGCTCCGATGTGGCCTGCTGAAGCCACCTCGTCCACATTGGCCACACTCAACCTCCGGCTCTCCAAAGCCCCGACCACCCCGGCACCACACCATGGGCCACCGCCACATCGGGTGCTCCACCGCGCAAAAACTGGCGGCCTTTGCACTCCAGGTTCATCCTCTGGCCGCAGCCCCTCACCGGAGCTGATCCTTCGGCCGGTCCCCCCGACCACTCTGGTGGTTGGAAAAATTATCTGACACTACTTTCGGGATCCTCGAGGCCAAAGCTTAACAACGCCTCCCCTCACTCGTCGATCCGACACGGTTTTGGCACGTCTAAAAATTGGGACAAAGAACGCCCAAGAACGAGAAGTAAAAAACACGGATCAGACGACGGTCATGTTAATTCAGCCATCATCCCAATTACAAAATTATAGAAATTAAACAAAAAAGTTGAAAAAGGTGTAGAAATTAATCAAAAATCCTACCTTGATTCGTCCGTTCATCGTTGGCGACGTGTCCGCTGCAATCCCACCTCGATCCGCCAAGGATCTGGTGGAGGTTTCTCCTTAATTTGGAGAAGAACGGAATGAATGCCGAAGAATATGAGAGAGAGAGATATATATAGAGAGAGAGAGAGAGGGAGAGAGAGACAAAAGTGGAAATCATAACTCCAACTCCCTATTTATAGGGATCCCACTCAGCGGAGAATCTGAATTCACTGCGCCCTCTCATTTTATGTCCCGCCTAGGCAAAACGCCCCGTTTAAAAATCAACAAAAGTCTCAGATTTCCATTCTGAGGCTTTGATTGAATGTTATTTGAAAATACGTCCAGTGATAAAAATCACTAATTCATTATTTCAAAATGATGATTTTTTCCCGGGGTGACATCTCTCACAGAAGGCCCACGCCCACAACCTTTACACCCTGCCTAGGGTAAACAGAATGCTCTGGAAGCAACCGTGTCCTCGGATTTCCGATCCAAGCTACCATTTATGAGAAAACACAACCCCACCACGTGCATAGTATACAATCACTTAACATTTTTATAAAATGTATTCCAGGCACACCAGGCCTCGGAATCGCATGTCGTCTTCACGCCAAGCTCTGGAATTATATGTAGAAATATTCCAAAGTCTTACAGAGAAAAAAAACAGGACTCTAAATCATTCCCTCCTTCAATATTTTCATCCCTGAAAAGAAAAACTAGGATAAACATGTTGGGATACATAGCTCACACCTAGCTCTCCCACTCCCAAGAAAACATGCACAACACCATGATGGCACAACACGCGATCCAATGGGATGGTTCATACTTATAAGGTCTGCTACACTTGAGGGAATGCATAGGAATACACACGCACCTCCTCAACTGCGACACGTGGAAGACGTCGTGCTCCCACCCCTTCTATTGGGAGGGTAGGGAAAGATGGTAGGCAACCTCTTAATCTCTTGCACGGCCTAAAGAAAGTCAGGGGACTTCCCCGGCCGAACCTCTACTTTCCACATCACGCCCAAAATCACAATTTTTTCCTAGAACATGGTCTCATTATTCCTTCCTTTATAATACCCATCGAGTGTGTCGCCCATGGATATCTGATCATACAGTACCTCACTGTCGACATCCCCCAAGCTGCGACTCTCTCACACACTCAAGGAGTAAAGGAGTCAACACCATCAACTGCAGGGAAGTCGTACCCTCCTTCTCCACCAAGGTCAGTTGTAGGTTAGCTAACTACTACGAAACATCCCACACCTCATGAGTCTGAGACTTCTTGCTAAGGGAACTTGCTATAGAATAGCCATTTTCGGGAACATAGACTACCTCGAAGTCATAGTCCTGCAGAAATTTCATCCAGCACTGTCGCCTCAGGTTCAAGTCCCTCTGGGTGAGGACGCACCTGAGAAACTGGTGATCTGAGCAACCCACAAAGCATTCTCCCAATAGATAGTGTCTCCACACTCTCAGGGTAGGGACCACCACCACCAGCACCACATAGTGAAACATGTAGTTCTGTTTATGGGGTTTCCGCCACCTCGACCTGTACTTGATAATGATATCAATATTGATGTTGAGCAAGCAAGGTACCCATGAAAAGGGCAGGCAATCAAACTCATCCAACCAACAAAGGCTAGACATGGAAAGCATGTGGCATAAACCATGTGTCTTTTCCCCTCTCGGAAGGAGAGTAATCCCAAAAACAGGCACTCTTCCAAACCCACTAGTGGAACCTCAAGCGAACGAAGGTCAAGCAGAAAATCCCCACTGGAAAATCCAGAACCATCTCTAACACTCCATCGCACAACCTCACCATGAATGCACATGTCAGCGGGACTCATCTACCACACCTCAATACTATCGGCTTTGGGTGGTACTGACTCCCCATCACAGTTTTTATCTCATCACAAAAATGCATCTCAGTGGGAGAAGAACCCCTATTTCCTATTCATTCAAAGCTACGTCAGAAAACACCAACACAGGGTTACACCAATGCCCTGTGTCACCCTTAGTAACCCCTTGAACAAGGAGTTAGATGAAAAGAGTACCTCACGCAGTTTCTAACAAGTTCTACTGATAAGAGTGGAAAAAGACATGGAGCTGCCTCTTATCGCCTCATGCATTGCAGGATTGTAGACATCCATAGCAGAAAGCCACCTGCGGCCCCATCCATCAGCTCCCTAAGCCAGAAATGGGCTGCCTAATGGTGGTGGAAACACCTCAAAATGTCATCTGCCAACCACAGTTCTTCCTTATTTTCTGCCAACAATTCCTCCCTAGGGACCACCATATCCTCACCTGGGAGTTCTCTGATCATGACACTGCCTCTGTCGTGGTGGTGCATCTACCAACTATTTGGGAGACTCGACACATTTGGTCGGATAGTCTCACGTCATGTGACCTCGCACATCACAAACATAGAAGTTGTCATCCCTGGGCTGTCTCGGTGCCCTATGTTGTCCCCGACCATGTTCCTGAGTCTCATCAAGGGGGGACCTCCGGCATCGAGGCCCTGCCAATTGATTTCCCTCTGATAGAAATTTCTCTGTCACCAGTGCCTGATCTAGCACCCTGAGATGGGTGATGATGAACAAGGGCACTACGCTGGCCCGAATCTCCTCTAAATAGATCTCACTCAAACATCTATGCTTGGATGTTTCTGTCATGGACCACATCCAAAGAGTACCGAGTAAGGTCTGTGAACCATGTTGCGTACTCATCCATGACCATCACTCCCTGCTGAAACTCCAGCAGCTCCTCAAACCGTATAAAGCGTAAGTAGGAGGGGTAGTAATCCTCAAAAAATAGCTGCTAGAATTCATCCCACGAGAGTACCAACTCATCGTGCATTTGCATAACCCTGGATCTACTAACGCCAAACTGCTTGGTGAAAAAACTGGTTGTCAAAGACACCATCTAACCGGTCAGTGTCCAAACAAGCCTGAAGAGGGGAACCACTGACTCTATCCAAAACTTCACTATCTGAGGGTATGGCTCATTGTGGAACGTCAGTGGTCTTTGATGCTGGAACTCACATAGCACGCACAACCAATTCTTTTCATCGGCCTTTGCTATAGGTATTATCTACTACTCCACAGGTGGAGGTGCTACAGCTTGTCCTCATAGAGAAAGGGTAATCATATGATGCATCCTAAATTAAGGCCTCGTCGGTCATGGATTCGTTGTCACGCACCGGATCTAGTATCCTGGCTGGATATCATCGCGGAGACATCCTGAATCCGATCAAGGAGTATCGTGGTCAAATGATCATATATATACTTACAACGATGTGGAGCTGACTTAAGAAGGATAGTCAAAGACTCAATCCTATATCATGCCTGAACCAAATTCTCTGCAAAATGTGTCTCAGTGTGCCGAGGTGACAAGAAAGTTATTAGGGTCCTGGTGAATGGATATGTCGGTCGCCGCACCATCGCTAGACTTCCAGACCTGAGAGCCTCATTTGAGACACATTGACACTATTACCCCAAAACTCAACCAATTACTTTTTAGGGACGTCCGAACAACACCCCAAGGAACGAACCACATTTGATACCACTTTTTCATGACCCGACCCATACTAGGGCTCGAGCCGCAACTACCCCAAGACAGCCTCCATTCGCCAGGGGCTGGCAATTAGTGCTGAACACACAAAAAACTAGTGGAGGCTTTTGCCTAAGAATCTATACACACACACATAGCTAACTCAATGCAAAAGTGCAGAGAAAAGAGAGTAAGATACAACACTACTACAAAAGGGAAACCAACATACATGCATCGACCTCTATCTAGTAAAAGTAAAGTGATGAATAGTAGACTGATAAGTAAACTAGACAGAAAAAGGGGGGGGAACACGAACCCAACCAGAAAGGTGCCACAACCCGATAATAGGTAAACGGAAGTAAACAGCTAGCGAGTCTCACACCTGGAAATTCCTACTATGGCCACTGAATGCAGTCCAAACTCTTATGTCTTCTACACTCCTCCGTAGTCTCGACCGACTTGTCCGTCGTCAACAAGGACACACCAAGTGTGGGCAAAGACCAAGAAGGGGTGAGTATAATGATACTTAGTAGGATGCCCGGAAAGCTCGAGGGAGAAACAAAGGAGGTACTAAAACGATGAGTAGTGGACAGAACAAAGAACAGTGTAAGAGTAAAATAGTGAGAGTACAGCTCAACCCAACAAAAGAAAGGTAGTGGACTCATCCAATCCAAGAGGAGCTAGACATAGAAAGCACTTGGCTTACCCCACACGTCTTCGCCCCTCCACGAAGGAGAGTAACTGAACCCAAGGGGTGGGAAAAAATTAGGGTGTATATATATATATGTGCTCAATAAGAAACCTGAACGAGTGTGTAAGGGGATCTTTATCTCCCAGCTTAGCCCAAGAGAAGTCACCTACAATTCAAAGGATATCCATCCCTGATTCTCAACAGTCCTGCACACCAAAGCTGCCTCATCGCTGAACCATGCAACCAAGGGTCCCGCTCTAGTAATCACGGAGAAAAAGTCACTAACTAGCCTCATAAAAAGGGTTGATTTTGAAAGAAGTCATCGGGTAACCCACTGTCCAGCCCCACCAGAGGGTAAACCACAAGAGGTCATTGGGTAACCCACTGCCCAGCCCTGCTAGAGGGTAAACCACAAGAGGTCATTAGGTAACCCACTGCCCTACCCCACTGTAGGGTAAACCACTAGATGAACGGGTAACCCAATGCCTAGCCCCGCTGGAGGGTAAACCAAAAGGAAAACAGGTAACCCACTGCCCAACCCTACTGGAGGGTAAACCCCAAGGTCAACGGGTAACCCACTGCCCAGCCTCACTGGAGGGTAAACCCGGAACTAGTACGATAACTCCGCCCTATCTGTGCCATCACTGGGTGTCACTAACACCGCTATCGTGCGTTGGTTCAGAGTGCGTCAAAGGAACCTCCGACCAATGCCCTTTCATGTTTCCACATTTAATGAGATCTCGAAAGAGGATTTGCTCCCCCAAACGGGTTACAACATTGTAATTATCATGAAAAAACACACGAGATAGACTATCCACTCGCCGGCTACAGCTCCCCCTGGAAAAGTTATTCTACACCGTTGTATGCACATACGACGTCTTGTGGGGCCCACACCTTGGTCTCGAAAGAGGTCGAGTGAATTGCGCCATCGCGATGCTCTCAGGAAAAGACGCCAAAACAACTACTCATACGCCCCAAACGGACGTCGGAAGAAAAAGGCTCAATACGGTGCCCACAGCTTAAGAGACGACCCGTGGGGGCCATGCCTCAACTCCAACTTCACCGTCTGAAACCACCTTGGTCAACTTTGCCTAGATTCCAGGGTCACAACGCCACTGACGGTGCCTAAAATGGACTTCAGATGTGGAAGCTGCAACTCCCCGTGTTATATGCAAGCAAGGCCCTGTGGGGCCCACCCCTCGACCCTGAAACACGTCTCGTAGATCGTACCATTACATTCCTTACATATAACCATGCGTTGTAGGCTATTCATTTTCCATGAATGGACTTATGAAGCATAAGTCATAAAAACACAACATACGTCCGAAAGACGCCTCGTGGGGACCATGCCTCGGGCCTGAATTTAGGAGGGCAGATTGTGCCGTTGCAATCCCCTCGGAAAAACACTCATAAATGAGTACTCAAGCACCCTAAATGGATGTCAGGTGAAAAAAGTGGTGTTTCCCCATAAAACATGTGAACTAGGCCATGTGGGGCCCGCAAACTATCTCCAACCTGAACGCTTCTGAAAGCATCTCAAAAAGTCCGCACGAGGACCGGGGTCATGCTACTGCTGACGACATGTCAATCAGACATCCCAAGCAGGAGTTAAGTCTGACGCAAGAATAATTAATTAATTAATTATTTAATTATTTTCATTAAGCATTTCATGCCTCCAAGCAATGAAACCAAACTTCAAGGGTCCCGAACCCACTTTAGAAGGACTGGCTCAACTCCAGGGCCACAGTGCCTCTAACGGCGCGTTAAATGGACATCCGGCTCATGGAGCACGTCCGTCGTGATCATTAATAATAATTTATTATTATTAAATTTAAGCATCTCGGGTCACTCGACTTCAGGTGCAGAACTCCAAATCCTCAGAACCCACTTCAAAAATTATGTCTCGCTGACACGGACCTGCAGCCGCAGACGGCGCGTCAAACGGGCACGCCGTTTAGAAGTTATGGCGCCCCGAACGCAAGGGGGCCCAACCGGGCCAGTTCACCCCAGTCGGCCCGGTCCGAACCACCGGCCTGCGGCCTAGCTGTGGGTCCGGCCTGACTCACCACGGCCTGCTCCGGCCACACCGGACCCCTTGGGTCCAGTTCTCACCAGTAGACTGGCCAAAGTCCAGTCTCCGAGTCGTGCCAGCAGGACCTGCCGAATGCGGGTCCTGGTCTCCTATACACCCCCGAGGTCGCATCATCAGGTTCCCCCTTCGACCTTGACAGGCCAGGACCCACAGCTTCTCCACCTCCCGTAGCGCACCGCTATGCTACCCCGGCTCCACCGCGCTGCTCCTCCGGCCGCGTACTGCCCGTGTCGCCTGGTCCTCCGCGCTCCGCCGCACCGGCTGCCGCCTGGTCACACTGCTCTGTCGCTCCTCTCCAGCCTGCTGAAGCCTCCTAATCTGTGGCGGCCACACCCGTCCTCTGGCTCTCCGAAGTCCCGGCCACCCTGGTGCCATACCATGGGCCACCACCACTTTGGGTGCTCCGCCGCACAAAAACTAGCGGCCCCCGCGATCCTATTTCGTCCTCCGGTCACCACCCCTCACCAGATCCAAACCTTCAGCTGGTCCCCCCGACCACTCCGGTGGTCAGAAAAATTATCTGACACCGGTTTCGAGATCCTTGGGGTCAGAGCTTCATAAAGCCACCCCTCTCTCGTCGATCCGTCACGGTTTTGCCGCGTCCAAAATTTGGGATGACGAACGCCCAAGAATGAGAAGTAAAAACGGGGATCAGACGACGGCCGTGTTCATTTGGCCGTTAGCCCAATTCCAAAATTATATAAATTCAATGACAAAATTGAAAAAGGTGCAGAAATTAATCAGAAATCCTACCTCGATCCGGTCGTTCGTCATTGGAGATGCATCTGTTGCGATCCCACCTCAATCCGCCAAAGTTCCGGAGGAGGTTGCTCCTTGATTCGGGGAAGAACGACAAAGAATTCTAAAGAACAAAAGAGAGAGAGAGAGAGAGAGAGGTAGAGAGATAGAGAGAGAAGAGGAATCCCTAACTCCAACTCCAAATTTATAGGGATCCCACTCAGCACAAAATCTGAATTCACCGTGCCCTCTCAGTTTATGCCACGCCTAGGAAAAACTCCCCATTTCAAACTCAAGGGAAGTCTCAGATTTCCATTCTGAGGCTTTGTTTGAAATTTATTCGAAAAGAACGCCAGTGATAAAAATAACTATGTCGTTATTTCTAAATGACGATTTTTCCCTTGGGTGACATCTCTCACAGCAGGCCCGCGCCCTCAACCTTTACACCCCATATAGGGTAAATGGCACTCTCCGGATGCAACTGTGCCCTTAGATTTCCAATATGAGCTACTGTTTAGGAGAAAACACAACCATACCACGTGCATATTATAAAAACACTTAACATTGTTATAAAATTTATTATGGGCAAACCGGGCCTCAGAATCTCATGCCGTCTTCGCGCCTAGCTCTGGAATTATATGTAGAAATAATCAAAATTCTTACAGGGAAAAACTAGGTCTCTACAATAGTATTACATTTCCGAAATATTCAAGTGATTATGGTGATCTGAGATTTCTCGGGGCGTGGTGTTTGATGGATGAAAGGAGGATGTATGGGTATGTGAGGAATATTCAAGCCATGATTAGTTCTAATGTATGTGATTATATACATATATCTGATTCATATGTAAAGGGAAGAACGTTCTTTTGACACTTTCTAAATGTAAGATCCTAGATTTGAAATCCCCTGCATCTATCTGTATTTTACATGTAGGGAATTAGGGGCTCTTTCCCCTTAATTTTATTCTATGTTGGTGGACTCGAGACTTCTGTCTTGAGTGTTGCTACATATCTCGTTATACTATGAAAAAAGTTATACAAAGTTCTTTAGATACCTTACAATTTAATGTCGTGTGGTTAGGACTTCGTTGGCCATGCAGTTTAACATCACGCGGTAAGGAATCTGGGCCATGAATTTTAACATCATGTGGTTGGGACTTTGAATTTACCTATGAATGGTTGTCTTATATGAATAGGGGGGAATTTTTTCCATGACGATGGGACCTGGGAAGGCCCAGGAAGCATGTAACTGGTGGGTGGGAATGAATCGATGCATAGTTCTTAAAGGAAATTATCAGCATATGTCTGGTTTTTTACCCAAAAAAGTGGGAATTTTTTAAGTGGTGGCAGGACTGGGATGGATAATATGGGCATCACTACATATCATGTGAGATCAGTAATCTAGCTGTACATAGTATTTAAGCTTCATGTTAGGTGACCAATACAGGAGTAAATGTATCCTTATGTGAGAATATTGTTGGGGCCATGCAGTTTAGCATCGTGTAGAAAAGATGAAAATTCTCCTCATGCAAGTCTGACCTATACATAGGGAGAGAGGCATTATCGATTTTTACTACATGGGTGGGAATCAAGCCATACATAGTTTTAAGTACCCCCCTTGTGCCATTCTGGCCTTTGCATGGAGAGGTGGATATTTTATATCATGCTTTCAAGATGATGGGATTATGATACTCCTCTATTCTTTTTCCATGCATGGGAAATCCTGAACTTCATTCCTAATCTCACGTGAGTTTTACTCGATGTGATAAACAAGGAATTATGAGAAGTTCACTTGTAGTATAGGGGTGACATAAGGTACAACAGAGGCATTCCACATCATGTGGTGGCTAGACCAAGACATAGGGTCAAGGATTCTCTATGTATCCCAGTAATGAATAGGAATCAGGTCATACATAGTTCTATAACACATACATGGTAGGTGACTAATGCTGGGGGAAATGTTCCCTTGAGTTAGAACATTATTGGGGCTATGAAGTATAACATCTTGTATCCTAGACACCTTCATTGTTTATTTTATTTTCATGTGATCCGGAAATCTTCAATGAATTTTAATGTCATGTGGAGAGGACATTGAATGTGCTATGAAGTTTAACATCATGATGCTAAGATGACATTGAATGTGATCACACAATGTACTTCTTTAAGAACCTTGCATTTGTGGGGGTTCTGGTGAGCTTCCCATCCATTGAAATCATGGAATATTCCCATTGGAGTAAAATTTTGTATAAAATATGGTCCTTCCCATTTTTTTATCAAACATTGGGGGTTTCTTCCTAAATATCATCTGGGATCTTTTGACCAACACCACTTCTCCATCGACAAAATATCGGAGGTGAACCCTCTTATTGAATACTCGTGCAATATAATTTTTGTAGACTTCCAGATTGTGAAAAGTGTGTAATCCTTTCTCATCCAACCACTCTAGCTCATCAAACCATTTTTGGGATCTCTCATCTAAAGATATTTGATTATAGACAGTGACTCGGAGTGATGGCATTTGAATTTCAATGGGAAAACTACCTATGTCCCATATACTACTGAGTATGAGGTTTCTTGAGTGATAGTGAAGGTTGTTGTCCAATAATACCAAAGATCATGGATGATATTATCCGTCCATGATTTCTTATACCTATCCACTATCTTTTGGAGTATGTTGGATAGGCTCTTGTGGAAATCCATTATCTTCCTATTGGTTATTGCATGGTAGCGGGATGTATAGTCTGATTTGATACCATACTCTTGGCCAAGTTTTTCTAATTCAAAAAAATAAGAAATTGGTGTCATTGTCTATCATTAATGTGTGAGGGACACAAAACCTAGTGATGATATTGGACTTCACAAAGCTAATAATTATTTTCCCCCAAATTCATTATGGGTTGCAGCTTCTGCCCCTTTAGAAAAGAAGTTAATGGTTGTGAGAATATATTTGAATTGTATGGTCATGGATAGAGGGTATAGTCCTATGACATCCATTCCCCATATGGAGAATGGCTATGAGTACTTAGTCGTTCGAAGCACCTCTAGGGGTAGAAGGATGAAATTGTCATGGACGTGGAAGGAATGAAACATTTTGGTGAAATCAGTACAATCATGAAGCATGATGGGCCAATAGTATTGAAGATTTCAAATTTGATGAGAGTGTTTGGATGTTGATTGGTGTTCCCCACATGTTCTATCATGCACTTCTTTCATGACGGTGGAATCTCTTCCCCATCAATGCACTTGATAAGGACTCCATCAATGCCTCTCATATAAAGGACCTTTTTCGGTTTGTGTCATTGTACAATATTAAATTGACTACTCTTCTTCAGATTTGTTCCCTTTTAGCCGTATTTGGTGGGAGTTCTCCCTTTTTAAGATAGTCCATAATTAGAGTCATCCAATCAGTGGTAGGACCATATGGCTCGGATATGGGATGAATCTCATTAATTTATTTTGTTTTGATCTAAAATAATGGTAAGATCATCCAGTAGTGGGTGATACAGATGACTATCTCATTCCAATTTGAGTTATCCAGTGTTGTGGCTTCATTTTCCAATGCATCGGATTGTGCATTTTGTTATTGGGGGATAAATGTAAATATTGGTTTGGATTGGAATTCTACCATCAATTCTCAGACATGATTCACCCAAGGGATTATCTCTTATTTCATTATCATATTTTCACTATTTACTTGGTTGATGATCAGTAATTAATTTACTTTAATCTTCCAGTGCTCATCTTTCTCTTAGAGTGCTATTTCCAGGCCTGCAAAGAGGGCCCGGTACTCTTCTTTGAATTTGGGGTCTTCAATTTGTCTTTTTGTCAGGATTCTAGAGGCACTGTCGAAGCACATTTACCACATCTGGGAGTTCTATTGATTATAGAATAATTCCTCCTCGGGTTGGTCAACGTCTGACGAGTCCACCCCTATTGAGGGGTTCTTTTCTTGGGAATCTTCTAATTCCTGGACTTTGATAACTTTCTACAGTATGAACCATATATTTAACTGATGCAAGACGACCACTCACCATGGGAGGAATTTAGATAACATTGGATAGGAGAAAATGAAATTGAGTAGGTTTCTACATGAAACCAAATGTATTTAGTGGTTCTTTAACTAATGTCTCATCTTCAAGATTGTGAATATTAAAGAAAATAAGCTCTTCTCGATATTTGAATAATGATTCTCCGCATCAATCGTGGTTTGGATGAGATAATAGAGACTATTATCATTGAAAACATCATTTTTCTATGTGAGAAAGGTACCTAAGTGTCATTCCATGGTGGTTACATATAAGATAAGTGGTCTTCCATCAATAGGTATAATTAGCAGTAGTGGAATCATAGAGATATTTCTAGAGATTATCGAATGCTTCCTAACAATCTCTATTCCATTGATACTCTTACCCTTTTTTCATCAACCTAGGGAATGGAAAAAAATTTCCCGCCATGATGGTTATGAAGCACAAAATGTAATCCAAGTTTTCTTTTGAGTCCTCTCAACTTCATGAGGTCATGAGGTGGTGACATGTAGAGTATGACCTTCTGCTTCTCAAGGTCAACTTCGATTCCACGTTATTGTATGAAAAATATGAGAAATTTCCCCAATGTGACACTGAAAGGACATTTTAGGGAGTTCACTTTCATACCATGTTGGTGTAGTTTATTCAAGATGGTTTCAAGGTCATTCAGCTGGTCTGAATATTGTCATTATTTAAACCGCATATCATCCACATAACATTTTAAAAACATTCCAAGGAAGGGTTTGAAAATGCAGTGTATGGTGTGCTGATATGTGGCGTTGACATTTTTCAAACCGAAAGGCATCACCGTATAGAAAAAAAAACTATTTGTGGAGCCATAAAGGTGGTGTATTATTCATATTTTTGGGCTATTTGAGCCTGGTTAAATCCTAAATACCCTTCTATGAATGAGAGAGCCTCATATCTAGCAGTTGTGTCGATTAGCAATTATAACATTTGTACTAGAAAATCATCTTTTGGACAGTACTAGTTGAGGTCCTTGAAATTGATGCATACCCTAATATTCACATTCTTATTTTTGATGGGGAGAATGTTTTCTAGAATTATGGGTCATTGGACCTCTTGAATGATGTTATATTTTTTGATCATGTCGACTTCAGGCTCTATTTTGGAATAATGTGTTGGATGCATCCTTTCCGGTGGCTTGCATGTAATCACAGTGGTCTCATAGTAGGCCCAGAGGATGAGTAGACACATTTGGATTTAGACCTAGATTATATATGTAATTCCAAGAGAAATCATCTTGATTCTTCTTTGGGGAAGAGGGATAAATATATTTCTCTTCAGAAGGAATAGTTGAACTAACCAGAGTGGGTCATGGGCATTCTTCTGTACCCATATTGATTTCCTTGAGTTTGTCAATGGTGGTGGAAACTCATTTCCCAAACACTGGAGGGGAATCCCTTAGGTCCTCTACTTCTTCTTCATATACATCCTCATCATCTTCCTCTTCGTCACATGATGGAGAAGAAATTATTGAAACGATTTCTCCATAGTTGAGGGAGCAGTTTCAATTTTGGTGCCTAGGATGTGAAGTCGTCTCTTATAAATCATCCCTTAGAGGGGGCTTCTCTAAAAAAGATGTGGTGATGGGGAAAATAGTATCCTCATCTTCCTTGAATGAAAAGACAGTTCTTCCTACCTCCGCCAGAGAGGCGGGAATTTTTTGGAGTTCTGATGATCATTCAGGACTATTTTTATCTGAACCTTTCCTATTATCTTGGGAGTCAAAGGGATTTGCGACACTATGAAGATTAGTAGTGGTAACTGTGATCATTAGGACTATTGAATACATGTCTCAATTTGGTCTTGTTCTTTAATTTTGATTGATAGGTAGTACAAATTTTTCCCTGAGCTTCTTTAAGGGATCCGTAGGAAATATTTCTAAACCATTTGGGGCAGCGACCCAATCAAATCCATCAGTAGAGGGTTGTTTCCCATTTCTTTCGTAGAACTCTGCATCAATGTATTGTGACTCATAGGACTCGAACAGGGCCTTATCAGCATGCAGTGTCCCATTCTATCCATTGATGCAATATTTATTCCACTGATGGTTACAGGAGGGGATAGATGTATGCGTATGTAGTCAGAGCCACGCTAGCAGAGCATTGGAGGCTATATTATTTCGGATCACCATAAATTCTGGGCAATCTACAAACTCACTGAATCGAGATTAAAGCATGATTTTTCCCAAAAAATATTTCTTACTTTTTTGTAGCCCACTAGGGCTGTAGTGTAGGGCTTCAGATTATCCTCATTGAAGCCCAGCCAACGAAGTCTCCGTAGTGGGAGGAGATTAACCCTATATCCACTTTCAATGGAGAATATTCTTATATTGACACCATTTATCATTCCAGACACATATACAGGATTTATGTCTACCTACAGAATGGAATCCTCATCATGATCTATGAAGTAGATCACTGCATGGTATTATGTAGGATTATTCTATGTCAGGTAGATTTCTATGGGGGCTACTTCAACTTCAAACTCCTAGGGACTCGGCAAAGATTCTATAAGAGCATCCATGAGATCTGATGATAGATTTAGTGCATCCATGATTCAAATCATAGTTGTAATTGAAGATAATTATTTCATAATATCATATTTCTGATCTAAAGGTCGGTTCTTCCTAGCTTGGGGATTCTCTTTCACAGATGTTTTTGGGATTTGATCATTTGATAAAGATGGGTCGGACCTTGGTATTAGAGCTAGAGGGGATTGCATCCTTTATGGATTGGATCGGGTAGATCCGATCATAGGAAGAGGGAAATTAGTCTCTTTTTTGTCCTGTGATAGATACTATAGTAATACTAGGTCTGGGTAGCTTCCTATGGGAGTAGGGGAATTTTCATTTCCATGTTGGATCTACTGGATGGTCCTTCCACATGTTTCTGCAACACTATTGTTTTGAGTAGGGTTATCGTCATACGCTTGATTTCTACCATGGTTTTATCCCTCTTGGTATCCCTAGATTCAGTGACTTCTTCCTTCAGCTTCTTGGTTGGGTGTGGGGAATTCTATTTGATAACCATAATCTTCTTCAAAGAAAATATCCATCAAATGGATAACATTAACAGATCCAAAAATCAGCTCCTCTTCTCATGATGTCTTTGTCTTATCACCTACCTTTGGTTTTGCCATTTGGTGGGGCAGTTCTCATTTCATTAGATTTTCTGGCCTCGAATTTGAGATTGTCAAAGCCAACTTTATCTTTGGTGCAGTTTCATCTTCCTACACTTGATTTACGCCCTTCTAATTGGACTAATTTTGGGAGTCTATCCTCTGAAGTATTATGGAGCATAGGATAACATATGTGTTATATTATGAGATATTGGAGGAATGATCAGTGTCTTCAACTGTACCATAAGTATGTCATGATCTCGGTTGACTATCTTCTGCGTCATCCTACTATTGAACTTTTCTCCATTTTTTAACTACATTTTTACAACCCCATTCTTCATATTGATCAGTTGTGGAAACATAATCCACTTGTGCTAGCAATGGTCCCAGCTTGAACTATCCGAAATATATCAACATATTCAAGAGGTCCTTAAGAAAAATAACTCATTAATGTTGTTTCTATATATCTGATGGATGGGATAGTAATCTGGCTGGTCCTCCAAACCTACTTCATCATCCCTCTTTGGATCTAGAAGCCGAAGAAATCTTTAATTAATGGTGGCTATAAAGTCACTTCAGAATTGGTCATCCCGGAATGAGTAGACATTATTTTTCATTCCTCAAATTGATTTCATTTGGCTTCACTCCACTCATCTCGATGGGGTGAGGGTGGCTACTGACATCCAGGGGGCCAACACAGTTTGGAGGGGACCTTGGAGCTAGAGCTGGTGTTGGCGGTGGCTTGACTGTGACTGACATTGCCTTGTCTCTCCCCACTCTTTTCACTAGGGTTGATGGGTCTTCCTAGGACCTAAGATTAGTCCTTTTCCAGGAATCCTCTTTCCTTTTCACTATTGTAGATAAGTATTGGAGACCACTTGTGTACTTTACCAGAATTAGTGGAATTCATTGCTCATCTCATAGATTATCAATGCACATGGAAATCATCTCATCTTAGGGGAGTGGCCAGTTCAAGGAGTAAGTCAGACCTTTCCATCTGGTGATGATGACTGAGACTCTCTTGTTCTCTCACCATATGTAGTTCATGAGATCACTAAATATTGTTTTTATAAACGTCATGCTGAACTGGAATAGAAACTAGTTCCATAGATCCTCTCATCTGGTTATTTATTTAGACTAATAACTAGTGTTCCACACAAAGGCTGAGCCTTGTAGAGTTTACACAAAGCATCTGAGATTTACAACCACTTGTTTCTCTAGAGTTCCCATCATGGGATCATATTAAGAAGAGTAGTGCATTAGATGTTTTTATAGGTCCCCTGAACCATTGAACACTAGAAATATGGGATTTCTGAAATTTGGTAGAGGTGGGAAGTTTCTCACCCAGTCGGGGTACGACCTCCATTCTGTTTGTACAAGAGCACACCATTATTCCCTTGATTCCATTCATTTTTTTAATAAATTGATGGTATTCAGGATCCCTTAATGAATTTCTCGATGGACCTGATCATGAATAGGTGTAGTGGGGGAGAAATATTAGATGTGTTAGTGCTACTAGCCCTTGATGATGATACCCCGCCAAGTTCATCCTTTGTGGATTTTCTTGAGTCTATTTTGTTTTCTTCCATAATGGATGAAAACCTTAATATCCTACTAGTATCAAGTTCAGGTATATTGATGGTCCCAGTGCCACCCTAGATGATCCATCCCTCCATGATTCATTTTTTAGGATGAGGCCATGTGGTAGAGTGTTGTCTGACGAATGTGTGTGTTGATTCACCACCTGAGTGACATACCTAGTAGGATGGATTTCTCTTAATAGCTCAGTTTTGAGTCACCTCAACTCTTTTATTTTGTAATCTTTTCGAGAAAATATCTCCTCATGAATAGGGTAATCATCTTCACAGGGAGGAGGTGGTGGTTTATAGACATTTTTCTAATTATTCTCCTTATTGAGGATTCGTGTGGGAGGTATGGGTGGTTTAACTGAAGGGGAACCCATATTTAAGACAAATCTTGGATTTCTTGTGCCCTCCCCTCTGGGCTCGGTGTGGCCCTTCTATGGGAGGGAACCCTCTTCTCCCATATCCTCATTATTTGTATCATTTTTAGTGAGGTTTGTGGGGTTGATGTCCACAACATTAACTGATGCATACCGCATTTGGGGTGGCATACTAGGTGATGAATGGTAGGAGATATTCTGATTCCCTTCGTTGGATCTTCTTCGGCAATTTTATAGAACCCTTAGGGTTTCTTGGTGAACAGTGACTGAAAGGGAGCCCTGATATGACCTTGCAGTATACATCCATTATAGGGGATGTGAGTCATGGGGTGGGATGTAACGGGTGACCCATACATCCATTTTCTCCCCGTATGGGAGAAGACATATATCTGGTGGGAGGTAATTTCACGTAAAAATTACCCAGCCCTATGGTTGGGGTTTCTCTTATTCTTATATTCATGTGCCTCTTCCCAGATTTTCTGATCTTATGGTGTAATTTTGAGTTAAAAAATCCCCTAGACATGTTGGTTCAGGAAGGTTCCATATTGTGGTGGTTTCTGCTGTTATTTCCACCTCCTTGATCCCACACATTCTCATGTGGGTGTGGGCTAGATATGGTGTTGGGTATGAATGTGAATTATTTTATTTTGAAGACACAAGCATTTATTTTTGATTAGCTTCCCTTAAACTTGAATCCTACCAAAAGTTTTTGGTTTCCTAGTTCATGATATTCTCAATGGGTTTCTCTCATTGTGTCTAACGCTTCTAAGACTTACTCAAGGTCAGGTCTTGTCGAGTGCTCCACCTTTCATGATCAAGGAAATCATTTGGTTTTCATCTTGGGATAACGACATTAAAATATTTTTCCTCTAGTGAGTTCTGCGGGATAGGAGGTAGGGTGAAGTGTAGTGCTATGTGTTCTCCCATCCCCGAATAGGAACACCAGATGGGGCATTGTAGATAATGCAGAACAACTTGTGTAGAGCATAGAGGTAGGCCAATCCAAGGTCTTTATTTCACCTTTCAGATTGTGGAAATCATCCCTATGGAAGGGATTCTATGACAATTTTATAGCAAATCACTCCAAATACATTAACATGATATGAATAACCATCATAGGGAAAAACATCTCTTTTAACTGGAATAGGGTTTTCTAGATATTGAGATGGATATTATACATACATTATTCTGACAAATCTTTTGGTATGTTGAACTAGGAAGTGGTCGTGGGACAATAAATCAATGGTATGTCATTCCTAGCTATTTTTCTTCTCAAAATAAATCCATCTTATTGTTGTTCCACCAAGGACTCTTCTTCTTGATCCGCCAGGTTTCACTACTCCTAAATGATTTTGTTCTAAGAAGCATGGTTGGTGGGAGTCCTACTAACATTTGAATAGTACGAGGGTGGATTGAAAGATTTGTGTGGCCCTGGTTCATCCATCGGTTTTGAAAGGTTATCAATTTTCCTGGAGATACTATCCATTTTGTTGCCTCCATTTCTTCATGCACCACGACATATGAGGGATTTCTCGCATTTTACCCAAAGAGGGGAAGACCATCTCTCCGGCATAAACTTGGACGGTAGGGAGGACCTTCACGGTTTGTGCTATAATGGAGAGGACTATTGTCACAGCTTTGTGTCTAGTCGTAGAGAGGACTTCTGCAGTGTATTACTTGGGGAGGACCTTTAGGGAGGAAAACAACAAGGGAAGTACCTTTTTCTTACTTAGAATCATTGAGGAGAGGCCCTTTACAATGACTGCTATCATGGCACGGACTACCATCATAGCAATGGCTGAAGGGAGAGTATCTATAGTGTACACATTGGGGAGGGAATTCAAGATGTAATTCAATGAGGGTACTGACTTCTAGTTTCTTGATTTCACTATGGGGAGGACCTTCATAGAGACTGCTGTCATGGAGAGGAATTCCATCACAACTTGACCTCTAACTATAGTAAGAAACATATCTACAGCGTAATCCCTGAGGAAGAACATCATGGTGGACTACAGCAAGGTGATGTCTTTATTGTTGTAAGATATTATGGTAAGAGGGAGGGTTACCCTAACATGCATCAAGAGATAGGCTCTCATGATCGATTGTTTCTGGCTCACAGAGTAATCCCCCGTGAGTTCTCTTGGAAGGACTTTAGACTTGCTGGTAGCAACATTGTAGGGAGGACCTTCACAAATGATACTATCACTTACATATTTGTTTAGGGTAATGATAGGATCTTGAGCCTATATTAATATATTTTTTAAGAATTCAAGCACCCTAGCTTCAAGTAGAGCATAATTAGGGGTATTCTTTTCATTTTTTTGTTACTTTTGGAACCACTCATTTTTGTGAACTCTTTTGAGGGAAACAGGGGCCGCCTACTATTTGTAACAACCTACACGTACGCGTCCCTATTTGGTTGGCACCTGTGATGTCACCAAGTTATGATGACAGAAATCTTGGGTTTTGGAAGGCATATATGCCTTCCCTAGAGTGACCACCATGTTGGAATGATGTCCCCCAGTTAGAATGAGTATTTTTTCCTAATTTGGTTCTCGTCGTATCATAGAATATGGTCGTCAAACCTCCTAGACTAGATCATGGATGCTAGTATTTTCCAGAGTGATTATATGATTTGGTGGAAAGATCCCCCCACACGGGGAGACTGGGTCATGGTCCAAACTCCTCACTTTTTTCACTAATGCAATGATGTCTTGGCATGTCTAAAGTATTACAGCTTGGAATCGACATCTAATACTCCATCATGGACAAGATGTGCTGAGATACATATTTGGATGGAATAGGTATGAATGCCCATTCTGATGTTGAAGTAGGAGTTTGTTCCTACTCTGGTCCTCCATTAGTTTCCAGTGGGTACTAGTTGTTCTCCTCTGTCGAGGAAGAGGAATGAGTCTTCTGCCAACTATTTTCTCCGGTTTCCCTCTTATTTTCCTTATGGGATTTGTATTCGTGAGTAGGAATTTAATTGTACTCATTTTCCGTTATATTTTTTTCACATGCTTGATTCACATCTGTCGAAATTTGACTCTGCTAATATTTTCTTACCACTGTATTTGACTAGTGGGCTTCATATGCATTGTTAGTGTTAGATTTCTACCCATAATTTACCTTTCTATTTTGATAGAGGTAATGTTTTGCGTCAGCGGGGATTTGTACATGCTTATAGCTGGGTATCATCATATTCAGATGATGGTCTTCTTGCGTACTAAAAGAGATTTTCATCTCCATATAATTTTCTGCACTGTCTGTGAGGCGGAACTAGTGAGAACTAGCAGGAATGTTCATTTTCTCATATTTTGTCAGCCTATTTCTATGGTGTCATTCATAGGACCAAGTGGGTATATGAATACACTCGTAGATTATCATCATATTTCTATGGTGGGCTTCAACAGGAGGGGAAGGATTGTATACCTTCCAGTTACATGTTGTCGTGTTTGGGTGGTGGACCTCCTTTTTAGGATCCAAGGTGATAAAATGTTTCGGATTATGCATTTTCTGGCCTCATCGGGAAGCCCGAGGGGCCCATGTCTATTGGACTTCAGCAGGTGCCCTTAGCATGAGATCCTTTTCAGAGTAGGGATATCATGCTATATACCGTTGATGGCGACACCCTCTGGTAGGAGACCTTGAGAAGGGTTCCTATGTATCTCTGATGAATTCATTAGCATTGACTTCATCTACCTCCCTAAGATAATGGTGGTACTTGTTATCACATTCCTAGGATAGACTCTTGAATTTGTTGTATATAGTCAGTAGGGACATCCCAAGCTGGATCTTGGTCTATGACTGAATTGATATCTGGTGAGCTTTCGCCGATTGGAGGGCCTACCTTTTAGCCTCCACAATATGGAGAGTACCATTTTGGGGGTACTCTTTGATCAACACTTTTGAAACCTAGAGTTGAAGATGCTGGGTAGGCAAGGGTTTCATGTTCTTTGTTGGGGATCCAGACACCCATGTGGTCACTAACATGTGTGTTTGGGAAATTTTTTGAGATTCCATTGGGATTAAAGAGATCTCTACAAAATGCATGTCACACGTATATGATATATATAGAAAACAAAACCCTATCAAAGTATCATCTGATGATCACATGTGAAATTGATAATATTGCTTGGCCCTCTTCCTTTTTAATGTGATAAGGGATTTAGGTGGGGTAACCTGGCACGTCGGTGAAGGATTCACAACATGATCACCATTTTTTTGACCTAATTCATGTCGTACCCTGCACATTGGGGGGGGGGCAAGATGGACCCATCAGGATTAGGTAGTTTATCCTTTTTATTTTATTAAGGATATGATACATTTTCATTATCTCAAAAGGCGATTTCATGTGGGGGGGATGTGTTTCTGTAATCATCCTAGGATGGGCACGATGTCCTCGGATGGTCTCCAACCAGTTAATTTGTGGAGCCAAAAACACCCAACGACCAAGGTATCCATGATCCATGGACCTAATTTATAAAGGAAGGCACTCGTTGGATGATGATTTGGACAACAAAACATCAGGAATCCATTAGTCGGGAGGATGGGAGGTCGATCTCATCACACCATTTTGGGTGGAATTGTTGCCTACTATGGGACTCCCTTATAGATTTATGCAATTTACATATGTTTTTTAATCCTTGGTTCTTTCCATAAGGGTGTGTCCATAAATTACTCCCTAGTTTTTCAAGATCAATCATAAATATGTATGGATTAGGAATTATTGATACAATGCTAGTTTAAGTCCTATGATGAGGCATTCTGGATTGTATCTTCATCCAGGGGGGAAGAAAGTTGCTTTGATATCACTATTGAACCCATGAGATGGGTTTCATATGTATCCTCTTGAGAGGAATTAGAACCCACGTAGTTCAGTGCCACATAACTGGACACATAAACTTTTAAGGTCATGTGATGGGGACTCATCAATGTAGTTTAACATCGTGTGGAAAGGATGCCTAGGTGAAAGGTTCCTAGTCAAGATATAATGCATTTCTTACGATGAGCAATCCCAAGATTCACAGGAAATATATGGTATCCAAGATTAATGTGGCCTGGTCGGGAATATGTCCTTGAGAATGCAAGGGTTCTTGGGGTACCCGGTTTGGACTTCAGGGAGGCTTCCAACATATCCCCATTGATTTGGAATCAAATCCCTCATAGTTCAGTTCAAGATATGACTTTATTGAAGCTTACACATGGGAGATTACCAATTAAAGGGGGAATGATCTCTCCTTACATGGACAAGGTGATATGGAGCTCGAGCCTAGATGCAGGCTTCCTGCGTATCCCAGTTATGGTGGGAATCAATGTTCTCGTAGTTCAATTATTGCGCCAATGTCATATTATCATAGACCCCTGAGTCCATGTGAGTCATGCTCAGTGTGGGGAACAAGAGGACATGAAATATTCAACAAATTCACAATTTATCTTCTCTACTGAGGGAAAATGAGGGTCCCATTTAGAAATGGTTGGGGGAGATAGTGGATGATGGTGCGGAGCAATGAAACCTTCAAGGTGAAATGGAAGTGAAGATCATTAGGTATGTACTGAAAGGATAGGGTGTTACTCCATGAGGTATGCCATAGAATGGGTTCTGGGAAAGGAGAGGAATTTATCTTCTCATCAAAAGTAAAACCAAGTGTGATTCCATTGACTAATTATTTCCCCTCATTGAATGGAAAAGAAATTGATTTCCCTTGATCACTCGAGCACGGAGGTCCACGTCAGTATCCCAAGATTTGTCTCCGAGTTACCAAGGGATTGTAGACTTAGTTAAATTCATGGGATCCATACCAATGTGGGGATTACCTCAGTGATTCCACTTAACATGGATATGTAGACTCAAAAGGGTGCATTGATTCCCCCAATGATATGTTCTTACAGGTTCAGTGGCTTAGGAGTAATATTTGGCCTGCAGCATATGGACAGGTTCGCGAAGAGTATTTTGAGAATGGGGCATAGATGAAAGGAAATAATCAGCACTAGATGAAAGAATGCCTAAAGATACCCTAATACGTTTACCATTTGGTTATGCGGGGTGGGGTATCTTTCGCATAGAGGTTTGCTATGCTGGTGGAAGGTTCTTCCATGTACGAGGTCGGTATATGAATCCAGATGTCATATGTGTACTAGTTTGGTATATGGATTCGGCTATGGTTTGTGTACCATGATGGTATGTAGACTTATGATCCATTCACAAATTATAGTGGTATGAAGAACTGGAGTCCCTTTGTGTGGCAGAATACTGATCCAGGTAGGGTTTTATCTACATAGAGCTATGTTATGTAGTACGATGGAATAAAGAAGGGGCCTTAGTCTCACAGTTCTCAGGGTGTTCATCCGCATAGGGATTATGGTTTGTGGATGACCTTTTAGGTTCAAATTTACCTGTATAATTATAGTTTCTTCTTATTATTTCTCATATTGTATTTATACCTACTAAAAACCATTTGTGGTTCCTTACTTCACTAAATTTTTTTTCTTAAAAGTCTTCCATTCATAGATTCCTTGTTTTCCACTAGAAATATGATCTCTCACCCTTTCTCTGCCTCTTTTTTTCTCCCCCTGGGGAACGTTTTATGGATTTTTGAGGAGGCTATATCTATAGCCAAATGACATGTTTTGCCAAATCCCATGGAAAAATTGTTCGGACTATAGATGATTCGATCAGCCGATGTTTTCTGTTTACAGTAGTGGAAATCACCGCCTCACTTTTGCGAAAGATGTTGTTCCTGGGGAACTATCAATCAAGTATCATCCACAGACTACTCAGTCTGCATGGATAGTATGAGATGATTTAATTCTACATCATGTTTTTGACAAATATAGGGTTCGTGAGTGGAATTGTTTCACCTCCATTCTACCAACAATGTGGTTCGCAATTGATCGGCTCTATTCCTTATTCATTCTGTGAACTTCTTAGTTCACTGACCATTTGAAAACCACTTGATTCATAGTTTGTGCCTTCCATGGACCTTTCCCAGTAACTAGTATGTGGAATAGATTGGATTCTTTTCAAAATTGGATTCCTTCAATACTTTCCCCCAATTTTCATCCCCACATGAATACATTTCCTTCATCAATTTTATGGGGTATTTCATTTTCCTATATCGATTTTTTGTGTCCCTAAAAATTTATTGCGCAACCTCTTCATATCTCTTTGACAGTGATGAGTTTGATATCCAATTGTGTTATTCATGAAACTTTTTTTCATTTGAGCCATTCCCCAAGGTTTGTCTTCCAACAAAATTGATATAACCAAAAATGAATAATATTTTATTCATCATTTTTAACACCAAACATATTCTTATATGGTGTGTTTAGGTGCTCGTTATTAAATAATTTTTCTATAACAATTCAAGATATATGGGTGAGCTTAACCATAATAATTTTAACACTATCATTAATGCAATTTGATTTCTCCCCAGGACCATCATTGTATTGTCCATCATATTATTCGTTAACATGGTTTCTCATTTCTATAGTAATTACATGAATAAAGTATTTTTAGGATAATAATTATTAATTTAGTAACTTTAAAAATTAGAATTATATTATTTTATAAAAAATAAATCAGATGTTACATATTTAACAAAACTTAAAAATTTCATGGTTTTAATATATATTACTCATTTTCTATCATTAATTAGGTTTCCTAACCGTACAATAATGATGTCCTCAAAATATAAAAAATTATTTTAATAGGGAATTTTATTTACAAAATAATATCCATTAGGATCTTCAATCTAGATGTAAAGTCCTAAGTCTACTCAGCATTCATTTAGTAAAGATCTAGTTGATAGTAAATAAGAATTTTTTAGGGTGATTACCCCTTGGGTAATATGATACAAATATGAATAAACAATCAAGTATCTAAGGAGTTTTATAGTTTCTAGTAAACCCACATACTAAAAAAAATTACCAAAAATGAGTTATTTTGATATATAAAGGGTTTTCCATTAGACTTTTCCGTAGTGTTTTCATAAATTTCATTTTATCCCAATTTGAAAAAATAACTAAACTATTCCTAAAAAATAACTAAACTAATCATAAAAATAAATATAACCCTCCTCTAAAACCAATAGAGGTTCCCTAGACAAACGCATTGAGATATAGTTATAAAAACACATACCATACAGATTGACTTTCATACTAGGTGATATGACCCAAGATAAATATTTATTTATTTTATATCATGTAAATATTTTAATTATTATATCTAAAAAATAATCACTCAATCCCAATAATGAATGATTTTTTTGTCTTTTAATATTATCCCTAATGTATTTTTCATCCAAACAAATATTTCCATTATATTAATATTTCCTTTTTATGCATTAATATCTACCAAAAAGAATCTTTACATACAAAATCATTCTAAATAAAGTCTTATATAAAATTTAGTTAGAAGGAAATATAATAATGTGGAAAATTTAAACTCTCTTTATGATAAAACATATCAACATGTAATCAAGGTTTAGATCAAAACAATATGAGAAAACATGAGTATTGGAGTAATATATTTTTAAAATGACCATGGGACACTAAGAGTTTCCTATATTTGTTATAATAGGAGGAAATGTAATCTCAAATGTCAAATATATTCCCTAAAAAAGAGTGTAGAATCATGATTTAATAAACTTGAGCCATAGAGCATAATCAAAAGCATAAAACATAGAAATGTAACATGAACATCAAATATAGATCAAGAATGAACATCAATACAAACATATGAATAGGGAATCATCACCTCCAGGAATCATTACTCACTCACATTCCTTTTTGAGTAACTACACATTCTCATATTTTATTGCAAAACATAATCTTACCTGAATTTACATGTATTATGAGATATAAACATATAACCAATGAATTGGAGGGTGATTTAAGATCCCACCCATCAATTATTCTAGCATATCTGTTCCACTAAGAATAAATCAATCTTAATATTATGAGTAAACCATTGAAATTTTTGTTTTATAAGCTTTTCAAATTTAATTACCTAAATAAATCATTCATAATTACATCAACATTCAAAACATGGTAAAACCATTGAAAATAAATAGTTATTCAACGATATTGAGTAGTGTTCTTTTTAAATACCACTCGATAATGTTGGTGAGGTATATTGAAATTAAACTATATATAATAAAGATATATAGTATAGTAAATAATTTCCCCAATGAATCAACATATAGTATCTATGGGAACTCCCATCAATTATAGGAAGAAAATATATAGTGTTTAATATATAATGTAATTAGTGATAATTCATATTTATGCATAGTGGATGATTAAGAAAGGGAAAAAAGTAATGTTTTTCCAAGATTTTTATCAAACAAAATAGCATAAGATATTTTATACTGTAATTACTGGAATGTAATATATATGTAAATAAATCCTTGTGATACATATAAGATAATGTAATCAATATCATAAAAGAGTTTTTAAATAATTTTAAAAAAAAATCATAGAAGAAGTAATGGTACATTTTTAAATTAGTGAAGGGAATGATTTATAAATATTATAATTTAAAAAAATTACCATCACTAGTTGATCTATGAAATGACATAACAATTCATTTAAGGAAATATAGAGTGGAAGATAAAATATTCGATCATGGTTAAAAAATAATTTAAATAATTTAAATTAAAATTATTGAAAAAAAATCATAAAAAATGATATAAAAAAATTCATTCATGCAATAGGAAATGATGAATGTGAAGGTCACATGAGACAACACATAATTGGGTTCCATAAAAAAATTATCACATTAGTAGGTAGTGGAAACTATGGAGCTAGATGATAATATGTCTTTAAAGAGGATGAGAAATATTCTTAACAATTATATATGTTTTGATAAATGAATTCATCAAGGAAAAATCATTGAATTTAAAATCCATTTACCCATTAGTAAAACACAAAGACACGAAAATAAAATCTTGGTGTAGAAGAAACAAAGAATAGTAGAAATTTTTTCATGAATATCCATTATATTGTATGTAATGATATTTTAGTTATCAAAATCCATTATAGATTTAGTACAATAAAATTAAACATAAAAATAGAGGGAGATCAACAAAATGACATTTCAAACACATGAAATAGAGAATATTTGTTATAAATTAATTAAATTGGGTAGTTAATACAACATATAAAATAATTTTTTTTTTGAAATATTGAAAATATTTCATTGTTTATAATATTGGGGAAATTAACACTTATATAATAATTTTCATTGTTTTCTAGCCTCTTCATGCTCTACCCCTCTTCACCGAGTAGGGTTTCATTTGGCGGTGTGTTGAAGCATGCAGTCAGTGTTCAAGCTTCACATGATGTAGGTCAGCATGTTGTTCTGTGCTTGCAGGGAGTGCACATGGTGGTTTGAGGTGGTCTCTTAGTGATCATGTGAAGGCAGCGATATGATCTGGCTGGGTTTTTTTTAAGGCTGAGTGGATACCTTTGGGGTTTGGTTTGTTTCTCCTTGTTTCCCCTTCCCTTTTGTTGTTGGGTTTTTTTCTTTGGGTATTCTAAATTTTTGGATCTGGTTATGTTTCCTGCATTAGATCTTTAAATCTCAGATGTGAAATTTTTCTTGATGTGGTAATTGTGGAGGCCTTTGAGGTTTTTTTGTTCTGGGTGTAGTGTCATAGTCGGTATTGCAGTAGCAGAGTAGAAGATTTCACGGGGAACTCCTCATGAAATTGGTATTGCTTGCGGTTTTCTCTGTGTTTTTGCTTTAAACTTTGTGATTTTGGTATGATATTAATTTAGTGAAGTCTCAAACAAAGAAGAAATGTATTCTGGACTATGGATATTCAGCTCTAGTTTCTTATTACTCTGTGAAGGTTGGGTTGTTTTTTGTTGTTGTGCATTGAGGAGGCTTTGTGGTTTGAATTATTTGAGTTTTCTTCTGGCACTATTGCCTTGTTCCATGAGACACTACGTCCAATTTACTTATAAGGGACTTCCAAGATTAGTTTTAGATCATGGAGCATTCTCATCATCATCGCTACTCATAATTTGAATTTTCGAGAGGGTATTGTGTTTTCCATCGGTATTAGGCCCATGCATCTTTTCACATGATATCTAGCCATGCATCATTGGGAAGGTGGATGCTGATCATATTGATTTTTTTATATGTTGGGGTTTTTCTAACTCTTGAATTTGATTGTCTTTTGTCTTGATGAACTTGGCCCATGGAGGCATGGTTGTGTATTACGTCTTTGATGTCGCTTTAGTTTCTTACTGTTTCCCCAAAAGTGTTTTTCAAATAAAAAATTTAATTTTCAGTCAAACTATTTTTTATAGATTCAATTTTAATCAATATAATATAAATATAATAACAAAAATAGAGACTTACTGATTTATATTATTCTAATTTAATTTCATATTTAATATTGTTATGATTCATGTTGATGTAGTCAATGATTAGCTTGTTTTGGAAGTTTTATTGAATAGGGGGAGGTATCTTTCTAATGAGTTAGAAATTAAAATTACAATTATGCAAAAAAAATAATTATTTATTATATTATAGTATCACTAGTAATATTTTTCTCATTCACCCATGATAATAATTTATATCATTTTTCATGTAGGTAGTTAAATTGATTCAAACAAGAACATGCTATAATTGATTCGTGAGTAGGAATAATAAAGTGATTCATTTTAAGTAATATCATTATTAAATTAATATAATTATATTATTTATGACTTTTATAGATATAATTATGTTCATTAGATACTTTTATAAATAAAAATTAGTATATTTATATAGAAAATGCATCATTTTAGAAAAGGTAGTAGTCTGCATGCAAGGACAGATTGCGCGTTCATTTTCCATAGATCAGGAGAGAGATAGAAAATGATTTATAATTTTATATCCTTAGAAATATTTTATATACATAAAAATCCATTTAATGTATATTTATAAAAATCAATTTAAGGTGGTGATGGTAAACCAATCTCCTTGTTTATTGTGGTGATAGTCAGCATATACACAAGATATCACCTTCATCACTCAAACTGTGTTGGAGGAAGGTATAAAATGTTGATTCCAATATTAATAAAAAAAATATAATTTTATTTTTATATATTATATCATTAATTCTTGAAATGAATAGTTTTAGGGGGTAGTAAAATAAAATAATGGAAAATGAAAAAAACTGTTTCAATTTTTAATGTTACCTTAGTCCTAGGAATAACTCATTTCCAAAACGAATTAATGATTTAAAAGGTAGTATTTTTTGAATAAAATAACATCTAGAAAGTTTATAGAAGTTTTGGGAGTTATTTGGGTCGATTTTAGTCAAATAAAAGTGGATTGGGTTATGAAAAAAATAGATTGGTGACATATTGTTTTATAAGAGAGAGGAGTTCCATTTTTATAACATAAAAAGGTAAAGTTGGTATTAAAAGGAAAAATTAATACAAAAAAGGAAATAATGATTTTGAAAGTGGTTAATGTTCATCAAGACTCATCCAAAACTTTATATCTGGGTTTTTAAATTTTTTCAGTCCTTTACATTTTGATTTTTTTGTTCCGTAATTATTGGTTTTTATTGTGGTAACCAATTTTTACCTCTTTAATTTACCTTTAATTATGAAATATAAAATTTGAATTATTAAATAATATATAAATAATTATTCCAAATATGAAAACCATTTTTTGAAATAAATTTTATATTTTTAATCAAAAATAATTATTATTTTATCACATAAAACACGTAAGAACCCATTCTTTGAAAAAAATTATTATTTTGTGTCATAGTAAAGTTTAGGATAAAATTATCTATTTTGTTTATTTAAATGAAATTAATAGCATTATTTTATTAAAAAAATGTATTATTTTTATTATTAAGAAAATCAGAAATTAATTTCACCCTATGACATCATAATTAACACAAAAATTGCACTCAATTCTTTTTAGAATACATCACTACTTATGTTACAAGATGTTGAGGAATAATTTTTTTAATTAAAAAATTCAATTATAAATTCATAATTTCACTCCATAAATATATTTTTTAAAATGAAAATTTTTTCAAATGTTATTATGTTACAATTAATTTCATAAATGGTTATAAACACTATCATTTTATTATCAAAATTCACTATTCACCTAAAACTTCAGTACATCAGAAATACCCAAAATATTTATCTTACACTAAGATTGAATTAATGAATCAAAAAATTAATATAATTTAATCAAATTAAAATAATAAAAATCATAAATGTATCATTCGCATTAAAATACATGAAATCAAAATAACTTATTTTTATACAAAAAAAATAAACTTTTAAGCATTAACTAATCGAAAGTACGATTCCTAAATTTTTTAAAATTAAATGAGTGTGAAAATATTATATTGAAATTTTAATTTTAATTTATATCTTATTTTAAAATTGATATTTTTAGGTAAAATACACATCACATTAAAAAATTGTTCTGAGGAAAATATATATTTTCAATTTATAATTGTTATAATCAAATTGAATTCATTATTTATCATAATTAAATATAATTAAATAATTAAATAATTCATTATATAAAAATAATAACTATATGTGAGAAATATTTATCTTTTTACTTGATTTTGTATTATTATTTAATCTTTTTTTCAATATATTTCACATCATTTTTCATTATTTAGAAATGCGTGACACAATACATTATATTTTGTTGTAGAATGTAATGGATGATATTCCATATAGTATTTAATTAACATGAAAAATATAATTAAATTTTGGGGTATTACAGATGATTTTTTCAAAATATTATGTATAAAAAATGTTACAAATTTCAATTAAAAAATTGTAAACTCTAACATATTCTGGTCTAACACTCTATCACATGGCCAAAATGGGTTGGTTATGAGACCTAAGTAATCATCCTCATACACTTGAAGTTGGTGACTAACATTAGGTGTGCGATATGTATAGTGGGGAGACTATAACTAATGATATAGTGTATAATTCAGTGGAATAATCAATAATATTATATATTAGATTAATTAAAAAACTTTGTAAATGGTATATTATACAACATGGAAATAATATTAGAAACCAAAAACCCAATATTGATTAATTATATAATGACAAGAAGAGATGTATCTAAATTTAAAACTAAAAACAATAAAAATAAAATAATTATTTGACACAAATTAATCCCAAATGTCCTAGTTCCCAAACCCAATGTTGGATCCATATCTAAACTCCATCCCATATAGAAAGAAAAAAATCAATAATAAGTTCCATTTACCATGTTCCAACTTGCGTCCATGTAATCTTCTTGGGTACCAAACGGTAGCCTGAATAGGGAGTGAGTAAGATCAGTAGTTCCACACCATTGTTTCAAAAAAGAGTATAATAATATGTTTATAAAATAAAGTGTTAAACATGAGTATTAATGAATCAATTAATATGATATATAAATCCACTTTCTTTGGAACCATGTCAAAATTAATATGTGCATATAGAATGACCATTGAAACCATAACCACAATCCATGGAAAAATCAAACAACTGGGAACATCCCTCTAAATAATAATTTCAGCCTCTGAGCATAGCCCTATATATAATCATTTCGTAATCAACTATTTGAGGCCCGCCATATAATCTTTTCCCCATTTATCACTAGGTTAAGTCTGCCATATAATCATTTTATCATGTATAACTAGGCCAAACCCACTATATAATCACTTAGTCCTCTACGAAAATACCAATATAAAAGTATTACAGCATCAAACTATGAATATCCAACTATATAGACATTTTAGCATCAGAACCAACATGTCATAACTGTAAGGATATCATAATATCACATCAAAATCCTCAATGGTTAAATATTAAAATTATCATTTGTCTTTTAATTAAAAATTCATTTATATATCAATTTTATAAACAACCATATAAATAACCCAGAAGTTATAAACATCGTGATTCTATATCAATAAATCACATAAAATCTCGTGTCATACTAAAATGACATTAAAAATTATCCATGTTCTTATTACACAATGGTTCGATCACCCTACATGTAGCCTTAAGCCTGGTCGCCTAAACTATTCAACTCAAGGTGTCCAGTATATATTACAATCCTTGATTATCTATTAGTCAAAGAATAAATTTAACATAGATCATGTTACATTGGAAGAATCCCATAATATTTCATATACTTTACAATTAAACATACCAGAGGGTTTGGTTTAGACCCTCTACCTTAACCAGTGACTAACAAAATGATTCTAACGACAAATTATAACACGAACATATGTGAGGAAGATCAAAAGAATGAACCTACATCACATTGTATCATAATTTAATCCTAAAAAATATGTTCAAGAAACTTACACAATAATAACTAAGAAATATGAAAGATAAAGCAAGCCTAAGCAAAAAACTCATCAGGGATCAGATGCGTAATTGGGATGTCCAGAATGGAGGAAGAGGCTCCAAAATTTCATATAAATCACCCAATGATATAGAGAGGATAGTTTTACACTGAATGAATTAAATAATCATACATTCATCCAACATAAGACCATTGGGTTTGAGAAATACATGTTTTGTAATCCTTTCATGTCATGTATTTACATATTTTTGAGATAGGCCAAAAAATCATCACTTCAGGTTAATATTTGTTCTGGGTGAAATTCAAGTGATTTAAATTTGGATAAAAATATTTAACCAATTTACATCATGAACCAATTAATGACAAGTTTATAGAGGTAATTTCACATCATGTAACAAGTACATGGTGTGTAATTGTCCACTTAATAGTTTTCAACCTAGCTTCTATGAAAGTGCAGAAACTGTCTCTAAATCCTTCCAAAATCTTGAGAAACCAATGTAATCCCATTTAAAATGTTCATAAAAAGACACCATTAATTAAAATAAACATATATTATTGAACCAAATATCCTTTTACCCAAAAAAAGGATATCCTTCTCTGATCAAGACTCAGCCACTAAGGCTGAAAGATAATGGTAAAACCAATGAAAAAAGAGTAACAAAAAACTCAAAGGGATGTACCTAGAAAAAGATAGGATATGACAACCTAACCACCATATAATATCTCATCCTTGAGCTTCTCTAGAAATCATTATATGGCCTCATCAAAAAATTATTTCCACTTAACTAACATATGAGACTCCCTCTCCAAGGTCTTTTCCTGAACACGCCCATGATGTCACTACACATGAACTAGAGGTATAGTCCTACCCAATAGATACTAATAACTATGGTCGTAAACTCATATCAAATACTCCTCAAAGAATGAATCAACAAAAATATCAACTTCCTCTATTTTTACCACATGATAAGGGTTAATATAATTTCTATGAATCTTAGAATCATGAAATATGCGATGCAAGGCACTGTATGGTTTTGGAATTGATAATAGTTATGCCATTAGACTGAATTTTTCCAATATCTAAAATGTCGTAACAACCCTAGCCACTAGCTTCCCCTGTTTTAGGATATGAGGGTCCCTAACCTAGGTGACACCCAAAGGAAAACATGATAACTATCCTTGAACTCAAAATTTCATATTCAATGGTTATTGTATGCTTTCATCCTTCTCTTCTTTATCACAAAATATCTCTCGATGAACTAATCCTGCTCAGATGTTTCCATCACAATATTAGGGCCAACTAGCACTGAATCTCTTATATCCAACCAATAAATAGGAGAATGTATAATCCTTCAATGAAAAGCCTCAAAATTTCCCATATGGATGGATTCTTGGAAGTTGTTATTATATGAAAACTCTATGAGTTCTATATGTTGGGTTGGGATGGTGATGATGAAGATAATGAAACAATAGGGGGTCAATTTTTTACTTCAAAAAAACTAAAAAATTCATAATTCCTCTCTTGTTTTGAAGTGGTCCTTTAATTTTCTCTCAAAGAAGATCACATAGTTGAAATATATAAAGGAAATTAACATGGAAATATATCGTGGTTTAGGTCACAAAATCCTCTAGTCCACTCCATCAATGCTCAACTCAGCATGTTTATAGGTTTATATTAGGCCCACTAGTCCTATCAAACTTAATTTACAACTGAGTGCATGTAGTTGAAACCTTTAAAACAAGGTTTTATAAATCCTTCTTGTTCTTTTACAGGGAAACATAAATCCATATATTAGTGTAAGAAGCTAGCACTTAACCACGGATGAGTTCGGGAATACGAAACTCCACTAAAATAATAGAGATTTATTTTGTTTGAAGATAGAATTTAGTCTTAACCATTGTAATTACAACTGACATATATATTCAGATCATCAATATAGAATACTAACAAATAGAATTTCAATAATGTATAGGCTTTAATGAAATGAAAGAAAAGAAATCACCAAATAGATGTTTAAACATGTATGTATCCAATGTTTATCATCACTAAATACATTTTTATTCAAATACTACATTGTTAAAATAATTCATCGGTATTTCTTAAGAAGATGTAACAAATAAATATAGTAGCAACAAAGACAGCAATAATGAGTAGATTAGAGAGATCTAATTATGTATATCCCCAAATTGTAGACATGGAGGCAATAAAACACAACTTTTCCTATATATAAATATATGTAAATGTATATCCACTTTCTGATGAATAATGTTACAATATTTATACAGTTGGTCGAACATCTCCATGTCAAACCAGCACCATAAATATCACAAAATATATCATGAACATTTGAATTCAAAAAAAATTAAAAGTTTCGTAACTTCCCATAATAATAGTAATGTTTTACTCCGATTAATATGTGTCTATAAAACAATCAGAATGAGCCATTTAATCGACCATAAAATATATTTGAAATGATATATTTTCTTACAAGACCATTGTATAAATCATGGATAATATCCCATGATTAAGTCTCTAGCATTGAATATTCAAATGTAGGGTTCCTTCATATGATGAAAAAATACCAAACATAGTATTGAATACAAAATTAGTGTTCATGTACCATAGCTCTGTTTCATTAAATGTAGGATTTTATACTTGCATAGGGGTCATAATTCATATATTCCCTTTTTCATAAACATAGGGTTGCATCCAAATATAGTGTTGATAAACTGTACTTTCCGACAATGTGGGTTCCTAATCTATACGCACTTTTTCCAATGTAGGGTTTGATCCTTATGTTATCCTTTCACATGTGGGGTATGAATAGTGCTTCTAGAATATGGTAAAACACATTCCAAACACATTCAGGAATATTCCACATGAATCAAATGACTTGAATATAATTCCAAAATAAATATTCTAATGAATAATAATTTCTTGAAAAGTCACTTGAAGTAAATTCATTAGTAACATAAATGTGGGACGTTTAAAAATAAAAACCAAAAAGAAATTACTGAAATTTTTGAAATATAATATGGACGGAAATCTCACCCTTTTTTAGTCACAAAACCCATGTTAAAACCCATGTTCAACTAAAACAAAAAAATCTTCCTTATATAAAATAAGACAATATTAATAAAGGAAATTTCTCCACTATAATCCCATGATGTATTTTTTCTTTTGTAATGATTTTTTTAGTAAGAATAAAAACATATTACCTCATAGAATTTAAGAAAATGTTGATTAAATATTTCAATAAATTACTTCTCCCCTAAAGTACTAGAAACTATAGATTAATAACTTTGATAAAAACTTCATAAAACTTCGATATACCTATCCCCCTTTTGTGACATAAAAAAGTTAATGTTAAAGAGTAGTTAAAATAATCTCCCTTAACAACATGCTAAAAATAGATTAGAAATTAATGAGAATAATATATTGATAAAAAATACCCCATAATCTTAGTATTTTGAATATTTAAATTATTAGAAAATTCTGGACTAATTTTAACTATTAATAATAAAAATAGTTTCATAAAATAAAATTGTAAATTTACATATTTTAATGAATAAATATTTAAAATTAAAATGAATGCGTATATAATATGATTAAAAAATAGAAATTAAAATCTAAAAGAAAGGACACAATTTTGATAAAAAATATATATTAAATACAATAATATTAAATAATCGTAAAATAAGAAGGATTAGAATGAAGTTTTTAAATCATCTGAACCTTCCTAATACCAAACTTTAATTCGTATAGAATCTAAGAGTGTTGATAGTTTTATAATCTATTTAGAACGTATTTTATTCATTGATATTAATAACACAACCACTATTCGACCAAAAATACCTTCAACTTATAAAGATCTATATTTATAGTAGCTTCTTTTGTAGAAAATTCCATTTGACATAGCATTTCTACTTTGAAAGTTTCAAAATCTTCTTGCTAGATTGAACTATTTATCATATTCGGAAAATCCTTTTATAAAAAATCAAAATCCATTTTTTATATTGAAGTCTTTTGTAGAACATCATACAACCTCTTGGATCCTTTCAACTCTTCTTGTAGCTTCACTTTTTATTAATTTTAAGTACCGACCTTGGTGATAGTATTTTCATAAGATAATTGATAAGAGTATACTTATTGTTATTAATGTCTTTGAAATTCCTTAATTAATTCATAAGACTTATTAGGTGAATCTTAAATTAATGAAATACAATAACAAAAAGGACTAACTTTTATCCTTTTGTAAAAACTATTTTTTTCTGAACATTAATAGCATGTTCACTTCATCTTAGTACAATTGGTTTTTCATAAAATATTAAACAATATATTTTGGAGAAGATAATTTTATTATTAAAAAATATTTTTAAGATGATGATAAAATGTTAGGTTTTTTCATTACAGATGAAACTTCATTTTATTTAGCCGAAAGATACAAAAAAATCATTACATATTGCATAAGAGGATAATTATAGTTTTTATATATTTAAAAATTTAATAACAAAAAATATAATGATTTCAAAATGAAAAAATAAATACTATAGTTTTAAAGGATATTAAAGATAAACTTTTAAAGAATTAGATAAAAGAATAAAAATATTGTTTGTAAAATAGTTAATGCATCAAACGTATGTAGATATTTAAAATTAAATACTCCTTGAGTAAGTAACTATCATACTGATGATTTTTTTATAATGAACTACTTCAAAATTGAGTACTCCTTTTATAGACACTTTAAGATATAGCCATTGATCAACCATAAAGGATTTACAATGAATCATTTTGGTGTAATCTAGTTATACCATCAAATACAATTACTTTTTGGTTCCCACATACTTTTGGGTCTGGTAGTGTTAGAAATTATATTTTTAGGTATCCATACTTGTTTATTTCTCATAATAATTATACTATTTAAGTAAAATAATTATTCTAATGAATGAAAATTTTTAACACTTGCAATTTTTGGTTTCCTAAAAAAATCATTTGTGTAATGAATATTAATTATACAATAAAAAAGATTTAATAGTATACAGGTTGTTTAAATTTAACCTAATAACAAATTAATTCTTATATATTTTTTCCCTTTCACTGTTAGTTCCTATTCATAATTTTTCTTTTGGTATTTTATTTTTACCAAGGATTTCATTTAATTATTTTTCTCTTTTTATCAGCATTCTAGAAGCTTGTTTTAAATCATCAATCTCACCCAATAGTTATTTAATTTTAATATCATGAAGAAAAATTGATTTTGAAATTTTACATTTTAAATCTAAAATCTGTTTAAAAAAAATATTTTTCTAAAATCATGGTATCATGATATTTCTTGATTTTTATATGATATTTATTTAGAAATTCATACTTATCTTTTAACATAAAATAATATTTTTCAATTCATCATAAGATACTTTTCCACAACTAGAGTTATGAGAGTAAGAATATTTTACCTCATTATATATATATTCCATTAAACATACAAATTTATTTTTATGCCTAGAATCAGAGTCCGTATAAGATTCATTATGTGAATATGAAGTATTACTCTAGGTAGCCTTTAAATTATCTTTCATTTTCTTTTGTAGTTGAATTTCATTTGAGCATTTAGTAAATTATAGTTATCCTTTTAATGTATTTTTTTTCTTACACTCACAGAATCTAGTACCTTCCTTTTTCTTTCTATATAGATTTGTATATTTCATAGCTACATCTGATAAATCATTATTAAAATTTGGAATACATTAATTAGATGATTCATCCATAGTATTTTTGAGAGAATTTTATTTATGTGAAGTAAGATTCTCATATTCATCCTACCTGACTTCTGTATACATCATTAAAATACCAATCAATTCTTTCATAATATATTTTTTTACAGGTGTGGATTTTTGTATTGTTGCAGATATTCCATTCCACTTTAAGGGTATTACTTTTTATAATTTTAATACTTATTCTGAAAGTGAGACTTAATTCCCAAAAGAAACAATATCATTGACTATTTATCTCTAACATCCAATTATCTAGTTGATGGTTTCATCCTCCCATAATTTGAATGTATCAAAATTTAATTTCATATTAGTGTACCTTAAATATATGATGTCATCTGTTCATTCATAGTAATGAAAAATAGTCTACCAAATCTCATATATATTTGGATATTCAAATACTTGGTTTAATTCATGATTTAATAAATCACACACAATAACATTCATAGCTTTTGAATTTAGATCATATTTCCTTTCATGTTCATTACAAAAATTTTCTAAATCTTCCTTTTGTATTTTATAAGTTTTAACTACCTTCATGTAAACCCTTATTCCATTATTTTTTGTTTATACGATCCTATGGGCTTTATAACATCCATAATTATCACTTTTAAAATATTGATCATGGATCATGGAATTACCTTCTCTAGAATCAGTCTGTTCTTGACCTCTTCATCTGAATCTTTAACTCATGATTATTAGTGATAGTAAATAAAATAAAATTAAAATAAAACTTTATTGATGACATAATATTTCAAAAATAGAATGATAGAAAATGATAAAATTCTTTGATGTCAAAATTTAATATCACACATAATATTTTAAAGAAGAAAATATACTAGTATAGTGATACCTTTGATAAAAAAAATTTGGTTGATGTTGGTGAGAACAAAGATAATAACACAAGAGGGGTGTATTTTTTACATAAATAACATTAAGAAATTTTGAATTCCTCTCTTATTTAGAAGTAATCATTTACTTTTTCTATCAATGATGATTGAGTAGTGGAACCAAATAAATAAATTTAACATAGTGATGTATAGTTGTTCTAATAAAAAAGACCCCCTAGTACACTCCACCAAAACTGAACTAAAAAAGAATAGATATTTTAACTAGGTACTCTAATCCTAAGACCTTTAATCCACAACTGAATATAAGAATTTGAAACCTTTAAAAAAAGGATTTATAAATAATTCTGGTTCTTTTACGAGGAACTATAAATCCACATCTTAGAGCAAGAAGTTGACACTTAACAATGACTGAGTTTGAGCAGTCAAAACTCCACCAAATAAATAGAGATTTTTTTAATAATAAATATTCATATTCATATTTGTAATTAAAACTAAGTGATATATTCAAATATTAAATATAGAACTGCTGAAAATATATTTTCAATGATGCATAGGCTTTTTTAGACAGTATCAAATAAAATACCTAACTAGAAAATTCATTTGCAATGATGAAAGCAATAGTGAGTAGATCAGACTGATATAAACATTTATATCCCCAGTGTAGCTCTAGAGGAAACAATGCACATATTTTCCATTATATGAATATATATAAATTAACATCTAATTTTTTAAGAATAATGACTCAATATATATATATAAGGTCGAATATCTCTAATTCCAACAAGCTCCAGATATATTGTACAATAAATCATGAATTTTTGAATTCAAAAAAATCAAAAGATTCTTAACTTCCTGTAAGAATATTAAAATTTTACTTAGATGAATATGAGTTATTAAAACAATACTAACAATGAATTTAATTGATCATAAAATATCTTTGAGATGATATCTTCTCCTATCAATTTCATTGCATAAATCATAGATAAAATTGAGGATTTAAATCTCCATCATTGAATAGTCAAACGTATGGTTCCTTCATATGATGACAAAAATACAAAATGTAAGGTTGAATACCAAAGTAGGGCTGATGTACCGTACATTTTTGACCTAAAATGTAGTGTTTCATACAAGAATAGGGTTGATAATCCATATGTTCCATTTTTCCTAACCGTAAGGTTTTATCCAAATGTAGGGTTGATGAACTGTACTTTCTGACAACATGGGGTTCCTGGTCCATATGAAAATTTTCAAATGTAGGGTTTTCTCCTTATATTATGCGTGCTCACATAGGGTATGGATAGTGTTTTCAGAATACTCTAAAACACATTCTGAAAACTTTCATAGATATTCCTCATCGATCAAATGACTTTAATATAATTCCAAAATAAATATTCTGATGAATAATAATTTCATGAAAATTCTCTTAAAGTAAATTTGTTAGTAATATAAATATAGGTGTGTTTTAAAAAAAATAAAAAAGAAATTATATTTTTTTTTTGAAACAAAATATGTTCAACAGCATATTATACACCCATAAACCACTAATATCTAATAAAAAATCTTGTAACATATCCTACAGAACATGAATAGTCTGCTAAGATTAAATTTCAGTCTGAGGATGATAGGTTGTGATCAAAAGAACCTTTGAACCTAGATCCATATCAATACCCTATGATAAACATAATTTGAGATAAGGATATCTCTATGATGTGATACTCCCAAAAACATTGTGCAACTAAACTATATTGTGAATATACAAACTACTCAGATCATTAACTATGAATTTCATAGTAATATGTAAGAAGTAGTTTACATTCATCTATCGATCCATGATCACCCATTTTGTTTCATTTTTATTCAATTTCTTAAGTAATATTATCTCAAATTCCATAGTGACTTCTTCACATTACTACTAAGTAATGGGAAGAGGCTGCAAAAGCCCAGATGGACACTTATAACCAAATTTCAGTTGCTGAAAGATGACACAAATCTCCACAAATCCTACTAACTCTTGATTCATTCTGAACCACGAGTATTTTTATGGAGATCATGATACATCTTTCTAAAAATAGGATTTATCGCCCATCTAAAATCATGAAAATAACTTGTCTTCATCTCACGCAAGACATTAGAAACCCTTACTCTGTGATAGAAAGGAATATAATTTACCCTGTTATTAGACCATCATAATGGTGGCTCTCTACTATATAAGCTATCTCCCAGAACTATTCTCTTCAGACCAAATCACTATGATTTCTTGATCTGATCTATAAGTACAAATATGATAGATGTTTACATCATAACTAATCATCCCTAGGGGTTTTGAATATCTATATGCATGTCTGTAAAGAGTAAAATCATCCAACACTCGTCACAAGACTCTTATACTAACTCTATATATGAATTACAAATCAAAGAATCATAAATGACTTTTCTATTTTTAGGTGTATAATCCAAATATATAAAAATAATGTAGATACTAGACTAAACTCCTATGTCAAAGGTTTAGGTCCAACTGGGAAAATATTTACATAAGGCTCTTGTGGTTCGTTTACACCCCAAAACTCTTTTCCATAAGGTAGTGTATCCATATTCTCAGGGAATATACCACCACATATAACTCCAGATCATAGGTACGATAATTTCTCTCATGCAGTATCAAATTTTTAGATCCATAAGAAACCACATGATCCTCTTTAATTATTAATTTTCTATGAATAAATTTGGATGTATCACAATACATGGTATATGTTGTACCCGGAATAGTCTAATTAATATTAGATGTTGGGGTTATTTTTTTCTTCAGCTACAAAAACGGTCTCTATCAAGTGTCTGACAAAAAAAACTTCTACTCCCTTCCTGGTTATCCTAAACATTGATACTTTCATATGGGATAAGTCCTAGATAAAATACCTATAATGACATGATAAACCCAGAAATCTCTAAATATCGAAGATATTCTAGGGCTTCTCCCAAG
Source organism: Viscum album (assembly GCA_963277665.1). Lineage (NCBI taxonomy): Eukaryota > Viridiplantae > Streptophyta > Magnoliopsida > Santalales > Viscaceae > Viscum > Viscum album. The sequence continues at coordinate 1,570,064,907 of OY728160.1, forward strand.
ATACCATGGCTACAAATTTTTCTATCTCCACTAACACTCTTTCCTCAGATATGAAATGGAATAGGATGTGGACATTATCAATCTAGAAACTGAATTTGGTTATCTTGGCATAAATTTGATGATCTCTCAATGTACTCAAGACTATTTCAAGATGTTTTGAGTGATATTATACTGACTGGCAGTATGATAATATTATTTTTGAAAAAATCTAACACAAACTAGTCTAGAAAGGGATGAAAGATGTGATTCATCAAGGCCATGAATACCACTGCTATGTTTGTCAGGCCAAATGGAATTACTAAGAACTCATACAATCAGTACTTAGTCCTAATAGAAGCTAGAGGTTTTTTTTTATGGTTTATCCCCCAATTGGTGGTATCCTAATCTCAAATCAACATTGGATAATATCATAGCACCTCTCAGCTGATCAAAGAGACTATTGATCTGTAGAAGAGGATATTGGTTCCTGACTATCACTTAGTTCAATATTTTATAATCCACACATAATTTCAAGGTAACATCACCCTTATTGGTGAAAATAACTAGAGAACCTTACAGAGACGGACTAAGCCATATGAAATTATTATCTTTTAGATCTCTTGACTGAATTCTCAACTTCTAAATCTCTAATTCTTCCATCATACTAGGCAGGATTGTAACTATCTCTACTCTCAGAACCAACTCGATCATGTACTCAATATCCTACTTAAGTGGTAATCCATAGAACCCATCAAGGAAGTCATCCTGAAAATAGTCTACCACTAAAGGCATATAATATTATTTTAGTCCACCATCATCTAGAACAAGAATTTCTATCTGTTGTGTGTGATAATCTAATATGCACCGAATGGGTCCTACAGGACCATCTGGATGATCCCACTTACCCTGCTGAGAAATTTTTTCCCCTATAAAGGTAGAATGGTAATTTTCCTCCTATAATAGTCAATATGATCTTGATATAGGACTACCCAAACCATACTAAGAATCAAATAAAATCCTATAATTTTCAGTAAAAATAGTTCCAATAAGAAATTGTAACCACTAATCTCTAGAGAACACACCTTGTAACATTTGATATTGTCTAACTGCATTACCAATGCTGAGTTGATGGCCAAATCACCATCCATGTTTCCAACAACCAACCCCAAAATTTTTTGAAAAAGAGAAGATAAATAGGAATTAGATGATCATGTATCAAAAACCAAAAGCAGGATTAGATGATACATGGATCGTACCTCTAACAGTAAAAGTTCATGCATCCATAATTGATTGATTATTCTAAATAATGTGTAGCTGAACATACCCTCTTACTTAGGTTCCAACCTGACTCCTATGAGCTATTCCCTTTTCCTGGTACTGACACTCCAAAACTGGTGTACCACATCTCCAGCCTCGGCCTGAATGACCTGTGGAACTCTAGCTACCTATCTATTGAGGAGTAGTTGAGTCCTTACCAGACACTTGTACAAGTTCTAATCCACTTTCACGGAACTACATTGATAATTTTCAACAAAAAATTTGGATATGACCTATCCTAGCACAAGCATGGAACTCCAATGTGAGGTGTAGACATTAGGGGTATTTTTTTTAAAAATGGAACACTAATAGAACGAAAATGGAACCCAATCCTGATAAATATGACCACTTCCCTAACTACACTTCCCATTATTTCCTTGGAAAAATTAGTCATAGAGGGACCTTTGGCCATCTGAAAAAGTGCTCCCAATTCACCCTACTAAAAAATTGTTGCCAATGCTTGGGTGATCTCTCATATTCCCATCAATGATGAGTTATTTTTCATCATGTCTGAATATATACTTAGACAAAAAAACATTCACCTGTGACCTAATCTCATAGAAAATTATATCCTAAAAACATATATCCCTTGAGATCTCATCTATTTCTAATAATGGAAAAAATCATTATAGGTTGGTGAAAATTTTAGTAAAGTCTATCACTGACATACCCTCATATTTCATATGCATGAACATGTTATCCATCTCATCCCTAAAATTTTCTAGATAGAAATGTCTCATGAAATTTTCCATAATGTCCTCCCAAGATGACTCCTACTACCTAGCCTACTCTAGAATATCCCACCAAAACATGTATGGTCTATAATGAATATACACAGAAAGATTTATCCTCCAATGTGTGGGTAAATCAAGAGGTTTGAAAACCATTTGGAAAACTCAATCTAATACTCAGGTACCTAGGGGCCTCCCTCCCCAATAAACATAGGTAGATGCTTCAAATGAAACTCTCTCACCCACTTTGAAATTGAAGACACTATGCAAACAGTCTCTCATTCCATGGACTGAATGGCCCTTAGGAATATATCATGAAACTAAATTTATATATGATACTTGGGAGACAGATGATGTTCTGGTTCATCTATGTTATAATTATACTAATTCCCTTTATCCTAATGCTCAACTAGAAGATAGTGAGGATTAATTTTCTCTATAAGATAAACACAGTCCATAAAACAGTGGTTGTAACAACAATATCAAGCTCAATAGGTGACAAAAATAGAGAACCACTACTCTTAGTCTCTCTAAACATGTCTTACAAGTGTTTTATATTGACATAATTGTTAGTTTATTTCATTTATTAGATATAATAGATTTCTCATATCACATCTCATATAGGAAAATATATAACACATTCAATAAATATGTCTATTTCATGAACAATTCATGTCAATATATATTCATATGTTATTATCATGATCCATGAATACTCATCTCTTATTATACCCATCCAAGTGTATAATTATCAATAAATAATAACATCACAAAATATGTGAATCATCCAAGGTGAAATAACTTTAATGATAACAAGTTATCATCCTAAATAATAATTCCATCCATGGGCACTTAGATATTTCCCCACTCAAGGGTATGATACTCCTACACACATGATCACTAACAAGTCTTGGTATATCCTATTCTCCTTTCAACCATTCCCAAATATTAATGCAACATAAAATAAAAAAACATATCCACTGATACCACATTGTAACATCCCCCAATTTGATACACTATCACCTGGACAAAATAGGTTGGTTACGAGACTAAAAGTGTGACTCCCCATATTCTAGAAGGTGTTAACTATCAGCAATGGTGTGATATGTATAATGGGGAGACGATACCCCTGGTATAGAGTAAAATATAGTGGAATAATCCATAATACGAAATATCAATGTAATAGGAAGTGAAGAAATAATATATAATACAACTCATAAATAGAAGGAGGCACAAATAAGTCAATAATGAAGAATCATGTAAGAACCAGATGAGATGTATCTAAATTACAAACTGAAAATAATTCAAAACAATAATTTGTTGGGACAAAATAATACCAAATTGAACTATTCTCAAATGCCAAGTCAGACCCATATCAAAACTCCATCCCATCCAATAAGAAATAAATTTAGAAATAAGGCCCTTATTCCTTTTCCAATCCCACATCCATGTAATGTATCCATGTACCAGAACATGGAATGAATAAGATGTGAGTAAAACATATTATGTCAAAACCACCATGTTGAAACAAAACCACTCTGATAATAAGTGTATGAAATAAAGCAATAAATAGGAGTATTAATATAGGGATATTCCTAACGGAAGAAATTCTGATTTATAGGGATCTACTCGGTTGATTTTTTTATTCCAAGGATTATGGTTATGATTTTAGAATTCCATAACCCTTTATTATCTTGTGGATTTTATTGATTAAATTGTTAATCTAAGTAATCTCTAATAATATGACTCATTATTTAAATATAATCAACATAATTTGGAATAGGTAGCTCAACTCAAAAGATCATGAACATCCCAAATCACAACTATCTTTTGATCTATTCGTAGTTTTTTTATTTTGTATGGTATCACCTTGAATTGGACTAAATTATTTATGTTTGAAAATGACCATACTTCTTTATCTCTTTTTATTATGTTGGTAAGTTGATGGGTTGAATGGATTGTATGTGTTATATTTCTAAGGGTATATCTCATTCATAGTATTTTATTGATATATTTTCTCTTAGTTAATTTTTCTCACATCCCATGATTAAAATTGTTTATTCTCCTTTAAATAAAATACCATTTTGAATAGCTTTCATCACAGGGAACATAGAAAAAATGAATTGAGGAAAAATATATATTTGTTAATATATAGAAGTTCAATTACCAGTACAAATGAAGTTAGATACATTATAAAAATATTTTTAATTAAAATAATAATTATTTTTTACACAAATGCATTGATGAAAATCAATTCCTTATTAGTTACTATGAATTTTTATTTTAAAAGTATCAATATATTATTTCATAATGATAATAAAATATATTTTTTATATAAAAAATATATAAATAATAATTTCATTAGTAATAAATTAGAAATAAGAATAATAATCATTAATATTAAAAATGCCATTTTCCTATTAAAACCATTTTTGGATATATTTTTTACTTAAAATAAAATTTAAATTACTAAATTTTATAACTTTTATTTTAGAAAATAAAAATAAATTTTATATTCAAAAATTATATTTTACAATATGATGAATTTTAGAGATTATTTCAAAATAGTTTTTTTAGTTGAATAGTGAAAAAAATTATTCTTATATATTATATTTGATGATATTATAATAATAAATGTATGAATATAAAAACATGTAAAACATTTTTCATATTAAAAAAATTATTTAAGGACTAAAATTTTTCATTTTATAATATTATGATGAATTTTGAAAACATATGTTTATCTTTTTAAAACAAAATTAGTATTTATTTTATAAAAATAAATTATACTATTTCATTTAAATAAATATTGAAATGGTTGAATTTTGACATGGAATGATTTCAAATATATAAAAATATTCAATGGTAAAAAAATTAAGAAATTAATATCATTAAAATCTCCAACCTTGATAATTTCATACAAAACATAATTTCTATGCTTAAAAAACATTTTTTTCCAAAAAATGAGCTTTAACTTGTTATTTAGAATAATATCAAAATTTACTTTTCTCCCACATAAAAATTTTATTTGATAAAATAATAAAAATATTAAAAATAATAAATAAAAAATTAGTTAGATAATTTTTTTATTCATAAAAATTAGTAACTGAGGAAAAAAAGTTTGTTTCCATACGAAAGGTAAATTAAGGTTGAAATGGTATAACCATGTGTAATATGGATAAAAACATGTTAAAATCATGTATCTAAATAATTAGTTGAGTATTTTATCTACCAAAAAATATATCCTCTCAATTATTTTCCATTTTAGAGTCCACATGACATGTGAAACATATTCTTCTAACATATTAAGAAGGTATATTTACAAAAAATTCCATTCTATCACCATATAAAAGGCACATTCCACCACCCATTAAAGGATAATCAAAAAATTATAAATCATATTGGATTACTAAGTTTTTTATTTCCCCTAGAATCCTCTTCCACATCCCTAATCCTCTAGTCATATTAATTTTTCCTATGTCCTCCATTTCCATGTACTTTAATATAAAGTTCCAATTCTCAATGTAATACTAGTAAATCGTTAAACATTTTATTTCTCATTCATTATCCTAAAATAAAACCATTAAGATTAAAATATGATTAAATATGTATAAATTAAAGATCAATATTTTATTATATTTATGTAATAAACATTATCTACCCTTCCCCCTTTTAAATATAAAAATGTCATCATGTGTATGTGCGAACTACCACCTCCACGAACATTGTGTTTTATTTATCATCGCCACCTTACATGTATTGTCCAAAAAATATATTTAATGAAGTAATTTAGTATTTATATTATTTTTTAGTCTTAAAAAATAAACAATTTACTACCTTCATCCCATTATATGGAAAATGAAAGCGTCGTCCAAGTGGACATGTGTACTACCCCTGAAAAAAAAAATGTTATTCATGTATCCTCATTCCATTAAAATTATGGATTTAAAAATATATTAAATTAATATAATTTAGGTTTAAAAACATTATTACATTCCTAAGAATGGATAGTCGAAAATATAATAATAATATTAACCACTAGTTATCACCGTAAGTTAACCTTCCTAAAACGAGCGTACCATGTGGTGAAAACAATTTATTTGAATAATTATTTATCATTTATATTACTATTATACATATTCAAAAATATAATTCATGAAATTAATAAAATCTGAATAATTGAATTATACTTATATGATAATTATATTATAAAATTGCTTTCATAACCATATTCACCCCTAAATTATAACATGTTTATTTTTTGGTTGATTTAACATCATACATTAATAGTGCTGTAAATGTTTATCATTGATAACTAGTGTAAATACCCTTTAATTTTGAATAAATCTTGTTTCCTAACTTTGTGTGTTATTTTATTATATACTCAACACAACCGTTTCATTTTATAAATTGAGTATAATTAAAATGAGACTGTTGGGTTTTGACTATTATATGATCGTTAGTCAGTATGACCTTTGGAAACTAAATGTTATGATTATTGTCTCTAAATACAAGTGATCTTGGTCAATTAATATAGAAATATGATTCGATGGCCACATCCAGTAGTCTTGGGCCAATCGAAGCCCATATAACAAAACATGGGAAGGAGGTAGCACCACCGGGCTTTGCTCTGGACCAAACCCAAGACGAACTTCATCGTGTGAAGCTAGAACGGAATCGCCTTCATGAGAAGTTCAAACTGATAGAAATTACTACTCGTACAATGTTGGCCGAGCTGACCCAAGATTCTCTCACCTTAGCACACCTTACTCTTAGGTCCCATTCTGGTGTTATAAGGGGCTGTGTAACGAGACCGTAACAGCCTTGTGTAATCCTTTGACTTAAATAAAAATTTTATTTTCTTATTATGATGAAGATTGTGAATTTTTAAATGTCCAGATAAATATAGTATGCATATTTTTGATGAATTTTAGAGAAAGGATATTTTAAAAATGTTTATGTAAACCTTAAATAATTAAAAATGTGAAATGATTTTCAAAAAATGGTCTTCTACAATTATATTCAGTACGAAATTTAGAGTCTAATAAGATCAACTTAATTTTTGATGAATAGTAAATTATGAATATTGATTTTACGCTTAGGATTAGTAATGTGACCAAATGGATTAGTAATCTCACTTAAAGAAAGTATTAATATAATCTAGGCACCTTGATTAAGTAATGTGATTCAATAAAATAGGTAAATAACTGTTTCAGAAATTATTAGTCAAGTATTAGTTTTGTCTGGTGAATAGTGTTTTTTAATTAAAAATTAAATTAAGAATATTTAGAAAATTATTTTTATAAAATGGATTTCATTTTTGAACTCAGAGCATCTATGTTATGTTAAGGTAATTTTTGGGGTTTTTCTGAAAAAATGCATTTTCGGTGAATAGTGTATTTATATAAAAATTAAATTAGAAATATTTAGAAAATTATTTTTATAAAATGGTGTTCATTTTTGTAATCAGAGGATCGATATTTGGGTAAGGTGAAATTTTGGGATTTTTCTAAGAAAGTTGAATTTTCAGTGAATAGTAAAAATACAGTTTTAGGGTTTCAGTATGTTTAATGACATCAAAACTGTGTCATGATGATGTCATGAGATATTTTAAGGGTAGGCTGACCAAAGGTGATGAATTATTGTACGGGGGGCCCATGTGTCCAAACTCTATGGGAAATACCATGGGAGAGCCCATGGTTTTGGGAAAACAACTTGTGAGGTGTCCCTTGAAATTATTAAAGTTTCACCTCCCCTTCCCTATAAATACCCACCCTTTCCTCCTTTAGTTTTCACTCCCAACTCTCCCCAAACTAAGATATAGTCTCATTACCTCCCAAGGAGTCCTACCAAGGTTCCCCCAAGCCCTCAAGGTCGCATCCTTTGAGTTTTAGGAGTTACGTTTTAAGGTAAGGGATCCTAACTCCCTCTTTCTTTCCAAGTACTCTCTTTTATGTAATATCTTTTATGCTCCATGTTCTTATGTTGGAGTATGTTATTTTATATTACTATTAATGACCTTTTCATGTTTATATGATGATAGATTCCCTCTTACTCTAATTATTTAGTTTTATGAATGTTTAAGTGGCGCCGTTAGGCTGCTGAATGTTTAAGGGATTCTTTCACCCTACTCATTTTCAAGTTCTATTTTCTTGTCAAGTATTTAATGTTACTTTATGTTGGGGTATGATCTCTATATCTATCATACTGATAATTTATGTTCAAATGATGAGATACCCTATTTGATCTCTTAAATTCTTTTTTTTAAGTTTCAGTGACGCCGTTAGGCTGCTGAATTTTCATAAGGGAAATCTATTTTTTTTGTCTTCCTTTCAAGTTCTTAATTTCATATGGTATATCTTTCAAATTTCATTACCATGTTCTTATATACACTATATTCTCTCCCCCTACTGTTTTATGGACCATTTATGAGTGGGTGACCCATGTCCCCTCTCTTCTCAATGTTTACTAAAACCATGTAACATAACCGTTATGCTACATAATTTTCATCTCAAAATGTCTCCCTCTTTTTCTCAAATTCATTTATTTTATTAAGTGAATACTCAAGGATATTTATTATATAGGGGTATTCACATATATATCAAAATGTTATATTTTATATTCTAGGATTTACATACATGAAACCCACTTTCCTTTTTCGTGGGTTTAAAATGACATAAAGATCATGTCTTTAAAGCATTTTCAATAATGTGATGACTAGGAAATGAAACCCATTTCTTTTATGATATATGGGTTGTTTATGAAATTATTGATGATGATATATGTGGATCACATGATAATAAAGTCAAATCTAAGGGTACGTGCTGATAGTGCTCTAATGCATTGGGTAAAGACTTAATCTCTAGAGATGACCATTTTGACTGATACCTTGGGGAATAACCTTGGTAAATTTTAATGACACCTTGGGGATGGACCTTGGTGAAACGGAAATGATTGTCTATGTTAAATGTTGTAGCCACATATTAAATTTATGAAACACGTTATTTTTATTATGATATTCCTCATGATCTCTTTCTCATGCCATAAAGTTATTTTTCATGACTTTTGATGTATCTTAAGTTCACATGTAAAATGTTTCTCTTGTTTCCCTAACAGGGAATTCTACTCACCCTTTCTTTTGATGTATGTCCCTAGGTTATGAGATGCAGTAATGAACCTAGGATAAACATAAGGATAAGCATTTCAAGTGTTTAAGATGAATGTTTTATGTTTTCATGTATTAAGTTCCCGGTTTCCAAGACACTAAACCTTAAAGATCCTCGGTTTTGTATAATGTAATGAAAGTTTATGTGATAAAAAGGTGGGATGCTATAACTAGGGATACATAAATACATATATTATTATAAATTAATTATAAAATTCATTTTTTATTGTTTGTGAAAGGTTATATTATTATTTGATATATCATAAATGTATCCCCCTTTGTTTGTTAAAAATCATTGATGAAAGCTCATTGTCGATTCCATCATCAACATTCATAAAAAATATTTAGGAAATGAAATTTAAAAAGTATAAATCATTATAAAAAATAAATATATATACATTTAATAGTATATAAATTATGACCGTAGAAACAAATGAACATGGATCCATATAATCCTTACAAACACATAAGAAACAAAAAAGAATTACTAACATCTGATGATAAAAATACACATTTCCAAACATATAAATAAATAATGAATTATTATAATTGATGATAATACAAGATAATATGTATTATTAAGGATCTAAAATACTTTATTATGATATTTATGTTTTTTATACAATAAAATTGTGTGTGTTTGAATAATTTGGTAAACAAGTTATGGGTTTCTGATTCAATTTCCATTCATTGAGGTGTTTTCTCATATTAAGAACCTATTATTATTTTTATGGTATAAATGGTACCCACATGGATTATATTAAAATTATTAATGTATCATTCTTAGTGTACCATATAAAATAATATTATGTTCTTAACAGAAAAACATGCCTCAAATAATTTTAACTGAGATAAAATCCATTCACTTATACACCCACTGAGTGAAACCCAATATATCCTATAATATAATGTGCATAAAAATTATCATGAGTGATAGTCCATATAGAGAATTTATAAGATCATTATCTCTCTAAAAAATCAATATAAGTTTCTCCCCCTCTTGTAATTAATGATGTTTTCAGGTCCTCTCTAAACATCATTTCTCTTGGTAAATAATTTACATGATGTGACACTTGTAGAGGAAACTGACCCCACCTCTCCTTCATGTTGAAGAATCTTACTACACCACATTAACATTCATTTAATGTATATACAAATCAATGAATCTATAATTTAGTAATATAATTTTCTATTTTTTTTAACTCTTGATGAATGATGATTTTTTTCTCAAGTAAATCCCTTGTTTAGTTTGTATGTTAAATGTATTTTGTTGGGTTTTACATTGTCCTTAAGACGTAGTGGTTGAGTCGAGTTTAGAGATGGGGGGAATTTTATGGGGAAAATTACCTACATTTTAGGGTCTTATTTTTATTTCAATTGATGCAGACTGGTTATAAATGTGTTAAATGGGAATACATGGGGTTCTTATGAGTTTGGAAGACTTAGGAGCTATTTTTGGGACTTTTTTAGAAGATAGGTTGAAAATTGTTTGATGGAAAATTACACACCGTGTACATGTTACACAATGTGTAACTGACTCCTGACATATATCATGAACAAGTTCATGATGTGGAGTTGTTACACATCATGAACTGGTTTATGATGTGATATAGTCACATGTTATGAACCAATTTCACACTGTGTAAATGTAGATCCTGAAAAATATTAAACTGAGGAGAGAGTTTTTAGGAATATCTAAAAAATGTGGAAATACATGTCATGAAAGGATTACACTTCATGTATTCATGGAACCCAATGGTTTTACATGGGAAGAAAATATTATTAATTCATTTATTTGGTGCATCCCTATCCTCTCTCAATCCTAGGGTGATTTCCAAGTGATTTTTGAGTGTCTTCCTCTATTATGAATAACCTGATTTCACATCTAATCCTTAATTAATTACTCTTATTAGGTATCCCATATCTTATTTAATTCCTCGTTTTTGTAGTGTAAACCTCTTAACTACGTTTTTTGGGTATTTATCTTGAACTATGGTGATCTAGGTTCCCCTTTTGATCTTCCTTGCCTCCATTCATATTGGTGTTTGCTGTTGAAAGCATTGCATTAATCACTTGTTAAGGTAGTGGGACTATACCTAACCCTATGGTCTAATTAATTGTGATTTATATATATTATTTTGGGATTTGGATGACATAACATGTTCTATAGTTAATTTATTCATTGATTAATTGTAAATCCTCTATTGGAATATTGGTTGAATCCCTTGGATTCAATTGTTGATGTGACATGGATTTTGGATACCTTTTTGGTGAGAGAAACATTGAGTAATAAGAAAATGTCTAATGGTTTAAAGTTTGTATTCCATGATGTGATATTATAGCATATTTATTGATATAGAATCACTCCAGTTATAACTTATGGTATATTGATATGGCTGTTAATAAATTGATATATAAACGAAAGTGTAATTGAAAGAAAAATGGTAGTTTTTATAATTAACAATAGAGGTTTAGGATGTGATATTCTGATATCCATGATTTTATGACTTATTGGGTTTCATACTGAAAAGATTATATAGTTGTCTACGCCCAGTTTTATATGGGAATACATATATATTAATCATTTCTCAATGATTGAAATGCTCATATACCAGGATTGGCCCAGTAATAGATGAGGGAATTCTTATATAGCTGTCTTGGACCAATGATACATGCTTAAATTTCTATATAGTAAGCCCAGTCCAATCGATTCAGAAATGATTTAATATAGGGATATTCCTAACGGAAGAAATTCTGATTTATAGGGATCTACTCGGTTGATTTTTTTATTCCAAGGATTATGGTTATGAGTTTAGAATTCCATAACCCTTTATTATCTTGTGGATTTTATTGATTAAATTGTTAATCTAAGTAATCTCTAATAATATGACTCATTATTTAAATATCATCAACATAATTTGGAATAGGTAGCTCAACTCAAAAGATCATGAACATCCCAAATCACAACTATCTTTTGATCTATTCGTAGTTTTTTTATTTTGTATGGTATCACCTTGAATTGGACTAAACATTTTCTATAAATGTGTTAATTTTGTTCTAATAAATATATATCACAATCAACTTCTCCAAACAGTTTTTAAAAACATTAAAAATGTCAACAACTATTTTTTTCAAATAACTATAATATGTTGTAAAATAAATAAATTACCTCAAGAAATAAATAAATTTATGTGGAATAAAACCCTTGAAAATGAAACTGTACAGATATATGTATTGTGATTTTTTTCTATTTAATTTAATTACCTTTAAATAATAATTTCTATAAATTCATTTTCTTATTTATGTTTTCCCATTGCAACTCAATATCAGTATTCAATTATTTCATTTCTTATAATTAGTCACCCAAGATCTTGAATTACTAATATATTCTCTAGTAAAGACTCTAAAAGACACAAATATAATGTGATAATACTTTACTCGATCCTTAAAATCCATCATAAGTAGTTCAGCTCACATATATTAGTTGACTTATCTAGTGTCCAATGAAGAAAAAAATGGTGGAAACTAAGTAACTCAAGATTTGTTTTAATATATTAATTCTATATCACTCCTACTTTTAGTAAGTTTACTGATTTTAATTTTTTCTTTATCATATTTATGTAATTAAATTTTAAATTTATTTAATTGTTAAATTTTCATGTTTAAATTTCAAGTGTTTTCTTTTTCATGAAATTTATGGAGTGATTAAATTTTTGGTTAAAAGGATTAATTTATGGAAAATGTTTTTATGGATATAAATTTTATAATATATTCTGTAGTATTTTTTTAGTATTAAATAATTAATTATTAGGGAATTTATTTTTAGACTTTATTTTAAATGGCTATTATAAATATCATATATTTAATATTTTAATTTAGCCATAAATATTTACGATTAGTTAACTGAATTTTGAAAATAAAGAAAACAAATGAATTTAATGTATTGTGTTATGAGGTAATCAATTTCCTTTAAAGGAAGTTTTTTTGGAATTATGGAAATAAAATAAAGGAAATTTATGAACTATAATATTTAATATTGGGGGATTTATTTGGTGGTTAATGGAATTTTGAAGTCAAATTGGAGGATTAACCAGAATGTTAAAATTTGTAAATTATAATAGTTAATGGATAATGGTGCTACTCATTAATCAAGTTATACCACGGTGAGTTAAATGTGATGAGACTACTAGTTTATAAATTTTATATGCAAGCATTTAATTCACTTATTTTCAAAATAACTCTTACGAACATGGAGAATTAGAGGAACTTGGATAATGGGTTGATTGATGGTGATCAAATGATGAATTATTTGTTAGAGGATTATGTTATGTAAAATATGTTATTTTAGATAACTTAATTTAAAATTTTAATGTTCTCAAAGCTTTTCATATGTCAAGAAATACATATTTTTATGTTTTTATTAAAAGTGGGATTAAAATAGATTTTACGAAATTAAACATGGGATATGGACATTTTTAACATCGATTTTAACTCTTATTAGAAAATTACCCTTTTAAATCATTTCCATAAACATTTCTAAACTGGGGTTTTTTTGGAATGAAAAATATAATGTTGGAATTTAAACATATTATAGATCATGGGCACATTTGTAGAGAGTTACACTAGGTCGTGGCACTATGCTATGAGCTTTGAAAAATTTCTTGAAATATAGATTTTTTATTCCCTTTTAAATAATTGAATCTTATAAAGAATATAAATGATAGAATAGTGAAGTTCACTTTAATTATAGCATCATTTGGAGATGATTTTTTTATAAATGAGAAACCTATTCTAGGTAGGAGGAATTAATACATTCTTTGAAATGGATATTTTATTTTTGATTTATTATTTATTATGGAAATTGAATAATTTATCTATCTTCTTTTTTTAAAAAATTATGAATTTTTTATATATTATTTATTGATAAAATATATTATGAAATAACTTATGAAAGTATTTCATTTTTTTAATTATTATATTCATGCTAATTTCATATTCTTGCATGAAGTTAATGTGTAGATGAACAATTGTTTTTAGTAAGAATTGTTTTGAAAACATGTCTATTTATATCATGGTATAGAAGGGAAAATTTGAGGAAATTGTTTTAGGAATTATATTTATGAAACATAATAACTCATTTTGAGTCATATTGAAGTCAAGGTTTTAACGTTAAATATTTATATAGTTGGTGAATTGGTTTTTACATGAAAATATAGAATGAAAAATAAAAACATAAATTCTTTATTCCCAATGATTAATTATCAAAAGTGTTTTATTAGAAGATATATAATTTCTAGTGATATAGTAAAATTGAGTGCTCTCTATTGATTTGGTAAAATGCGTTTTTTCCATTAAATGATAAAATTATAATTTTTTCTCAAAGGTTGATTTTATTGAAGAAAAAAACTTTTGTAGTTTAAATTAAAATCTTGGTTATATTTTATAGTGTTTCAAAGAAAATATAGTTTTGAGAAAATGTTTTTGATATCAATGATTTCAATATCGTAGTTTTAAAATGTTTTTGGTAAATTTGTGTTTCAAATAACTTATCTAAATTTATACATGTTGGTTAAAAAATAATTTGTTGTATTTTATCTTCTATGAATATTTATTAGACTGTTTAGGAAATCCAACATGAATATTACTTACCAACAACACACACACTTCAGAGAGAATATAGACATCACTTTTCATGAGGTTAGAAATGATATGGTTTCATACTTTGTTCATATAGAGTGATATTTCTACTTTGGATAGATGTACTGACGGGTCAATGTATTTGTTATGATTTGCGTTCATCAATTTTTAATAGAATATACTATCAAAAATTGATTTTATTGTTATAAAAATTATTTAATTTCTTATTCAAAACATAAATGGATTTCATAAAAAAATTATATTACACCTTCATGGTTACTAGTTTTTGGTTTTTTTATTTTCTGGAAAAACGATTCCCCGTTAGTTTATTTAATTTCCCATAATTAGTTCCAAGGCACTCGTTATTTGAGAAATTCTCTTGAGGTGATGTGGTGATTCAGGTTATGTATTAGGATTCAATCCCAAGAATTGTTCATTAAAAATGTTATCATAGAACAGTTGTTGAGTGTTGTAATTAAAAGTATGGTTTCTATAGATAATAACATTGAAGGACATTTAAATGTATCAAAAAATGAAAAATCTATCAATTTTATGGAAAACCATGAGTTACATAGAAGTGATGGTTAAACAGAATATTATTTGTGTCACTGTAGGATGATGATATTTTTGTATAGTTTACACCTTATGGGTCATAGATTAAAATAGTTCACACATCATGATATGTGTGTTATGGATTTCTTCACATGACTATTGATTTAATAGAGACTATTTTTTCCTTTCATGAAATGTATTTCTAAATACCTTGTGATGTTATTTTTTTCAAATGTTATTTTAAAAAAAATTATAAGGTTTTTTCTGGAATTCATAAAACTATATAATGAAAATGGAAATATCCAAATGAAATGGATATGAATTTACCAATACATAGTAAAAATTAATATTAGTATGAGGATTATCATTTACCATTGTATAGTACAGGTTATTAATTCAATTTCTTATAGTATTAAATTTAATATAAAGACTTTCAGTAGGCTTGATAATGGATTTATTGAGAGTGCTCATATAGATCCTCAATTTGGAAACAGAAAAAATTAATATATCCATGTTTTTGGAGTAAATTCAAATTAGGATATACCAATTAAGGAATATATATCCATATTATTTTTGAAGTAACATTCAATTTCATTGAATTGTGTTGTTAGAACTAACCAAAAATAATAGTGGATATAGATTACATATTCTATATTTATGTTCAATAAAACATATGAATCCTCAATGATTTAATTTGGGTGTTAACATCATAAATATCCACTAGGAATTGGTGGGAATTTGTTGATGATGTAGAGAAAGATAAATATATTTGACAGATGGATTAATGAAAAAACTTCAATAATCAATATTATTGAGTTGAATTGATGTTATATAATTATTGAGTGTTATTGTATTATGTTCAAAAGAATATGTCACTTATGGAGTATGTATCTAAATTTTCCAAGATAATAAATTCTATATCATTTTTGATAACCACTATGAATCTTAAAACATAGAGGATAGATATGTGACTTTGAACAAATTTATGTTTAATCATTGTTCCACTAATACTACCTATATATGTAGAGGTTTATATTATGGAATCATAAAAATGTAAGATAATGAAGATATGATGAGGTATATTAATTTTCTTCGATATCCTAGTGGGGGAATTAATAGCCCAATTTCCTTAAAGTGTAAAAGGACATACATTCTATATAATCCCATAGATATATCATCTAAATTATTTTAAGAAATTTAACATTCAAGAGTTTTTATTATGATAATATGAAACATGTGAAATTGAAGTGTCTAACCCCACCTCATATTTTTTTAAACATGGGAAAGTAAAACACGTGAAGAAGTATTGTGTGAACATATTATGAGTAAGATATGATGGATTATGAAACTAAGTTCTGGGTTCTAAGATTCATATTGATATAGTGAATTTTTATTAATTATGAACTCATGTTAGAGCTGGAAGGAATTATAATGAAGGAATGTTAGAACCAAAAAATAGTCCAATGTAGTGCTTTGTTGTTGAGCTAACAGTAGAGGATGAAGATTTTAATTCACAATAGTTTGTGTTATAAGTTACCATTAAAATTTTTTATATTACTATTTATATTTTTATATAGGAAATTTGTTTTAATTTATTTATACAAATTTAGTTGATGAAATCATATAATTATTATATTTGACTTTATATTTTATTTGAATTGACACCCCACATGGTGAAAGGGTTGTGTAAGGTTTTGTGTGACCTTCCTGCTTGATAATTATATATGTCCAAGAAATATTGTGGTCATTTATTTTATATAATATTGATACATATGAAATAACTATTTTTATAGATTGGATGGAACAATTAAGGCCTCAAATGTGTAGCTATATTCAGAGATTTATCATCATCTAACCAAATGGTGCTATCTAAAACATAAAATGAGATTGATATAGTCAAGTTGGTAAGTTTTGTCTAATGGATAAAGTTTTTTGTATTATATATTATCATATAGAATTATTAACACAAGGACTAATTGATTTTATAAAATAACCACCTATTCCATTAGTGGATCATCAATACTTAGAATTTTTTTCTTCAATATTTATTTCGGCTACTATTTAGGTCATATGTTAAATTTTACATTAATATTGTTCTGAGAATAACCCAAATTTCCATTTTTTCTTATTATATAGATCTATTTTATATAAATTAATTAAATTTATAGTAAAATAGATATATTAGAAGTGATTAATTTAACAAAAGTATTAATCATGGGAAGAACCAAAATATTCTCCAATAATGATGATTTTATTTAGCATTCTTGTAATGATTGTCTAATGATTGAAAATGTGATAATAAATAACTGAAAATTTATACCTTGAATAGATAATTTTTTTTTCAATTTATTGGAGAACATTTTATTTATTGTATTTATCATTAATGTAGTTATTAATGGTTAAGGTTAAATAAATAGTATGTTTGAAAAATATAATTTTAATTTTTTTTATAGAAAATATCAATTTTTGGACATGAATTTTGGAGTCTCTAACACACATAATATGTTTCTTTATGTTATCATCCTTTTGTAAATTTTGGTTTAATATTTTGGTGGTTTTTATAGTTTAAATTCTCATATAATCATGAAAATAGGTTAATTGTGTAAAACACATGGGATATTTCATAGAAACCTTAAATGCGTATATGATTTGTGTGAATTAATTGAAATTAAAGTAATGTAATAAAGAAGGAAATTTTTTCATACTATATTTTATCACAATGATATTTTAGTTGATCGTGAAAATATCAAAGTAGTTATTTCCTTGGAAATACCAAAAAACATATTGGACAAATCATGTTTTCTAGTTTTGGTAATGTATTACTAGATATTTATTCATTACTTCTTGGGAATGGATTTTCCCAAGAAATTCAGGAAACAGAAACGAGTAATATTTCATAGAATGATAGGTGTGGTGAACAATTTATGTAATTAAAGAAGATAATAATTTCAGCTGTATATTTCAATCATAAAAATTTTAGAATTACTTATGTTATTTATTGTGTTGTTTCCATATTAAGATTATGATATATATTGAAGCAAGGAGAAAATTTCAAACAGTATGGGCCTTGGATATAAATTATTACTAAGAATAATTATCGTATGTGTGGTTAAGAATTGGAAGTTATTGTGAATTAATTGAATACTTAGATTTAATATCTTTTTTAATAATTTTTTCATGTTTACCAACCATATGATTTTGATGTAAATTATTTATTTGTGATATTTGAACTGAGACAACGCTGGTTGGTTTTTTACCTTAAATAATTTAATTTTGAAAATATTAATACATAATTTAAGGGAAATAAAATATATTGTTCCATGAGAAAAAATACTCCTAATAAGAAATGAAAGTAATATTGATAAATATTAATTGAGGGGGTTACTGCAAAATATTCACATTGAGATAAAATTAATAAATGAATTCCATGATACTCTCTATTATTAATGTGGATTCTATTTTTATTAGGAGAAATAAAGAGAAACGTACATCAAATTAGGAATGTTAGGGATGACCATATCTATATCTAGTGCAAAGACCACCATTGGATGATTAATTTCACAGGAATTCGTTCAATGTTTCCAAGGTCGAATGGTGGTTCAAGTGAAACTAAGGAATACTATTTTAAAAAACATTATTTATTCATGTTGTGAAATAAATTTTAGTTATACCAATTCGTATCATGACATTAGATGAAAATTTTGGTGATCGAAAATGAAGGAACACATTATTGAATTTTCCCCTTTATGTTTAACTTTTAAATAATTAAAAGGAATTCCTCGACAACTAGTAGGGTTGTTACATCTGTTACATATCCACATGTTGATGGGTAATCGTATTTCCATTAATTTTTTGTTTTTATTATAATTTTAAAGAAATAATAATGTTGTTGTATGTGGAGTGTTCTATCAACAAATGAAAATGGATCATTTTATAACTATTTGTGAAATAGTTTTATTCGATGATCGTAGAAAGTTTTTTGTTGAATATGTTTTCAAAAATAATAGTGTCAAATATTCCATTATCATGGATAGGTATATGATGACTATGTATATATATATATTCGCTATTGGAGTCTATAATGATTTGGAAACATTGTGTAGAAATAATGATTCAAATTTTGGACTCAAGATAAAAGATCTATAGGGGATATATTATTAATTGTGAATAGTCAGATAAAAACCTTGACTATTTCAAGAGGATAATTTTAAAATATAATCTCATATATTAATAGAGTAGTAATAGTTTTTTGGCAATTAAACCACCTAGTGAATTTAGATAGATAAAAATTACTTTTATGCAAAGTATTCTAATGAGTATTTTTTTAATGAATTTGATATAAACATTAGTTCATTTAAAGAATTTTAATTCATATGGAGTTAAAAATAAAATTTATTTATTCAAATGGAAAGTGTTCTTGAAAAAAATTATATTTTGTGAGTTATTAATTTTATGGTATAAATGATTGATTTTTAGAATGCTTTTTAATGAGATCAGTGTTTGGAAAAATGGATAATATATTATGTTAAAGGATAATGAATTAATTAAAATAGATTTATTTTAGAAAATATTTTTGAGATGACTAATAAAAATATTATGGATTTAATATTTTACATATTTATGAATATCGATGATCAATTAAATTATTAATAAAATTGAAAAAATGATGGGAGAAGACGAATTATTTTATAGAACAAGTATTTTATTTTAAGTGGATTTATGAAAATTTTTAAGAATAAACTTTAAATAGATGGTCTTAATTTAAAATTTTAGATGGGTGACATATAATGGGTGGTTACATGACATTTTTTATTCAAATAGGATAAATAATGGTGGAGTTGAACATGTAAAATTAAGAGGTTTAATGGATGGTTTGGTGACTCATTATATAATGTATCACATATATAGTTAAAAAGGATGGTATTTTATCTTTATAAATTTTAAAGGTGAAGTTTAAATTCTTTATTTTCTTAGATACCACTCATGAGCTTGGAATAATGGTGGAACATATGTGGAATGGTGGATATAGGGTGATCAGAGGTTGTAATGTAAGATGGAAGAAAAATGTATATAGTATGTCATTTTCTAAGCATTTTAATTTAAATTTTTACTAATTATAAAGGGTTTTATATATCATGAAACAACCATTTTGTGTGTTTCATATAAGATAATTCAAAATTTTAATTTAAAAAATGCAACATGATATATGCTAAATAGGAATGAGTGTCATGATACTTACGAGAACATAAACCTTAACACACTCCTCATTCTACATTCCTTAACCCAATAGTTACATCTGGTAATTCTATATTGATTACATAAAATGTATCATACCTATGTATAGTCACTCTTTAACTAATAGATTCATACAGTTGTTCCATCATTGCAAATTCCATGAAAAATTATTAAAAAATAAAATATTTGATTCTATTTTCATAAATAGAATATTTTAAAGAATTTTTATGAAAATTCTAGTGAATTACCCCTAATGAGAAAAAAATAGGATATTTTTTGGAGGAAATTTGAATTCTCATCTATGATGTATTCTTATACACATTCTATGTGATAGTCAATTATTTTTTCTTTGTACATTGATTGTGAACATGAAATGATGAGGCTTTGAAGGTTTTTTATGATGAAGAATTTTTTATAAATACATTTGAGATAATTTATTTATGATTTAACCAATTATGGTGTTTATTTTTTATTGTATTTTAATATTGTTTATTTTGAAATATTACATAGAGTGTGTTCAGGGATGAAATGTCGTTTTAGTTGGAATTTTTTTAAAGACCTCTATACCATAACAATGGTGATTCATGGGAATTTATAGAGCGCATGTTAGGGAAACCAATGGTAAAAAGGAGAAACTCATTCCTTTCCATAGTTTTGGGAAGCTATTAGAGTAAATTAAGTGAATAAGTAAAGAATTAATTTATATAGTATAAGGTATCTATATAATATATAATATTAACTATTAATATTCCTTGATTTCTTAGAACGAGTGTTTTTATAAGATATTGAGAGTTTATTATGATTTTTCCTAATGGTAGGGGGGAAATAATTTAAGAAAATGAGCAGGTTTTCTGTTGACATAATAAAAATAAAGATTATTTGTAAAATAATTTTTAGGTAATGAAAATGTGTTTCGGAGTGGATTTAAAACCTAGTATAGATTTTATGGTGTCTCTTTTAAATTTTACTTTTGAAAAAATAGATTTGATATCATGCATTATGATATAATAGTTTTAAATGACTAAAGTTAATCATTGTTTCATAAATATTATAATAACGTATCATTATTAGTTAACATTTAATATGTTGGATCTTCTCGTGCAGGTATATTTAATAAAGTCTCCTGGAAAACCCAATGTTTTTATACTCACTCCTATAAGAATACTCTTGTGAAAATGTAAACATAATTAGTTGTGATATGGTAAATTATATGGATTTATAAATTTGCAATAGATAGCCAGATATCGACATTGTATACATGAAAGAATGTTTTTGTATCTTGGGAATGATCCACATTATCTATTTATGTCATAATGTGTCATTGTAAAATTATATAATTATTATAATCTTTTCACCACAAATTTTTAATGTTTAAATAACAAATTTTTTCAATATATATACATGGTAACTCATTTCAGTTTATGTATTTTGGTTTAATAATTTTCTCTAATGAATAATTTTTTTACATAACCTTGTTTTTTAAACTTGTAAAATTAGTGAAATGTAATCAAGTCCTTGTGAGGATTTTTTTGGTCTTATTATTTGGTTCTTAGGTTGGGTCATTAGAAAATCATGAAAATTTTTACTTTTTCATTATTACACGTGATTCCCACCCATTTTTTGTTCACCCATATAATAGATTATCTATTTTATTTACCTGAGAATAATTTTATAGAATATTAATTTTGATTGTGGAAGATGGATATTATGATGAACATTTTCTCATATATATACAAATAATTACATAACTCGACCCCTGGGATCCATCTTGGGTTGGTGGTAACCATGTGTTCAACCTCGAGCGTACTTCCAATCATCCAAGGTATAGCGACTATAACTAAGAAGTAATAAACATACAAGTAATGCTTTATCATAAGAAAAAATTAAAATGATATGAAATAAAATATAATGAATATAACCAATAATCCCAATCAATATAGGTGAAATATTTATTTCTACAAAAATAGATACATAAGACCCAACTATAAAATAAATAATATCATTTCTATCCTCTATAGATAATCAATAGGCATGATAAAACTACAATGTACCATAGACATATGAAATTGAATATCATACCCTCCCTATAAGGACTCGTGTGAATAACCATATAATAGAATCTAGCATGAAAGAATACCTCCATGAACCACCAATAACCGAATCAGAATTGACATCTCTAGATTAAGGACCACCAACACCCCCAACAATTTTACCTATTCTATATATACAAACTACATTTTCCCACAAGGCTAATTTAGGGGAGATTATAAACACCAAATAAAACTAAAAAAAATAACATTAATTCATCTCAAAAGCCCAGTGTGAGAAGGAATAATAGGGGATGTAATAATAACCAAAATATAATTTATAAGAAGGAAACATAAGTACATAGGAAATTATTTAGTCACTTTAACTCTTATCTATAAATATTCTTATTTCCATGAAGCGGGGAAAATTTGGGTAGTGTGATTTGTTAAGAGACAAATAATTATAAGTCATATATATGTCACACAATAGAAGTGTTCTATATAGTAGTTGGTAACCTCTAATCACTAAATTATAGCTATAAAAATATGAATATGAAATAAACTAATGAATATTATATTACTGGTGAATTTTAAATAATCTATCACCACTTATCTCACATTTCATTACTCTGAAATTGCAGATTGGAACTAAACTACATTGAATAGATGAATATCATCAGAGGGTGTTTGCTCATCTTAAAGTGATTTTACCCAATCTAATGTAAAATAACATACCCAATAGTTGCAATATCACACCCCATCACATGGTTTTACAAGAACTCCATCTTCCCATGTCACCAAACTACTAAAACATCTCTCTATAGTATATTTGGGAACCCCTAACTCATATAATATTGTCTATTATCCAAGAATTAACATACCCCTATTACCAATTAATAGATCATCATGTGGTATGTGTATCGGCTGAGGGTGTTTCCTACCTAAGTGGGGGACTAGTGACCCATTATAATATAGGGATAAAATAATTCACATAATATATAGAGGCCTCATTCCAAGACAGTAATGGTTCATTAAGGATTTACTAACCACGTGTATGCTCAAGATATATCACTCATTCATGTCATCATCTCAACAATGATAAGAATATCAATTTTTTCTATAACATATTGAATAAAACACCTATTGAATATGAGGCTATAAATATCATTTTCTATATAGAATTTTTTTTATAATCGATAGTTTTTTTGTCTATATATGAAAACATGATAAGAATTTATTAAAAATAATTGTAATAAAGAATTTTATGGTATATACATTGATGTACATTATTCATGGTACATAACCAGTTATAGGGATAATAAGTGTACTCCCTATTCATTGTGGGGGTTGAATGACCATACATTTCCAATTAGGGAACATAGAATGTGAGATATACTTCTTTAACAGATGTGTGCTACTAGTAATTATTGAGTCATGTTTCCCAAACATATGACATATAATATTTCACATGTCATGTATAAAAAATAGTATTTCTAGTCTATGTCCTGGAAGAATGTAGTGGAATATGACTGGAAATATACAACATGTCCTCCATTCTATATGGTGTATGGGACCAAATCATTGAACTCGTGTGTTCTTGGGTACAAGATATGGTATTCAGTCCAAAGAAACATAGTATTTGACCAATGGTAACACAACATTTGATAATAATAAAAAATATTTAACCCTAACATTTTATAATCACATATACAAAACATGTGACTTTGTAGAATTCATGTTATATAGTCAATATTTCAGCAACCAAAACATACATTCCCTTATGTTTTATACTACAATTTCCACTATCACATCTTCTCTCTGATACAGATTATGTTGGATGTCCCTAAACACTCTATCATATATTGACAAATAGTTTTTGGAAATCCATCATCATTCTCTTAAAATCTTCCATATTTAATATCAAAGGAATGTACACTCACTCATCATGAATCTTTAATAAACACATTACATTAAAAACTCCAAATTGAAGACCCTCATTTATCATAAAATAATTGATCATTGATTCTAAAATAAAATGATGAATTTTGATATGTGGAAATAGAATAATGGATATTGTTGGTATGTTTTATCACCAATTAAAATTTTTGAGACCATGGTTTTATATTAATATATGATGAAAGATAAAAAAATTATAAATTAATGGTTTCACCATTTCTCGCATTTCATCAGCATCCATCATTTTTTTCATCATGTAACACACATTGATCTAAATATAACAGTGAATATTTTTTGTAAAATTAATATTAATATCATTACTCAATGTATATTATAAGAAAACCCATTACAAATCATCAAGAAATTTGTACTATTATGTTTTTAATAAAATATAAAAATATAATTTATCCAAATAATTTACTCGATTTCACTTCCTAATAGAATAATGGATGAAAATGGAGAAATATGATTTATATTTAGAACATATTAAACTAATTTTATGCATGTAATTTTTTAAAACTAATTTTTTAAATTAGTATAAAATTTGAAATATATATGTTACATCAATCCCATGACAAAAATATTTATTAAAAATTAATTAAGATCGTTTGGTCAAGGATAATTGATGTAATAAAAAACATATTTATGGACATCATGAAAATATTCCATGCATAAAGTAAACTAGTTTCTTTTTGAATAATTTATTTATTTTTATCTATGTAGAGTAACTTTCATTTTAATAAATTTGGTAAATTCATTTTTTGGAAAAATAATTCATGCATGTGAAGAATATGGAAAACATTACAAATATAATTTATACATCATTTTGATTGTATCTTTTATTGATTGATACCCAAATGATCACCATAAAACTCATTCAATGCCTTATTCCTTATTCAATATTTTATAATCTTTATGGATTGTTCCATCAATGGTTCCCTTTTCCTGAGAGATTTTAGATAATTGAGAAATGTTTTTTATTGGAAAATGAAATAACAATACTCAATTAATCAAACCCAATAACATATATCCTTTTAATTCCATTTTTATATACCCATTAAAAACATCTATTGGTATTCCATTAAAATTTAACATTAAATTCTCCTTCATCATTTCACTAACTTGTCATTCCATCAGTATAAAAATCTCTAACACCACTTCCTCTAGTATTTCCAAGCCACTAAACACAGATAAAATAATTTATTCTCATTCCATAAGAGTTGTATAATTAGTTATTACATGAATGATTGGCAAATGATTAGTCCATGTCTGAACAGATGATGTTCACCATTTATACCTTAACTAAGAAAAATACCCCTCTAGAAACACAACCATAGTGACAAAACATTCATTTTAGGATCTATCTTGGAGTTATCACAACTCATATACATTGTGAATTTTTTTAATTAAATAAATATTAAATATCTTTTAAAAACCAACAATATAGAAATTTAAAGAAAAAAACCCATGGATAAAAACCATTTTTTGAAACAATGGAACAAAAAAATACCTAAAATAATTTATAATGATTAACTTATTTTCAATATATTTTTAGGGTAATCAGGACATCTAAAATATAAAATGTGATAGGTTTCACAAGAGAAAAAATATAGGTCACTCTATCATCCACACAATTAAATATTTTTATCTCCAAAAATGGAAAAATATGAGAAACAATTTGAAGAATATAACCAAAAAACCATTGCTAGAGAAATCTCATCCTCAGATGTTCTTGTTCCCTATTTAATGTTATGGGTTATATGATATCTTAAGAAACAACCATATAAAAAAAGTTATGCATTCCCAAACAGTCTTCCATAATCTTATACAAAACACAAAATATTATTTGATCAATATTTTTTATAATTATTTACCTAGTAGTATCAGAGGATGAAATTTTTAAACGTATTTTAACCCTTTACATCCAATGAATTTATTACACCTAAATTCCATAAAATTAAATTAGATGAAAAGGGGCATAAAACAGTAAAATTTACTATGTAATTATAAATTTACATGAATACATTTTATAGTAGAATTCTACTCCTTACCATTATAATGTAATCCAAATGATTTTGGTTTGTGTATAATCAATATAAGTCTAGATCCTCTAATGATCATGAAAAATAATATTTTTTACAAACTCTGCAAGAGTTATAGGGAAGTATACTATTTGGGTTATGCATTACAATTAAATTATCTTCGATTAACAATTAATATACAACTCTTTATCATAAAGAATAAAAAAACAAAACCATTATTTCTATATTCATTACTCTATCATTAATGGTAACCTCGCATTTTCTCTTTGATCTCTGAACAAGATCAAATTCATCACAAAAAGTGACTTGATTATATTTTGTCTCTCCTTCATCAAAGTTAATAAATACAATAATAAGACTGAAAAATAACTTCCTCAAAATACCTATAAAAATACTATTTATTTTTATTGACATGTGTATTCATAATACAAAGTGAAATGACTTATATGCTCATCTGACCCTTCTATGTTAGCTTTGGACCCTTGGAAAACACCATAAAACCCTGAATAACTAAAACCAAAACCCATAGGTAATAATTATCCACTAGGAATCCAAAATTTCCACATTCTATAAATTACTAGAATCTTTACAATACATGTCTAATTAAGGATCATACTCTATTCGGGTGGTCTATTCTTAAAAAATATATTGTGATTTTAATTACAATTATATTTGTAAAAATGCCATCTACTAAGAGATGTGGATGATGTGTTCTCCACTATCATGATAAAACATCAAGTTCACTACATGTGAATAACCTATCATGAAATAATATAAAATTAATATCACTACTATAGTCCTCTCTCACACAAGGGGAGAATGGGTCCTCCAAAATATATTGATTTTAAGTAATGTCTCTATATACCATAATGAATCTAATAAATCAAGGATATTTTATAAAATGCATCATCTATGAAAAAATATAGAATTCCCTTCTAAGGGTGCCAGCTATCATTCTAATATGAACACCCCATCCTAAGTAGAATCATGTTTTATAATGGTCAGTCAGATGCCTCTGGATGAAACCTAGTGTGTATGTATCACTCCACAATGATGGAAGAAAGTGGGTCACCCTATGGGATGTATATGTTCATTTAATTACATCCATATGAAGTAAAACCATCACTAAACCTATAGATAAAGAAGAAATTCTCACCATATGATAAGTAATTTTCTTCATATTCTTGATATATGGCTCTCATATCATTTCCTTTGGGTTCTAGATACAACTAAATATGGAACTCTCCCCATCTAATCAACTGAATAACACCATGTAAGGTTATAATTATGTATCCTTTTATACCAAATATATTACCTCTAAGTATCATATCTACCATGAATTAATCTTATGAACACCATTGGAAATTCATCCTATACCAATGCCTATACCCCAATGGTTTAGAGAAACCATTGGGATAGGATTCTTATACCAAGAGTTTGTTGAAAACCATTGGTATAGGAATTTTTAGACTGTATTTTACCAATGGTTTGAAGAACCATTGGGATAGGAATAGTTTTCCCAATGGGTTTTCGAAACCATTTGGATAGTGGAGAGTGTACCCCCTTCTGCCAATGGTTCGTTTAAACCATTGGGATATCTTTGATAATATTTCCCAACTGTTTTTAAAAACCTTTGCGATAAAATGCCACAAATGTAGCACGTGATTCCAATCTTGATCCGCCCACATTGCGCCCTAAATGAGAGCTCCATTATTCCAATGTGAAAACCCTTCTTCCTAACAACACAATTTTTGTTCTTCCACATCAAATCTGTAAATTATAACTCAGTTTTACGTTCTACCTCCATTTATTCCATTTTTCATTTAGATTTCTTTGAAGATGAGGTTGTTTTTTGTTTTTTGTTTTTTGTTTTGATTATCCATAAATGACCTCTCCCCTATTCTTAGAGAACCCTTCTTACCAACATGTGATCCATCCTTGATTCAAATAAGTGTTTGTTCATCCACCTCTAATAGATGATAACACGGTGTATCCTATTCCTCCTAACATAACATATGATTTCTATAGTAGAATATCTATTCAAATAATGATTCCACTAGTTCGTAAATTTGTATATATGGAATGTTATTCCATTTCATGGAGTTCCTTTGCACATCATTCCCATGCATAGAGTTCCTTTTAGGTGTTCTATTGAAACCCTTTGGATTAGAACCATGTTTCATGTCTTATAGTGATATTTTAGTGATGTCATATTATATTGATCCAACATGGTAGTGAGTTCTTGAATGGTACGGAGACCAAAAATGGGTCTCCATTTCAGAATTTATTTTTCAAAGGAATGGGGGTGTTGTGCAGTGGGAGGCGGTTGGCTGTGGGTGGGGGGTTGTGCAGTGGGAGGGGTTGTGGGGGGGTGCAGTGGGAATGGGGGGATGTGAAGTGGGAGGGGGTTGGCTGTGGTGGGGGGGGGTTGTGAAGTGGGAGGGGATGTTGGGGGTGTAGTGGGAATGGGGGGATGTGTAGTGGGAGGGGGGTTGGCTGCAAGGATATGTGCAGTGTGGGGGGTGGGGCGGCAGGAGGGAGGTGGGGGAGGGGGATATAGGGTGGTAGGGGGTGTAGGGTGGGAGAAGGGGTTGTGCAGTAGGAGGGGGTGGCTGGGCAATAGGGGGGTGTATAGTGGGAGGGTGGGGTTGTGCAGTGGGAGGGTGGGGCTGTGTAGTGGGAGGGGGTTGTAGGGGGGTTGTGCAGTGGAAGGGGGTTTTAGGGGGTGTGTAGTGGGAGTGGGGGCAGTGCATTTGGGGAGGGGGCTGTAGGGGCGGTTGTCCAAGTTGGGGGATGCAAGGGGTGGGGGGTGTGTAATGTGGGGGGTGGGGCTGTAGGGTGAGATAGAGGTGGAGGACTACAGGGGGCTGTAGGGGGGGTATGTAGTGGGAGGTAGGGGGATATAGGGGGGGTGTGTAGTGGGATTGGGGGATATACCCTCCCAACCCTCAAATCATTTAAATCCATGAAAAAAACATGTGCCTTGAAATATCCCAAATATATAATAGCTCATCCTTATGCTATTTTGGCTATACACAGACCAGAACTCTCCTCCATCTCAACTGCACGATCTTCATTCTCCCAAAATTTGATATGACATTGAATGTAGTTGTATCATTCCCACGGGCCTAGAATACCCCATCTACTCAATATAATTAATCAACCCCTTCTTTGGGAACTCCCCCATTGGAATTACCAACCTCATAACTTCTTGACCAAAGGTATCAATATCTTAGTGATTCCACAGCAACCATCATCCCATGACACCCATATTAGAAGCATCACACACCATCATTTCCCACATCCCATCATATTATCA
This sequence comes from Viscum album, assembly GCA_963277665.1. Classification (NCBI taxonomy): domain Eukaryota; kingdom Viridiplantae; phylum Streptophyta; class Magnoliopsida; order Santalales; family Viscaceae; genus Viscum; species Viscum album. The sequence goes on from OY728160.1 coordinate 1,570,094,867, forward strand.
TTTCATAATCGCACCATACATGATGCCATTAAAATACCACATCAAACTCAATGCTCATACAAGTCCTACATCACTCTTGATTCCCATATATTAACCACACTTTTTTAATTCACTTATCACACATTAACCTCATCCACCAATTTCCATAATAAAAAACTAAAAACGATAGTCGCATGCTCAAAATGTAAATCTAACTATCATTGGCTCTCTAAAATGTGAGTGGTATCTCACTCTTGATGCCCATATATACCTTGCTGAATTTTCTAGAGGCTTAATTCAGGATGCTCTCTCTGTCTCTCTTGGTTTTTGAGTGAAATAAAGATGCAGAATCAATGTATCATGATTTTAATAGACTGATCACACTTAGTAAATAACCATCCAACTAAAAATTAATGTTTTTTATTTCATATTATATGATTTATTGAATTCATTATATATCAATTCAAACTCACCTAAAACAATATATGGTTAAATTATCTATGGAAAGCTCACCCACCCCCTAGACACCCCGCCCCCTGGACACCCCGCCCACCACTCGGGACACCCCCTACCCCCTAGACAGCCTCGCCACACTCATGGACAGCCCGCCCACCCCCTGGATAGCCCTACCCCCCAGGACAGCCTTGTGACCCCCGTGGACAGCTTGCCCACCCCCCTGGACACCCCCAAACCCCTAGACACCCCCCCCACACACACCCCCTTAGATAGCCCGCACACCCCATGGACACCCCCTACCCCTGGACCCCCCCCCCCCCACCGAGGATATCCCCCTACCCCTTGGACAGCCCCGCCACCCCCGTGGACAGCTTCCCCCCCCCAGACACCCTATACCCCCCCCCGAACAGCCTCATCACCCCCATGGATAGCGCGCCCACCCCCTGGACACCCTGTACCCCTTGGACAGCCCCCCTCCACCCCCATGGATAGCTCACCCACCCCCTCCCTTAAACACCCCATACCTATTTAAACAGCCCTTTCACCCCCATGGACAGCCCCCCCCCCCCCCCCCCCCCGGACACACGGTACCCCGTGGACATCCTGTCCACCCCCCCTGGATAGCCCAAACACCCCTCGTGGACAGCGCGCCCACCCCCCTGGACAACCTGTACCCCCTGGAAAGCACTGTCACCCCCATGGATAGCCCTCCCACCCCCTGGACACATTGCATCCCCTAGAAACCCCCCTGGAAATCCCACCCACCCCCTGGACACCCCCTACCCCTGGATAGCCCCGCCACCCCAGTGGACAGCTTTCCCACCCCCTGGACACCCCGAATACCCCTGGACTGCCCCGCCACCCTCATGGACTGCCCTCCAACCCCCACTGAACACACTATACCCCCTTGAGAGTCCACGCACCCCTATCGACTGCCCACCCACCCCTTTGGACACCCATACCCTTCTGGACAGCCCTGCCACCCCCGTGGATAGGCCGCACACCCCCATAGACACACCCTGCCTCCTTGGCCAGCCCTCCCACCCTTAGACACCCCATACCCCCTGGACAGCCCCACCACCCCCATGGAGAGCAGGACCGTCTCCTTGGACACCCCATACCCATTGGACAGCCATGCCACCCCCGTGGACACCCCCCCCCCCAGACACACCATACCCCCTAGATAGCCTTACCACCCCCGTGGACAGCCCGCCCACCCCCTGGACACCCCATACCCCATGGACAGCCCAACCACCCCCGTGGATAGCGCGCCCACCCCCTGTAAACCTTGTACCCCCATGGATATCCCCACCACCCCTGTGGAAATGCTTCCCACCCCCTAGACACCCCAACCCCCGTGGACACCCTTTCCGGCCATTTGGATAGCTCGCCCACCCCCTTGGACACCCCCTACCCCCTAAACTCCCCCCACCCACCCCACCACCATGGACAGCTCTCCCACCCCTCTGGACACATTGTACCCTCCCTTGTATAGTTCCCCCACCCCCATGGACAGTGTGACCACCCCCCCCCCCCCCAGACACCTCATACCCCCTGGACATCCCTACCACCCCTGTGGACATGCCGCCCACCCCTAGACACCCCCACCCCCATGGACATCCCCGCCAACCCTATGGACAGCCCGCCCACCCCCCTGGACACCCCCTACCACCTATACCCCCCCCCACCCCCCCCCCCCCCCACCCCCACCACCACCACCACCACCACCGTGGACAGCTTGCCCACCCCCCTTGACACACCCAACACCTTGGACAGCCCTTCCACCCTCGTGGACAGCTTTAATACCCCCTGGACACCCCTGGATAGCCCCCCCCCCCATAGAGATCCCTCCCAACCCCCTGGACATTGTACCCCTCTGGACATCCCTACCACCCCTGTGGATAGCGCTCCCACCACCCTGGACACCTCCCTACACCCTAGATAGCCCCACCACCCTCATAGACAGGTCACCCACCCCCTGGACAGCCCCGCCACACCCGTGGACACCCCCCCCCCCCCCCCACTAGAGACACTGTACCCCCTGGACAGCCCCGCCACCCATGTGGATAGCTCGCCCACCCACCTGGACACCCATATCCCCTAGAAATCCCTTCCACCGCCATGGAAGCCCACCCACCCCCATGGACACCCCTAACCCCTGGCAGCCCCCCCCCCCCCCCCCGCACCACCATGGAAAGCCCGCCCACCCCTGTGGACACCCCCTACCCCCCTAGATAGCCCGGGCACCCCCGTAGACATCTCACCCACCCCCTGGACACCCCATACCCCCTGGAAAGCTGCCTCCCCCCCTGTGGAAAGCCCTCCCACCCCTCATGGACACATCGTACCCACCTGGACAGCCCTGCCACCCCCGTAGACTGCCCGCCACACCCATGGACAGCCTGCCCACCCCCCTTGGACAGCCCTCCCACTTCATTATATTATTATTCAAGCTCAACTAAAACAATGGTTAGGTAAATTATCCACGAATCCCCCTATTCCCTCTCATTTATTTTGTTTTTTGGGTTACACATTAGTTATCATTTTCAATTAACTTTCATATTTGTTTTCAAATGCATGAAATGAAACCAATTGAAGAGAGGCGACGAAAATAGATTATGGACAACAATCGCTGCATGACTGAGCTGGGCATTCCACCACTAGTGCCTACAGTGAGTATTTTATTTCAAATATATATATTTAAATAATATATAATGTCATGTGATTAATTTTTTTTAAACATTTTTGTGAGATCCATCTATTAGGAAATAGTTATTTGATAAGAAGCCTAGTAGTGGTCCCAATACTAAGGGTGTTCATACGAGGGGGGGTGGTACGAGATTTAGACGATCTAGTCAGCATACCCAATTAGACCATGCCACTCCCACTAACGTACCTTCCATCCCACAGGCTGATCCCGGTGTTTCACTAGGGACACACGAGATATTTAAGCCTCCCATTTTTTCACCACCGTTTACATCTGAGCCTCCTCACCCATTTGTACCATATTTGATGATGATTCTCACTACCCATCCAGCATTCGGTCGGCCATCTCTGTCATCTTCTTTTACTTCTGCTTCCTTCTCTCTGGGATTTTATATTCCATCTTCATTGACTCAAGCTCCACCAGAGTCTCTCCTTACAGAGCATAAATTGGGACCCACACCATCTGTACAGGGTGTTCCTTCCATTTTTGCAGATCCAGCAGCACCCATTGGTCAGACTACTGCTTGTATACTTATACAAAAATAAAAAAAATTACACCATTATTTTTTTCATTATAATATGTATTGATAAAATATTTGATTTTTTTATAACTGATACATCTAATAATAAGAGGAGGGGCGGGGGAATACACACATGCGTACAGGGTGAAACCGCATCACACAGTTGATGGTGGACTATAATGAAGATAGTCAGATGATTGAAAAATCATGTCAATAATGTCGGAGTTTTATGGTGACGCTTTCCAAATACACCGACATCATTCCAGTTAGTATGCTCTCATGGAGACAGCTACCAAATGAAGTCAAGGATAAATCCTAGGCAGAGATATGATTAAAAAAATTGTTTTATTTAATGCAATATATTAATTTTTGTATTTATATGAATTAATATTTTGGTGTCAACTGCGGTTTAATTTCCCCAATAGTGAGGGTGTATGGACAGCATGTCTAAAGGATTTAGGCGAGCTTTGGAGAGCTTATAAGCATGATTTATACATTGGATGGCATGCTAGAGTAGGAACAGAGTTAGAGGCGGACCCTGTCGGGGATGATTGTCCATTAGAACAGTACCGACGGATGATTAATCACTATAAGACTAGCCAATTTATGTTATTAATCAAATTGAAGGTATTTAAATGAAAATTTTCAAGTTTTTTTTTAATATTAATTATTGAATTTAATTTATGATTCATCTGGAAGAAATAGAAAATCATTGATGCTAAGAAATATATCCACACATTTGGATGTACTATGATGCCAGATCATGAGAGGCAGTAGGTATGATAGCTTATAATCTTTCTTTATGAATTTCACTTTCTATTGCTTCCTCCATAATTTATTGCAGTGCTAAAGTTGTTATATAATTTTAGTTATGCAATAAATGTTTTTCTATATCCTATTTTTAATTATGGTTTCCTACATTCAATTTCATTGTAGAGGCATAAATTGAATATAGAATGATGTGTGCCTCGAGAAAAATTGTTTTGCTTGATTAGAAAGAAGAAAGATGGAAGTGCGGTTAATGAACCGACTCAGCTGCAGATTGTAAGTTTTACTTTGTTGATTTAAAATTTAAATCTCTATTTTGTAACATAATAATCTATTTATATTTGTAAAAGGATTTTTTAGAGGCCCTTGATGCCTAGGAACCTGAAACTTTTGGGCCAAATGATCACTTTAATCTGGTTTTGGGAGATGAGCACCCTGGTAGAGTACATTGCTGACCTTTGAAGAGTATAGTTTCGGCGAGGTATTGGACCACCTTAGGTATCTGTTGTAGTTCCACTGAGTTGAAATAGGTTAAGGCATTGGCAGAACATGTTGAAAAAGGGCCATAGAGATGGCAGAACAGTCTTCTAGGTCAAACACAGCATTTATGAAACTGATGGAAGTTTTACATCCAACACATCCACCAGAGGTCAGTAGTGCCTGTAATGAATATATGTCATTGATGAATTATATATATGGTGCACCAAGTGATAGTTCTAGGGGTGGTCAAGATAATGTTGAGGAGGAGTTTGAGGCAAAGGAGGAGGAGGCCAAGGAGGAGGCTGAGGTGGAGGAGGAGGCCGAGGAGGAGACCGAGGCAGAGGAAGAGGGAGATGAGGAGGGCAAGGCTGAGTACGAGGGTGAGGAGGAGGGTGGGGATGATGAGGGGGATAACAAAGAGGATGAGGGTGAGGGTGATGATGATGCTGATGATGGTGATGTTGATTAGGGACAGATTGATCTATTACATTTTTGAATGATATTACTAACCTTTGATGTTTATTGATTTGTCGTGCCTGAATATATGTGTGATTAGGTAGGTCCAATTATCTTTATTTTTATATATATAAATAATAAAACTTGACTTGATGATTTTTTGTGACTAATTCACCCCTCCCCTAGATAACCCCTCCCCCTGGACACCCCGTACCCCCTAGACATCCCTCCCGCCCCCATGGACAACTCGCCCACCCCCCCTGGACAGCCCCGCCTTCTGTGGATAGCCCCCACCCCCTGGACACCTCGTACCCCCCTAGGATAGCCCTACCCACCCCCGTGGACAGCCCGCCCACCCCCTAGACACCCCCTACCCTCTGGACAACCTGGCCAACCCCGTGGATAGCCCACCCACCCCCTGGCCATCCCCTCCCACTGTGTACATCCCCCACCCCCTGGACACCTCGTACCCCTTGTACATCCCCACCCACCCCCGTTGACAGCTCTCCCTACCCCCTGGACAGCCCCCCTTGTGGACATCCCCCCACCCCCTGGACACCTCATACCTCCTGGATAGCCCCGCCCACCCCCATGGATAGCCTCACACACCCCCATGGACAGCCTCGCCCACCCCCTGGACACCCCTACCCCCGGTGGCCAGCCCGCCCACCACCTGGACAGCCTGCCCATCCCCCCTGGACACCCCCGACCCCCTAAATAGATCTGCCACCACTGTGGACAGTCCGCCCACCCCTGTGGACAGCATGCCCACCCCCTGGACACCCCGTACCCCTGGAAAGCCCCACCCACCCACCCCTGGACACCTCATACCCCCCTGGACAGCCCAACCACCCTCGTGGACAGCCCACCCATCCACATGGACACCCCCACCCCCTGGACACCCCCACCCCACCCCTAGACCCCCAATCCCTTCCCCCCCTGGACACCCCATGGACAACCCCACCCCACCCCACCACACCCCGTACACCCCCATAGAGAGCCCCCCCCCCCACACACACACATCCCCGTTGTACACTCTGTACCCCCCTGGATAGCCCCGCCACCCCCATGGATAGCTCTCCCACCCCCACTAGACAGCCCCTCCCCCTGTGGATAGCCCCCTGGACACCCCGTACCCCCTGGATAGCCCTAACCACCCCCTGGACACCCCCTACCCCCTGGACAGCCCCACCCACCCCGTGGATAGCCCTGCCCACCCATCCGGACAACCCCGCCCATCCCCCTGGATAGTCCCTCCCCCCGTGGACTGCCCGCCCACCCCCTGGACACCCCTACCCCCCGTGGACACCCCTCCCACCACCCTATACACCTCATACCCCCTGGACATCCCCCCCCCCCCCATGGAAACCCCCTACCCCCTAGACACCCCCTATGGACAGCCCTTCCCACCCCCCTTGACACACCTGACCCCCTGGACACCCCCGACACCCCATTTACATCCCCCACCCCCTGGATAGCCCCCCACTACCGTGGAAACCACCCCACCCCCTTAGAAAGCCCCTCCCCCCACCCACTGGACACCCCCCACCCACCCCCTGGAAATTCCCTGTAACACCCCAGGTAAATAAAAAATATGATATTTTCATATTTATCCATATTTGTGAATAAAATATTAATATTACTTTAAAGGGGACGCTATGCTCGATGGCGTACCCAACGCACAACAATGAGTTTCTTGGGAATCTTACATTGCACGATAATAATAAAATAATATTATTTTAAATGGTAGTTAACATGTAGTCGTTGTATTGGTGGGAATGGATATAAATAACTAAAATATGATTATATATGTTTTTAAATGTTTTTACATTTATTCAATAAAAGATAAAGGCTTAAAATATGGAAAGAATTCAATTTTAGGCGTATATGCCCTAGTTTTCACTAATGGTTCAGTTATCGCCTTTTGATGGAGAACCATCATTAAATATAGTTTTGTTCACTCTTATACATTCTATTGGACCAAATAAAACTCTTCTTTAGAATTGGGACATCAAAATTTACTTTGTGTAAATTTTTGGTATCTTTCCGATAAAGTTCATTTTTTAATGAATAGTGTAAAATGTTGTATTTTAATTCAAAACCACTTTTTAATCTAATTTATTTATATGATTGGATTGTATTTTGAATTGGTTTTAATGTGAAATTAGAATATATTTCTACCATTAAATCCAATAGTGGTCATTGGAATTAATTTCACTTTGAAATCAGACTTAAACTCGTGTCAATCTTTTGATACTAATTGTTTCATAAAAACACGCTATTTGCTCTGACCGCAGGAATTAATTATTAAATTAATTAATGTGACTTATATTTTTTGAATTTTGTAAAATATGCTTCATTTTTGAATTCAGAATATCAAATATAGCTTAGGGTGAATTTTTGGGATTTTTCTAAAAAGCTTCAATTTTTGATGAATACTGAAACCACTAAGTGGTACTTATAAAAACTGATTTTTCGTTTAAATGAAATTTTACCACTTCTGTGTTTTGAATTTCAAAAATCCAACATACATGGTTGTCATTAAGAAGTAAAATGTGGTTCAATGAGATTAAAATAATTTTTTGGTGAATAGTAACTTTTATGTTCTTAATCGCGATTAGAAGTAATTAGTGTAGTTTAAGGTAAGAATAATGTTTTAATAAAATGAAATGACATAGAAACATGTCCTACCCTCATTTGATGTGTCATGGCCGACCAAGAAAATTAATCGGTCAACTTGGGGACCCCATGGAGCCACTTTGGTAGGAAAATGACATAAATAACTTTTTATTTAATGTTAAAGTAAAAATGACACAAACATGATATGTTTTACTAAACCAATTTTTACATGGTTTTATACAAGTCATAGTTTTGACTATAAATAGTCATTAGAAAGATAAAAAGATTTCCTACATCATAGTATCTTTTTTATAATTTTTAGATGGTAAATAAATTAAATTATTTATCACATCATGATGATGCAGCGATAACCTCATTATTTAACGATTTAAATAAAATGGAAAGATAATGTAATATCTAAGACCTACACATGTAAAAAACTTATTGGATGAGTGGATTTCGAACCTTTATCACCTTATCCTAGAATTATATCAAGTTGGGACCTCTTAAATCCTAATATCATTTTAAAATAAAGTGACTTTTCTTTACTTTCCAAGAGTGCCCCTCCTCTCCTCTTATAAAAGGCCCCCACCTCTACCTTCTTACCCACACTCCCAAAGCCTTTGGCTCGGCCAAACCCTGCCCATTTTGTCTCTACACTTCCCTATATTACTCCTTGAATCCTAACTTTGGGCAGAATTCTTCCCAAGGAAGCCTTTGAGATCAAACCAAATGGAGTTACCCGATTTTAAGGTAATGTCTTCATTTGAGTCCTTTTGTTTTATTTTGCCTCTCCAACCCCCTAAACTATTTTTATTCATTTCTTTTGTAACAACTCCAGTATATTCAATATACTAGGATGTTTTTATATGAAGGATTTGAGCTACACTTACACACACCTACATCTAATGTTTAAAGAACATACAGTTTCCGTGGATGGCGAATTTCTGCCTCACGGAATGAAGATTGTTCAAAACTCATATAACACCTTCAAAGGTGGCCATTAAGATGTCACTATATTTATCTATGATATATAATATGTTTATGATTTACTTAAGCTTCTTTATTTTTCATTTGTGGCTTACCTTTATGGCTTCCATTATGGGTATACGCGATATCTTCATTTTAGGAAGTGCGGACTACCACCCCCTCAAAGTGATGTGATTCGTTAATGCCATATGTGGGACGTATAAAGGATGGATTTAATGTTATTATATATGATGTTATACTGGAATTATAATATACCTCTATATCATTATTATTTCTTTCCATTAAAGTATTATATAGAAATGAAAGTAGCGTTCATGCATACGTACGGCTTACCGTCTCCATGAACGGTGCATTTCATTTCTTATCCACAAATGTAATGTACTATTATAAGTACATGTATATAATGGATATATATGATGAATGATACATCTAAATGATGAATATAATTATGGAATTAAAATATACATACCTCTCATTTAGTTTTAATTCCATTAATATGACAAAGAAATGAAAGTAGAGTTCATGTGTACGTACGGCTTACCGTCTCCATGAACGGTGCATTTCATTTCTTACCTCTAAATGATTATGTGATATTATAAATACATGTATATTCTAGATATATATGATATATATGATATCCAAATCAGGAATTTCATTCTGGATATAAAGAACCTTTGACCACACGAACAACATGTAATTGTAAGAAGTCCACTTTCGACTTAAGAACCAAATATCGACAAAACAAACATTATTAACTTAAATGATTACATAATGTTTATAACATGGAAATAAGTGATATAAAAGGAATAAGGAACTTGAAAAAGGTTCTTAATCAAATGGAAATTAACTCAAGTTTATTATTCAGGATGTTAAAGAATGATCGAGTCAAGTCGGACCCGAGGTAAGGGATCCTACTCCTCTCTTTCATTTTAAGTTCGCTCTTTATGTCATTCCTTTTAAAGCTCATCTTTCTTGTTATTGGGATGTTATTTTATATTACTCTTACTGTAATTTTTATTTTTCATATGATGAGAGACCCTATTTTCTCTCATCAATCCATTTTGGATGTTTTAAGTGGCGTCGTTAGGCTGCCGAGTTTTCGTAAGGGATTCTTCATCTCACTTTTATTCCTGTGATATTTATGCTACATTTCCCACAATTTCCTTTGATTAGTGTATGTACTTCCCATTATTCTAATCTTTTTGTAATATACTTTCGTTTATGAGTATTTACATTAGTGATGTATTCACCTTATTTCATGGGGTGTATGTTTCGAAAGATACCCAAGTCTGTAAGGAAACCTTTCACCCTCCTCTTTTTAAAAGACTTATTTTGTTGGGTCTTTTAATTCACATATTGTTATGTTAGGATATTTTGTCATATATCCTTATTGATGTAAATTTTAAGTGATGAGATACTTTTTTTATCTCTCATCAACTCTTTTTCTGAATTTTGAAGTGACGCCGTTAGGCTGTCAAATTTTTGCAAGGGAACTTTTTAACCCAAATTTGATTCTTTGGGATAAACTTGTACTCCTTGAATATGTCGTTCTATGAATATGTGTGAATAACCTCTGATTGTTTTACACTTAATATCACATATATTTGGTGTATTCGTTTTTCACACATAATTATGCAATTGGTTTATCCTTAAACCAAGGATATCGTCTTTGTAAGGGTCTTCGTCTCAATCTCCATTCATTGAGGCATATTTTGTTTTATACACAACCTTCTTTTAAATGGTGTATAAACCCCTTTGACTTTTACGTTTATTCAAAAGGAATATTTTTTCTATGAATTGTTTTACTAAACGACAAAAAAGAATGTTTCTTTTTCATATGCGGTGACAATGACCTTTTCCGCCGCCAAGAGTATTATTTGATCTTTGGCTTCCTCAATAAGCCGTAATGTTTTTAAAATAAAATAAATACCATATAATTTTTTTTGTATTTTGGTATTGAAAATGGTTTTTATAAAAGGATTATATTATATTAATATATTTAAATTATATATTGTGATTGAAATGTGGTAATGTTATCATTCCTTTATGTTGGTTTTATGTGTTATAATTTTATAATGGTACTTGGACATTTTAAGGGTGGTTACGTGATAAACCATATGATGGGTGGTGCAGTGAATACCAAGACGGGTGGTTACATTATAACCTCCAATGCATTGGGTATGGAAGTCTGCCCTATGGATATTCCATTAAGTATGTATGGAATCTGGCTGAATGGATATTCCATTAAGTGATATGTGTGGAAGTCGACCTTATGGTTATTCCACTTAGGTATGTTTATGTCCCAAGTTCCCTTTATATGTTATGTGATCTTTATATGGGTTTTATGGTAATATTTTGGTTATAGAAGGGTAAGTAATGAAATTTTATTCAGTGAAGAGTTTTTACTACTTCAAAAAGGTGTAAAGTATTACTTTGATAAAGTATACATGGTTTACTTGTTGTTTTGAAAAACTAACAGTTTTCATTCTTTGTGTATCCCTTACTGAGCTTTTTATGCTCATCCCAAGTTTTTGAAATGTTTTTCACAGGACTTAGCGTGGAATAGGGTCAAGGATGGGATCAAGGGAAAGTCATGCTACTTAAAAAATGGAACTAGACATGTTTCTTTTTAAGAGTTTTTATTTTATGGAAATTTAGTAGAAGCGACTACTTTGTAATCTTTTGAGATGTAATAGTTATGTCCTAATTCTCTAAAACTCTAAACCTGAAAAGATCCTCAATGTGAATTTCTCATTTAATTCAATATTAAGTAAGGTTTAAGGCTGGGGCCTTATAGTTGGTATCAAAGGTCGGTTTAGATAACTTTAGAGGTTAGGGTATTCTTTAAGCATAAGTGACATTACCATAATGGTTAGGATTTCAGGAAGAGTCATCGTTTTTAGATAAAGTGAATGAGTAAGTATATCTTCCTCATTAGTACATTATGGTTCTGTTGATATACTCACACTGACATTTCTGTTTTTAGTGAATGGATGGATCTAGAAGGCACCAAAGAGACAACAGGTTTGAAGGAAACTTTGGTGGTTCTCTGATTAAGATACTAGATAAAATGGAGGATTCAATGAGGAAACTTGTGGTTGTTCTAAACCAACTATCAAGGAGTCATGATCAACCACTTGAACCTTGGTACGTTCTGTAATGCATCATTTACGAGATGACCAATCGATGTGGAAGTTCAGGTAATAATTATAAAGGTAACCATTAGAGTTTATATGATCCTTACTTTTGAGGTAATTATGGGTTACTATATGATATGATGGAAAATGAAAGGCATGAGATAAACTTGAGGTTAAAATATGTTATGATTTTTTTTGAAGATTTTATCTCATTTTGGGGAATGTTTTAAGAGTTATATAGTTTTGGAAAAAGGACAACACGCAGACCGTGTGACAACCCGTCACGTCGGACAAAGCTGCGGGAATCGAACCCACAACCAAAGTGCAACTGGTATTTATCGTGTACCACTAGACTACGTGAAGTCCCTGGTTAGTTTGACTGATTCTTTTTAGTTAGATGATTTTAGGAATCAAGAGTATGTTTATTTTGGGTTATCTATGGAAATGATTAACCTATCATGGAGGATATGTGATTAGGTTAATTACTTTTCAATATGAGAATTTAAGAGAAACTGATGTTATTTAGAGATAAAAGTTAATTTGTACCTTGGAAGACTATGTGATTAAATCCTTCAAAAATTTGGGTTTCAATCTTAGTTTGGTTTACTTTGAAAAATTTTATGGACAAATTGTTTATCGGATGGTCCCCATTGAACTTTGGGTTTTGTTGGACAAATTTTGGAGATTAAGCATAGATTTTCTTTTTAAAGGGTTATCCTTTTCTGGATTATCTGATCTTGTACTATCCTTTTTGGTTTTGGTTTTGGTTAAAGCCTAAAGACATGGGAAGTATATAGTTCTCTTTGGTGGATTAGGTGATTCTCTAGAAGTTGATTATAGTACTCTTAATATGAACAAGTCTTCCTAAATACTCGTCTTTTGGGGAAAATATGAGTTTGTGTAAGGAATCTAATAAAAGATGAAAGTCAACATGATAATTGATTATGTTTCCTTATGAATAAATTCCTCAATAAAAATTAACTTAAAAAAATGTTGTCTATTAACTTTTCCTACTGGGGAATCGAATACCGTTTAACCCATCACAAGTTTGTGATTTTCTTATGGTTAACTTTCTCCTAGACATGTTTACTATCACTCTCCCCCAAGAACATGACCCTTTGATTTTTCTTCCATGTCCATGTTTTCCTACACGGAATCCTATTATGGGTTAACTCAGGTGACCTCTGTACTTATCTTTCTTTATTTTAAAGTGATTGTTTTACTGACTCTTGTTCTGATGTGGGACTATCGAGGATGTTTCCGAGCTCAATTTTAAAAATTACGAGGACGCAATTCCCAGAAGGGGGGAAGGATGTAACACCCCAGGTAAATAAAGAATATGACATTTTCATATTTATCCATATTTGTGAATAAAATATTAATATGACTTTAAATGGCACTCTATGCTCGATGGCATACCCAACACGCAACAACGAGTTTCTTGGGAATCTTACGCTGCACTCTAATAATAAAATAATATTATTTTAAATGGTAGTTAACATGTAGCTGTTGTATTGGCAGGAATGGATAGAAATAACTAAAATATGATTATATATGTTTTTAAATGTTTTTAGATTTATCTAATAAAAGATAAAGGCTTAAAATATGGAAAGAATTCAATTTTAGGCGTATTTGCCCTAGTTTTCACTAAAGGTTCACTTATCACCTTTTGATGGAAAACCGTCATTAAATATAGTTTTTTTCACTCTTATACATTCTATTGGACCAAATAAAACTCTTATTTAGAATCGGGACATCAAAATTTACTTTGTGTAAATTTTTGGTATCTTTCTGAGAAAGTTCATTTTTTAATGAATAGTGTAAAATGTTGTATTTTAATTCAAAACCTCTTTTTAATCTAATTTATTTATATGATTATATTATCTTTTGAATTTGTTTTAAAGTGAAATTATAATATATTTTTACCATTAAATCCAATAGTGGTCGTTGGAATTAATTTCACTTTGAAATCAGACTTAAACTAGTGTCAATCTTTTGATACTTATTGTTTCATAAAAACACGCTATTTGCTTTGACCACGGGAATTAATTATTAAATTAATTAATGTGACTTATATGTTCTGAATTTTGTAAAATAGACTTCATTTTTGAATTCGTAATATCAAATATAGATTAGGGTGAATTCTTGGGATTTTTCTGAAAAACTTCAATTTTGATGAATAGTGAAACCACTAAGTGGTACTTATAAAAACTGATTTTTCGTTTAAATGAAATTTTACCACTTCTGTGTTTTGAATTTCAAAAATCTGACATACATGGTTTTCATTAAGAAGTAAAATTTGGTTCAATGAGATTAAAATAATTTTTTGGTGAATAGTAACTTTTATGTTCTTAATCGCGATTAGAAGTAATTAGTGTAGTTTAAGGTAAGAATATTGTTTTAATAAAATTAAATGACCTAGACACATGTACTAACCTCATTGGATGTGTCATGGCCGACCAAGAAAATCCATGGGTCATCTTGGGAACCCCATGCAGCCACTTTGGTTGGAAAATGACATAAATAACTTTTTATTTAATGTTAAAGTAAAAACGACACAAACATGAAATGTTTTACTAAAAAAACTTTTACATGGGGTTATACAAGTCAGATTTTTTACTATAAATAGTCATTAGAAAGATAAAATGATTTCCTACATTATAGTATTTTTTTATAATTTTTAGACGTTAAATAAATTAAATTATTTATGACATCATGATGATGCAGCAATGACCTCATTATTTAATGATTTAAATAAAATGGAATGACAATGTAATATATAAGACCTACAAATGTCCAAAACTTATTGGATGGGTGGATTTATAACCCTTATCACCTTATCCTACAATTATATCAATGTGGGAACTCTTAAATCCGAATATCATTTTAAAATAAAGTGACCTTTCTTTACTTTCCAAGAGTGTCCCTCCTCTCCTCTTATAAAAGGCCCCCACCTCTACCTTCTTACCCACACTCCCAAAGCCTTTGGCTCAGCCAACCCCTACCCATTTTGTCTCTCAAATTCCCTATATTACTCCTTGAAGCCTCACTTTGGGCATAAGTTTTCTCAAGGAAGCCTTTGAGCTCAAACCAAAGGGAGTTACCCGATTTTAAGGTAATGTCTTCACTTGAGTCCTTTTGTTTTATTTTGCCTCTCCAACCCCCTAAACTATTTTTATTCATTTATTTTGTAAAAACTAAAGTATCTTCAATATAATAGGATTTTGTTATAAGAAGGATTCAAGCTACACTTACACACACCTACATCTAATGGTTAAAGAACATACTGTTTCCGTGGATGGCGAATTTCTGCCTCACGAAACGATGATTGTTCAACACTCATATAACACCTTCAAAGGTGGCCATTAAGATGTAACTATATTTATATATGATATATAATATGTTTATTTTTTACTTAAGATTCTTTATTTTTCATTTGTGGATTACCTTTATGGCTTCCATTATGGGTATACGCGATATCTTCATTTTAGGAAGTGCGGACTACCGCCCCCTCAAAGTGATGTGATTCGTTAATGCCATACATGGGACGTATAAAGGATGGATTTAATGTTATTATATATGATGTTATACTTTAATTATAATATAACTCTATATAATTATTATTTCTTTCCATTAAAGTATGAGATAGAAATGAAAGTAGCATTCATGCGTACGTACGGCTTACCGTCTCCATGAACGGTGCATTTCATTTCTTATCCCCAAATGTAATGTACTATTATAAGTACATGTATATAATGGATATATATAATGAATGATACATCTAAATGATGAATATAACTTTTGAATTAAAATATAAATACCTCTCATTTAGTTTTAATTCCATTAATATGACAAAGAAATGAAAGTAGCGTTCATGCGTACGTACGGCTTACCGTCTCCATGAACGGTGCATTTCATTTCTTACCTCTAAATGATTATGCGATATTATAAATACATATATATTATAGATATATATGATATATATGATATCCAAATCAGGAATTTCATTCTGTATATAAAGAACCTTTGACCACATGAACAACATGTAATTGTAAGAAGTCTACTTTCGACTTAAGAACCAAATATCGACAAAACAAACATTATTAACTTAAATGATTACATAATGTTTATAACATGGAAATAAGTGATATAAAAAGAATAATTAACTTGAAAAAGGTTCTTAAACAAATGGAAATTAACTCAAGTTTATTATTCAGGACGTTAAAGAATGATCGAGTAAAGTCGGACCCGAGGTAAGGGATCCAATTCCTCTCTTTCATTTTAAGTACGCTCTTTATGTCATTCCTTTTAAAGCTCACATTTCTTGTTATTGGGATGTTATTTTATATTACTCTTACTGTAATTTTTATTGTTCATATGATTAGAGACCCTATTTTCTCTCATCAATCCTTTTTGGAAGTTTTAAGTGGTGTCGTTAGGCTGCCGAGTTTTCGTAAGGGATTTTTCATCTCACTTTTATTCCCGTGAGATTTATGCTACATTTCCCACAATTTCCTTTGAGTGGTGTATGTACTTACCATTATTCTACTCTTTTTGTAATATACTTTCGTTTATGAGTATTTACATCAATGATGTATTGACCTTCTTTCATGGGGTGTAGGTTTCGAAAGATACCCAAGTCGGTAAGGGAACCATTCACCCTCCTCTTTTTAAAAGACTTCTTTTGTTGGGTCTTTTAATTCACATATTGTTATGTTAGGATATGTTATCATATATCCTTATTGATGTAAATTTTAAGTGATGAGATACTTTTTTTTATCTCTCATCAACTCTTTTTCTGAATTTTGAAGTGACGTCGTTAGGCTGTCAAATTTTTGAAAGGGAACTTTTTAACCCAAATTTGATTATTTGGGATAAACTTGTACTCTTTGAATATGTCGTTCTATGAATATGTGTGAATAAACTCTTATTTTTTTACACTTAATATCCACTTATATTTGGTGTATTCGTTTGTCACACATAATTATGCAATTGGATTATCCTTAAACCAAGGATACCGTCTTTGTAAGGGTCTTCGTCTCAATCTCCATTCATTGAGGAATATTTTGTTTTATAAACAACCTTCTTTTATACGGTGTATAAACCCCTTTGACTTTTATGTTTATTCAAAAGGCATCTTTTTTCTACGAATCGTTTTACTAAACGACAAAAAATAATTTTTCTTTTACGTACGCGGTGACAACGACCTTTTCCGCCGCCGCGAGTATTATATGATCTTTGGCTTCCTCAACAAGCCGTAATGTTTTTAAAATAAAATAAATACCATATACATTTTTTTGTATTTTGGTATTGAAAATGGTTTTGATAAAAGGATTATATTATGTCAATATATTTAAATGATATATTGTGATTGAAATGTGGAAATGTTATCATTCCTTTATGTTGGTTTTATGTGTTATAATTTTATAATGGTACTAGGAAATTTTACGGGTGGTTTTGTGATAAACCATATGACGAGTGGTGCTGTGAATACCAGGATGGGTGGTTACGTTATAACCTCCAATGCATTGGGTATGGAAGTCGGCCGTATGGCTATTCCATTAAGTATGTATGGAAGTTGGCCGAATGGCTATTCCATTAAGTGATATGTGTGGAAGTCGGCCTTATGGTTATTCCACTTAGGTATGTTTATGTCCCAAGTTACCTTTATATGTTATGTGATCTTTATATGGGTTTTATGGTAATCTTTTGGTTACAGAAGGGTAAGTAATGAACTTTTATTCAGCGAAGAGTTTTTACTACTTCGAAAAGGTGAAAAGTATTACTTTGATAAAGTATACATGGTTTACTTGTTGTTTTGAAAAACTAACAGTTTTCATTCTTTGTGTATCCCTTACTGAGCTTTTTATGCTCATCCCAAGTTTTTGAAATGTTTTTCACAGGACTTAGCGTGGAATAAGGTCAAGGATGGGATCAAGGGAAAGTCATGCTACCTAAAAAATGGAACTAGACATGTTTCTTTTTAAGAGTTTTTATTTTATGTAAATTTAGTAGAAGTGACTACTTTGTAATCTTTTGAGATGTAATAGTTATGTCCTAATTATCTAAAACTCTAAACCTGAATAGATTCTCAATGTGAATTACTCATTTAATTCAATATTAAGTAAGGTTTAAGGATGGGGACTTATATCCCCCCCCCAACCCCTTGGACACCACCACACCCCCATGGACAGCCCCCCAGACACCCCCATCCCCCTGGAAACCTCCACCTATCTGGACACCCCTACCCCCCTCAGACAGCCACCCCAAACCCCTGAACAGACCCACCCCCATCCCCTTGAATTCTGAATTGAATTCATTATGTATTTAATTAACTTATAAATTATGTGTTAATGGTGTGTGGGTATACTTGTTGTGTGTGTATACTTGTTGTATTTACCTAATGAATTATGTGTTAATTCAGTATGTGTGTAGAGGGTAATTAAATATAGAATTTTAGGTATTCAGATCTATGTTTGAATTATGTGTTGGATGAATTCTATATGAATTCATACAGAATTCTGTATATATTATGTTGGTATACTTATTAAGGGTGTATTGTGTTACTTATTGTATATTATACACATATTCTATTGTGTGTGAATTTTGTAGGCTTTCTAGTGGAATTGATGTAGCTACATAAGGGGAGCCCACAAAGACGGCATGTCGTTGCAGGTATAAAAAAGATATGCCAAGTTTCACAACCGTTGGCATATGTGTAAAACCAGAACATATACCAACAGTTTTTTGTAAACCATTGGTATAAGTATATGCCAATGGTTTTTAAACCATTGGAATATATAATTGTACTTGATATTCACCAATAGTTTGGGGAAAACTGTTGGTAAAATTCTATACCAACGGTTTACACAACCATTGGTATAGAGATACTTCATGCTATTTCTCACGGTTTAAAATGATTGGCAAACATTTATACGAAGGGTTTACTGAAACGGTTGGTATATACTGATTTTTTCATACATATCCTGGTTCTCATATAACTGTTGGGATATGTCTATCCCTATGGCTCAAGACCCAATGGTTTGGACAACCATTGGTATAGTTGATACCAACGGTTTTCCAGCCTTTACCAATGGTTTCAAACCATTGGTAAAGCTCAAATTTCTATTAGTGGAAATGTATTTTTCTCCCACAATTAATGTATAATTTCACAAAAAGAGATGATTGAAAAGTTGATTTAAAAAAATAGATGTTCTCTAGTATAATATGAGTGATCTTGAACTCCTTAGGAACCAATAAACATAATAAAATGGTACATGATGTAGAGATCAGTCATACATCTTTAAGTAAAAGGATTTATTAAGGGATTAAATAAATCATACCAAAAAATAAACTAGGAATCCTCAAACCATAAATATCACTATGGATATAATTTTTCAAAATTATTTTATATTCCATTGTGATTTAAAATAGAAATATGAATTTTTTTATGATAGATATAAATCGAAGAATCATCCACTGGTAATTGTTTCTACACAATCAACACATAAACCGATAACCAACTCCTGGTAGGTTATTGTTTTTAAAACTGGAAGGATCCTTATCTTAACCCCAACAAAAAAATGGATTTTTTCCCACGGTAATAAACTTTCTATCATCATTAATAATAGTATGAATGTTATTAAATCAATATTTTTAATTTCAATAAAAATTTCAACTACCAATGATCACCCAATGACTCTATTTTGGTTGGGGATTTGTAATAGGATTACCCTTTCCTGAGTCATATCACTAAAAGATCTACTCAAACTAATAAGCTCTAACATAGGTTTTATGAATCATGTTTATAGAGAAACTCATGTGTTCTATGATCCCCAATGAATACATATACATGTTTTTTTACCTTATATATGGTTTCACATTTCTAAAATGTAAATTCAATAAATCCCCTTGATAAATATCTATACTGAAAAAGGGTTCCAAATCTTACCATACTGAAGACATGCTGTTATTATAACATCCCAGGTATTGTAGAATAATACAATTTCATATCTATTAATATTTTGGAATTTAATATTAATTTTAGTTCAAATGGGATAGTATGTATGATATTATACATGACACACAAAACAGTTTTCTTCGAAATCTTACATTTCCAACAACACTGAGTTATACCGAAAAATAATACAATAATTATACTATTATTTTAAATGGTAGCTAACACATAGATTTTCCAATTAGCATAAATTAATATAATTACCAATATTGTTATTTTATATTTTTTAAAATATTTTTACATTTATCCAATGATTTTTAGAGGCTTAAATGAGATTGAATCAAATTTTAAGCATAGAATACACTAATATTTTTAAAAGTTCGTTTACTACCTTTTGATAGGAACCCCTTTTCAAAAATAGTTTTTTCACTTTTATATATTCTATATGATAAAATAAACTTATAATTTATAATAGGTACCTCAAAATTTACTTCGGTTTAAATTTTGCTATTTTTCTAATAAAATCCATATTTTTATGAATAGTGAAAAATACTACAGTTTAATTCAAAATTGCCTTTTCATCTAATTTATTTATATAGTTAGATATTCATTTTAATAGTTATAAAGTTTAATTTGATTAGTT
Organism: Viscum album; assembly: GCA_963277665.1. Classification (NCBI taxonomy): domain Eukaryota; kingdom Viridiplantae; phylum Streptophyta; class Magnoliopsida; order Santalales; family Viscaceae; genus Viscum; species Viscum album. The sequence continues at coordinate 1,570,115,579 of OY728160.1, forward strand.
TTTTATCATTTAATCCAAATATGGTCGTTTTAGGTATTTTCACATTTAAATTGGACATAAACACAAGTCAATCTTTTGATAGTTTTTACTTCTTAAAAACTTGTTTTCTTGTTTTGACAGTGAGAATTAATTTTAAATTAATTTCTTCTAATTCTGTGTTTTGAATTTTTAAAATTTAATTCCATATTTTTAATTAGATTTTCCTAAATATGTAAATAGGTATCTTTATTTTTGGGACATTATGAATAGTAACTTTAGTAATTATTTTTATTTACCACGGTTAAAGGGTAAAGCAGGTAAATAAATGCAAAGAAAAATTATAATAATATAAAACTACCCTAATACATGGATTAATACTTTTGGATGAGATATTTCTCTGGAATGAAAATACATGGGTTTTATTTAGGACTCCATGAAGCCACTAGGGTGTGATAATGATCTTTTATAATATTTAATTTAATGAAAACAGAAATATAACATAAACATGTATCTCCTAACTAAAACAATTATAATTTGGTTTATATAAATTATCTCGTATACTATAAATATTCATTATAATTATAAAAATATTTCCTACATCATGGTATTTTATTTATAATTTTTATACATTTAATAAATATATATGTTTATGACATAATGATGATGCAATGATTACCTTATTAATGAGATATTCAAATAAATGATATTGAAAGTATTAAATTAAATTTAATTGGATCCTTTTTAATTCATCCACGATTTTTTTGGATGATATTGGCATGTAAGGGGCAGTTAATTCCTTTGTTTTGAAGGAATATTGATGTTATGACTTTAACAAAAATCAATTTCAAAATAGTGTCAAAATTGACATAAAAGAGTTTTTAAAACAAATACAATTTTATTAAATGATATAATAGACCTAAAAATATTATATTTGGTAAAATAACTTATATAATATTAAAAATTTTATCTATTATCCACTTTTGGTTCTATTGTAATTTTATAATAACTATAGTAACCTTGTATTTTGAAAATACGAGAAGAGATACTAAGAGTTCGTGTTTTTAACTAAGGGTTAATGCTAAAAGATAAGGATAATTTTGTTACCTAATATTGCCTAAAACATATTGGTTGAGAGTATTTATACCAATAATCATCTTATCCTAGAAATTTTTCAGTATTTAACAATTATAATTCTAAAATAAATTTATAATAAAATTTTATTTCAAGACTTTTCTAAAGTTCCCATCCTCCCTCTTATAAAAGGAAACCACCTCTACCCACTTACTCACACATCTCAATCCCCTTAGATATTCCAATTTAAGCTTAAATAAGCTAACAACATCCCTCTTTTTCTCATAGAATCCTTACCTTGGGTATAATTCAATTCAAGAAATCCTTTTGTCCAAAATCAAAAGGAGTTAGCTGATTTAGAGGTAACGTCTTCTCTCCAACTCCTTTCTTTTATTTTCCCCATCCAACACCCAAACCAATATTTATTACATTATTTTTTTTAAAATTATACTCAATATATTGGGATGTTTTTATTCTATGTTTTCAATCTAAAATTAAACACACCTCCATCTAATTGATATAGAATATATTGTTTCTATGTATGGCGAACTAGTGCCTCGCAAAATGATAATTGTTCTATTTTCTCCTACCACCTCTCATGGTGGACATTATGATGGAACTCTATTTATATATGATATATATTATATTTATATTTTCTCTATGATTCTTTATTTTTTATTTACAACATACATTTATGATTTCCTTTATGTGTAAATACGATAATATCATTTGAGGAAGTGTGGACTACCACCCTCTAAAAGTTATATGACTCGTTCATGCCATACATAGAACATATAAAGGATTAAATTGATGAAATTATGTAACATATATAACATATATATTATAATTTAATTATTATATACCTATGTAAATTTTATTTTTTATTAACTTAATATGAAATTTAAATGAAAGTAGTGTTCATGCGTTTGTTCGACCTACCATCTCTAAGAACGGTGCATTTCATTTATTATATCTAAGTGTTATGGAAGATTAAAAAACATATATACTGAACATATATGATATTTAAATCATGAATAGTATTTTTGAGAAAATGGACTTATGACCACATGGAGAATTTGCATCAAATCAAGTTCATTTTTTACTCAAATACCGAACATTGACAAAATGTCCGACATAAACTATAATAATTAACTAATTTCTATAACATGGTAATTAGTTATATAAAATGAATAATAAACTTTAAAAGGTTCTAAATCGTGTATATGATAACCTAAGTTTATTATTCATTAAATTAAAAAACAAACGAGACAAGTGGAACTCAAGGTAAGGGACTTCATATCAACCACCTTTCATTGAGGCATTTTAGGATAATATACACCTTTATTCTCCTATAAAGTGTATATACAGCCGGTATGACATTTTCATATCCATATTTTATCTATATTAATGATATTTATTAAATCATGGATATTAATATTTAAATGTTCAAATTGTTATGAGACACCTTTAATATTTGTGGATTTAATTATAAATTCTTCTTCTTCCTAATATTAAATTACATATTAATTTATATTGGTATAAAAGGAATATAACAGAAATTTTATAATTTTAAGTCAATGTTTTCAAAAGTAATATTTTTATACGAAGAATTTTACTTTCCTTACAAAATGGAAAAATGATTTTTTTTACGTGTACGAGGACAATGACTTCTCTATCGTCGTAATCGTTATTTCATATATGGATTTCTCTATAAGCCTTAATGTATTTTAAAATTAAAATAAATCCCTTATTCCTATATTTGGGTATCTTGGTATTTAAAATGGGTTCTTGAAGGAAAATTTAATTTTTATATGGAAATTGTTTTTATATGAAATTATAAGAATCTTTCAAAAATGGGGTTTTGTGATGAACGTGTTTTATTCATGAAATGGTTCATGAGAATTATATGGAACGGGTGAGCCTAATATAGCTTATATAAAGGGTTGATCCTCATTATAGCTGAGGGTTGAGCCCAATATATCTTATATGAAGGGTTGAGAAACATTATAGCTCATGAGGGAGCCTGAAACCACTTATAATAAGGGTAGAGCCCTATTATAGCTCATGGGTGAGCCCGATTTAGATTATACGAATGGTGATCCCCATTATAGATATCCAATTTGAAATTAAATTATATGTTTATTCCAATTAGAAGACGTTTGAAAGGGTTTTATATATATGATTCTCTATGTCACCTAAATAATTTTTAATTTCTTTCTATTGGTTTTAGTGTTTTTCATTGAGAAAATAGAATGAGTTTTATTCATTTGAAAATGTTTTGTTGCATCCACTCAAATAATATTGAATGGGTTATCAGGTTTCAACTATACTAATGGTTTTTCTTTATTTTTATATCGCTTACTGAGATTTTTTTTCTCATCCCAAGTTTTTTAAATGTTTTCATCGAATTTAAAGGATAATAGAACCAAGGATGGAATCAAGGAAAATTTATGATGATTAAACATGAGAAAAAACCATGTTTCTTGTTAAAAAAATTTACGTTATGGAAGAAATGGATACTATTGGAAGTGTACACATTATATATATTTTTTTTGTAAGAATTAAGGCCTATTTCGCAGAATCTTTAAACCTAAATAGATCCTCAATGTGAAGTCTTGACCTAACTTATGATCATGTAATGTTTATGTTTGGGTTCTTATAGTTGGTATCAGAGGTCGGTTTATATAAATTTATAGGTTATGATGGTGTTAATTGCTTTCCATTATATAATTTTACTTCATGGTGAAGTTTAAATGATGTAGCATCTTAATATTACCTTGTTTCTTCATCTAAACTATGTTCATTAAGATTTTTTATTGGAGAGAAAATATGAAAACTGCAATGGGAAGGCATCGAGAGAAAAAAAACCTTTCAAATCAAAAACATTTGCTGGTGACAATTGGAACTGAATAGTTTGTTACTATGATAGAGCAGTTGAATCAAACTATAAATGGTTGTGGTATCCATGCACAAGATCATTCCAATCAACCAAAGAAGGATATTTTAGTAGTGGAACATTTTATTAGGAAACATCCCCCGTTATTCAATGGATCATCTAACCCAGTGGTAGCAGAAAGTGGAATCAATACCCTTGAGATGATATTTGAAGTCATTGGATGTTTGAAACTCCAAAAGGTAACTCATTCCATCTATCATATTGAAGTTGAGGCTAAATGATGGTGGTTATTAGGTAATAATACTAGAGAGAAAAATGATCTAGATGCCATGTAATAGGTATAATTTAAGGATATTTTCCTTGAAAATATTTACCCAAGGTTGTTCAGCTTAGGATGGAGAAATAATGATTGTAATTAAAAAAAGATATTGATTTAGTTGCTGCATATGGAGAAAACTTCACATGATAGGCCAGGTATGTTCTGGATTTTATTCGAGACATTGAGAGTAAAATTAATAGATTTTACTCAGTATTGAAACTAGGGCTATGAAGAGCTTTGGCCTCCTAATAATTTAAAAGTTATGAAAAAGTGGATCATTATGCTGAGAAAGTAAAAATGGAGTTTGCCAACACTTATGTTCCACAAGATGATAAGAGTAAGAAATGGTCAAAGTTCCAATAAATTGATAAGAAACCAAATAATATTTCTATAGGTAAGACCAAAAATTATCCCAATTGTTGTAAAATACTTTTTTGGGGAATGTATGTCAGGATCTGGAAAGTGTTACCGGTGTAGTAATTTTGGTCACAAGGTTCGTGAATACAAAGAAAAGGGTCTTGAATAGTCCAATAATGAGATAACATATAACCAGTATACAGTGAGATTCATTAGTTTCAATGATTTTGGACATTATGCAAATAAGTTTCTAAAGTTAATAATATAGGGAAGAAATAATTATGATCATAAACAAAAATGTTCGGGAAAATATTTTGTTGCTATTATATATGGTGTTAATACATCTGGTGAAGTGGTGGAAGTTCCTAAGAGCCCGGTATTTTTCTACGGATAACCATATGTTAAACTTTTTAGATATATATTATGAGGTTTTATGTGAATTGATAATAAGTTTTTATGAACCTTTCTGGGAGATGTTTTGTGGGGTTATTTTTATATACGATTATTTTAATGTGAAAGTATGACTTTACTTTGGGACCTCAGTTTTAAGATATTGATATCCTTTATGGTTTGTGTGATATTTTATACTTAAGGTAATTCTTATAAATGTACATCATATCCGGGAAATATTATGAGGATGAAATTGTGCTTATAAAATAGAAATACATCAAGTAATTATGTTCCCTTATGTTCTTATTATAGGAAGTAAATTAATTCCTCAAATCTATCAAAAGGATATTAAAACAAAAATATTATTCATTTACATTTCTCAATGGTCTTTTTACCCATCACATAATTATGGTTTTTTGATGGATTTCCTTCAAATGACTATGTTCTCTATCACTCTATTTTAGTATTTTAGAGTTAGTTTTATCATCCATGTCCATGTTTTCCTACAGGGAACCCTGGAATATGTTATCTTAGGTGACCTTTATACTTATCTTTATTTATTTTAAAGTGATAGATTTACTTAGCCTTTTTTCAATATGGTATTTTCAATGAATCGTTGAGCCTAATTTTAAAATTGTGAGGACGCAATTTCCAAAAGGGGGAATGATGTAACATCCCAGGTATTTATAGAATAATTCTTATTCATATCTATTAATATTTTTAAATTTAATATTAATTTTAGTTTCAAGGGGACACTATGTATGATAGAGTACCTAACACACAACAATGAGTTTTTCCAATATCTTATGTTTCCCACAACATTGAGTTATACCGAAAAATAATACAACAATAATATTATTATTTTAAATGGTAGTTAACGCCTAGACGTTGAATTGGAAGGAATGAAAATAATTAACTATATTATTATTTTACATATTTTTTAATCATTTTTACATTTATCCAATAAATTTTAGAGGCTTAAAATTAGAATGAATAAAATTTTAATTATAAAATACTCTAATATTTCTAAAAGGTCATTTTTTCACCTTTTGATGGAGAACCCTTTTTAAAAATAGTTTTTGTCACTTTTATATGTTTTATTTGATAAAATAAACTTCTTCTTAAGAATCAGGAAATAAAAATTTACTTCATTTTAAATTTTTTTATTTTTATGATAAAATCCATATTTTTATGAATTGGAAAAAATACTACATTTTAATTCAAAATGTCCATTTCATCTAATATATTTATATAGTTATATTATCCTTTTAATTGGTTTTAATGTTTAATTGGATTAATTTGTTATCATTTAATACAATGATGTTCCTTATTAGTAATTTCATAATTAAATTAGAATAAACACATTTCAATCTTTCGATAGCTTTTACTTCTTAAAAACCGGTTTTCTAGTATTGACAACAAGAATTAATTTTAAATTAATTTCTACCAATTTTTCATTTTTAATTTCAAAAAGTGTATTCTATATTTAGAATCATAATTTTAAAATTATGTAAATTGGTGCCTTTTATTTTTTGGACATTATGAATAGTGACTTCATTAATTATTTTTATTTACCATTGTTAGAGGGTAAATTAGGTAAATAAGGGTTAAAAAATAATATTATAATAATATAAAACAACCCTAAAATGTGTCCTAATCCTATTGGATGATATATTTATGGCCATGAGTATCCTTGTGTGGAATATAGGACCACCTGGATCCACTAGGGTGTGATAATGACCTTTTATACTATTTAATTTAAAGAAAAGGGGAAAATAACATAAACATGTATCTCCTAACTAAAATAATTTGAATTTAGTTTATATAAATTATATATTCGACTATAAACATTAATGAGGAAGATAAAAATATTTCCTACATCAAGTTAGTTTATTGATAATTTTTAGAAATTATATAAATAATTATATTTATGACACAATGGTGATGCAACAATTACCTTATTAATGAAATATTCAAATAAATGATATTATAAATATTAAAATAAATCTAATTTGAACATTTTTATGACATCCACTAATTTTTTGGATTAAATTTACATGTGAGTGATGATTTAATTCCTTTGGTTCTAAGGAATCAAGTTTTTATGACATTAACAAAAATAAATTTCTAAATAGTGGCAAAATTGACATAAATGTGTTTTTAAAACAAATACTATTAAATTAAATGATATAATAGTCCTAAAAATCTAATATTAGGCCAAATTACTTATATAATGTAATAAATGTCACTAATGATCAATTTGTGGTTTTATTTTCATTTTACAGTGACTATAGTGACTATATATTATGAAATATACAAGAATACATTATCAGAGTTAATTTTTTTAACTAAGGGTTAATGCTAAAAGATAAGGTTAATTTTGTGACATAAACTTGTTGAAAACTTGTTTTTTGAGAGTATATAGTCCCATAGACTTCCTATAATAGAAATTTATCACTTTATAAATATTATAATTCAAAAAAAATTATAATAAAATAATATTTCAAGACTTTCCTAAAGTGCCCCTCCTCCCTCTTATAAAAGGCCACCACCTCTACCCACTAACTCACACCTCTCCAGCTCATTTAATCATACAAATTATACTCAAATAATCTCCTAACATCCCTCCCTTACTCATAGAATCCCAAACTCCTTTCATTAATATTCCTCATCCAACCCCCAAACCTATATTTATTCCATTAATTTAGAAAAAAACAAGTATAGTAAATATACTAGGATATTTTTATGATAAGGGTTTAACCTAAACTTATACACACCTCCATATAATGGATATATAATCTATTTAATCTATGTATGATGAACTACTATATCACGAAATAATGATTGTATAATTTTTCCCTACCACTTATCAAGGAGGCCATTATGATGGAACTATATTTATATATGGTATATATTATATTTATTTTTTCTCTATTATTATGTGATTTTTATTTAAAACATTCCATTATGCTTTCCATAATGTGTAAATATGATAATTTCATTTGAGGAAGTGTGGACTACCGCCCCCTCAAAGTGATGTGACCCGTTCATGTCATACATGAAACATATAAAGGATAGAATTAATGAACTTATATAACATATTTAACATATATATTATATTTTTTTATAATATACCTATGTATCTTTTATTAATTATTACTTTTATATGTTAAATAAATGAAATTAGTGTTCATGCATACGTATGGCCTACCATCTCCGTGAATAGTGCATTTCATTTCTGATCTCCAAATTTTGTGGACTATTCTAAATTCATATAAACCGGATATATATGATATTTAAATCATGAATAATATTCTAGATATAATTAACTTATGACCACATGGATAATATGCCTAAAACCAAGTTCTTTTTTTACTTAAATATCGAACATCGAACAAAATGTATGATATGAACTCAAAGAATTAACTAATTGCAATAAAATGGTAATAAGTGATATAAAATGAATAATAAACATTAAAAAGGTTCTAAATAAAGTATAAATTAACCTAAGGCTATTATTTAGGAAATTAAATAAAAAAGAAACTAGTCGGACTCAAGGAAAGGTAATTCATCTCAATCTCCTCTAATTAAAGAATTTCTGGATAATATGCCACTTTATTCTTTTATAATGTGTATATAGAACAACTATGAAATTTCATATCCATATTTCATACATACTAATGTTATTTTTTCAATAATGGAAAATAATATTTAAATTTTGAAAGTGGTATGGGACACCTTGAACATTTAAATATTTAATTATCAAATATTTTTCTTCAAGATATTAAATTACATATTTATTTAAATGGGTATAAAAGGAATATACAGGAAATTTTATGAATTTTGTTCAATGTTTTCAGAAGGAATATTTTTATATGAAGTGTTTTAATTTCTTTACAAAATGGAAAAAAGGATTTTTTTACGTATGCAGGGATAACTACTTCTCCTCTACTGTAACTATTATTTGAAATTTGGATTCCAATATAAGCCTTAATGTCTTTCAAAATTGAAAATATATCCCTTATTCCTTTATTTGGGTATCTTGGTACTGAAAATTGGTTCTTAAATGAAAATAGTATTTTTTTTTAACAGAAAAGTTTTTCTTATAGGATTAGAAGAAGCTTTCAAAACGGGGGTTTTATGATGAACGTGTTTTATTCATGAAATGGTACATGAGCATTATAAGAAACATTTGATCCAGGTATAGATTATAAGAAGGGTTTAACCCCATTATAGCTCATTGGTGGGATTGATATATCTTATATGAAGTTTTGAGCCCCATTATAGCTCATGAGTGAGCCCAAAACAGCTTATACGAATGGTTGAGCCCCATTATAGCTCATGGGTGTGCCCGATATAGCCTATATGAAGAGTGATCCCTATTAAAGGTCAAAAATTTGGATTTCAACTATAAGGTCATTCCAATAGTACTATATTTGAAATGGTTTTATGTATATTACGCTCTAATTAACCTAAAGAACATATAATTACTTGCTCTTGGATTTAGTATTTTTTTCTTGAGAAAAACGTATGAGTGGTATTCATGTGAATTTTTTTCATACACTTGATGAATATTGAATGGGTTTTCAGGTTTTAACTAGACTAGTGGTTTTTATTTATTTTTATGTCCCTTACTGATATTTTTTGTGCTCATACCATGTTTTTTAAATGTTTTTCCAGGATTTAAGGGATAATAGAGTCAAGTATGGAATCAAGGAAAAGTTGTGATGATTAAATATGAAAATAATCTATGTTTATTTTTAAATGTTTTTATATTATGGAAGAAACATATATTATGGGTAGTTCCCACGTTGAATTTTTATGTTTTTGTTATGTAAGAGTTACAACATATTTCTCTAAAGCTATATACCTGAATAGATACTCAATGAGAAGTATTGAATTAACTCAATATTATGTAATGTTTAAGGTTGGGGATTTATAGTTATGAGTTTGAGAGAAACACCATCTATTAATATATCACTAAACCATGTACATATCTCAATAATGAATTATCATTTTCTCAAACACTATCTAAATCAAACATAATATGTGTGATCATATTATAGAAACCCTAACTCTAGTAACCTAGAGTAAATGATTAATTTATAACATTGGAATAAGATACATAAAATCTCACCAAGATTTATTGATTGATTTAACATCCTTGGAAAATTACATAAATATATAACTTCTATATTACATGAAAATAGAATAGAATATGCAGGAAAAAAATACATTATCCATGAAAATCATTCCAATTTTCCATTTTAACATCTTGGTAAAATGAAAAATATATTTTTTTTCTCATAATCACAGTATGGGAAAGTGTACAATGTAATATATCATGAATTTTTAAGAGATAAGTAATATGGTAGAGTATATAATCAATAAATATGTAATTTTATTTATAAAACTATCTTCAAAATATATCTATTGAAAATAAATCAATCACATAAATAATGATAATTTAAATAAGAAACAAATAAATTCATAATGTTATATATTCATAATGTTACTATAAAGGCCCCCACCAAGATATCTTGAATCTCACAGTTAATGACTATTCCAAGATACATTCCTTATAAGGGTATAAATACACCAATTATCTATCTATTATGACATTATATTATAGTCCCAAACTAAAAAACATGTCCTCTTTTTTATCTCATGAGACATATTTTTGGATCATAGGGCTATCTATAATTGGAACCCATTTATCACTTTCATGTAAAATGTATTAATCATATTTTCAATGATTAATAATAATCAATCTAAAAATGATTTATAAATTATAAATTATACATATTGAATCAAGAATATGAAATATCAATTTCCCCCCAAAAAATGATCTGACATTCTTAATAATCTTACTCAAAGTGATACTATATATAGAAATGGTATAACATTAAGAAAACATAAATGTATTAGAAATGATACCATATAAATCCATGATACTAAAAATATGGTCATAGAGGAGAATATATTATCTAATGAAATGATGGAGTGTGATAGGTAATGTGATCAGGAGAAACCTAATGACTAAATAAACAAGAATCAATAAAGTATGAATGAAGACCATCATTAAATACTAGAATAACCCATAGAAATGAAGCATGTTTTATAAATTTTAAAAAATTAAATAATCATAATACATAAAGAGAATTAAAATTAATGAAATAATTATATAAAATCAATAGTGAAGTATAAAAAATATAAAAATATTTTTATATAGATTAAAAATATATTTTAAATAATATTCAGACATTTCGTTAAAATTGGGGAAAATAAAATTTTCATTAAAAATAATTAAAAACTAAAAAAATTAAAAAATTATGAGAATATTATTTATATTGATAATAAAAATAGAAATTTTAACTTATCATTCATTCATATTAACATCCATTATAGTCGGAAAATCTATCCATTTGGTAAATGTTAAAATTAAAGAATGCTTTCACACATTTGGTAAATAGTCCAAAATTACCACATTCTAAAAATGGATATTTGTTTCTATTTAAAACAATGAAAATAAAATATAATATAGTTTAAACTAAAATTAATTAATCATTTCATCATAGAAAATAAAAAAATTATATTAATGAACTTCTCCATGGAAGAAATATTCCATCGACCAAAGAGAAAATAAGGTAGAATTTATATACAAAAAAAATTATTGATCATTTTAAGATCCAAATAAATGAAAAATTTGATAAAAGCATGGAAAATCCATAAATAACTAAAATATATGAAAATATATTCAGATTAACAAGAATATTTTATAATAATTTTTCAATAATAATTTGAACATAAACGTTCTCAATTAAAAATAAGATTGTCAAATAAATCCTTACTCCATTGATAAAATTTGAATAAAAGACCATTAAAAAGAAAAAACGAATAAAAAACTTTTAATACAATTAATACAGAATAATTAATGAAATAAAATATCTATGAGCCTATATGTACACCATATAAAATAAATTAGGTGCATAATTAAAAATTTATCTGAATATTGTGGAATTGAGAGAAAAAAACATGTACGTTGGAATACTTCTTAGTTATAAAATTATACCCCATGACTAATAAAATTAAATTATATACATACTTTATTAAGAAAATTTTTAATCTATATTCTATTTTTATTGTTCTTCTATATTCATTTTCCACATATTCATGGATTAGATCTTGCTTAAATTGACCAATTCTGGTTATTGGATCAATTCAACCCAAAATACATCAGTATATTAACTATGCTTAAGGGTGTTATAAAATGGTTCATTCATATATAAAATTTAAATATTTACATTAATATAATATTTAGTTAGTTTATATAATTTTCTCAATAATCTATTATGTCAGTAATAGAACAACAAATCCAAATGCTTTGTGGTGGTGGTGGTCCACACATATGCACAAGAAATGTTATCATTTTCCAACTGATTTTAGGGTAATAAGGTATATGATATATTATATTTATTAAATCACAAATAAATAATATATATCATATATATTCATACACTCAATATTTAAAATATTCCATGTGATTTAGTGATGAAAAATGATACACATCGCTTCATAGAGGTGGTGGTTAACATGTATGAACGAGTGTTGTTTTCATTTTCTATAGGATGGAAAGGAGATATAAAATGGATTTTTCATAAATATAATAAAACAAATCATGTTATATATGCCTATATTAATATTTTAATAAGGTTATTGATGATTTTGAGGATGTTTATGAAAATTGCAACCTGAAAAGGCATGGTAAGAGCACATATCTCTTCATTTGCTTACCTTCATTGACATGTAACTTTTGCCTTCATGAAGTTATATTTTGAGAATAAAAAAACTATATTTTAAGAAAAAATTGGGAAGGTACTAGGGTAGGTCAGGAATGAGATAATAGTTTCTGGATGTGATGAGAGGAGTGAATATGTGGTTCTCTTTTATATGTGAGGTGGGTGGAAAAAAATAAATATATGAAATAACTATATATAATATTTTTCTATATCATATAAAATTTCACTAAATTAATTTATATTTCAATAAAATAAATATATTTTATGAATAAATCTATCCAAAATAAATTCATTCAATTTTAAGTGGCATTTGGACCCTTATCTCATTGATTATCCCCTTCATTGTCCATTTTAATGTTAATCGTGGTTAAAATGTTTTCAATATCTAAATTTTATAAAATGGATTTAAAAAAATTGAATATAAATGTATTATTCCTGATATACTGGAAAAATACCCATAAAATGAGTTATGATTTTATTTTTATGATTTGAAAATTATTAGAAAATAATTTATTAGCATTAAATACTATGTAATGTCAATTTTGAGACTATACCAAAAGGATGACTTTATAGTCTTAAAAATAAATTTATAATTAGAATATATACCTATTTACACACTAAAAAACTTTATAATTATCCCTAAATTCATTTTATATCATAATTTGCACATAAAAATAAAACTTAATTTTTTATAATCATTTACTTGATTTTTCTGCGTCTTGTATAGGAACTTCATTAGGGTTGATTAATGTTCTTGGTAATTATACCATAACAAAAATTTAGAAAAAATGACTATCATAAATATAGTTTATTATAAATCTTTTTTATTATCTAAACTCATTCATGTATTATTTTTATCTATAATCATATATGGAAAATATAATAAGTGAGATAGAGGGATATATTGTCATTACTCATTACTTAAAATAATATAAATTTTATAATCACAAGAAAGTAAAAATTTAAATAAATTAATTTTTATAATGATTATTGAATAAATATAAACATACAATGAGATTAATTAAGGTGTCTCAGAGATTTTAATTCCTTATCCCAAAATTTCAGCCTCAATTTACCCATTTTACTGTTTACTATGGCGATAAAATTCTATCATGGTTACAATTTGTTATTAATAAAAAGAAAAAGGAACTTAATAAATAATTTGAATATACTAATTCCAAATATGGAATCCATTTTATATGATTTAATTTCTATGAGTGTTAATAATTAATTTTAAATCAAGTTCATGAAACAAATTGGAAAAGCCTTTTTAAAAAATATCATTTTAACCATAAAATTTATTTTTTACCAAAATCTTGTTTAATATTGATTCCCATGGAAATATATGAATTAATATTAATAAGTTTTATATTATGTGAATTTAAAATAATTAAAAAATAATATATGACTTTCTTATTATTGTATTTCAAGAAAATAAATGGTCATTTTTTGAAAAATTGGTTTCTCACTATTCATAAAAAATAATTCATTTTAGAGATATCAAAAATTAATTTTTTCCTGACGTTTATTTCATGATTAGGACTAAAAAATATATCATTTTTTAAATAAATACTTCATAAAAAATATCTATCTTCTATTATATGTATTATACCTATGAATGACATTGTTGAGGAATACCTTGATATATAACTAACACTTTACAAAAAAATGATATATTTATCATTAATTTCTTGGGAATTATTAAAAAATACACATAATTTTTATTTTTTTACTTGGATTTGTTATGATAATTTTCAGACCTCTACTTTATGTTATTTTTGGAATAATTATCAAATAAGATATATTTTTCATGACTTAATCATTAAAATCAACATTTCATGGTTCATGCTATCCACTAAAGGGTAATGTTATTTATTTTATGAAATATTGGATAACCATTGATTCCACATGTTTCTATTGATTTAATAAAATCCCAAAATTTTACAATAAATAAAAATAATATTGAATAATGTAAACTAAAATTTTAAGGAGTAATCTCCAAATCCTAAATACTAACACACATGTTTCCACATTAATCATAATACCCTAAAACTCTTTAAAATATTCTATCCAAATTTTAATCTATCAAAATAATATATTCTGACTAAATTTCCATAATTACCCCTACTTGAAAAAACATTTTCAACCTATTGGTTATTTGTTATTATTAGGGTTTACCCGATCTTAAAAAAATAAGTTAATATTCCATCTATGAAGACAATATTTAAATGTAATGAAACATTCTAAATCCAAGAATCATACAAGCTAAATTTATTAAATAATAGATTTTCTTTGGTAGTCCTTTGAATTAAAAATATTTGACTGTAATTCTATTTGTCTCTTTTACTATATATAAAAGGCGGCATTAATAAATACTAGAATAAAATTTTTATGGAAATTAGTGACACATTTTTAATTGGTTCTAATAGTTCTCCATCTCTTAATAGTCGAAACACTAAATATTAGTGATATTTATCTTTCCATTACAATCTAAATCTAGATATACCTTAATCCCACACTAGTATATTTATCCAATTTACGTTAATAATTTACTATGAGGTTTTTTTATAATTATCACATGTTTGATATTGTATCATTTCCTTCTACTCTAATTCTTCGTTTCTTTTTCCTTTATCCTCAACTATCATTTTATTTGGTCTATTTCTATAGAAGATATATGATTTATTCAATTTTTTCACTATCATGATGGAACATGTACTATATCATAATGTAAAAAATAAATTTGAGAGACTTGGATTCTTTATAGGCTCAGCTTAAGTACTTCGAAGAAAATATCAATCATACTTTTCAGATTATGTATGTATTTTATATAAATAATTTCTAATATAATAATTTTAATATCACATTCACTATAAATATCCTCTATCTTATTCATTTATTTAATGAATTTCTCTTACATCTCATTAATTTCTTCTTGGGAAATTTTTTTCTTAAATAAAATAACCTTAATTGTTATCTATTTCATTTTTTTCTATCTCCTCCTCCACCATTTTATTCTATAAAAATAACCATTTTTATCTATATTCCATTTAGAAATGATACTGTATGGATAATAATTTCCTTTTTATTACATCCCAATTCTAGAAAAAAATTTCTTTGGTCTTGATCCATTTCTCAGCATCTAATGTATTACAAGTTCCATTAATGTATAAGGGCTTTTATCATGTAAATAGATCCTATTTAAATTCATCTTTGGATATGATTGTTGATATGATTATCATTTAATTCACTATGTGATATATCAAAAAATGAAACACATATATTTAGGTAATAATTTAAATAATATTGGTCCAAAACATAAAAATTCTCAAACATTATTAATCATTATAGGGGTTTATCTTATTGATCAGGATATACATGTCTCTATAGAATCTTGTTCCCAAGGGTCCTATAGAACATCCATTGATACCAAATGTAGAGACCCAAACACTAGTAAATTAGAGTTGGGTTTTAATTTATCACGTTTTCAAATGATAAAATGGATCATACCATTGGGTATTGATCACTTTAGTGGTATTGAAAAAATGGATTCATACATTAAATCCACATTACATCAGAATATACAATGTTAACATTAATAGAGTTGTTTAATCCTTGAAAATAATTCAAATAATCCAACTTAATATCTAGGGGAAAATAAAAAAATAGTAAGATCTAATGCACAGTAAGGAAGATCCTATATTGGAAGATTCTATGAATACCTATGGCATAAACAATATATTTGAGTAAATAATCTATACATATTTCCTTAAATAAATAACCTGGGAATCAAAATATATCCATGGAAAATAATATTATCACATGGGTCATAATAACTAAAATTTTAATAGAGTAAATATGTAATGTTATAAATTCATGTTCTTCCAATCATTATCTCGACCTAGAAATCATAAATCGTACTATAAAGGCCTTGGACAAAGAACTTTCATTATATGGGTAGGTATACACAAATTATAAAACTATTATGACTTGATTTTTTAGACTCTGGTAATATATCAAGGAAACTTGTTTACACCCATTACTGAATTGAGAGGGTATATAAAACTGGGCCCTACCCATCACTTACATACCCAATTCATTCCTCATATATTGAATAGTCAATACAGTCCATTATATAAAAAATCCTTAATAGTAAAAAAAAATTAGATTAAATCAAGAAAATGGAAAATCAATATTTACTATGTTAATGAAATAACCTCCATAATAATATTACTTTAACTCATACAATATATTGAAATGGTAAACTATTATTTAAATATCAATGTAGTGGAAGTAATGCCACATAAATCCATCATGCTAAAAATTTGTATATAGTGGAGAAAATAATGTATGATGGAATGATGGATAGTGATAAAGAATATGATCATGATAATGTTAATGACAATAAATCCAAGAATCATTATGTTATAAATGAATAACATTAATTCATCATAGTATAACCAATGGAAAAGAAATAGGTTTCAAAATGGTTTCAAAATAACATAATTATAATCCATCAAGAGAAATATTGTGCATTGTATCATAAGATGATATCGATAGTGATGAATAAAAACATCTAGTTAAGTTCCAATAGTTGAGAATGATTTCAAAAACTAGTAAAAAATTTATTTATAAACTAGGAAAATAACGTTTTCTTTTGGTATGTTCATAAATTTAAATGCCCCAAAATATTAATGAGAATATTTTTTTGAAAATGGCCATGTAAACATATAACGGAATCTTTGAAAAAATGGATGGTTGTGCTGACATGAAAGCTGCTCATTTGTTTAGTGATTCAAATAATGATTCCATTCAAAAAAATTAAAAAATAAATAAATACCACATTCAGATAAAAAACATTATTAATTTTTAAAAATTGAAAATAAAGACAAATATGGTTGAAATTGACATTAAACAAATATGTGATCATATATAATAGCGTTCTTGGGAAAATTTTAAATGACATTTTCATAGAAGAAAATTTTCCTTGACCAAATAAAAAATAATATTGAATTTTCTAAAATTCATTATGCGATCATTTTAAGAAACATTGAGACGAATGATTTGTTAAAAACATTGAAACCAAAAAAACTAGAATAGAAGAAAATTTTTGTGTCCTAAGAAGAATATTACAAAATAACCTTTCCATAAAAATTATAAAAAAACAATCTCAATTAAATATTATATTATTAAAAAATAATGGCTACTTTGGTAAATTTTGAATCTGAACACCTTAAAGAGAAAGCAAGAATAAAATGATATAATACAAAAAATAATGATTAATTATTGATATCATTTGTCAAAGGGGTAGAATATAATAAGATGAAAATAAATTTATATACAATATAAAATAAGTCCTAATTGAGTAGAATTGAGATGAAAAACCCTTACCATGGATTCTGGATTTGTCGGATGCTTTATATCCTCCAAAAAAATCAATTTAAATTTATTAAATATGTTTATAAAATTATTTTTAAACTATATTCCATTTTTATTGACCTTCTATAATCATTTCACATCAATTTATTGACTAGTTCTTGTGTATGTTGACCAATTATTGTTTTTTATTTAATTCCTCTAAAATTACATCGTTATATTGACCTTGGAAAAAGGTGTTATGAAATGGTTACTTCATAAATAGAATTTTAATCATTTCATGAAAATAATTTTTATTTACTATATAATAAATTATAATTACCCATGCTATTAGGTAATATAAAAATGTATTACATCGATTGATGTAGTTGGTAATCCACATATATACACATGTGGCGTTATAATTTTCAAACATATTGTAGGGTAAGAAGGAGGAATATATATTATATTTATATAATAATAATAATTTCATAAAAATTATATATATTAATTAATCCCATCGTTATAACTAGATATGTGATCCATTGATGAAAAATTAATCTCATCGCTTCATAGATGTGGTAGTGCACACATATTCAAG
This sequence comes from Viscum album, assembly GCA_963277665.1. Lineage (NCBI taxonomy): Eukaryota > Viridiplantae > Streptophyta > Magnoliopsida > Santalales > Viscaceae > Viscum > Viscum album. Next base: position 1,570,134,346 of record OY728160.1, read on the forward strand.
TGTGATGTTTTCACCTTCTATTGGATGGATGTGATATATTAAATTATTGAACATTATCATAAAAATTTTTATAAGTATGTTAAATATAATTATATAATAATATTTAAATTTTAGTTGAAGATATAGAGGATTTTTTTAAACGGTAATTCTTAAAAAGAAATGGTAAAAACATGTACCATTTCTTTTGGTATCCTCCATTTACATACAATATAATCCTTCTTGAAGTGTCACATTATGATAAATGAACCCTAAAGGTCAAGAAAGATAAATTTTTGGAATGTGTTTTTTATGTGTTTTTTAAGCTATGTGGCTCATGATGTGTGTATAATATAAGAGTGCAGGTTCCCATTTATAATTGAAAAGGGGGGATGTCTGAAAAATAAAAGATATATTAATTTATATTTTCATCACACTCATGCAAAATGTCTCCAATATTCCATATATGTTAATATAATTATAATATTTTCTAAATAAATTAAAAAAATTAAATTTATTGAAGTTTATGTTTCATTTGGAACCATATCAATTAGTTTATCCCCCCAATAACCCTTTCTGACATAACTATGGTAAAATGATTTTAAAAATATAAATTTCATAAAAGTAATTTTAGAAATTATATGTGGCTCATAAATATACCATTCATGATATCCATGAAAAGTTAAATGAAAATTTCGTTATTTCAATTTATTTATGAATTTATAATTATTTAAAAATAAATTTTTAACACTGAAAACCATTTAAGTTTATTTTCATGACTATTCATTAAATTTGAATATAAGTACATTTAGATAACAATAATAGTTTAATATAAACACTTTCACCACCAAATATACTATATACATATCCAAAAAATTTATGTGATATCATTATTCATAAAAACCAATATCACTTTTATGATTTTAAAATCCCTTTCTAAATTTTTCTATTTATAGCCAAAGCGTTGAACAATCATTGGGTAAATGTTTTAGGTAATTATAAAATTGATAATATTTAAATAATAATATTATAATAAATATATCTTATTATTAATAAATTTTATATTAATGATTCATTTATATATCATTTATACCATCAAGACTTAATTAGTGAGTGAAACTAACCTTTTATAACTAAAATTTACCTAAATAAATATAAACATAATAATAAAAAGATGTTCATAAAAATTTACATATTTTAGAAGTTATGATGATTATTTCAAATAAAAATATATCCCATTAGATTATGACAATTTTTGAGATTTTCTGAATCATTATTACATAATTTCAACCTTGATTAACCTATTTTACCCTTTACCATAGTGATAAACATTTACAATGCTTAAAATTCATTATTACTAAAAATGAAATTGGCCTTATTAAATAATTTAAATATTAATTCAATGAATATTTAATCAATTTTCAATGATTCAATTTCTATAAGTGTAAAAATTTACTTTTAATATTAGTGCATATAATAAAATGAAAAATTATTTTTAAAAAATACATGTTCTGAGCCTAAATAATATTTTATAAAAAAATAATGAAAAAATTTGATCCACATAGAATTATTTGAAACATTATTAGTGACATTATCCTTATGTGACTTTAAAAAAATAAAAATATATTGGGTCTTTTAAAGTACAAGATTTAATGAAAATAAATGACATTTTTTGGAAAATCAATATTCTTCCCTATTCACCCTAAAATCATTGTTTTAAAAAAACCAAAAAAATGAACATAATATTATTTTTAAATGGTGATTTTGAAAATCATTTCAATTTTATCAAATAAAATTTCAAAAACTAGAAGAAACTAATAATAATATCCATGCAGAAAATCAAAAAAAAACAAATTTAGATATGAAATAATTTTTCATGTATGATATGAATTTATACTCATTCATTATATTGTAACTAGTATTAGATAAATGTTATTTTATATTATTAAACATTTTTTCTCTATATTTCATTAAAATAATTCATATAATGTTTTTACCTTAATTTATTAAAAAACATATTTTCACATGTAAATCAATTTTTTGGAAAATATCTCTACTATTTATATAATTTTAGACAAAATTTATTTCTTATTTATTAGTAATTAATCTGTAAAATTTTATTAATAAAAAACTTTCCTCATTTAGGTCATAATGTTGTTACTCCTATTTAAACCTCAAAATTTGATGGATAAGTTATTACAACCATATAATAAAATTTTATTAGTATTTAATAGCTCGTATAAATATGATGTTGAGTGAATCGAAAAAATATTATTCATAATATAAAATTATGGTATTTTAAACCTATATGAAACAAAAAAACATAAATAATATGATTTTGGTGTTTTTAGAGTCCTGTAATACACTTCTACTTTAAATATCATAGAGTTTACTACCAAGGATTAGTCTCTCCAAACTCTGCAGAAAATATCATCATCTCCCTAAAAATTTCTATACATGAACAAAGTGTTTAGACTCCATATCCACTTATAGGTAAAATATATCTCTCATATGATTATACAAATAAGTTTTTCATTTCCAAAATAACTAATGGAGAGAGCATTATTCCCTATTATTTAATTTTCAAGGCATCACTTAAAAATATGGGTAAACTATATATGAGTGGAATTTCTCATTCAATGGAGTGAAATTAAAATGGTTAATGATAATATAGGTGAGATGACACTTGAATGAAGTGAAATATCATAATGAACTATTACATGATGCTTGTAAAATAATAATTATATCCCATTACTAATTCTTTATTATTTTGAGTTGATCAATAGACTATGAGAGTATTGGTGAATAGATATGTTTTCCACTTAACCAAAACTATGTTACCAGGTCTAAAAACCAAAATAAAACCCCTTACAATATTTATTGTGATTACTAATCCAGTACACAGTTGAAGAAAATTCTAAAATTCACCCCTTAGAATAAAACATCTTTGATACGATATTGATATGGTATGACCATTTGGGATGATTACTGAGCCAACCATAAGATGTGAGTTTCACTCCAAACCCACCATTAATTATCCATGGGATGGATACAAGAACTAAGAATGCATAAAAATACATGAGAGGACATTCCCTATAACAAAATATAATAGATATAATATGAAATACATATAGTATAACCAATAAAAATAATCAATATAAGAAAGGAATTAGTCTATATAATAATGCATATATAAACAACAACTGTAGAACACAACACCCTAGGTATAACCCTATTATGTAGTCAATATACAAAATAATGTGAAATTATATAGTAAAAATATATGAAATTCAATCAATATAGATCCATGGAATTCCAATAACCCCACTAAACAAATAAAGAGTGGAATTGGTCCACATCAAAGGGCTAAACATTAATAGATGGAATATCGACCACTATGTGTGATTGTGCCAAAACATACATGAAATAAATTAATATATGGATGGATGATCACACCCCATTTCATCATGAGTATTTTAAATCTGTATACTCCTCATGTAATTATAATACACCATATTTCTCAATTTTAGTTGGAAACAAAGGCCTCACTAAAGGGTGTCAGTCAATTTTTTGGGATACTGATGACTATGGAATAACATTACCTTATCCTATGGAATATTCATTAGTTGAGGGGGTCACCTACTCCATAATTGGTGGAAATATTCTCCATTATAATATGGGTTTACCTACTCTACCAAATATATGATAGAATCTCAATGTAATAGAAATATTTCATTCGATGTTACTAAATTATTGTATACTCCCAAAATGTATCTCATCCCCCTGATCATCATTACTGAGAAATGAATCTAAAAATACCAAAATAAAACAAGAGACAACATATATTTATTATTAAACATGAAATATCTATTTTTTTAAAAAAATTACTCAAATTGGACTATTTTTGTATTTATTTCTAACGCCCAATTGTTAAATTATTGAAAAAGTAAATAAGTAACAATACATGACATGTACTATGAATTGCACAATATTTTCCCCTAATATAGTATCTAGGTATGATAGCCCAAAAAAATGAATATATCTTAATTATATTAAATAATGAAAATATTAAAAAATTATACATTCTAATAATCTGTTAAGTTAAAGTGTTTTTTTATTTATAAAAATAATTACTAACAAAACCTATGTCTTTTTTAACTAACACACATTTTTTCAAAAATATAAGAAAAGTTTTAATTCAAATAAATTCATCAACATCGATAAAAAAGTGACATAAGAAGTTCTTATAAAAACATTATACATGTTAATTTTAGTTATATCATGGTGAAATAGAAACATAATAAAAGGGTGAGCTTAGATTCTTAGTTAGGGTAAACGTAAGTGATAACAATATAAGATCATTAATGAACATAAAATGTGAATATGGGTATAATCAGGATATATATGATAATTATACCCAACCAATAATAGATGAAAAATCATTTCCTATGGCATGGAATAAAAAAAATACATCATGATAATTCCATATTTGATAAAAACAAGGCATATATGTAGAATTTTGGCACAACAAAAAGAACACAAACACCTCATGAACAGATCCATGTATGTAAACCATTTAATTTGTAAACAAAATTAATTTTTTTACACTTTTTGATATGAATAAATAAAATTAATTCCTTATATCTTTATCTCATGAGATATAATATTTAACAAATTCCTTTCATGGTGATATTGGACACTACCTATCATCATCAAAACATTTGTATGGTAATATATATCAATAATTCAACTTATCATTGTAATCCATGAAATGAAAATAGGTTTCATATGATTTTTATAAAAATAACATAATGAAATAATCCATAATTCTGTCAATAATCATAACATGATAAGCTGATGGAAAATAATTGTGTATCGAAATATATTCAGTAACTATTTAGGAAAATACACATCAATGAAGATAATAAAGCATGTGGTTTTTACCCCGAATAGATAATAGTTTAATAGTTAAGTTAATAATTTCCCTAATCAATCTACATAGGCTATCTATATGAATAACCATCAATTAGAGTAAGTTAGTATTGATTGTTTAATGTGGAAATACATTGAAGATAGAACCATGTTCATACATAGTGGATAATTAGAGAAGCCAAATTAATAAATGGATTTCAACATGATTAATATCCGCATATAATATAATAAAATATGGAGGGTAATTTATGAAAAACAATTTCTTATGAATAAAACTATTCTATTAATAAAAGATAAATATATGAAATACCTTGTATGAGTTTTTAGTGTAGGGATTTAAAAATTTTATTAAAGAATAAGTTTTGAGTCACTTTCAAATGAATTTTTTTAAAATGATTATTTCTAGAAATATAATTTTTAAAATAATCCTCAATAATGGATTCCTAAAAAACCACAAAAATGTAATCTTAAGTAAATTTGGAATAAATTATATATCAAATAATAATTTAATTAAAATAATTTTAATACCCTAAATGGTATCATTGAAATTTACACCTTAAAAACTGTAGATCAAAACATACTTTTGAAAAGAGGGAATCGGAAATGGGAATTTCACATTAGAGAATACATAATTGGGTTTCTGCATATAAAGGAGAACATTGGATGTAACATCCTGACTAGGGATCCATTTAAATAGTACTCTAATGTGGTATTCCATATGGCCTCAAGATTTCCTCCCTGTATTCTAGAGGCTTTAGACTAGTAGCAAGTGACTATAAGTGTTACTGTGGGGAGACTATACCCAAAGGATAAGAAACACTTATATAGGATTCATGACTAAATAAGAGAATAAGAAAATAATTATAACATACCCTCAATATAATCCAAATTAACATAGTATAGGAACGTACCATTAATATAACATATAAATACATACATAGTGTAAGTAAATAATAAACAAAATAATCAGTATTTATCCCTAATAGAATCATGAGCACAAGATCAGCCTTATTATCTTAAACACTATGCCTACCACTAAAGGATAACAACAAGAAAGAACAAGTAATGATTTAGGACATGGAATCATGATTTCTATTTATGTACCAAATGGTGACCCAGATAGGGTGTGAGATGTACATTATAGGCCACCACCAACAGTGTCTAAGGATATCAGGTCTACGAATATAAAATAAGCACTATGAAGGTGTATCAAAATTAAATAGTAAATAATAGATAATAACATGTTATGCTCAGGTTCCTCAAAGGCACGTGGCAGACCATACTTATATCAGCCTAATATGGAATTTCTAACCACACCTTTCATCATGTATATATATGGATATATAAGAAAATCATATGAACAGATATTCATGAACTTGCATGGACCTAAGCTTTATTGGATAGGAATCCACATGAGAGGATCACAAATTATTTAAGGGATGTGAGGCCTAGGGTTCCATACCCATCAGTTGAAATATATTGGATAATAGACCTACATTTCTATGACTATAATAATAACATTAGGGATACCATGTTCAGTGTTCCATACCCACAATCATAATGCATAGTAATCCATGGCCATAGTTCCATACCCATAATCACAATATATGAATTAAAATAAAAATAATTAATTTATGTTTTAGTTTCAACACCATCCTATTTAACTTAACAATTTTCTTTCCATTGTTTGGGGAAATGGTTCATAGTAGGCATCATAAATTTAATCTTTATATCCATGATTAAAGTCTCACATGAATTGTAATCCCTTTCACATATCCTTAAAAACATTTATATCCAAGATCATAATTCATCATTTATCAACAATAATTTAATACATTTTATCCATTTAACATTTCTATTTAATCGCATTTTTTGATCACAATGAATCACATTTAATAAGTTCATGTGACATTGAATTTCCATTAACATAAAATAATTTTGGGTTAATCATAAAATTTACTTTAATTTACTCATTAATAAATTTATAAAGGTGCCATGAAATTTAATGATAAACCCCCAAAGTTTATTATAATTTATGTCCAAGGATAAAAAAATCTTGAAAAATAACTATGTTATTGAGGGTTTCCTAGTTTAGTTCATAAACATCCAATCGTGTAAGTGGGCTCTAGTATTAGGTATAATAATTTAATAAAATTAATTCACATTTAATAAGTGATTCATAGAAAATCATAGGCGTGGAATAATAAAATATTTAATAAAAATATGGGACCTTGAAGGAAAATCCTTATAGTACCTACCTTATGCTTAGAATAGTCCACTCATCCAATATCAGGCTTTTATTCAATCTAAAATGTCGGAAAATTTAATATTAAGAAAATTCTCTGGAAATATAGTCAATTATCTCTTATGAAGATAGCATTTAATATGGTGAGATAAAAGAAGAAAGGATTAATGAGCAATTTTATAATTATCGATATTCTTCCAATGCAGCTTATGTGAAGAAATACAATCAGAAACAAAGGAGATCCACAAACATAGAGGAGATAAGGAGGTAGTCACGTGTGGGGTACCTCCTCATCAAATGGGTGAGTAAACAATTAAAGTGAAAGATTAAAAAATCATTGTTTCCCCTATTTAATGAGGTTTAGGGTAAGGATGCATCGTTTTGAAAACCATGTTCCAACCTAGTTAATCATATTGTCTAATATCTATATCCTTCATGATTTTTTGCACGGTTTATATTAACTATGCACAAACCATGTGGTGCTACTAGTTAAGTGGAAGAAACTATGTGGTCCTGGTGTATATTTTGGAAAACTGTGCGTAACTTTGAGCCTACATATGCAATTTATTGATTACATCATGCATGACCATCCTCCCCACCATGAAAGGTTAAAAAAACTATGTGACGCCCATTATATGGTTGCATGGTTTTTACATAGGGGCCTCACAATTTAAAAAAATAGCATGCACAGGTTATTTCTCTTCAAAAGTGAGTTTTTGAAACCCAAATCTCATGAAACACATCCAAACTTCTAGTAATCCTCTTTGGCATTAAAATTCATCCAAAAAACACTTTTATGTGTCCCGATTCTTATAATTACATTCTAAAACTAAATTTATGAATTAGTCTATCCTCTAAATGAAAAGATCAAATTCGTTTGGATATTCAACTAATCAAAAATCAGGGGACCTTACTATATCCCCACCTTATAGCTTATCATTCTATATTAGTATTATAAAAATAATAAAACATCACCCAACCAATATGGGTCTGTAAGTTTCATTCAAACTATTGCAATGTGTTTCCCACACCCAATACTCCTATAATAGATACATCAGACATATTTTAACTAAGACTCTAATATTATATCCAACACTAATATTCAAAGATAATACATTAGGATGGAACTTATATGATCTCATTAATCTTGATACACAATAATGATGTCGTCTCTTCCTTATCTAGACTATGGTACTTCCCACCATAGGTTCTAATTATAAAAAGGCCTATTCTGATCCATGATACTTCCACAGTCGAAACTATATATGGAAACATGTCATGAGTGTCCTAAGGAAACTCCAATAATTTTTATTATCTTACACACAAGTAAAATATCCATGTTCCTTGATTGATTTTAATAGTTTAACTCCTATCGATGAAGCACCTACTAGTCTTGTCATATTTTCCTTAAAAATCCATGTCTGACTTTTAGAATGAATCCATTATGTCCCCAAAACATGCTAAATGTGGTACCCTACTAGATGCATACAATATCTAGAGAAACTCAAGTTGAACATCTTTCATTTTACTACTTTTCATAATACTAAATTTAAACTTCTAACATGTCTCATAAAACCGATCTTGAAATACTTCATCCTAAGGCATATTGATATTGTCCCAAACAAGCTCAAAGATGCCCGTTCGTGACATCCAGTGATGTATCCTAGATGAAACATCTTAAAAAATAATCTAGTTATAGAACAAGCACAAGAACATTCTTGATCCTTCCTATATGGATTTTCATAAGAAACAATAGTCTTAATTCCCACACTTGGAATTCACAAAGCCTGTAGTTGGAAATATACCTAGAATTTTTCCATGAAATCTAGGTATACCTTTATTAGTTTATTTAATAAAATAAACCTTCCAAAATGATCATCTAACTACAAAACTCAAGATCTTGTGACCTTTCTCACATAAGGATCACTTACTAGGGACTAACAACCCACTCCATACCTTAGTAGCATTCTTATTGTCGCTCTAGTGAAAAGAAAACAATATTATCACTACCCATTATTAGATATAACATCTAGAATAGATAAGTTGTAAATAGACTCATTATGATTATTAACATAAATTATCCCCACTACTCTCCCAAATCTAGAAAATATTCCCCATAGTGAATATTGACTTTAAACTCATAATGTGGGTCTCCACCCTTAAATGATCATTGTTTTGCAACACACCAAATGGATTTCATTGAAACCACTTCATGAGTATAATCAAATGGAGTTATTTTTTCAATCAATAGGAGGATACGTAAGAAGATCAATGTATATCCAACACTATCTCATCATACTCTTGATGATTTCATGATATAGGTCATGTTCATCAAGAAACTGTGATTACACCATGATTTTTATGATAGGTGTGTATTACTCTTCTCCATAAATGATCACAATTAAAAGAGGATATCTCTTCCTTCTACCAAATACATGACACCACATCTACTAACCATGAGTTTCTAGGTATAAAAATGGGTCAAATATCTCATGTCACCTGATCTACTCAAAAATACTCATCCAGGGAACCCCTTTTAAATTTACTAAAATATCTCAATCACCATGGCCATAAGTGTAATATTGGAAGCCTTATTTTTTTATCCCTTCCCTAGCTACTCATTGATGATAAATTTCTACCAGTTAACATGAAAAACTAGAGAAAAATATAATTATCATTCAAAGTGGGTGTAATTTCCCAGGCCACCTGGTTCAAAATCCTAACCCAAACATCCATGATCCATTCGTCAAAATTTTAAAATTGCTCATACTACTCATAATTTCATTTTTCATTAATCTAGATGTTCCCTTGGAACTCCTCTTAAAATTATTTCATCCCTCACGAGCCATGATTTAATGAATGATTGCATGTCACATGATGTAATTTCAAAAAGGAAAGCGTCAATAGAAAAAATAATGGTCAATTGGGCCACATGCCTAAACAGTATAATCCAACGAAGCTAGTTTTGACAAATAAGCACTTAGGGTTATTTTCTAAAGTAGAGGCATCACCATTCTGGAATATAAATGCCCAATAACTTACTATGAATCGGCAAATAAATGAGTGTAAAATGAAACTTTCTGCAAAAAGGAAACCATAATCCTGGACTATCCTCTTACATAAGTTGTCGATGTAATAAAAATGTAATTAACATACAAGGATTTGAGTTAAAGTGATGGAATTTATGTCTATCCACCTTTCCCTAAGGTTTCAATCAAGAGAACCATGTCCCCTTTAAGGGAATCATTTAAACTATGTCTGTTGACCCTAAAAACACTCTTTTAGAAGAGGATAAACTGAAATATGTAAGGAAGCATCAACCAACAAGGTTTAGAATCTATTATCAAAGGCATAACTATATTACTTGTAAAACATCAGTCTGAAAGTCCCTGATCATCATGAAGCCCCAATATAGGGGTGTTCTCACTAAAAACTTACAATGCTAACATAAAAGTAAAAGGGACTATTAGTCATTGGGTATCCACATACAATAATACCCCCTTGAGGATTAACTTACTAGTAAACCATCAATCTATCAGGTGGTGTTTTTTCATCATCTAAGATTCATGCTCAATAAAATGACACCCGAAAATCACAACCCCTCGGAAACAATTCCAATGAATTTATAAAGGATTTAATTTCATAAGTGAGATACCTCTAGTGGGTTTTCCCCTCACATACATAAGGAATCTATCCTAAATCAGTTCATGCATGAAAAGTCTCTAGGCCTTAACACCTAACCTTCTGGTCCAAGACAACCTAGGATGAAGTCACTAGGGATCCATGATAATATCCACATTAGTTTTCATACAAAAAAATTCAAAACAACCCTTACATGAGGTTTGAAACAAAAAACACCACATTAATTTTCTATTTTATGTCATTTAAATTACAATTATTCATTAAAACAATTAAATAAACAAATATTTATAAGAATCATCATATAGTAGTTTTAAATGAAAACAAAACTATGAAATTTATTTATATTGAACCCTATATAATTTGAGTAAAATTATCTTATAATTCATTTTTAAACATTTATTTAAGTCATGTGTATTTCACAACTAGATCAGTTAAAGAAAATTTCAATTTCAATCTATAGAGGAATACAATTTTATGGTTTTAATTTTAATTATAATTAACTTATGACTTAGAGTAGTAAACATCCAAAGAATATAAATGGTCTTTCAATAATTAAAATAGGAATTAGTCAAGTATAATTCCTCCATATGCTTATATGTGACATCATAAAAGTATCTACATACACTAAAAATGAGCCATCCCATTTATCATTACATTCCCTAACATGGTTAAGAACCAATTCATATAAATATAATTTTGACCTATGAGGGTCCCATCATGTCAACCTGGTTCCATAAAAACGAAACCTAAGCAGTTATTTTATTAAAGATTAATTACACCATTGCTGGATTTATTTCATAAGTGTACCATTTCATGGCCTACCTATATGGGTCCGACACTATTTAACTGATAACTAACAAGCCCAAACATACCTACTTGGGTTGTGTGGAGTATTTATGATTTATTTCATATGAATCAACATGGAAAGGTATTATAGGTTCAAAACCTTGTTTATATATATATATAGATATTTACCATGGTCCAATTATATGTATTTCCATTTAAAAATTACAAATGTACATTCATTTATAAGTTACAATTGGAATTAATTTAACAAATACTAGGTTATGACACTTGTATTCATAATATAACATTTCCATAATATATGGTTCAATTATATGGGTCACCATTCCCCAATATATAAATCTCATATACACCTCATAAATTTCAATTTTGACACCCACCTAATCAAGACTATTAATGTTTCAGCTCATGAATCCAGTGGCCATTGCTTAAAAATATGAAAATTGGTTAGTTAAATGTAATTAAAACATCATCATATGTGGGAAAAACTATTTATGTTGATTCTAACACTTTATTTAACTGTCCATATTTTATTGCTATTACCATACATGTTATTAGAGGGAAATATATATAGTTAATCAATCAAGCATGGCATACAAATGGATTTTGATAAGTCACCTTATAAATATGAAAAGATGGGAAAATTATTACTTAATCAGGGTTTATACATAAGCATTATATACAAATCATCATGTTTTTGGAATTCTATAAGGAAATATACATGTCATGTCATTTTCATGGCATATGAATCTCAATGTTCAAATGATAATTCATGAACAAACCTCATCTCCTTCCTTACTGGTATAGGAGGTCAAAATTTATAAATCAGTAACCAATATAAATACAACAATCACTCGAGGTGAAATAATAATCAATAGTAATATGGAATAGTAAAAACACCATTCCCATCCCAGTTAATGTGTTCTTTCCCTCAGGGGTGTGTTTGATGAACCCAAATATGAGCTATTTACCATATACCAACACATTCCTAGTATCCTTTCTACCATCCCAAAATAGTAATACAAAAGGAATGGAAATCCATATTCACCACTTTGTAAATTCCCACCCCGAGTGCCACTAAATAATGCCTTGATCAGGTTTTTTATGTGGCCTAAAGGAGCCTCCCCATATTCTAAAGGATGATAACTAATAGCGAGGTTATACATGTGGTGCAGTGGGGAGAATATATCATTTATATCAAAAATACATACAATAGAGGAAATAATAAATAGGAAGTGGAAAATAATAATAACTAGCCATTAATAAAATCTTAATAAACATCATGCATAAATATACTAAGACAATGAGACAAGTAGTAAATGTAGTATACATACATACATATTACAAGAAAATTACAAATAAAAGACTCAATAATTATCTAAAATAGCATCAAAGCACCAACTCAATCATATACTCTGGTACTCTATCCTAGAGCATAAATATAATAGCAAACAAGCTCAATACATGATCCTAAACCTACAATCATGAGGCCTTTTCAGGTACCAAATGGTGTCCCAAATAAGGTGTGAGATATAATCTGTAGGCCACCACCAACAGTGTTTAAATCTATCTAGTCTATGAGTATAAAATAAGTAGTTTGAAGGTATATCAAAAATTATATAATGAACAATAAATAATAACATGTCACTCTCTGGTTCCTAGAAGATACATGGATGACCATACCTACTTTATCCTAATCTATTACAAACCTACCTTAATATATATATATATATATATATATATATATATATATTAATATGTATTATAATTGTATGAATAAATATACATGCACCAGTATGGACCTGAGGCTTGGTACCAAGGTATCCCCATGAGAGGATAACATATAAGATAAGGGATGTCATGCCCAGGGTTCCATACCCATCGATGAAAACATAAGGGATTCCATGCCTAATGTTTTATACATATAATCATAATGTAATGGATTATATGACCTGGGTTCCATACCCATAATCACAATGTAAGGGATTCCATGCACACACATTCATACTCTTAAAAGATATATTAATTAAACTACATAATTTAAATTTTGTTTCCGTGTCCACTACATTCTATTTAATTTATAAATTTGTTTTATGTTGTAGATAGAAAAGGTTTGTAATAGGTGCCAAACCTTACATCTTTATACTCATTATTAATATTTCATGTGAAGTATAACTTGTTTTATATTTAAATAAAAACTATTATAGTGAAGATAATAATTTACCATTTAGAAAGGGTTATGAAATAAATTTAATCCATTTATAATTTCAATTTAATCTTATTTAGTGATGGGTATAGATCATAATTAATCTGGTCAATTGATATTTCCTCCCTACTCACATCTAATCATTAAGGATTAAGCATATCATTTACATCAATTTTAAATATAATAAATTTATAATGGTTCTAAGGAATTTTATGATCACACACCAAAGTGGAGTTTGACTAATGGTCAAAGATGATAGAAATCATGAAAAAAAACTCACCTAAAGAGGAGGTTCGGGTTGAGGTCGTTGAACATCAACCTTGTGAGAGGGTTATAGGTTACTATCTAACCATTTAATATAATTAATTGGTATATACCAAATGATTCAGGGAAAATATGAAATGTGGAATAATTGATTATTTAAAAAAAAGATGATTCATTCTTCTAAAATCTATATAACACCTACCTCAAGCTTATAATAGTCCACTCATCCAATATCAGGCTTTTATTAGAGTTGGAATGAGAGGAATAATAATATTAGAAAATTGACCTATAAATATGATGAATTATCCCTCATGAATAAACACTAAATATTGAATGATAAATGAAGGAAGGAATATGCAAGATTCTTAAGCATATTAATACACTTCCAACACACCTGATGATGATGAAATCAGAATGATAACAAAGGAGACTCACCAATAGGAAGGAGATGATGAGGTATCAATGCACGGGGGACCTCTTAGTCTAGTGGAGGATGAAAAATATGGGTTAACCCTTAAATAAATAATGGTAAAATAATCATTTTCCCTACATAATGAGGTGCATGGTTAGGCTTCATGGTTTAGATAACCATACTCCAAATGTTTGGTTTGTGTTGTCTAAGAGCCATACTATGAAATGTTTGGCAACATGGTTTTGAAAAACCATGATCCAACCATGTGGTGATATATATTACATGTTACAAGCCATACGGGCTAGGTTTAATTCATGGAAAACTATGTGTAGCATGTGCACCCACATCTACAACTTGAATACACAAGGCACAGTCATGCTCCCCACCTTGCACAGTTAAAAAAATCATAAAACACCCCTTACATGGCCATATGGTTCTCCTAAGTGGATGCATGGTTTAAGAAAATCAGTCACACAATTTTTATCTTATAAAGTGTGTTTTTTGATCCCAATGGTCTCAAAACAAATACAGTCTTCCAGGACACCTCTTAGGCCTTAAACCTCATCTGAAAAAACACCTTTAGGTATTTCAATTCCCAAATTTACATTCTAAATCTAAATTTATGATCTGGAATATCAAGAAATTGAAAGGTTCTAATTCCTTTTCAAATTCAATCATTCCCAAAACATGGGACCTTACATGTTCTATTAATTGAAAATTAAGACAATATAGGGAAACTGTAATTAAAGTGTATGTAATTTGTTCTCAATAATGATATACCATTGGATAAATAAGTTCTTAGATATCAATTCTTAGACTCAAGGTGCTATTTACCCATAGTTATGATGTAATGGTAGCATGAAATATATTCATAGAGTTGAGGTAACCAATCATGGAAGAAAAAAGTTTATGAAGAATCATTTAACTCAACCAAGGGAGTTGAGTTATCAAAAACTCTTACAACATTGATATATTTTGAATTTAATTATATTTCAAGAAAGAACATGATATAAATATTTAAACCCATGAATTAAATGAATATGGTATTATGAATTCATTATGTAGTAATAAAAACATGTTACATATATCATGGTGGAAAATAACAATTATATGCCATTAAATTTAATTTGAGACAAAAATCCCCTAACGATAATAGTAACATATAAATTAAAAGAAGATAAGGCAGTTTCAGTGAAATGGAAATTCAGCTATCATGAAATGGATTATATTTAATATAATCTAATGAAATAGTTATATGATCATAATATATATAAAATTTATATTGTGAAATATCAAACAAGTCTCATGGAATTAAAAATAGAGAAAAATAACACTTATATTATTTCCCTACATAGTTGAATGTGGTCTAGCCGCCTATTAAAAAAATATTTTAATATTTTACATCATAAGAATATTGGAATAAATTACCTTTAATATAATTCATTGATGATAATTTATTATACATATATTAGTTTTTTATAACTTATTTTTACCATCGGGTGGCAGTAACTTTGATTGACTCATTCTTTCTTTATGATGTCGATTTAGGTACCCATTCTACGATAAGATTTTTATAATTCATAGATGATTTATCATAGTATATAATATAAAAATTATTTATTTTTAACTCTCATATCTCATTCTATCATAATTTTTACTAATGTTGATTTAAAATAGAATATATGTCAACTAATTTTTGTAATTTTAGTGAAAAAAGAAGATATTTTAATAAAATTTAATATTTAACTTAAATATTCCAGAATAATCAATTAGTAATAATTTTATTGTTATTATATTATAATATTGGAATTTATAGTCCTGTTTTCTTTAGCAGTATAGTTTTATGGGGTCATTTATCAAAGTTGTTAAACTGATCTAAATAATAATAAACTACAATTCAATGGGTGTGTATTGTTAATAAATGTTTGTTTTTACAAAATATAGTTATAAAAAACTATTATGATATTATTTATATGTTTTTATTATTATTAATCATATTTTAAGGGGTTTTATATTGAATGAATAACCATATGAAAAACCAAAAGGTCTTATCTTGTGGATTTGGTAGTCTATAAGTATGCATAGTTAACATCATTATTTATCATTAAATGAGAGGGGATAGGGGTACATAATAAATTTAATTTTTAGATTAATAAATAAATTATATATATAATATTTATTCCTTAATCTTGTCATTGGAATGATCCATGAGAGGCATTGTGGGAAAATATAAGACATTATTTCATAGTGGCGGTAGTCCAACAGTATGAATGATAGGTGTTCTTTTTTTCTAAGAGGATTAAAATGAATAAATAATACATGTTAAACTAATATAATAAAACTACATTATACTAATGAAAAATATGTCAATATATTAATGTGATATAGATTTTTTGGAATAGAAATATTAGGAAGGAAAAGGTAATGATTGTGTTATTTTGATATTCGGATCTGGAACATTTACTTGAAAGTCTCCATGGATATGAATGGATTTGAATATATTGCAATTATTATGGTCTTAAATATTTTCAATGAAATTATTAGAGAAGAAAAAAGACAAGGGCTTCACAGAAACATATAATGTGATATAGGGCATTGAATGGGTGGAAGTGATCACCTTTTGTATGTAATAAAAAAGCACTTCGGTGAATATCCATTGTTTTTCAATAATTTCATGACAATATTCAAGGGTTAAGGGATAAAAAGTGATAAATAATGGATTTATTGGAGATCTTGGGTTGAAAATCCCTCAACCAATAATTTATACACATTTTTAGTGATATTTTAAGTCATTTATTCTTAGATTTTTTGTCTTTAACCATTTTTTTCTATACTTTGGTTACTATTTTTCACCCAAGTGATTTATGATTTAAAAAAATATATAAAATAATGCATAGCTTTTTTATTATTTGAATAATAATTTGGTCCTTATTTAATCTATTTCAATATCCAAATATTAGAAAATTAACTATTATTTTAAAGTATATACAGTATTGAAAAACAATTTTTTCTAGAGAAATGATTTCCTTTTTATTATGTGTTCAATGCCGTATTTAGTATGGATTAAAAATTCATGTTTTGTTCCTTTATTTATATATTTTTTTATAAATCATATTATATTAATTATTTATGATAAATTAATTTCATTTATTATATAAAAATTAAACAATGTAAATAAAACAGTTCCTTAAAATCAAATAGATTCACCGTTATTACAAAAAAATAAATTAAATATTATTAATCTCATTTGGATGTTATAAGATGAATTTTAATTTTTCATCCAATGCTCAGTTTTTTATCTCAAATATGTAATCCATTATTTCTATTTTATATTTAAAAATTAAAAAACCAAAATTTTTTTGAAAGTACATAAAATTATTTTTTACTTTGAGATATTACTAGAGTAATCAAATTGTTAAACCTATAATTTATAAATTAGATATTTTATTTTTAAATTGTTTCTATTAAAAAATAAATATATATTTTTTATATAGAAAATTTTTATTGAAATTTATTTCATTCATATATTATGATAACGTTATAAAAGATACAATTGTTGTAAAAATCTTCATTTTTCAATATTCACTTAAAAACCCAAAAAATAACCATAATATAAATTTAAATTTATCAATAAAAAATAGATTTAAATTTTAAAAAATTAAAATTCTATTTTTAAAATATTCCTTTAATATGAAAATACTATACATAAAAACTGTATTTGTTGGAAAACACTTTTAATACTCTTATTGTTCTTAATTTTATTATGTATTCTTTACTAAGTAATTGAAATAGTTTAATTTTTATAGAGGTATTGTTGTTGAAAAAATTTCTTAATATTATTAATATTATATTTACCAATTTTCTATGTTTATATTTTTGTGTTAAACAATCCATTAACATAATATTTATTTAAGAATAATATATAGTAATATTTTAGTTTGTTACAATATCAACCTTAAATAAATTATTTTACTCGCGCTTTTAATTATTACTAACTAATAAAATATTTTAGAGTTTCTATAAGATAGAAACCACTATATATTTAATATCTAATGAGATTTTATCCACATTATCATAGTTACTACTAGTTGAACAATCATTTCCTTTATAAAAGTCATATCACTAATAATGATTTTTTCTTTAATGGTTTGATCTAAGTACTCCTTATGATTAACTATAAAGATTTATATATATAGGGATGGATTTTTTATAGGGTGTTAATATCTAGAATAGTATCAATAGTTTATTAGGTTTTGATTAAGGATTTTAAATGTTAATTTCCTATCATGTAAGCAAACATGTTATCTATGTAGAGGGATCCAATCACTTCCAAATAACACATAAAATTAAACTCATGGAAGGAGAATAAGATTTTATAAGGAGAACATTTTCTAGGGAGTAATTATAGACTAGGAAAACATAATCATTCATGTATAATTTTTTATTAATTATTCATTATCTAGTCATTAATATGATGATTTGATGTTGATAAAAATCATCCTTAGAACAGAAGAGTATGTAAAATAAAATCTGACCCTAACAGTTATTGAGTTGCTGGTTAATCTTCCTCACTCCAAATCATTTTTGGAACTCTCTTTAATAGTTTTTATTACCAAGGATTTACCTTATTCAATTATCCTTTAAAATTTATCGTGAAAATTATCATAGTTATTCGTTGGATTGTGAATTTTATTTTAGTAATTTCAATATTTCTCACACATATGAAAATGAAAAACATATAAAATTTTTAATTTAAAATAAAATAAAATAAATCATTATATAAAATTTTTATGTTATGCATATCAATTTGTTCCCCATTTAATCAAAATAAATTTCTAAATATTATAATTTTATCATTTAAATTAAAATAGATAATGTATTGAAATATATATATTTAAAGAACAAATGACTTTACATTCCTCAAGTGTTCCTAACCTTATTTAGTAATGATTGATAATTAAATTCTTTTATAATATTTTTTAAAGGATTTAAATATAACCAATGACTCATTAATTAAGATAGATAAATTTTATTTATTAGATAAAAATTTCACAATGTTAACAAATAAATTATTTAAAAAATAACATTTTAACCATTGTCATAGAAATTTTAAATAATCATTTTAATCTATTTTTCATTCATAAAAGTGATGTTGAATTTATAAAAATATATATAAATTATGCTCTTAAATATTAAATCCATTTCTTATATTATGTTCTAAAAGTAAAAGAATATAATTTTTAATATAAGTGCATATAAATATTTTTCAATGTGAAATATTTTTTTTAGTTTCCATATGTTAATCTTGAATTTAATAAATTCAGCATAATTTTTATAATTGATTTATATCATTTATAAAATATATATAATTTTTATAAAAAAATATTCAAAACCATTAAGTGATTATTGTGTTGTGATAATGTTATAAAATTTACTATTTTTAAAATTATTTAGTGTTTTCACTACTAACCGAAAAATATATTATTTTATAAAAAACCTAAAATTTCACCCTTAGCTAATTTTAAAATATTAAATTCAAAAATAAATATAATTTTGTAAAATTCACATTCTTAAAATTATAAAATCTTCTTTGGAAAGAAAATTAAAAATATAATAAATAAATTCATTTATTGAATAAATTCTCAGTAAAAACTTGTAGTGTTCTTAAGACAATATTGTATGTTTTAATAATTCATTAAAATATTTTTAATTACTAGAGAAATTATTGTTCTTAAATTTTAAAAATCAAATTAATCTAATATGTGATATGATTAATTTTTTCCCATATTGAACGTGATATTAAAAAAATATTTATTAAAGGAAAATAAATTTAGAAATTTTGGGCCATTATATTATCCCCTATTAAATAAACTAAATCCTCACAGTTTTAATATTTGTTAAGTAATAAAATATTTATGGGATTCCATAAGATAGAAAATAATTTTTATTTAATTCCAATTGATGTTTCTTCCTCACTTTCTTAACTATCACTAGTGTACACTTATTTTCTCATTATAGGAGTATCAATAATGTTGACTTTATCTCTATCATTTTAAGCTTATAAAACACATGATTAGATATTAAATACAATATATATGATGAGTGATTCTTCATAGGGATTTTATATTAAAGATTTTATTAATATGTTTTTATGGGTCGCTTTAGGATTTTAAATGGGGTTTTTTATATATTTAAAAATATCTCTTATCACAATGTAAGGAGATCCAATAAAATTCAAATAAAACCAAAAATTTGACTTAGGTAAGATTAAGAATATTTTAATGAGAGATAAATTGGTAGGGAATCATTATTATCTAAGAAAGAAAAATCATATAACCTGGTGATTTTTTAATTATTCAACATCTAGTGATCTAAATGGAGATTTTATGTTTTTATAAATCATCATAGGTATAAATGAGTAAGTAGAATAAAATAAAACCCTAATATATAATGACTGGGTGATTAATGTTAGTCAATAAACATCATTTTTGGAACTCACATTGATAGTTTTGGTTGAATAGTATTTCCCTCGTTCTCTTTAGTTTTTTGATATTATGGTATATAATCCTTATTATCACTTAGATTAGGGAATTTATTTGGGTTATTCCAATGTTTCCCACATTTAGTACATTGAACGATTAATGATACCTCAGGATGAACCTTGTTTCCTTTCATCATGTTCACTGAACAGTTATTTTTTCCCTAGAAATCAGTTCCTTTATTCCCTCATTTACCACATAAAAGGCATTCTTTAGTTCCCATGAGACATTCCCCCTAGTGACTCCTCCAACATTTTTGAAATGAAGGAAATTGAATCAGATTTATTTAATCATCTTCATCTCTATAACTTCCATTAGACTCCATCCTACTCTACTATGGAGTGTTGGAAACTCAACAATTTTCAATGTGGAATCCGCTTTATTTTAATTCCAAAAAAACACATTCCCTCTATTTTTAAGGAATTGGATTTATTTTGATAGCCTATCATTCTATAAAGAAATTATAATAAGTGTTCATAAGAGCCACCAATATTTCAAAATGTTCAACCACTATCTCTTGATACCATCAAGAGTTTTCTTCAACAAGATATATTCCATCAGCAGAATTAGCTACCACGGGACTATACCACTTCCAGAGTTTAGCTACCATCAGGTTTAGATATTTCCTAGATTAAGTTACCACCAGATCTTTTCTACCATCAATATTAGCTACCTCTTGGTTTAAGATACCTCTAGAGTTTTTCTACTACCACAATTTGCTACAAATAGAGTATGCTACCACCAGAATTTCCACTTCCAAGATCATTCTATAGATAGATAAACTACTTCCATGGGTACCACCATTATCTTTATACCATTATTTTCTATTGTTATAGTTGATCTGACATATTCTTTTTGAACAATTAATGTTCTATATTTAAATTAAAAAATTTCCAATGGCTATATTATGGGAGTTCATACAAATATATTATTTTATTATTATTTCTAACCTATTGCATGAACTCATTAGATATAAATTCAAGTTTAGTATTAGAATATACCAGATCATGATGATTATCCATCATGGTGTGCAAAGAGTGCTATATATTTTCATAAAACTCCCTTGCGCACCTACAGTATAATTTTCTTAATACTAAAAGTATCATCTCATAAGAAGCTAAATGATGTATAACTAATTAAATTCCAATATTACATAGTGGAAGTTATTGAAGATCAAAATCATTTCCTATATAAATAAAATAGAACTTCAGTACACTCTATTTTACTAAAACATTCAAAGAAATAGTTCAAAATCCTCACCAAGAAGACACTCAAGAATATCTAGCACTCCAAATTATGAAACTCTACTCTTTCCATATATTATTTCATTAACTATCTTTTTTTTTCTTTTAATTTCAAGCAATGTGTTGTTTTATCTATTTATGATCACACACTGACTCCTGCGCTTGAACAGGAGAATACTCGATATTCACTTTTTTCTGTTTTTTCTGTATACTCACAGTATTTTTGGAAGAGGTTCCTTCATAGCATATGATTTTTTTTCGTCCCAAATATAACTATGGAAGTGTATTTGAACCTGGATAGATTTTTTTGTTGATTTTATGACTATTCAATGTTATGGATCAGATTAGTTAATATAATAATTTTCTTAGAAGAATATGAATTCAATGTGGAGGAGATTAGGTCTCATATTGAGACTTGCCAAACCCGCTTTCTTAAATTAATTTTTATTTTTTTAATTCTTGGCCTTGGGTTCTCTCGCCAAGGGCTAAGCTGGGTCGTGGATCAAAATTGTTGACATTTAATGTTTTTACTGGGTTTCGGACCCATGTGCGGTCACCGCACGGTTGGTGGTAGACGTGCAACCGGCCCTAGTGTTGTACAATTACTTAATAACAATATTATTATTATTATTATTATTATCATAACATTTATTATTATTTTTATTATCATTATTATATATATTTTCATTTCTATTATTATTGTGTTATTATTATTATTTTATTATTGTTGTTGTTGTTTATATTATCCTAATTATAATTTTTATACTTAATATTATTATTATTATTATTATTATTATTATTATTTGAATTATTATTATTATTATTCTTGTATTAACATTTTTATTATTATTTTTACTATTACAAATATTATTAATACAATATAATGTAAAAAAGACAAAAACCCTAGCTACCTGCATACCCAAAGCCCCCCCCCCTCTTGTTTTGTCCCCCACGCTAGGCACCCCCTTCCCCTTTCCTATCGCGAGTCACCAACCCCCCCTTACCCCCTTTCCCCCACCTCTATCCTTCGTGCCAGGAACCCACAAAGTTTCCCTCCACCTGTTGACCCCGCACAGCCCCCCAGCCTCTTTCTTATAGTCGGCTCCCGCACTCCCCAGTCCTGACCTCGCCCTGCCCAGCTCATCCCACTGCGGTCTGGTTCCCAGGCTTTAGCAGGTCATCCCACCTAGCCCCATTTTACCTTCTCTGCTCATGCCGCCACCCACGGACTACTGGGGTCCCCCAAGCCATTACCCCGAGCCATCAAACCTCCTGTGCACCTATTCTGCCCAGCACCATTTGTGCCGACCCTCCACGGTATTCAATCCCCTTTTCCCTTCCACACATCTGTCTAGCCGCTATCCAGGATCTGGCAGCACACCCCCTATTGCGTCAGGCCACCTCCGCCAGCTCTGGAAACCCTCGCGAGCCACTCCGACGGTAGGCGCAAGACCCTGCCTCCCTTTCCCTCTACCTTCAGATTGCTGACCAGCTCCAGCACTTCCGCAAGCCCTCTTTTGTTCCCAGTGACCTTAACCCCTTGCTCGCCTTGTTTCTGGCAGCCCATCCCACCTACACCACCCCACCTGGAGCGGACTCCTCACCTCTGGTATATCTATTTATTTATTTATTTACTTATTGATTATTTAATTTATTTATATATTTATTTATTTATCTTTCTGTTATTTCATCAGTGGTGTTTTTATTTGTTTTTTTGAAACCCTAACATCACAGTTGTGCTACATATGTTTTTCACGTTTCTTAGGTTTGTGGTTGATCTGCGGGGCGTCGTTTCCCCTCCTTCTGAAGTTTTTTAACATCCGTGCTCAACCATGAGGTAGGAGAATCGGTTTTTTCCCTTTCCAAATAAGTCCATATAATTCTTGCATATTTTTAATTAATTCTTTTAATTGACTCATTACTTTGGAAATTAATTATTCAATTTGCTTTAATGTTTTCAAGTTGGTTAGATTAGTTAAAAAAATAGTTGTTTTTGTGTTTTCTAGTTTGTGTAATTTGTTTGGTCTATTTATAAATTTTGTTCGTAAACTTGTTAGCTTATGATAGAACTGTTTATAATCTGGTTGGGTTGTTTATGTAGTTGTTGATAAATTGTGTGGCTTGTTTTATAAATGCATCTTCACTTTAAAGCTTTGATGGATTTTCATGGAAATGATTTAGTGTGTGTTTGAAAGAGTTAAGGGAATTTTTTTTAATTATGAAATTCTTGGGGGGTGTGTGTGTTCCAAACTCAAGGGCTCGTTTAGCACTTTCATATGCTTTGTGTGTTTTAGCTAGGCTTAAATAGGTGTTTGGACACACTTTGGTAAAGTCATGGAGTAAACGCCTGTTTGGCCATATTTTTGTAAAAGTGGTGTTTTTTGTTTTGGGAAATGGTGTTGGTGTGTGTTTGGTCTTTCAATAGCAATTTGGGTGTGTATGGTTCTAAAAGTGGTATTTTAAAATATTGTGTGTTTTTGTTGGGTTTTGCAGGGAAACATTGGTTGATTTTCCTGGTTGTCTCTTACATGTGGTTTAGGGTCTTTAAATCTATATTTTCATTTTTATAAGTGTAATTTCCATGCAAGAAAAATAATGATAGGTTCTTTCAAATGGGTTTGCACACCATGTGCTCGATGCGATGCCTTTTTGGCCGTAGAAAAAAATGTTTGGAACTAAAGTGATATGCATGTCTGGTTGTTTATAAAAGTATGGTATTGAAAAAAAATCAAAAGGCATGATTGGAAACTTCGAACATTTTATGAAATGGTTTAAGTTTTAAATTGTGTTATGGCCTGGTTGGCACTTTGTTAATGTGAAATGATTGAATGTGTGTTTTGGGGTGCTCCTGTCTAGGGTAACCCTTTATGGGTGAATGCATAGGAACAGTCCTTGTTTGGGGTTGACAAGTGCAGTGAGATGATTCACGTGTGTGAGGGCCTTAATACTTACATAGTATTATCATCACCACCATAGGTTCCTAGGCATCTTTTAGGTGATCGAGTGACAGTTGCTGACCAACCTCGATTAGATGGGTTGGTACACCCTGGATTTATTGTTAGGCCAGGCAGGCTTTGCTACTGGATTGGTCAGTTAGGGCGGCCAGTTGGTTATAGACTGAGGGGCTTAACCATACGTCGGAAGGTGGTTCCAAAACCAATTACATCCAGGGGTCTTTTATTGATGTTTAGGATCACCCATGGTGACTGAATTATTTTCATTTCTTGTTTACTTTATGTGCACAAGTTTATTTTCAGCTTGCACTCTTACTCATTTTACTCTAACACAACATTGGTATATTATTTTTTGGATTTTGTTTATAAAATGACAAATGATTTTGGAAAATGGTATGTAGCGTTTGGTGGGTTTTTAAATGGGAAAATCATTTTTCTTATTTCCAAATGTGAAAACCCTACTTTTATAATTCTATTTCAAACTTGTGTTGGTGGATTTGTTTGGGAAAGGAGACATCGGATTCTATGGTTTAACTTGGCAACCCTACTGAGCATTTTTAATTCTCATGCATATTTATCTTTTCAGTTTTAGGTTTCCTTTGCTCAGGTTTACTTTGTTGATTTTCTTGTTATTAGAGCACAGTTGGCCTTTGGTTGGGAGGTGACCTGTAAGGTCACGTGGAGGTATGTTCAGTTTTACTTTCGTTCCACTGTTAGTTTTTTTATCCTTGGTTTTTATTTATCTATTTTTTCATGGGAAAAATAATTCCCAAAGATTAATTTTTGATGTGTGGCACTAGTTTCCAACCAGTGGGGAATAGAAATGCCCTTCGAGCCTTGTCGCGGACCGGCTCGGGTGACCGGTTCAGGGTCGACCCGGGTTGGTTCATGAAAAAATTGTATCAGAGATAGCCCTTGTTATTTGGGATGTCTGGTAGATGGAGATTAAGATTTTCATGACTCGATAGGTAGGTATAGGAAGGATTTCATGAACCCTCTCCAGTTCAAAACCTCGAGTCACTAGGGCTAGTTTGGGAATTTGGTTATTGTCGCATTCAGTTTTGTCTTACATTGAGGGATGACAATAGAGGCAAGATGATGTTACAATGTGATTTCACATGGTGTAACGACCCATGTGGAGTCCAAGTACATGGTTTAAGTTCCTCGTAGTCATTGACGCTTACTTGGGGTATGGCCTACTACCATGTAACGAGGTTAAGCATGACTATTAGTCCCTCACTTCGGTAATTTGTTGAAAGTTGAGTGTCATCTTGGTTCTAATTGGTGTGAGTTCATTCTTGAAAATGAAAATGGGGTTTTTGAAATGATAACGATTTCTTTTAAATGGATTTAAATTTTTGAAATGGATTTTTAAAATTGAAATCTCTTGGTCTAAAAATCCAGTGGTTTCTTGGAACTGGTAGAGATCTAGTTTGGGTGAAACCTTGGGTACTCTTTATGAACATTTTAACATGTGACGGAATGCATGGGAAGTGCATGTTGGTGTGTATGGATGAAATCGGATAAAGACTTGTGCAATGGTTCATGAGAATACTGGGGTGTGCACTTGGAATTAAAGGCTTGAGCTTGTTTTTATAAAGTGATTTTAAAAAGGGGAAATTATTTTTGGAAATTGAAATTGGTTTGAAAAGTGGGTTTGGTATTTGGAAAATGGCCTTTAAAGAAGGCAGTTTTGAAATATAAATTAAAAATGGGGTTTTTGAAAAAGTTATTTTGGGTTGTGTTTTCTTGTGTTTGTTCTTTTTTTGAGCTAGTTGTTTTTGGATGATGGTGCTTTCAATGATGTTTCATCGACTTGATATTGGTTTTGGTTCTGTGTTTTATATGTTGTTCAGAAAATTCCACCTAGAAAGGTCCCCATGGTTTTTGATAAGTCATGCCCAATTTTCGGTCCCTCTCAGACATTGCCTATTATTCACGGTGATCGGGGTCCATTAGAGGTAGCAGAGTGGCTTGAAGGAGTTGAGCGTGTCTTCAGGGTTTTGGGAACCCCCAAAGCTTTCAGAGTGCGTGCTGTTTTGGGTCTGTTTGAAGGTCTGGATCTGGACGAATGGGAGATGTTCACCCCACCATCACTGAAATTTGACATGACGTGGGATATTTTAAATCTGTCTTCATCTAATGTTTTATACCTAAAGAGGTGAAGACGAAGAAAAGGGAAGAGCTCATGTGTATTCAATAAGGCCAACAGATGGTGAAGGCATATGTTGACCATTTCAAGAGGCTTGTGTCCTTTTATCCGAAAGTAGCATCATAGGATTTGATGAAGACTTCTCTATTCATTGGGGGTCTTCCTCCAAAGATCAAAGAGTGGGTCCTCCATTATAAAGGCCATCGTTTTGAGAAGTTGGTGGATGAGGAATTCTTAGCTAAACTAGTCTCCATAGAACAGTTTCTTGGCAATCCAGCATATCCAGTTACTCATTATGATTCCCCATATGGCGAGCAGGATGTGCCAGAGGAACCTGTTTTAAAAGAGTCCTTTGCGGTGATTTTGGCTTCTAGTTCATCAGACCGTTCAGTGGTGTGCCACCAGTGTGGCCAGTTCAGAAACATGAAGTTGTTTTGTTGCATCCCTCCATTGATGTGTCATCATTGCGGATGCCTGGGTAATCTAGAAAAGTTTTGCAGAAAGAGTCGCCTGAAGAAGACGTTGTGACCGGAAAATCCCAATGCCAGATTGCGGGGAAAGATATGCTTCATCCATCAGAGCCCCATCCACAGGCATTGGAGTGAAACTCGCTCGTAGTCAGGAGTTTCTAGGGGTGTGAAGCCTTGGTCTAGGTTTTGTGTTCTGTGTTTGCAGTAGAACATTTAATGTCTTTTCCTTCTAGTTTGCTGCTGCTATATTTTGGACATTGTTTTAAGTTTATTATTTTATCATGGAGTTATGACAGACATGTTCTATTATAATCCAAAAAAATTTGTTTGTCTGATCATGGTTTTCTGAATCATGCATTGTTCTTAAAAGTGTGTTTAGACCTTGTTTGGGTTAATCTCAATTTGGATCTGTTTGTTTGGAGATGTAAGTGTTTATAGATGAATTGATGTTTCTGGTAATGTTTAAATCCACTGTTTAGGTTAAGCTTTTCTCGGAAGTTTTTTCTCTAGTGTTGGGGGTTTTTGGTCTATGTCTAGAGTTTCATGTTTTCGCAGAGGTGTTGTTTGCTCGTGCTATAAAATTTAGTTTGGATCAGTTGGGAGTTCCTATGTCGCCCCCCCCCCCTACCAGGGTGGTATGTTTCAGTGTTATATTTCCACATTATTTGAATTCTTGTGGTGGGGAGAACCCTCTCATGTTCTCCAATTCTCTTGTGGTGTGGTTCCATTCAGTTTTAGTCGATCATGGATTCTTTCTTTCTCCATTATTCAACTGGGTGAATTTCTGGGGGCAGAAAGTGTTTGTGGTGGATAGAATTGTCACACTAGCCTTCTCAAATTAATTTCTATTTTATTAATTCTTGGTTTTGGGTTCTCTCACCAAGTTCTGAGTTGGGTATCAGGTCAAAATTATTGACGTTTAATGTTTTTATTGGGTTTCAAACCTGTGCGCGGTCACCACGCGGTTGGCGGTTGCCGCGCAACCGGCCCTAGTGTCGTGTAATTGCTTAGTATTAATAATAATAATAATAATAATATTATTATTATTATTATTATCATAATTGTTATTATTTTTTTATCATTATTATATATATTATTATTTCTATTATTATTTTGGTATTATTATTTTATTATTGTAGTTATTGTTTATATTATCCTAATTATGATTGATATTCTTAATATTATTATTATTATTATTATTATTATTATTATTATTTTGGTATTTTCATTTTTATTATTATTTTTATTATTACTAATATTATTAATATAATATAATAAAAAAAGACCCAAACCCTAGCTAACTGCATACCTGAAGCCCCCCCACCCCCACTTTTTCCTGTTTTTTCTGCCACGTAAGGCACCCCACCTTCCCCTTTCCCATCACGAGTCCCCCCCTT
The DNA here is from genome assembly GCA_963277665.1 of Viscum album. Lineage (NCBI taxonomy): Eukaryota > Viridiplantae > Streptophyta > Magnoliopsida > Santalales > Viscaceae > Viscum > Viscum album. Next base: position 1,570,163,583 of record OY728160.1, read on the forward strand.
CCCCTACCTCAATCTGCCGTGAAAGCCACCCTCCTGGTTTCCCTCCACCTTCTGACCTCACGTAGTGCCCCGACCTTCGGCCTGTACCTAGCTCCCGCACCCCCCTTTCCTCACCTCACTCGGCCCAGCTCGCCCCGTCATGCTCTGGTTCCCTGGCTCCAGCAGGCCACTACGCCTAGCCCCCCTTTTCCTTCTCCCTCACACAGCCACCCACAGATCTTCGGGCTCCCCTAAGTTGTTTCCCCCAGCCGTCGAACCTCTTATGCACTTGCTGCACCCAGCACCCTCTGTGGTAATAAATCCCTATTTCCTTTCTACACTTTTTCCTAGCAGATTTCCAGCCTCCGGCCATAAATCCCTTGCAGCATTAGGCTACCTCTGCTATCTCTGGCTGCCCTCACCAGCCGCAAGACCCTCCCTCCCTTTCCCTCAGCCTTCGGCCTGCCGACCAGCTCTAGCACCTCCACAAGCCCCCATTTGTTCTCGACGACCTTAACCCCTTGTGCGCCTTTTTTCTGGCAGCCCAGACCCCCTACACCATCCCTCCTAGTGCGGACTCCTCACCTCTTGTATATCTATTTATTTATTTATTTATTACCTTATTTATTTGTTTATTTATTTATTCATTTATTTATTTATCTTTACATTATTTCATCAGTGGTGTTTTTATATGTTTGGTTGAAACCCTAATGGCGCGGTTGGGATATGTACATTTTTCACATTTCATAGGTGTGCGGTTAATCCGCAGGTCATTGTTTCCCCTCCAACTAAAGTGTCGTCATGTCAGCGCTCAACCTTGATGTAAGCGAATCCATTTTTCCCTTTCCAAATAAGGTTATATAATGCTTTCATGTTTTTAATTAATTATTTTAATTGATTCGTGCCTTTGAAAATTAATTGTTCAATATGATTTATTGTTATCATGTTGGTTAGATTTGTTAAAAATATAGTTTTTATTGTGTTTCTTGGTTTGTGTAATTTGTTTGGTCTATTTATAAATTTTGATCGTAAACTAATTATCTTGTGATTGAACTATTTATAAACTAGTTTGGTTGTTTATGTAGTTGTTGATAAATTATGTGGCTTGTTTTATAAAGGCATCATCACTTTAAAGCTTTGATGTATTTTTATGGAAATGATTTACTGTGTTTTTTAAAGGGTTAAGGGCCTTTTTTAATTATGAAATTCTTGGGTTGTGTGTGTGTTCCAAACTCAAGGGATCATTTGGCACTTTCATATGCGTTGTGTGTTTCATCTTGGCTTAAAAATGTGCTTGGACACTCTGGTAAATTCATGGTGTAAATGACCATTTGGCCATATTTATGTAAAAGTGGTGTTTGTTGTTTTGGGAAATGGTATTGGAATGTGTTTGGTCTGTCAAGAGAGATTTGGGTGTGTATGGTTTTAAAAGTGGGATTTTAACATGTTGGGTGTTTTTTTGGGGTTTTCACACAAATATTGGTTGAGTTTCTCGGTCAGCTCTTGCATATGGTTTATGATCTTAAAAACTATATTTTTATTTTTATGAGTGTAATTTCCATGTGAGAAAAATGATGATAGGTGCTTTCAAATGGTTTTTCATGCCATGTACTCGATGTGATGCCTTTTTGGACGTTGAAAAAACTGTTCGGAACTAAAGTGATATACATGTCTCGTGGTTTATAAAAGTATGGTTTTCAAAAAATATCGAAAGGCCTGATTGGAAAATTTAAACTTTATATTAAATGGTTTAAATGTTAAATGGTATGATGGCCCTATTGGTACTTTGTTAATGTGAAATGATTTAATGTGAATTTGGGGGCGCTACTATCAAGGGTAACCCTATATGGATGAATTTATAGGAAGCATCTATTTTTGGGGTAGGCAAGTGTGGTGAGATGAGTCACATGTGAGAGGGCCTTTATACTTGCATAGTATTATCTTCACCACCATGGGTTCCTGGGAATCTTTTAGATTTTTGAGTGATGGTTGCTGACCAACCCCGATTAGACGGGTTGGTACCCCCTGGATTTTTTGTTAGGCCAGGTGGGATTTTCCACTAGATTGGTTAGTTAGGGCAACCAGTTGGTTATAGACATAGGATCTTCACCATACGCCGGCAAGTGGTTCTAAAACGGAGTTAGTCCAAGGGTCTTCTAGGGATGTTTAAGATCACCCATAATTACTAGATTATTTTCATTTCTTGTTAACTTTCTATGCATCAGTTTATTTTCAGCTTGCACTATTACTCATTTTACTATAGCACAACATTGGTATATTATGTTTTGGATTTTTTTATAAAATGAAAAATGCTTTTGAAAAATTGTTTGTGGTGTGTGTTGGGTTTTTAAATGGGAAAAACATGTTAATTATTTTTAAATGTAAAAACCCTACTTTTATAATTGTATTTCAAACTTGTGTTGGTGGATTGATTCTGGAAATGAGACATCGGATTATGTGGTTTACCTTCGCAACCATATTAATCATTTTTAATTCTCATGCATATTTATCTTTTCATTTGTAGGTTTACTTTTCTTAGGTTTCCTTGGCTGATTTTCTCTTTATTAGATAAAGGTCGGCCTTTGGATGGGAGGCGACCTAGAAGGTCACATGGAGGTATGTTCGGTTTTACTTTTGTTCCGTTGCTATTTTTTTATAATTAGTTTTTATTTATATGTCTTTTTTTTCATGGGCCAAATCATTCCCAATGATTAAATTTTGAAACTCGGAACTAGTTTCCAAACCATGGGGATCAAGAACGCCTTTCGGTCCATGTCGCGAACCGGCTCGGGTGACCAGTTCAGGGTTGACCTGGGTTAGTTCGTGACAAGACTAAACCCATTTTTTATTCAATTATGTGATTTAGTTTTTCTCTTTATTTCAATGAATTAAACATAATTTATTAATCTACAAACAAAACTGGTACATTGATAGTTAGTCTTCACTAGTTTTTATATAAGGAATTGTATGAGTAAATTGATTTCAAAAGTTAATGTAATTTCCTGCAATGTATTAACTGATCCTTAATCATTCTATGATAAGTCATTTAAAATATCAAATGTATATAAAACATTTATTTTTAATAACTGGGAAAACCATTAATTGGGGTATTTTATTTGATCTTTTTTTAACAAAAAAATTATTAGGTTCTCAATTCACCCCCCCCCCCCCTCATGATTTACTCGCCTGATCAACATTTGGTATTAATGGTTTTTAAATATCCTTAAACTATGATTTAAATTCTCTTTTAAAGAACTAAAATTTATATTAGTTCTTGATTTAGTTATTTATTAATAATATAAAATAGGTTTGTGCCACCAAAAGGTCTCCATTTTTTAATAGAACTAATTATGCTCAGAGGAAAATCAAGAACAAAATGAATATAAAGAGCATGGGTTTTGAAAAAAGGACCAATATTATATTAAAATATGAAATACCTAAAACAACTAGAAATACATGGGATGATCCTACCAAATATTATTATAATTATAAATTTAAATCCATGAATTCTTTGTATTGTTCTTTGGAAGATGAGAAATTCAATCGAATATCTCCATGAACAACGGATTTTGAATAAATGTGCATAAATACCTATAATGTTAAATATGATATTGTTGATGAAACATGATGAGACTATTTATATCATGTATCTCATGTTCACTAAAATTGTGAATTCAATGCACTCACTGGGGAAACTTTTCTCTCACAAAGACCAAGTGATACAACTGTGGTGGTGTCTACCAGATAGATGGGTAGGGACGTGAGTATCAATTAGAGAATCATGTGATGTTATAAAGTCAACTAGTAAGGATATGATTGTAAAATTTATTATATACATGGAATAACTCAATATCAATAGAGATTATGAGGATAAACCAAAGAGAAAATATTAAGCATTCAAATCCACTCTATCAAAACAAAATATGAAAATTTAAGCTGATAGTCCAAGTGATAATGAATCACCTACGGATATTAATAAATAGATAGCCTATATGGATAGAATATTAAAAAAAATATAATAATAATAAATTATTAATGAATCCAATATATAATGGTTAGTTTGATAATAAATGAAAATTAAGGATGTATTGGAGGAAAGATAATGTTTCAAATGAAATCATATATTATGGTTGTAAGGGAAAATAGAATATAACAGATGAATATACTAAGATGAAATAAAAAAATAATTATAATTATTAAGATAATAGGTTCAATAATTTTATGAAATCAACTTAGATATATTTTAAATACACTCGAGTGATTAAGACACAAACCAAGAGGATAAGCATGATAGAACTAACATGTGTTTCATGACAAACATAACTGAGGTCTTGAATATGTTTCATGCCTCTCTTATACATATTTATAAACACTACAGAGATAAAAATAATAATTAAAACATTTATAATGAGGATATTTTTAAATACTATAAAATTATTGAATATATATTTAATGATCTTAATGATAAATATAAAATTTTAAAGAAACAACATTCTTTGACAGTTAGTTTAAAAACATATCTCACTTTTGAAAAAGAAAAAAATTATCAACTATTAAAATAAAAAAATGATTTGAAATTGTTTAATGAGAAAATGGATAAGTATATATAAATATTCACTAATAGGATAAACACTCTTACTCATATTCTTAGAAAATAGACTACTCCCAAATACACTATTGGTATAGGGTTGTTAAATATAAATTTATTCTTATTTCTAGTTCCCCTACTATTTTTTATTCATCTTGAACCAACAAAGTTTTTATTTCAATACATTTGAAATCTTCTTATAGGAAACCTATTAATTAATTATGGTTTCTAAAATCCTTAAAAACTAACATTTCTAAACACAAGAAAATTTGGGTACAAAAATAATTTTTTGTGTAAAATTTGTTTTGTAAGAAACATTATTGTAAATATCTAGTAATAAATTATTATACATGGATAGTGGTTGTTTAATAAATATGACTGGTGATTATTCAAGTTTCATGAATCTGATAAAATTGTTTGGTGTTCATGTCAATTTTCTTAATAATTATAAAGGGAAAATAATTTTTCTTGGTCAAATCAGTAATTCAAATGTTATTTAAATTTATAATGTTTTATTTGTAGATATTCTAAAGTAAAATATTCTTAGCATCTCACATCTATATGATGATGGTTTTCATGTGATGATTAAAGAAAATTCTATTAATAATTTGTATTCTAATAATTCTTTTGTATTTACTTCCTTGTTAAATGATAGTGTATATGATATTAATTTATACCCTTTATTTTCTAAAAATATTTCTTTTATATTTATCTTTCACATAGAATATAGGTTTTGGAATAGGAGACTAGGCCATTTAAATATTCACTCTCTTATAATGCTAACTAAGAAAGGGTTAGTGAAAGATCTACCAAAACTAGAATTCCCAAATGACAAAGTCTATAACCCATGTCAAAAAAGGAAACAACATAAGATATATTACAAATAAAAGAATATTTTTTCAACTTCTCAACACAAAGAGTTGTATTTCATAGGGTTTTTTGTACCTTAGAGAGTTTATAATCTAAATTTGAGGCCCTGTGATTATGTATTTGTGGATGAATTTTCTAGGAATACTTTGGAATTCTTCCTAGATCAAAAAATTGAATAATTATCTTGTCTCACTAAGTATTAAAAATTTATTGAAACTTTTAGTGGACTTTGGATGAAGACCATAAGAAGTGATCATGGACATGAGTTTGAAAAAAGAGACATTGAATATTTTTTCTCAAAAAATGGATATAATCATAAAATTTCAACTCCTGGGACCCCACGATAGAATGGTGTTGTATAAATAACAAATAGGACCCTTCAAGAAATTACCTAGGCTATGCTTAATGAGTATAACCTTCCTATTTATTTTTGGGAAGATTCTATGAATATAGCCTATTATATAATTTATCAAGTTTTTATTAGAACTCTATTAATTAAATCCCCAGATGAATTATGGTATAATAGAAATACAAAGGTTAATTACTTCCTAATTTTTGTTGTAAAGTCATTATTATTAATACTAAGAATAATATTGACAAATTTTCTTCCAAGAATGATGAATTCATTTTATTTATTTATTCAACCTCTAATAAATCGTATTGGTTGTATAATAAAAAAATCTTTGAAAATAGTATTTTCATGTCAAATTTGAGGATATTAATACACATGGGTCTAATACTCCCTTAGAAAACACTTCGTATGATTTTTAAACTTTCAATATTAATAAAAAACCTTCTAAATATTTTGTAAAACAAGAAGAAAAATCATTAATTTTTAAGGAACTACTCAAAAATGAAACTATAGATATCCATGAGATTTCAAGAAAATTCCTTTCCTAGAGTTTTTTGGAGTCAAATATACCATCCTCTATATGTTGTAGTAGGAGATCTAGACCAAGGTACAAAAATCATATATTCTCTTAAGAATCCATATGAACATTAAGCATTATTTTCAAGGATTAAATCAAACAACATAAATAATGTAATTTATAAAGAATTATTGGTGATGTAAATAAAAGAGGATCATAATCAGTTTGAAAGGAATATAGTTTGGGAACATTTATTTAGAACTAAATACAACCTAACTATTATCACTGACTGAGTGTTTGAAAACAAATTTTTTGAGTCACTCACTATAGTAAAAAATAAATCTAGGTTGGTTTCACAATAATATAATCAATAAGAAGGTATAGACTATGAGGAAAACATTACAACATTTTCTAGACTTAAATCCATTTGAATACTACTAGAATATGCATCACATTTGGATATAAAAATATATCAAATTGGTATCAAAAGTGAATTCTTAAATGGTTATATAGTTGAGTTTTTGTTTGTGAAATAATCCACTAGATTTACAAATCATCATTTTCCAAATAATGTTGTTAAGTTAAAAAAATCATCGTATGGTTTACAACACGATCCTAGAGTTTGTTTTGATAGTTTTTTATCTATTTTGTTTTCTAAAGGTTTTTTGAAAGGAATAGCAGATCCTACAGTTTTAATAAAAAGAATTCAAAATGATGATTTTTTTTAATTTTAATCTATATTGATGATATTATTTGTGGATCTTACAAAAAATATTTTTGTATTTATTTTTCAAAGATGAAGCAATATTAGTTTGAAATGAGTTTAATGGTTGAATATAAATTATTTCTTGGTATTCATTTTTTTCAAAATAGAGATTGAATTATTTTAAATCAAAGTAAGTATATTAAAGAATTTATAAAATGTTTTAGTTTAGATAGAACTAAAATTAGTGATAGTACCATGATTACTACCTGTAATATAGATCTTGATGACACTAAAAAATCAGCAGATCAAACCAATTATACAGGTGTGGTTGGAAGTTTTCTACACATAACTGTTATCAGACATGATATTATGTTTATTTTGTTTAAGTATTTTTTTCTTCATGAAACCCATAAAGAATATCATTTACTTTCAGTTAAATGGATTTTTAAATGCATCTAATATACAAATAATTTAGGACTATTATACCATAGAGGATTAGCATTTCACTTTGTAAGTTATTCAAATACATATTTTGATAGTTTTATGTTAGATATAAAATGAACCACTGGAACATATCATCTTTTGGGTAAGTATATAGCATATATGTTTTATATAAATAAAGCTTTTGTTAAACTATCTACTACTGGAACTAAATACATAATTTTAGGGATTGTTGTGCATAAATTTTGAGGATGAAACACACTCTATTAGATTATGGATATCAATTCATACTTCACCAATAAACTGTGAAAACACAAGTTATATATTAATTTCATAGAATCCTATGTCTTAATCCAGGTAAATGAATATTTTTGTAATACATCACTTTTTGATATACCAATTCAAAAAGGGTGATATAACTCTTGAAATCTTTGGAACTAAACAACTTCTTGGTGATATTTTTATAATTCCTTTGGATTCTGAGAGACTGAACTACATAAAACATGAATTAGGAATCAAAACCCTATTTGGATACTACTAAAAATTTCCTATATTAATTTTTATTCAATTTAAATGTTTATATTTTATTATATTTTATTATATTTTTTAATTTTAATCACAAAATGATAAATTGGGCTTAAATTCCTAAATTGAGTCACTCTCACTCTCATGTATTCTCCTTTCAAACCAAACTATTTAACCATAGATTTATCTCCTAACCTTCAACCTGGTCATTCCTTTTCTCCATACGTCGTGTTTCTAAATTGGTGAGTGTGAAGTGAATTGAAATTTTGTCTCCCAAATAATCAATACCTATGGAATATTCTATAGCATAATTGAGATGAGATGATGATGAGATCAGGAACTTTCATCTTGAAAATTGTATGGTTGTTTCTAAAAAAGTAGTGGATGTTGAATGGTTAAATTCCAATAATTCATTTGGGATAATGGTGATTCAAAACTAAGGATAAATAGACTGGTTCTTTTAAAATGATATAAATTTCTATCCTAGGTTGTTTAATCAATTTTTTCAGTACACTGCATTTATATTTTTAGAAAAAAAAATCATTTCCGTCATTAAAGATGGAGAGGATTTTAAATTTTATTTGAAAAAAATGGATAAGTTCTTAAATGTCCCTAGATGGTGAGTTTTTGAGTAATATAAATAAATCTATTACTAGTTACTTTGAGTCATTTATTTATAAGAATGCTTTACTGGAGCTTACTGGAGATAGAACATTTATAATGCATGTTGCTAATGTCTTTGATGGTGAATGCAGATTGTTGTTTAGGTTGATACAACATATATTATGTCCCAAGAAATTATACATTAGTGTTATTTGTTATCATTACATGTTACATATATTACTTATGAAACAAAGGGATAATATAGAAATAAGTAATTAATCATCCCGATGTACATATTTAATTTACCCTAAGTTTATTTCAACCATGCTTGAAAAGAAAGGCTTGATTGATGTATAGGAAGAGGTAAATGTAAATTGTGGTTCTTTAACCTTGAGTAATGTTATTTTTAAAAGGCTTAAAGTGAGTTGGAATCTATATTTGATAAATTGGGTTGAATATAATGAAAAGGTCTATAAGGATTTTAATCTTGTACACCATCCTTCTAGACCAATGAAACTTGTTGATATAGTATTTTAGACATATCAGATAGTATAATATTCAGATTAGGGATATGTTTTTGAAGAATAAGTGGAAATTGAGGAAGATTATGTGACAACCTCACTTGAAGATGGTAGTTACCTAGATATTCCAAAGATCCCTACCATGTTTTTTGAACTGCTAGTACGCTTACCTCTCTTCCTACTAGAGAGAGTCACTTAAGTGAAGGAGATGAAGATGAAGATACTGAAATTTTTTTATATTAATTGATTATAAGTTATTCCTCTAAACCTTCTAGGGAAGTTGTGGAGGTATATAAAGAGGAAAATGAGGATAATGGTAATAGAGACAACAGTGAGAATGGAGATGATGAGGATGGTAGTAGTGATTGATATAATCATTATGATGTTGAGATAACTAAATCACATCATCCATACCCTATTAAATCTATTACCTCATTTAGGTATATTGACATACCTGGTTCTTCTAGACCTATAAGTACGAAGAGTCCTACTTTAGTTCAGCTAGATAGTGATGCTGCCTTTTCTAGACGTGAGATTAAAATAGCTATTGAGGGGGAGAAATCCCCATGTTCTATTAGTGATGGTGTTAAACTTATATATCCTACTATTTTGGATTCAGTTAGAGTAGAATCACCTACTCAGGATGACTTAAAAAACTAACAAGGTTTTTTACTTCTTGGTTTAGAATATTCAGAGCCTGTGGATGATAATGAAGATGTTATAAAGTATTGAGATACTCAGGTTGGTTCTGTTTCAGCTGATGATGAATTATAAACTAAGGAAAATCCTTCACCATGTTCAAAATATCTTGAACTATCATAATTAGACTCACATGAAGATAATGGTGGTGATGACCACATTAGTACACTAGATAATGGTGGAGCTTCTATCTCAGTTTGAGTTGGATTTGATCATAGGGGATCCTTAGTAGAGATGATAGTTGATGCAGCTAAACTGCATACCTTTGCTTCATATGTACCTTCCATATTTTAGAATTCATAGGCTTCTATTCCTAGTTTTGATAGGGAGGTTTCACCAGTGCCTTTAGTTTTTATATCCATAACAGATTTAATGTCTTTTACAGAAAGGTTTCTTTCAGAATTTAGTGTAATTTTATGGTCTCTGGCACCTCTTATTACAAAACTCAATGAAGCTAATTATCATCACCTTTTTTTAGTTATTTTTATGTTACATTCATCATAAAATGAATTTTCATATTTATAAAGTTTATATTAACAATTGATGGTTGGTCAGTGAGACAACAACAAGGAGGACTATGGTGGAGGAGCTGAAGAACTCCTTTAGTAGTAGTCAGGCTGATATATTAGAATGGATAGAGAGTGTTATTTTTATTTATTCTACTTATAGTTCTCCACATCCATCATATTTTTTATCCCGATTTGATTATATCCATAGTCCGCGAGGAGCTCCATTTAGTTTTGTGTGGTTTTCATTCTTATGGTCAGGAGGACTTGAGTAAAATTCATCCACACGGTGGGAACATATAAAAACCGTTAAGATAATGTTTAAATGATTCTCGATGTGATCAGGAAACCATCACTAAGGCCATTAAATATTTTATTTTCAGGCTATATACCATGCATGAGTTGAGTTCTCATTACAATTTTTTGGCTGATAACCTAAGGATGTCACATGTTAATAGGGATTTCATGGAACTTGTTACCCAATTGAAAGTGATTACTCCTATCCTCATGCTATCCATAGAGGAGAAGAATGATTTCTTTAGTTCTATGGAGTGTGGATGAAAAATTGCTAGGTATTTTTTAAACCTTATAAATCCATTCCTATGTGTTTCTGGTACTATAGTAGTTTCTCCTAGGTCGATTCCCATGACAACCTTCACATCAACTCATTCATTTATTACATTACCTCCTCAATTCATTTCTTTAGTTATGTCTCGAGTTGAAGATATCAAGTATCTCAGACCTATTTTGATTATATATCTTTCTGCCACTATATCTAGACCCCGATCCTCTAACTCAATGTGTATTGCCTCTAGAAAGGGAAAAGGACCTATTGATCATACCACCCTAGTTGAGAGTGATTCAAATTATAATTATTCTTTGATAGGATTTTTTTTGTATTTCCCCTCTTATTTCATTATTATTGTAATCATATTTATTTTGTTTTCGTAATGTAAATTATCTTTTATTATTCATCCCTTTATTTTTTTTATTTTCTATTTCATATCTTTAATTTTCTATTATATTTCATAATTATCTTTTCCTCTAATTCAAAAATTATTTGTATGCTATTATTTGATAATTATTTTGATGTTTTTCTTTGATACAAAATTATTTCTATGAATTTTATTCATTGATACTATATTTATTTGGATGTAATTTAAGTACATCTATTTTGGGACTTGATACCTTAACTTTGATACCAAATCTATTTTATGTACCTCTATTCTGAATTTTAATTTCTAAATCACAAATTGGATTTCTGAAGTGTTAAGAAAACAATTACTCTTCAAACATAACTATTTATGCCTAATTATGTATTCTACATAGTTTGTGGAATTACATGATTTTTTATCATAAAAAAGGGGGTCATAATTATAATTTATTTATTTTAATTCTTTTAAATAATGTTTTCTATTTTTCTAATTTAAAATGATGGTTAATGATATTATATTATTTTATAAATAAATTTGGTTATGTGTTGAAAATATCCACCATTAGTTCTAAATATTATATAACCATCTCGTGACACCATTAGAAGTTTGTATCATCTATCCAGGTTCCACCACTAGAATCAGGTAATTCCAGACTCTACCACTACCATATTTTATCTACGATTTGGACTAGATAACCCTAGGAATAAGTTATCACTATATTATTTCTACCATTAGTATTAGACACCACTAAGATTAATCCACCACTATAGTTTTTCTACCACTAGGATTACCTAACTCTAGATTATGCTAACACCAGGATTTCCACCATTAGGCATGAGATAATGTTAGATGAGATACCACTAGGGGTGCCACTGATATCTTGGTACCATTAATCTTTCCTGCCTCTAGATTTGATCCACCGTTCGCTTTTTCTACCATTATTGTTCTGCATTTTAGTTAAATACATCCAATGGCTATATTATAGAAGTTAATGTTGAGGGATTATTTTTTTATTATTATTATTCCTAACCTATTTCATGAATTAATTAAATAAAAATTCATAATTAGTATGAGGATCAAGAATGTCTTGAATATTATCCTTCAATGTGTGCATGTGGTTCTATATATTATCAAAGAACTCTGTTATGATCATGTGGTATGATTTTATGTATAATGGATGGAAATCAGGAAATAAATTACTTATTACATACCTACTAACATTTTACTACATAAGAGTGAAACTCATTGAAGATTAAGATCCATTCCCATATTCTTAAAAGCGAACTTCGTGATGCTCAATTTTACAACAAATTTTAGAGAAACAGTTTGAGGGCCTCACCAAGCCAAATATGAGGACACCTAAGTATCTAGATAACTAAAACCAACAATCACTAATATTTCAATATATTATTACTTTACCTCAATTTTTTTTACTTTTACTTTTGAGGAGTGTGTTGATTTCTCTATTTTTTCACACACATTAACTCATGCACTTGAACTGTAGAATACACGATATTCTCTTCTATCTTTTTTATCTATATACAGACGATATTTTTGAAAGATTCCCTTTCATGGCCTATGAATATTTTTTAATCCCGCATATTATTGTGGAAGAATATTTTATCCTAGAAATATTGTATTATCTTTTTTGTACTGAACCTATGTTTTGGATCTTGTTATTTGATATAATAAACTTCTTAGCACTATGTGATTTCTAATTGGAGGGGATTAGGTCTTAGCTTGATACTAAACCCCTTTTTTATTCCTTTGTATAATTTAGATTTGTTTTCTTTATTTCAAATCTTTAAATTGTATTTTTTTATCTATAAGAAAAATGGGTACTTTGATACAAAGTCTTAACTAGTGTATATATAAGGATTTGTTTGATTAAATTGGTTTCAAAAGAAAAATCAATATCTTGTATTGTTTTAAATGATCCTTATTCAAGCTTTAATAAGTCTTAAAAAATATCAAACTTATATTAAACTACTATTTTGATTAACTGGGAATTTTTTTTGAATTGGGGTATTTTATTTGAATTTATTTTTAACATAAATTTTATTTGGTATTCAATTCACTCCCTCTTAAGTTACTAACTTTGATCTAAATGCACACTATTAATCATAATTCTTGATATATAATTTTTTTATTGTCACAATATATCACAATCCGGATATTATACCATTAGATTGTTCATAATGGACACCTCTATATTTTCCATGGAAAAAATTATAAACTTCATTCCTTTGAGATTAATTCATTAAAATAACACAAAGGGGTTAAAAAAAAGTTATGCGTAATCAATATAGTTCTAAAATTATCAAAAATAATCATATAAAAACACATACCCAAAGTTTTTCACTATTTAAAACAATTATAATAATGTTTAGTTCAACATTAATTACTCGCAGTTCAGTATTAGTTTCATTAGTTTGGTTTCACTTTTACTCCTAAACCTAGTTACATGACATAATAAATCCATCATAATGGATTGTAAAGAGAGTGCGATTAACCAAAGAATATCCCACATGATTATTTATCTAGGTGTGTAGTCTTAGGACCACTCCTCATGAACTTGAGTAACGATTTACATAATACTTGACCATATTTTTTAATCTTAATTACTCATATATATATTTATTCCACAAAACAATCAAATTTATAGTATCGAGATAGGGATTTAGTTTCTATGAAAACCACACAATATGTACTTTATATTAACATCTAAATTTTATCCTATACATAGACTTATATCATAGAATTATCTCTTTGTGTTTCACTATTTTTCTCATATCCTAATATTTCAAAATTATTAAATATCAAATATTACATCAAATATACTAAGGGGTTATGTATATATCTTTAATTATGATAACCTTTAAAATATAATCCCTTAAATTACCCTAATCTAACATTATAAACACAAAATTTTTATAGAACCTTATTTGATATGAATTTTGGAAGATCACAAAATATAGACTAGACCATCCAAATTACATGAATTAATGAAAATATTTCATTACAATAAATTCCCATAATCATGTAGTATTAGATATTTAGATAATTTTTAGAATAATATTAAATTATAAAAGCTTGTATTTTTCAAATAAAAGACATTTTTTCAACTATATTAATTTCTACATAATCTATATCATATATTCAACATCTTTGACAATTTAGCTAAACAAGATACACATATAGACACATCAAAAGTATTACTATTCATCATATCATGGGTAAATGGAATCAAAAAAAGGATTGAGATCAAATTTATAGAAATTATAAACATAAGTGATACTAATGAAAATCATAAGTGAGCATAATATGAGAATATGGGTGTGATAATGATACATAAGAATTATTTACAAAATAAAATTGATAAAAAAATCCTAGAATAAGGCATGTTATAATATAATAATAATTAATGAAAATGAAATATATCAAGGATGCAAGCCATACATAGAGAATTGTGGAACAACAATAAGTATAGTTTTACTTTGAGATCAAATCCAAGTATGTTCTCCCATTATGTTGTGAAGAATTTAATTATTTCCAACCTTTTTGTTTGGAATGGAAGCATATATATTCAAACGTCATTATTTCATGTGATATAAATCATTAACCAAACATTGGATAGCGATATAGAATCCATAATCATTATTCATAAATATGTGTTCTATAATATAGCAATCACTTAACATAACATGGAAACCTTTGGGATGAACATCCACTTCATATAAATTTCTTAATATACCACATAACTGAATAATTCATAAGCCTACTAATAATCACTACATGATAAACATGTGGAAAATAATTGGGTATACAGTGGGTATTTGATAACACAGTAGGTAAATATCCTTTAATAAAGATAATAAAGAAAATAGTATTTACCTCTTATATATAACCTATATATGGTTGGGTCAATAATTTCCAAAAACAATTGATTTAATTAATTTAGATGAACATCACTAATTCAAAGGATTTAAATATAGTGTATTGTTAGTAAAAAGGCATTGGAGAGGGATCTATGTTTATACATAGTGGATAATTAGGGAATAAAAAATTAAAAATGAATTTATATGAGTTCCTTCCATGAAAATAGTAAAAGAAAATTTAAAGGTAATATTATGAAACTAAATTTCCAAAAAAAATAGAAAATTGATGATAATTTAAGTGAAACTATGGAAGAGTTTTAGAGAAATTTTTTTACTACTATCCAAAATAACAATCTGAAGGGTCACTTTAAAAAACATTTTCATGAAATTGTGACTCAAAAACACTAAAAAATAATTTTTAAATTAATATTGAATGATATATTTTTTGAAAATAAATAAAGGTTATCCTTATGAAATGGGTGGTGTAAGATAAATAAAATAATCATCTAAGGAAAACTATTTTAATATTTTAAAAAGAATAATTGAAACCAACCCCAAAAAATATTCTATCAAAATATTCATTTGAAAAGAGGAAAATAAATTGAAGGTCACTTAAGATGATACATGATAATTATTCCAAAAATAAGGGAAAATATTTTAGTGTAATGAAATATAAGGACATGAAGGTAAATCCTCCATTAAAGAGGATATTTTTTATTCTAATCAATGATATACCTATTTGAGAAATAAATTTATCATGTTCAACACTTTTAATAAATAATAAATTTACCTAAGATAGAAAGATAAGATATATTAAAATAAATTGTTACAATGTAAGATTTAAATATTGGATGAAACAAGTTTAAGAATAATAATTTTAACTTAATGAAGTGAGTTAAGTTTACAAAAACCCTTACAGCATTAGTATACTTTCAATAGAAATTTGTGGAAGAATGAACATGATATGGATCCCTGATTCCAATAAATTACATAAATAACCTAAAATTAATTTATTAAGCAGTAATCACACCATCATAATTATATCATGGTGTAGAATAAGAATTATTTCTTATGATATTAAATTTGAGACAAAAAAATCCCTTAAGGTAATGGTAAGGAATGAATCAAATGAATATAAGAGGGTTACAATGGAATAGACATTTAAATTTCATTCATTTGATGATATTCATCCTAATTGAGTGGAATTGGGATTCTAATACACCATATAAATCAGATTATTGTGTTCAAAATCAATGGTGTGTCATGAAATTGAAAATAATGGCATTTAACCATAAACTTCTTTCCTTGGATAGGAAAATGTTCCATAACTTCATGTTAATAAGATTTTAAAATATCTATATTATATATCATAACCATACTAAAAAACATTAACTTTCATAAAATTCATTTATGATCATTTATCATAAATAGGTTATTAAGTTATAGCTTATTTTTACCATCATGTGTTGGGAACATTTTTTGTTTCACACATTCTTTATATTGTCCATTTCAGTATCCATTCATGGATACCAATTTCATAACAAAAAAATAATCTATATTATTATAATAGATAACATATATGGATTTATAAATATATTATATCAATTGATTTATGTTTTAATTATGATGTGTGGAAATGGAATCTCTATCAGCTATTTTCATTAATTTATCGTTTGAAGATTACATTTTAATAATATGTAATTTACATATTATAATATTTTCATAAACATTATCCTATAATAACATAGAGTTATATTGGTATTTAATTTCTCATATTCATTGGAAATAGTGTTTTATAGTGTCATTCATGTAGGTGGTTAAATTGCCCCAAAAAAGAGAGTGTTATAATTCAATGGTTGTTTATGATTAATAAATTGATAATATTGATATAATATCATTAAAATATAAGAATAATTGTATTATTTATAGTTTTTAAGGTTTTTATTATTATTTTCGGAGGAATGGGTAATGAAAAAAATATCTAAATGAAATAAAACGTTATTTCAAAGTGACGGTAATCCACATGTACACATGGTTCAAATATTATTTTTTTCAATTAAATATAGCGGATGAGGGAAGATAATAAATTTAATTTTACATTCATAATTAAAATTTGTATTTCTTATTTTTTTCATCAATATCATCATTATAAAAATCATTGATTTTCAGTGATGAAAAGTAGAATACGATGTTTTCTGTGGTGGTAGTCCACACATATGTGTGATCAATGTTATTTTATTTTACTATATTCATGGGAAGGAATAAATACTTTTTTCAATAATATAATAAAATATAACTATATTATTGATACTAAGGTCATTATTTTACTATGGTTAGTATTTTTTTGGGAGAAATGGTTATAATGATAATGATAAGAATTATGTAATACTCACAATGGGCCATTGAACTTTATCTTGAAAGTATCCTTAGAATTAAATGAATTAGCATAATATATTATGATCATAAGTTTTATACTGTGAAAGGAAATTATTTTATTGGAAAATATATTATTGATTGAATGAAATTTTTATTGAAAATAGGACCATTATAAGGGTCGAAGTGATCCCCTTTTATAATTAAAGAAAAGGTAAAATTTATGAATACCCATTATTTTTCAATAATGGAATGAAACAATATAAGGGGAAATAGATCCAAAATTGAGAAATAATTTTGTTTAGGATATTGGGTGAATTAAACACAATTTATTAATTTATACACATGTTTTAAACTTGTTTTAATTCGTTTATTCTAATATTTCTATCGTCGCATTTTTTTGTTTATATCGTGGTAAACACATTTTACCAAGGTACTTTTTCTTTACCTAAATAAATTAAAATAAACCAATGTAAAAAAAAATTATGAGATGAATATTAATTTCCTCCCCATTTTATCTATTTTAATTTCTATATTATAGAATATTAATTTTTAAATTAATAATGATAATTTATACTAAAAATGTTTTTCTGAAATGACTTCATATTCATTAAGTGTCCCTAAACATATTTAGTGTTGATTAACAATTAAATATCATTAAATATATTTTATATGTTTTTAAAAATCATATTAGAGTTAATACTTAATATAGATAAATTTTTATTTATTTGTTAAAAATAAACCAATGTTAATAAAAAATTCAATAAAAAATAAAAACTTCACCATTATATTGGCAGTAAACTATATTAATACTATTCACATTTTTATGTATAAAAATGATATTTCTTATATAAACTTATTTTTACATATTTATCCCAAAAATTAACTAAATTTTTAAGGATTTATTTTATAAATTAAATTAAATCATAAGTCTAATTTAAGTTTATAAAAATTGTTTTTAATGTGAAATATTACTTAGGATTGAAAAATATAAAATATGTGTTTTATAAATTGAAAAAAATTAATTTTAAATGATATATATTACATTTTAAATATATATCTTATATATAAATTATTTTCATCAAACATTATTTCATTATTATTTTATGATAATGTCATTAAAAATAAGATTTTAGAAAAAAAAATAGCATTTTCACTATTCACAAAAAAAAATTTATTGAGAATAATCCAATAAACTCATCATAATATATTTTATAAATTATTAAGTCAAAAAATATGTTCATTTTGAAAAATTCAAATTATAATTATTAAATTTATCTTCTAAATGAATATTAATATATAAATAAAAACTACATTTATTCAAAAAAATCCCTTATAATTTTTTTAAAAAAACCCATTTTGTAAGGATCTTAAATTTAAAATATAATTTCATTTTTTAGATGTTTTAAAATAATTAATTTGTCTTAAAAATTGTTATATAATATTTCATCTCTCATTTTTTTTATTCTACAGGTAGAACATGGGGTAAACAAAATATATATTTAAGGAATATACGTAGTGAAATTTTTTATTGTTACATTCCCGCTAAATAAATTAAGAAAACGTTTTTCTTGTTATTACTATCTAATGAAATAGTTAAGGGTATTAATAAAATTCATATGACTCTATATTTAATTTTCAATGAGGTTTAAACCTCACTGTCTCTAAAATGACTCATGAACTCATAATTTCCATTATAATATTCTTATCACTAATATTGAGTTTCACTCTAAGATTTTTTTCTATGTAAGCCCCATTATTTGATGTTATAACTTATTATAGTAGCTTGGAACCTGCACTCCCAAATCTAATCCAAAAAATAATTCTATTCAATTTTAGATAGATAATAATAAACCTGATTTAATTTTATCTATGAAAAATAAGAAGAATTAAATTGAAATATTATATCACATACATGACCAAGTACCGTTTAAGTTTTGAGTTTTAGAGAAGGAAAAAATATTACCAAACAATGTGGACACTTTCACATAGTTTCCATTCTTCCCACAACACAAGTACAATGAAAGTTTTCATTTTACTCCTTCAATGTAACTCCCATATATAAAATCATAACTATATTTACATTTCTAATCATACTTATGACCATTGAAAAATACTTTGAAATATTGGGATAATAAATACAATGATTAGTATTAGACATATACAATGAAGAAAGGAGACCTATTAGTGTATTTAAATTCCAATATATTAGTTTTTTACATTAATATAATAATTAATGAACATAAATAATCATTTACATACTCATGAAATATACTTCACTAAATAATGATTTTCATAAAACTGAATATCAGAAAATAAAAATTACAGACCATAATCATGATGTTTTCATAGAAAGCATGAGAACCCATGAAACAAATTTCCTAAAAAATATGATTTTCATTGGAAGGGAATAATCATTCCTTTAATGAAAATATTATTAGATTACCTTTTTAAATAAAAATATTTCTAGAATAACTCATTTTCTTAAATAGAAAATTAATATAGGTTCCATCGGGAATTATCTTCATTAAACCCTTTCAAGAACCCATACAAATTGAATAACCTAATTAGTTAATCCAAATATAATTAATAAGATAACATAGTAATTATGGTAACATCCCACCCAAACTTATTTGATTGAGAAGAGACATAGTGAAAAACATTAGGTGATGTAGCCAAGAACCCAAAATTTAGAAATAAATTCCAACGGATTAAGAATACATTGGGGGTGAATTTACCATTAAATACCAAAAAATAGATAATATAACTTACAAACATCAAATCCCCCTATATGATCTATGATTACAAATGTTATAACACATACAAAAAATAAAAAACTACAAAATCAGAGGGAAATGGTATATAGTATAAGGACTTACAAAACAAAAGGCATCATACCCAAGAAAATCCATGATGCAATCCCCACGTACAACCTAAACATGTTTCATTCTCCAACACCACCTGCCATAGTAAAGGTATCACATTGCATCACTGAAGAAATAAGATATGTTTCTATAAGATATGTCCTAATATATGACATCAGTAAAGACACCAAATTTCCATTCAATGGATGAGTAAAAACTTAGTAGGAATTTCCAAAAGATTTTACAACACACACAAATAGGAAAATAACTGGTTAGCACATTTTATATAAAATATTCAGAAAAAAATTAATAGTTTATATAAATCCATAAGAGAAATCTATGTGAGAAAAAAATTAAAAAA
Source organism: Viscum album (assembly GCA_963277665.1). NCBI lineage: Eukaryota > Viridiplantae > Streptophyta > Magnoliopsida > Santalales > Viscaceae > Viscum > Viscum album. Next base: position 1,570,184,301 of record OY728160.1, read on the forward strand.
TATTTTTTCCATTCATTCACATTTGGCCTAACCTTTACTATGTTCACACACACACACTGATCCATACACAAACATGCTTGGTATTACCCTTGGTGGTGGTAATTGATGACTATACTTCGTCTAGACTTTATGGGGGTAATTCCAACATTATATACCCACCTGAAAACCCATCAACCTAATTATGAACCATTCCAGGCCAATACATTTCAAATTATATAATTATTCCTTTATATGAATTTCATCAGACATCAGGTGTGCATCAAAACAATTTTATAATTAAAAAATCATTTTAAATTTACAAGCCACGAGTTTTCCAATATCTATGTAATTTTTTAATTTTCCAATACACAAACAAAAGGGGATTCCTTTATGAAATCACACAATATTTCTAAATAAAATCCATTTTTTCAAACAATCCACCTAAAGTACCCAACTTTAGTATCCCAGAGTAGGTTATTGCTTTATTACATTGGCATAAGTTTTAATTGATTTCATCCCAATGGACTGAATAGTTTTTTAGTATTGAAGAAATATATTCATACATGTTTCCAATATTACATTTTAAATAGTAATATACATAGAATAAAAATATTCATATATCCTTGATATTATTCATAATATCCTTCTTCATATCCCAAGGAAAATTAAACAAATAAAATTTTGAGCTCAGATGCTTGGTAGGGGTATACATACAACAGAATAAATTATGAATAAATAATGCATAATCAATATGGAAAGGTAACTACTTAAATACACATTCTATTTCATCAATATCTTGAGCACAAAATTAATCAAAATATAATATCTTAGTGAAAAACTAATTGATATTAATAATTTGATTAAGGAAATTTATTCTATTAGACGTCTTGATTTTTGATATCATGATATCTCTACCATCAAGACATTGCACCAAGATAGTATAAAACTATAGGTAAAACCACATTTAATTTAGATAACCTATTTTCTTCATGAGACCCTTCCATACAACAAGGGGATATATAATTCTGATCCCCACCCATCACTACATGTCCAATGCATTTCCCATATATCGAATGATTTATTTAATTCATGAACAATATTCCTTACCAAAAAATCCATCTTGAGTAAAGAATACGAATTTATAAATAGTTTCCCATTCAATCAAATACTTTAAAAATGAATAATGAATCTAGAAATTTCTTATGTATTAATCAATAAACATATCCATTATACAAGAATATATATATTTATAAAAAATGGAATATTTAATTCTCAAATGTAAGTGGTTCAAAGGATGGTATCATTAAAACATATACCCAGAGTGAATAAGTAAAATAAATTTTTGCTATCATTAATGAATAAATGTATCATAAAAATAAAACTAGAAACATTTTTAAGGAAAAAAATTTTTTCACTTTGAAATTTAATTTTAAATAAAAAATGTACAAGTATGAAGGAAAACATTTTCTTTTAAAATAACCTATTAATTTTATAAATGTAGATTAAATGTAAAAAAGAATCATGATAGTAGAAAATTTCTATCATTCCGTATATTTTAAAAAAATCCTTTTGAATATTTTTTGAATATTTCACAATGTACATTGTTTGGAAAATGAAAAAAAAAAGTCATTTCAAGCCATTTCATAAAAATTCAAACATGGGTAAAATGGTATTTAAAATAAAGTAAAAAATAGTGAAAACATTTTTAAAAAATTTTTTAGAAAACATCTACATGTAAGAGAAATATTCCCCAGTGGAGACTTAAATATAAAAAATCCCTAATAATGATTCAATTGTGAAATAAACCCTTATTACTTTAGAAAAAATTTAATCATAAGCTCAATGAAAGAAATAACTTCATATGAATCTTTAAATACTAAAAATACAAAGAGATTCATGATATATGTAACATATTATTACTATTTTGAGCTGTTACAAACCCACCTTTTTAATGAGTTTTTTGGGGTTTCATTTAGGGTTGCTTCGGGTTAAAATTTGAAGAGTTTTGAAAATTTGGGGCTAGTTCACGGTTGGTGAAAGGTTTTCCCAAACTGTGCGCACTCTTAGATAAAATTGTGCTACCTAAGGCAGTGAGATTTTACAGGGTTAGAGCATGATTATTCAAGCCATTTCCCTCTTAGTATAAACAATGTGGCCCATTTAAAACAATAATATGTCCATCTCACATGGTTTGGTCTAACCGTGTGCGTATACCAAGGAAACTATGAGTACGGTATTTTAAGTGATCCCAAATTTTATTAAAATTTTCCAAACCCCTATTTTAGATACATGATGGTCCTCCTTCAAACCAGACTCATTTCTACCTTCCCAAGATCTCACAAGGAGTATTATTTCTCCCTCATATCCCTTTTGAAAGTGATATGAATCTAGAGGAACACCCTTCAATCTTATCGTGGCCAGTTTCCTTGTCTTGATCTCATTCTCCAATGATCTCCCTTATTCTATCAAGGGTTATTTAAATCCCCAAATATATTTGTTGATCCAATAACCTATGATTTGGTATCATAAAACTAGGTTTGATTCATGTTTGTGTGATTTTCATTCTTTATGGGAAAATCCAGATTAGGGTTTAGGGTTGTGAGATCTGTTATTTTTGGTATGTGGTTTTATTTTGATGAACAGTTTATATTAACCCTTATTTCCTTGTTTAATTTAAATTTTTTTAGTTAAATGAAATTTTTTCGTTTTTATTATACAGATTTATTTTATCCTAGAAAAAAACCAATTCTAGTGAATTTAGATTTTATAAAAAAGGGGCTTTGGCATGAAATTGGAAAACCCCCAATTCCATTGAATTAAGGTGTCTACTTATGGAAATTTGTGAGATTTAAATTTTCAAATTTAAATTTTGGATGTGATGGAATATTTGTGTTAATTAAATTGTTTAATTTAATTGTGTAAAATTTATTTGAGGTAAAATTTGCGAAAATCCCCAATTCTAGTGAATAGGGGGTTTATAATGAAATTTATGGAATTGTTTAAAAATTAAATTATTGAAATTAATTTATAAAAATGGATTGTGAAATTTTTTGAATTGATTTCAAATACTTATTTTTGAAAAGTGGATTAACTTGGTTTTTTATATAAACCTTAGGCTTTTATCATGGTTAAAAGGCATTTTTTATTAAAACCTTGTTATGGTTTTTAAAGGTAAAATTGGAATATTTTAAACAGAGAATGGGATAAAGTGTATTTTAAAAAGTCTTGAAATAAATTTCCTATCATTTTATTATATTGGAGAACATGAAATCCTTAGTTATTTAGTGAGTTAATTTGGGTGACACTTTACAACTTATAATGTTATAAAACTTCATATCAACACATCACACCCCTTCGGTAATGGTGATGAGTCCTCCATGGCCATATGACCAAAGGGGTGGATATACATACTTATCATTTCATATTGTTGGTTCCCTTTTTCCTAGAACTATCATACCTATTTGGAACATTACCATGGTTCTCGTTTTTTTATTTCAAATGTATATGACTTTGTTGTAAACTACTTTACGTGAATTGATAATTTATATAAACTATTATATATAAATGTGTTTATTTAATCCATTTGGTGAAAAGCTCCATCTGTGTAAAGAACCCTTGATTAAAGGTAAATTCCATCTTTTAAAATTTATTTCCATCATTTTAAATGTGAATATTGAATTTAATTATTTCTATCTATTGAATTATAATCCCTGATTTGTTTAAATATGATTTTAATGTGACAAACCGGTTTATTAGAAACTTGAAATCAAATTATTGTTTAATTTGATATTGGAATCTTATTGTGGAATCTTTGGATGAAATCATACAATACTTTGGATCACACCGTACTTGTGCCTTCTGGTGTTTTTAGATTATCTCCTTCTAGTTTTGAGTAATAGAAAAATAACTCTTAGAGGTGGGCCCTCCTATTGAAGTTTATAACTAGTGAGTTGTGTCATTTGGGGCTTGTGATGTTTTCCCTATTTATGTACTTTGGTTATATTATATTAGGGTTTAATTTCTATGGAATTCGGGTACATTACCCCCAGTGGAGTTTCTTTTGATATACAGACTATATTGTTTACTTTACTCCTGCAATGTTTGTGGAAAAACTATTCCCACATTCAGTTTGTCTAATTCCACATAAAATTCATCTACCTAAGGATATTGGGAACACCTTTAATTATATGTCAGGTCCATCTCGATTATTGGGTTACTAGGGTACCCGGGATACTTAATGAAAGATCGGTATCATAGCTCTAGGTTGAGATTTTGTCTTGAAGTCAGTATGAATTTGTAATATCTTGTTATGATTTAAGAGGTAGTTATGATTGAGTTCCTAGATATCTCTCACTATAATAAACTTTAAGTGTCCACAGTGGTTAGGGAAATATGTCTTATGGATTAGTTTTAGTATTTTCTATTTCTTTTATTTGGAGAGAGTGAAATCCAAATTTTGTTTTTTCATTCAGTTGGGATTAATTTACCTCATTGCTCTAGTTGAGGTGATAGTGCTAACTTTCAATGATATAGGATAGGAACCACCTCTAATTCCCATTTTGGATCCAGCGGTGGTCCTTAGAAAGATATTCTAAAAGTTATTTCTCAAGAGTTTCTTCACCATAATCCATCACCGTTTAAGGGCTCAAATGATCCTTGAGAGGCTCAATAATGGTTGAGTAGTATGAAAGGATTTTTTGGGTTCTTGGACACAGCCAAAAAAATCAAAGTGAAGTGTGCCCCCTTCATGCTAGAAGGACCAAGTAGGAGATGGTGGGACACAATGGTGATGGCGAAGAAGAATAAGGGATTAGAGTGGAAGAATTTCAAGGTTCTTTTCACCGACTAGTTCTATCCAGTTTTGAGATTTTTGGACAAGGATATAGAGTTTTTCATGCTTGAAAAAGCTGACTAAACTATGATAGATTATAAAAACCATTTTACTAAGATCATAAATTTTTTAAATAAGATTATATCAAATTATTGAATAAAGGCTTGAAATTTAAAGTTGGGACTTCGTTAGGATTTTCAATCTCATGTTTTCTTTCTAAAGCTTCCTTCTTATATCTATTTTTTGGATAGATCACTTATGGTTAAAATAGAATTTTCTTCCAAGTTAGGGTTTTTAGGAGTTTCTTTCTCTTCCATTTGTAGTGTGATTTCCTTCAAGGGAAATTAGAATCATGATGATTATTATGGAAATTCTTGTCATCAGGTTCATTATAGACCTCTTGTAGTACAAAAAATTGGTCTTTTGATTTGGTACCAGTGTGGGAATCATTGACATTCAATGAGTTTTTTCAAAAAAAAACCCAATAAATGTGGATCATGTGAACATTGAGGGATATTACATAGATTCATCCATATTTTTTTTATTCTGTGTAGTGGAAAGGTAACATCATATCCTCATAAAAATGTGGTGAAATTAGATGGTTCATGTAGAAAAGGGTTCCACCCATATGCATACGTAATGAAGCTACTTCATGTAGTGGAAGAGTCTTTAGAGGAGGTGGATACGGGTCAAGTGACCGTGAGAGATACCATTACTATATCTTCGTCATTGGTGACTGCTCTATTTTATACTGGTTCATCTCACCCATTTATTTCAACCCACATTGTTAATATGCTTAATCCTTCTATAGAGATTCTATCTTATGTGATGTATATTACTACACCCCTTGGTATAAAGAGAGATTACAGTCTCTAGTGTCCCACTTGTTTCTTACCTCTATTTGATGTCAATATTTTTTTAGATATTTCTGGTTCTCAACATGAAACCTCTTGAAATCATTTTTGGGATAGATTGGCTCATGGCCAATAAATCCTAGATAGATTTTTATCTTTTATAGGTCTCCTTTACTACACTTAGTAGTGTGTCTCATGTTTTTCAAGGACAATGGGACCCAAGGTCGAGTAGATCTGGACCTTCTTGTCCATATTTTGGGAAACTAATATATGTGTTTTCCTTAGATAAAGATTTTGAATCTTTGAGTGGTGATCTCCCTCCAGTTTTCATTGAGTTTTCTGACATTTTTTCTTCTAACATATCTAGTTTAACACTAATAAAGGAGGATGAGTTTTCCCCTGATTTGATGTGTGGTACTCAAACAGTTTTCATTCTATCTTATCACATGGATCCAACTGAACTGAAATAGTTGATGTCTTAATTGGATTCCCTTATTGTGAAATGATTTATACACCTGATCATGTCACATTGGGCGGCAATGGTTCTATTTTATAATAAATTTTATGGTTCACTTCTTCTTTGTGTTGATTACCTAAAGCTCAATCAAGTTATGATAAAGAACAAGTATCCATTTCCATGGATTGATGATCTATTTGATCAATTTAAAGGTTAAAAGTGGTTCTCAAAGATTGATATTCTCTCTGGTTACCATCAATTTAGTATTAAAGAATATTAAATTCATAGAAATACCTTTCAGAGTGGCTATAGTAATTATGAGTACCTTGTTATACCCATTGGTCTAACCAATTCTCCTGCAGTATTTATGGTGTTTATGAAAAAGATTTTCCATGACTTACTGGATAAATTTATGGTAGTATTTTTTAATGAAATCCCTATATATTCTAAGTCTGAGGAGGATTATTTACAATATCTAAGAATAATTTTGGGTATTTTGAGAAATCACCAACTTTATTCCAAGATTTCGAAGTGTAACTTCTAGATTCAAGAAGTGAAATTCTTAGGATATGTGCTATTGAAACTTGTTATTTTAGTTGACCCTAAAAAGGTAAAATCAGTTATGACATGGGAATAACCCTGAAATGCTTTTGATATCTAGATCTTCTTAGGTCTAATTGGTTCTTATCTTTGATTTTTAAAATACTTCTAAAAGTTGGATTCTTTGATGATTAATCTAAATTGGAAAGGAGTAAAAAATTAGAATAATAAAGGTCATATTTCTTTTATTAAGATGAAATGTATTTTGAATACTATGTCAGTGTTGACTCTTCCATAGGTCAGGTAGGGCTATGTGGTTTTTGTGATGCATTGATTTTTGGCTTGGGATTTTTTCTTATGGAAGGTACTCATTTCGTTTTTTATGGATCTCATTAGATTAGTCCACACGAGAAGAACTATCTGATCTATGAACTTGAACTTTTAGTTGTGATATACACGCTTAAGAGTTAGAGGCATTACCTTTATGGAAAAAGTTTTAAAATGTTTTTAGACTACAATATCATGAGTTATATCTTCTCTCGAAAAGATTTTAATATCCATTAGAGGAGTTGGGGGGAATACCTGGAGTATTTTGATTTCGACATCGCTTATAACTCAGGTAAAGGGAATGTTGTTTTCGATGCTTTAAGAAGGAAACTCTCAACCCAAAGAGTGAAATAATATTCATAAGAGTATAATTTTATGGATCTCTTTGCACAATTTCATATTGGAGTTCAAGAGAATGGGGATGAGGTTTCTTTAAATAGTGTTCAGTTGATATATTCTCTTCTTGGAATGATTCTTCAAGATCAACATCTTGATGATGAGTTCTATATCATTAGAGAATCTATTTATGGTGAGGATATAGTTTCCCAGTGGTCAATCTCTAAATATGGTATTATGTGTTATCGAAATCACTTTTTCATGTCGTTAATGGTAAGGAATTGTTTTAGGTGAGACAACCATAACTCCTAGTGGGCTATGCAACCAAGAACCGTGAAGATGTTATATAGCATGCAGTGGTAGTTTTGGTGGTTAGGTATGACACGAGACATTACTTAGTTTGTCTCTTATTTCTATACATTCTAGAAGGTGAAGACCAAGCACCATATGCCTTCGGTTTTTATTCAGCCACTTTCAGTCCCTATTTGGAAGTGGGATGAGATCTCTATGGACTTTTTGGTTAGGTTTTCACATACACAAATAAATAATAATGTGATATGGGTTGTGATATATATGCTGACAAAATTGTCTCACTTTTTATGCATTTTTTATACTTATAAAGATTAGGAGTTTGGATATCTCTATGTGAGAGATTATTAATTTGCACGGAGATCCATCTACTATAGTCTGTGATTGGGATCCATTGTTCACTTCTCATTTTTGTAAGGCCTTTAGTAGGCACTAGGTTCTCACGTTCATTTTAGTATGGCATACCATCTATATTCAGATGGCCATATAGAAAGATCTATACATATTCTTGAGGATATTCTATGCGCTTGTGTTCTCGACATGGGTGGTGTTTGGGATGATAATTTGGGACTAGTTGACTTTTCATATAAAAATAGTTATTATTCTATGATCAGTATGGATAATTTAGATTCCTTGTACATTCAGTCTTGTAAATATTTATTGTGTCGGTCAAAAAATGCTAAAAATTCTTTTGTTAGACCAAGTTTCCTGCAAGATACAACAACCAAGATTCAGTTATTTTTTCATATAATGTTGCAAACCTAGAGTTGGTATAAGTCTTATGATGATCATCATCATAGACTATAGGTGTTTTCAGTTTGTGACCAGGTGTTCCAAAAAGTTTCACCCTGGTTGGGTCATCGATGACTTGGGAGGTAAGGGAAGATGTCTCCTCATTTTCTGAGACCTTGCAAGGTTTTTGGGTAGGTGGTAAAAGTTATATATCATTAATAAATTCCACCACATCTGAAATCAATACATAACATGTTCCATGTATCAGAGCTATGAAAGTATTTATCTAATCCATATCGTGATCTGAGTTGGTGTGATCATAAAGTTGACCGTGATTTATCTATGACTAAATGGTCAATTAGGATAGTTGATTCTATAACAAAGGTACTTTTTGGGAGGAATATACCATTTTTTTGAGTTCTATGGTAGTATTTTTCTAATAATCATGATATTTAGGAGAGGTATCCACTGTTGAGAGAGAAATGGCCTCATCTTTTTTGCATGGATTCTTCTTCAATGGTTTTATGGTGATATAGAGTATTTATGGTGTGGAGGTTGTAACATTATATTACTGTTTTGAGGTATTAATAAACCCTAATTTTCATTTAGATTTGGTTTGGTTTTGTTTGGGGTTTCATCAGGTTAAAGTTTTAATAGTCTTGAAAATTCTGGGCCAGTGCACGGTTGGTGCACAGTTTTCCCAAACTATGTGCCATCTCAGATCAAATTGTGCAACAAAAGGAAGTGGTATTTTTCATAGTTGGAATACAGATAGTCAATACATGCTCCCTGTTTGTAGAAACCATTTATATCATTTCAAATACATGCATGGACAAGCCACATAGTTTGTTCTATCCATATAGATATTCCTAGGAAACTATGGGTTCAGGATTTTAAGTTAGCCAAAATTTTATTGAAATTTCCAAAACCCCTATTTTAGGACCTTGAAAGACCTCCTTAAAGATAAAATTATTTATCCATTCCTTAGATATCCCAAGGAGTATTATTGGCCCCTTGAATCTGCCCAAAAGCAATCAGATGCAAGAGGAAGGCCCTTCGATATTTCATAACTATTTTCCATATCCCTATCTCACTATCCCATGATCTCTCTTCTTCACTCAAGGGTTTCATGGATCACCCCATTTATTTATGGATCCAATACCCTATGTTTTGGGATCTCAAACCTAGGTTTTATTTCTATTTTCATGATTCTCATTCTTTATGGGAAAATTATGATTAGCGTTTGGCAGTGTGAGGTCCATTGTTTTTGGTAGGTTTTTCTATTATAATTCCCAATTTATTTTGTCCAGGATTTCTTTGTTTAATTTCAATTTGATTAATTAAATGAAATTTTTTTCATTATAGGGATTTCTATATTTTTGGAAAAATCCAATTCTGTTGAATTAGGATTTTGAATAAAAAGGTGTTTTTTGCATGAAATTGGAAAACCCCCAGTTCAATTTAATTGGGGTGTGTGCTTATGGAAATTTGTGAGATTTAAGTTTTCTAACTGAAACTGTTTATTTGATGGAAGTTTTTTTCAATTAAATTGTTCAATTTAATTGTGGAATATTGATTTGGTGAAAAATTTATGAAAATCCCAATTCTAGTGAATTGGAGGTTTGTAATTAAATTGATACAATTGTTTGAAAATTAAAATTTTTAATTTAGTATAGAAAATTGGATTTTGAAATTGCATGAATTGGTTTCAAATCTTTATTTGTAAAAAACTTCTTAAAGTGGATTTTGAAAGAAACCTTTCGGTATTATCTTAGTGAAAGGAATGATTTTTATTAACAAATATTTATGGTTGTTAATGGGAAATTGGAATATTTTAAATAGGGAATGGTATGAATTTTATTTTAAAATGTATTAAAATAAATTTCCAATAATTTTTTTACTTGATAACATGAAATCCTTAGGTAGTCAGGGAGTTATTTTGGGTGACACTTTATGACTTACAATGTTTTAAAACATCATATCATGACATCACATCCCTTAGGTTGTGGGAAGAATCCGCTTGGGCCTTAGTTCTAAAGGGGTTTCTGTACATACTTTCTATTTCAAAGCATTGTGCCCTTATATCCTAGAACTATCACACCTATTTGGCACATGAAAAATTCACTCACTTATTTGTATTATAAATGTATATTCCATTTTTATAAATTGTTTTACATTCCTTGCTAATTTATATAAACTATTTTATATAAATGTGTTTATTTAAGAGATTTTTCGAAAAGTTCCATTTTTGTAAAGAAACCTTTACTAATGGTAAATTCCATCATTTTAAATTTGAAGCATTAATCGATAAAGTATTTCCATCTTTTAAATTATAAATCAAGATTTGTTTAAATATTATTTGGATGTTCCAAACCTATTTATTTTAAAATTTAAAGTATATTCTTGGTTAATTTGATATTATAATCTTGTTATGGAATATATAGGTGAAATCCTACTAGACATTGTCTCACACCATACTTGTGCCTTCGATTGTTTATAGACTATATCCTTCAAAGTTTGATCTAGGTAAAAGGATATCTTGGAGGTGGATCCAGCTATTGAACCTTGGACTTGGTGAGTTTTGTCCTTTGGGGCTTGGATTGTTTTCCCTGTTTTAGTACTTTGGTTATATTACGACGGGATTTAATTTATTTGGAATTATGGTACATTACTCGCAGTGGAGTTTTTTTTATATGAATACTGTCTTTTTTACTTTACTTTTGCAATGTTTGTGGAAAAACCATTCCCACATTCAGTTTGTATCATTCTAGGTGATAGTTTTCGACCCATGGGGATTAAGAACACCCTTTGGCATATGATAGGGTCTTCTCGGTTATTGGGTTACCAGGGTACCAAGGTAATTTCATGAGAATATAATATACCAAAGAATAAATATATACACCACAAAAAATAAATAAGTTCTCAATATGAAATATATCTCAATGAATTAGATGTTAGATGAGAAATGCATACCTCATGTTAAACATTCTTTTGTGTGGCTGTAACCTCATCTTCTTCAGGATAAATTTATTAGATACTTTCTTAAGGGACTTAATTTTGGTCTTTTGGGGAGACTAGAACCTCCAAAACATGGCTAATGAAGTTATGAAGAAGAATGGTTAGGGACTGTTCAAGCTATAAGGAACAAATTGGTTTGATGAAGTGTGGGATAAGGTCCCCCTTTATAACTAAGGAGAGGGGAACTTTTGAAATTTCTCAAAAGATTAAAATATATTAAGAAAATTATAGTGGTAAATTCTTAAAAACGAACTATAAATGCACATGCGATGACATTTTAGACCATATATTGTCAAATTTGTGCTTGTTTAAGATTATAATTATTTTTAAAAAAATTAATAAAATATTAATACTATAAAATATCATTATTGTAAATTTTGATTATATTCATTAAATTGAATTTAAAAACATCAAGATAGCAATTCAAATTCAAAACAACTGTTAAATTATATATTAAACATGTAATGGTCATCAATAAAGTTCATGGATAACCTTAAATATATAAAATTATGAAACTTTATTATTTTTAATATCAATTATTTCATTTTTTCACTAATTAAATAATTATTTCATCAACATTGTCTAATATTTTATGTTAATTATATAAAAAATAAAAATAAAGTACCATGATGTAGATAAATATTTAAGATTTCAAAATACTATTTATATTCAAACATACCCTTTTTATAACATCAAATAAAATTATCATAGTTATTAAATACAATACTGTGAGATGTTTGACTTTTCATGAAATAAAATATTATAAGGGTCATAATCTAATCCAAATTTATAAAAAATGCATACAACTGAATCATGAATCAGTATGAAAAAATTTTAATTATCCAATAATATTAAATCAATTTTTATGGTCATTTTATACTAATCATTTTATTTTTAACCAAAATTACCCTATTTACACTTATCGTGGTAATAAAATTACAATACTTATTGTCTGTGTTGGATAAATAAATATATATATATATGTAAAATTTATAATTAATGATTCTAAATATGGAATATTTTCTTAATATTCATCTCCCATATGTGAAGGAATTTAATTTAAAAATAATATTGAAAAATGAAACAAAATTGTTTTTTCAAGAAACATGTCTTCTTAAGCCCAAAATCACACTTATACCAAAATATGGTGTAAGGATGATTAAAATGTAACTAATTAGATTATATATATAGAGATGTTATATAATTTAATTTTATATCAAATTAAAATATTAAAGGTTATTTTTAATAAAATGAAAATTGTAGTTTTATAAAAATATATCTTTTTATTATTCACTGGAAAATAAATCCTTTACGAAAAATACCATAAAATCACCCTATGTAAATTTTAATATTTTGATTAAAAATTATATTATTTTTGTAAAATAAAATTTATATATGTTCTATAAATTTATTACACTATTCAATCATAAAATGAAAGAAACACATTTTTGAGGAAAACTTATTTTTGATGAATTTAATGACTTTAATAAAAATAAGGTTATTATTCACAATGCATAAATTAATATATTAAAATTTAGTGGGATAATTATATATTTATTAATGTGTTTAATACTATTCAATATCACTAATTTAATATCTAGATTTTAATGATCTCGTTTTAATAATATTTCATTGGTCATTTATGTAGGGCGTTACTTAGCTTGTACATTATCAAATATAGTGTTCTGTTAATATCATGGGATGTTACATTATACAATCGTAACTAAATTTATTCCTCTAAATTTGAACATGTATTTGGTAATAAAGGGTATGAAATCTTAAAATTATTTCACAAAAATCCCACGTCATAAAAATGGTTAACAAAACATCCTCTTAAAAACAAGGAAAGTGAAATCTGAATGTCACCAAAAATTAGTTTTACCAATAGAAGAACATTAGTGGAAAATTAAAACATGGTTATGGATGAAAAAATAACTCTTAAGTATTATTATGCATTAATATAGAATATGGCCATGATATATTTATCAATCCAAAAACCATAACTCCATGATGGGTTAAAAGATCATTGATTCCTTAGTAAGAAAAGTAATTTGATAACGTTTTTATTTCATGTTTCATTTTCCAAAGTAAAGTAATTATTTTAATATTGACATAATGTACACAATAAAATAATTATACTTGATTTCATTCCATGTTATAAGAAAAATATCATCATTTTTTATGCTTCGATCTATTTACGTTGCGTCTCTTACTCTAGGAAATGGGTATTCATGATTAATGTTTCTTCATTATAGAACTTTTAACGAAATATGAGATCCACAATTTATTCCTTCAACCTATAAATATTTACAAAAACCAAAATTGTTTGAAGATGTTATCCAATATGATAAACCATAAGTTAAACACAAACAATAATATATAATGTTTAACCTAATCTATTATATATGTTGATAACCTCACGACTATTATGAATTAAAAAACCAAAAAATATGAATAAAATTACTAAATTTCCAAATATCAATATATCATTAATCCCCCATACAATATCTATTACCCACATTCTATTACCATGATAAAATATTCTCCTAGAAAATTTTGATCACCATAATGTTTTTTTTAAAACAAGCATTCTTTAAGAAAATAACACTCTATTTGTTCCTTAAATAAAATATTAGATTATAAAATTTATTTCATAAATCCTAGAAATTATTTAAACTCCATAATAAATTAATTTTTCATTAAACAATTTTGAAGGTCACCAATACTATTCCATTTACTTAATTAGTGTCAATTTTTTCTTTACCCAACCAAAATAAAAATCTATAACATAATAAGTGTAATCTTTCCCATTTTTATATATTCTCTGAAATATCACCTTACCAATAATCTCATACATTTGATATCATACTATTCAACATTTTCTCTCAAATACTTAAATAAAATATACTTAAGTACAATCCATGTGAATTTATTGATTATTATATCCAGAATATCATTGATAAAACACTATTACATCATAATTGTTGAATCCAAATACAAAATTAATTTAATAATTCTACTTAAACTATAGTAATATAATAATATTTACCTGGATTCTTTTTTTTCTTATGAAATATTTTATCTTGATGATTGGGGCATTAGTTTGAGTTGTTCCCCATCTTCTTATAGTTGAAACAATGAACATTAATGTTATCATTCTTACCCTTACATTAACATTCCTAGTGGATTTTCTCTCTAAGATTGTTTCCAATACCAATTCCATTTAAGAAGGTACCGGGGTTTTCATTACACAATTATCACATGTGGTAAAACCCTTTACTCCCTTCTCCACTTATCCATTTTTTTCACCCACTTTTTCACTCTCTTCCATTAAAATCCATAATAAATAGAGAATTATTTATCTATCTTGATATAACGAAATATTATATCCTTGAATGATGATAAGTTTTAGGAGAATAGTTCCCTTCTATATATTTTCTTAAGACCATGAAGTAAATGATATTTTGTACTATTTGGACTGCGTGAATTTATAAGATTACCATTACTACTACTATGTTCCATTACTAAACATTTTCATACCCTATATTAGATTATAACATTATGAAAAATTAGTGAAATGCATAAAAAATTGGAAATTTGGGTATTAATATTTTATAAATCATAATATTGGTTTCTTTGGGAATATTTAAAACATTTATCAAGGTTTTTCATTTACTAACCATATTTTACAAAATCTAGTTCCCATGTTCTCTAATAAATATCATCTCATAAGAACTATAAAGACCCCTACTCCAGTAACCCAGAATCAGTGGTTACATTATTACATTGTCATAAGATACAATTTATCACATCCCAAATGACTAAATAATTTATTAGTCTTGATGAACTAGATAAAAACATTTTTTCCATATTACATTGGAAATAAAAAAATATTTTTCATAAAATTAATTATTTATCCTTCATATTATTCATAATATCCTTATTAATATCCTAGGCAAAAGAAAAAAATATAAGGGTTATCTTAGATACTCATTAGTGGTATGTGTATAATATAAATATTTATGAATAAATAATGCATAATTAATATGGAAAGGTAATTAACATAACAAAAATTCCCTTTAATTAATATCTTGGAAAAAAATTCATCGATGAATAATATCATAGTGAGAATATCAAGGATATTAATAAAAAAATTCTCAATAAATGAAATTCAAGATATTATATGTCATGATTTATGAGATCGTGATATCTCTATCAATAAGACCTTCCACCAAGACAGTTTAATCCTCTTGGTAAAACCCCATTTAATTTCAAAAACTGATTTGTCTCATGAGACTTATCGATGCATTGAGGGGATATATAATTCTTATCCTCACTCATCACTTCTTTTCCACTTTATTCCTCATGTACTAGATGACTGATTTAATTCATGAACAATATGTCTTACCAATAAATATCCATATTGAATAAAGAATAAATATTTATCAATAATTCCCAAGTCAACCAAATACTATCAAAATGTAATATCCTTTTTAGAAATGGTATACATCATATTAAATTATCATATCAATGATACAAGAATATGGATATTTATGAGAAATGAAATATCCAGTGATCTCATTTTTATGAATGATTCAATGGATGGTATCATTAATACATATAACCAACATTGAATAATCAAAATAAATGGTTGTTTCCATTGATAAATATATGTAACTTAAAAAGATCCTTAAAACCCTTTTTATGAAAATAAGTTTTTCAATTTTAAATTCATTATAAAAGAAGAAAAATCATGTACGAAGGAGAAAATTTTCATTGAAAATAACATTGTAAAATAGGAAAGGAAGTTGTAGTTTATCAAGGTGGAAGGATGGTGGAAAATCCACTCATGATTTATAAGTTAAAAAAAATTAATTCTATATTTTAGTATGTAAATTCAAAAAGTACCATGTTTGAATAATGAAAACCAAATTCATTTCAATCTATTTTTGAAAAATTCAAACATTGGTGAAATGACTTTATAAAGTTGTAGGAAAATAGTAAAAACCTATTCGAAATCACTTTTTAAAAACATGGAAATTGAAGAAAAATATTCCCTAGTGGATAATTGAGCATAAAAATCAAAAATTATTATTATATTTTTAAATAAACCCCTAAAAAATTAGTAACTTTTGAATCATAAGATCCATGAAAGAAATAACTTAAAATGAAACTATAAATATCAAGAAGACAAATAAATTCCTGATGTAATTTTTTAAAGAGGATATATATACACCACAAAATATTAATAAATGGTGAAGATGTAATACTTATCACAGAATTAATGTGAGAAGAATAACCCTTACCTCATGTTCATCATGACTCATAAGTGACTTTAACCTCTTCTTCTTTGGAAGACCATCTTCATATCCCGTCATAAGGGACTTAATGATGGTCTTTTGAGGATTCCATAAACTCTAAAACATATATAAAGAAGTTGGGAAGATGGTAATAACTTGGATTATCTAGGATTAGCATAGTGGTGTGAAGAAGTGAGAGTGGAGGTGCCCATTTATAATTTAGGTGATACACGATTTTGGATTTTCTCAAAATATGAAAAATATATTATTATTTTTCTAGATCCAAATGATTCCAAATTTTTTATAAATGAATTGGGATGAACTTTTTGACTAAATATTGTCAAATAAGTTATTATTTAATTTTTTTTATTTTTAAATAATGTAATAATATCTTCATTCCATAAAATATAATTATTATCAATCATAATACTATTCATAACTTTGATAATAAAAACATTAATACAACAAGTCAAATTTGAACCAAATAATTTATGATATCATAATAATGTCATTTTTGTATATAAAATTCATGGATAACCTTAAATATCTCAAAATATATTAATTTTAGTATTTTTAATATCATTTATTTCATTATTACATTAATTAAATAATTACAGCATCAACGTTGTGTACGAATTAAATATAATTATTTATTAAAAAAATTAAAAATAAATTATCATGATGTATATAAATATTTTATATTTAAAAATTGTATTTATAATTGAACATAACATTTGGATAACCCAATAATAAAAATATTATATTTATGAGAAACAAGAGTGTGACATGTTTGAATTTTATTTAAATATAATACTATAAAGGTCATAATCTCATTAATATGGATATAAAATGCCATATTTTCTAAATTTAGATTCATATGGATAAAATGGAATCATGTAATAAAATTAATTTAAGTTTTAGGATCATTTTATAGTCCATATTAGTTTATTTTTAACTAAATTTACCTGATTTACCCTTCCCTTGGTAAAAAAATAAATATAGAAACAATTAATTTTGTAAAAAAGTAAAATAGAACTATTTACCAAATGTTGACCCATTTATTAGAAATATTGAATCTATTTTTTAAGATTCATATCATATAAGTGGCTGAATTTAATTCAAAATTAATCCCCCAAAATGAAACATAAAACAACTTTCTTGAAAATTGTAGTTTTAAACCCAAAAATTTTCTTATAGAAAATTAATGTATATGGATGATTAAAATGAAATTAATTAAATTGTATTTACAAAATTTAAATTATTTTACATTGATATCAAACTAAAATTATAAATGGACTTTTTAATATAAATAAAATAATTCTTTTATAAAAATCAGTATTTTTCACTCTTTACTAGAAAATAAATCATTACACAAAAAAATCAAAAAAAATCACCTTAAGATAATTATAAAATGATAATTTAATAAATGATAATATTTTTATAAAATAAAATTTATTTAACGGCCATAAATTGATTATAATATTCACTCATAAAATTCAAGAAATACATTTTTGGTGAAAACATATTTTTATAGAATGAAACTAATTTAATAAAAAATAATATTCCAATTCAAAAAGCATAAATTAATTCATTAACAATGAGTTTGAAAATTAAATATTTCATAAATTAGTTAATACTATTCATTCCTTAAAATTTAATGGCTACGTAATAATGACAACATCTAAATAATATTTCTTTGTTCGTTTAATTTGGGTGTTGTGTATCTTATTTGATATTAAATATAGTGTTCTTATAAAATATTTGGGTTTTGAAAACCATGTTTTTATGTCCTATAATGGTGGAGATAATGGATAATCTTCCTAACTCTTAATGGATGATAAAAAATAAATAAAAACACTTCCAATTTCTATATCATGGCTCACAACGCCTTTAAATTAATTGAACCAAACAAGATATCCTCACAATTCACATAATAAAACATAGATATATCCACAAGAGAAACTATCTATGGCTCTAAGATAGAGGAGTAGATCATATATAAGAAGAAAATAGGATATCAAGGGAATATTTGTGATTCTAGAGCTACATTGCACTTTAATTCATCCAAAAATTACTTCCCAATCAAATGGAATCAATATGGTATCCTAGGGAAGAAAATGAGATGGAGACCCTAGAAAAAAATGTGACTAAAGAGAATTATGGTCCTTAATATGAAATGAAACAACAATTTTTAGAGAATTAACTATACATCACTTGGTTAGGTATCAATTTTTATCAAAACATGTGCCAACTATATATATTCCACTATCTATCAAATAGAGATTGGCATAGTTATGCAACTTGGTATTGGAAAACCATGTTCCAACCATCTGTTTCTATAGTCTCAAGGACAATACCTCACATGATTGGATGAAATGGATTGAAATACCAGGAACCAACCATGCCTTTCATATATTCCAATATACATAATTTTTCCTAGGCCCTGGCATTATTTTTAAAACTATTCTACAACCATGTTCCTACTCAGAAACTCCCATCCCATTTTTCATAGGTTCTTTGATATAGTGTATAATTTTTCAATAAAACGCTCAAAAGGTGGACCTCCAGAAACACTCCAAAAATTCAAAACCATCTGGGAACTCTATGATCATAAATAATGAATCATATAACATGAAAATAAAAAAAATAGTAAAATACCATATTCAGGAGGTGTAAAGCTCTCCCCACCATTGGTATTTTCATTCTTGAAAAGTATAAAACCAATTTTTTCTTAAATATCTTGTCTTACTAATCCAACATTTCTTTTTCCTGCTCCCACAACTCTTCATAAATCTGACCATGTTTTCATAAAACCCATAAAAAAAATTGATTATTTTTTTATGAAAGATATTTCCATGCCTATCCAAAATCTATATTGGCCCATGGATTGACATAGTATCCATTTTTAGATCAACATGGACACATCGAATCACATCATCCTGATTATGTTATAACTTCATCAATTGAGATATATAAAATGTATTATTCCTAGAACTAGACTTTGGTGACAAAGACAACTGATATGTAACATCACCCACCCATTTATTTATCAAAAAAATTCTAATTTACCATGGAGAAAAAATTCATTTCTTAGAAAAAGACAATATCCTAAAATTGGAGAGACTATCAAAAACACTTCATAAGGTGCATGAAATAATAACAGTTTTTTATGATGATCCACATATTATTTGTGACAATACATTTCTATTTCCATCTAATATCTAATCATATTAATTTTCTATGTTTTTTCTTTAAAAGATCCAAATTTGATATGTAAGGCATCACTTATTTCTAGAAAATGAATTGGATAAAAATCATGACACCCATAAAATGCTTTTAAAGAAGCTACATTTAACTTTTCTTAATGACTGTTGTTGTATGAGAACTCCACTAATGGTATATTCTCTTCTCAAGAAACTCAAAAATCCATCATAATTTCTATAAGAATGTCTTCTAATGTATTGATCATCAGTTTTTATTTTCCATTAGTTTGAGGATGATAAGATATGCTCAAGGTAAACATGGTTCCAAGAAACTTCTATAAGAACTTCCAAAAGTGAGATATAAATTTGGGGTCCTTGTTAGATAAAATTGATATAAAAATGTTATTCCCCATGAAAATTTCTTGGATGTATAGTTTGGAAAAATCTTCTATCATATTAGATTCATAAGTATGGATGATACGAGTCGATATTGGGAGTTGATCCACAATCACCCATATGGAATCATGTTTCCAAAACATTATTGTAAGACCTATCACAAAACACCTAGTATTTTTCTACCATTTCTATATAGGAATCAATAAATCATGGAACATTATAGCTATCCCTTGGTGATGTACCTTGACTAGATGATAGATGAGACATATCGAGATGAACTCATCTACTTTCCTCTTTATATCATGCCACAAATATTATGCTTTCAGTTCCTTATACATCATTTGGATACCAAGATGATTAACCTTTCTCAATTTCAAGTAGGTTGAAATAGATTTTTTAAGATAATTTGGATAAACCATAATAAAATCTCTAAAACACAATTATAGATATCACATCTTAAATCTGTCCATAAATTTTCTCCACACAAATGATTTTTAAACTCATTGTTAAAAACTCAAGATTAGATGTTTGAGAATCTCAAACATGATCCATCAAATTAAAAATTAAATAAATTAGAAAGGAAAATACATCTTTTCCTTCCTCTGCACAATCTATATTTATACCAGCTATAACTGACATAATCATCCATTGATATGAATCGTATTTAGCCAAATGATTACATGAACTTCTACTCAATGAATTCACTATATAATTCCTTTTAGAAATGTATATATCAAGTCAAAAATAAAACATATATAGGTATTCCATCCATCTAGGTTGTGTAAGATTGAAATCAATTTGTGAGAAATTGTGTTTTAGGATCTTATGATCTGTAAACAGTATAAATTTCTCACAAAAATGATTGTGACACCATATTTTTATTTTTATGATCTACATTGTCTGGTTCCATGTCTGGTGTTTGGTAATTTTTCTCATGAACCCTAAAGTGCTATTATAAAAACCCAGGCTTCTCATACATATACATTACATCATTTTTGCAAAAAAAATAATTGGTTACACAATCACACAACTAAAAACCCCATTAGTCTAGTGGCTTTGGGAACATGGAAACATAAACACTAGTATATAAGAGAGTCTCATTATCTTGAAATATGTTCTTCATAACTATAAACCTTCATAGACACATCATACATAATACATATCTATATAACACGGGTAAAGGAAACATAATAAATGGTGACATCAGATGCCAAGTAAGGGTTAATAGGGGAGATATGTAAGAATAATCATGAGCATAAGGGTATCAGAACATGATCATAATATTCAAATATTATACCCTAAATATAAAATATCAAAATCAAGAGTTGCAGAATCATGATTGGAAGTTCATAAGACATGAATCATAAGGGAATAAAGATCAAAATACATAAAATTGTCACATATAAATAATATATTGAATTTTGGCAGGCACATAAACATATAAAATGATTATATATTAGTCAAGGTTCACTTCTAATTCTATATTAGTTGAATGGATTCACTCCACAAATAATATTAGAATTCAATATTCACTCCCATTATAATCTTAGAGGAAATTTCCTTTAGTGAACTGGTTTCACTCCCTAATCCAACTATTTATATCTCGTGAGATTTAAATCTTTAACCAATGCATTTTAGGATGATATAGGTCCTACATATCACTTAATGAAATCATAAATATGTGTTCCACATGATAATAAATAATAATAATATCATACCCCATGATGTGAAATAGATATCATAAATATGTAATCATATAATAACCTATAGAAAAGTGACATGTTTCATAACCATTTCTTTAAAGCATAACCTATTATAATAAGCAGGTTTCATATATGTTTAAATATGGTATAACATGTGGAAGAGAAACAATTGTCATAAACATGATTCCATCAAAACATAAATCATTAAATAAATAATATGAATGTTATTATTGGATAATATCTCCTTTAATGAATATGGAATGTCAAAGGATTTCATCTCAGATGAAAAATAACTTTGGAAGATCATTTAAAAACATTACTGGAGGAAAATATCCTTCCTTTTCAAAAAAATATTTTTAAATCATAAAATTTTTCGAAAACCATAAAAACCTAAAAAAAAGATTTTAAGACCAATAAAAAATTAAAAAAATTAAAATCATTTTCCTTGAAAATGATATTCAAATATCGTTTAAAATATTTTTGAAATCATTTTTAGATAACATGGTTTTTAAATAAAATAAATGTTTGATCGAAGAGATAAATAAATTCATATTTTCATAAAAATATTTTATTAATTTTCATAAGTAATAAAGAGTGGGAAAATGGTACCATTATATGAAGACATCATGAAAAAAAGGTTAATAAAATTCTTGAGAGATCTTAAGAAATGGATAATATGATTTCTTCAATTGAACCATAATCATAAACAATTCTTATAAATGATGAGATTGTAGAAATAAAATATTTCCTCTTTGGAAAAATTAAATAATAATAACCATGAGAAAATAACATTACATGAAACATAAAATATAAAGTAGAATAAAAAATTCTTGATATTAAATATAAATGGGGTTTTATATACACCTCGTGATAGAATATAGGGGCATAACATAATGTATGTCTCAAATAAGGTAAATTGAGATAAAAATCCCCTTACCACTTTGGTAACCATTTAACCATAAACCCCATGAAAGATAGATCCAAAAATGGATATGTAAATACCAAAAAAATTAATTAAGATATCCATAAAGTACATTCATGGGCATTATGTAAACCACATATAAGAAATAGGTGCTGAACATGGATTGTGTCTCATGGAAAATAAAAGTGAGGCAGAAATTTCTTACCTTAATTGTTGAATCTCATCGTACTCATTCAGTACTCTTATATAATAAGAATAAGTTTATTATATGTATATAAAATAACCATTTTAATATATATAATACCATATATTATTTTATTATGACCCTTTATTAACTATTTATTAAAAATTCCATGTTAAAGTTACGTTTCAAGTAATGTCCGTTTTTTTGTATAAGTTTTAATTTGTAATATTCTTGGTAATCTTAAATTAACAATGATTTAATAGTATAAATAATGATAAAAATGATATAAATATCATATATATATTCATTATATATTTATTTAAATTAATATATAAAATATATAAATATGAAATGAAATATACAGTTCATGGAGACGATAGGTTGTTTGTATGCAAGAATGTTGTTTTTATTTTTCTTATCCAATTGAAAGAAAAAATATATTATATATTCTCATTCAAAAATAATTTTTATTTAATATATATAAAATTTATTTATTAAAACCACACTTAATATATTCCATGTAAATTTTGAATGAATCACATCTCTTTACAAGGTAGTAGTTCCTCGTACACACGAGTGATGTTATCATATCCCCAAAAAAATGGAATGAAAGAGGTTATGTGTGATATAAAAATTATGTAATAATAATAAAATCATGAAAATAATATATATAATATATTAACTTTAATATATCATTATTCCCAATATTTAAAGGTGGTAATGGAAGAATTAATGACATTATTTCATGAGGTTATAGTCCACCATAGACACGAACGATGATCGTGTATCCAATTTGATTGAAGTGTGTGAAAGTGTTTGTAGTACCCTTAACACAATAACATCGTAGTATATCTTATATAATAATTTTATTATATAATAATGATATTATAATAATTTAAGGGGGTGGAGAAGAAAGCAAAACAAAAATGCATATTGATGAACGCTACTTCTTTTCTCGGTAAATCCTTTTGGTTCTAACTAAAGGAATTCTTTTGTTGGAATTATTAAAAATTGAGGACTATTGTTATTGATTAGGTAATATGGTAAGATGTTTTTATAGGTATTGTTTTATACAAAGGTATTTATAGGTGTGAAAAATGATGGGGGTGAGTGCCCTTTTATAGTGGAGGAGAAGTGGGATTCTTGTAAATACCGAAAGGTAAACACAATTGGGAGGTATCTCTTTCATCATGTTCCTCCAATAATGAAATACTAGATAAAATAGGTTTTATGGTCTATATAGGTCTATAAAATGGTTTTTCAACAATTTTAGGGACATTACTACACCATATATCTTATGTTTAACTACAAAATAATCATATTTTTACCTTAATCACTATAATTAATTTTATTTCCTTTAAATAATCACTTTGTTATAAAATTAAGTTTACCTTATTATAAATTATAAATAATTATGAATCTAAATATGATATCAATTACTCCAAATTATAATCATATAATTGGAAAAAATTAATTTAAAATTAATCTCAGAGATAGGCGAGACCATAGGTTTTTTAAGTTAAAATGTTCAAAAGTTTGAAATGTTTTTATATCGAATTTCCATGTGAAATTGATTCCAAAGACCAAAATTGGATTAATATATTAATAATTTAACTAAATTTAATTTAAAACCAAATATAAATAAATTAAATGAAAACCCATTTTTCAGTTAAAATTCTGTATATTTCATTATTCATCAAAAAATGAAATATTTCAGAAAAATGCCAAAAATTCGCACTAAGATAATTTTTAACTTTGAAATCAAAAATGAATCTTATTTTTTCACATTATACTTCTGAAATTGTTAAAAAATTAATTTTCTTATTATTTACAAAAGAACATAAACATTAGTTCTTTTGAAAAAAATCATATTTTCAAAATAGATAGACTTTACCAAAAATTATGTATTTTATTATAAATTTGTTTTATTTATATAGAAATACTATAAATAATATTTCAAAAATAGTTATTAATATACATATTACAATTTTTAATGGATATTTTATAACTATCTTTCTTAAACAATTATAAAATTTTATTTCTAAGAAACTCATAGATGTGTGTAACGCAAGCTACGTTAGTGTTGTAACGCCCTAAGTTTTTATGGACTATTTTTTTGAATAAATAATATTTTCATTTACATAATACAATTAACTAACTCAAAAATTACTTTCACATTTTACGGACATTGAAAATGTAACAAGGAAAAAAACTTGGCATACGTTACATGGAAGATCGACTTGGTCTACATTACACTGAATATCGACTTGGCGTATGTTACACAAAACACCAACTTGGTGTACATTACATGCAACATTGATGTTTCTATGAACCATAATTTTTTATATTATAATTATTTAAATAATATAATTATAACCTATCTTTTAGACATAGTAATATAAATAGTAATAACTACTTTTCAAATATTTTTTATAATTGATAATGAAATATATGATTTTTTGTAATGTCTTTATATGTTTAAAAATATTATTTTGTTGAATGAAATGATTTTAATAATAAAATTAATTTTAGACACACTTATAAATTTAATTTGATAAAATAAACTTCATTTTTGAATTTATAATTTTTAAATTATATTAGGGTGAATTTTTGGTATTTTTCTGAGAAGATTCATTTTTAGATGAATGCTGAAAATACCAAATTTTAATTCAAAACTACTTTTTCGTCTAATTTATTTATAAGCTTAATTATATTTTATTTTTGTTTACAATTTTAATTAGATTATATTTTTATCAGTTAATAAAATTTTGGTAATTTTAACCAATTTCACATTGAAATTGTACATAGAAACATAGAAAAATTTTGATCATTTTTACTTTAAAACCCCTCATTTTCAACCAGACTGTGGTATTAATTTTAAATTAATTTCTTCCAATTTGGTGATTTTAATTTTTAAAAATGGATTAAATATTTTAAATAATAATTATTTCTAATTTATAATAAGTTCTTCATGGTTTTTTATAAAACAATATTAGTGAAAGTAATTAAAATTAATTACATTGACTAAGGTAAAATTAAACTTAAATAAGGAAAAATCGTAAATTTAAGACCCAAAATGATGTAGAAACTTGTCCAACACCCATTTTAAATCCCTTACTCAGTCATTAACCTACCATTATTTTATTTTTTTCGGTTTTATGTCTTTTTGTAGGTAAAATGTGGGTACACCGAACTTGTTTTCAAAAATACCAAGTGAGTCATTTCCCTTCCCTATAAAAGGACACCACCTATCCATCTTCTTCAAACATATCAAACCTATTTGGTTTGGAAAATATCTAACCAATACAATTCTAAAAATACCTCCATTTCTCATAGAATAATTCCCTTAGGTATAAGGAAAACCAAGGAAACTTTTTGGAAAAATAAAAAAGAGTTACTCAATTAAGAGGTAACATCTTATCTCAAGTCCTTTATTTTATTTTCTTTCTCCACCCCCATATTTTTTTGAACATTTTATTACAAAAAAATGTATCCAAAATATAATATGATTTTTTATGCTAAGGTTTAAACCTACCAATGCACACACATCCATCTAATGGATATTGAACATACTTTTATGTATACGATGAACAACTACCTCACTAAACAATGTTTGTTCAATTTTCCTTACCACCTCTCATGGTGGAAATTATGATGTAACCTCTATTTATAAATTTTATATTATTTTTATTATTATTTTTAATATTTTGACTACATTTAAAATAAATATCTTTCTATATTCCCATAGGTGTTAATGCGAAAATTTTGTTTCAGGAAGTGTGGACTATCGCCCCCTCAAAGGGATATGATTCCTTCATATACTATGGAAAATTAATTAAAGACAGGTTTAGTGAAGTTATATGATATTTTTAAAATTATAATTATAATTTAATTACATTATATACATATACACATATATTTCATTTTCTTTTCTTCTTTCTTTCAATACAACAATAAAAATGGAAACAACATTCATCTGTATATAGGACTTACCATATCTATGAATAGTGTTTTCCATTTCATATATATATATTATTTAGAATATTATAATACAAATATGTAGAATATAAATTATATTTATATCATTTTTTACATTTTGGAATAATGATTTAAATATAATGAGAAAAGATATAACAAAGTAAGACACATGCGAAAAATAAAGTGAATATTATTCAAAGCAAAACCTTAACATAGGATTGTTAAAAAGAAGGAAATATAATGTTGTAATAAAACCATATTTTTTATTACATATAATAATATGGTTGATGTATTCCTGTCATTAGGCGTGGAAAAAAACAATTATATTTTTTTCCTAGTGCAGCACAGTGGCTGACCAGGGTCCTCTCTCTTAAGGAGCCTTCTCAATGTAGTTCACCTACTTCTTGTATATCACCTAGACTATATATTTTTAGTGTTTTTATTATTTAATTAAAATAATGACAATATTTTTGTGTTTTTTATTTAAAAATACAAACAATCATGGAATACAAACAGAATGAGTTTAGAAGAAAGTACTTGGTTTTGGGGTTCAGTCTTGGATTCAATCATTATTTTCCATTATGTGATTTATTTTTATTTTGATAATACAAAAATGAAATCTCGTGTTTGAATCAATATTATTTTATAGAATATAAATAGTTTGACTTTCATGTCATTGGGGGCATCACCCAATCAGGGAAATTCTCCTCACCAATGCACGATACTCAAATCTACCACAAACAATAAAACAAATATTAAATAAAATTCATGAATATCTTGACCTCCACCACATGCCAATTCTCGGGGTTAGAATCTCATTTCCAAGAGTAAGATATTACTTGGTGGAGTGGTGGAAGGGGGAGAGAGAGAGAAGAAAATAAATTAAGAAAAATGGATGGAGAACACAAATGCATGGATTAAAACTAAAATTTTAATTAAAATTTAAATTGAATCTAAAAGAAAAATAAAATAAAAAAATTAGGGGGGAGAGAGGAGTAGTAGTGGCCCATGCCATGGTGGGATCCCTCCTTGGATGTGGGTGTCGAGCTAAAGATTTGAGAAGGAGGCGAGGGCCTCCTTTAATAGGCCTAATTTTTTCCTCTAACAGTTTGCACATTGTTGACACATTAAATTTCCTATTCACGTGTGAACCCCTTCTTCAAAGTTGTTCATAAATATGTTTTCTGTACACCATAAAAATATTAACTCATTTGGGCGTTGGAGAAATGAGTTATGAATTTTTCATTGGCAGTTTCGTTTTCTAGATGTAGGTTTCAGGAAGCTTCCTTCAAAAATATAACATCCCATTATAGCTTTAATGACATCAAAACTTCCCAAAATTTGATGTAAAGTCGGCCCTATGTGTCATTGTGCTATCCCATGTTTACTCTCCTCAATTTAAGGTGTGTATGATGATATGTGGTTCCGTTACAGTGGTGGGTTCCACGTTGTCCGCTCAGAAAACCTTCCATCTTCAATGAATTTTTAGGAAGACTAGTTATTTGAATCAGCTCTAGGTCCTGAAGAGAAATTTGGAGGAAATAAAATCAGGATTCTAACAAAAAAATCACTAAAGTTGGAATTATATTTTTTTGGAAATGACAAAAATACCCTTGTGGTAAAAATATATCCAAAATCCAAAATTATGCACTTTTCACAATTTTGCTTATTTTCAATCTAAAATTAAAATTACCCATTATTTTAATAAAAAATTTAAATAAATGGGTTTTATCATTGAAAAACAGTAAAAAATCCTCATTATTTTATAAAAAATATGCACATAAATTTGTTTTGTTAAATACCCACACACTTAAATCAGGCTTGTCCTCAAGCATAAAATCTCAACATGGAAATCAAAGTACACCAATGTTACTAATATTCAAATTGCAATGCAATAAAATAAAAAAAATCAATGTGAAATCAAAATTTCAAAAATCAGAATAAAATATTAATTTAATTTCCCATTTTTCAAAGAAACAAATAATTCACATATTTTAATTTTCCACTTTAAAAATTGATGGAACTTATCCTTTAATTCATTCAAGGTCCTTGATTCATTATTATTAAGCATTCCAAGTCATGATTTACCTCACTTTTGATTCTTTTCTCTCATCACTCATGATACAATTTAGGTAGATTTATGCTCATATCATTAGAACATGGTCCTCATTCATATGCTTGTAAATGAACTATATTCTCCACTTTGTAAAGATACAAGACACATAAAATCATGAGTAATTGCAATAAAGGTTCAAATTACTTTGAGGCTTAAGGTTAGTAGGATTTGATGCTTTAAAATTTAAGGATCAAGGAGAAGGTTTATCTCTTATGTACAATGCATGATATCAAAAAGTGTAATGAAATTCTCCCCTTTAAAGTAAAAAAAAAACCACTTCTCAAAACTCAAAGTAATGGTTATGATCAAATTATGCGTAATGAATGATTTGTGCACCCTCTTGAATATTTTTTTTATTTTTCTACTTTGTTTATTTTTTTGAAAGTTAGGATTAAATCAAACCTCACATCCATCACCTAACCACATACTATCAGAAGATCATTGGTCTGGAAAATAGTGATTTTTCTATGAAATCACAACCCATTTTTCTATTTTTTTGGATATTTTTCTCATTTTTTCATTTTTTCAATTCAAGAAGGGAAAAAAATAGTGTTGAATGAATGATTCCATGAGCTTTTACAATTCCCATAATAAAACCCCCACACTTCTTCCTTATAATGTTTATCATCTCATTCACCATGATTTCCTTTACCCCAACACTTCAACTTTAAAATATCATGAAAATACCGATAGTAGGGTAGGAATGGATAAAAATGGCTTGAAACATGGCTCATCCCTATAAAGGTCATT
Organism: Viscum album; assembly: GCA_963277665.1. Lineage (NCBI taxonomy): Eukaryota > Viridiplantae > Streptophyta > Magnoliopsida > Santalales > Viscaceae > Viscum > Viscum album. The sequence continues at coordinate 1,570,214,236 of OY728160.1, forward strand.
CATGGTATCTATGGGATAAAAGAAAGATTGATGTAAAGGTGGTATTTTAAGGAAAATTAGTTTTTCAAAGGATGCCTTAATCATTATAAATGTGTTTTTTCACAGTTATAGCTTTGAGAAGTTTCAATACAACTTCTGGTCGGTTACATGTCCCAAGATCACTCATGAAATATGATCAAGATAAATAGTAAGTAATTGGTCTAGAAATCCTCTCATGAATGAGACATATGATTTTGGACAATAATTCAAGGCCTGATTAATAATAACAAATAAATTGACATAAATTTCATAAATTCAAAGCATGAAAGCTGATAGGGAAATTTCATTTACATGAATTAGTTAATTCCTTCAAATCATGGGTCATCATTTCAATATCTATGCTTAATATTCAAAAATTAAATTCTATATTACAATCATTTAATCATGTCAACATTGAAATCAAATACATGACATCACTGGGTTCTTAAGAAACTCATGAAATCTAGATAAGTCGAGTAAAACATGAATTCAAGTGTGGGCATGCAATTTTATCTTTAAAGCTCAAAACATGTTGTGGACAAAAATGTGGAGAATTTAAAAGATAAATCACTAAAATTTAACTCCCTTTTTCCATGAAACTTGGTCCTTCCCCTTCACTATCTGGGGTTTCCTTCTACCATCATGATCCTACAAAGGAAAAACTCTCAATTAATCACAAGGATTATTTCATTTAATCTCAAAAAATATGAGGGTGGGGTGGTATGATATAAAACATACCAAGAAATGAAATTTAAATCTAAATTCCTAGAAAGCATGTAAAGATAAATCCTGGTACGATCCCCCAAGTGGGCCTGAAATTTTTACTGCCCCCAGAGGGCAGTACCAGCTGTTATCCAAAGTTATATGGTGGATGAAGCTTCTTTGATTTGAACCACTACATGTGGATTTTCCTAGCTTGTGCTTCATCCATTTTCTTGAGAAATGATCCGTGGATAGAGTACACCAGATCCTCCTCATTCACAATGAGGTATATCTTTCATGGTAGGGGTAGGATGAAGTATGAATCATCCTCTTTCTTGGTTGATACTTTGGAAACCTCTTCTTCTCTGTCCAGTGGTTCCTCAAGGTATGCTGCATCAAAAGAATAATCAATGGGAAATTCAAAGTACAATTCTATTTGAATAAAATTAAAGCATGATGTATCTAGATAAAATTCTTCCCCATCAATGTAATCATTTTTTTCATGATCTCTTTAGGGAAATCCACTAGCATCTCTTCATTATCTTCCTTCAATAAATATTCAACATGTCCAGGGAGCTCCATATGTTCCTCAGTGGGTGCTCATATAGCTTCATTTTCTTCCTCCAAGGCATATCAATGGTTGTGTGAATCTGTAAAATCAAAATAATAGGGAGTGATTTATAATTTAGATTCAATAAAATTAGAATATATAGAGTCAAATAACGGTTCAACTCCCAGATTTGGTTTAGCTTCAATCTCTGGCTCAGTGGTAAGTTAATCTTGGAGTAGACTCTTAGAATATAGAGGTAGGTAGTCGAGATCCTCCATATTAACTTCAAATTCCACCACTTTGGTGTTTTCATCCTTTAGTGGTGTTGGATCTTATCCATTGTATTATAAGGGGAGATCAGGCAGTTCCTCTCATTTAATCAAGAATTCATCCAATATTTGTTGAACTCCCACTTGTAGCTCAATAGGTAAGTCTTCCTCCCTTGCCTCCTCAGGTTCTTTAATTTCAAATACATGTAGTGAAATTTATTCAACAACATTCTCAGGTTTTTACTCCGATTTAGGGTTGGGTTGATCCATTAATTCACTAACATAATCAAAATATCTATCATCCTTTCTATTTATTTGTTCAATTCATTATCTAAGTTCATACACCTGATCTCTTCTAAAATATTCATCTTTTTCTTGTTGTCATTGTAGCTTTGACAAATTGTCAGTCTATGCAGAATAATAAACATTTAAATTCATCATGGAAATAATTTTTTTTATAAAATGAAATGAAATCTATCTATATGTAAAAATAGAAAAAGTAAATGAAAAACTGGTTAGATCTCTGGAAAAGGTTCTAGTTTTTACACACACCTCTCGCGGGGCATGGACAAAAACAATTATATTTTTTTCCTAGTGTAGCACAATGGCTGACCGGGGTCCTCTCTCTTGAGGAGCCTTCCCAATGTAGTCCACCTACTTCTTCAATATCACCTAGAATATCTATTTTTATCATTTTTATTATCTAATTAAAATAAGGACATTATTTTTTGGGTTTTTGATTTAAAAATACAAACAATCATGCAATACAAACAAAATTAGTTTAGAAGAAAGTACTTGGTTTTGGGGTTTAGTCTTGGATTCAATAATTATTTTCATTTATGTGTTTGATTTTAGTTTGATAATACAAAATTGAAATCTCATGTTTTAATCCCCAGTCTTTTCTAGAATATAAATAGTTTGAGTTGCATGTTATTTGGGTTCACCACCCAATCAGGGACATTCGGCTCACCAATGCACGATACTCAAATCAACCACAAAAAATAAAAAAAACATTAAACAAGATTCATGAATATCTTGACCCATCCCCCATGCCAAGTCTTGGAGTCAGCCTCTCATTTCTGAGAGTAAGATATTACATGGTGTAGTGGTGGAAGAGGAGAGAGAGATGGAAAGAAATGAATAAAAATGGATGGAGAACACTAATGCATGGATTAAAATTAAAATTTGAATTACAGTTAAAATTGAAACTAAAAGAAAACTAAAATAAAAATAAAAACGGAGAAATAAGGGGGATTTATAGGAATATCATCGGTCCATTCCCTAGTGGGATGACTCCTTGGTTGTGGGTGTCGAGCTAATGATTTGAGAAGGAGGTGAGTGCCTCCTTTTATAGGTAGAATTTTCTCCTCTAAACGTTTTCACGTTGTTGTCCCATTAAATGGATGATTCAGGCATGGACTATTTCTTCAATGTTGTTCATAAATGCATTTTCCATTCACACTACAAATATTAGCTCATTTGGACACAAGATTAATTAGTTATGAATTTTTCATTGGTGGTTTTTTTTCTAGACGCAGGTTCCCGGAATCTTCCTTTAAAAATATAACATCCCATTGTAACTTTAATGACTTCAAAACATCCCAAAATTTGATTCAGAGATGTACCTATGTATCCTCATACTATCCCAGGTGGACTCTTCTCAATTGAAGGTGTGTATGCCGAGATGTGGTTTTGTTATAGTAGTGGGGTCCACGTTGTCCGCTATGAAAGTTTTCCAACTTCAATTAATTTTTAGGACTACTAGATATTTGAATCCTCTCTAGGTTTTTTAGAGAAAGTTATAGGAAGTAAAATCAGTATTCTAAAAAAAAGAATCACTAAATTTGGAATTATATTTCTTAAGAAATGATAAAAATAACCTTGTTGTAAAAATCTGTCCAAAATCCAAAATTATGCACTTTTTAGAATTTTGTTTATTTTCAATCTAAAATTCAAATTACCCATTATTTTAATAAAACATGTAAATACATGGGTTTTATCCTTGAAAAACAATAAAAAATCATAATTAATTGATCAAAAATATACACATATTTTTTCTATATCAATGGTTCTATTAAATATTTATAATAAATTTATATTTACTATAAATGTGGTTTAACCGAGTACGATGAGAGTCAAGATATATGGTAAGAGGATTTCATCTTACTTTATATTTCTGTGATATAAATGCTATATTTGCTACTCTTTCCTTTTTTTTTGTATGTAAAGCACATTATTTTATTCTATGTATCTTATATGTAAATTTATCATTATTAACATATCTATTTTATTATCTTTCTTTCATGGTGTTTAAGTTTCAAAAGATACCAAATCGGTAAAATAGTTTTGCCTCAATTTTCCTTATTTGAGAATCAAGTTTTGTTATTCACATTTTGTTTTGAGGTGTATATACTTCCATTTTACCTTTTTTATAGTAAATTTACTTTATTTAATGATAGTTTATGCGTCATTTAAATTTTTTTCTTACAAGGATAGTATGATCTCAAGTTATCATGTTATAAGGGTTTATTGAAACAATCTCATATCTTTTTTAGATTATTTATGTTTATGCATCTTATGATGAAATATTATGATACAACTATCAATAACACTTATTAGTTTCATTATAATATGTTATTAAAGATATATCCATTTATTAGTACCATTTTCCATTCTTTGGTACTTAAGAAAACATTTTTAGGTGAAATTTGACTGTCTCTTTCTCTAGTCAGAAATCTATTGCATTCAAAAACCATGTTTTCAAAAAATGTTTTTAAAAATGTTTTCAAATATATTTTAAGACCATTTTCAATAAAAAAATTATTTCAAAAACCTTTTATTGTTTTCAATTCTTCCTTTATAATTTTTCAAAATTATTTTCATATAAAAATGTTTTCAAAACGGCTTTATGTTTTTAAAAGTATTTTCAATACGGACAAGGATATTTTCCTCAGAAAATGTTTTTAAAAGGTTTTTCAAAATTATTTCACATCTAAGATAACATATATTATTGTTAATTATTCCTTTAATATGAAATTATTTAATGTATCTATTCATATTATATATATGAATGGATTATGTTTTGATGGCATGTTGTTTATGAAACTCATTTCTCCTTTACTAGTTATATACTTTTGAAACTCATTTCTATTTCATGGGTTATATGATTTTGAAACCTGATTATTTTCATGTCTTATATTCATGATTAAATTATTATGAAACCTATCTATTTCCACAGGCTATGATATGATTACATTTTTATAATACCCATTTCATTTCATCAGTTATGATATAGTTATTGATGATCTTGTGTCACATGTCTGTATGATTTCATTATGAGATGGGTGGGACCTATATATCCATCCAATGCATTGAGTGAATATTTATATCTCATAAGATATAAATTTCTATAATGATAAATGAACTCTGTTCAGTATTACGGGCTAGAACAAGAAATGAACTCGGTTCAATAATACAAGGCTAGAACGAGGGGTGAACTCAGTTCAGTAATATAGGGATGGAATGGGGTATGAACCCGATCCAATAAAGGAATTTTTCCACCCTTATGGCCTCAACATAAATGCCTTGACTACTATTGAAATCGTTATATATTCATATGTGTCTTCCACAATTCCATGTTTTATTCTTATGTTATACTTTTATGGCTTATTTACTTTATTTCCTTATGATTCATGTCTTGTGAACTGCCAATATTTATTCTCTGATTAATTTATATGATCTTTGATATGTAGGATATGATATTATATTTTCATGATCTTGTTCCCATACCATTATAGTTATGATTGTGTTTATATATCTCCATTTTTTACCCTTAATTAGCATTTAATCCCACGACTTTTTATATTTCCTTCCCCAAATTATAAATATGTGTATTATTTTTTATGTTTTTAAAAAGGTTTCTAGCCAAGAAGAACCTAGTGGGAGATAATATAGCTCACTTATGTGTCATTTTTTATGTTTACAGGTTTCCAATGGCACTAGACTAGTACGGTATTCAGGTGTCTATTTGTTTAATGTATTAAGTATTCTGAAAAAGTTATGTAATGTTAATTTATGAAAATTATGGGTCTCTATAGTTAGTTTCATATCAATGGTTTAGTTAACATTTGGAATATATGTTGAGAAAACTTTAGTGATAACCCTGAGGACATGTCTAAGGATAAGTTTAAGAGTAAGTAAAATTTTTGGAAAACTTCTTGGAATTTTCTTAAATGATAAAGTGAGTGGTTTATTAGAAATAAATCCCTATCTGGATACTAAAATTGGATGTCGCTCTATTCTAGATGTTCCTAGGGTAAAAACTCTAACAAGATGTTTTGGGATAGACTCGAGATAATCTGGTACATGACAACAGGCTTTACTTCACACATTTTTTAACAACCTAGGGGGATATTCTTTAGAAATTCACAAACTCTTCATAAAAAATCACATAGGATTTAAATAGAGTTTGTAAATGAATAACCTAGGATAAACCATAGGTGTCATTGATTAAGAAAGGTGTCATGATTTAGACATCCTATAAGTGAATTTGTGTGATTATGTGGTTCCTCACAATAAAAATTATTTCTTACTCAATTATTTAGGGTTTTATTCAGTGTTTGAACCCGAAGTAACCTCGTTAAAAATGATTTTGATGAACGATGCAACAATTGTCCTCTTGATAACCAAATTCTATGGGATCTGGAATACAAAATCTTGTTATAATTCTCACATAGCTTTCTCAAGCTATGAATCATGGTGGACTTCCAAATGAGCAAAGGTGGGAACAACATTCTATTAATTCTTTAATGAGGCAACATCCACCTTCTTTCAGAGGGTCTTGTAACACACTATTTGCAAAATAATGGATCAGTACTACTGAAAGGATATTCTTCATTCTCCATTGTTTGATTCATTAGAAGGTCATTATATAATTTTATCGATTGGAAGGTGAAGCAGATCATTGGTGGAATCTAATCAAGAATATGATGAATCAATATGAGATTGAATCCATGGAATGGTATGAGTTCAAGAACATATTTTTCAATAAGTAATTTCCTTATATTCTCCAAACAAATATGGAGAAAGAGTTCCTTTAGTTGAAGCAAAGGTATGATGAGTATATTGGTACCTATGAGGATAATTTACAAAGACTTCTGAGGTACACTTTAGGAATTGTCAACCAACCTGAAAGTAAAGGTGATGGGTTCTTTAGTAGCTTAAAGCCAAGTATCAAAAGGAAGTCAGCCATAAGAAACTTTATTATCTATGAAGAGATTGTGTGTCATGAAATCAAGGTTGAAATGGAGGTTGTAATCACATAATAATTTCATGGTTTTGACAAGAATATGGATATGGAGTTTAAAAGAAACTCTAAAATCTATGGAGAAAAGAATATGAGTTTTTATTTATGCTCTAAATATTGGAAGAATCATGGAAGAATTTGTCTTAAGGGGTCTAGTAAATGTTTTAAGTGCATAAGGCAAGGTCACCAGGCAATTTATTTTTTAAATGATGTGGAGAAGTTAGCTCAAAATGCTAATAGATAAAATGACACAAAGAATGCACCTCCCATAATTCAGAGCTATAAGTGTAAGGAGAACTGGCATTATGCTAACCACTGCCCAAATCCAAGGGATAGTGACGATGATCGACAGCAGAAACCTCTTAAACTAATGTATAAGGGGAAATATCATGAAATCGCTATTTCTAATGATGGTTGTGATAACGATGCGATGAAATGTACACTTACCATCCACTCTAGAACTGCTATTTTCATATTTGATTCTAAATCTACCCACCCTTTCATATCTAAATAAATTTCTATGGGTGTTAACATTTGAAAAAAACAAATATATGTGGAATTAGTAGTGAAAATACCTAATGGTATGATGATTTCATCTCATGTCTGTGATTCATCTCTGGTTAAATTTTGTGGGAATGTGCTTCTTGTATGTCTTGTCATTCTTCCTTTGTTTGAATTTGATTTCATCTTAGACATGGATTGGATTTCTCTACATAAATCCCACATTAATTGTCAAGGAAGGCAATTTAATTTTGATATTTTGAACCCTCCTATAATCATCCATCCATTTCATGATAATTATGAACTTCCTATAGAGAATACATCCAGTTTATCTGTCTTAGTTTCCATTCAAATGCATTTTTTATCTCAAATGGTTGGAGAGAAATTCGACATCAATGATATGCCTATTGTTAAGAAATTTTTGGATGTATTTCTAGAATAGGTTCATAGCCTTCCACCAAAATGTGAATTTTAGTTCTCAATTAAACTTTTACCTGGTTCCAGACCAATTTCCAAGACTCCTTATCGAATGGATATGACTGAGATGTAGTAATTGAAGAAGGAACTCCAAGAAAACCTTAATAAGGTGTTCATTCATCCAAGTCTGTCACAATGGGGTGCACTCATTCTATTAGTAAATATATATCAATGTGACTCTATGTTGATTATTGGGAGTTGAACAAGATCAAAATCAAGAACTAGTATCATCTTCCATATATTTATTACTTGTTTGATCAACTGTACGGAGCTCAATACTTTTCTAAGATTGACCTTTATTCTTGATATCACCAATTGAGGGTCAAGAAAGTTGATATGAAAAAAATATAATTCCATAAAATTTATGTACACTTTGAATATATATTTATGCCTTTTGGTCTTATTAATTCCCCTTTTATTGCCATGTATTTAATTAATAGATTTTTTAGCGACTACCAAGATCATTTTGTGGTAGTCTTTATAGATAATATTCTTATCTTTTCAAAGAGAAAGAATTATCAAGAAGATCACTTAAAAATTGTATAAAGACCCTAAGGGTGGATATGATATATTAAAAAATATATAAAATGTGAATTTTTTCTGCAAAAGGTTTCATTTTTTGGGTCACATGATCTCAAGAGATGGTATAGCATTAAATCCATCATAGAAGGAGACTATTGAATACTAGTTTAGACCAACCATGGTGACCATGATCTCTATATTTCTTGGTATAGAAAGATATTATTGATGGTTTTGGAGAATTTTTCATGACTATATAATACTCTAACCAAGTTAACTCTAAAGGGTGTTAAGTTCCTCTAGACTATGAATGTGAAGAAAATGTAAACGAATTAAAGAGAATGTTAGTTAGTAAACCTGTGATTACATTACCCTAGAGTGAAGAAGTGTTTCTAATATATAATGATGCGTCCAAGAATTAATTTTTATGTGTTCTTATGCATAATAACATGGTTATTACTTATGTCTTGCGACAGTTGAAGACTCGTGAGAGAGATTACCCAACTCATGATTTGGAATTAGCAGTGGTATTTTTTACATTAAAGATATGGTGGGATTATCTTTATTTAGAAAAGCATCATATATATACAAAACAAAAATTTCTGAAATATATATTCACATAGAAGGAGTTAAACATGCACCAAAAAATGGTTATATTTAATAAAGGATTATGACTACTCAATACATTACCACCCGAGGAAAGAGAACAAGGTGGCTAATGATTTTAGTTGGAATGATCTTGATAGCTTATCCATGATGAGGATCACAAAATATCCAATATTTTCGGACTTACAAATGGTGGATCTAGAAATCCTAAAGGAAGGGGGAAAATATTATCTTTCTCAAATGAATGTTCAAACTTCAATCTAGGTGATAAATAAGGAGGCACATAAGACAGATAAAGAGTTTCAAAATAAAAGTAAAAAAATGTTCCTAAGTTTAACATTGATCTGAATGGAATGATGAGGTTTAGGAATCATGTATGTGTTCCTTCCATACCAAATTTGAAGAAGGATTTGTTAGATTAATATCAAGGTTCTTCATTTTCAATTCAACCTATAAGTGAAAATATGTATAGGGATTTGAAAGAATACTTCTAGTGGGATGGCATGAAGAGAGATATTACATAGTTTGTATCTCATTACTTTGTATGAAAATAAGCTAAGGCTAGAAGAAAAAAGTCAAATGAGATGTTGCACCCATTACCCATACCAGAATGGAAATGAGAGAACATCACTATGGATTTTTTCATCGTAATACCCAAAACCTCTAATGTGTTTAATGATATATGGGTGGTATTCAATCACCTTACTAAGTCATCACACTTCATCACTATCAGAGAATACTTTTCTATAGATAATTCTTCCAGGATATACATTAAGAAAGTAGTAAGGTTTCATGGATTACCACATTCTAATGTATCGGATCCAGATATGAGGTTTAACTCAAAGTTCGGGATAATTCTTTAGCAATAACTTGATAAAGAATTGATTTTCATCACTAAATATCATCCTCAGACATAATGGTCAGTCTGAAAGAACAATTCAAACCCTATAGGATTTTAAGATCTTATTCTCTAGATTTCAAAAGTGGTTGGGATCAACACCTTCCTCTAATTGAGTTTTCTTACAATAATAGCTTTCACTCAACCATTCATATGGCACATTATGAAGAACTTTATGGGATGAAATTATGAGTTCCAACATATTGGGATGAAGTTGGATAAGGAATGATATTGGGACCTGATATTTCTAATTAAATGGTCGAGAAGGTTAGAACCATTCAATAGCACATCAAGACAGCTCAATGTTGGAAGAAAAGTTATGTTGAAAACTACTGAAATGATCTAGAATTTGAAGATAGTGAAAGAGTGTTTGTATGAATTTCATCCTAGAAGAAATTTTTGAGAATTGGGAAGAAAGGGAAATTAATCCCTAGGTATATCGGTCCCTTTGAGATTCTTGATCGTAACGGGATGGTAGCCTATCGCTTGGAACTTCCTCTAAGTCTCTCTCAATTCCATGATGTGTTCCATGTATCTCTCAGGAGGAAGTACATACCTAAACCGTAACAGGTACTGAACTCAGAGGTCATACTACTAGGGAAGGGTCTTTCTTACAAGGGGAAATTTGTTGAAACTTTGGATTATATAGAGAAAGTTCAATGAAACATGACCACTCACCTGGTCAAAGTATTGTTGAGAAATCACTAGTTAGAGGAAGATACTTGGGAACTCTAGGATATGATGAAGCTTAATTATCCCCATTATTTTTTACCCTAGAGAAAAATTTTGGGGGCATCATTCATTTTTAGGGTGGTAGAATGTAACACCCATAATTTTTATGGACCATTTTTTCGAATAAATTAAAATTTAATTTATTTCTTGTAATTTACTAAGTCAACAATTCCTTTCATGTGGCATAGAATTGGAATATGTCACATAGAACATGAAATTTTCATACATTAACCATGACATCTACTTTGAATACATTTCAAGGAACATCAAATTGGTATATGTTCCATACAACATTGACTTGGAATAAGTTACATGAAACACCAACTTGGCATATGTTACATGCAACATCGATGTTTCTATGAAACATCATATTTCTATTATAATTATTTATATAATATAATTATAACCTACCAATTATACTTAGTAACATTAATAGTAATAAATTATTTTCAAATATTTTTTTATAATTGATAATGAATGATATGATTTTGGTAAAGTCCTTATATGTTTAAAAACACTATTTTTTCAAATTAATTGATTTTAATAATAAATTAATTTTAGACACTTTTAAAAATTTAATTTGATAAAACAATATTAAGTTTTAAATTTATAATATCAAAATTATTGTAGGATTATTTTTTTGTATTTTTCAGAGAAACTTCATTTTTTGATGAATGGTGAAAAATACAAGATTTTAATTCAAAACTGGTTTATCATCTAATTTATTTACAAGGATAAATTATATCATAATTTGGTTTAAAATTTTAATTAGTTTATTTTTTATCAATTAATCCATATTGGGTAATTTTAACCAATTTCAAATTGAAGTTTTATATTAAAACTTATCAAATTTTGATTCATTTTTACTATAAAACTTGCATTGTTGACTTGATTGCGGAATTAATTTTAAATAAATTTTGTCCAATTATTTTATTGGAATTTGTAAAACTAGATTCCATATTATAAATAATCATAATTAATAATTTATTAGAAGTTCAACTTATTTTTGGCCAAAAATATTAGTGAAAGTAATTAAAATTAATTAAATTGATTAAGATAAAATTAAGCTTAAATAAGGAATAAACATAATTTTAAGACCTAAAATGATGTATAAATTATTCCAAAACCCATTTTATAGAAATTAATTGGCCATTAAACTTACATTATTGATTTTTTTGGGTTTTTATTCCTTTTTTAAGTAAAAACATGGGTACACCTAACTTTTTTTCCAAAATACAATGTGTGTCATTTCCCTTCCCTACAAAAGGCCACCACCTATCACTCTTTTTCATGTATCTCAAACCTCCTATGATATGCCAATATTTACCCATTCCACTTACTAATATCTCTAACTTCCTCTTATAATCCTTCCCTTGAGAAGAAGTAAATCCAAGGAAGCCTTTTCGCATAAACCAAAAGGATTTACCTGATTAAGAGGTAATGTCTTCTCTCAAGTACTTTAATATATTTTATTTCTCTATCCCAATACACTTTATTTCTTCAATTATTTTATAAAAACACCAGTTTCTTAAATATACTTGGATATTTTTATTCTATGGTTTCAACCTACGCTTATACACACCTCCATCTAATGGATAATGAACATACTATTTATGTGTACAACAAACTACAGCCTCACTAAATGAGGATTGTTCAATTTTCCTTACCACCTATCATGGTGGAAATTATCATGGAAAATATATTTATATATTATATTTATTATATTTATTATTTATTTAATATTATATACTCCCTTTAAAACATGTATCTTTTTTACTTTCCCTTTGGTGTTAATACAATAATTTTGTTTGAGGAAGTGTTGACTACCGCCCCCCTCAAAGCGATATGATTCATCCATACACTATAGGGAATGTATTAAATATGGGTTTAAAAAAATTATATGATATAAAAAACATTATAATTCTAATTTATTTATATTATATACAAATATACATATAAGTAATTTTATTTCTTTCTTTCTTGCAATACAATAATAAAAAAAGAAACAATGTTCATGCGTACGTACGGCTTAATGTCTCCATAAATGATTTATTCCATTTCATACTTATATATTCTATAGATTATTCAAATACACATATACTAAATATAAATTATATTTATATCATGTTTTAAATTATGTAATCGTGATATAAGTATAAGAAACAAAAATATAACAAATTAAGACACATGGAAAAGAATAAAGCGAGTATTATTTGAAGTGAAACCTTAACATAAGATTGTTAACAAATGGGTAATATAATGTTGTAATAAAAACATATATGTTATTAGATATAATAATATTTTTCTGTAAAATATTTATAATAAATTTATATTTATTATATAGTCAGTTTGAATGAGTAGGGAGAGAGTCAAGATGCAAGGTAAGGGGATTTCATCTCACTTTTTATTTCCATGAGATACATGTTGTTTTCGCCACTCTTTACTTTTGTGTAGTGTATGTACTGACCATAATTTTATTATATGTATATTATAATTAAATTTATGTATATTCACATATTCATTTTATGATCTATCTTTATGGGGGTTCAAGTTTCAAAATTTACCAAATTGGTAAAATCGTTTTGTCTCAACTTTCCTTCTTTGAGACTCGTGTTTTATTATGCACCTAAATTCTTTTTTGAATGTATATAATTCCATTTTACATGTTATATCCCAGATTTACTTTATTTTATGATATTTTATGCTTCATTTAATTATTTTTTCCCACATGGATAATATGATCTCAAATTACAAAGTTATAAGATTTTATTGAAACAATCTCATCGCTTTTTGAGGTTGTATATGTTTATGCCTCCTATGATGAAAGCTTATGATAAATCTCTCAATAACACTCTTAAATTTAATTATCCTCTATTATTCAATATATATCCTTGTATTAGTACCATTTTCCACTCTTTGGTACTTAAGATAATGTTTTTAAGTGAAATCTGACAGTCTCTCTCTTCAGTAGAAAATCTATTGTATTCAAAAACCATGTTTTCAAAAAATGTTTTCGAAAATGTTTTTAAAAGATATTTCAAGCCCATTTTCAATGAAAATGGATTTTAAAAAAGTTTTATAATTTTCAATGATTCTTTTATTTGTTTTAAAATCTATTTTCAAAGAAAAATATTTTTAAAAATGTTTTATGTTTTTAAAATCATTTTTAATGTAGGAAAGATATTTTCCTCAAAACATTTTATTTAAAAGGTATTGGAAAATTATTTCCCATCTAAGATAACGTCCATTGGTGTTACTCTTGCTTTTATGGGGAAATTATTCACTGTTTCCATTCATATTATTTCTCTTAATGGATTATGTTTTAATGGAATGATGTTTGTGAAACTCATTTCTCATTCATGGGTTATATGATTTGGAAACCCGTTTCTCTTTCACGGGAAATATGATTTTGAAACCCACTTATTTTAATTTGTTATGTTCATGATGAAATGATTATGAAACTGGTCTCTTTCTAAAATTTATGATATGAATACATGTTTAAAATACCCATTTCATTTCATTTCATGGGTTATGATATGATTATTGACGATCTTGTGGCACATGTATGTATGATTTCATTATGATATGGGTGGGACCTATTAATCCCTCTATTTCATTCAGTAAAAATTAATATCTCATGATATAGACATGGATGGAATGAGAAATAAACTCATTTCAGTATTACAGGGTTGGACCAATAAATAAACTCAATTAAGTAATACAGGGCTGGAATGTGGGGTGAACTCAGTTCCGTAATAGAGGTTTGGAAGGGGGTATGAACCCGATTGAGTAAAGTAATTTTTCCACTAAGATAGTCTCAGAATCAATGACTTGAATACTATGGAAATAATTATACATGATTATTTTTCTTCCATAATTCCATGTTTTATTCCCATGTTATGATTTCATGGATTATATTATTTATTTTATTATGATTCATGTCTTGTGAACTACCAAGAATTAGGCTATGATTCATGTATATGATCTTTTATATGCAGTTTATGATATTCTATTTTCACGATCATATTCTCATATGCTTATGTTCATGATTATGCTTATATATATCTATTTTTTACCCTTACTGGGCATTTTAACTCATCTGTTTTTATGTTTCCTCCACCATGTTATGAAGATATGAATTTTGTTTGATGTGTCTAATAAGGTTAATAGTTAAGAAGAACCTAGTGGGTAATAATATATCTTAGTTATGTATGATTTTTTATGTTTCCTTGCTTCCAATGGCACTAGAGTAGTACGGTCTTTGGGATTATGTTTGTCTAATGTTTTAAGTATTTCTCAAAAGTTATGTAATGTTAATTTATGAAAAGTGAGGGTCACTATTGGTGTTTTGTATAGTAAAATCTTAACTTGGTGTAGTGTATAACAAAATAATAACATGGTGTAGTTTGAAATTCAATCCATCAATGAAATTTAATTTATTAAAAAATAGTTCATAAAAACTATCAGTGTTACATTATACTCCCCTTAAAATGAATTTATTCTTCAAAATTCATCACACTTTTATAAAAAAAGGGATACTTATTCTTCATTATATCTTAGTGTTACCATACAGGTTCCTATAACTAGTGTTTTATCCCAAAAAATGGTTACCAGGTGAGTGGTCTCTCTCTATTTAAATTTCTCTACATGATAAATAATTTTCATAATTTCTTTCTGATTAGAAATATATTTCTCTATATGTATGACCTATGAGTTTAGTGGAGGTGAATGGATAGGTATGTACTTCCACATGAGAGATAAATGGAATACATTGTGGACTTGAGAGAGGTTGTTTGGAAGTGACATGCAATAAGCAACCCTCTAGATACAATAATGAATTTCAAGGTGACCGATATAAATATGGCTTAGATTACCTTTCTCCATGAATCTCATTACCTTATTCCAAGGATAAATTATTTGAAACACATTGTCACTAACTTAAAATACTATATCAGTTGATGATTATTTTCATAACTTTTTTGTTAATAATGATCCTCCTTGATATTCTGGTAAATGGATCTAAC
This sequence comes from Viscum album, assembly GCA_963277665.1. Classification (NCBI taxonomy): domain Eukaryota; kingdom Viridiplantae; phylum Streptophyta; class Magnoliopsida; order Santalales; family Viscaceae; genus Viscum; species Viscum album. The sequence goes on from OY728160.1 coordinate 1,570,229,837, forward strand.
CTTATCTTTCATTTCTTCATCTATATTAGGTCCCAATAACTTTCTTTCTCTAATATAATTCATGTGCGTCAGAGCTCTACATTTATTCCCATAAAGGGATTCATAAGGAGACATATAAATTCTTTATTGAAATTTATTTTTATATTAAAACTAAATTAGAGGAAGGTGTTGATCCTAAAAACTTTAGAAATCTATAGAATCAGATCAGAATATATCCTATAGAGGTTTAATTGTCCTTTTAGAATGACCATCCATCTAAGGAGGATAAGAAGAATAGAAACTCAACTCCAAATCAAGATCTTACTAAAGAATTTTCCAGAACTTTGAAGAAATACTTGAATCCCAGACTGATACAATGGAATTTGGTACTTCATAAAACCTTAAAACTTTCTTAATTTATATCTTGGAAAGTTGATCCATAGATAATTATTCTCTGATAAAGATGATGTGTGTAGAATTTTTAAGAAAATCAACTACCACCCATATAACATTATAACCTTTAGAATTTTTAGGGAGTACAACAGAAAAATCCATAGTGATGTTCTCTCATTTCCATTCTCACATGTTTAATTGTTTTAAAATCCCCATAGACTTTTGACTTTTAATCATAACTTTTTGACATACTAAGCACTGATCATACAAACATTAATATATATATCTTAATTCAATCCCACTAGAATTATTCATTCAAATATCTATACATCATCATACTTCTAGAACAAATATACATTTAAGAGTAATGAGATTCCTCTAACAACTCCTTCTTCAAGTTGGTATGTAAGGAACACACACATTATTCCTAAACCTTATAATTTCATCATGATCAAGGTTAAAATCAATAAAATTCCAAACCTTCTTTTACAGCACAACATCTTTATTCAATGGGTCGTTAATCCTCACTTGGAAAGATAGTTCAACATTCAATTTAATAAGATAAGATTTTTCTCTTCCATCATGATTTATAAACCCATCCTTTGAAAATAAGAAAAATATTGGATCTTTTGTGATCCTCATCATGGATAAGCTACCATGATCCTTTCAACTCAAAGCATTGTCCACCATATTCACTTTCGCATGAAAGGTAATGTACTAAACATTCATCAACCTTAATCTTCTCTAACAATCTTCTCTTGCACAAGCTTAACTCCTACTATGTGAATATATACATTAAACTTTTTTATTGGTATATATATCACACATTTCTCAAAAAATATATAATTCCTCCATATGTTTAATGAAAAATTTACCATAGATAACTCCAAATCATGAGTTGGGTAATTTTTCTCATGAATCTTCAATTGTCACAAGGCATAAACTATAACCATGTTAGTGTTCATAAGTAAACATCTAAATCCCTTCTTGTATCAATAATTATATATTAAAAGCCCTTCTCTACTATAGATTAATTTTATCACATATACGCTGACTAACCTTCCCTTCAATTCCTTGAAATTTTTCCTCACATTCATTTGTACATAAGAAATTATATCCCTTTTGATTTAACTTGTTAATAGGATTATATATGTGTGATAAACTCTCCAAAAAACATTTAAAATATCAATATAAACCAAAAAAACTATTAATCTCAGTCACCATGGTTGGTCTATTCCAACGTTCAATTGCCTTTTTCCTTGATGGATATACTGATATACTCTCTCAAGAGATTATAAGACTAAAAAATGAAACATTTTGTAACCAAAGTTCACAGTTTGTAAATTATTCATATATATTCTCCTTCCTTAGGGTATTTGGAAAAATTATCAAGTGGTTTTCATGCTTCTTATTTATCATTAAATAGATAATAATATCATCTATAAATACTACCACAAAATATTCAAGGTAATCTCTAAAGACTCTATTCATCAAATCCATGAAGATGGAAGGGGAATTGTTAAGACTGAAAGGAATCGCAACATATTCATAGTGCCCATACAGAATATAATATTAGGTATATCCTCATTCCTAACCCTCAATTAATGATATCTAAAATGGAGGTCAACATTGAAAAATTATTGACCTCTACTCAATTGGTCAAACAAGTCGTCAATACATTGAAGAGTGTACTTTTTCTTGATCATGATTTTATTCAACTCTCAATAATAAATTCAGAGTCACATTGATCAATTTTTTTTTCAAAAAAAATGGAACCCCATGGTGACACAATTTTCCAAATGAATCCCTTATAAGTTTTTCTTGGAGTTTCTTCTTCAATTACTACAACTCAATTGGATTCATTCTATAATAAGTCTTCTAAATGGGTGTGGAACTAGGTACAATATCTATTGAGAACTAAACTTTACATTTTTGTGGAATACAATAAAATTATTTTTTAAAGAAATAAAAAAATTCCTGTACAAAATTCATATCATTTATTTCAAGTTTCTCCCCAACCATTGACAATAAAAACAGCTTCTAAATGGGAATTTATACCCATATACTAGTTGTAATCTCTGTAGTATGTTCATACTTATCACAAAATTGATAGATTATCATAGTTTGGTTTGTAATATAAAATTCAACTTCCCTTACCTAAAACATTATGTGGGATCTATGTAGATAAATCTAATCCATGCCTAAGATGACATAAAATTAAACCAAAGTAAGAATGAAAATATTTTCAAGAAGTACATTCCCACAAATGTCAACTGAAGTGGGATCATAGACATGATATGTGATCATTGTTCCATAATGGTCTTCACTACTAATTACATGTCTAAATTTATGGGTGGAATCTTGATACCCTTATAAAATTTATTAGATATAAAATAATGGGTAGATCTATAGTGAACTAATACATTAGCAGTTATAGAGTGGATAATAAGTGTACCTTTCACCGAATTGTTATGACACCACTCATTAGAAATAGTGATCTCATGATATTTCCCCTTGACCCTCGGTTTAAGAGGTTGTTTATGTAAATCATCATCATTTACCCTCGGGTTTGAAAATTGGTTAGCATAATGCCCATTCTCCTTACACTGGAAGCACTGAAGTGGGGAAGGTGCATTCTATTCATCTTTCTCTCTATTAGTTTTGTTAACCAACTATTTCAAATAAATTTGTAAATCAATTGTTCAATTACCTTCCCTTCATACTTAAAACATTTTTTAAACCCCTTAAGAAAATTTTCTCTATGATTCTTCCCACAAATTGAGCATCATGGAAAGTCCACCTTCTCCTTTCCATGATTTTTGGAGTTTCCTTTGAACTCTATATTATTTTAATTTTCAAAACCATGAGATTGATACGTAAACACAACCTCAATTTCTTACTTGAGTGCTCAAAATAAAATCTATTCATATCTACTAAAGTATATTATGGTTAATAGCCTAGAGATACTTGGTTTTAATCAACTGATGTATCTATCTACCTTAATTTCAGGTTGAATGATAATACTAAAAGTGTACTTGGAATGTCTTCTAAAATTATCCTCATATGTACCAATATATTCATCATCTCTTTCATTTAACTCAAGGAACTCCCTTTACATCTTCATAATAAGAACATGAGGAAAGTACATATTGGTGTATAATTTTTTAACTCATCCCAATATCTGGATTCAATTTCATTTTTCTACCTTATATTCTTGATTCGAGTCCACCATTATTCCGCTTCTCCTTATAAATGATAAACACCCAAAATGAAATTTTCATGTTCTGAACACTAAATAATGGAAAATATCTTTTCATTTGTATTGATCCATTGTTCAGTAACCAGTAGATTAGAATACCCATTGAAATAAGGTGGATGTTTCCTCATGAAATACTTAGTAGAATATTGTTCTATCCTTTTCTCATTCGAACGTTCAGCATGACTCATAGATTATGAAATCTATGTGAGAATATAAATGAGTTTTTTCATTACATTTCCCATAACATTTGGATACTAAGGAGGAAAATAATTAAATTTCCCATCACACTCATCATTGAAGAAGTTCCTTCAGGTTCTATCCTTTTACTAAAACCTAAAATAATATGGTAACAAAACAATAATATTAGTGTAAAACAACATTATCATGAAAAATACATTTTTAAGATGTCTATGTTATAAAACCTTATTCAAACAATGACACCTTAGGTTTATACTAGGTTATTAATAGATAAATTCTATTTAAATCCTTTATTATGGTTCTTAAAAAAAATTTGAATTCCCAAAGCATATCACATAAGAGTGTTAAAAAAAGTGTGTAGTAAGTATCATTGTCATGCATGAGTTCCTAATTAAGTCTAAATAAAAATGGGGTTTTGGGGGTTGTTTTTACTAGTTACAGTTTTTCCAATTCCACATCCACTTTTATTATCTAGATAAGGGTTTATTTCTAGGAAAATACTCACTCTATCCTTTAACAAAATTCTGTGAAATTGTTCTATAATTTGAATCATTCATAGAAATATCTTTAGAAATGTACTTAGGGATCTCACTAGTAAAGTTTAACTAAAACTTCACTCTAATACCAACTATATAGACCCATACTTCTCATACATAGACACTACATCATTTTTGTTGAACATATAATACATTACACAAACACATTCCCAAAGATCATATTAGTTTAGTGCCTTTGGAAACTTTGAAACATAAACACTTGTACATAAGTGAGCGACATCATCTCCACTTACATTCTTTATAACTATCACCCTTCTTAGAAACAAAAACATAATTCATATCTTCATAACATGGGGAAAGAAAACACAAGAAAGTGTTATCTTAGATTCATAGTAAGGGTAAACAAGGGAGATAAGTAGGCATAATCGTGAACATAATGGTATGAGAAATTGATCACGACATTATAAGGTCAAACCCTTCATAGAAAATATCATAATCAAGTTTCATGGAATAAATATTTTTCATTCATAAGACATGAATCATAAGTGAATAAATATCTTAATCCAAGAAAGCATAACAAAGTAATATGTAATGGGATTGTGGCAGACACATAAATATATATAATGATTTCCATAGTGGTCAAGGCTGACTGCCTAGGCTATCATAGAGGAATGGGTTCAATATCCAAACCATCATATTAGTCAAGGTTCACTCCCAATACCATCTTAGAGTAAAAATTACATTAATAAACCGGGTTCAATCCTCATTCCATCCATATCTATATCATTAGATATAAATCATTTCCCAATTCATTGGAGGTAGATATAGGTCCGAGAAATCACATAATGAAATCATACATACATGTTTCACAAGATAATAAAAAATCATAATATGATATTCCATGAAATGAAATGGGTATCATAAAAATGTCATCATATCATAAAAATGGAAAATAGATAGGTTTTATAATGGTTTAATCAAGTCATAAAACATGAAAAAAAAGAGTTTCATAATTGTTTTATCATTATATAACTTGTGGAAGAGAAACAGGTGACCTAACCACCATTACATCAAAATATAAACCATTAAAAAATAATATAAATTTTATAATTGGATCATATCCCTAGTATGGAATAGGTAGCACTAACAGATGTCATCTTAGATGTAAAATAATTTTTAATGATCCTTTGAAAACATTTATTGTGAAAAATATTATTTCTATTTTAAAAAATTATTTTTAAATCATAAAACATTTTGGAAAACCTTGAAAGCTTATAAAGTAATATTTGAAAACCATTTAAAAAAATAAAACATAAAATAATTAAAAATAATTTCCCTTGAAAATTACCTTAAAAGATCATACAAAAAAATTAAAAAACATTTTTAGAAAAAAGTTTTATTGAAATAAATTTTTGATTGAAAAGAGAAATAAAGTCACATTTTAATAAAAAAATTTATTAATTATATTAAGTACAAAAAAGTGGTATAATGGTAAAATTACATGAATATATCAGGAGGAGTCATATTTATGTACTGTTGTAGGCACTACAGCAGGCATTGTAGCAGGCATTGTGTGAGTACTATAACAGGTACTGTAGTAGGTATTGTTAGGTACTATAGCAACCAGAACTATTCACCTTGGGCCACCGGTTTGATATTGGAGTCATTATGGACTTTGTGAAACCCGGTCCTTCAGGTCAGAAGGGATTTTGGGCCACCTTTGAGGCCTTCGAGTTACCTCAAGGCCTTTGAACCACATGTAGTTTCCCCAGATAGACTCTACAAAAAAAGAGCAGCCCTAGAGGATGATTCAGAGAAGGCGCACTCACCAGAGCAGAACCAATGGATTTGGAAGAATGATATTGTATGACTATGCCATCAGAACCAACATGTTCTTGCATGGGAAGCTTAGCCAGATGGCCATGAAAAGGTGGAGAGCTACCATCACGATGCAGTTGTTGGGGAGGGGCAGTTCCTTGTAGTTATAGTCTGATTGAATTACCTAAGACCTTAGGGTCATGTAATGTCTATTAACCCTATGGTACAAGTAATAACTAAGACTATGGGCCTTTTAAGGGACCCCCCTCATCCCATGAAAGGTGTTTTATCAAAAAAATCAATAAAAATGAAGTCCTTCGGGCCATTCGGGTCGGGTAAAAATTCCTGATAAACGATGAGATTGTAGCAATAAATTATTTCAACTTTGGAAACATTGAATCATAATCCCCATTAAAGAAAAACATTACTTAAAATTTATAATATCATGAGGATGAAAAAATAATGATATTACATGTCAAATGGGTCGTATATACACATTGTGATAGAATATAGGTGCATAACATAACTTACGTCTCAAAGAAAGAAAATTGAGAAAAATCCCCCTACTGCTTTCGTAAAATTTTAACTACAAACCCCATGAAAGAGAGATCCTACCATGGATATGTAAATAACTAAAATTTTATGTTTTACAATCATCAGTTATATTCATGGGTATTAATACTTCACATATAATAAATATGCGTCAAACTTGGCTTGTGCCTCATATAAAATTAAAGTGAGATATAAATTACATACCTTACGTCTTGACTCATGTCATAACCATTAAAACCTACTATATAATAAATATAAGTTTATATTAAATATTTTATATAACCATATTATTATATATAATAGCACATATTATTTTCTTTTGACCTTTTATTAACCATTTATTTAAAATTCCTTGTTAAAGTTAGGTTATGGGTAATAACTCCTTGGCATTTCATATAAGCTTTGATTTGTTATATTCTTTCTCCTCTTACAATAATAATGATTTAATAATCTCAAGAATTATAACCATGATATAAATATATATTTATATTTATATATTCATTATATATATATTTATATTATTCTATAAAAGATAAAAATAGGAAATGAAATACACTGTTCATAGAGATGGTAGGTCATACAAAATCTTGAACGTTGTTTCCATTTTTGTTATCAGATTGAAAGAAAGAAAATTATATAATATATTATAATTACATAATAATTTTTATTTCATACATATATATATATATATATATATTTAATAAAACCATTCCTAATACATTCCATGTAAATAAGGAACGAATCACATTGCTTCGTGAGGAGGTACTCTGCCGTACACAAGAACGGTGTTATCGTATTCACCCAAAATACAATGAATGAAGGTATATGTGAAAAAAATTACAAAATAATAATAAAATTATAAAATCATATATATAATATATAAACAAAAAATCCATAATTATTCCCAACCATGAAATGTGGTAATGGAAAACGAACAACATCGGTTCACGATGTGGTAGTCCGTCGACAGATGAACGATGATTGTGTATCCCATTTAAAGGAAATATAAGAAATTTTAGTTTTTAACCTTAACATAATAACATTTAATTATATTTAATATAATGATGTTATTTTATAATCATGGTATAATAATAATTGAAGGGGGTAGAGAAGGAAACAAAATAAAAATGTATTTTGATGAATGTTACCTCTTGTTCTGGTAACTCCTTTTGGTTTGCACCAAATTAATTCCTTGGAGGGATTTATAAAAAAATATAGTAATATATTTTGATACTAGGGATGTTGGGAAGATATTTTTATAGGTATTGTCTGAGATAAATGGCTTGATAGGTGTGAAGAAGTTTTGGGAGTGAGTTCAGTAAATAATATTGGGAGGTATCCCTTAATTAATGTTCCTCAAATAATGAAAAACATTATATAAAATAGGATTTATTGTCTAAATATTTCCTTAAAATGGGTTCTCTACAAGTTTAGGGTCGTTTTTAGATGTTATTATTTAAGTATAATCACTAAATAATCTTGTTTTTACCTTAATCACCAAAATTTAGTTTAACTGACTTTAGAAATTACATTGGTAAAAAAATAATTTTGACTAGTTAGAAATTATAAATTATTATGATTAAACATATGGAATAAATTTTAAAAAATCATAATAATTTAATAGTCATAAATTATTTTAAAATTGATCATACAAACTGGAAGAGACAAGAAGTTTCTAAAGTGAAAATATTAAAAAGTTTGAATTGTTTTTATATCAAATTAAAATGTAAAATTGATTCTAGTGACATAAATTTTATTAATAGTTATATAATTTATCAAAATATACTTTAAAACCAACTAAAAATATAATTTATCTATCTAAATCTATCAATCAAAAAAAAACATTTTTAAGTTAAAATTCCCTATTTTTTATTATTCATCAAAAAATGTAATATATCATAAAAAACCCAAAAAATCACTCTAAGATAATTTTGACATTATGAATTAAAAAATAAATTTTATTTTATCATATTAAATTTCTAAAAGTGTCAAATATTTAATTTTTTATTGTTCGTAGAAGGACATAAAAATTTGTTTTTTAAGAAAATATTATTTTCAAAAACATATAAAGACTTTATTGAAAATTAAGAATTTTATTATCAATATTTTTTATTTATATAAAACCAATATATATAATATTTATAAATTATATATTCATATTCATATTACCATTTTTAAAGGCTAGGTTATAACTATCCTAAACAATATTAAAATGGTGTTTCATAAATACTCAGTGTTTCTTATAACGCAAGCTAATCCAGTATTGTGGGTAGTGCAAGCTTAACTTGGTGTATCATATAATGAAATATTAAATTTGTGTAGAATGAAAATAAATACATCTAATTTCTTCATGTGTTGATTCAATAATTTCTTTAATTTCTTTTTGGTTTTGAGGCTCACAAAAACTCACATTTTGTTACTAATGAATTTTTCTAAGTGACTTTCTGGAAAGTAATATTCATGGAAATATTTATTCTCGAATTATATTCAAGTCATTGGTCCATAGGTAATATTTTTTAAAGTGTTGGGAATGTGTTTTATCATATTATAGAAACACTATTCATACCATACATATCCAAGTGTAAAATAATGATGGAACCCTATGTTCTGAATAGCACGTATGTATCATCAACCCTACACTGTCAAAAAGTATAGTTCATCAACCCTACATTATTATAGAACCTTAAATTTGAGAAAATGGAAAGTATATTTAATCAACCCTACATTCGCAGTCAAACCTATGTTTGAGGAAACAACTATATAGTACATCAACCCTACTTGTGTATTCAACCCTATTTTTTGGTGTTTGGTCCTCACATAGAGGAACCCTAAATTTTACTATTCAATGATGGAGTTTTAAATTCGTGATATTATACAAGATTTAAGAAAACGTCTTGAAAGAATTAAAGATATATTCAAATCTATTTTATGACTGATTCAAATGCTTAATACGATTATTTTAAAGGATTATATTCATCCGAGTAAACCATTAATATTCTTATGGCATGTTATGACTCTCTGGAATATTTTTGAATTCAAATATTCATCAATTATTGTGTGATATTTTTGGATTTGGTCAGAACTTTATATTTTCAACCTACTTTATAAATATCAAGACACTCTTTCTTGAAAAACAAATATTGACATATACACATATACATAAACATAAAAATTTGTGTTTTATTGCCAGTAGTGCTACACTTTGGAGACATACATGTTTAGATCTATCCAATCTAGTCAGTTCTATTATCATCACTACTACTACATTTATTTTTTACATATTCTTATGAAATAAGGATTAAGTATTTGGTGAAGATACACTTTGGGGACATTCATGTTTCAACATTTTTCTAGTTTTTTCTTTACTGTTGTTTGAAGAAATACTATATAAACATTGAAGATCTATTTGTTGTTGTACTATATTGAAGATCTGATTTCATCTATTAGTTTTTGCAAAAAACTATGAAGTTTAACCTATATCATCAAACAAATCAAACTCTTTTGATTTATTTGAGTCTCAGTTAATCGTACTCAGACATAGTTAAGTGTCAGCTTTTTGTACTAAGCTGTGGATATTCAGTTACTTGTAAAATGACCAAAAATATTTGTAAAGTTTTGTAAGGATTCAAATGCATGTACTTATTTGTGGTTTAAAGGTATTAGGATTATAGGATCTAATAGTAAAATCACCAAGCTCAAGGAAATGAGTGTTGGTTGAGTGTACTAGGGTATCTTTATTCTCAAAACCACTATACATCGATGTATTCATTTTTTTTATTTATATTTTCTTCTCACTCAAATTAAAGGGAAAATGAAAGGTTCACTACATAACAAGAGTTTTGTTAAAAAACTGTCAAATTTTTTGAATTTCACAATTCACCCCCCCCCCCTCTTGTGTCTTTGTCTTTTTCTTCTTCAAATCCATTCTGACCTACAATTGGTATCAAATGGTGTTTTATATTGGATATATTTCTCTTTTTAGAAATCCTTTTATTTTTATTCTCATACTAGCAACGGTATCAAAGGTTTTCCTCTATTGGATATATTTCTCATTATGGAAATATATTTCTACTCAATACCAACAATTGGTATCTGAGGAAGTGTTGTATTTATATATTTCACTTTTTTGAAAATCCTTGAAAAATATTTAGTTTCTATTTCACACCTAACAATTGGTATCAGAGGGAAGGGGTCTTCTGGTTTGTTTTCATGGAAATTATTTTGAATAAGAAATTGTACTTTATTCATTGAATATTTTTTACATAATAATTCTTCAAATTCTTATACTCTTGTACAAAATTAAAGAATATTTTATTGGCTATAACAAGCCTAAGTTAAATATTCAGACAAATACAACTTGGAATGGTTTATTCTAGAGAATGTATTTCTATGATTCATGATCCGTATTTTAATGGTAATGATTATGAATTATGGAAAGAATTTATAGTTATTAATTTGAAAAATCTAGGATTAAGGGTTTATTAAATGGTAATTAATCCTTATGATATTCCTAAAAAATATTTGGAATATTGGAGTATTGATCAAGAAAAAGATTATGATATCAATTTAGAAGCCGTAAATTCTAATGTGTGGATTAGGAAATGACGAATTTGGTCAATTATCTCAATATACTCATGAATATGAGATGTGGAAAACTATTTCTGTTCCTCATGAGGGAATTGACAATATTAAACAATTATAGTATACTAATAAAAATATAATGTTGATACTTTTATAATGGATGAGAATTAAAATATCAATAAAATGTATGAAAGATTGACCGAGATTTTAAATAATGTTTATACTTTAGGAGATTTGATCTCACAATTAGATCAAGATTTAAAAATAATAAAAGTACTACTGCCTAAGTGGAGTGAAACATCTGAAGCTATAATAAAGTATAAATCCATAAATAATTTGAAAATGAAGGATTTGATTAAGACTCTAATGATGTATAAAGTTAATATGGATACTGAACTAGAAAATAATATCAAATATAAATAATCTTATCTTTAAACTACAATGGATTAATCATCTGATTCAATTATTCCATATTTAGAAAAATATCTAGTATATCTTTCTGAAAATTTTGAAGAGGTATAAAAAGGAAAATTTAGGGACTGGGGAAAATAATTGATGTAGGTGTAATAAAAAAGGTCATAAAAAGAATAATTTATTTTTACTCATAGCTCAAATGAAAGATGATTATAAAGGGGAAGGTAAGAAGATTGCAAAAGCTACCTTCAGTAATACTTCTATTTCAAATGATGGATCATCTACATATTCAGAAGTTGAGCATAAAATTATATGTCTCGTAGCTGATACTAATATGGTAAAATCATCTTACTCTAAAATATCTAATTATCAAAAACTTTCTTACGATGAGTTAAATAAAAATTATTTATGTTACAAGGTAAAAATTAACCCTTAAAAGGGACAACAGAAAAATTAGAAAGTCTTATGATACTATTTTATTTGAAAAATAAAATTTGTCAAAGTAGTTTATATATTTAGAATATAATGCTTCTAAATTTTATTATTATTTACATGATACTAATATTAAATAATTAATGGTTCAATTTAATGATTTAAAACAATCTATAAGTATGTTAATAAAAGGAGAAAAATCATTTAAATAAAATCCTAGGAAAAAATACCAAAATAAAAATTTTGAATAGTAAGTAATGGTGAAGGATAAAAACTATATAATAACTATATTGTTCCTGGTGTAAAAACAAAAAAATGTTTGGTATTAAATATTTTTATTGTGTTATAAGTGTTCATAATGAAAATAACAACTGTTTCAGAAAACTGAAAATTTCTGGTGTTAAAAATGCTTATTTCTCAAAAGAATTATCTAACTATAAATATAGAATTACTAAAAAAAATTCACCACTAATCTATATCGTTAAATATTTTATTGGTTGAATCGATGGATGCATGAACGTCCCTACCAAAGGAGTGAACAACTCTAATGCAGTTAATTTTCAAGAATCTGCAGTCCTATAAACACTAATCCAATAAGTATTTTATTTTTATAAACATATGATTTTGTTTCATTAACTTTTTCATACATGGAAAGAGTGACATCTCTAAAAAATTGATAATATATTTTCTTATTATTTAATTCAACTTGTAACCTATTTCTATAACTTATTTATTAAATATATTTAAAACAAAGTTTTTAAGTTCTATTGGAAAATATAGTATTTTATGAAGAGTTTATATTTTCCATCCTTAAATAATTTTTAAAATATTTATGTTTCTTATTTCATTTTTTTATAAAATATAATCATCTATCTTACATAACATGATTGTTTGAAAGATAAAATCTATAATTTTTATTATGTTTTTTCAGCTAAAAGAAAAGGAAAAGGCACATTCATTTTTTTAGAACCAATAATTTCATATTCTTATTAAGTAATTTTATATTCTTCTTCTTCTTCTTTTTCTTCAAAATCTTTTGTTCAAATTACATTTTAAAATAATTCACATAAAGATGAAGAGGTCAAATACATCAAGTTTAGAAGAAAATATTTCTCACAAAAGGACAATAGATAGTCATTTTACCACGTTTAAAGAACTATCAGTATCATTTGTTAAATATTATTTTGAAATTATTCTGAAATAAATAAATAAGTTCATAGTAATGATGAACTGGAAGTCTCTTCATTTTAAATATCTTATTAATGACTTTTTTAAATTTAACTCTTTGAATAAAGAAAAAGAGAAAATTCAAACTGCTTTGAATGTGATTAAAAATTCATATGATGTTCTAAAAAAAATAATCTATATCAAAAGTTATTTTTTGATTCATTACAAAAGGAATATAAGAATATGAGAGATTGTTCGATCTCAAAAAAAATTAATCTTTCAAATAAAAAATTCTAAGTTAAATAGAGTTTCTTGGATGAGAAGTTGTTACAAAGATCGATCTTGATAAATTGAAGATGTTTATGGATAAATTGTGTGTATCTTTTTGATATTTTAAAACTATTATTGAATCCTAACATATTGGATTATTTATATATATATATATATATATTGTTTAGTAAGAATAACGAAATTATTTTCTTCATAATTAATTTTAAATTTTAAATTCCTTTTTATAATGTATTCATGAACATAATTTCTTGTCTTTACATATGAAAAAATTTCATTGAAATAATCCAATATTATAGAATTCAATAATAGTTTTAAAATAAATAATCATTGTATATTATTATATGCTTCTTGTTTAAATATTTATATCTTTTTAAAGAAAGCATAAATTTAGGGGGACTTAATTTTATTCCTCTTATCTTTTTTAATTCAAAAAATGTGGGATAAGTTTTATCTGTTTTAATTTTATGGGTTTTTTTATAAATGGAGAAATTTATAGTTTTTATTTTATATGGGAGAATTTTTATAATATTCATGATTACATAGTTAGATAAATTTGCAATAAAAAAATTTACGTAAAGGGATAATATAAATAGAGAAGTTTATAAGTATATTTACATTGGGGGAGAAGTTTCTTTTATTAATTTTTTGTCCTTAAAATGGTGTAGAAGTTTTCTTTATGGAAGAAATATTTTATATAAGAAATGTTGGAGAAATTTATTTTTTATTTTTATAAATTTTTTTAAAATTTTATTTATTTATGTTAGGAATTTTGTGATCATCAAAAAGTGGGAGATTATTGAGCATGTGTTGATTCAAAAATATCATCAATTTATTTTTGGTTTGGATGCTCACGAATTCCCACATTTTTGTTACTAATTAATTTTTTATAAGAGACTTTCATAAAATAATATTCATGTAATTATTTATTCTAGAATTATATTCAAGTCATTGGTCTGTAGGTAATATTTTTTAAAGTGTTTGTAATGTGTTTTATCATATTCTAGAAACATTGTTCATACCCTACATATGAAAGCATAATGTAAGGATGAAACCCTATTTTTGGAACACCATATATGGATCATCAACCCTACACTATCAAAAAGTATGGTTAATCAACCCTACATCAGTATGGAACCTTACATTTGAAAAAACATAAAGAACGGTTAATCAACCCTATCTTTAGAATCAACCCTATGTTTGAGGATACAAATTCATGGTACATCCACCCTAACATTGTAGTCAACCCTAAATTTGGTATTTTTTCTTCACATGGAGGAACCTTACATTTTACTATTCAAAAACGAAGTTATAAATCAATGGCATTATCCAACATGTATACAACGGTCTTGACAGAAGTAATGTTCTATTAAAACTTATTTTATAACCGATTAAAAGGCTCATTATGATTTTTTTAAAGGGTCATATTCATTATAGTAAAATTTTATTATTATTGTGAGATGTTATGACTCTCTTAAATATTTTTTATTTCAATTATCCACGATTTATTGTGTGATATTTCTAGAGAATCTTTGACCTAGATCTGTTTGACCTGAAGTATAAATATTGAGATGATCTTCATTGAAAAAAGATATATACATATAGACATATACATATATATAAGAATATTTGTGTTATTTTCATCAAAGCTACACATTGGGGACATAAATTTTTAAATCTATCTGATCAACTCACTATTGTTGTCATCGTTGTTACTACATTTATTTTTTTATCTTTTTATGTTAGAATGATGAAGTATTTGATGAAGATACAGTTTGGGGACATATATGTTACAACATTTTTCTTGTGTTTTCTTCGTTTCTATTTGAATAAATACTTTTTAAATATTTCAGATCTATTTTATATTGTGAAATATTGGAGTTTTTATTTCATTATTCAATTTCTGCAACAAACTGTGAAGTTTAACATGTACCATCAAAAAAATAAATATCTTTTGATTTATTAAGTCTCAGCTTCTCATACTCAGTTGTGGTTAACTGTTATATTCTAGTACTAATCTATTGGTATTTGGTTCCTTGTAAAATAACTATAAGGATTTATAATTTCTTGTAAGGTGTCAACTACCTACACTCAGTTTTGGTTTGAAGGTCTTAGGATAAGGGGACCTAATAGTAAAATCCCCAAACTCATGGAGTTGAGTGTTGATGTAGTTAACTAGGGTATTTTTGTTCCATGAACCACTATACATCAATGTGTGCATTTCATTTATTTATATCCACTTCTCACTCATCTTAAAGAGAAAATGAATGGTTCACTAAATAAAAAGAGAGGTGTTCAGAATCTATCAAAGTTTGTAAGTGCACAATTCACCCCCTCCCCCTCTTGTATCACTGTCTTTGTATTTTTCATATTCATCTAGGCCTAACATAAATAAATTTAATTTATTGAGAAAATGTATTTATAAAAATTCAGGGTGTTGCGGTTATGAGCTATAAGAAAAAACATGATATCTCTATATAAGAAGAAAACCCAACTCAATTCTTGATAAATTAGAATAAATTACATAATCCTATCCTGACTCTAGAAACATAAGTATTGGTGTGTATGAAAGATGAACCGTAAGTTCTTGGAATGATTTATAACACTTATCACTCCATTTTAAAGGAACATATTTCTATTTCAAAGCATTCATTATTGAAGAAATATGTGAAAACCCACATAAAAAGCATCAAAAGTATCATGCTAAGAAAAGAAACTGTGTATCTCAAAACCATTCTTCAGTTTTTACAAATAGACAATAACTTCATTTTCATAGGATCTACAAAAAATACATTTATAAAAATGGAATGAACTAAGAAACATACCACCTGTATCCATAAATCACACATTGAAAGTATCGCATAATGTTAGTGTTTCTTCAAGATACCTAACACTATACCAAAATTTTGTTCATGATTGGGCTTCTTCCTAGAATACAATAGAATTTCCTCATTGAAAACCAACCCCAATGAAATCAAGGTACCTCTAAAATATTTGATTCCTTAATTCTATATATATTAATGGTATAATAATAATACCAAATGTTGTAACCACACATTGATAATGGTCGTATCAACTTATAAATAATGTCTTTGGAATATCATTCTTCCAAAATAATAGTTGGAGATACCCTAATCATTAGTAAATTTTAGATTACCAATGTTCCCCCACAATTAGAAAAATAGATCATCAATTCATGGAAGATGATACCAAATCATTATTGTAACTTGGTTAATCTTACATTAATCTAGATAATGCCTACGGGTTCTGTCAAACTTCTTTGGAATAATAATTAGTCCTACCCATAGGGACATGCTTGGTTTAATGAACCATCTCCTTTCCAAAACTTCCAACTAGACATTCAATTCCATCAATTCTATTCATTACATCCTATAAGAAAAATGTGAAATATGACTAGTCCCTGGAAGAAGAATAATCATTAATTGAAATTCTATTTTGGGTGGTATCCTTGAGAAATAATCATGAAATACATCAAGAAATTGGTCGAAAATGGTAGGAAAATATCTATTTCTAATATCATCTACATAATAAAAAGTATCCACTACCAATTGATAATAGATATTTTCAACCACCATTACAAAAGGTCATTCTATGCTTTCATTTAACTCTCAATATCCATTAAAAATATTCTAAACTCCATTAGAAAATGCGAAACAGACATGTGTAGCTTAACATTTAATGTGGTCCTTGAATGTGATCAACAAATCCATTCCCAAAATCAGGTAACAAATTTACATTTCTAGAATAGTGAAATCCCAAAAACTTATATACTATCAATTTTTATTAAACATGTTCTACACATAAATTCATGACACATCCAATGTCCAAGAGGTGTCTTTTGATTTGAAATAAAATGAATAATTTCCATATGTAATCCTATATGATCCACCACACAAGAAGAAATAAAAGAATAGGATTTTACCATTTTATAGAAGTATTTTATAAGGGTATAATTCAACATAATCATACCTTGCACTGCTAATGGACTAGATTAATCATCCATGATCATCTGTCCAATGTTATATTGGTACTTATTAGCTCCTCTATGATCCTTGAATCCTTATTGAGGTTGTGTATCCTATGAATTTTTGGTGATTCTAGTATCATTATGTGTTTAATTCTTTAAAATGTTGGATTTAATCAGATGAGATTGTCCCACTAAATAATGGGATGTCTAGGAAAAATGATATGTGTATCCCACCCAGTCTTTGGATCACTATGAAAATAATACTAAATATGTCTCATATATTATAGTTATTAAATTATATAGTAGGTGTTTTATAGCCTTTCCTATTTTGAGAAGTGGAACTAAATCGAAAAATACTATATTTATATTGGGTCATGGTGGGAAATTAACTAATCCTATAGTCTATTCCTGAAATGATCAACCAACTTGGAATTTGGTGTCCCGCTTCCACTAATTCCCAATGTTAGAGTTCACACATATTAAAATTGTGATAAATATAATCCCACATATATATTTCTAGAAATATCTGTTTTCTCCACCATTGATCTATTTACCTTTTTCCTATAGTATTTAATAAAAAAACATCTATCTTGGTCTGAGTCTTATGTCTCATCACAAACTCAAATATGAATTCATTCCAAGAGGAAGCATTGTAAAAATATATTAAAAATTGCACTAAATTCATAAACATGGTAGAATAATCTATGAAAAATATATGTTATTATTTCAAGATGAATAAATTGGTTGTTCTTATGATTCTTAAGGTGGTAGGATATAATTATTTATAAAAAAATCCTCAAAGACATCCCATATAATTCCTTGTTTGTATTTATCTTGGAAAACTATATCCCACTACAATCATTTATGATCATACAAAATTTAAGTTTTCATCTTCTCTTTCAACATAGCATTTTTACCCAATAATTAAGAATTTTTGTTCAACCAATTTAGACACACCTCAACTTTTAATGGTTCTAAATCCCCCTAAAAGGTGGGTTTATTTTACTTTTAAAACTGAACTGGTTCTTCCACCTGCCCTATTTTTTCATTCATATTTCCTCTATATATAGATTAAAAGGCCAAAATTATTCTCTAGACAAGTATTTTTGGTCACCTATAGCTTATGTGAAACCAAATTTTTACACGTTTCCTCTAGCTAATTCTTATGACATTTACAAGGTAATATTCTCTATAACCAGAACAAAAATCCATTTAGTTATCACTCACTATAAATTTAAGTCTTAGTAAATTTCCATATCTTCGTAAGAAACAAGAATAACATCCACCAGTTCCAAAATCCACTATTTTTTACATTGTAAAAAATCATCATAATCAACATTAAAAATATAGTCATAATAGTATGTCTCAATAACATGGAATGACATGAAACACCCATCATATAAGCCCATGATGATGAGATTACAGGACACCTAGAAGTGTCTTAAAACACATTTTTACCAGAAAACCCAGGTAAGATAAATTTAAGCTTAAAAAGGTTATTTATGTCTTTTTAACTTATACATTTCAAGGTATGAAATTTCAATATCCTTGATACTATACAAAGAGATATATATATCGATGAAGTATGACACTGTTTGCAACATCACAGCCCAATTTATTATCTTGATATGATACATAGGGTCACTAACCATAGGTGATTTCCCAATGACAGCAAAGGCTATAAATACATTCCAAAGGGATAAGAATACATTAGGAGATGTTTTCCCATTAAAAATTAAACAACCATAAAATATAATATATAACCAACCAATCCTTTTATATGATGAATTAGTATAAATAGTAAACCATATATATAATTTAAATAAAAATAAAAAAATAGATTCACATCATAATATTGTTTAACAACTGAAAAAACCAAAGACATCATGAATAAAGACATCCAGGATACAGTCCCCAAGTAGCACCCAAACAAGATCCATTCTCCAACACCACCTATTATAACTAACGTATCAAGATACATCATATAATAAATAAGATATCATCCTTTTCACTAGGTCCTAGAATATTACATATGCACACACACAAATTTGGCCAAGCTAGGGGAGAGCATAATAGTTGTAATTCCCTAGAGACTTCCCAATACATGACACTGGGAAATCATCTAGTTATAAAAATTAATATAAAACTATTGTAAAATAATTTAATAGTTTATATAAATCCATAAATGATATCCAACTGAAAAAAACTATAATAAATCTTATTTCCATTCTTTAAAATTTTAAAAAATCTTTCCCATTTTCATAGACACACACCCATACATAAATACACAATCATGGTTTTACCCTTAATGCTGGTACTCAATGGAATTAATCCATCCAAAATTGATGGATACACTTTTTATTATACCCATACACTTGAATAAATATAAACCCAACAATTCCAAATTATATTCCAAGACATTTCACATAAAAAATAATTAAATTGAATTCATTTTATAAAATATCATGCATTCATAAAAATTGTTTTATAATTTTACAGTAATCATTTGTAAATTATAATTAATCTGTTTTCCCAAAATCCCTGAAATTTTACTCTTTTTCAAAGTGGTTTCCTTCAAAAAATCACAAAACAGTTACAAAAAAATCAATGAATATCATTTTAAAAGAAACCAAACCTTCATGTTATATAATTTTAGTCATGAGATAGTCCACCTATCTCTCAAACAAATTGAAAACAAACAGCAAAACTTATAAATTCTAGATTCAGGATCTAAACACCTTTCATTCAAGATACACAAAATGTACTCATCACAATTTACATCCTAGTAGATAGATATATCCATAATATAAAATATTATGTCTCCAAGAGAGATGAGAAGATTATATAAAATAAGAACAAGGGAGATTGAGGGATTACAAATGATTTTGGATGTCCAACAAACATTGATCTATTCAAAATTCGATTATAGATAAATTGGAATCAACATTGGAGATTTAAAAGGAAGATGAGCTTGAATCCCTATAAGAATTGGAGAATAATGGGTATTATGTGCCTTAATCCATATTAAAACTATATTTTTGGTGCATTGAATATACTTTGAATGGGATTTCGAAACAGTATTCCAACCGTGTCCATTCTACTATCTCATAAACAAAGAGTCGCATGGTTGTGCAAAATGGTTTGGAAAATATTACATTACTACTTACTCACAAAAAATAACTCACAAGGTCGGCTCATGCAGTTTGATAAAACATGCACCAATTATTTTTTACCACTGTTTTCAGTTCTAATATTTCTCTATGAAATTCACACGGTTTGTCCAAAACACGCGCCAACTGTTTGCTGGCCCAGGGACTCCCATCCTCACTTCAATAGTTTCATGGAGATAGTGTTTGGTTTCAAATAAATGTGGTCATACCATGAACCTCTATGAATACACCCAAAACTTCCAAAATCATTATTGAATCTCCCAAAACATAACCCATGAATTATATAACATGAACTTACACAAAATAAGGGTAATGTGCCAGAATCCATGGGTTTCACAATTACCCAATGTAGTATAAGGATATATCAGTCTCACCTACCATCGTAAAATAATGTAAAAATATCATAACATATATATAACACATATAATATTTCATTTCCCTCAAAAAAACAAAATAAATTATTTCTCTAAATAAATATATATAGAAGTAATTTTAGTCATCGTGTAAAAATAATTATAAAAACCTTTTACTTTGAAAAATCATTATACATAAATGTCCAAAAGAATAGGAAAATCATTATTCAATTAACAAAATAATAAAACATGAATAGTATTCTTCTTAAAGAATAATTATGGTAATGGAATGTAATTTTTCACATGTGTTATATGTTAAAAATGATTCCTTTTACACTTTTTGTAAGAATGTTCAAAATATCCTATTTGGAAAATATTAAAACAAATTTATTTAAGACCATCATAAAGAAATTCAAACATACTTTAAAATGAATTTTAACCAAAATTTATTTATATTAATAAAATACTAAATTCATTTCTATTAACATGGAAATGGAATACAAATTGAAAAAAAATCATTAAATATTTTAAAATAAGCATTTAATGAAAAATCCCTTACCTTGAGTCGGAATTTTCACATACGTCCATTGTCTTCATAAATAATAAAGATATTTTTGTAATTTATTTGATTAATAATATTTTTTCACATTTATTATATTTTATCATTCTATATATTTCACTTATTTCCATGTAATACTCAATAATCTAACTGATTAAGTTTACATCTGATGTTATAAAGATGTTTGGTTCATAATTCCAAAATTACTTTTGTTGGTTGAGTGTGGAAAAATAGATCATTATAATATCATTTCAAGGTTTCTAATCATTTTAAAATTTTCATTTTTATACATTAATTATATTTTCAGAACCAACAATTTAATATGGTTATGAAAAATACATTTTGTTACATCATGGAGATAATAGTCCACACGTACACATGAGTATTATTTCAATTTTTCTTTGAATAGGAGGGAAATAAGGTGTGTTTTATTTTTCATTTAAAAAATAGAAATTATATCAAAAATATAATGATATTTAGATAAATGTATATATATTTCAACCATGTGGCTCAATGATGAAAAATAAAATACATCGTTTTGAGAAACGGTAGTCCGTACATAAGCGAGGGCGATGATATTATTTTTTAATTATTGGAAATAAAAAAATGGAATATTTATTTGTCCTTATAGAATAAAAAATTTAAAATATATATCAAATTATTTCTTTTGTATCTATTATTATGACTATCCATACGATATAGTGTTGAAAAATGAAATATGTCCTCTTTGTGCGGCTGTAGTCTACACATATGGTTCCAAGATGTCATCATTTTCAAATATATGTATTATTTGATGAAAATGGGTTATAACATAATCAAAATAACATTTTAATATACTAGATAAAATAATTTTATTGTATCAAAATGGTTAATAGATTTTTAAATCAATTTAAAGAATAAATTAGAAGAAAACATTCTATTGGGAACTATAATTTTTCTTCGAACAACCTATTTATGTTTATAACTAAAGCCTTCATAGGATGATATTATCACCAAAGAATAACATCTAGCTCATCTGGAGGAATTTTAGGAAATTTCTTGTGTACGTATTAGATGAGCTATGAGGCTCCTTATGTGTAGAGAAAAGAGGAGAGGTAATGTCCTTTTATAATCTAAGGAGGGAACACTTGGAATTTTTAAATAGATATAATATATATTAAGATATTAATCATGAAAAATGTATCTAAAATGACTCATATTTGATAATGAAATAATATAGGGTATAAATATTTTTATAAAATTTTATTTAGGCAAGTTCTTAGGTAATTTTAACCCTTATCATTTTAGTTTCAAAAAATTTAAGACATTTTAACTCTTATAGTGGTAAATGACTTTTTTACCGATGTTACTATTCATAATGGACAAAAATAAATTTAAACTCATGAAGAAATATATATTATTATTCCATATATTAATTATAATTTTTAAAATTCAATTATTATATATGGAATAAATCAAATTTAAAATAAAATCATAAAACATGGTGGGAAAAATATTTCCGAAAAAGTGAATTTTTAATTATAAAAACGTTTTTATAAAAAAATTGAGCTCCATTTTGTTTCCATATTCATTAATAATATTATTTTTTATAAAAAAAATACTAATTTTATTTGAAAATAAATTCATATTTTTTAAAAGTTTCTAATTTCATGAATGTAAAAAATTATATAATGTCGGTATATTTCACTAATTGATGAAAAAATAATCTTTTTAGAGAAAGAAAAAAACATAACATTAATGAAATTTTGATATTAATATTTAAAAAATGATACTCATTTTTTCAAACTCAAATTATAAAATTGGAATAAATTAATTTTAATTCTATCTTGCTAAATACAACAAATTCCACTTTTAATAGAATTTATATTTGAAGAATAAAATAAACTCAATCTCATTAAATTCCTAATAACCATAATTATTGAATTTTAATTAATTAAAATTAATATAAATTATATCATTATAATAATATATCATTATTAATTAATTAATTATACTTAAATAAATATATATTTCACACATAATACTATTTTTTCAAAATATGTTTTTTCCTTCATAGGATTTTTTCTACATTTCCAAAATTTTGAATTAAAATATACCTAAAATCAGTATATTTAATTAATATATATATATATAGTGTATTTTTTTCCAAATACAATTTAGATAATATCCATATTATATTCATATATACATATTTATATGCTTCACTAAAATTTGTTAATTTACTTCCTTCTCATCATGTATATTGTATTCCTAATTCATATCCTTTTCTCCACAGAAACATTTGGGGTCACAATTATTATAGATAACCAATACTATAATGATATTATTATTTTTTGTTAATTTCAAATTATATGTTTATTTACCCCAATTATATGTTTCTTTATATTTTTTATACTGCAACTTTATAATATATTAGTTTTTATCATTAATTATAATATTTTATTTTAATAAAACTAGCATGGTTCATTAGATTTTAATGATTCATGTATCATAATCTATCAAATATAAAATTATTTTAATAGTTTAAAAAATATCAAAATATCTGGGGGCAGCATTATCCCTCTGTAACAAAAAAATATATCGACGCAATTTAAATTTGTTCTCTCTAAAAATGAACTTATCATAACTTAATAATTAAATAAGATATACAATTTATTATGACCATTATTGTCTTATTCAAGATCATGAAGCTTATTAATAATATTCATTTATAGGACTCATACATGAAAATTTATTTCTATTAATAAACACCTGTAGATGAGTGTTATTTTCCACAAAAGACTCAATAGTTTAATCATCAGTTTTCTTGAGTTTGAGGAATTCATTTTCCAATATAGTATAAAATTTTATAAAATATACTTACTTGATTTATTATGAATCAATAAACATTATATCATCCTTTTATATCCATCAACATGATAATGATAAATGTTTTCATTCTTAAAGTACAAAATCCAACCTCTGACAGATCAAAAGATCTGTAGAAGATGAAAGGTTTTTTATCATATCCTCAGACATTAACCAAAAGAAAAAATGGTAAGAAAAATTGAATACAATATACAATATGAATAAAAATTCATATGAATAAATTAAACATTAATCATTAAAGCATAAAAAATAACATCCAAAGTTCAACACAGATCTTTCAATAAATATCTAACCTTAAAACACATCAAAATATTACTAGCCGAGATGAATACCCCAAATAAATCAGAAATATTTGGTCATATATTTTTCTGATCAACAATACTCACCCATTAAGTCACATACCAATAATTTATATAACCTAATAATATAATCTATATAATATTCTATTTTTTCCCATAAATAACCAAAATTACCATAAGGCCGTAATAAATTTATATATACTTTGATAATGTAACTGAATATTTATTTCCCAAATTATATTTACCATAATCATATAATGTTTCTAATATAATGAAATTCTTTAAAAATAACATTATTCATGTTGTCACCAAATCAAATTTCAATACCATTGTTATATATATGATAAAATATATCTTACCAACATGTTATATCCCTTTTATGACAATTAACCATAATTAACTTAACATTATTGATCATATCAATCCAAAAGGATATCTAAAACATTCAACGTATGATTATAAAATACGAAGGAACTCTTCCTCAAATAACCATTTAAAATGTTATACAAAATTTATGTATATACATTAGACAATAATTAAAACCCAAAAATGTCTCACAAAAAACATTAAAATTAAATTAATTCCTTGAAGCATATAATCATCCTTAAATTTATAAAATCTTATATAAAATACCATTACATAAAATTTCATTAAGTCATATATATATATATATATATCTATCATTAAACAATATTCAAAATCCTTTAACCAATATTTTTCTTCATATGACTTTATATATACTTCCTATAATTAAAAATATAAACCATGTGCTAAGATTCATCTATCTCAATCTATTCGCAGTTCCTACATTAAACATAATTAGATCATACCTTTGAAATACTCATCGCAATTTATTATAATCACATTTTAAAATGATGATTCTCTATAATCTACTAGGTTGAGTCCATATAATGTCAAAATTCTGAAAAAAAAAACTATTCCATGTTCCTATGCTTCCACAATCCATGCATAGTCATTACATCTTAATTGAAATGGATGTTCATAGAGATTGAAATTAAAGAAAATATGGTTTTTTTATTATATATATTTGATACATAATCTTGGTCTTCTTTCTCATAATACATTTGGATATGGTTTGAATTTTTTCCTTCAAATATGGTTTTGTGATTATAAAAAAAATAATTAACTAATAATATAAAGGCAAAATATCATCAAAGGACACCCTATATTTTAGTCATGTATAGGGATAAAAATTATTTTTTTATAATACCATTATAATATCATGATAATTTAATTTATGGTATTAGCCAAATGTGTATGATAACATAGATGAATTTTTAAAACATGGACAATAGTATCCCATGTTACTTAATTATATCCATGTATGGAAGAGTATTGGGATAAATTATAAAGTGTTTTTTAGGGATACTAAATACTATAAAAGGGGTTTAAATCACAGGAAGGGTATTTTTGAAATATTATTTCAACTGAATTCACTAAAAGAGAAAGGATATTTGTGTTTGGTTTCTACCTATACATATTGAAGTAGATATTTTACATTGATGAAATATATTTCCAAGTTAGAAACAATTAATTTCATTAAAAAATCATAATGAATAACTAAATTAATATTATTTTCAACATATTAATCTTTGACATCCTTGAAGGTTCCACTATCTTGAGAATAATATTTATCAATTAAATTCAAATAAAATTTAACTAGGACCACTAGAAAAACTTAGTGTGTGATCCTCTAGGGTTCTTTATCATTGGAATTAGTCAATATTTCCTAAATTCCAAGAGTACTATCTAGAAATGGGTTAAGGCACCCAAGAGAAAAAAAATTAAATTCACAATAATGACATCCTCATATTAATACTCAATGGGTAATATAATCCCATTGTCTCAATATCTCATCAAGAATGTTTCATGATAGCATCATTAAACTTTGTGTTTGATACGTCATTCTTTGACTACCTATAATAAACTCATCATTACACTATGTCCATGGAATTTTTCACAATGGTTCTATTTCAATAAATGGGATGAGATATAAACTTCAATAAATGGAAGGGACAAAACGTTCCTTGGCTTATCCATTAATAACATTCCACTCATGACGCACCCAACTTACCCAACTTCCCACCACTTGTCTTCTTGATGGTTTTCATTGGTAAATAAAAGTATGCGAGTCATGAAAAATATTAATGACAATATTAAAGTCTAAGGATCATTACACAGGATCAAATATAGGAATATTTTATGACACAAAAACATACCGAATTTCTACTGGAGGGTTTGTTCTCATAATCTCCTATATTGGGGATTACCAAGTGTGAACTTTATGAGAGGAAATTTCATCTGCTTACGAGTACTCACACATGATGTTCTATATTCTATGTTTCCCATCATAGTTTTTCATCCAACTAAATAACTATATTTTAGAATATTTTCATAGAACTTCAAGGTTCTTATGATATCAGGGAGATTTTATAACCTTGTCAATGCATCAAATACTTTGAGACATTAGTACACTATAGTTATGAAGAATAATGAACAATATATAATAATATTTTTAATATTTAAATATATTAAATATTAATGTAATCAATTTACAACCACTTGGTTATAGGACACTAAATCTTACAAACTCCCACATTGTACTGGAGCCAACTTCCTACAACTTTCAGTTTGCTAGACCTCACATGATGATCATGTTTCTACTGAGTCAAGGCTTTAGTCAAGGGGTCTGCCACTTCTGTGGAAATACTACTCACTGCAACTTCACCTCTCTGAGATAAATACCTCAAGAAATGATACATCCTAAGTATGTGATTTTTCCACTAATGTGACCTTGGATATTTTACAATAGCCACTTCTATAATATTATCACAATATAGTGTGATGGGATCTTTACTCCTATGTATTACATTCAGTTCCAAGACGATGCTTTTCATCCAATCTGCTTCTTTTTCTACCTTAGAAGATTTGTTGTACTCAGACTCTATTGTAGAATCTATGACCATGATCTTCTTTAAGCTCTTCCAGCTCACTACACCTCCATTAAAATGAAGATATATCCCATTTGCGACTTTATATCATCTTGATCAGTCTAGAAACTAGGATCTGCATATCCTCTTATTACTAGTTCCTCATATTCTCCATAAACTAGGAACATATCCTTAGCACGCCTCATATACTTTAGGATAGTCTTGATTTCCATCCAATGGTGGTCACCTGGGTCATCTTGATATCTTCTTTATATCGACCCTATCCTTTTCCACATAGCATTACAATATTTTAAGAATAATTATACATCACAGTACAATCCAAGGATCGTTAAGTCTAGGGTCTTGGAAGATTGGGTACATAAAACATAAAACATGGGTCTAAAAAACACTTCTTTATTTAATCTTCAAAAATAACTCCTAACTTCTTTTCAGCCCTTGCATCAGCATAGGGTACCTTGGGGAATACATGAACGAACGGATGAGCTAAAAATCCTATTAAGGTAATGAACATAAGAATTAAACTTAAGCACATCAATTATGAGGAATGACATAATAATATTAAAAACATGGAGTATAAGAAATCATAACATATAAACATTAGATCGTATAAAAATGGAATCATATATATGTGGAAGAATCATAAAACATGTATTTAGTATGAGTTAAGGTTAATAATCAATCTTGTTTCCCACAGTAGTATGGGTCAAGGCTAACCACTAATCCTATTTCCCATAGTTGTACGGGTCAAGGCTAACCGTCAATCCCGTTTCACTTAGCATCTCATGAGACATAACTTTACACAATGAATTAGAGCACTATTTGGGTGCACCCATCGTAAAATTTTCATGAATATTCTTTCAACATAAATATTCATACATAATCAACCATACATAAACATAAGGGTACCCATTGAAAGAAATGGGTTTCACAATCATGTCACAAATCATAATAAATGGGCCTATCATAATAGCATCCATGAAAGAATGTAATTATAACACACATGGAAATTCATAAGGTAAGATAGGAATATATCAGGGTAATTGATTTAAAATAGGATTTACAACATCTAAGAAATGAATTTGATAAATTTTATCAATAAAAAATATTTGTGCGGTTTTAAGGAAAATACAATAGAGATTTTAAAATAGAAAATGGAAAAATATTTTATATAAAACAATAAGTGAACCAAGGTATTTTTCATAATAAAAATAATGATTTTATCAAGACAATGGTGGGTTAAAATACAGGATATATTACACTTGAAATTCGGTAAAAATTTTTGAATTTCCCTTAAAACAGGTTTGCTTATCAGAAAGTACTAAGGAGGGAATATTTTAAAAACATTTATATCCCTAAAAGAGAGTGATGAAAGGATCTTGATATATGAATTTTTAAAAAACATAGAATTTATAAGATGCACATAAATAGATAAGATAACTCAATTTTGATATAAATAAATATACGGCAACCTGAAAGAACAAAGGAGGTTCGGGTAGAATTCGATACGGATTACCGGTATGGTGTCGAGTGTACCTAAGAGGGCTTGATGAGAGAGAAAAGTGGTTTATCATCACTTATAAATCATGAGGGAAGTATTGTGGAGGTGCTTAATCATACCTCATCATGAGTAATTAAACATAAAATTCAAAGCATATAGGTCATTCTTGAATAAATGTGAAATGGAAAGGATCCCTTACCTTAAGTCTGGTGGTGTCCTCCACTTTTTATTGATGACCTAGTGGAGTTACTCCTAAAAAATGAAGTTTGGGATCTTGGGAGGTTGAGGAAACCTTTGTAGGACTCCTAGGGAGGTAAAAACACTAGATCTTTGAGGATGATGGATATGGAATTAAATAAAATGAAGGGAAGAGTGGGTATTTATAGTAAAAGAGATAATTTTTTATTAATTTAAAAAGACACGTCATTAGTGGTTTTTGAAAAACCATGGTCTTTCCCATGGAAATATCCACTTGGGAAAACTCATATCTTATTTCACTATACACATGTTGACAAGAATTTTTTATTAATTATTACATCATATAATTTCATCAAACATACCGAAAAATGAAAACAGTATTTTTACAATTCATGAAAAATTCGAGTATTTTAGAAAAATCCCAAAAATTCATCCTAACCATTTTTTGAATTTTAGAATTCAAAAATAATCCCCATTTTTGGAAAATAATTTTCTAAATATTTTTAATTCAATTTTAAGTAAAATCATAACTAATTCAATAAAAACAACATTAATACTATAACTCGTTTTATAATACCTTGAAAAATTAATAAATCCCACATGAAATTATCTTATAACTACAAGAAAATAAAGTAACAACTTAGGATTTAATTTTGTGAAAATACATTTCCATTTTAAATTATTAAATTAATCATAAAATTTTAAATAAAATACTTTGGACATGTAAACATTCCAATTCTTTACTATGATATTTTTTTCATTTTTAAGAGGTCTAAATTGAATTTATATATTCATGGGTGAAGTTTCTATTTTTTTGGCCGATTTTCTATTCATTACTATTCATTACTATTCATAAAGGTATGTTACTATTCATAAGGGTATGTTACTATTCATAAAAAATTAATTTTGTCTTATTAGACTCAAAATAACTTGCTGATCACAAATATAGATGACCATTTTTCAAAAATCAAAACACATAAGTGACAAGCTTATGTTTAAAGGTCACATAGTACTTAGTAGTTCATTGTGTTGTGACTTCATGTTATTATCTGACATAATTATAAGAATGGATTTTTCCATTGGTAAAACATTGGGTCGTTACATTCTTCCCCCCTTAAGAAATTTCTCCCCCAAAATTTCTTTTTACATTCTAGAACAAAAAAATTTGTGGGTACTTTTCCTTCATTGCTTCCTCTAATTCCCATGTTGCCTCTTTGTACTTATGGTTCCTCCATAGTACCTTGACCAAGTGAGTAATCATGTTATGTAGAACTTTATTTCAATGATCCAAGATCGTCACTAGCTGCTCATCATAGGAAAGATCATCCACCAACTATAACACCTCTGAAGAAAGTACATGTGAAGGGTCTGGTATATACTTCTTTAAGAGGGATACAGAAAGACTTCATGTACTTTTGACATGGCAGGTGGAAGTGTCATCTGATAGGCCACAGCTCAGACTTGATCAAGGATCTCGAAGGGGCCAATATACTTAGGACTTATCATTCCTTTCTTCTAAAATCTCATGACCTTCTTATATGGAGATATGTATAGAAATAGCATGTATCCAACTTTGAACTCAAGGTCTCATCGACAATTGTCTGCATAACTCTTCTGTCAACTTTGGGCCGCCATGATATTCTTCTAAATGGTTTTCACTTTATCTACCATTTCGTCAACCATGTCTGGTCCAAGTATCTTATGCTCACCTACTTCATCCCAACACAACGGTATTATGCACCTTTTCCTATAAAGGGCATCATATGGTTCCATTCAGATGCTCGAGTGGAAAATGTTATTCTAGGAGAATTACACCAGTGGAAGACGTTGGTCCCATCCTCCTTTGAATTCCAAAGAACATTCTCTCAACATATCTTCTAGTGTCTGAATAGTCCACTCAGATTGGCCATCAGTTTGAGGATGATGGGTTGTACTGAAGTTTAGTTCAGTGCTTAGAGCATGTTGGAGACTTTTCCAGATCATCGAGGTGAATCTTGTATCATGATCAGATACAATAGATAGTTGTACTCCCTATATCCTTACCACTTATTTGATGTAAATCCGTGAAATTTGATCTAATGATAAGTACTCTTAAATAGCGATAAAGTGAGATATCTTTGTACAATGATCCACAATGACCCATATAGAATTGTTTCCTCTAGATGTCCTTGGAATTCCAGTGACAAAGTCCACGGTAATATTTTACCACTTCTATGTTGGTATGAGTAGTGGTTACATAATACCCTTAGAGTTTTTCCTCTCATCCTTCACTTTATGACATACTAGATACTTTGATGTATATTATGCAATCTCTCTTTTTATATTTTCTCACCAAGAGTTTTTCTCGGAGATCTCGATACATCTTTATGCTCCCTAGGTGGATAGAAATGGTTGAGAAATGTGTGTCATTTAGAATCTCCTTCTTCATCTCTGGATCAGATGGTACACATAATCATGTCCCAAATCTTACA
This sequence comes from Viscum album, assembly GCA_963277665.1. NCBI lineage: Eukaryota > Viridiplantae > Streptophyta > Magnoliopsida > Santalales > Viscaceae > Viscum > Viscum album. The sequence goes on from OY728160.1 coordinate 1,570,261,791, forward strand.
ACTTCATCCTTATCAACCATGAACTCTAAGTATTTCCAATTTCTGATAGCTTCCACCCTTTCAGAAATTCTTCTTCTTTTCTTTGAGCATCCTTTATTTTATCCCTAATAGATGGATGAGAAATCATTTGAGAAAGGATTAATGATTTTCCACCCTTAATGATTCCCATGTCCATCCTTGAAAAATCTAAGAAGATCGAATCCTTTTTAATTATCATCATTGATAAAGATGCAGGATCCTTTATACTTAGAGCATCTTCCACCTTATTTTCTGTATGGAGATGGTAGTGAATTGAGCATTCATAATCCTTGATGAGCTCTATCCATCTTCACTAGATCATATTAAGATCTTTTTGTGTGAATATATATTTGATACTCTTGTGGTCAGTATATATCTCACACTTCTCCCCATATAGATGATTCCACCAAATGTTAACGCAAATATCATAGCTGCCAACTCCAGATCATGCGTAGGATAGTTTTGATCAGGGATTTTCAGCTGCCTTTGAGTCGTAGGATATCACTTTTTCATCTTTCCTCATATTACACCAAAGTGAGACTTGTAATATTTTCAAGAACAACATTCCCAAGAACTTCTACATTCGATACAATACTCGTAGAAGTTTTCCCTAATCGTATAATATCATTTTAGGTGAGGAATCAATGTTCCTAGAAAACATGAAAGATATACTAATAGGACATGAATTAAAATAAATTAAGAAATACACTACATTGAAGTAGTGTTTACATGTAATTTATTCATTATTATCCACCATAGAATAGGTCCTTCAGTGCTCCCTTCATCATGGATATTTTTTATGCTCATCATGCTTCTCTGGCCTTGCAATAGAGCATCATGTTGGATAATGTCCAACTTCTCCACATTTATGACCTAGAACTATGTGTGATTCCTTATATGGAACTTTGTTTCCATTAATCACATTATAAATTTTGTCATGTAAATTGGATACATTGTGCCCAATATTTCCACACTTAAAACATCTCTGACTCCCTCTGTGACATTCCCCTTAGTGCCTCTTTCCACACTTGTTGCACAAAGGAAATTGGGTCTTCTTTGCCTTATCACCATTATTAGATGAACCTTCATGAGATTTCATATTCCTCTTCCTTGAATCCATTGGGAATTCAACCATGTACCAGTTGTTAATCGTGATTTTTGGTAGTTAGTTTGGAATAATCACGATATGCCCTTCTAGAGCTCCCATCTGATTGGGGATCTCATTTTGGCAGTAATCACATTTCCCTTCACATCGGTTGTTAACCTGATTCATCCAATTACTAACCATTGTCTAGAATAAAATTAAATTTGGGGATGAGTATGACAAAAGAGGGAAAAACGACATTAAAGGGATAACTTACAAATTACACTTATCTCCTTAACTTATGTATTTATAGTCCTCAATCAAAGTTATTTATGATATATCTCCTAACATATATTCGTATAAGATCCTTTTTGTTCTCTTAATAATAGTTCATAATAATCTTATGAATTTACCAAAGCATATCCCCGAGGAGTGTCAGACCAATAGTGCAGCAAGGCACATTATTGTGTACCAGGATACACAGGGTCAAGCCCGAAACTCCTTATCGGGGTTATCACTCCTAGGTATATCTATTCTTTAGTCACCTCTACCTGTTTTTATCTATAAAGGGACATATTTTCTTGATAAACCACTTACTCTATACTTACGAAAATTTAGGAATGTTTTCTTATACTTCTTCTCATCCTTAAGGTTCTTACTAAAGTGCTCTATTCCTAATCTCCAAAAATAACTAAACTATCCTCAGAGACCAACTATAGAAACCCTAGCCTTTTTTACATAACATTAAATTATTTTAAGCATAATTATTAATTAGATTACAATCCAAGTATTGTTAAGTTTAGTGTCTTGGAATACTAGGTACATAAAACATAAAACATGGGGCTAGAAAAACACTTCTTTATTTAATCTCCATAAAAAAATCCTAACTTCCTTTCAGCACTTACATCTACACAGGGTACCCTGGGGAACACATTAACAAAGGGGTTATCTAAAAATCCTAGTAATGGAATGAACATAATAATAAAACTTAATCACATGAGTTAGGAGGCATGACAAAATGATATCAAAAACATAGAGCATATGAAATCATAACATATAAACATGAGATCATATAAAAATGGAATCATATAAATGAGGCAGAATCATAAAACATGTCTTTAGTATGTGTCAATTCTAACCACCAATCTCGTTTTCAATAGTTATATGGGTCAAGGCTAACCACCAATCTCGTTTCCCATAGTAGTACGGGTCAAGGCTAACCGCCAATCCCGTTTCACTTAGCATCTCATGAGACTTAACTTTACCTAATGCATTGGAGCACTATCTGGTATCACAAATCATAGAATTTTCATTAATATTCTTCCCACATAAATAATCAAATATAATCAACCATACATAAACTTAAGGGTACCATTGTAATGAAATGGGTATCACAATCATGTCCTAAAGCATAATAAATGGGTGTATCATAATAGCTTCCAAGAAAGAATGGAATTAGAACATACATAGACATTCCTAAGGTAAGATAGGCATATATCATGGTAAGTTATTTCAAATAGGAGTTACAACATCTATTGAATACATTTGATAAATTTTATCATTAAATCATTTTTGTGCAGTTTTAAGGAAAATACTATAGAGATTTGTAAATAGAAAAGGGAACAATATTTTATATAAAACTAGAAGTGAACCAAGAACGTTTTAATAATAAAAAATGGTTTTAAAAAGACAATGGAATCTTAAAATATATGGTATAGTACACTTGAAATTGGGTAAAAATTTGGTAAGTTCCCTTAAAACATGTTTGCTTATCGAAAAGTACTAAGGAGGGAATCTTTTAAAAACATGTATTTCACTAAAAGAGAGTGATGAAAGGGTTTGGATAAATGAATATTATACAAATAAAAATAATTTATAATATTCAAATAAATATATAAGATAACTCCATTTTGATATAATGAAAGATATGGCAACCCAAAAAAATAAAAGTGGTTCGAGTAGAATTCGTTACGGATTATCGGCATGGTGTTGGGTGTACCTAAGAGGGATTAATGAGAGAGAAAATGGGTTTCTCATCACATATAAATCATGAGGGAAGTATGGGGGAGGTGTGTAATCATACCCCATAATGAGGAATTACACATAAAAGGCATATAATATAGGACATTCATGAATAAATATGAAATGGAAAGGATCCATTACCTTATGTCTGGTGGTGTTCTCCACTTGTTTTTAATGACCATGTGAAGTTAATCCTAAAACATGTAGGTTGGGATATTAGGGGATTGAGAAAACCTTGGGAAGACTCTTAGGGAGGTAAAAACACTAGAGCTTCTAGGATTATTTATATGGAATTAAATAAAACAAAGGGAAGAGTGGGTATTTATAGTAAAAGAGAGAGAATGTTTTATTAATTTAAAAATACCCCTCATTAGTGCTTTTTGAAAAACCATGGGCTTGGAAATGGTATTTTCCCATGGTATTAGCCACTTAGGATACCTCATAACTTATTTTAATATACACAAGTCGACCAGAATTTTTTATTAATTAATACCTCATATGATGTCATCAAACAAACCGAAAACTGAAGACTGTATTTTTACTATTCATGAAAAATTCAAGTATTTTAGAAAAGTCCCAAAAATTCACCCTAAACATTTTTCAACATTTATAATTCAAAAATGAACACCAATTTTTTAAAATAAATTTTTAAATATTTTTAATTCAGTTTTTAAATAAAATCACAATTTATTCAATAAAAACAACATTAAAACTATAACTCGTTTTATAATACCTTAAAATTTTAATAAAGGCCCCATAAAATTAACTTATAACTATAAGACAATAATTTAACTATTTTGGATTACATTTTATGAAAATACCTTTCATTATTAAATTATTAAATTTTAAATAAAATATTTTTGACATTCAAAAATACCAATTCTTATACTATGATCGTTTTTTTCATTTTTAAGAGGTCTAAATTGAATTTATACATTCATGGGTGAAGTTTATATTTGTTTAGACAATTTTTATACTCATTAATATTAATTAATTTTCATAAAGGTATGTTACTGTTCATAAGGGTTTGTTATTATTCATCAAAAATTAAGTTTGTCTTATCAGACTCCAAATAACTTACTGATCGCAAATGTTGATGACTATTTTTCAAAATTCAAAACACATAAGTGACAAAATTATGTTTAAATTTCAGATAGTACTTAGTATTTCATTATGTTGTGACTTCATGTTATTATATTACATAATTATAAGAAGGGATTTTTCCACTGGTAAAACATTAGGTCGTTAAATTACTACCACACTCAATCTGTAGGCAATATCCAGCCTAGTACATAGCATGGCATACATGACTGACCTAATCACTGATGCGTATGGAGTCATTGCATTATATTTCTTTCCTCATGTGTATGAGAACACATTTTCTTGGAAATTTGAATGCCATGTGACACTAGAAACAATCCCCTCATAGATTGTTTCAAATTGAATCTCTTAAATATCTTATCAATGTGTGTACTTTGACTTAGGCCCAGCAATCTCTTGGATCTATCATGATGGATATTGATACCAAGAATATATGATGCCTCACCCAAGTCCTTCATGGAGAATAATTGATTCAACCATGCCTTAACAGACTATAAGACTGGTATCTCATTTTTTAATAAGTAATATGTCATCAACATATACTATTAGAAAAATGACTGCACTCCCACTAAACTGTTTGTAGACACAAGGCTTGAATTCATTCTTGATAAAACCAATTTTTGTTATGGATTTTTAAAAATGAATGATCCATGACCTGGATTCTTTTTTTAATCCATAAATGGATTTCTACAACTTTTATACCTTTTTTGCATCCTTTGGAGTCATAAACCCTTCAGGTTGTGTCATGTAGACATTTTATCGAAGGTTCCCTTTAAGGAAGGATGTTTTGACATCCATTTTTAAAATCTCATAGTCATGGTAAGTGGTAATGTACAATAGAATTCTGATGGGTTTCAGTAGTGAGACTGGTGAAAATGTTTCGTCATAGTCAATTCCTTGAGCTACTTAAAGCCTTTTTCAACCAGTTGTGATTTAAAGGCACTGTCTTGTCTTTCCATGTCCAGTTTCTTCTTAGATACCCATTTTCAACCAATAGGGTTTGCATCAACTAGAGGATCTACCAAAATATAGACTTGGTTTTGGTAAATGTAATCCATTTTAGAATTCATGGCTTCTTGCCACTTGGAATTATATGTTCCCTTTATTTCTTACTTTTAGGTTATAGGATCATTATTATCAACTAATAATGAGTCACCATCCTTGGTAACTATAAGACCATACCATTCCAGTTCTATAACCTCTCTTAAACTACTACATAGTTATTGTGTCTATAGAATATATCTTTCTTCCATGGGGATTTGTGGAATCTATTCATGTACCAACTCTTTTGTACCTTGAGCCTCGACTTCATCGAAGTATATCTCGATCCCACTATACCTTTTGAATATTTTCTCCCTCTCAAGTAATATGGCATGAATTCCAACTATAAACTTTTTTTCTGAGCTGTTTTATAGGTAATATCCCCTTGTTTCCTTGGGGTATCCTATAAAGGTACACTTTGTTCATCAGGGTGCAATTTTGTTACCTGAAGAGGATTTAACAAATGCATCGCTTCCCCACACATGTAAATTCAATAACAAGGCATTATTTCCACTCCAAAACTCATATGTAATACCATTTATCAATTTATTCAGTTCATGGTTTAGTATGTGCATCATTTTTTGTAACGCATATCCCAAAAGTATAATGTAAGACTCGTATGACTCATCATTGATCTCACCATGTCCAATAAGGTGCAGTTCCTCATTTTTCTCACACCATTCTACTGGGGTATGTAAGGTGGAGTGAGTTAGGATAGGATCTCAAAATCTCGTAAGTAATCAATGATTTCTTGATTAATATATTCTCCACCTCAATATGAGTGGAGTTTCTTAATCTTCTTACCAAGCTTGTCCTCAACATCATTCTTGTATTCGTTGAACTTTTCAAAAGAATATGACTTATACCTCATTAATTGGATATATCTTTATCTATTAAAATCATCAGTAAAAGTTATGAAGTGTGAGTAACCTCCTCTTTATTCAATAGGAAATGGTCCACACACATCGGTATAAACCAATTCAATAATCTCTTTATCCCATTCAACTTTCCAACTAAATGGGGCTTCGGCCATTTTTCCTTGTAAACATGCATGACATACACCAAGTGGTTTTAGTTCGAAATAATCTAAATATCCATCTTGATGTAACTATTTCAAGCATTTCTCATTTACATGACCTAGCTGATGATGCCAAAGTTGGGTGTGGTATGAGTAATGTGAAGTATCTTTTTTATCGATTGTCATTACTTGGTTTGTGTAATCCAACACGTGAAGACCATTATATAAATGTGACCTACCAAAACAAATTCTATCTTTGTAAAAGAAGAAACATTCATTTCCAAACATGAAAACACATCCATCTATATCTAATATAGATACATAAATAATTTCTTTAGTAACAGACGGAACATAATAACAACCCTTTAACACCAAGATCATCACAATTGGCAATGTGAAGTGGTAGTCCCCGACAACTACAACAACGAGTATAGCTCCATTGGTTTCTCGTAAATCTACCTCCCCTGAATCAATATTCCTGAATCTACTTGGTTCATGTATTTTTATACATATGTGAGCACCACAAGCTTTACCTAATACCCAATTTGTAGAGACAGATATATTACATTCGATAACAAACACACCTGAAGCTTCCCCTTGTTTCTTAGGATGGGTTCAGTTCTTCTTATAATGGCCCTTCTTGCCACATGCAAAACAAACAGCTTTTTATTCCCTTGTCTCCCCTTTGATCTTCCTTTTCTTGGAAGGGCATGAAGAAACTTTGGGCTTAAATATCTTTTCCTTCCCTTTCTTACTATTCACGATAAGGATAGAAGGCTTGTCACGCTTCATATCTTTGTCCATATAGAGAATGAGGATAAGAAGTTCAGATAGATACTTCTCAATATTGTTCATGTTAAAATAAAAAACAAAGATAGAGAAGCTCTTAGGGAGTAATGCGAGAATGTGATCGATGTCCAGTTCTTCAAGGAGTTTAAACCCTATAACCTCCAAGTGCTTAATATAGCCTATTACCTTGACTACATGAGGCCCAGTTGGGGCACCCTCTCCAGGATTAATCTGATAGAGTTCCTTGGAGATCTCAAACATTTCATGTCTTTCTCTCTCCTAGAAAATACCACGAAGATCCTTGAGTATTCTATAAGTATCCATGTTTTCTTGAGACTTCATGAACTCTCTGTATATTGATGATAGCATCAAACATTGAACATCGACCGCATCATTCATATGTTTCTCATAGACTAGGAAATCATCATCAATCGCCTCTTTGGAAGGCAGATCAGGTAATGCTGACTCCAACACATAAGACTTCCACTCATGGCGTGGGATAACCCAAAGTCATCTAAAACATTCCTAAAAGTTATTGTTAGTGATGATGTTGTCTTTATCCAGAATTGATCATAGGGACAGTGTGGTTGAGGAGCTTTTCATTGTTATTCTAAAATTAAAAGATCATATTATTAGTACTTTATTGATTTCATTTTACAAGAAATAATAAATTAATTTTATTAATTCTTCCACTATTTTATCAAGTCCCAATGTCCATCACCATTGAACTCAAAATTTCTAGTTTCTATGAGATTCTAGTGGAATTGATCCATATTCCCCTTTGCATTACCCCAATAAGGGTTGTTCAAGCTATTTTAAGGTATTTAGGTAGGCAAGTCTTTGCTAACTATGGGCTTGTAGCTCCTTGATCTGTTGGACCTGGACTTCAATGAAAGATTTACTCTAACATTGTGAATTGGACCATTCAACATAAAATTTAGGGTTATAGTCTGGAAAGCATCCATCAACGATCTCAAGGTAGGTGGTTAAATTGCTAGTTCACAAAGTCCTTATTGTTATCACATGTATGAAATTGTGATGTTCCATTCCCATGTTTTTCAATTTTAATTTAAAATAAAATGGTGAATGTAATTATACGAAATTGGGAAACCCTTCATAGGTCACATTGGACCCATTGGAAAATTTTAAGGCTGAAATTAATCAAAACCCATGGGGTTTTCCCATATAATTAAAATGAGGAATTATGTTTAATAAAAATAGAGATAATGGGTTAATGGAATCGAATTAAATCCTTATTTCATGATCAATAATGGGATTTAATGGGATTATTTTATTATCCTATATAAGTTAATGAAATATTCCATTAATTGATGATAAATGGTTTAATGGTGATTTCTTAATATTGTTCCTCGTTATTGAATTAAATAACCATTGGTGTTATTATTAATTATAATGGTGAACCATGATGATAATGATTGAGAAAAAGGTTAATAATATAGAACCTTGATGTAAATGTGAAATATATGATAATTTTGATTGATTTATAAATATGGTGTGGGTTAGGGGATGATGCTCTAAATACTAATAGGGTGTCTGATTGATGATCTAGGCCCCCAATGAATGAATGTGAAAAAATAATGTATGGGATATGGACTGATGCTTTAAATACCCATGGGGTGTGGGACATGAAATGATGCCCTAAACACCCATAGGGTGCTTGAATGATTCTCTCACCCAAATATATTGGTACACGAAATGATGTCCAAGATACTAGAAATGAAATTATAATCAAATGAATAATTAAAGAAATTATATATTGATTTATGATAACCCTGTGATTTATGGTTTAGACTCCGGCATGATCCGAATAAGGTATGATATGGTTTGTTAAATAATAATTAAATGTTAAACCTATTTATTTTTCCTTTTGGTTCCTTTATTTTTTATACAACTGCATACACTATTAGAAATTGGATATTAACTTAAACACAATTGGTGGATAACTATTGAGTGGTACTCACAGCCTACCAAAGCATCCTGATCGAAACCTGAATATACTTCATGTTTAGAGGATAGGATAAGGGTATGATCCCTATGTTAGATGGATGATTTGGGATTTTGGATGGAAAATAGATGAGGGAACTTGACATGATTTCAATACCTTCATAGTATTTATCATTGTATCTTTGTTTTGGGTTTTATTTTGATACATTACACTTATATGGAATGACATATCTACTATTTTGGTTGATGTTCATTTTCATTCTTTTGAATATATTCATTTAATGTAGTTCATTATTGATTTTGGTATCATCTTGGTTATTTTTTGTTATCATTTGGATATTTTTTATTGATTTACACTATTGTTACACTATAATAAAGGGTGTATAGTCTCTCCACATTTCATATTATTCCCTCACTACTAGTCTACATCCTTTGGAATACTGGGAGGCACACTTGATGTCATGTGGAGAACCGACTCAGGACACTAGAATATGGCACTCGAGTCGTGATGTTACAAAATTGTATCAAAGGTAGTTTTCATTTCCATTCAATTATTATTATATTTGGAAATGGTATATAGGAGACTAAGTTTATTCAAGACTTAGTCATGAGCCCATGCATGGGAGTAGCTAAACCATGTACATAAGACAACCCAAGTATCCAGGGTGGGATTAATGTTATTGATGTTTTCTACTACATTTGATTTCACCTTGAGAGATTAAATTTTTGTGGGATATTATTATTTATCTGATATTTTCCTCATGGTCTCATATGTAACAATAGTTTTTTATACATTCATTATTTTAGGCACTCGGGAGTTATTGTGACATTAATCATTTTAGGAATGCACAAAAAAGATGTTTTTGAGCTATATTTATTAATGAAATTGAATTTATTTATTTATAAAACTTAAAATAAATAGTTTCTAATGATGAATTGATAATGGATAAAAGATATTATATATTTTTTTGGAGATGGATAAAGTTTTTGTCTATTGAGAAACCACGACATCGGAAAGTGTTTTACCCTATCTTAGGCTTGACTCAGTTGAACGATGGTTGGGGGTTGTGATGGTGCCATTTTTTTGACCATGTGGAAGTGTATTGGGAATGAATTGTTATTAATTTAGTTAATTCCTATTATATGAATGTTTAAATGATGATTTATGTGTCTTAAGGAATATTTTTGGAATTTGAGAGACATGCCTCCATAATAACGGTTATTGATAGGATGATAAGAGTAAATGGTTGGAAATGTGCCTCCATTAGTGGAACTAAAGGCCCAGATAGTTTTGGGTGAAGGGACAAGATAGAAATTACATGATAAATATTCTTATTTTATATAGTTTATGGAGATAAAATTAGGGAGTTTTATGAGGAATCTATTTTATCTCACACAGGAACTCCTATTGCAGCACCCTCCGACCATTAATGGATAGGGTGCGTCTTAGCCAATTGAGTTTTGGATTGATTCTATCTAGAAGATCATTAACTATTTAGTGACTTATTTAAAGAAAAGATTGAACTTGGATGCATACATGTTGCGAGGATCAGCAATGCGTTGGAGGGATATTTACGCTTGAGATGAACACCTGTAGAATATGGTGTAGAAAGACTTTTTGGAAAAGTTCCTAGAACACTTTCACCCAAAGACACTGAGGAAGGAGAGGGAAATAGATTTTTTGTGTTTGAACCCAGTGATCATGTCTATGATGTAATATATTGTTCTATTTACCAATTTGTAGAAATTTTCTCCAAAATTTGAGGTATACGAAGAATCAATATAAAAACATTTCCAGGACAGACTTAAATTTGAGATTAAGTATATGTTGATATCATTCAGCTGGATAATTTTGTTGAGGTAGTAAATCTAGATATCATTCCTTAGAGTAACCTGAAGGTGGAATCCAGTAGAGTATAATTGGTTTCTATAGGAATAATAGGAGGTAATTTTTATGACAGTAGGAAGCGTATCTATGATAACATCACCCAAAAAAGAGGAAAGCAGAGTGGCCAGGGGGAGGGATCAGTTACATAGGGAAATCCTTGAGTGATTTTCCCTTAGTGTGGTAGATAAAGTTAATATCATAACTAGTGTCCCTGATCACTATTATAGTTCTGATATTGTAGTATGATGGTATATTTACATTGGTTCTATAGGAACCCATGATAGTTGAGTAGTGATGGGGGCGCTAGACCGAACCCGTGTAAGGGAAGGGGGTCTTCTACACCATACCATCAAGACAGTTTGAGTACTACTAGTTTTGAAAGTCAAGGTGGTGGATTTTTTACTTCATGTAAAATCACCCATATCAGTAGTATAGTTAGAATTCAGGCACTCAGATGGTAGCATAGGGTGGAGGGATAGGACATTTAGAAGCAGTTTATCTTGTAGTTTAGTATAGTGAGGCTAGGTCATCGATAGTCAGAGGTACTATTCTTGTGGATTCTATTCTTTCTAGTTCTTTATTTGATAAATAATCCTATAATTATTTAATATATACTCAACTTTTTAATTGTTTGAGTCTGATAGTGATGTTTTTGATTGGGGTTATAACTATTGACACACTATTGGGAGTGTGGTCGAGGGATGTTTGTTTATGAAAAGGGTGTTCTATTATGGTTGGTGAGTGTCATTTACTTTGGGAAATATAAACACTTAATATTCTAGGTCTTGACTTTAATTTTTTTTAAGGACTAGATGTTATCATACAAATCCCACATCAATTGTTACCATAATATGGTGACGTTTACATCTCTTGAGGGTGAAAATTATGTTCATTATGGAGAATGATATATCTAGGAAGGTCGTGTAGGTCCAGTTCTTTAGAAACTAGAGGAGATCACCATAAAGGATAAAATTATTTTTCTAGATGAAAGGGTTGAAAATGAAAATTTCTTTCCACCCAAAGTGTATTTTTTTCAGGATGTGTTTCATGAGGACTTCTCAAGGCTACCTCCTGGGAGAGATATTGAGTTCACAGTTGAGCTCATGCTGGGAGATGATCTATTTTTCATTCCACCTTACCAAATAGAACAAACATATCCTAAATATCATAAGAATCATCTATAATATTTGATATATTAGAGATTTTTCCTTCCCATAAAGTCACCATTGGGTTCTTTGGTTTTGTTTCTTAAGAAGGTGGATGGGACATTGTGTTTATGTGTTGATTACCAAAAGTTGAACTAGATGATAGTGATGATATAACATACACTTCTATGTATCAACAATCTCTTTGACCAGTTGATAGGATATTTTGTATTTTCCAAGATTTACTTGAGATCGGGGTATCATCGTTTGAGAGATAGATGTTCCGAAAAACCATAACTTCATTCAAAATCATGTATGGCCTAAACAAGTTTTCGTGATGTCATTTAGGATAAGGAATTATATTTGTGTGTTTATTCACTTAATGAACCAAATCTTCCACACATACCTTGATATGGTTGTGGTTTTTTTGTGAAAGTCATCTTGGGGTACTCCAACACTCATGATGATCATGACCAATATCTTAACATCACCCTAAGTACACTAAAAGAGAATATTCTTTATTCCAAGATAACTAAGTGTTAATTTTGGGTTTACTTGGTATATTTCTTAGGTCACATCATCATAGAGTCAGGTGTGTTATTGGACCCAAAAGACATTCTATAATTTGTTTCTTTGGAGCATCCAAAGAATGTTTTTGATATTCATTTCTTTTTTGTCTTAATAGGATATTATCAGAGGTTTATGCAAGACTTTTTTCATTTGGAATCACCACTTGTAGGATTTAAAAATAAGGGGATGAAGTTTTAATGGTATATATCATGTGATAAATATATCTAGTAGTTCATAAAGCTTTTGGATACCCCACCATTTTTATCCTACTCGAGTCGGGTGAGGTGTATACTATGTTTTGTGTTCCATATGAGATTGGACATGGAATTTTTTTATATATAGTGATTGATTCATGTTCTATGGATCATAATAATTGAGATCACATGAATTAAATTATCCTATTGATGATATCAAGTTATACATTGTGGTTTATGCCTTAAAGTGTTGGCAGAATTACCTGTTGTGAGAAAAGTTTACTATGCAAACCGATAAAAAATTATTAAAGTATATATTTTTTTTAAAATAGATTTGAATTTATAGATAATAAGATGAATTGATTATATTAAACCTCTTGAAATTGAGATAGATTATTTTTCCATAAAAGGAAATTATGATGTTGATTCATTGAGTATGAAAACAAAGACACATACAAATAAAGAGCCTAGTTCTGAGTGGAAGATGATAAACTTGCTGGATGTGATGCATATAGAGGTTCATGGGGCCAGGAGTAAATAACCCTTATATCTTTATCAATTGAGTCTGCACTTATTATCTAGATCAGGGAGAGACAATATGAGGATCTTAAGTGTTTGTAGTTGGGGAAAATCCTTGAAGGCGAGGAGTCAATTTCCGAATGGATTATAGATGATGATGAGATCATATATATCTGTAACTATGTTTTTGTAAATATATATATGTTAGATAAGATGATGTGTGAGTTTCAACCCTCAAAGTTGGTGATGAATCCTCATTTGAACAAAATAAACTATGAACTACATCTATAATATTGGTGTACAAGCATAAAAATATAGTTTGTAGGTTTAATGACATGATTTTACACCTGTCATCAGGTGAAGGTTGAGCATCATTGACTTGGTGGTTTTCTATAGCCATTACCCATTCTGGAATGGAAATGAGTTGATGTTACCATGAAATTTGTTGTGGGTATTCTAAGGATACCTTATGTGGGTGATTTGATATAGGTAATTATGGTCTACTTGTTGAAAGTTTCCCATTTATTGCATATCCATGAGACATTCAAAGTTGATGAGATGTGGAATATGTATGTTTGGGAGATAGTTGATTTTCATAGGGTTACAAGGAGTGTGGATTCAAATAATGACTCTGTATTTAATTATTTAATCTTGTAAGGATTATAGAAAGTGTTGGGTAACTAGTTACATTTGTGTACATCTTTACCACCATAGATAGATGGGAAATAATAATGTACTATACAGGTGATGGAGGACTTGTTTAGATCATGTGTTCTTGTTTTTGATGGGTCATGGTAAAAGCACATAGTGATCAATGAGCTCACCTAAAACAACAGTAATAAAGATACTATTAAGATGGAACCATATGAAAAACATTATGGGATTTCATGAAGATCACCATTGTGTTGGATGGAGGAAGGTGAGTATAAGTTGTTGGGACTGAGTCTCATGTTGGAGACATCGAAGTATGTTCAACTAATTTGGAAACTTATGGCTAAAACTCAGAGTAGGATACAGTCTCATTCTTATCATTGTCACTTACCTAATGAGTTTACATTTAGTAATCATTTGTTCCTTCAGGTACTACTGATATTGGGTCATCATAGTATTTAGAGGCAAGGAAAGTTGATGCCCAGGTCTATTAGACCATTTTAGATTGTGGAAAGAATCTAATCAGTGGAGTATTGATTGGATCTTCCATAGTGGTATGGTTCTATGCATGATGTATTCCATATTTCATGGCTTCAGTAGTATCACTTATACCTTTCTCTTGTGATTGACTTTGATGATGATGAGCTTGATGTTGCTGTGTCATTTTAGAAGAATTCAATTTGTATTTTGGATCATAGTGAGATATTTTTGTGGGGAATTACCATGCCATTAGTCTAAGTTTATGGTGGAATGGATGATTTTAGGAGTAAAAATAATAGAGGGAAGTAGACATGTGGTCTTAGTGGCCCGACCATTTTACCTCATAATCTTATATATTCATAAAAGTATTTATCAAGGATGAGTTGTTATAAGGTGGGGATAATGTCAAATCCTTCCATTTATGAAGATACCTCATACTTTTTTCAGGACCATTTTATCATTATTTTGATCAAATATTTGTTGGATCTTGTCTCAGGTGAGTTTTATAAAACAATTTGGGGTTTTTGGTAGTGCATAGTTGGCACAGGGTTTTTCAAAACCCCGCACATACCCCCAAAAAGCCATGCATCCAAGATATAGGGGAATTTTATGGTTAGCACATGGCTTGTCAAACCTAGAACCATTTAAGAGAAATAATTCACCCCTTAATGTTTGGGTCCACTATTAAGGCTCACTATTCGGAAAACTGTATGACCCTGCCCAGGAAACCATGCGTCCATAAGTTAAACCCCTAAATTTTTTATAAAAATTTCTCGAACCACCCAGTTATTACCCCTAATCTCCCGAATCGACCTAATATGATTTCCATTTATTGTGAAGGATCCTAATAGTATTTCATGACTTCACCCCTTTCTTGTCAAAATAAATATCTTTTTTAAGTATCAAGTCCTCTATGTTATGTGATCTCTTACTCGTTTTAATTCCTCTATCTCTCTCATTCCTCTTTTCCATTAGACCAGGATGATTTTTCCTCCATTATTGATGGATTATATCTTGGTTTTGATGGATCTTGTTTCATTGAATGTTGGTCCTATGTTTTGATCATATATCTCCTTTTCCATTTTGAATTAAATAGTACCACATAAAATTAAGGGTTATAATTTGGAAATCATTCATCAATGATCTTGAGGTAAGTGGTCTATTTGCTAATTCCGATAGTATTGATTTTTTTTTCATGTATGAAATTTTGTCATTGTGTTTCTACATTATGTAACTTAAATTTAAATTTAAATTTAAATTATATGAAATTGAATCCTTGATAATGAGATTTAATGATTGATAATGGGATTGATAATCGGATTTAATGGCATGATTTTATTATCCTTGATTATTTAATTAAATATGTGATTAACAAATGATAAATGATTTAATGGTAATTTGTTCTTATTATCCCATGTGATTAAAGTAAATAAACATGGTTTTTATTGTTAATTGGAATAGTGAACCATGATCATAATGATTGATAAAAAGTTTATTGATACTGAACCTTGATGTTAATGCGATATATATGATTATTTTTATTGATTGATCAATGGAGTTTTGTTCAGGGACTGATGCTCCTAATACCCACAGGGTTCCAAAATGATGTTATAAGCCCCTAGTGCATGCATGTTGACAATAAATTATGGGAAAGGGACTAATTCTCCAAATAACAATGGGGTGTGGGAAAGGTTTTGATGTTCCAAATACCCATAGGGTTCCAGAATGTTTTGTTTTAGGCCCTAATATATGGGTACTTGGATTGATGTTATAATTTACCTAAAATGAAATTGGAATTAAATGGATAATGAAAGAAATTCTTATCCCAGCTAGGTTGAATACCTTGAAAGGGGGGTGAATCAGGGAATGAAAGATTAAAACAACTATCTCTTTGGATACTGTTCAGTCATTAAACAGAATACTATTCTCTCTCCTTCTTGTATTATACAATAAAATGAGAATTAAAACATGCACAAGACACATCGATTTTACTTGGTTCACCCACAATGGGATACATACAAGGATAATACAAATGAAATGTTCCTATGTTCCAAATACACTAAATATCACTACTAATACAATGGTTAGAGCAGGCACACCATCCGTCCTAGTTTACAACCAAACACAATTTGAAAGCTCGCTACTCTCTCCACTAAAGTGTTTTCACCTCTTCTTAAAAGGAATATTATGTTTTTCTAAATCACATCAAAATATTTTCACACCTGAGTGTGACATGAAGATATATTTTCACCTGATATATGAAGTACACTCCACTACTTGGGGTTTTCATTATGTAGATACCTTTCAAGAATTGTTTATGCTCCTTTGTGAACTGCTCAATGCCCTTCACAAAAGCCCTTGAACCACAAAGCACGATTTCTTCACAAGTTGCCTATACTCTATGGGTTTCCTTCATTTTGTGGAAAAAATTCTCTCTACATATGGCCTTTTCTTCACATCCCCTTTTCCTTTTCATGAAATAGTGTCCTAGTAACCGCATTGGTGAACTATCTTCTCGAACAACCTCCTTCCTGGAATTTCTCCTTCGTGAACAACTTTGAACTTAGATGGATTCTTCCAATGATGATATTATCTAATAAAATTATCTCTATTTAATAATGTGATAAGGGGCCATTTATATAGTAAAATGGATCCTCAAAAACTATAAACCATATTTACCAAAATCTCCATTAATAATTATCCATCACTTCATATTATATATGTTATGTTGCATGCATAGTAAATTTATTCTTTTTAAGCACCCCTTAAATCACCATCATCTCCTACAAACATCAATTTATTTATGGTTTTCAACCTATATTGTGGTCTGCATACCTATTTTTTTGTTCTAATATCACAATATCCACTATGGGAAAACCTTTCCTTTACTGATTTTGATTTTTGATTCTTCAAACTCATAATGATGGAATGTTGTAAACAATATTTTTAAACAAAACCAAACAACCCAAAACACTGGAATGAAACCTTGAGGTATTTTTTACAATAATATTCCCATTAGTCATTTTTGAAAACAATTCAAAATTTCTAGATAACTTTTTCCAAATTCCCTTCTTGTGATTACAAGTATTGATCAAAGATTTACCCAACATACACTCTAAGACAACATGTTCAACTACAGAGGGTGATAAATATGAGTAGAATAATTAGTTCATTGTTGAATCAATTCATTCCAAAACTACTAAATTATTTTCATCATAAACCCAACAGATTGTGATATATAACCTTTGATATATCATCATTAGCATCACCAGATTTAAAACACCTCATACTTAATTTCCCCCGATCATCTCCCTTGTCTATATCAAGATATTTTATCCCCCTTTTTCAATGAAGACAAAGGTCACTGATTTGGGGATATAACATTGTAAAGAACACATATCATCTCATAAGGGTAAAAAACACCATACCTAGGGGAGAGGGGGTCACACATCCTCACTCTTTCAAGTATGGGATTCAATTGAACTCCAAGATCTAGTCGACGTTTCACAAATGCCTCTTTGGTTAAGGCCTTCATTAGAATGTCTACAACCTATAGTTCTGTAGGCATTTTCTTCAACATAACAAGACCATGTTGCACTTTATCCTTGAATAAATGATACTTGATTTCAATGTAATTTTTTGAGAGTCATGGACTTGTTTTTTTCAAATATTTATAGAGCGTGAATTATGGAAATGGATTCTGATCGGAGGATTCATTTCAACTCTCATTCCACTAGGTTGCATCTTCATCCATAATAATTGTGTTCAAGCTTGAGTGGCCGCAATATATTCATCTTATATAGTGCTTAATAAAATACAATATTGTTTTTTTCTTAGCCAAGAAATACAAAATATATCAAGAGAGATGCGCCACCTTGCATTAATTTTATATCTTTTACTAATTTTGACCAATCTGCATCTATATAACCCAATAACTCTTGATGATATTTTTCATTGTACTAAAAACGGAAATCCGCCATGCCCTTGATATACCAAATTATTTTTTTAACTACAATTAAGTGGCCTTCCTTAGGATTGCATTGATACTATGATACATGACATGTGGAAAAAAATATCAAGTCTTGTTATCATTGAGTATAATAGACTTCCAATGATCATCCTATATTCTTTGAAATTAACTGATTTTCCTTCATCGTCTCATTATAGTTTCATCTGGGTGGCCACCATAGTTATCATATCCTTGTAATTATCCATTCCAGATCCTCTCATAACCTATTAGGAATATTGGGATTGAGAAATAAAAGTTACATTCCCTTTTTTTAACTTGTAAACCAAGTAAAAAGGCTATTTCCCCAATCATTGACATTTCAAACCCACATTTCATAAATTTTTTAAACCATTTTCACTACACTTTATATGATCCAACAAATTTTATTTCATTAATATACACCAACACCATCATAAATTGATTATTATCATTCTTAACATACAGATTGTAATCAACTATAGTATGATGAAAATTGATATTTTATAAAAACCGATCAAGCCTAGAATACCAACCTCTCAGTGATTGTTGTAACCTATATAGCACCTTCCTCATCTGAAAAAATATATTCTCATCTTAATGAATGAGAAAACAATTTTTCTTATTGATATCCACTTCTTCTTCTATAATCCCATTCTTGAACGTTGACTTTTCATCTGTATGGAAAACATTGAACAATCTTTACACTATTATGCCCAAGAATAATATGAGTGTCTCTAGCCTTGAAACAAGTGAAAAAATTTCATCAACATAGATATCCTTTATTTGGGAGTATCTATTGGTCCCTAGTCATCCTTTGTTTTAAATCAATGTACCATCTTTATTCATCTTGTTTTGAAATACACATTTTTTCCAATGAAATTATTATCTATTGATCTTGAAACAATATCCCATGTTATATTCTTCCCAATTTTTTCTTTCTCTTTAATTATACCCTAAAACCTATTTTCATCTACAGCTAATTCCTCAAAACATTTTGGTTATACTTGAGATAGGAAAGGTTTCAACATTAAATACTTCATTCTCCGTGTTTGAACAAGAAATTTCTGATCACCAATGATATTTTTCCTATTAATTTAATTTCAATTGTTATTCTTTTATGAAGATACATATTTGACTTCCACCTAATCATCATCATTATATTCTTTTGAATCAGCATTTATCACTTCTACTCCACATGTATTTCTTAAATCTCCATCACTATCATCAGGGAATTTTCCACTTTGTTGTGGAAGATTATATTCATACTATAATACAATGTAATCGTTGCTTTCAACTAGTTTTAGTAGCCACTTGTTGATGTATTTATATTATTTTAATTTTCTAGAATGTCCAAGGAATATCCCCTCATCTCCACATGATTCATATTTCTTGTGTTTACCCATATTGAGAATAAAATGCTTACTTATAAATATTTGAACGTATTTTAATGTTGGATTCTTTCTATAGTAAAACTTGTAGGAATTATTTTCTTCCTTCAGACACAACAGATCCCTATTGGATATGTATTCTAATTCAAAGACTAATTCCTTCCAAAATTTATATGTTAGGTCCTTTCCACTAAGAATTTTACAGGACATGTTTTTATGATCTGATTTCCCCTCTCAATCACTGCATTTTATTGATAATTTCTCACTTCCAAACCCATGTTTCTCAAGATAATATTTTACTTGGATAATTGTGAATTTTTTAGAATTATAAGAATGAAACTTTAGAATATTCTATCTAAGAATCCTTTTATAGTCCTGAAAATATTGTTTTATGAAAATTAATATGTTAGACATTTTGGAAGTGATAAATACTTATTTTTTCCTACTTAAATCATCAATGAAAAGAACATAATACATATTCCCATAAATGGATCATGGTGGGATAGGTCCACACACATATGAATTCACCAATTCAATCAATCTAGTTGATTTTGTTCTTTTTCTTTGAATCTATTTCTATTAATCACCCCTTATTAAAAATAATTTTACATATGAGTATGATCACGTGATAGCTTGGGGAGATCTTGAGACACATAACATTTGAATAGATCTTCTAGGGATGGTTGATATATATGGACAGGTTGTTTATTCCACAACCTGTTTTATTCCTCTATGGATAGAGAACACATATCGTTTTCTCTGATCATAAGGTAGATATTCCCATTTATGTGTTTTCCCTATAAAAAATTGTACTGTGTTTTCCCTTTACAATACACATCTTCTTGGTAAATATTATAGCATGATAATGGTTATACAATTTACTAGAACTTATCAAGTCATGATTGATAGATTTAATAAATAACCAAGTGGTCAACACATCTCAAATTTTTACCCCCAAATTTGGATTTTCTTGAGACATCAATATTCATGCCTACATCATTTTCAAATTTAAAAACACCTTCCTTGTCGTATTTTTTTCTTATAACCAAATCCTTATATCCCTTCATATGGTGTGTGTATCATATATCAAGGATATATAAACTATAACGATCTAATGATTTATGTAAAGTTTCCACAACCACAGCATACTCATTACTTTTCTTTTTAATAAACATCATTGATTTCATACCCATTGGGATTGATAATATTGATCTCCCTCAGAATATGATATACTGATTTCATCTTGCAGAGCTTAAAATATATTTTTTTCATTTTAAACCCATTTTATGAATTACATGGATTGTAATCATAGATTCCTAAGGGTAGAACCAAAAGTCAATGTTATAGAATGATATGTTTTTAAATTGATTAAAGTAAAAATACATAGTGTTTATTAGATGCATAATGAAATAAATTAAGCCTTTTTTAAGAAGTATTAATTAATTAGTTATCATTTCAAAGATGGATATAATTCTAAAAAGGTATATAAAACTAGTTGAATCATTTTTTGATTTGGGTTCAGTAAAAAATTATGGTAATTGTGTTTGAAAGAGTAAATTTGTTTTAGGTAGTGAAAATTGATCATATTAGATATTGAGAAAATTAAATACAAACTTAAAAATGATGGTTTGAGATGTTTTTATGATGAAAAGATAAAATTTATAGATATTTTTTACTTATTAGAATGGGGAGATTGTTAATAATTAAAATAATTATGAAACATCTAAGAAAATTAATGTTGAATTTATTAGCATTGGGGGAGCACACGGGGATGAGGTATACTCAAAATAAGACATTGATGGAGAGGAAAATGAGGAGGGATTATCAGCTACAAGAAATACAATCAATGATGAAATCAATTAATAAAATTTCATTGGTGATCGAATAGTTTCGGTGAAAACTCAAAGCAGTAAGACATCATATTTGAGGATTGGAAAAAACATAATGAATTTTTTTGTGGATCGTATAAGGTATGATATCATGATGTCTAGGATTTTTGAAACATATTCCTTGGTTTATAGGGGAATCAAGGAAATCATAGCACATTAATTTATCAACCAAAATATGAAAAAGTGGTTCCCAAGTGATTTAAAATGGAATATTCCAAACCAATGACAACATCAACCACTATATGGATGAATTTTTCAAATATTGATGATTTTAAAGAGGTATATTTAATGGAATATTGGTATTGGGAGCCTATTATACCTCACAACAACATGACCCAACATTGGATTCAATATATTTGAAGTCCCACAGTAAAAATGTTGTCCCAAAGAGAGAAACATTCTTTTAGGTAAGAAGATACTTCAATATATCTAAAAATAATAAATTTTGGGTTGTTTTTTTATAAGATAGTGAAAGTGGAGTTGTTGGGATATAATTATGTGTGATAATAAGGTTTTGTGGATAACCAAGGGAAATTATAGATATCAAAAAACTGGGATTTTGTTCAATCCTTGGTTTCGTTTGACCCTAGAATCGTTACATCCTTGGATTCAAGCATTGGAATAGTTGGAGCCATGATTCTAGCATAGATTCAATTTTGGATTTGATAATAAGGAGCATTGATAGAATGATTCTTTCATGGAAATATTTGGATATCACGATATGGTACATGATGGTTAGGGTTCTTAAAATAGATTGGGAGACTTTTTATCGGGGCTTCCAAAAAAAGATAATAAAGTTACTTTTTATCATAGCTAAGTTAGTAAGCACTGATAAATGGAAAATTTATCAACACTAAAAAAAGAACTGATAAATACTTATAACATTTTTTAAGAAAATAATATTTTTTTTAAAAAGTATAATTATTATATACAATTATAATACTTATAAGAATACATTTTAGAAAATAATAATTTTAAAATTATTTGAATATAAAATTATTTATTTATAACTATATAAATACTTCTAAAAAAATAATATTTATATTATTATATATTTATATAATTATATGTGTATATATATATAAGAAATTTTTATATAAATATAAATATAGTAAATATATTTGTTATTTAAATAAACATATATAATTATTTATCTATAATTATATAAACATTTTTTAAACAAATATTATTTATTTATTTATAATTATAAATGTATAAAAATAGTAAATATAAATTTATAAATATATTTATTTATAAATTTTTTTTACAAATATATTTTAAATGTTATTAATGAATATTTACTTTTAAGTGCATGCATGTTAATAATGAGTAAAATTGAATAATTAAAAATATTGATAAACTGGATAAGTTTGATTAATTAAATATAAATCATTAAAAAATGAATATATATTTAAATAAAGATGAATACATATTGAAAATATTAAAACATAGTAAATAAATATATATAAAATAAATAATAGAAACTGATTAAATTAAAAGTATATATTTTTGTGTGTATGTTGTTTATAAAAATGCATTATAATTATGTATATGTGAAATAAATATAACACGCGTTTGATCTATTTTAAATTGAAAAATAAAATAGCATTCCATCATGTACATTACTCAATGCAATTAGTGGATATTTTTAATTCATATTAATTTTTAATAATAAACCATTAATCACTAAATATATTACTATTTAAGGTAATGTATAAATATTTTGTATTATATAAATCATATTTATATACTTTATGTATATATATATATATTTAATATATATTATTTATTAACATTATCAATAAATATTTAATTAATAAATTTTTTAATATTTTTCTTAATTTTCTTAATTTTAATTTTTAATTATTTAATTTTTATTTCACATATATCTATATATATAATATATAATAGTTATTAGTATTTATATTTTATATATATTATAATAAATTTAATCATTTTTATCAATAAATATTTAATTAATAATATTTTTAATATTTTTTTAATAAAATAATTTTTATTATTTTAATTATTTCATTTTGTTCTAACTTTTGTCAGTACTAAAAAAGCACTCATAAAGGTTTCCTTTATGGGTACGAAAAATAAAGTGCTAATAAAGGTCATTATTTATGAGTGCTAAAAAATGCCCTGGTAAAATATAGCTTTTATCAGCTCTAGAAAAAAAGAACTGGAAAAAGTACCATTTACCAATGTTTGTTTTAACACAGATAAATGGAACCTTTATCAATGCTTTTTTTCTTACGCTGATAAAGGCTAGGTCTCTTGAAGGCCTATTTTGTAGTAGTGAGAGCTTCCATGGAGTTGTCGGTGTGTGTTTATTTTGGGTTTCCTTTTGAAACATGAAACATTTATGGCATGACATATCTATTATTTTCGCTTATGTTCATTTTCCCTGTTTTGGATATATTCACGTGATGTTGGTCATTATTGATTATGGTATCATATGGGTTGTGGTTTATTATCATTTGGATAGTTTTCTATTGATTTTTTTGTTGTTCCACTTTGATAAAGTGGGTATAGTCTCCCCACATTCCATATTAGACCCTTACCACTAGTTTCAAGTCTCTAGCATAAAGGGAGGTGCACCTGAGTTCATGTGGTGAACCGGCTTAGGGTACCAGCATGAATAACCTCAGCTGATATGTTACAATAGCGCTATTATCATTTTACAATGGATGGAAAAGTAATAAGTTATATATAATATTATTACTATAGAATCATACAGAAGTAATAAATATTATCTATAGACATTAAACCCATCATAATTATCATCCATGAAATATGGTAATGGAAAATAGATTTTATCACAACATGGAGGTCGTAGTCCACACATATGCATGAGCAATAATTTCACATCCCATATGTTGGGAAAAAGGGGTTTATAATGGTTTTTTGATAATAATAATAATAATAAGATTTTAGTGTATTAATTGTACTTAAGTTATTGTTTTAGGATTAACACTATATTTTTAGAGGAGCATGAATCATAATCAAATTAAAAGAGGTTAGGAAAGACGATTTCCTTTTCTTTGATATGTGTCATCTAGATCCCAACTTTTTGATTCCTGGATTGGTATTTTAAGAATAAAATCATCTATAAATCATGAATATTAAATTTGAGAAGATAATTCAAAAGGGTTTGGTTGAGATATATTTCTCAAGGATGAGTAAATAAGATAAAGGAGGGGTGTCCTTTTCAATGTGGAGGAGTTAACAAATTTTGGATTTCTTAAAAGATTAAAATACAATAATTTCATACGGATGAAAAATGCCTCCAAATGGAAATATATTATAATATTAGATAGTATGTGTTCTATATATTCCCATAAAATAGAATTTTGAAATTTTTAATTGGAAAAAACCCTTCACTTGGGGATTAAAACTTGGTAAACTAGTTTTCATTGTGCCTATGATTAAAAAAAATTAATCTTAAAAATTTATAATTTTACATATACGGTAAAAATTGGGTCAAAATTGATAAGAGATAATATTTTAGACCATTTATTATTCTAATTTTCATATTTAAATATTTTTATTATTTTAAAATAATTCAATAAAAAATATTTTTTTATAAAATATCATTAAGGAAATTTTTAACACTATTCATTTAATTTGAAATTAAAGAAAACGTAATAATAAATGAATTATAAAATAAAATAATTACGCATAAATTATTTATTTTTTTAATCCTGAAATTTTTTTTTCAACATAATTCTTTCAAATCATACAACTTTTGATGTTTTTAGAATCATTTATATTGATTTTTCTACTACTTTCAAAAGCTTTGTGTTAGCATTCTGTAAACATTATAGGTAATTATACCATTACTAAAAATTTGAAACAAATTTCCATTATAATAAAATTAACCATGTTAAAGTTATAATTTTATATTAATTTATAAAATATTCTTATCCATTTTTGAACATATAAAATAAATTAAAGGTAATAAATTGTTATTTTAGAATTTTATTTACTTAAAATACCATAAATGACATTATCAAGGAAAAATGGCACCAGAAAATTCATATGTTAGAATTTGGGTTTATTTGGTCGAATTAATCCCATAAAAGATGTAGAGGAAATTTTTTTGATGATTTTTAGTCTTTATATCATGGTTTTAACCATGTTTTACCCATTTCACCCTTACTGAGGTGACAAATATTTACCATATCACTGTTCATAGTGACAAAAAATAAAAGGGAACTATTTAAAAATTTTGATCCTCTTGATTCGAAATATGATATCCATTTTTCAAGATTTAAGTGGTATAAATCAACATTAATATAAAATATTAAAATGCGATGAACTCCAGTTTTTAGAAAAATGTGATTTTAAGCATAATAATTAACATATATAAAAATCAAAAATATCATAGATAAAAACATATGTAAATATGTTACTCTAAATAAAATGGATCATATTTCACATTAATCTGAAAAAAATATATAATGGGATTTCTAAATTACTTGATTTAATGGAAATAATTGAGAGTATTTCAAAACTTAGTATTTTTCACTATTCAATTAAAAATAAATCCTCTCATAAAAATACCAAAAATTTACAATTTTATATATTTTTTTATATTGATGTTAAAAATTGGGTTTATTTAATAAATTTATACTACTAAAACTGTTTGAAATTAATTTAAATTTCCACAAAAAAAATGCTATTAAAATTATTTTTGAAGACAATTTATTTTTTAAGAATAAAATGACTTCATTGTAAATTGATTTATTATCTACCAATAATTAATAATAAAAATTATTGAGTAGGGACATATATTTAACATTCTGTTTAGTCAAAATCATAAACCCCTCCCCCCCCCCCAAATTCAATGACAATGTCATAATGATAATATTTAAATAATAATATTTTTATAATATATCTCAATTTATGTAAATCTTAGTGTTTCGTGTTAAGAAATCTATCAATCTTATTATTCTATTAAACTAAATTTTTATGGAGTCACATTCTCTTTGCTTAAATAAATTTAACCCTTTTGATTTTTTATAAGTAATCAATGTTTTAATATTTGAAAATACCTTTATCAAAAACTCAAAACATTCAGAGTAGTAATAAAACATCATTTAAAAAGTGAAAGTTGAAAAAATAAAGCTTCCCTAAAATATAATATAATTAGGTTCCAAGATAAGTGGAACATTGGTGAGAAGTTACATTATAGTTGTGGTGGATAGAACTAATGTCTAAGGAATAGTATAGAGATATATATATAATGGTAAAATTTGTGTTCCTTTCAATTTGATATATATTAATCTTCTTTAGGTCTTTAAGAATAGTTTATCAAAACCACCATAATCACTAGTTTTTCATATCATATATTCTGAACAACAAGATTAGTCATATGTTTGCTACACTTTCTAGGTTTTTCTAACTATTTTCATCATATGTAATTCATATCCCATATTTGTGTGACCATTTGATAAAACTATCCCATTAAAGTCATTAATCAGAAACATCTTTGAATTAAACTAGTTTGAATAATATAGAGGCTTATGAATCATATTCCTAACTTTTCAACTACTTAAACATCTTAAGACAACATAACATTACAACATCAAATGATATAATTTCAACATCCACTATATACTTAGAAGTCATTCTATATTCATCATCATCATCCTTAGGTCACTATTTCATCAAATGTTTTCCTTGAAGTAATGTAATTACATATATTATTTTTATTAGTCCTCCTATTATATTTTAGGATTATGTGACAAATAATTTAACATAATATTATTTTTATCCTATTTTTTAATTTTGAACTTCATTAAGTCACAAAAACCCCCAATAGCCTCTTAGGAATTATATTCTCTTTAAAATAATTATCTAAGATGTACAAATCCTTTTGTGTTAATAAATATCATTTATTTTATTTAACAAGGAATATCAAAAAAATTAACTATATCATATATTTTATTCTTTGTTTGGGTTATTTTTATATGAAAATAAGTCTTTATTAAAATATACCACAAATTGTTGAAAGGAAAAAATTCCTTTATATTTTATAAAATACTTGGATAAACATTTTATCCTAGATGAAACACAATTATCCATATCATCTTATAAAAAAATATTATAATATTTTGGGAATCATTAATCATGTCACACCTGTTAATATTAACTCTTTTTAATCAACAAAAATAACATATAACAAAAGGGAAATGAGATAAAGATACCGATATTTTTCATAGATTCATGTTTTTCTGGATTAAATCCTTCATATTAAAATCCTTTATATAATAATTGTATACACAATCTCATTAATATAAAGTATAAGATCAATCAATTATACCTTATATTTTGAAATCTTATATATATAACACTTTTTAAAATATATATTTATCCTCACATACCATTCAAAATTAAGGAATTTATTTATATAACATCCATACCTAACATTGGAATTATATATATTTTCACAACATATTTCAGGTATATCATGGATAATCAAGTCATATTGAAATTTTACTTTTCCTTCTTGAAAACCCTAGGTTTTAGTGACCTTGATTAGATACTTTATGAAACATTATTTCTTTAACAAGATTTTCTCCTTATGGTATTATATTTTACATACATGTAATATATACACAATACAATTAATTAAATTATATTTTTAGAATAATTTTATAGATGACAATAGGATAAATTCCCTAATCAGACCAATACATTTTAAGTCTCCCCTTAAAGCATGTTATAGATTTAAAAAAATGAAAACTATTTTTATTAAAAAGACCAATCTCATTACATATGAACAATTATTGTTAACATGATCTTCTCAATATCTAAATAGGATAAAAATATCCATCATATGATAATATTGTACAAGATTTAAATATCCATGTTATCAATGATATAAATCTTTTTCTCTGTTACTTTAAAGTAGTTATTAATATCTATCCTTCAATTAATTATCATCTTCTGATCGTTCATTGTTTTTATAACACTTGTAAATCATACATTTGATATAATATATCTATCAGAATAATATAATTTATTTCTATAACTAATAAAGCTTTATAGAAACTTTTATTCTTGGAATTTAATTCTTCGTATTCAATCATATTGAATATCATTTAACATACCCAATAATATTGAGTATATGAGACAAAAATCATTGGTGTACCCATCTATGTTAAGTACATGAGTAGAGACAAAGATTCTTTTGGTCATTTTACAACTTAATCCTTTGAAACTATTAAATGAATCACTCTATGGATTTATAGGCATCTAGAATCAATTTTAAATCAATTCCAAGACATGGTTACTGGTGAAGTAATAGATCTACCATGTCTAATTTACCTTTAATAATATTTCTTAAATAACCAATATGGATTATGAACTTTTCATAATTTACCAGTCTAAGGAGTATCTAAGATTAATCTTCTCCATATCATTGATTGATCTAAAAGTTTAGTTTAATGTTTTTCATGATAATACATAAAACGGAATCATTCATCATATTAGTGTCATGTATTATTAACCATTTAACAAGGACTTTTATTAAATTGGATCACATTAAAATAGTGACCCCCTTTTAAAATCCATCATATCCATTAGTGTGACAACATCCATATTTCACTGTGAAAACGACACCACATTGGAGTGAAACCCAATACATAGTTATTTGGGAATGGAATCATCACAATCACTTCATATATAAACCTTTGATATTTAATCACAAAACTCTTTTTCTGATCCATCATATCGAAAAAGGGGATTCTATTCCTTTGGTATCTCAATTCTTGGGGCTTCCCACTTACTATAAGTTAAAGATAACATCAATGAAGAGATAATCACAAGGTAGTCTAAAGGAAACCATTGTTGGCATGAAACTTCCCATGGTTGATATAGTAACACCCATTAATTTCTTTCCTTACACAAAATAATCTAGAGTCACCTAAATTGGGAATGAAACTACCTGGTTAGATGATCATGGTCTTAAAAAGGGTTGATTTGGAAGGAATCTCCAACTGAGTAATTGAAGGGGATTTTAATCTCAAAATATTATCTCATGTTATTCAATTTTATTTATGCATGATTTTAATAATTTTATTTTTAAAATTATTCCATCTATAAAATTATAATGTCCAAACTATATTTATTTTTAAATCTTTACACGACTACATGTATTTTACTCATCCAAATTTAGAATTCAAGTATATTTATACATGTCTAAATGTAAAATATATAGATTTTATATGAAAACATCATGTAATGGTTTATAATTATATGATATCGAAAATATCCACATGATTAATCCCAGAGTGATAGATGCCCAACCCCATTCACTAGCATAGACATGCAATAAGCCTCCAAATAGGATGGTAGTCTAACCCCAAGTCCCTCTACTTGGGGACACTTACTTAGCATAGAATTAAATTAATTATAACTCTAACACCTAATATGTACAAAAAATATTCAACAACTAAATTAGATATCAAGACATCAATTAAAAGTCAAAGTCAACGTAGATGAAAAACTAAATTCATTATAGTGTCACTACCATCATGAAAATTCAAAGCTCTATCCTATAAGAAATTTAACAGTTTAATTTAAATAATTTATCAATCATCAAAAAACTATATCATATATATGAATAAACAAAATAATTAGTTTCAAATTAATGAAAAATTTAGATATTTGATCATGGGATAATATTTTTTGAATAATTCATATATTAATGTTATTTATACACATTTTTAAAATTTTCAGCATTATGATTATAGAAATTACATGATTTTTAATATAATAATATTATATTAATTACAGTATATGTAAGGGTTGGTGTCCTCAGAACCAACTGTTTTGTACTTTGATTACATAAATGTTCACTTATTATATATTGTTCATTGTTCTGCATGACTATAATATAATAATGTGCTGAAATATTTGTTGCATTAATAAGGTCATAGAAGATCCCCGCTATAATGAGAACCTTGAAATGCTATAACAATATTCTTAAATAAAGTTTTGCGGTTGGATGACATATTATGAAAGGACACATAGTATACAGACCGTCATGCACGAGTACTCATAAGAAGACGAGACACTCTCTCATGGAGTTCGCACTTGGTAATCTCTAAGATGGGAGATTATGAGAACATACCCGCCAGTAGTAATTCCACATGTCTTGGTGTCATCAGATATTGCTATCTACGAGCGTGTGTAATGGTCCTTAGACCAGAAGATTATCATTAACTCATGTCATGACTCGCGCACTTAGATTTACTGACGAAAACCGTCACGCAGACAGTTGGCAGGAAGTAGGGTACGTTGGGTGCGTCACGAGTGACATGTTGTTAATGGATAAGTCGAGGAAGGATTTGTCCCTTCCATTTATGGAAGTTGATATCTCGGCCCTTTGATTGAAATAGAACTGTCACATTAAATTCCATGGCCATGGTGTAAACGATGAGTTTATTTCAGGTAGTCAAAGAACGACATATCAAGCATATAGGTTTATGACACTGCCATGAAACCTGTTTGATGAGAAATTGAGACAAAGGGATTAAATTACACAGTAAGAGTTCGTATGAGGTGATACGTCAATGCGGCGTCAACTTCTTTCTCTTGGGTGCCTTGACCTGTTGCTAGACAGTAATCTTGGACTTTAGGCAATCCCGCCTAATTCCAACGAGAAAGAGGCCTAGAGGGTCACACACTATGTGTATCCAAGTATCTCAAGTTGAATAAAGATTATTCTCGTACGTGGTTTAATGATTATTCAAGGAAGCCTAAGTTGTTTTAAATGATGGAGGAAAAAGAAAATAAAACAAGTACACACCATGTATTATTATTACATGTCGTGTAGTTTTATTTTGGAAAGGAAATGAATAAATGAAAACAAGATATACACGCCGTGTACATTTAATGTACACACCGTGTAGTTTTCAATGAAATACAAGTAAATGCCGTGTATTTATTAATACACACCGTGTAGTTTTTTTTCAGTTGGGATTTTGAGGATATAATATTGTTTTAAATGATATTTATTATAATCAGCGTGGGCGCATGTCAAGGAATTATTTATTCGACATGGGGTTTTAAATAAAGAGTCAATGAAATAAATAAAACGCGTAACGCGTTTATTTATTGTCATAACTCTATAACCCCACACACCCGATTATAAATATCCTCACAACCCCAACTCTTTTCTGACACACAAGAGAATCGTTGTGCACAACATCTCCGGAGAATTCTTTCAAGGCCGAAAGAACCTCTTCCTCCAAGAACGCTCTCAAGACCGAGAGAAATCCTCTTCCATCGGATCAAGACAATCTAAGGCGGACAACGCAAGCAAAGGCTTCTCCACGCTAGCACCCGGAGAATCCTTTGGCGACGTCCAGAGATACGAGGTACACGTGTGGATCACCGCTAGAGGGAGTCTAAACTTGGCTTCTGCGACGCAACGACGGATCACATCGACAACGTGATTGAGAGCATCAACGAAGAAAGAACACCCAAAAGGTATTTCTTTATAATTAATTAAATTAATTATAATCAACCTGTAACAATCCTTGTTTGTGGTTCCGGGAAAAACCATCTTCTTTGTCTTTTTCTGTGATTCGATCCGTGGAGACTGGCATTTATCGTCGTATTGATCCCGGATTGATCATTGCTAATGACAAAAAGCCAAGTGGGCACATCCACCAACGCGCTTCCGCTGCGCCCGGAACCTTCAAATGGTATTAGAGGGAGGTTACAACGTTGATTATAGTTATTTAATTTTCGTTGATAATTTACGCATTCATATTTGATTCAATTCGAAATAAATCGTTCTATAAATCTGAATTAACGAGATCTATTCTTCCTCCTTCGTTTCTAAATTCATATCACAGAAACGACCTTTTAATTTTAATTTTGATTAAAATAAAAACGAGGAACTCATCTGGAGGAGCCTCTCTTTCTGTCTGTACAACACGGGATTACACGGCGTGTAATTAAAACTACATGCCATGTAATTAGGTTCAACGAACCGGCACTGGTCCGCCAAACCACACCATGTGAATTGATTATTCCTAAGTTTTAATCACGCTGTGTTGACCAGAATAGAACGACGCATGGAAACCGGAATACACGACATGTATGTTGGAACAACATTTCATGTAGTCCGTTTCGACCTAGGTGAAACCGTGTACAAAGATAAGTCGTGTACCGCGTATACGGGATCGCCAGGCCAGTTACCACGTAACAAGGAAGTACACGCCGTGTATGATTCATCTACATGCCATGTACTCTAAAAATTTCCAAAGTACAGAAAAACACGCCAAAGCCCCGGCGTGTACTTTGGACAAAGGGTGAAAAGAAAAATACACGCCGTGTAATTATAAACTACACGCCGTGTACTTTCCAGAAATGGAATTTCACCAGGTTTCCTCCAATTTACAAAGACCCGTACAAGGAATATGGATGAGAAGAATCTCAAGGAAATTCAGAAAGGAATTTAAGATAAATAATTGATTAATTATAAGATCATAATTAATTGAATTCGAGCGCGTCTTATCTTAAATAAAAGAACGATTAAAAGAATTTGAATTCTAAATATGCGTAAATGTCGTTGCATACTATGGATGATCATGAGATAGACCAAAGACCCTTTGTATGTGTATGGTTTCATTTAAATTTATTTAATTTAAATTTGTTGTCCTGCGAGCCTTCTTCCAATAAAATGTAGGGCATGCGTGACCATGGTTTCTTTAATTTAACCCATGTAATGGAGGATCTACCAAGCCAGAGGAGATGGTTCAAATCCCGAAGCCGAGGCGAAACCGACACAAGAAGATACAAAGGTGGACAGGTGGGAGCTGCAAAACACGAACCATCAGGTTCAAGGTGTTTTCCCTAGGTCAGGGTAAGCTTATCAAAACCGCTAGATAAGCTAACAAAATAGAAGCTCATGATCATGCCATCTTATTTTATTTTTGTCTGATTGCATGGTTTATATATTATGCATGTGTTGTCGCGATCACATAATTAATAAAATGAACAAGCATGAAAAGATGGAATAAAATAAAAACCGGTCTATGCGTATACATTATCGGAACATGGTTAATCACTTAAGCAAACATCACTTAATATTAACAAGCATGTGATAATGCAAAGATACGCATAAAGAATAAAATCCATCAAATACCATATTAAGTCAGACCAAGCCTTCCGTTACTTGATTATGGGCAAGACTCAATAAAACTATGTGTTTGACCAACCCTTGTTGGGACACTTACTTTTATAAAGGAAGCCCTTATGAAAGGTTTCGGGTTGACTTAACCATATTACATCAAGAGAAGTAGCCCTTGCTAGACTTGATATAATATTGGAGGCAAGAGTTGAGGAAATTCAAGTCAGGATTTCAGGATTGGGGAGTCCACTCAACAGATCAAGGAACTGTAAGCTCAAAGTTGGCAAAGACCCGCCTACCTAAATACCTTCAAATAGCTTGACCAACCCTTGTTGGGGTTATGCGACGGGAAATATGGATCCTTGCCATTAGAATGTCAAAGAAACTGGACATTCCTAGTTCAATGGTGATGGCCATTGGGAATTGATAAAATAGTGGGAGACTTAATAAAATTTATTATTTCTCATAAAATGTAATCAAGAAAGTACTGATGAATCTACTCTTTTAAATTGTAGAATCAAAATGACAAACACATCAACCACATTTTCTCTGCGATCAATTCTGGATAAAGACAACATCCTCACCGGCAGTAACTTTCAGGAATGGTTTAGGTGCCTTCGGGTTATCCTATGCCATGAACGGAAGTTTTATGTGCTGGAGTCCTCACTTCCTGATTCTCCTGCCCCAGGGGCAAGTGATGAAGATTTCCTAGTCTATGATCAACATTTGAACGATGCTCTCGACGTTCAATGTTTGACGTTGTCATCTATGTCTAGTGAGCTCATGAAGTCTCATGAAGACATGGATGCCTACAGCATGCTCGAGCACCTCCATGGTTTATACCAGGAGAGATCAAGACAGGAAAGGTTTGAGATCTCCAAGGATCTGTTTCAGAGAAAGCTTGGAGAGGGTGCCCCAGCTGGGCCTCATGTAGTCAAGCTCATTGGCTACATTGAGCGCTTGGAGGTTCTAGGGTTTAAACTCCCTAAAGAACTGGGTACCGATCTCATTCTCGCATCACTCCCCTAGAGCTTCTCAAACTTTGTTGTTAATTTCAACATGAACAATATTGAGAAGTCTCTATCTGATCTTCTTATCCTTATTCGCCAAGTGGACAATGACATGAAGCGTGAAAAGCCTTCTGTCCTTATGGTGAATAAAAGGAAAGGGAAGGTGAAGAGCTTTAAGACCAAAGCTTCTTCAAGGCCTTCCATGAAAAGGAAGATCAAAGGGGAGGCAAAGGAACAGGATGCTGTTTGTTTCGCATGTGGCAAGAAGGGCCACTGGAAGAAAAACTGCACCCAGCCAAGGAATCAAGGGGAAGCTTCAGGTGCGTTTGTTATCGAATGCAATCTATCTGTTTCTACTAATTGGGTATTAGATACTGCTTGTGGTGCTCAAATCTGTATCCAAATATAGGAACCAAGTAGATTCAGGAAGATTGATCGAGGGGAGATAGATCTACGAGCAGCCAACGGAGCCAGACTTGCTGCTGTAGCTCTCGGGGACTACCACCTCACATTGCCTACCGGGATGGTCTTGGTTTTGAAAGGATGTTATTATGTACCCTCTGTAACCAAAAGCATTATTTCAGTATCCAGATTAGATACTGATGGATTCATATTCAAGTTTGGAAATGAATTTTGCTACTTATATGAAGATATCATTTGTTTTGGTGGGGCACATTTATATAACGGCCTTTATGTGTTAGACTACACAAACCAAGTAATGGCAATCGATAACAAAGTTAATTTACATGACTCATACCACACCCAACTTTGGCATCACCAGCTAGGTCATGTCAATGAGAAACATTTGACAAAATTACATCAAGATGGGTATTTAGATTCTTTCGAACTAAAACCACTTGGTGTATGTCATGCATGTCTACAAGGCAAAATGACCAAAGCCCCATTTAGTGGGAAAGGTGAAAGAGCTAAAGATCTTCTAGAATTAGTTCACACAGATGTGTGTGGACCATTTCCAGTTGAAGCAAGGGGTGGGTTCTCGTACTTCATAACTTTTACTGATGATTTTAGTAGATATGGATATATCTATTTAATGAGGTATAAGTCAGATTCTTTTGATCGGTTAAAAGAATACAAAAATGAAGTTGAGAACCAGCTTGGTAAGAAGATTAAGAAACTCCGCTCAGACAGAGGAGGAGAATATCTTAATCAAGACTTCATTGATTTCATACGGGAGTTTGGGATTCTATATCAACTCACTCCTCCTTACACACCGCAGTGGAATGGTGTAAGTGAAAGGAGGAACCGCACCCTGATGGACATGGTGAGATCAATGATGAGTCATGCGAGTCTTCCATTATCCTTTTGGGGATATGCATTACAAACAGCAGCACACATACTAAACCAAGTACCAACTAAATCGATAAATGGTATTCCATACGAGTTATGGAGTGGACGCAAAGCCATGTTATCGAATTTACATGTGTGGGGTAGTGAAGCATTTGTTAAGGCCTCTTCAGGTAACAAACTTGCACCCCAAGGCACAAAGTGTATCTTTATAGGATATCCCAAGGAAACAAGGGGATATTACCTATACAACCCCTCAGACAAAAAGGTTACAGTGGAAAGACACACCATATTCCTTGAGAGGGAGCACATCTCCAGAAGAGATAGTGGGAGCGAGATAGACTTCGATGAAGTCGAGGCTCAAGATACACATGAGTTGGTACAAGAAAAGATTCCACAAAGCCCCGTGGAAGAACAATCTGTTCCAGAGACACAAGAACTGCGTAGGAGCACGAGAGAGGTGAGAGAACCAGAATGATATGGTTTTCTTGTCACTAAGGATGGTGACTCGTTATTGGTTGACAATGATGATCCTCTTACCTACAAGGAAGAAGTTGAAGGCACAGACATTGCCAAGTGGCAAGAAGCCATGAATTCTGAAATGGATTTCATGTACCAAAACCAAGTCTGGATTTTGGTAGATCCTCCAGTTGATGTAAAGCCTATTGGTAATAAATGGGTATTCAAGAAGAAACTGGACATGGAGGGGCAAGTCAGCACCTACAAGGCACGACTGGTTGCAAAAGGTTTTAGACAGCGTCAAGGAATTGACTATGATGAAACCTTTTCACCGGTTGCAATGTTGAAGTCTATCAGAATCCTATTGGCCATTGCTGCTTACCATGACTATGAAATTTGGCAAATGGATGTCAAAACAGCTTTCCTTAACGGGAACCTCCAGGAAGATGTCTACATGACACAACCTGAAGGGTTTGTGACTTCAAAGGATGCCAACAAGGTATGCAAGTTGCAAAAATCCATTTATGGATTAAAGCAAGCATCAAGGTCATGGAACATTCTTTTTGATGAAGCAGTTACAGAATTTGGCTTTGTTAAGAATGAATGTGAGACTTGTGTCTACAAAAGGTTTAGTGGAAGTGTAGTCATTTTCCTAATAGTATATGTCGATGACATATTGCTAATTAGAAACGAAGTACCTGTCTTACAGTCAGTTAAGGCATGGTTGAATAAATGATTCTCCATGAAAGACTTGGGCTAGGCGGCATATATTATTGGGATCAAGATCCATCGTGATAGATCCAAGAAAATGTTGGGCCTAAGTCAAATTAAATACATTGACAAGATACTGAAGAGATTCAGTATGGAACAGTCCAAGAGGGGATTGTTTCCAGTGTCACATGGCATTCATCTTTCCAAGAAAATGTGTCCTCAGACACATGAGGAAAGAAAGAGAATGGCAAGGATCCCTTACGCATCCGCGATTGGGTCAGTCATGTATGTTATGCTATGTACGAGGCTAGATGTTTCTTATGCATTAAGTGCGGTATGAAGATATCAAGCTGATCCAGGAGACCGCCATTGGATGGAAGTCAAGACTATCCTTAAGTATCTGAGGCGTACTAAGGATATGTTCTTGGTTTATGGAGGAGATGAGGAACTAGTCATCAGAGTACATGTAGATGCTAGTTTCCAGACTGATCAAGATGACATGAAGTCGCAGACTGGATACATCTTCAGTTTGAATGGAGGTGCAGTGAGCTGGAAGAACTCAAAACAAAGTGTGGTGGCAGATTCTACAGCGGATTCCGAGTATATCACAGCTTCTGAGGCTTCTAAAGAAGCAGTATGGATGCGAAGCTTCGTCCAAGATCTGGATGTTGTACCGAGCAGTAAAGATCCTATCATACTCTATTGTGATAATACTGCAGCGGTGGCACTTGCAAAAGAGCCAAGGTCACATCAGCGAACAAAGCACATACTTCGGAAGTATCATCTCTTGAGGGATTTTTCTCAGAGAGGTGAACTTGCAGTGAGCAGTATTTCCATGGAAGACAACGTGGTGGACCCATTGACTAAAGCCTTGACTCAGCAGAAACATGATCATCATGTGAGGTCTAGCGGACTAAAAGTAGTAGGTAGTTGGCTCTAGTCCAAGTGGGAGTTTGTAAGGGTTGGTGTCCTCAGAACCAACTATTTTGTACTTTGATTACATAAATGTTCACTTATTATATATTGTTCATTGTTCTGCATGACTATAATATAATAATGTCCTGAAATATTTGTTGCATTAATAAGGTCATAGCAGATCCCCGCTTTGATGAGAACCTTGAAATTCTATAACAATATTCTTAAATAAAGTTATGCGGTTGGATGACATACTATGATAGGACACATAGTATACAGACCATCATGTGCGAGTACTCATAAGAAGACGAGACTCTCTCTCATGGAGTTCGCACTTGGTAATCTCCAAGATGGGAGATTATGAGAACAGACCCGCCAGTATTAATTCCACATGTCTTGGTGTCATCGGATATTGCTATCTACGAGCGTGTGTAATGGTCCTTACACTGGAAGATTATCATTAACTCATGTCATGACTCGCGCACTTAGATTTACTGACGAAAACCGTCACGCAGACAGTTGGTGGGAAGTAGGGTACATTGGGTGCGTCACGAGTAACATGTTGTTAATGGATAAGTCGAGGAAGGATTTGTCCCTTCCATTTATGGAAGTTGATATCTCGGCCCTTTGATTGAAATAGAACTGTCGCATTAAATTCCATGTCCATGGTGTAAACGATGAGTTTATTTCAGGTAGTCAAAGAACGACATATCAAGCAAATAGGTTTATGACACTGCCATGAAACCTGCTTGATGAGATATTGAGACAAAGGGATTAAATTACACAGTAAGCGTTCGTATGAGGTGATACGTCAATGCGGCGTCCACTTCTTTCTCTTGGGTGCCTTGACCCATTGCTAGACAGTAATCTTGGACTTTAGGCAAGCCCGCCTAATGCCAACGAGAAAGAGGCCTAGAGGGTCACACACTAAGTGTATCCAAGTATATCAAGTTGAATAAAGATTATTCTCGTACGTGGTTTAATAATTATTCAAGGAATCCTAAGTTGTTTTAAATGATGGAGGAAAAAGAAAATAAAACAAGTACACGCCGTGTATTATTATTACATGCCGTGTAGTTTTATTTT
Source organism: Viscum album (assembly GCA_963277665.1). Taxonomy (NCBI): domain Eukaryota; kingdom Viridiplantae; phylum Streptophyta; class Magnoliopsida; order Santalales; family Viscaceae; genus Viscum; species Viscum album. The sequence continues at coordinate 1,570,301,184 of OY728160.1, forward strand.
GGAAAGTAAATGAATAAATGAAAACAAGATATACACGCCGTGTACATTTAATGTACACGCCGTGTAGTTTTCAATGAAAAACAAGTACACGCCGTGTATTTATTAATACACGTCGTGTAGTTTTTTTTCAGTTGGGATTTTGAGGATATAATATTGTTTTAAATGATATTTATTATAATCAGCGTGGGCGCATGTCAAGGAATTATTTATTCGACATGGGGTTTTAAATAAAGAGTCAATGAAATAAATAAAACGCGTAACACGTTTATTTATTGTCATAACTCTATAACCCCACACACCCGATTATAAATATCCTCACAACCCCAACTCTTTTCTGACACACAAGAGAATCGTTGTGCACAACATCTCTGGAGAATTCTTTCAAAGCCGAAAGAACCTCTTCCTCCAAGAATGCTCTCAAGACCGAGAGAGATCCTCTTCCATCGGATGAAGACAATCTAAGGCGGACAACGCAAGAAAAGGCTTCTCCACACTAGCACCCGGATAATCCTTTGGCGACGTCCAGAGATACGAGGTACACGTGTGGATCACCGCTAGAGGGAGTCTACACTTGTCTTCTGCGACGCAACGACGGATCACATCGACAACGTGATTGAGAACATCAACGAAGAAAGAACACCCAAAAGGTATTTCTTTATAATTAATTAAATTAATTATAATCAACCTGTAACGATCCTTGTTTGTGGTACCGGGAAAAACCATCTTCTTTGTCTTTTTCTGTGATTCGATCCGTGGAGACTGGCGTTTATCGTCGTATTGATCCCGGATTGATCATTGCTAATGACAAAAAGCCAAGTGGTCACATCCACCAACGCGCTTCTGCTGCGCCTGGAACCTTCAGTATAAACTCTTTAAAACTAATCCTTATATCAAATTCCCATTTTAAATATATGATATTATATGAATTATAAACCATTTATAATCCAACATAAATTATGTCCACATTTTACATAATCTAAATATCATATACATTAAAATTATTTAAAATATTATAATATCAATCATCTAAACATGTTTTATGTGGCTTGAATAATATCCAAATATGACCCCATTTTATATTGTAAAATTAAAAATAATTAATTGAGTATAATTCCTAATTTAAATATAAAACTTTTATAATATTTCCTTATTTTATAATTTATAACTCTTTATTAATTATTTCATATAATTTATAAATGAACAATTTTTTCTATATGATAAGAATTTCAATATAATTTTTAAAAGGTAATTTAAATATAAAAAAATTAATATTTTTGAAAAATAAATTTTTTAAGAAAATGTAATTCATTTTTCATAAATCATTTATAATTAATTAATAAATTTATAAACCCTTTATAAATTATGTTTCCCAAAGTACCTTTTTATAATTATTTTTAAAGAAATTATAAACTATCAAAATCACATTAAATCCTACTCTTTTTAAACAATTTATAACAATATTGATTACCCTTACACAGAATCCTTATTTTTTCATATTGGTATCCTTCTTCCACCCTTACATAGACTATCTATGTAAGGGTAGATACCCTTGAACTGTAAATAAAAAACATTGTGCAATTCTACATCATGTCTTAACATTAAAAAATTTTTGTAAAATACTGATTACCCTAACAAACCATTGTTTTTTAAGGGTTCACAATATCAAACTCTTATGTGACAATTTAGTAATAATAGTATGATCATGTGACCCTTATGTAGACCAATCAAAAGAAGGTTAAGGTGATATGACCATTACATAGACCACTCTCTATAAGGATAAATCTTTGGATACATTTACGCAAACCAGTTTCTTAAGGGTAAGTATTGTTTTATAATTATATAAACACAATGCATAAGTGTTCCACATTCCTAAAATTCATACAGATAATGGTAATAAAGAGGTCACCCTTACATTCTCCTTATTCATAAAGGTATTATGTAAGGAAATGGAATTTAAATATCCTTTTTAGATCCCCATTTACCGTTCAGAAATCTCCCACATATAGGTAATACGTTTTCTACATTTACCCAACTAGTGTTTTATGCTATGGTATGTTAAAATGTGCCATTACATAGACTTTGGAAAACTAGTTTTACAATTATATAAAACCATTCATTTAAATTTATTCCAAGAGTTACATTTACATGAAATATCATGTATAGGTATCACATTGTTTACCCTTACACAATTGATATGCATAACAGAAATAAATTGGTTAGCTTTACACAACCCATATGTCAAAAGGTAACACCTCAGTTACCTTTTTTGTATCCAATCTATGTAAGGGTAAAACTTTGTTAGAACTAAATTTCCAAAAACAAAACACTTAAATTTTTTATGTTTTTATTCATTTCATCACATAAAATCAATGTTCTAAATCATATACCACATCTAATACCACTTAATGGTTTTTTAAGATTATAACCAAACTATCTAATCCAGTGGATGTGATTAAAACTCTTTTCGGAGGATCTCCTTGAAAAAAAATATGAAATTGTATATAAAATACTAAAATTAAGAGCATTAATAAATTGAACATACCTTATATAAAAAAACACTATATCGGTCTTGATCTACTAAAAATGAGTTTGAGAAAGATCACAATGTGGAAAACAAATTCATCCCACCTCTATAGGTATCACTGGGATTCACTAGAATCTATCAATGTTCGAGTGGGATCCACCAAAATTTATGATGTGCAAGTATATCATAAGGAAAAAGATGAATATGAAAGAAGATTTTGGGTACATGGAGGTCTGGACAAGTTTAAAATGAATAACACACTACACTCCCATCACATGGGGGAATATTATATATAAAATCAAGGAAGATATGTAACTGATGTCTTATTTACTCAATCATTGAAATGTATAAATAAATTCCATGGATGGTTCGTAAACCCATGAATTCTATATATTAATTTACCCACTTAGATATTTCATTTTATATAATGTTTTATTCTATGAAATAATACTTGGGAGAATGGAAAAATTATAATAATTTACATTTTCATATAATTGAATATTTTATAAAATAATATACCCCAATATGTATGAAAATCATAATTTTCATGTAAAATTTTTAGGCAAATATATATCACACACATATATATATATATATATTTGTATTTAGGTTATATATTTATCAATATCCTCTTTTTGCCTATGATATAATATTATATTATTAAAACAAATTGAGCGACATTTATTATTGAATATTTTCTTAAAATGATAATAAGTTCATTATCAAAGGAATGTGGTAAGAAATTTCAAAAACATTGATGAGAATTTTATTAAGGTCAAATGGAACCTATAATTTGAAATAAATGAAATTATTTTAGCAATATCAAGGCCTTATCCCATATTTTTTAACCCATTTTACCTATACTACGGTGAAAAATATTTACCAAGATTACTATTCATAACAACAGAAAATAAAAGGTTCCTTTTAAAAAATGGACCTAATAATTAAAAATATTAAATCTATATTTCAAAATTTAATTCCTATAAGTGGGGGAAATATATTTTAAGATAAATTAATAAAATTCAATGAAAAATTTTTTTTAGAGAAATATTTTTTAAGCCTAAAACTAAACATATAAAACAATCAACTACAATATTGATTAATATATAATTAATTAAATAATATTTTCACAATTAAATGGTAAATATGTGTTTTTCAAAAACATGAAAAAATTCACCCTATGTTAATTTTGAAATGATAATTTCAAAAATTGTATTCATTCCTTGGAATAAAATTTCTAAAAAATTATATAATATAACTATAATTTTCATGTGAAAAATTCCATCAAACCCATTTTTTGATGAAAAAAATATGAATAAAATGTATTTACTAAAAAATAAATCTATATTTATTGTGTTTTAATAAATAGAAACTCATTATAAATTCATTTATTATAGATTTTTTCTAATGTGATTTTTCATAGTCATACATCCAAATTAGTGTCAAGGTTATAATGTGAAATAATAATATTTTTATTGTATATCATGACTTATTTAAAGCTTGTTATTTCTTTTCAAACAAGGTATCAAGAAAATTATTCTTTTAAATTAAGTATTTTGGTTGTTATATTCTCATAACTTAAATAAAATATACTATCATAATTTTTATCTCAGTAATAAAAGGTTCAATAATGTCAATAAAATGTGTTCGAAACCCACATTGTACAAAGTCATGATAAACCTTCCATTAAAAATGGAAATTGGGTAACATAAATTTTACCTAAATTAATACATAATATGGTTCTTAAAAAAAGGAGAATAATAGTAAGAATATAAACTGTTGAAATAGATGAGAAAAGTAATTTCCAAGGAATAACATAGAGTGATAAATAATATGATCATAAGAAATATAATACCTAAAGACCCATAAATCTATAATTGATAAAGATGTAAATCAATTCCAAACAAAATTGAAGTTAATTGGATAACATTTTTATTTCAAGATCATTTTCCTAAAGTTGGGGGATTCTTTTACTATCCGGATACAGTACATAATAAAATATAATTACACGATTTATTTTCATTTAATAATCACAAGATATTACTTTGGTAGTTCATCAATCAATTTTCACTTTAATATCATCTCATTCTCAAATAAATGAATACTCAAAATGATTATTTTTCATTACTAAAGAAATTAATTTAAATTTTAACCTATTATAGGATTTAAAAAAATAATTTTATGTTATTAATACTATATTTAGATTTTTACCATACAAAAAATGATTAGAATAAGTTTTCAAATATGATTAATTTATTTATAAACCAATCTCCAAAATCTATATAATAACATCCAATTCCAAACTAACATTAAAAATATTCAAAATATTTGATCCTAATACTGAAAACCAATGATTAGAATGATTCGAGGACATATTCTTCCATGATCAATATAATATATATCTATGAATAATATCAATCTCCCCTAAGGGAATATATCAAAAATTTATATATATTAATAATATACTCCCAAAAATATAAAAATTGTTTTAATTGATATCCTAAACCACTAGAAAGCTATAAAATCTTATAAATGATTCCAAAAATTTACTATGAAAAAACTATCCAATATACATTATAAATATCAATAGTATATTTATTTAAAATAAATATTTTTATCTAAACTTATGAAAGTAGTTGGGGTTTGTCTTAGTGGTAAGCACCCCTTAATCCTACATGAAAAATGGGGGTTCAAACCCCATTGGGCGCAGGTTACTATTGCAGTACTGTAGCGCATTGTAGCAGCGGCGGCACTGTAGCAACGGCGGAACTGTAGCAGCGGCAGGTCACTGTAGCAGTGGTAGAGCACTATAGCAGCAGTGGGTACTGTGTGGTACTATAGAAGGCAGCTACTATAGTAGTACTATTCATAGAATGTGCCTTGGGCTAAAAATTTGGGCATACGGGCCATGTAATGGGCTAAATGCCCACTGGCCCTTCAGGCTATGTAATGGGTCTCCCTCTACCCAATTAAAAGAGGTATTTTCTTTGCTTTAATAGTAAATGAGACTTAATCCCCAACCTTTAAAAAAATATAAAATTATGAAACATATTAAGTGTTATCTATCCCTTAATATTACTTCACAAATAAATAGCCTTACTACTAAACAAATCTAGGTTTTCAGTACCAGTCATCATATACTTGTAAATCCTTTAGGAAAACCAACTACATAACAATTAATATATAACACCCCAACATTTTAAAAGAGGAACATCATATTCGAGAGCACATATGACATGAAACAAAAAAATTAGAAGATAATGTTACAACCTAGGAATTTATGATATTGTTTTATTTAAGTAAATCCATTCTCTTTGATAACTTCTAATGCATGCAACACCAGGACTGAACAAAACACGATACCCTATTAAAATATTACTATTTAAACATGAAAATTAGAAAATAGTCATTAAGTTGGTGGATATGAGTAGAAATAACTAAATTATGAATATTATATGTTTTAAAAGTAATAAAATAAATTAAATGTTTATTTATTGATTATAAATAAAACCAGAACTATTTGAAATAATAGGAAATGTTTTCTAAACAACTATATTTTTTCTAAAAGGTGGTCTAATTGTGCTTCTATCACATAATTTAAAATTAATTTTTACCATATTTAGAAAATTTATTGGAAAAAATAAAATTTATTTATTAAATCAATATGTCAATATTATATTTTTTTTACTTTTTAATAATTTTCTAAAAAGATAATTTTTTTAGTTACTAGTGAAAATACTATGTTTCACCATAAAGAGTACATTTTCATTCATATAATTTAAATGATAAATATTATTTTAATATGGGTTTAAATTTTTTATTAATTAACTTATATATCTACTAATATAATTTAGTTCATTTTAATCAATCTCATATTTAATTTTTATATAAAAATGTTTTAAACTTATAAAGCTTCTCTCTTTGAAACCCCATTTTTTCATCACAATTGCGACATTAATTTTAAATTAAAAAATTTTCACTTTTGTTAATGGAATTTGAAAAGGTAGATTAAATATTTTTAATCATCATAATTCATATAATCTAATATTTTCAACTTAATTTTCTACCATAATGATTAGTAATAATAGTAACAATTAATTAGTGTGGTTAAGGTGAAAATGGGTGTACCGTGGGTTAAACTAAAATGATAAGTGGTAAAATGAAAATGAATATTATAAAAAACACATTGTATAGAAATATTTAGACCATATAACCTCTAAGGATCTATAATAGGATAATTTTTAGGCTTTTATAATCTGAATAACATGGCCAAAACATTTTCTTTTAAAAAATTATAGGTGTTCCACTCACCTCACTTAAAAAAGGACACCCCCAATACTCTCCTAATAATAAATAAAAAACAATTTGGTTTATCTAAAACCTTACCAAGTGTATTATTTTCATCCCTAAACTATTTATAGAGACCATGGTGTGACCATAAATCCAATCTTAGAATGATTTTGACTAAATTATAAGAGGTAGTCTGAAGAATATGAAATGTTTTTAACTGTGCATTTTTTACTTATTCTTCTAACTCCAAGAAATATTTTCCAAATATTAAAAATTAATAAAACCATTATATCATATAAACATATATTTTATTATGTTAATATAATAACCTATATCCATCTACACTTCTTTAAAATGGAAAATAGAACAGTTGATCGTGTGTATGACAAAATACCATCTCTCGAAATGATGTAGTTCATTTTCCATCACCAACATTAGAGGCTAGATTACATGATGGATTTAAAAATTTGATATGATAATTATGATATTATTATACTTATGTAGTTTTAATATCCTATATACTCTATTAATTTACATTTTGTGATTGATACGATAATATCGCTCGTATGTACGGCAAACTACTGCCTTGTGAAAAGATGTGATTCATTTTGCAATTATACTTTATATGGAAGGTTTTAAGGATAAAATTTAATTTTTATATGTGATATTTATGATTTAACCATAATTTTTTAAATATAATATCTCATATAATATCTTAAATTTGAATCAATTGGAAAATAATAAAGTCACTTAAGCGTATGTGTAGTCCACGGCCTCCATGTAGTTATGTGAATGGTTTTTATTTTTATAGTTACATGGATGGAAATAAGGATGGGTTTTATAAATATAAATGATATATATAAAATAATTATTATTATTTAAATTAAATTAAATTTTTATTTTCCTTTTGTTCCATCTGTTAAGAAAAATGGAAACATCTCTCATGCATTAGCACGATCTCCCCTCTCCATGAACGGTGTGATACATTTTCTATCTATGCCTTTTTTAGATTAATATAAATAAATATATAATTAATATATTATAAACTTATATCATGTTTAAAATTATGGACATGATGTAACCATGATAAAATTAAAAGGACCAAAATTATCGAACCAAAAAAATCATGTAAAACGATGAAATTATCACCTGAAACAGTGATTTTAACAAAGAATTGCTAATAAATGCATGATAAAAAATTATAATTAAATCATATATGGTTTGATATATATTATTATAGTTATATAATTTATGTTTAATAAATATATATTTATTATAAATGATGTCCATACACATACAAAGAAGTTGAATAAGTGGTAAGGTTTTTACATCTCACTTTTACTTTGGTGAGACATATTCCATATTCACAACTTATTCATTTTTTGGTTCATATAATAAAACTTTTTGATATGTTATATTATTAATATATTTAAATTAATGTTATTAAAATCTTTATTTGATTTTATTTCTTTCATGGGGATTATGATTCAAAAGTTACCGAAGTTGTAATTGTTTCTTTCAAACTCTCATCATTTTTCAGGATTGTTTCTATTTAAGTCTCACTTGGGGGGAATATTTGATATTTATGTATTAAAATCAATATTTTTTATTCTCCTATATTTACTAAAAACATTTTCAAGTAACATTTACATTTTTATACTCTATGGTATTTTAAATTAATGAGAATTTGTTTATGAAAAACTAACTTTATTTCTCTCTTTGTTCTAAAATAATTTTCCATTGAAATCCATGTTCTATAAAAAGGGTTTCTAAAATGTTATTATTAATTTGAAAATAATTTATTAAATGAATTTTTTCCCATTTTCAATATTTAAAAAAAATTAAAAGTAATCTTTATGTCATTTTCAAAACCAGTCCTGTTTTTATTTCAACGAAAATATGAGAGGAATATTTGTGTTAATGTGTACGACATGAATGGAATTTTCTACCATAATAAACACTAAATGTTTTAAATATTATTTTAAATTTTATTCAAATTTTATTTTCAATGAAATGTGTTTTGAAAATATTTTCTTAACTTTTAGTTTTACAAATATTTTCAAATTTGAAATGATATTTTTCACAAAAAAAAAATAATGATATTTTTAATTGTATTTATCTTCATCAATGACATAAAAACATTTCTATAATTATGATACATTGGGGATATGTTGTATTTATTCCATATTTATTATCTCTGTGGATGGTATATGGTCATTTTGACTAGGGTTATAAAATTTTATTACCATTCGCCATATTACTCTAGATGGTTTATGATTATGTTTATTGATTGGGTAGGTATTAAAATTTCATATTTCAGTTTTAAATATGAATTTTTATGTTGATTATGTTTCACATATTTCATATAGGGAATGAATTAGACTTATTATCTGATGGGTGGGGAATGAAATTACAAAAACTTTCGATGCATTAGTGGGACTCATAAGAAAACTTATCTTGGGTATTTGGATAAGGCGTTACCAATTTATGTAAGATGTATTAGCATGAGGCCTTGATGGTAAGAATACATGGAATGATAAATTAAAGGTATGTTTATGGTGGCCAGTATTATTCATTCCAAAATTATTAATTCAATCATTGTAATTCCCTAAGATTATTCGATTAGTTAGAATATTAATGGTTAAGTTTTAAGATCATGTGATTATATATAGGGAATTATTTGATTATCATTTATTCCTACCATATTATATTGAAGATATTGATTAGTTAGAATTTTTTTCTTCTATTTATCTTTCCATGATGATTATTCCTTATTAATTTATAGATTCTTTTGTACACTTATCCTTATTGAGAATCTGAGATCAACAATTTTTTATGTTTTATTTTCCTTAGGATACCATGAAGTGTTTCGTGATTACTATGTAGGGATATTCTAATGGGAATAATGGAGTTTTCAAAGAAATAAATTTATGTATTTTATGTTTAAAATGTTATTAAAATTTCATATATGTATCTAGTTTACAAATACTAGTAAACTATTGAGTTATTTGGGATGTGATTGGTTGTATTTTATACCAATGTAAAAAATTAATGACCATATCCAAGCTATCAGGGTAGGTGCCACTATAGTTGGTTTAAGAGTAAGTATAGTATAATCCTTGGGAAATGGATTTAGTAAATCATATATTAGGGATCATAACCCTATGATTGATTTTTAGGATATGTATAGAAGAACATCATGATGTTTAATTAAGGATAATATTATGTGGTTTTTCATACAAATACATCCATGTTTGGATACTTCTCGTGGACATTTACTACTAAAAAATTGGCCTTTAATAGTATTAAAAATGGAATTTATCAGCCCTAACTACATGAGAGAGGTTAAAAGCACTGGTCTTTTATCAGTTTTTATAAAATCTTTGATAAAGGGTCATAATGTAATATGTTGCAACAACACACTACAACACTAGTACAATGTGTTGTAACAGATCACCGCACCACCTGATACACACTAGATATCAACAAAAATAAGTACCAATATAGGATTTTAATGAATTGAAATGTATAACATAAAAAACTATATTATAGGAATTTTAAAATTGGTCTATACAATTATATGAATACAAATTATTACATACATTAAAAACCATTAATTTTACTTTATCCTTTAATATGGACCCAACTCTTTCAATTTCCAAACAAACCACCCTTTCTTGAGAAAAAGAATACACATGTATAAGAGAACTATTCTTATGTTAGTAACAATATAAATAAATTAATTAATATAAAGTGTTAATTTTACTAAAATTGATGTCAATTTTAAATAAAAAGACACACTTAGAGTCATACCAGTCATACTATGCATCATATTGAGGTGTGGATGATTCCAACACTTCTAAAATGACTTGTGGATAATTATCCTAATTTATCAAAACAATCTGAATGTTTTTATCAATTTTGAGTACGTTGAATTTCCTTTTTACTAAAATTTCATTTTAAACTAGAAACACACACTTTTGACTCATTCTGATCACATCGTGTATCATATTTATGAGAAATAGATTCCTAAATGTCACAAATGAATTTAATAATTTTCCTAAATTATTTAGAAAATATGTGCATTTTTTATTGGTTTTCAATGAGTGAAAATTTTAGAACTAAAATTTCGATTTTAAACTGATGATGGACAGTTTGAGTCATACCATGCATATAGCGTACCGGATTTAGGTGGATCTGATTTCTAGACATAAAAATGACTTATATATCGTTTTCATAAAGTATCAAAAATCCGAATATGTTTACTCAGTTTTCAGTAGGATAGTTGTCCATTTTACCAAAATTGATAAAAAAATTAAATAAAAAGATGCACTATGAGTCGTACCAATAACACCATGCATTGGATTGAGGTGTGGATAATTCCTAAACATCAAAAATGACTTATGTATAGTTTTCATAAATTTTCAAAACAATCTTAATTTGTTTTCGTGGTTATGAGTACGTTACTTTTCTTTTTTACTAAAATGTAATTTTAAAATTGAAACATGCACATTGACTCATAACAATCATATTATGTATCAGATTAATATTTGTATGATTAATACTCATAAAAAATTACTTATAGACTATTTTACTAAATTATTTAAACAATCAGAACATGTTTACTTAGTTTTGAGTGGGTTAGTTGGCCTTTTTACAAAAATTGATGACAATTTTAAATAAAAATATGCAATATGAGTCATACCAGTCACACCATGCATCATATTGAGGTGTGACTGATTATTACGCATCCAAAATGACTTATGGATCTCTTTCCTAAATTTTTAAAACAATATGAATGTGTTTTCTTGGTTTTGAATATGTCCCTTGTCTTTTTTACTAAAATGTCATTTTAAAATTGAAACATGTACTGTGACTCATACCGATCACATTGTGTATCATATTGTGGTGTGAATGATTCATAAACATAAAAATGACTTATGTATAATTTTAATAAAGTATTTAAACAAATTAAATATGTTTTATCAATTTTGAGTAGGACAGTCGACCTTTTTACTAAAATTGATGTCAATTTTAAATAAAAATAAGCACTTTGAGTCATACCGATCACACCCTGTGTCTGATTGAGGTACAGATAATTCATGATCATCTCAAATAACTTATTTATCATTGCACTTAATTATCAAAAAAATTTGAATTTTTCTTCTCATTTTTGAGTGTGTCACTTGTCTTTTTTACTAAAATGTCATTTTAAAATTGAAACACGCACTTTGACTCATACCGATCAAGTTATGTATCAGATTGAGGTGAGTCTGATTCCTACACATCAAAAAGGACTTATGGATCATTTTTATAATTTATTTAAACAATTTAAATGTGTTTTCTTGGTTTTGAGTAGGTCACTTGGCCTTTTTACTAAAATTGATGTCAATTTTAAATAAAAACACGAACTTGGAGCTATACCGGTCACATCATGAGTCAAATTGAGGTGAAGTTCATTTATGCATGTCTTAAATCACTTATTGATCATTTTACAAAAGTATCAAAAATAGTATGAATGTGGTTTTTCAGTTTTGAGTAGGCCAGTTTGTTTTTTTAATAAAATTGATGTCAATTTATAATAAAGAAACACTTAGAGTCATACAGATTACATTGTGCATCAGAATGAGGTGTAGCTAATTCCTACACGTCCCCAATGACATATAGATCATTTTACTAAATTATAAAAACAATATGAATGTGTTTTATTGGTTTTTAGTATGTAACTTTTATTTTTTACTAAAATGTCATTTTAAACATAAAACATGAATTGTGAATCATAAAGATCACATCATGTATCTGTTTGACATGAGACTGATTCCTACATATCGCAAATTATTTTTTAATAGATTCCCTAAATTATCAAAAATATCTGACTGTGTTTTCTCAATTTTGAGTGAGTGAAACTTGTTAAAGTCAAATTTCAATTTTATACTGAAAATGGACACATCGAGTTATCTTAGGAACATCATGTATCAGATTTAGGTTTGGCTAGTTCTTAAAAATAAAATGTGACTTATGGATCATGTTCTTAAAGTATAAAAACAGTGTGAATATGTTTGATCAACTTTGAGTATGTCAGTTGTCTCTTTTACTAAAATTAATATAAATTATAAATAGAAATAAATATTTGGAGTCATACCTATCACATCATGTGTTGGATCGAGATGTGGATAATTCCAACACATCCCAAAGTTTTAAAAAATTCAAACTATTAATTATACCATGATTTCCAATGAATTTCTTTATCAAACTACCAATACTACATGAGAAGCTTCAAACAAACCGCATTAACTCAAAAAAAAGTCCACCTGTATAAGAAAACGTTTATTATTAGTAATACTAAAAAGAAATAAATTAAACATAAATATGAAATAATACATTTATTCTATGTAAAATGATTTTATTGTGAAAATATCAAGATTACCACTATAACTGAGAAATATAGGGAACTTGAAAGAAACTGATAAATGTCAACACTGTATGGGTTAATGGTATTGAATGAGAAGAAGTTTGTAGAAGTTTTGGTATAGAAAGGTATGAAATATGGATAGGGAATCCCAACATGAACAAAAGAATCCACTTGTATAAGAAAAAAATTATTACATGAGTAATACTATAAATAAATAAAATAAACATAAATATGAAGAAATACATTAATTATATGGACAATGATTTTACTATGAAAATATCTGGATTACCAATTTAATTGAGAAGAGGCAGAGTTTTTTCTATTTTTACAAATTCAGTGGAGGTAACTAAAACTAATGTGATAAATGGACCACTACAGGGGTGAAAAGTTTTTTAGTGAGAATAATTCTATTAATTTTTTGGTGGAGAAAGGTATGAAAGATGGACATAGCACCCCAACTCGAACAAAAGATTACACCTATATAATAAAACAATTATTATGTGAGTAATACTACAAATAAATAAATTAAACATAAATATGAAATAATAAATTAATTATATGGACAATTATTTTACTGTGAAAACATAAATATTAGCTCTATAATTAAGAAGAGGTGGAATCTTTTCTATTCCTACAAAGGAATTAGAGGTAACTTGAAAAAAAGTGATAAATAAACCACTATAGGGGTGAAAAGGTTTTGAGGTAGAAGAATTCAGTGGAAGTTTTGGTGCAGAAAGGAATAAAAGATGGACAGAGCACCCCAACTCAAACAAAATAATCCACATTTATAAAAAAATAATTATTATGTGAGTAATACTAAAAATAAATAAATTAAACATAAATATGAAACAATACAATAATTCTATGGACAATTACTCTACTGTGAACATCAAGACTACCTCTATGATTGAGAAGAGATAGCGTCATTTCTCTTCCTGGAAAGTCATGAAACATGGAAAATAATCTTCTAAAATAAACAAAATCTTCAATGAATAATTAAAATTTAATCGGTGTTTTGTTATATAATTTTTAGGTAAAATAGAGAAATTGTATCATAACATTACCTTTATATCTTTCCAAAGGTTTTGATTCATTATAGTATATTCTTATGAGGGATTAGTAATATCATCATGTGAAGAAGAAATTTTATGTATTATTAGTAAAACATTTAATTTAGATTATGTTAATACAGTAGAGAAAATATACTATTATGAGGGGAAATATAATATATTAAAAAAACTTTTACCATCTCAGTGAACCCTATTTATTTTTTTAAAGGTTTAAAGTATTTTTTTTATTTATCAAGAATCCAAATCCCCCATTTTGTGTCCCCTCTAACATACAATACATTGTCTACTTTGGGATTAGTAGGAGCTGATTATGATGTCCCAATGAAAGGGTCATCCTTGATTGAATTATCATCTGACTCGACATTTGTTCTGGCCACCAGTAGGACTATCAACTAATTCTTGTTTGTTGGATTAGAGACATAATATTATTGTACTACTTGTGATTCCATAATGAATGGATCATCTTTTCCTCTTCCACACTAAAATTCACCTTCACAAATCCAATTTCATCAACTTTCACTCCATTGATATTGTCAACCCATTTGCAAGGAAAAAAATATCACTTTAAATGTTGTATAATCCAACACATATATCTATTCGATAATGCCAAAATATGAAATATTTTTATAAATTGGATTTCTATTGTTGGAACCAGATATGTGCATCACTTCATCCACAAGAATAACATCGCTGTTTTTTTATCATACTAAAGTCATTGTGTTATTTTTTATAGAATATATAACCTTTGATTACAAAGCTAGTATAAGATATAACATTTTAATTCAGTCCTCTGGCTATCCATTGAAGTCATTCAGAAATTGAATTCATATTTTTAGATAAATACTTATAAATTTTATCATTGAACCATCCAATAAATTGTTTATGAGGTGTATTTGATATCAACCCTTTATCCCTTGATGGATTAAAATCTCTAGGAATTTCTTTTTGGGATTAAATTTATGGATCAACATCTTCTCTATTATGTAATATGTAAAGATATGATTTCTCCCACTCTATAAAGGTAATTTTAAAAACATATCTTCTGTAAATACCTTCTCTTATAAGGTGTTCACTGTGATGAGACTTTGGGAGACTGATGCTTTTAACATCTTATAGGTAATCGGTATATAATTCAATAGCTTCTTCAAAAATATATCATTATGCAATAAAAACTTCTGGAAGAATTTGATTCTTGGCATACCATTTCAAAATATTCATATATTGTTCAATGGGGTACATCCATCTATAATGGACAGGACCACATAGTTAAACCTCTCTGACCAATTGAACCATTAGGTGGACCATTATATCAAATAATTATGGTGGGAAGAATATATCTAACTCACATAATATGAATTTAATCTCCTTATTCATGATGGGAAACTTTTTTGAGTCTACAACTTTACTGTATATGGCTTGGAAAAAGAAGAAAATTCTAGTTAATGTATGTGATACATTTTGAGGAAGAATGAAATAGAAAGAAAACAACATTAAATCTTTCATCAAAACATGAATGTTTTGGGATTTTAGTCCTTGTAACTTCAAATTATACATCGACACGAAATTCTTGATATTTTATGAATAACCCTGTGGATCTTTTACACTAGTAATGAAAATGAAAAATTGAAATTTTTCTTGTCTAGATAGGATGTAAGCTGCTGGTGGAAGAAAAGTCTACCTTTTACCCATCACCAGTTCCAACTCTTCCCTTATCCCCAATTTAATCAAGTCTAACCTATCCTTGAAGTAATATATAATTTTTTATGGAATATTTAGTAACATGCCAAAAAGACTATCAAATATATATTTTTTACATTCATGACATCAAGAAAATGTCTAAAATACAAACAATTCCAATATGGTAATTCAAAGAAAATTTCTCTAATATTACAACCTATTTTTTTAAGTTTTTTCAAAAATGGTTTACCGAAAATAGTGTCAATATTTTTTACTTTTTTGTATATTTGATCACCCTTTACTAGAGATATTGTTGTACCTTGTTCAATATTCCCATTGAATGTTGTCATCCAAGATCGGTATTTATGTCATCAAGGTAAAAATTTCCAATATCCTGAAAACATAGTCTTCAAGAAATGTTTCAACTAAACTAAATATGTATGTTTTTCACAAATGGGACACCCCAACATTCCTTTAATGCTATATCCTGATAAATTTCCATAAGTAGGGAAGTCATTTATCATTCCTACAACATGATGCTCAAAGTGAATTCTTCACTTCTATAAGAATCATACATTTTAAAACATTTATCCCATATAAATTTCATATCCTTGGTCAATGGATCCAAGTAGACATCAATATCATTACTAGGTTGATTTGGTCTATATATATGTAGAGAGAACATAATGTATTTGAACTTCACTCATAACCAAGGAGGAAAGTTCTGATTGACCAACATGAAGTTCCATATATTGTAAGTATTACTCTGTATACCAAAAGTATTTATTCCATCTATAGATAACACAATACGAAATTTTCTTGGATCATCTCCAAATTCTGGAAACTCATAATAAATTTTCTTCTACTAAGGATAATTTTTTGGATGATGTAGGTTCCAATACTAAATTCTTGTATCTGCATTTCATGTCAATTGTCTCACAGTTTCTTAACATCTATATTGTCTTCTCAACCATGGAATGATAGTAAATTATCATACATATTTTTAAGGACTTGATACATTTTTTGTGTATCGATCTGCACCACACTTAGGTCATTTTATGATTGATTCGTGGTCCTTGAGAAACAATATGAAATCTTTTAGACAAGATGGTATTGTTTACAGATCATCCCCATTCAACATAACATTCATTTAGCATCATATGTTCATTATAGTAGTTCATTTTCTTCTGGTAGCATATCATTCAAAAGACTAAGTAGCTCTATAAAGATTGTGTCACTCCATCAACTACCAGCTTTCAAATTATATAACTTCAATACAGCTAAAAATGTAATGTATTTAGTATAAATGGTATACAATGGTTTCTTGGAATAGCTATTTAATTCCTGAGACAACTTTGGAAAATCAATAAGGTCATATTCAATTACCATTTTCATTTCTTCCATGCAGTCTCCATCATCTTTTATAAAGTTATTCATATCAAATGATTTATAAACTGTAGTATCATCCCAATAAATGTCCACATTAAGTTTTTCCCCATTTATATCCCAACAATTATAACTTTGATCTATTCTGTGATAGATTAAATTTTCTTCCAACTCTTCCAAACTAATTTTTATTGAATAATAACAACTTAAACACAGATATAGGGTTTTAGAAGGGTCGTCTACATGCTCTCTTACAAACTTGATGAACTCTTTAACTTAATCTTCATATTCATTTTTCAAACGATTATTGTGCATGTATTTTCTATACATATCCATCATAATGGGTTCATAAAAGAATAATTTTATAAAATTTCTAAATAAATACACATAATAAATTTATTATTAAAAGTGAAATTTGCAGACAATTCTAATAAGGGAGACTCAATATTTGATTATTTTAAAGAATTCCAGTATGTTGAAGAAAATGGGTAATTGAATTTAAGAAAATAATTACTCCATGTAAAATATTTCTTAAATCCCCTAACCAAATGAAAATATAATTTCAAAAATTAAGGTGTAATAAGAAAATAAAATATGATAAACAAGAATAATATACTCTCATTCAATCAACTAGATCAGTGGTTTCATGGATAGAGGAATAATGCTAATAATAAAAGGGAGAGAACTGGCGTTCTTTTTTTAGTATTTTGGCACATTTGGAAAGAAAGGAATAAATCTTGGTTTGAGTGGATTAATACTTAGATGAAGGTAAATATGGATAATTTCTACAAGAATATCTGAGAACATAGATATTCCAAATCCAACAATAAGGGCTGTTGGGATTGGAAAAAATAGTGGGAGATATAATATAATCATTAATAATATCAAAATCAGTAATCATTAAAATATAATAAATATTAATTGATTTTTTTATATAATGGAAAGTTACTTGACTATATCACTATCCTTATTATATAAATTATAGAAAGAGAATCTCATATCCAGGGAAAACTTCTAGAAGTAGTACAAACACTAACACATTATATTATACCAAGAATAGAAGTTGAATTTGTTGTAATACCTTAGATCTAATTATCAACTACATAGAGAGAGTGAGGGTGAGAAGGATACCTTTAGATGGCACATAGGGGATTCATCATGTTTTTAATGAATCATGTTTTTAGTTATGACTTTGGTCTAAGGATACAGGATAGGGACATTGATGGATACACAGTGTTGAATCATATTAAAGAATATGAAAATGAGATGGAGCTAAAGGTAGATAATAAATGATATTATCACTAAACTTTACAGGTGTAAATCAAAAGGTAGATATTGTAATGACCCTAGTCTGAATTTCCCAAACAACACCAGGTTAGATCATTGTATGTCCTCTAACACACCTCAAATTCACTAAAGGTTGGTTTAAACTTTGGGTGTAAAAAATCATAAGTAGGATGTGGAACTACTAGAAATTTAAGCTATATACACTAATCTATAGCCACACTTTTATAGATCTGTGGATAAGTCTTACTTATAGCCACGATTTAGTATATACTGTCATGGCTAAAAATTTACACTACCTTTTTTTTCAAATCCCATCATTCTCCTCCTCCATTCTCCCCCGATCACTTTTTTTTTTAAATCACATCAGGCTTCTCCTCCTGTCTCTTATAGCGGTGACCCTCTGAATCCTATCTCTCATGACAGTGACCCTACAAACCCTGGACGTCTCTCACTACGCATGACCCTCCTTCCCCAACCCATCGTGACCTCTCCTCTCCTTAATCTTCCTCTACCTACGGTGCCCCTCACAACCCTCTGAACCCTCGACGTCTCTCATGGAGGCTCCCTCATCCCCAATAACATCTACGCATGACCCTCCTTCCCTGAAACATTGTGGCCTCTCCTATCCCTGATCCTCCTCCACCGACGGTTCCCCTCACGACGGTGCCCCTCGCTGACACCGAACAAGGAAACCCCACCGCGAGCGGCTACCACTGGATGTGGGACACCTCACCTCCCCCACCGATGCTACTCCTAGGTGGCCTCCCCACCTCCTCTAGAATGCCTCCGACGTGGCCAACCCCCTCCAGGTGATCCCCCTCCTCCTTTTTATGAACAATTATGTGTTCGTTATTTTTTTATTACTGTGTAGAAGTAAACTAAAATAGTTTCAAATTTTTGAGTATGGTAAAGTGGTTTTTAAATTAGGTACATTATTCTAATTATAATTGATATGCATGGAGTGAGGGAAAAGTGGTTTTTAGTTAATAACCAATTAGTATAGATTGGGAATCTGCATGGTGGAGTTATAGAAAATTGTAATCGATAAAAATTTATGGTATCAAATTTTGATGGTTAAATTGGGAATCAGGGGATCATCCTAGACGCTTGTCAAGGATTGTAATTCTTATAGTTGGGAGTTTTTAATGACCCACACAATTAGAGGGTTAGTAATTTCATAGGAAATTTGATTTTTTTCCCTAAATCAGGGAGATTTTTGAGAATTGGGATATGAATTGGAATTTCAAGAGTTAGTACATCTCTGGGATGTGTTTTCATTTGAGGCTAATGGTTATTTAGAGGGTTTATTGCAAAATCTTATGGTGGTGGCTAACTACAAAAAACTACAGTAGTCATTGGGTATTTTATTGGGAGGCACTAGGTGCCTCTTAATGGGTTTGTAAAAAACTACAGTCTTTATAAGTTACCCGATAGAGGGGTACCAGGTACTCAGTGGGTTGGAAAGTGTAGTGGACCTTTTATAAGTGTCATCAGGTACACAGTGGAGGTGGATTGGTTACCCAGTAGGGATGGGTATTGTTTTTTAAGGATAAAAAAATAGTTATTTTGGATTCCACCTCTAAAAATTCCTTATGGGGTTCTTCTACTTTAAGTGGATAGAGGTAAATATTCCTCTTCTACATCCATTATTCTTTATTATTTATATATTTTAATATTTAGTTTTTTTAGGGTATGGTTTTTGTCATATTTCACCAAGACATGTTGTGGCACATGGGAATGTAATGTTTTCAAGATCTATTTATCCATTGACATGTTAGAAATATTGTGGCACATGGAAACATTGTTTTCTTTTTATCATTATGTTAGATACTCCAATTATTTCTTATTTATTAAATTTATACTTGATTAAATCATTACATTATCATCATTCCCTCATAAAATGTGGTGCAATGACATTAAACTACCACATTATCATCTTTAACGAATATGTCATGTGATCTTAATATTTCTTATCTTTTGATATCTTTACCTAAAAAACATTACCAATTGATTTTGTATATGTTTACTAGCATGATTATTATTTATCATGGTTGATTTCTTGCATAAATATTCCGACAATAATGTTTCTTATATATTATATGCTAATACTATTCTAATATTTCTTGGATTTAGGTATGAGAAAACATGACCAAGATGTATCATGATCAGATTTTGGTATTTTATTTAAAAATATAGATGTTCCAGAATCATCCCCAAGCTAAAGGTGTGCTCATGGAATTTATGGATCTATCCTAGAGTGGTAAAATAGAATATTTAGCCACTGATTATTCTTTGGTGTTTCACCATTATTAGATTTAAAATTCTCAACAGTGATAATGAAGTTACCATCATTGAAGCTACTATATGATGACATGGGCCCAATGATATTCTTCCCACTAGGAAAATTTTAAATGGTACATCTTCCTCTTTACCTCTGGTTATCAAGAATAATATATATTTTTTCTAAAAACAATAAATAACTGCATAATTCTGAAAATAAACCTCTAAACATGTCAGAGTGAATTGAGGCTCTTCAAAATGTTCAATTTAATACTTTCATAAATAGTATTTAAAGAAAACATAGTGGAGACATGGTATCTACTAACTATACTAATCCTAGGTTCCTCTCTATTCCACATGTCCAAAATTCAGAAACCCACATTTCTTCTCTGCCTGACTTCCACATACCTTCTTCACATCAATCCCTTCATCTCCCACCCTCCCTCTTCGACACGTGGTTTACCTCGGATTCTCTTCCAGCTTGGGGTTCATCTCTTATCAACCTAGGGTTTGTTGTCTTCCATCACGTCATACTGTTTCTTTTTCCTCACTCCATCTTCCGCATGCGGTTTCCCTTAGTTTCTCCCCACACTCATGATTTTTCTCCTATCGACCTATGGTCCCCATAGACCTCAGTCATCATCTTCCTCCTAATCCCAGTTCCAATCCAATCCTCATATTCCCACGCACTATTGTCGTTTCCTTACTCCAATACCATCCTTCGGATCAATCCATCCTAATTCCCTTCATTTACTATGATTGTGCCTTCCTTTTATGGCTCTAGAATTTGTTCACATCAACACCAAGTATCGATTTCCCTCGGTTTCTCCTCCTGCTTGATTATCACCTCCTGTCGAGCTAGGGTTCCTACCTACCCCGGTCGACATCTCCCTTTGTCACCTGGTTCCCCTCCACTCCTCTAGGGGTACCCGATATTATCTTTCTCCTATGAGATCTACCTCGGTGAAGCATGACTTGTACTTGATTCACTTTTTTATTCACCATCACTAAAATCTGATACTTTCTTCAAAAATATATCTTATTATTTCTTCGTAGAAATAGAAGAGAGGGTATAAATTCTCCTTAAGTGAATGATTCATATAGCTCCCTATGAATCATGCATATGGTATTTTCTCATCTATAGCATCTCGGTATCATTTTTCTCTCCACTATAGTTTCACATTTCACTATTTTCATACTAATTTTGTAGGCTATAATACAATATAGTGCATCAAAAATGGTGGGTTCTCATAAGTTTCAGAAAAAAAAATTGCAGTTCTCTCCAAGATTTAGTTTTTCCAGCTACATATGGATTTTTCAAACATCAATAAAATATATCTCTTGTTTTGATTCACCAATCACTGCTTGTACTTATTTTTCTTGGTAAATATTTCATCATTTAAAATTTCTTCCATGGTTGATAAATATTTCCTCCACCACATCAATGCATTCTCCATTTTAGTTATGGCGAACTGATTTTATTCAGCACACATTTTTTGCAGTTTCAATCATGTAGATTTCCTGTCATTTTCATTATTTTTTTATAAATGTATTCGATTACATGCATAGTGGACTCACTAACATTGGGTATGTTAAATAATCATCCACTTAGGTATATAATTGTACTTTTTATTAGACTGTTATTTTTATTCAAATATTATAATTGTAAAATATGCATTTTTTGTGCTCATTTCCATTTTTTCTATAACTAAAACATACAATTCATTTTTTTTTCAATTGGATATTAATTTAAATTATTTATAGATTTCTTATACATACATGTTTGGATATTTCTTATATAGAAGTGTATTCATATTGAAGCTTGCTTCAAAGGATTTCATACGTAATTGTTTCACTCATTCACAATTGCAATTACAGGATACTTCTTCATGGGTTCTCCTTGGCAGAGGTTTTTTTGGAAATTCAATGTATATGGGGATGTTCCAAGCTTGAAATCATATCCTTAGAGAAGAAGTTATACAGGTAGCCCTTCCTTTATGTTGTTTGTTTTTCTTTATGGAGTATTTATAGTGAAATATATATGTATTATTTCTGGTTTTCTTTTATCAAAAATGTTCTCTTAAATATTCCAATCTACTTGACTCTTCAGATGACCAAGACGCTGACATAGGGAGGTTCTCAGATAATAATGAGCTGAGGAAAAAGAGTGTCCAAGTTGGACTTCGGGGTTATTTGAAGCTCAGTAAAGATAAATTTCCTCTTGAACTGATTGGTATGTTATCTAAAAGTTATATGAATATAGAGAGTTGATTTACTGATTTAGAT